>JAMJFZ010002863.1:0-2512709 GCA_026225945.1 Cricetomys ansorgei | reverse complement strand
TGAGCACCCCTCTCTAGTCTTCCAGCTCTATGAACTCCTGACCTCGATATGCCTACTGAAAAGCCACAAAGAAACAATCATAAATGACCATACCAGGTGAGAAATGTGACTCACTCACAAACTGGCTTGGAAGGCTGCCCTATATTATGAGCTCTACTCAAGAAAACCTGTGTATCCCCTTTTGTGACTGTTTCTTATTTTCTTCATATGGTGTATGGAAAACTCTAAAGCTAATTACAACCTGACAGTCTTCCCAGGCAACACAAAAAGGTTCTGTACCATTGAATCCCACTTCAGACATTTTGCAAGGGTTGTTGTGTCATCCCAAATCCAATGGGATGCACAGCATAAAGAGGAGTCCCCTGAAATATATATGACTTTGGAGGCGCATACTGGTCTTTTCTCAAAACCTGGAAATGTGTAGACTTTGTCTCACTTGAGGCTTAGGATGAGCTCTACCTCTACAAAATGACAAGGTGGTTTTGTGCCAGGAGCTAATGGGGATAGTAGACAAATTGCACACTAGGAACTAAATATAACTAAGCCAGAACAGTTGGGATATTGTAATTTTGGCATGGGATTATGTCATAAGCACCACTGGAGAGGATATAACATGCTATAGTCCTCTGGTTGGTCATCAAGCCAATGCCTCTATAACTATGAGTTAAGTAAACTCACTTCATCAATGAGTCCCTGCTCCATCCCAAAACAGGGGCCTCCAACTTATCCAAATTTGATCCCAATACCCTCTTAGTCAAAATGCTCCATCTTGTAAACATCAACCATACTTTGATGTCTATGGCTAAGCCAGAGCTAAGAAAGAATTGCTGGATTTGTTTTAGAGCTAGCTAAAGAACATGTACCAGAGTAGTAATCTCCAACTTGACCCAGGCCAATGTCTACCTATAAGCCCTGTCCAGCTAGTCTCATAATCAGATATTGGGTGTGGCAGAATGTATAGGGGAAAAAAAAACTGTACCCAGTTGGCTCCTAAAGCCAAGGCATCAAATGAGTCCTAGATTGCACATAATATGGCACATACACTTGTTATCCTGGAGGGGAATGTGCCACAGTTTTCTTGATTTCAGACCTTGACAACCTTTCCAGGAAGGAAGTCTGTCAATATCTAATCCACCATAATACACACACAGACACACACACACAGACACACACACACACACACACACACACACACACACACACACACACACACACACAAAACCAAAAAACAAAAAGCAAAGAAGCAATGAGACTTCTCACGATACTTTACTATTAAGGATTACCTTACAGAGACAGCTGCTACCAGCATGGCTGCAATTGGAATATAACACAGCCAATTATGGAAGATCTCACATTTGTACAACAAAGCATAAATTACCTTACGAAATCAAAGGAGATTCCCTGGCTGAAGTGAACATCCAAACTTACAGAGAACTGGACTTAATAAATGCTGTAAGAGGAGGTATTTCTGTCTTCTTGGGGGAAGAATGTTGTTTGTACACAAATCAATCATGTATAGTGTGGGAAAATGTTAGACAGCTGTTAGAAAAAAAACAGAGAAAAATAAAAAATCTTTCTGGGAAGATATTTAGACTGTTTCAGTGCTGTAGTGGTATAAATTAGAATGAGTCCCCATAAGCACATATATTGAGTGCTAAGTCCCTAGGCAGTGGAACTGTAGATGTGGCTCCATCATAGGAAGTGTGTTGAGGTTTCAGAAGCCCACAAGGCCCAGTACCCCATTCTCTAGTCTCACATTCCCCACCAAGATAGTGAACACACTCTCTGAAACTGTAGCAAGTTCCCAATTAAATGCTTCCTTTTATTAGAGTTGCCTTGGTCATGGTATCTCTTTACAGCAATAGAACAGTAACTAAGACAGGGACCAGGATTCTCGTTCCATGGTGGGCTCAATAGTTATGATATTGCTTATTTTATTATTTGTTCCTCTTTTCAGTTTCTTTGCCTAATCCCTTCAGCAAAGATCATAAACTTTCACTGTCCAGAGGTTTACAGGATTCATCATTACAAGAGGATATCAACCACTACCTGAAGTAGAGACCACCTCTACAGATTAGCTCTACCCCTTCACCCCAACTGTAGATCTTCACCCCACTCAGCAGGAAACAGTCCCTCCAGAAACATGGACCCTACCTTTAACTTTTATGAAATTCTACCTTTAGAATCCCCTGCCCTGAACCTTCTCTGGCACAATTTTATATCCCTTCACAGTTGGGATATGTTGGGCTATATATTCTGCCCTACTTCTTGAACCCTGGCCAGGGACATTCAGCTTGCTTGGAGCCTATTGAAACTCCCCACCCCTATGTGTTTTTGAGAAAACTGCAAAGGGCTCAGAGTTAACATTTGTGACTTCCCTCCCCTCAACTCTTAGATATAAGACCCCCAAGTGTACAAACTGCATCCCTCAGGAAGGTTGCAGCCCCTTGCTGCATTAATAAGCAGTCTCAGCATGTCGACATGGAGTCTGTCTTTTTTCTACCTCACTTTCCCACCTCATTTTCCTCACAAGTACTAGTTTTCTGAATTTGCATACTATAGCAGATAGTGGCTCTATATTTATAATCATCATAGCTTTCTGGTTGATTATTCCCTTTACCAATGTGTAGTGACCTTTGCTGTTTCTGCTGACCTGTTTTTGCGTGATTTATCTTGCTTTAATGCAGTGGTTCTAAATCTTCCTAATGCTGTGAACCTTTAATACAGTCCTCATATTGTAGTGATCCCCAATCATAAAATTATTTTTGTTGCTACTTCATAACTGTGATTTTGTTATTGTTATATATTCTAATACAAATATCTGATATACAGATGGTCTGAGGTGAACCCTATGCAAAGGTTATTCAATCTTCAGAGGAGTAGCAACCCATAGGTTAAGAATCAGTGTTTAGAGGTTCTAGCAGAGATGCACAGCTGTTCCTAAAATCTTGTCTGAAAAGAAACAACCAACCAACAATAAAAATGCTTCCTGTATCTAATAAGGTTATTCTCTTTAACCATGGTCACAGTTTTGGGAGGGAAACACATGGAGTCATCAGGGAGGGAATAATGTAACACTCTTTTAGGCAACTGAATCAATTTAGGGTTAGGGTTAGTCATTCAACCCCCAAAGGGGTCATGACTGACAGGTTGAGAATCATTGCTTCAGTGTTTAATTGCTTATAACATCATTGTCTATATATGAGTATTTGAGTAAATATCTATAAGTGATTTGAGTAAGGTGCATTTGTTAGGGGCAACAAGTTGTAGAATTTCATTGTATTTTATACAAACTGCCAATTTTAATTTTTTAATTTTGGAATTAAGAACACTTACATTTAATAATTATTGAAAAATGTATTTTTTCTTCTGGTTATTTTATATGATTTTTGCTTGTTTCTTTCAGTTTTATCCCATAGATTTGATGTTTCTCATCTTGTTATATTATTTCCTACTTTCCATTAGTATTCTATAAATAGCAAGATTTATTTATTGTGCCCTAATGATAGTTTGTTGCTTCTTTATCTGCATTTGGTAATTGGCTCACTTCTAATGAATGACTTATGATGTTATGTTATTAAAAGGTGATGACTTTTGTCTTGGGTATTCTGTCTGAACTGTTTCTTGAATTACTCGCCATGGAGGAAGCAGCTATCATGCTGTAAGAAAGTCTCACAGAGAGATTTAATTGGAGATGGGAATAGGCTGTCCATTATCCAAAGAAGTGGGCTATGAGTTGATTCCCAACTTCCTATTCTTAGCACTGAACATTTCAGAAGAGATATAGCAGCTCTAGCTAAAAAGTCAAAAGCTATACTTCAGCATCATTTGAGACATAGAACCAAATTAATTTAAACCATAAAAATCTTATAAATTTTGTAAATAAGATATATTATATATCTGTTTTTTCTCAAAATTATAGATTCCTAAGCATTAATTTTAAAAATATATGAGGGCTCACTTTTTTTAAATACAAACATGCTTTTTAATAAACTCAACCTTATGGAGAAAAATTTACTTATGAATAGTTTCAGATATGAAAAACCAGCTTAATTTGTTTACTCAACACAACAGTTTTATAGAGGAAATTAGAATTTAACTTAACTTAGGACAGTATGTCACTGGGAAATAGGAAGTGCCTTATATATTATGTAAGTATAGGGAATAGAATTTTTTATACATGGATTTTCCACATAAATGTTAATATGTAATTTTCTAATAGCTTTAATATGTGTGTCTGTATGTGAGTGCTGTGTGTGTGTGTGTGTGTGTGTATGTGCGAGCGTGTGTGTGTGCGCGCGCATGTGTGTGTGAAGATGAAGAGAAAGCAAACTGATTTGATATCAGTTATATTGCTGTAAAGAAAGCATAGCCAGTCTTGTCTCACCAGGAGCAATGTGAGAATTACAGCTGGATGAACTGACCTTGAAACTCGTGAGAAGAATTTCAAATATCTTTCTTATTCTTAAATAATTTAAAACAGCTTAAGTGTAAGTTCTAATTTCTAAAAAAAAAATAAAAGATGTAAAATGGATAACATTCCAAATGAACAATTATTTTCTCACATGTGAATACCATCACCTTTTATTGAATTTAAAATCTTCTTCCTCCTTGCTTCATTGCTTGGCTTGTTTTTTGTTTTGTTTTAAAAGAAATGAGAGTAGTATATAAAAGAATTATAGAAACAAATATATGCCATATTCACATTCCTTTATGTAGATATTGAATAATTAGAGGTCTGGATGGATGTCAGTGTAAAAATCCATGAGCATGCTAAAGGTATATCTTGATCTCTTTCTCTTTAGAATATTTTCAATTACTCACTGAAATACATTGTATTGATATAGGTAAAATCAGTGACTTAGTCATAAAGGCTACTAAGAAGGTAGCTATTACCACCTCTTCACTTACGGATAAGAGAAAAACCCACATTAAGAAACTGAAATAAAAATTTGGGGGAAGTTAATTTAGCAAAAGACTAAAACTGAGGCATTCTCAAACAGAATCACCTGGACTGCCTGTTAACACAGGGATTGTTGGTCTCTACCAGTAGAAGTTTCTGATGCATTTGATATGGGTGGGGTTCAACATTGGGATTCCTAACACATTTTCAGGTGATGCTGATCATACTTGTGTGGGGTACACAGTTTGATCAGCAGTGCATTAAAGAACTGGGTTTGAATTTATTTTAACATGATCAACATTATAAGCTTTTGTTTATCATATTACTATTTTAAACACTCGATGTCATAGATGGTATTCATATTTAGTAGTTATTCATTCTTTTTCTCTATTTTTTGAGGGAAATTGAAAGTAGAACTTATTATATAAAATCAGATATTGGATATTGACTGATTCCCCATTGTCATATGTCCCATTTATAAAGAAAAAAAATTCTTAGGAGGAGGAGTAGTCTGATCAACTGGAAGTGTAGACTGGGGTGCTGTCTAGGAAATTGCACATAAAAAGAACAGATAAGGGACTGGAGAGATGGCTCAGTAAGTAAAGTACTTACCATGTAAGCACAAGAATCTGAATTTGGTTTCCCAGCAGCCATGTAAAAAGCCCTGTGTGGTATCACTAGACAGACAGGCTGAATTTCTGTCCTTGGTATTAGCAGAAGTCATTCCTCTCTTGGAAGTTTTCCAGTACTTGAAACGGAATGTAACTTTAGAGTTCTTGGCATTTAGCAAGCTCCTATTTTCTGACTGTGTTTAGTGGTCAAATTTTCCCAGTGATAATTTCAGTATCAGAGGCTATACTCCTTTCTGTTCACCTTTGTAGCTAAAAATTTTTGTCTTACCAATGCTTGGGCAATCTCTGTTCCTTGCCCTTAGACTGGGTTTGGTTGTTTCACTGAGTGTCAGGTCCTGTGAGGTGTTTACATGGTGGTGGTTCTTTGGCTCTCTAGGTCTTATGTGCTTCTTGTGTGGGGGAAGGGTTAGAGTTCAGAGATTTTTTTTTTACTAATTCAGTATTTTCTGCTATTCCCTACTAAAAGGCTTTAACTGCAGAGTTTCTCTAGGAATTTGCTTCCTCCTCTCCCCAACATAATTGTTAATATTGTAGAATGGCAGTGGGTAATTTTTCAGTGTTCCTGTCATGCAGTTTTTACTACTGTTTTACCTTTGCAAATGGGTCTTTTCATAGTCTCCCTCTTTTTCTTTAACTAGAATTTTTTTACAGCTTTTAAACAATAATTTAAAAAAATAATATTGCAAAACTGATAAATGCTCATAAATGCTCCAAAGAGATTCAAGCATTGGAGGAAGATTAAAAAAAAAAAAACAAAAACGTATTGTTCCCAATTAATCCATACAGCAATAAAACAATGCTAGCATTTATTGAATACCATTTGATATATTTTTATGTTAATGTTGGTAAAAATTTAGTGGTACAGTAATTACTGGGTGAGGAAAATATTATTTTTAATCACATGCACTTCTAGCAGATATTGTTCACTTTTTATTGCCTTCTGTTAAAATTGTGGCATCTTTTGTGCCCAGACTCAAAGAATGCTCAACATAAATTTTCTATTCCCTTTAGAAGCTAGAAGTGGCTACGTGATGAAATTTTTTATAATGACATCCAAGACAATATTTTTATGAGCCTTTAAAAAATAGTTTTTATCTTCCTGGGATAACAAAACAAAATCAGAGAAGGCCTGTTGCCCTTACCCATTGCTTTCTGCTGGTAATGCTGTTAGCTGTTAGCAGGAACTGCAGCACACAGACTACACTGAAAAGTGACAAGTCTGAAGGTTCAATGTGAATATAGGGAGGATAATATACCAGAGATACCCAAAAGTCACCATTTTGTTTAGTAATGGTTTGTTGAGCTTCTCAAAAAATGCAGTAACTGAATTTAATAATGAGGGAAGGACTAAAACAAATTAGGAGAATCATTAAACTTGATCTTATGAATATTTTTTCTTTACCATAAAGACAATAATAGGACTATTCAAACTGTTATATCATTTTGATTAATTTTCAGGGCACTAAAGAGGGTTTCACTTTTGTTTAAAGGCAATTTTCTTCAACTTAACAGTTAAATTTTAGAACAAGATTTTCTAACTTCTTATATTTGGCCATAGGCAGAAGTTCTTCTACCCCTAAAATTTGTCTTTTTGATAATATATGCTTATATTCCATTAAGATCCTTTTTACTTTCAAATAAATCATTTTGTTTTTACAATGTTTTACATCATGTATTGTGCAAAATAATTTGTATCAAACATTTCTGTGTTCCTTGAGGCTGTTCACTCTTTATGGTTTTATTTCATATCTGACTTTCTACATAAGTGCTGTGGTTGCTGATTTTCAATTCTATTACCCACATTTTAAGTCTTTGAACAGTGCAGGATACATCGTGAAGAATAATGAAATGGAAAGGAACTGAAAAAAGGAAATGAAACTTGGTGGTAGTTATTCTCTCCAACTGGGCTTTTCTTTCACCGTGTGTGTGTGTGTGTGTGTGTGTGTGTGTGTGTGTGTGTGTTTCCCATACAATTATGCTTGGCTTACATGCTGGATACAGAGCTATTTAGAAATGATAGATATGAATACGGGCAGATGAAATTCCTCCAGTCTTTTTTTGCCAACTTAACACTATTCAACTCCCACAGCCCTAAAAAAGGGCAAACTTGTGAACAAGAGAAAGTGTCAGTTTTATTAGCACGTATGTTTTCCTTTAACGTCCCTGCCTTGTGATTCTGTATTATTATACTGAGTCCTCTACAATGACTTCCTGACCATTTCCTGAAACCTTATATCTCAAGATGTCCTATCTAAAGAATATTATTTATGCATTTCATACTATTTATCCTTAAAATTTACAAGACTTGAAGTGGTACTGGGATCTCTTTGCACTCTTTTATTTCTAAATTCTCAATCTTTATCATGAGAGTTGAAGAAATTGTTGGTTGTGGTTTTCACTTTCCATTTTTTTCTTTTCCATTTGGGAGTGATCCATTTGAGAGATATATGTAGGGAAGATTTCATTTTATTATATTCAACTGGAAGTCATGAAATCTTTTTTATTTTCACAATTGCTTTTTGAACTAGGTTCATTGGCAAGTTGAAAGATAAAAAATACAAAGAGCTACAATAGTTTACATTAGTGCTACAATTACCTAAACAGAAGAAAAAAGAAACAGATGTAGTTCAAGGGTCATTCATGATCAGTCTACCAGTTATTACTTGGGAAAATTAACCCTTATATAAATGATGGGTTCAACCTAACAGTGAAGGCAAAATAGAAAAGAAGTCATACATTTTGCATCATTTTTTTCAACAAATAGAGAAAACTGGAGAGAATGAGGAGCAGAGATTTTATATAAATTCATAGCAAAGTTTAAACTAGTACATAAATCTAATTTTAGACTTATGTTTCATTTTCCAAGCTTTCCTCCACAAGCACATACATACTTAAATTGATGGATGTTTCATTGTTGCTACTTTCTTAAATGTGGCTTCATAATCATAAGAAATAACCCAGAAGGGATAAAAGTATTACACCTCCAAAGCAATCAATAGGCTTTAACTACTTGAGTATCTTCTTTTACATTAAATTGTATTGCCACAGTAACCTCTGTAATCCACATTCTGAGAATCATTTTTATTTTATTTTTTTATTTTCTGTACTGGTTCCACTTGTGACAGAGTAGACAGAAGTTGGGCTAAATGCTGTGGTTTTATTTATTTACTTGGTGGGTACAAGTGAGATTAAAGAAAATTATCTTCTACCATGTAGGGTTTTTTTTTTTTTTTTTTTTGCAGAGAGGCTAAGGCAGCTTCTTGTATTCACACAGCTGCAGGCTATTAAAATGGAGCAGAAAGCAATCAAAACAATTTCTGACGTCAGACCACAGCACTTTTAAATTCTGCTTTGATTGTGCCTACTTATACACAATTTATTTAAAAATCATGTGCCAAGTAAGTTGATGAGACCAATGGTTAATTTTAAAACATTTGTGAATAACTTACTACATTCTAATATTTATTCAAAGTAAGAAAAGCTCATTGTTCAGATATAGATAAAAACCAATGCATAGAAAACAAAAAGGATTCTCTGATATGCATTGTAGGAAATTTTAAAATGAATTTTAAAAATCTATGAAATTTTTCATAAGGACTTTTATCCAGATGCTGCTTCATAAATCTATCTGGTTTTCACGTTTTCCTTAGTCTCTTTCTTTAAAATATTTATACAGTTGTGATTTTGCTCATCAAAATTTTTATGTTTCAATTCAGTTAACTATCTTCAAGGACTTTAAAGCTCTTCTTTAGGTAAATCCTCAGCATCAAGCTCCAATGAAACACAACAGGCCAAGTGCTACCAATGAGCAAACACATGTACACAGCTACCAAATGGAAAATGCCAGTAAATTGTAAGATATTCAAACAACTGAATGTTTCAGTGCCATGTGCCATACTTTGGTTCCCCATAAAATACCTGTTATGGAGTAAAAAAAAAAATCATTCCGAAAAACCAAAGTTTGAGGGTCTGTATTAAGCCAGCCACTACCTGGGGAGAAACATTTCTCAGAGAGCATCTTTGAATGCATATTTCAGGGAGTTCGTAAAGACAAAGAATACAGAAAAACTACATCCTGGTTGGCAGTTGTAGGGGGAAGCAAGCAAACAGTTTAACAAGATCCAAGAACATGCAGTTAGCTGGAGCATTTCAACCCCAAGTTTCTAGGACACGTTTGGGTGCTTTCCTATAAGACTTTTCAGGACAGTGGGTGGAAATCAGAGATGGCTTCAGGTGAGACAAGATCTGGAGAAAATTTCCCATTGTTCTCAGCGAATGAGTCAAATCATGGTCTCTTCCTGTTCTAAAGAGTTGTAGCTGGTTCTGAGGACCATGAATTTGACTGAATTCAGCCTTTGTTTTACATAATTGGCCAGGCAATTTAAAATACATGGCCCTGCTGTTAATCCAATCAAAATGGGAATTAAAGGCCCAGCCAGTGCTGATAGCAGTGTAGTGAACAAGGGAGACCAAGAGAACAGAGACTGGTACCAATTATCAATTCATGTCTTTGTCTCTTTTTTTTTAGGTTTTCTCCAACCATAACAAGATTTTCTCTCACTACTCCTAATCAATTAGCATAGAAACAACAGGTCTCTCTCAAAGCCATACACAGTTCTCCTTGTTCCATGAGGGGTAAGTCTAAGCCTTTCCTAATTTGTAGGACCACTTCTGCAAGGTTGTCTAACTCTTGTTCCAATTTAGGAACAGAAACTTTCACTACATCTTGTAGTTGAATGCTGGTGTGTGGGGTCAGCAAGAGAGACAAGGAGGCATTTTCATAGACTCAAACCCTGCCAGACCTCAGCAGAAGGAACCACTGTCCTGACCAGCACCATAGTCAATGCACAGTGGAACCTTGAGCATCTCAGCTCAGGTGTTTTTATTCATTCAGAACTCCTCAGGTATTTTACTGATAGCACATGCGGATCATTAGCAATTAAATAACCCCCACAGAAATCCAACACCTGCAAACAATACAAAATGCCCTAGACTTAGGATATCCCCTCACTCAACAGTGCATAAAACATTTTCAAACATAGCTAAAAATAAACTTCCCCAACACATCTAGGTCTTGATCAATCTGTTTAATTAGTCCCTTAATGTATTTATCTCCCCCTAATAAAGGCTGTTGTGCCTATAGCTGTTGAGCCAGCTATCCCTGCTTAGACTAGGACTGGGATGAAGTCTGGTGCATACAGCTCTTGGTTTTTTTGTTTGTTTTTGTTTTTGTTTTGTTTTTCTTTCTTTGTAGTTCAGGGTCCCTTTGTTGTGGGATATTCACCAGTGAAGACTGCTGAGACATGGGTGTAAGCCAATAGAAAGTCTTTATCAGTCAGCTAGTGACTACACTGGGTGTTTGGGATCCCAGTGTAGCCCAGATCCTTTCTCAGGATGAACTTTTAAGCACATTTTGGGGTTGACATACTTCAGTTAACAAGAACAGTTAGCCAGAAACAGAACTACAGAAACTAAAAAGCAAAAGAACTACAGAAAATACGGAACTATATGGATTTTGATGGAGTATGCCTTTGTTTTAATTTTGGCAGGTGGTGCTGTCTATGTCCTGAGCTTTACATCCTGAATGGCACTTCCATCATGAAGTCAGTTGTGCTAAGGTCTCAGGGCCTTAGGTCTGAGGCCATGTTATATCTTCCTTCTCAATACATAGATGTATCTGGTGCAGAATGAATACTAAGAAGCATAAAAGGAGTTTTTTAGTTTTGAAAGCACTAGAAGAAGCATATTTTGTCAAATCATTAGTACATACCCACCAAGTAGTCTCAAGGGCTCAGTAATATTACTGTTATACAGATGAATTAACCCATAAGGCAGAATAGCAGATGTCAAAAAAAGAGGGTGGTGGTGCCTAAATTAAAGGCTATGGATAGTGGGTAAGTTCCAGTCCCTTGGAAGTCCTCTAATGTTAATTTGGGTTGCCCCTGTCATGATGAGTTTTATCAATCAATGGGCTGACATTCTGATTAGTTCCTATATCTTTGTAGTATAGGGGCTGTGGCCTAAGTATAATCAGCAATCCTGTTCAATTTCTGACTGAAAATAATTAACTAAGTGGTGGACCTTATCCAGAGTAAAAAATAAGAATAGGAATCCCTTGGCTTCCAGGACAGGAGGTCGAACTCAGGTCTCAGATGTGTCAAGTGCTTTGGAGGGGAATGTTGGTCAAGGCTTTGGCACAGGTAGGAGATCTCTATTAGGACCCAAAGGTCTGGAGACCTGGAGGGGGCACAGTTTCTTCTGGATAATCCCCAGGATCCTGTGGGATATATTCCAATTCTCCAGGTTTTCCCTGTTTCCCAAAGGGCAGAATCTTCCTTCCAGACCTTTAAATTTTATCACCACAGGATTGCATTTTTTCATTGAGAATTCTTTGGGCTCTGTTTTTATATATATGTATTCATCCAAATGTTTCCAGAAAGCCTCTGTTTCACAACCCCAATTTTTACAATGGAAAGTTCCTTTTCTTTCTTAGAAACTAGGGGGCCCAGCCACAGGGTATGTAGAGAATTGTACACTCTGTGTTCCTACCACAAAAGATAAACTCCCACATTCTACATTTTTCCAATATACCCAGATACTTAAAGTGGGCATCAGTTAGCAAAGGTCAAGATGGAATACGGGTTGCTGGTCTGTAGTCACGTTAGTTATCACCTCTCTTGTATCTGTTTTCCTCAGTTCTCAGGTTCAAGCCTGAGAATGGTGTGGGTTGGACCATTCATACCAAACATAATCTCAGGAGAAGGTAGAGGGGCATAGTCCTGGAGGTAGTCCATTTGGCATCTGTGGTTTCTGGCTTCTTAACATGGGTATGGTGGATCCAATGTATAATGCCAGCTACCTTCATAGCCATAGGAATAGAGAGAATCACTATGTAGGGTCTTTTCCAAGTTGGTTACAGTGTCCCTTTGGCTACTCACTGGACCCAGACAGTATCTTCAGGTTAGATCAAGGGGAAACTGGTTGAGGCTCTGAGATCAGTGGTTTCTCAGATAGTTCATTGAATAGTCTTTATGGAGGACTGGAAGGCCTGTGGTGACTTGAGAAAGGAATGGTTAGAAAGCTCTGTCAGCTGCTGATCTTTGAGCTGGCAAACAGTAGGGGATCTATCAAACAAAATCCCATAGAGAATAAATCCCTCCCTAGATGAGGTACAGAATACCAGAAGTAAAGCAAAGGGGAAAAGGTCCATTCACCTTTTGCTCTAATGAGACTTTTGTTTCCTTTAATGTCTTTAATTCTTTTTACCTGCCCAGAACTCTGGGTTCTATATGCACAATTAAGTTTTCAATTTATGCCTAAAGCTTTGACTATTAATTGAGAAATTTTGACTATGAAAGCCAGACCATTGTTGGGCTCCATTGCCGGAGGTGGGGTGGGCGGGGGGGCAAAGTCAGGGGACCAGTTCCTGAAAGGACTTTTTTAGCTGCTATTTGAGCAGTTTTAGTCCAGGTGGGAAATGCTTCTACCCATGCAGAAAAAATATCTATAAAACCTAGCAAGTACTTGTATCTTCCCCTGGCAGGTCAGTTTCCCAGAATTCACCAGGGTGTTGGCCTCTCATATGGACTCCTTTCTGAGTCAAGGTTTTCTTTTTTGTATTTATTTGAGCACAAACCTGGCATCTGGCTGAGATATTTCAGTCCAGGCTGTCCAGTATAGATACAACATACCTTTGGTGGAGCAATTCAGAAAGTTTTGTGGACCCAGATGAGTAGCCTGGGGAAGGTCAGTTACTAGAGTCCTACCAATTATTTCTGGGAAGAATATTTCCCTCTGGCATCCTCCACTAATCTGTGTATTCAAGCTGTTCATTCCTTCTTACTTCATCTTTTACTTCCTTTTGGTTATACCATGCAGTTTCAGGCTACACTGGATGAGGGCATGTCACCAGAATACAAATAGGCCCCACTGGACTTTGGAACACTTGTGGAGCAACCAGGTCAGTGGCCCATTTACCTCTTGCCTTAAGGGAGTGAACTATTTGAAGTCCTTGGCAGTGGAGTATAGCAACTCATAGGGGAAGCCAAATAGTCTCTAGGAGAGACAAGATTTCTTCTTAGTTTTTAATGTTCCTTTCCCCAGCAGTGAGGAATCTTCTTTTCTTACAGATCATACCATGGACATGTGCAGTAGCAAAAGCATAGCCATTGTCCATATATATGATGATAGACTTTCCTTTTCCCCATTTGAGAACCTTGGTTAAAGCAATCAATCTGCTCTCTGGGCTGAAGTTACTAAGATACCCTAAGGTGTGTATAGTCTTGAACCTCTTACTGACTTCTAGACCTTGGACAGGTCAATAATCAGAGGTCCAGGTTTCTTCACAGGCTTGAGAGGTGTATTCCAGGGTGACTAGCAGGACACCAGGGTGCCTATCTCTGTAAGCCAGGCAATATGGACTGTAATTCCCTTTTTTTGCCTCCAGGGTCATTAGGTATTATTTAATCTGGACAGGGGTAGATGAACTGGTTAGTTGAACAATTACAGAAGCTTGGTGCAGAGCCAGTCCTGGGGTGTTAGTTTCTGCCCATACCCCTGGGAATTTTTACTGCAAATGTGAGAGATAGTCCAACTGCTTCTTTTCATTGAAAGCAGGATTTTCAGCTAAGATATATTCTTCTGACAAAGGGCAAGATACCAAAAGAGAGGGAATCCTGTGATTCTATCTCTCCTATGTGTCCAAACAGAAAGCACCTTAATCAGATTTACCTCTGGAGATGACAGACTAAATGACTCTCAATGAAGAAAATTTAGACAGAGTTGTTGGAAGAGCCTGGACTACTGCATATGCTCTGTTCCTCTCTTGGAGCCCTGTGAAGTATCTTAAGTTGTTCACCTCCTAGGAGAAAGTCTGTACCTGATGCTGTCACAGTTCACACCAAGACCCAGAAGTTGGTCAAATGTCCAGGCTCTCAAAAAGATCTCAGTGGGATCTCCAAGTGTTATGGGGTTAAGACCCAAAGAACACTCAGCATGGTCAAAGTTTGAATTAAAATCTGTATTAAGCCAGCCAGTGATTGCCAGTGAATGCCTGGAGAGAAACACTTCTCACACAAAGCAGCCTTTCAAGCACATTACAGAGAATTTTTAAAGACAAAGAACACAGAAAAATGACATCCTTGTTAGGAGTTGCAGGCAGAAGCAAGCAAGCAGTTTAACTAGAGCCAAGAATATGCAGTTAGCTGCTGCATTTTGACCTTGAGTTTCTAGAAGAGGGTTGGGTTCTTTCCCACAGGACTTTGCAGGGAAGTAGGTAAAAACTGAAGATGGCTTCAGGTAGGACAAAGTGGAAAATCCTTTGCCCTGTTGCATACTTATTTTCCCATCCAGTTTTTTTCCCACACATACAAAATCAGAACTATGTGAAACAGAAAAATCCACTTCACTCACCAATTATACTAATGTGTACTTTAACCTGGCATGGCATCTTTGACAGGATGGAATAATTTTTAGTTTTATTAAGAATTTACTGGGAAACAAAGAAAAACTTTTTTTTTGAGACAGGTTCTATCTACAGAACCCTGGCTGTCCTGAAATTCACTATGTAAATGAAGCTGGCCTCTAATTCACAGAGATCTACTTGCATCTGTCTACCAAGTGAGTGGTAGAATTAAAGATGTGTACCACTACACCAGATCTCAAAGTAAACTTTTGAACTTAGAAAATTAAAAATCATATGTTTTATATATAGTTGTAGAAAATCACCAATGTCTTTCTTTCAGTGATCAGGATCAAATCCAGCTCATCATTCATATTAGACGAGAGCCATACTAATAAGCTAGACTGCCAGCCTAAACTTGAATTGTTTTCATTTTTGTTTTGTTTTGTTTTGAGACAGGATTTCATTTAGCTCAGACTGGCCTTGAATTTATTATATAAACAAGGATGAACTTGAACTCCTGATCCTCATGTCTGCACCTGCCAAGTTTAAGGATTGTGCTGTGCACAACCAAACTGGATCATATTCTTTTTCTACCAATATTTAAGTGCATATTCCTATGATCCCATATTACTAGATTATAGGTTACTCTCAATGCATAACTAATACCAATTTTAGAGAATGTACTTGCGTATATTAAAATTGAGTTTTCAATTTTTCAATTAGTTTTTAAATACTTGAGAGAACGAAGAGAAGGAAAATTTATTAAGATGAAATATATTCCATACTAAAATTAATTAAAATATTTGAATAAAGCCCTTGGTAGATGTTCAACAGTGCTGATACTGATATATTTCCATGGTCCCCATCCAGCAACCTGGTCAACACAGAAAAAAATTACAGGTTTCTCTTTTATTTTAGTCTATCTGTTTTTGTTGTTGTTGTAGTTTGTTCTGGTCAGTTGATATTTTTAGGTGGGAGGGGAAGACATGGTCTCTCTTCCTAGCTCTGGGTGTTCTGAAACTTGCTATACAGACCAGGCTGGCCTTCAACTCACAAAGATCTTCCTGCTTCTGCCTCAATGAATGCTGGGATTAAAGGCATGTACTTCCACTCTTGGCTTAGTCTTGTTTATCAAGCACCTATAAAGTTCAGAGGCTGAAAATGTTCTCTGTATATGACATTTGTTATTATGTGATATGCTGGGTTCTCTTGTGAATACACTTGGGAGATATTTGTTAACTAGTAGAATTAGATTATGTAATGTTTGTTCAGAAAGAGTTATCTTGGAGATTTAAGGGTGCTGGGAGAACTCAACAGTGTCTTCCCTTAATGGTTATTTCAACCCCACATATGAAGGGTGCTTGAGTATGTTGACAACTTCTGATGAGTTAATATAAAATAACAGGAATGAGTATATATGTATGTATGCATGCATTTATGTATGTATGTATGTATGCATCTATGTATGTACTTGAGAAAAATAATCCAAACCTAACATTTTACACTATGTATTTCTATGCTGTTATTACAAAAGGTTTTCTTGTAGGTATCACTATACAAAACAAAGTAGTAAGGAGATAATTGCCAGAGACAGAATTAAAAATAAGATTAAATAATTCAAAAGCACTCACATTGATACCAACAACTTAGCAACTTTGAGAGAATTCTAGGCTAGCTCTGGTAAGATCTTGGCTCAAACAAACAGAAGAATGGAATTATATTGTTCTCAGGAAAATGGAAGAAATTTGTAATCATCACGATAAACAAAATAAGATAGTTTCATAAAGACAAATATTACATATTTACACTCTTACCAGAATCTATGTTTTGAACATTTGTATATGACATGAACATAGAAGGAACACTTTTAGGGAAAAGGAAGTAGAGAAGGGTCAAATGGTAATAGTGTGGGGTGTTTATGAGCAAAGTTCATGCTGTACAAAATGATAGGCTATACTGATTTCATATTTGTTATCAGGAATATGTTCATGGTATTTAGATTTGGGTTTGATAAGATCCTTTTCTTATAGCAAACTTAGAATACTGGGCATAAAGGAAAACCCTTACATATCTCTGGTTGCAATGTAACTTCTAGCCACTATGCAAGTCTATATGCAAGTTTCTCAAAAATTAAAACTTAGTTCTTCCATATGAACCAGCTGTAGCATCCTTTAGTGCTTACTCGAATCACAAAGATACATGCAGATTGGTACTTGTTACAGCACTATTCACAATAACTATGTTATAAACTCAACTTAAGTAACAACAAAGAAATAAATAAGAAAAATATTTTAAATGTATGTAAGCAACAGAATTTTTCAGACATAAGGAGCAATGTTACACAGTTTGCAGGAAAAAAAAATATGCAACTGGAAATAATTGTGTTAAATTCAAGACAGATACTATATGTTCTTTCTTTTATGGGTCTTAGATACTATAGATACATAAAATGCAGATGTAGTGTTGACATGATGAAAAGAGAAGCAAACTTTCTGGGCAATAAAGTAGGAGAGGGGAATGAGAGAGGGGAAAGTATCAGAATAGGAATATGCTCTTAATACATTATGTACTTGCAAGAATGGCTTTATATATAACTCTGTATAATGAATATATATATAATTTTTTTTCTCTGTTGTAACTCTGGCTGTCCTGGAACTCACTCTGTAGACCAGGCTGGCCTCAAACTCACAAAGATCTGCCTGCCTCTTTCTCCCAAGTTCTGGGCTAAAGGGGTGCACCAACACCATCCAGCAGTATGAATACTTGAAATCATCATTACTAAAGAAATATTAGAAAGATAAGGTAACTGGGAAATAAACCCAAGGTCACAATGGAAATTTGTTGAAAAGAGAGAGTACATTAACTAGGACAAAATAAGAATAAGAAAATATAATGTCTGCAAAGCTGTGTTGCTTCAGAAAATACATTAAGAATCTACAGTGGAATCATAAGAATGTAGTGATGGTTTCAACACATGGATACAGCAAGTCATATATTAAATAATATTTTAGGTGGCAAAATATTTAAATACAATAAAAGTCAAGAAGTGGTCTGTATATTATTAGTGATAACTACCCTTAATTCTGCGTGTATTATTCTATGTTTTGCTGGTCTAATAAGAATCCTATTACACAAAAATTTACAGAGAACATAATTTTGACAAAATTCAGAAGAATTGGAAATCCAAGCATTAGACATTACAATTCATTGTTGGATGAGAGCCTTTTTGGCATATTTTCATATAGTAGAAATTATGAGAACAAAGTAGCTTGAAAATGAAGCAAGTCAGCCTTTCAGAAAAAAAAGTGTCCAGTCATTATAAAGCTGTTGATTCTATTAATGTGGGCATAAAATTTGTAGCCTGATCACTGTTGAAGTCCCAACTTCTTTTATTAAAAATTTACTTTATTTTCAATTAAAATAAAAGTACAAAATGCGTGCCTTGCTAACACAGTAAATAGTAAATCAGTCTCATAAAATACAATCACAGTAAGCACTCTATCAGTCTCATAAAATATAATCATACTTCCCTCTCCTTCCTCCAACCACTTACATGTCCCTGAATATGAACATATTTGAAACACTCAAATTTTGAAGGGATACACTCAAACCATGACACCTTATCATTAGTTTGTAGCTTGCTGTGATGGTGTTTTACTAAATTCCATTGATAATTAGGAAAAATAATCTATCCTCCATTCCCTCAAAGGACCTCGGTCATCCTCAGGAGTATCCTAACAGCATTCCTGAGGCCCTGCCTTAGTTACTTTTTTATTGCTATGAAGAGATACCATGACCAAGGCAACGTATAAAAGAAAATATTTAATTCGAGACTTGATTAAAGTTTTAGCGAGTGAGTCCATGACCATCATGACAGGCATCATGGTAGTATCCAGCAGACAGGCCAGCATGGTGCTGTAGTAGTAGCTGAGACTTAAATCCTCATCAGGAGAGAGAGGGAGGGGGGACAGACTGGACTTGGTATAGGGTTTTGAAATCCACATGCCTACCTCCAGTGACATACCTCCTCCACCAAGTCCATACCCTTAATCTTTCCTAAACAGTCCACCACCTCAGAAGCAATCATTCAGGTATATTAACCTATGGGGTCATTCTCACTGAAACTACATATATAAGCTCCTTAAAATTGCTTTATGATCATGAAACTGTTCAGAAGTTACCTGCAATTTGTTGGTCCAAAACAAAATGTAGTTTTCTTTTTTCTACTCTTGTTTGTCAGTCAAACCTACATTTTCATTATTTTCTGCATTTTTTTCCATTATGATATTTGCCAAAAGGCAGGAAACATTTATATATTTGTTAAAAACCATCTTATTCTGTCATTTATCACTGCAAAACCAGCATTAAGAAGAAATTGCAGCACAAAGAATTGCAATAAATATTTGTTAGTATATGAAAGAATCTATGGATATATACGTACATAGTGTATATATATATATATATATATATATATATATATATATATATATATATATATATATATATATATTCTTCCTTTGAAAGAATTTGCTTATTTTAAATCCTGGAGTAAATTATTACCTAATTTGAACACACTGTAGGAGATATTCAACAGACAACATGATCAGAGTGAGATTAATATTTCCCCTTGATTGTTTTGAAAATTCATGTCATTTCCTCATGACAAATGAAAAAACATGTTTCTTTTTATGATAACTATAATATAAAACACATGTTAATATCATTGTAAGGGATGCAATCCTCAAATTTTGCACTTTTGTAAAATATTTTTTAAATTAGTTATTGGATATCAATAGACATAATGTAAATGATCAATGAAAGTAAACAATTAGAAACTTAATAGGATGTGGCATATTAATACTAAAGTATATAAATTGAAATATATTCTGGATTATAAGATATTAGGAATCTGCTAAACTTAAATTCAAGGGCTAGAGAGGACCAGGGGCCTAGATTATGCCATTTGTGTTAGTTGGGGCCACTTCTGTGCTGACTGCCCGGTTGGGGGACCCTGCAGCCAGCTGAGAGTGGGGTCCCTGATAGTTCTGGGGGAGGGAGCTTCTTTATGGGAGAGTCTTAAGGCCCAGAACTCCCCGGCCTTGCAGAGTCAGACTCCCTCAAAAGGGAACTATGCTAGGTTCTCAGTGGTCATTAGCACCATTTGGGGTCCATGGTGGGCAAAAGAAGTAGTGTCAAGGGCCCTGGGGTTTCCAGCAGGGTGGTGAGGGCAGCAAGCAGCAGCCACAAACAGCAGTTGGCAGCTGGAATGGCTTGACTGCTGGATAAAGTCAGATTTACCCCCCTCCTTTCCTGGCAGAAACACAGATACCTGTGAGGTGCCATTTGGGGCTGGCAGCAGGCAGCCAGCAGCCCAGTCCTCAACTAAGTCTGCCTGCTGCCATGGCTGCCCAAAGGGCCCACCATGAAGCAGTCTACAGCAGGGTAAGGCAGCTTGGCTGTTGGCACCTACAGGAGGGTTGGGCCTGGGGTGGAGCTCTCTCCACAGGTAGGGTATGCAGAATCCCAGCTGTGGACCATTAAGGAGAGCAGGACCCAGTCTCCACCCCAACCCCAAGTATAGAGGGGCATGTCAGGGGTGGAGCTCTCCACAGAGTTGGAGCCCTGCACTGTGGGCTGTGTGCATGAGTTGTTGGCTCCAGACTCTGGAGCCCGGACTGCTGTGGTCTGGGTAGGTGCAGGGCTCCCCAGACATGGAGCCCTGCTCTGTGGACTCTGCACTTTGCAGAGCCCCTACAACCCTGAGGACATTTGATCAGTTGGCTGAAACTTAATAGTAGTGAGATTGGGTTATCTATTATGGACCAATAAAGTAGTTCCATAGCCATGAATTAGTACATATCAAATTTAACCAACCATCTCATCATTGCATACTATGGATGAAACAGCAAAAATATATATCCATCCAACTAAAAAATTTCTAAAATTGTGTAGCCGTCTTTTAATATTTAATATTTGAATTTTAAACATTACCAAATGTTCACATGTTCCAGACCAGGTCTCTAGAGAATGGCTGTTTTGGGAGGTGATGACAACTTTAGAAAATGAGGCTTAGTGGAAGGAAGGAAGTCACAAAAGAAATGCTTTTGAGAGAAATATTGAGATTCTAGTCCCTTCTTTCTTTATTCTGATAATTCCTGGCTTTTATGAGATACATAGCTTTCTTCTTTTAACATAATTCTTTCCTATGATCCCTAAACTGCCCTGTTCAGTAGCTTTGAAAGTATAAACCAAACTACATTTTGCTTCTTCAGGTTGACTTTACTCAGGTCTTTGTCATGCTGATGAAAAGGCCATCAGTGTATTAGTCTTCTGAAGTAATGTGCTTGAGTTCCCCTGATAACTAGATACTTTCCAAGTTGAAATTATGCCTGTAAGTGTGGATTCAGTCTATAATGAAAGAAAAAATCCAAAATAGCATTTGATTACCAAATTCCTCATGTCTCAAATGATTGATTCTAGGATTCACCTCTTGGTAGATATAGGATATATATGTTCAGATCTTCAAATCCCAGTGCAATGTCTAAAATATAATAAACATACCACAAAAATTTCTTCAATGATTTACATCAGAAAAAATTGCTGGAGTATTTTATCAAAATTTACCCTCTTAGAAACTACTAGCAATTAACATCAATCAAGGTAGTTAAATTTTTAGACTTACAGCAGAAAAGAGAACATCTTGACACAGTGTTAGCAATATATCAAAGCGGGTTAATTAAGAAGGTTATTTGTAGCTTTTTGAGATGTCTCAGGCGGATGATTTTAAGGCAGGTTTTGCAATCTTGAAAATAGTATAGAAATCAGCAGAAATTATGATATTGGCATAGTGTGGCACAGACTTAATGTGGGTATTAATGAGCAAGCTGCTGATCCTGTTTACAAAGGTTTTTCAGCAAGTATCTCTTAATTCAATAGCTAAATTGATTTTGCTTAGTATGTGTACAACTTAAAATAAGAAAAAAAGTATTCCTGGTCCCAGTATTAATCAGGAGATAAGAAATAGTGTTAGTTTTCTCAATTACAAATTACATGAATAGTAAGTAAACTTCCAGAGAACTAGTACTAATGACAAAAAGTTATCTTAATGAGATAATGACATTACATTTTACAGCAAATAAATTTCTCAAAGAAACTAATTCAATTATTCTTAATTTTTCTTTACATTTATTTGATTATTCCTGAAAGTAATTGAATATACTGAAAGAGCAATCACATCTTTTCTCGTGTAATCAATAGTTCTGTATCAGTTTTAATTAATTTTTGGCATTGAAGCGTTTTTAATGATTTGTTAATTTTTATTTTATGCATATTGGTGTTTTGCCTGCATGCATATCTGAGTGAAGGTGTCAGAGCTGATGGAGCTGTAGTTACAGACAATGGTGAGTTGTATTGTTGATGCTGGGAATCGAACCAAAATCCTCTGTAAGAGCAGCTAGTGCTCTTAACCACAAAGCTATCTCTCCAGTCCCAGCACAGAAGTGTTTTTAAACATATGAATATGCCTCTTACTCCCTCTTTTACTCCCCTTCCCTTATACTTCATAGAAGGCAGTAGGCAGGAATACATGGGTTAATTTTTTTCTTTTTCTTTTTCTTTTTCTTTTTCTTTTTATTTTGAGACAGGGTTTCTCTGTTGTAACTCTGGCTGTCCTGTAACTTACTCTGTAGATCAGGCTCACCTTGAATTCACAGAGATCCACCTGCCTCTGTCTCTTGAGTGCTAGGATTAAATTCATGCACCATCACCACCTGGCTTTTTTTTTTTTTTATCTTTTAGTGATTAACACTTATGCCCCAAACACAAGAATGCCTACGTTTGTAAAAATATACTACTAAATTTAAATCCCATATTGAACCTTACACACTAATGGTGGGACATTTACATACCCCATTCTCAAAATGAAGTAAGAATACACAAGTGGAGTAGATAAGAGGAAATAATCAAACTCAGAGCTGAAATAAAAACAATAGAAACAAATGGAACAATACAAAAAATCAATGAAACAAAGAGTTGAGAAAATTTAAAAAAATGTTTGAGAAAATCAACAAGATAGACAAACCTTTATCCAAACTAACTAAAAGAAGGAGCTGAAATATCCAAATTATCAAAAAGAGAAATAAAAAGGACATAGCAATAGACATCGATGAAATCCACTGAATTATTTGGTCATACTTTAAACATATACTGTGCCACACTGGAACATCTAAAAGAATAGATAATTTTCTCAGTAGATACCATTTATCAAAGTAAAATAAAGATTATATAAACAATTTAAATACACTATAACCCCTAGTGAAATAGAAGCAATCATTAAATGTCTCCCAACCAAAACAAAACAAACCAACCAACCAGCCAATAACAACAACAAAAACAAAACAAAAAACCATCCAGGGCTATATAGCTTTAGCACAGAACTCTACCAAACTTTCAAAGAATATTAAATGTCAACGCTTGTCAAATTGTTCCACAAAAGAGAAACAGAATAAACATTTCTAAATTCTTTTTGTGAAGCCACAATTACTCTGATACTCAAACTACACAAAAAATCCAACAGAGAAATAATTACA
Source organism: Cricetomys ansorgei (assembly GCA_026225945.1). NCBI lineage: Eukaryota > Metazoa > Chordata > Mammalia > Rodentia > Nesomyidae > Cricetomys > Cricetomys ansorgei. Next base: position 2,489,183 of record JAMJFZ010002863.1, on the reverse strand, counting down.
GAAAAAATTACCTTATGATCTATAGGAGGAAAAAGCCTTATGGACATGCATCTGATTTTCACTGCTTTCTGTAAAGCCTGCAGGGAATTACCACAATGAACATAAAATACTTGCAAATATAATCCAAAGATACATCAAAAAATATTATTCAACATGTTCAAGTAGGCTTCATCCCAGAAATGCAGGGATAGATCAACATACAAAAATTGGTCAATGTAATCCCCCAAATAAACTACTAAAAGAAAAAAATCATCTTATTAGATAACAAAAAAAGACCTTGACAAAAATACAATACTATTTCATGATAAAAAGTCTTAGAGAGATTAGGTACACAAGAGTCATACCTAGACATAATAATGACAATTTGCAGCAAGCTTATAGCCAACATCAAATTAAGTGGAAAAAATCTCAGCACAGTTTCACTAAAATCAAGAACAAGATAAGGTTGCCACTCACTCCTGTTTTGAGGTTGAACTGAGTCCTTATTAAAGAGATTTCGAAAAAAAACTGATTAGGCTACATAAGCAAACGATATTTAGAATACTGAATTGGTTTTATCAGGGACAAAACTACTCCCCTGTGGTGTATTAGATACTCTGAGATGTTATGTTGACTCTTTAAGTTGCTAGGGTGCTATTTAGCAAATTGAATCTCCAATGGATTATCAACTTTTTACATAATATATTTCAATTAAAATAAAATTGGGTCCTAACTCAGTAGATGCTAATTTTATTTATTAACAAGAGAAGCCATAAAGAACTTACCCATGTTGTATTTCTAAAAGGTCATATTCTCAAACTTTAGCCAGAATATTTATGTTTATATTTTTAGGTTTGTGCTGCTCTCAACCTTGGTCAGAAGAGCTTCTTATTGGAGTGGGTAGCAATAAATATAAAAATTCATTATTCTCTGGAGTGCTAAGAATAAGCAACTATGAAAATTCAGCTGTAAATAGGACTTCTGAATCAATCAATCCCTCCCACAAGACTCAGGAAACAGTATAGAAGAGGAAATAGAAAGATTAAGAATGTGAAAGCCAAAGGTTATGAGATTGTGTTGTGAAATGGTGTCCTCTCAGTATGCATATTTTTGCTTACATGAACTGACAGCAGCTGTGATTACCTATAAAAGACCTACACAAGATCAAGCCAGTTAAATCTTCCAGAATGGAGCGGCAGAGGCCCTCAAGGACCTATCCTCTAGCTTAAGTGTTATTGGGTGTGGATGGCTGCTCAGGGAGGGAAAGTCGCTTTTCATTTCATTGGGAGTATAGACAATAGTAGTTTCCTCAGGTTTCAGTGAATGACCATGTACATATATATGGGCAGCACTAATTGGACTCAGGGGGGTAAAAAATGAATAAGTAAATAAAAGAAAGATCACATGTTTGTCACCTGTTAGCTACTATAACAAACACCTGAAACATTCAGTTTATTATGATAATGACTTAATTTTAATTATAATATTAGAAATTTTAATTTATAGTTTTTTTTTGGTTACCTTTGTGTCTATCGTGAAGCAACAGTATCATGAGGTGAACACAAGATGCAGTAAAATCATTAAATGTCTAGGATAAAATGGAAAAAGCAAGAAGATAGTGTCCTCTAAGGTCATTACCCCATGACCAGATGATCACCCATGTGCTCACCAACTAAATTATCTATTACTTCTCAATAACACCATGGATTGAGGTCCAAATCTTTGACATATGTCTTCCTGGGAGACATTTAAGCTTCAAGTACTATATATAAAATCTTCATCATAGATGTATAATTTTAAAAAGAGAGCATACCAGAAAGTAGTCAAGGCATGGGCATAAGAAAATGAGAAGCAGTGGGAATATACTATAATTACAGAATAAAGAGTGTGGGTGCTGTATGCTTGTGACATTCATTGTCTAATAAAAATGAACTTCTAAATTCACTGTCACCCATTGTTGGCTACAACTAGAGTTGTATGCTCCCAGTGAGTGAGTCCCAGTGTGGAAGACACTTTCACAAGCTTTCCACTTATTCCGGCCATGAAGACAGAAAGGATTTCACTTGCTTTCTTTGCTATACTGTTACAAAACTCACCCAGTAGCAACTTAGCAGAGTGCAGAAAATAGTAATTTTTACCTGAAGACATACTTTTCATATGCAATATTTATTTCTGATGTCTGGTTGAGGTAAACAATGAAGCTGTGGTGTTTTCAGTATGAGGCATGCAAAGGAGAAAGGTCTTTTGTGATTCGAAATATTTTTCTATCCGTGAGGAATGGTAAGAAATGAAATCAATCTCCAGATTAATGGAGGCTTATTTTAATAGGTTTATGGAGACTCAAGAGTGCTCCTCTATGTCTTATTACCACCTGAATCTCAAATAATGTAGTAACTAATCCTTTGAAGAGAAAACATACTTTCTGTGGTTCCATGGCATTGCACATGTTAGGTTGGTGCTCTATTACAGATACACATCTTCAGCATGAGAAAAATAATACACTTTATACGTTTCATTGTATAGTGTTAAGTAAAAGATGATGAATATCGATGATTATATTTATATTTATGCTCCATGTGACTTTCCTAAATGTTTTATATTGATTTACCCTTGAGAAAACTGAAAATATTTCTAGGCATCTTTTGGTACTGAGAATAAATTAGAGCTGTGTGTTTATAACTGTGACAAAATTTTGTTGTAAACAATAAGTGTCATTTGACATATTGATATCTAAACCTGATTTGCAAGAACCTTTGCTTACTTTATGGTGTGTCTTACATATATAAATGGAGGTTAGTGATATTACATGAATTCCCAAGCTTTGGTTGTGCACCACTTGTTTTATATGTTAGCTGTTTATCAATGATTCACTACTTTTTCTTGTGTACAAGTAGTGAATTTGACTAAATGATACAGGTGCTGTGAGTAATGAAGTCTCTATTAAGATCAAAGATAGCAGAAAAATACAACTGTTTATTTGGTTTTATTTCTCTGTTTTGCTTCACATATTTTGAGAAAAGGGTCAATTTTACACAGTTTGTCTGGAACTTTGTATGTTGTGCATACTGTCCTTGAACTTGTGGCAATCATCCCTCCTCAGATTCCAGAATGCTGAGATCCTGAGCATGATGCCATGCCCACAAAAGATTGTATTTTGTTTATCAAAGAATCAAGGGCAGTAGTTTGTCATTAAAGTGTCAGTTCCAAACTCTGAAGGAGGGTGATGCAAGATAAAATCTGAATAGTACAGAAATTACCAGTATTTGTGTAAAAAGAAATTTGCTATAGTTTGCAATAGCTGCAAATGATGGTGATGTAGATAGACACAGAAATGTACTAATATTGTGACAAAGTTTGCTCAGTGTTGAAGTGCTTATTCCAAAGACAATTTTCAAAGAAAGGAGCTTGAAAATCTTTCATTTACTTTTCTAATAAAATGACAACTAAAGCTTTTAGTATTCTCTTACCAAGGAATAATAAATTGCTCTCTATGTAATCTTCTCATAGAGCAGCTATTATCTTACTAAAATATTTTTTCCAGTCTTTTTGCTGGCTTTATTTGGTTATTAAATAGGAGTCAGCAAATTTGTCTGTTGGGGTAGGTAAATATCAAATATTTAGGTTTAGCAGACCACTAAGTCTATGTCAAAACTACTCTGTCAGTGTAGTAAAAAAGTAACTCTAGATACTTGTTAAAGAGTAAGCATTTCTCACCTCAATAAAACTTTATTTTCAAACACTGACATTACATATTTTAATGTCACAAAATGTTTTTACTTAATTTTTGAAATATTAAACATGTAAAATACAATTGGTAGTTCATTAACTACTCCAAGGAACTCAGAAGCTGGTGGAGTATGGTTTCCTGACTTTGATGCTTGAGCTTTTATAAACAAAAGAATAGGGGCTGGCGAGATGGTTCAGTGGTTAAGAGCATGACCTGTTCTTCTTGAGGTCCAGAGTTCTATTACCAGTGTCCAGGTCAGTTGTCTTATAACTTCCTCTAAGCCCTGCTGCATAGTAATTTGATGCCACTGTTTTCTTTGGGCTCCTGAGTGCATGTTTGCACAAGTGCACACACACAGATACACACACATACTTAAATTTAATAAAATTATATCTTTAAAAATGAATAAAATGTCTTCGTTTTGCGGGGTGAAATTTGAAATATTTTCTTACTTTGTAGTATAGGCAAGTCTGTAGCTGAATACGTAGTCAATTCCCCTGTTGCAGTGTCTGAGTATTGGTATCACAGACATGACTTACTATGCTGTAGGGAAGAAAACTTTGAGCAAGCACAGAATTATTTTTTCTTTTATTCTTTTTTATTTTTCAATACATGGTTTTTCTGATGTTACTCTGGGTGTCCTGGAACTCGCTCTGTAGATCAGGCTGGCCTTGAACTCACAGAGAGTCACCTGTCTCTGCCTCCTGAGTGCTAGGATTAAAGGTATGTGCCAGGCTGAGCAAGCACAGAATTTTTATATGCTGTCTTTATATGGTTTTTCATCATAGTAATGACACTCTGTGACAATGGCCATCATGGCAGAGATCGTTGCTGCAGGAAGGAAAGCATGATGTTGTAGCAGTAGTGGAGAAATTTTAAGACACTACCACCAGAGAGAGCAGTATCTGGAAATTGCATGGGATTATGAAGCCTCTAAGCCCGATACACTTCCTCCAACAAGACCGTACCTCATAAGTATTTTCAATGAGTTTCACTAACATTGGATCAATTATTCAAATATGTGATCCTATGAAGGCCATTCTCATTCAAGCCACTACAGAAACAAATTCCAACAACTGCTCCATCAGTGAAAATAATGCAGTTAAATTATATTGAGGCTCATCTCTTTAGTAATCAGTATTTGAAGCTTATTGAAGATCTGAAGAAAAAAATATAAATAAATTTATTGACAGGGGCTTGAAAGATTGCTCTATAGTTAAGAGCATTTGTGCTTTTTATGAGAAGCAAGGATGGAGAAAAGTTAATTCTTCAAGTTCAGTGACCATCCAGCCCAGACGATGATTTTATCTTAAGAAATAAAGTACAGAGTGGTTGATAAACATCAACTAACTACTGGCCTTCATGCACACACACACACACACACACACACACACACACACACCCCTTCATACACACACACACACTCACACACACACATGCTCACATATCATCACGTCAATATTTACACAAAAATACACATACATACACACACATATATGTATAATTATACATATACACACACGCAGAAAATATTTTTAAATGATACCATTTCATTTCATGTAATCCCTATTAAAATTACATCACATTCTTTGCAGAACTACAAAAAAAAATCTTAAAATATATATATAGTAGAAACACTGAAGTTCCTGAATAGACTGTGTAAACCTAAACAGCATGAATAATGCTAGAGACATTACTATATCTAATTTTAAATTATACTACAAAGACATAATAACAAAAACTCTATGATATTAACCCAGAAACAGACATACTTGTCAATGTTATAGAATGGAAGTCCTAGAATAAATTTGTGAAGCTGATTTTTAATGAAGATGCCAAAAGCACACATTGGAAAAATGAGAGTAAAACTAGGTTCCTATCTCTTATCTTACAGAGATACATCAAACATTATAACATTACACCTGAAACTAAAACAGCAAGGGAAAAAAACATAAGTAAAACATTTCTAAGCACAGACCATGACATTCTTAAAGGGATTCCAATATCTCAAGAAATAAAACTCAGAATTGACTATTTTGGTGATTGTTTCAAGTACAAGTTTCCTTTCCAAAAATGAAAAGAAATATTATATTTCTGAAAGCATTTTAGGCATTTATTTGACCCCTTCACCCAAAAGGTCACAAATCAGGGAAGAAAAAGTATGTTTAAAGAAAGTTTTCTGATGCATGCAGAAAAATGAGTTCTGAAAGGGGGAACATTATTAAAAGGAGACAAAAGAATATGTTTACAATAATTGATGCTATAATATGTTGAATTTCTTTTCATCATCAATATTTTAATTCCTAAGTACCAATGCCACCTGTGTCCAGTATGATTAGTACATATCTTCTCTGGCTATCAAAATATATTTTGTCCTTATTTAGATACTAAATTTTTCAAAGCAGATCCCTTGATTCATTTCCAGAAAGACAGTACATTTGATAAAATCTAAATAATCTGTACCTGAAGTTTTATCCCAAGGCTGGTAGATAATGCCTATTTGACTTTCTCTGATGTCAATCTTAACCCTGCGTTCAGCTGGGATCTAATAGGTCTTTGTTTTTCAGTGACAGATAAAATATCATTAGGGCTATAGGCTAGAAAGGTCTAAGATTTTATCCATTCACTATCCTTTATTGTCTTAAATCTAAATTTATTCATGATTAGTTTTGCTTGATGTATAATCAGAAAAGCTTAGGAGGTCATATGGAAAGCACAAAGAAATAATATAATGGGTCTAAAAACAGTAAATGAAGAATGCTATTGTAGGCTCTCCAGGCTAGATGTTTCAAATAGCTTTTACCTTGCTTAGAATACATTTTCAAAGAATAAACTACTTAAAGTGAACATTTTCAATGTTCTCATTTGTTTTTTTCTGCATGTATCAGCACATCCTTTTGAAAATCTCAAAAAAATCACAGCTTGATTAAATATTAAAAATCTCTATAGAGTTTGTGATGAAGTCCTGTGAGTGTCTTTAAAAACATTTTAGAGCATTGTAATAGAAGTTAGGTGAAAATAAAGGTTATAAATTATTGAACTGGGATAGGTATTGATGACTAAAATGATAGTAGTAATAGTGACTAACATTTACTTAGCTTTTTGTTTGCGGTAGGGATGCAGTTAAGCAGTTTATATAAAATATCTATTTCAACATTTGAAATCATTTTTTTTCATAATATAAATAGGAATACAATGAAGTGGAAGAAAGACTTGTTAAAGGTCATATAGAAAAATTCATGGTAGAAAATGATTTTTATACAGTTAAATCTGGATCAAATTTTTACAATCTTTGATATTCTGACATACTGACTCTTAATTATTGCCATCAATTTGGAAAATAACAGAAACTGAAGGGCTTTTTTTTCAAGATTTACATTTCATTTGACACCCTCTTACTAATGGCATCCTAACAATTACTGTTCTAAAAAGAGATGTTTTTTGAATCATATTATGTATTTACTTACTATATTTTATGTCACATGATGATAGTGAATACATTTTGAGAGGGTAATGTGAAGTATGCTTAAGAATTAAAATGCCTTATTTTGTTATGTTACAAATGAAATTGACAAAATTTGTAGGGATTAATGACAAATAAATAAGCTTCATTTTTCTAGGTAAAAATACTTTCTAGCACAAATTCAGCATAAATTTAAGTTAAATATATCTACTGATGTTGAAAGAAGAACACACATTATTTTCTCTGCAATTCTCTTAGCTTTTCGTTGTGTTTCTATAGTTTACCTATTAAATTGAATGTTATTTACTGAGCCAATGGTTTTCTTCTGTAATATTTTAAATTGGTATCCTGTATATAAGAATTGTGTAATCATTCATTTAAATTGTTTAATATGTTTCAATATCTTAAGCTGAAATGTAATTATCTTTTTAGTTATAGGTATGTTTTATATGTGGCAAAATAAAGTTTTTTAATGGACCTCATGATTTTAACTAACTTTTATAACTTTTATATCTAGTTGAAATATTAGTGTATAGGTTTCTTAGAGCATAAAACATGTAAAGTTTTAAACAGAATATATAGTATATAATATTAAATATTATAGACAGGTTGTGGATTAGGTGCAATTAACTACCATGGACTATTTGAATCTTCTCAGCTGAATGTATCTCCAAAGCTTTCATTGTGAAATGAAAGGAAAGTTGTTTGGACAAAAAATTATATCTTTATTAGGGGAATAAGCTAAAAAAAAATCTGATGAGGTAAAAAAAATCCAATCAGACAGTAAAGATGAGGAATGGAATTCAAGATAAAACCATGTTCCCTGGAACTCCAACTGAACTTGATTTTTGATCATGCTCATGACTTCTTTTTTTCTGCATATTTTCTAAAAGAGATATGAGATATACCTGATGGCATTAGTGGATATGCAGATATGCATATAATATGCACACAATTCTATTTGTGAAAAAAGTCTCCTGATCTTAATAACCAAAGATATTGTTCTTGTGAAAGTGACATTATGACCACCAAAATGTAATTACCTTTGGTTTTCTTTCCTTTTTCCCCCTTTTATTGAAAATAGAATCTTTCCTCATATAATATATCCTGATTACAGCTTCCCTGTCCTCTACTCCTCACATTTTCTCCCTAAATCCCCTTCCCTCCACATCCACTGCTTTTCTGTCTCTCAATTAGAAAAGAGCAAGCTTCTAAGAGCTAACAACCAAATATGACTAAATAAAATATAGAAAAGATAAAGGAAAATCCCATCATATCTAGGCTGGACCGTTAACAGATGGACACCCTCACAAGAAGCAGAGACACCCTTATTCACACACTCAGGAGTCCTCTAAAAATACTAAGCTAAAAGTTAAGCTGAATGTTTGGTAGAATTGTGTGTTCAAACTGTCAGGTCCTGGGCTTTTTTGAGGGGTGGAGGTGTAGACCTCTGGGGCTAAAGAGCAAGTTGAAATCACTAAAGGGTGCCTCATCCTCCCCAGGTGGGCTAGCAAGATGCCTTGTGAGCTCCTTCTCTTCTAGCCCTGGAGGGACTATAGCTATTCACAGAAGCAAAAGGAAAATAAACCTGGCAAGCTTTTTTCCTGCCCTGTGGGGAATTAGGTACCTTCCTCTGTCTTTGCAAAGACCATGAGGCCAGGTGCCCACCCTGCCCCCATGCTAATCAGACTTCCCCACCTGGAAGAGTACCAGGACCCTGCCTTCTCTGGGGAAAGATATTTAAACAGGGAAAAGCCCCGCCAATAAAAGGGGTCCAGTTTGTGGTCCATCAGATTCGGCTCCCGAGACTTCCTTTGTGTCTAGTCCCCTATTCTCAGGCCGCAGGTGGCTGCGGGTGGTCAGCATCTTCGAGAAATCAACAGAGACCCACGCCTAGAGTCCCAGAGTGCTTCCCTGCCACTCAAACCCGGGCCCTTGCACTCCTGGCCAAAGAGCAAGGCCTGGGCCGGCATGCCAGTAGACTCAGCCATGGCAGCAGATCGGGTTGGCATTTCACGTGCGGGACTCAGGAAGAAACCAACATGGAGGGAGATTTTTAATGACTGCTTCTATTTCAAAAGGGGTTATAGGTCTATTCAAATTGCTTTTCTGATCTTGATTTAATTTTCTGAAGTGGTACCTATTGAGAGAATTATTCAGTTCTTTTATTTCTTTACCATGTTTTTGGAGTGTAGGTTTTGAGAACATGTCCTTATGATTTTCTGGATTTCCTTGGCATCTGTTGTAATGTTCCTCTTTTCGTTTCTGTTTTGTTAATTTGGATACTCTCTTGCCTTTTTTTTAGTTAGTTTGGATAAGGTATTGTCTATCTTGATAATTTCCTCAAATAACTGACTCTGTGTTTCTTTGCTTATTTCTATTGGTCACTTTGTTTCTGTTGTATTGATTTTAGCCCTGAGTTCAATTATTTCTTGTTGTCTACTCCTCTTGGGTGTGATTACTTTTTTTTGATATAGAGCTTTCAAGTGTGTTGTTAAGTTGCTAGTATGAGATTGCTTCAATTTTTATATAGGTATCTGGTGCTATGCTTTTTAAGTCCCATAAGCTTGAGTATGAGTTTTTCATTTTCATTGAATTATAGAAAGATTTTAATCTATTTATTTCTGTCTTGACCAATTTTTCATTCAGTTGAGAATGGTTCATTTTCCATGGATTGGTAAGCTTTCTGTGGTTGTTGATATCCAGCTTTTATCTATGATGGTATGGTAGAATGCAGGGAGTTATTTCTATGTTCTTGTATCGAATGAGACTTGCTTTGTGTCTGAGTTGGTTGTCAGTTTTAGAGAAGATTCCATCAGGTGCAAAGAAGATGTTATATTCTCTGTGTCTGGGTAAAGTGTTTTTTAAATTCCTGTTATGTCCATTTGGTTTATAACAACTGTTAGCACATTTCTCTGTCTAATTTTTGTCTGGATGATCTGCTCAAGAGTGGGGTATTAAAGTCTTCCAGTATCAGTATGTCAGGATAAATATTTGATTTAATCTCTAGTGCTGTTTCTTTTATAAACTTGGGTGCCCTTGTTTTGGAACATAGATGTTAAAAAATGAAATGTCATCTTGGTGGATTTTTCATTTGATGTGTACGTAGTGTTTTTTCCCTATCTCTTTTGATTAGTTTTGGTTTGAAGTCTACTTTGCTAGATATAGGATCCATTTTCTTGAAATATCTATTTCCTCCCCTTTACACTGAGATGTCAATCCTTGATGTTGAAGTATACCAATGACCAATGATTGATGATCACTGTTTCTTTGTTGTTGTTGTACTTGGTAGTGGTGATGGTATGCTTAAGTGTGTGTGTGTGTTTGTGTGTGTGCCTGTGTGTGTGTGTGTGTGTGTGTGTGTGTGTGCGCGCAAGCATGTACTTCCCTTCTTTTGATTTTGATTTTACTGGTCTGATCTTATTTATATTCTGTTTTTTCAAGGTAGTTAACCTTCTAAGGTTGAAGTTTTCATTCTAGAATCTTCTGTCATACTGGATATGTAGGTAGATTTTTTTTTTATTTTGGCTTTATTATAAAATATTTTATTTTGTTCTCTATGTTGGTTGAAAGTTTTGCTGGGTATAGTAGTCTGGGCTGGCATCTGTAGTCTGCAGGCCATCTGCTCAGGCCCTTCTGACTTTCAGAGTCTCCATTGAGAAATCAGGAAGAATTCTAATACATCTCCATTCATATGTTATTTGGCTCTGGTCCCTTGCAGCTTTTAATATTTTTCTTTGTTCTATGTGATTAGTATTTTGATTATTATGTGCCAAGGGGACTTTCTTTCCTGTTCCAATCTATTTGTTGTTCTGTATGATTCTTGTACCCTTATAGGCTTCTCTTTTTTTTAGGTCTGAAAGTTTTTATTCTATAATTTTGTTTGAACTATTTTCTGGGCCTTTGGCCTAGGACTTTTCTCCTTCCTCCATCTATTCCTATTATTCTTAGGCTTCATATTTCTCATTTAGAGCTGTATATTCCAAGGACTCTTTCTCAGTGTAATGTCTGGCCATGGGTCTCTGCATAGGTTGTCTGCTCTAAGAGGAAGCTTCTCTCATTATGAATAAGTCGCTGAGCTATGAATATAGCAGAAAATCATTAGGAGTATCTGTGATGAGCCCTTCAGACTCTGGGCCTAGACTCTGCTGTGAGCCTCTGGCTAATATTGCCTAGTTCCTTTATTGGGAGATCTTCTGAGCAAAACTGAGTCATGAAAATATTAATAACTGCCCAAGAGCGGCTTGTTTCAGGGGAGTCAAAGTCCTTTGAAGGATTGCTCCTTCTCTGGCTAAACATTTACCTCCATCCGGAGAAGCCATTGTCCTAGGCAAGCACCTAGCCTCATCCAGGAAAGCCATTATTCTAGGCAAGCTCCTAACTTCACCCAGAAAAACTATTTCCCTGGGCAAACATCTAGCTTCCCTGAGACAGGTTATCTCCTAGGACAAACATCCTTCTCCGGCAGTAAGAAGGAAGCTCCTAGGTTTAGATTTAACTCAGAGAATGGGATGTTCTTCTCATGTACTTTTTTACCCAGTGATTGGAACCTTCATTGTATCTGTGATCATTAACCTTGTAACTGCTTCAGCTGCACGTAGTCCCCTGATGAAAGATGTATAAGAATTGAGAGAAAAATTAAACGTTAGCTCCATTCCATCTAAGCTTAATGATGCTGTATGTGTCTGGTCTATTCCCTTCCCTTCATGTCTCTTCTCCCCTTTCCTCATAAGGCCCTTCAGTCCCACTCCCCATCCAGGCACTTTCCAACTTGTCAGGCTGGCCCTGACAAGTATCTATACATTTTTTTAAAGACCAATAATACTAACCTGGCCATGCCTGCCAGAAATCTAGATAGGGTGCATACAGATTTCCTTTTCTCATTCTGTTTGCCCAAATCCAATCCCCCAGCCTCATCCTCAACTCTGCCACAGAACATTTATTCCAGCTTTTCCTGTCTCTTGTTCCCATCTCTTCTGAATCCCATAGATCTTCCCCTTATGAACTCCCCCTCTCCACTTAATTTACTTTAACAGGCACCCTCTGATAACCCACAGACCATGCCTAACAGAAAAAGAGGTAAACTGCCTACAAATATTTTCTTCTTCTGGTTCCCCAGATCCAATCCCTCAGTCTCATAGCCAGCTCCACAGTAGAACACATGTCACAGCCTTCCCTGCCTTCTGCCCCCTTTGGTTTTTATTGAGAGGTTTTTTTTTTCCTATTAGGAGCACATACACAATAGAAACAAAGCATAGTTAAAGCTATAGCTTGTCAAACAAAATTGGAAAAACTATAATGAAAAATGCACAAGAAGTTCTTTAAGATTGTAATAAAATATGTCTAAAAATTACGTTTTAGCTAATGAAAGCAGTAGTGATTTAAACATCCTGATAGTTTGCTGTTTTAAGGAATATGTCAGTTTTGTTCTTAGAAATCTGACGAGGGTAAAGATCATTTTATATTTTCTTTAGATTTGTTTATTCTCTACATATAAGAATTATTTGTGCAATTGTATCTTTATATCTTAAACAAGTGAAATATATGTTATTTCTTAGGAATGTGAATGTAGTTTCCTATTTAAGAAAAATAATGTAATAATACATACTTGCTAATAGAACTAGACTTTAAAAATAGTATGTTAGTCCAAAAATGGAAAAGATAATCACTTTGAAATTCTAACCATACAGTTGATTTTCAGTCACAGTCACACTGAAATTTTATAATCAGTATTAGCCAGAACATCTTCAAACATTAAGCCCAGTAAAAACTACTTACCATTTCATAAACATCACTCCATTCTTTAAATAGTTCTGGATACTTGGATATTGGCCTTTCAATTTAAATTTATATTTTATGTTAAATATATTAATTTCAACTAACATGAGTAAGTGGGTAAATTATTATATCAGTTAAATTCAATCGGATTTGTGGGTGTTTTATTAGATGATATATTTGTGCTAAATCTTTGAAAATTTCATATAATTCGTTTTGAATTTTTTTGATAATTATTTCGATTATATTCATGGCCCTTCCTGCCCCTAACTCGACCAAGTTCCGCCCTTCCTCCTGACCTTCTTCCTTCTTTCTCCCATCCCCTCCTGACCATTTGGTAAAAGAATATCTCTCAGGAAATGTTCTGGTCTTCTTGCTCATACTATCTGCCCTGTCTTCCATTCCATGATGTTCCTAGAGCCTCAGATGTAGAGGTTGTATTGTAAATGTACTCACTGGAGACTCTGTTGCTGATCTCTGTATTCTGATCAGTTGTGTCTTTCTGTAATAGTCTCCATGTGCTGCAAATAGAAGCTTTTATGATGAAGGGTAAGAGCTAAACATATCTGTGGATATATGGATAAGTATTTAGAAGGCTGTAAGAAATTGTACTGGTTTAGGAAAGTGGCAACTGCTGAGCAAAATGCTGATATAGAATTGACAGTGTGGTACTGGAACCAACCTCACAGATGTACTCCCATATCTTTCTTTTCGCCACTCACAGTCAGTGAATTGCAGTTGATTAATCATCATACTGCAATCATTTTGTGTCCTGGCGTATGTTCTCATGTGGAATTCATCATCCAAGATAACCATTTATAGGTTTACTCCAGATTAAATAAGAGTAACTGTTAGAAGGCAAGTGAGACACAATACATACACTAATTTATTCAGTACATACACACACACACACACACACAAAGACACACATGTGCACATATACATGCAGGCAGGTACAGAACCACAAGTGGGAAAAGAGTCTCATTTAATGTTGATGATTCTTCAATAAGTTCTTACACTTTATTGATTCCAATGATTCTACTTTATTTTTTAATTTGAGCCATGTTCAACCATATTTAACTGAAAATAGAGAAGAATTTCTAAGCTATCAATGAGTCTTTCCACTTTTTTTCCTTTCCAAAATTATTTTTCATACCTCTGTTTCTCCAGTCTCTTTTGAACATTTCAACAAAATACTAGAGATATCCTTTCTATCCTGTGTAAACTCCAAAATTTATTTTTCTTCCTCTCTTTATTCCTTATATTTTTATCGCTTTGTTCTTAGATACAGGTTTTTACTCTATACCACTGGATGGTGTGGAACTCACTACATATACCAGGCTGGATATGAACTATTGACAGTCTTGTTACATCAGCTCCCTGAATGATGAGGTTACAGGAGTGAACAACCATACCCCCAAAATGCCCAATTTCAATGATTTTCAGTAAGTTCCTAAACTTTTACATCATGCATATTTAGAATGTGAATTTTTTTCTCTGAATAAATGTAAAACTTTTTGGTTTACTGAAAGAAAACAAAAATTTAGGGGCAAATTATTAAAGTTTGTTGTCAACAATATGGACCAATATAGTCTAGTATAAATTCATTGTTTCCACTAGAGTTATGTAATAATGATTTCTGGAATGTGTCATTTTCTCCGTTATAATATTAAGAACCAGATTATTGTATTTGACAGAAATGTAGCAAAAAATATTTTATTTTCTTCCTTTTTTAATAGAGATCTAAGGAGAGTAAAAAAAAATTAAAGAAATGCCTCTCCAAGGAACTTGTGTCACAAGGATATCCCCATGATAAGGGGCCCAGGAACACAGCAAAGTCACCATGAAAAAATTCCACTGGAGAGATTTATTAGAGATGAGAATGGGATACATAGTGGCTGCCTCAGAGAGAGGATAGGTAGAGGCAGCGCAAATCTGATCATGATGATGTGCTGTTAAAGGAAGGGGAGAATATGGAGATGCGTAAGAAGCATGTCAGTTTGACCATTAGAGATGATACAGGCTGTTGGAAGTGGTGATTCATTAAGGCAAGGTAGGAAGTAGCGAATGGGCAATTCTTTCAGGGCTTCTTGGTTTGTACAGCAGTCCCTGCCAAACCAGAACATGAGCTCCATATTGGTAGCAATGTGG
Organism: Cricetomys ansorgei; assembly: GCA_026225945.1. NCBI lineage: Eukaryota > Metazoa > Chordata > Mammalia > Rodentia > Nesomyidae > Cricetomys > Cricetomys ansorgei. Next base: position 2,474,088 of record JAMJFZ010002863.1, on the reverse strand, counting down.
TAATCACCCTCTATTACAAATCACAAAAGGATAAGGAAATCAATGTTACTCATGGAATTTTCATTTCTTTTTAAAAATGATTTATTTATTATTTAATTAATAATTATAATATAAATAATAAAAATATTATTTATTTATTTATAAAGATTTATTTATTTTATTTATGTTAGTACTGTATCTGCATGTACACCAGAATACCAGAAGAAGTCATCTGATCCCATTATTGATGATTTTGAGCCACCATGTAGTTGCTGGGAATTGAACTCATATTTTATGGAAGAGCAATCAGTGCTCTTAACAATTGAGCCATCTCTCCAGCCCAAATTTTCATTTTTTGCTAAGTAGTATAACAAATAGCATATGCTTGCTTGAGTAGCTATTTCAAGTCATCACTTATTATTTCTATTTTATCTTTTTATTATTATCTCCAATGACTTTCTTCAAGCATCTTAGTGAATGATTCCTGACCAGGGTGCAATGTTTTGCTTACATAATTATTTAAGCAAAGAAGGATATTGCATTTCTTTGCTATATGTTCAAGTTTAGTGTTCTTAATAGACTGATTTGAGTAATCTTTTGAATTTTCAGATAAAAGAATCTTGCCAACCCTTTTATGATTAGTTCTTTGTCATAAACACCTGGCTTATAAATGTCCCACTTACTCATGATGATATAGAAAAGTGGATAGTGTCCAAGTCCTTATGCCTGAATATTTTAAAATTTAAGTTTAAGGAGATGCAAGTCAGAAAGATGGTTCAGTAGTACTCTTTTGAGCTTGCCAATCTATAGAAATATCAGCATTTACAATCATAGAAATGAAAGAAGTTTCCTTCCTAAGAAACTAGAAAATTAAATGGAAAGTTACAGTAACTGATAATCGCATAGAAATGAGAGCAAACACACTGAAAGTTGTAGGACAGAGTGCTTTACCTGTGTCATCCCTTCTTATTCCAGGCAAAATCCTGGGGTGAGATGCAGCCTGTGAGGCTGAAGGAGAAGTGTAAAGTGCCATTGTTTCAGACCCTTACACTATAGTTGCACCAGTAAAATTTCTAGGGCTATAGATTCTGGGGTGGCACCTACTAAGTTGACTTGCCAATCCTGGTGTCAAGTCTAATCCTGTAGTCTCTCTGGTGGATCCAGCCCCAGGCCCTGACTTTGGCTCTCATAGGCACATGTACTAGGTAGAACTATCTAGATTTAGTCAACAATGTAACACCTGCAGATTTAGATTCTATAATGCTCTCTAATATTTGACACAGGCACCACACTGATCCACTTATCCACACTGCTGCAGCAGATAATGTCTGTTGCTCTACATTCTAAGTCTGTACAATGGGACTTTGTTTCCAAGTCCATTTCAGCACTTGACAGGGCACCATAGTCCCAGGGAAAAGGATATCTCCATAGCCACAGTTTCCCAATATCTTAGTTTCTCTACATCTCAGCATTGAGATAACTGCAAAAGGTCCCAAAATGAAGTATATTCAGGATTAGGACTCAATCCAATGTACCAAAAGAAATATAGGAAAAAAGTAAATGAGTGGAGTAAAGATATATTTATATGTTATCCCAGTTAATTTGCTAATATCTCAAAATAACTTTTCAATAATCCTCATGTTAAGTATAAAGACCTAAATTGCATATTAAAAGATGAAAAAGAAGATGCCAAATCACTTTCTAAAGACAAATGTCTTAACAAGTAAGTAAGCAATAATAGAAGGAACAAAACTTTCAGAAAACATAAAGTGGAAATTGTAACTTGTTATAGATCAATTACTGCCATGTATATATAATGAATCAAATATAATTGTGTTGAGTTATTCTTAAGCTCTACTCACTCATCATCACCAGAGTAGGAAATTCCTTAAGATGTTATTTCTACAGTGTAGTTTACTGAGATAGCTATTACTATGGTAACAACTTGTATTTGTTCAAGTGTTGTGATTTATTTCTTTTTATATGTGTATTAGTGTTTTTCCTGCATGTATGCATGTGTGCCACATGTGTGCCTTGTGTCCACAGAAGTCAGAAGAGGGTGCTGAATCTCCTGGGACTGGAGTTCCAGAAAGTTGTAAGTTGCCAAGCTCGTGCTAGCACTAGAACCTGGGTCCTCTGAAAGAGCAACAAGTGCTCTTAACCACTTAGCCAACTTTCCAGCCAGTCCCTACTCTGTATTTTTATTCAGATATTATGAATGATCATTGTATTCTTGTTTGAAAACTTTGTTTAATGACTGTGTAGCATTACCTTTTTGATGAATGAGATAGTGATGAATGAAAATATTCCCTAACATTCTTGTTTTCATTGGTTATTATAGCAATCTCATATTGAATTTGTAGTTTAACCTTAGAAATTCGTAAAATGCTAATATACCTTGCTTAACTGAATCGAATCTATGCTTTATTTAAGTTTAATTTTCCAATGTGAATTCATTTATTGGTAACAAATGCTCATTGAATTTAATTGAATTCAAGGAACCAGAAAGCAGACAAATGAAAAGTGTGCTTTGTGATATGGGCCAAACTGTGTATGAAGCACAGCTTAGAGCAAGCATTGGAGAAGCCAGGATTATTAATCATACAGGCCTGTGCTTTTTTCAACAGGAGAATGATACCTGGTAACCTGGAATGGTGGAATGAAAGTGACCAAAATAAACTAGTGATCCTTTGCTATTCTATTAGGAGCCAGCTACCAACTAAATTTTCCCCAAATCCTGAGGATTATTTAGGCCCTTGTCCTGGACTTTGTCTCTCAATGAATAGAACTCATCCTTTTGGAAGAGGCTCCAAATACTTTGTACCATTCAGCAATCAAACCCATCTTTTACCGATTAAAAATCCTTCCTCTAGGCCCAATCCCTGAGCACTGCTTATCAGTCAATATAACTCATTCTTATTATAATGGTCACAGGTGCTGTTCTCCTTTGAAAGGGAATTTTGATGTAGCCATTCCTGAAGCTTTGTTATAAGAGTTGTCATGTAGAGACTTTCCCACCCAAGTTTGACAATATTTAAATATCAAAGAGAATTAAACTATTGTATCAGACTCTCTAGAAGTTTTGATTCTGTCTGACTGACCAAGTATAGATGTACTGAGTTTTCATTCTTACCTCAACCATTTGTTTCCTTGCAAACTATGATACGTGAAGGACCCCACAGAAAAACTGAAATGATTTCTTAATGAGAAGCATTTTTCAATATTTATTTTTGTGTTTGTATGTGTCTATGTGTATGCCACCTGTGTGCAGGTATAAGAGGAAGCCAGAAGAAGGCCTCTGATTCCCTGGAGTTGGAGGTATAGCAGGTTGTGAGCCACTTTGTTTGTGTGCTAGGAACCAAACTTACTTTCTCTGGTAAAATTGCAAGCTCTCTTAATCACTGTGCAATCTCACCAGCCTCAAAAAATCATTTTTAAATCACGTTTTTTGATTGATTTCCAGATGGCATCAGGGGAGCAGAGGAGTCCCATGCGGCTCTGGCTGCCTGCTCCACTGCACCACCAACACAGTCACTTCTGGCCTCTTGCTTCATAGACCCAGAGAAAGTAGTCTGTCACCAAGTTCAGCAGAGATTTTGAGCGTTGAGTGTGATGGGAAGGAAAACAGACCTGGAAGACTGCCTGACTGCGGGTGAAGGAAGAGAGGGGAGATGGCACAATGCAACAGGGTGCACAGAGGACATGTGGAGCTAGAGTCCTGGCAGGATCAGATGTGGGGGTCCTCCTGGAAGGCAGGGCCTACTACTGCCTCCCCTACACCAACACAGGAAGAGAAAATCTGAATTGGAAACATAGTCACAGTGCTGGCCACTACCAAGATGGTGAAAAAGTGAGGCTAAGTGACACAGAGCTGGGGTTCTGGAGGTAGGGGAACAATGACATGCACTGCTAAGAACAAGACAAAACAAAACAAAACAACAACAAAAAAAAACATATGGCTGGCCCAGTGGTGGTGGTGCAGACCTTTAATCCCAGAACTCAGGAGGTGGATCTCTGTGAGTTCAAGGCCAGCCTTGTCTACAGAGTGAGTTCTAGGACAGCCAGAGTTACAACAGAGAAACCCTGTCTCAAAAAACAAAACTAAACAAAACAAAAACACAACAGCACCACAAAAACAAACAAACAAACAAACAAAAATATGGCTTGGGGTGGTGGCAAGTATGGGAGTGGATACAAGATGGGTGGGATAGCAGTCCTCCATGGACCACCAAACCAGAGCTATTGCTTCTATTGCTGCAACTGTAGCTTGTGGTGCCCTCTCTGAATGGTGGGGAAAGAATATACTGCAGCTCTGCCTTCTGGCTGCCAGTTGCAGGAACAAGGCATGAGGTAGTAGGACAAGCACTGCTGAGGGAAAGATGGGGCCCATCATCCAAGAGTCTGAGTGGGTCCTGTCCAGTAGTATGATATCAAACCACAGAATTGCCCTGAGCCAGAGCAATTGGCAAGATGTCTTAGTTGGGGAAGGTCTCTTCTTCTAGACAAGGTCTCCAAACATGCTGCCACACTGACTTTGCCAGGCCATTTCATCACCTGACATACAAGAGACGAGCCACTGCTCCCATGGCTGCAGCTGCAGCTTGTAGCACCCTCCCTGATGGGGTGGAGGAGAGTGTGGACTTCAGTGCCTCCCAGCAGGATGTGGACTGCAGGCACAAGGCCTGAAATAGCAGATCAAATGGTGCTGAAGGCAGGGCCTGGGCCAAACAACTTGCAGTCTGAGCAGCTGCCTACAGTCAAACCTCAAGATCACCCAAATCCAGAGCAATCGACAAGATGTCCCAGTTAAATAATGTGTCATCCTCTGGGAAAAGCCTCCACATAAGGGACCAGACTTCTGGTTACTACTAGACCCGTCTGGCCACTTCATTAAAGCCAAATGAGCCAAGCTACTGCTCCTGTGGCTATGGCTTCTGCTCATGGTGCCCTCTCTGATCGGATTGGGGAGTGCACAGACTGCAGCAATGCTAGAGGGCTGGGGTAGCAGGATGGATGGATTGTGCTGGGTTGGGGGCAGGACCCAGCTGCCTAGAGTCTCAGTGGGCCCTGACCCCAGAACCGGCTGCCAATCTTTGGGAGGAACATGATTTTGGGCAACAGCAAGGTTTCCCAGCTGAAGAATGTTCCATAGTTTGGATTGAGCCTCTTTGAGGAAGGGCTTTGAAGGCCTCAGGATGGTTGGACTTCCATCTGCATTGGTGACACCTCCAGAGTTCACCTGTAACTGGACTTGGCATCATGAAGCCCGGTCTCTGGCAGGCAGTTGAGGGCCATGGGTGATGTCCAGTTGCCTACCTGAAGTGTGGTGGCCAGCAAAGAATAAACTGCCTTTTTCCTGCAATCTGTGGCTACACACACTAATGACACTTATGAGGCAGGATCCAGAGACTAAAGACTAAACTCAGTTCTATCATCAACTCAGACAAATAAGCCAATATTATTGAAGAAACTGTAATTTGCCCTTTTCAGTTTATGGGAGCAGATGCAGAGACCTAGAGCCAAACATCATGGAGAGGTCTGGAACCACATGGCGGAGGGGGATGAGGAATTGTGAAGAACAGAGGTGTCCAGGATGCCACAAGTTCCAATGAGTAAACTGACCAGCATTCTTGGGGGCTCACAAAGTCTGAAGCTGCACACTTTGAAGCTACAATGTTCCCCAAGTAAGTCTTTTGTTTCTCTGGCCTGGTGCTCTTGCAGAACTCCTACAGGCTGGAATGTGGAGGGGTATCTTACCCTTTTGCCTCCTGGTGGGGCATTTTTCCTCCTGCTGGGTTGCCTAGTCTACCCTTGATGTAGGAAGTAGTGCCTGGATCTTGTTGTGCCTTGTTTTAGCAGTAATCCTGGGAGGACTGTTCTTTTCAGGAGGAGAGGTTGGGGTGGGGGTTAGGGTAGGTGAGTGGGGCAGGGGTAGATCTGTGGAAAAAGGAAGATGGGGGAGCTGGGAGGAGTAGAGGGAGGGGAGGAGAGGTATTGGGATGTATTATACGAGAGAAGAAAATTTAAAAAAAAAGTGAATAGTGAGTTGAATGAAAAGCTGACAGTGAGGTTTTATACTTAATTAGTCACATTTAATATGGGATGATAATGATGAAATTAAAAGAAAAACATTGTTGGGACATTGATATTATTTTATATAGATATTGGTATTGTACATTGAAACTGGAATAGTGAGACTTAAATTATTATCCACTAATGCTATAAATTTTCTTAATGGTTCTATCTCCATAATTGCATGTTTCATGCTCCTCAACCATGATTTTGTTTCCTTCTAGATTCTTTTTAACACTTAACACATGTGAATACATTCACCTAGCAAATATTTATCACACATCTATACTATGTTTCTGGTGCTGATCTGAGACCTAATGACACATTTATTTTAGAACTGAAGCAAAAGGAAATTCAGCTTTGTGTTTTTATCTCTGCATTTGATCAGTCAAGGTGTTAGATATAGAGAAATCAAGGAAATTTCAGTTACATCTCATGACAATTAAAAGCATTGCTTTGTGGTTAAATAGCCTGGTCCTGTAGTTAAGATCATTCAGTGGTATCAAGAATGGTTCCTGGCTGTCATGTGTGTGCACTCTAAACATTTTGCATTCCCCAAACACTCTAACTTCACTAAAATATCATTGATGTTGCTGTTTGCCCACATGATACTGGGAGGCTTTTCAAGAAGATTATGATAAGAAATACTCTAAAAAGGATTTGGGAGAGGAAAGGCAGTCATCTACCTCATGAACACCCTACGTGCATCAGAATATACACAAAACCAACCTGTAAAATTCCTGCTATAGTAAATTTGATTCTGAGTCTCCTTTGTGTTTGCTGTTGAATTTTTATTTAACCAACCGGGAACAAAATATAGATGTGTGATACATATTTCCTGGGTGAGTGCTTACTATTGGTACAAGCTCTTTCCACTGGACATACTTTTTACAGATTCTTCAAAGGCGGCATTTATGAAGTAACTACACTTATGCCATCACTCCACAGCATGGACTGTCAACAAAATATTGCGAGTTAATGGATGATGATTTTTCTTCTACTTTTTACTGTTGCTTAAAAAATACTTTTGCTTCTTTTGTATCTGTGTGGAACATTCCAACAAATAAATATGCACTATATGGCATTTTTTTCTTTTAAAAAATCTACATTTCTAAGGGAAATTAGTAAACAAGCATAGGTTAGATGCTCCAAATTTTAATGAAGAAAATATACACGTCTAAATATAAGTACACCATTCTTTTTTATTTATTGACCAATATAAAATTGAATATTGACAGTGTCAGTAATTAACTCTATTTATTTAACACATTTATATTATGCCAGATATTTTATGAGTACTAACAAATTTTTTCTATAAAGTCCACATATTTAAATTTTCTTGAAGTTAACAGCTATTAAATGTTTCATATATTCTCTTGTCTTAAAAAGTTATGCATACAGAAATATCAGTGACATAAGAAATCTGACCATAATTAGTGGATGTTCATAGCTTTTCTTTTTCTTTTTCTTTATACATATATATATATATATATATGTATATATATATAGCTATGTCTGTATGTATGCATATATGTGTGTATATATACTTATATATGCATATACATATGAATAAATGAAATAATTATTTAATGAAATTAGTGAAAAGAGATTGATATATCTATCTAAAATCAGTGTTGCCTCCTGTTTATTCATTTTACATTATCTCAGTATAGAAACTCCTTAAAGTTTTACTATAAATTATAAATTTACTTGATGAGAGCTTCATAGATGCTTGTAACATATTTTGATCATATCCACTCCCTGCTCCTTCCAAATCTTTTTGGATCACTTCCCTATGTCCTTCTCTCAATTTCATATCCTCTTTTAGTATTTTAATAACTCACTGAATCTCATTAGATCTGTTTAGATGTGTATTAGTATAGATTGTCCTTAGTTAGGGGTTGGGGTTTATGTGCCTCTCTTTCCTCTGTGCTAGAATGTTGACTAGCTTGCTCTTTTGAAGATCTTTCTCTGGTAACCACAGTAGCTGTGAGTTTGTGAGTATAATGGTCCTATCATGTACAAAGGACACTGTTTTGTCCAAATCTTTACATTAATTTTACTGCCATTCATATTTTATATAAAAAAATTCATGAACTAAAGAAAAATAATATGCTAAAGTGAATATTAAGAAAAATAATATGTAATTATGATAAGTATACTTGGTATTTGAAATATCAATTTCATTGAAATTGAAAATACCATTGAAACAGCATTGTTTTAAGTGTATCATAAACTATTATTTGCACAAGTCCCTAGACATAATTTTGTATATATCTCCAGGATTGCTTTTATCCTAGTACTCAGTTGATTTTTTTTTTATATTTCTGGATTAGTAATTGCCATTATCCTCTCTGTTGCTCTTGGTTAGTGCCGTATCATTCCTTGATTCTAAGTATTTCACTCTTTTAGATAATTAATGCCCATGATGTCCTTTCTTTTCTTATAATTTGGAGATTTCCTTCAAAGTTTCTTTATATTGTCTTATCTTGCACAAGTTTCTTTTTTTTCTAATTCTGAATAGCATCACTTTGTATATGTATGTCATATTATTTTTCTGTTCATTTACTGATGGGCATTTAAGTTGCTTCTCCATCTTTGAAGCACACAGCTTATAAATAGCAGATTCTGACATGCTTAACTGAAGTTTGCACCGAGTCATTTTAATATTGGCAGGACCATACCTTTTTAAATAACTAGCTATGTTGGATTTGTTCTATTATAAATTTGATATAGTGGTAGCTTATAAATATGACTTAACATATTCAGTGGCATCTTAGTCATTATTTTCACTATTTCTACAGAATATAATCATGAGCATGTATGTATATATAATATACATCATGTATATGCTCCCTCCATGGTAGGAAAAACTTTTTTAAAAAAATCAAACATATCAAATAATAATAAACAGCAAGTTCAATTATGTTTAATGTTCAGATATATAATACTGGTGATAAAGATATTTATTGTTTACATGTATTTCCTAGAATCTCTTTAAGTCCCTGTCTATATTCATAGATTAGTGCAGCTTTTAAACCTCATTGGAGATGTTTCATTGTGCAGTGGGTAATTGTTGTATTATTTAGCTTTGTTGCTGTGGTAAAATACCCTGACTAAAGTAATTTATAGGGGAAAAGTTTATTTTGGTTTAATGTTCCACAGGAAGAGTCCATAATGGTTGCAGAGGCATAGTGTAAAGAGCTGAAAAATAAGAGCTCACATCTTCAACCACAAATACCAAGCAGAGAAAATGAACTGGACATGAGTCAAGGCTATAAATACTCAAAACCCTCCCCCAGTGATGTACTTCCTCCTGCAATGCAGCATCTATTATAGGTTTCATAGCCTTCTTAAATAGTTCCACAAGCCAAGGAACAAATATTCAAACACCTTAGTGTATGGGGGATGTTACTATTCAAACCACCACATTGGTTAGTTAGCAAAAAAAAAAAAACTAGTTAAAGTACACAGGATAAGTGTCAGTGGAGTGCTCCCTTATAGTTGAAATATCTGTACCACAGTGTTTTGTTTAAAAAATATTTCTGGTTAAAAAAAAAGGGGGGGTCAAGGACCATAATAAAAAAAAGGAGGGGATTGTAAAAGCCAGAGTTTGTGAAGGACTAGGATCTTTTATTCTTTTACCACAACGTGATATGGACAATTGATTAGTAAGGTGTTTTCCTTGAAGGCTCCAAATAGACGGATTCTATTTTTTAGTCCATTCAAGCTATTGCATGTCTTTTTATTGGAAAATTGAGTCCAATAACACTATTATTTTGTCCATTAACACTATCACAGTTTCAAGTTTATTATTGAAGGATGTGTGCCAATTCCTGTCATTTTGTTGATCTTGTGATTTTTTTTTTTTAGACCTCTCTTCATCTAGTTTCCTGGAATTGTTTATTTTTCCCTGTGATATTTTAGGTGCAGCTACCATTCTTCACAGACTGAAGTGTTCCTTCTAGTATCCACTGTGGAGCTGTCTTAATGGTCTTAAATTTCTTAATATGTTTTTAGCATGAAAGGTTCTAATGCCTTTTTCAACTTTAACAGATAATTTTGCTGGGTATATGAACAAGATTGATAATTGTGATAATTCAGAACTTGGGATGGATTATTTTCAGGCCTTTCTGGCTTTAAAGTTTTCAGTCAAACAATCAGTTATTATTTTGGTAACCCCGTCTTTGTAGTTGGTTTATTCTTATTTCTTGTGAATTTTAATAATATTTCTTTATTCTGTATTTTATATTTTAACAATAGTACATGGTGGGGAGTTTCTTTTGTGATCCAGTCTTTTTGGAGTCCTGTAGGCCTAATGCATCTGCATGAGGAACTATTTTTCTATGTGTGAAAATTTGTCTTCTATAATTTTATTAAAAATGCATTCTATATCTTTGATATGATATTCTTCTCACTTTTCTATGCTTATTTTCCAACGTTCTGGTCTTCTCATGCTGTCCTAAATATCTATCATGTTCCATTCATGGATGTTTATAAATTTATCTTGACCTTTATTGTTGCTTGTACCCATCCACGGGACCCTTCAGGAGAGGGGGTAGAGCTGGCACAGAGCCAAGACACATAGGCTACTGGAGTCAGGTGAGTGGCAAAAGGCAGACTCAGTTTATTACAGGGGAGGAAGCCTATTATACCCTCCACCCAGCCCAGTGTCCCATTGGCTGCTGCCTGGGCGTGTCCAGATAGGTCTGTCTCTTGGCATGTCTGGGCAGATCCGTCTCTGTGTATGTCCACATGGGTCTCAGGCCTTTTTGTGTCCAGTGGTAGATCCAGTATTCTCCTACACTTTGTTATACAATAATATCCCTGGTTTTTGTTATCAAGATGATCTGAGACTCTGTTTTATACAAGATCAATTTTGTTCTTCAGACATTTCCACCGAGGTTTTATTTGACTTATTGACTTTTTTATTTCTAGTATCATTTCAATTTGGCTAATCTTCAGTAATTATATCTCCTTTTCAGATATAATGGTATGATATGATTATTACCATGTAAAAATATCAGGCCATTTGAACCATTTAGAAATGTCTGAATACTTTTAAATAATTCACAAATTTATTGTCATCACTGCATATGGACCATACTGATTTTCTTTGTATCATTCCAGTGTTAGTATATGTGATATTGGAATGAGCACAGTAAGTCATTCTACATCTTTATTCTGTTTTCCTATCCTGTGTTGATTTTTTTTCATTCACATCTCATATTTTGTTCTTTATATGTATATTTAATGTCCTCAATCACTTGTTTTGAACATAATTATAATGATTTTTTATTCTTTTTCTAGAATTTCTTTTGGGGCTTTCCTTGCTTCCATTATTACTGAATTAGTTTTTGGAGAAGACATGTTGTCTTGTTGTTCATGTTTTGTTTTGTTTTTTCCTGTGCTAGGACTTGTTCATCTTGTAGGGAGTTGATATAATGGTAGTATGAGACTTGGGCTGATGGTTTGGAAACTGCTTATCTCTCAGGACTTGGCCCTCAGAGAACTGTGGAATTGTGGGTCAGAAGCTCAGGATCTGGGGACCTCTATCATGGTGTTTGTAGGAACTAGAACATTGGTAGAAGTTTGAGGAGGGTTATGTCAATGTTTGGGGACCAACTTGAGTTTCAGTGCACAGAGGTGAGGCAATTGTGGAAGTTTGGGCCATGTGCTCAAGGTCTTAGGACACCTTACTTGTCAGCCTCAGAGGCTAGACAGCAGATGTATCAAAGGGGACTGCAGAAGTATGGTGTCAGTGCTCTAGGTCTGGGGACCCTTATTTTGAAAATGTTGAGAACTGGGCTGAGGGCAGAAGCTGAGCTGGTTATAGAGGTCTGGATACTCCTTACTTGTTTTCTGAATGCTTTTTTAAAAGATATCCACTAATCTGTTCAAATATAATAGCTATTTTAAATTAAATTGGTTACAATTTTAAATGTGTAGTAAAATATGGATTTGATAAATATTAGAGACATTTCTTGAGTACTTGATTGCAAATAGCATTAAAAATTTGTGGACACAGAAGATTTAAGAAGCAGTCTTATACAAAGAATTTTTTTACATACAGTTTAATTAAATGTTTATCTATATAGGGAAAAAGCACATTTATAAAATACAATAACTCTTATGTTAAATATAATATATAAATATAGAATATATATAAATATAATAAATATATGTGTTAAATATGCTCTACTGGGAATATGCATTAGGCCCTAGATATAGTTTGTAAAGGTAAGACTAGTCAGCCAAAATGAATATTCAGTACCATGTCTTTCTAATAAAGTGAACTCTATTGTGTATTGTTAGTTTTATGGCCATGGTACAGCAAAGCATACATGTGTTATAGCAATAGCATTTTGTTTCCACAAATGAGACTGATGTGATACTATTAGAAATATTGCAAATATTTTTTCAATGAATTTACAGGTATATTTATCTTACTATATGATTGTTTCTAAGTTCCTCTTCTGTAAATCTTCATGCATTAGAGTGTTGTATAGTGCATTAAATAATGGACTTTTATAAACTCGATTGTTTTTGTCATTTTTGTCCAGAATGAATAAGACTCATATTAAATAATATTTTAGAAAATTACTTGTTTACTGACTTTAATTTAAATGTGTAATTAAAACAAATACATAAAATAAAGGGTTCTATTATTTTATTCTATCATGATCTTTTAGAATAAAATTTTCCTTTCACATTAAAAATACATATTGCCATGAGGGATGCATTACACTAAAGAATAGTCAAATGAGATACATTAAAATTAGACAAAATTAGACAAAAGACACTTGTCTTTTTAAATTGACCCATGACTAAAATATCAAAGTATGCTATCATGTTGGAAATTATTGTTTTTAGGATTATGTATTATGTGTGTGTGTGTGTGTGTGTATGTGTGTGTGTGTGTGTGTGTGTGTGAGAGAGAGAGAGAGAGAGAGAGAGAGAGAGAGAGAGAGAGAGAGAGAGAGAAAGTGTATGTATGCCAACAGAAGAGAGTTTCAGTTCACCTGGAATTGGAGTTGCAGGTTGTTGAGAGCTACCTTTGGTGTTTGCTCATAAACCAACCTGAGTCCTCTGCAAAAGTAGCAAGTCCTCCTAGACATTAAGTAATATGTGCAGTCTTTCATGTTAGAAACTGGATGCAGGAACTAAGGTAGTGTACATTGAAGAATGCTGCTAACAATCTTGTTGTTCATGGCTTGCTTACTTTGACTTTTATAGGGGCCTGAAATACCTTCTTAAGAGTGGTACTACCCACAGTGGTCTGGACCCTCCTATATTAAACATTAATAAAAAAAAATGCCCCAAGAGATATGTTCATGGGCCAATCTGATGGAGGTAATTCTTCAAATGAGGCTCCCTCTTCCCAGGTGAATCTAGTTCATTGAGCAAAAAAACAGTACACAGTTTTAGTTAAACAAGATCAACAAGTTATAGTAATTCAAGTCTGTGGACTGTAACTTAGTTATCATTTTCTTAACAGCTTATATTCACATATAATTTAATACATACTATATCTTTCTGGGTCTGGTGTAAGTCACTTGAGGAGATTTTTTTCTAGTTCCATTCATTTGCCTGCAAATGTCATGATGTCATTTTTTAATAGCTGAGTAATGCTCCATAGTGTAAACATATCACAATTTCTTTACCCATTCTTCTGTTGAGGGACATCTAGGTTGTTTCCAGTTTCTGTTTATAATGAATAGAGCAACAATGAACATGGTTAAGCAAGTGTCTTTGAGGTAGGGCAGAGTCCTTTGATATATGCCTAGGAGTGGTATTGTGAAAGGTTTTTCTTTTAAAAAGGGTGTGTAGCTGTTTTCTGCCATTTGGGTCTGGGATATTAAATACTACAGCTATTCTTAATCTTTATATCTAAGCTTTCAAGTCTTTGCAACTGTTACTCATTCACTGGTAATTGGAATCCTAATGGAACTCCACACTCCTCTGGTTCAGCTTCTCTTGGCAGTGCTGTTGCTGAGAAAGATCTATATTGTAACCTTTTTAAATCTGTTAGTTCCATTTTATCTGAGCCTTATTTCTGCCTGCTTTTCTATCATCAGCTTTTGGAATTCACTTTTTCCTGACACCACCAAGCTAACTCTGGTGCTCAATCTTCCCCTGTCTCTACCCCTATTGCCATTTCCAATGGACACTCTCTCCCTTATATACCTCCCTCCAAGCTGTTCCCAGAAGTTCAAGAGGCATGTAACCATAAGGTGGTGAAGGCTTTACAGCACAAAATGTTTCCTTGACAAAGCATTCCTTTACATAATATAGCTAGATCTTGAGGTAGATCTATTCCCAATTTTCTGAGGAACTACCATATTGATTTCCATAGTGGTTATACAAGTTTGCACTGCCACTGGCAATGAGGAGGGTTCCCCTTGCCAGACATCTTCATCTGCATATGCTGCCATTTACATTATTGATCTTAGCCATTCTGATAGGTGTAAAATGTAATCTCAAAGTAGTTTTGATTTGAAGAATTTGCAAGATATCAGAAGATAGAAATATCTCCTATGCTCTTGGATTAGCATAGTGAAAATAACCAGCCTGCCAAAATTAGTCTACACACTCAATGCAATCCCCATCAAAATTGAAAAGTTATCTTGATGGATTTTTTATTTAATGTGAATGTAGTGTTTTCCCCATCTCTTTTGACAATTTTGGCTTGAATTCTATTTTCTTAGACATTAGAATGGCTACACCGGCTTGCTTTTTAGGTATATTTGCTTGAAGATCTTTTTCTAATTCTTTACTCTGAGGTAGTGCCTATCCTTGATGGTGAGGTATGTTTCTTGGATGCAGTAGAATTTTTTCATCTATTCTGTTAGTCTGTGTCTTGTTTTTTTTTTTTTTTATGTTTGTTTGTTTGAGACAGGGTTTCTTTGTTATAATGCCGACTCTCCTGGAACTGACTCGGCAGACCAGTCTGGCCTTGAATTCATAGCGATCCAACTTCCTCTGCATCCCAAGCACTGGGATTAAACGTGTGCACCACCATTACCTGGCCTACTCTGTGTCCTTTTGCAGGGAAATTGAGACAATTGATACTGAGAGATATCAATGACCAATGATTATTGACTCCTGTTATTTTGTTGCTGTTGTTGTTGTTGTTGGAGGTGGTGGTGGTGGTGGTGGTGTGATGGTGGTGGTTGTGTATGTGTGTGTGTGTGTGTGTGTGTGTGTGTTTGTGTGTGTGTGTTACCCTGCTTTTGGTTTTGGTGGTATGAGATTATTGCTCTGTGTTTTCATGGGTATAGTTAACTTCGTGTTTGTGTTTTCCTTCTAGCAACTTCTGTAGGGCAGGATTTCTAGATACTGTTTAAATTTTCCTCTATCATAGAATATCTTTTTTTCTCCATCTATGGTGATTGGAAGTTTTGCTGGGTATAGTAATCTAAACTGGCAACTGTCATTTCTAAGAGCCTGCAGCACATTTTTCCAGGGCCTTCTGGTTTTTAAAGTCTCTGTTGAGAATTCAGATATAATTCTTTTTCTGGAGGAAGTCAACACAGGGTTTCTCTGTTATAACTCTGGCTGACCTGGAACTTATTCTGTAGACCATCCTGGCCTCAAACTCACAGACATATGCCTGCCTCTGCTCCCAAGTGCTGGGATTAAAGGTCTAAGCCATCATTTCCAGGCTCAGATGTAATTCTAATAGATCTTCATTTATATGCTACTTTGTATTTTTTCCCTTACAGTTTTAATCTTCTTTCTTTGTTCTATATGTTTATTATTTTGATTATTATGTGACAAGGGAACTTTGTTTTGTGGTCCTATCTATTTGGTGTTTTGTACTTTCCTTGAAACTTCATAGGCATATCCTTTAGTTTAGGAAAACTTTTCTTTTGTGATTTAAAAAAATATATATTCTGGGCCTTTGAGCTGAGGTTCTTTTCCTTCTTCTTCCTATTCCTATTATTCTTATATTTTGTCTTTTCATAGTATTCCAGATTTCTTAGATGTTTTGTGTCAAGAATTTTTTAGGTTTAACATTCTCTTTTACTTATGTATCCATTTCTTCTATAATATCTTCAATGCCTGAGATTCTTTCTTTCATCTCTTATATTCTGTTGGTGAAGATTGCATTTGAAAAATTCCTAATTTTTTTTTCAGGAATTCCCTCAGATTGAGTTTTCTTTCTTGATTCTACTTCCATTTTCAGGTTTTGATTGCTTTTATTCATTTTTTCCCTACTATGTGTTTACCTGCTTTTTATTAAGGGATTTTTTTTAGTTCTTCTTTAAGGATCTCCATCATTTTCATACAAGTTGTTTTTGTTTTTCTTGTGGTTTCACTATGTTCAGGGCCTGCTATGGAAGCATAGCTAGACTCTAGTGGAGACATATTGCCCAGCCTTTTTTTTATTGTATTCTTAGGCATGGAAGGTTGGTATGATTATTGTTCTAGGTGCTGATTTGGGGGTTTATATTTGTTGGGTGGAGATATATATATATATATATATATATATATATATATATATATATATAATTAGAATTAATTATAGGCTGCATTCCAGATAATGTAACAGTGGCAGTGGCAGAGTGTGAATGGAAAATCCAAGAATCTGGTAGTTGTTCAATACACGAGTGGATGTTTCAGCTGATATTCAGTAGGCACTGGAATACATAAGAAGTAGGCTCTAATACCAGTGAAGGAATGGACTTGGTAACAAGGCAAGAACAAGCAGAAGCAGGCCAAGAGGAAACATTCATTCTTGCATGTATCTATATAGGCTTCCAGCAGAAGGTGTGGCTCAGATTAGTGCTAGATTAAAGATTTGGATTAAAGAACTGTCTATTCTCAGCTCAAGAGATTTGAATTAGAAGTGAATATTCCTACTTCAAATTAAGCAAAAACCCCTCACAAGTGTGCCCTACATTTAGGGGTTTAGTTCCAGATGTAGTCAAGTTGACAACCAAGAATAGCTATCACAGTATCCAAAAGCAAAGTAAAATTTCTTACCTACACAATGGATTTCTTTTAAGACATAAGAATGATGACTTTTCATTTCACTATGTTCCCCAGTTATGCTGTGCAGCAAGGGATAGAATTTTATTCTTTTTTATGGAAGAAAGATGTTTTGCTACATATGCATACACTGCACATTATCCATTTATTCATAAGCACCTAGTTTGACTTCATATTTTACTACTTGTTATGAATAGTGCTGCAGTAAGTACGGACATGTACATATTTATTTGATATATTGATTTCATTTCCTTTGGATACTTACACAGAAGTAAAATGTTTGGACCAAATGGTTGATCTATTGTCAGTAGAATATCATTTATCTTACAAAGTTCAACAAGACAGACTTCATTTAGTTCCATTGAGATCATAATTTATTTCATAAAGACATAAAGTATGTCTTGTATGGTCTTTGGTGGCAATTTCATTTCGCATGTATTTTATGTAAGATTTAGTTTTGTTTTAAAGTATAACTTAATGCTGATGTATAAAAGGTTTACTGGTAGAATGTTTCAATTCATTCACATATATATATATATAAATTCTAATAGCATATTACATATTATGTATACAATAATATTTATAATTCTAATATTTAAGCCATATATTTAGGCCATATATATATATATCCACATGTTTATATATATATTCACATGTTTATATATATAGATTCACATGTATGTATGTGTATATATATATATATATATATATACACATATTCACATGTGTGTGTGTGTGTCTGTGTATATGTATTCACACTTGTGTGTATGGCCTAATATCAGATTAAATAATTTAATAAAATTGGTGCTTTAAAATTTTTGTCTTTACACTTTGAGGTTTTTTAAAACAATCTCACTGCACTCACTTTTACTTAAGGCATGAAGGAAAAACATAACCACTGAAAAGAAGTTCAAAGTCTATGCTTTAAGTTGAACTATGGCCCTCAAAACCCATATGGTAATGTTTCTGTTATTGATACCTCAATATAAAATATGGATATATTTTTCCCAATTTAAAATAAGGTTATCAGGCTGTTTTCAATCCTGACTCATGTCCTTAAAAAAAGATGAATTTTGAGACATATTTACATATAGGTATAGATAGAGGGAAGTATAATAAAAATTTGAAAACAGTTATTACAAATCAAGGAGAAAATCCTGAAGAATATATTTCTTTTGAAGGCCCTAGAAGGAACTAGCCTTGAAGCTACCTAGAGTTAAAAGTTCTGGCCTATAGGATTGTGAGACAATCCATTTCTATTATTTAAGATACTCAGTTTTTAGACATTTGTTTTAACACATATAACAAACTAATATAGTTTTTTGTATATGTGCATATGTATCCATGAGTCTGGATACATATGCACACATACAACTTTTTAACCTTATTTATTTACCTATATACTTATCCATTTATTCATTTATTTTTCTTTTCTCTTGGAATACATCCCAAACCCCCCCCCACTCCTCGCAACTCCCTCCCTTCCCCTCTCCTCATATCTGCAAAACGTTTGTCCCTGGGCCTCTGCATCTGTTCCCATCAGCTGCCAAAGGATTCTCTCTGATGAAGATTGAGCTAGGCACCAGTCTATGAGGAGAACAGGATATCTTTAGTAGGAGTCCTCTCCTGGCTTTCCAGTCTCTATTTCCTGGCTGGCCCTGCAGTATCAAGCATGGGTTCCCTCTTTTAACATGGGGTTCTTCATTTCCATTGTACCACCAGATCCTGGAGGGGGATGGGTTACATGTCAAAGGTTTGTGGCTGGAGGTACCCAATACCACCACTGGAAGCTTTGCTCAGTTACAGATGATGAGCTGTTCAGGGTCCCCATCCCTCATTGTTACAAGTTCTTGCAGTATTTTCCTCATAGATTCCAGTGAGTTTCCACTGCCTTAGATCTCCCAAAACTCCCTTAATGTCCGTTAATTCTGGTCATTTCTCCAAATGTTGTCCCTTTTCATCCTCTTTCCCTAAAATGGACCCTTCTCTTCCCATTCTCATCCTCCCGCAGCAAAATCTGTTCTATTTTCTCTTTACCAGAGAGATCCCTGTGACCCCTCTTGGGCCCTCCTTGTTGCATAGTCTCTCTGGGTCTGTGGATTGCAGCACCTCTGTTCTCTGCTTAAAAGTTAACAGCCACATATAAGTGAGTGCAACACATGTGTTTGTCTTTTAAGGACTGGGCTACTGCACTCAGGATGATATTTTCTAGTACCATCCATTTCCCTGCAAAATCATGAAGCCATTTTTGTAATATCTGATGAATATTCCATTGTGTAAATGTACCACAATTTCTTTATCTATTCTTCAGTTTAGGGGGGTCTAGGTTGTTTCCAATTGTTGACTATTATGAACAAAGCTGCTTTGACCATAGTTAAGCAAGTGTCCTTATAGTCAAAGGGGATGTCATTTGTGTATATGCTCAGGAGTGGTATAGCTGGGTCTTGAGGTAGGTTGAGTATAAATTTTCTGAGAAATCACCATATTGATTTCCATACTGGCTGTACAAGTTTGCACTTCCAACAGCAATGAAGGAGTGTTCCCCTTGCTCTATATCCTCACCAACGTGGGCTGTCATTTGTGTTATTGATCTTAGCCATTCTGACAGGTGTAAGATGGAATCTAAGATTCTTTTTGATTTGCATTTCCTGGATGGCTAAGGATATTGAACATTTGTTTAGCATTTCTTATCTATTTAAAATTCCTCTATTGAGAATTCTTTGTTTAGATCTACACCCCATTTTTTAATTGGATAATTTGTTTTGTTGATGTCTGGTGTCTTGAGATTTTTATATACTTTGGAAATTAGCCTTCTATCAGAAGTGAAGTAAGTGAAAATCTTCCCATTCTGTAGGCTAACATTTTTCTTATTGACAAAGTTGTTTGCCTTACAAAAGCTTTTCAGTTTTACTAGGTACCATTTGTTAATCATTGATTTTAATGCTGGAGTTATTAGTGTTCTATTTGGGAAGTTGTCCCCTATGCCACTGCATTCAAGGCTTTTCCCCAGTTTCTCTTTTATCAGCTTCGGTATATCTGGTCTTAAGTTGACACCTTTGATCCATTTGAAGTTAAGTTTTGTGCAAGTCAATAAATATCAATATATTTGAATTATTCTCTATATGCAGACGTCCAATTAGACCAGCACCATTTGTTAAAGATGCTTTCTCTTTTCCATTGTGCATTTCTGGCTTCTTTATTGAAGATCAGATGTACATAAATGTACAGATTTGTATCTGTTTTTCTATTTCATTCAATTGATCAACATGTCTGTTTTTATGACAATACCATGCAGTTTTTGTTAGTATAGCTCTGTAGCACAGCTTGAGATCAGGGATGTTGATACCTCTGGAAGTTCTTTTATTTTTCTGGATTTTTTATCTAACCTGGATTTTTTGCATTTCCATATGAAGTTGAGTATTGTCTATCAAGGTCTGTAGGAATTGTATTGGGATTTTGATAAGGATAGAGTTGAATCTGTAGATTGCTTTTGGTAAAATGGTCATTGTTACTATGTTCATCCTACCAATCCAGGAGCATGGGAGATCTTTCTGTCTTCTGAGATCTTCTTCAATTTTGTTCTTAAAATTCTTAATTTTCTTGTCACTCAAGTCTTCCACTTACATAGCTAGATTCACTCCAATATATTTTATGTTATCTGTTGCTATTGTGAACTTCAAGTACTATATTGAATATGTATGGACAGAGAAGTCAGCCTTGTCTTGTTCCTGATTTTAGTGGAATTGCTTTGAGTTTCTCTTCATTTAATTTGATGTTGGCTGTAGACTTGCTATAAACTGACTTTATTATGCTTAAATATGTCCCTTATCCTTAATCTCTTCAAGTCTTTTATCATGATGAGGTGTTGGATTTTGTTAAAAGCTTTCTTGGCATCTAGTGAGATGTTTGTGATTTTTTTTTTAGTTTGTTTATATGGTAGATTACATTGTTTTGGTTTTCATATGTTTAACCACGCCTGCATCTATGGGATGAAACCTACTTGATCATTGTGCATGATGTTTTGATGTGTTCTTGGATTTGTTTTGTGAGTATTTTACTCAGTATTTTGCATCTGTGTTCATGAGGAAAATTGGTCTAGAATTCTTTTTGATTTTGTTGAATCTTTGTGTGGTTTGGACTTCAGTGTAACTGTGGCCTCATTGACTATGGTTGGTTGCATTCCTTGTTTCTATTTTGATGAATAATTTGAAGACTATTGGTGTCAATTCTTCTTTGAATGTTTGATAGAATTCTGCACTAAAACCATCTGGCCCTGGGCTTTTTCCATTTGGGAAAATTTTAATGACCTCTTCTATTTCCTTTTGGATTTTATGTCTGTTTAAATTGTTTATCTTATCTTGATTTAACTTTAGTAGATGATATATACTGAGAAGATTATCCATTTCTTTCATATTTTCCAATTTTGTGGAGTACAGGTTTTTAAAGTATGATCTAATGATTCTTTGGATTTTCTGGGTATCTGTGGTTATATCCCCCTTTTAATTTCTGATTTGTTGATTTGAATGTTCTCTTTCCATCTTTTAATTAGTTTGGATAAGGGTTTGTTTATCTTGTTGATTTTGTCTAAGAACCAACTCTTTGTTTCACTGATTTTTTTATATTCTTCTCTTTGCTTTATTTTATTTATTTCATCCCTAAGTTTGATTATTTCTTGCTGTCTACTTCTCTTAGATGTAGTTGTTTCTTTTTGTTCTAGGGCTTTCATATGTGCTGTTCCTCCACTAGCATGTGATCTCCCCATTCTTTTTTGGTAGGCACTTTGTGCTATGAATTTTCCTCTTAACACCACTTTCATTGTTTTTCATGATTTTGTGTATGTTCTGGATTCATTTTCTTGAATTTTAGAGTCTTTAATTTCTTCCTTTATTTCTTTCTTGACTCAGCAGTCATTCCGTAGAGAGTTATTAGTTTCCATGAATTTGCAGATTTTCTGTTGTTGTTGAAATTTAGCTTTATTCTGTGGTGGTCTGATACGATGAAGGAAGTTATTGTAATTTCCTTATATCTATTGAGACTTGTTTTATGTCTAAGCATGTGGCCAATTTTGGAGAAGTTTCCATGAGGTGGTGAGGAAAGGTATATTCTTTTTTATTTGCGTTAAATATTCTCAAGACATCTGTTAGGTCCATTTGATTTGTAACATCTGTTAGCTCCAGCATTTCTCTGTTTAGTTTTCATCTAGATGACCTGTCCACTGATGAGAGTGGGGTATTGAAGTCTCCCACTATCAATGTATACAAGCCAATATTTTTTTAAACTTCAGCAACATTTCTTTTACAAATGAGGGAGCCCTTGTGTTGGGGCTTAGATGTTAAGAATTGACATGTTTGTTATCTTGGTGGATTTTTCCTTTCATGAGTATTTTGCTTCCATCCCCATCTCTTTTAGTTAATTTCAGTTTGAAGTCTATTTTGTTAGGTATTAGAATGACTACTCTGGCTTGCTTCTTGGATCCATTTTTTTCCCAAAACTTTACTCTGGGGCAATGTTCATCTTTGATGTTGAGGTGCATCTCAGAAGAAGAGATCCTGTTTTCACACCCATTCTGATAGTCTTAGTCTTTTTATTGAGGAATTGAGTCCATTGATGTTGCTAGATATCAAAGAGAAATGATTGTTAGGACCTGTTAGTTTGTAATGTGTGTGTGTGTGTGTGTGTGTGTGTGTGTGTGTGTGTGTGTGTGTGTGTATGTCCTTTCTCTTGTTTTTTATGGTGAGAGATTATTTATTTCCCGTGATGACATGAGTGTAGGTTGGATTTCTTCTTCTACTTCTGTTGGGCTTGATTTGTAGATTGATATTGTTTAAATTTGGATTTATCATGGAATATTTCGTTTTCTCCATTTATGGTGATTAAAAGTTTTGCTGGATATAGTTTTCTGAATGGGAATCTCTGGTCTCTTTGTGTCTGTATTATATCTACAGCACATCTGTCCAGACCCTTCTGGCTTTTAGAGTCTCCATTGAGAAGTCGGGTATAGTTCTAATAGATTTGCCTTTATATGTTACTTGCTCTTTTTCTCTCTCAGCTTTTAGCATCCTTTCTTTGTTTCGTATGTTTAGTGTTTTGATTATTATGTGGGAAGTAGACTTTCTTTTCTGGTCTAGTTTATTTGGTGTTCTGTATGCTTCTTGTACTTTATAGGGAATCTCCTTTAGATTTGGAAAAGTTATTTCTATGATTTTATTGAAAATATTTTTTTGCAACTTTGAGCTGGGATTCTTCTCCTTCTGTTCCTATTATTCTTTGGTTTGGTCTTTTCATAGTGTCCCAGATTTCCTGGATATTTTGTGTCAAGAATGTTATCCATCAGATGTTTTCTTTTACCAATGCATTTATTCTTTTTATAGTATCCTCAACTCCTGAGATTCTTTCTTCTGTCTCTTGTATTGTATTGTTGTAGCTTACTTCTGTAGTTCCTGATCACTTTTCTAGATTTTTCATTTCCAAAATTCCCTTGGTTTATGTTTTCTTTATGGCTTCTATTTTCATTTTCATGTCTTAAACAGTTATGATCATTTCTGTCAACTGTTTGCTTGTTTTTCTTGGCTTTCTTAAGGGACTTATTCATTTCTTCAAATTGTTTGCTTGTGTTTTCCTGAGTTTCTATTATGAATTTACTCAATTCCTTCATTTGTTTGTCTTTTCATAGGCTTCTTTGAGGGATTTAATTATTTCTTTTTTAGGGGCCTCTATTATCTCCATAAAGTTGGCTTTAAGACTTTTTTCTCTGTACTTCCACTGCATTGGAGTGTTTGGGGCTTGTTTTAGTAGGGTAGTTGGGCTCTGGCAGTGGCAAATTACTCTGGTTGTTGTTGGTTTTATTCTTCTTTTTTTTAAAGACAGGTTTCTCTGCTGTAACTCTGGCTGTCCTGGAACTCATTCTGTAGACCAGGCTAGCCTGGAACTCACAGAAATCTACCTGCCTATGCCTTCTGAATGCTGGAATTAAAGGTATGCACCACCACTGCCAGGCCTTTGGTTTTATTCTTACACAGGTATTTGCATTTGGGTTTAGAGTGAATCATAGGGTTAGATGCCGAATTCCTGGGTTTGTCTTTATTGAATGAGTGTTTTATTCCTTGGTTTCTTTTTCCTTTCTGGTCTTCTGTTCTTTGAGTCCACTTGTTGACCAGGAGGTCTCTGTCCAAGTTGGGTGTTAGAGCTCTGGTGCCTGTCTTGGCTTTTGGTCCAGTGATGAGTCTCTGTCTGAGTTGAGGGCTGGGTATTACAGTCTGTTCTGAGTGGCTTGTGTGACCTGCACCAGGGCAGGAGCTGTCTGCCCAAGTTGATTTCACAAACTCAAAAGTAGTGATAGAAAGGGGCTGGCAGTGGGAGATTCGAGGTGGTTTGGGGCTTTTGGGCTAGACTAGGCAGGTATAGTGGGAGGGGTCTTGGTTGGCTTGTGTGTCCTGTGAAGGGGCAGGGACTATCTTTCCCAGTTGATCTCATGGACCCTGAAGCCATGGTAGGGGGTTGCATTATACTTTGAGATCTTAATGCTAAGAGATCTTTCACATTTAGCAAATTATACTTTAAGAAGTGATAAAAAGTAAAGGGAAAAAATAAGCTGATGATCAATATTTATAATTGCATTCATATCTTATTAGGATTTATAATTTTAAGAAATATAGGAATTGTTCTTTCAAAGCAAAATGAAGTCGTGGACTTTATGAAGCTGTTTATTTACAATTCTGGATGAGATCATGGCAACACCAGGATATAATCACCTCATATATGTCCTGATTCAAAGATCATGCTCTTAATATTCTTAAATATATAGCTTCAGATAAAAGAAATATTTTCCTTTGCTAAACAACATGATCTTATTGAAAAATATTGCAAAAATTTTATTATTCTGTTGTGATATTGCATTTTAATTGCCTAATACAGTATATATGAATAAATCATTGCCCTTTGGGCATCACTGTATTTCGGAGCCTACATGGACTCGACATTATTAAATGAAAATTCAGTAGAGAAGATCTCCACAACAGCTTATTTTTCTAGTTTAAATACCTATTTGAAACAACTTTTGCATAAAGATGTTAAGTCTGACTGTTGGAGAATTTTATTTCTAGTTATGTTTCTAATGACTGTTTTATACATTTTTGGGAAAGGGCTGACTAAACTTTGGCAGTTTGTATTATCTACAGGTGTTGCCTTTACAAAAATCTGTGATTAAGTTGTTTGCCCCCTCATGACTTGCACCTGATCACTGTTCTCTTGCTGAACCATTGTGGAAGAGCAAAGTTGCTGTGGAGAAATTCTTGTAGTCTCTCTCCCCCATTCTCTGGCAACAAGGAGAGAATACTTCATTTAGACCTTGAGTTCTCCCACCATTACAGTGACATAGATTGATGATTAGAGGGTTGAGGGATCCTCTTGGGCTTCGAGCTCTCTACCATAAAGGTGACATAGCTCTGCTGCTATAGGATTTTGGGATGCATTCGTATGTGGTCTAGGAATATTTTGGATAAATGTTTTGGATAAATTTTAATGGTAAAAATGAAGAATACAGCTGTGAACAGGGGAAGAGTCAGGTTTCAACTGCTTTTCTTGGTCATGGAACCTACTCAAGTGCAGAGAAATGGCGTGGCTATGTGCGGCACACTCTCACATCTAGCCATGCTTCCTCCTGCCACTGGCAGCAGCTGGGGCACAGGAAATGGGAGCTAGAGCATGCTGATTCAGAAATTGATTTTTATGATATCTTTTGTGTGCGTATATGTGTGAAGTTCAAGGTTTTGTGTTTGAGATCTGTGGAAGGAGTTGTGGGTTTCCAAGTAGTGGTGGTGAAAAGAATGCCAAACCACCAGGATATATGGGCCTGAAATTCTTTCCACCAGCCCAGGACCCCCTGCTGTTGAGGCCAAGGCTTAGAACCAAGAATCAACTGATTTAAAATGACCATATCCACTCCTCATGCTATTTGAAAGGATCAAAAAGCAATCTATAGTCTTATTCGAGCTAAACAACTGTCATATCAATTCTTAGCCAGAAATTTATTTCTTGGGGGAGCCATAAAAACTCCAATTATGACTTTTCCATAGGAAATAATAAAATACCTAGGATTTCCAGCCCTACATTGCTTTCAATGTATCTAACTGAATACTTTGATGATGTAGCACATTTTACACCTAGGTAGATTCCTTGAGCTAGTGGCATTAATTCTGTCTTCCTCAAACTTGAGTGCTTGAAACATGTGATAACTATCATAGCCAAATTTGAGAATTTATATCTAAACACTGTGTCTCATTATCCGTAAACCTCTATAAACTATCCTTAGCAGGGCAAGACACTATAATACTGTCTCTACAGCAGGTGTGTTCACTTTATCTTAACTTTCCTCTGACAAAAGTTATTTTGATCCTGTATTGCCAAGCTATAAATTAACATGCAATACAGTTTTCCAAACCCAACAACATTATTTTTCTCTCAGTCACCTGATTACTCTTTCTCTTGGAACATCTTTTCATGGTGGACCTGATATTTCTCTTCAGATGCGTCATCTGTCCAGTGGTCTTTGGATATTCTAAGCTGGATATTTTGGCTTAGATATGACTTGTTCTTTTTCCTGGAAAGCTAGAAGCAAAGCCCTTCTCTGATGTAGCACCATTCTGACATTTCTTTCGAGGTTGCATTTATCTCCTTTGGGCCAAAATGTTTTTGGATAGCAAAAAAATTAACTTCTGAAATTTAATTTTTTGAAGTTAAGATAGAAAAAAATAAATTCTTAGTAACAAAAGACAAAACTTTGTTAAGTTTGCTGTTAAACAGACCTTCTTAGCCTCTCATTAGATTTGAGAAATCTGTAATCAGACATGCAGGATAAAGAATATATAACTTGTAATCATTCACTGGGAAAAATAGAACTTGTGATTATGGTGTGATTTCTTCTTATGTAGAAGGTATTGTTTAAAAAGTATATAAGTGTATGGGAAAAATAAGAGAGAAGAGAAGGGAAGAAGGAAGCTTGCAAAATGTGTGGGTAAGATCTATGTATGTTGGAAGTTGGCTTCTTCCACAAGGAAGAGAAAGCTTACAAGATGGTTGTGGGTAAGGCATATGTGTATGTATTGAAGTTCTGCTTCTTCCACAAGATGTGTGTGAATGAGTGTGTGGTGTGTGTGTGTGTATGTGTGTGTGTCAAAGATTTGCTTCATCCACAAAATATGTACAAGTATGTGTATGTGCATGATTTTATTGAAGAATACAGTAGAGAATGAGTTTAAATAAAAGAAAGAAATTGTACAGAGAGGAAAAGTTTGAATTGTATAGAGAGGAAAAAGCTTGAATAGAGAGAGAGAGATGAAAAGAAAAAAGCCAAAAATAGAGAGAGCTTGCTTTGACTCATCCAGAAGACTTAATCCTGTTACCCCCCCCACCCACACACACACATTGAATTCACACCCCTTTATGTCCCCTGGGGTCATTGCCAGAGCTGGTCTTCAGCAGCACACCTTTATGGCATGTATGTTACGGCATTACCTGTGGCTAAAAGAGCCTATGCTATGACACCACAATAATGATGACATTACTTGTGCAAACCACACATTTTCATACATGTGCTAATGCTAAAAATGTCCTACATGTTACTTTTAAAAGTCTGTATATTTTCAGAGTAAGACAAGCATTCCAGATACTGGTGAGGCAGTCCTGACAAGACACATCTGCTAAAGTGATGATACTGCTACCCAATGAAGGAACCATTCTTGAAGACAAGGATCACCTTCCATGATGCTGAGAAAAATAGACTTTCAAAAAGAATCAGGACTAACAGTTGCTGCATTATGAAGAAGTCTTTGGGACATTCTTCAGAACTTTGAATGTAAACATATCTAACTCTTTAGAGATTGCCAGATACAACCATGCTAGACATTGTGAAAAGCTTGATAGATATTAGTTTCATTTAATCTTGTGCACCGTAGCAAGCCTCATAATTGCTCCTCTTGTAAATAGTTTTGTTAGTGTTGTGTTTAATTTGTTTAGATTGTGTTGCAAACATAAAGCAATTTTTTGTTTGACTTAGACAGAAAGGGGAATATGTTGGAGAAGTTTATTTCTAGCTATGTTCATAATAAATATTTTGTGAATTGTTGGGTGCAGACATTGTTACATTGGGCGCTAGATGTAGACGTTTATTCAGGTTCAAATGGCAGTTTATTCTTTGCCTAATTCAATCTTTAGTCCTAGTCCTGGAGTCCTGGACCATTTCAACCTGTGTACATTCCACTCTTAAGCCTAGAACTGGAAGGCTTCAGCCTCAGCCTCCATACAATCTAGAACATTTAAACCGTAAAATCTAATCAACCTCCAAGACTTATTGCTGACTGAGCCACTCTATCTCCTTCTGAACTCAGTATGATTCAACTCTACTCACTTGCTGTTGTCTCTGCAAGATGACTAGTCCAAACTGACCTTCTGAACTAGCTGACTGTTTCTGATCAAACTCTTCTGACTTTGGAAAACTCTGGCTGACTCCTGTACCTTCTCTGCTTAACTGCTCTACTCACCTTCAAGGCTTCTAACTGAATTATTCTTCCTGTCTGATACCGACTTCTGAGCTTTGCTTCCTGTCTTTCAAATGCTAGGATTAAGAGCATGCACTACCATTGTCTTCTGAATACTGGTATTAAAGGTGTGTGCTACCACTGCTTTCTGAAGGCTGGTATTAAAGGTGTGTAACAACATTCTTCCTATCCTAGAGCAGTCATACAGGCAGATTAAAAGATCAAATATTCCTCTGCAGTAGGGGAAAGGACTGCCTAAACCTTTGTGGTTTGTATCATCTGCAGGTGTTTGTTACCTTTATGTAAATCTGTGATTAAGATGTTTGCTTCCTCATGATTTTCACCTGATCACTGCTCTCTGTCAGATTCATTGTGGAAGAGCAAAGTTGCTGTGAAGGATTTCTTGGAGTCCCTCTCCCACATTCTCTGGCAAAATGGAAAGAACACTTCCCTTAGGCCTTAAGTTTCCCCACGGTAAGGGAGACAAGTTGCTAAAGGATTGTGGGATGAGATTAAGCTATAGGTTTCCTTCATTATGCAAATAGGCCTTTGGATGAGGGGACAGAGTTTTTGTATCAATAGAACACCTGAGGAGCTTCTGTATCAACGAATCCCCCCAAGATTGGTGTTGTGCTGTCCAATATGGGGCTTGTCATGACAAATGACTCCCTCTGCTGAGGTCTGGCAGGATTTGTATCTATGAAAGTGTCTTCTTATCATTCTTGCTGAGCTCACGTAGTAGTTATCTGCTAGTATTGGGTGAAAAGTTTTCAACACATGTTTTCTGCAGAATTATAACAAAAATTTCCCCAGAGATTAGATAAGATTGGACATAATGTTTTTAAAGAAGAATCAGTTTTATACACAAAATTAAGTGATGTTCTTATGTGTAAAATTACAGTGAAAAATCATAAAGAATCACACCACATAGTGTGTCTACTTAAATATCTTTAA
Organism: Cricetomys ansorgei; assembly: GCA_026225945.1. Taxonomy (NCBI): domain Eukaryota; kingdom Metazoa; phylum Chordata; class Mammalia; order Rodentia; family Nesomyidae; genus Cricetomys; species Cricetomys ansorgei. The sequence continues at coordinate 2,444,554 of JAMJFZ010002863.1, read as the reverse complement.
TTTTTATTACTAGGTTCTTCATATTAAAATGTTTGTTGAATGAATAGTACATACATATACATATTAATTTACTCAAAGGCATGTTTTTATCATGCACATTAAACATTCTGATATTATTCTAGTAAATATTTGAAAATAGTTTATTATCCTTAACTTCTGCTTAGTGAAGAATCTGAAGTCCATGTCTTGGGTGTCATTGGTTATGGACTCCAATTCTACTTGCTTTACCTAATTTTATCTTTTGATAGTTCAATTTATCAACTTTCATACAACACAAATGACAAGTCTGGTAGAAGATCAATGTATAATTAGTTCTAGAAAAAGGAAAATACATCTTTGTGTTTTCTCAATTAGAGACCCTGATGCATACAATCTTATCCTGGATGAATATTTCATTGTCCATTACTATGCTGTTTTTCATGAAATAACTCAAAAAACCAGAAGATTTCATCCATAGACCTCACACTCGATTTTGACATTAGAAAATGCAGACATTGAAAGTTTTCTCAGCTATAAAGTGGAGATATTAATAATTTTATGCTGTTGTATGTAGTAAATGTTATGAAATCTCCAAAAATAATAAAAAGTTAAATAAATAAACCTTTAAGAATGAATGAAATAAAAAGAAAAGAATTAATGCAATGAAAGTGAAATATCTCAGAAAACAAAGTTTATGCTAACATAATTAAGCAAAAGAAAATTCTATTTTCTTAAGAATATTTTATATCATATTATTTGTGGGAGTATCACTGACATTATAAAATAAAAAGCCTTTTAAATAAAAATAAACACTGTTAATGTGGATGCCTCTATGAGAACATATGCCAATTTGGATAATTACAGTGTATAGAAACTCACATAAGTCCTAAGCAAGTAGCTATTACAAATAAACAATAGAATGTTCTACAGTAGTTATTATTAGTTTTTAATTGATGCATAAAAACTGTACAGTGTGATATCTGAGTCATCTATACAATGGTAAATGTTCATAAAATAGCAATTAGCAGTCTCCTTATAAATCAACATATTTTAGTCAGGACTAGTGGCACAGGCTTGTAATCCTAGCCACTCTGGAAGCTAAGACAAAAGTATCACAATTCAAGGTCAAGGAGTACAACTTAGTGAGACCCTGTCTCAGAATAAAAAGGCAAAAACTAAAAAAAAAAACATTTGGAATATAGTTCCATAGTCAAGTGTTTGTCTAATATGTTTGAGATCCTGCATTCAGTCCCTGTACTGTAAAATGAAAATATGCAGTATTACCTTTCTGTGCCTGTGACATTTGAATCAATACAATTTTAAGTTTAGCACATGTCATTCCAAATGATAAATTTGGTGCCTTTCATATTGCAAGTGCATGTTTGCATTTTAGATAATATTTAAGATCAAAAAGTGTAGATGAACACTGTCCATGTACAAAAACCATTTTAAAAGTTATTTTTTTCTTCTTTCTGTGAATTGCACCTTTTTATTACCCTTTTCCACATTCCATTATCTCCTGACTTTCAAAAAGTATATGCACAGTCTGTCACTGAGGCACATCAGAGCAGGAATCATGGAAGACTAATATTTGCTAGCTCACTTCCTGGTTCACTTACCAGTTTATGCCTAGCTAACTATCCTATAGAACCCAGGCTCCTCTGCCTAGGGATGACACTTCCTATCAGGCATCTGGGCCCTCCCATATCAGTCATCATTCAAGGCAATCTGTCAGACATGGCAACAAGTCAATTTTATCAGGACAATCCTTCAATTGAGAATCCCTCAGCTGACTCTGTGCTGTGTCAAGTTGACAACTGGCACTAACCAGGACAATAATCTAATCTTTTAATCAACTCCTTGTTTGAGGTTCATGGAATTCTTCCCATTTTACAGACAAGGATATGCATCTCACGAAGTTCAAGTTTCTATGACCAGAACATGGAAATGAAAGCCTGTCTCTTATTCAAAAGAACAACATGTTGCACTTTAAAGGGCAAAAGTCCTCAAAGCACAAAATGCCAAAGAACCCCAGAAACAAGATGCTGCTGAACCACATCACACAAGGCTATCATTTCTGATATCTAAGTAAACAGCTATGGAGATTTCCCAAACTGAATGCCTCAGTGCTTCATATATCTAGAATATTCAAGGAAGCTTTTCAATACATGACAACTGTAAAAAGAATGTCTAAAATTACAAAGTATTAATTGAATTTACATATAATTGGTCTTGATTAGAACAACCTTGAAACCATATCACATGGCTAGAATTAAGGTAATTCTGATTTTATTTATGTTTTTAAATATTTTTCTAAGTAATTCATATAATATTCACACTTACAAAATTGTGAAATAAGCACACATGAGTATTGAATTCATAGTGATAAAATGTCTAAAATATCAATAAGTTCAAAATTTACTTATAAGAATTAGGTGCTAAAGTTCCACACATGGCATGTTAAAGTTGTTCATGATTATTCATTCATGCATGTAACTCTTGTTTGGTAAATTCTCATTATGTATAAGTCTTCAAATTATTCTAACTGAAAATACAAACATAGGCCAAATATGATGGGAAAATCCTGTGATAATTAGACAAGCTGAGGCAGACTGTGGGTTCTGTTCTAGACTGCACTATATATGACACACTGCCTTAAAAAATAAAATCAAATTATAAAATGAACGCAAAACAAAGTTTTCCTTACAAAGAAATACCCTTGCCAGGCAGTGAGGCATATGTCTTTAATCCTAGCACTCCAGAGGCAGAGCCAAGTGGATCTCCGTGAGTTTGAGGCCAGCCTTGTCTATAGAGTGAGTTACAGGACAGCCAGAGTTACAACAGAGAAACTTTGTCTCAAAAAAAAAAACAAAAAATAAAATAAAATAAATAAATGAAATAGGAAATGGTTGTAATTTCCTTGATATACAAAATCATGTGTTTGTATTAAAGGAATTATTTCAAAGTTTTTGTACAAATTTTAATTTCGAGGGTCTTCTTTTCTGAGTGATAAGTGTGGACAAATAAGATGACAGACCAATAAAATGCATCAATTTCATTGTATTGATACAATTTAATGATATATCAAGACGATCAGGATGAAGCATGAAGAAACAAAATAAATTAGAATGCATTGACTTTTTAGAAAAATGTTAACTTGACCTAAGTATACAGAACATTGTTTCTTAGTAATTGTTTTTTGAAATTGTTATCATTTCCCTCAAAATGAATGGCAGGCAGTTTAGCTTCACAAAAGACCAAAGAGAAAGGAAGTTTATGACATTGAAATGTAAAAATTTCAGTTTCACTTTGTGAAATGGCAGGTAAGTTCTTTCCCAAGTGTGGAAAAATATAAATGCAACAGAAATCGTAATATTTCTTCATGAAGAATCTTAGACCTTCAATTTTAGGTTCATCTAATTTTGCCTTTAATGATTGTTCACTATGAAAATATATGAAGAAAATTTTTGATTAAACAAAACGAAAACTCATCAGCATTTGCCAAATAAACAACCATATTATATTTTTTAACATGCAACTTTTTGAGTGAAAAAAATGATGATAATATTGAAAATGGAATGAAATAGTATATATGTATATGCATATATTTTATGAAGCATCTGTGATAGTAGGATTTCATATGATTCTTTTCAAAGTATGTTTACTGTGAGTTATCCCTCAAGGTAATCCTTTCTCTACCCTGCCTTCCCATTTCCCATCTTATTTACCCTTTCCTGTTCCATTATTCTTCTTTAACATTTTACATCACTACTTCCTTTCTCATCTCCCTGTCCATGGCCCTTTACACATTTGCTGACATGTATTGATATTCTAAATGGAACACACAAATCTGAAAATTTAAAACAAACTGCTACAAATGAAAGAAAACAAGAGATGTTTGTCTTTCTGAGTTTTAGTTTTACTGACTCAGAATGATTGTTTCTTTCTCTACCCACTTATTGTTAATTACATACTTTCATTTTTCTTAGAAGCTGAGTGATATTTTATTTTGTTGATGTACCACATCTATTAATCAGTTGATGGGCATCTAGAATGTTCCCATTTCCTGGTTTTCATGAATAGAGCATCAGTGAACATGGATAAACAGGTATCGCTATAGTCCAATAAAGAATCCTTTGAGTATATACCCAAGAGTGGTATAGTTGAATCATGTAATAAATCTATTTTCAACTTTCTGGAGAATCTACAAGCTAAATTTCATAGTTAGGACACCAGTCTGCATCCCCTCCTCAAAGAAAACTGAATAAGTTCACCGCTTGATTAATTTTCACAAAATGAAAATTATTTTATCATTGCATCTCTGTATTTCAATATGCAAATAAGTCAATTAAATAGGAGAGTCCCATTGATTATAGTCTAAGAATGACAAATATATTGCAGAGTACTTGTAGTTCTTTGCTTGTATTCATCAAACTCAGGCAAAGTTATATATGTTGTATTGAAAAATAGTTTATTATTGTTGTTTCTTTTAGCTTATCTCTTTTAAACTGTTCAGTCACACCTTAGCTCTCTTTGCAATGTTCTTTAAAAACTGTCAAAAATCTTAAGCAATAAAATATTTTTCTTATTTGTTTGCCTTCTATACTCCCAATCTACCAGAACTCAAAACAAACAAACAAACAAACAAATAAATAAATAAATAGATGCAAGCATACTAGTCTCTGGATATCCATTTTTTAATGAAATACACAGTTACAAAAACTCTAATAACAAACATCTTTTTTTGTGAATAGAAGAAAATAAAGGTTAGAAGCACTCCCAAAGCAACACATGTTTTCAAAATATGCATATTCCTGAAAAACATTCAAAGGGAATTTCTAGAAATCACGATGTTGATATTGTAGCAGTAAAATAAACAAGAAGTAATCCTAGAAATCAAACAGGAAAGGACTCTCAGGGAAATGGGAGGTATAACACTACATTGGATTTTAGTGGTAAAGTAAAATGACTTCTGAAAAAGTTCAGTTGAAATAAACCAGAAGTTTTAAGTGGTATTAATGTTATTTCTTGGTTAAGTGAATAGAGAAGTAGCTACATTCCACCAGGTTCAGAAATGAACAGGTATAAAAAGTAAATGTGGTGACATTGCATTATTTCTCAAAGAAACCAAAGTTATAATTAATAGAAAGGGACTGTCAGCATTGCTAGTAATGGCATGGAAAAGAGTGGGACAGATGCAAGAGAGATGGAAAATTGTTTCTGAAGAACTTAAATGGCTTAAATGATCATATTCTTGACTGTTGAGACAGATTACACAAGTATATGGGAATGTGACAATGGTATGAGTCAGGTGGATGACAGATGGGAATGTGACAATGGTATGAATCAGGTGGATGACAGTCCTTGAAAAATGAAAATACACTGAGTGTAGTACAGATGTAATATACATATGGAGAGATTATCAGCCACAAAGAAGAAAACTTTTAGTATGAAAGGGAGGCCACAAGAGAGTATGTTTGAAGCTAAATTAGAAAAGGATTAGGGAGATGGAGGAACACTCTTGGTAAATTTTATTGATAAAGAATTCAAAATCTTTCCATAAGAAGGAACTCAAGGCTAGTATATTGTCTTTTCCTAACTATGTAATAACTTGATAAATGTATATGAGAAAAGGTAGTCTGTGAATTTCCATAATTAACAAACCAGGCTTATTTTGTAAGTGAGCTATGTGTTATAAGTATCATTCATCAAAGTTTTCCTCATTCACTAAAATGAGAAAAGCATTAATATTAGTGATGCGTAAATGGGATCTATTCAATTTGCTTTTCGTATGTCTTTTCTTTGCACATATCTCTAGCACTGACAGTAAGAAAGCTTATGTTTGGAAACTGCCCATGTCTTCCACTCGCCTACTTACCTGTTCTTCCAGTGGTGCTAACTTCTATCCCTAGGTTATCTTCAAATACTCATTCAATGTATACCATGATGGTTATCATATCTGTTTCTCAAAATAGTCTACTTTATAATTTAAGACATTTTTAGCATTTATAATTGCATTAGAATTTGGTTTCAACTTTCATTCTTTCTTTGCTGTTTGATTTAAGCTCATGGAAGTTAAGAACAAAATGTATTTGATTTAAGCTTGAATATTTAGCTTATATAGAACAAGTCATATTTACAGACTACATTAAAATTCTATTGAATAAAATACAGAAGGTTTAGAATAGTGTGTTCTGCTTTGAAATGATGCTATTTAAACCTAGCAACTTTAAAAATTAGGAAACTATTTGGTCTTTTTTAACTTACCAGAGTTTCTTTAATTGAGATATGTAGAGAAGATTCAAGTTAACAAATATTCATATTGACTTTGCAATTCTCCAATATTCCTATTAAATGTATCTCTCTTTTCAGAACATTGCTATTACTCCTTACCCAAAGAAAGATGACTGTAGTATATAGAAAGATTATGGTATTCTTAATCCTCTGTCTTACTCCATTTTCCACTGCTATAACAAATTATCAAATTTGAGACATTTTAAAATAAAAAGACATGTACTCAACTTAATTTTTTTTGGGGGGGAGGCAGAAGTTGAGTGTTTGATGGCCTCATCAAGGTGACCAGTGGTAAATACAATTTTGAATACATTACATTAAGGAAGATGACCTCATTACAAGAATAAATATGAAAATAACTGATTATATTCAAATTTTATCTAAACAATAGCACTCATCTTTTTGTAACTATATCACAGAAGTCTGTTTTACCATGGCTTATAACTACTGAAGACAGAGTGACACAATTGATTAGTAGTGTCCTAGAAGACAAAATGGAAAACGTAGCCATTAAATTTAATAAAACATTGACAGTGGATTATTGGAAATTTTAAATAAATTGAATCAGTTCCTTTTTTCCCTCTACTTACAAGAGAACTAATATCATTTTACAAAACCATTTATGCACTTTGTGCACTTGATTTTGCACTTTCATTGTTAAAGAGAGGGACATGTTAGATTATAGAGTACCTACACAGTTCAGCACAATATCAAACATGGAAAGAAATAGAAGTATTTTCTCTTTCATTTAGTCATTTTTAGTGAAGAAATGTAAATATTTTAAAACTATATTTTAGGCAAAACACATTGCTAGTAAGTATCTACACAAGTGAGTATTTAGTTATTTTTCTCAGTAAAAGTATGAGGCAGAAGAGACTAAGAAAAGTATTCTTTGCTTTTCTATTTTTAAATTGTTCAGGGTAGTACTAGTGAATTTCACAAACAAGTGATATGACACAGAGATATAATTAAGCATAAAACTAAGCGTAAAGTCATTTGAATCTCATAGTAAAGGTATTCTTGCCTTTGATTGAGGAATAATTCAGTTCAAAATGTGGTTATGTTATGGGTTATTCACCAGAGAAGACTGCTCAGACATAAATTTAAGCCAATCGAAAATTTTTATTAGCTGGCTGGCAAATTCACTGAGTGTTTGGGATCCTAGCTTTTAAGCACAAAACATGCATTTTGGATTGACATATTTCATGCAACATAAACAGATAGTCAGAAACAGAACTACACAAAGTAAAAAGCAGGGTTAGTACACTTAAGACTCCCAGAACTATATGGGCATAGACGGATTAAGCCTTTGTTTTTGTTTTGGCAGGTGGTGCTTTCTACATGCTGAATTTTACAGTCTGAATGGCACTTCCATCGAGGAGTCAGTTGTGCTAAGGTCTCAGGGCCTACTCACATCTGGGGCCCTATTACAAATGTAGGATTTCTCAAATCTGTTAGGCAGCCCAGAAGCCTTGCTCTATTGATATTTTCTATCTGGCTACATAGTTGTGAACATAGTCACATGACCCTTTCATTCTAGAAAACAAATTAGTGAGAAAGACATGCTTTCTCTAGAATTTGATAAGTTATATCTGTTCTATAAAGACATAAGTTAATGTTCTGTGATGTTTTTCTTCTTTGTAATTGGTATTAATGAATATAGATAAAGATGCTTATTTTTGCTGAATACGAGGATATCCATGGAGAGCTTCTGTTCTTTTAATGTGAAGAGTAAATAATGCCTTATTATTAGCCTAGGAAGGGAACTTAACCTAATTTTGTTCCAGTTTATTTTCTCTTGCCATGAAAAACACTAACCAGAACCAAGCCTGGGAGAAAAGGGATGATTTGGCTTACTATCCTCAGTTCATTATTGAGGGAAGTCAGGTCAGGAAATCAAGTAGGAGCAGAACCAGGAATCATGGAGGAGACATGCTTACTGGTTTGCTTCCCATGGCTTTTTCAAGTTGCTTTCTTATACAGCCTAGCCCAACTTGCAGAGGAATGGCATTATCCACAGTGGGTTGGGCCCTCTCATGTCAATCATGAATCAAGAAAATGCCTCACAGCTATGCCTCAAGGCAAATCTGATGGAGGCAGTTAGTTCCTCAAGTCTGCTTCTTTCTTCCCAAGTAACTCTAGTTTGTGTATGTTGACCAAACGGTAAGCAGCACACATGCTGTATCATCACAAGGGAATTCTAATATAGTAACAGAGTAGAAAAAGTCATTTGGCCAATAGAAGCAGAATTGTGAAGAGTTAGGTGAAATTAACTTTGTATATTATGTAGTCTCTAAGTATTAAATTCTAATACATTTCTTAAGATATATAGACATTAAATAAATTAGTTTCTTAAGACCATAGTTCAATTACTGTTTTGTATTTATAGTGAAATAAATCTGATATTTCCTAGACACGAAGAAATGACACATCAATATACCCTCAGTGAAGTAAAATCAATCCCACAAGTCATTGCTTGACATTGCGGGCTAAAATTGTTTTCAGTCTTATTATTAGCACTATTGAACTGGAGGCTTCTGACTCCATTACCATAGAGGTGTGATTTCATTTCTTATCATGGCTTGCTGCTTTCAAAATGCAGTTGCAACCACAGGCTCCATGGATTAGACTTGTTTTTCCTAATTTGAAAGAGTTGGAACTTACTGTTAGTAACTTGTATCAAATCTTTCAAAATCTGTAAGTTATGGGATAAGATTGGAAAAATAAATAAATGAAAAACAGGTACATGTGAGAATAAAATGCTTTTTAAATACATGGTTATGTTTATTATTGGTTCAATTTATCTTCTTAATCAATTTCTTAATTTTGATCTTTCTCAAGCTGAAGAAAAATAGGTAAAGAAATACACTTTGGTAATTTTATTTTTCTGCCAAATTTGTACTATAATTTTCCACATGGTTTCTATGTGTCAAGAAACTAAAAGGTTTTGTTTTTACTGAATTTTAAGTGTTTCCCCTTATAAGAAGTGAATCAGATGTGTGCACCTCTAAGGGAAAAAATCCAAAAATTTACTCACTAAACATAAAGTTTGATATCAAATACAAATTCATTTAAAGGAGTACAATATTTTGATGCAGATTTTATTTAAGTGTGTTTGGTTACCTCCATTCATTTGTTTATTGACTCTATCTATCTATCTATCTATCTATCTATCTATCTATCTATCTGTATATATCGATCATGTATCTATCTATTTTTGTTTTTCCAGCAAAGGTTTCTCTGTTGTAACTCTGGCTGTTCTAAAACTCACTCTGTACACCAGGCAGGCCTTGAGCTCACAGTGATCAACCTGCCTCTGATTCCGAGTACTGGAATAAAAGAAGACTGTCACCACCCCCAGCTTATTTTTAATTCAATATGAAGAATGAATTGTGCTTGTTCCTATTGCTTATTTATGTGTGCATTAATGAAGAGACTAGAAAATACAGAGTATATATTCTGGAGCAAAAATTTCCTTATCAACTCAAAACAATGCTTAGATATATACTGTTTGAGCAATGGAATGATTATATATTATTCTATCTTTTTATTAAGTAAATTTTAAGTCTTCATTTTTTATTTATATTAATGATTTATTTTTATTTCTATTGTATTTATTTATTATTTTTTATTTATTTATTTTTATGGTTTTTTTTCTTGATATGGGGTTTCTCTGTTGTAACTCTGGCTGTCCTGGAACTCACTCTGTAGGCAAGGCTGGCCTTGAACTCACAGAGATCTGCCTGCCTCTGCCTCCTGAGTGCTGGGATTAAAGTCATGTGCCACCACTGCCTGACCTATTTTATTTATTTAAATGATTTTATTATTCTTTGACCGTTCCATACATTTATATAATGCATATTAATCTTATCCATTCACCACAACCTCCCTACAACTACTGCTTTATTCTGTATCCCTCCTAATTTCATGTCTTATTTATTTATTTATTTACTTATTTTCGATGTTGTTAATAATCCTGACCTTAGTTACTGGTGCTTATAGGTACAAGAGTATGTGGTTATCTGCTCTACATGAGAAATCTTCTTACTCAAAGAAGAGTGACAGCCATCAGCTGTCAATAGCTGTTCCAATATGATTAGGGCCTCAGAAATCCCCTCTCATATTAATGTTGGAATATTGATTGCCTTGATTTTGTAATCTTTTGAAAATAATCAGGACTTCTATGAGTTGACTTGTGCATCAGTCATGCTATGTCTAGAAGACAATATTTCACAGCTTCCCTCCTTCCCCAACTGCTGGTTCTTACATTCTTTCTACCCTCTATTCTACAAATTTTCCTGAGCCTCTGAATCTGGGAAGTTTGTGCAGGTGATCCACCCACAGCTGAATATACATAGTTGTTTATATCCTGCACTTTGACCATTAGGGAGTCTTTTCATTAGGCACTTCACACTGCAAACAGAAGCTTCTCTGACCAAGGTTGACAGCTGTCCAGGTCTATGGCATAAACTTAAGTATTTATAATGTAGTTTTATAGCATGATAATTTAGTAAAAACAGTAATAGGTTCTCTTCTAGGGCATGTGATGTTCCCAGTTATGAGTTTTCAACCAGGATTACAGTACCAGGCCTGAAATCCTTCTCAGAGAGAAGGCTTCATATCTGATCAGAAAGTACTTGGTTATGTTCATAAACCTCATACTATTCTTGCAGCAGTGGGCATTTCTTGCCAGCAGTTCAGTGTTATGGCAGGCAATGCCCAATGCTAGGTAATATCATTGTGGTCTTGTCATTCCCAGAAGTCTGCATAGTACCACCTGGTACTATGAAAGCTAGACAACAGGAAAGGAGTTTTCTGGTTAGCTCAAGATTGATTTCTCTGTCCTGTATGCAAAGTGGTGTCTTCAGAAGTAGGATACTACCATATAGTTTTGATGGGCAACCAAGAGCAACTGTTTTTGTGATATGATAATTGTCTTATGTAGGGTTTCTATTGCTGTGAAGACAATATGACCACAACTCTTAATAAGGAAAACATAATTGGGACTGGCTTATAGTTCCAGAGGTTTAGTATATTATCTTCATGGCAGGAAGCATGGTGGTACACAAGCAGACGTGATACTGGAGAAGGAGCCTAGAGTTCTACATTTGGATAGGCAGGTAGCAGGAAGTGAGAGTGAGCCACTGCACCTGGTTTGAGCTTCTGAAACTTCAACCTGCCCCTCCCTACAGTGACACACTTCCTTCACGAAAGCCATACTTATTCCAACAAGGCCACATGTCCTGATAGTGCCACTCCCTATGGACCTATGGGAGCACTTTTAATTTAAATTACCATAATCATGAAGCAGCCATTGGAACTATGAAGTCATGTGACAGTAGTAGTTGGACATCCTCAAAATGGTCAGACACAAAGAATTGAGTTTCTCTTGGGAATACTGAATACATCTTAGAATCAGCCAAGAGAGAATGCTGTAGAACTTTTAATCCTAAGAATTGTGGGAGAGCACATTTATGGATTGTCCATTCTGTTCCTTCCTACATTCTTTCGTTCTTTCGTTTAGTCTTTCATTATTTTCCCTTCTTTCTGCAATGCTGTACCTAGGCCTTATTCATGTTATAAAAAGTACAACACTGATGTTATTTACCCAAAATTGTAATTTGTTCTTCTTTGGAAGCAAAAGTAAATAGTAATTTGCTATAGCTTCAAAAGAAAATTAGTCCTAGGTTCTCTGACCTCATTAGCTCTAGGATGCTGGCTAGGTTTCTAGTACTAGGCATAATTTTCTTCCTGTCAAACGAAATTTAAGTCCAATTAGATATCTGTTGGTTGACACCACCATGTCAGTTCTACTACTTTTACCTTCATGCACATCTTGCCATGATGGTGATTGTCATGGTTTATGAGTATAAAGTTTTGTTTAATTTGTTCCATGATAGGCAGCTTGCATAGTATTTTCTGGTACCGTGGAAACTATTCGCAGGAAAGAAGCTCTCATGGAAGATCTAGTTCAAATCATTTGAGAGGCAACCAAGGGCTACATTGATAGTCCATATTATTTTGGGAGTCTCTTGGATTACCTTGCCCAACCATTCAAATGGAGGTTTCTCATGTCTGGTACTGGGGATTTTGTTAGTTTTTGGTTCTTGTGGTGGGAAACAATTAGCCTAACATCCGATAAGATATTATATATATAAAATATTTTATATTACCATACATGTATTTATAGATAATATATAATACAATATAATATTTTATATATACTATATGTATATATATTATATAGATAAACCTTACTAGAGTAGGATAATTTCTTATTGCATTCTAAATCTTACCTTTATACACACACAGAACAGTACCTACTACTGTTCATCTAAGACACTTCTCTTTACATCAAATTGAGACTATCACACTTTTTTGACTAACTCAAATCCATTCCTCTTGTCTATTAAAATGCATATTTCTTTAAAAATTTGACAATTTTTGTTTGATTGTGAGTTCTTTATTTTGTATATTGAAATTGCCCATCATTTCAGTGCAAGTGTCTACAATCTTATTTGTTTGAGACAAGGCTAGACTGACCTTTAAATTACAGGACTATAAAGCATAAAACAGAGTATAGTTTGAGCTCTTCATGATTGGCTGTTATACTTTGGTGTTATTTTTAGGACATGGTGTTGTTTAAGCTGATTAGTTTAATTTCACTGAATGATGCTTATAGGATGTCATGGAAACCAGAATGTCTAAAGTTTTGGTTACTTGATTACAAACTGTGATCTCTATTCTCATTTTCTATGACAAGTTCTAATTCTATGATTATCCCAAATATTTCAGATACTTATTTTGATCTTATGTGTATGTGTGTGTGCAGATGACTTCAGATGTTTGTAGAGGACATCAGAAATCCTGAAGCTGATAGGTGATAGTGAACCATCTGGCTTGGGTACTGTGAACTGAAACTGAATCCTGAGGAAGTGTTAAACGATCCTAATTTCTGAACTATCTCTCTAGGCTTTATCATACACATTTTAAAACAACTTTTTTTGCTTACTCATTTATTTTCTAGTAATTCTATATTTTCATTTTAGAAGTAGTATATGCCAGCATCTTTGCCTCTCTAGATCCTAGTTTAGCCTGTCTCTTCTCTGTTCTGAATCCAGGAGGATAATTTCTATGGGTTGAATTGCCAGGGCTCTCTTAAAATTATATTTTGCCAATGACAGTTGTAGTCAGGAAATCAAAGAACATGAACAGAATGAGGCCAGGCAACTATTGCTTCCCATTGACCATATCCTGTCAGAATAAAGTTTTATAGTGGTTATGCTGCCATACCTGTGATTGATATGGAAAATAAAAATAGAGGTCGTTGGTCATAAGTGGCTAAAACTCTTATTGGCTAGCCCTCTCTCAGTAAGAGAACATGCTCATAATAGTAACACTACTCTTCTCCATGCCACCATTGAAGGTGTTGGAATAGCTTCTCAGTATTATCAGTCTCTGGGCCCATCACTATTTCTAATGGGTTTCTTAATGTTTTCCTCAACTTCATAAATAATTCCCTCTGAGTAAACTATTCTTGGTAGAGGCTATGTTTTGGATGTATTTGGCTTTCATTTCTTACACACACGTTCTTCTATCTTTTCTATACTTACTCATTAGTTAAGACATACTCAGAAAAATATTCTCTCAAAACCACTTAAACACAATTTAATCGTGAGAACCTAGTACTTAGTTGACAGGAACAGGTAGGACAACACAGAGAATAATATCACCAGGAAACACTTAACACTCTAGGCTCAAGGTACAAAGTTAGGGTGATAATAGTCTCTATGGCCTGAGGAGACTTGGTAAATGTTGGAACCATGAACTAATGGTCAGTAAAGGCTACTGGAACAAAGACAATGCAGTCAGTGCCTGTGAAACCAACTGAAGCACAGAGCAAGGATAATGAAAATGCCCTACCTTCTGTTATTCTTCATTAGCTGTGTCTTGCTAATTGTACATACATAAAAGCAAGACCACAAGTAAAGAATTAAAAGTAGTTTTATAGATTATCTGAGAAAGAGAAACTTCACTTCAGAGAGAGTCTAGGCATTTGAATTTTCTTTTTAATGTTAGCAACTACTCATTCTGTGACTGACTGACTGATTTTGAGACATGGTGTCATTATTCACCTGAATAGACTTGAAATCACTATGCACCGCAGAATTGCCTCACATTTTAAAAGGTAAACAAATACAATTCACATATTTAATGTTTCTACATTTGAATATTAGGAAATATGGCCGCATTTTGTCTATTAAAGCATAAAATACATGAATTATGCTTCCCATTTAGGTCTTATAAGTATTATTTTTCATCATAGTTTGGCATAAAGACTGTTACCTCTAGGCGGGCTTAGAAGCTGTCTTACAATGAGTATCAGGGAATGTTAAATATCCCCTGGGAGATGAACAGCTATATTATGCGGTCACTTTGTCAGGGTGTATTTGGGATTCACAGAAGGACTGGACCTGAAAGTCACAAGATAGGGTCCAAAAAGTCCTATATTTTTTCCTAAGAAAGCTTAGGTAATTTATATTGGCTTTCTTTTTCTTCTCCCTGTGTTGGGTCACCACCTTCATGCTTTAGACAAACCCACAATTTCTTTCCTAAGCAATTCTAAATAGTGGAAAGAAGAATAAGAAAATTTAACTAACGTAATAAACACCAGAATGAGTCATTCCATAAATGATATCAATGTAAAGCAAGGACTTCCAAGGAAAACAGCTTAAAGGCTGGAGAAATACATATTTGAGAAAATGGAAAGCATTTGAATATTTGCAGAGAAAACCAGCTCAGGAATTTTTAGCAGAACCTGAAGCATATCCACACTAACATTATCAGATGCTAAAGAACATTGCCCCCAGTAAGTCAGATCACCTATAATTCTCTCCAGAACAGCAGAAATCTGCCATTCTGGATACACTGGAATGAAGGACAGACGGAAAGGGCTCCTGCATGCTGACAGAAGCAGTATCACTTATGTCTCAAAACCTGGCTAGAGAGTAACTCAATAAGGGATTCTTGGTAGATTAGAATCCTTAAAGTGTCTGATGTAATAAGTAGTCTGTTGTAGGTAATCTCCTCAGTGCAGATGTCCAAATATATATAGAAAGACTATTCTAATAACTATTCTCTATTTGAGTTATGTAGTGTTGCATGAGAAGATAGTACATTCCATGCACTCTTAAGCTCTTTCTCCAGTGTGAAATCTGCTCTTTGAGAAGCTTAAATGATATAGATCAAGAGTCAAAAAGCTACTCTCTAATCATGAGATCTGCAGCCTGAGTGACCTTTCATGTGGAAAGCAAAGTGGGAGCACATGCTGCTGATTTGCACATTTGCTGAGCACATGCAATCTCAGTGCCATGTGACAACTAACTGTGGTGGATGTGGCTGGAGTTTTCACTGAAGAATTTCCTACATTCATCGATGTTGCTCTGTTATGAATCCTCTCCTGTGAAGGTTTGACTTATAAATAAAGGTTTTCTCACATTCACTGTACACATAGGACCTGTCTCCACTATGTATTCCTTTGTATATTACAAGGTCAGATTAGTCAGTTAGCAACTTAACATATTCTTCATACATAGCAGTGTGGCATTTCTTGTGTGTCATGAGTAAATTTTTACAGATGAAACTTCACCAATAAATGCTTCATATATGAGGCATTTCTCTACCTTTATGAAAGTTAGTTTCTAGAACAATGATCATGTAATTTTTGCTTTAACTCTATTTACTCACTGATCTTTATGGATTTGGCAATATTATGCCACATTACATATTTGCAATAGAGGACTCTCTATTGTGATGTAGAGTAATTATAATGTTTTGTGGAATGGGATTTCAGATATTTTCTTGTTTTTTTTTCTTCATTTATTTTGAATAACGATATTGGTCTGCATTTTCTTGCACCTTTTTTCCTTCATACCATTAAGTTTTAGAACAAAGAACTATAATTTTCACAAAATGAGATTGGAAGGTTCCCTTCTTGAAATATTTCATAGAATACTTTGCCAAGCATTGGTGTTAAATGTCCTTTTAACATCTGGCAAAATTCTACAATGAATCTATCCAAACATAGTCTATCCTTTGATGGAAACTTTAATTTTTTATTTTATTTTATAGAATTTTATACATGTTTGCAATGAAATATTATATTTACTTCCTTCTCTTTCTTCAACTTTCCTATATTTTTTTATTTCCTATATTTTTCCTACATTTCAAATTTCCTATATTCTTTCTAACATGCTACTCTAAAATTTCGTATTTTTATATTCTTGATAACTCACTAAGTCTAGTTATGTGCACGTATATGGGGCCGTCCAGTAGAACCTGGAAAAACTACTATGGCCACATTCCTAGGTCTATGGATATAAACATAAATATTTAGAAGGATATTTGACAGCATGATCACTTAGCAAAACAAAAAGAACAGTTTCTATGCTAGGACCTATGACTTTGTTAGCCATGAATTTTTGACTTGTCTTATAGGAAAGAAATTTTCTTCTTTGGAACAGGCCTTACATCATTCGTGTGGTCGCAACTGCTGCTAGAATGTATATGCAACAATTTAGTTGTGTCCTCAAAATAGTTTATCATTATAGTTATCTATTACCAGTGGCTCTTCAAATCTTTCTGCTTCCCTGCCCATGATCTATGAGACATAGGTGAAGGGGAATAATATAGACACCCAATTTAAGGTGTTTTATTCCACATTTTCTTATGCTCTGTACACTAACCATTTGTGGTTCTCTATATTCATTGTCAGCTTTGTAAACAGAAGCTTCTTATATCAGGGCAGAAAGACAAATTCATCTATAAGTATAATGATAATTTATTAGGATTAATTTTAATTTTGTGGCCATTTGGCAGAATAATAGTAGTATATTCTTTCCTTGGACTGTGACCTCTCTAGCTGCAAGACCTTAGTCTCAGTAATGATACCAGACATGGTTTCCATCTTGTGGAATGGGCCTTAAAACTCCAATTCGAACGTAGTTATTCCTATGATGTTCTTGCCACTATGTCAACAGTAGGCATATCTTGCCAGGCTGGTTGTTACTATAGGTTACAGGGGTCACAGTTAAATGATATTGATGATTGCTTTGTTTTTTCCAGTAGTGTGCTTTCCAGCATTCCACATTCCAGCACTATAAAACCTAGCCAACAGACATAACATTTCCAAGTGGTTGTCAGCTTCACTTCTCTAAGTTTTATGATTTAGATATATGGCATTCCACGTTAGGCTGTCCAGTCTAGCTATAACATACATACCTTGGTCTGAGCAACCCAGAAAGTTTTATGGAACATAGATGAGAAACCTGGTGAAAGTTAGTGAAGGTTAGTTACCCAAGTCCATCCAGTTGTTTCTGGGAGAAAAATATTTTCCTTTGGCGTCCTCCATCAACCTGTAGGTTTGACCTTTTTTTTTGCATTTTTGAATGTTATTATTATTATTATTATTATTATTATTATTATTATTATTATTATTTTACAGTGGAGTCTCAGGCAGCATCAGGTGACCATCAGGCATGCCATCAGAATATCAGTAGTCTCTACAGGTCTTAGAGCCATTTGTCTGGCAGCCAGATCAGCAGCCCAGCAGAGGAGGACAGCAATTTGTAGGGGAGACCAAAGAGTCTCTAGGTGGGCCACGACTTTTTGTCCCAGGAGTGAGAATCCATCTTTCTCTATCATACTGTGAACATGCATAGTACTAGAATCATAACCATTGTCAATGTATACAGTAGTGGATTTCCCCCCCCATTTTTCTGAGATCCTGGGTCAGATCAATCACTTTCGCTCTCTGGGCTAAGGTACCAGGCTTGCACACAATTTTTTTTTTTGGTTACAATAACTATTGCAGCTCCCATGTACCTAGTTTTATCATTCATAGCATGATAGCCGTGGATGAGCACCGGTGGGTTGTAATTAAGCAGAGGGTAGCAGGATTAATGCAGTGAGTTTCTCACACCAGACTAGAGGGTAGTCCAGGAGTATGTCTTGGCACTGAGTCACAGTCATTAGTCAGCCAGCATTCTGGTACTCTTCAGAGAATGGACTCAGCCATGTCATGGGGTATTGAGATTACAAGATCTTGACCCAGAATTTACTTGTTTTTTGTTTTTGTTTTCTAAACCAGAAGTAGTCATCACAGCTCTTAGAGAGGTAAGACATCTGATGGCTAAAGGATAAAATCATTTGTAACAGGTATGTCACAAGGTATTTACATGGCCTCAAAGTTTGTGTTAAAATCCCCTTCGTCTTTTGTTTCATGGACAAACAGACGAAAAGGTTTTGAGACATCTGGAAGTTGTAGGGCAGGCTTTGAAGTCAGAGTTGTTTTTTAAATTCTTAGTCTTAGTCCAGATTAGGTATTTAGTGTCTCCTTTTTGTGTTGGTATATAGAGTCTTTACTATTTCCAAAACTGGTATCCAGACAGAGCAATGTCCAGCTGCACTTACAGATTCTTGAACCTATCTCTTAGTGTTCAGAGTTGGGATCTGAAGGATGGCAGCAATTCTGCTCTTAAACAGGTTCCTTTTGTCTTCCTTCAGCTGTAGCCAAGAAAGGTAGCTGTTTACAAATGTGGGCTTTCTTTGCTGACATTATGTAACCCAAGGTCTTTAACTTTCGTAGGAGTCACTCAGTGGCACCTTTATAATCTATTTTTCCAGAAAACATCTGCAGAAGGGCCATAAATCTACATTTAGCGTCTTTAAATCCTGAGGTAACCTGATCCAGGTATGCTGCCTTTGTAACCTCCCACTGGGTCTTTCCATTTAAAAGCAAAGATGGATTGAGTCACTTCTGCCAATGTGAGGCTAAAGAATGCATCTTTCAAGTCTCAGATAGTATATATAACTGTTCCTCTGGAAGAGTCAGATTTGTAAAAATCAGGGGTCCCAGGTTCTTCCATAGCCAGGGGAAGCTTATTTTAGGGTGACTGGCAGAACAACAGGATGCTTGACTCTTCAAATCAGGAATGGTGGACTGCAATTTCCCCTTTTGTTTTCAAAATCATTGGGTATTTAATTTAGAGGGAGGTAGCTGAACTAGTTAGTTGAACAATTATAAGAGCTTGGTGTTGGGCCAGTCCTAGGGGCATGGTTTCTGCCCATGTGCCCAGGATTATTTGTTGTCGATCTGAGAGGTAGTCCAATTATATCTTTTCATTAGAGACAGGACTTACAGTTAGAAGATATTCTTCTGACAGAGGGCAAGATACCAAAATTTTGCTGGCTATCTATAAGTCTGTCTTATTATCAGAGAAAGTAACAGTGGCTTTCAGTTTATACAAAAGTTATTGTCCCAATTAGTTTTTGTTGTTAAATATCCTTTGAGGTGGCTCCAACAACTGGGACCTACCTATATTTTTAAAGTTTTATAACTTTTAAAAAAATATCTTGGGCCAACTGACTGACAAAAGAAATCTTTTTAGCAGCTGTCTTTAATCCTTTAAAAAAGTACCTAGTGAAAATTGTTTAAAGTCTCCTTAGACAATGTTTGACAGAAGGGAAAATCTGTTCTCCCTAGGCTGCATCGAATAGCAGTCACTCCCCTCCTGGCCCAGGGGCAGTACTTTTACTTTTTTTTTTTAGAGAACAATGGGTTTTATGGATCACTGGTATATCACAAAGATGTAAATTATCAAAGAGAAAGGGGTAGAACTATCTTTTTTCTTTCAAGTTCAGCCCAGGAGAACTTTTCCCCTTCAGTGGGGCTACTCAGAGTAGGCATGGAGCAGAGGGAATGCTTACCTGGGGAAACTATTTTCCCTTCTCTGTGCACAGTTTGCTTAAATGTTTAGATGTCAAGGTGCGCTGGATGACATACCCATCCCATCCCCACCTCTACACAGCAACCAACTGTGACCATGACCATGACTATGAGCAGGAGTCAAGCAACAAAACAAGCAAGTGTTTCAGCTCCTGGAGTGGGACAGATGAAGGTATTTTTTGTTTGTTTCTCTGGATTACATGGCAGAGGCAATATGATTCTGGTCTCCAATAGGAAAGGGCACTGATCTTCAGCCAGGGGCTTCTCACACCAGAGAAAGCCATTGGTCAATAAAGAAAAACAAACTGACAGAAACACATAGAAAGATACACAAACTGGTCCACACACAGAGACACACAGTAAAGACAACAAGGGGCTGCCATCACATGTTCATAAACCTGATCAAAAGGAATGCTGCAATGTCTTACAGGACCCAGGACACTGAATCCTGATATCTGACCTCTCATGTGTCCAACAGAAGGGGACTTAACCAGACTTACCTCTTGAGGTGACAGACTAGACAACTTTTTAATTAGTTATCTTTTAGGGTGGAAATGTCAGACTCCTCTGAAGCATTAGACAGCAACTGATAAAAATGAGCCCTGGGGACCTGAAACATTTCAGGTTGTGCAGTCCCTATAAGTCCCCTGTCTACCACACCCTGCCTTACTTCAAGTGACTCTGATTCCTGGTGTCCAGATGGTCTGGTTTCTGGGATCTCAGTAGGAATTACAGAAATGTTGTGGCCTATTCACCAGAGAAGACTGCTGGGACATGGGTTTAAGCCCACAGAAAGTCCTTATCAGCCAGCCTGCAACTATACTGGGTTTGGGATCCCAGTGTAGCCTTGAGCCATTCTCAGGATACTTTTAAGCACAAAACCCATGTTTTGACCATGGGCTGTCATACTTCAGTTAATAGGAATAGTTATCCAGAAGCAGAAATACAGAAGCTAAAAAGTAAGGCTAGTACACTTTGAGACTTTCCCAGAACTATATGGATATTGATGGATAAAGCCTTTGTTTTAGTTTTGGCAGGTGGTGCTGTCTGTGTGTTGAGTCTTAACAGCCTGAACGACAGTTCCATCATGGACTCAGTTGTACTAAGGTCTCAGGGTTTACTAAAGTCTGGGGCCCTGTTACAGTTTCTCTCTGTCACTCTGACTTTCCTGGAACTTGCTCTGTAGACTTGGCTGGCCTTGATCTCAGAAATCTGCCCACATCTGCCTCCATGTGCTATGATTAAAGGTATATACCTTAACAACGGCACCTTAAATTTAAATATTTCTGTGGGCAATGCAAATCACATAGATGTCACAAGCAAAGCAAATAATCCTCATAAGACATTGGTTAATGACACAATCTGAAGACATAGAACACTTTAATTTGAATCCCAATCTAGGAGCAAAATGCAAAATTTCTAAAAATCAGCAGAACCTGAGCTAGAACCAGACTGATCAGGAGATTCAAGCTAAACTTCATGAAAATCAGGACCATTAATCAGGATACTTTTGTCAGAAGATACAATATCTCTCCAGACATATGAAGCTCAATTTGAGTGAGAAAATCTTAATAGCAAGGATGAGACAATAAAAATCAATGCTGTCCATTGTGAATTCAAGGGGAGAGACTGGGAAGTATAGTCCCCAAAATAACTGTCACCAGAAGTCATTGTTACTGGTGGAGAATAACAACCTGGATATATAGACATATAACCTGCACCTTTAAAAATAGAAAATAGAATGAGTAGAAGCAATTTCAAGTCTGAAAAGTACAAAAATACAAATAATTAAAATATTGAAACTATCTCTTATTTCGCCTATCACTGGAGCACTACATTTTACTATAGCAACTATATTCTTTAGGAAAAAACAATTATATGATTCAGATATAATGATGTGCCAATTCTAAACTGCACAACTAACAATGAGATCTTTATTTCCAACAATAACTGCCTCCTGACATAATCAAGATTTCCTTGATTATGAGAAATTACAAAGGAAGTACAAGATGAAGTAGCAGAAAAAAATTCCTCAAACTAATAAAATAATGTCAAAAATGTAGCAGCTAGCTTGAACTTCAATGGATACATGTGGACCAATGTGGAAAATGATGGAAGCAACTAATTCATACAATTTTTATGAGTGGGAAAAACAAATTTAAGATATGATTTTAGAAAATAATTTTAAGCCAGGCATTGGTGGTGTATGTGTTTAATCCCAGTTCTCTGGAGGCAGAGGCAGGGCGATCTCTGTGAGGTCAAGGCCAGCCTGGTCTACAGAGTGAGTTCCAGGATCGCCAGAGTTACAACATAGAAACCCTGTCTCGAAAAACCAAGGGGAAAAAAAAGAAAAGAAACAATATAAAATAGAAAAGAAAAAAAGGAAATAATTTTAAGAGTTAGACTATATAAAGTGTTTTCCCTTGATGTATGAACTCAGGAAATAAATATGTAAGGTACTTTAGACTTACATCCTATTTTCTAACATCTATTATACGGGTCAACTCCTATTCTATTATATGGGTCATAGAAAACTAAAGCACAAAATAAAATGGTTGAAATAGACTGGAACAGGATTAAAAAAAACCTAAAATGTGTATTTAGATGAAAATAGGAACTTTTTAATATAGTGCATAATAGTTGCCTAATTTTAGGCTTTTTGTTAGGACTGGCATAGATTTATTAAATGATCCTTACTGTAGGAAAGGCATCATGGAACATTTAGGGATGAAATATTATGACTTTAGTTTCATTTCACATTGTTTTATAAAAGAGAGCTGCATGTGTCTGAGGTGATAGGGAGCAAAGAGAATTGTTTTGGCGATACACTAATAATTTAGATGTTCAATTATAACATTGGTATTTCAGATTTTCTTAAGGTTTCAAGAGTTCTAAAATTTATTATATTTCTTTTAATTATTTATAAACATTCCCAATTAAATCTGCCGGGGTCCAGCCATGGCTTGAGGTCAGGGTCTTGGGAAAGGGATGCCTAGAAGCAGTGAAAAGAATTGATTCAGGAATCAGAAGCTGGCACAGGCTGACAGCTAATCATCTCAGGAGAACATTAGAACTTGAGAATTCTCTACTGTGCCCTCTCTTTCTCTACTTTATCTCTCTCTTTCTTTCTCTAGTTTCCTTCTTTCTGCCTTCTCATTCTTCCTTCCCCTTCTCCCTTCTGCTTTCTCCTATGCATGAGCCATGCCAGTCTTTTATTTACTAAAAGTACATTGCAAATATAACAGTTTATCAATGTCAAGCACATTCAAAGCTTCACATAAAAAACACAGATAGTTACATATACCAGAGTTCTCAAACTTACTTGGTACACTAAGAAAGAACAATTTTTATTGTAACAGCTTAAGCATCAACTTTTTTCTTCTCAGAAAACTTCTAATACAACAGTTCATTGGTGACTCTCTGGGTCCCCTACCTGCGGTTTCAGCATATCTCAGACAGAAGGGCAAAAAGGTGCTAGACAGAAAATTTATATTTATAGATTTTAAGGTTTCTCTAGTTCTTCTACTTTTTTCCTATATCTATCCAAACTTCAATCGTATATTTCTTTAACATTAAGAGCCTCTGTTCACCTCTTCCTTGACTATCCATTTTTCTTTTTCTCTGGAGCTCTCTGTAAACCTTGGACAGTTCAGGAAACACAGGCTCAGTAGAATAGTTTCTGTCACTGAACTTGGTCACATCATATTGGAGGACTTATTGGAGGACTACCAAGAGGATAGGCTCCCATAGAAGCATTGGCCTGGGACCTATTTACAGAAACAAAGGAAGCTTTAGAGAAAAAAGAAAATAACAGCATATAAAGAATAGTAAGCTCATTTGTAGAACAGTCACTGACAGGTGTCTTCTGTATGGAGGTGGCACACCAGAGGCTGGATCAGTGTCAAAGCAGACATCTGCACAGCCATGCTATTCCCAGAGAAACATTCATTTATGAAGCATACTATGGTATGGAAACAGTCTGTTTTCCAGGCACCTTAAAATAATAAAGATCTTTGAAATATTAAGTTAAAGATAAGTGTATAGGTTAATATCAATATGATAGCTAATTTTGAATATTGATTTGACAGAATTTCAAATCACTGTGGATATTATCTCTTGACTTACTTCTGCAATAGATTCTACATTACTTTATTTGAGATAAAAAAGGCCAACTCTAGCAATGGGTGACAGAATTTTGTTGGCTGGGGTCCTGGACTGAATAAATAAACAGGAGAAAAGAAGTTGGGCCGTAGTAGTCATGTATCTCTGCTTCTGATTAAGGGTTCTTCTGTTATGACGTCTATACTATGGGGGACTCAAATTGAGAGTGGAAACAAATACTTACTCAAGTTGTTTTTCTTGCTACTTCGTTGTAGATATGAAAGAGCAGCAAATATTCTAAGAATGTTCCATGCAATTATTATCAGATCCTAAGTTGATTCTATGTATCTATGTACGTATATAGTATGTATGTATGTATGTATGTATCTATCTATCTATCTATCTATGGTCTGAAGGCCTATTCTGATTTCAAAATTTGATTTTCTCTTTTTTTTCACAAAATAAAAAGTTCTGAAACTATAATTAACTAAGAAAAACTTCAATTTAGACATTTAAGGTTTACAAATTTTTGAAATGAAATTAACGCTATTGTGGATTTAAAAACCCATTAATGTGTTTTTTTTTCTCAGTTTTTGAGAAGTATCACTTATGAAAGGGAAGGAAGTATTTCATGCAACACTCGCATTGATCTACCAATAATGTGGGTTGTTTTAAATCTGTTTCTTTAACTGTGTGCTACAAAGTTTCATTATTTGTAAATGGTAGTTTTTACTGATTTGTGTACTGGGAAAATGCATTATTTCAAAGACTTTCTAAATAATAATTGCATATGTATGCAATGTAGAGAAAATTTTGTTTGAAATTGTAATTAAATATATGCTTTGAAGTATTTTCCAAGTACCCAGTAACTAGAAAGAAAATATTTTCAATGAAAATTATTATTTATTAATTTCATGACCATTGTGAAAGCACATGCTTTGTACTTTTCTGTGCAATAAAACTTAAAAATATCCTTTATTCTTTCATTTACTTCTCTCACTTAAGATATTTATTTTTCTATTCTAGTGATTTATCTAATAATGCTATCTCAAGTACAATTCTGAGAATATTTATGCTGTCATAGAAATGGTGAATTTCTTCTTAACTGTTTTATGAAATATATTCTTTTATTAATGCCATGCTTTTCTTTCAAAATTTTATATGCAATACCCTCCCAAATAAGTTATATATACTTGCACAGCAATGATTACTCTGCTCATGTATGTGTTGTTTCCTTCAGTATTATACATTAGCAATTTTACTATAAAAGTGTTCATGTGGGTACCTAGGTATATAGAATTCAAATAGGATAGTGATATGAACCAGTCCAATATTCAGGCAACATAACAGAAGCAGAGTGAAAAAGAATATAAGAGCCAGAAGATAGGGAAATGTGAAGCAAAAAGCCATCTTCTAAGCATGACACAACCTCTACATTCATATACATGCTACAGATTTGGTTATGTATACAAGATCTGCACAAGACTAGGCCCTTGATCATTTAATCATAGTTGAGGGAGGGACACATGATAATTCTTGATTCCAGATATCATTTGCAGTTATTGGTTGTTGAGATGGGGAGATGTCAGTTTTCCTCAGTGGTATATCCACTGATAATTTGTTCTTGCTCCAGTAAATAAGCTCCCAACCATCTCTGTGCCAGAAACTCTAATTAAACTCAGTAGGATACATACAAAAAGATATGAAAGTAGGTGAATACTTGTTAGAAAGACAATTTTAATGAGAGAGGAAGGGGTGATAGTGGGTAACTTGGTCGAAAGTGACTAAAGTTAAATATATATGTATATGTATGTGTGTGTGTGTGTGTGTGTGTGTGTGTGATGAGACTGTAAAACAATAAAAAATCTGAAAAATAGAAGACATCAGAGATAAGAAAATTCACTAATCAGTAATTTTCTTGAACTTAGAAATTTTCTAGACCATCTAACAATTTTTTTCTAATATACAAATGCTTATTTATTTTGTATTACTACCAACTGTGTATGTGGGTTCCAATTTTTCCACAACCTCATTAATAGGTGTTTTTTGGTATCTATGAAGTATACAAAAACTGCTGTGTTGTTGTAATAATGACAGTTCAGTTGTCCACTCACATTGGGGTTGTCTTGTTGACAGCCGTCTAGTAAGGACAAAGTAGGATGGTCTGATCACTGTTAATCATGTAATCCCATCCTCTAACATGGTAGTTTGTATAAAAAAATGTAAACATTGAAGGATGCATATAGTAGAGACCTATTACACGTTTAACTATTAGTTGAGTAGCTATATCCATTTGGATAATGGTATAGTTTGATTTTCTTACTTCTTTCTTTCCCTCTCCTCTCATTTCCTTTCCTCTTCTCTTCCCTCCTCTCTTCTCTTCTTTGTCTTTCCATCTCTTTGCTTTAATTCTACCTATTTCTCCTTGTAGTAGGTTGTGACTATGTATTTTAGCCTTTAGCTCAGGAAAGAAGAGAGAATGATAGAAATAAAGAAAGCAGCCTGGAAAGAGAGGAAGAAAGAGAAGAAATATTCACAGCCCTTATTGGCTGTCTGAAGCTTGTAGAGCAGGAGCTGATAGTGGGTTGGACTCACATCTCAGGGCAATATCCCCAAACTTGATTTCTCCAACCAAAGTTCCTCTAAGCAATATGCAATCAACAAACAAACCAAGCCACCAATGACCAGCAATCACCCAACTCCAGCTCTCTGGTGTTTCAACCAATATATACCTTAAAGTCAAGATCCCAGAAATACTGACATGCAATCATAAGGACAAGCTGGATGTGGCAAAATAGTTGCATAACAAAATTATAGCCACTGGTAATGAATAGTCTAAATCATACTCATTATCATGTACTACACCTGAGATGAAACAAAAAAATAGTCCAAAAGCCATTTTGTGTTTTTAAAGAAACCCAAATCACAAAACTCATTCAAAGCATCTCGCTATACCTCCATCTCTATTTCTGTCATATACATATGCTTATTTTAAGTCTCTGTATAATATTTATTTAAAATTAATATGGTATCTTAGAATATAGAAAAATTAACCATGTTATTTAAAAATTTGACAAGTAACTTTAACATATAATTCTCTAAACCCAATGGTGATAAAACAAATTTAGCCTCATTATGAAATAAATTACAGTTAAAGCAATAAATGTTATTTCTTACCATAAGAAATATATTTTGACGAAAAACTTGTTTTTCTTTTCTGGAAGTTCTGAGATTTGAATCCAAGGTTTCACACATGCTGTATTAAACACACTGTCACTGAGTTACACCCCAAAAATTGTAGTTTCACAGGGCCACATTTTACTTCATTGTCTTTTTATCTCTTTTAAAAATTTTCTCTTCTTTCATATAATACATATCAACATCCACCCTACCCTCCACCATTCCTCTCAGTTTTCCCCATTCTTCCTCTCCTTCTATTATATATACTCTTCATCCCACCCATTCATCCCCCACCCCACCCCCTCTTCTACCCATAGAAGAGAGCAGTCCTCTCAGGATCACCACTCAGAGTACAATAAACGAGACAGGGCCAGGCACCAGGCTCCACATCGAGTGTTGGACCAGGCAACCCACCTGGAAGAAATGGGACACAAGTGGAAGCAAAAGTGTCAGAGAACTCCCACATATACTCTAGCCTGCAGGATCTCAGCAAGAACCCCACGCCAGACAACCACATAACATATCTAGGATACCCTTTAGGTTCTCTATCTTCTGCTTCAGGCTCTGAGTGAGCTGGTCCATTGACTCTGTGGGTCCTACTCTCCTGATGTTCCTGACCCCTGTGGTCCCTAAAATGCCTTCTCCTCTTCTTCTGAAAGTTTTCTGGAGTTCTGCATGATGTTTGGTTCTGGGTCTCTGCATCTGTCCTATCAGCTGCTGGAAGAAGCCTCTATGATAAAGACTGGACTAGGTACCGATCTATAAGTAGAACACGAGTATCTTTAGAAATCGTCTCCTGGCTATCCAGTCTCTAGTTCCTGGACTACCATGCAGAATTAGTCATGGGTTCTCTCTTTTGGCATGGGGTTCTGCCCTTTCATTGTCCTGATGGGTCCTAGGGAGGATGGATTATAGGTTGAAGGTTTTTGTGGCAGGAGTGATATCCCAGTTCCTCCAATGGGAGCCTTGCTAGCTATACAAGATGGTCTGTTCAGGTTCCCCAAACCGCATTGCTACAGGTCTTCGTCAAGGTCTCCATCGTGGACTCTAGTGAGTATCGAATGATGTTAGACTCCAGATCCCCTTTTACATCGCCCAGTTCCAACTGTCCCTCCATATACTCCCTCCCTCCATTTCTCTCCCCACACTTGGCCTCCCCTCCTCCCATACCCATCCTCCCCTAATCCACCTGAACCTTCTTTTTCACCCCCAACCCCCACCAGTAGATCCTGGTGTTGCAACTGAGCCCCTACTTGTTGTTCAGTCTCTCTGGGACTGTGGATTGCTTAGCCTTTGTTCTACGCTTAACAGTTAAAAACCACTTATAAGTGAATACATGCTGAGTTTGTCTTTCTCGGACTGTTTTACCTCACTCATAATGATTTTTTCTAGATCCATCCATTTGCTTGAAAAAAATCATATTGTCTCTTTTTAAAAAATAACTGAATAGTACTCCATTGTATAAATGTACCACAAATTCTTTATCCATTCTTCAGTTGAGGAGCATCTAGCTGTTCCCAATTTCTGGTTATTAGGAACAAAGCCGCTATGAATGTAGTTGAACAAGGGTCCAATGATAGCATGGAATAACCTTGGGGCATTCCTATGGTATACTAGGAGTGGTAGCTGGGTCTTGAGGTTGGTCAATTGCCAATTTCCTGAGGATGAATAACTTATATTGCTTTCTGTAATGGCTGTACAAATGTACACTTCTACAAGCAATGAAGAAGTGTTGCCCTTGCTCCACATACTCTCCAGCATGAGCTGTCTTTTGTGTTATTGACCTTAGCCATTCTGACAGGTGTAAAAGTAGTTTTGATTTGCATTTCTCTGATGGCTAAGGATTTTGAACATTTCTTTAAGTGTTTCTCAGCCATTCAAGATTCCTCTTTTGAGAATTTTTTGTTTAGATCTATACCCCATTTTTTTAATTTAGATTATTTGGTTTGTTGATGTGTAGTTTCTTAAGTCTTTTTATATATTTTGGATGTTAGCCCTGTATCAGAAGTGGAGTTGGTGAAAATCTTTTCCCATTCTGTAGGCTGCCATTTTGTCTTATTTAGAGTGTCTTTTGCTATACAGAAGCTTTTCAATTTCATGAAGTCCCATTTGTTAATTGTTGACCTTAGTGCCTGAGCTGTTCAGGAAGTTGTCTCCTGTGCCAATGTGTTCAAGAGAAAATGGGGACTTTGTCTTCTGTCAGATTCAGTGGATCTGGTTTTATGTTGAAGTCTTTGATCCACTTGGACTTGAGTTTTCTGCAGGGTGACAAATGTGGATCTAGTTGCATTCTTCTACATGCAGAAATCCTGTTTGACTAGCACCATTTGTTAAAGATGCTGTCATTTTTAAAGTGTGTATTTCTAGCTTCTTTATCAAAGATCATATTTCCATAAGTGTGTAGGTTTATGTCTGGATCATCAGTTTGCTTCTATTGATCAACATGTCTGTTTTTATGCCAATACCATACAGTTTTTATTACTATATCTCTGTAGTACAACTTGAGATCAGAAATAGTGATACTTCTGGAAGTTCTTTTATTTTTCAGGGTTATTTTAGCTATCCGGGTTTTTTAATTTTTCCATACGAAGTTGAGTATTGCCTTTTCAAGGTCTGTAAAGAATTGTATTGAGATTTCATAGGTATTGCTTTGAATCTTCAGATTGTTTTTGGTAAATTGGCTATTTTTACTATGTAAATCCTATCAATCAAAGAGCACGAGAAATCTTTTCATCTTTTGAGGTCTTCTTCAATTAATTTTTTCAAACACTTCAAGGTTTTGTCAAAGAAGTCTTTCATTTTTTTGGTTAGAGTCACTCCAAGATATTTTATGTTGTTCGTGGTATTGTGAAGGGTGTTCTTTCCCTAACTTCTTTCTTAGTCCATTTACCTTTTGTATATAGGAGGGCTACTGAGTTTTTTGAGTTGATCTTGTAGCCAGCCACTTCACTGAATTTTTTTATCAACTGTAGGAGTTCCCTGGTTGATTTTTTTTGGGGGGGTCACTTACAAAAGCTATCATATCATCTGCGAATAAGGATATTTTGATTTCTTCCTTTCCAATCTCTATACCCTTGACCTACTTTTGTTATCTTATTGCTCTGGGTAAAACTTCAAGTACTTAAATAGGTATTGAGAGAGAGGACAACCTTGCCTTGCTCCTGATTTTAGTGGAATTGCTTTCTGTTTGCCTCCATTTAATTAGATGTTGACAGTAGGCTTGCTGTAAATTGCCTTTATTATGTTTAGGTATGTTCCTTGTATCCCTAATCTCTCCAGAACTGTTATCATGAAGGGGTGAGGGATTTTTTCAAATGCTTTCTTGGCATCTAGTGAGATGATCATGTGGTATTTTTCTTTCAGTTTGTTTATGTGGTAGATTACATTGACTGATTTTTGTACGTTAAACCATCTCTGCATCTCTGCAATGAAGCCTACTTGATCATGATGGATGATCTTTTTGATGTGCTCTTGGGTTTAGTTTGCAAGTATTTTATTGACTATTTTTATATTTATGCTCATGAGGGAAATTGGTCTGTAATTATCTTTCTTTGTTGAATCTTTGGTTTGGGAATCAGCGTGACTGAGGCCTCATAGAATGAGTTTGGTAGTGTGTCTTCTGTTTCTATTTTGTAGAATAATTTGAGCAGTATTGGCATTAACCCTTCTTTGAATGTGTGGTAAAATTCTGCACTAAAATCATCTGGCCTTTGGCTTTTTTTTTTTTTTGGTTGGGAGGCTGTTAATGACCTCTTATTTCCTTGGCAGATATAGGTCTGTTTAAATTGTTTATCTAATCTTTATTTGATTTGGGTAAGTAATATCTATTAATAAAATTATCCATTTCTTTTAGATTTTCCAATTTTGTGGAATACAGGTTTTTAAAGTATGACATAATGATTCTTTGGATTTTCTTGTTGTCTGTGGTTCCATCCATCTTCTTGTTTCTGATTTTATTGATTTGGATATTTTCTCTCTGTCTCTCTCTCTGTCTTTTAATTAGTTTGGGTAAGGGTTTATCTACCTTGTTGACTTTCTCAAAGAGCCAACTTTTTGTTTCATGGATTGTATTATTCTTTTTGTTTCTATTTTATTGATTTCATCCCATAGTTTGATTCTTTCTTTTCATATATTCCTCCTGGGTATGCTTGCTTCTTTTTGTTCTAGGACTTTCAAATGTGCTGTTACTTTGCTAGTATGTGATCTCTCCATTCTTTTTTTGGAAAGGCACTTTGTGATATGAATTTTCCCCTAGCATGGCTTTCACTGTTTCCTATAAGTTAGGATATGTTGTTGATTAACTTTCATTGAATTCAATAAAGTCTTTGGGCTTTGGGACTGGGCTGAGCAGGTATAGTGGGAGAAATCAGAGGTCAGTGAGCAGGTTTCCTACCTGATTTCCTGGAGCTGGCTTGCTGTGTCTGCTCCAGGTCAGGAGCTGCCTGCCTGACTTGGCCCTTGGTACTCAGAAGCAGTGTCCAGAAGGGGTGGGGAGTAGGGGATGGAGGTAGTTTTGGGCTTTGGGGCTGGGCTTGGCAGGTGTAGGATTTCTACCTAATCTGCTGGAGCTGACTTGCTCTGTCTGCTCCAGGACTAGAGCTGTCTGCTCAAGTTGGTGCTTGGAACTCAGAAGTGGTGTACAGAAGAGGTGGGGAGTGAGGGGGATGGAGTGTCCTTTTTTATCCTTTACTAATGTACTCAGACTTTTTTCTTTCCTGCTCGTGAAATACTCAGTTATCATGTACTCCAGTGATTTCTTAATTTTCTATGCTCTGGGCATACAATTAATGACTTATTCCCTTGGTAGGTTGTTATTAGTATTATGAGATATCTAGTCAGGTATCATAGGAGATGGAAAGATGGCTCAGTGGTTAAGAGCACACACAGTTCTTTCAGAGGACCTGAGTTCAGTTCCTAGTGCCAGGTCATGCAGCTCACAACTGCCTATCACTCTTACTCCAGAAAATCTGATGCTTTCTTCAGGCCTCTGGGCACTGTATAACTAAAAATAATAATTTTTTACATATAATTAAAAATAAAATATTGAAAATTTTAGATGCCAGTTAGGTTTAGGAAGTTCTGACTTTTTAATTATTGTATCACATGTCATTATAGTGTGTCTAAACCTCTATCAACATCTAGAATGATTGTGCAATCATATATGCATTTATCTAGCTTTTATAAAACAGCATATTTATTACTGGTAAGCACTATACTTCTAAACTCTAATGCTAGTAACAGGCATTGACCTGGAACATTCTACAAGAATATACATGTTAATATGCCAAATAACAGCATGAAGGAGAGTTGACAGATACTAAAAATGCTTAGACATGAAACCCTATAAAATATGTAAGAAGCCTAGATATGGCAGATTAAATATGTCAGGTAAACATGTTTAATTTGTCTTCAGAGAATAAAGTATGAAAATCAATGTTATATGCTATTATCATTGAGAATTCTTAAGTGAGGCCAAGAACATCCTAGATAGCAGTTTTTTATTTGGTATGCTTTGTTTACTAGACATTATATCCAAGAAACTTTTAGTTTTTGAAAGTATAAAACAGATTTGGTATCTTTTATGAAATATTATTGAGATCACAAATGTTTCGATTTTCAATTTTAAATATTAGCATTGCATATTCGTTATGTGTATAATATAATATATAATGCTATAGCTTGGACATTGGTTCTAAGTCTAAAGATAGAATTCACTCGTATTTTTATATTCCATAGGGCTTTTAAATTAGAATTTTGAGCAATGATAGAATAGTTAATATATAACAGTTAATATATAACAGTTAATACATACAGTTAATATGTAACTCTTGGACATGAACAAAATATACTTCAATGTTGACCTTCTATTATGAATTTGGAACATTCTAGGCTATAGAAAATACATTCTTTCTCACTTTTTAAGGCACATGTTACAAGTGCATCTGGATAACCAATAATTTCTTGATTATCTCTCATGTTTCTTCCTGTTAATTATTAACTTTATAAATATATAAAATATCAGGTTTCTTTATTTAATTTCATATATATATATATATATATATATATATATATAATTTTACTTTGATATTTGAAACTTTTCCAATTTCTTCCCTTCCTTTCTTCTTCTCTATCTATCTATCCATTCATCCATTTATATATCATCTGTCTCTCATGAATCATCTATATTTAAATTTAGAGTATGTACATGTAAGCATACATGGTATGTTTGTCTTTTTGAAACTAGTTTTATCCCTTACACAAAATTTGTAAATTCTATCCATGTTTTAATATTTATAAATGGTCCTTAACTACATATGGTCCTATTCCATCACCCATTCCAAGTGTGACATTTACTTTTGAAAGGACCCTATAGGAAGTAAACAAACTGCTAAAATATCAGACAGGAAAAAATATCTTAACAGGAAAACTTGTTAAGATTTTTAACAAGCTATGATAGTAACAATATTTATTTATTTATTTGATTGTTTGTTTGGTTTGGTTTTTCGAGACAGGGTTTCTTTGCTATAACTCTAGCTGTCCCGGAACTCATTCTGTAGACCAGACTGGTCTAGACCTCACAGAAATCCACCTGCCTCTGCCTCCTGAGCACTAAGATTAAAGGTGTGCACCACCACCGCCCAGCGTAACACTATTTTTAATGTCAATGATTATATCAAATTCTTGCATTAATTCATAATTATTTTGGATTGGTTTCCACTTCATTGAATACACACAATACTGGACAATGCTGTCAAGTCCCTGGAACTTATCAGATAAAACTTTTAGGATCTATGTGGAACCTAGTATACCATAGTTAAAATACTTTTTTCATAAATAAGGAGCATCTCTACCCAGGAGACCTTTCCAAGTCCAGTGCCTGTCATGGTGTGAAATTATTTTCTGTCAAAAAAAATACATTAAAAAAACATTTAGTTCTTAAACAAAAACTAGTGAAAGCAAATCATTCCTCTGGACCCTAAGACACAGATCAGGCATTTAAAGTTCATATAGTGTCATTTGCATAAGTATATATAAACATCAAATGTTCTGGCTAGTTATTCTGTCAATTTCACACAAACTAGAGTCATTGGAGAAGGAATCTCAATTGCAAAAAAAAAGACTCCATAAGACCAGGCTGTACACAAGATTCTAGAGCATTTTATTAATTAGTAATTGATGGGGAAGGATGTGGGCCATTGTGGTTGAGACATCTCTGGCTTCTGGTCCTAGATTCTATTAGAAAGGAGGCTGAGAAAGCTATAAGGAACAAGTCAGTACGCAGCACTCCCCCATGGTTTCTGCATCAGCTCCTACTTCCAGTTTCCTGCCCTTTTGAGTTTCTACCTTGGCTTCCATCAATGGACTCAGGATATATAAGCCAAATAATCCTTTTCATCCCTAAGCTGCTTGCTTTTAATCACAGTGTTTTATCAAAATAGTAGAAAAACAAACTAAGACATAAACTGGTACCAGGGGTGAGGTATTGCTTTGATAGACATGACCATTTGTTTTTAGGCGGACTGTAGAAGGACATTAGAGTTTTGGGGAGGGTTGTGAGCTCAAGGGGTTTTTCTATAGAAGGCTAGAAGAAAGGGTGTTGAGAGCAATTCAGACAAAGAAAAGCCTGGGCTGTTAAGTTTCAGAGGGAACCAAAGATTATTGGGCAATTTGTGTGACATTTTGTTAATAATTTATGGTGTCCAGTCATCTGGAGCTGGAGTCACCCACAAATAACAAGTGATATACACCATTGAAGTGAAATTGCTGGTCTAATGGGATAATTGATGCTGGTTATATGGATCTGAGAGATTAGCAGTGATTACAAAGAGACTGGCATCATTAAGGTGAAATTTTCTGGGAACTGTTTTCTTGAGGTCAGCACACAGAAGCTGCATCCTAAAGTCAGCCAAGGTTGTACC
The DNA here is from genome assembly GCA_026225945.1 of Cricetomys ansorgei. NCBI lineage: Eukaryota > Metazoa > Chordata > Mammalia > Rodentia > Nesomyidae > Cricetomys > Cricetomys ansorgei. Next base: position 2,409,295 of record JAMJFZ010002863.1, on the reverse strand, counting down.
TTGTATTGGCAAGCAAACTTGATTTGTATAAGGGTATTTAGGTGGTACTGGTTTTGAAAGCACGAAGAGGTCTTGGAGAAGAGCTGAGGCTTGGCACTGTGAGAAGACAGGAGAAGTCAGTGGTGAATATGCAGACTCAGTGGCAGTTGAAGCCTTAGGACTGAAGGGGTCATGGAGAAAAGACAAGGACTGGCACCACAAAGAGAGCCCAGAAGAGAAAATTGGAGGAAGTACAGGCCAGTTGCAGCAGAAAATCCAAAATGTTGGAGATTCTAGAACCATGCAATTCCCACAAAGGAGAGCAACAGTCATAAAGTAGAGCTCGTCTGAACCTATGGGACAAGTTGTGTACACTTTGACAAGCCCTTTGGAGGAGTTCAGAAAATCTTGAATAAATCCTAAAAGACTTATTTACACTGATATGCTTCCTGTGGGAGTTTAGTTTTGCTTTGATGTGATTATAATTATGTCGTGGTTCTTCCATCTTTGAATAAGAAAGTAATTTATTTTGATTTTACAAGAGCCTTGAGTTGATAGTCTGAACTTTTAAAGATATTTTGGAGTTTTACAGAGAGATTGGATTGTTTTTAAAAAGAGACTGACCTTTTAAAGAATTAGAATTGATAAAGAAGGGCTGTGAGACTTTAAAGGATTGTGATACGTTTTATATTGTAATATTAATATTGAGTGCTCTTGAGACAATAAAAAAGGAAAAGGAATGCCTTAAGAAGAGATGACATTTGTGTGTCAAGTTGACAAGGCTTCAACTGTGCTGCTTAATCTTTATATCAACTTGACACAAGGTAGAGTATTTTCTTAATTGGTGATTAGTGGGGATGGGTCCAGTCCATTGTGTGTTGTATAAGAACGGAGGCTGTATAAGGAGCAAGCCAGTAAGCAGCATTTCCTCAATGGTCTCTGCATCAGCTCTTGCCTCCAGATTCCTGCCATGTTTGAGTTCTTGCTTTGGCTTCTTTCAGTGGATGGTTACCCAGGATACATATGCCAAATAAACCCTTTCTGCTCAGTGCTGCTTTGTGTCATGGTGTTTTTTAAAGCAGTAGAAATAAATATTAAGAGACCAAGTGACAATTGTTTGTTCACCATAATAAAAATTTATTTATCTGAGGTCAAGAACTCAAATAAAAAACTCTAAGTCATCACAATGTATTATTTTTCTGCGACAAATAGGGCAAGTAGAGTTGTCAGATAGCCAGAAATCAATGCATTTATCATGATATTCATGAAAGCAAGGTAGTGTGCGAATCATACTGCTTTCTATGTATTCTGTAATGCAAATACTGCAGCTATTTAACTTATCATTTTCACAAAAATCTCTTATTGGTAAGGTATTAATTTGTTCTCTGGTAAGTCCTCTAGGGTGATTATTATGGATATCATTGAAATTGGTAAAATCAGGCAAAGATGGCCAAGAATCACTATCATCAGATAGCTCTGGGGTTGTAACTTGTCTTCCTTGACTGAATTCAAAAAGTGGGTAAGGTGACATAATTGCTGCATCAGTGTCCTCATTAATTTGCAAGACAGCTGAAGAGTTTCTATTATTGACAGTACTGGCCTCAGACCTGAGACTAGGCAAAAAATGTTCACTGAGGCTTGACAAGGAAAGAAATGTGGGATGTGTATTAAAATTACTGGTAGAACTTGAAATAGAACTAGAAATGCTACTATCACCAGAATAAGGTCTATGATTTTGACTTGAAGGTGAGTTACTGGCCTCTAAATCAATCTCAATGAAATTATCTACCTCAAAAACTCCTGTCATGCTTTGTTCTGCTCTTTCATAAGGAGCTGTAGCAACTATAAAATCTAAGCCAAGATTTGAAGTTTGATCCATAGAAATTACTTCAGAATTCTGCATACCTGACTGAATAGAATGTGATGATATGTTTGTGTGTTCTTCATGATTAGTTTCCACAGTGTTAGTTGGTGTTACAGACGTAGACTGACATCTATAAGCAGTGCTCTCTTTCAATGTTTGTCCTCTTATTGGAGAAGACGTGAAAGAATGCCTTCTTGGCAACTCAGTCACATCATCATTGAATGGAAAAAGTGGCTGAATACTAGAAATAAAGTAAGGGTTATGCATCTTAAGGTGCTGGATATTTTCGAGTGATACACAACTATTAACTTCCATTGATGCCACGTTCTGATTATATGGAGGTTGCCTGCTTTCAATCATTTCTCCAACTAGCAGACCTTCTGGACTCTCGCTTCTAATACTTCTATCTGTAGTAAATTGGTCGTCTATTAAAAGTTCAGTTATATCTTCTTCTGGTGTAAAGGGAATTATACATGTTGACTCTGGTTGTTGATAGTCCACTTGCCTCTGTCTATTTCTATTACTGTCATGACAGCTAAGTCTTGAAACTAATACATGTGGATTTTGTGGATTTGAGTTTTCATTCATAAAGGTAAATTGCATCTCTCCACTGACACCATTATTGTTTGGTTTACTCTGATTTTTTGTTGTCCAAACCCCACATTCGACTATCTCCTTTTCTGTATTATTTTCAGATGGTTTAAAGGAGTTAATCAGGCCTCCTTCAGAATCACCACATGGCGCAACCATAAAAGTGTTATTTCCACCTGTAAACATAAAATGGAAGTTAATCAAAATGGAGCTCTCAAAATTATAACCATACTGCTTTGGCATTGCTTAAAAATATTTTACTAATGTTATGAACATGTGTATGCATCTATGTGAGTGCATACCATGTATGTACTGATGGCTGTTGAAGCCAAAAGAAATCAGATTCCATGGATCTAGAGTCATAGGCAGTTGTGAGATACCTGAACTGGGGAATAATTGAACGCAGATCTAGAAAAAATACAAGGTGATCTTAACTGCTGAGCCATACCTATAGCCTCCAAGATAAATTCTACTCAAGATATAACACTACTAATGTAGTTAAATCTTGTTATCTTTTAATATTTAGTCTGTAACTTTACGGACTACATGTTTTCATTGGAAATGTAAGAATCCATCTTAAACAAAATCATTATAGTGGGCATTAATTACATAGTAATATTCACTGTTGTACCCTAAGAGAGAAACCCCAATTAATTTAGAATTGGCATTTCCAGTGAAGCACCAACAATGTTGGAGACCATCTCGACATATTGTGTAACACTCTTTGTGATTAGAAAATGATAGGCAGCATTCCTGACCTTATCACGCTGGATAGAAATAATATAACAGCGGATACCACCTATTATCACAACCAAAAATTGTTTTGCAGACATTAAAAGATGTCCCTGAAGAAGGGAACAGAATTTTACAAAATTTCATTTGTTGAGGTAGATTTTTGTTGTATGACTTCTCAGAAGAAGAAATGCAAGTGACTAACAACTACAGGAAAAATGGTGAATATCATTTCCCTTCAAAGAAGTAAGTCCATATCAAAATTACACTGCAATGCTCACTTCCTGATTTAAAATATCTTACTACGACTATTGCTATTATTAATTACAATAGTGAATGGTTTATAATTTATAATCAAGAAAGTCCAAATTAATAGAGGATCAATACTACAGAACTACTATTACTCATAGTGTTTTGAGAACATTTCTTGTTGGAAAAGCCTAAAAAAGATGTATAGTTTGCAACTCAGTTCTTCTTACATGCTGACTAAATGTTTGTGGTGCTAAATTCTAGAAAATTTCACTGAGTCATTTAGGTAATATATTATGCAGAAATTTCCATAGTATTGAATTCAGATAATTCAAAGGTTACTGACATCTAATCCAATCATTGGATATCAGAAGTCCTGGCCTCCTTCTCGGTGTTCTTTTCTGAGATCTGCTGCATGTCATCAATACTTCAGGGTTATCTTCTTTTGATACACATGGTGTTTTAAAAATTGACTCAGATTGTGAATATTCTATTTGTCTCTGGTTATTTTCCATATATTCTGTAAGAAATTTTCTAAATAATAATGTTTCATTCAGTCTAGCTTGTATTACACAGGTTAACACATTTCCACTGACAATGGGACTGTTTGAATTACTGTGATGTGTTGCTTTCCAAGATTGGTGTGCACTATCTGCCATATTTTAACAATGTGAAAATGAGATTTTCCAGACCCTTAAAAAATACCACTAGGCACATCCTAAAAATGGTTGTGTCTACACCTGTTCCCATCAAATGTTACAAGCTCAGAAAGGAACTCCAAATGGAGAGCCATCATATAACAGTGCTTTGAAACTTTGCTTCAAAAACAGTAAAATAGAACAAAAAGGGACAAAGATGATGGCAGATCACGCCCAATCCAGGACTAGTATAGCTTCCAGGGACTAACTGGAGGATAGTGGGAGAGCAGCTATCCAGTAAGGTGAGTGGTGGCAGGAAAAAGAAAAGTAGCAAAAAAAGAAAAATGCAGAGTTCATCCTAAAAGGCTCAGTGACAATTGGGGCTATTTCTAGTGTGAAGTAAGTACAACTAAGAGGTTTGGAGATGAAGCTAAAGATAAATACCTAGTCTCAGAAAATTTATACAGTATACTCAGTACCAGAAAATTTACAAGTGAGAGGGGGAGAAGAGAGAGACCCTGTGGTACCTGCATTAGTTGAGGAAGGAGTGAATAATAAATAATAAATAAATAACACAAATAAAAAAGATATGAAAATCACAATGAACCCTGCACATATACAGATTTGAGGTGCACTGAGATGGGAATCTTGATGTTCCACATACCTTAAAGGTCCCCAAAAAGACCTTTGTTTTCAGTACTTTATAGGAACATCTGCAAGAAGCTACTTTCAATATAGTTGCTTAAACAAGACTGCATAATGACCCGACTAGTCCACATGTCATTGAAGACAGGGTAAGGACCCACTTTGAGATGAAGAGCTATAGGCAGCCAATGGATGCTGAGATAATATAGATAGTAAGTTTCCTCTAGGGATGAGAGCCCTTATAGCTTATCCAATCCAAAGTAGCTAGCTCTAAACTCTTATACATATGAGCAGCACTATATTGATTCAGTAGGTCAATACATATATATGACTCAGGGATGTATGGAAGGAATTTTAGGAAAGAGGTGGAGATAATGTAAACACAGTATATTCTAAAAGTAATATTAAGTCTATAATGAGTTTTTAAAAAAGATTCCTGCTGATGCAATATCTAGGTAAATCGAGAGACAAAGGAAAAAGTTTCCTTCTTGCACAGCCTACTATGAGAACCCAAGGCAAGTGTCACAAAACTATTCTCTGTTTCCTGACATGTAGAATAATTCTACTCAGAGGGAAAACATCAAATGACAACAGTGCAGTGTGGCAGTGAATGGAAATATGAGCCAGATATTAGAGTGAGACTCACTAGTTTCTCAGTAGAGTGATGAACAGAACCAACTATTTAAAGATTCTAGGGCCTAACCTATGTAAGGGAAAGCTAGCTGACATTCTTTTCCAGTACCTGGAGACTGAAAGACACCTTTAGTTTTAAAAGTTAGGGTCTAGTTTATTACCTACATCCTCTGAGAGGTAGACAACAAAAAGGTGAATATAAGAGATTTCTTTGTAATATTTTATAGGAGAAGGCATATGAAAGGCCAGTTTATTATATCCCGGGGTCAGGATACTCATAGGGTTAAGTAATGTATACTTTAGGTAAATACAGAATACTAGCTTTGTAATTTAGTTTACATTATTATGCAATTTTCATTATCCCATGGAATTACTACTAAACTACTGTTGAACATGATTTTAATATATGACTACTGTAGGTATTGAAAAATAAAGTCTATATAGATTTAAAATCATTAAAATATGTCCTTTTTGTCAGAAGTGCTTTAAACAAACATTTGTCACAATAAAATAACATTTCAAGCTCATATAATCATCATTTATAACATACTACTGAAATCTGTATCCTGTTCTAGTTTCATTATAAGGAAGAAAGAAAGAGAAGTTGTTTTACAACAATTGATAAGAATATCAGAATGCAAGTGATAAACATAAGAAAGTATTTTGATATGAAATGATTTTCAAAATTCCAAATCAGTGTCAGTAAGCAAAGATACAAACAAAAGAAAGTAAATTTTTGTTAATTTATGCAATGCCTGGATTCCTAGAAAAGACAGTGTATTTGAAAATTGTATAAAAATTCTTTGTTACTTATATGTAACAAAGATTTATGTTGTTTTCTCAGATAATATGTTTGTTAATTTTTGTGTCAACCTGAATCAAGCTAGAGGCATCTAGGAAGAGGGAACATCAACTGAGAAAATGCTTCCATTAGACTGGCCTATACTCAAGTCTGCTGAGCATCTGCCTGATCAGTACTTGATGTGAGGGCTCAGCCCAATGCGGTTGGTGTTGCACCTTGGCAGATGGGCATGGGTGGTATAAGAAGTCAGGCTGAACATGCCATTGGAGCAAGCCAGTAAATAGTATTCTCCATTGTCTCTCCTTCATTTCTTGCTTCCAAGTTTCCACCGTAAGTTCTTGCCCTGACTTCCCTTCATGAATGACTGTAAGCTATAAGAAGAAATATACCCTTTCGTCCCCAATTTACTTTTGGTCATGGTATTTCATCACAGGAATAATCTGAGACAGTCATCAGAATTGTTTTCACTTTTAATGACTAATTAATCCTTATGAGAAACAGGAGACACACCTTCACTGACATATTGTATTAACGTTTAAGCAAATGATTAACAGGAATGAAGGCATGTTCAGAGAAGACATATTTGTGGGATGTTCCATATTCTTCTTAAAGTTTTAATGACTTTGAGTTCACATAAACTGCTTGCCATACCAAATCAATACATTGAACCTTATATAATATGTTTAAGGCTATCCTGCAGAACCTAAAGTATTATTACATATTCTATTGTTTTATATAATATCATTTCCAAGAAAAGAACTGTTTTAATCACTTTTGGCAAGAGAGTAATAATCCATATTTTGTATTGTGATAGAAATATAAGTTCTGTAGTTAGAATGTTTGTTTTTTTTCAACATCAGCATTGCTGAAGTTATGCCAAAATGGTTTCACTGGGAATTTGTCCTTTGTAATGTGTCAGAAGCATTATTGGTTACTACTCAAAAGAAAAGTAATACTACAGTGCCTAAGCTTAATTTCAACAGCTCACTATTATTTCTCAAGATTAAAAGTGACCCCAAAGAGGGACACAATTTTCTACAGGTAAGAGATACTTGGTTATCACAACATAACATATTTTGCATTGTTGAAGGTGTTGTATATCTGACTCTTCAAAAGAGAACTATAAATAGCTAACATATAGGCAAATATGATGACTATCATTAAAAAGCACAAAGTGTCATGAAAAATACATGAGTTTGTCATCATATCTCATTGAAAATGGTTATCAAAAACCTAATGAACCTAATGAGACTACATGTCTCAAATTCATAATTTCCTGGAATACATTCTACTGAACAGTCATTTTTGGTGGGGAATTGGAAGGTACTTCCTTATTCTGCAGAACAAGAAACTAAAAGAAATAAATCACACACACACACAAAGTAAAAATCATGAGATTTACATTTGCCACTCAAGAGTGATAATATTCTGTCTTTCTACATGAGAGCAATGAATTCAGATAGTATATCATTCTGCAATGCCTATAACATTTTACTCATTGAATTTAGTGTTGACTTATGCCAGGTCTAAAGGGAACTTCAATTTCCCAAACTTCAAAAGGCAGTCGCAATATCCAGAAATGAGCTCAACCTTGAATATAGGAGGATTTCTGGCAGTGAAATAAAAGCCAGCATACCTCAGGAACTTGGGAAACCATGTCCCCTTTTACTAAAAGGAGTAAATTCCATTACTTCCTAGAAAAATGGATATATGTCTCTCCAATTAGTATATATCTATGGTGCCCATCAACATATCAAGGTCTATGCTAGCCTCCAGGATCCCTCAGTCTGTATTCACAGGTATATTTATAGCCCCTAACACCAGTCTCTTGGCTCTTCTCTTGCCTAGCTACTGATCCTACTCATAATCTGGTTATTTAAACTATTCTCTGCTCCTGCGATTCTCCTATGATGTTTCTATTCTCTACCTCCCACTATTTTCTCCTATCTCAAGACAGCCCTTGCCATGTCCAGTGTGCTGGTCATGTTCCATTTACCTATCTTTTTCCCTCTGCTTTGCAATCTTCCAAGTGCCTCTGGTTAGTCTCTCTCTTGTATCTACAATAAAACCTTTTGATACCATGGAACAGTCATGTTGTCAGTTTATACAACTTACTTTCCATTGAATTCTGTTGCATCCTGCATCTTTTTCTTGTCTGACTTCTGGTACATGGAACTGTCATCAATGTGTCTGTTGCATTTCCCTTTGATCTATGTGATGCATTCAACATAGACTTGGATTGTGTCTTTCCCATTTGCCTCTGGTTGGTCTCCATATTTTCTTCTCCAAGAAGTCTTGCAAAATATAAATGGTCATGTTTTATAGCTGAGTTCTCACAATTATCATTAGCATGCTCTATGTCCATGAAATTATGACTGTGTGAATTATTCAGAGATGTTCCTGTCCAAGATTCATATTCTCTTTGTTCTTCTTTTGCCATAACTCCACATTGTTCAAAGGTAATTGGCTCGTAACTGGTAACATCACTACCAAACATATCATGCAATTGGTCTTCTTCACCTGTTACCCACAAAAGGGAAAGAAGTAAGAAGAAATTCTAAGAATTAGATCCATCATAAAATGTTTCTCAACAGCTTTGTTTTATAAACTTCATGAAGAGGAATGTAAAGAGTTAGATATTTCATGAAGATTTAATATTTTCAGAATCAATTATATTTGCTAATGACATGATCTAGATTTGTAAGTAAGAGAAGGCTAGTTCAAATTTATTCTGGAAAGCTTAATATTTTCCTAGATAAATTTAAGAACATCATAGAGAAAATCAGAAAATTTCTTATTTTAATATCTCCCTGTATATAGACCCTTGTAGGGGGTATCAAAAATCAATTTCTTTTAGTCCATGGTAATGATACTAATGTGATCAAACAAATATATTGCAGTAAAGATTCAATACTATCGGTTTAGTCCAAATTTCAGTTTTATCTGATTTTCATTAGTTTATACCTTTATTTCATGTATCTTAATGACAAACTTTTGATAATACATGAGATCATTTGAAGCATAAGTCTATTGTAGACACTGGCAAATGAAAACAAAAGTTTTGGCATATTTTGATTTAAAATAATTTGAATAATTCATATTGTTACTAGGATTTTGAGTTGACCTAAAATTTTAGATCAGATCAAATGAGTATATTAATCTATCATACTACTCATAAGATACTGTTAAAGAACCAAACTATTATAGTACACTAGTTTAAGTGACTACACAGTGAAGAAATCACTGAAATGAACACTCCATGGGTGGGTATAAGGTAGATATGAAAGAGAGAACAGTCAGAGGCATTTCAAAGCACCAACTGACAATTGCCAGGGCTATCTCTCTGGAGCAGAGAAAATAGCAAAAATGATAGGATAGTACTGCAAGTTAACACATATATTGAGGAAGTAGGATAGGAGACTAGCTAAAACCTCATTGGAACTAGCATAGTGGGGAAGAAATGAGAGAGGTGAGAAGGTCCAAGTGGCTTGTGTGGGGGCTTTAACATTTATAACAGGTAAATGTTACTAAGGATCAGAGGAGCATGGAGGTAGGTTTTGAGCTTTGATATGTAACCACATGTATATACCAAGGAAAACGGCCCTTTCTGGCTTATAGAAACGCATCTTCCTGGTTTCTGAGGAATGCCAACTGTATGCTTTTATCTCTCCACCAGCAATCCTTTTATAGTCATCGTGAGTGAGTTGAGACTCTAATTTTGAGTTTATCATTGCCTTTTTAGAAATTGGGTTTACCTTTGGACCTGACAACTACTAGAACTCTTCATTGTATGCATATAAGATCGTGTTCAAAGACTAAAATTTTTTTGCTTGCCTTTTGTTATATTGTAAAATTTGTTATTTCCCACTAGAAAAGAAACAGCAGTCTAGAGGTCAGAGCAACGTTTCTAAACATAATTACTACTGACTTTTGAGGTCATATGATTTATTTGGATGCCATCTTGTATGTCAAATAATATTTACTAGTATTCCTAGATTCCCACTACTGGAAAAAAGTAATAACTGCACTTCTACCCTCAGTTGTCTCAACCCACAATTATTCCAAAAATATTAGGATATGCCCAATAGGGAAGACATGATTTTTCCCAAATGAGATATATTGATTAAGGGTATGCAACATTTGTATTTTGTTTAGAAGATGCTGTATTTATGACTTCTCAAAAGAAGAAATTTATAGGGCAAAGAGCATATTAAAAATAAGTACTTTTAAACATTGGGGAATTATATATCAAGCCATTTATATAGCCTACCACTCATATATGTCATTTCCCATGTTCACATTGGATAGTTGTGTCTGGAAAAATTTCTACTGAAAAGACATACTTTGCTGTAAGAACTTTTAAAAGATTTCAGATTTTCAACTTATTGAATTCTTAGTATCTCATTGTATGTAATTCTAGCTATATCTTATTCATATTTGTGATAATATATTCTCATGTTATGCCTCACTAAAATTTATAAAACATTTCAATCATTCAGGTTGGATGTCACTTACTTTCAATCCATGCACTTCTTGTCCATACTCTAGTAGGTGCGACTGAAATTGTGGCTTTGGTTGTACATCCTTGCGATGTGTATGTCTTTGAAAATTTAGAATCAGACTGTGGATTTTCTGCTTGCCTCTGGTTGGATTCCAAATCATGTCCTATAAATTCCATACAAATGATAAATGCTCATTTGGTGGGCTTTGACTCCCTTAAGTAATTACTTTTCACTCTATGGACATCTCAACTGGTTGAATTGTTTTAATTACAATCTCAGTGTCCCATGTTTGTTATCTCTATTTTCTCACTTTCTGTCATAATTTCAGATTGAAAGAATATAGCTGTTCTCTAGCAGAATTACTGCTTCGGACAAAATACAAATGGTCTTCTCCAAGTGTCACCATAAATGTGAGGAGGTAAGACAGTACTTCAAAATTAGATCTGCTATCAATTACTATTCTGAAACTTTACTTCAGAAGAAACTCTCAAAAGAAAAGACTCAAATTCTAAATGTTTTATGTAGATTTCATTTTATAGACTATTTCTCAAACTGTACAGTCTAAATTCATAACAAGAGAACATTTTAAATTTATTTTAAGAGACTGAATAAGTTTAAAGAAAAAATTAAAGAGAATCAGTAGAAATCTCTAGCACTTTACCATTGATCTGAAATTATATATCATTTTAGAATGTATGTCAAAAATTTCTTATAGTTCACAATAAAGTTATTAACATGACCAAACTACACTGTAATTAATATCCGCTGCTCGTGTTTAACTGAAATGCATTATTGTCAAATTTTTATAAAGCTGTAACATTCCTTTTATGTTCTTGTATGTTATGTCTTAATACACAGGCTTGTTGAAGTTATGACTACTGTAGAAAATGGCAAAATGAGACAAGCTCTAAAGGTTTTAAATCATTTGAGTAATTATTAATGCTACAAGGATTTAGAATTTAGATGAACTGCTTATTAATATACCTGATTCGATTAACCATAACATGTACATACATGTAAAGGCATGCTGAAGAACTAAACTATTATAGTAGACTAATTTTTTAATGTAATTGAGTCCATGTTCAAGCAAAAGGTTTTAAGGCTTTTTCATAGTAATGTTCCTCATATTCAGTGGAAGATAAAAAGTATTCCAATATGTGGTTAGGGTGGTTTATTTTTCAAAACTGGAACCATTGACTTGGCTCAGATGACTATATTTGGGAAACAGTCTGAATTGTCAGAGGTTTGGCCATATTCTTGTCATCGTCACACTAGATAGACCACACTATATGTAAGTAACATCATATCCCCTTCCTTTGGCTGTGATTGTTCACAGCTGTCTCAAAAACTGTAAGAACTATTCCCGAAGAGAGATACAGTTGCTTTCTATTCAGATCCACTTGATTGTAGAGTCTTTCACCATTACTTTGTGCTATTGAAAATGTTGCATGCCTGAGTTCTCAAAAAGAAGGCACACAAAAGGTAAGCAAAAACATTTTAAAAAGATAGTGAATACGATTACATAACAGGGAAGTATAAGAAAAGTAGACTGGATGATTGCCAATAATAACAATAAAATAATAATAATAATAACAAACAAATATGAACCTCCACATATTTCCTATCGTTGGTTGTATGCAGAAAACATTTTCATTACAAATATATGGCTTCCATTTAGGTACTTGATCTGATAGGCAATTTCTTTTGCTAAGATATTTAAATTGTTAGAACAACAAGTTAGTTGTCTTTGGCATAAAAGTAATAATTCATATTTCATATTGGGAAAGAATGAGAAGTAGTAAAGTTAGAGCTGAATTTTGCAGTATCAGTATTCTTAACTTCGGAGTCTATATAACTATATTGGAAAGCATTGTTAGGTATTTAGCAACATTCCTAGTCTCTCTTTAGCAGATGAATGTAGTAACATCAACATCCTTACCCAAGGTCATCTGAACTCACAATTATTCCATAATTAATAAATTTCTACCCCATTTCAGATCCATTTGATTAGAGTTTTGCAACATGTCAGCTTGATATTGAGGATGTTAAATTCTTGAATTCCTTTTACTTTTTTTTTTCTTTTTTTTTGAGACAGCGTTTCTCTGTTGTATCCTTGGAACTTACTCCGCATAGCATGCTGGCCTTGAACTCAGAGAGATACACCTGCCTCTGCCTCCCAGGTGGTGGGATTAAAACCAAACATCACCACCGTCTGGCTTGAATTCTTTTTTCGTTTTTTTTTTTTTTTTTTTTTTTTTTTTTTTGCTTTTTGAGACAGGGTTTCTCTGTTGTAACCCTGGCTGTCCTGAAACTCACTCTGTAGTCCAGGCTGGCCTGGAATTCACAAAGATCCACCTGCCTCTCTTTCCTGAGTACTAGGATTAAAGGCCTGTACCACCACCACCTGGCTTGAATTCTTAAAATAACAAATAACAGCAATGAAAGTTATAAAATATGGCAAATATTATTAGCTATCAGATAAGACATATTTAATGTATGCTGAGATGTCACCCATACCATTTACAATAAAAATAAACTCAACTATTCAAACTTATAAACTCATTGCTGGCAGTGCCTGAAAAAAATTCTACTGAAAACATATTTATTGTAGAAGGAAGTTACAAAAAATTGAACTCAGGAGTTGCTACATGCTTTGTTAATCTGGTGGTGCTGAATTATACAAAATATTTGACTTAACTATCATAAGATTCTCAGAAGACACAGATTGAAAAATGAGACCTCCACAACACTTTATTCATTAAATTTAGAGGTGACTTACTTTCATCCCATGTTCCTTCTTTTAGAAGATCTGGGTTTCTACTTGTTGTGTGACTTTTGGTAACTGGACTTGCAATTGGTGTTTCAGATCTATTTTCTTTTGATACATATGGCCATCCAAATATTAACTCAGATTCTGAATTCTTTGTTTGCGTCTGCTTGTTTTTTGTATTTTTTCCTGCAAGAAAGTTTAGTAAGGACTAGTGTTGATTACCTTAATTTGGGTTCCAATTCCTAAAATTAACTTATCTCAAGATATCACAGTTCCTTTAATTACTCTGACTTGTTAATCAAACACAGAATTATCTTTACTCCTCATCCAACATATTTTCATATTGTCCAAAAAATATTAGTCAGACTCTTACAAAATTACTACTAAATATATCATATAAGACATTTATCTCCTGGGAAAAGAACATGAAAAAAATCAAAAATGAACTCTAAAAACCTGACCTATTATAAAATAGCATGCACAAACTTTGTTTATAAAGAGCATAAATGAGAAACCAAAAATTTGTTTTTAATGTAGGTTAATATTTCAATATTAATATATTTGCTGATGACATACTTTTACTAGTAAGGGGAGAAGGAGAGTTTGGTTTCAACTCCCTTGGAAAGATTCATTTTATCCTAATAAATTTAGAGAAATTTAAAAGGTAATCAGAAAATATCATATTTTAATAATTCACTATGCATACACCTTATAGACTACAATGGAAGACTTGTCAAAATAAATCCATTGTGATTCATAGTAAGGATACCAATATGACCAAGTAAGTACACCATAGTTAAGAGTCAGTGCTAGTGTTTTAGTTAAAATTACCATTTTTCTTGATTTTCATTATTCTAGATTATTACTCATGTTAATAGTTTCTTGAATGGTGTGGTTTTGATAATTCACGAGGTTAAATTATAAGACTTGAAGATACTGATGAAATCAAACAAGAATTATAGGTTTCAAATAGTTCAAATAATTTTTAATGTTACTAGAATCTGGAATTCACATAAATTGGCTCTCAAACCAAATGAGTATATTGAACCTAACCTCATATATGTAAGACAACATCAAAGAAACAAACTATTTGAATAAACTCTTCACTAGATTCACAAAGGTATGATAAGCAATAACTGATGACAGTGGTTATTTTTTAGATAATGTTAACCCCTATTTCTCACAGGGAGAAAATTTTATCCCTTTAGTTAACTAAATTTCTTAACACCAATAACCTTCAGTTTGGTGCCTTAATATCTCTATCAGGAAGCTATACTTTGGGTTATAGGATGTCTAACAGAATTTCTGAACTCTCTCTGGTAGATGAGTTTGTCATCACCATTACCCTTATTTTGGCAACCCAAAATTGTTTCATGACATTTACATAAATCCTCTTGGGAACACAGTTGTCTTCAATTGAATTTTACTTGATTAGAGTTTTACAACATTTCTGTTTTCTGTTAAAGATATTGCATGTCTTATATTAAATATATATATATTATTTAATAAATCTATATTGGATAAACTGACTTAATTATTGTCCTTGATACTAGATGTTTTGTCTGCACTACCAATTTAGATTTTATATGAGGGAAATATCACATAACACCAAAATGTATACTGTACTCTTGTATTAGTATAGAAAAATGGGTGGTATGGATGACATACTAGTCTCTCTAGATTTTTACCTTATTGCAACCTAAATACAAGGTCTTTTCTTCTCACCATACTTCTTATTGTCATTTGACTACCATCTCTAAAGTGTGAACAGGATCCGCTTAATTCTTTCTTGAGGCCCTTATCAGCCTTTCCCCTAGCCCACCTCTATTTATCTTTGCTACCCACTGACCTGCAGAAGTACAATCTACCAAGAAACCAGATGAAGTCTATAAAAATATGGTGGAATTAAATAATTAAAATAATTTATGGCATGAAAGTAGAATTTAACAAACAAATAGAATCACTAAAAAAACCAAACTATAATAAAACTGGAAATGAAAAACTTAGGATGTCAAACAAGAGCCCCAGAAATAAGTCACACCAAGAGAGGTATGGGACAAAGAATCTCAGTTGTTAATGGCAAGGTAGAAAAAAATGGATACTTCAGTTAAAGAAAATGTTAAGTCTAAAAAAAAAATTCAGGAAGAAAATATCCAGGAATTCTGAGATACTATGGAAATACAAAATCTACAAAAGAAAAGAGAAAGAAATGAATAAGAAACTCATGTCAAATGTACAGAAAATATTCTCAAAATCCTATGCCTGTCAATGTACAAGAAGCGTGCAAAACATCAAATAGACTGAACACGAAAAGAAAGTCTCCTCAGCACATAATAATCAAAACAATAACTATACAGAACAAGGAAAGAATATTAAATGATGAAAGGGAAAATGACCAAATAACATATAAATACAGACCTGTTAGAGTAACACCTGGCTTCTCAAAGGAAACTCTAAAAGCTAAAAGGCCTGGACATACAGATGTTCTACAAATGTTAAGAGACCAAAGATGTCTCTACTACTATGTGTAGCAAAATTATCTATCATAATAGATGGAGAAAAAAAGTATCTCACAGTAAAAACAATTTTAAGCAGTACCTATCTAAAAATTCAGCTCTACAGAGGCAGTAGAAAGAAAACTTCAACCACTCTCAAGAAAACACAAGGAATAAATAATCTCCAACCAGGAAATTAAGAGATATGGTGCAGAATTCCATACCATAGCAACATAATAACTGATATCTCAATAAGCCGATGTCATTAATAACTCTCAACATTAATAGTTTCTTTAAAAAACACAGTATAACATATTAGATTAGGAAACAGGATCCATCCTTCTTCTACATCCAAGAAACACACCTTAACATAAAAAATAGATATCAGCTCAGGATAAAGATAGAAAAATATATTCCAAGAAAATGAAGCCAAGAAGAAAGCAGATTTAGCTATTTTAATATCTGACAAAATAGCCTTCAAACAAAAACTAATCAGAAGATATAGAGGACACTACATGCTCATCAAATGAAAAAAATACACCAAAAGGATATTGCAATTTTATATATTTATATACCAAACACAAGGGTACCCAACTTCATAAAACAAACACTACTACAGACAAAACCATGTATTAGCCCCAGCACAGTGATACTGGGTGATTTTAATACTGATAATACCGATCTCTCACTAATAGACAGGAGATCCAGACAAAAATGAAACAGAGAAATGCTGGAGTTAAATGATATCACAAATCAAATGGACTTAGCAGATTTTTACAGAAAATTTCACCTAAACACAGATGAATACACTTTCTCATAAGCAGCTCATGGAACTTACTCCAAAACTGACCATAGACTTGAACACAAATCAACAGATACAAGAAATTTAAATAACATCCTGTATCCTGCCTGACCAATACATATTAAAGCAGATTATTATCAAGAACAGAAACAATAAAAGTTTAAAACTCATTAAAATTGAGCAGCTCACTACTGAATGAAAACTGAGTCAAAATAGAAATCAATACGGAAATTGAAAACCTTTTAAGAATTGAATGAAAATGAAAACACAACATACCCAAACTTGTGGGACACAACGAATGCTGTTTGTTCTGAGGCTAATTCAAAGCACCAAGTGCTGACATATAATAACTGGAGAGATCTTGAATTAGTGACTGAATGGTAGATATTAATGCTCTAGAATGTAAAGAAGAAATAGTATCCTAAAGGTATAGACAGCAAGAAAAAATCAAACTCAGGACTGAGATCAATAAAACAGTAACAAAGAAATGAACAAAACAATACAAAGAATCAGTGAAAAAAAGAATTGATTTCTTGAGAAAAATCAATAAGATTGATATACCCTTAGCCAAAACAACTGAAAGACAGAGAATACCCAAATTAATAGAATTATAGATGAAATGAGAGATATAAAAACAGATAATGAGGCAATCCAGAGAATCATGAGGACATTTTAAAAATCTGTGCTTCATTAAATTGGAAAACCTAAAAGAAATGGATACATTTTCTTTATATTTATACAACCTACCGAAGATACAGCAACACTAGATAAGCAATTAAAAGAGATGCATAATCCCTAGTAAAACAGAGGCCGTAATTTAGTCTCCCAACAACAACAACAAAAAGCAGAGGGCCAGATGGATTTAGCACTGAATCTACCAGATCTTCAAGGAAGAATTGTTGCCAATAGTCCTCAAATTAGTCTTCAAAATAGAAACAAAAAAATATTGCTTAATTCCTTTTACAAGGCCACGATAACCAATTACCATAGTGCCTAAACCACACAAAGACACAACAAAGATAAAAATTATATATCAATTTATTTTATGAACATGGATGCAAAAATTCTCAATAAAATTTCTTCAAATCGAATAGAAGTATATATAAAGAAAATCCACCATGATCAAGTAGGTTTTGTACCAGAGTTATGGAAAGACTATTGGGGAAACTGACAAAGGAGGATTAAATGGAGCAGAGGAGTGAAGAGGAGCTAAGACAGGAAATACGGGGAGGGACAAAAACCAAAGGCCAATTGAGGGGTCAGATGGGAACCTACTGCAGTAGATGATTCTTAAAATAAATACATATATGAAAGAAATGTAAATGTAATCCAAACCAAATAATGGGGGAGATAAAACCCCAACTAGACATCAATTGTCACCAAGTAACCCCAGCACACCAGACATAACATAGATATAACATACGTTATGTCTAGTCTGATTGAGTTGTTGCCAAAGGGACTGCACAGAAATTTCCAAACAACTCAGGATATTTATTACTAAGGCTATTGCTTGCTGTCCACAAACTGATGGTAAGGCCATATTGCTGAATTTAACACCTACATATCTCATTGAACATGGAGAAGTCAAGCTGGTGCCAAACTAAAAGCTCTTAATGTTCATTGTAGTGGAAGATACCCTGCATGGTACCAAAGGAAAAAGGTAAACACTAACCCAACCACAAACTTTTTTATCTACAATAGTGACCTGTCTGCAAGATGTACTGCAGCAACAGTGACATAAAAGTTGTGGGAATAACCAACTACTGATTGATTAGATTTAAGGCTCAGTCCATGAGATGGAACCCATGTTCAACATTGCTTAGGTGGCCAAGAACTTGAGACTAAATAGGCCATGGACCTAGGGGAAAACTAATTACTATTATTCTGCTAAAGGAACATAGCAATACTATACTCAGTGTCTTGTTCAGTGTCCATCAGAGAAGCTTCCTCCTGCACTATATGGAATTAAAGAGATAGAGACCCATGTGCTGGTTTGAATAAGATTGGCCCCAGTATATTCATATATTTGAATGATTAGTCAACAGGGAGTGGCACTATGTAGAATGATTAGGAATGTGTGACTTTCATGGGGTTGGTGTGGCCTTGTTGGAGGAAGTATGTCACTGTGGGTAGACTTTGAGGTTTCAGAAGTCCAAGCCAGGCCCAGGCTCAGCCTCACCCCAACTCTCTCTCCCTCTCCCTCCCTTCTCTTCTCTCTCTCTTTCTCTCTCTCCCTCCCTCCCTCCCTCTCCCTCCCTCCCTCTCTCACCCTCCCTCTCTCTCCCTCCCTCCCTCTCTCTCCTTACCTCCCTCTCTCTCCCTTCCTCCTCTCCCCCTTCTCACTTTCTCTCTCTCTCCCTCCCTCACTCTCTCTCCCTCTCTCCTCTCTCCCTCCTTCCCTCTCTCATTCTGTTCTCCCTCTCCCCCTCTCTCCCTCTCCCCCTCTCTCCTCTCTTCTTCTCTCCTCCCCATCTCTCCTCCCCCCCTCTCCTTCCCCTCTCTCTCCCCCTTCTCTCCCCCTCCTCCTCCCTCTCTCTCTCCCCTCTCTCTCTCCCCTCTTCCCTCTCTCTCTCCCCCTCTCTTCCCCCTCTCTCTCCCCCCTCTCTCTCCCCTTCTCTTTCCCCCTCTTCCCCCTGCCCCTTCTCCCTCTGTCTTCCTCTGCCTCCCTCTTCTCCATCTCCCTCTCCCTCCTTGCTGACAATGTATCTGGAAGTAGAACTCTCAGCTACCTCTCCAGCACCATGTCTGCCTGTGGTGCTGGTGCTGCCATGTTCCCTGCCATAATGACATTGGACTAAATCTCTGAAACTTTACTCCAGCCATAATTATATGCTTTATTAAAATAAGAGTTGCCGTGGTCATGGTGTCTCTCTATAGCAAATAAATTACTTACTAAGACAACTCACAACAACTGTATAATGTGCAGAGACAGAGACACCTTGGAACACTCAATACTAAATGGGATAGCTTCTTCAAATCTCTCTTCTCAGGGCTCAAAAAACTCTGTAGCAGAAGAGTTTGAAAAACTGTAAGAGCCAGTGGGGATGGAAGACACTAAGGAAGCAAGGCCATCTAGACACAACAGGACTGACACACATGTGAACTCACACAGAATGTGGCAGCATGTACAAGGCTTGCACAGGTCTATGACAAATGGTTTTCCAGAGCTTAATGGACAAATAGACATAAGCTCCCATACCTAACCTAGAAGCTATCTCCAATTGTTAACCATTCCCAAAGGAAAAAAAATTCTCCACTGGAGCCCCATTGGTTATACAAACCACTAAGAGCAGGTCCCATACCCAGCAATGAATGTCCAACATAATCTAACTAATAGCGCTTTGGGAGGGTCTTTGTCTCACAATTCTTTAGCATTTTTTAACCTTACAGGTCTTTTGTTTATATATTATAGGCTCTGATTTTGTGTTTTATGGGGTTTCTGTGTAAACAAAAGTGTGTGTTTCTGTGTCAGTGTGAGTTTCTTTTGCATTTCCTTTGGGTGTTTTATTTTTCTGTTGTTGTTTGCTGTTCCTATTATGGGGTATTTTTTGGTTATTGTTTTGAATCCTATTGGCTTTCTAATAAGAAAGAGAAGGGAATTGTGTGAGAGTGTAGATTTGCATGGGTGGGGAGGTGGGAAGGAGCTTGGAGGTATTGAGAGAGGGAAAAACATAATATATTGTAGAATAAATCTATTTCCAATTTAAAAATTAAGAAATTGAAGATAATTTCCAACCTAAGGATAATGGTAACCAAGAAGTGAAGAAGAAAAGCAATTGGCCCTAGAGCTAATGCCCACAAATGCAAAGCACAAAGAGAAACAATTCCAAGACTGTTTTCAAGCTGTGAAGTCAAGCTAGGAATAACTGTCTTATTGAACAGTCATCTGGGTCATAAGAAAATTCGGGGCTGAGCCAGAAGTGAAATATAACAACCACAGGGATTTCAGTTCATGAAATCTACATAATAAAAATACGTGCAGCATGAATTTCTAAAACACGTTAATCAATTGTTTTGTTAATTGTAAAACAATATTTGAAATGGATGACCCCAAAGTATGTTATGAAATTTTATAAGGCTAGACCTATACACATTTTTAAATTTTGGTTTTTAAATCATCAAAAACTTGAATTTCAGAAAGCTATTATATTAGGGAATATATAATCAAGCTCTATGGCATGTAACATACAAGTTATAAATCATTTGCTTTCTTAACAATTTGCAGAAGATCATGAGGAAAGATGAATAGATATACAACTTTGGGAAAAAAATCATGTGTATTTATCATTTGCCTGATGCTTTATGTGTACTGCTATACACATGCAAAGCCAGGGTGACTGGAAATACAGTTGTCATGCCATTTAAGAAATTGGCCAACCATTTGTCTCTGCTCAATTGTATATTCCTTATGTAGGAGTAAATAGAATACAGAAAGTAGCCAAGGAATCTATACTGTAAACACCATCTTAATAGCTAAGTAGAATTCTTCAGCTGTTATACAGTTGTGTTTGAGAAACATAGAAAAGCATATAAACATTAGAATGGTACTTAATAAATAATTTTTAAGAACTAATTGAAATATCTTTATACAAATGAAGGTTTTAGTTATCATTTAGAACAGAAAATGTATACTAAATGTAAGTTTACAATTTTCATGTGCTTTTAATTTGAAAGGATGAAGACAATAAAGAATCATATCTATTTACCATGTTTTAGATAAGAAATAGGAGCATACATTGTCATGGGGGCTTCAAATGGTGCTAATATTTTATGAACTTCTTTTTTAAGTGAACATTCTTCTGATAATAAAATTTTACTCCAAATACCTAAATAAATAAGGAAATTTTAAATCTTTCAATAACTTACAGGTAATTTTAAAAGTCAAATAACAAATATATTATTTAAATAAATAAAACGCAATTTAAAATTAATTTTAAAACATGACAATAGTTTACAATATAATCCTAGGACAATATATCATTTTTTTAATTTCTATTGTCCTTTGTCAAAACCCTTACCAGTTCAGTAAGACTTTTCTCCCTTTACCCTCACACTTTCCAGTACTCAGGCTATGTGTTGAGGGATTTCAAAACTATTTACGCCTACCTCCTTCTTCAGGATTCTCAGACGCATACTTGCATGAAGAACTAGATTTGGATTTCTTCTGTTTTGCTTGTGGAAGGCTTCTGGACCTTGGGCATGACCTGTCCTGCAGCTGATTACTGGACAGTGAGGATTTGGACTTGGATCTTCTGGATGAGGATGATCTTTGGTGTGAGGAACCAGATTGAGATTGGGATTCTGAATGGACTGGAGAAGATGTGCGAGACGTGGATTGGATCCTGGTGGTGGGACAGCAGTGTCTTTCACTGTGAGTCTGGGATTCATGGTTGTCTTCCTTGTAATGGCATCGGCCTCCTTGGCCACACTCAGGATGAACACACTGTAGATCATAGTTCCACACCATCTGTACCCGCAGTTTACTACCATCCAGTAAAATCCCATTTAGTGTATCCACAGCATTCTTGGCGTCACATTTGTTGTGGAAGCGGATGAAGGCTAAGCCATAGGGCTCTTCAGTTAAGTGATTTCGGGGGATGTATACATCATCAACAGGCCCAAAATCTTCAAACACATGCTTCAGAGTCATGGATGAAGTGCAGTATGCCAGGTTGTCCACCCTGAGAGAGGTCATTCCCTCCGTACTGCTTAGAGGACGACTACAACTCATGGTCCTTGATACCTTAGTTTTAGATCGTCTGACATGAGCAGTTGTTCAGGGAAAAGTAGAGTGGATCGCTAAGAGGAGCCCAAAAGCTGAAGCCGTTTCTTTCGGTTCATTTGACTGCGCGGCTTTGACCGTTAGATTTCAGTTGTGTTTGCTCAGACATTCTAGAATGTTTCGAAAAGCCCCGCCCATCCATAGAGCTGATTTGAGAAACTTTGAGCTCATGTTCATTTGAAAAACAAAGGAATATAACTGCCTATCAGTTCTGAACAAGTGGTGTAATCACATTATTTTGACTTTTCCAGTATAAATTCAGACCTCCAGCATCAATAAAAAATTAGAATTCATTACTATAACTTTTCAGTTCCCAAAGTTCTTAATTATAAAGTGGAATTATAAAGTTACTAAAGTTTTTATTCCTTCCACTCAATAATCTGTATAACAGTAATCTGAAAGGAGAACAGGACTGTGGATTAGAAAATGATTTTTTTTTTCAGAAGAAAAATTGTTGATATATTATGCCCAAACACTATTCTTTTACTATTTTTAAAATAACTATTTAATTTATTTATTTTTATTTATTTACTTACTTTGAGATAGAGTCTCTCTATGTATCCCTGGGTATTCTGAAACTCATATTGTAGTACATGATGACCTCAAACATACAGAGATCCACCTGCCTCTGCCTCCCTAGTTCTGAAATTAAGGAACCGTGTTCTCAGGCCTGGCCCCTAAAATAATATTTTTCCAGTATTAGGAGTTGAACCCAGGTCCTCACACATTCTAGGAAAGTACTCTACCATTGAGCTACATATTTTAAATAAATACGTTTAAATAAAAGTGAGAAAAAAAAAACACAGACAAGTAAAATCTGCTGAGAAGAGAAGTCACTGAACTTTCAGTTTTTCCTCTATCTTTAGACTCAATAATTTCTGAAAATTTCTTCATGATCTTATGTCAAAAAACCACATTAATTTACTACTTCTTTCAGTTAAGCACCAACGTTTCTTTGCAGTGACTATGACAATTATGCTGTCTTAAGTTTAGACGATACCAAACTTGCAAATAATGGTGTACGTAGCTAGTAAGAGTTCAGAAATTAAAAAAGAAAATCAAATAGTGGAGCCACCAGCTTATTCATCTGTTTTGTATCCAAAACTCCTAGAAAGAAATGAATATTAACAGAAATGCAAGAGTATGGAGAGAAATGAGTAAAAAGAGACTCTCAGTTGGATTCTTGATTTCCATGATATAGTTGATTTAGATTTTTTTATAAATAATTTTATCATGAAAAGAAAATTGTCTACTGCATTGCTGTCAAACTGATTATTCCATCTGAATCCCTTTCGTAGGTTCTTAGTTTTATAAATAAAATAATTTAAAATGTACTCAAAAGGGAGCAGAAAGGCTATCTTTGGGAAAATGGAGAATGGAATCAATAATATAAGCATGCTCAAGATCTCAATACTTGTTGATCAGAGGAAGTTAGGAAGAGGAGAAAAAAATTTAAAAAGGATAATTTCTGAGCTAGAAGTAAAAAAAAAAATAATGGGCCAACTCAGCTGTGAAAGTCTATAGTTGAATTGAATTAGTCAGTCAGCGGGATGACATTTCAGACAGACAATGCTATGAGTGTCTGGATAAACAGATTTAGGATTTTGGCTCTTGTGGAAAAAGAAATGGAAAGAGACGAAAGGGAAAAGGTTAGAAAAGCAGGCAGGCTTTGAGTTTGGGCACAACTACGTCATAAAAGGGGCTTTGGGGGTATATGCATAGATATCTAGCTAAGTGGAGAGTTTATTTGTCTCATGTTTTAATGTGTTTTTTTAATGTGTTTATGTGTGTGCCTGGGTAAGATCATGTGCACCACATGGGTGTTGGTTCTCAATGAAGCTAGTGGGTGTCAGACTTCCTGGAACTGAAGTGACAGGTAGTTATAAGTTGCCCAATGTAGGGTCTGGAACTTGAACCCAAGTCCTTTATACAGTTAAGTGTACTTAACCATTGAGCTATTTCTACCCTATTTCTACCATTTACTTACCATATCTTCAAGAATATATGTTTTAAACCTATATTTCTTTAGATTTTAGATCAAGATTTTATACTTAACATAAGAGATCTCTTCTGGGAAAAGGAAATGTCTTCTGTTTATTCTAACATGTGTAATCAACCACTGACAAATTTTAAAGAGGAAAATACTGACCATTTCCAACTTACTTGTATTAGAATAGTTGTTTTCAACCTTCCTAATGCTGTGACCCTTTAGTACAATTCCTTATGTTGTGGATATCTCCAACCATAAAATTATATTTGTTGCTACTTTATAACTATAAATTTACTGCTATTATGAATCATAATGCAAATATTTGGTATAGAGATGGTCTTAGATAAACCCTGTTGAAAGCATTGTTCATTTCAAGGGGAAACCCCAGCATAGAAGACAACCACTGTCTATATTTGGCATGGAGCACACTATTTTTTGCATACTAAGCTGACAAATATATTTATATGTCTCAAATATCTCCTCAGTTACTGAATGAACATGGCCCTTTTATTCCTTCCTTTCTTGGCTTCATTAATGCATTCCACTTAAAAAAAATTTGTTGGTGAGTAATCTATGCATTTACAGAAACAACAAAAAACCGTAGAAAGACACAGACATTTCAAGATAAGCATAATAAACAGAAAACTTGTCTAAAAGCATTTTTTCATTCATTTTTCTTTCCTTGCCTTCTTATTTCCATTAAGAATCTTTTAAGGTCTCTGGGTCATACATGTCTGAAATGTATTAAATTAAAATTTTAAG
Organism: Cricetomys ansorgei; assembly: GCA_026225945.1. Classification (NCBI taxonomy): domain Eukaryota; kingdom Metazoa; phylum Chordata; class Mammalia; order Rodentia; family Nesomyidae; genus Cricetomys; species Cricetomys ansorgei. Next base: position 2,384,059 of record JAMJFZ010002863.1, on the reverse strand, counting down.
TGTATATTGTTAATGAGCTTGAAATTAACCAACCACTCCATTGAGAATTGGAAGTAGCACATTAGGTGTAATAAAGAGATGAATACTGTTAGCTTTCTCTTATTGTATGATCTGAATAATTCTCAAAGTTCATAAGCTTTCATTTTCTCAGTCACTCCTCTGAGACATGACTGAGACATTCTGTGACATTGGAGGAATATCAAGTCTATTTTCTTAAGCAATAAGTAGAAAATTTTTATATCCAAAAGAAATGAGATATAGAAGAAAGAGAATTGTGAAAGGGAGAGAAGATTGAAATGATCTCAATTTATTCATTATTATTTCTTTTATTAGAAGAGGTTTTCTAGTAAAGCAGATTCTATGCAGAGGACTCCTATTATAAGTGAGAATTTATAGATGAAGAACAAAGGGTGAGTAGGTAGGGGTAGGTTTACTTGTTTGTTTGTTTTTGTTTTGCTTTGTTTTGTTTTGTTTGAGACAGCTCGAGTCTTAGTACCTAGCCTCACTGTGTGTACACACTTACAGAGACATTTGAGTATCAGAAGATCATTGCTTGAGATTTAGTTAGGCAGATCCAAACTAGAATCAGAGCTTATTCATTTACATATTGTCATATTTTGATGAATTTATGTCTCAGTTTTCTTATGTGTAAATTTGAAATAAATAATTTTGATGATATTTTGTGTCAATTAAATAAAATATTATTAAATAGTTTGGGTACTAAATAAAATATATGTTTACGTTATTACACAGATCAGATATAATAAATTCATTTTAAATGGCAATTATTTTTATTTTCACATAAAATGTAAATGTCTTTTATTTAACCTACTGTTCTATTTATATCTTAGGATGTCAGATAATGTTAAGAGTTAATTTTTCTGTCTGGATTTTAGATGTTATAATGCACTCATTTTTATTCTCTTATCTAAAGTGCAGGAGATAGAAGTACTAGAAAGGAAGAAAACTACCTCACAAAATGGATGAATGTCTTTGAAGCAATCAATACACAGAAAATGGTCTGCTTTCATCCCATCAAATGGAATTAAGCTTGTGAGATCAAAATAACCACAGGGATTCAGGGCAGTCAGAGACTATTCTGATACCAAGAATGTACAGCTGAGTCACTTTAGAAAAGAAATGTATTACAAAAATTTCAAATTGCAATTATGCATGAAATAATTTTATATCATAGGCTGAAAAACTAGAATACTCATCATTTCCTAAAATAATAGGCCCTGATGTTCATGCTGCTGTTTTGTAACTAAAACAACAAAAAAGTAAAAACAAACCTTAAAGCTCCCTCCTGTGTTTACAGAGAGACTACCAAAACAAAACAAAAGAAAACAAACTTCACCCTCAAATAGAAATTAAAATATTTTAGAGGCCTTGAAAGGTAGCAAGAAAATACTAGACAATTTGATCATACAGTTCCAATATTTATTTCAAATAAAAATTGTATCATTCATCATTCTTTTATATCTATGGTACTTCAGGTATAGAAATTACAGTCAGATAATTTTTAAACCTATTTTGAAGCTACTGACATAGTATATATGGTTTATATTCCTAAAATTAATTTGCGTTGAATCTATCAAGTGGTTATATGCAAATTATTTTGTAAACTATCACAATAATTAAAAGCTTCCATTTCCTTTCTCTTTCAGAGATTACTTAATGCAAACATCTTTGGAATGATTATGCCACAAAACCTTCATTATCTTAGTGTGGCTAATGAGAGGGATATACTAGATTAGTAATAAACACTCACTCCTGCAGAGAATTTTTTTCTATAAATGACTTTGTTAGGCATATGTAGAAGCAAACTATGGTGAAACCGACCTATCAATAGCTTCCAGCCTCTAAAACTGCAAGCCAAATAAAACTATTTTATGAAGTTATCTTTCCTCAGGAATTTCGCTTTAGTGATGTAAAAGAGACTGGTAAGCTTCTTAATGCTTACATTATGAGTGAATTACAAACATGTACATTGAAATTAGATGACTTAATTGTGGTCAGACTGAAGACATGGTTGAGGGTGGAGATGACAGGACAATGCTAAAGAAAGAAAATTGACTTAGAAGTAAACTGTCATTTCTATATGAGAATTCAGTGAGGCAGAACATTATATTTTATACATTTTAAGCCTTGAATTTATTTAAAATATAAAAGCATAGGAAAATATCAGACTTAAAATACATCATTTTCCATATAATTGCAGTGATAAATGTATATACCACTGACAACCTTATTTTATCTAGTTTTGTGTAGAAGGTGATTTTTTTAGGAGACAACTTGTTTTCAAACACTGGCTAATAGAGGCAACAAGTACCATTTATTTCTTTCTATGATGGCTTCTTGTTTCTTTAACAAAATATTTCAGAGAATCATCTTATAAGGAGGAAGTGTATACTTTGGTTTCAGTCTGTGGTCATTTGGCTTTGTAGCTTTGGGGTTTAAGGCAAAGTAGTTCATATGTTTTGAGTATAAGGTAAAGGAAATTACATACTTTGTGGCTGGAGGTAAAGAGAGAGACAGGAAAAGAACAGGATCTCAATATCACCTTCGAACACTTTCTTAAAATGACCTAACTTCCTTCTACTAAGCCCTGTGTTAAATGTTGCACAACTTCCCAATTACAAGTTCTGGGCACCATTTACACAGGGATCTATAGTGTTAACTTCAGTGAACAATGTAACTTCCTGACTTAATTAAAAGTGATTCTGGCTTAAAAGTAACAAACAAAACAAAATAACCTTTCACAGGGAGTTATATTTTATAGGAATACTACCCTATTCTTCAGTTGCTTTCCACACACTGTGGACTATTAGACCTTTTAGAAATTACTTTAGTATATTCTCCACAATCTGTCCTTTCTATAACTCTTGACTCTTGTTTCAATCGTGAAAGATTTCTGGCAATGATGAATAAGATCATTTATGAGTTTCTATTAAATGGTATCAGTCAGGAGCTGCCTTGAGCCTGGCAACCACAACACATCAGCAACAATGGAAAAAAGACAGAGAAACTTGTGATAAAAACTCAAGTACTCTTAGTCATGGTTACCTTTGCTCTTCCTGAGGTGAGGTTGAGGATTTAGTAATTTAGTAAAAGGATTTAGTAAAAATCTGTGATAATCACACAAAATTTTAGAACTGACTTTATAAGGTGAATTAGAAATAAAATGGTTCCTGTTATGGTACAGATTTCCTAGGGCTGCCATAGCAAACTACCATCAACTTTATAGACTTAAATAGGAGTAAATATTTATTCAAAATTCAAGATACCAACTATCCAGAATCAAGGTACTAGCAAAGTTGCTTCTTTCTCAAAGTTCACACCAATTATTGCAGGTACCTTCCTTAGAGCCTTTTAGGGTGGTTTCCTTCGCTTGTGGCATCATGACCACAATCACTAGACACTGTCTTCTCACAACCTTTATATTACTTTCTATGTTTCTAAACATGTATCAAAGTTCCATTGCTTTTCTCTTACAGTGATACCAGTTAGAAGATAGATGCAGATCCTATCTGAAATCCAAAATGACTTCATTTTGGGGCCTTCAAATAAACAACTACGGATATCATCTAACCAAAGAAGGCTACATTGCAATATTTTTGGCAGTCTTTTGGAAACACTACAGAATCTATTTATATTTGTAGTTTTCAATAATTGTTTTGTGAGTGAAAACTCTCATAAAACAGAGAGGTATAAAATTTACAAATACACTATTCTAATTTGCTTTGGAAACTATAAATTCTGTGCCTTGCATTTTCCTGGGCATCTTTTTTGAAATTTCAGAACAAAATTCAGGGAAACTTGAAAGTAAGAATGCAGTAATGATGCTTAAAGAATTACTTATTTTTTTAATAAAATGAAATTATTTTGGATCATGTCTACAATCATGTATAAAATGCCATACTGAAATGAATAATATTATATGCTAGTTAAAAATATGAAAGAAAAATTATAATCAAGTATTATATAGCTAGAATTCTATCAGTGATTTATATTAGTAGAATATTAAATTTCTACTACTAAGAATTTTTTTGTTGTTGTTGAGTAGCACAATAAGATTTCAGTATATTTGAAAACAATCAGGACCTCTTTGACTCAAACTACTGTTTCTAAAGCTAATTTGTGTGTATTAAAAATTAAGTAGTAATGTTCTTATAACTTTCTTGAGCTTATACCTCTAATAATAGGTTTAGTAATTGACTTATGTGGAAAGATTCAACAAAAATTCATATAAATGAGTTAAGGAAGGAAGCATTATGATAAATTCTGTTTCAGATATTATATTCAAACTTTCAGACTAGAAACTATTGAGATGCCTTAGGCTCATCTTTAAGATATATTATATGATAGTGCATTTTATAATCCCATAGCTTCTGACTCCTTCTGTATATTCTACAGTAACATTGCTTCAACAATGTCAATGCTAGGATTGCAAATTTTTGATAGAAGACAATAGAAAATCTTCAGCCTTTTTCATTGCTTTTTTTTCATTCCTCCTTCTTCTAATGGTACCTAAGAGCAAATCAAGAACCATACACATGTTGTCAAAAACAATCATTCAGTCAGCCACTTAACAAACTCCTTATTGTTTTGTGTATTTTAAGTAACTTGTACTAAATTTGTTCTTTAATAATTTTGTACATATACAAAATATATATTCTCTGATTACTATAACATCCCAATGGCTTTCATACTACTTCTACCTCTACAACACCCCCTCATCTCTACAAATCCTTTTCCCACATGCATACCTTTTTGTTTTGAGGTCCACTGAGTTTCACAAGGATTGTTTGCAAGACTATGAGCTTGAAACTTTCCATTGATACCTGGTAGGCTACTCAGGAGGTACATTATGAAGATAATGAGTATATATCCCTAGAATCTAACAGCAACTAGTGCTTCTGCAGGGAGAGGCAAGATTCCTGGCCTAGCACAATTCCTCTTGATTCTTGAAAGGATCACTCTTGTGCAGGCTCATGGCAGGTACTCCAACTATTGTGTAATAATGGCAACACTGGCTATACCATTCCAAGTAAATGAGGTTTCCAATACCTCTAATGCTGTTTTTTAATTGTTTGAAATTCAGATATTTAAACATGAAACACAGAAATTCTGTCAAGGCTACATTGTCTGATGACCTACCCAGTATACTTGAGCTCTCCGGGTTCTTATTATAAGTGCTCTGTCCCATGATTAATGATCAAATACAACTACCATTCTAGCTGTAGCAGTATAACTTATGGAATGTGAGAGCCATGCCTCTTCAAGATGACAGATTAAACTGATTCTGACGTATTGTATCTGGCAATAAAATCAGATATACTGTGATACAAATTAATTGTCCCTCAATCTCATCTTTTACTTTAAAACAAAAGAAAGAAAAAGAAAAGAAAAAAAAAGAAAAAGAATGTAAATATTCTATGTTTTCCAGTCAAACTTTGGGTGTTAGTATATGATTCACACAAACAGTACATCTGGCATGTACTGTGAGCACCACCCAGTGGCAGATACACAGATTTGAAATTATTATTGTTATTATATTACATTTTTGCAGGTAATGGTCCCAAATGCTAAAGAAGGGAAAGGGAAGCTGCTGAAATTCAACTGGTATTTAATTTTGTCTACAATTGTCATTGAGATATGAAAACAGGTTCTCAAAGTCTACACCTTTAAAATTAACTATGAGGCTGAACGGAAATAAAGAGAACAGAAATTAAATGTGAAATTGGATTGCAAATTTAAAAAAAATAGTTCTTTCAGAATTTCATACAATGTATTTTAATCCACCCTCTCTCTCTACCCATTCAGCTTTGTGACCTCTTTTGTGAGCCCAGTAAGTACAATTTGTGCTGCCTATATACTATTCTTGGGTTTGTGGCTCTCCACCAGAGTGTGGTAGACTTATCAAGTGCTACATTCTTAGAGGAAATTGAAGTTTCCTCTATCAGTAGCTGTCAAATTGCAATGGAACCTTGGCTAGATTAAAACAAGTTTTTAATGTTTTAAAAAACGAGGTAGAAGGAGAAAAAGATAATGAATTAGGAGGAAATTGAAAAGATTGGATTTAAAGGGGATCATTATGAATAAAAGTACAAGACAAAACTATATTCTTCCATTTCCTAACAAATTTTAATAAAGTGTGCTTTTAATCATTTTGTTTATTTAATTTTAGGTATATGCATGTGCTCCTGAGTGTGTATAAATGTACATTCATGAGTGTGGAGGTCACAGCAGATGGTGGATCTAGTGGAACTTGAGTAGCGGGCAGTTATGAGCTGCCTTGTAGGTTCTTGGAACTGAAACTTGAGTCTCCTGGAAGAGTAGTCAGTACTCTTTAACTGCTAAGCCATCTCTCCAGCCCCCCAAATTTTTTAAGTTGTACTTTGAAAGTAGATTACTAACTAGCAGGTTTCTGCTAGTTTGGTTTTTCTTTTTTCATACATTCTTAGTTTTGGTTAACTCACTCACTACCTTCCTCTCTAACATTCCCTCACTGTCTTCTCTGTTTAATCTTCTAATCTTCAGGGTACCCCTCCCCTCTTCTTTCTTTTCATGCAGTTCTATTATCTCTCCATTTCTCTTACTTTCTAATAGTTGGGTTGTAAGATTGTAGATTTACATGTAGCTTTTGATATGCAATTTATTTAGGAGTAGTCCTTCCTTTTATATCTTGATTTCCCCCATATTCTTATACTCCTTTATGACTAAGTTTTTCTGCATACAGTATTCACCTCCACCACTTTCATTTTATCTGTGTTCTACTATTTCCCCTCCCATAACATGAACTCTCCCCCTCCCATTTCCTCATTCTGCTTTCCTAGTTTTCCCTTGTACGCCAAGTTAATATGTAAGACAAAAGATTTGGAGCTAGGATCCTCATAAATAATAACATACAGTGCTTGTCTTTCTTGGCCTGAGCAATATATTAAATTATACTAAAGTATAAGTGTTTCACTTCTATTCATTTTCCTGCTAAAGCAGTGAGACAACTTGAAGAAGATTAAGGGAGTACAAAATGAGGGGAATGAGTCAAAGTATCTTCATTTATGTATAATATGATTTTATACATAAATGACCTAAACATTTAACCAGGAAACTACTACAGCTGAAAAACACTTTCAAAAAGTAACAGGATGCAAAAATTGGACTGGAGAAGAAATCAGGGAAACAACACCATTCATAATAGCCTCAAATAATACATAATGTCTTGGGGTAACACTAACCAAGTAAGTAAAAAGTCTTGTATAGTAAAATCTTTAAGACAATCAAGAAAGAAATTGAAGAAGATGTCATAAGATAGATCATTCATGCTCAAGGAACTGTAGGATTAATATAGTAAAGATGGCCATCTTACAAAAAGAAGCATAGAGATCCAATTCAATCTCCATCAAAATTCCAACAAAATTCTGCACACAATGTGGAAAGATAATCTTCAGCTTCATATGTGAACACAAAAAGCCAAGAATATCTAAAACAATATAATCTCAAATAATAAAATAGCTATGGGAGGTATCACTATCCACAATCTCAAACTCTACTACAAAGCTATAGTAATAAATATAGCATGGTATTGATACAAAAACAGACACATTGCTCTATGGAATCAAATTGACAATGCAGACATAAGTCCAAACACCAATGGACTTTTGTTTATTGTAAAGAAGCTAGAAATGCAAACAAAGAAGACAGTATTTTCAACAAGTGGTGCTGGCCAAACTGGATGGCTCCACTTAAAAGAACATAAATAGATCAAACTTCTTCACCCTCCACAAAACTCAACTCCAAATGGATCAAAGAACTCAACATAAAATCAGATACACTGAACCTGTTAATAACGAAAGTGAGGAGTAATATTGATTTCATTGGCAGAGGAAACAAATTTCTGTACAGAACACTGTTAGACCAGGCACTAAGATAAAAAATTAATAAACGGGACCTCATGAACTGAAAGATTCTCTATGGCAAAGGACACCATTATTTGAACAAAGTGTCAGGTTACAGAATAAGAAAATATTTTCACCAACTTCATTTTCGATTGAGGGTCAATTTCCAAACTATATAAATTATTCAAAAAGCTGGTAATTTTTAAAAAACCCAATTAAAAAGTGGGCTATAGAGGAATCTCAATGGACTAAGAAAAATTTAAAGAAATATTCAATAGCTTTAGTCATCAGGGAAATGATAATCAAAATAAAGATTTTGTCTTGTACCTGTCAGAATGGCTAAGATAAATAACAAAAATGACAGTTCATGCTGGTGAGGATGTAGAAAAAAAGAAACACTTCTGAATTGCTGGTAAGAATGCAATTGGATGTCTCTCATTGGGCCCAATAAAGTTTCCATTACTGGGAATGAATTACATGTGCATCAAAGGAACCGCATGTGATCCTAAAATTACCAAGGCTATAGGTTGCTCTCTACAACCATTCCCCCAAAGGAGAAGGGTAAACACTAACTCAGCTACAAACATTTTCATCTATAATTATGACCTGCCAATAACATGCACTAGTACAATATTGATACAAAATCTGTAAAAATAACCATCTATTTGTACTTAAGGGTCACCCCATGCAATGTAATTCATCCCTGACAGTGCTCAGGAGACCAAAAACCTGAAACTAGATATGCCAGGGACCTGGTGGAAAACAACATGCTAGTATTCTGCTACAGGAACATAGCAATAAAATGACTCTTAACAGCATTCTGCTATACTTAGATCAGTGATCAGTGCCTTGCTCAGCCATCATCAGAAGAGCAGGTCTCCCTGGGACACCAACTAAACATGGCACAATGAGATAGAGTAAGATTAGGCACAAACCCCCACATCAAGGCTGGACTGGGGAGCCCAACAGAAGGAAAATGGTCCCAAGAGCTGGCAAAAGAGTCAGAGAAACACCCACTCTTCCTGTTAAGACTCCTACAAAACCATTCAGAGGACCTAGCACAGACCCATGCAGACTCCCCAATTGCCACCTCAGTCCCTGTGAGCCCATATGAACTCTGTTTTGTTGATTTTGTGGGCCGTGTTCTCCTGGTGTCCTTGGCCACTATGGTGCCCATAATCCTTCCTTCCCTGCTTCTGTGGGGTTCCTAGTGCTTCGAGGGGAGGGATCCCATGGAGATCTCAAATTTAGGCTCTCTCCAACTAATATTTGGCTACAAGTCACAGACTGAGAAAGGTTAGCTAACAAGGATGGCTTTATGGGGGAAAAATGGATCTTCCTTGGAAGAGAAAATAGAACAGATTTTTCAGGTGGAATGGGGACAAGTGGGTATGAGAACAGGAAGTATCAGTGATGGGAGGAATGGAGTAAGACAGTGTAAGGAGAGGTGACTGGAGTTGGGGAAGGCATTTGGGGGCATTGTGGAAACCCAGTACAATGGAAACTCCCTGGAATCTATAAGGCCTCCTAGTAATGGGGCCTATGGAGCCTGAGTTGGCCCTCTTCTGTAACCAGGCAAAGCTTTAGGTAGTAGAATTAGGTCACCAACCAAGCCACAAAACATTTGACCTACAATCTGTCCTGCCTGCAATATCTTCTGGGGCAATGGTTGTGTAGAACTAGTGTTTCCCATGAATGCAACAACTTCTTCTGGCCTCTGCAGGCACTCCATGCATACACTACACAGATATACATAGAATAATTTAATAGTTAGCAATGTACATACCACTAAGTTATTTTTCTGATGCTATCAGAAGCATTGCTATTTTACAATGAAAGCAACTTTATGAGTATAGTTTAGTAAACTAGAATCTACACAAAATATTAGTAATTGCATCTTTCTCTTTGAGTAATTTGGTCAACAATACACGTTTGTTTTTAGGGCTGAGGGTTGATTGTGAGCCTTACATATGCTAGGAAAGAGTCCTACTATTGAGCTTCACTCCTAGGCCTAGTGCTGAACATTAAGTGATATATTATAAAGATCTTTACTAATGTCATAGTTAAATAAGACATATAAATAAATCTCTTAACTAAATAAAACTGAAGATTTTATAAAAATATACCTTATGAGTCACTATTCAAAATGATGCTTTCTTAATATTGAGTTGTATTTAACCAAAATGTATATTATTTGAAATATTTGTCTTCCTTTTAATCATAGTATGTATAAATACATATCTTGAAATTTTTATCTTTGTTTTCACTATCATTATTAGGGTGGGCAAACAATCATGTCCATACTCATAGAGTAAGATCAAAAATAGAGCCATAAATGGCTATTATCTTTCGGTTTTCGCAAATCTCAATCTCCAGATTAATTTATTTTTTTATTGATAACAGATACTTTTCTAAAATAATATATCCAGATTATGTTTTCCCCTCTTTATCTACCTCCTCTTCCATCTGGATCCAACCCCTTTCTGTCTCTCATTAGAAGACAGTTTTATAAGAGATAATAAAAAATACAATAGAATACAAAACAATATAATAACATAAAAATTAATATAACAGAATTTGACAAAACAAACAGAAGGAAAAAGAGTCTAAGAGAAGGCACAAGAGTAAGAGGAGAGGAGGCAGAGATGAAGAACTGCAAATAGCCTATCTGCTTCCTTGGCTGGAGTAGACTGTAGATTCTCAGCAGATTAAAATATTTTTTAAATAACTTTTCTGAATACATAATGTTTTTTGGTAATTTTTCCTATACTATAATATAATTGTATTTGATGTTATAATCAATCTAGAGATAATGAAAATGTGTGAAAATACAACATCAATGTAAGAGAATTAGATATCTTCAGATTTTGGTGTCCAGGAAAGATCCTGGAGTCAATTTTATATAACATTGAGAGATGGCTTCAGGTATATATATAATATATAATAGCTATAATTTATGACATTACTCCAGGCAATAGAATATATTTAATTTTCTCCAAGCAGAAAAAATAGTAAGTTTTTGTGGAATCTCATTTTCTGTCACTTACCAATGGCATTGTATTAAACAGTTTCTTAATTTCTTAGTTTATTATATATTTAGTATTATCATTAAAACCATTTTATGTGTGTTCATCTATCACTAGGTGATTTGCCATAAATATACATTATTGGAAAAATAGAGATGCATATATATTTATTTTATTTTTAATTTTTGTTTTTATTTGGTTTCATTTTTATGACAGAATCTGTCTATGTAACCCTGGCTGTCCTGGAACTCTCTGTGTAGAACATGTTGGCCTTGAACTCACAGAGATCTAGCTGCCTCTGCCTCCTGAATTCTGGGTATAAAGCTGTGTCCATCATTTCTGATTATCTATCATCTACATTTTATAATGTATAATATATGGTTGTTATACATATTTTTAAAGGGAGTCAAGACTAATATTATTTGAAAGGGCAAACATAAAATTTATCCAAAAGAAAATGAAAGAAATTATGTTGAAGATGAGAATATGAATATCTTTCACTTGATAGGATAAGGCAAAAGAAAACAACACATGAACATCTGTAGGTTTTCTGTACATTTCTCTTATTATTAGAGTTTATCACCATTTTTGCTGCTGATTACTTATAAAATTTTTAAATGTACAGATAACCTATAGATGTCAATGTGTTCTTAGAATAATAGAGAATATATGTCAACATAGGTTATAGCACATAAAATTTTAAGAAATAAAAGCAAATGATATTATTTATAATCATACATTATGACAATAAAAATATGTACTAAGAGCACACTGAACTAATACTAACTTAAAGATATGTTCATATCTAAGTGTCTTTTAGATATTAGGCACTATGTCTAATTCTGGACTGAAAAGTAATTTTTCTTTTAAAATAAAACAACTGAAAGGATAAAGGCCTGTCTGCATGCCTATTTAATCTTAAGACATATATTTACCGTCAGTACACAATGCATAATGTAAGGATCTAGTAAATTTATAGACACAGTCTTAATTCAATCCAAACTGGCAATATTATGAAAATTCAACATGTATTTGTATTTCCAACTCAGGAACTCTAATTATGATTAGTATTCTTGAAAGAAGTCAATTCAATTCAATTAATTCATGTATTTAGGACTTATTAATTTTTAAGTATATCAGCTGTTTTAGCAAAGATGCTATGGAGTATAACATAGTGTGTTGCTACAGAATTTGAGGAGGGAATGAATTTATATCAGGAGAAGGAGCAGAGTCTCATTGATGATATTATTAATATGTTTGGGCTCTAAAGGATGATAGATATTTTCTGAGTAAATAAAATGTAAATAAAATTCTCTATGGGGAGTATAGCAACTAACAATTTTAAAAAACAACAAAAATGTTATGTTTAGTTACTCTTGCAAGTATAAAGAGACTAAACTGACAGACCAAAGCAAGGAATTGGAAATATTTCTTGACATTTTCAAAAACTGAACATTATATTCACACTAATGAAAAGACATTGAAATTTCAAGCTGGTTATGGATTATCACATTTGTAAGTTAGGAATATTGGTGCTTATACTGAATAGGAGTATGAGGGAAAATGGTGGAGGTGTGATAGAATGCAGAAACAAATGGAGGGCAACTGCAAGAAGCTTAGATAAAGATTCTAAGAATCTGAATCAGAGCAATGAAACTCAGGTAAGTGAGCCTAAGTGATAATTTAGAATATTGAGACCTTAATCTTTTTCTTTACCTGAATATACTGTGCACAAACATTATTATCCAAATCATTAATTTAGCAACCTCAGACCCCTTTATACCCATCCCTGCATTGGGCAGCATATATACTTCCCTTTGAATAACAATATACTTGTCATTCCTCCTATCAGGGGTCAGATTTCGACAGTTTCTATTCAAATATGTTTGCAATGTATCTAGGAAGGAATAATAGAAAGACATATTCAGCACTCAAGAAAGGGAAGCAGGGAACCTAGCTGTAGCTCTTTACTTTTCTCTCTTCCTCCAAATCCATTCCCCCAGTCTCATCTGCAGCTTTGTGCTAGATAACTTGCTGAGATCTCCTTTCTTTCGAATGTACCCATCTCCAGTGCATCACATAGAACTTTCCTTGCAAACTTTCTTTTTCCAGCCCATTGCTTCATTCCAGCCTCCAACTCCAGAAGGCATTCACTGGCAACCCTCAGGCCACAACAAGGAAGCTGGTAGATTAATTGGGGATACTCCTCTCTCCCTTCTCTCTTCTAAATCTAATGCTCCAGTCTCACCCTCAATTCTGTAGCAAACCAACTTCTGTGGCCTCCCTCTCCTCTCTCCTCCTATCTCCAGTGGATCACACAGATCTTTACTGACAACTTTCCTTCATACTCATCATGTTATTCCAGACACCAACTCCAGTAGATATTCCCTAGGAACCCACCAGTCAAAACTGCCAGAGAAGCAAGTAAAACAAGCAAATGGATAGGAAAACTTCAGGTTCTCAGTCTCTCTTCTCTACTCCATATCCAATCTCCCAGTCTTATCACCAGTTCAGTAACAAACCACATGTTGTGGCCTCGCCTCACTTTCTGCACCCATTCCCTGGGAACTAAGCAGTTCCTGGTGGAAAACCATACAGATTTCCTACCACCAGTGGGCCTTCTTAGGCCCTTTCTTACTCACTCATCCTTATTCCTAAGTGTCAGCCCCAATGCTTAGAAACATATTTTACACAGAACACCCCAGTGGCTACATCTACCTCATAAGAATTCCCTATGAGGCAACACACAGCCACCACATCCTGCTAAGAACCAGAGAGAACAACAGAAACAAAGCAACAAAACATTCACCCAACAAAGCAAGACCAGATACCAGCACCAAGAATTACAATCTTTCCAAACACAGATGCTTAGACACCAACATAAAATCGCAACAAATAACAACTACAGTGATATGTATCTACTAAATCACTGCAAAACTAAAATGGTAGGATCTGATAATTGCAACATAGCTAAAGTACAAGTAAAAGATCATGAAATAGCCATTATGGATATAAAACAGGTCCTAAAAAACAAAATGAATATATCACTTAAGAAAATCTTTGAAAACACAAACAAAGAGTCAGAAGAAATTAATAAAAGAGTCTAAGACTTGAAAGTAGAAATAGAATCAATAAAGAAAACCCCTGGTCCTAGAGGTATCAGCATCTGTACAATATAATCTTAAGCTTAGACCTAGAAGGCTCCAGCTGCCATACTATCAATTCTTCAAGATGCAAGCCTAAACCTAGAAGGCTTCAGCCTCTATAAAATCTAATCTGAAAACATAAACCTAGAGTGTTTCAGCCTCAGAGATTAAGACTGACTGGGTTCACTCTGACCAGCTATCTTCTGAACTACCTCTTTTCATTCTGATCTGTATTGTGAGCTCTGAATTATAAATTGTAAACCATCTGCTTCTGACTCTCTGATTTCTCTTTGCTTTTTCTGGACTGACTCTGCTCTTCCCTGAGCTGACTGCCTGACTGAACTAACTCATCTTCTTCTGAACTGACTCTCTGAACCAAACTGTCTGTGAACTGAGAACTTTCGTTTATATTCTAAGAATTCGGCATGTCCTCACTCTGACTTAATCTCAGACTTCACTCTAATTCAGTCTCAGGCCTTACTCTGATTAAGTCTCAGAGTTTGGGATGAAAGGCATCACTACCATTGCCTTCAGAGCATTTCATCTGAATCACACAGGTCTCTGAATGTGATTCTTTCATACAGGCCTTTGGATGTGATCCCTTCCTAGCGATCACACAGGTCTTTCAATGTGATCTTTTGCTAGAGCAGCCATGATGCTGGATCAAAAAATTAGATGTTCTACTACATAAAATAAAATTATGTGGCATGGTTTTAGGGGCTGTGAGACTTTAAGAAGGTGAAACAATGCTTCTCTTTCTCTTCTTCATCTAAACATTACTACATCCTGTTGTACTAGGGGATTACTGAGAAACTCTCAACTTGTGACTAGTCAATATGAGGTAATTATTTTATTTATTGAAAGTTAATAATTTATTTGATACATGAAAACAAAAATTTTGTCTTCATGTCAAACTTGCATTACTGTGAATTTTTTTCATTTGTCTGTGTGAATAATATGAAAAATCCTGTGTTTCAAAAACTATTGCAACTTTGATAACATTCACATAGCTAACTCATCAATGATGGTTAGTCATTTATTTAGGATCAATCTTATCAACAACTCTTTCTATTACTTAATTTACATGCTAAATAGCTTCCTAAAATAATACATGAAAACCACATTAAAAACCAAACCAAACCAAACCAAACCAATCAAAAACAAAGTAGAGTGAGAGAAGGCCAATACTTCTTAAATTATTCCACAAAATAAAAGAGAAGAAGCTTTGCCAAATTTATTTTATGAAGTCACAGCTATCCTGATATCTAAACCACATAAAGACACAACAAATAAAGAGAATTATATACCAATTTGAGTAGATGCCAAAATACTCAATAAAATACTTGCAAACCAAATCTAAGAGCACATCATAAAGTTCATCCTACATGATCAAGTAGGCTTTATCCAAGAGATGTAGGGATGGTTCAACATACGAATATAAGTCAATTTAATCCTCCATATAAGCAAATTAAAAGACAAAAAAACAGAATGTCATTTTCCTAGATACAGAAAAGGTCTGATAAAATCCAACACCCCTTCTTGATAAAAGTCCTGTAAAGATTAGGGATATAAGGTACATACATATACATAATAAAGGCAGTTTACAGCAAACCTATAACCAACATTAAATTAAACAGAGAGAAACTCACACAATTCCACTAAAATCAGGAACAAGACAAGGTTGTCCACTTTTTC
Organism: Cricetomys ansorgei; assembly: GCA_026225945.1. NCBI lineage: Eukaryota > Metazoa > Chordata > Mammalia > Rodentia > Nesomyidae > Cricetomys > Cricetomys ansorgei. The sequence continues at coordinate 2,368,291 of JAMJFZ010002863.1, read as the reverse complement.
CATATCTGTTTAATATAGCACTTGAATTCTAAGCTAGAGCAAAAGGACAACTGAAGGAGATCAAGAAGATACAAATTGAAAAAAACAAAATCAAAGTATCTTCATTTGCAGATGGTATGATGGTATAAATAAGTTACTCTCAGAATTCCACCTGGAAACTCCTATAGCTAAAATAAACTTCAAGTAAAGTAGCTGGATACAAAATTAATTTACAAAAACCAATAGCCTTTCTACATACAATGAAATCAAGGAAACAACACCCTTCACAAAAAAAAGCTCAAATAATATAAACTTTCTTTGGGTATGTCTAACTAAGCAGTTGAAAGACTTGTATCATAAAAATTTCAAGTCTTTGAAAAAAGAAATTGAAGTAACTGATATCAGAAGTTGGCAAGCAGGATAAATATAGTAAAAATATCTATCCCACCAAAAGCAATCTACTGATTCAAAATAATCTCCATCACAGTTCTGAGACAATTCTTTATAGATCTTGAAAGGTCAATTTTAAGTATCATATGGAAATACAAAATACCCAATCCTGAATAATAAAAAAACTCCTTGGAAGTATCATCATCTCTTACCTCAAATTGTACTACACAGCTATAGAAATAAAAACACTTGGTACTGGCATAAAAAGAGACACATTGATCAAAGTAACTGAATTGAAGACCTATAAGTCCACATACCTATCAAAATCTGATTTTTGACAAAAATGGCAAAAATATTCACTGGAAAAAAAGCAGCATTGTCAGTGAATTGTGCTGGACAAATGTATAGAATGTGTTAGGAAAATTCAAACAGATTCATACTTATCACCCTCCACAAAACTCAATTCAAAATGGATCAAACACCTTAGCAAAGTACACTTATCCTGAAAAAAAAAAGAAAAGAAATGGGAAATAGTCTTGAACTCCTTAACACAAGAAAAAGACTTCCTGAACAGAACTCCATTAGCACAGGCACTAAGAACAACATTCAATAAATGGAACCTCATGAAACTGAAAAGCTTTTGTATTGCAAAGGATATTATTATTCGGATGAGGTGGCAGCCTACAGTATTTTTACCAACTCTACTTCTGATAGAGGGCTAATATCTAAAATACATAAATAACTCAAAAATCTAGATAGCAAAAGAACAAATAATCCAATTATAAAATGGTGTTTAGTTCTAAACAGAATTCTCTTTTGAGAATTCTCAAATGGCTGAGAAACAATTCTAGCATCCTCCATCATCTGAGAAATGGAAATCAAAAATACTTTTAGATTTCATCTTGTACCTGATCAATGAAGATCAATGAAACAAATGACACCTCATGCTGGTGAGGATAGGAGTAACGGGAACATTTATCCATTGCTGATAAGTATACAAACATGTAAAACCACTATGCAAATCAGGAAGATTAAAATCAATCTTCCTCGACATCCATCTATAGTGGGGTAGCTACAAGATAATAGTAGAGGCCAAGTGGCACCTAAGATTGCCTCCCGCCTGGTAGAGTATCCACATGACCTCTTCATCAGCAAGTTCTTTTACATTGAAAACTGGGGTGCATCAACCATTACATCTATAAATCAGGCCTTTTTAGCAATATAAATCACACATCCTGCCAGTGTTTCAGACTTCAAGCACAATGATTATACAAGGGTACACACACAACAATCAGTAAATGCAATTTTCTGGAGATATGTCCCAATAGACCCCAATAAATACCTACATAATGCACTGAACATGGAGAAGTCAGGCTGGAACATAAAGAGAGCCTTCATTCCTACATGGTAGTGTCTTTAGTAAAGTAAGGTACTCTGCTCCCTTCCAAAGGAGAAACATACCCTTTGATATACAACAGTACCCTGCCTGGAAGATAGGCTAGTACAATGGTAGCACAAATGTGTGGAAGTAACCAACCAATATCTAGTTTGACTGAATACCAATTTTATGAGATGAAAACCATAAGAGACATTGATTGGTGATCCAGAATCTGAGATTAGATAGCCCAGGGACCTAGTATAAAACCAAACACTATTTTTCTAAGAAAAAAAAAAGGAATTAAATGACTTCTAAAGTCTAATGACATTCTGGTATACTCATAGATCAGTGCCATACATAGCCATCATCAGAGAACTTTCCTTCTTCAGCAGATGGGAACAAATACAAAGACCCACAGTCAGACATTGTGCAGAAAATGAAAGATCATGTAACATGCATCCTTAAATGTGATACGCTTTTTCTCAGAGCTCAGGGACACTGGTTTAAGAGGAAGTGGAAAAGGTGTAAAATCCAGAAGGAAAGAAGGACACCAAGAAAACAAGGTCCTATAAACCAACAGGATAAATGCACATATTAACTCACATAGAATGAGGCAGCATGCACAGGACATGCACAAGTCTGTACAAGATGGGGTCTAGAGCTGAAAGGAGAAGTACACACACACACCCCAGATCCCCAGCACTATACGGTCATCAGAAAATGAACTCAATTGCATCATTGGAGGTTTCTTGTCTCATAATAATGCTGTATCAGGACTTAGTAAAATTTCATCATTTAATTATTTTTTATTTTACACATCATGTTCTTTTTAACTCTATAGGTGCTTTGTGTACATATTATGACTTCCATTTCAGTGTTTTTATGGAGTTCTTGAGTGTGTGAATGAGTGGGTCTCCAATTCTGATTCCATAGCTGTTTCATGTGTGTCTTTTCTTGGGCTTTTTCCTTCTATTCGTTTATTTTGTCCTATTCCAATGTATTATGTGTTTTAACTTTATATCTTATTCTATTTTATTATTATCCCTTAGAAACATTTTTGTTTTGTAATGAGAAACAGGAAGGGAGTAGATCTGAATGAGAGAAGAAATAGGGAGCAAAATACCCTGTTTTTTCTATAAAACAAGCAAGAATATATTCTCCCCCTGTATACAGGGAAGAATAACTACTTAATTCAATAAAATATGAAACACCTAATGGATTGTCCCTACCTTGATTCTTTTACTTACTTGATTGAGCTTATGAACTATAGAAACATGATGATCTTGAGTCCCATGACCCAAATAGTCAGTCTTCCTCTCTGAGGCCTCAATATACTGACAGGGGAACTCTACATTCTGGGATAAATGAAGTTTTCTTTCCATTAAGGGAGCTAACTGGGCAACAAGAACTGCAGACAACAATCAATGGCTACTCATTCTGAGGATACAAATAAATTAAGTAATGGGGTTCAGATCCTGACATTGACCTTTAATCTGTCCTGGAGGAGCCAGCTGGTAGACACGGTCTTCATTGTATTTGTTAAGTGTAACTTAGAGGAGAGAAAAAAGAGAGAGAGAGAGAGAGAGATAAAAGGAAAGCCAAAATTATGGTAGCTATAATTGGGAGTCTGCTTGAGAGAACCCCAGAAGTCTGAAAGAACTCACTTTAAATGGTAGAAAATTCAACAGTGAGCAAAAGATCTCTCACAGTCTCCTGTTGTCTGTGAAAAAAATACAGAAAAAAACAAAACTAGCTCAAACCCTTGGGACTGGAAATTAACACTTAAATCTTGGAGGAGGCAAAAGATGTCTAGGACTCTAATGACCATTCCTGGATAGGCCATCTTCTCAGTCCATCACTGTTACTTGAGAGGGAGGTCAAAATAGAAGCAGTTAATATACCTAACAAATAGCAGTAATTCCTGCAGAGCTACCAACAAGATAGTAGTAAAACTTAAGACTGGAGTAGGAAAGCTAATCAGAAAGCCAGGGTAGTTGTCCAATGGCACCCTCTGTCTTACCTATGCTCCTCTCAGCCAGTAATTAGAACCAAGATATTCTAGTGAGGGGATTTATTGTACACAAGGAAAAGTTGTCATTGTCTTTCATTCAGGATAGTGTAACACTATGGTGATGGTTTCAAGGTGTTTTAAAGAAACAAGACTGGGAGTCAATGTAAGATTCATATGTCAGGCTTGTCACATAGCAACCTGGGTTAACAACCCAGGATTCAAACCACCTCCATTGTTAAACCCTGTTCAGAGATGAGGCATATTCCCAGAAGAAAACTGACAATTAGATTTTACTCACATGTCAGTTTTTATAGGGTATAAACTCCTGCTCATAGTGACAGATGCCTTTTCAGAGTAGATACAGGATTTTATAAGCAAACTGAGATATCACAGAAATAAGAAAAAATTATCCCTCTCTTTAGGTTGCCTCATGTCACAACAAAGTGACAATGGGCTTTCCTTCACTTTGCAGATAACCCAAGGAATTAGTGATATTCAACACTAAGTGCATTCTGCTTGGTGAACTTCAGTCCTCTAGAGAAGTTGAAAAGGCAATTAAACCTTAAACAGCATCCTAGGCAATCTTTGTTAAGAGACCTCAGAAAACCAACTAACTATACTCATCACATTAGTGAGGATTCAAGACACTCCAAGAACAAAAATAAAACAGCTTTTCACAAGATGCTTTATAGGAGACCATTTTTATGTAATGACCTAATAAACCCAGAGACAAAACAGATTCTAAAATTCCTTATGAATTTGGGATACTTCTAGAAGGCAATTTGGATAATTTTGATAATCATCCTTTTTCTTCAATGCCATGGCTTCATTGAGCTCAAGATCAACCTTAGGAAGCAAGAAATAATATAGACACAAAAGAATGGCTTTCATTAGACTAACTTACTCCAAGTGGAAGGGACATTATAATTTCCTCCCTGCCACCCTGATGGCACTGAAGTTTATTGGGGTGAAAATCTTGGTTGATCTTTTCAGGGTTAACCCTATCTCAGACTGCAGATCCATCAGAGACAATGGAGTACCAACATGAGACTACTGCCGATCTAACAATGCTCTTCAGAAAACAATCAAGAGAAAAATACAACCTAAGAATGAAGGTTTCAGTCTGTCCACTGACCTTCATCAGTTTTCTAGGCTTTTGCATTTTTGTCTTATTTAGAGACTGTTCACTAGGGAATTTGGTGCTTATGATGTGATTAATCAAATTACACATTTAATTTCACTGAAACCTACTGGTTATATCTTTACACACTGAGAAGGGGCTATGTGAAGTTAGTACTAGCACAGAACTGGTCCCTATTACAGGTTTATTTGAAAGATAGCACTGAGGTCCTTCTGGATACTGTATCCTTCTGGATACTCGGTAGCTACTGGTATTCATGCCAGGAAGAACTAGAAACATACTTAGGAATATATGGCACCTTTCAGAATTAATCCCTAATGGTAACAGTTTTCTTTCTGTGAGGTCATAATTCAACTCACACATATTTTCAACTGTTAAACTCTCTTACCTGTGAAGTAAGAAGGGCTCAGGTCCCTGAATGGAAAGGCAAGTTCATGTACATACATGTTCCTTGTGGGAAGCCTTAAACTGATTAATCATTTAGCAGGAATCATACTTAAGCACCCTCAACTATATCTTCTCTTGAATTTTCTCCTTCCCTTGTTCCTTGTCCTTGATACTCCACTTGACTAGTCATGCAGTCAGCTCAATGCAGACTTCTGAGCAGGGCCCTCTTCTGAACCAATTTAAAATCTCGTCCTACAAAAACACACTAAAGATTATTGTTTTCCCCTCACTAAGAGTATTCACAAGTTCTTCCAGCTTCTAAAGCTATGATAAAAGAGGCACTGTGTACTTTCAAAGGCCAGACAACCAAAAACTTCCAAAATAACCTAAAATATTCATTCTAGTTGATGACAGTTTCATATACTGCATGGCCAAGGCTTGAGGTATATACCCTACCTCCTACATGAATCATTTACTTGCCTCATCATTATTGCCTACATTCAGCTCCTCATAAGATTCTGCAAGTAAATGATTCATGTAGGAATCTTATCATTTAGATGTTTGTGACTGGATGATGCTCAACTGTTTTGATTGGCTGGGACTCAGGTATTTCCTTTATGAGTATACTCTTAGGTAGTTTTCAATTTTTATATATGGTGTTATATTTCAGTACAGTATTCAGTTGGGAAGTTTGATGCAAAGATGTTAAGATTATGTTCTCATCAGGTAAAGGTGCATTTTAAATCCTCAGGCTATTTTTCACAGGGTACTTTATTTTCCTGCCATAAATATTGCTAACCCATTTTTTTTTTCTATATGCTTTCTGAATCCTGGTTGTTTCTGGGGATTTCCTGATTCATGGCTCATGCTTTGTTCAAATATCCTCTGTTAAATTTTATTTGTCTAAGGTGTTTGGAATGGGAATTAAGCAAGTAATTTATGAGTGAAGTATATTCTCAAACCTCAAAATGTTGTTTCTTAAGTGTGGATATCTCTCTTGGCCATATACCCAAAGGATACCCCATCCTACTATAAGAACAATTGTGCAACTATGTTTATAGCAGCTTTATTCATAATAGCCAGAAACTGAAAAAACCTAGATGATCCTCAACTGAAGAACGGATAAATATATAATTAAATTAAAAAATAGTAATTGCCAATGAAGCATTTCAGGAAGTATTACTTTATTTAGGCTATCACATCGAAAAAGAATGTAGCACAATCTTTGCATACAGATATATTTTCAAAAGTACGATTAACTATGCAAAAGTAATTAGGAAAAACAATTTTAAATCACTTATGTGGATACTGAAAGAAATAAAATTAATAAAAAGACTGCCATTTTCTTATTGGAGGATTTTTTGTCCAGTCTTGCCATAGGTAAACAAAGGCAAGCGTTTTGAATTTGATCTAAGTCTTATTGGAGAAGTGTAGTGTTTTACAGTAAACTGTTTTCTGTAATGCAAAGAGCAGGACTCTCTTAGTCTCTGCCATGTTTTTCATGATTATAAGACCTGGCATTGGCATTGGTAATAATGTGTTCTGTACTGGAGAGAATTCTATGTGCATAAACTTAATTTTTTCCCCTGTGGTTACCACACAACCAGTCTACTGCTAAATTCAACAGTCACCTTTTCTGTTAGAGATTCCTCCAAATTAAATCGTTCAGGAATCCTTTTGGTTTGTTTGTTGTTTTTTCTGTTTTTTGTCTTTTTACAATGAATTAAAACTAGATTGTCTGCCTAAATCAGAATGTGGTTTAAGTATCAGAGATTTATCAGAGTTCTTTTGATCTAATGTGACCTTGGTTCACTTGTTAAGACTGTGTAGAGGGCACAATTTAAGTACAAAGTTTGAGTGAAAAGCTGAGAACTTTATTACACAAACTACACCTAGATAACACTGACTGCAAGCTGCCAAATATTCATATCTGCCTTTCAGAAGACAAGGTTTAAAAAAGTCTTTTTACCACAGAGTTTTCTTATTAGTCATTCTGCTTTCTTTTTAATTAATTCTCATTACATTTCATATGGGACACTGTTTGAAAAGAAGGAATTACAAATGAGTTAAGCTGTGTTCTTCCATTCCCTCCACACTAAAATATTATTGGAAAAATTCGGACAAAGATGGAAAATATAGTATATTAAGAAAAGTTTGTTGGGAAGTAGGGAAGTGACTGACAGGTTTTTACCATGTTCAGCATGCATAGTGGAGAGATGAAGGAATTAGCTGTGCTCTCATCTTCTTATTTGGTTATTTGTAGCATGACTTCATATATATAAAAAACTTTTTTAAATGTCTTCTTGGTATACACAATGTCTTAGTGTATATGATGAACTCACTGTTAAAATAGAGAAAGAAATTTTTATTATAGTTTAACTCTTCTTTTGTATGTACTAGGATTTGCATAAAACAAGTGGTTATATATGACTATGTAGTATCTAAGTACAGGGATTTCATTGAGTATCCTATGAATATTAGAGAGCACCATTGGTAACTTTATAATTTCTCATTTACCTAAAAATCTTCATTTTTTTTTTTTGCCATTTTGCTACCCCAAATTTTCCCTTGAATCATCTGACTTACTATACACTATTGTATCAACAGATTATTTTGCTACCTGGAGTGGTTTTCTTTTTCTCCATTCCACTTAATCATTCTGTGCATTTTCTTGTCATATATACCAAATAAATTGTAATTAATCTTTGGATGAAAGTTGTATGTTATTTAGTTTGGTGCTACCTAGTTCCCTTGTTACACACTTAAAATCACCTTATTGCACTGAATTCTTTTTGTTGTCTTCATTTACAACTGTTTTATGGTTCTAAATCTTGAGATTGATTCAAGTTTTACAAAGAATAATTTAACAAGAAATCTGTTGAAATATAAAAAATCTATTTTGCTTCCTCTTGCTAAATCTTCAGTTGTGAGTGTGTGTGGGTGTGTGTGGGTGTATGTGTGTGTGTTTGCATGCAAGTTAGCACATGCTTTCATGTGGTAGTGTGGAAATCAAAAGTTGATGGGTTCTCTTCCTTATTTTCCTTAACTGACCTTGAGGTTATGTTTTAGACAGTGGGGTCTTACTGAGCTTAGACCTCCCTTTTTAGCAGACTCCTGATCAGAAAGTCCCAGGGATTCACCTATTTCTGCCCTCCCCAGCATGGGAATTAGATATGCATGCCACTGCTTCTGGGTGCTGGAGAGTTCGAACTCAGAATTTCATGCATGTGTAACAAGCCTATTGTATACTGAGCCGCCTACCTAGCCTCTATACTCCAGCTTAGTTGCCAACTGACTTCTAAATATTTACATAGAGTTCTTTCTTGTTTTGCTTCTAAGTGATCCTATTCAAAACCAATTTCCTCCAAAACAAGTCTCCTTTTCTGGGTTTTCTTCCTCCCCTGCCAAAAACTTTTGATAAAGTATTCTTTGAGTATTTTTCAACTTAATCTTTATGATGCAAACTGTGGCCACCATTATAGGTCATGGCTGTAAGTTCAGGTAAGTACTTTAGTTTCTGAGTCGATTTGAGGATAGGTACAAATGAACAGACTTTTCTGTATGTTTTGTTCATTAATGTAGCCTAAGCAGAAAATAAGTGAATAGCTCATTAACTATTTGTCAAGTTAATGAATGAATGACTGAATTCATTAAGAAGCCCACTTCACTGAACCTATACTCTGCTAATATTTAAGTTACTCTACGTTCCTTACTAAAATGTTGTTATTTTTATCTTTACGATTTCATAAATGTATGCAATATGGATAGTTTTTAAACAATTTGATGCATATGTACAATTTATTTTGATAAGCTTTACCTCATTATTGTCTTGTATTCCTCTCTCCTTCTGCAGAACCCCTTCCTTCCAACTCCTCCTCCTCATACTTAAACACACACGCACATACAAATACATATATATGCATGTACATGCACACACATACGTGATTCACTGAATTTAACTAGGATTTGTAGTTTGAGCATAGGTAGTAGTTATTTACTGGAGGTTAGGCAACTTAGCAATGGCTACATCTCCAAGGTAAATGATTCACCTTATCCCCAAACACATTAATTACCAATAGAACCACAGAGAAAAATTGGGCTCTTTCAGACTGTCATCCAACAATGAAAAAGTGTTGATCGGCCCATACTTGTGTAGGTAACATCAACTACTGTGATTTCATACGTGTAATAGCATTCTCATATCCAGAAGACAGTGTTTTCAGTGCACCTCACCATTTCCTCAGGCTCTTCCATATTCTTGTTCCTCTTATACCACATTCTTTGGACCTTGGAGATAGTGATATAAATGTCTCATTTAGGGATTTAGGTGAGCATATTTTATCTCTTTTCCCTAGCGTTTAAGAATGTTTATAGTTATCTAGGAATGCTAATATTATGAATTAGATTGAGAATTGGAGCTAAATGACTTGATTTGTTTGTTTGTTTGTTTGTTGTTATTTTTTCTTTTTCTTTTCTTTCTTTTTTTTTGAGACAAGATTTCTCTGTTGTAACTCTGTCTATCCTAGAACTCACTCTGTAGACCATGCTGGCCTCAAACACAGAGATCCACCTGTATCTGCTGGAATTTAAGGAGTGTGCCACCACCACCCAGTTTAAATGACTTGATTTTGATCTTAGTTTCTTCCTTAACTAATTGGGATAGTGATATTTTAATTTTCTATGTCTTGATTCCTACATCTGTAAAAGGGAATTAATGGTCAATGGATTAGTGTTAAAATGAATGAATTCATGTGTCTGAAGCTTTTCAGAACTATTTGTTATTTAATAAATACTATGCTATAAGTATTACCACAGGCAATTATCTTATTTATATTTAATGTGTTACTTATGCATAAATTATTTATGGTCAAATATTTAAAACAGCATTACTTGCATTTAAAAATAATAAACAGCTAATGAAGATGCTAAATCATTGATCTTACTTTGATTATTTGATAAATTCCCAAAGCTCTTGAACCAAATCTCCTAATGGGAAGGACTATAATTGGAAAACTTCTAGTCTAAGTGACGTTTGAAAGAACTATTTTTAGACTGATTAAAACATCTGTATGCCACTAAGTACTAGCTAGAACAAGTATTTTAATAATTCATATTACATAATTTACCTGTCTCAAGTGAAGATATAATAACATCAATAGGTATATTTTTAAAAGGTCATAGCAAATATGATTTAAATTAATTTTGGAAAGTTAATGAATTAAAATCAAAGGAGTAAACTTAATTAATTCAGAATAAATGAGAAATAGGTTGGAATTAGGGTTTATATTTAAGAAATCAAAGATATATATTAATATAAGGGTCATATACAGAATAAATGGTTGCCACTTGATAATTTCTGAATGATGTGGAACATCAGTAGTTTCTAAACTGACCCTATGACTTGTATAAAGTATTTTCTAAATAATTAACATTATTTACCACTATAGTATTTGTTTCTAAGCTCAGTGAAACTATAAATTTTACTATAATTCCTAGTTAGAGCAAAGAATTATATTTATCTCTGTTTATTAACTGAAAATTTTTTAAATTAACTAATTGGTATCATTAAAAGAAAAGAATCATCTATAATTATCATCTTATTTTTAGAATGTATTTCCTGAATAATCAAGTGAACAACTAATTAAAAATCAGGTACTCAAGGATTGAAGAAACCCAATTTATGAATTATTTTAGTCTCTCTATTTTACAAAGAAAAAAAATAGGACCTAGACAAGTCGAACAATCTGTCAAAAAAAAAATCACTGCATAACAAATACTAAAAATGTTAGAATCTCATTGTTCTTAGTCCAATAATCTTCTATAATATTGGGAACTAATTATGCTGCAACAAATATCTAAACATTTCCTTTCTATACTAAAATACCAAAATACCATGTTTTGAAATTCAGCTTAAAAAATGTGAAGATGAAATTAAAATACTTGATTAAATAGATGTTGCTCGATTGGTAATGGCTTATATTAGAAAAGAAAATAAACCAGTGAGCATAACTATAATGCTCATTTGTTATTGTGAATTTTAGTAAAGACAGATATGTTAAGCAGGATATAGTCATCCTCTCTGTGGAGATGTGCCTGTAGTTAGTGATTTCCTTTTCTTTCTTTCTTTTTTTTTTTGCATTTATAGATGCCTCTTATCTCTGTTCTGTTGTCCCTTTCACTCATATTGAACCTTTTTGGTTTTATAATCCTTAAAATGTTGCATCTCTAAAGGATTCAATTGAAGAAGAGCAAAATTAAAAAATAAAATAAAATAAACTTACATAGTGAATACTCAGTACAACTGCTCATCACCTTCAATTTTAATTTTTGTATTTGTGTTGTTCCCTACATATTGTCTCCAGCAAAAGTTAAACTCTGTAAGCATGTGCAGGCCCTCAGCACTCTTGGTTATTCAGGGAAATAGATGTAGGTTCAGCATCTTGATGGGTTGGTCCAGGTTATCAGGAGTCCTAAGCATTCTCTGCATTAGACAATGGCCAAGGACTTCTGAGCCATCTGTTGGAGAAACACCTGTCTTTAAGCCCCCTGTTATTATCATATGGACATGATGCAGCAATTGTTTTCCAAACTGGTTCTGTTCTAGGCCTCTCTAGAAGATCCAATGGAAGGAAAGAGGTTTTCCTTGATGGCTGTCAGCCTGACTTTAAATTTGAGATTCTCTTGCTTCTTATGTATGTTTTTTGAGGGTTGGTGGAAATAGGATAGAAAAAGAGAAGTTGAGATGAAAAAGAGTGAGAAGCGAGACAATCTTCTGTTTGTGTGTGAGTGTGATGTGCCTATGTGCTGCCTTCACCCACGTCAACAGCACATATATGGAGATCATAAGGCATCACCTTCTACATTGTTTGAGACAGGGATTTTGTTATTTGACTCTGTAAGCCAAAATTGTAAATTTAAATTAAAAAAGGAAAACTCTCATAAAATAGAAGTTATTTCTTAAAACTTAGATTAAAATTAGTTAACTAAACTTAGTTTCTTAATCCATGAATACAGTATGTTCTTTAATTTATTAAATAGTCTGTTAAAGTAAGGTTCGGCCGCTTAATGAGAGTCCAGTGTTGAATTTTCCAATGCTCTTTATTAATCACAAACCATGTCAAACCTCAGGAATTCTATTCCCAAGCCGCTAGGCAGAGTGCTCCCTCCCAGGCTTCCTCACCCCATGCTCTCCTCCTCATTCTCCTCCTCCTCCTGTTCCACCTCCTCCTCCCTGTTCTCTCCTTGCTCCACCCCTCAATCCCCAGGAGTTTTTCTTCCTGTTTTCACATAGACCCTCAATAAACAAATAACAGGGACATCCTGTGTGGGGTAGAAGCTGGGATGGCACAGAGGTGTAAACAAGTAAAAGACGAATCTTAACTAAAATATTATCCACAACTAAACATACCACAACAATAGTCTTTAATTTTTCCAGTAATATTTCCCAGTTTCAAATGTAGAGGTCTCCATATTACTCCTTATTTTATTGTTGTAAGTAAAAGGTTGTAAGTAAATATTGTAAGTAATGTGTTTGAGTTTTTAGATATGGTGATCAACAATAATGTGATTTTTAATCATTTTCATTTTATATGTACTGTTTGTGTATGTACATAATTTTTGTCATATTGATCTTATACTCTAAAACCTTGTTAAAGCATCTTATTGATTCTAATGGTTTACTTGTAAATTTTCTTTAATTAACATAAAATATCGATCTTCTAAAACATAATACTTACAAAATTCCATACATATAGTAATATTCCATGAAAAATTACCTAGAGAAAAGTTGACCGATAAAGGTTCAATTTTTAAAATTGGCATATCCCAGGAGTAGAAACATGGTCAGTGAAAGTTCCATAAATTTTTAGAAGGAAAACATAAACCTTTATCAAATTTAAATTCCCTAAACAGTTTGCTCAACATGTTTATAGAACATGTAGACCATATTACAAAATTCATTAAAAATTGTACTTAAAGAAAGTCTCAGCATATTTCCAATATTGAAATTAAGTATGTTTTTAATTATTCTTATATTCAATTAGGAATCAATAATAAGAATAACTACATATTTAAGAGTTAACATTTCATTTAAATAACACATAATTCAAACAATAAATAATAGAACACATAATTTTAGCTGCAATGGCACAATTTGCTATTAGTCCATATGTCACAATGTCTCTCAGAGTTCTCACAAAAACTAATTCACTCAGTCTGTGTTCTTATGCTTTGAATTCTTTTAGTTTATGGCGCAGACAAAACCAATGAATGAAGCTCAGTAAGTGATAATTGAATGGTGCCACACAAAATTCTAAGTTCTATGCAGAACGATTTGCCCTCAATAATTTTAGAAAGAAAATAAATAGTATTGTACTGAAAGTGTATGTTTCACATAACTAGTTAGCATGCTGGAGAAACATACCTAACTTGCCAGACAGGGCAAACAGCTAAAGTCATTTGCTTTCTTAATGTAGAGAAGACCACTGCCACTGTTTCCAGATAACTTCATCACTCTGCAGAGTGTAAAGCTGGGTTTACAATCCAAGGCATTAGGGGCTGCTGATTTGGGAAGTAAAGGTTGTTTCCACTGCAGTTATTTGTGACTAGAATTAATTCTACAATTGTCTTTTGTTTGGTTTGTTATTCACATTTGTAGAAGCTTCGTATTCAAAATCTGTGGTGCGTTTATTCAATTAACAAAGCCCTATCCCTGCTGCACAAATACTATACTTTTCAAGGAGAAAACCACAAACAAACAAAAAGGTATTGGGTCTCTTTAGCTTCAGTAGTGGAAGGCCAATACCAACTATAAATTGGGCTATTCTTAAAAATAAGGAATGATTGAAGAAACTGAACACACAAAATGATGGTACGAGACATTACAGTTTACTTATTACACTAACACATCGCTGTAACTTTTATTTTCTCTCTGCTTCTATTAGACAAAAGTATGATCATTTGCAACTATCCCTTCTAACTGAAAATGGTTTGCTTTGTTGATTATGGAGAAGTGCTAGATAGATGGCTCAACAGTTAAAAATGTTTATTGCTTTACCAGAGAACCTGAGTTCTATTTACAACACTCACGTCAGGCAACTACAGCTGCCTTCATGGGTACCTACACACACACACACACACACACACACACACACACACACACACACACAAACACACACAATTTCTAGAAAATAAAATAAGTAATTCAAAATAGAGAAGAGTTTTTCACCTCAGCAGTATTGATATTTAGCCCAGATAATTCTTGGTTATGTGAGAGGCTTCTTGCTCAAGTGTAGAGTGTTTAGCAGTATCCATGCCATCCTCCCACTAGATGTCAGTAATATCTTTACTATAGTTATGGCAATCAAAATATCTACAAAAATTCCCCAGTATCCTTGGGGTTCAAAATTGCCACAGAAGGAATTTACCTGAACCAGATGAAAAAGGATAGACATTTGCTTCATTCAGCTCAATAGCCACATCCTTCAGTCAAAAGACTTGTCTCTTTTTATTTTTGCCACATATCTGAGTTTGATATTCTGTACAAAATTTAAATTTTAACCACAATTAAACCATTCCATGATAATCAAGAATATAATTTCTTTAGACATGTTTTTGTTATATGACAATTCAAATGCCAAGATACCTTATTACCAAGGCACAACAAAACAACTAATGTATAAGTAAAAAAATTTATAAATGTTAAATGTTAATTATATTGTTATGACTGTAGTAAAATGGTATCACTTCACTTACTGTTAGAAACACCTGACAAAGTACATACGTTTACCAATGGAAAACGTTACACAAATTTTATGCAAGTGTGTGACTTCCTATAAAACTTATTAAGAGTTTATTTTGATACTATTCACATATTTCTATGCTAATGTTGTATAAATATATTTTTCTACACTAATAACGCTATTCGTAAGACATTTTTACCATGTAAGACTGAAGCATTGAAAACCAAGAGACTTCATAGGGAGAGTATAAAGTACAGAACAATTCTGTAGGTTGTGTCAGCATAAACATGTTAGAGTACTATATAAAATATTAGTAAGTGCTGTTTTCTTAGTTTAGTAGTACCCTCAACTTTTTAAAAATAGCATGTTAGGTGGTGTAGTAGCTGATCTTGCTTCTCAGCTTGACATATGGGCAGAGGCAAGAGGCAAGTTCAATTAAAGAATTTCCTCCATTAGATTGGCTTCTGGTCATGACAGTAAGGCACTTTCTTAATTGCCAATTGATATATGAGTTCCTAGTCCACTGCGAGCAGCAGCATCCCTAAGCAACTGGT
This sequence comes from Cricetomys ansorgei, assembly GCA_026225945.1. NCBI lineage: Eukaryota > Metazoa > Chordata > Mammalia > Rodentia > Nesomyidae > Cricetomys > Cricetomys ansorgei. The sequence continues at coordinate 2,352,711 of JAMJFZ010002863.1, read as the reverse complement.
CTTGGGCTAAGAAATGTAGCTGAGCAAGCCAGAGAGAGCAGATCAGTAAGCAACATTCCTCTATGGATTTGTGCTCCAAGTTCCTTCCTTGAGTCCCTGTCTTGGTTTCACTCTATGATGGACTGACTATATGCTCTAGGATGAAATAAATCCTTTCCTTTCCCAAGTTACTTTTATCATTGCATTTACCACAGCAATAGAAAGCAAACTAGAAGAGATAGTAAGGTTTCTCCACCAATTAACCACCCATTTATCCACAGGACTAAAGTTTAGTTGAGATGAGTGCAATAAGCAGCCATGGATTTAATTTTTCTTTTATCTTTGGAAACATGAGCGTCAAGGAGTTATATAAAAATGATACTTAGATCCTGTCCAGAATGTTTTTTCTTTTGATGGCAAAGCCTTGTGTCAAACAGTACTTATATTATGGTTAGCAGTTTATATCAACAATCCACTAGTATTCCAGAATTATATATTTTTTTCATTGCAATGAAAATTGGTTTATTTAGCATTTGTTGTGGACAAGGATGAAGGAACTGAGAGTCAGATGATGAGGAGAAACCTAGATATGGCGGATTTATCTTTCTGAATCTACTATAGTCAGAAAATCTGAGCTTTTTAGAGGTTCTGCAATGAGCATTGGATGATTTTATCATCCCTTGCAGCCTCCAGGAGATGCTACTATTTTAACAAGCAAAGACCAAAGCGACTGGATGTGTCCCCCTTCCTTTTTCTCTCCCTTCTTCTTTTAGACCACCCACTCTCCCCTCAACTCTGGTTTGTTCCTAAAATAACTCACTGAGTTTAACTAGTGTTGTTTGCATGTGAATGGGTATGATGTTATTACTGGCACTTTGATAAATCATCTGTGGTCACACTCCTGAAGAAAAATGGACACTTTGTCTAAGTTATGGCTGGCCAGAAAGTGAAGAATTGTTTCTTGATGAAAAATCCAGGGCCATGCTTTCAAGTTTAAAGAGTTTCACAATGATTCTTCTACGGAGACTTTCTACTTAATTCAGAGTTCTCTGATACATCACAGATTTTATTAAGTTGTAGGAGTCACAAGATCATAAAACCTAAGGTTAAAGCTGCTTACATTGCATTCTAGTTCAGTTGGGAAAACAACTGATACATTGGTGGCAGGGAAACAAAGAGAGAGACAGTGAGGAAGGGGTGATGTCCCAGTATTGATTTTAAGATCAGGCTGCAAGTAACCCAACTTCCTTCTACTGGATCTACTTTCTAAAATGTCTTCCGTTTTCCTGTTGTGCTCCAGGCTTGTGAATAACCTCTAAGCATATGAACATTTGGAGACAATTAGCATCGAAACCAAAATTTCCCAATAATTTCCCAATTCACTTTATTTGGGAGGGAAGTTTTGACAGTTTCATACCTTAATCTTTGGGATTTGGAAATATATGTGTTTCGTTCAAATGCTTATTTTAGCCTCAATTTTCTTTGTAGCTAATAAGATCTATCATAATCGTTTCCCACATTTTGGAATACACAGACATTGCACTAGGCAGATTGAAAACTCAAAAGAAGTATCCTGACTATCCAAATCTGTCAAACATTCAAAAGCAAAACTATGTTTTTCTTCCAGAGGTGTAGTAATGCTTTTGATAACGTATTCTTATAATCCTTTTATTAATAATTTGAGTTTCATACAATGTATCTCAATAACACCCTCTTCCCATTTCTCCCAGTTACCCCTCCCATCTCTGTGCCCTAAAATATAAAAATAAATTAAATTAAGCTTGTGTGGTAAGAACATGGATCTCTGGCATCACCATGGTCTTTGGAGGCAGAAGTCTGCTCTGATCATGGATACTCACTTGGCTCTTATTAGCCTGAGATGAAGCATGACAGAAATCAATCTGAAGTTAGGCTTCTATGTCCAAACCCAGACACTGAGCAGGCTCCCTGGTATCTTGCAAGTACTGGGGCATCCTGTAGGCCCTTCCAAATCCCATAGGGACCAGGGACTCCCTAGGCGACTGGCTATCCTTCAGGGACCCTGAAATCACACAGGCAACCCGTCATTCAGTAGTCACCAGGACCTCCTACAGTCATCAGGGCCTCCCTCAGGCACCTGGACGTTCTGCAGAGATCCTGATACCCTGCAAGCCCTCAGACATCCCACAGATACCAGGGGCCCTGCAGGCACCAGGACCTCCCACAGACACCAACGGATCTTGCAGATGCCCAGGCATGATGCAGGCACACAGTCTTCTCACAGGCACCTGTGGGCATTTGGGCACCCTACAGACACTAGGTATCCTGAAGGCCTCAGGGCACATGCTGGTCAACTCACTTTACTTTGGTGCCCAGATATCATCCAGGGCCCTGTACTGTCTGCTAGAGTCATGAAGCCAGGGTCCAGCACCAAGCGAACTCTGGCAGTGTCAGCAACGCAGATGGGACGCTAACCATCCTGGTCCACATAAGTATCCCAAGGTGTTCCAAGCCCCTCCCCAAAGGAAAAGGCTCAACCTTTTGCAACATTCTTCAGCTGGGACATCTTGCTATTGCTCAGAATCAGGGTGCTCCCAAGGTTTGGCAGCATGTTCCTGGGTCAGGGCCCACTGAGACTCTAGGCAGCTGGGCCCTACCCCTACCCGAGCACCATCCATCCATCCATCCATTCATCCATTCTGCCACTTCAGCCTTTGTGAGTCTAGCCCTCTGGCATCACAGCAGTCTGTGCCCTCCTCCACCCCATCAAAGAGGGCACCATGAGCAGGAGCCATAGCCACAGGAGAAGCAGCTTGGCTTTTGTATGGCAGTCAGTGAATAGGCCAGGCAAGGCTAGTGGGAGTTGGTAGGCTGGTCCCTTGTGTGAAGACCTCGCCCAGAAGATGATTCATTTTGTTTTACCAGGGACGTCTTGCTGACTGCTCTGGTTCAGAGTGATTCTGCAGTTTGACAGCTTGCCCATGGGCAAGACCCACTCAGACTCCAGGTTGTTCGACCTCGCCTTGCTCTCAGTACTGTTTGATCTGCTACCTCAGACCTTGTGCCTGCAGTCCACATCCTGCGGGCAGCGCTGCAATCCACACTCGCCCCCATTCCATCAAAGAGGATGCTAAGAGCAGCCGCCTCAGCCCTAAGAGCAGCTCTGCTTCCATATGTCAGACCGTGAAGTGGCCAGGCAAGTTCAGTGGAGACCAACAGGCTAATCCAATTTGAAAATCTTGCCCAGAAAGATGAGACATTCCCCAGCTGAGATATCTTGCCTATAGCTCTGGCCTAGGGAGATCCTGAGGTTTGGCAGCATGCCCCCTGGTAGGACCCACTCAGACACCAGATTGATAGCCCCACCCTTCCCTCAGTAGCCTGCAGCCAGCTTACAATGTTGCAGTCTATGCTTTCCCTACCCCATCAAGGAAGGTGCCAGGATCTGCAGCTAACAAATGGGAGAGGTGACTCCCTTCTAGTGGTGGCTGAAGTACCAGTCCTCCTCTTCCCTGGGTGCACTCCCAGGCGTTTTTTTTTTTTTTTTTTTTTTTTAGCAGTGCTCACCAATGTTCTACTGCCTTCAGAGTCCCCCAGCTTTTTTGCTTTCTTGGTCATGCCAGCGCCCTGACTGCGGTTCCAGTTCAGATTCTTTCTGCCTGTAGCGGGGCAATGGCCCCTGCCTCCCAGGGAAACCCAGTATCTGATTCTGTCAGGACTCTAGCGCCATATCTCTTGTTGTATTTCACAATCTTTCCTCTTTCTCCTCATGGTCAGTCGGTTTTTCAAATCTGTTATCTTTCCAATCACATTTAATTCTCAAAATTTTCTCCATTGAACTTCATGACAGAATAGTTTCTCTGTATCCATGAAGTGAGTGACTGGAGATGACTGTATTGGTCGGGCAGAGAGGCAGCCAGCCAGAGTCCCATTTGACTCCTCTGTCTGCCCTGCCACCATCTTGGAATACCTTCATAACTTATTTTAATAGAGAGAATTTCAATAAACCTTATACTACCTTTTCCAAATTAATAGATATGATTCATTGGATTATGGTGCCAAGAGACATTGATAGATTATTTCTGATATCATTCCTCTGATAACATACTCAGAAGCTAAGTAAATATCCTTGGAACTTTGGAAGTATAAGTACTACAGTTAGCCTTATTTAATTTATCATCCCATTTTCACAAGCTTTCATCCAGATCAGTGGGCTACGGTACTATTCAATATATCAAGGACTAGAGCTGAAAAAAATTGAGTAAGAAGTGCCAGCTTCTTCTTTCTAGGAAATGCCAAGTTTTAAGGTCACTACATATAAATAAATGTGGTAAAATAAATTTTAATATACATTGAAAATCATTTACTCAATTATAGGTGGAAATAGAGATTTGAGTAATTAACTATTTCTACTAAAATCAACCATGAAAACTTCATCCTATTGCTAAAAGGACTTGATTTTTCAATCATTACTTTAAGTTTTCAATTAATCTCTCATAATGTTTCAATTTCCTAAATAAAACATAAGTGCTTTTGATCTCAACCTTGTGGATCCAGTAATTAAGTCTTTTGACACTCCAATGGAAAGCGAATGGTGTTTCAAACTCCCATGAACTGAGCATTAGAGTAAAGCATAGCATTCTAATTACGTCCAGTGTACTAGTGCCTTTAGAAGGAACCATTCTAAATTACAGACTGATAATATGCATGATCTTAAATTAATCATCTACTATGGTAACTAGAATTTGGTTTTCCTTAGTTAGGTATTGATGGAAACTCAATAGCAAGAGACTCCAAGAATAATTTTAAGAACTTCTCAGTTTGTTCTATAGCATGCCTGACATACGTTCCTTATTACTCACTAGGGGTTTATTTTCTTCAGTGGCAACCAGTTTGAAGCTGAGCAGAACAGTTCAGTCTGGGGGTGTCAGAGAGTCAGCGAGAATCTTCCAGAGTCAGAAGAGTTCCATCAGAAAGTCAGCTGGCTCAGAAGATCAGTTTGAACCAGTCAGCTTAGAGAAGAATTTGAGCCTGAACCAGAAGAGTCAGAGTTCAGAAGGAGCTAGTCAGAGTGACTTAGTTATCCGTAAGTTCAGGAGAATAATTAGACTGTATGGAAATTTAAATGTTCTAGATTATATGGAGGCTAAAATGTTCCTGGGTTCCAGGTTAGAACCAGTGACTGAATTAGCTAAATAATAAACTGTACTCTGCCATGAATCAGTGTCTACATCTGGTGAATCAACGGATACATTTTTAGGAACTGCTCCGCTCGGCTTCAAACTGCCTTGCTCTTCCAGTCTGATATTGACTTCGGCTGCTGAGGTGCTTCTGTGTCTCTGTGTCTCTCCCCTAGCCTGCATGCTTCTGTAACTCACTGCTCCATACTGCCTGATGTAACTGACACTTCTGTAACTGATTTTGCTAATTCTTCCTCTGATTAGTTACTTTTCCTGTCCTTTACCCTGATGCATCTCAAATATGACTCCTAATTTGACACTGACTCTCTCTGAGTTCTGCTTCTTGTGTCTGCTTCCACATTCTTTTTCTTAGGGATTAAAAGTGTTGATCACCACTGTCTTCTCAATACTGTGATTAAAGTTGTATCTACATTCCATCCAAATCCCACAGGCCCCTGAATGTAGAAACCAGGAATAGAGACCCTTCCTAACTTTCATACAGGCCTATTCTTCTATACACACTAATAAAAATACTTCAATTATTCTTTTTTTGAGAGCAAAATGAATCATAAGTGAAGTTCTAAAGTGATTAAAATCCTCTTAGGTAACATAGATGTGTCTCAAGACAAAACTCAAAAATATTTATGGGTACAAAATCATTCAGCCATACCACAAAATAAAATTAATAAATTATTAATTATGGCATAAAACTAAGACTTTCAGTCATACAAATGAAATGAAAATATAATCTACACCATGAACAATTTTGATCAAAACAGATCAAAACAGATCTTTAACACAGATGTTAAAATTCAAATATAAGAAAAATCAAAGCATAAAACAATGCCCCATATAATCAAAAAGTTCAATTTTTCTGGCCTATAAAAGTAGCAGTAGCACATTCTCTTCTAAGATCCATGACCTTACTAGTGTTGGGCTACGTGTGATCCTTTCTCAACCAAATAAAAGTATTAAATGATATCAACAGATCACTGTATGTGGCATAAATATGTAGCTAAAACTTATGGGCAAGAGATAATAGAAGTATCAAACCTTCTATTCACTGCCATTGTCAGAAAGCTTAAAAATTCAGTGTGATAGATCAACAGCCCAGAGAATAAGATAAAGTGTACTATTTCTGGAAATAGATGAAGTAGGATATGGCTCTCACATTGTAGGCCTTTTGATGAAAGAGCCAAGACTAGGCCATATAATTGTATCCTCTTAAATTGTGATGACATATTAAAATGCTAAGGAAATTTTTCTGTGTGTGTGTGTGTGTGTGTGTGTGTGTGTTTTAGTGCATTATGATACTTTAAGGAAATATCCTACTGTTTTCTTGATCAGTTCACCATATCTTAAAATCAGTAGTCTGAAGTTTCATAGTGTGGAGCTAGGAATTCATGTGTGCACATGTATCCCCCCCATATGTATGTGTGTGTGTGTGTACGTGTGCATGTGTGTGTGTGTGTGTGTGTGTGTGTATGTGAGAGAGACAGAGACAGAGAGACACACAGAGAGGGATAAATACAGAGACAGAAAATCAGAAAAATGAGAGTTTTTTAAATTTATTTTTCTTCTCTTCTATAATACAACCCAACCCCAGCCTCTCCTTTCTCCACTCCTCCCAGAACTCCCACCATTTCCTGTCTCCCAAGATCTACCCTCACCACCACTTCCCCCTAGAAAGGAGCAGGCCTCTCAATGTTAACAATCAAATAGGACTTAACAAAATGGAGCAGGATAATGAAAGTTTTAAGCAAATATTGAATATTATATGAAATCCATAGAAAGGATATATCCCAATAATAGTGTAAGTTCTTTTTCTCAGTAAGTTTCCATTCCCCTTTGGAAAAGTGTTTCAGAGTAGTACCTTGGTTCAAATTCCTTCTAGTATTTTGGGTTGAAGTATAGTTTTATGTAAATTAGGATGTTAGGACTAGAAATTTTAAGGACTTAAAAATTAAGAAAGTTTTTTTCTCTTTAAGTGTTGGATAATATTGAGGAAATCAGTATTAAAATTTCATTTAACAGTAATAATTTTGAAAGAAAACTTTTTGGTGAATTCAGCATATCTGCTATTTAGCAGATAATAGACAACAGTTGTCTATTATCATGGGATGTGATAGCAAGTCCATGATTGCTGCTAGTAAAGAATGAAAACAATTTGAAGAGTTCAAATGGCATTACAATTGATTTATTCAAGATTACTCTTAGAAGGAGCTACGTGAATTAATATTGATCACCTAATCGGTGTCAGCTCTAATGGGCTTTCCTAAAGAATAGTGATGAGAGGGTGAGTAGATAGCTCAGATCATAAGATATTCACCTCGCAAGCATAAGAACATTAGTTTGATACCAAGAATCCATGTGTGTTCTTGTAATTCTTGAGCTGGTGAGGTGAACACATCAGATCAATAGAGCAGGAGGAAATGGTCAGATCATTGTGGGACACACTGACTAGCTAGTTTACCAGCCAGAGAAAATCTCTGAAGAGCAACACCCAAGATTCTCCTTTGGCCTTCAACTTGAACATAATTGTACACATATGCATACACTGCAGATGTACACATAAGTATACATACACAAATATGGACAAAATGTATACACACAAAGTAGAAATTAGAAAATTGAAAAGAAAAATTTGAAAATGTTATAAAAGAGCAAATATTTATAAGACAGCAGTTGAATATAAAGCAAACTAATCACATGGCTTGTCAGCATTGAGGTAGAGAATAGATCTTTCCTATAACAGCATTGCAGTGTCCTTAGATTACTAATTTTTAGCCATAACACTGGCTTTGCTCAATAATATAACATGAAAAATGAGTAACAAATATATACATCTATTGAATAATTATTTATTTTTAGCAAAAAGAATGCTATCACACCACACAGATTAAGAAATGACACATCGCTAACAACCCATAATTTTCTTTCTTATGTCAGCTCAAGACACCGTTCTTAACAAAATTAATAACCTCTCACATGATTTTTGTATTAATCTATCCTTTACTATTTTTTGTAGATGCATACACATTCATTTTCATTTCCCTAATAATGTTGATGAATACTGTTTCATCCATCTGTCAAAAAATAATTTTAATTTTTGTTTCATATATCAAATCTTACACACTTCTATTTAAATTAATGTTAATGCCAAGTGAATATTGAATATATTTATGATATCACAGCATGATAGTTACATATATATACATTATGAATCTATATTTCTCTTTAGGGTCATCTTAACATCTCTAAATCAATATTTCTATATCTTTAAAAATTATTTTACTGAGATTATAATTACATCAATTATCTCTTCCATTTCCTTCCTCTAAAGTTTTCAATATATTCCTCATTGCTGTCTTTCAAATTCACGGCCTCTTTTTTTCATTAATTGTTATTGGGTACATATATACATATAAATATATGTGTGTGTGTGTATGTATGTGTATATATATATACATATATAAAAATATATACATATATATGTTACTTGTATATATATTTTCAGTGTTCACCATTGGTATTGGATGACCAATTGGTGTGCTCTTCTTCCCTTGGGAATATTATTTCTCCCTGTCTGAGCATTACTCAGTTGCCTGTAGTTCATTGTATAGGTCTGAAGCCACATGGGCTTTTCCCCTGTTCACTTTGGCATGGTTTTTGTTGTGGTACTTGTTCAGCTCATGATTAGACAGTCTTGTCCTCACAAATAAGTGTGTTTGTAACTTTTCATCAAGGAAATTTCTCTTAACAACAGAGGGAGAAACATTACAGAAAATAACAACCAGTCAAAATGCAGCATTGTGGAACCCAGTCCCAGTGGATACATCTATAATGTAACTCCTGCACTATGTCTCAGTGATCACTGTGGGAATAGTTGCAAGGATGCAAGAGCCAAAAATCAGTATTTTGCTGTAAGATTGTTTCTCCTAGCAATGTCAGAAACTATACCAGTACTGTATCATCAATTACTATATCATGTCTAGTACTAAAAACAGTGTCAACTACCCTGGTTTACTAATGTCATGGATCTTAGAAGATAATCAACTACTGCCATTTTATTATCCCAGCAAAGTTCCTAACTATATTCTATAACTTATCCTTAAACCCATGGATAAGTGTATATCAATTCTCATCATATAAGCTTCTCCTTACAGTAAATGGACACTATTACAGACAACCACAACATGTAATAGTGCACAGATCACTTGACTGTGGTATGCTCAGCCCCAGTGGATTTACCTACAACCCAAGTCCTGCATGTAAGATTGAGGGAAAATTTTGGAAGAGATGGTAGAAAGATTATAAGAGCTAGAAGACCAGGAAGTCAGTTGTGAGATTGTGTCTCAAAAAGAGAGAGAGCGAGATAGAATATGTACCATTGATACCTTAACACTACTACTGCCCTAAACAAGACACAAAGAATGACAATATTGATCTACTAATGCAGTAGGGAGAAACCTCAAAAGGTTCCACCCCTAAACAAAAACAACTACAGACAACTAATTACTGAAGGAATAAGAATTAGCCTCTCCCAGGTTTAAGTCCATAATTCGTTATCAAATACAAAATAGAATTGAAATCATAAACAGTCAAACCATAGTAAATAGACTCAGCAGAAAAAAATACTATATCTATCTATCTATCTATCTATTCAAGAAATTGGAGGTCATCAGTTTTAGAGGGAGTAGAAGTCATGAGATGTATTGGAAGGAGGAAAGGATTAATGTAATTATATTTTTAGAGTTTTAAAAATACATTAACATATGACATTAACAAAAGAAAATTAACAAAAGAAATCCTAAGTACTCAATAGAATTAATATTCTACAAATTCATATTTGTCTTTAATATGTGATAATTATTTTGGAGCTTTTGTATTTCTGTAACACAAAAATATTTCAAATCAAAACAAAATTTGAGGCATTGCTTACTAGATTTTTATTTATATTGTTTTATTATGATCTCCAGAACAATACTTATTAGATTGGTTCCTTTTAAATATAGTAGCCTCTCCCATAATGATTATCAGGAATCTGATATTTTGAAGGACAGCCAAACTTAAAGTAATTATTTTTGACTATTTAATCAAATATGTTCATCTCTGAGTCAATTAAAATTTATTGCAGAGAAGTTCCAGTAGGATTTTCAGTACAGTAGACTTTGCAAAGGTTTTGATATGGAAATAGGTGTGAAATGATTTCCTTAATGACATTAGGACTATTAGAATCCTAGAAAAGTTCAATACAAGTGTTTTGTTGACATATGAAACTATTTTCTTGAATTGCTAATTATTTGTGGTTACCACAGTACATTATTGAAGTGATAATACGTGTGTGTTTTCCTGGATGACTCTACCACCACCACTTAATTCAGGTAGTCAAGTTTCATCATAATTACTTCAGTGAAGTTTTATAGTACATTTAAAGTTAGAATTGGTAATATTTCTTTTGTGTATGCTCTCTGCTTTGTTTTGTAAAGAAGACATGTTTTGAATGAAATAAGAGAGGAAGGAAAAAGGAAAGAAAAAGGGACAGAGACAGATGGGGAAGGGGGAGGGTGCGGGAGATACTTTCAGATTTTCTAGAGGAAGTTTTCAGAGTAAGAGAGACATATATCATTGAATATCTTGGAATATGGAAACAGTGTCACAAAATGTAAAATCTCCTTATGGCAATATACTCATATATACTTATTTCTGGACCATAGAGCAAGATTTAATAAAGCATTTCACTGCAAGGTGTGAAGGTAAAATAGGTCAGAGCCTGGAAGCAGTAATGTAAGCAGGTATAAAGTGATCCTGACAGTTCAACAAAGATATCTGCACTTAAGGGCTGATTGTATAGTCTCTATTATATACCTCCAGAGTGCTCATGTGAGAGACACAGATTCCCAAGTGATGACACACTGACTTTGACTTTATTATTAGCCTGGTATAATAGGTGCTTAATATTGTTAAATTAGATTTAAAATAAGTCCCTTATTTTATTTAAATTTTTTAAATATTATTTAAATTATTTAAATCGAGTCCCTTATTGCTTACATGCAATTAAACATGTAAAGTTTATTATAGTATTAAGGTGTTTATCCTAGCATTGCTATGGTGAAACATTGACTGAAAGTAACTTGAGGAGGGAAGGATTTGTTTGGCTTATAAGTTAAAGTTCTTTATCATGGAAAGTCAAGGAAAGGACTCAAGGCAAGAGCTCAAAGCAGAAACTAAGGAGGAATATGGCTTACTAGCTTGTTCCCCTGGGCTCACTCAGCTACCTTTCTTGATTATGCCAGTACCACAAGCTGAAGAGAGTCACTGCCAGTGGCCTGGGCTCTCATACATCGATCACCAAATCAAGGAAGTGTCCTCCACACATGCCTACATACCAATTTGATGGCATTAGTTTCTCAATTGAGATTCTTTCTTTCCAGATATATCTAAGTTTCAAATTGACAGAAGCAAAGTATAACAGTGATAGTATGTAATAACCAAAAACTAATGAAGGAAGCAGGTATTATTATAGGTGTCCAGACTATCCTATTAACTCCCCACATTTAATATTCTACTAAGGAAATGAAATAAGAGCCAATTCAAATCTTCTGATTTCAGAACCAGCTCAGAATTTTCATTACATATTACTCCTTTTATATAGATGTAACTTTAAGAAGCATGGCATTTCTACTGTCTGTGAAATAGTAATAAAATATTTAATGTCTTTCTTTGACTATAGGAGTACTGAGACCATCACAGGCACATTATTATAAATTAACAAAATAAAACAAAATAACATAGTAAGCCTTCATTTGTGTATTTTAAATTGCTAAGACAATGATAATTTTATACATGCTTCAGTGATTTGATGAATCTTAAATTTTATGTGTTTACACATAAAAATACATCTTAAATTATACATAGATTATATCTTGAATTTTATATATGATATTTCAATTCATAGTTACTCCATTTCTATATGCACTCCCTTAAATAAACCACTGAAGTGATTTACATGTACTTTTAAAATAGTTCATGCGTTCTTTAAATCTTTGTTGATTTGTCTATAGGAAATTTCTTACAGATAAATTTTTTAAAAACACAGAAATGATATCAAACAATGTCCCATGCTTAATTCTCTTATCCTACTATTTCATTATTTTATCCTACTGGTATTGAAAAAATCCAAATATGTCATTGTGAACTTCAAGTTCTACATGGTGTAGCATCTTCTAAATCCTCTATGTAGAGGAACATTTAATCCTTTAATCCAGGAGCATGGCTGTTCAAGCAAAGGATCAGATTGAAAGGTCTGTGCAATAGCTAGTAAGGGATCACATCCAGAGGCCTGTATGATCTGCATGGAATGCAGAAAGAATGTTATTCATGCTAATCCTGTCCTCTGTCTGTGCTAATGCTAGGTGAAAAGAGTTTCTGTGGTTAAGACAACGTAGTACACACCTTTAATCCCAATTCAGAAGGAAAAGCTCAGAGAGGGAAGCAAGTAGAGTAGGAGAGTAGAAGCAAAGTATGGAGGCAAAACTCAGAGAGAGAGAAGCAAGGTGGAAGCAAATGGGAAGCAGACAAGAGGCAGAGCAAAGAATAAACTATCTTCTGCCATGAACTCACCCATGAGAAGGATAATAAATAAAATCAACATATACATCTACATCTACACCTCTGTCTACAGTTTGTTCCACATGTCTATTTGTTGTACTTTAGCCATCCTTATTTTCAGTCAACAACTTGAACATGAATATTCCAATATAATGTCTATCTCAGGGCCAACATAGTTGTTATTTCCCTTGGATAGAGTATTCTTCATGTAGACTTCCATGTATCTGAATCTTAAGTAGTATTCCTCACGTTTTTTGTAATATACCTATTTCATCTCCAGACCATATTAATTGGTTTTAGTCACTTTGTAACAATTGTGTCTAACTGTAACTTATCTTGTTGAACTCCTTTTTCTCCCTTCATCTAAATTAGAATATTCATGAAAATTTCTACAGAACAGAAACTTGTATGTATTTTTGATCATTCTATCCTCCAAACTACCATGCATGACTATTTGTGTATGATACAGCTCACATAGCACAGTAACATTAATGATGGTGGAAATAATGGCTACAGGCCTTGATTATGACTTTATCATGTGCTCACTTACTGTCTGTGGAACTTAGAAAAATGTTTTAGATGTAATTTGTTAACAAAATATTTTCTTAGATCTGATAATTCAGATTCAGGGGAAGAGAAGTTATTCTACCTACAACTTTTTTGTTGTTGTCATTTCTATAATATAGCTTCACATGGGATAATTTCATCAACTAAAGCAAAACAATAATTTTCATAAGGCTAAGTCGTGACCTTGTCTCAAAAGGAAAGTGTCAAAATTTGTTTTTCCCAGATGGGTTTACAGATTCCAGAAAATATTCTGACTCTTTATGAATTTCTCTTTCACACAGATGCTCCTTTTAAGCTTTGTTATAACTAATTTTCACCTGTATGAATATGAACTCAATAGCTTGGAAGGGATGTCAGCATCTTCAATAACAAATAGCTGGGGAAAAGGCAATAAGACTGTACATAACCATAATGATCTCAGAACAGAAAATGTATTTTTTGTCAAGTTTCTTTCTAATCTAGTGACTCACAGTTCCGTTAGAATAATCATTCTTCCTGCAATGGTTTAACAACTACATTACTGTCATATAGTAGAAAGGTTTTAAAGGTCATGGTAGATTGCATTTCTGAGTAACAGCTTCAATTATGGATGAAGAATTCAAACACTGTCTTTTATTCTTGTATAGAGGCCACTGATCTGACTCTGGCCATATATAGTCTCACTCTAGAAATCCATTTTTTTGCCTCATTCATTTAGTCAATTTCTTACATTTATATTTTACTCTTACTTTGCACTATATTACATTGCTCATTTTTCCTCAGATTTTTCGATTTCTTTTATAAAAGTTTTGTTAAACAAAGGCCTGCAGTAGAACATGAAAATACTGTTTCAACATAAATGGGAAAACAAATTAATCATATTTTTTCATTTCTTCATTTCCATAGAAGAAATTTTTGATAATAATATTCAGTGGTTATGAGACTGTGCGTTTATTTCTTTTATTGAAAATATATTCTTTTCTCATTATCTTGGTTATAATTTTCCCTCCATCTATTCATATATAAGTTCTTCCTTACCTCCCCTCTCTTTCAGATGCATTCCATTTCTTTCTCTTATTAGAAAAGAACAGGATCCTAAGAAATAATAACTAAGCATTACAAAATAAAATATAGAAGATAAAACAGAAACTATGATATTGAAGATGGACATGGCAAACTCACAGGAAGAAAAGAGCCCCAAGAGCAAACAAAAGAGTCAGAGATCCACTTATAAGAAGGTTCCATTTAGGCACCACTTTGACTTCTTCATGTTCAATGAGTTGTGTAGATGTGCTCTACATTGGGAACCCCATTCTCAGTTCACAGAGAGCAAATCTTTCTCTTAGACACAGCCTGGGTTGTTTTGAGATTCCAATGAGACCCCTTTGCCAACAACTCAGGTGAATGTAACCCAGTCCCACCATTGGAAGCAATTTCCTCAATAACTCTAACTTGTATAAAGTTGACATCTAATCAAAACAAACAAAAACAATGAATATATTATTGTCATGTTGCCTACACCCCCAGCAACTACCATGCCAATAATGTCTATAAACATTCTACTGGTATAATCATGCAATATTTATTCTAGTGTGCTTAATATATGTCACATTCCATATTGTATTTATAGTACAATGTATATATGTATTCATTTATAAACATAAATTTGGAATGTTTCTACTATTTTAATACTGTGAGTAATATGACTTATGATGTACAGATATTATTTTGAGTCTCTACCTTTATCTTATGGGAATATATCCTGGAAAGTAATTTACTGGTAATAAAACTTCATTTTTGGAAAAATTGACAGAATTATTTGCATAACAGCTACATACCATTTTGCTTTTCTGTCGGCATTATACAAAGTTTTCAGTTATCAACATCTTTATCAACACTTAATATTTTCTTAAAATGAAAGTGAATAATGGGGTGATGAGATAGCCATTCCTATCTCCATTGCTCTGACTGGTAATTAGAATTCTGTCATTTTTCAAGGATGTGTATTCCAACAGTATGTTCAGGTATGGGAAAGTAACTTGTATTCTTGGGTATGTAAAACTCTTTATTTTTCTTGTAAAAAAAAAATTGACTTCCTAGTCAATTGTTAAAGGCCACATTATGGAATGTCTGTAAGAAAAAAACATTACACAATATTCTTTTGACAATACTGACTGAAGTCTTTTGTAGGTATTCTAGCCATTTTTGTATGGGTTTAAGTCTAGGTGAGATCATGGGATACTTGTTAAGGTTATGAAATCAAATTAAAATTAAGTTAATTAAAAATCATCAATTAAAATCTCAGTTGAAATATAACTAACCACTGCTAAAATCACTTTATATCAAAATGTTTTTCTGTCACTGATGAACTTTATAGTTGTACTCACCTTGTTTCTGATGTTAAATACTGCCATGCAAGCTTTGGTATTCTGCAATACTACCATTTCTATTAAAATTAAAGAAAACATTTTAATTGCAGCATCCTTGGTATTTTTGTTTTACTTTAGCCCACAAAAGGCAGAAAACACTAAGGTTTAAATAACTGCATCTATTCCAGTTCTGAAAATAATAGCTTCATGTCTTAAAGAAGACTGGCATCATGGAAGTCTCAAAGGAAATAACTGTGGAAACAATTAAATTCATTATAAATTATTAATCAACTCCAGTACTGTCATTTTCTTAAATTTATTATTTCCTTTCACTACATTTTGATATGCACACACAGGCATATTTTGCACTCATTTGATGTTGATGACTATAAAATACAAATTTCATTGAAACAAGCCACATTTTAGATTGTATTCCATCTATTATAGCTAATATTTTAAATATGAAATTTCAGGCAAATTATTCATTATAAATTCATCTCATTCCAGGCTTTCCCATGTATCCCATTCTAGCATTCACAAAGTTTATGGGACACATATTGCTGCTGGCATACATTCATAAGAGTACATTTCTTTTTGACTAAAGTAGCTTTGGTTAACATGAAGACTCCTAGAAAAGACTAAGGATTGTGACTGACTATACAAGCAATTTAAAAAGCAGTTCCTGAGAAAATTAAGAAATCCCTTGAAAATTCAGTTATGTTTTGTTTAATAGCATTTTTCAATTAAAAAAAAAAACTAATGTGAAGCAGATCTTCTCTTATAGCCTTTATTCCTCACCCCATCCCTTTTTTCATCTGCCAATACCTGAAGCACTGGCCACTCTACCCAGAAAATCAGGTAGGTGACTTTTACTCTCCTTCCAGTCCTCCAATTCCAGTTTACCAGTCTTATCTCCTGCTCTGTAACAAATCACCAGCTGCAGCCTCTCCTTCCTCTAGGTCAGAAACCTAAGGGAAAAATCGCCTACAGTTTTCTTTCCTCACCCCATCTCATTGTCTCAGCAGCCAACATTGGAGTTTCTCTCCCCCTCTCTATCCCTCTCTCTCCCTCTTTCTCCACCCCCGCCCTCTGTCTCTCAAAACCTGCTGGCCATGACAGCTAGAAAGCCAGATAGACAATTTTCACTCTTCTTCCTGTCCTACATTATCCATTCCCAGTCACAATTCCAGCCCTTTAGCAGACCACCTGAAAGGGCCTCTCTTTCATCTCTTCCTCCAATCCCTGTGAATTTCACATATTCTCCTTGCAGACTCAGCTTTCCTAGCTCCTGTGGATCCTCTGTCTTTGCCCTTCTAATCAGTCTCCATTATTTCCTGTTAGCTCTCAAAACCAGGAAAGTTCTACCAGGGACTCTCAGCAGCCACACTCAGGGACTCAGATGTACTTCATACCAGGCAACCACCACCACAACACTCTCCTAAGAAGAGAAACCAAGAAATATAAACCTCACCCAACAAAGACAATAATTACAACCCTCCAAAACTCAGATGCCTAAACTCCAGCTTATAAACACAATACAGCCAACAAAATATGTCTCCACCAGAATCCAGTAACCCTACTAGATAGAGTAAGCCCTGAGAAATGAAATATAGCTGCAATACAAGAAAAGGAATTCAAAATAGCTATTATGAATATGCTCAAGAACCTTAAAAAGATATGAATGAATCTATTATTTCTATCTATTTAAAAAGCAAACAGTAAAATGAAATAAATAAAACTGTTCAAGGCATGAAAGTGGAAATAGAATCAATAAATAAAACTTGAGCTAACTGAAATCTGGAAATGAAAAATTCAGGAAGTCAATCAAAAACCTCAGAGGCAAGCCTAAACATTTATGCACCAAACACAAGGACATCAGGCCATTAGAAGAAACTCTATTACAGCTTAAACCACATATTGACCTTCACACAGTGATAATGGGAGTCTTCAGTACCCTATTCTCACCAGCAGACAAGTCATTAAGACAAAACTAAATAGAGAAATACTGGAGTTAACTGATGTTATAGAACAAATTGACTTAAAAGATATTTGCAGAACATTTCACCCAAATACCAAATATTATATCTTCTTCATAGAAACTCATGGAACTTTTACGTAAATGTACTGGATACTTGGACATAAATCAAGTCTCAATAGATACAAGAAATTGAATTAATATCCTGTATCCCATCTGACCACCACAGACTAAAGCTTATAAAATAATAGAAACTGAACAACTTACTACACAATGAAAAATGGACTAAGAACTTTAAAAGAAATTTAAAACGCTCACACAAAAAATCTATAAGAAAACTCACTTTCTGGAACAGTATGCTACTTCCAGATGTGGGAGGGAGCAACAGCTCCACAATCAGGAAAAGCAGTAAGAACCTTGCTTTTTCCTCCTCCCAGCTGAATTCTTTATCTTTAAGGGCCTCCATTCTGTGGATCTCACCTTGGAGCTTTTTTCGTCATTTATTTATTATTTTAACAGTCTTTTCTCTTCATAGAAATTTACATCCTTCCTCAATCTCCTCTTCCTTCAGGAGACTTCTGCTCATGAATTTTGCATATATGTAATGTCTGTCCTATAGGAGATTCTCTGAGCATACTTTACCTGACTCTGCAAGGTATAGTTTCCTTTTCATTCTTCCTGGTCCCCACATTGGATTAACTAGCACCATTTTTTATCAGTAAGCTGCTGCTGGGGGGAGGGATCTCAGCACACAGGACAATGAGGCATATTCATATCTGCAAGTTCTGCCAGACCTCAACAGAAGAAACCACCATCATGGCCAGTGCCATACTCACAGTCAAACTCCAAGCATCTGAGCTCAGGTGTTTTTATTCATTCAGAACTCCTCAGGTGTCCTACTGATATCACATGCAGATCATTAACAATCAACATCCCCCACATAAACCCAACACCTGCAGACAATACAAAATGCCAAGGCCCATGCATCCCCTTTCCAACAGTGCACAAAAACAATTATTTTAAACATAACTAAAAATAAACTTCCACAACAGTAAATGTGGTACATTTACCCAATATAATATTATTCAGCAGCTTAAAAAATGACATAATAAAATATGTAGGCAAATGGATGGAAGTAGAAAGTAGAAAAAATCATCCTGAGTGAGGTAACTCAGAAATATATATATGTGTGTGAGTGTGTGTATGTGTATACAAATATTATATAAAATGTTAGCTCTTAAGTAATTGATAAGCAGGCATATATATATATATATATATATATATATATATATATATATTTAAGATATAGAGTAAAAGACAGATGGGGATGGTTACATCATCTCATGAAGGGGAAATAGAATAGATAGTTATGCATGAATGGGGTTGCTGGATTGGGGAAGATCAAATCAAACCCAGAGCAGAAAGGAAAAGGCTGGTTTGGGATGGAATATAGAGGGGGTCAATTAAAACTAAGATACCACTCCTAGTGATGGGCAGACCTCTAAGATCTGCCCTACAGAGGACAGAAGACAGCATGAACCTCTCCAACCTTTCCCTAAGCCACTGAATGAATTGTTTTGACTTCAAAAACAAAAAACTATGATCCCTCTGTTCATTTATATACATATATGTATATATACTCACTTACACATACATACACATTACACACAGGTATGCATACTCGTACACATACACTTACACCTACGTACACATGTAAGGATATGGGTAAAGGTACAGATACACATGCACACATATGCGTTTGCATGTGTGTGTGTGTTTATATGTACTCTAATTTTATTTGATTCGGAAGAAGGCAAATTTGTTCCTACCAGCACCACTACAACAATGTAAGACATGGGTTGTGCTGTTACATCAAAATTCTTAGGACATCACCAGGCAATAGAGATTCTTCAGTTCCATTTTAACTCCCTGAGTCAACTCTTGTTTGTGAAGCCCATCATTAACAGAAATATCATTATATAGCATAGGACTACATTTCAGAAGCAGTGTTTGGAGTTAAAATAAGCAGAATCAGCTTAGGAAAGAGCTTCTCTGTGACTAGCAAGGAACCCACTCCTTGCCAGCTGTGGAGGTCTCCCAATCTGGTAGAGCAGCGTAGAAGCAGCTCCAACATTCACACTTGGCCCTCTGAGCTGGGCCCCTCAACCCTCTGCATTCTAGCCAAATAAGGGCTAAAAATAATCCCACCAATCACAGACCACCCTGGAAGGCTCCCCTCCCCTCCAGGGACACTGTATAATAGAGCAGTCTTCTCCTCTCTGCTCAGTAAGGGGTGCAACTTTGGCTGCTGCCTTCCTCCAAAGTGGAGACAGCCACAGAGAGAAGTACAGAAGAGAAAAAAACGAAGTAAAGAAGAAGCAAAGAAGAACGCCTCAGCTCAGCCAGAAACACTGAAGAACACCTTAGCTCAGCCAGAATACCTCAGCTCATAAGGTGATATTTCCCTTCCGAGCTGGAACACTAGGAAAGCTTCTCCCAGAGGGGAGCTGAGGTGAGCCAAGACTGAGATGTTACACTGTTTCACTCCAGCTCAGCCTTCCCTGCCTGAGTGCTGTGAGAGTTGTATGGTTCCTGGCATCCTGAATGTCATGATACCTTTCCCATTGGGGACACTTTCCCACCACAGAATTGTATGATTTCTGGTTTCCTGAATATCAGGATATGCTCCCATTGGGGGTACCTTCCCCACCTCAGAGTTGTGTGGTCCCTGGGTTCCCACATGCCAGGCCACCTTTCCATCTCTGTCAGAGTTGGAAAAAAGCCTAGCAATCACTACACAAATTTCCATTTGAACATAAATCCTTAGCCATGTCTGTTTTGTCATAAAAAGAAATGAAAATTAATTAAGACTACAGAGGCTAAAACTGTTCTCATGTACTGGCCTGTGAATTTAAACACTTGACTTACCATTTTCATTTGGTAAGCTCTCTGGTTTTATCATGACTAGCTAATGCATCCCAGAGTGCTTGAAGTTATTTCTACTTCAATGACCAACTTCATCCACCACTTGACCTCCAAAAGTACTGTTTTGAATGAGCAATATGTTGCAAATATAATGTTGCTCAATATAAATTCTGATGGTTGTCAGGTCTCCATCCTGGGACAAAAAGCTGTCTGAGGAGCCTGTTAACATAGCAGCCCAGACCTGACTTCTAGCTTCTCCCAGAATACCTCAGTCCCTATCTGTTACAGGGTCTTCCTGGGTGCCATGCCCTACCTGCCCCCCTACCCTAAAGGCTCCAGTCCAGGAGGCTTGACTGTTCTTTACGTAATACATCCATTTTGGTTACTTAAACCTTTTTCTTGGTCACCCCTCCAGATTCTCCTGTTTCCCTTCTCCCCTCCTTGCTCTCCTTACATGGCCCAATTCAGATCACATTCAGTCTGGACCTTCCAGATGCCTCTAGCTGTGCTCTCAATCATATCTACTATGCTTTCCCTCATATCTACAATAAACTTTCTTCTCCAACACACCTAGGAACATTCATGTTCCTCCTTTTTTATTTCTTTTTATCATTCAGTGATAATTTAAGTAATTATGTCACTGCTCAAAAAGATGCTCTTCATATTTTCTTGGTAATGAGGTCATTGCTACATTCAGGCTCAGAAAGATGAACAATCTAATTTCAAAATCTTATCCTGAAGGTCTATTTCCTGAAACTAGTCAATGAGAGTTCAGACAGCTCATTAATTCTGCTTTGGGAAGTTTAGAATGTAGAAATTAATAAAGTTCAAGAATATTATTTCAAAAGTAAAAAAATCTATATTCAAACAGGAATAGGAGGAAATGTAGAATGTGGCAAGAAGGAATTCTTAATCTTTCAATTGTAACCGATTCTTCTAGATGCTAAGACCTAGAAGAAAACAGAACTAATGGGAGTTGAATGTGTGAAAGGAGTTACCCTAGCTAATGGTGCCATTCAAATAAGAATACCTTGTAGGCCATATTTTATTCCCTTTCCAGTCTCTCACTAGTGTGTTCCTTTATTCAAACCTAAGAAGAAAGTGGTTGTCAAGAGGCCTGGAAATTTTAATTCTTAAGAATCTCTTCTCTATAATAAATAATAGAATACAAAAAGAATTATTTCTGGCTAGCATTTCTTTTGTGTCATTCATTATTCTCTTAAATTTCAGTGTCTCTTATTTCTATATATTTGTACCTCAATGGCTCTTTCTCTTGTGTCCTTTATTTATATCAAAATCAAGACAACTCCAAGCCACTGGTGTTTGCTTTTTTGACTTCCAGCAGTTAAGGGTTGCTGAGAAATTGTTTATTGTGTAACATAATAATGCATGTGCATTTGTAGCTTCAAAGGCTCTAAAATAATGAAAGAAATAACCTCTTCATCAATTTTTATACAATACAATTATAGGGAGAATGGAAATTGTATTAGATCATGCACTCAAAATTGATACAAAGATATACAGTCAGAGTATTGTATTAAACATATATTTAAAGTAATTCTTGATTAGAACTACTCTTGCTACAAACTTGATATATAGTTAGTTTTATTTTTCATTTGTGGAGTAAGTGCTATTATTATCTAATCCCTTGTTGATTTTAAAAATGCTTTGGAGATTAAAAGAGATACAGTTAATACAAATTTTAAAATATATTTTAGTGCTGTGTGTTTATGTGTGTGTGTTTTTTGCCAGTTTCTTATAGACATCTCATATCCAGTGAAACTTACAAGGAAGATAAACCATGACATAAGATATATAGAACTTTTCTATTCTGAGCTATTCTAAATTATTTCCCACTCTTCACTGTACTATGAAAACATAATCTGCTGTAATACATAGGAAAAATGCATTAGAGAAAAACTTTTCTATTCATGCAAATAATATAAGTACTATACCTGCACTTATCTTTATTTCCTTTGTTCATTTAACATAAATTCTAAGTTTCAACAATTCCGCAAATAACTCACCTCAATTGCATGAAAAATTGTGTATATGTATAATACTTAAATTTTTAAAATTTAGAATCTGCTGGAACAAGATGACTTAGGGGATATGTACACTTGCTGCAAAGCATGATGACCTGAACACAAGGCAATTGCTTCTCACTAGGATTAGGTTACATCTTATGATTAGCCTTTTAAGATAATTACATCAGTCAATGCTTTCATCCTTTCTTTTTTTAACAATTAAAGCATTCTAACATGAAATACATGAAAATTGCATTCAATGAGTATGTCCAATTTCAAAGAGATGGAACTCAAGAATTTTGTGCTACATGGTGTTTATTTCAAGAGTTTTCTTTTCTTATTGGCATATATATTTTGTGCAGCACAGCATATATGTGGTGATTAGAGAACAAGATGCTGGGGTCTTTTTTCTCCTTTCACAATGTAGATTATACAATGTAACTTGGATCATCGTGCTTAGCAGCAAATGTCCGTACTCCCTGAGCCATCTTGCTACCTAAGATTCAAAGTTTTAGGAACTTAAGTATTAAAGATATGCACAATTGTTCATGCAATTAAGATGAGTTGTTTACTGAAATTTTGAAACTTAGAATTTTGTTTTTCCAAATACATGCTAAGCAAAACTGAGAATAGCCTCCAGAGGGCAACCATGTTGCATCATTGAAAAAAACAGTTTGAAAATTTAACCTGATTTTCAACAAAAGAGTCACCAACTACAGTTAATTTTAAAAGAAAATTGTAGCAGGTAATAATTCAAACATTTAATTTGAACTTTGAATAATTCTTCAAGTATTATTGTTAAGAGATATTTTTAATTTAATTCTTTGCTGGAGAGAGGAACATTGAATGGAGGGACCAGGAAAAAGCTATTAGATAAGCAAATATTTTCATGAGTTAAAGCAGTAATTTCCTGATTGCTATTTCGTATTTGTGTAAAACAATTTGCTTTAGTAAACAGGCTAGATTGTGAACTTCAACACATTAGGCGACAAAGGCGATTGTACCATTGAGTTGCATATTACCTTACAAAGAGAATTTCATTGAAGATTTGGGCAAATAATGTCTTCTTCATGGTTATGTCTATGTGAGAATTACATAAACTAAGTATATGAAAATTACTATCAACAATGTGTGTAAATGTCTCTCACTCTTGCTAATTGATTTGACCCCTCTATAATCAGTAAGAAAAATTCAGGATCCAATAGATAATTATCTTAATATTTTAAAGATATGCAACTCTACTATTGCATATCCCTAGAGCTTACTTTTAAGGGTCAGAGGCATAATTATATAAGTTAAGGTGATATTTCCTCATCTTCCAGACAGACATAACTGTAAAAAGTATTGATGGACACTTGGGAGTGATTGTTCATGGTTAGAATCTTTGAAGAAATATTTCTAATGTGGAATCCACAAAATGGGCTTTCACCTTGAATCAGTGCATTAATCGTTTTTTTTTTCCTTCTATCATCTTTACTAAAGCCATACCTCTCTAACTGTAGTATCTGAGTATAACTTGTAATTAATTGCCATTTATCCTTCTTTCAAATCTCTATTTAAGTGTAATACAGTTCTTATTGACTGTTGTTATTTTCTCTAGCATTGATTCTCTGCTGTTTCAAGAAATTTTATTCTTCTGAGATAATCTCCTATTGTATCCCTAACTTTAGTTAGTGCCTATAATGGTTCTAATGTTCCATCTATTCGACTAAACTTAAATAGGCTTACTCCTCACTACACCTTTGCCTCAGCTCTCTTTAGAGATTTGTTTTAGAAAACTTAGAACTGTAGACTCTCTCTTAGCCCCTTGAAAAAAATATTCTGGAAGCCTCTAATCACTTTCATTTGTAATTTTCTTACATTTATTCATATGTGAATGTGTGTGTCTTTGTATGTATATTTGTATGTGTGTGTACATGTATGCATGTGTGGGTGCTTGTGTAGGTGTACAAACGTACTCATGAGAATGTGTAGGTATGAAGGAAGTAAGATGATAATTTGTGGAGCTTGATAATTTCTCATCCATGGGATTTAATTTTTTTCTTTTTAAAAATAATTTTATTAATAATTTGAGTTTCATACGTTGTATCTTGGTAATTCCCTCTTCCCGTTCCTTCTTGTTCCTCCCTCCCAGCCCTGTTTGCTCAAAAAAAAAAAAAGATGGAAGGAAAGAAATTTAATTTAAGTCATTGGGTCTACAAGTAGCTTCCCTATCTTCTGATCCTTATAGCTGTCTCTTCAATTGCTTTAATGATGCATTTTTTTTTCTCACAGACATAAAAGCCACTACTTTGAAATGTAATCCTAAAGATGGATAACATCTAATTTATATTTTCTGGGAGAAGGTAAGAGATTACTTCTATGTACCAATTAGAAGATACAGATAACTTAATCTTACTGTCCAGTGTAATGTCCAGGAAAGTGCAATAGTTTTTCATAATTTTGTTAGTCATTTTAAATCTTTTCAATCTTTTGCTTCAGCAATAATGAGTTCAATTTCTTACTTCTTACAATTGTCGACTCCTGATCTTTATTAACAATCTTCTTTGCCTGTTTCAAACCATTTGGTACAAATTTTTCTGACACATTCATTGAGCAACTGCAAACTTACTATCATTTTAGATTAACATTTCTAATGTTCCAGTCACTTTGCCTTTCATCAGTAGTGTTTCTTTAATACTACCCATCAAACTCCTCCATAATTATAAACCAAATTCATTCTCAAAATTCTACTTCCTGAAATGCTTCCTCCATTAACTTTCTAAATCCAGTTAATATTTCTACTGTTTGTGCATTTTATTATTTCTTTTTTCTAAATGTGTAATAAAATGAACATCTCGAAAAAGAAGGTACTTTGCTGAAGAGTGAGAGTGACACTTATGTGTGGGTATAAGGATAAGTATTTAGAATGCATTTGGGAATTGTACTATTTTAAGAAAATGACAAGTAGTACATTTTCCTCTAAGATCTGTCACCTCACCAGCCAAGATTAGTTGGCTAGGTTTTCAGTACCACAAATGATTTTCCTTTTGTTGAGCTAACCTTAAATACAATTATATAAATGTTGGTTATTGCCAAGATATAAGCGCCACTATTATACCTTTAGGAATATTTTGTCACTCTACTTATGGTTTATGGATATGAAAGCTGAATAGGAAGATTTATTGATTTGCTTTCATATTAACTCCTGGTATTATGAAAGCTTGTTAGATCAAATTAAGCTCAAATCCTCTTAAATTCTATGTCCAAGGTGTATCATATCTTCAGAAATAGTGAACTATCTTAAAATTCTGGGAGACAAAAAAATACCAAAAAGAAAAAGAGTACATACAAGCACACACACTAACCACTTCTGGCCGTGAGACCTGTCTTGGAGTATGGTTGATATACCAATGATACTCCATTGGACAAAACTGACATATCTTTTCCTCAAAATATAGTATATGTACAGTGTATGTATTTATATAAATTCATGAAAAAGCTCATTAAAGAAAAATAAAACTTCTGGGAAGCAAGCAAGGGCAACAGAAATAGCCTATATTTTTATTTTAGAGTAAAATATTTTGAATACAGTAAGTGAATAGAGGTTTTAGGGCTCAGGCCTAAGGACCTGTGTTTAATTCCTGGATCATGAAACTTGGCAGGAGAAAACAAAGGCCTAAGACCTGGCCTCTGATCATTACACATATATAAGCCATAGTAATGCTCATTTGCATTCCCATATGCGTACACATATATAATTTTTCATAAACTATATGCAAATTTTATTATATGAAGTGGAAAAATTGGAAATTCTTTGGTCATCTACTCCAAATGTGTTTTCCTTCTGTTCTACATTTTTGGCAAAAAATTTACTATTTACAAGCAAGGAATTTAATATAAGGAACTAGTAATATATATAAGGAAGATTCAAAGAAATGAAGAAGGGCTAGTTAGTGAAATGATTAGCAATAAAAATGAATCATTTTCTATCACTATTATGAAAAAAGAAGGTCCAAGAGAAGGTTGTAGAAGAGCTTACGGCCAGGTTACTCATTCATGATATCTTTGTCTTATAAATGGTGAAGCCATAAAGTTTACATGGTAGCTGCCATTGGAGCAGTTATTCGTACTAGAAAGAAGTAGTAGAAATCATTCAAATTCTTCCTAACCTGCCTTAACACCCAGTGTTCTTTATCAGCTGAATCTAGTAAAAAGCAAAATAACTTTATGTGTGTGACACTATATAATAGTAAATAAAGACAAGAAACACAACTGAGTAAATTCAAGAAAAAGTAAGCCAGGACCAGGATATTTATTTCAGTGTAGTTTAATATTCTATTTTCACACTAGAGTTTTTCTATTTGATTTTCCTGTTGTAGTCACCAATTACTTTATTATCTAAGCTTAAGTTCCTTGTTCCTCAAATAAAATATAAGAGAGTACCTAGTTTAGTACGTAATCTTGAAGATTAAAGAAGTCAAGTAACAGGTTAAAAAACTAAGTTCTTATGTAGGACATGCTCCAAAAGCAAAAAAAAAATCATGGTTACCGTTACTTTTGCAGTATTACTATTATTAAAATTGGTGTTATTACTATTATCACCTCTTAATTTACTCTCAACTAAAATCTCATTTTACCAATCTGCTCAAAGGTCAACTCTGTATTTTTCTAATCACTTCCTCCAAAATAGCTCCGTTCCCAATATAGTTCCAACAGTACATATTATATAATTTGTTTATCTGGCATTCTGTTTTGAGCTTATTTGGCTATATGCTGTCTTCCTCAACTATATTATACATTTGGAAAATACAAATATTATTGCCTCTGTATTTGTATGTGTGTTGTTAGTTAGTATACTAAGTGATGAAATTAAATGCTACATGTAGCATAATGCTACAGAAAAAAAGGGAAAAGTTCATAACCCATAGCTGTAATTGGGATATACTATGAAATGCTAGGTTTTATAATTTTCAGAATTTATGAATTTTTTATATTTGCTCTTGGTTAAAAGGATCTTGTAAAAATAGTATGACCAAAGTTTAGCTTAAAGAGATTAATAAATGGTTTAGTACTTGTTGGAGCTTTATACATATTCAAAATTGCCTTTGGGGATTGGAGTGGTAGAGTGTTGGGAGTGCTGTAGCAAATGCAAGAAGTTCTGAGTCCCATCCTTAGCACTCCAAATAGTACTGAATATCCTCTTGCTTCTCAGAACTTCCAATATCTTTTCAGCTACAAAAGGCTGCTTAGCTGAGTATAGGTTCCTGCTATTTCTGATACTTATCCATACTTAAAAGCAAAAAGATGATTACAGTAATAATAAAGCCATACATTTGAATTACCCTATCATTATCTCAGAAATCTCAACCTTCCTCAGGTAGTTATGTAATGTAGCAAGGAAATTCACATTATCTATGCAATCTTTAATGCACCTTTATTACTTCGAATTTTACCAAACTTATTATTCATGAGCAGATTAATAAAAATCCATGTGAGGATATAGTCCTTAGACTGGCTTCTAGTATGACAGAGATAAATATTGGGAGAGATGAAGAGAAGTTTCTGGAGTGAAAGATCAAGCAAAAACTGTACAATCTGGTTGTCAGAGTCAGAAAAATCATGTTAGAGAAAAGAGCTAACACATATTATGAAAGGAAGACTGGAGTTAGGAAAAGATAAAGGGAAATTTCTCTCTCACACACATCAACTTTTCTCTTCCTTTGGGTTTTCCTCCTAACATTTTTCTTTCAATTTTGTTTTATTTTCCTTTGTGTTTGTTGAGGGGGAGGGGGGTGAGCAACAAGCACCATGCCTCATGTGTTTTTGTAAAGCTCAGAGGAGCACTTGTGGCAATTGGTTCTCACTTTCCACCACGTGGGCCTAAAAGATCAAGCATTTTGTTAAGTTTAGTGTCAGGAACCTGTACCCATCTTCTTGTTCCAAGATTCTTCTTAAAATCACCATAGGAGTGGATATCTTTATCTGAAAATGGAAAAAGTTATCTCCATTGTAACATGACTGCACTAGTACTCATATCTGTCACCATTTCTTTGCATATACAAATTAATATTAAATTATTTTTATTAAAATATAATGGATAAATCATAGACAATAAAATCTATGAAGGTGAATATTTTATGATGATGATGATGATGATGATGAAAAATGACTCAGACCAAAAGCAAATCAATACTTAGTAATGCAGACATTTAATGACAATTCATCAGAACCAAGCTATTTTAACATTCTTCTTTTTCCTAACAATCATACTTAGTGCTCATTGTATGAAACTTAATAACAAAGTACTTTTGCCAAAGTCACATACACAGCAGATATCATATTGACTTCTGGTATAAAATGGACCTACTGTATAATTGTACAATTTGAACAGATGGCAAAGATCAAGTTTACCAAATCCTTTTCCCCTTGATTAATTTCTTATGCTTCACTCTGAATGAAGAAACCAATTTTCAGCAATATCCAGTCATAGTGACTCAAAATTTTAGATTACAGAGAGTCACTTTACCATACACATTAAAAATATCGATTTAACTTAGATTCAAGCTTGAGTAGAGTTACTTGCTCCCAGACTGTTTTATGTGTCCCACTTTGTGGTGCTTTCTAAATATGCTTAACAGGACATCACAACTATCATGTGATGTATGTTTAAGTATTTTCATAACAACATGCACATGACTTCTATAAGATCAAGCCAGACAAAATTTCATCATGGAAAGGGAAGGTGGGCAATAAGTCACCCCTTAGCTAAGGATCTACAGTTACTGGGAAAGAGTCAGTTTTCTGACCATGCTCCAGTTGACGGCCACACATCTAAGAGTATATAGGCAACAAAAATTGGATTTTGTGGGCTTAAAAAGAGAAAGAATACAAATTGGAGTGAGTAGGGAAGAGGAGTGATCTGGAAGGAATTAGAGTGATATATATAATCAAAACATATTTTAAAAACTAGTACAAAAGCCAAAAAAAACTAGAGATTATATTCCTAAAGAAATTGGTTTATAACAACTTAAAGATAATTTTGATAACTGCTCAGACCTAAAACAAAAACATGTTTATTAAATTTTAAAATGGTAGATTTAATAATTAATCAAACTAAAACTTAAACTCATTCACAAGTGTTGTACTCAGCAGCTTATATTGTTAAACTTTCTTTTCCTTCTATTCAATTGTCCCTTTTATTAAAAATAGATTCATTTCTCATATAATATATCCTGATTACAGTTACCCTTCCCTCTGTTCATCTCATTCCCTCCCCACTTCACTCACATTAGAATTCATGCCCTTATTATCTCTCAATAAAAAAGAACAGGCTTCTAGGAGATAACAACCAAACATGACAAAATGAAATAAAATAAGATAAAGCAAAAACCATCACATCGAAGTTGGACAGAATAACCTAACAGAAGGGAAAGAGCCCCAAGAGCAGGAAAAAGAATCAGAGATCCACTCATTCACAGGCTCAGGAGTCCCATAAATGATACTAAACTGAAATTTATAATATATATGCAGGGGATCTAGTGCAAACCCATGTTAGCCCTTTGCTTGATGCTGTAGTCTCTGTGAGTTTGTATGGCTTTTACTCAGTTGTTTTAGAGGGTGTGTTCTTCTGGTGTCCTCCATCCCCTCTGGCTCATATACTCTTTCTGCCTCCTCTTCCCTGGAATTCCTTAAGCTCTGAGGAGAGGGATTTGATGCTGACATCCCATTTTAAATCAGCGTGTTTCAATATTTCTCTCTCTGCGTAATATCTGGCTGTGGGTCTCTGCATTCGTTTCTATCTGCTGTAGGAGCAAGGTTCTCTGATGATTGCTGAATAAGGTAATGGTCTATGAGTATAGCAGAATATCATTAGGACTCATTTTATCGTTACTCTTTTTCAGACCCGTTGTATTTAGTTTTACAGTTGGTCTCTGAGCTACGTAGTCTCTTGTTCTTGGTCACCAAAGCAAAGTTTGGTATAGGTTCCATCTTGTGATGTGGGCCTTAAACCAAATTGAACATTGGTAGGCGACTCCCACAAGTTCTGAACCACCATTTCTCTAACATATTTTGCAGGCAGATAAATTGTAGATTAATGTTTTGTTGCTGAGTTAGAATTTATCTTTCTCTTTTAGTGATCTTCAAAATACCTTCCCATATAAAAGACACTAGAATATAGGGGTAAATATACACCAGACTGTCTCCCATATTCTGAGGATATGAAAAAAAATCTTCTTGAAACATTAAATCAAGTACTGGCATTTCCTAATGCTCTTTAATGTCATAATGTCAAAAATATAAGCTTTGATAGAACAAAAATATCAGAATATTTATATTTTGTATAAGAGTATAATAAAAACATTATGTTTGAAGATATATTGAAGGACAGATATTGAAAACTATGTTGTTTTGACTATTAAGACACAAAATTTAAGTGTGACAAATGGAGCTCTCTTTAGGAGGCCATGAAATCCATTATGTCTCAGACATTTTAAAACGGACTGATAGTAATGATACACTCAATCACCGAATTTATACAATGAATGAGAGGCAGCTACACACAGAAGTCAGAGGAACTAGAAAAAATGGTAATTTAGAGATATCAAAGAATTGTCAAGAGGGAAGAAAAGTATACAACGAAATACAGCAGAAAAAAGGAGGATCCACAGGGTTAGAGTTAAACATAACATGACATGGAACAAAAGGAAGACAGTAATCAACAATGCTGACTAAAAATTTTAATGTATTTTGAAAATAACTAGACTTGTAGATACCAAAAGGAGAAAATTGAAATCCTTTGGAATTATATTTTGTCTGTAAATTCTGCCTCAAAGTTTGCATCCATGTGCCTACTAAGTGAAAAGTATAGAGTTTTGTTGAGTTTCCATGGCAATATCTGGTTAAATGTTCAAAAGCCAAATTACGATATGCATTTTGTCTCAATTCTCTCTTATGTATTTGCCACAATGTGTATTAGTACATATTATTTAAAATAAAATGAAAAATTATACTGAATGGTACATAGGGAAGGGAGTGGATATGGGAAGATTTGTGGGGAGGAGAAAAATATGATCAAAACTCAAAACACACAAAGAACTAAGAAAAAAATATACACATGCCCAGAAAGAATATCTAAGAGTACATATAGCAGAATAATACTCAGATGGATTAGTGAAGAAAAATTATACTAAAATAAATTGGAGGCACATGATGAGGGCAGAGTGCCTGACAGGTACATAATACATATTTCTTGGACTGAAATCAGTAACTTGTCTCTGCATTTGTAGTAAGGTAAAGTAGTGGGAATGTGTCAGACAGAAAGTTATATTTGGTGCTTGATACAGATGGACCACCATTGTTTGTTGTCTATTAGCAGCTATCATTTCCCTCTTTTAAAATATGTTCTGTACTTAATAGTATTCCTGAGGCTGTTAGAGAGTCAAAAATATTTATGTATATAATAGAGTTTTTGAGTAATATTTTAAATGCATTATTGTATAACAACTGACATTATTTTATATGGAAACCTGGGAAAAGCATATAAATCAGTGTCACTGATGTGAAATGGGGATTCTCACTATTCTAATTAAAATTATAGAACATACACATGTGATTGATTTCCATATTAACTTATAGAGAAGAAGGATGAAAATCATCACAGGTAATACTAAAATTTCTTTAAAATTAGACAAGGTCATTCACACCTATAATCATTAAATTTAGGAGCATGAATCAAAAAGATCATAGGTTTGAGGCCAAAGGAAGCTATATAGTTAAGTTTAAGGCCTATTCGGTGAGACCCTGTCTGGGAAAAACAAACAAAACAAACAAAGAAGCAAACAAAGACCCTACAATACTATAATGCTAAGATTCCTAAAAGAGTAATTGAAGTGTTCGTGTTTTTTGTGTATTTAACACCTTGAATTATCATGCTAAAGCATTGGAATTTGTGAATGATATTAAATATCAAGCAGATTATGGAATTTCTTCAATAAGTGGTCTCACCTAATCTGTCTTTGCAATAGTTTTCCCACACATGGATAGTAATGAAATTGTGTATACAGATCTAAAGTATTTTTCTTTTTTCTAATATTTCTTTCACGTGATATTATATTAAACCTCCATAGTCTTAAATTAAACCACCAGATTTTGAGGGTATTTTAATCAATATATTTCTGTTGCCTTTGTTTGACTAGTATTAATTCCATAGTTTAGGATGACCTCAAACTTATTGCAGTCTTCCTGACTCAGACTTCTGTGTGTTGAGATTTTAGCATAAGTCACCATCCATGACTGGATTCTTTTGTTGCTACAGGAATCAAAATTATAATTGCAAACATTCCTTATACTAAATTTATCACTCAATTTTTACTAAAATGAAAGTGTTATATAGCAAAATAAATCTTCCTTGATCAGTAACTTAGAATTCTATTTCAAAAGCTGAAGTGTGTCCACCCATCTCTCATTATTCTGATATATTTATGTTGTCTTCTAATTAAAGATTTCTCATTATCAGGAAACTATGTATCTGTAAGTACAACTTCTTATGGAGCTATAATAAAATGAAATACTTTTCTAGTACTTTATGTGTCCCTTTTTATTATTGATGAAGACAGAGAATAGTACAAATGAGTTATAAAATCATAGAAGGAATCATCCACATAGAAATGATAAGTGCTTGAAACTTGGTGAGGGTTATAAACGTAGTTGTGAAAGAAATGTCAAATACAGTTATTACAGTATTTGAAGGGTACATGAGCAGGAAGATAATTTTTTAAAAAGTGGGATACCATAAAATTAAATATTACATCAACCAAAAAAGAATATGCATTTATAAATGTGCTGTATTCATTATAGTAATTGACATAGTTTTGGCTCTTTACTTTTTGAACATGATATCCTTTATCACTTAGATTACTTGAGAATTGTTAGGTCATATAATTTTGGTGAATATGGTATAATTACTGCATATAATTTGCCACATCTGGGGTGGAATAATTAAAAAAAAAACAGTGGAAGATACATCAAAGTTCTTCTTTCATAAATGGTAATATTCAAAATATTTGCTCTTTTTCCTTTTCAGAATATTTGAGTATTAATTAGAAACTATATCTTCCTTTTCAAGTCCCCAATGATCCCATTATGATTTTAATTAACAAGAGGTAACTATATCTGTTATCTTAAGGCATGGTTGTTTTGTAGTTAGTTGTAATTGCAACATAGCTTAGCATATTTGGAGCATATCCTAAAATATTATCACTGATTAAAGAAAGTGAGTGGATAATAACACATTAAATAAAAAGGAAAGCTAAATGAAAAATGACAAAAGGACATTACATTTTGCTAATAAGATATTTCAGTGCCAGGCTTGGCGGCACATGCCTTTATTCCCAGTGCTTCACAGTCAGAGGCAGAGGCAGTTGGATTTTTATTTCGGGCCAGCCATATATATATACTAAGACACTGTCTCAACTCCTCCATCCCATAAAAGATATATCAGTGGCCTTTTGTTTATATATTTTTGTGTATATATTTCTTATTATATTACACACACACACACAAACACACACACACGGAATTATATTTTTAAAATTTTTACTGAGTAAAGTCATTAGAAAAAATAACTTGAAAGAAATGAAGTATTTCTTAGTGTTTGACCTAAAATCATTTGTCAAAAAGGGAGGTGAAGAGTAAGAGACTATTAATGATAGCAGATATAGGTAATTTTTTTTTATTCTTTCAAGGAAACTAGTGCACCACTGAAATTATAAGCTATCATCAAGAAAAGAGACAGGTCACTCTTGCCACAGGAACAGGTAGGCAGCCGGGGGACCTTTCCAAGGTTTTGGCTTCCCCAGACCCAATCCTCTGGGTTATCCCTAGTTGTGGAACAGAAAATCAGCTTCAGCCTCCACTCAACCTCTTGCCCATGCCTCCTCTGGATCCTGTGGATCATCCTTCTGGATTCCACTCAGTCTCTGTGTCCAAGCCTCCAATGCTGGTGAACACTCCCTGCTCAATCACAGGCCACATCTGTCAGAAGACCAGGGAAGAAACAGAAACCAAGGACAAAATACCCACCCAACAAAGACAAATCAAGAAATCAGAACTTAGACTTATAAACACCCCAAACTAAGATGCCTGGGTGATAGAATATGAGCACAACAATAACAGCCAGGGCAATACAAACAATTGAAGTAAATTACTAAATACCTCAAGGAAGGAAAGCAAAGCACAAACAAGCAATTGGAGGAAATTAATAAAACCTTCTTAAAAGGAAAAGAAGAAACCATTAAAGAGTACACATAAATGAACAAAACTGCTTAAGACTAGAACATGGAAATAGAAGCAATAGAGAAAACACAGACTGATAGAATTCTAGAAATGAAAAATCTAGGAATGTAAACAAGAACTACAGAGGTGAGCTTCATTAACAGAATATAAAAGGCTAAAGAGAAAACCTCAGGCATTATAGATACAGTAGAAGAAATAGATATATTTGTCAAAGGAAATGTTAAATCTGAAAAATTCCTAACACAAACAAAAGAAAAAAATTCCAGGAAATTTGGGACACTGTGAGACGACAAGAATAATAGGTATAAACAAATGAGAGGCATCCAAGCTCATAATCCCAGAAAATGTTTTCAACAAAATTATAGAAGAAAAATTTCCTAACCCAAGAAAGGAGATAGAACATCAAATAGATTGGACCAAAATATAAACTCAGCATATAATAAAGAAAACACTAAACATACAGAAAAGAGAAAGAATACTAAAAGCTACAAGGGAAAAAAAGACCAAATGCATATAAAGGTAGACATTTTCAAATTACTCCTGACTTATCAATGGAGACTCTAAAGGCCAGCAGGGCATGGAGAGAGATGCTGTAGACTCTATGAGACCACAGATGCCAATCTAGACTATTGTACCCAACAAAATATTCAATCTCTGTAGACAGAGAGAATAAAATATTCCATGATAAAATCAAATTTAAACAATATATCTGAACAAATGCAGTCCTACAGAAGGTGCTAGAAGGAAAACTCTCACCCAAGGAGGTTAACTATACCCATTAAAAGACAGGAAATAAAAATATTTTCACACTAGCAAAACCACAGAGGATAAACACATAGATACACAAAACACACACACCATCACCAACAAAAACAAAAACAAAATATAGCAGCAATTAGCAATCACTGTTCATTGACATCTCTCAATATTGTTTTGTGCAGTGTTGGATGAGGGTCTGCCTAGGTCTTAGCATTTATATTATCTCCAGGTGTTGGATTTATGTGGTAGACATTGATTGCTAATGATCTGCATGTGCTATCAGTGCTATCAGATCCAGGAGCTCTGGATCAATAAAAACACCTGAGCTCAGACACTCAGAGTTCCACTATCTAATATGCTGCTGGCCAGGATCGTAGTTCCCTCTGCTGAGGTCTGGCTAAGGTTGTACCAATGAAAGCACCTCTGTGTCTTCCATGATGAGCCACACCACTACATAAAACATCTTAGGGTAACTCTCATCAATCAAATAAAAGCCTTCTATGATGAAAACTTCAAAGAAAGAAATGAACAACATATCAGTAGTTGGAAAGATTTTCCCATATTCATTGATTTGTAGGATTAACATAGTACAAATATCCATCCTACCAAAAGCACCCTACAAAATCAATGCAACCCCCAGCAACATTCTAAGACAATTCTTTACAGACCTTGAAAAAAGAAAGAAAGAAAGAACAAAAGAAAGAACGAAAGAAAGAAAGAAAGAAAGAAAGAAAGAAAGAAAGAAAGAAAGAAAGAAAGAAAGAAAGAAAGAAAGAAAAAGAAAAAACTACAGGAAGTATCACCACCCTAGATTTCAATTTGTACTACCGTACAAATTGTAATAAATATAATAATAATAAGTACAAATAATAATAAAAACCTCATGGCATTGGCATAAAAACAGACACATTGATCAGTCGGATTGAACTGAAGACATAGGCATAAATCAACACACCTCTGGACATCTAAGTTTTTAATAAAGAAGCCAGACAAGGCTTCCATTGGTGGAACTGGGACACTAACCCAGACACAAAACCTTGGACTTACAATATGTATAATGAAATGGGGCAATGGTGGTGCAGAACTTTTGGTAGTGGCCAAGCAATGTCTAGTTTAACTTGAGAGGGAGCCCATGCCCAGCACTCCCTGTATGGCCATGAACCACTGATTGGATAACCCAGAGAACTAGAGTAGAACCAAGCAGGATTGGCCTAAAAAATTCAATGAAATGATCCCTAATAATATTTTGCTGTGTTCATAGATCTGTGCCTTATCCATTTTCCATCAGAGAGACTTCCTCCAGCAACTCATGGGAGTGAATGCAGAAGCCCACAACCAGACATTATGTAAGTAAAGAGATAGTCTAAATTGTAAGTATCCATTGGTTCTCTCCCATGTGAGCTTGTGAAATTCTGTGGGAGAAGGGGCAAAAAGATTGTAAAAGTTAGAGGAGATAGAGGACACCAGGAAAATACGAATCACTGAATCAACTAAGCAGGGTACATATGAGTTCATAGAGACTGAAGTGGCAAACACGGAGCCTGCATGTGTCTGTACCAGGTCCTCTGCTTATATGTTGTAGCTATTATCTTGGTGTTCTTGTGGGATTCCTAACAGTGAGAGCAGGTGGGTCTCTGACTCTTTTTCTTGCTCTTGGATCTTTTTCCCTCCTGTTGGGTTGCCATGTTCAGCCTTGATGTGAGGCCTTTTTGCTTTGTCTTAACGTATTTTATTATGTCATGTTTGATTGTTGTCTCTTGGCAGCCTGCTTTTTTCTGATGGGAGGAGTGGAAGTGGATATGAGGGAGAGGGAGGTGGGAGGAGCAGAGGAAGCAAAACTGTGGTCTTGATGTATTGTATGAGAGAAGTTTCTATTTTCTATTAAACACACACAGAGAAACAGAGAGACAGAGAATAACTAAATAAATAAAAGGAAGCACTGTGACAAAATACCTGCAGAATCAGGAATGTATTGAATTTAGTCCAGACATCAGTTATGTAAGTTTACTTATAAAGACACATTTATTTGAAAATGAAGGAAAATAATAGATAGAAAAGCAAATATGTTTAAAAACTACTCTAAAATACACCTCATATACATTTTTAATAAGGAGTGATCTTGAACATTGATATTTTAAAGCTTACAATATAAATTATAGGAATCATTATTCTGGCACACATTTGGTGAACATTATCCTTGCATGCTCACGACACTTCTTAACTTTTGAAACATCCGTCACAGATATACTTTCAAAATGTATCTCATATTTGGAGTTCTAAAACCATGAAAAGATACATCCACAGCAGCTAACAACCTTGAAAGTAGGTTTTGCCAGAAGTGTAACTTTTACTACCAGAGCTTTACTACGAAAAGAATACGTTGGAACAAAACATGTACAGCAAGACCACTTAGTCTGTCTAACCTCTTGATATGAAAATTGTGTTATTGTATAGCTCAGAAGTGTTTATGTAAGAAAGATTTAAACCAATAGTTCTATAATTTTCATAACCTGACAAGCTTGTAAAAATTGTTCATGTAAATTTACTAAAGCATATTGAAGCAAGAAGTCCAAATATTTTTTGTTTTTTAAATAGATCAGGAAGTGACTCCATGGACTGTGAAGTTATAGACTTATTAATCAGAATGTTTGTTATTAATCTGCTGTCTTTTCAGTTCCTCTGAGGCCATGGGAGAGGGACAACTGGTTTGAGTCACAGAGTGACTATAATGCTTAGAAATGAAGAAAGTCATAAGCACAAACTAGAGAATCTTGACAGCAGAAACTATTAAAATTTCTAACTTGTCAAATTTTATATTTAATCAATATGAAGATCATGGATATGAATCATTCTTAATGTCACAAGATAGAACAAAATGTTGAAAATTTATCTCCATGTTTAACATTAAGCTCACACCTGTAATGTTCTCCAGTTAAGAAAGCATTGTACTATTGCTATACATTATTCCTGTATTTCAAGACACTCCATGTTTTAATTCACAAGAAAAATAAAAGCTGGTTTCACTTTCTGAATTAATTTACTAGATTTACCATCACTGTAGAATAAGCAAATGATGTTAGTGGCTGGAATACACAGCAACATAACTCTCCAAAACAACTATATTTACCTTCAATCCTGCCCTCTCACCTGACTATGTATATACATACTTTCAGAAGAAATTAATTTCATGGTTTAAGTAATTTCCACCTACTGTGGTTCTTAGTATCTGCCACATTCTTTAGTTAGATAAAAAACATTTTCTCAATTAAAAAATGAATAAATTAGTCTTTGTTTACTAAAGATTTAATATAAACAGTCACTCTACATTTGTGTGTTGTGTGCATGCATGATGTTTGTATGTATGAGTATATATGTACACATTTTTGTGAATGTAGGCACATGTATGTCATAGTGCACATGTGAAAGTCAGAGGACAACCTTGACCATTGGTCCTTACCTTTCACTTTGTGTACAAATTATTTACTATTAGCTGATGTATATGTCAGGCTACCTGACAAGGAGCTGCCCAGATTTTCCTGTCTGTTTCCAGCTATTGGTAGAGGTATGTTTGGATTATGGATTATTATCTCAGGCTTTTTAAAAATATAGGTTCTAGAGATCTGAACTCATACCACTGATCCGCCTTCCCAACCCCTCTTTACATGTTTATCTAAAATTTGGAATTTCAGAACTACTTCAAAATTTCTACAGATTATGTGGAGTTTTACATTGCCATTCTGATCTTTCTAAAGATATTGTCTTTTGTTTCCACTGGCCAATTATGGCCCTCTTTCTACTTATGGTAGTCCTTCTTCCATCCTCATTAGTCTTCTTTCTACAAACCAGAATAAACTTTAGGATTATGTGGAAACTACTTTTAGCAATAAACATTAATCTAAAAGTTCTATATTCATGCTGCTAGATACATTTTAATGGTTATTATTTATATACCTGATACCATATTTTGATTATTTTCTTTCATTTTTCATTTTTTGAGAGTATAATATAGTTACAACATTTCTCCCTTCCTTTTCCTCCCTTCAAATCTTCCCATATACCCTTTTTTGACTGGTGTACTGCTGTCCAAATGCTAGGTATGACAAAATATGAACAAAGACACTATAAATCTCGATTACTTGATTTTTAAAGTGATCTGACTCTTACCAGAGAAGTGTACTGAATGCTTACTTAGCATGAGAATAAGAATAGTTATATTATGCTAAACAAAAGATCAATTGCATTAGGATTCTTCTCTTAATAATATAAAAATGAACACAAATATCACAATTTCAATTTTCTTCTATCTATCTCAACTAAGGATTTGGACATCCTGATGTATATGATATAAGACCACATTTTATTCCACAAAAGCAACATCAAAAAATTTCCATAAGGTTACCTCATTTCAAATTATCCATCTTAATGGGTTTGGTATACTCCAAGAATCCATCATACTGAATAAAGTTTTGCTTTGAAAGTTTTTCTCATGAATATATAATACTAAGTCACCTCTCTATTTTCTGCATTTCTGAAAGGATGGTGAACATTGGATTTTCCATGTGTAGTTACCACAGTCTTGTCTTCTATACATGGAAAAATATCTTCCAATTATTGAATCTTAGGGATGCTTCTCATTGTTTCTTCGCATTGTTTCTAGTAAGTCAATTTTCTGTATATACTGATGATACTTAAAATTCATTCTCTTGATACACAGTTACTCTTCAAACTATTTTTGAGACCATACTATGGTAGACACATGGTGTTTTAAATACTTATGGAATGCAGGAAACATACCAGAAAAAAATGTTTCCTTTTTATTCTGGAGCTTATATTCTGGTACTGGGTAAAAGTCTGTTGTTTACTACTTACTGCTTTATGAACAAAGTAAATTATACATGATATGTTAGAAAGTGATGAATTCCATGGATAAAAGAGTATACCTGCATGTGTACAAAATACAATCTGTGAGAAGAGAATCAGTTTGATAATACAGTACCATCAAATGCTTAATGTCTTTAATAGTAAAGATTTTAATTCTTACTCTATTATCTGAAGTAAGATGGTTGTACAACACTA
This sequence comes from Cricetomys ansorgei, assembly GCA_026225945.1. Taxonomy (NCBI): domain Eukaryota; kingdom Metazoa; phylum Chordata; class Mammalia; order Rodentia; family Nesomyidae; genus Cricetomys; species Cricetomys ansorgei. Next base: position 2,312,009 of record JAMJFZ010002863.1, on the reverse strand, counting down.
GGGAAGGAAAGTGGCAAATTCAAGTATTGGCTCCTGAAGGTTTCCATCTGAAAGTGGTACATGCTATTTATGTTCATATTACATTAGCTAGGGCAATTAAGACAGACTAGCTGAGCTTATTATTGTGGTATGATTTTGTTCTACTATGGTCCTGAAAACAGGAAGTTTATAATCTTTTTAATTTATTTTTTTCTCTCATATAATACATCCTGACCCAGTTCACCCCTCCCTCCTCTCCTCCCAGCTCTCCCAATCTCCCCTCATCACAGTAGGCCTCTTCTTCCCCTCAGAAAAGAGCAGATCTCCCAGGGTTATACCTTTATAAATGATTTTAATGACTTTTTAAGTATAAAGTGCTGAAGTATGAAGAAACATTGCAAGGTCAGATAATGAGTTTAGGTATCATGGAGAAAATAATTTGTTCAACTCCTTTGGGAAAATGCTGGGGTTCAGTCTCAGCAACAGAATGAGGATCAGAGAAGGACCCAAGGAAGAGACAAGAAGCTATTAATAGTAATAATAATAATTCAAGCATTTGGGAGGCCAAGAAAGGAGGCAAGAAGTTTGAGGCCAACTTGGCCTACAGGTTTTGCTCAACCTTATCACAAACAAACCACTTATAGGAAGTAAGAGTTTTGTCCATTGAATATACACGAGGGAGGAATCATCCTAGTTGTTGTTTAAAATAATAATTTTCTATGTTCAATAATATCAAAGCCAATGTACCTAGAATGGAATAAATAAGATAAGGGCAGTGCAAGAGTATATCGTGCAGTAAAAGGAATAGGCGTTGATATTTACGGGCCTCCAGGTCACAATGTATCTGGCATGAACTCCAATTGAAAGGAGTAATCACTGAAAAAATTTTTTTAATTTTATTTCCTTTTAACCTGGCCATTGTCATCAGGTAGATTTTTCACTACATTGTTCGTGAAAATATTTTCTTGTTTTACTTTCCTGACCACTCTAATAAACCAGCAGCCATGCTCCATCAGTGATCCCTGTGGAAACTATTTTCCATGTTTGTTCAGGGTCTCTATGTGTCTGAGTGCAGAATCATTCTGTCTTGCCAGGGTTCTACTGCCCTGGTTTGCAATACTTAATCACTGAGACCTCCTTGCCATTCCTTGGTTTATCTGCCACGTTGTTTACTGCCATACACTTTTCAAAGCCTTGGTGCTCAGTGATGCTGCTCTAAAGTATCAGTCATGTTTAAATAGACTCCAGGGCATTCTCAATATTTTTTTCTGTGCAGTTTTTCTGCATTTTATCTATTGGAACATAGTTCTTATCACTGTAAGCTATATAGGAGCTTTGCCATTACAAATATTTTATGATCTTTTTTTATTGTAACAGAGCATGATGTTATGGATGCCAATTGTGTTCATAGTAAAAAGTAATTGGCTTTACATAGAATACCACTTCTTTGTTGCAAGAGACTCTACTTACATTAACAGAGAATATTTTGATTGCCAAACCTGAATCATGATGCATCTTTAAAATAAAGAGGAAGTCTCTTCAAACACTCTCAGGAGGTAACCGCAAATAATGTAAACATGGAAGTACAGTTTCAGAGAGGGAGAGAATATACAAATTCCAATACTGGATTTAATTCTTACTGGATTCATGGTGTTGGATTCTTTCCTCAGTTTCTATGCCTATTACAAAATAGGATCTGCCTCATATATATTGCTTTCTGGCACATAGTAAGTACTCCATAAAATTAAGTTTTTATTATTCATCCTCCTTGAAAGTCAGTGCTCATGTTATGGCCGTAGGCTACCTCTGATTTAATGGAATGATCTGAAACCTATTGAGCTCCCTTTGGAAATAAACTGTCTTTTGCTTTTTCCAGACACATTTTATTCTGCCATTCCTCAGAGAGCAGCCCCATGATAAATTGACCGAGATTTGAAGATGTCTTGGCAACATTACTTTTCCTCTTTAGTTTTCTCAGCAAAGCCTGAGTGAAATGGTTGGCACATTCTTATTTCCAGAACTTTAACGAGCAAGGTTACTATTGAATGAGAATGACTGCATGAGTTATGCTTTGTCCACTGTGAAAGTCAGAGCTATCCACCTGTCAATTATAACAGTGAGTAACAAACTGTTATATAATGACAACTACCAATAAATTTTTGTATTGATTGTCCCCCTTGATAGTCCTATAGATGTTTATTTTGGACTCATTGTAGAAATTTTATTTAGAAACACAAAAATGATTCGTCAAAGGTGAGAAATGAGAATTTATAAATGAACGAAACCAAAAGAACAATGGTTTTTGAAATAAATATTTTCATTGCATAATTGTATCAAAGACAATATCTTTTTTATAGTAGAGTGAAAATGTAGCTTTTGAGTAAACATTTAATACTTAAATTAAATGTGGAAAAATGTTATTTTCTCAAGAATTCTCCAAGATTTTATGAAATAAGTATCTCCTGAATTTGTTAAATTAGAAATAATAATTTCCACACTGTTTTGTGAAATAGTTATATACTGCCTCAAACAGTGTTACACACTGCAGTAGTTATACACTGCCTCAAACTGTAGGAATCGCTGACATATAGACAAGAGAAAACTGATGCAAGAGATATCTCTGCCCTCACTTTGATGTTCAGATTTTTCATGTCATAGATATTTATAGAGCAATGAATCTTATACCCTTTTACCAGAAAAATATAGCTTAGTTAAAGAAGATAGATATATAGCCTTATTAGACTAAAGATGATAGACTACCTATGAGATTATACTAACAGGATCTGATAACTAATACTTGTCTTCAGTTTGTTTTCCTTTTTCCCATGTTTTAGTATCTACATATTGATAGCAAATGTCCTGTCACATCTTTTTTGTAAGACAAATTTTGCTACATTTATGTAACAAAAATTACATAAAATATAATTCAAAGTCATTGCTTATACAACTATTCAATTTGTAGGTACATGTCATGTTTATATGAAATAATCATGTTGATAAAACACATCTTGTTAGTCTGTTTTTCTAATAAAGCTGTATTCCAATACAAACATATTGAAGTTATAATTCTTTCCCATAGAGTGCCTAAGCCTTCAGTGGCTTTTCCTTAATACTTACTACTTACACAGTGTATATTTTTGATACTTGGTTTCAGGGATCCACTTAATCTTTGCCCACATTATACTTCAGCACTAAAATTATCTTCTTGAAAAATTCTGGACTCTCATGAAATAAGACAAATTTAATTTCAGTCATAAGTACTCTATACTTATTTTTCTTTCATGTGATTATAATACAAGTGACAATCCATAGAGCTCTCTCTAACCACATGTACATTTAATCAATATTCAAATTTGATCTAAAATCTATCACCCCACTAAAACATCTTTTCAAAAATCTCCTTGAAATTGGTGTTTTCAATGAAATATGTTAGGTTATTGTCTGTGATTACCATATGGTACACATAACACATTTGTCCAATTTTACTTTTGTTTTACGGCTATCTCTAAGTGCTTAAAACAAAATTTTGAGACTTTATGAAGATTCACTTTCATGTGCATGTGTGTGGAATCTGTTTTAATAACATACATTTTTTTGCTTCTCCTTTCGAAAAAAAATGTGGGTGGAGTAATTTTATTGAGACAGAAGGAAGAAACTGAGATATCATTGCCTCCAGCTTAACTCTTAATACAACTCTTGGTTAAAGTCTACCAAAGTTTGATCTTGTAATCACCATATTCTTTCTTCCAGGGAGGTTGTAGGGAACAACTTGTAGGTTCAGTTATGCTCCAGAACTTCCCAATATTGTCAGGCTATGTCTAGTGAGAATTAAGACTTATTTGAAATCATGTCTTTATTGGCTTTCAGTGAGATTTTATCTTGACTATTTGTGAAATTGAGTTAACAATTGAATAGGCATATTTTGAATCAAACCAAAAAAAAAGACTAAAGCAAAATATAAGCATAAATTTGCAGAGGATATTATAAACCATTTCTTTCAATACAGTAAATAAAAAACATTAAGAAAGATTGAGAACTGAGTGCCATCCATTTTTATTGCATTAAATATCCATTTGAATAGATAAATATTATGAAAAATAATACTTCAACAAATACATGTTAAGTTACAAACAGTATTTAAATGTTAACATCATTCTCAACTAACCATAACATTTTAATGTCCCACATTAAGCTTTGTAGGCAGAGAAGTGAAAGGAAGTGAAAGTGAAGAAAATAAAATGCTGTTTGTGGATTTTATAATAGAATCCACTTGTTTATTTAATGGCAATATCAATCTCAAGAATAACATAACATAATATTCTTAAATATTCTTAAAATATTGTTTCTTTGGTTTTAAAGATCCAAAAATCTTTCAAGTTCCATACTTTCTAAAATTTGTGTTTCATTTTCTTTTTTTTTTTTTTTACTGTTTACTTTTAAACTGTATCTATTCCAGTGGTCCTAACAGGAAGGTCCTTATTTGTTTTGATTTATTGTCACTGAGCCCTAAAATTTAAGTAATAGAATATTTTTAGCTCTTAACAAAGATTCTGTTAAATGTGTTTTTCCATGTAGCTTTATATAAAAACTCTTAGAAAATATGTCCTAATGGTTAAAACATAGCATGTTGGGCCAGTTATAGTAGCAACTGTTTTTAGTCCCAGCTCTTAGGAGACAGAAGCAGGATTATCTTTGTGAGTTCAAGGCCAAGCCAGCCTGATCTACATAGTGAGTTAAAGTACCGGCAGAGCTACATAGAGATACTGTTGGACTTCAGGGATCCAAACTGGGACCCCCAGGGTCCAAACCGGAACGCCACATCCCCACAGAGACTCACAGACGGGATATCGATGCAAATAGCAAGAGGATTTATTCCAGTGCACTGGGACCGTTCTAACACGCAGGATAGAAGCCGGCCCCAAGGAGCAAATGGTGAAGCTTTTTATACAGTTGTTGGGCATAAACCGAATTGGTACAAGTTGATTGGTCCCCAAATTGTTTTCTCATTTTGATAGATAGGGACCAGTTAACCTTTAAGTTGATGATAGCAAGGTCACGGGGCACCAGGAAATGTACACTTAGGATAAAGTCCCTTGCCTAAGGCTATTAGGCGGTGCCTGTAGCCGCCGCTCATTTTAGGAATGTGGGCTGGGTCACAGTGCTCTTGAATTAAGCCTGACAATAATTGTTTTGTGGTTTCTGGGGTAGGCTAGTTCCTGGAACAGGGAGTTCTGGAATGTCCTGTTAAGAGTTTAAGATTAATGATCAGGGCCTGGGGTCTCCGGCCTCACATAAAACCCTTTCACTACCTTGTCATAATAAGTATCTCACAGAGACTCACATATTGAAGTTTTAATTTAAGTTATAGCAAAACTCAGAGGTGGTATCTAGAGAGGTGATTGAGTCATGATGACACTAGCTTCATTGATAAATTCATTGATGATCATAACCAGATGAGTTGTTAGGAAGCAGGGCCTAGTTGGATCTTGGAAGAAGTTAACTATCAGGATGTATCTAGGTCTGGCCTCTTCTCAATCTTCTCTGTCTCTTTATGCTTCTTGGTCCATATGGTAAGAAGTTTTCCTATGGTTCTTGATACCCATCATTTATTTTCAGCCTTCTTTTAGGAAGAGAAATGTAAATGCATGAACAAAAATATTTATTATCTTAAATTGTTTAAATGGGCATCACATTATAGGAACAGAAAGCTTACTAACATATGTGCTTAAGTCAAATTCATTTTATTCATTTAAGGACTGTTTCAGGGCTGTTGATATGGCTCAGTGGGTGTAATATTCATTATAGTAGTATATAGTAATGTGTTATTTGAGTTCACTGAGAATTTGAATCTGGAACTGGAGTCCATCCCCACTTCAAACCCAAGCATGTTTATACCAAGTGTTCCCCCCCAGGTGCCTTGTCTGGAAATGAGCTGGCTCCCTTAACTATGTGTTAGTAGAGAAGAGAACAGTGAACAAGCACAATAGTAAAAACATTCTGTCCTTGAGACCTGCCAGAAGGTAAACCATTTCCAATAGAAGTTTCTAAGGTGTATACCACAAAATGAAAGTGACTACAGTGGGAAAGAGAAGCAGGAATTTCACCCATGGAGATAAAGCTCAATTTAAACTCCAGCTGACAGCCTCAGCTTTACCACTTGGTTTCTGCTGTTTCTTTTAAACATGAGGGAATATGGAATTTGCTATGGACATAATCCATTAACTTAAACTTTAGAGTTTGAAACTATATTTGTTTTGTGTGGAAAAATGGCTTTTGGACAACCAACTCTTTCTCTACTCTATGAGAGAGTTATTTGGCTTTCTGGGGAACTGATCCTTCTGGGAAATAGGATTAGACAAACTATCCAATTGTATAACCCATAAACAAAAAAATGTTTAATAAGTGGGAAGGAATATGTAATATAGGTGACAAAAATAAAAATATGTATTTCTCATGGGAAACTTGCTTAACATCACACACACACACACACACACACATACATACATACACACACACACACACATATACACGAACACACATACATGCATGCATACCAGGGAGTAATATACATAATTCTGCAAAGAAAATCATAGGCTTTAAGAATAACATTTCTTAGCACTTCTGTCTAGTATAATTCTTAGGTACTTTTAGAATTAATTGAACTACTTTGACTATAAATTATTTAAGAAATCCACTATATCTAGCTTTTATCAGAACAATCATATTTCTGATCTTTTGAAATCATTTTTCCATCCTCTTCCTACAAAATAAAAGTGAATAAGAGACTCCATGAAGATTTTAAATTTGTAGCGTGTTGCTCCTTGGCTAAGTTAGAGAGGAGAGGATGATAATAGCTTTTCCTATTGCAACTTCACTGATGGAAAAATCAAACCTTGAAATTCACACTCTTAGTGTCCCTTAGCTCTGTATTGTCCACATCCTACTCTTGTTCCTCTGAGTCTTCCTCTTGAATGTAACTGGAATGACTGCAGATTTAGCCTCTGCACTCTGTTCAAAGATAAGGCAGAAAGAAACCATCTTCTGCAGCATGCACAGCTGTTGTCAGCCTAAACCTATCTGCAGTGGCTACAGAAAAAAAAAATGTACTGTGGACTCTGGCAAAACAATCTAACTTGTCTTCCACCATAGCCACAGTAGTAGGTGTTAAAGTATTATTTATTAATGTGCCGGCAGCATATTAATAATGAGACAGGACAACTCTTAGGGATGCAGTACCTGGGTAGCTTAGGCAGAAAGCTCATGCCAAATCCTCAAAGCTCATGGCCTCCTCACATCGCTCCCTCAAGGTTCTGCCCTCAGCACATCTGCTCCTCTCCTTGCTTCAGCCCCTAGGTGCATTATTCATTCAAAATTCCCTGCTCTTTCTACACAGACCTTAGTTATACAAATGAATGGAACCTAAAACTTCTCAAGGTCTGCCAGCAGATCTATCCCAGCAGGTGTTCAAACTGGGAGTGTGTCAGAGTCTTCTCTGATCACCTGGCTGCAGAACACTGAGGGTGATAGGGAACCTTCATCTGCATTCAGGTAAACAAATGGCCTGTTCATATGCAGATCTGGGCTGGTTACTCCATTGTTTTTAGCACAGAGGTGTAACAGGTGTAGTAGGCAATTCCTTTACATGCTGCAAGGCTTCAGGAAGCACCCTTCCCCCTATACAGCATGTACACAGAAGTATGATCCCAAAACTCAACATAAAGCAGGGGATGGGGGTGGAAATAGCAAATATTAGTTTGTCAGGCAAAGCAGGGCAAGCAAATTCTAGTAACAGTTTTCCTGAAGACAAATAAAATAAACTCCAAATATTTGTTCAGTTCTCTATTATAAAACCGTTTTTCCCATCCCAGTTTAGATGTTAAAAAACTGTCCAATTGGAGTGAGAAAATTATGACTCTGGTAACCAGAAATCATCTGACTCTCAGAAATGAGATTTTTAACATTCCCATTAGACCTTTCAGCTTAGTTTATTAAGAGAGTAAACGAGCAGCTGAACAAGGCTACCCATCCTTGGTAGGAAGTAAAACAAAGTTAATGATAAGACAAGCAGGCAACTATTTCTTTAGCCTGCCTACTAAACTCTTCTACAATCCTTTCCTGAGGACTTAGCATTATGGGGATTTTGACCTGTTCATCTTATTGTTTAAAACTTATTGCAGATCTATACTTTGTGTTGAAAAGGTAGTCCAAAAAACATTTACTAAATATATAGAATTTAGAAGGCAGTGCAGGTAAAAATACATTAAGATATTTCTGTTTTATGCACTGTCTAATGCTCATGAAAGGGTTTAGGTGAGGCCGGAGACCCCAGGCCCTGATCATTAATCTTAAACTCTTAACAGGACATTCCAGAACTCCCTGTTCCAGGAACTAGCCCACCCCAGAAACCACAAAACAATTATTGTCAGGCTTAATTCAAGAGCACTGTGACCCAGCCCCACATTCCTAAAATGAGCGGCGGCTACAGGCACCGCCTAATAGCCTTAGGCAAGGGACTTTATCCTAAGTGTACATTTCCTGGTGCCCGTGACCTTGCTATCATCAACTTAAAGGTTAACTGGCCCCTATCTACAACTGTATAAAAAGCTTCACCATTTGCTTCTTGGGGCCGGCTTCTATCCTGCGTGTTAGAACGGTCCCAGTGCACTGGAATAAATCCTCTTGCTATTTGCATCGATATCCCGTCTGTGAGTCTCTGTGGGGATGTGGCGTTCCGGTTTGGACCCTGGGGGTCCCAGTTTGGATCCCTGAAGTCCAACACTCACAACACTTCAAGCTGCATTAAAAAAAAAAAAGAAACCAGCCAGAAGAAAGTGGATATATGTGTATCTAAAGGATATAGGGGGGTTAAATCTGATGTCCTGGAATTAACATGTTATACAGTGATTTTCTATATTTGACTCCTGGGGAACATATGCCCTATGCCATCTTTTCCCCGTCTTTGTGAAATTAGAAACATTAGCAGGTGGGACCAAAGGGAAACTATTAACAGTGTTTCTGGCCTCTATTTTGTCTTTTGCCTTTCTTGAAAAATCTGTTTCCCTTCAATATGTCCAAGTACTTTTTATTCCTCTGTCCTTCATAAGACAATTCAGTAGCTGCTATGAAAAAAATCATAATTTTATTGAACTTGTGCCTTAAGCTTCATTCTTAATTGTGAAATAAATTATCCTATCAAAAGCATTTCAATCTCTATCTAGTAGAAAGAAAAATAGTCTTTAATGGAAATTCAGAAATAAGAGCATGTAGTTACTAACTCTATGGCTTTGCTGGACCACTTTGCTCTTTAGGGTTTTCCCTGCAATTTGCTAAGAAGACTCAAGAGTAAACATGGCATCTAATTTGCATAAGTATATGGTCTGAGTACTATGCTCAATTTGACTGCGGTCAAGCTAGTTATTTCAGACTAACATTTCCATTGATCATTTTTGTTCTGCAGTCTCGAATTGATTTTAGCTTGACTCAAGAGTACTGTGGTGCAATTTAGTGTCAACTCTCTGGTGAACCAGGCTTAGAAAGTGGGAGATTATGAGGAATTAAGGAAAAATACCAGGCTGGATAATATAGATCAGAATCATAAAAAAAAGATGATAAAAAGTGGAAAGATAAAATAAACACATGGAAAGAACTATAAAAAATCCACAAGCCAATATTTCAAAAGGATGTGTTAACTTCACAAAGGGGAAAGGTCCCTATAGGCTGCTATAGTTTGGTAGATATTCAGAGTAAAGATGTGGTAGACTATGAAGGTGGTATGAGTAGGATATAAATTGCTGGTGGAACAAATGAAGCCATTCCAGAAATAGGGAATGAGCAAGGCTCAAAGAATATGCATGTGGTAATAGTAGGTATTATGGGGACCAGAAAGTAGGGAGAGGTAATATTGCAAAAGCAGGAATGAAGTAAGTTATGGATATATTAGAAGCCACATATAGGAAATTATCTTTGATATTAGTAGGGCATAGGGAATCAATAAATTGTTTAAGGATTTATTTTATTTATATGAGTACACCTGCATGCCAGAAGAGAGCATCTGATCCCATTATGGATGGTTGTAAGCCAGCATGTTGTTGCTGGGAATTGAACTTAGGATATCTGAAAGAGCAATCCATGCTCTTAACTGCTGAGCCACCTCTCCAACCTGGAATCAATAAATTTATGCTAGAGTAAATAGATGACAAAATAAATTGAAAATGCAGCTCTTTGTTTGGTTCTTGTTGTGTGATCTTCACTGTGTTGGATTACTATTTTCATTCTCAGTTTTCTCATGTGTAAGATGGATTGCAGAGTCATATATGAAATTCACTGTAAAGGGTATGCCATCATACTTTCCTTTTCCTTCTTGCATTTTCCTTATCATCATCATAAAATCTATTCATTATTTTACTATTGTTGACCTAAGTAATTAATTCCACTATATTTGCCACATCCTGCCATCCTGCCATCCTGCATGGCTTTTGATCGACCTAACTAGAATGTCTAGAAAAGAAGAAACACCAGACACACAAGCAGAAAAGTTTGATTTGGGTAGGTCTGATGGAGCTGCACCAGCAGCTAGAAAACTCAGTGCCTTTATTATATTCAATTGAAGGAGTCAGGTTATCATATAATCATGGCAGGGGTTTCTCTGTATGGGAGCAGTTCCAGGTTACAATCATCCTTGTTTGAGAGTTTATGCATAGTGGTTTAAATAAAAGTTCAGGTGTAACTTTCATACATGAACCAGGAAAAGGCTTTGCCATTCATCTAAGCCTGACATGGGAAGATTTACCCATTCACATGGGTCTGAACCCTTGGGATCCCTGATATGGCCATGATCATGTCAAAAGGAAAAAAAATATTCACTCAGGACTTCATTTGCTCCATAAGACATTTTCTCTATTTCTCTCATCCAAGAATTAAATTTATATCATTTCTACTTGAATCTGAGATGTTCTAGACTTCTTTGAATAATGGAATAATAGAAAAAATTATGGTATACCCATTTACAAACTCAGACTTTCATTGTCTTCCTGTCACTTAGAATCTTGCTGTGGGTATAATTTCTCAAGGAACCCAAACACCAAGATTTGAAAGATAGAGCCTCAAGGAAAGGCCACATGTACATAGAGCTGTCAAAAGTATCAGCTATACTCTCAGCCACCAGTGACAAATATCTCCTGATTATTTTGAGTGGATCATCAAACTTTCTTATATTATCAGAAGACTTCCATGCCAGTTTCTGTATAGAAAATGCAGGCGAAATCTCTGCAAAGCTGAAATAACTGTGCAAGTTAATTCTCAGAGTCTTGATGAAAAGCACTCCAGGTGTCTCTCAATATCTATAATTTTTCTGTATATGCTCTGTTACTTCCCAATAATGGCAATCTACATTAAAGTAAGACATTTTGAGAGATACCAAATCCTTTTATGTTATAGTATTCTTTTTCTGGGTAATAACCCAGAAAAAATTAATCATTAATTTTATATTTTGCTTATTATGTGACATTTTCTTATAAATATATGCTAATGGAAAATATGTCCTATATCTTGTAGGGCTAACTACTATCCATAGTTTTAAATGCCTACTGGGGGTTTTGAACTTATACCATATGGACAAGTGAGAATGCCACATATTTGTTTTTAAAATAATATGTGTTCCAAGAAATTTATAGGTCATTTGTTACTCAAAACTTATTAAGTGGATCATTGATATTTACTTTCATAAGATGATAATATTAAGGGGTATTTGTTGGTTATATATAAAAGACTAGATTCCAGGTGCAGAGGAGAAAAAAGCCTTGATTAGGGAATCAATATTGAAAATGAATATTTCTTTTATTAACCATTCATCCTTCCACTTACTCACTCAATGAATATTTATTAAGCAAAAATAGCTTCAGTGTAAGCACTATATTATTTGACTATGATATTATGGAAATTGATATTTGAATTGGAAACATTTAAGTCTAAAGTGCAAAGAGAGATTGGAAAATTCAGTATCACTATATGATAATTCTACAACAATGTGCAATGTATACTTAAAAAAAGAAAATGAAATGCAAGCAGAAATGAAAATAAAAACCTCATATACCAAACAAATGCTGGAGTAAGAGGCATATAATATGTTAATTGATGTGGAGACTTGGGTTAGAATGGATAGTTTCATCCTGAGTATCACTAATAGACTAGAACAATATTGGGCAAAGTTTTAATCTATAAAATAGACATAATAATAACAATTATATGACATTATTAAGTATTAAGTAAAGTTATACATATGTATATATGTGTATACCCTTTGATCTGCATAAATTATAATATTTTAAAGAGTATTTAATGACATTTAGTCCTCTGAATTTTTGTTTGTTCATCACATGCTTTATTGTTTTGTTTCTGATAAAGGAAGCTTTTATAAGAGAATAAATCTCTATATGTAGAAATGCTAATGTAACCACTTTTGCTTTTGTCTTATGTCTGGCTTCTTTTGTCCACAGCACTTTGATTTTTTATTAAGATATTCAGACTCTCATCACAGCCCTGTCACAATGTTATTTGTCTGTTGTTTTGGAGTAGAAATAGGAATGTCCAACTTGATGCCTGCAAGATGTTTGCATCCCACTCCAGATCTGAAAGCAGCCCAACACATTTGTAGATGACAACATCAAGTTGTCATGTCGAAGGTTAAGCTTATCCCTTACTTTTCTGCTAAATTTAGTAACATTTTCTTAAGAAATAAAATCTTTGCTCTCAAATAAAATTTCTGTTCCATGAAAATAGTTCATTGATTGAGGATATAATGTTCATTCTTCCAAAGACTTATAAAAGAGACCGGAGGAGTTTATACTTTAAAATATTTATATATGGACAAAACTTATGAGCCATAATTTAGAACCACAAACCCTTGAAAGTCTGAAACACATTATTATCAACCCTGTATGTGGTAATTGCTGAAATTTTATGGAAAAGTTAAAAGTGTCTTTGTTATTTTCCTGTTTAGTAGTACTAGATATTCAACCTAGGGCCTCTTGTTTATAAACCAAGCACACTACTACTTATTTTCTTCTGTATTATCAAGGTGTTAAACAGATGATATTTTGATAACCATATACAGCACATTGTCAGATATTCCATTATGAAATAGTGAACATATTTCAAGTTATATGTAATTAAAGCAATATCTAGAACATACAATAAAATGAGGAACTGTGTGGTAGCTTGGATGTAATTCTAAAAGAAGGACAAAACATGGATGTAAACTCATTTTGAAAGTATTACCTTTTACTTCTATAGCACTAAGTGGAATGGGAAAATACGTTTTTAGACAAAACCACTTTGCTAGAGTTTCAAATTATTTTCTTAATGCTTCAGGCATGATAAACATTATTAAAAACAGTACAACAGAATACAGCAATGCTCCACTTTCAAATGCCAGTAGTCTGTGAAAGTGGATTTGCCATTGTCATTTTTGCCTAAAAAGCACAAGAAGGCAGAACCCAGGGTGTATATATTTCCTCTAAGTTCCCAGGTGATTTTTGCTAATATTTATATCCAATTTGATTTTAATAATAGATCTCAATCTCATACAATCATACAAAATATTGTATTTTGACTTTTTCACGCATATTGTAGCCAGGCCGTGGTGGTACACGTCTTTAATTCCAGCACTCGGTAGGCAAATGCAAGCAGATCTCTGTGAGTTCAAGGCCAGAATGGTCTACAAAGTGAGTTCCAGGACATCCAGAGTTACAACAGAGAAACCCTGTCTCAAAAAAATATTGATATGTATTATTTGATGTTCACAAAATGTTCATGTTAAAGAATGTGAATTTTTCAAAGCTCTTTTGATTTGTGTAGATTGTACTTTTTTACTGTGGTATAAAAATTTAAAGAAAAATATTCTGCTTACTGATTCATACTTATAAAATGAGATGAATAAATAAATGAAATAAAATCATTCAGCATAGAGAAAGTTAATGATAAATATAAATTTTCCTTAAAAATACATGATAAAGTCTACCTTTTGCTAAGAAGAATAAATTAAGTCCATAATTGTGACTTAAGGTAATGTACAGAATAAATTATCTTATCCCTTTCAGATATTTTAGTAGTTGTTCTTTGGTTCAATTTGGGTGAAGTTATGGATACTTATTAAAAAAAGCATAGACACAGAGACCAGAGAAACTAGAATACAAATTCAGCAGGAGGTATAAGTAGGAGATAGCTGAGGCATCAGGGAGATATTAATGATAAGAATTTTTTAGAAATGAATAGAATATCATCAGTGAAAGTGCAGGTAGCAGAGATCCAGAAAATAATATCCAGGCTTTCAGAAGTATGCAAGAGTCAGAGGAGACACAAGCCTACCAAGAATCAGGCAAGGAAACAGACATGTTCCTAGAAATAAAGCAATGAGATAGAAATTGATCTACAATAAGGAGTAAAACTTAAGGTTTGATTATGAGACTTGAAGCAAGCATTAACCACTATTATTTTGAGAACATTGCCTCAAAACTTCTGGAAGCTGAATCCCTGGAAAGAAACTTTAAAAAAATTTTAAATTTTCTTTTTTTTGAAAATTTCCTGAATGTGATCACAATGAAATATGAATACATATCTACCAACATGTCCCTCTCCAACTCCTCAACTATTCCTCTCAACAAGGCGCCCTCCCTCCCAGCTCCATATTTTATCTTTGTTGATAACCCATTAAGCCAACTTAGAACTGCCCATATATGCAAGGATGTGGGGCCAGACTCTAGAGCATGGGAAACCTACAAGTGTCTACACCATCAAAGAAGAATGATTCCATCCTTAGCAACTGCCAATAGTTCTTCTGCAAGAGAAAGGTCCAGGAAATCATCTATCCTATCTAGATAAGGACTGTACTGGTGCATCGGCCTCCCTGTTTATGACAGGTCAACTGGGCTAGATTGTCTCTTAGTTCTTCATCTCAGTGCATACTACAAGCCACTCACTGTTCATGGAGGATGCAAACACAATAGAAACTGACACAGAGAAAATGGTAGTTCAGAAATCTTAGAAAATTTTGCAGGCTCTAACTGGTTGTAATACACTATGAGATCAGGTAGGAGTGCCCATGAAAACTTTTGTGTCGGGACAAATTTCCAAAGAGAAGTGTCTAGGTTGATCATTGACAAGTATCAGGACATGGCCAGGCAAATGTAGAAAATGTAGAAAACTACATTTTCTACCTAACTATAGGAGAAGTTTACTGCAGGACAAACTTTAGGTAGCATGCTGGAGGAAAATTAGAAAAAAATGGTAAGAGGAAATGATAAAGTGGGAAAAACACAGACTACAAAAAAAGAATTATATTACTTTTCAGTGAAGTTCATATTCTTGTCCCAGATGATCTGGTCCTACCACCTTTCTGGCCACATAGCTTATACTTTCCAACACTGGCCACCTCTGCTCCAGCCAAGTAGATTTCCTTGTTATTCCTTAAACATATTTCAATGTTTGTAATTTCATATTTATTCTTCTAACTATCCAGAATTATCTTTATCCAAGTATGTGCGTAACATTTCCTCCCTCTTTCTTCAAGTACTGTACCCAACCAATCCCATTTTTTAAAATGAATGCTAAACACATTATTCTAAATATTTACTTCACAGAATTATTTTAAACTTGTCAAACAGTTCCTGTCTATTTAAAATCTTTCAATGCTTCACCAAGTACTCATTGAAAAGATATAGCTAATTATGCAAGATATTAGAAAGTACTAATACCAAATTTTATGATTGATAATTTTTTTTTTGCATTTTGAGAGAGGGAGAAATAATCAGTTTCTAGCTTTAATTTTTTTCTTATGATTGCTATTCACCATTATTGAGAGAAATTGTTGATTTACAACTCTTCTTCAAAAATACTTTAGTATTTTTGTAATTTAGTATTTAGTAATTTCCAAATAGTGAGAAAAAAAGAAAACAAAATGTAAGGGAAAAATTAAATATACCACACAAATCTCTAATAAAAATAACTGTTAAGTGTGCAATTAACAATTATCTGATTATCCTTGATACCAAAAAATACTTGAGATCCATTCCCCCTCCTTGTCACTTAAAAAAAAAAAATCTCAAGGAGAGTTGTTAGAGAAGAGACAAGTTTCTCTTGTCAGAGAGACTAGAGATAAAGAACAGGGTTAAGGCTAGGGGTTAGCCAAAAGAAGGGCCAAGGTTCCAAATATATCCCCAGAAAAGAACAAAGCTTTATAGCCGGATGAGATAGATAGACAAAGACAGAGAAAAGAAGGTGGCAAATCAGAGTTCTTGCAAATTCTGTAAACCAGGTGTAAAGGGTTCAAGTGATTATGTAATACATGTGAGACCCATAGAGGTCAGATCCCTTGTAAGAAATCTTAGATGCTGGCAGGATAGACAGGTTACCAATTACTCTTACCAAGAAGATACATTGGATGACAGGCCAATCCTTTTTTATTTTCTTGAGAGCTGGGGTGTAGGGAACATTTTACTCCTGTTGCCAAGTTTTAAAAAAAGTGCATTCTTGGAAAGTTTAATAAAACAGGGTGCTAGAGAGATGGCTCAGTAGTTAAGAATGTTTCCTGTTCTTCCAATGGAATTGAGTTTAGTTTCTAGCACTTTATCAGCCTGTGAATCCAGTTCTATGAAGATTGAATATCTTTGGTCTCCACAGGACTCAACACACATGTGTGCATATCCACCCTCAGACACATACAAACAATTAAAAATAATAAAAATCCATCATTACAAAAAGTTTAGCATAACAATAGAACACAGATTATGTTGTATGTTTTGTAAATAACAAAATAGTGCTTTAGATGATGGAATAGTTCTAAAATTCTGTTAAAGACAGGAAGAAACAAAGAAATATTAATATAAATATTAAATAAATATTTACATATTTAAAAATTTGATCAGTCTCATGTCTTTTGTTGCTGTTGTTGTTTTCGAGACAGGGTTTCTGAACTCTGGCTGTCCTAGAACTCACTCTGTAGATTAGGCCATCCTTGAACTCACAGAGATTTGCCTGCCTTTGCCCCACAAATGCTGGTATTTAAAGCCACAGCTGCCCAGCTAGTCTCATGTCTTTCTAGATTGTTTAATACATACATGATTAATGCAAAGTATTTCTTTTGCTTGACCAATATGAATTTTTTTTTGAATTTCAATTAATTTGCTTTCTATATATTCCTTAATTTAAATGGAATCATTTTCACTATACCATTGTGATCCATAAAATTTGTATTCCCTTTAAATAATTCTATTTTTAATATTAAATGATCAAATTGAATTGAAATTATCATTCATATCAATGCCAGATGTTTTACTGTTGACAGACTTAACTTCCAAAGGTCTAATTTTATAAATTGGACAAAAACCATTGTTAGCTCTAACTAAATATATTTTTTGAAGCACCTGAATATGTGCATTTAAATTATGGGTGCTTTGACTCTATGTGATTTTGTTTTAAGAGGCCAATATAGTAAAAATGATAATTTTTTTATATAAGAAAAGCTAAAAGCAAAAATGAGACAACAATGGAGGTTAATGAAAAGCCCAGCACCCCTAGTGGTAAAGGCACTAACCTCTCCTCAGTTTAATGTCAAGTACTCACTTTCCCATAAAACTCTCCATTTAATGGCAATTACTCACTTTCCTAGAAATCCTTGTTGCCGCAAAAATAACTTTATCAAACCTATAAAAATATTGGTACACTTACTCCATACAAATGACAACCAATCCCTGTCACCAAAATAATTACTGTTTACATAACTCAAAGCAAGATTACTAAACCCATAATATCTATAAAAGCATGAGACAACGAACTTGAATATTAGATGAAGCCTTAGTGTCAAAGAGTTTTTTCAAAACAATTATAGATAAGAATTGGTTGCTATTATTTCAGATTAATTTATATTTCCTTTATATTGGCAATGAGAGACAGAGTTACCATTTTTTAAAAAACAGTGTGGGTTATATTAACACTGAAAATTTAGAGAAAAGTTTTTGCTTTTTTATAGTTTTAAACACATGGATATTTGAAGACTATTTTAATTGCTTATGTGTCATGAATAAGACAGGAGATACAAATGAATATTCATGGAATATGTGTTAGATAATTTTACTACAACTATTAATAAAATGCTTTTCTATAAAATAAAAATAAATTTAATCAGTGCTCAAAATATTCTAGGAAGTTTTAAAAGGACATCCAGCCTTGTACAAATCAGTAACAGTTTTATCCTCAAAATAAGTCTTAAATAGGTAAATAAAATGAAAGGAATTCTTAAAAATAAGAAGGAAACTATGAGTACATATGCAATCTGGGGAAAACAACACTTAAAAAAAATCACAAAATTGGACTCAGGGCAAAATATGTAGTTTCTTATAAATTATAGTGAAAATATTGTTGTGATTTTCCAAAGTGAAATGGAAACTGAGTAAAATACCTTAAGCAACTGAGCTTTGTTCTTCAAGCCCTAGAATTTCCCTGACTGCTTTATAAAGAGAGAATTTGGTCTACTGAGAGTAAGTCGTTCAGTAGGCAATGACAAGAGTCAACACAAGAAAAGAGGAAAGGAAAAAAAAAAGAAAAAAAAAGTTTTCAGAGGTTAATGAAGGAATATATTTGGAAATGTAATGATTTCTGCTTTTGCTTATCATCTGCATGTTCATTATTTATTATAATCGTAAGCAAAATTCCTTATTGAGAAAATTCTAGCATTAATGGCATCTTGTCATGCTGGGATGCTACTACAATTTCAGAAAGGTAGAGAAGAGTTTTATGAAGCACAAGACTTCAGCCACTCTATTTTGTTGCTATTTTGTTTATGGCAAGATGATAAATTCACCGAATTCATATAATACAAAATAAAATGGTATGCAATGCCAGCATTTCTTTTCTTTCCTGAGGAAAATATTATATTAGAAAATGTGGCATACCATCTAAATCATTCTTAAAATGAAATCATATTTTAAGGGTTAGATATTTATCAAGCTGCATTTTGTATTTTAGCATCAACAACTATTGAAGGAAAAAATTGAATGTCATGTATAGAAGAAGATGCATATCTTCAAAATCATTTTGACTCTCCACTGGAGCCTTCAAAGTTCATATTCATAACAATAGTATAAGTGTGAAATAATATAACTTGGCACTGGGGTTAAAACAAAACTGATTCAGCTATTCTGATGATGATGCATGTTATCTTTCTTATTTATAGAAAATAATATGAACATGACGTTATGAGTCACCTTCACACTTCTGTGCTATTCTTTCCTTCTAACATTAGCCCACATCAATAAGATACTGCCTGCAAAATGGCAAGCCAGTACAATTTCCAGTTATTTAGGTATCAAATCCCTCTTATTGATGAGAATAGAGATATCAAAAAGAATGAGCGCACATCTACTTAAATGGGCCTGGGTTCTCAAGCTTATTTGGTAATAGTAAATGAGAAATCCTCTATTCCATGTGCTCCATTTGAGATTAACCTAGTGACACAATGCATATTAGATTCTTATAGAGTATTTGTGCTTCATTTGACCAGTAGAATATAACCTATTAATTTAAAAATGCATAATGCATAAATTATGTACTTGATAAATTTTAAGTGCTGAACCTTAAATTGCAAAATAATAATATTGTATAGTCAGAGAAATACCTTTTTTGCTGAGAAAGTGAGAGATCATCTTTTAAAACTTCCACAGTGATTTCCAAAAGACCCTGACATTTTCTTTATGATATTGCATAGATCTCTACATAAAACCAAGAATTAGTGAGTAAAAGGGAGTTTAATTTCTCCATATTATAATACCAAGTATTAATAATGTGCTAGAGATTGAGCCATTAAGCCATTCATATCTATTTGTTCAGCAGTTATCCTATCTAACACGCGATATGTGATAAAAAAAGCTAATAGTTCTATTTACCTGAGATCCAAGTGATCAATGTGTTGAAATGAAAGTCCTTTCTTTGAAAACAAATAACAAACCTGGGGATATGATATGATATGCCTGTTGTCTCAGTTGTATGTCATCATATAACTCTAGGATCTGAAGTATACTATCTTTTTCAGGTGACTTGGAGGGTTGTATTTGAAGATATAGATTAACCTGGAACTCTTCACTTTTTAAAACTTATCCAACCTCTGAAGCATTTACTATTGATGAGTCCATTTTATGTATATATCTCTAGCTACTTTTTCTGCATTGTATAAACTCTCCATTTGACTTGGAGAAGTCCTTAAATTTGTTATTCATTTGGAACTCTCACTTTTCCTCTTCTCTCTTGATTTACTAGAACAAAACCACAGTATTTCTGTATTCATGCTTTGTGGTAAGTACCTGCACAATATTTCTTCTACAAAAACCTCTTAGACAAAGATCTTTCCAATTTTGACAAAAAAATTTCAACAAACAAAAATAACAAAAGACCAATCCTATTTTCAACTGATATGGCAAACTTTAAGGAGGGAAAATCATGTAACCTGAAGAGGATAATGAATTAAATAACCAAAACACAAAACAGAATATTCACTCAAAATGTCAAGACAGTTTTATATTCCATAAGCAATGAGTATTATTATTTATACTAATAACTCACTGAATAAGAACTGAATAATAAAATGACTAATTTTTCAAACTTGCATGATGATGGTAATTCTACGTGAGAATTAGACACCTATTGGTGAGTTACAGCTCACTTCTAATACCCCATGACTTTCTCTATGCTTGAAAATTTTGCCTGATGTTAGTATAGAAAGTAGCTCAAACACCTTCATAAGTTGGGGCCAATGAAACCTATAGGAATAAAAGTAGGAGTGAGGAGTATAGACAAAATACATTTATAGGACTAGGCACAAAAAATTGGAATGACCAGTATTCTGAAGAACAGAATTGAGATATGGGAACTTGGGAGTGTTGAATCAATGTCTCCTCATTCAGAGAAATTGAGATAACTAGAAATGTTCAACTTTAAGCACCGAAACCAATAAGGCATACATCGGACAGAAAATATGAAAGATAAAACTGATCTGAAGGTATAGCTCAATGCTAGAAATAAATAGGAATTTTTAATGTAATATGAATATCCTATATTACATGGTATTGGACCATTTAATGATTAGTTTAGGGTCTGTGGTGGTTTGAACAAGAATGGCCATCATAGGTTCATATGATTGAATGATTCCCCAGTTTGTGTAACTATTTGGGAAAAATTTGGAGTTGTGGTCTTGTTGGCCTCACTGGGGGTTGAATTTAAGGTTTCAAAAGCCTGTGCCAGTTGTTCCCCCCTCCCCGTCTCTTTTGCTGTCTCTCTGGCAGTTTTCTGTGGATCAGGGTGTAAAGCTCTTAGCTACTGCTCCAGAGCCAGTGGCGTGTCTTTCTGCTTCCTGCCATCATGATCATGGACCTGCCCTCTAAAACTATAAGCAAGTCCCCACCTTCCACTCTAACATGATTGCAGTAAGAATGCAGTAGGGGCACATATACCTTGGGGGAAACCAACAACTTTCTAATTGAACTTAAGACTCATTCAACAAGAGGGCAATCATGCCTGGTACTGGAAACCGGCCATCTACCCAAGGTTAATGTAGACAAGGATATTGGAAGAGAACCTATAACTGCCATTTTACAAAGCAAGCATAATCCCTAATTACACTCAAGACATTTGTCCTTATACCTACAGATAAGTGTAATCCTCGCTTGCCATCAATGATACAGTGCTGTGAATCTCAGTACTAACTGACACATCAACAATACAACTCCTATAGTTAAGGCTCAGGGATCACTGTGGAAGGGGGATTTGACAAGACTGCAAGAGCCAGAGAAACAGGCAGTTTGCTGTGATATTGTGTCTCTTATGAATGTCAGAAGCAATACCCACAATGTATGCCTAACATGTTGCTGAACCCAGTCCTGGGACCCTTGGGAGTGGGGATGAGCTGGCGCACAGTCACAGACCCTGGAAGACAGGTAAGTGGCAGAAGCAAACTCATTTATTTCAGGAAGAGGGACCCCTTTTAAATCCTCACATAGCATCCCATTGGCTCCTGGACTGCAGGCTGCTGTTGTGGCTCTTTCGCATTGGCTTTTGTCTCGCCAGTCATCTGTCTCTGGGTCCATCTGCAGGTTTTCAAGTTTGTTCAAACAGGAAGTCTTAACTGTGCATGTGTCAACAGTAGGCTCATTTCCGAGCATGCCCTGGCATGTCCTGGGCCGACCCTAAGTGGGAGCCGAGCTGCACATGTACACCATTTGTGTGCATTGTTTGACAAGCCGCTTACAGTGCTGTTTGGCAAACTGTGCATACATGTTGTTTATCGGCAGGCCTTGTTCCTGCTACAGCTGAGAGGAGAAGAAATGAGACTTCTCCAAGGAAGATAACATCAGTTGTTTATCACACATGAAATGGTCAGTTATGAAAATGTACATACAGGTAATATTATATAGACTGAACAGGCTTTCTCTCTCTTTCCCTCTCTCTCTCCCTCAAAGATTCCTGATATGAAAGATAGCAAGGAGGAATATATGAGAGTGTTTATAATGAAGGAAAGCAAAAGGAATATAGTGCAATTGTAATATAATTTAAAAAACTGAAAGAAAGAAAGGTGAGCAAGCCATGAGGACCAAGCCAGTAAACACTATTCTGCCATAGCCTTCAGCTCTTTCCTCCAGATTCCTGTCTTGAGTTTCTACACTGACTTCCTTCAATAATGGACTGTGATGTTTAATTTCAGTCTAATTAACCCTTTCCTTCCTAATTTGCTTTTGGTCATGGCGTTTTATTATAGCAATAAAAATCCTAAGTAAGGCAGTGTGTAAGGCATGATTTTACCCTTTCCCAAAGGATATATACATATATGGAAGGACAAATCTGACACTAGTCATTCCAAGAGGAGAAGAGTTCCCATATAGGAAATAGAAATGGAAAAGACACCTTTGTCATTTGTAGAATTACTTTACACTCAAATGATAGTTGCATTAAAATATGTTTTGACTTTGCAGAAAAGCTCTTATATATACATATAGCATGAAGAACAAAAAATATAGCAAATAAAAGTGTTTCTTTTTATCCTCACTTCATTTATTTTACAGCATCTTCATTTAATCCATCCTCATGATGAGTTTTCATGAAGTATTGTCATTTTTCATTTTTGTCTTATGAGCATCCTGTTTATATCTGAGGTTTGAGATGGAATCCTGAAAGAACTTAGAGGTCACCTCCATCCACAATTTGAAGCAGAGGAGTCCTCATAAGACCTTAAACTGTAATAGGACAAAGACATACTCTCAGGTTCAAAAATTTCTGTTGCAAAAATGCTTCTCAGTGTAGAATATGACTCTCTACATTGACATATGGTCTAAATGAGACATTTATATTTAAAAATTTTTATTACATACATGCAAAATCAAAACACTCCTCTTCTACAGTAATCTCCATTTCACACGTGATCCATTAGGTACCCATTAAGAACACATTGGATGAGATTTGATATTTCTGTTTCTGTTTGTCACAAATGCAATTCAAATTCAGATACTTAAAATGAAGAAAAATCTTCAAATGCATCATACCACTTGATTTCCCTATCCAGTGTCCCAGTAATGAGACTCCAATATAACATCCAATACTAATCTCGTCTTATAAAAGTTTGAATAGTATACATTTTATAGTGTGTGTTTGTATTCTAGCTTTTTAAACCACAAATCTAATAATGTGTTTCCAACCCAGTACAGTTAACCTAAACAAGTTCTCCAATAAAAAAAAATCCATCAAGGAATTTATCCTAATAGGAAGTTGTTGTAACCTCTACTTTCTAAATATTTAATTTAATGTACTTTCTAATGTGCATTCTTTTGTAAAATTTGCCATAGTATTTAAATACTAGAAATCAATTACATTTTCCCTGTATAGTTCAGT
Organism: Cricetomys ansorgei; assembly: GCA_026225945.1. Lineage (NCBI taxonomy): Eukaryota > Metazoa > Chordata > Mammalia > Rodentia > Nesomyidae > Cricetomys > Cricetomys ansorgei. Next base: position 2,288,108 of record JAMJFZ010002863.1, on the reverse strand, counting down.
AAAAATACATCCTAATGTGAAAAACAGTGCAATAATATATAAAAAATATTAACTGAGTGCATATTAGTGGAGAACTCATAAAAATGAATAAAGTTATGTTTATTATACTTGCTGCAGAAAAATGTAATATGCCTCAAGAAATCCTATGACATTATTTGAATACCATATATGTATATATAAAATATTTCTAAGTGAAAGTAAATTCTAAGAAGGTTTCTGACAATGATAAAGAAATCAGGTACTCATTATTGTAAAAAATTAGAGGTATCTAATTCGTTTTGTGTTTGAAATGTAGTGTTGTCTTTGTTGTGTCCCAGAAATGGTCCCTGAGTGACAATTGTTGAGAAACAGATTTCTAGGAGTTTTGCACATTCATTTGGAAACATCACAGAAAAGAAATCATTGTTTTATTTTTTCACTAATTTACATTTATGTTGTGAATGCGTCTAGGATTTTGACATAAGTAAATACATGGGGCTACTGAAATTCTCATGCTCAAGAAAAATTAATGAATAAACTGATAACACATAAAAACTTTTAAAATTTTGAAAATAGATTTCATCCTATCAAGAGAAGAACTGAGGTAAAATTGAAGTATGCATTAAATCTCTCTGTTGGGTTCTTCATAAACAAAGGACATATGCATCAAAATTTTTAAATGACTTATTTTATTTTGTGTTTATGATTTGTTTTTGCCTACATGCATGTAAGTACACTAGAAGTGTGCCTGATTTTCTAGGGGGTGGTAGGTGCAGAAGATGGCATTGGATCCTTTAGAACTGGAATTTCAGATGGTTGTAAGGCTCCATGGGGGGCTAGGCATCTAAGTCTTGTCCTCTGTAAGAGCAACAAATGCTCTTATCCTCTGTTCTATCTCTCCATCCCCTAAAGTTATTTTATTTTTAAATGACAGGTAGATAATTGAATTGATTCTTGGGGCACATTGTCATATTGTGAGATATGTTTACATTGTAGAATAAGTAAATCAAGATAATTACCTCACACATACACTTATCTTTTCCTAGCAAAAAGGGTTTAAAAATGTTTTTAACAATTTCACTTTGTTATTTAATTTTTATGTCAACACATGATATGCGTTTATTATGTATAGCATCATGTTTCAAAATTTGCATGTGTTTTAGAGTGAATGATTAGCATTTGTTACTTCACACTGTAATCATTTTCATGACAAAGAACATATAACATGAATTTTCTTACCAATCTGCAATAATACAATATAGTGTTTGTATTCACCCTTAGTAAAATAGATGTCTTGAAATTTTTTTCTAATACTTTACATGTTTTTACATCTCTCCCAAACATTCCCAGTTGTGTTAGAATATAAACTAGTACAGACACTATGTAAAACAATTTTTTTTCAAGCAGTAGGGGTTCCAGCAAGCCCACTATGTATGTATATACAAAAAGAAATTAAATAATTATTTTGAAGAAATAATTGTTTTGTCATGTTTTGCACATGATTATCAATAACTATGCTATAAAATAAAGCTAAGTCTTCATCAACGAATGAGTGAATAAAAGAAGTTAACACACACACACACACACACACACACACACAAACACACACAAAGGATGAATGTTCAGCCAGAAAACAGAACTCAAAAAATTTGAAACATAAATTATTACAATTGGTCATTATAGTTACAATTTTGTGTAACAGTTCCAAAAGATACTTCTGCTAGCTGAAGACATATACATTTTAATCAACGTATTCGCTTTACTTATTCTTTCCCACACCTGTTCCTTGTAAAGGTCGTTATATTTTCTTCTTCACATTCCAAAATGAAAGCATATCATACTCATGTTTCTAAACACACATATATTTCCAAAGACAACCAGTGAATTTTGTTTAAAAATTCCACTTCATCAGGGAGAATATTTAGATACCAGGAACCTGTAACAGAATAACTTTACTTAGAATTTCCAGGTGTAATAATATTCATTGAATGGTGATAATGGAAGACATCAACTATAAACTGAACATTCCTGATCTGATGATCTTAATGCAAACAGCTAAAAATCACCAAAAACAAAATTATGTGAAACATTATATAATTATCATTATATATTTGTACATATGTAAATATATAATGTTTATATATATTTATAAATATATATTATTTGTTATAATATATAGATAAAAATATTTATATATAACATAAAATAATAATATAGAACATAAAATACACATATATAATAAATTTGATGTTTAGATTTGAGTTCGTATTGAATATGTTATCATATATAAATATTCTAAAATGAAAGCCAAATAAAAATCTGAGATGCTTTTGGTTTCAAAATATTTTAGACAAGGGATACTAAACATACAGAATAAATTTTCTAAGGCAACATGTTGACGTATAAATCAACTGAGCAGAAAAAAAAAGGGTTGCCAGGGAGAATTTGGCTGTAGTAAGAAATGGAGAAGTCTTTTTAGTCAAAGTTCTGAAGGTTTGGTAATTCAAGCAGAATAATTCCTAAAGATATAACTTACATCGCAGGGCTTATAGTTACCAGAATTGTACTATACATTTAAATTATTTTTATTTTTGCAGCTTCTCATTATGGCACCCCAGCTGCCCTGGAATTCACAATTCTCCTGTTTCTGCTTCCTGTTTACTGATATTACAAGTATGTGACATCACTTCCAGCTGACATTTAAGTTCTGATGACTTTGTGTTCTTTTTCTATCTCTCTCTCTAAAAACAAAAAAAGATAAAAACCAAAAAGTGAAATTCAAAACAGACAAACTAAGAAATAAATAAATCAATAAAACCAAAAAAAAATTGAAACAACTAAAACAAAATGAACACACACACACACACACACACACACACACACACACACAGACACACACACACACCACATTCATATATACAAATGTAGTCCAACTTGTGTGTGTAACTACTCCTGGTAATGGGCCCTACCTTGGAGTGTGGTTAATAGACACAATAATACTTCATTGGTGAAAATTAACTTTGCCTTTCTCAGCTAGTATCCATTACATATAGCTTCTTGGTCAACAGTGGGAATTTGTGTCTAATGTTTCCTTCTCATTGCTGGAATTTTAAGGAATATGAAAAGCAGACATGATGTTAGGGAAGTTGGTAGAGGAGTCTGAGAGAAATTGAATGGAGGATGGATGGTTGAAATAATCAAAGAACGAGTCCAAGAAGATTCTTTGCAAGAATTTTCAACCATGACTCACTAAAAATATGATAATAAAAAAATCACCAGAAAGAAATCTGTCTGTTGCTTTTTTATTAACTTATAAAATGACAGTTGCCTAATTATAAGAAAACCAGACTAAGACTTTTAAATCACCAATCTTTTTTAGTATTTATGGGAGCAGTTTTTCTACCAAAAAACAAAAAACAAACCAAAAACCAACAACAAAAAACCCACCACAATTAGAATCAGCATGCCACAGAGGCATCCTTGGATTCTAGTGAAGTGTTTCCCACAGAAACTCTAGTATCCTGAGCCTTTAAATATGGCTTTCATCAGTCTTTCTTAGACACTGGTCTCATTCAGATAAGAAAAGTAATTTGGCAGTTCTCTAGGACAGATCTAAGATTGGAACATGAAGGTGATTATTTTCTGTCTGCTTTTCAATTGCAACTATGTTTCTATGTAAATGAGGGTTTGGAGGTGGATTATATAGTAGGATATGAGATCCAAGAGGACAGTTTCTGTTTTTTATCTTCCTCAGAAAGTCTGATATCATTTACTTTTCATTGTTTACTTCCCTTCTCATGAAGCACCTATCACAGAGGATTGTGCTTCAGGATTAGTTCCCTGAGTACAAGGTCATGACTGCTTCATCTAGGACAAGAAAATCTAATTCTATTTTATCCACAGTTTATGAAACTATGCTAGCTAATACAAGTTCTATTTTGAGGAGGGAATAAATGTGCAAGTACATATTAAAGTACTGGATGAAGCTTAATTAAAATCCACAGAAAAATAGAAAGCATATACAGCCTCAGGTCTTAAGCAGCAAGAAACTTTCTGGTATAAAAACACACAGATTATCTGTAGCAAGAATGGAAAATGCCCTCACAATCACAGTTATTGTTTATTGAAAAAAATTACATTGAAAAAGACTTGGGAAATTGTGCAGATGTAAAATAACATTTCTGTTTTGTAGAGGGGCATAGTTAGGTACTGAGAATTTTATTAAATTTCTTAGTATAGTTCTGTATTTTTAATGCTTATAAAATATGGTGCATAGGGAGAAAAATAGCGTTGTATAGGTCAATGACATAATGTTCACACATGTAAGAATATATAAAAAGAATGATTTAATTTCATATTAATTATTATTATTTTTATTTATGTTTACAAATAATTATATCTACTATACATAAATAATATAAATTAATTATTATTTGTTTTGTTAATTTAAAATTTAATTTATTATAATTAATTCTTAATTAATTGATTTATTAATTATTAATGTTTTTCATGACAAGTATGTTAGGTTCTATACATGATTCTGAAGATTTGATGCTGAATCTTCATAATGGTTAAAATGTAATTTAAAAGTATACTGAGAGGAGCTGTAGAGATTGCTCAATGATTAATAGTATACAGTTCTTTATTAGGACATATGCCCAGATCCCAGCAACCATATTGAGGTGGCTCACAACTGACTATATCTCCAGCTCCCTGTAATCTAACACCCTTTTCTGAACTCTGTGTGCAGTGCACTCATGTCTATAAATTATACATATATACATTATTAAAATAGATACAGCTACAACACAACTTCTGTACCTTAGGATGATATATTATAGTAGAAGATGGTGTTCAACAAATTGTTAGGGACAGAGCAGTAAGCTTGCCAGCTGATTTTGTCTCCTAGAAATGTCAAAGACGATACTTTTCATAAAATCTCATTAACATAACTGCCTAAGCAAGTCCCAAACTAGTATAACTCCAATAGACATGATAACACGAAAGAGGAGAATCTCATGAGGCCTCAACACTAGGCAAAGAACTACAGGCAATGAATGCTGAGAGCAGGAGAAATCTTCTCAGGGATGAGCCCCTAGATTTGTTATCTAACACTGAGTGGTCAGTTCTCACATCATATACAGATGAGTACATTTATGCAGACTCAGTAGATTGTATTTATGTATTTAGAAGTTTGTGTGTGTGTGTGTGTGTGTGTGTGTATGCACATGCTACATTTGTATTGTTGTGACAAAGTATCAGGACAAAGGCAATTAATAAAAGTGAAGGATTTAATTGGAGGCTTGATTATAGTTTCAGAAGGTAATTCTATAATCATCCTGGCAGGAAGCATAGAAGCAGGCAAGCAAGTAGGCATGGTGCTGGAGCAGAATCTAAGAGCATGCAATGTTGAGATAAAAACCATAAGGCAGAGAAAGACACAGCTGGAATGAAATAGGATTGTGAAGCCTCAAAATCCAGACTCACAGACTATCTCCTCCAATGAGGCCATACCACCTTCTCAAACTTTTCCAAGACCGGGGAACAAGAATTCAAATATATAAGGCTATGGAGACTATATCATCCAAGATATGTTAGCCACAGCAAGCCATTTGGAGCCCAGAAGATAGTGAATAAATTCTAGATATCTGACACTGAGCTTTTTAAACTTTGGGGCGATGGCTTTGCTTTTTTCAGATTTGGCTATGCTTTGTTCTTACTTTCTAGAGTAAAAATTTAACTTATTTTTGACTTTACGGGAACACACAGTTCAGAAGTTTTGTTATTTTAGAGAGACAATGAATATTTTAGAGATTTTGGGTATTTCAGAGGCTTTGCATATTTTATTGAGACTCAAACTTTGAATATTTTAAAGAAATTTAACCTTTAAAGTCTATGAATCTGTACAGACTGGGGGAGTCTTGAAAGTTGTAAAGTTTTGTATTGTGACATTAATATTGACTCATCTTGGGGATGAAAAGAAAGGAAAAGTTGTGCTTTAATGATGTATTTAAGTATCAAGCTGACAAGGGAACATCATCACTGGATAGTTTTATGTAAAATTGACTCAAGGCAGAATTATCTGGGAAGAGAGAGAACCTCAACTGAGAAAATGTCTCCAAAGGTTGACCTGGGCATTTTCTTCATTGATAATTGTTTTTGATCTGGGGGCCCAGATTACTGTGGGTGGTGCCATAACCTTTTCTCTACATGTATTACCATGATAGAAACTCTAACTAAAACATCTATGGGACACTTCCAAATTCTAAATAAAAAGCCCAGTACCAGGAATAGGACTTCTTGAGTCATTAGCCAAAGTGGTGTCATAGATTCCCTCAAACATAGTCTATTGATTAAGGTATTTGTTAACCTTAAAATCTTACAGTAAGACCCTATTGCTGAAGATACCACTTACTTATTTCATTGAACATGGAAAAATTGAGTTCATGCCCAACTAGAAACTTCACCCCTACTGAGAAACATTCACAGTGCTGGACAGCATATTCTAAGCTACCAGAGAAGAAAAGTAATCACCAATATCACTCAGCTTCAATTTCTATGACCTACAATAGAGGCCTGTCTGCAAGGTATACTGGTGTAATCATAGCATAAATATTATGGGAGTAACTAACCACATTTTGATTGAATTTAAGGCCAACTTCAAAACGTGGAGCCTGTAACTGACACTGCTAATGTGGCCAAGAACCTAAGATTAGATTGATCATGGTCTTAGGGAAAAACCCAGAGGAATATAATAGTAAAAGAAATATAGTATTAAAATGACTCCTAATAATATAGTGCTATATCCATAGATGAGTGTATTGCTCAAACCTCTTCAGAAATACTGCTTCTTTCAGTATATAAGAATTAATACAGAGACTCACAATTGGACAGTGTGCAGTCACTCAGAGACTTTGAAGCTATCAGTCCTAATTGGAATGCCTTAACAAACTACTCCACTCAGGGCTTAGGGCTCAATATGGAATATGAAGCCGAAAGACTGTAAGAGTCAGTGGAAGTGACTACTCTGAGGAAATCATGTCTTCCAGATACAAAATGGCTGAAACAGACATGAGCTTACAGAGACTATGACAAAATTCACAAGACTTTCACAAGTGCAAATCAATGTAGTCTCAGAACTGAGAAGGGGAAAGAAACTCCAGACCTCACAAATTCTGGTAACATACACTCAGGGAAGCTACCAGAGGATAGGGATTCAGGTATTAATTGAAGGCTCCTGAAGGAAAAGGAGAGAGAGAAAGGAAAGAAACCTCAATGAAGAGAAAAGGCTATGAAATTAATAAATAAATGAGGGGGAAAAGCTCTGAAGTGACAGCTACAGAATAGAGTCCCTTAGAGATCAAAAATTCAGCTGGGAGCAGGAAAAAGCAAGGTTCTTATTGCTTTTCCTTGTCACGGAGTCAGTGCTGGTGGTAGCATACTGTTTTACAACGGAGTTTTCTGATAGCTTCATTGTACCTGTGTGAAGCTCAAGATGTTGTGTTTGAGATCTATGGGAGGGTTTGTTTATTTTCCCTTAGAGATGGTGAAAAGGAATGCCAAAATGCCAGAATGCTTCAAATGCAGATTCTTCCCACTGGCCCAGGGCATCTGTTGTTGTGAGAGCTGCACCTTAGACCCAAAAGCCACTTAGTTAAACTGACTGATTTTTGTTGTTGTTGTTGTTGTTGTTGTTGTTTTGTTTTCTGCAAACCTGACTAAGAGAAAGACAAGAGTCCAGATACTGGTGATGGTGATGAGAACTCTACCCATGAGGGGACCTTTACTGCAGACAAAATGACCAGTTATTTTTCCAGCAAACCTAACTTTATCTTAAAATCTGGAAAGTGTTTCCTCAGGGTCAGCACACAGAAACTGTCTTCTAGAATTGACCAAGGTTGTATCTTGTGCTAGTAGCCAAACTTGGTACTCTAAGAGTCACCCAGCTTGGGCTGGATTTGAAGGCATAAAGGGGTCTTTGCAGAGCAGCTGAGATTTGGCACTGTGAGAGGCCACAAAAGGTCATTGGTAAAAGTGCAGCCTCAGTAGTAGTTGAAAGCTCAAAATGAAGGGGTCCTGTAAAAAAGTTGAGGCTTGGCATCATGAATAGAGACCAGGAGAGGCTATCACTGAAGTTGCAGCCTTGTTAGTATGCGGTGAGCCCTTCAGACTCTGGACCTAGACTCTTCTGTGTGCCTCTGGCTAATATTGCCTAATTCCTTTATTGGGAGATCTTCTGAGCAAAACTGAGTCACAAAATATTCGAAGTCAAGGTTATCTAAAGGAGCGTCCCTTCTCCGGATGGACATTTAGCTTCATCATGTGAGACTATTGCCCTAGACTAGCATCTAACTCCACCTAGAGAATCTACTTCCCTGGGAAAACATAGAAGCTACTTCCCTGGGTAAACATTTAGCTTTCCTGAGACAGGTTGTTTCCCAGGATAAACATCCTGCTGCGACAGAAAAAAGGGAAGTCTCAAAGTTTAGGATTAACTAGAGAGTGAGATGTTTTACTCATGTATTGTTTTTCCCAGCGACTGATATGCTGAGTTCTTTGTGATCATTATCTTTGTAACTGCTGTAGATGCTCATAGACCCTTGAGGAAAGGGTATAAGAATTGAGAGAAAAATTAAATGCCAGCTCCATTCCATCTGAGCTCAATGATACTGTGTGTATTCCCTTCCCTTCGCATCTCTTTTCCCCTCTCCTCATAATGCCCTTCAGTCCCACTCTCTATCCAGGTACTTTCCGACTTGCCAGGCCGGCCCTGGCATTAGTAGTTGCAGGCCCAGATGAAGAAGTCATGTAAAGATCTGGAGGCTTGGCACCATAAAGAGAGCCCTCAGTAGAGGCTATTGGTGATGGTGCAGTCTCAGTGGCAGATGAAGACCCAGATTGCAGGGATAATGCAGAGAAGTTGAGGTTTGGTACTATGAAGAGCCCGGGAGAGGCTATTGGTGACAGTTCAGCCCAGTTGCAGCAAGGGACCCCAGCATTCTGAAGATCCCAGTATCATGGGCTGACCACCAAGAACAGAAGCAGCAGTGGAGTGAAGCAATCCAGAGCCTAGAGGACAAGCTGTGTGTGCTGCAGAGGGCAGAGCCAGAGAACTGATCCAAGCCCTTTGGGGGAGCCCAGTAGATCATGAGTGAATTCCAGATAATTGGACATTGATAATGTTTTTCTTCTGTCCAAAGACTTTGAGAAAAGCTAGATGTTTGGTTTCATTTGGTACTGTGCATCAGCACTGTCATAATTGTTCCTCTTGTAAATAGTTTTGCTGGTGTAGTGTTAAATTGCATTGTAGAAATAAATCATTTTTTTTTGTCTTTTACAGAAAAGAAATGTGGAAGTTTATTTGTAGTTGTGTTTAAAATAATTGTTTTTGTGTATTGTTGGAAAAAGTTATGCATAGGCTTTGGCACTTTGTATTGTCTGCAGGTGTTAGATTTCTGTGCGGGATGTTTGATTGCTTATCATTTGCATCTGAGGAGTTCTAAATGAATAAAAGTACCTGAGCTTAGATGCTTCGAGTTCCACTGGCAGGTTAGTGCTTGCCATGATAGGGGTTCCTTCTACTGAGTTTTGGACGAGTTTACAGATATGAAATTGCCTCCCTTGTCTTCCTTCCTGAGCTACCATAGCAGTGTAGCATTACAGCACAACACTATGGATGTTTGAGGATGAAGAATAATGGTAAAAGGAACCATAAAGACATTAGAAAATTAGGCAGGCTTATTTAGAAATGCATTTTTTCTGTTTGTTTATTTGTTTGTTTTGAGACAGGAGCTCAATGTATAGCTCTGGCTGTTCTGAAATCCACTATGTATACCAGACAGATCTTGAACTCACAAAAATCAACCTTCCTAAGCTTTTTGAATGCTGAAATAAAAGGCATGTGTCACCATACCTTCAGTGAAGAATGAAGGTCAGACAGGACCTTCATTAAGGTAAAAGGTAAAAGATGATTAAAAATAGGAAAGTAGGAATTATCCTATAGATAAAACTATTTATATAGGTATGTAAAGGTTAATTAACAGTTTATGTTAAGAAGAAACAAAATTAAACTAAGTTAAATTAAGTTTAACTAAGTTAAAAAAAAAAACCCATAGCCTGTTGTATTCTTTTCCCAACAGAAGAGATTTAAACTATCTTCATGGAAATCTTTTGGATTGTCATAAATATTGTCAAGTTAGGCATCACCATTGTGTTTGCTCCATTATACAATCACCCCATAAAATATATGGATGTCTGTTTCCCATAATGTTGTAAACAAATTATATTATCAAATTAAACATTTGTGACATTCTGTTAAGATTTAAAACAGTATGCACTTGTAGTTATCATTTATAGTTGTAAATTATTTTAAAATTTTTCCTGTGGAATCTTTAACATTTATATCTACACACACACACAAATATATATATATAGTTTTAGATGTATGAGTGTTTTGTCTGTATGCATATATAAGAGCAATGTGCATACATTAGTGTTGTTTTCTCTTTCTCTCTTTCCTCCCCAGAGCATGGTTGAGCTATCAGCCACCAGCTCCGCCCCCTGGAAAGAGAGCACAGACATCCTGGCATGTCTCAGATTGGAGGACTAAGAGTCCAGGAGAGCTAATCAGACTCTTGGGAGAGGCTGTCAGAGGAGCATGTCTCTCATCTATTAAAGTGAGGGTGGTTACATTTATAGGCAAGGGAGGGTGTTTTTTACCCAGGGTTGAGATCTAATGGTTAACACAAGGATACTGATTTGCATATGGAGCTCAAGGCTAAGCAGCTAGGTCTTGCAATGTCACCTTCTGCATAAGGTGTGGTCCCACAGGGAAAAAGAGGAAGACACGTTATCAGTAAATGGACTTATCCTTAGGCTTCCAGCTACAGTGCAGATAAGCACCAACCAAGCCAAATTTCTTTGCTAATGACCTTCTGTGTAGCAGACAATATTTAATATTTAGCTGGGTTCTGGCCAGGAATAAAAAGTCAGGAGCACTCGATAGAGACTCAGAGAGGATTAATTGGGAAGAGTGTGCATTTTTGAAACCTCAAAGTCCATCCCCAGAAACATACCTCCAACAAGACCACACTTCCTAATCATGCCTAAACATTTCACCAATGGAGAACTACACATTGAAATGTATGAGCCTACAGAGACCATTCTCATAAACCAACACTCAGAGTATCTAGAGAATATCGAAGTAAGTACAACCAGTGAGTTCCTCATATTTGGTCATAGGTGTAGACTCAGGAGTAGTCAGAATTTATAGATGCTAATCAGAATTGTTAGGGTTAGGGTTAGGGTTAGGGTTAATCAGAATTATACAGAATTATATGCATACATGTAACATCAATAACATTATACATGTATGTATAATTAAATAACATTATTTAACAAGGCCATTTACACTGCCTGAGACCTAGTTAGGTTGAAAATCGTCAAGATTTACTGAAATACAGAAACTTTCTACAGGTCTTCATCCTTAGTAATCATTGTGCTTCTAACACTCTGGATTAATGGTTTCATCGGTGTTATTGTTGCTTTACTTCAACTCAGGCCATTTCATTCATAAAATACTAACTACTCATCACAAATTGGTATGTATAGGTCTTATAGGTATAAGTCATATCTTATTTGGACCATCTTGATAACTCTACCTTTCTTCCTTTGGTATCAATAGTACATAATAACTCAAGAGATATGGGTAGTCATTCTAGATTGATGAAAATCAATGATAATCAGTGTTTACCTATGATTAGCTTGAGTAACTCTGAGAAATTCTATTTCTTTTCTTCTATCTATCTAAGCCTAAAACTGGAGATATTTGCCTGAAGTGTCTTTTCTTATTCCCAGTTCAAATGTACATGTCAAGGCTTGCTCATAGATACAGGACACACACACACACACACACACACACACACACACACACACACACACAGACACACATCAGAATTATTGTCAATTTGTTATCTTGCCTAATTTCGTCTTCAGTTTAATAACACAATTCCTAGAACATTATTCTAGTGTTCATATTTCTCAAAGAATTGGAAATACTGACAATATTTTGAATTGAAAGGACCTGAATATAGCAAAAGCAAATTCTTTCAGTAAATTTTCCACACCCCTCAATAGCAAGAAACTACAAAAATGATTTAATTTGTATAAAACTGAATATTATTTGACATACTTTTTACATACTCGGGTACTAAAATAGGAAGGACAATATCTAAACTTTGAGCATACTGATATTTATAAATATATAAAACCAGTTTGTAGCATATGCAGTTCTGGAAATTGCTTTTATTTATGTCTTATTATCTTATTTTATTTCCTTTTTACATTCGACATATAGAATTTTATTTTATTTAAGTTTTTCAAACCATGTATTTTCATCATGTTTTCTCTTTCTCTAGCTCCTCCCAGATCTTTGAACTTCCATATGCACCTAACTTCATTTTCTGTTCCCCCTTTCTCAAAAAGAAAAACCAAAATGAAAATAAAACAAAAAGCTCTAAGATAGAAAAATGTCAAAACAAAACAAAAAATCTCATAAAAAGCCATGATATTTGTTTTGTGGTAGTTAACTATTCCTGAGCATGGGACCTGTCCTGGAATGTGGTTGATATATTCAGTGACATTTCATTTAAGAAAACTAATTTTTCCAACTGTCAATTGCAAATAGCTTCTTGGTTAAGGTTGGGACTTTGCATCTAGTTCCTGTTTTTGGTCCTGGGTTTTGTCTGGCTTACATCTCTATAGTTATAGTGTGTGCTACCACAGTCTTTGTGAGTTCAATGTACATCAGCCCTATTATATCTGGAAGACACTGTTTCCTTGGGGTAATCCACCACCACTTGCTCTTATTATTTCTCCTCATCCTCTTCTATATACATCCCTGAGCTTTAGGGGCAGTTACGATGATATAATATACATTTAGGGCTAAGGGCTCCAATGTCTATCACTTTCTGTATATTGTCCACTTTTGGGTTTCACTGTTAAACTTCATCTACTGAAAGAAGAAGCTTTTCTGATAAGGGTTGAGTAATTTTCTAATCTTTGAGTATGCCATTTGAAGTCATTTTATGGTCTTTTAGTAGAACAATGGTAGCAAGCTTTTCCCAGGCCCATTACATATCTAGTCTCAGGTTCTTGGCCATTAGCAGTGTCAGGTATGGATTCTATCTCATGGAGCAGGACTTAAATCTGATTTAAAAAAATGTTGGTCACTTCTATAACATTTGTACCCCTATTGTATCAGTATATTTTGCAGGCGGGCTGCTATTTTAGGTCTCTTTGTTTGTAGCTGGGTGATACTGATGATTACTGTTCTTCATTATTAGCATGCAGAGAACCTTCCAGTACCATGAAGACTAGTCAGTAAGGGTGAAACATATAGTTAGGTACTAGCTCAGCTTCCTTGTGTTCAATGGCATAAGTTATTACTTTCTTCAGCAATAGGGGCTTACCATCAGATACAGAGAACAACTAATAACATTGACAATAGTTTGTAACTTTTGGATAGTCCATGGAACCCCTTTGGCCAACAACTCAGCAAGATGTAAGCAGGTATTAGCAATGGAGATCTTACTTGGTGGCTTAAGATGTCTAGTTGGGTCATTGTCCCTTATTATAGGGTGACTCCATTTCAATTCATTTCATATCTGAATATATTTTAGGAAGCCTCTATAGTAGTAAGTTTCCATATAATTTTCAAATGGCCTTTAGTTGTCTCTCCCTATGTCTCTTTAGAGTTGTATCTGCCTATATTGCCCTCTTTACCTTGTTTAAACTTTGATTTGAAATTTTAAAATAATAAGCTTTTGATATGTGTGTGCCAATCTGAATAACCACATAAAGTAAGTAAGTAGTAAGGACAAGGTGTATATATGGGGAATTTACCAAGGAAGGGGAACAAGAATGTAGAGATACATAGAGATAAAGGGTAAATTCTCTTTTTTGTTTCATAGGCAAACTGATTTCAAAATTTTTCTGGCATTGACTTGCTAATTTGCCAATAAGTCAATATATTAAACACTCGTAATTAAGTATTGAGATAATGGCTACATAAACAACATAAAAAACTATCATCTGTGATTGTCAAGATTTTCCGTAATAACCAGTCTTTTAACATATACTGTTGAGAAAGATCAATTGAAATGATTAGACTCAAAAACTGAATGCCCCTAATGACTGCAATAAATATTTCATAAGGGTCTGGCTACTTGATAAAAGTGGAGTGGAAAATGCACAAAAATAAAATGAAAGAACAAAAGAATAATAGACTAAAAAAGAAAGGAAGAAGCCATGAATAAAGTGGAGAATAAACTTGAAGATATTGTGCCCTAATCATTATTCTTTTTAGTCATTAAGTTTGGTAGGAGAAAGATGAAGCATCATAAATCCTTTACTGAATTATAAACCTGGTATTTCTTTATTCAATAGAGACAAATATAGTTCAATCTTCCTAAAGTAGCAATGAGAGGAATAGTTAAGTGACTTAACATTACATGTATCATCACCTTGTTCTGGGGTTCCTCAAATGTGAACCCTTTGATAACAGTTTGAGTACAAGTGCCTTATTTGGGTAGTATCAAAAGAAATGTAAAAGTTGGGCAAGTAAAACCAAGACCCAGAAGAGTAATGAAGTTGGCATATTGGCACCAATTCTATTTGCTCAAAGGTTCATGGATTATATCTGGAGCACCCATTCTCTCTGTTGCATTTCTGGATTTCCCACATCCAGGATCATTTAGAGGAATGCAGAGATTTGCACAGCAACTTAATGAGACAAAAATAACTTTTTCTATAACTATTTATTATTGTTTTGTATTTCATACAAAATTTTAAAAATTTCAATATTTACTTATGCTTTGGTATTTATTATAAAATTTGAACATGGGCTTGTGGAATCACTCTTAAACAACATGGAATGTATGCTACTGAAGTGATTTTTTAAAATGAAGTAGAGTTTTCTTAAGAATAAGTATTTATTGTTTGCATAAGTAACAACTAACACAAACTATTTCATGTTCTTGATGTTAAGTTCTGACAGAATGTATATCTATGAAAAATAATAATCATACGGCTTATTATTATTTATTGATAGCTTTCATTTTAACTTCCAGTATGTAAGTTTGGGTAATTTGCCACCATTTCACAAAGTAACACACCAATGTATGATTACATGCTGGAGATATGCTTTTTCCATTTGGCCATGTAGAAAAAAGAAAAAAATGGACTAAAATGAATACCTTTTTCTTGACAAGTTAATTAAGACTCATAATCAGTCAAAGTCATTTGAACAGCATGGTTGCTAGAATGAGAATTAGTAAGATACCATGATGGATAAATAGGAAGCGTTTCATAGAACAGAATATTTTTCGCAGATAAATAAATATAAAAAGATGATTAAAAAGAAAATCACATTTAAAAGAAAAAAATACAGTTTATCTGTTAGTCCTGCAATAATACATGAATATCACTTTAATCAAAAGAGTTTATTATTTTATATCTGTTTTCTCACTTGACTATGAAAATCTTGTGTGTAAGAATTGTCTTAAAATTTTCTGTAGTTCTAAGCATGTTGTTTGTCCTATAATTGTTTACTTTGAAAATTGAATTAAATAATTTACTTTCATGAATCATAACATAAATTATTTTAAGGGATTCCTCAGTTTCTCACTTCTTTCTGAAAAAGATATCTCTCAGTAATGACTAACATTAGTATTTTCCTAATATTTCTCACTATTTCTCTTCATACATTGATTTCTGTATAATAAAATTGTGGAAGATGTAAGTGTTCTGATATTTTCCAACTAAGCTCATTTTACAAATATTTTCTTATAATAAATTCATTCATGACTGATATTTATTTCACAGATAAGTATTATAAGGTTATTGATTGAAATGGCTAAATTTTTAACTGTCTTCAAATATTTCACAAATAAAAATAAAACAATTAGCAAAATACTTTCCACATTCATTTGTCTAAATGCAAACTTTAGCAAGTTGAAATATCATTAATGTTTGCATTTTATTTTTCTAAACTAAACATTTATCACAGAATTGTCAACAAGTTATGTAGATTTATAACAATATTTTTCAATGTCTGCATAAAATGTAGTGGAACAGCCATAATATACTTTATACAACTGTCTGTTTTTAATCTTTTGAGGACTTTTTTCCCATTTTTATTTTTATTATATCACCATTCAATAAACATGTTCTCACTGAAACTGACTTAATTTCCACTGGCTTAATTTCCTGTTAGTCATGTAATTTAGGTGAGCTTATAGGTGTGTACTTAGAATAG
Organism: Cricetomys ansorgei; assembly: GCA_026225945.1. NCBI lineage: Eukaryota > Metazoa > Chordata > Mammalia > Rodentia > Nesomyidae > Cricetomys > Cricetomys ansorgei. The sequence goes on along the minus strand of JAMJFZ010002863.1, from coordinate 2,271,814 downwards.
CTTTATTTTGACAGAAGGATCTCAAAAGTGGCTAACTTTCTCTGAACCATGATTTTAGACTGAAGACATTTATTAGACTCCCTCATTCTTCATCTTCTCAGCTATTAACAGATTCTTTAATTTCTTTTCATGAGTCTGTTTGGTTATAAAAATATTCAGTAATTTTTTTTCTGAAAATATTTCTTGAAAAGAGTGAACTTTTGCCATATCTTACAACCAAGTTAATAATATGTTTTGAGATTATGTAAGACTATGTATTTGATCTACTAACCTACTACATACTCAAGTATGTTTAACAAGTTTAACAAGCCCTTAAGAAAACAAACTATGTTAGAGTTAATATACCCCTGATATCTCGTACAATAACCTATTAAAACCTAAGCAAAATGCTTAGTTTTAATTTTGCAATATATTATTCCATGTCCTGGACCTAGGACATTGTGTGTGTGTGTGTGTGTGTGTGTGTGTGTGTGTGTGTGCATGCACACATGCATGCATGAGTACCCGCTGTGGTAATAATTTGCCAAAATTAGACAGCAGGTTGAAAGAAACCTCAAATAAAAAATATCCCATACATATTGAAAGTAACATGTGGATTTAGGTTGATAACGTCTTTATGCAATTTTGAATGATATTTTGAACTAATTGAAATCATTAAAGCAATCTCTTCCCTTATAAAACTCTGTTAAAAATCTCTAGAGAAAAAGTATCTTTCATTCCTTTTCTATATCATGTTTTCTGTACAGTTCAATAAATACAAAACAAAACTCTTTAGTAGGACAAGCAAAGCAGACACATGAACAGATCAGACACACACAACAGTAAAACTACAGACACACCACAGACCACAAACTACACACAGACGAAAAAAAGATAATTCAAATTTGAGCTCTCTGTTGGTTTAAAACTCCAGGAAGTCTCTTTCTGGTTCTTAATATGACATCAACACATTTTTGTGCCTCATGTATAGAATCTTTAATATATTATCAATGAAAAAAGAGAAAACAGAAGACTTAAGTAAAAGAAAAAAATGAAATGAAAGAATCTTTAAGAAAATCAAAACAGCAAATACCTGTTTACATGCAACTTAAGCCAAAGAATAAAAAGTGGTTTAATCATGCTCCAGTGGAAGGCCACAGTCCAGAAATATATTGACAGCACATAATGTATTTTAGGAGTTTAAAAAAACAAAGGACACAAAGTTGATGTGTAATGAGTGGGGTGGATTGGGAAGGAGTTGGGAGAAGGTGTGAACATGATTAAAATACATTTTATGTGTCAATGCAAAAGCCACAGCTTTAATTTCAAAGGCAATAAGAATTAATTTATTCTGGAGCCATTTTGAGTGATGATGGCTAGGGAACATATATTTAGGGTACCTGAAATTCCATTTTCCAACATGGAAACAGTTTCACGAAGTTTTTATAATTTTACCAGACAAAGGAAGTCATAAGTCAGGGCAAGTTAGAATACATTGGTGGATACATCAAAGAGATAAAGTACAGAAAGATGGAGAAAGTTTTTCAATAGGCTCAAAATACTATCTGAGCTTTTGGGTTGGTGGAAGCTAGGGGTCTGCTAAGTTAATAGAGTTCCAAAGTTTTATATCTATTAGTCATAGGATGTTAGTTCTCACATGGAGGTGGGCAAGGAATGGCTGTTCTGGGAGGCTAGACTTAACCCTATATAAGGTCATTAGGCTCTTAACTTGAAACATTACAATCTCTAATGTGTTGAAATTCTAATCAATCAGTTTCTTCAGATACATTCTGAAAAGTCCAGTGCCCCTAGTGGCAAAGGCACTAACCTCCATTTAACATAAATACTCATTATAAGTACTCACTATCCATAAACCTCTCTGTTTTCCCAGAACTCCTTGTTGCCAACAAGCCAATCCAGTGCCTGGGTTCTGACCAGTCAGAGAGATTCCCTGCTCCCTTTTAAAAAGTCTAGCCGGAAGATCCTAGGGGTCATTTTCTCCTATTCTGACTTCCAGGTTACGTGAGAGATGACCCCAACACATTGGATAATAAAAGCCTCATGTTTTTTACATCGATCTGAAGTCTTGGTTCCTTGAGGTCACCCCTCACCCCGAGACCACGGGAGGGAAGAAGCCTAGCTGGTCCTTTCACAGCTTCTTTTTGAGAGTTTTTGTTCATATTTGAAATTATCAAAGAATTAATTAAAATGAAGAAACGGAAAAGTCATTGCAAACAAAGTCCCTTCATCTCAACATCTTACATTTAGGCTTTTATTTTCTCACTATCCTTGTACTTACCTTGTTCCCCTCTGCCTTTGTTTACTTCCATTACCGTTCGTTTCCAGAAGAAAACCTACTATAGTGAAATGCAAATTGTATCACTCTCAGCTGCTGAGGTTAACAATGACATTCCATTAACGCCTCACATAAAAAAAATATATACGTCCTGTCTTTAAATTCCTAGATGTGGGAAGCTATGTTCTTGTTTGATTCTAATGTCTGTTTAGCTAAAACCAGAGTTATACAGTATTTGAGCTTCATAGAGTCCTAAATATGTACTAAAAATGGGAACCCTCTGTAAAAGGTACCCAGATGCCCAAGCATCATAAAACATTTAATTTACAGTGTTGAAGAGCACTTTATATATGAATAATAAACATATTTTAGTTCACAAATATCATTCATTTGTGGAATATTTTTACTGTCTCTAATTATGTTTTACATCTTCGTTTGCTGCGTTCAGTGCTATGGGTTTCAAAAACAAAGAACAATAGATTGTGGTCCCCTATGTCTCCATGCCTTTAAAGAATCCACCAAAAAAGGAATCTGCTCATTAAGATGCTCATTATGTTCTGCAACTGCCAATCCTATATTATATATTACCACACTTGAAGTCAGATCACACATGCTGTTTAGTTTCCAGAACTCTCTCTAGCCAAAATTTTTAGTTCAGTATCTATTTCTTGTCAATATCAAACTGATTGCTTTCAGTCTTGCTGGACCATGGAACATTTTTCTTCTCAGGACCTGAAAGAGTATAGACTTAAATCTTGAGTATCTAAACTGTATCAATTTTATTTTGCATATATGATTTTGTTAAAAAAGCTGCTTCTCAACTGCTCTGCTAGAAGTCAATTCATTATAATATGTTTATTAATCTATTCCAACTGTCAGTGAGTAAAATTCTTAAGCAATTTTTTTCTACAAAAATGTATAAATTTCATGTGCTGAGGTAGGAGCAAAATATTTCAGGAAAATGTTTCTGTGAAACTTTTTACTTAGGATGAAAGTAACTTTTTCTTCATGAAAATTGTATTTCTATTTTCAGAAGAAATAAAGCCATACCCATATTTTCTTATCTTCTTGCTATAGTTAGAATGTGCCACTTAATCCTTACCTAGTTGCCATGTATATAAATCAACGTGCATTTTAAAGAAAATAGATGTCTGAACTCATTATTCATTATGTCACTTTTTCTTATTAAATGTATCGTTTTCTGCCATTATTACTTGATGTAACCCAATATATTTCTTAAGACTTTATGGGTAATAAGATTATTGTGATAAGTATTATATTAATTTGACTTTTGCGATTCATTTCTTGATATTTTTCCAAAAAGAAGGAACACCGGTAACAGTGTGAAGTGTCATTGGTTATAGGAGGGCATAAAATACATATTACATGAAAAACTATTTCTGACATACTAAAATATTCTCCAATGACTGTAACAGGAATATCAGACATTTCTATCTGCCTCTCATTTCTAATGTTCAGATATGTTTGTTGGAAGGAGTTGTTTTATGAAAGTGTATGTTTTGTTTGACATTCATACTTTTTGTTTCCTAGTCCTACTTTCATTAAATAGCACGTGCCAAATAGCTAGCATAGCCCTTTCAGTTAGTACATTTGAACTTTCATGAATTAACACTTTTTCGTGTTTCTGATCATATAAATTGTACTGTAGACCTCTGGGGCTAAAGAGAAAGTTGAAGTCACTAAAGTGTGCCTCATCTTCCCCAGGTGGGCTAGCAGGACACCTTGTGAGCTCCTTCTCTTCTAGCCCTGGAAGGACTGTAGCTATTCACAGAAGCAGAAGGAAAATAAACCTGGCAAGCATTTTGTCTGCCCTGTGGCGAATTAGGCACCTTCCTCTGTCTTTGCAAAGACCAAGAGGCCAGGTGCCTGCCCTGCTCCTATGCTAATCAGATTTCTTAACCCAGAGTACCAGGATCCTGCCTTCTCTGGGGAAAGATATTTAAACAGAGAAAAGTCCACCAATAAATGAGTTTGAGTTTGTGGTCCATCAGATTCGGCTCCTGAGACTTCCCTTGTGTCTCATCCCCTATTCTCAGGCCGCCGGTGGTCAGCATCCATGAGAAATCAACTGAGCCCCACCACCTCAGTACCCAGAGGGCTTTCCCGCTGCTCAAACCCGGGCCTTTGCACTCCTGGCCAAAGAGCAATGCCTGGACCTGGGACCTGCGCCGGGAGACTCAGCTGCTGCCGTGGCAGATCAGCAGTTCAAGTGCGCGGGACCCTGGGGAGAAACCAACATTGTACATTTTCCTTATGGAAGTTCTATTCTCTTTCCTAAAAATGGAAAATATAAACTCACTCCAGACAAAGCATCAGTTCATTCTTTTCTATTTTCAGTCATAATAAAATCTGAACTCTTTACAATCAAAACAGTAATGCAAAATACCCTATACCAAATCCTTGAAACTGATAGTTTCAATATATACCATGAAAAATAAAATGACAATCATACCTAAACACATGTAATAATAAAAACGTGCATATATTTTATATTTTCCGGGTTATAATAAAGTCAAAAATTATATATATCTTCTTTCTTGAATACCATTCCATTATCTGCAAGCTGCTTATATAATCTAGATTATTTATCTGGTAGGATGATGCAAAATTCCATGGCTAAGAGTTTTAAATGTCCTTTTTATTTGTTTGCTTATTTATTTAATTTTTGAGACAGTATCTTGTTAGTAGTCCTGACCTCACACTAATTATTCTTCTACCTTAGTTTAGTACTAGAATTATAAGTGAACACTACCTTGTTCCATTCTCTATTGTTTGCATTTATTAATACGGTTCTCTTTGCTATTTAATAAGTATTTGGCATTATACAATAAAAAGCATATAACCCTACAGAATACATATCATTGAAGACAATATCTTTTAAAATCTTGGATAAGCAACTCCATATTTTCCCACTATAATCATTTTAGCCAACAGAGTAAGCTCTTTGCTTGCATATTTCCTTAGAATTTTATAAATCCCAATCTCTTATCAAAAGTATCTTCCTTGGGATGGTTAGTGTGAATTGTCCACTTGGCAAAATCTACAGTCACCTAAGAAATAGACCTCTGGGAATGTCTATAAAGAATTGTGTTATTACATTGATTGATGTGAGAAGAAACTTTTTGTTTGTTTTCTGAGACAAGGTTTTTCTGTTGTAACTCTGGCTGTCCCGGAACTCCCTCTGCAGACCAGGATGGACTTGAACTCACAGAGATCCACCTGCCTTTATCTCCTGAGTGCTGAGATTAAAGGTGTGCATCACCACCATCAAAATTTGGGAAGAAATTTCTTAAATGTGAGTGGTACCAAAGATCCATAATTGCAGAAAGAAGTCTGAGCATTGGCATATATGCAGTCTTTGCTCTCTTCTCATTAATGGACCTAATTTTGCCAGCTGTTTCTCATGTCTAATGCCTAGATTTTCCTGTCATAATGGAATGTAACCTTGAACTGTGAGCTAAAATAATCCCCATTTCCCTCAAATTGCTTAGAGTATTTTGTCATACCAACAGAAAGAAAGCTATGATATTAATTCTTGTTTACCAAGTCTAGTAAATATGAAGTTATCAATATATAATTGACTCCTTTAATATTTTGATGCAAATCATTATGCTTTTCTCTGTTAATTTCTTTATAGCAGAACAAAGGCAGATTTACACAGCTCTGAAATATTGCATTGAAAAAAATTCTGCTGTTGAGTTTTGCACATTGGTATATAGATAAAAACATTTTACAGATCAATAATTATGTATCCTTATTTGTGTTATGCTGATTTGTCTTAGTAAATATACCACAGCTGTAATTTCAGCTGTATTTAGATCAATCTCTGATTATGTTTACAATAATTTTTAGTTTCCAAGACATGTATATGCCAAAAATATGCAAAATAAACACACATTAAAAAGTTTTTGCTGTTTGGACTTATTTTAGAAATTGTCTTTGATAGTAAAAGTAATTTTCATGTGTTTTCCTGGTGGATAAAAGGAGCCATGGGGTATATTAATTTACTTCTTTTTATGCCAACAGTCACCCAATATTCTGACAGGCAACTATATACTTAAGAAATGGAGAAAAAAATAACCACAAGCTGAGAGATTTTGTTCTATGTTTGCAATGAGTGACAAACAAGATAATTATCTTTTCATCACCTGACCTTGTTTGCACTTCATAGACCAAAATTATTTCAATGGACATATATGCATAGTAATTCTTGAAGAGTTTGTACATGCCATTCTGGTAGGTAATGGCTGTCTTGTTTTCTTTTCCTTTAATTTTTGCCACGGTTGGTTTTTGAGCCCATGACCTTGCACATACCATGTAGGCATTTTAACACTGAACTACCTTCTCATTCCTTGCAGAATCTTTATTAAGGAGCCTACCCTAACCCTCAATCAAAAGTTTTCATAATCTTTTTTTAATTTTCTAAAAATTTAGTGACTGTATTTTGGCAATACAAATCCAATTTTTGGATAGATGACCTAGATACTTTCTTACTATAAAGATGAAATAATATATTCATAGACTACCAGCTATAAAATTTAATCTAATAATTAGCTATTGCCAACTGTTTCATGGGTCAAAATTTTCTGATTAGCATTTTTTCTGGATGGCTGTTCTACCAAACATGTCCACATTTCCTGAAGCTTAAAAACTATCAGTTGGACTTCATCAGTGCAATATTATAATGGGCACTGAATTTAGAAAATGAAATCAATGTTAGAATTTCCTACAATTTGAAATGCCCTACCAAGAAAAGTTGACACAGAACATTTCCAGAAAGACAGTACTCTCATCTGAGGATATTATAAAAGGTGTCAGTGAAGAGAAAACATTTTTAGACCTCTTAGTAAACAAAGTAGATAGGCAGGATGACTTCAAGTTGACTACAATAAGTTTACCAAAATAACTTCTGAATTTCTTTGCCTGTATGGTGGCATAAATGTTCTAGTTTCTCACTGTCATTGAATATGAACCTTCAAAACTCCAAGCTCTACAGAACCAATCAGTTAAATTGTAGATCTACTTCTGTTAATAGTTCAGGAAGTTGTCTCCTGTGCCAATGGATTCAATGATATTTCCCATTTTATCTCCTATCAGGTTCAGTGTATCTGGTTTTACCTTGAGGTCTTTGGTCCAGTTGGACTTGATTTTTGTGCAGGAAGATAAATATGGATCTATTTGAATTCTTCTACATACAGACATCCAATTAGACCAGCACTATTTGTTACTATTTGTTAAAGATGTTTTTTTTTTCCACTGTATATTTCTGACTTCTTTATAGAAGATCAAGTTTCCATAACTGTGTGGATTTATATCTGGATTTTTGATTCAGTGCCCTTGATCAACATGTCTATTTTTATGCCAATACCATGTGGTTTTTATTGCTATAGGTCTATAGTATAGCTTGAGAATAAGAATGTTGATACCTCTTTTATTTTTCAGGATTATTTTATCTATCCTGTTTTTTTTTTTTTCTTTTTCTTTTTCTATATGAAGTTAAGTACTGTCCTTTCAAGGTCTGTAAAGAATTGTGCTGATTTTTTGATAGCAATTGCTTTGTATCTGTAGATTATTTTTAGTTAGATGTCCATTTTCATTATGTTAATCCTACCAGTCCAGGAGCATGGGAGATCTTTCCATCTTCTGAGATTTTCTTCAATTTCTCTGTTCAAGATCTCAAGTTTGGTAGTGTTCCTCTTGAGTCTGTTTTGTGGAATAACTTGAGTACTGGTGTTAAACTTTTCTTGAATGTCTGATAGAATTCTGCACTAAAACCATCTTCCATCTGACCATGGGAATTTATTATTTTTTTTGGGGGGGGAGGTTTTTAATGACCTCTACTGCTACCTTTGAGGCTATAGGTCTGTTTAAATTGTTTATCTGCTCTTGGTTCAACTTTGGTAGATATCTATTGAGAAAATTATCTATTTCTTTTAGATTTTCCAATTTTGTGGAATACAGGTTTGTAAGATATGACCTAATGATTCTTTGGATTTCCTTGTTGTCTGTAATTATAGCTCCCTTTTCATTTCTGATTTCTTTGGTTTGGATATTCCTTCACTGGCATTAGAGATAACTTCTTTGGGATTCTGGTATATACTAAACACCAGATGAGAAACCCAGCCTTATGGAATGAACAACTACTGGATTCTTGAACATTTCATTGGAAGACAGCTGTTATTGGATTCATCAGACCACAGACTATAAGCTATTCTAATAAATCTCATATATATATGTGTGTATGTGTATGTGTATTTATTCATTCTATAAATTTCATATTTTAGAATCCTGACTAATACAACACTGCTGTAGTAATTTAGACAGCTGTAAGATTTCCAAGTGTGATGGCTAATCTTGGTTGTGAACTTGACATTTCTGGGAAGAGGAATCCCTCCCAACTCAGTAATTTTCTCCACAAGATAGCCCTGTGGGCACATCAGTGAGGCATTTTCTTGATTGTTAAAATATGAAGTAAGTAGGACTCAGTCCACCATGAGTTGTACTACTCATTGGCAAGTGGTTTTGGATTGTATAAGAAAAAAAATTATATTTAGGAGTATACATACATTTATGCATATATACATGGAATAACAACTGGTGAAATAAGAGGTCACAAGTTTGAAGAAGAGTTGAGGCAAGTATATATGAATGTTTTAGGAAGAAAAAGGAAGGGAGAGATTTTGTAATTAAATTATAATCTCACAGGATATGGTAGCACATGCTTTAATCTAAGCACTTGGGAGGTAGAGTCAGGCAAATCTCTGAGTTCTAGGCAAGCCTGTTCTACAGAGAAAATTCCAATCCCATCAGAGTTTTACTGAGACACTCTCTCTCAAAAAACTAAGAATAAACAAACAAACTAACAGTGATCTTGAAATTAAATTAAGAAATACAAAAAAATTACGAGCTAATCAACCCATGAAACTCAAGACAATAAGCAGCTTCTTCATGATGTCTGGGATGTGACCAGAGAGTTATAGGATGAGATAAACATTTTTCCCCTAAAAGTTGATTTAGATGACTGTTTTATCACAGCAACAAAAAAGCAATCTAAGGCACAAATATTAGGTGGCTTAACATAATAGTATTTTGTTACTCATGACAAGATAATACTGTAAGCAGTGTCTCAAGGATATGACTGAGAAGAGAATTATGTCATGACAAGCTTATAATATTCTTCCCATTTTTAACTTCCAGGTCATTACATATCTAATAGATCTAATGTTTGAAATTGGGACCTGGGTTCCTGAAGTAGCTTATATAGTAAATCTACTCTGATCCACTCAGTCAAGTTAAGAATTACATTTCACAAACTACCTTCTCTTTCTTGTTATTCCTATGTTAACAGTAAGTATGAAAAAATATTTCAAACTATTGTAAGATAAACTGTCAAATTAGGATTTAGTCTCAGAACTAGATCTCTGAACAAAAATTGTTGCCCAAACTTAGTAATTAAATGTGTAGGTTTTATTCCCAAACCAATTATATACACGATCCCTGTTTAACTTGAAGGTCTACTTTGTTTTGGCTTTGTTTAAATTTTATTTGTGTGTATGTGTGTGTTGCATACACGTAAGTCTGTGACATTGGCTGTATTCTATTGTTTTCTGCATTGTTCCCTAGAGATAGAGTCTCTCACTAAACCATTTCAGGTAGACTGGCTGACTAGTGAGCTCTAGGGATCTGCCTTGGTTTACTGCTAACTATGATATTAATGGCACTCACAGCCATGCCTGCTTTTGTTTTCCCAAAAATACTAGTGCTGGAGATTTAAATTTAGCTCCTTTTGATTTCAAAAAATTTTTCCTACTCACCAAGCACTCTGTTTACTAACTGAATTTGAACTTCTGTTATCTTCTTCCATGATCAGTTTATCACTTCCATCAATCAGAATAGCATTTTGATTTTAACTTTATTAGCTTATACAAAATAATTTCCTTAGCTCTATTTATTAAAATTTCAAATACAGTCCACATTGTAATGTAGACCTATTGCTTGTTGAATATGCCTATATAACATATTAAGTCAGTCTCTTCAGTTATTCCCATTTCAGAATTCTTCCTAATTTCATTAACAATCACAGTAATTAATTATTCTTATTTTCTTGTTTCAATAAAGCATTTGTTTACTTACTTGCACTGACATAAAAGTGAGACCACTGGCTTTCAGTTCATTCACAAGTCTTTAGATTTTAATTATGTAATGTTGCAGGCTGGGGAGATGGAATGATTGTTAAGATCACTTGCTACTCTTGCAAAATAACTGGATTCAGTAGCCAGAACCCATATCTGACAGTCTACAACTGTCTGTGACTCCAGTGCTAGAGGATTTAATATTCTCTTCTGGTCTCCATGGGTAGCTGCACACATGCACACTTATCCACATGCACACGCTCACATATACATATAAAAGAAATAAAATTTTAAAAGTAATGAAAATTAAATGTAGTGTTTTCATTTGCACATTACCCCTACACCAGTTGTGAATAACACTGGCTTTTGGTACAATTTCTTTTGCTGTTCTTGAGGTGACTTATTGTTCTGTTTAATTCTCCCTGGTGAGATATATGGAAATTAAATTTAGGCAAATATAGAATTCAAAATTTACTTGAAAATAGGCCTGGTATAATGTACCTGGTATTGTGTTATAAGTATATTGACAGATAAAACCGTGGTATTATATAGTTACCTAAAAAGCTAACCTTGAATATTGGAAACACATATTGACTGGTTTACCTGAAATCAGAGTGTGGCTGAACTTGAAGTAAAGTAAGTTGAAGATATTCAAATACACATATCTCTTATTGTCCTTGTGTGGGATACATTTGTATTGTGTTTCCATAAAATAACTATATTAATACACAAAACAACATCGTAATAATATTTTTATCATTTGGACATGGTGCTTCCTGCCTGTAATCTTAGATTTAGGAAGTGGGGGAAGGGGAAATAAGAGTTCCTCATCACCATTAAATATGTAGTGAGTAAGGTGCCAGCTTCAAAACACTGCTTCAAAACACCTTTATCAGATAATTACTGTTTCAACTATCTGTGTATAATTAGAATCCTTCCATCATATTTCATAATTAGATATTTCAAAATTAGATATTTCTTTTGCACTCCAGTCACATACTCTCAAGTTTGTATTTGATCAATCCACTTAAGTATATTAATGAATCTGAATTTATAAGTTGCATTTTTTTTCATTATCATTTTGAGTAACTTCGTTTAATAATTTTACCTTTTATTTTTTAATGTGGGAAAGTATCTTTCCTTCATTTTTTTGATAACAGTATTTCTTTTCCTTATTCATCTTCACATAGATTTTTTTTCTAAATAAATACAAATTCAAAATATACATAAAATGATTTTACATAAGCTTCTTTATTTCTCCTTTTAAAAGTAGGACAATTGACCAATTAATTAACTATAAATAAATTGTTCTGATAAACTCCAATGCCCTTTCTATGTCACAAATGACTGGTAAGAATCCTATGGTAACAATGACCTCATCAGACAGAATTGCTTTTTGTTTTCATTTTACATGACGACTAATCTTGGCTGATACTTTTTCTTTTTCTTTCAGCACTTTAAGTACATCTTTCTGGCCTGCAAAATTTCTATTACAAAATCTGCTAGCATGTTTACTTTAAAACAACCTCCTCCTTATATGAGATATTTTTTCTCTTTTGGATTTCAAAACAATCTGTATTTAACTTTGTGGTAATTTGATTATAATGTATTTTCTTATAGATTTCTCTTAGCTCTGGAACTCCCATAAATAGAATTAGAAATTTTCTACACTCTAAAAATTTGCTATCCTTCCTAAATCTCTAATTTCATATTAAAATATGCTTCTCTTTATTTATTGTGGTGGTTTATATAGAGGTAAAAAATAGCATTCTAATTATTGAAATTTAGCTATTTGTGTGGTCTCCTTAAATTTTAGTGTGCTTCTGATTGATTTGGTGAATAAAGCACAGCAGAAGTAATGATAGGTAACCTCTGAGACTATATTTTAAAAGCTAATATACTTTTAATATTGTTTCATTTCATTTTTGTGTTGAGTCACACTACATTTGACTGAATGGCTGACAGGACAGAAATTTATTTCAGCCAATCCTGGAGGCTGGGAATATTTTAAGGTAGTTCTTCCTGGATCACAGAAAACCACCTTTTCAATGTTTTCACATATGGTTGAAGGAATCTGTGTGTCCTCTGGATGTTTTTTGATAAAACCATAACTCGTAGTAATAATCCAATCACCTACAAAAATGTATTTTCTGTTGCTATGATATACGTGTTTACAATTTTAACACATATATTTTGCAGGGATACAAACATCGAGTAGAAGAAAAGTATTTTCTCTCTTAAGGTTTTCTCAGAGTTTTTCCTCTCAAAAATAATTTGCCACTCTATTTTTAAAATTATTTCTTTAATTTTTAATTTTTAAATTTTCTTATAATATAATTTGACCATATTTTACCTTTTCCATTTTCTCCCAAACCTTGCTGCCCAATCTTATCCACCCAACATTGTGTTCTCTTTAAAAATAAAAATAAAAGCAAACCAGTCTTCAGGAGAAAACATTTATTCTGGCCTAGGATTTGAGAGAATAGAGTGTTTGAGAGTGTGAGGTGATCATTCATATTCCACCTAAAGTCAAGAAGCAGAAAGGGAGAAGTAATGTTGTTTTAAAATTATTTTCTTCTTTTGTCTTTCAAAATCCATCTGAGATTGAAGCTCAGGTAATGGTGATACTCAAAATTAGGGTAGGTCTTTTCTGCTCAGTTATACTTTCACAGACATGCTAAGATAGGTGTGAATTCCAGGTGATATTAAGTCTGGTCAAGTTGACAATCAAGATTAATCATCACATTTCAGGTGGTACATAATATTTATCTATTCTTACAATGAAGTCTCAGTCAAAGAATGAATGATTCAATGGTAAATAGCATCTAATTGTCATGCAATATCTCATAGAGGGTAGATCTCTGAAATAAGATTTATGCTCCAGTGTCCATTCACTCTGTATCAGAGAAAGCATAAACACTAAAGCAGTACATTCTCAGTTTTTGTTTATTCACTATTCTGTTGTCTATTTAGAATTTTTTTCCTGAAGAACACTTAATAAATCACAACCCTCCAAATGCCTTTATCATGCTCTACTTCTCAAGAACTTACTCTGAGACAAAATCTTTGCATCCAAGCAGTTGTTTGTGAAATGCATAATGCTTCCAGTATCATACTATATATTTTGACATAATTTATAAAAGATGTACTCTAATGTTTAAATATAATTTTGACTAACATTTATGTTCACCTCCTATTATATATATCATATAGTAGTTTGGTCACAGAAATGGTGTTCCTTTGTTATGCCATGATCTTATAATTGTCTCCTGCCATGATGGGAAATGGGGGGATGTATACTGGAGGTGTCATTTGTATCCATGTCCTTTAATAGTACAGTAGTTCTCTCATTGGCTTATCATTATGATAAAGAGGATGGAGTTGATCTAAACTTGTAAGTCACTTAGGCTCTACCTGAATAGTAAGAATAAGGTGGGAACACTTTGGAAGGACCCACAATGTTGCCCACAGGGGCATAAGTCCATATTTATTGTAATCAATATTTCTGATTTGTGTTGTGGAGTTTATCTTTAGTTATGTATAAAATGTTTTATATACTGTTGGGTGAGGGGCTAAGCTAAGTCTTTGCATTTTGTATTGTTTGCAGGTGTTGGATTTCTGTGAGGGATGTTTGGTTGCTTATGATCTGCACCTGAGGAGTTCTGAATGAATAAAAACTTCTGCGCTCAGACACTTGGTGTTCCACTGTCTAGTATGCCACTGGCCGGGATGGTGGTTCCCTCTGTTGAGGTATGGCAGAGTTTGAGTCCATGAAAATGTCTCCTTGTCCTGTTTGCTGACCCCCCCATAGCAGCAAACTACTACTACAAGTGGTGCCTGCAACTTGGGGCCTGTCATGCTAATCCAAAGTGGAGACAAGAAAAAAAAAAAACAAAAACCCTCCATTCCTTGCAGAGTCCGGTAAAGTACACTCAGGGCAGCTCCTAGAGGACAGAGATTATATATATATGCAAAAATAATGAGCAGAAGTCTCCCCGAAGGAAGTGGAGAGTGAGAAAGGAAATAAGCCTCTATGAAGAGAAAAGACTGTAAGACTGTCCCAACCAGCGGGATCTTTAACCAAGACCCTAGGAGAGGGCGTGGGAATGGGGTATGGGACAGGGACACGAGAAGTGAAAGGCAGACGATTTGTCTGGTCAAACCTTCAATTTATTGAACACATAGTATCAGTATTTATGCAATTTTCAAAGTGGGGAGGGGAGAGGGGAATGCATAAGCAGGTTGCTATGGTAACCTTATCTGGCATTCAGACTGGTCTGGTCTATCCAGTATTCCTAGGTAGTGTTAGCATGTCTCAGAGCAATGAGGAAGTAATGCAACTGTAAGATTTCTTTAGGGCTTCTGGTGTAATCTATAAGGGTGGAAACATGGAATGAGGAAGCAATAAGGATGGGTTAGTTAGACAGGCAGTTTCCCAGAACTGGGCAGCTTCGGGCTATCTGACCTTAGTCCAAGTTCTGTCCATTAAGGCCAGAGAGAAACGGGGCTTTTAAAAAGTAGGGTGCCTTGTATTTCAAGCTGGCATATCCAGAGGGACCACTTACCACATAAGATTAATAAATAAATGAGGAAAAAAGCTGCAATGCAAGAGCCACAGAACGGAGGCCCTTAGAGATAATGTATTCATTTGGGAGCAGGAGCAAGCAAGGTTCTTCCTGCTTTTCCTGATTATGGAGCCGAGGCTCTCTTTTGCCACTGGTGGTAATGTACTGTTTCACAAAAGGAGTTTTCTGATAGCTTCGTTATATGTGTGTGAAGCTCAATATGTTGTGTTTGAGATCTACGGAAGAGGTCATATATTTCCCCATAGTGGTGATGAGAAAGAACACCAAATTGACAGAATGTTTCAGCCAGAAATTCTTCCCACTGGACTGACCTCCTGGTATTGTGGGAGCCACAGTTTAGAACCAAAAAGCCGCTTGGTTAAACTGAATGGTTTTTTGTCGTTGTTGTTGTTATTTTATTATTTTTATTTTTTTCAGCAAACCTGATTACAATGGTCCAGGCAAAGGTAATGAGAACTCTATCCATGAGGGGAACTTTCCAAAACAAAGTAACCAATTATTTCTCCCACAAACAAGTCTCTATTTTAAAACTTAGAAAGTGTTTCCTCAAGGTCAACACAAAGAAACTGTCTTCCAGAACTGCCCAAGGCATTATCATGTGCTGGTAGCTGAACTGGTACTGTAAGAGTCACCCAGATGGTGCTGGTTTTGAAGGCATGAAGAGGTCTTTGGAGAACAGCAGAGGCTTGGCACTGTGAGAGGCCAGGAGAGGCCACTGGTAAAAGTGCAGCCTCAGTAGTAGTAGTAGTTGAAGGCCCAGATGAAAGGGTCATGTAAAGAAGTCTAGGCTTGGTACCATGAAGAGAGACCAGGAGAGGCTATTAGTGAAGGTGTAGCCTCAGTGGCAGTTGAAGGCCAAGTCTGAATGGGTCATGAAGAGAAGTTGAAGCTTGGCACTATGAAGAGAGCACAGGAGAAGTTATTGGTGAAAGTGCAGCGTAGTTGTAGCAATAAACCTCAACAGTTTTTGAGATGCCAGTACCATGGGATGACCACCAAAACAGCAGCAGCAGTGGAGGGGAGCCAGCTGGAGCCTGAAGGACAAGCTGTATACTATAGAGATCAGAGCCAGAGATTTGACCCGAGCACTTGGAGGAGCCCAGAAGATTGTGAGTGAATTCCAGATAATTGGACATTGATAATGTCTTTGCGCTGTTCAAAGACAATGTGAAAGTTTTAGGTATTTGTTTTCACTGGGTCCTGTGCATTAGAAACTCTCATGATTGTGCCTCTTATAAACGTCTTTGCTGGTGTTGTAGAGGTAAAGCATTTTTTTAAAAATTGTCTTCTACAGAAAAGGGGAAATGTTGTGAAAGTTTACTTTTATTTATGTAGAAACTGTTTTATGTACTGTTGGGTGAGGGGCTAAGCTAGATCTTGGCATTTTGTATTGTTTGCAGGTGTTGGATTTCTGTGGGGGATGTCTGATTGCTTATGATCTGCACCTGAGGAGTTCTGAATAAATAAACACACCTAAGCTCAGATACTCAGGGTTCCACTGTTGATTGAGTACAGGCTGGCCAGGACAATAGTTCCTTCTGCTGAAGTCTGGCAGTTGTTTGAGTCTATGAAAATGCTTCCTTGTCTTCCTTGGTGAGACACGGCAGCATCATACCACTACAGATTTGAGCTCACCAGATACATATACATTACAGAAAAGGAAATATCTAATACTTCTCTTTCTATAAAAAGAGATGATTTTCAAAATCTGTATGTCATTTAGTAATGTGTCAAATATTTGGTAATGACCACATTTACCTTTTCATTAATTATATTACTACAATTTAAAGACAACATTATTTTTTTAAGTTTTAAAAACATATTTAATTGGATGCTTTATTGCAATGAAAATAGCTCTATATAGGAAATAATAATAGTACTCTTTTAAAAGTAAATCACTGCTAAACTAGGTTTTTAATTATTTGAATTTCACATACTTGGCCAGTGTGAGGCTTAGTTTTTTGTCAACCTGACACAAACTAGTGTCATCTGGGAAGAAAAAAAACTCAAAACAATGCCTCCATCAGATTGGCAAGTCTGTGTGAAATTTTCTTGATTAGTTATTGATGTGGGAGGATCCAGAGCCCTGAGGGCCATGCCATCCCTGGGCAGATGGTCTTCAATTATATAAACAAAACAGGCAGAATATGAATTGAGGAGTAAGACTGTTAGTACCATTCCACTATGACTTATGCTTTAGTTCCTGCTTCAGACTGCAGGTTCATGCCTTGAGTTCCTGTTCTGACTTCTCTTCATGATAGACAGTAAACTGTGAGATTAAATAAACCCTTTCCTTCCCCCCAAAAAAAATTATTGAAGCTTGTTTTTTTATATATTAAGACACATTAACCCACATTAAGCACTGCTTGCATTGTAAGTCTTTCTTCTCGCTCTCCTTACCAAATCAATCTATATCCCATGTTAATTCACTTGAATTTGAGTCGTAGATGCTCCCTTGATAAGATCTGTTCACTTCTCAAGGTTTCCAAGAAATATTTAGACCTTTCAACATTTTTTTTAGGTTGACTATGGTAGCATAACTTATAATCAAAGCACTGGGGAGGTAAAAGCAGGAGGATCACAAGTCCAAAGCCAGCGTGGGCTACATAGCATGACTGTCTCAAAATAGTTTATTTTTATTTATGTTTCATTATATAAAAGTTTCTCTGCTTGTTTCTGTGCTATATGTTAGAAATTGTCTTTCAGAATTAAGACTCAGTAGAAGTGATGGCATTACTCTTGCTCCCTGATTTACTTCAGCTATGACAGAAGTCTGTATGTTAGGGATTGAAAACACAATCATTTATTTGGTTTATTCTTGAAATATATGGGAGTACAGCCAGAACCTATTGTTATTAAGGTGGGTTACAGTTTGAATAGCCCTTAAAGACTCACTTGTTTGAAAACGAGGCTCCCAGCAGATATTTGGAAAGGATTAGAAAATGAGGTTTTGTTTGTCAAAACAAAGTATATGTCAGTTTGGGGTGGACTTTGAGGTTTCAAAAGCCTCCTGCCTACCTTAGTGTACTCTCTGCCAACTGCTTGTCTGTTGATCAAGATGTATGAGCTCTCACCTGCTGCTAGAGTGGCCTGAGCTGTGATTTTGATCCACCATCATAGATGCTAACCTTCTCAAACCTTAAGAACAGTTAAACTCTGTTATAAATTGCTCTGGTCATGGTGTTTTTATCACAGCAATAGAAAAGTAACTGATACAAGATGTCATGTTGCTCCAAATTGTCACAGTTTATAAAATTTCTACTTTTCAAAGAACCAAATACAAAAATGTATTTGCTGAAATTTAAACTGAGAAAGAAATGGCTAGGAATGGATATATAAAGATAACTGTGACTCATTTCTTGTAGATATACTAGCATATATATATGCATAATGTATATTATTATATATTATGTATATATACATTTGTATATATGTCTATACTTATGTGTTATATATTATATATTGTGCATATATGTTATGTATTATATATACATATATAACATGTATATATACATAATTGCTGGGCTGAACCCTGCTCCATCCTGGCATGAGGGGGCAGGAGAGTGTGGCCAGGCACCGAGTGGTTGTAGGAGGATCCTGATGGGTGTGAGTATGATGAGAATGAACTCTTGCCAGACAGCTTCAGAGAGCAGGTCATTTTAATGAAGCAGAGAGGGTAATATATATGCCGTAGGAAAGGGGAAGTCTAACAAACAGCTGTCAGGTCACATGACCTTGAGGAGAGGTGGAGAAACAGGAATATTCCTGCATTGGGACATGTCAGTAGCTGCTATATGCTGGGCCCGTGTGTCAGCAGTTGTTATGTGCAAGCCAGGGCTTGTCCACCTGGTTGGGGGTGGAGAGAGGTTCACTCCTGCCGAACTCAGGGTGAGACATCTGGGGTTTGGACCCATCTCAAACTTTCCTCTGTCCAAGATCTACTTTCCTGTCCCCACATATAATACACATTTGTATATGTGTGTGTGTATATATATATTAGCATATACATATAAATGTATACACTATGATGTATATCTAAGTCTTTGAAAGTGTTCCATGAACACTTCTAATGTTCTTATTGTTATCTTTTTTCCTTGCTGGTCTAAAACTTTGCTTACTACAGTAGTCTAGATTTATTTTGAGATAAATATTTACTATGTAGCCCAAGGTAGCCTCATTTATAAACCTGTTGCCTCAGTTTAGAAGCTGCTGGAGTTACAACTGTATACCACATTGCCTAACCCAAATAGTCTTGCAATTAATTTGTGTAATGAATTACATAGCTGTGTTGGACATTGAATTTTATTGAGCTATCATATTTATCCCCTAGCTTGATAATGTTTTATATCTCTATTCTAATAGGCACACAATAAAGACAGAGATAAGTATATTTTAATGTATCCAGGAAAGCACATGTTGTTGCAATAAAATATATTGCTTTAAAATTTTTGTAACATTAATATAACAAATATATTGAGGAAAATATTTGTGGGGTTTGTAAATAATGAATTTAATTCAATTCATGATGTATTTTTATTTATAGTTTAAATATAAATTTTCACAAACTGTCAATTATGTATGTAATGAAACACATATAATCTGTAAAATAATGACAGGAAGTAGGTACCAATGTTTTCTGTTGAATATTTTATGTAAATATATGTGATTGGTATAAGTTTCCTTATTGCATAGAAATTTGTCATAGTCTCAAAATATTACAAATTTGCAAATTCATTCATCTTTTATTGCCAGTGATCTATGGTCATGATTTATACCCTAAAATTTCATACAGAACTACTTAAACAGAGATAGCATTTTATATGACTATCATTATGTTGAGAGCAGATGTGGTAGCACAATTGAAATAGAAAAATCAGAAATAGTACTTTGTTGAATAAAATCTAATTTTTTTGCTATTATATTATTTCCCCATTATTTGGAGTCATTATTTATTACTTGATTTGTTATATGATTTTACACCAAAGTAGTGACAATGAATAGACAAGAGAAAAATGTTATCCTTTCAACTCTAATTAATTGAGTAGCAATTAAAACGAACTCTCACAGGTGGTTGAAATATTCATGATGAAAACTTCTTTTTTTGATTTTATGTTGGTATCTTTGGTTATATAATACCTTTACACGTGTATAAGTTACTTTTCTCATTGTTGCGACAAAATACCTGACAGAAGCAGAACAAATTATTTTGGTTCACAGTTTAAAAACAAACATATTTTATCTTGGCTTAAAGGCATAGAAGCAGAAATGTGAGGCAGTTGGTCATATTGTTTCTGCAGTGGTGAAGCAGAGAAAGATGAATGCTGATGCTCAGGGGGCTTTCCTTATTTCTATCTCTTTTTCAGTATGGTACCCCAAATCATGGGATGGAGCCAGCCACATTCCGTATGAGTCTTCCTTTCTCAGTTAAACCTCTCTGGTAATGCTCTTACAGATAGATATCCAGTTGCTTTTTAAGTCTCTCTAAATTTCTTAGGTGGAAAAATCAACAAGGATGGCACCAACAAACATGTCAAATTACAAGAGGAAAAGCCCAGGAAGTCTCAACTATATACAAAGAATTATAGGCAACAGAATAAATCTTGGAATGGAAGAGGTAGCCCTCCCTAGGAAAAGCATACTAATTGGTTGTCCAGTGCCAATCATCAATGAAAACATGCATATAAGTAGTATTATATGTACTTAACAGTTTACATTTGAGAATATATATGTATATACAAAGACTTATATGAATGCAATAACAATTGATGAAAAAAGAGACCATGAATTTGAAAGAGAGCAGAAAGGGGTATATAGGATATGGAGGTAGGAAAGGGAAGGGAGAAATGTTATAATCAATATACAATCTCAAAAATAAACAAAGAAACAAAGAAAGTACAGATCAACTAATATACTTTACATTTTGACAAGCTCTTCAATGTCAATATTTGTCCACACCCCATTATACCGATATTCACAGGTCAAAAGTCTCAGGGCATTCTTGACATCATTTCTAAATTTGGAATCTAGAATTTTGAAGCTTTATTATCTTCAAGAAGCTAAAATTTGTGTGTGCTTCCTCTTACTTTGAAGACAATGTTATGTTAATAAAAAGACTAATAAATGTGTGTAACTTCTTCATTCATTTAAGTCTTTAATATGTATGTAAAGAAATAGAGTAAAAAATAGTATTTACGTCAGGACAGAAGTAAAGAATCACAGACTTTGTGCTGAGGCCCTAGGCTCAATTCCCAGCACTATAACAATGTCATTGATTATTTTATTAGATTGTCTAAAATGTAAAACCCAACCACAATGGATCATAAGTAAATTTAACAATATTGGTTGTGGAACTTACAATAAAACAGACCCTAACATATGTTATCCTTCAAAGAGAATACTCTTAAAAAGATTTCTTTGATGACACAATTTGTTCTTTCTTATCTTATTATTTTTTCAAATTCATACATGCATCTAATGTACTATTGGCCAGAGCTCCCTCCTTGGAGCTCGCCCATCCCCCACGCTCCTGACACTCCCCATACTCTGGCCAGGTACCTGTCCTGTATCATCAGTCCCATATAATCCCAGTGAGTTTTGGACTCCTCCTCTCTCTTTGGCCTTACTTTCTCCTCTCTGGACCCCTCTCTCTGGTTCTCTCTCTCTCTCTCTCTCTCTCTCTCTCTCTGTCTCTCTCTCTCTCTGTCTCTCTCTCTGTCTCTCTCTTTCTCTCTCACCTCTCTCTGTCCCTCTTCCTCTGTTGTCTCTCTCCCTCTCCCCCTCCACTAGGAAGGGACACTCCGTGTCTCATCCCACCCCAATAAACCTCTTGCCTGAGACCCCACTGCCTGTTGCGTGGTGTTGTGCACTTTTCTTTCACCCAGTGTTTATTTTTACTATAATTTATGGTATCACAGTAAAGAAAACAAATTCAACTTTGTCAATATCTTGATAGTCATATCAATAATTATCCATTTACATTGTTGTCAAAGGTCATCAATCTCTTCATTTAAAATCTATGTATTTTTGCTGTGTGCAAACTTTGTAGCAACAAAATGCCCTGAATTTTCAAATAAACCAAATAAATAAAAAATCATGTTAACACTTAAAAGGGATCTATAGAAAATCAAATCTGAATTTTTTTTTTAAGGAGACAGGGTTTTTTTTTGTCTCTTGGTTTGAGATTTCAGTCCATCACAGCCGGGAAGGTGTGCTGGTGGCTCTAGCTGTGGTTGCTTAGACATGAGGTAGCTGGGCATGATATATTTATTGTCAGTCAAGACCATGGGATGGTATTGCCCATATTACAGTGGGAGTTGGTACCTCGATTAAACCTCTCTATAAAGATCCATACAGACAGGCCCAGAAGCACAACTCCTAGGTAATTCTAGATATAGCATGCCTAACACCACCCTGGAGCTCCTGATTTGTTAAAAGTGGAAACTAAGAGTAGGAAGTCTGCATTCCTAACATGTTTTCAAGAGATGTTGATTCCTAGCCTGGAACCACACTTTAGGAACAATGGCTGTGAGGAATCCTGCAGAAAACAGCTTGTTGAGTTATGTTAAATGAGATTTTCCAATGAGCATTTGTCTGGGACTCCATCATTTGTGATACATCTTGTGTACACTCCCAGTCGGGAAACAAAGCCTGAAATGGTCACAAAACGGTCACAACTGGTCATTTTCCTGAGTGATGGAGAATGGGCCCCTCATATCTTCTGGCTGTCCACTCGTGAGCTGTAGACTAAGACTGAGCACTGGGGAGGTCTAATCTCAGGCTTCACTGGCAGGTAGATTTTCTGCTCTGATTTCTGACTCCTATCCAACTTTACTAACCCTTCCTTTATGGTGTTTTTAAGAACTTATAGACTAGCCCCAAGGTGGGTAAGGGGAAATCTTTTAATTAGAGGAGTGACTAATTGGTCTGTGCTCATTAATGCAAAAAGAAAAAAAAAGAAGGAAAAAAAAAGTACCTGGAAACACAAAGGAAACTGAAATAAGCATCACAAACAAGTGGGAAGGAAGATCTAATTAGAATCCTTTAAAGGCACTGAGATTATGTAGCATCTGCATCCTGCCAGGGCATGCATGCCACTCCTGTTGCTAATCCATTTAAGATCTTCCCAGGAGGTCACCTGCACTTCTGAGCCAGTGTGCTTCCTGTGGAGTTGACAGTAACAGCTCAGATACCATTCATTGGGCCTTCAGTAAAAAAGCTGGCTCAGGACCACTGGAGCTCTGGAACCAGAGATATAGCAGCCGTCCTGAGTCCAAGAGATCCTCCCTATTTGAAGTTTGTTTGAGTACCATTTGGACTAATCCCTCAAACAATCCTGAAAAGTGCCCTGAAATGAAGAATTTTTCAATATGCAGGATTTCAGTTACTTCATAGGGACAGAAAAACACACTAGTCCTTTCTTAGACACTGGTGATGTGCCTGGTACCCTGACACTATGACATAATGCTTTCTCTCTCTCTACATCAGCAGTTTTCAACCTGTGAGTGGAGATGGAGACCTCTTTGTGGGTCAATGACTATTGTACAGGGAACACCTAAGATCATCTGCATATCAGATATTTACATTATGATTAATAACAGTAGCAAAATTTATAGTTAAAAAGTAACAATGAAAATAATTTTATTGTTGGGGTTCACCACAACATGAGATACTATATTAAGGTGCCACAGCATTAGGAAGCTTGAGAACCACTGCTCTACACTCAGTTGGTCCATTCATTCATTCATTAAAAAAAATCTGAAATTTGAAATGTCATTAGGCATTAGGCAATGAAGAATTTGAGATTTTAATAGTTATGAAAAGATTTAATCAATGCTAGTGATCAGGAGCTAGAAACAGCTGCTCCATGATTGGAGCAGTGCAAAAAGAAGAAAGGGGAAGTGAAAGGATTCAAGAAATATAACAGTGCTAACAGTCACATATCAGGGAGGTAACAATACCCGCTGTGCGAGTTGCCCGCCAGGGACCTACGCCATGTGCCAGAGCGCGGTGGACAGGTCTCTGGCCCCTCCCACCATCGGTCGCCCCCCCCCCCCCGCCTCCCCCCCGGTTTGCCCATATCTGCCCAGCAGGAATCCCCTCCCCAAACATCCCAAGCTCCTTCCTGTCTCTTGGACCACCATTCCGGAGCCCACGAATACCTAACCAACTAGGTTGAGAGACAGAGGACTTGAGGAGCTCTGAGCCAATCAGAGCTGCACAAGCCCCATCTCCAGACCCCTTTCCCCTGCACCCCATAAAAGGCCAAGGGGGGAAGGAATCCGGGTCCGCCATGCTTGTCCCGTGCCGAGTAAGATAATAAAGCATCATGCGTTTTTGCATCAGTCTAGACTGTCTCCTGGTTCTTTGGCAGCTGGCCAGTCCTTTCAGTAACACTAGGATTGTGTGGTTCTAAGACTGTTTTTCTTCAATCAGGCATCACCAGAAGTAAGAATACTAAGCATGTGCATGTATATGTATGCCTCCAACTGAGTGTGTGATAATACAAAAAGGAAATGGAGTGCTTTCTAATAATTTAAATGTATAATGAAATGATTGTTCTTTATTTAATAGGTTTTATGTTTTTCTGACAACTTTTCTAGAAAATTGGGTTGTTTGTTTCAGAAAACCTTAGAGGAGATTATTTCACTTTGATAAACCATAGTTGTCTGGAATGTTTGTGAAAAGTCAGAGCCTAGATTTTACATTTTTATTCAGACCTGAATTTTCCATGGTGATCATCTGTTCTATCTCCATTGCTAGGTAATTTCTTCCATTGTGGCCAAGATCTTTTCATGCTGATCATATTCATATAGCAAGCTGACCCAAATAGTTATTATGGCTGTCTTTATATTTTGTGAAGTTTATTACATAATTGGTCCAGCTGTGATTCACAGAACAGATTGTGAAGATGGAATTATTGAGTTAGCCATGTCATAGTCTGCACATATGCAGATATAGCCTATGTATAGTTCCATTTCCCCCATGGTTCTCATGTTACTTATTTTCTTATTTTACTTATAGTGATGGAAGGAGTTGGCAGTTACCACCTGGTTGTCTTGTTTTGTTTTGTTTTATTTTTTGTTTTGTTTTGTTTCTTTGAGACAGAATTTGTTTCTCTATGGTAACTCTGGCTATCTCGGAACTCACTCTGTAGACAAGGCTGGCCTTGAACTCACAGAGATCTGGCTGCCTCTTCCTTCCAAGTGCTGGGATTAAAGCCATATGCCACAACTGTCCAGCTTTATTACCTGGTTTTATGCTGTGAAGATACAACGTCTTAAATTAAAAGTGTCATTGTTATTGTATTTTATAAATAATAATGATACAACTACATTTTTTGCCTTTTTACATTAATAAAAAATTAAAACAGTATAATTTATACTCGGTTCATTTTTGCTACAGTAATGTAATAATTAAATCCCAGTCTCTCATTTTTCATCAACACTATGATAATTTTCACTGTAAGAATTTAAAAAGTAAATATAAACATCGAGTACACAACTAAAATAATGGATATGATTTTTAGAAAACTCTACTTTTCAAAGAGTCACTGTTAATGCTAATTCATAATTTAATTCATTTCCACATATTGTCTGACTATTATATAGATACATTACTTTTTGTAAAGCTGGAGATCTGGCTCAGCAGTTAGGAGCACTGGGTACTCTTCCAGAGGACCTGGGTTTGATTCCCTGCACTGACATGGTTGTTAATAATTCTCTGTAACTCCAGTTCCAGAGGATCTGACACACTCTCTTCTGGCCTCTGCCAAGAACAAGGCATACACATGGTGCACAGTTATACATGCAAACAAAGCATACATATAACATAAAATAAAAATAAATACGTTTTTTTAAAAATGCTAGACCTTTTAAAATTAAGCTTTGCAGTATCCCTTAGGCCAACTAAGTTTTTAATTTTATATTTAGTGTATTTCAAGGAGCTAGGAAGATACATAAACTTTTGTCTTAAGAAATGACTATTGAAAATCATCTTCATATTTTGTTAATTATCAAATTACCTATAAGATGAAGATATCTCCAAATATTAAATATATTGATCACTTTTTACTTCCTTATTATATTTTTCCATTACTCTTCCATGGCTATTGTTTAAAATCTCAGTGAAGATTGGTATGTTTTCAGGTACACTGATAATTACAACTGTACAAAGCAATGAGTTTTCAATTCATATGAGATTTCAACCATCCTGATGCAAGAGCACATATGCTCTAATGTCAAAGTTTGAATTTCTACATTTAAAATCATAATCTTCCACATTGTAATGCTATGATTAGTCTAAAACTTTGTGTAACTTTGCAAAATGTTACTGACCTAATTTTTGTACTAAGGATCATTAATGCCTGGATTGTCATTGGGCCTGAGTCATCCCATAGATGGTTACCACAAGAAAATAAAAATAAAAGGATGAAAGTCTGTATATCTGTGAGTCCTTTTTTTAGAAAGGACATTTCTTTAAGAATTAGACATTATATTAGCTCTAACATCACAAAACAGTAAAGAATCAATTAGTTACTACATATCTTATTGTTATAGAAGGAATCATTTGAAAATCACGTAATGTTTCAATTTCAATATACATTGTAAAATTGTAGTAAGTTAAAAGAAAAAGATAATCTGCATCATGACTACATTTGATTCAAAGAACTATGACTCTCTTTCATATATATATATATATATATATGTGTGTGTGTGTTTGAAAGAAAAATAAATACTACATATTTCTAATTACAGAGAAAGATAAAAAGAAAATCTGGAGTCCTATGATATTTGCAAATTATATTCAGATGCTGAGTGTTAAAACCCAAGTATCATGCACTTTTCATTCTTTTTTTGTTTGTTTGTTTTGCTTTGTTGTTATTTTTTGAGAGAGGGTTTCCCTGTGTAACCTTGGTTATTCTGGAACTCACTTTTTAGACCAGGCTCACCTCAAATTCACAGAGATCTGCCTGCCTCTGCCTCCTGAGTGCTAGGATGAAAGTCATGGGGCACCACCAGTGCCTGGCAAGTATTACTTTTATTAAATGATGTACAGTGATAAGACCTTGGATACACAAAGGAGATCAAGTGTAATAGAGTCTATGACACTAAGGATATTAAACATAAATAATGCCTGAAAATGAAGTAAAATTAATAGATGGGCTATCTTGAAGGAAAGAAAAGAAATAATAAAGGGAATTACAGAATGATGAACATTCAATTTCAAAAGAGTTTGAAAGTTTGTTTTTCACATAAGTGAAAAATGAACACATCTATTATTAAAACTATTAATATGGGTGTAAGTATGTAGTAGGTTGCAACTAGACAGAAATTGAAGACATTACTCTGGTATGAGCAGTAAATGACCCTGAAATGCATTTATAATGAGATTTGAAAGTGATTTATAGGGGAAGATCTAACTTTGTTTCTATTGTACAAATACTGTTATTTATCTACAGACAAGAATAAGTTGTATTGATACCAGTTTTCTACAAATAACAGAATTGTAAAAGTTCTCCAAAACCAGGAAAAGCAGGACTGCTCCATATAATCAAAAAACACAGAATTATATTTTTATGCAATGTTTAGTTTTCCTTTCTAAACATTCAACAACATTTTTAGATCTCAGTAATAGTTGTCAATGGAAAAATAGCCATGGAAAGGTTAAAAGCTTTAGAAAATGAAAATTAATCTATAAATTTAAGATATTAGCTAATGAAATTCTTACAAAGTCATGCATTCCATAAAATGTTACATACACAAATGATGTAAACAAGTAATTTTTTTTTAAAGAAGGTATATCATATGAATTGCACATGGCACCCAATGTAAAGAAGGGAATGAAAAGCATCAGAATGTGATATCTAAGATTTAATGAAAGAGGATAATATGGGATAAATATTCTAGAGTAATTTCTGTAAATCCAGGAAAGAGAAGTAAATTTTCTATAGAATTAAGACTGTCAAGTTTGGATAAATTATGTATAATTGTGAAACAACAAAATGTTCACAACTGTCTTCAGATTGCCTGTGCCTCAGTGATTACCTAGTTTTGTGAAACAAAATAACACTAATATTTAATGACTAAAACTGCCTTTTTTTCCCCTAACTCTGTTATTACTTGAACATGCTGCTTGACAATATCCAACAGAGTATTTCTTTCATATGTTTCCTGGGGCTGTGAAAATTGAATTATTCTTAGTTGAGAGCTTGTGGAAATATACTTCTAAGTCACTCAGATTTCTTTACTTGTAGAATTATTATTTATATTTTAAACAGCTAAGAAGATATTTGCCCACAGAAATAAATTTGGACTTAACATTTTTCTGATTGTATGTGTATGTTAAAAATGTTATTTCTTTGCATGTATGAAATGTATTATAAGCTATATTACAGTTAGATTATAATGTCTTACTTACTATGACCAACCTGTTTACTGTTGTATCTCCAGTGCTAAATATATACTAAACTTTGAAGCTCAATGTTTGTTCAAAAATTCCTAGTTTCGATTAACTTGCGTTTGATGGTACATGCATTTAATCCCAGCACTTGGGAGACAGGAGCAGGTGAATCTCTGATAGTTTGAGGCCAGCCTGGGCATGTAACAGTTCCAGTGCAGCCAGGGCTATAAAGTGAGACACTCTATTTCTTTAAAAAAAGAAATATGGTTTTGCAAATGTATGGAGTAGAGGCTGCTACAACCAGCAAACCATTACATAGTCAACTTCACTGAGATTCCTTTAAAAAATATTTTTATACCTCATGGTGGTGGTGGCTCACACCTCTAATCCCAGCACTCAGGGGGCAAAGGCAGGTATATCTCTGTGAGTTCCAGGCCAGCCTGGTCTACAGAGTGTGTTCCAACAGGCAGAGACATCTCTGTAAGTTCAAGGCTGAAAGAAATGTGCACGATGCCAGTGCAACAGGGTCTCACGCAAGACGTTTATTGAGGTGGGGTGAGACACAAAGTGTCTGCTTGAGAGTAGGGAAAGTAAAGAGAGAAAGAGAGAGAGGGAGAGAGAGAAATAGAGAGAGAGAGAGAGAGAGAGAGAGAGAGAGAGACTGCCAGAGAGAGAGACTGCCAGGTAGTCTTTTAAAGGGGTAGTGAGCTGTGCATGTGCATTGCACTTCTGATACCTGGTGTCAGAAGATGGAAGTGTCACTAGAGATGAAGTGGGGTCTGAGGGTTGGGAAAAATCATTGGATTTGGGTAAGGTGTGAGAGTGGCATGAGTTATGGAGAATGGGGTCTTTGAAATATGGCCAGGCAGCTATGCGTAATACATTACAAAGGGCAGCCTGGTCTACAGAGTGAGTTTCAGGACAGCCAGAGCTACAGAGAAACCCTGCCTTAAAAACAAACAAACAAAAAGAAAAAAAAGAAAAACAAACAAGAAAGAAACAAAAAAGTATACACACACACACACACACACACACACACACACCAATCTTAACCCATTAATATGGTGAAGTCATGAAGCCAGCACAGCTATTTGACACAGTCCAGCAAAGCTAAGCTGAATGCTATGTTGTCGTGAGGGCCCCCCCTTTTGATTTCTATGTGTTGCATTCTTAAGGGAATGTTTACATCATGATTCATTTATGTTTTTACCCAAGAAAATTATTTCTGAGTATCTTTAGGAAAGTTCTTATTATAGCCCCTACTGCTTTCAGGGAGTCATTCAGAAATCTCCCTTATGCCTTGGGGGATTGTGATAAGCACAAAAATGCTAGGAATTTCGTTATGAGGTTATGGCTTCAGGAACTTCAAGGAGCATTTACCCCTTAACAAACTCAGGACTGAGGTAATCAGTTATAACAATATAACTTGAGAATAACTCCAAGGCAATCAGACCATGGTAAAGTTGAGAAAAGCTGATAAGCCCCAGCCAGCTAGGAGAAGTAGCCTCTCCCAACATAGGCTCAGAGTTTTCTGGATATGTAGCTTAATGGAGAACTACCTTTAAATCTTAGGGTACTAATGTTAGGGCAAGCCGGGCGGGTTTCTAAGGAACCATGAGACAGGAACCGCTGCAACATGCATGAGGCATTTATTAATAACCGGCGCGGGCTCGCCCCGGGTCCCGCCTATCCCACGCAGGAGATGAGCATGGCGGGCCCCGATCCCTTCCCCCCCAGCCCTTTTATGGGGTTCAGGGGAAAGGGGTCTGGGGATGGGGGCTCGTGCAGCTTTGACTGGCTCAGAGCTCTCTGTTAAACTCATTGGATGGGAGTTTCGTGCGCTCGGGATCCAGGGAGGGCATGATCAACCTGTGCCCTTGAACAAGCCGTCCTTGAGACAGGGTGGCTCCTGGTATGCTGGGGAAGGACGAATCCTGCTGATAAGCTTAACGGTCATTTCCCTGTGGGTAGGGAGGAGACTGAAGAGTACTGTTAATGGCTGTACTTGGGAAGACATTTCTCAATAGGAGGCATTTCCCCCTATATGTGACTGCATTCCTAGGCTTCATGTTTCTTAAATCCTTTCACTAATATTAGATTGGAGTGAAATAGAATAATCTAAAACTTAAAAGATCAGGGTCTTTTTTAAGTAAGGTATTAAAATTTGTGTCTTACATCTACTGTCAATTGATTTGTCTTTTATCTCTGTGACCATTTATTGTACATTTTTGTTTTGCTGGCATATGGTTACTGAATAATCTACTGTCTCTATACAAGTCTGCCTTCCTCTCAGATACATGATGAAATATATAACTTCCTATGATCTTCCCTTCTACTTTCAAATCCTTTTTTTTCATGGTAGATAAAAACCTAAAATGATTCACCTGTCTTTTATAAGACACTTATAAATTTTGAAATATTATTAAGGAAGGCCACAAAGTTGACTAAAATGAATCATTTGTAGATCTTCCATGTGAAACAGTAAAACCAAACGGGATTGTTAATAAATGTCCATTGTTGGTTTTTCCATGTTATTTATTAATTACAAACCATGAGAAGTCTCAGGGTTCCATATCCAGGTGGCTTAGGCAGAACATACTCCATTACTTCTCACATCATTCTCTCCTCCTCATTCTCCTGCTTCTTCTCTCTGCCCCAGTCCTAGGTGCTGATTCATTCCAAATTCTCCCAGTCTCTACCCAGGCCTCCAATATACAAGTGAATGGAGCCTAACCTTCAATTGCCTTAAGGTTAATGAATGGCCTATTCATATGAAGAACTGGATGGCCACTCCATTGTTTAACAGGTAGGAAGTGGTTCCCCTACTTGTTGCAAGGCATCAGAAAATACCCTTCCCCTTTTATAGCATATAGGAATATTTTCCATAACTATGAAATATCCCACAAGATGGGGTATAATATCTTATTTGGTATATGCTTCTGCAACTCATGAGGGAGCAGATTAAAAGATAAATAGGACCACTGAAACAATTTATCTATTAAATGTGATTAGGAAATTGTATATCCTACATTTTATTTTAATAATTTAATTATGATCTTTTCCTTTATACATAACAGAAGCTTTAAATTCTCTTACTTCCCTTATTTCTTTATAAATCTAATACATATATGCAAAAGCAAAGGAATTTTCAGTGTTTCCATAAATTAAATTTGCAAAAAATAAGGTGAATATTGTCACCTTCTGAAGAAACAAAACAGAGATATTCTGTATAGAGTGAAGTTGTTTTCTTTGTGAGTCTAGAACAGTATTTATGTTGCAATTTCCTCTGAAAATAATAAAGGATCCTAGTATGAGAATTTCTTACTTAAAAACAGAGAGACTTAGAAGTTTTGTAATTCAAGGTAGTCAGTGTAATCAACCAGCACTTCTGTTAACTTTCCTTACAGAGACCTTAAAAGACCGAATGGTCCTTACTCCCATTTTTGTCCTCTAACAATGAGAAAAGTTATTTAATTTTCTTTGATATGTAAATAATGGGACTAGTAAATACCACCTCCAGAACAGATTAAAAATAACTGACAAATTGAGATTAGATCATCATTCTCCTTTTTTTTACTTTGACCTAACGTTTCTGGAATTGTTAAAATGTATGAATCTGAGATAACTGAGGCAATTTGTGGAGGACCTGTGATAAATATATCAGTCAGATAGTCAATATAATTTTCATTAAACAATTTTCTGCGATAAGACACCAAGATTTCATAGATGCCTGTTAATGCAACAAAACTCCTAATGTACTACTTTTGCCATTTATACTTATGAAAAATTTACAATGACTATTTATGCTTGACTATAGGTTATTTTACTATATCAAATATTAAATATTTATATGTTCCAGTGAGATTTGGAAGACTGTGTATAATGAATTTTCACTTACATGAGCTGTTTTAAATATGTAAAATGGTATATAAGAATGAGGATTATCTATACAATATAGAAAGCCTCTTACAGTATCTAAAGTGTATATATATATATATATATATATATATATATATATATATATAAAGTATTAATATCCTATGACTTTTAATTTCATACATGCAACAGTATTACATGATAGAAAACATATTAACAATATAATCTGGAATAATTTATTTCCAACCAGGAAACTTACTCTGTGTGTGTGTGTGTGTAATGCATACTTTGAGTTTATAAATATGAGAGGACGTTTCAATCTTCATTTCTTACAGTTCTATAGGCATATAAAATAAATACAACTAGTAAAAGAATCATAGTTTTTTGTTTGTTTGTTTGTTTGTTTGCAGTTATTATTGTTATTATTCTCACTTTACCCATGCTTCATGGAGATGTTACTCTGTGGCTCTTTCTATTAAAAAAAACAAATTATGTTTGCAACCACACGAATGGGTGTTTTTATTTCCTTAAAAAATAGAATGCAAAAATGATGCCTCAGGATTCTGGATAGAACTCAAAAGACTTAAAACCATCAATTTTTTCATTTTCTTGGACCCTTGTCACTGTTAAGGGATCAAGTCCAAGGAAACATAGTGAATGATGAATGATCTATGGCATAGCTATCCTTTTTGTCTCTGCCAACATATTTTTATCCCAATTCCAGAAGCAAGCCTGAGGATTCCTTGTGATAACCAGCATTTGGTCAACTCACTTGCATATTAGACAGACAAATAAATAAGCTATCAGCAGAAGTTACTGATCAAACTTACTCATACATATTAATCTATGATTAATATATTGAGGATTCCTAAAATCCATAAATGAACCCTAACACAAAAATCTTGTGCAATAATCCTTTATTATTTTCTACGTTAGAATCTTCAGCATTAGAATCATATGAAATGATTTGTGAAAATTGAGAAAACAAAAAAATTGAAAAATGTGTTCTCTTTCAAGATATATTAATTAATATTTAAATCATTTTCAACAAAATGTGATAATTAAAATTTATATAATATCCAATATTAGTGAAGATGCTGAAGCTTAGAAAATATGAGAATTTACACCTAAAATCTTTGAAAATTGGTAAAACCTTGGTATGGAAAATAATCAGAGAACAATATTTTATATGATTTCTACTGTTTTCCAGTAGAAGTTTCTTATCCTAACATATATTTTAAAACATATGAAAAGTAATAAAATACTAGTGAAAAACATCTCCAGAAGAGATGAAAAAAAAACCAAAGGCAAAAAACCATCAATAAGATCTTGGACAAGGGAACAGTATGAATTTGTAGAGTTTAAAGGTATACTCTTTCACAATATTAATTTAGTAAGCAATTTTCCATCTATTTGTAAAAATATAACTCAATTGAATATATAATTGTTGAAAGGTAACATAATAAATACTAGTTTATATATCTCTATTTAACAATGTTTTCTGTCGGAACCAGCATGGCTGTGCAGATGGCTGCTTGACATAGATCCAGCCTCTGGCCACCTCCAGACAGAAGACATCTGGCAATGGC
This sequence comes from Cricetomys ansorgei, assembly GCA_026225945.1. Lineage (NCBI taxonomy): Eukaryota > Metazoa > Chordata > Mammalia > Rodentia > Nesomyidae > Cricetomys > Cricetomys ansorgei. Next base: position 2,237,937 of record JAMJFZ010002863.1, on the reverse strand, counting down.
TGCTCAACAAATGGGCCTATTATTCTTTGTATGCTGTAGTTTTCTTTTTCTCTCTAAAGCTTCCTTTGTTCCTGTAAATGAGAAGCCAATGCTTCCATGGGAGCCTATCCTCTTGGTGACTCCTTGATAAGGAAGAAGAAGGCTGAATCTAATGAACCTGAGATGGAAGCCTTTGTGAATTCCCTAAAGGCTATTGCCCCTGTGTAAGTGTCATTAAATGTAAATCAAATAAAGGACAAGATAAGATTGTACATGAACTGCTCCTTAAAGAACTTTTCAGAACTATATGATGTGACCACGTTCAGGGACAGTAATTATAGTAATGAGCCTGGGTTTCCTGAACTGGCTAGGGTTTATAGAGAGCCCCAGAAAAAAGGAAAATTGATAGTCAAGGAATAGAAGAATAGATGCTGTTAAGGCTAAAGAAATATATGAATGGTGTTTGGATAGATATAGGAAAGAATTAGAAGAACCAGAGGAAGCTTAAAATCTATAAATATGAAATTTCTGCCTAGCACCTTTTTGCTCTTCTGGCTGTATGATATATATTGAAACCACAAGCAAGGCACCCAGAGAACTACCAGTGAACCATTGTGTTGGAGGTATAACAGGTTGAATATTTTTAAGCTGTTTCAATGAAAATTGTTCTTGCTTAGTGTACCAAGTGTGGGAATTTGGAGAAATATAGCTATGTGATTTTTCTGTGAAGCTTTGAATGTGCTTGACCTTGATAAACTGTTATATTTGCAATGTACTTTTAGTAAATAAAAGACCTGGCTGGTTCATGCTCTGTAGTAAAGAATCCTCAAGTTCTAATGCTCTCCTGAGATGACTAGCAGTCAGCTTGTACCAACTTTTGATTCCTGTATCAATTCTTCACGTCCCCCCCAGGCATAGCTTTTTTCAAGATCTTCCTCAAGCCAAGGCTGGATCCAGGCAGCTTCCATATATTAAAAGTTTACATCCTAAGTTCATAAATTCACTGTTTGCCATTTTCCCACATTTTATGTGCTAAACAATTTATTTTGCAATAAATTATTAATTCAATTTATTAATTTTTAAATTTTTAATTATTAAATAAATTAAATTATGACACAAGTAATATTTTGTAATAAAAATAATTAAAAATTAAATTAAATGAAGTAGAATATTTGGCATCTTCTTATCAAATCTCATTTGTGGGTAAATAAAACAATCAGAGTAATCTTAAGTATCTTTTACTTACTGTCTTTTACTACATAACATTTATTGTAATATCTTTTATGTCTTAAATATCTTTTACTTGATCTTAGTATCTTAAATATCTTTTACTATATCGACTAATCTAAGCTTCAGAGGAATACATTAAATCAGATAGATTAATATAAAATTTATATCACAAATGTGAACACTGAGGCATATGATAAATAATAAGAAGAGTAAGAACTCCCACATCAACCTTCTAAAACAGATGCATTGAGCAATGTTTAAAGAATGATTCTAAGCCATCTCTGGATGAAAGTTTGGAGTAACTAGCTATGTTTTCATGAATGAAGGTGGTAGGAATACCTTGTCCCATATTTGCTACTCTTTAATACAGCAATGTAGTCTTTACAGATATCTAATCAGCTCCTAAGTGAATATAGTTACGAGATAGTATTCTATTTGCTTTTAAATTTTGGTGCTTGATTTCTTCTCTCATGTTTTCAATTTGTAAAAAGAAGCTACCATTTAAGTCATCATCTCTGTTACTGAAAATGATCTTTTACTTTTGAAGAACATGATTTGTTTTGGTTAAAATGCCTAGTATATAAAATGATGATAAAGTAAATATTATATTATTTATGAAAATCTTTAATGAAAGACAAGATACGAACATATTTTGAAATGTCCATGATGATAAGACATACTCACTGAATATTAAATAAAAAGCCTAATAACATGTGTGTACTATTCTGAGTAAATTTCACTGTATTTATATATAAATACTATGGTATCATTGATGAAGAAAATAGGCAAAGTATATTGTAGACATGGAAATAAAAATTTAAATGGATGACAAACCTAAAACATGGCACAGACTATTTTAATCAGGTATCATAAGAAGGGAGTTTACTTATTTTATTAAATTTGAATTTGAGAATGTCAGGTTTCCAAGTGAGTTCTTTTTCTTTTTTTCATTCAAGTTACTTTAAATTAGTTTTTTAATACACAATATACTTTTATTATTCTATATTTAAATATTTATTCTCAGCTTTTAACATTTTTCATTTCCCCATTTTATTAAAAATAGATTATGTTTTCACACAAACTATATACCCTGATTCCTGATTATAGTTCCCCCTTTTCTCTTCTCAGTTCCTCTCCACTTCCACTCCCATTGGAATCCACTTTTGTTTTGTCTCTCATTAGAAAAGAACAACATTCTAAGAGATAAAAGCCAAACATAACAAAATAAAATATAAAATGAATCCAAAACAATCACATTAAAGTTTGACAAGACAAACCAACAGAAGCAAAATAGCCTCAAGAGAAGGCACAAATATCAGAAACCCATTCTTTTACAAACTAAGAAGTATCAAAACAATACTAAACTAAAAAATATAATAAATATATAGAGGACTTGGTGCAGACCCGTTTGGGCCCATGCTTGTTGCTTCAGTCTCTATAAGTTCATATGAGTTTTTCCTGGTTGATTTAGAGGTTCTTGGTCTTGGGGTGTCTTCCTTCCCCTCTAGATCTTACAGTCATTTTTGTCTCCTCTTCTGTGGAGCTTTTTTTTTTTAAAATCTGTGGAAGGATTTTATGGAGACATCCAATTTAGGGGTGCCTGTTCCAAGGTACCCCCACTCTCTCTCCATCTCTGTCTCCAAGGTATCTCTCTCTCTCTCTCTCTCTATATATATATATATATATATATATACATATATATATATGTATATATATACAGTCTGACATCTATGATGATGGCTGGATAAGGCATCAATATATCAATATATGGGTACAGCAGAATTACTTTAGGAGTTATTTTATTGTCAGGTTGTTTTTTAGACCGATAGTATTTGGCTTTACCCTGTCTCTGGGCTATCTAGTCTCTGGTTCTTGGTCATGTAAGCAATGCCACTAAGTAGTATGGGTATCAACTCATAGAGTGAGTCTTAAGACAAATCAGATACTGGTTGATTATTCCCACAATTTCTGTGCTACCATTGCCCTAGCTTATTTTGAAAACAGAAACAGATTGTAAATTAAAGGTTTTTATAGACAGGTTGGTAGTTATGTTTCTCTTTTGGTAGCCTGTGGATTACCTTCCTATACCAAAGGCACTAGAACATAGTAATGAAGGTTCTATGTAAGCACTAGCTCAACCGCTCCATGTTCAAAGAGTTATGGGGATGTTGTATTTACCAATGGGACCTTGCTGTCAGTTTGCTGAGAGCAACTTATTTTCTTGCCAATAACATGAGTTTTTTGGGGATTTCAATAGGACTCCTCTGGCCAGCAACTCAGTTGGGTGTAACCCATTCCAGGTAGTGGAGTATTGGTTTGGTGACAAGTGATGGCCAGTTGGGCATCCATTTCCCTCATTATTTGCAAGCTTCATTAGGATGATTTCACATATTTGAGAAAGTTTCCAGTGCATTAGATTTCCATACCACCCCTCTCAAAGGCTCCAAAATTTTAGGTGTCTATCTCAGCATTCTCTTCATCAACCATTTTTCTCCTCCCTATCCCCACATGATCATTCAGGACCTGTCCCCCTACATCACCAGTTCATCCTTAAAATTAATTCTATTTCCTCCTCCCAGGGAGACACATGTGGTCCCTAATCCCCAATCCCTTCCCCTATATCTAACCTCTCTTGGTCTACAGATTATAGGTTTGTTATCACTTATTTAATGGGCAATATACACATACAAATGAATGAATAAATACCATATTTATATTTTGGTTCTGGGTTACCTCATTCAGCATGATTTTTATTTTAATTTCATCAAATTGCCTGCAAATTTCATTTTAAATTCTTACTTAAGATACTCTATCATGAAGTCTACAAGTGCCAACGTCAGATTTCTGAATGGTTAGTCTTTTAAATTTAATGATACCATTTGCAGAGGAAAGAAAAATGCTTTAATCAGGTTTACACTTTCTTCTTTCTTAATGAAAATAGTTTTAAGGTATTAGCATTTACAATCCATTTGTGTCAAGTGTTCCTAATCACAAGGAAGAAAACAAAGACTTTCATCTACTTTAATGCTAAACATATTGCCTTGGTATAGTAAGCACTCAATATTTGTTGCACTCATGTGTTACACTCACTCAGATGCACATAAATGCAATTGCATTTTTATTTTGAAATTGTAAAATCAATAGGAATCTTTCAGTTGAATTAAAATTCTTTGTATTCATGAGTAAAGAAAATGTATAAAATGTTGAAGTATATAATATGTTTTAAAACTACAGACTTCTAGATAAGATACATAATTTATTTCAACAAACTGCTTAATGCTATGGAAGACATAATGCAATTAGTTATAAGAATATAATTAAATATGAAGCAGCAAAAAAAATATTATGTTTGTGAAATCGGTGATTTATTCTGAAAGGAAGAGTACACTCTAACCTGATGACTTTCAGATTATAAAAATTATTGTTTTAGGTAAAGCAATATGAATAACAGCCATTAGAATGTTACTGTAATAATTCATTATCCTTTGTTGTATTTAAATATGAAATTTTATTTTTCCTGGGTAAAGTACAAGTGTAATTTTTTTTTTAGTGTCAGCAGTTGAATTGTTTTTGTGTCCAGGGAATGTGAATATCCATGGATTCAGGTGTGTAGTTTATATCTAAAAGAATGTCTAATTTTATTCTTTGTAAACATCCGTGAAAATTTTGTCTGAATGAACATGCTGTAGTATTGCAGTCACAAATCAGTTAATCCTTTACAACACTAAGATTGTATCAAAATGAGAATAATAACATTCATTGTTAATATAATGTAGTATCTAATGAGTTTTATCTTGGTTATTTGTAATATATTTTAATATACTGAAGTCTCTACTTACTAAACAGCTGTCTCAATAGTTCTAGTACACCTTTTATTGTACATGTATTAATAGAATTTTAGATGTTAAAAAATCCTTCTTTTTATTTTGGACATATTGGGCTGAAATATGATCAGCTTACCAAATGTTGATTGGGAATAAATTCTGTATTTTGTATAACAGCAATTAGTTATATACTTCTGTAGATTTAGTGACTTTTTCCCACATAATACTTTCAGTAATTACTTGAGAGTCTCATACAATGTATCTAGATAACTGTCTCTTCCCATTCCTTGCTGGTCAATCCTCCCACTCCTGTGCCTTCCCAAAGTAAACAAAACCAAACAAACAAATATTAATCCTGTATGGCTTGAATCATGGGCATCACCATGGTTTTTGGAGGCAGCAGGCAACTCTGACCATGGATGTCCTCTTGGCCTATTTTAACCAGAGATTAAGTATGACAAAGTTCAACCTGAATTTGGGCTTCAGTGCTCAAACTTGCAGGCACCTGGACATCCCACAGGTACCCAGACATCATGCTGGCACCCAGACATGACTTAATGTATTACTTAATGATTACAAAAAGAAAATCTTAGCTTCTTATTGTCTATACACAAAATTTACAAAGTAAAAATCCAATTATGTTTTATGCAGTCAAACTAAAGCTCTTTCTTATTAGTTTTAAGTTTCTTATTTACTTCATTAACATTTGACTAACTTCTATATCATATCTTCTCCTTCTTCATGTACTTATGTTTGAAAAAACAAAGTACTACAGTAAAACTGAGAGAATATGTGATAAATATAGAGTCCTTCTTTGGAGTAAAAATTATATGTGTCTAGTGAATGAATCATTGTATTAATTTATGGAAGTAACAGGTTGACATTTATAAATATAATAAGTTATAGGTTTTGTGACAAATGCCCAGAATCCAAGCTCTTGGGAGAAGGAAGCAGCGAGATCTGGGTTTCAAGTGACCCTTGGCTATGTAGTGAGTTTGGGGCTAGCCTGAATTACATGAGACCCTTTTCAAGAAAATAAAAATGACAACAAAATTATATAAAATATGAGGTTAGGTAGATGGCTCAGTTAGTAAAGTGTTTGCTGTGCAAGCATGCAAATCTGTGTTCAATCCCAAGTACCCACATTATGGGCATAGAGGGCCATGCCTATCGATAACTCTAGAGCTTGGGAGGGAAGATGCAGCTGGACTCTTATAATACGCTTTTATCTTGATATATATCACCTACCAAAGTTCAATAAAGATTATATTAGGAAATTAAACAGAACTATAACTCTTACTGAAACAGAAGTAGTAATTAAAAGTCTCCCAACCAAAACAACAGCAAAAACAACAAAAAGCCCAGGCTAGATGTTTTCAGCCTAGGATTCTACCAGACTTTCAAAGAAGAGTTAATGCCAATACTCCCCAAATCATCCTACAAAATAGAAATAAAAGGAATATTACCTAATTTTTTCATGAGGTCAAAAATACTGTGATACCTAAACCACATAAAGATCCAACAAAACAAAATTATAGATTAAAGACCAATTTCTCTTATGAACAAAGATGTAAATATTCTCAATAAAATACTAGCAAATTGAATCCAAAAACACATCAAAAGTTTATCTTATGATAATCCAAAAGATTATCAAAGAGATGTAGGGATGCTTCTACATATATAAATCTATAAAAATAGTCTACCATATAAACAAACTGAAAGAAAAAAAAAACATATTTATCTCATTAGAGATAGAAAAGGTCTTTGAAAAAATCCAACATACCTTCATAATAAATGTCTTAGAGAGATGGCTAGAATTGGAGGTTGCACTTGGGGGGGGGACAGTGTGAAAACCTAGAATCTATGAAAGTAATCCTTTTGAGAACTCATAGTAATGGAGGATACGGGGGCTGAACTGGCCATCTTATGTAGCCAGGCAAGGCTTCTAGAGATGGGACTGGGATGAATTCAGTTGAATTGTTAGACAAAGGGATCCTGTGGAAATCCCCTAAAACTCAGGCTAATGCTAAGATAGAGTCTCTAAAAAACTGACAGCAAGGCCCCATTCCTCTATTGCCAAGGACAACATCCACACAATTTATTGAATATAGAAAGGTCAATCTGGTGCCTGGATGAAGCCTTTACCCCTATAGTCTAGTCTCTGGTTCAGGAAGGTACTCTGTAGACTACCAAAAAAGAAACCTATACATGAAACCAACCACAAAACTTTTGACCTGTGTCTGTCCTGTGTACAAGATGTGCTGGGGCAAATGGTACCACAGAACTTGTAGAGGTGACCAACCAAAGTCTGGTTTAATTGAAGCCCACGCTGTGAAAGAGGGCTCATTCCTGACACTGCCTCAATGGTTAGGAATGGGAGACTATATAGCCTGGAGACCTAGGGTGGAACCAAACACAACTGGCAAAAAAAATATCAATGAAATGATTTTTTGTGATATTCTGCTATTCTTACAGATCTGTGCCTTCTCATCACCAGACAGGCTTCCTCTGGCAGCAGATGAGAGTGGGCACAGAAATACAGTGTCAGATAGTATGCAGAAAGAGAGTCTAAGTTGGAGATCTCCATCGAGTCCCTTGGAGCACTGCATAAATAGGAAACATTGTCGTTAGAGTGTTACTGAACCCAATCCTGTGTCTTGTCCCCTTGGGGGCGGGGCCGAGCTGGGGCACAGTCAACCACACAGACTTGTTAGACCTGGACAATCCTTTCTGAGGGAAGGGCTTCCACTGTGGAAGGGCAACAGGCCCTTAAGACTCGATAGGGTCCCACCTCAACCCTGGTCCTTGGGAAAGACTTCAGGAGTCTCTTCCTAAACCAAACGGCTGACTGACAGGGGCCAGGATGACAGATGTATCTGACAAATGGGGTTTAGATAACCTGAGAAAGGACCCCACTCTGAGGGCAACCAGTCAGAAAGAAGAAGCAGTTCAGGTGTGGCCCCTAGCTTATCTGGCCAGATGGCCTAGGGGCCATAAACCAAATGTCTTGACTTTGATGGCTAACCAGATATAGCTTAAGGATGTAGACAGTTAGCCCTTTGAGCACGAGCCAGTCAAAACTAAACACTTGTAAACTGCATTTCTGTTCCCCAATTAGAAACCAGGCTACCTCACCTATGTTGAAACCCCCTCTTACTGCCTATAAAAAGGCCAGCAAGCCTTTGTTCAGGGTCAGCCATTTCACCTGGTGCCTGACCCAGCATGCTGGTTTGCTCTGCAGAATAAAGCCTCTTTGCTTTTGTATCAGAACTGGGCTCCTTGTGGTACTTGTAGAGGGGATTTTGGACTCTGGGTACAACAAGACTCAGGAAGTCAGGTAATTGGCAACAGGAAAAGGGAGCTCCTTTTATCCCTCGCCCAGTGTCCCAGTGGCTCCTGGACTGGAGGCAGGCTGCTGTTGTGTCTCTTTCAAATTGGCTTGCCTCTTGCACCTGATATGACATCATCTGTCTCTGGGCCCATCAGCAGGTTTTTAGGTTGGCTTGAACAGAAAGTCTTAGCTGTGCATGCATCAACGGCAGGCTTATCTCTTGCATGCCTGGGCATGTCCCGGGCAACTCTATGTGGGAGTCCAGTTGCGCATGCACAGGCCTTGTTCCCCTCTGGTAACAGGCCTTCTTTCTACATCAGAGGGAATAGGGGACATCAGGGGAATATGACCAACCAAGCAGGGCTTATATGGGCTTATAGAGACTGAAGCAGCAAGCACAGGGCCTGCATGGTCTGCACCAGGTCCTGTGCTCATATGTTATGACTGTTCGTTTGCTTGGTTTTTTTGTGGGACTTCTAACAGTTGGAGTTGGGGTGTCTGTGACTCTTTTGCTTGCCTTACAAATGCTTTTACTTGTTTTGGGTTGCTTTGTACAGTGTATATATTAGGACTTTTGCCTTGCATTATTATATCTTGTTTTGCCATGCTTGGTTATTTGTGGAGAGCCGATCTCCCCAAGCCTTTTCCTGCCTCTATCAACGCCATGATGTTAAACTGCTTAGGCAGTAAGTAGTTTTCCACCACTGGCTACTGTTAGGGCAAGCCGGGCGGGTTTCTAAGGAACCACGAGACACGAACCGCTGCAACATACATGAGGCATTTATTGATAACCAGCATGCTCCAGGTCCCGCCTATCCCACGCAGGAGATGAGCATGGCGGGCCCCGATCCCTTCCCCCCCAGCCCTTTTATGGGGTTCAGGGGAAAGGGGTCTGGGGATGGGGGCTCGTGCAGCTTTGACTGGCTCAGAGCTCTCTGTTAAACTCATTGGATGGGAGTTTCGTGCGCTCGGGATCCAGGGAGGGCATGATCAACCTGTGCCCTTGAACAAGCCGTCCTTGAGACAGGGTGGCTCCTGGTATGCTGGGGAAGGACGAATCCTGCTGATAAGCTTAACGGTCATTTCCCTGTGGGTAGGGAGGAGACTGAAGAGTACTGTTAATGGCTGTACTTGGGAAGACATTTCTCAATAGGAGGCATTTCCCCCTATACATGGCTCTTAAATCCTTTCACTACAAGACTTGTTTTTCTCTTAAACCTGTTTTTCTCCCTTAGACCTGTTTTTTTCTCTTAAAGTGTTTTTTCCTTTTGGTGTTTTCTTCCTCCAGGTGTGGGGTATCCTGTTTTTGTACCCTTATCCTGCTTTTCTCCAAAGTGCAAAAACATCCTATTTTTGTTTTTTGACCCTAGACATCCTGTGTTGCCCCTAGTTAGTTCCTCCCTCCTCACCCAATGAATGCCATGTAAAAACTCTGAATAAACGGACTTGACTTGATTTGAGAACTTTGCCTTGTCCCAGTCCTTTTGCGCCTCTTGTCCCTGAAATCCTCACTCTCTCTTCCAGGATCCCCAGTTGAATGACCTGTGGCCGGGTCAGTTATTGTTTCTTGAAGACCTTTTTTTCTGAAGAGAAATGAAGGGTAGTGAGTCTGGGGGAGAAATGAGGTGTGGGGGAACAAGGAGAAGGGAAGGGAAGGAGATATTGTTTGGAACATGTTATATGAGAGAAGAATCTATTTTCAATAAAAAGCGAAAACGTAAAAATATTTTTAAAAAGTCTTGGAGGGATTAAGGATACGAGGGACATACCTCAACATAATAAAGGTGATTAACAGTAAATCCAAAGCCAACAACAACCTAAAAGAAAAAAAAAGCATTTCTAGTAAAATCATGGTCAAGGTTTTCCATTTTCTCCATACATATATTGAATATTATATTGAATAATTATAGTATAGCACATGAAATTTATAATTTATATATATAAATTATAATATATAATATATATAATATATATTATAATATATATATAAATTATAATTTATAATATAACATAAATGTAGTATAATACATAAAATATAAATGTAGTGCATACTATATTGAATAAATATAAAACTTGTTGTATTATAGCATAGTACTTGATGTATTAGCAAGAGCAATAAAGTGACTCCCAATGATGACCTGCTGTACAAATATAAGTGCCTTGCTTAACCATCATAATCAAAGCTTCTTCTTTGCAGTAAATGGGAAAAAATATAGAGATCCACCATTGCACAACATACAGAGGGTGAGAGGCCTTGAAATACTCAGGACTAAATGGGATGTCTCCATCAAATCCCTCCCCTCAGTGCTAAGGGAGCCCTGCAGAAGAGAGGGTACAATCTTTTTACCTTTTACCTTTTACAGGTCAGAGAACTGTTACTACATAGTGTTTTCTGTACAGGAGAGGATGTTGACCTCATGAACTTGCAAGAATATGGTTTCCTTCAAAATTTCTGCAAAAACCACATAAGTCAACATGACAAAATGGATGGAGATCATTTTTACAAAGTCCTACCCAAAGATGAGGAACTATAGACAAGCAATTAATGGCTGCTTAGTGAAGGAGGAACTCAGTATTTTTTTTCTCCAGGGACAACATTCCAATCTTAATGGGTTGGCCATAAACATTTACATAAAGCAATACTAATTGGACTTAATTTATATATGCATTCCAAAAATAAATATAGGAAAAGGTCATAATGCAAATGTAAGGAGCTGGAAAATGGAAAGGAATTGTGAAAAGGATACAAATTATCAAATAAAAATATTAAAAAGACAACAAATGTTAAGTGTTTAAGGTTATAGACATGATACTCAAAGTGTCTCAGTCCACAAAAAGTGCATATACCTAAATACTACCTATATTATTAACCTGTAAAAGTTGAATACATTTTTTGATATTTTCTCTAACTCTTAAAGTACTTTGTTTTAAAGAACAGAAAACTTATTTTATGTCAAAAGTTGAAAAATGTTTTAAGTGATAAACCAGATTAGATTCAGGAAATGTTGGATTTTTTTAATTTCTGGAAAGATGAGTAATTACCAAAATTGAAATTTACATAGTAACTAAATAATATCTGTAGAAGCATATTTAGCATAAAAGATTATTATTGAATTGTATTCATGGAGACATTATTCAAAGTATTATTTTCTGGATAACAAAATTACAAAAAAATCTCTCTGATTTATATCATAACAAGTCCATAAAATGTAGGCAAAACATTTAAATAAAATAAGAATTTGTGTAAATAAGAATTTCCAGTGTTAGCTTTAATTTAAATTGGAATATCTATTAAAGAAAAAAGTATATAAATTCTTCAAAAAAACAAATGTAAAACCACAATTGAATTTAAAAATCCTACGAATGGGTAGATGTTGAAAGGATGTCAGTATGTAATCAGTGTATCAAAGATTTATGCTTTCTCACATTTATTGCAGCATTAATAATATGTAAGATATAGAATTAACTTAATTTGTGGTCAGCATAATAATAAATAAATAAAACATGGCTCATATTAAAAATTAAATATTAAATAATATAAAGTTTGATGGCCCAAAAAGTGAACCTGCTAAGTGAAATAAATTAAGCCCAGAAGGACAAATTACTTATGTTCGCATATGGAAAGCATATGAACCCTTAGGTCATGAGTAGAATGTTAGAGTATATTGGCTAATGATAGAATGATTCACTTAGATGAAATAAGAAGTATACAAGAATGTTTTTGTAGTAATATGAATACAGCTAATAACAATATGGTGTTGTATAGTTGAGAAATGGTTAATGTATTTAAATGTTCTCACTGAAAAAAATGATTATATGAATTCATATATAAGTTATTTACTTATTCATTCTGCAATTTATTTACATATTGAAACATTACTCTTAGATGATAAAATATTCAATTATCTCTAATCAAAACATTTAAAAATAAAAATGAGCTTGCAATTTACAACCTAGATGTATTCCTAATTTTATACATAATATTTTATATAGAAATGCTTATATAGATACCTAGTTCAATAACAATTATCTTTTATTTAAAACTTCACAAAATAAATCTTTATTTCAGGGGTTAGAATTTTATATTTTCTAAGTAGCTAATCCATCCCAAGTTTGACATGAAATGCTAATATGACCTCCAAATACTAGTCAAAGACTCTCTTTTCTGCCAGAAGTAATTTTTCAGTAATGTTCTATCTCATAGAAAAAAGTTAAACAAGTCACACTTATGTAACACATTTCCCTACTTATAAATTAACAACAGCTTGAATATTTTTCTTCCAGTATATTCCTTACTGGCTTCTCATTTAACTTAGTTATCATCACTGTGACTGTTATGGTCTTTCTTTCCTACTTCTGATTTCTGATATTCTACAGCATGCCAAACTATTTTTCATCCCTTTAATATCTTTCCTCAGCCACATTATGTCCATTCTCCTATGCTTGCTAGAAATAGCTTATTATTTATAAATGTATTTAAATGTGTCAGACATGACTTTTATTCATTTATTCTGAAACTTCCATCAAAGTTGGAAGAGGACAATTATAATTGTAATTTGTAGACCATTGCACAATGAGCTAGTCCTTTTTTAGTCTTTTTTTTTTCCATATGCCACACAAGTACAACTTTTTGAATACAAAGAATTTTGAAAATTGATGTTTATGTTAGAGCAAATATTTGGCTACAAATACCACATATCATAACAGTCCAATTGCTAAGGATAAAACACTAACTTTAATATTTAATAGCTATGGGTATTTAGCAAACTTAGGTAAATATCACGTGCTCAAATCAAAAAATGCAAGATGAACCTTGAGCCTACTTTTTTTTGCCAAAGACACAGAAAATATCTTAAAGTACAAATATATACAAATGACACACTATCCAAATCAGAGAAACTGTTAAAATCTAAATAAATCATAGTACTTGCAGATTCTCAATAAAGAAAATAAAAATTGATGAAACTGAATAGGTAATCAAATTGATAATTTTAATGCACTTCTATGTAAAGTATCACATTCACTACTTTATTTGACTGTTTTTTAATTATATAGCTAGGCATATTTTTGTTATACACATGAAAAACAGAAGCAGAATTAATGTGTATAAATTGCCAAATACTTGCATATTATTTGAAATTATTTTAATTTCGTGAGAATCTGAATTAAAACAAAGTCTTAAAATAAAAATTAAGAGAAACATTTTAATTTCTCATATATTAAAAAAGTATTAGACATATAAAATGTCTTGGGGTATTGGAAATAAATCTTGTATTTTCTCTGAGACATTGTACATCTGTATGAATTACAGTTTAGTTATCCAGTTTGTCTATGTAATGTGTAATAATCAAATATCTATATTAAGAACTTCTGTCTCCTCAAACATTGATTTTTGCATTGGGAATTTCAAATGTTCTTTTCTTGTGAATATGGACTATATCACAGACGGTTTAATAGTAACTCTACTCTTCTATAGAAAACCGATCTGATTCATCCTTTCTGTGTTTTCTTTTTCCTATTTAACTTATTTCTATCCCTCCTTCCTTACTTTTTTATCATTCTTTAGTGAACACTTTTCAACTTCACAATTTTTATGAGGCTGTTTATCTGTCTTATGATCTTATTGCTGCTATGGGCTACTGTGACCACAACAACTCCTGTGAAGGCAAACATTTCACTGCAGCTGGCTTACAATTCAGATACTTAGTCCATTATTGTCATGGTGGGGAGCATGGTGGCATGCAGGCAGTCGTGGTGTTGGAGAAGTTGCTGAGAGTTCTACATCTGGATCCAAATGCAGAAGGAATAGTGAGTGAGCCATTGGGCCTGGTTTGAACTTCTGAAACCTCAAATCTCACTCCCAGTGACACACTTTCTCCAAGGCAGACACACCTATTCCAATAATACCACTTTTCCTAATAGTGCCACTCTCTTTGTGTATAAGGGGTCACCTTCATTCAAATCATCACATTGTCTTTTAAAGTTTTCACAAATAAGAGAAAATGTGGTGTATTTCTCAGCTTCATTTGACTCACATCACTTAACATAATGATCTTCACTTCCATTGTATGTTGCAAGTGCCAAAATTTCATTCATTTTGTGGACAAATAATGTTGTATCATGAATATATAGTATATTTATTTAGTCATTCATTTGCTGATGGGCAATTTTTATGACTGTTTCTTCTGGGTTGGAATTATAATTGCCGTCTTGGATAAGATCTTCTGTGGTAATTTAGGAGTCCTTCACAAGATTGAACCAAATAACATTAGTACATAGTGAGAGATAATGCAATATCCCTGTCAGCTTGACAAGCATTTTAAAGGCTGAGACAAGATGGTAACCAGGAGTTAGAGTCTAACTTAGGTTACACAAAAAGACCTTTTCCGTATAGAAAGATAAAGGTGATGTCACAGTATGTTTTCTCTAGATGTTTGGCAAAACATTTTCTTCTTAACTTTGATAAAACTAGACTAATTCCTGTAACATTATTACAGTTTTTACCAAAACAAAACAAAACATTTTTTTCTTCTTTATTGGAAAGATTTTTTTTTCAGAAACATGGATCTGTGAGTGCTTAGAATTATGTACATCTTCTCTACAATATCATTTGGTATGAATGGAAACTGACAAATTGATGCCTCAGTCCTTCATCTTGCTCAATAGCTCCAGCTGCCAGCAAGACAATTCCAGGAAAGGTTGTATAGACTATCTTAACTTTTTAAAAAGTACACCTCATTTCTTTTTATTGGTAAAACATTATTTCAATTACTATAGATATTTTCTATCTTTTTGTCATTCTTTTTGCTATGTTATGTTCACTCCTTTTGTTTTCTTAAATCGCCTCTCAAATATTTTATCTGTACTGAAAACTTCTTTTCACCTTTCATTTTAAAAGGACAGAAATTACTAAAATGTCAACCAAATTTAAAGAGACAAATTAATTATATGTAAGATGCTGGCATGCAAGAAAGAAGACTGCCATATCTTATTTGTAGTGCAAATTCAATCAGCATTACTGATATCTTGTCTCTTATATTTGTCCTTTCTTCTTTGACATCTACAGGAAAGGAATTCATTCCTTATCTGTGATGTTTTATCCAATGTTTCAAAAATTCAAAACCTGTCTTATAGTATATTTAGTACATTACACATGTCTGTTTTTTTCAAAGAAGTCTTTGTAGCAAAATTTCTTGATGGCTAATTGTTTGTTGTACTGAAAAATATATGGGACTAATATCTAGAGAACTTTACGAAAATATTTGAAGACATAATTCAAATATTTGAAGACATTCCAATTCCGAATAACCAGATGACCAGAACATCCTATTTAATGATAAAATTTATAATGTAGCCCATGGTGACTCTTCCCTTTTGACAAGTGAATATTATATAACCTCGTAGGAAGAATCAAGAGTCTCTCATGCTACTGCTATATTTCTTGTATTTCTAGTGCTTCTTTCCACTTTCTATATTATGTGTGTATTTATGTTTATTTTACTTGAATCAGGGTTTTTTAAGGACCAAAAAATATCATTCTTTACAACAAGTTCTTTACATTTCCACTCATATAGATACCTGATTCTATTCTCCATATCACTCCTTGTACCATCTATCTTGTGAAAGAATATACACATCCTGAAAATCCTTCCTGTCAGGTGTTTAAATGTTTTAAATAAGTGGTTCTCAACCTTTCTAATGCTTCAAACCTTTAATACTGTTCTTCATGTTGTTTTGACACCCCCAAATAAAATTATTTTCATTTATTTCAGTATTTCAATCAATATTCAATACTTCATTTCATTTCATTTCATCTTCATAAAGCCACTACGTAACTTTAATTTTACTACTGTTATGAATCATAATGCAAATATCTGTACAAGGATGGTCATAGGTGACCCCTGTGAAACAGTTGTTCAACACCCAAAGGGGTTGCTACCCACAGGATGAGAACAGCTGCATTTTTTGCCACTCAATTAGAAATAGAACTGTCACTTTAAAACTTTATTCTTGTCATACAAACACCATTGCATCAATTATATATGCAACTGAATATTATCCTCCTAAATTCTCATATCTTATTGAATTACTTCTGGTCCATGGAAGTTTAAATTCCATTCCATTAAGCAACTGGAAAATGTACTATAGGATGTCTTTAGCATATTTTACACTAACATTTAAGCACATCTTGTACAACATGACCCCTACTAACATTTTGTTAGAACTGCTATTCTTGTTCCTATTAAGCAAAAGCAATGAAAATCTATCAATGTTATCCACCATACAAACAAACTGATAGAAAACACACACACACACACACACACACACACACACACACACACACACACACACACAATCATCTCCATAGATGCCAAGAAATCTTTTAATAAAAGTCAACACCCCTTCAAGATAAAGTCTTATAGAGATTTGGGATATTAGAGACATACCTAAACTTAACTGGTAATTTAAAGTAAGCCCACAGCCAACATCAAATTAAATGGAGAGAAATTCAAAGCAATTCCACTACAATCAGGAGCAAGTTAAGGTTATGGGGGCATGTGTTGTGGAAAGAGAATCAAGTGTTTTATAGGCATGGTGCCTACCTGGTTTTTCTGCTGGATTGGACTGTAATGGTACTAGGGACTATTAGTAAGTTTTGGAGGCTAGAGAAGGAAGGCTGAAGTAGAGGGCGAAGAGTTGTGGGGGAGGTGTTTGTTAGAACAGAACCATGTATTCTGCAGGCAGGGTGCCTACCTAGTTTTTCTACTGGCTTAGGCTGTCTATTTCAATCATTTTACTATTTACGTGCATCCCATAACATCATTAATTAAAGCACACATATTTAATATGTTTTATTCAAAGTATTCAATTAAAAAGTAATTTTCTCAGAAATCATCACTGTTTTATACACTCATAAAATGTTAGTTTTACAATGTCACTTAAAATGTAGACTCACAGTCTTTACATTTAAGGAAAAATTCTTAATTATACAATGGTATGGCTCATATTATCACTGCATTGGATCTCTCAAACTACTCTGAAAATCCTCTTGCTTGTATATTTAAAATACAGTTGACAATTGAGAATATTTAGATCATCATCCTCTTCAAAATAAAATCTTAACTTATGGAAGAATCCACAAAAAACCTTAAAGGTTTTTAAGTGTGGCTCTCAGCAGTCAAGTTCTTTGTCTGATAACCCTGTATAATTGGTTGGAGTTACGTTCTTCATGTCCATAGGATTTTCTTGGAATTTTTCTCATCAATCTTTGGGAATTCTAGTATTCTGTATTATGAATATTGATATGGTTGTCACACCAGAGAGGTAAACATCATGACAGAGACACATATAAGTAAATTATTTTATAACTTGAAAAATATTTTTTCAAACTTTATTATCTATTTGTTTGATGAAATATGCTATAATGTAAATATGTTATAAATGTTCACACACAGTATGCATTGGTTATGAAGACTAAATTAGTTTTATGTTCCATGATTCACTTTGATAGACTATATAGATTAGATTATATAGATTATTCTATCATTCAATTTTGTCCAATACTTGCCTTTTATACTTTTCAAATTCTGCCTTTCAATATTTTGAATGAAAATAGCCACCATGGGTGGAGCTGCTTGAGAAAGATTAGAAAGTCTAGCATTGTTAGAGGAGGTATCTCACTGAGGATGGGTTTTGAGGGTTCAAAAGCTCTTGCCACTCCCAGTTTGCTTTCTTTCTGATTATTATGTATGCTCTTGCCTACTGATCCAACATTTTGCCTGCCTGCCTATTGCCATGACGCTACCATTATGATCATGGACTCTAACCCCCTGGAACCGTAAACCCAAATAAACTCTATCTTTTATAAGTTGTCTGGATCATGGAGTTTTGTAATAGCAATAGAAAAGTAAGTAAGGTAGTATCTTACCCAGGTTAACCATTTTACTTTGAGTTTAGACACCTGTTGCTAGACTATTTTGCTGACAAATAGATCAGATTTTCTTGTTTTGATACTTAGTGCTCACTTACATTTAGTAACTAGATTTTCATTATTCCACTGTCTGAACCTAGTGAATCCTAGAGTCATGTCTAATTCTCTTAGGAAAAGGAGACACACATATACATACAGAGAGAGAGAGAGAAAGAGAGAGAGAGAGAGAGAGGGAGATTAATTTTGGTATATTTTTAAATTAACTAATTTTATTTAAATTTTATACAATGTATTTTGATAATATGCTCTCCCTTCATTCAATTTCTAAAAGATATCCCCATGTTTCTACCCATCTGACTTCATGCTCTCTCTCTCTCTCTCTCTCTCTCAGAACATCCAAAAATAAACCAAGACAAAAATCAAAACAAATTCAAGAAAGAACCAATAAGAGATAGGCTATTAAGCTTCACTTCTCCTTCTGCTCTTCTAGATACAGTAGCCCTTAGTCTCATCTCTAGCTCTGTAGAAGAAAACCAGCTGCAATCTCCCTATTGTTTATGACTCTATCACCAAAGGACCACAGAAAGTACTCCTCAGGCTACCAAAAGTAGAAATGTGAACACCAACCCAGTTGCAAAACTTTTAATCTACAATTTGTCTTGCTTTCAAATTATGCTAGGGCAGTGGTGGCACAAACCTTGTAGGAACACCCAACCAATGTCTGAATTGACTGAAATCCCATTCCACAAAATGGAACCCATATCTGACATTGTTTGGGTGACCAAGAACCAGAAATTAGATTGTCCAGAGATCTGAAATAAAATAAAACATTACTGGTCTGAAAAATAAAACAATTAAAATGACTCCCAATGTTATTCTGCTTTACTCATAGATAGGTGCCTGTCTTACAGTCTCTAGCGCTTCAAAAAAAAACAAAAACCAAAAAAACAAAACAAAAAACAAAAAACACATGATCAAAAGTTGGAGAGGAAAGGGTTTACTTGGCTCTTACATCTACACATCATAGCCCATCACTGAAGGAATCCAGGACATGAAGTCAGACTGGATTGGAAGCTAGAGGCAGGGGCTGATGCAGAGGCCACGGAGAGTTGCTGCTTACTGGCTTGCTTGTCATGGCTTGCTCAGCCTGCTTTCTTATCAAACCCAGGATCATCAGCTCAGAGATGGTTCCTCCCACAATTGGCTACCCCCTCCCCCAATTACTAATTTAAAAAAATGCCTTAGAGCCAGATCTTATAGAGGCATTTTCTCAATTAAGGTTCTGTCCTTTCAGATAACTCTATTTTTTGTGTCAAGTTGAAATGAGATTATCCAGAACAGTGCTGTACTCAGCCATCATCAGAGAAGTGTTGTATTGATAGCATGTGCAGTTCATGAATAAACAAACATATTTGCAGATTATGAGCAATCAAACAACTTTTTACATGAATCCAACACCTGCAAATAATGCAAAATGCTAAGGCCTAGGCAACACTTCAACCACCAATGACAAAGCACCCATTTTAAACATAACTAAAAATAAACTTCTGCAACATTTGATAAAAGACATCCCATTTAAGGCTGCTTACATCAAATTCTCAAACTTTCCTTACATTGTCCAATTGTGGATCTCATGTTAATTATCATCTACTGCAAAAAGAAGCTTCCTTGTTTAGTGCTAAGCAATTAATTGATCCATGCCCATAGCAATATGCCCTTAGAAATCATTTTACTATTTTCCTTTAACAGAATGATAGTATTAGATTTTGCCCAAGCCCATGACCTATTTAGTATCAGGTTCTTGGCTATAATAGCTGTGTTAATTTTGAGTTCTATCTTACAGAGTGGGCCTTTAATTTAATCTAAAGTTTGTTGGTTATTCCCATAGCATTTGTGCTACTATTGCACTAAGTATATCTTGCAGGCAGGTAGCTGTTGTAGATTGAAGAGTTTGTAGCTGGTTAAAATTGGTAAGTTTTCCTCCAATATTATTGCAGCACCATGAACACCATCTAGTGGGGGTGAAAATTCTAGTTGGAAACTGTATTGATTTTTTCATATTTGATGACATGGGTATGAACTGGTTGATTTATTTTAACTTTGAAAGTAAAAGCAGCAGAATTTGATGAGAGTTCTGATATGTGTTATCAGAGATAGAAAAAGAAGAATTGAAAAAATCTAATATGTTGGTCTAAAAATTAGAGAGTACAGCTGCCCATTCTCCCTGATTTAGACTGTGAGAGGAACAGATTCTAGTGTTCAAAATTAAGAACTATGTTTTTGGCAAGTTACTTTGAAATGTTTAATTTCTTTTTCACTTCCCATGAATAATATTTACTTCATGTTCAGCCAGAACTGAACAACAGGGAGACTATTTACATAAAGATAAATATTTTAATCAAACATCTTTAAATAATATTTTATAAGCTATTACACACTTCGACAATTCTTTGCAGTATTCTAAGTTTATGTGTGTATAAAGTATGCATATAAAAAGTCTTGAATCACACAAATAATATTTGTTTTTTCTCATATAGATTTTATAATAGAGTTTTATAATTCTCAAGACATAATTTAAAGAAAAGAAAATGGTAGATACTATTTGATAATAGACAGGATTTTTATACATTTTATTTCAATGCAGATCTATACTCCTCATTGATCTTTCAATGGTTATAGAAATATATCACGTCTGCCCCAACAGAGATATAGGTGTCTATAATGATTTGTGAAACTGAGGATATAGGTTATATATTGTTAGTAAAAGCTATAGTATAATTATATTTAATTTTAAGTTAAAACCAATGAGAAATTATTGGTTACTTGGAGATATCAGAGAAAGATTCATTTAAATAGGTAGTAAATAAATAGCATTGGCAAAAAAATATTAGTAATCTTAAGAAATAATTGCTTTATGATATAATTATACTTGCTTAGATAATTTTACATAAAGTAAAATGTTTTTTAGAGAGGCATACAGGAAAGCTTTGCACCCAATTTTGGAGACAAGAGCTAAAAGTAATATACTGACACATTGAGTCATCTAAGTTAACTTTGGACATTCATTTCCCAATTCTGAAATAAAGATATAACTTGAATTTTTCATAAGATTCAGAAACTTTTCATCTTTAATTTCATCAAAATATACAACAAGAACTTTTGTCCAGAGATACTGCATGCATCCATTAACAATAACGACTGCACTGACAGACTAAAGTGATACTGGGAATTTCTTAAGGTATTAGAATTTTAAATTATTGAGACATGAAATATTTAGTATTATATATACTTTACAAAATTCCCCCAAATAGTGAAAGCATGGATTGATACAGAAATGACACAATTAACATGATAAGACTTTGGTAGAAAATGAAAATCCTGATTGTCATTATTGCAAATAGAATGCAGGACATGTAATAATAATGCATTAAGATTTCAGTTTTGATAATTATATATAACTTATTATTAGATTTTATCTCAGTGTACTAAAAATATTCTAAGACACCACATGGATTTTTTTCATTCCTTATAATAAACATTAAAAAAATTTGTACCCACTCCCAAAATTTAATGTTTAAATTAATGCTTTGAATTAAATTTTCAATCAAAGAGTTTTCCATGACAATTTTTATTCTTATTTTATTTTTGAGATTATAATATTATAATATGATTACATCAATCCTGCCTTCTCTTCCGTCCCTTCAAACCCCCCTATATACTCCTCCTTGTTCTCTTTCAAATTCATGGCCTCAATTTCTCAATTTCTGCTAACATAAAACGTTAAATGTAAACATTTTGCCAGATTGTTAATTTAAAATGCCACATAATATCAAAATAATAATACTCTTCATGAGGATACTTAAAACAGAACCTCCTTCAACATGTTTAAGATTGGGTTATGTTTAGTTTCAATTTAACTCAATTACATTTGGAATACATTTTTTATTTTAGAACAAGTTGTTGATCTCATTATCTTATTAATGTATGTCTCCAAGCATCTATTTCACATCATAACTAGATGCATTTTAAGTATTATAATGATGGACTATAAATTTCCCCTGGTAGTGTTTATTATTAATTATTATGAATAATGACTAAGGTAAGAGTAAAAAGTAAGTCTTATATAAGTCTTGATTCAAACAAAAATATGGCAGAATACACTAAATAGCTAAATATAAACACTAGATAGATAATACATAATTAATAATGTAGAACTATAAGATGCATGCAGGAGATTTTGTCTGTGTTACTGTGTGTATGTGTGTGTGTGTGTGTGTGTGTGTGTGTGTGTGTGATAGAGATAGAGATAGAGAGAGGGGGAGAGGGAGGGACAGAGAGAATGTAAAAGTGAATGTGAATGCAGACTGGCACTATCCAGTTTATCCTTTTTCTACTTTTATTCCATGTGACTCACAGAGAATGAGTACATGCCATAACATTCATTCTGAGTCTTCCTTCTTTCAGTATCCTCTGGAAGTGTTGCAAAAGACACAGCTTAAAGTGTGCTTTCCTAATATAGGTAATTACCAATCCAATCAAGTGGGCAACAATGATTAACCATCACATAACACTATACCATTTATATAACATCTTTCTGATACAAGCAAGCCATTCACTTTTTTTCCATATTCAAGAGGATACAAGGTTTCACCAAACTCTTATTCAATATACATTATTATCTCAATGATCATAACCTTATAAAAATTAAGGCCAGGGATGTTAATAAATCTTTGGAGATATATTTCCATAAATATAATTATTCTTATCCATTTCTTGTCACTTGACAAATTTGGGTCTAAATGATCTAATCATTTATTTCTCTCAATCAAACATTACAAAGTAGGATATTACTGCTATAGACATTCCTGTTTACAAAGTAGCAGAAACAAAGCTATAAAGAACCACAGTTTCCTAGAACGTCTGAAATCTACCTGTGAAAACCTTTGGAAATTCTTGACTAGATCTCAATTTCTAGTAATAATTATCCAGAGCTTTTATATTCACTTTCAGAACTTTAGGGTATGCAATTGTAAAGGAATATATATATATATATATATATATATATATATATATATATATATATATATTCTTTGTATCTGCTGGTAGCAGAGATGAACATCCACGGGGCAGATAAGTGTTGAGACAAGACAATTGTAATAAATAAAGTTGAGGTATAGATGATAAGAACAAACCATAACAATTCTAACTTATTTCCTATGAGCTTGATGATCTAGAAGTTCTTTAGAAACTATAGTTCTTACTCATAGAGGTTAATAAACATAATTATCTTAAGAACAGAAAAAGTTAATATTATAGATATTTTAAGTTCTTTATCTTGTACTTCAGCTCTGTTGCTATTCTCATGATCTGCTTGCTTTCTGTTTCACTCTCTGACTCTTAGCAGGATGTCCTGTCTGTGTGTTTTGTAGTAGGGATTCTCCTTTGATTCTGCTAGGTGTTCCTGGTAAAATGTGTTTCTAGGTATTGGGGAGCTGATATTTAGGAATAGGGCTGGGCTGTGGGGTGTGGATGGAGTCTACTTACTGGTGCGAGAAATGCAGGTTGTTTCACCAGCAATTGCTAGGTCCACTGGGAATGGGGCAGAGAGTGAACAGATGTAGTTCATGAACAGAATTAAGTCAAAGTGAATAAAAATATAAAGAATCAGATCCCAGTTAACTGGAAGGCAGGAATTAAAAAATTATTATAGTTTTTCTCCAATAAAAAAAATAGTCAAACAGTATGATTGTTCAGAGACTAGAGTTAAGCAAGTTCAAATCATAATTGATATAAAATATAAATTCTAAGAATTCATTCTTTAACATATATGATCTGATTGTACCAAAGGCAATTTACTTTTATATGAGGTTGTCTATAAACTAACTGTCGTTAATGAAATTTTTATGTGTATTTCTTGGGTAAATTATTTTAAGGTTCTCCAGAATCCTCTTCTAATTCTTCCTGTAAATGTAAGATTCCATGATTCCACTCAAAATAAAGAATTTGATTTTTATTAAATACATTCTTAATTTTTTTTGATCTTAATTTTTTTTGATCTCTTAGGAGTATGTAATTATTATAGCTTCTTCAGCCCATATTTTATTAAGTTTATTTTTAACTTCTTCTCAGTAAATATTTATTTCAGAATAATTGCCTTATTTGTCTTAGAAAAGTACATACATATTGCTTATATTTTTCATTATATAATACTATATTTATATGAAATACATAATTGATAGATCAATAAATGTAATATATTAGTATTTCAGAACTTTTGTAGTTTTAAAAAATATTCATGATTCTCAAAATAGAAATAAATTAGGGAAATTGATTTTCAACTCTTAAGTATAGCAGAGATATTATTAAAATTGCAATTAAATTAATTAAAATTAATTAAAGACTCTACATATGAATTTATATGTGGAAGAAAATTTTGTATCTAAGAATAAAAATTTTCTCCACCAGATCAAAGATCAAGAACTTTAGTGTACTTTGTCCTTCTTATAATTATTGCTAGGATTTAAAATGCTCTATTTTTGTGAGAGCCATTGAGGGCACAAGATGAAAATGACCTTAAAATAAGTAATTATAAACTAGGTTTCATTGCAATCTTCATTTGCTTCTCTTCTGTGAAATAACTTTTAAAATATTTTTTTCTGATTACTCTGGAGTAAATTTTGAATTAATTTGGGCTTTGAATATTCAGAGAGAGTTCTAGCTGGATTCCGCAAATTTGCAAATGAGAAAGGAATATAAAATGATGCAACAGCGTAAATACATCTGGAAAAAAACAAGGAAGAATCATATTAAAGTAAATTAGGATCAAAAACAGCTTTTATCTCCAACTTAAATAGGTGAAAATATGATTTTAAATTATAAACTTGGCAAATTGGCCAAAAGCATATCTAGGGGGAATTTTTTTTTTTTTTTTTAGGCTGAGATTTTTTAGAATAATTAGGTAGATAAGCAGGTATTCTGGGATTTGTAGCTAACTGTAGGCTGTTGCTTCTTTTCTCTTTCATCAAAAATGAGAACATCTGTAATCATCATAGCAGGATACTGGCCTGAGTCTCTTGGATGTTGTCCAGCAGTGACCTCTGTGGGCTATGTTTGGATAGACTCACATGAGAAGAATTAGCAATTACTTTGGAATGTCTGGGAGGAAGAAAATTCTGATTTTTGTAAAACAAAATTGCTGAGATTGTATAATAAACTTGAATGTGCAGTATGAAAATTGACATGAAAATTGCACAGAAAGTGACTTAAGAATCCATCTTATAGAATAAATTATATTCATAAAAGCCATCAGGATATTTTAAATAATTCATTATTATATAAAAAAGAATTTCTTAAAGTACAAACAGTAGCTTAGAGTTTAGTAACTGAAAAATGCTTTTCAAGATAGGAGAATGTGTAAACTCATAAAATTATAAATATCAAGTGACTGCATTTGTACTTAAAAGCACAAAATTCTCTTATATGATAAGATATTGAAGGAAGGAACACAGTAAATCAGACCAAAGAATGAAAATGAAAAAAAAATGCTTTAAAACATAAAAAAATGAAGGAAATGTGTTGGTGACAACTGGATCCCGATGGTGGGAGAGAGAGAGAGGTGGGCATCAGTACCTGAGCTAGCCCAGTACCTTGGGCCTACAGCCCATCCTTCTCCGATACAACAAGCTTTAGATAAACTTATTAAAATGTCTAATAAGCATAGACCAAAACTATTGGATCTCTCTGTTATGCAACACCCTCCTTTCTCTATAAAAGCCCTCTTTCATTCAAAATAAAGTGGATTTGCACCACAGAGGCATTTTCCTGGAGTCTGAATTTCTTGGGTAGTGACTGTGCCACTTGTCAACTCATGGATCCCTGCACCTACAAAATGACTACAGAAATGAAAAAAAAATTAGAAGACATAAATGGTGTGAAGAGAGAAAATCAATTTTCAATTTTGTTTATCTGGTTTATACCCACATTGACACATATTTCTCACATTATAACTGAATTTCTGGCTTTCACATTAGATTACCTACAAAGGAATGCTAACTACCTCCTTCATAATGATAGCAGGCAAAAATGGCTCTATCAAGGACATTTCCAGTTAGACTTGCATAAGTTTCTCAAATCACAGTTATAAGCTGTAATTTATATCTGATGAAATATATTTATTTTAAGGATCCAACAGAGAAAGCCTATAGAATAAATCTGAAATAGTTAATTGTTCAATAATAAATGTTTGCCAGTTTCTAGAGACTTAGCAACAATGGTATCTATTCTATGAATGCAGTTAGAACAGAGATGGTAACTCCTAAATTTCTAGTTTCTTTACCATATGAAGTTTTCCTTTTTTCTTCAATAGGTCTACTTAAAATTACAAAACATATATTAAAGACATAGCCTTTAGTTTATGCCTAAATTCTGCAGTTTTACCAAGGCACCTTACATAGAACAATCTGAATATTAAGAAAATGTGTGTATATAAATCTCTATTCTAACTCTCATTACCTCTTTGACTATAGGAATATCAGTATAAAATTTCAGTAATAAATGTTTTGAGGTATAGGCATTAAAGTTAAAAGTTGAATAAGATAAAATTACCACAGTGCATGTTGAAAAAATGTGGTCAGTGTATATGTATCATTTTTTTAGAACTATTCTGCATTCACTAACTATATTAATTGGTTTTCCCTTAGTTAAATCTTATTCTCAAAGTCATTATATTTTCGAAGACAGTTGTGATGTCAACACACAGGGACTTGGCCTGTGTGTGTGTGTGTGTGTGTGTGTGTGTGTGTGAGTGTGTGTGTTTGTGTGTGTGTGTATATATAATATAAGTAATAATCATGGTTTCTAGATAACCTTTTATAGTTCCAGTGGTGTCAGTTCATATATCACTCAAAATTATTGCAATAGATCACATTAGAAACTGACATGGACTCAAACACTTTAAAATGCCCACTTATTTTTAACTGAAAAATTTTAGTAAGAACACCGTAGTTACATGCTGCTTGAAGAATAAACAAAATGAAAGACAGTATAACTTCTACCCAGTTTCTCACAGTGAAAACGTCTTTGGAAAATCATAGTACAATATTACAACTAGCATAATATTTATGTAATCTATCCATTTTATGTTGCCATCCACAGTCTCTTGCATATGTGCATATGTGTACTGTACATGTTTGTTTATTTGGTTCTATATAATTTCACCATATGTGAAGCATTTTCCACATTAACAGAATATATATTAACATAAGTTTATTACATTAAAAATTTATTCATGTACATAATGCATTCTGCTGATGTTCCAACACTCTTTATCAAATTTCGTCTGTACGAATGCCCATATCATTTCTACAGGCTTTTTTCAGAAGATCATGTCTTTTGGATTTGTTTTGTCATCTTTTTGAAATCTGTCACTGCAGTCTAGATAGTAAACAGTTACATCAGCCCTAACACTTTTCTTATTTTCCTCTGACTGCTACCTCTACCTTATTTCTATTTCTTTGCCCAAAGCAACTAATTTTTCTGAATTTTTCTAATCATTTTAATTTCATGTTTAAGTAATAGATTTTATGAGACATTAGGTAGCTAAAGCAAAATTATTTCTTACAAATTTGAGAAGTAAATATTATAATACTAGTGTATCTACAGTTTTATATAAGATGCTGTAAATTATTTGACAATGTACTATGCTACATAGTTAAGACATAATAAGGCTCCTTAATCTCATCACTCAATTGTAAATGCACATTTAAGTTATATCTGTGTTTACTTGAATAGATTATAACCTCTCATGCTACTATTTGTGTGTGTGTCTGAAATATCCTTTATTCACTATTAAAAATTTTACCCTCAAAACTTAGATATTGATACTATTTCTGACCCCTATCATTTTCTCTCTAAAGTATAACACTGAAAAATGTTCTTCAGTATTCTCATCCTCCAAAGTTGTCCCTGATGACATTGTTTATGTATCAGCTCAGTTTTCTAACTCCACCAAACTCTATCCTATACATACCATATAAGACATCCAAGCTTAGCCCAGGTCTCACATCCTGTGACCTGGTATAGTCATGTGAGACTCTCAGACCCTGTACCACATCTAATCTCTGGATCTGTCTTGGGTCACACATTTATATGTCAGCACAGCCTAATGAGTCCCTGAAGATTTGTCTTCTCAAAGCCTTAGACACAACCTTAGTTACACAACCTGTATGATGTCCTAATCTGTTGAGCATCCAAAGATGTGGGTCCATCCACATCATTCTCACAATCCCAGAAATTTACTATGTAGTAGAACTTGCACACTAGTCCAAGCATATGTAGTTATCTTCCCATTCACTCATTTTCTTGCTTACCACTGAATTGGAATAATGTTCATTCCTTCAATCTCAAATCATCATTGAGTATCTGCCAGATTGATCTACCAACTCCTGATAACTTATCTGGAATCAACCAAACATGAGCAAATGTTGTTAGCTACTGGATCACGATGGCAGGAGAGAGAGGCACAGCGATGATCCAGTACCTCAGCCTGTAGCACATGCACACGTGGCCCTTTAAAATGGTGGGTCCTTGGTACACTAGTTGTAAAAACCCATCAGAACAGTATCTACTTCCTGTTTTTACGGAAAACTTGCTCACCCATATAGGCTATTGAGCCTTTACTGACCTTTACCCATCCCTCTCTGATTAACAAACTTAAGCTGATTGAAATGTCTAAGAAGCATAGACCATGGACCTCTCCTTCTGCACCATCCTACTTTCTCCATACAAACCTGCTTCCCTACACAATAAATGGACACGCACCATGGATTTGCACCATGGAGGCGTTCCCCAGAGTCTGTTTCTTGAGTTCGTAACTCTGTGCTGCTCACTCCCTCAGGAACTCTGTACTCACAAAAACCCACAAGCAACAATAAAAATAAAACCAATCTTCCACTAAAAAGAGGTAGCCTATACTCTTACCTCAGACACACAATCAATGAAAGTCTATATTCCCAAGTCTTATCACGAACACAAAGACACCACCACCACCACCACCACTAACAACAACAACAACAGCAGGAAAGGTCAGATTGTACAAACAGTACACCCCTCCAAAAGAACCACCGGTCTTACAAAATGCCCAATGAGAAATACCTAGATGAACCCCAGAACATGGAACTTAAAGGAATAATCATAGAATTCATTAAAAATTCAGTTTTAAAGATGACACAAACAGGGCAATGAACTTAAAAACTTAAAGTTAATAGCAATACATTCCTGAGTGATGCTTAAAATATGCAAACTTAGGGGATCATGAGGTGGCGAAGACAAGACAATTCAGAATTTGAAAACTGAATTCAGTAAAGAGAGAAATATTGATGAGAACACAAGCTGAAATTAAAATTCAATTGAAAAACTCACAATCACATTTAAATAATGCCAGAGGAAATCTTATAAGTAAAATGGATCAAGTACAAGGAATAGAATATCAGGACTCAAACACAAAGTAGAGAAATTAGACTACATAAGCAAAGAATACCAAAAAACAAAAGGAATAAATTAAGAAAGAAAGAAAGAATAAAGAAAGAAAAAGAAAGAAAGAAAGAAAGAAAGAAAGAAAGAAAGAAAGAAAAAAAGAAAGAAAGAAAGGAGAAAACAATAAGGATGGTACCATGAATAAGGCACAAAAAGACCAAATATTTAAACTATTGTCACAGGTAAAAGAGAAGAATCCCAGATTAATGACAGACCAAATGAAGCTATAATTACTGAAAAATAAAGTTTGACTAAGAATACAAACAGAAAAAAAAATTGACAGTAATCAGCACACACCTTTCAATAGCTCTTTAAATATTAATGACTGCAACTCTGTAGTGTCAAAAGATAAATGTTAGATGAACATATTAAGAATGGAAATATATATTCTTTGTTATCTAAAATTAACTTCTCTTTATAGTGAAAGCATAGGCAAAATTATTCCAAGCAAATGGGACAAGGAAGCAAGCAGGTGTTTCTGACCTAATATATGATAAACTAGATTTCTAATTAAAACAAATAAAGAATGACACTTCAATCTAATTAAGGGAAAAATTAACCAAGAATACATTACAGTCTTATACTATTACAAGTACCTAATTTCTACAGTAGAATCAGTTGATACCTTTGTTGAGACCTTTCCACATATCTTCTTATCTCTTTCAGTTAGATGTCATTCTTCATTAATAGGCTATAAGAGCCATCCTTTCCTATCCTTACGTGTTTTGCTTGTTTTCCCTTTTTGTATTCTTTGTTAAATTTATTTTTTCTTTTCTCATAATACATCCGGACTGAAGCCTCCTTTCCTGCCACTCCGCCCAGGTTCCTCCACCTCCCTTCTCCCTTAGACCCATACCCTCACCCTCATCATGCTTCCCCTCAGAAAAGAGCAGGCCTCCCAGGGTGCCAATCACACAAGGCATAACAATATAAAAGAGGACTAGGCAAAAGCCCCCACATTAAGGCTGGAATGGACAGCCCAGCAGGAAAGAAAGGGTCCCAGGGCCAGAAAAAAAGGTCAGAGACCCACTCACTTGACTTTCAGGAGTTCCACAAGAACACGAAACCAAACAAAGTTAAGAAATATAGGGAACCTAGTGCAGACCATGCATGTAGGCTCCATGGTTGCTGCATCAGTCTCTGTGAGACCCTATGATTCCTGGTCAGTTGAGTCCATGGGCTGTGTTCTCCCAGTGTCTTCACCCCCTCTGATTCCCACTATCCCTCCTACCCCTCTTTAATGGGGTTTCCTGAGCTCTGCCCAATGCTTGACCTTGGGCCTCTACATCTGTTCCCATCTGCTGCCAATGGGAGCCTCTCCGATAATGTTTGAGATAAGCAACAATCCTAGGTCTCCAAGCTATCCAATTTCCGGTTCCTTGCTGTCCTGGCAGTATCAGTCATGGGCTACCTCTCTTGGCATGAGGTTCTTCCCTTCCATTTACCTAGCACATCCTACAGGCAAGACAGACTGTAGGTTGAAGGTTTTGTGCCTTCGTTGTACCACTGAAAACCTTGCCGGGTTACAAAAGATGGCCGATTCAGGATCTGCATCCCCCATTATTAGGAGTCCTCATCAGGGTCACCCTTGTAGATTTCCAAGGAGTTTCCATTGCACTGGATTTTCAGCTCACCTCAAATAACAAGCAATACCATGCTCTTGCTCTCTCCCCATATTCTTCTCACCATCACTCTACTCCACACTGATCCCTCCTGTTCCAATTCCCATGCTCCACCAGTTTCCCTTCACAGAAAGATACATTTGCCCCACTGGTGCCCCTTCAGGCTATACATTCTCTCTGGGTCTGCAGATGGTAGTATGTATATTCTTTATGTACCTGCAAACATCAACTTGTGAGTACACACGGTGTTTGTCTTTCTTTATCTGGGTTACCTCACTAAAGAAGATTTTTTTCTAGTTCCATCCATTTGCCTGCAAATTTCATGATATAATTTTTTAAAAAAATAGCAGAATTATACTATATCATGTAAACGTACCACATTTTCTTTTTCCATTCTTTGGTTGAGGGGTATCTAGGTTGTATCCAGTTTCTGGCTATTATGAATGAATCATATATGAACATCCTTGAACAAGTGTCCTTGTGGTAGGATGTGACACCTTTTGGTCATATGCCCAGTGTCTCGCCCGCCTTGACCAGCAAGTAAGACGCCACAACCGGATTCTTCTCAACACCTTTATTGTGAGGAGCACTTCATCATGATGCGGAAGGACCCCAAGCCCCAGGAGCAAGCTGCTTATATACACTGAAGGAATCATGGTTCCTGATGATAGGCTACTCCTGCAACACCTCATTTACATATCCGCTTTTGCGGGTTTGTTATGGGTGTGTTACCAAGAGCCAAGCTGTTCTCAACTGTAGCGCATGCGCAAAGCTGTTGTTTACTACTAAGCCGTCCGGAAGCTGGCGCCATCTTAGCATTGTGCTGGATTGGCATCCTACATCTCTCCCTTACTTGTAATAATAGACAAGAGAAGGGTACATTCCCGATCAAGAGACGGACTTCTTGTTGGAATCAGTCTCGATCAAGGGATTGTCCCAGGCAGAGGGGGAAACATTGACCTGATCCCTTATGATTCCATACGGAACGAAAGGAGACATTGTAATAGGATGTTTGCCCTGTCGTTGCACCATAGGCAATACCTCCTACACCCGCCTCGATGACCATTTTTTCAGGAGGAGGCATTCTGTGTCATCAAACCTCCATGTAATCAGGTATATTTCCAGGAAGACCATGTACCATGTATCCTTCCTAGTCAAGTACCCACTTGACTCCCTGGCTGCAATTATGTCTCTTGTATGGTGGCTAGCCAACATTGGGGAGATTCTCCCTTTTCTAAGGCAACCAGTGCTTGGCAAACAACAGTCTTATGTCTATCATGGCTCCTTTTGAGCTTACACAGCAGCCAAATGCAGAGTAGACTACCAACAAGAAGCACAGCCCCAAATAAAAATATCCCCACCCACTCTTTAAAGAAGGAAAAGACATTAGTAATCCAGGAGGTGAAGTCTCCAAGGGTGATGGGATCCACTCGAGTTCCATTTAGGTTGGCAATCTGAGAGAGTAGATCTCTGGTCATCTGTTCCGCCTGTTGTGACCAATTTCCTTTAAGGTATTCCGACAGTTGATGACTCTGATTGATAAACTGAGAATAGTTAGCACGTAAAGGAGTAATGCACAATCCTTTAAGAGAGGAGACACATGACACTTGTACAATATTATAAAGTTCTAATTGTTCTTGTACTAAATCAACTCTCTGATTAACTAATAGAATGCCTGAAGCAAGATGGGCATTAATTTTCTCCTGTGTTGCTAAGGCAGTGGCTGTTTGTATCACTACCGAGTTGATAGTTTCAGCTGTTTGAACTTGATTGACCATGGCAACAGCAGCAGTAGTAGCAGCTGTTGCAGAAATAACTATAGCAGAGATAATAGCAGCTGTAATGCCAAAATCTCTCTTATCTCTTAACAGGTTTGCAATCGGAAAATTTTCAGGATTACCCTGTAAATATTTGCCTAGTCCTTGGCCAGGTATATAACCCATAGAGTGCATAATTTCTTGTGACTGAAGGGAATATTCATTTGTAAGTTTTAACTCTAGACCGGCTAACACATCTCGGCCCCACAAGGTCACTGGAAGATTAGTGATAGAGGATGTGAAAAGGCCTTGTCTTCCTTCATTGTCCTTCCAAGTTAATTCTTTTGTACTTATCATGGGTGCTGATTCATAGCCAAGACCTCGAAGATTATGGGAGGAGGCCTGTGTGGGCCATTTTGGTGGCCAATCATAAGAAGATATAATGCTACGATCAGCACCAGTATCTAACAAGCCTAAAAAAGACCGTTCTTCAACCTGAAGAGTGATCATAGGACGATCCTTTAATTCTAGCGACAGACAAGCAAAGTGGGATCCTGTAGATCCTAAACCTTTGTCACTCCTGCAATTAGTATTAGCAGGAAGCTTTTTGTGTAAGCTGGGTAAAAGGAGAAGTTGGGCAATACGATCACCGGTGAAATGGCAGTTATACCTCGAGGGGAGGAACATAGTATTTTAACGTTCCCTTTACAATTTGAGTCTACAACTCCTGGTGTTACTAGCAAACCCCTTAAGGCTGATGATGATTGTCCCAACAAAATACCTACTGTGTCTTTTGGAAGAGGTCCATGGAAATCAGAACTAATAGGTTGGACCCCCATTTGTGGTGTCAATACTATTCTCTCAGTGGCGCAGAGGTCCAATTCTGTTGAACCCGGAGTGATTCTTCTTGATTCTGAAGGAAACGCAGGGAAGGTGTCTGAAGTGCCCCATATATTCGTGGGCCCTGGGGTCTTGGGCCCCGCTGTCCGTTTTTTGGACGAGCGCTACCATAGCTGTTATCCAAGGGCTGGCCATTAATGTCTTTTATAGATCGACATTCATTTGCCCAATGGTTACCCTTTTTACATTTGGGACAAAGTCCTGGGACTGGTTTTTGTCCTTCAATTTTAAAATATTTTGGGCAATTTTTCTTAATATGACCTAATTTTCCACATTTAAAACATACTCTATTAGACTCCCCTCTTTTGGTGGCTGCCAATACTGCAGCAGCCAGTCCTGCATTAGATAACGGTCCGCCTATCTCTCTACAGGCTTTCATCCAGGCCTGTAGGCCTTTATTTTTCCAAGGCGTAATGGCAGAACGACACTCTTTGGTACATTGTTCAAAGATTAATTGTTCTATTAATGGCATTGCTGAATCAGGATCTCCTATTATTCTACCTGCTGCTTCCATCATATGTGCCAAAAGTCTGAGAAAGGTTCTGTAGAGCCTTGGGTGACTTTAGTAAGGTTTCCAGAAACCTCCCCTTTATTAGGTATTGCCTTCCAGGCCTTTATAGCTATATTATTGATTTGTCCATAAACTTCTAAAGGAAATGCAGTTTGATTATTTGCCCATTGTCCTAATCCTAGGAGCATATCAGTGTTCCAGAAAGCTCGACCATTGTCGACATTAACACGAGCTTGTTGTTGTGCATAGTCAGTGTATATAGACTTCCAATCTAGGTATTGGCCCATAGTTAGGCACGCTTTAACTGTACCCATCCAATCAGCAGGGGTCATGGCACTGTAGGCCAATCGTTCTAGTTGGGCTTGTGTAAATGAAGCATTTAAACCATATGTCTTGACTGATTCAGCTAATTCTTTAAGTTGTTTAAACCCCAATGGCTCGTGATATCTGTTTCGGGTATTAGGATCTTCAAACACAGGGAAGGCAGAAGCCGCCTCCCTCCATGTTTGTAGACAAAACGAGCACTGAGTTTTAGGAATTTGTTGTTTGCCTTTCTCTATAAATTCTGGGTTATATGGGGGCGCAGTCGGCAACTTGCGACTATTCCGCGCCTTTATACGACTTGAATATTTCAGGCCATATCTTTCCTGCTCATAGCGAGCAGCTTCATCCTCTAGAGTTTGTTCCTCTTCTGAACCTAACTCTGATTCCTCCGATTCTTCTGAATCGAAAAGTGTTAATGCTTTTAAAGAAGGGTATAATTTACCTACCTCTTCTTTCCTTTTCTTTTCCTTTTTATATCTGCAGACTTAGTTTCACTATCTTCTTTTTTCTTATTGCCTTTGCTCTTTACTTGTTTTCCTCCATCCTCTTTTCTTTCCTCTAAAGGTTTTGTATTATCTTCTGACATGGAATCCTGATGATCGGCCAAAGCCTTTTGCCCTGCTCTGACACCTTCAACGCAACGCTTATCCTCTAAGCATGCCCTGATCATACGCCATAAAGGTTTAGTCCCTGCCCTCAATGTTATCTCTTCCGCCCTGCGATCTAAATCTCTTCCCAGTTTTTCCCAACATGGTATCGTCAGATCTCCAGTGGGTGCAAACCACGGTGCAGCAGTATCCACCTCCTGTAAGAACCCTTTAAGCACCTTTTCCGGAATCTTAAGGTCCCTAAATGAAAGAAGTTCTTTTAACGCCACCATAAAGGGGGTGGACTGTGGTTTATGACAATTCAAGCAGAAACAACACCACAGGATGAAAATGAAGGCAAGGAAGATGACGACTGCAGCTATCCAAGGATCCACCCCAAATCCGGGCATCGTCAGAAAACTTTTGTAGGAGGACTAAATGCAAAGGACTTACCGGTACCGCCGCTCCTAAGGTGAAGAGTTCTGAATCCACAAGAACTACGTTCTTGGTTCCTCCGTTTCCCGGGTTTCGGCACCACTTGTAGCTCCCGCCTTGACCAGCAAGACGCCACAACTGGATTCTTCTCAACACCTTTATTGTGAGGAGCACTTCATCATGATGCGGAAGGACCCCAAGCCCCAGGAGCAAGCTGCTTATATACACTGAAGGAATCGTGGTTCCTGATGATAGGCTACCTCTGCAACACCTCATTTGCATATCCGCTTTTGCGGGTTTGTTATGGGTGTGTTACCAAGAGCCAAGCTGTTCTCAACTGTAGCGCATGCGCAAAGCTGTTGTTTACTACTAAGCCGTCCGGAAGCTGGCGCCATCTTAGCATTGTGCTGGATTGGCGTCCTACAGCCCAGGACTAGTATACTTGAGTCTTAAGGTAAGTCAATTTCCAATTTTTTAAGGAATCTCCATATTAATTTCTTAGTGTCTATATTTCTTTTCCTAGATAACAGCTTTAGCTAAGCTGTTTCATACTTATACACACAACAGTTCTCAGTCAATATTTAAAATGACAGTACATCAAGTCAAATTTTACACCAATGTTCAGTAAAATGTTTCAATTTTTCTTACATATTTCAAACTGGTGTACTGAACAAAAATTAAGCCTCATTTGTTTTCAGACTCAGACATCTCCTTTCCTACTGTTTCATGTTGAGTTGATGTACCTATTCCAGTCTGTTCTAGATGACAGATAACCAAAACTTTTCCATGTGTGTTATTGAAAACATGGTATAATAAAATGCCAGGCAATTTTTGGATGTTTTATTCACCTATAATAATTTCCTTCTCTGAAATTTGTTACACCTTTGCCTTTATTGGTAACATAGTATTATTCCTTATGTCACATTTTTATCTTGTCTATTATCCTTTTCATTTTTAGTTATACTTTTAATTGAAAATGATTTTTCATAAAGTATATTCTGGTTACGGTTTCTGCTTCTCCTACTCCTCCATTGTCCTTAATGTTTATAAAATCTTTGCGAACATTTCCAGATGCAGTTCCTTTCTAATCAGTAATGCTACTGAAAACATGGTAAACTGATTATCACATTTCTACACCTTTTACTATTTTCACCGAACTTTATTTTTATTTTTATATTGATATTATTTATCTTTGATTTGTTCTCATTATGTAAACAGTGCTTGTCAGTGACTGCTGGAGGAGCAACACTTTCACAGAGCAGCCCCAATGCATATTACAGAGAGTTTTTAAAGATAAAGTACGCAGAAAAAATATATCCTGGTTGGCAGTTGCAGGGGAATGCAAAGAAGCAGTATAACAAAAGCCAAATAACATGCAGTTAGAGGGCATTTTGACCCGGAGTTTCTAGAACAGGGTTTTGTGCTTTCCAAAAGGACTTTTTAGGGCACAGGTAGAAACCAAAGGTGGCCTCAGCTGATACAAGATGGAAAAATTTTTGCCCTGTTATAGACTGTTTTTTTCAGTTGTATTTTCCTTTGCTTAATAATTGCCCATACTTGGTTTAGATAGCCATTTTTGTGCTCATCTCTTGGAAAACCTAATTCTGTCTCCTTTCAGCAGTTTTAATTGCCTGTAGCTCTTCATCTAGGAAAGAGTTCACCTTGTGATTTCCTTCCAACCACATTGGCATGTCAACTCATGTCATTTTTCTCATCTTGTTTCAGAAACCATATAATTGATATTTCATGTGTGTTGCTTCCTTTAGAAGATTCAATCTTGTAGCAGACTTCCTGTTTATCTGGTTTTAAAGATATTTTTGCCTTCTCTTCCATGGTGTACTCTAAGCCTTCTGTGTAAGGCTAGTGTTGTAGTTCTATCAAGTGGGTCTGGGCAACCCAGAGTAATTTGTTCTCTGAGTGTTGACTAGGTGTAGCTTCCTCTAATCATCTCCATATGTTGTAAAAAGAAGCTTCTTTGATGAGATGTGAGAGCTATACTTATCTCTGGGTATAAGTGTTTAGATGCAGTTAGAGATTATATTAGGTTAGGAAAACAAGAATAGTCGGTTCTACTCTGAGATCTATGACCTTACTCTTCATGAGGGGTTGACTAATTTTTCAATACCAGGAATGATTTCTCTTTTGTTCAGCAGGCCTTGAGTCAAGTCAGACAGCTGTTAGTTACTGGCAAGTTATAAGTGTTTCTATTGCACCTTTAGAAATACCTTATCATGCTGATCTTTGTGGTGGTTCATACCTGTCACAGTTGAGTAGAACTATTGTTTGCTGCCCTCCATTTGCAGTATAGCAGTTTCTGGTACTATGAAAGCTAGGCCACAGGGAGGAGATTCTTGTGTCAGATCCAGCCTAATTTCACTTAATACTGTGTCCTAACTATGTGGCATATTCAGCAATCAGTATTTATCTTCAACCTCTGACAGGCAGCCCACAGCAGCAGCAATAGCCTATGCTGTTTCAGAAGTCTCTTGAACTCCAACAATCAACAATTTATCAAAGGAGTTTTCTCATACCTGATACTGATACTAGTTTTTTTTTTATTGATAGTATATGGCTCTTTCAGGAACATTATCATCCCAAGTGACATAATCACATATAAACTACATACATTATGTATATATGTATACATATGTATATGTATACAAATACACATAGATGTATTTGAAATAACTATAGGTAAATATAAAATAGTGATTCCTTGTGTACTTTTTTGCTAGTAACTATCATTGAGCTTCCACATAGGTAAAATACAAGGAAAAATTCAAAGGTAAAAGTAAGAGTTCTTCATTACTGTTTTATAATTTTATATATTTTACTGTTCTCTTTCCTATTTTGTTTAATTTTCTACAAAGCATTTTTAGATTGCAATTTATGTATACTTCCTTGATTTGTTTTTTAATGTTGGATTCTCTGTATTTCAGTGTCTAGCCCAACTCAGCCTCTCATTGTTTCTAAAATTAGAGGGGAACAGAATTTTGATTAAAAAGTTAGAAAAATGCATTATAAACTAATTTCATTGAATTTCTTCACTGTATATATTTGTCAAACATGGAAAAATACACAGAATAGCAAGTTTTAATTAACTCACTTTTGAAATTTTTCATTTTGTCTAACTGTAGGATCATAACATCGTGACTAACACTATTATTGCCTTCATTTTGAATTTTCTATAAACACTTTAGCTAACTTTTGGATAATTTCATATAGTGTATTTAGAACTTACTCATCTGCAACTTCTCCCTCTTCCACCCTCACTTCCTAGCTTGACTACAACTTCATGTTCTCTTTTTTAAACTTAATTATCCATCAACTCCAATTTATGCTATACTTCTGGGTATGGGGTCATCAAACAGATTATGCTCAACTATCAAGAATCACACCCCTAAAGAAAAGTGAGTCTCATTACCTGCCTATGAACCCAAGCAGGGAACCCTGTGCCATTGCAGACTCAGCCAGCAGACTGACCAAGTGAGATCCCTACTTGTCGCCCACTTGGTTCTGCCCCAACAACCCACTCCTCCAAAGTCCCTCCACATTCTCCTCAAACCCCACCTCACCTACCAGTGAAACCAAGCAAGGAGATACAGTCACCCCAATTCCAGATACTTAAACACTAATGTAACTACATAGTCATTAACAACCAGACCAATATGTCAACACCAAAACTCAACTCTCAACAAATTCTAAGTATCCTGACACAGCCGAACTACAAAAAAACGATCTCAAAACCAACGTTTTGAAGATAATAGAGGCCCTCAAAGAGGAAATGAACAAATATCTCAAAGAAATTGATGAAAAGACAAACAGACAATGGAAGGAATTGGGTAAATTCATAGAAGAAAAACAGGAAAAACAGAAAATTGGAAGATATGAATAAATCCCTTAAAGAAAGGCAAGAAAAAAACAATGAAAGGAAATGAACAAAACTGTTCAGGACCTGAAAATGGAAATAAAAGCTAGAAAGAACCACAAACAGAGGGAATTTTGGAAATGAAAAGTCTAGAAAAGCAATCAGGAACTACTGAGGCAAGCTACAGCAACAGAATACAAGAGATGGGAGAGAGAATCTGAGGAATCGAAGATACTATAGAAGAATTGTAGACAACAGTAAAAGAAAATGTTAAATCCAAAAAAATCCCTAACACAAAACATCCAGGAAATCAGGGAAACTATGAAAAGACTAAACCTAAGAATATTAGGAATAGAGGAAGAAGATTCCCAACTTAAACACCCAAAAAACAT
The DNA here is from genome assembly GCA_026225945.1 of Cricetomys ansorgei. Taxonomy (NCBI): domain Eukaryota; kingdom Metazoa; phylum Chordata; class Mammalia; order Rodentia; family Nesomyidae; genus Cricetomys; species Cricetomys ansorgei. Next base: position 2,197,714 of record JAMJFZ010002863.1, on the reverse strand, counting down.
TTTCAACAAAATCGTAGAAGAAAACTTTACAAACCTAAAGAAGGAGATTCCTATTATGGTGCAAGAAGCATACAGAACACCAAATGGACTGGACCAGAAAAGAAAGTCCCCTTGCCACACAATAATAAAAACATAAAGCATACAGAACAAAGAATACTAAAATCTGCAGGAGAAAAATCAAGCAAGTAGCATATAAAGGTAAACCTATTAGATTCACAACCAATTTTGTCAGTCCTGGTGTTCTGGGACCAGATTGGCTCCCACACTCACACTCACCATTCACTTACCGAGCCAGCTTGATCACGGAAATTCCCTTGGAGCAGGGCAGCTCAGAGCTGGTGGAGGCGGGCAAGAACAAGGGAGTGGGGTATGCATGTTTGGCTTGCCTGGAGAACCGGGGCAGAGTGAAGAGTACCCTGGGTCTTTGAAATGAAGCACTGTACACCTAAGTCTAGGCCGTCCATAGTCAAAGTTCCTTTATTTCTGGTGGGTGAAGGAATGTATCAGGGGTGTGAGGATGGGGTGAACAGGGAGCCCAGCTGCCAAACTAGCACATGGATTGCAGGACCATGGGACAAGGGCAGGGCCAGTCTGACATGACACAGCGGGGAGGAGGGGCCTCAGTCTCTTCCACTCTGGGGGCAGGGCTCTGTAGCACCCTCAACTCTGGCCACGTCCAAGTTTTTTCCCCATATCCATTGTGCAGCACCATTTCTCAATGGAGACCTTAAAAGCCAGAAAGCCCTATTCAGATATCCTATAGACTCTGAGATCACAGATGCCAGCCTAGACTACTTTATCCAGTAAAGCTTTCAATTACCATAGATAGAGAAAACAAAAGAAAATTCAATGACACATCCAAATTCAAACAATATCTATCCACAAATCCAGCCCTACAGACGATGCTAGAAGGAAAACTCCAACCTGAGAAGGATAACTACACCCATGGAAACACAGGAAATAAAAAACTTCACCCCACCAGAATCAAAAGAAAGGAGACACAAATACTTTCATACACGCACACACGTGCGCGCATGCACACACACACACACATTAATACAACCAACAACTAAAAAATAACAGGACCTAACAATCATTTGTCCTTGATATCTCTCAATATCAATGGACTCAATTAACCAATAAGAAGACACAAACTAACAGAATGGATTCAAAAACAGGATCCATCCTTCTGCTGAATATAAGAAATACACCTTAACATCAAAGATAAACATTACCTTAGAGTAATGGGAAAAGATTTTCCAAGCAAATGGACCAAGAAGCAAGCCTGAGTAGCCACTGTAATATCTAACAAAATAGACTTCAAACAGAATTAATCAAAAGAGATGGGGAAGGACACCTCATATTCATCAAAGGAAAAAAATCCACCAAGACAACATTTCAATTCTTAATCTCTATGCACCCAACACAAGTGCCTGCATCATGGGGTCCCAAGGTCATGCTTATCCAAAGTGGAGACAAGGAAGAACAAGAAAGAAACTCCAGACCTTGAAGAGTCCAGTACAATATGCTCAGAGCACTTCCCAGAGGACAGAGAATAAGATATTTATAAAAGTAAAGCTCTACAAGAGAGAGTGTAAATGAGAAAGAAGCTCTGAGATGAGAGCCATGTTTCAGACAAATGTTTGGGATGAATTTTTGTGGTGAAAACAGATTTCAGCTAGGAGCAGGGAAGAAGCAAGTTTTCAACTGCTTTTCCTGATCATGGAGCTAATGCTTCTTCCCACTGCTGGCAGCAGCCAGGGCATGAGAAAAAGAAACTACAATGTACTGTTCTATAAACTGAGTCTGTTGATGGCTTTTTGTGTGTGTGAAGCCCAAGTAGATCTTGTGTTTGAGGTATATGAAGAAGGGTATATGTTTTCCCAAAGTGGTGGTGAGAAAGAACACTAAACCTCCAGAATGTTTCAACTGGAGATTCTTCCCACTGGTCCAGGACCTACTGTTGTTGTGGAAGCCACAGCTTGGAGTCTAAAAGCTGATTAGTTAGTTAAACTGAACATTTTTTTTCTTTCTGCAAACCTGACTACAAGTAGTCCAGATACAGGTGATGGTAGTGAGAATGCCACCCATGAAAGGACCCTTCATGCAGAAAAAGTGACCAGGTTTATTTTTCCAGCAAACCATACTCTATCTTAAAGTTTGGAATATATTTCGTCAGACTCAGCACACAGAAACTTCCTCCAGAACTGGCTGTAGTTGTATCTCATGTTGCTAGCAGAACTTGGTACTGTAAAAATCACCAAAATGTTTCTGGTTTGAAGGCATGAAGGGGTCATGGAAAGCAACTGAGGCTTGGGAACTGTGAGAGGTCAGTAAAGGCCATTGGTAAAAGTGCAGCCTCAGTAAGCAGTTGAAGGCTCAGATTGAAAGGGTCATGTAAAGAAGCTGAGGCTTGCATGAAGAGAATTCAGGAGAGGCTCTTAGTGAAGGTTCAGCTCAGTGGCAGTTGAAAGCTCAGATTAAAGGGGTCATGCAGAGAAGATGAGGCTTGGCATCATGAAGAGAGCTATGAGAAACTATTGGAGAAAGTGCATCCCAGGGAAGCCAGTTGGAGCTTGGAAGACAAACCTTGTGTACTGCAGAGAGCAGAGCCAGATCCAAACCCTTTGGAAGAGCCCAGAAGATCGTGAGTGAATTCCAGATCATTTGACATTGATAATGTTTTTCTGCTGTCAAAAGACATTGTGAAAATCTTGATAGATAGTTGGTTTCATTGGGTCCTGTGCATTAGTAACATCATGATTATTTCTCTTGTAAATGGTTTTGCTGGTATAGCATTAAATTGTGATGTAGGGATAAAGAATTTCTTTTGGTTGGCTTGTACAGAAAAAAGAAGTTGTTGTAAAAGTTTGTTTTTAGTTATGTATAAAATAATTGTTTTTTCACTGTTGGGAGAGGGCTTCCTAGGTCTTTGCATTTTGTATTGCTTTCAGGTGTTAGATTCATGTGGGGTATGTTTGATTGCTAATGATCTGTATGTAGTATCAATAGAAAACCTAAGTAGTTCTGGATCAATAAAAACACCTGAGCTCAGATGCTCAGGGTTCCACTGTTCAGTATGGCACTAGACATGACCATGGAACATCTACAGCTGATAAATAACAACAGTGAAGTGTCAATGTACAAGGTTCAATAATAAAAATAAATCAGTAGCCCTCCTATATACAAATGACAACTGGGAAACAACTCTCTTTACAATAGCCAAAAATAACATAAAAAAAATCTGTGGTGATTCTAACTAAGCAAAGGAAATACTTGTATAACAAAAACTTCAAGACTTTGAAGAGAGAAGTTGAAGAAGATCTCAGAAGATGGAAAGATCTCCTGTGTACCCAGATTGATAGGGTCAACATAGTAAAAATGATCATCTGACCAAAACCAATCTATAGATTCAAAACAATCCCTATCAAAATCCTAGCACAATTCTTTACAGACCTTGAAAGGACAATACTCAATTTCATATGGAAAAACAAACAACAACAACAACAATAACAACAAACCATAATAGCTAAGATAACACTGAAAAATAAAAGATCTTCTGGTTGTATCACTATTTCTGATTTCAAACACTACTACAGAGCTACAATAAAAATCTTGTGGTACTGGTATAAAAACAGACATGTTGATCAATGGAACAGAATAGAAGATCCAGACATAAACCCACATACTTATGGATACTTGATCTTAGATAAAAAAAGCCAGAAATATAAAATGGTACAAAGAAAGCATCATTAACTAATGATGCTAGTCTAATTTGATGTCTACATGCAAATGCATGCAAATTGATCCATATTTATCACCATGCACAAAACTCAAGTCCAAAGTGGATCAAGGACCTCAACCTAAAACCAGATACACTAACCAGATAGAAGAGAAAGTGGGGAATAACCTTGCACACATTGGCACCAGAGTCAAATTTCTGAACAGAATATGAATAGTTAAGACACTAGGATCAACTAGTAATAAATGGGACCTCATGACACTGAAAAGTTTCTGTAAGGCAAAGGACACTTTTGACAAAATGACAAAATGGGCAACTACAGAATGGGAAATATTTTCACCAACTCCACTTCTGATAGAGGGCTAATATCCAAAATACATAAAGAACTCAGGAAACTAGACATCAACAAAGCAAATAATCTAATTAAAAATGGGATATAGATCTAAACAATGAATTCTCAAAAGAGAAATCTCAAATGGCTGAGAAACATCTAAAGAAATGTTAGACATCCTTAACCATCTGGGAAATGCAAATCAAACCACTTTAAGATTCCATCTTACACCTATCAGACTGACTAAGATCAATAACACAAAAGATAGCTTATGCTGGCAAAGTTTTTGATTAAGGGGAACACTCCTTCATTGTTGGTTGGGATGCAAACTTGTACAGCCACTATGGAAATCAATATAGCAATTCCTTAGGAAATTGGAAATTTACTTACTTCAAAATGCAACTATACCACTCCTGGGCATATACCCAAAGGATATTCCATACCACCACAAGGACACTTGTTCATAGCAGCTTTATTCATAATAGCCATAAATTGTAAACAACCTAGATACCCTCAACTGAAGAAAGGATAAAGAAATTGTGGTGCATTTGTACAATGCAGTATTCCTCAGCTATTTAAAAAATGACATCAGGAAATTTCCAGGGAAATTGGTGGAACCAGAAAAAATCATCCTGAGTCAGGTAATACAGACCCAGAAAGACAAATAGAGTATGTACTCACTTATAAGTGGATATTAACTGTGAAGCAAAGGAGAAAGGTACTAGTATCCACAGACTTAGAGAAAGTATGCAACAAGGAGGGCCCCAGTCAGAACACAGAGACTGCTCCCATAAAGTGGAAATAATACAGATTGTGCAGATGGGCTGGGAGAGGATGGAAATGGGAGTGGAGGGGACCAGGAGCAGGAGAGGACAGAGGGAGAAAATATGTGGAGACATAACAATACTTGGAAGACAATTAGAAAATGATCAGGAGACCTAGTGTAGTGGAAACTCTTAGTAATCTACAAGGGAGACCCTAACAAGGATCCCTAGTAATCTGGGATAGGGAGCCTGAACAGATTCCTGTGACCAGGCAAGGCTTCCAGTGGTGAGACTGGGACACCATGCTCTCTGCAAATCCTATTTCACAAAGGGCAGAACCTCATACCAAAGGAGGGAACCACTGCTTGAATCTGCTGAGCAGGCCAGAAAACTAGAGACAGGATAACCCGGGGAAGATTTCTAATGGTGTCACACTCTGCTCATAGATTGGCACTTAGCACTGTCCTCACCAGAGAGCAGCTGATAGGAACATCTTAGAGGCCCAGGACCAAACATCATGCAGTGATCAGGGAACACTGCAGAAGAGGGAGAGGAGGGATTGTGGGTACAAGAGGGATTGTGGACACCAGGAGAAAAAGCCCAGAGTGTCAACTGACTAGCACTCTTAGGGGCCCACAGAGACTGAAGGGACAGACATGGAACCTGCATGATCCCCTAAATAAATCTTATGGCTATCTGGATTGATGTTATTGAAAATCATCTACAGGTTGGAGTTGGGTAGTCTTTTACCCTTTTACCTGCCCTTAGGACCCTTTTGCTACTGTCAGGTTACCTGTCCTGGCCTTGTCCCATCTTGTTATGCCTTTCCCTGATTGAGCAGTAACCTGGGTGGACAGTTCTTTTCTTGGGAGAAGCAGGGGGAATATTTGTAGGTAGTTATGGGGGCGGGTAGATCTGGAGGAGATGGGGTATGGGAGAGCTAGAGGGGTGGAGGGAGGGGAGGAGGGGTCAGGATATATTGTATAAGTTGTATGAGAGAAGAAAAAAAAAAAGAATAATTAACCTTCAGTTCTCTGAAAGAATATCAAATTCAACTTCTGCATTATATTTTTATAGATCGTTTTTTACTAACATAGGGAACTTAAACTACTCTTAGTTAATTGAGAAGAAAGTTTAAATTATTTTGGAATTTCTCAAATTCTATTTCTTTATCTATTGATATCTGGTCATATGGTTTTAATTAAATGATTAAATGATTTTACTTAAAATTTTAGCTTAATCCATTCCAGTCTTAGATATCTATAATCAATCATACCTGATGTATAATTATTTTGTACATTCTTGGATTTGACTTATAAATATTATGTTGTGAATTTTTAAATTTTATTCACCAGTGATACTGTTTTGTAGCTTTCCATTCCTGCAATACCATTGTTTGGTTTTGATATTAGAGAAATCCTTGATTGAGAATTAATTTTATTCCTTCTCTTTTCTTTTAGAGGTTATATAATTTATTTCTTAGAAACAAACTGACTACTCAATCCATCTGAACTTGCTGATTTCTATTTAGGAAATATATTATTAATTCAGTTTCTTTTATCACTTTATTCTTATTCAGAATATCAATATTTCTGTTTGTATAATGTGGTGTCCCATGTGACATCAAAGAGTTATGATTTTTTTAATGACCATGGAATCAATACTGATAGTCACTCATCCTTTATAAGGATAGCCACCCATTCTTTTAAAATAATAAATGGTATCTCCTTCCTTGTGGTTCTCTTAGAAACAATTTTATCAATTTTATTGATCTTTTCAAGGTTCCAGGTTCTGGTTTCATTGACTTTCTTTACTGAATTTTTATAAGGTAATTGATTTTTTTCTGTACTTTTTCTTCTTCTTTACTTACATTTGCTTTATGTACCTCTTGTCATTAGTTATGTAGTTTCCTAAAGTGGGGATAAAGATTATTAGATTCAGGTATTTGTTATTTTCTGACATATGTATTCAATATTACATTTTTTCATTATCATATATGTTCGCTGTGTTAAATTTTTTATAAATGTGCTTTCATTTTTGTATTTTTGTTCAAAACATTAAAAAATATATTTGGGGAATTTTTTGACTCAAAGGCAATTTAGAACCGCATCATCTAAACTGTGTTAGGGTAAGGGTTTTCTAGCCATCACCAGATCACGTTTTAGTTTAATACCACTATGATCTGCTACAATTTAGATTTGAAATATTTCCCAAACACTCTTGTGCTAAAATCTTGATCTCCAAATTGATACGTAAAGGACAGCAATAGCATTAAGAGCATGTAGTCTTCAGGTCATTAAAAGTGTGTATGGCCTTAAAGGAATTTACGGATTCTCATGTCTTTCTCATTTCCCCTACAATTCCCCACCACAAAGTGTTTTTGCACCACTATGATATGCTACCATACCACAAGATTAAACCAACAGAACTAAGTGGTTATACACTGAAGTCTCTAGAAGTGCATTCTTTACTAAATCTTTGCTGTTTACAATTTAATGTCAGATATTTGCTACAGTTATGGATAATTGACTAACACATTGTTTAAGACTATTGTATCATTTCTGTTTTTAATGTGTTAAGGTATATTCTCCAATATAGTCTATGATCTATTTTGATGAATGTTCTATGGAAGCATGAAAAGACTGCATTCTCTTGATGTTGGATGAACTGTTCTATAAATGTCAATTAGATCCAGCTGATTGATGGTGCTGTTCAGTTCAACTATATCTGTACTGATTTTCTGCCTCCTGCACCTGTCAATTACTGATAGAAACAGTTCTAAAGTCTCTAACTGAACAGTGAGTTTATCTCTTTTTCTCTGAAGTTTTATCAGCTATTGTTTCACATGGTTTCATGCTTTGATGTTAAATACATAGACATGTAGGACTGCTATATCTTTTTACAGAATAGTTATTTGAAAATTTCCTCATACTCCTGATGGTCTTCTTTTTTTCTAATATTTTTTTATCTACATGTTAATGCAGTTATGTGTGCTTCTTGGTTAACATTTAATGTTTATATTTCGATTTTATTATGTTTCTTTTTATTTAAAGATATTTATTATAAGCAATACATAATGCAATTGATATACCATTTTACTGTTATACTGTTTTACCAATCTGACAGTATTTATCTTTCTACTAATATATTTTATTTAAAACATTCTTAATTACAATTACCAAATGTCACACACAAGTTTGAGATAGAAGCTGATTGAGAAAAAAAAGCACATACATTTTAAATTTCTAATATTTCACAATAAAGCAAAGGATGAAAATCATTTTAGTAGCTGGTAAGAAGAGCCTTCTTTATACATGATTGACTACATTCTAATAACCTGAGCCCTTGCTTTCTTGGATTCCTGCTTCACCTCCTGAATATGCACAAACTCTTCTTTATGAATCGCTTTATGAATGTGGCTCGTATAGAATTAACAATATATATTCATATATATGTGTATATACGTGTACACACTCACACCCACACACCCACATCTCTTTAGAAGTAACTTAAATTCTTTTCAAACAACCCTAAACTGCTTCAATGCTAGCATTACAGACATAGGGAGAAGGTTCTAAAATCTCCTGTTTAATCACTTATAGCTCTGTTGTCATTAATTTCATTAATTTATATTCTATAATCAATACATTGATTGTTATAAATTAATTTTCTAGAATTATAATGTATAATAATAAAAATAAAATATTTCATTTTACTTTTATGCATTCCATCTTTTATGCTCACCTTTTTATGCACATATGGGGTTCTGACCTAAATCGATTTTTTTGTTGTTTTTGTTTTTGAGTAAAATTATATAGCCTTTGATTAAGAGAGTTCTACAATAAGTATATTCTCATCATTTTTCTTTCTTCATCAAAGACTTACTTCACTTTTAGTCTAACTTCATTTTAATTAAATTAAAATTCTCAGATAATAAAAACAAGCATTTAAAGTGTACAATTCTGTGGCATTCAGTACAGTATATTTGCAACAGTCTTCTGTATTTAGTATCAAAACATTTTTTTAAATCACAGCAATATGAACCTCACACAAATGCCATGTTGTTTTATATCCAGAAGGCTCCTACCAGAAGCCAAACAGATAGAACCATATGACCTTTATTTTCAGCCTTCCAAATAACAAGCTACAATAAATCATGTATATAAATTCAGATATTTTGTTACAGTAACACAAACCTAATAAATCATTCAGTCATCCTGATAGTAATGAAATGGTACCCCATTGTGGTTTTGATTTTCACTTTCATTATGATTGATGGTGTTTTTAGCCTATGTTTTGTATCTTTCTGAGAGCAATGCCTACCTGGGTCCTTTGTCCCTGTATGGACCGAATTATTTGTCTTTTTAATATGGGGTTTCCAGAGACATTAATGAAGTTGTATGAGTTCTTGATACATACCAGATTGGTATCTCTTCTCAGATATAAGAGTCACAACTTTTATTATATTATTTCTTAATAATTTCAACAAGCATATAATGTATTTTGATAACCTCTTATCCCTCTCCTCGTCTTCAGTTCTTCCCATATCTTCCCTATCAGTTTTCCCTCCTGTATCATGTGCTCATTTTGTAAACCTACTGATTCCACTTAACGTTGCATTTTATGCATATGGACCTAGGGTATCTACTGGAATATAAGTAGACTCTCAGTGACTGTACTCCTGAAGAAAAATGTCTCTCTGTTCTCCCAAATTTGTATAACTAACATACACACACATTCACAATATTTAAATATAACTGAATAGCTATAATTAAGATTTCTGGAAACAAATTTCATGCTCAAAAGTTTTAGATTTGTTTACTCATTTTTATTATCCATCCCTATTGCTCTATATAAAATAGTCAATTTCTGCCAATGGTCATAATGATTTATTCCTATGGTGTTTTCATGAAACTTTTGTGTTTAACTGTCATATTAAGTCCCTTATTTATTTTGAAATATATTTTGCTGATTTTTTTTCACATATTAGAACAAATTTTCACCTTTGTATATTGATTCATATTAATACTATAACTGCATTTTACAATAGACACTGTTTCACTGTTGAATGATTTTATTACCATATGCATTGGTCTTTTACCCACCTCGTGCGAAGATAAAGTACATTTATAGGTCAGTTAAGTCTTTAGCAAAGTATTAGTAATTTGTTTAGAGGCAGGATTTTGTTAAACATAACATAATGCTCTGAATATGCTCTGAACATATTTCAAAATGTTTGCTTTTCTGTTGAGATTGTTTGAAAGTGGTTATTTCTTCCTCTTTTCTCATGGACATAGAGTTTTTTACAATAATTACTTGGTGAGAATATTGGAGGCAAGCTCATAAAAGTGAAATCTAAAGTTAGAGTAGGTCTCCAGTTGTTAATGTTCAAGATAGTCTATACTCATTGTCCATAAATAAATCAATTACTGCTTAAATGTACCTCCTACATCATGGACCCACTGGTTCGCACTCTCAGAAAGCTGTAATTCTTGTAATACTTATAATACACACACACACACACACACACACACACACACACACACACACACACACACACATATATTTATCACATATTCTGTGAGTAGAATATGTTTCCTATTTTTCAGACAGATTCTTATCTCTGGTTTTTGCATTGATGAGCATCTTGTCCCTGTTTTTAATTTTTGTTATTACCTTCTGAGCTTTTGAAATTCATTTTTGAAAGTTCTTGCCTTTGCCAATACTTTGAAATGGTTTGTTTTTTTTCTGGCACTTTCAAAGTTTGAGATTTACATTAAGATTATTGAATAAATTTTTGTGCACAATAACAGACAGACATTTTCTTTTATTCTTTACACGTGGCAACCCAATTTCAAAAATGTATTTATTGGAGGCGGCATTTTCTCCAATGTGTGTTTTTTATATTCTAATGCATTGATCCATATATTTGTTTCTGTATAAGTACCAGGTTGCTTTTTATACTATATATCTGTAATAATATTTGAAATAAGGTTTTGTGATACCTATCACATTACTCTTTATTCTCAGAATTGTTTCAGCTCTATTTACAGAATTTAATGCTGTTATATGGATTATAAGAACTTATTTTATTTCAATTAAAATTGCCATTAAAATTTTGATAATCTTTGTATGAAATCTGTAGACTCATTTTAGAAATAACATGTTTGTGAATAAGTAAAATTAATATGAGATAAGAATTATTTAGGTGGAGGATAATAAGACTTAAACTTTTTTTTAAAAATACTAACATTGAGGGAAGAAATGGGTCAGCAGTTAAGAACAAGGCAAGATATTCTCATGCTTACATGTGTTATAACATCAAAATTGTTATAGTGGTAATCAGTCTCCGAGTACTCTGTGAGCTCCAGAGATGCAAATCCATTCTTGTTACTAAAAACCTGGTTTAAAAAAATAAAAACTCATTCCTGGGTAGATTGGAGACCTGGGGAGATTTACTACTATTGTCTGACTAAATTAAACTAATGTCTGACACCCTTCTAAGTATCAATGTGTATGCCCATATACAAATTATACTCTCAGACCTAGTCAGAGAAGCCTCAGTTTTGAGTGGAAATGCTGACTGTGCCTATTTCTCATGGTGATTACTTATTAGACTTTAAAGATAAATGTAATCTATCTATCACTTGGTAGAGCAGCCTCAAAAATGATGTGGATGATGATGATGATGATGATGATGATGATGACAATGATGATAAATAAAAATGGTTTAAATGGACTTACGGTTCTGATTATGATAAAGTAGCTTATATGAAATAGTATGCCTATTAAAAAATCCTTTTTTTGTTTTTTGAGATAGGATTTATCTGTGTAGTCCTGGTTGTCCTGAACTCACTTTGTAGACCAGTTTGGTCTCAAACACACAGAGATCCACCTGCCTCTGCACCCGTAGTGTTGTGATTAAAAGGCATATGCCACCACTGCCCAGCTCCATAAAAATTAAAATCTTAAGGAGCCATATTTTGTAACAATATTCAAGTGCATTCCCTGAAATCTACCAAATCAGACTTCAGTTGAACCTCACAAATCCTGAAATGTCAAATTCTTTGATACAAAATAGTGAATGCAAGAGAAATGAGTAGATAGTCCTAATTTGAATTTTTCTTATAAAATTTTATCAGTCCTTCAGAGACTCAATATTGATTATTGATTTGAAGGACTAAAATGATTTCAATTCACAGGTAACTGATGTGATTCAGGGGACATAAATATTGTGTAACCCAGACATTCCTTAAAATAGCTACTCACTTGCTTCATTTTGCCAGTCAGTCTTATGATTTCGAGAATAGTCCACCGTACCCATACCTGTGAATTATACTATAGAACGAGTGAAGGTAGCAAAGGAGAAAAGAATGCTCTAATTATATAAATGTGGTCAGTTTTTAAAATTTTTCTAGTAGGAAAATTAAAAATGAAAAGCCTTATTTTCAATGGAAACTGTAATAAGATTGGAGAGCATGCAACTTCAGGAAGAAACATTTAAAGTATTAATACATGATTTTTAACATGTTGAAGCAGTTTTAGATTATGGTGGCTCATGTCACAAGAAAAACCCTAAGAAAATAATAAGAATATGATGCTGTTGTGGAAGTTTATTTTTAGGTATGTATAAAATAATTGTTTTATGCACTGTTGAGTGAGGGGCTGCATGGCTCTTGGCACTTTGCATTGTCTGCTGGTCTTGGATTTATGTGGGGGATGTTTGATTGCTAATGATCTGCATGTGCTATAAGTAGAACACCTTAGGAGTTCTGAATCAATAAAAACACTTGAGCTCAGACACTCAGAGTTCCACTGTCCAACATGTTAATGGCCAGGATGGTGGATACCTCTGCTGAGATCTGGCAGAGTTCACACCAATGGATATGCCTCCATTTCTTCTTGGCTGAACCACCACAGTAGGTGTACTGCTACATGATTTTTAAAGTTAGTAACATAGAAATCAGGATAAATCGAGGCATTAATGAACATTGTCATTATACATATTGATTTATACAGTGGTTGAAATTTGGAGAGCAGCTATTCTACACATTTGAGAGTAAGCGAGTAAATTGCCTAGGAGTCACTTATGGCAAAGCAAGTATTCAGGTCTCCACATTTAACAATAAGAAAATTACCACTGTGTGAAGTTTCAAAAGATATTACAAAAGGAAGCATGGTAGCCTAGACAAAAGAAAATATTGACTAGCTGCTCAGGCTTTTAATGAGAAGCAACTGGCCTTTCTCTTTGGAACAAAGTAGAATGAAATATCAAAGTGACTAACCACAGCAATATGGGGAAAATTGCAAATGGTCAGATACAGGTAAGACTGTGGTTACAACACTAATATAAAGCATGCAGAAAAATGACCTTCCACAACCAATGTCTGATGCTATAATGATATTATGGACTAACAATATTAGGGGTTCTATAACACTTAAACTGAAAAAAATATTTGGTTATTTTTTCATTAAAGATAAGCAATAATATCCCATCTGTGTCAACCTTCATGTCTTTGTATCAAGAAATAAAATATACAAAACTATATTCTAATGGTAATAAAAGAAATATAGATAAAAATTACAATGTTTTGAGTATATTAACTTATTAGATTTATCCATTTTTCTTCTTTATATCATATCAGGGACTCTATATGGAGGATTATAAATGAGCACCTCTGAATAATGAAGGCATTAATGAAACAACAGAGGCTGTACCTCCATCTGCTCTTTTGTTCAGTTTGCCATATAAATTACGTAGTAGAATAAGAACCAAGGAGTAATGATTGATCCAAACTAGGGCATACAGCTCTATAAAATCTTATCATATTTGATTTGTACAAGTTTCTGTAATAAGAAAAGGACATTTCCAAACAGAAAAATAAGATAATAATGTATCTTCATGAAGTTTACTAACCAAAAATAAGGTGAATCATATTTAGTTGTTTACTGTTATTACTATTATTATTATTGAAAATAGGTATTGAAAATACATCTGAACACAGATTTCTTTCCTTCAACTCTTCCCAGCTTCTTCCCACCTCTCCTCTCCTCTCCTCAAGATCCATTTCTGCTCCAGGAGATATCAGTCAAATATGACATAATAAGATACAATAAGAAAAAGCACAAACCCTCATGTTGAAGCTGGATGAGACAACTCAGTAGGAAGAAAAGTCCAGGCAAAGTGGTCAGGGACATCTTTATTCCAATTGTTAGGAGTCTCACAAAAACACAAATTTAAAAGTCCTGACTTATATGAAGAGCATCTGGTACAGACCCATGCAGACTCCATGGTTGCCACTTCAGTCTCATCAAGCCCAATTGAGCCCTTCATTTTTTGATTCAATTGGCCATGTTTTCCTGGTTTCCTTGATCCACTCTGGCCCCTACAACCTTTCTTCCCCCTCTTCTTCAGGTTTCCCAATTTTCAAGGCAAGAGACCAAAATGGGGACCTCCAATTTAGACTCTCTTTCCACATAATGTCTGGCTGTGGGTCTCTGGGTTTTCTCCCAACTGCTGCCAGAGGAAGGCCCCCTGATGGTGTTTGGACAAGGTACAGAACTATGAGTATAGCAGAATATCACCAGGAAACATTTAATTTAGTTAATTTATTTTTTGCCAGTTGTGTTTGGTTTTACCCTAGGTCTTTGGGCAATCCATTCTCCAGTTCCTGGACATCCAGGTAGGGTTGGATAGGGGTTGTGTTTTATGGAGTAGGCCTCATGTTAAGTCAGTCATTGATTGGGCATTTTCACAAGCTCCTCACTCCCATTGCCCCAACACATCTTGCAGGCAGAAAAGATTATAGGTGAAGGTTTTGTGGGTGATGTGGTGTTCCATTCCCACTTCTGGAAACCTTGCCTTGTAACAGAAGGTGGCTAGTACATGTTCTATATTTTCCATTACTAGAAGTCATCACTAGGGTCACCCACATACCAGGAAGTTTATACTGCATTAGGTTTACACTTTGCCTCCCAAATGCTCCCAAATTCATCTGTCTTTCATCATATTCTCTCCATCTGCTATACCTGTTCCCTCCAGTTCCTGTCCACAACAGCCCCCAGCCTACCAGCAAAATCAATTCTATTTTCCCTCCCCAGGGAGATCCATGAATTCCCACCCAGAGCCCTACTTCTTACCTAGGCTCTCTAGGTTTGTGGTTTGTAGCACAATTATTCCTCAATTAACAGTTAATTTCCACTTATAAGTGAATTCATACCATGTTTGTCTTTTCGGGTTTGGGTTACCCTTAGGGTGATTTTGCTGCCTGCAAATTTCATGTAATTTTTAACAGCTGATTAATACTCCATTGTATAAATGTATCACATTTTCTGTATACATTATTCTGTTGAGGGGCATCTAGATAATTTTAAGTTTCTGGCTATTATGAATAAAGATACTATGAACATAGTTGAGCAAGTGTCCTTGTGGTATGTCCTTTGGGTATATGCCCAAGAGTGATGTAGTTGTGTTTCAAGGAAAATCAATTCCCAATTTTTTGAGCAACCACCATATTGATTTCCTTAGTGCCTGTACAAGTTTGTACCAACACCAGCAGCAATGGAAGAGTGTTCCCCTTGCTCCACATTTGTGCCAGCATGAGCTATCACTTGTGTTATTGATCTTAGCCATTCTGAAAGGTGTAAGATGGAATCTCAGAGGAGTTTTGGTTTTTATTTCCCTGATAGCTAAGGATGTCGAACATTTAATTGTTCCTCAATGAATTGACATTCCTCTATTGAGAATTAGCCATTTAAATCTGAACCCAGTTTTTAATTGGCTTATTTGTTCTCTTAATATCCAGCTTTTAAAATTCATTGTATATTTTAGATATTGGCCTAGATATGGATTGGGTAAAAATCTTTTCCCATTCTATAGTCTTCTGCTTTCTCTGGTTGATAGTGTCCTTTGCCTTATAGACGGTTTTCAGTTTCTGGAGGTCCTATTTATTAGTCATTGATCTTAGTGCCTGCACTATTGGTTTTCTGTTCAGGAAACATTCTCTTGTGCCCATGTGTACAAAGCTACTCCCCACTTTCTAATAAAACCAGTTTTTCTGGTTTTATGTTGAACTGTTTGATCCACTTGGACTTGAATTTTGTGCAGGGTGATAAACATGGATCTATTTACATTTTTCTGCATGCAGACCTCCAGTGTGATTAGCACCATTTTTTGAAGATACTGTCTTCTTCTCCAGTGTGTAATTCTGTCTTCTTCTGAAAAATCGGTATCTCTAGGTGTATGGATTGATGTCTGGGTCTTTGATTCTATTCTATTGACCAATGTGTCTGTTTTTATGCCAATACTATATGCTTTTTATTACTATAGCTCAGTAGTACAGCTTGAAATCAAGGATAGTAATACATCTGACATTTCTTTAATTGTTCCAGAATATTTCACCTATTCTGGGATTTTGTGTTTCCATATGAATTTGAGAATTGTTCTTTTGAGCTCTATAAGGAATTGTTTTGGAATTTTGATGGGTATTGCATTGAATAGATGGGTTTTGGCTAGATGGCCATTTTTCTATGAGCATGGGAGTTCTTTCCATCTTCTGATACTGCCTTCATTTTTTTTCCATTAAAACACTGAAGTTTTTACATTCAAGTCTTTTACATGCTTGGTTAGAGTTATGCCAAGGCATATTTTCTGCTATTGGAGGGGTGTTGTTTCCCTGATTTATTTCTCAGTCCAATTGTCGTTTGTATATAGAAGGGAGAGACAATCTATTATCCAGCCACTTCACTGAAGTTATTTACCACCTTTAGGAATTCACTGGTGGAATTTTTGGGGTCACTTAAATATATTAGTCTATCATCTGTAAATCAAGATTGTTTTGACTTCTTTCTTTCCAATTTGTGTCCCCTAGATCTCATTGTGTTTTCTTATTGCTTTAGCTAGAACCTCAAGTAACTATATTGAAGAGATATGAAAAGAGGATACAATCTTGTATTGTTCCTGGTTTTATTGGAATTCCTTCGCATTTCTTTCAATTTAATTTGATGTCGGCTATGGGTTTGTTGTAAATTGCTTTCATTATATTTGGGTATGTTCCTTGTATCCGTAATCTCTCCAGGACTTATATCATGAGTGAGTGTTAGATTTTATCAAAGATTTTTGATCATCTAATGAGATAATTATGTGGTTTTTTATTTCAGTTTGTTTATATTGTGGATTACATTTACTATTTTCATATTTTGAACTACACCTGGGTCTCTGTGCTGAAGCCAACTTGATCATGGTGGATGAACTTTTTGATATGCTCTTAGATTTGGTTTGGGAGTGTTGTATTAAGGATGTTTGCATCTATATTCATGAGGGAAATTGGTCTGTAATTCTCTTTCTTTGTTTAATCTTTCTATACCTTGAGCATCAGGGTTACTGTGGCCTCATAAAATGGATTGGGCAGTATTTCTTCTGTGGTTACTTTGTGGAATAATTTGAAGAGTATTGGCATTGACTCTTCTTTGAACGTCTGGTAAAATTATTTGCTAAGACCATCAGGCCATGGGCTTTTATATGGTTGGGAGACTTTTAATGACTGCTTCTATATTTCCCAGGGGTTATAGTTCTACTTAAGTTGTTTATCGGATCTTTATTTAACTTTGGTAGATGGCATCTATTGAGAAAAATAACCATTTCTTTGAGATTTTCCAAATTTGTGGAGTACAGGTTTTTAAAGTATGTCCTAATGATTCTTGGAATCTCCTTGTGTCTGTGGTTATATCCTCCTTTTTGCTTCTGATGTTGTTAATTTGGATATTTGCTCTCCATCTTTTAGTTAGATTGGATTTGTCTAACTTGATTTTCTTTCTCTGTTTCACTGATAATTTGTATTGTTATCTTTGTTTCAATTTCATTGATTTTTATCCTCTGATTATGTTCTGCCATCTACTTCTCTAAGGAGTACTTAATTCATTTTGTTCTAGAGGTTTCATGCTTCTGTTAAGTTGCCAGTGTAGCTGTATATATCAGATGTTGATGTGGATTCACCAGGTGTAGATGTTGATTCAGGGCAGAGAAAGTTTATTATTTTGTCTAATTAAATCACTGGTTCTTAGCTTGGAGTCCTGGAGCCCTTGAATGTTTTTTGCTCTTTACAATCTAGTCTTGATCTTTGAAGTGTTGAGATATCCAGCTTTAATTCATAGAGGTCTGATAGTATTCAGAGGGTTTTTTCAATTATTTTGTATGTGTTGATACTTGCTATGTGGTCAGTTTTGGAGAAAGTTTTGTGAGATGCAGAGAATAAAGTATATTCTTTTGTGTTTGAGTGAAATGTTCCATAGATATCTGTTAGTTACACTTATTTTATTCCTTTTGTTGGCTCTGATATTTCTCTGTTTAGTTTTCATATGGATGTTCTGTCCATTGGTGAGAGTGGGGTATTTTGGCCTCTCACTATCAGTGTGTGAAGGTCAATATGTGATTTAAGCTGCAGTAGTGTTTTTTTTTAACACATATGAATACCCTTGTGTTGGAGGCATAGATGTTAAGAATTGAAATATTGTCTTAGTAGATCTTTCCTTTCATAAGTATGAAGTATCTTTCCCACCTCTTGTGATTAACTTAGATTTGAAGTTTATTTGGTGAGATATTAGAATGGCCACACCAGCTTTCTTCTAAGGTCCATTTGCTTGGAATATCATTTCCCAACCCTTTATCCTGAGGTAATATCTATCTTTGATGTTGAAGTGTGATTCTTATATGCAGCAGAAGGAAGGGTCCTATTTCCATTGTTTGCATTATTGGATCCCAACAGAATACATTCTGTTAGTCTGTGTCTTTTTATTGCAGAGTTGAAACCATTGACATTGAGTGAAATTAATGAACAATGACTGGTAATTCATTTTATTTGTCATCATTGTTGTTCGTAGTGGTAGTGTGTGTGTGTGTGTGTCTGAGAGAGAGAGAGAGAGAGAGAGAGAGAGAGAAAGTATTTATTGTTTATTGGTTTGTTGGTATGAGATTATTTATTTATTGTGTTTTCATAGGTGTACTTCACCTCTTTGGGTTGGAGTTTTCCTTCTAGAACCTTCCATAGGGCTAGATTTTGTCAGTGTTAAATATCACAGAGACAATCAAATGATGAGAGCAGCCTCAAAATGCAAAGCTTCAAAAAGAAGGACAGCAAGGCACAGCCTTCGAAGAGACTGACCCAGCACTGCTTCTCCAAAGCATATTTATTGATAGTTACACAGAAACCAATTTTGGCATGGGCAAAATTTCACACACCAAACCTCTGATCAAAATATTGCTTCAAGGAACAATACAACCCACACAAAACTACAATCCCTGTTCTCAATGATCAATAGAATTAGATGTCCAGGTGTGCCAGGAGTGTGATGTGAGCAGGTTATATTGGGAGTTATAAGTCTTGAAAAAAACAACTGTATCAATTATAGAAAACAAGTATTGATTAATCATAGATTTCTTCAAAGCCCAATCATATCTAAAAACAATTTCTTCACATCTAATATTTAAGCCAAGTACGCAAGCTTGCTAACTTCTTGTGACAAGATTTTGGGATAGAAATTATTTAAATTTGGCTTTATCAAGGAATATCTTGTTTTCTCTATCTATGAAAATTGAAGATTTAGCTGAGTATAGTAGGCTGGCCTCATATCTGTGGCCTCTTAAAATCTGCATCACACCTATCCATGCCCTTTTGGCTTTTAGAGTCTCTATTCAGAATTCTGGTGTAATTCTAATAAGTCTGCTTTATATGGTATTTGATTTGTTTCCCTTGAAGCTTTTAATATTCTTTGGTTTCTATGTTTAGTATTTTGGGTATTCTGTAGGGAGGTGAATTTCCTTTTGGTCCAATTTGTTTGGTGTTCTATATGCTTCTTTTACCTGTATGTTTATCTCCTTCTTTAGGTTAGGAAAATTTTCTATGATTTTGTTGTATGTAATTTCTGGGCCTTTGAGCTGGGATTCTTCTTCTTCCTCTATTCCTATTATTCTTAGATTTGGTCGTTTGATAGTATCCCAGATTTCCTGGATATTTTCTGCCAGAAAAATTTAAATTTAATATTTTTCTTTTGCCAATATATCTATCTCTTCTATTGTATCTTCAATGATCAAGATTCTTTGTTCCATCTCTTGTATTCTGTTAGTGTAGCTTGCCTCTGTTATTCCTGTTTGAATTCTTAAATTTCTGATTTCCAGAATTTCCTAAGTTTGTATTTTCTTTATTGCTTCTATTTCCATTATCAGGTCTTGATTAGTTTTCTTCATATCCTTCCACTGTGATTTCTTGTCTTTAAGGGATTTATTCATTTCTTCTAATTGTTTTATGTATTTGTGTATGTTTGTGAATGTCTTTAAGTTATTTATTCACTTCCACTCTAAGGACCTATATCATCTTCACAAAGTTGGTTCTAGAGTCATTTTCTTGTGCTTCAGCTATGTTGGATTATTCAGGGTCTATTGTGGTAAGAAGTTTGTGCTTGGATGTAGACATATTGTCCTGGCTATTATTGATTGTGTTCTTTTGAGATTGTCTAGGCATCTGAGTTTAAAGTGATTATAGGTCCATGTGCTGATAGCTGTATTTGTCTTTGTTGTGTGGATGTATCATTCCTTGGTTACTGTTTCCTATCTGGGTTCTCAGAGAGTATGTTGGATGAGTGGTTTCTCTTTCCTCTCACATAGAGCTGGTGTGCTTAAGGGGAATACTTGATGATGTTACAGGCTGGGGGAAGGGAGGTGTGAATGGGCAGAGAGGTAGATATAGCTGGTGTTCCATTGCTAGGAAAGAACTTTAGAATTAGCTCTGTGGGAACAGAGAGCATGGGAAATATGTGTGGGCTGGTGGTGGACCTGGTTTTCTTTCAGGCATGGCCTGGTGCTGAGCAGGGCATGTCTACCTTAGTTGGGGGATGGGACACAGCCACAAGGCTGGGGTGAAGACTGACAATTGGATCTGGGGGAAACAAACTGAGAGAGTAGGGAAGATCTGAGGGCAGGCAGCTTACCTCTTCTGGATGGTCATTTACTTCTGGTTTTCCAGTACCCCAGAGATTTAGTTTTTATTTAGTAAGTTATTTGTCAAAAGTAGACCCTACATGCACTCAGATAAAAATACCAATAAAAGGAAGTAAAAATTATGATGCAATCACCAAATTTCAAATGATTTAAATAAGTACTTTTAAAAGTTGATTTCAACAACAAATTTTTGTTAAGCAATCAATATGAATTGGTCTGTGGTAATTAAGGTTGTAGCACTTAAAAACCATGCGGTGATATATGAGACACTTACAGTCTTGGAAAGACAGAATAGAATATATAGTAAATGTGATATAGTTGTATTATAACAACTGTATTATATAACAAGTATATTATAACAGGTAGTACAGTGTAAATACACACACACACACACATGCACACACATGCACGCACATGCATGCACACACACATACATACAAGCAGAAGAAATAGAGGCCACAAAAAATTTAGAACATGGTGATGATAGAAGCCTTACTGAGGAGATGATATTTCAGCTAAACCAACCTAGATAAGGAAGAAAGCTCTTTTATGATCCAGTGAATAGAAGTCTTGGCTCAGGAAACCAAAAGTTCTAAGCCCAGAAGTAGGAATAAACTTAATGTGGTAGAGGTCAACAAGGAGAGCAGTGTGGCTAGAACAAAGGGTACAGTGATAGGACCTGAGGTCCAAGGCATATCTCATTGTAAATTCTGGAACCTCTTTAAAATTTGTTCTCAGTTTTCACCTTTTAATCTGATCAGAGGAATAGCTGCAGATAGGTTTTCAGCAGAGATGCAACTTGCTCTTAAAGACTAAAAAGAATTCCTCTGTCCTGAAACAAAATTGCTCCTGAAAAACAGTGATAGCAAAAGTTATAGCTTAAAACTTTATTCTTGAAACTCTATATGGCACTATACAAGTGGAATTTTGTATGAAACAGAATGCGCAATCTTTTTATGTCATAATATAAAATTCAAATATTAGTTGAAATAGAATAGATGTTTGTCTAATACTATTGCATAAAGTGGAAGAAAATTGTTTGGCAGTTTAAAATGTTTTTGCTTTGGAAAATACATATTATAGTAAATATTGGTTAAGCAGTTCAGGTGTATAGTTCAGGGGGAAAGATCATGTTTAGCATGCAAAGTGACTAGACTTCAGTACCTAGGGCATTGCCTCATAAAGTATGTTCATTGAATTATTTGAACCTAGAGAAATATACTATTGACCAGCAACAAAAATAACCTGCGTGATGGGTGATATTGGTGGCAGAATGCTCAACCTAAATGGACTTCTATATCAAATCCCTGCCCAGGAAGCTCAGGTATCATTTTAGAAGAGTAGATGGAAATAGTGTAAGAGCCAGCAATGTTAGATGATGACAAGAAAACACCATATTTCAGACACAGAAGTGGAGTTGTATTTATAAACTCATAGAAGTTGTGAAAGTATGTCCAAGAAATATGCCACTTCAAAGCAGACTAAATCCCAGCACCAAGAAGAGAGGTAGACATTAAGTTTACCTAACATGAAGCCATCCTTAACAAAGGAGTTGTTGGTGATTGATAGCTGCTTAAAGAAGACGAGTAATTTTTCTTAGGAGTATAGCCCCTGGTAAAGCAGCCATAATCTAGTGGAAAGATACACATTAAAGAATATACGGGTAGCATGTATGGAATTGATAAGTAAAAAAATGGACAAAAATAGGTAGGGAAGTGGTAATAGATCTGGAAGGAATGGAAGGAGGGATGAAGGTGATCAAACCACATTGTATAAAAATCTCAAAGGAATTTTTTAAAATGTATCATATTGGCAAGAATGAGGAAAAAAGAAAACACTCAATCATTGCTGTTGGGAGTGCAAACTTGTACAGCCATTACCAAAATCAATGTGGCAAATTTTCAGGAAGATGGGTACCTGAAGATCCCAGCTATCTCACTCTTGGACATATATGCAAATGGTGCTTCATCCTACCACAGAAAACACTTGCTCAACCATGTTCAATACTGCTTTATTTATAATAGCCAGAAATTGGAAACCGACTAGATGTCATTATATGAGTTGATAAATAAAATGTGGTACATTTATACAAGAGAATATTACTCATCCATAAAAATAAAATCTTAAAAGTCTCAGATAAACACATAAAGCTACAAAAAATCATCCTGAGTAGGGTAACTCAGACTCAGAAAGGCAAATATGGTATGTATTTGCTTATATGTGGAAAATAGTTGTTCAGACTTTGATAAGTAACCTACGTTCTATATAAGCAAAGAGGTTAGGTATAGCGTTAGGAACCTGGGGGGGGTCTTCTTAGGAAGGAGAAATAGAACATATAGTTGTGTATAGATGTGGATGATATTGGGGTGAGAGAATAAAATATGGAGAGGAATGAATAGAAGGGCAAAGGATGGAATATGTGGAAGGAAATCAATAGAAAGTAAGGCCACAGGAGGAATTATATGGAAATGTAGTACATTAGAAGCTTTCTAAAAATATATATATATATAAAAGATATTGTGGTGAGCCTGACTCTGGGCCTAGACCCTGCTGTGAGCCTCTGGCTAAAATTGCCTAGTTCCTGTATTGGGAGATCTTTTGAGCAAAACTGAGTCATGAAAATATTAATGACTGCCCAAGAGCTGCTTGTTTACAGGGAAGCCAAAGCCCCCTGAAGGGATGTTTCTTCTCTGGCTAAACATTCAACTTCATCTGGAGAAGCTATTGTCCTAAGCATCTAACTCCACTGGAGAGAGGCTGTCTCCCCTAGGTAAACATCCCGCCTCAGCAGGGAAGATGTTTTGTTCTGATACCTATTTCCTTCAGGATGTTTTTACTTATGCACTGTCTCACCCTGTAATTAACACCATGGTTCTAATCCCTGTATCTGCATGTAGCCCCCTGATGAAAGGGGTATAAGATTGGAGAGAAAAATAAAATTTCAGCTCCATTCCATCTGAGCTCAATGATGCTGTGTGTGTCTGGTCTATTCCCTTCCCTTCGTGTTTCTTTTCCCCTCTCCTCATTAGACCCCTCAGTCTCACCCCCCATCCAGGTACTGTCTGACTTGCCAGGCCGGCCCTGGCAAGATATCTAAATGAAATCAACAAAAATGAGGGAGACAAGAGTTCCAATTGCACATATATCATCAACAAAAAAATTCTCAGTTCCAGGATTGGTTATATGAAATGAAGTTGTTGCCCAAAGGGTACCCATTGGAGCCCCCAACCAACCTAGGTTATTTCCAAAGCTAATAGCTAATCTCTAGAAACTAATGCAAGACACTATTGCTTAAAGACAGCACTTATATGAGAAAAGAGCTAGTACCTACCTAGAAGCTTCACCCTTACTTGGTATTAGAAGTACTCTAGCTGCTACCAGGAAGTAAAATAGAGCCAAGTCTAGTGCTCAAAGAGATAATATTTTTAAAGCCTGATTCCAAATGGAATAAAGGAGTGGTAACCGAAGGGCAAGACTTCTAACTTGTCAAAATATTTAGCTGTAGATTCAGGGCAAAAAACTGTGTGTTC
The DNA here is from genome assembly GCA_026225945.1 of Cricetomys ansorgei. NCBI lineage: Eukaryota > Metazoa > Chordata > Mammalia > Rodentia > Nesomyidae > Cricetomys > Cricetomys ansorgei. The sequence goes on along the minus strand of JAMJFZ010002863.1, from coordinate 2,173,356 downwards.
TTTGACTAATTAAATTCTTGGTTTCCAGTCCTGGAAGCCTGGAACATTTTGGCCCCTGTAAATCTAAAACATTTAAGCCAGGAACTGGAAGGTTTCAGCCTCCATACAGTCTGAAACATTTATGCCTCCAAGATTTACTGTTGACTGTGTCACTCTGACCAGCTCTTTCTGAACTCACAGCTATACTGAATTCTGACTCTTCTGGTTGTCTGATTCAACTCATTTACTGTTCTCGTTCAAAGTCTTCTCCAAGTTGCTGGTTCAAACTGACCTTCTGAGCTGGTTGACTATTTCTGGTGGAGCTCTTCTGACTCTGACAGACTCCGATTGACTCCTGAAACTTCGCTGACTGAACTGCTCTGCTCAGCTTCAAACTGACTCACTCTTCCAGTCTAATACTGACTTCTGCCAAACTGCCTGCCTTTGTGTCTCTGCCTCAGACTCCTCAGATTGTTTCTGTAATTGATTGCTTCTGAGTCTTGTCTCTTAATGCTCTTGTCTTCCAGCACTGCTTTCTCTCTGCCAAGTGCTGGGATTAGAGGCAGGAACCACCATCACTGCTGTTGGATTAAATGATTAAACATTCTTCTACAAAATGGTACTAAAGAAAAGCTGAAGGAAATCATCAAAAACAGAAAGCTGTTGCAGATGTAATTGAATGAGGGGTCCATGCTACATCCTCAAGAAGCAGCAGAACTTGGCAGCTTCAGCCATGTAGTTCTTGCTTTAGAATCAAAGATATAAAAAAGGGTTGTGGAATCTCCCTACACTGCTAAGGAAAGCTGTTGAGGCCAGCCAAGTGACAAGGGTGTTGCTGCATGGAGGCCCAGAGAAGCTATTGCATGAACTTAGAATGTGAAGTCTTGATTTTGTTGCAGACCTTAAGCTAGTAGAGATGGTAGAGTCATGACGTAGCTGCTGAAGAGAGCTATTAACTAGATCTAGACTAAGAGAGAGAAGTGTGTTGTAGTCAAGAAAACTAAAAGAAATTGGAGATCTGAAGAGCACTTTGGCATCAGACATTTAGATCCAGAACTTGGATATTTCTATGTGGGATTTCTGTATTGCTTTGTTCCAGTATTTTTCACTATGCTCCTTTTCCTTCCTTTTGGAATGGTAATATGTATTCTGTGCCACTGTATATCGGACATATGTTCTCTCCTTTTCCAGTTTGATTTTACAGGAGGTTACAGTTAAGAGATTGCCTTTAATCTTAGAAGAGAATGTGTGTCAAAACTGTGATAGATTATGTTGTTGGACTGAATATATTTTGCATTATGATATGGCTACAAGCCTATGTAGGACAGGGAGTGGAATTGGTGGTTTAAATAAGAATGGCTATTGGGCATGGCTTGCACTTTTCAAGCCTTAAATCATACCCCCAGTGACAGACTTCTTCCAAGACGACACACTTACTCATACAAGGCCACACATCCTAATCATGGCACTCCATGATGATTAAGCAATCAAACATATGAGGCTAAGGGGGCCATTCTTATTCAAAACAAAATTTAAAAGGAAAAATATATACTCCATTGTTTCTCCCATAAACATATTGATATTTTCAGTAATACTTTCAATAGATCAACAACTTATCACAGTAAACAAAGCATACATATTATTTTGTATGATAATGCTGAGAATGTGCCTGACAAATAACTTTGTTTAGATAGCATAATCCCAGTGTGTCAGAAGTGGAGATGTAATAAGACAGAAGAGAAATAATTCTTCTTGTCACAGGTTATAATATCTTCACAGTCATTTCTCTTGATTTTATGCATTGTAGATAATTGGATGAAGCACTCAATGAGCAATTTCTCTTAATCATTTTACAATAAAATAACACCATAGAAAAGGCACCTGGTTTCACTGAAGAAAGTAATTTCTGTTACTCTTTTTTGTTTGATAGTCTGTGATGATAAAGACTAACAAAAATTACATTGTTATATAATTTAATGATCTGAAAACATTAATATGTTTATTATTGAAAGAGTCTCTAATAGCTCTTAGACTACACTAACTAGTAGATTATCATAGATGGAAATGTGATGTTTGGAGACCCTAGTTGCTAAAAAAAATATTATATACATATATTTGGATTCATTATATGTACTATCTATCTATCTATCTATCTATCTATCTATATATATATATATATATATATATCAGATATAATGTGGACAGAAGGATCATGGGTCACAAAACATTTATGTAAATTCAGTTAAATGATATATCATTTTTCCAGATTTGTCTATTCTTCCATAAAATAAAAGAATATATCCTAGAGTAAAACCAAATGCTACTGTTCTTTAAAAAATTATAAATAACATGTCTCTTAATAGTATTCTGCTATACTCATAGATCAGTGCCTTGCTCAGCCATTATCAGAGAAGCTTCCTTTCCTACAGCAGATGGAAACAAATACAGTGATGTGTGGCCAGATATTATGCAAAGAATTAGAGACCTTGGAGCACTCAGATCTAAATGGGATGTTTTCCTCAAATGCCTCATCTCAGGGTTCAGGGAACCACATGGAAGTATTGTAATTGACAGAGGGCATGCAGGACACCAAGAAAAGGCCTTCTAAATAAACAGAATAGATACACATATGAACTCAGAGATTGGAAACAGCATGTACAGAACCTGCATGGGTTGGCAACAGCTGGGGTCCTTGAGTTGAGAGGAGAATTGGACACATGTCCCCATCCCTAATCCAGAAGCAACCTAATTGATAGTCACTTGCCAATGAAAATTTATTTTTTTTCCTAGTGAGTCTCACTGGACAAACAGACATCTTTTAAAGGTAGGCTGCATTCCTAGCAGTAAATGGCCAGTAGAAAACAAACTCAATGGCACCAATGGAGGCTCCTTGTTTCATAATGTTATGTCAGGATTTTATTTCTTTCTTTCATCATTTTTTCTTATTTTTATTTTATTTCATCTCATGTTATTATCTTAGAAGCCTGCTTGTTTCTACTAAGAGATAGAAAAGTTTTGGACCCAAAGAAGTGTGGATACAAATGGGGAAGGGAGGTAGACAGGAACTTGGAGGAGCAGAGGGAGGGAAAACCATAATCAGGATGTATTATATCAGAAAACAAAAACTTTATAATAAAAGTGAAAAAAAAAGAAAGAATTTAACTGTCTTTGTAGTTTCATGACTCACTGAATTAATTTTAGAATCTAGTTTATTGTGGTATTGTATGGAAGCAGTACCATTAAGATTTCTTCACATATTCCTAGTGGGATCCCCAATTTTCAAGTATCCTCTTGAATTTTACAATTAATCTCTCTGATCATTCAGTTGTAGAGAGAAGTTTTTAATCCTTCAGAGCACCCAGGTTTGGTACTCAACACACATATGGCAGCTCATACCATACATAACTCATTTTCCTGGGGACCTGATGGCTTCTACTGAACTCCAGAGATACCAGGCAAGCACATTGTACATATACATTCATACAGACAAAACTCATTCACATAAAGAAAATAAACTTAAAACATCTAAAATGTTGTAGAATTTAAAATTTGGTTTTAATTTATATTTCCTCCTTTCCTTAGCTCTTTAAACAGTATTTCTCTGCAATTTGTCTTTCTTCTTGTGAGAGCTCTTTATTCAGTTTGCTAGCCCATTTTTTGGGGAAAAGATTTGCATTATTGCTATTTAATTCTTGGAGTTCTTTATATATTCCAGAAATAAATACCCTGTTTGATGTAAAGTTGGAAAATTATTTCCCATTCTATAAGCCATGTCTTCACTTTAGTCAATTTTTTTATTCTTGTGTTTTATTCTAGAACTGTCAATATTTCAAGACTTGTGTTGAGGTTTTTCATCCATTCTGAACTGGCTTTTTCTGTGTGCAGTGTGAAAGATATGGCTCTAGTTTCCTTAATCTGCCTGTGGATGTCCAGTTTTTCTAGCCTTGTTTAACAGGCTGTCTTATTTCTAGTGTATGTTTTTCACAAATATATCACAAATTAGGTGGCACTGGCTGTGCATTTATTTCTACATTCTCTATATTATGCAACTGATCTTCTTGTTTTAATTACACATATTTTTAGTCATGTTTTCTTTTTTATTATGGCTCAGTATTATAATTTGAGGTAAGGTATTGTGATACCTCCACCACTGTTATTTCTGCTTCTGATTCCTTTGGCTGTTTTGCTGTTATAAAAATGCAAAATGTTAATAGTAAGCTTTTGGCCCACTCCAGTTTTCTAAAATTCTAGTTTCAGCTATCCTGAAATTGAGCATCCCAAAATGAACCATCGATACATCACAATGTCCTTTGTGTCTTTGGCATGACCTCTACCTAGGCAAGCATACACTAAACAATATGGAATGAACATTCTGAATTTGGAAACAGAAGTTATTCAACACTTGTATTATTTTCATTGCTGATATATATATATATATATATATATATATATATATATGTATACTTAACTGTAATCAAAGCAGAATATAAAATATAATAACATGTAGCGAGTATGTGTGTTTGTGTACATGTGTGTGTATGTGTGTGGTGTATGTGTGTGACTTTTAAGAAAATAATACATTATTTGTACTTTATTATTAGTCTTTTACTATTGAAAAACACTGGATAATATAAAACTGTATCAGGCATGGGTTCTGTCCTTTCGCCTGTGGTTTTGCCCTTCCATTGTCCCAGTGGGTCCTGTAGGGAGAATGGGTTATACCTTAAAGGTTTTGTGGCTGGGGTGTTGTTCTAGTTCCTGAACAGGAAACCTTGCAGGCTATGCAAGATGGCCTATTCAGGTTCCCCAAACCCATTGATAGACATCATCGCCAAGGTTTCCATCATGTGTTCCAGTGAGTTTCCATTGCCCTTGGTCTCCAGATCCTCCCTCAATATTCCTCAGTTCCAGATGTTCCAAAATACACTCCCTTCCTCTATCCCTCCATCCCTTTCCCCATACCTAGCCTCTCCCTCCCATTCCCCTCATCCCCTAGCCCACCCGTACCTTCTGTTTCACCTCCCTTTACCTGGGAGATCTCGGTGTCACAACTGAAACCCTCCTTGCTGTTCAGTCTCTCTGGGTCTGTGGATTGCGGCACCTTTTTCCTTTGCTTAACAGTTAATGACCACTTATAAATGAGTACATGCCGAGTTTGTCTTTCTGGAACTGTGATACCTCACTAAGGTGATTTTTTTCTAGTTCAATCTATTTGCCTTAAAAATTCATGGAACCATTTTTAAAAAATAGATAAGTAGCACTCCATTGTGTAAATGTACCCCAATTTATTTTTCCACTCTTCAGTTGAGGGGTATCTAGGCTGTTTCCAATTTCTGGATATTGTGATCAAAGCTGTTATGAACATAGTTGAGCAAGCGCCTTTGTGGTAGGACAGAATGTCTTTGGGGTACATTCCCAGGAGTTCTTTAACTGGATCTTGAGGTAGGTAGATTTCCAATTTCCTGAGGAATTGCCATATTGCTTTCCATAATGGCTGTACAAGTTTGCACCCCCACCAGCAATGAAGAAATGTTCCCCTTGCTCCACAACCTCACCAGCATGAACTGTCACTTGTGTTATTCTTCTCAACCATTCTGACTGGTGTAAGATGGAATCTCAGAGTAGTTTTGATTTGCATTTCCCTGATGGCTAAAGATATTGAACCTTTCTTTTAGTGTTTCTCAGCCATTCAGGAATCATCTTTTGAGAATTCTCTGATTAGATTTGTACCCCATTTGTTGACTGGTTATTTGGTTTGTTGGTGTCTACTTTCTTGAGTTCTTTATATATTTTGGGTATTAGACCTCTATCAGAAGTGGAGTTGGTGAAAGTCTTTTTCCATTCTGTAGGCTGACTTTTGTCTTATTTACAGTTTCTTTTGCATTTTGATTTCATGAGGCCCTATTTGTTGATTGTTGACCTTAGTGCCTGAGCTATGGATGTTCTGTTCAAGAAGTTGTCTCCTATGCCAATGCATTCAAGAGAAAGTGGGGACTTTCTCTTCTATCAGATTTAGTGGATCTGGTTTTATGTTGAGGTCTTTAATCCACTTGAACTTGAGCTTTGTCCAGGGTTACCAATATGGGTCTGTTTCCATTCTTCTACATGCAGTCATCCACTGTGACTAGCACAATTTGTTGAAGATGCTCTCTTTTTTCCAGTGTGTATTTCTGGCTTCTTTATTAAAGATCAAGTATCCAGAAATGTGTGGATTTATGTCTGGATCTTTGATTCAGATTCGTTGATCAACATGTCTGTTTTTATGCCAGTACCAAGCAGTATTTATTAGTATAGCTCTGCAGTACAACTTGAGAGATAAGGAATGATTATACCTTCTGGAAGTTCTTTTATTTTTCAGGATTATTTTAGGTATCCTGGATTTTTTAATTTTTATTTTTCCATATGAAGTTGAGTGTTGTTCTTTCAAGGACTGTAAAGCATTGTGTTGGGATTTTGATAGAGATTGCTTTGAATCTGTTATTGCTTTTGGTAAGATGGCCATTTTTACTATGTTACTCCTATAGATCCAGGAGCATGGAAGATATTACCTATCTTAGTATAATTTCCTATTTTACTAGTTCCCTTTTAGCACTACTACTACTTAAAAATATTTTTAATTATGGTATAGCTCCCTTGGACATAAAGTTAATGAAACTATAGGTTAACTAGAAACTTGAACATAATACTACAGCCTATGAATTTTATTTTTATTTATCCTAGGCCTAGTAATTTAACGTATCATAGAAAATATCACCTTTCATTGAAAGAAATTCAATCATATTATGAATAATCTCATATTTAGTTTATTTTGATCTTCTATTAAAAAAAGAGGTCTCAAAGCCGACCATTTCAAAGATATTAATTTTTGAGTGATTGTATTTTTGGTTGAGAAAATTAAAGAATTTTTCAAACTGGGCAGTTTAGAAATTGACTCTGGATAATTCTTTGTTCTGAGGGCCATCCTGTGACTTTTCATATGTTCAAAAATTATCTCTCAACAAAGTGCCAGCAACAATCCAAGCTGTCACAACCAAAAGAATTACTTGCTATTGTCCAGTTTTCCATGGAGTACAAAATGGCCCCTAGTTGAAGTAAACTAACCACTGGCTTATGGACAAGAAAACCAAATATTTACACTAGTCAACCACTAGACTTATTCACAGTCTATTGTCTTTGGTTCCAATCATTCTTAACATTATTGAGAGACAATAGAAAACCTTTCAAGAATTTTATAGACATTTAGAATTCTTCCAAAAAGTTGTAGAATTCATTTTATAAGAAAGATGTAATCTAGATGGATCTAAATTAATTCTCTGAGCAAAATAATGTCCCATGCAAATATTGTGGGGGGAAATCATTGTATAATACACTCTTAGATATATAAAATTCAAAATTAAGATTTAATTAATAGTGACACTAATATCAAAAACTTACATATTCAATATGGCATTGCTATACATTGTTAAGCTTAATATTACTAGAAGGTATAATAAAGCAGTTTCATTCTCTCATTTATACATGGAATCACCATAAATGTAATACTTTACAATTGTAGATTGAAAAGGGGACCAGTAGCAGTGAATTATTCATGGATTCATTACTGTATGATCTCATAGGATGCAGGAGAAAGTAACCAAAAAATTGAAATCATTATCCAATTGAATTCTACTTCTACAAATATCCTAACAGTGACTTTGGGTAGTGTCAACACAATTGTTAATATTGGTCCTTGAAATCTTTTTTCTTTCTTGTTTAGATTACTGAGAAATTTAATTCATTTCCATGTAGTTATATTTCTGATTACATTTACAGTAATGAATTGTTCTGCAAAGGAAGACAGTGGAATTTTATCAATTAATTGATATAAGATGATATATAATTTTCTCTAGGGCAAAGAAATATTTATTTGCTTAAGTTCCTTTTTCTGGTTCATTTTGTTAACCTGATACATTTTCAATAATAAGTATTAAGTGTTTATTTAAATATAAGGCTAGTTGTTACATCATTATATTAGCCACAGTGAATTGTAGGAAGCAGTTGGAATGAACATTTCAAAGTATGGTAGAAACAGAAAAATAGAAAATGATGCAATATAGTAGATCAGAAAATAGTATCAAAATTCTTGGCTATAGTAATATAAACATGTTTTCTTTCATTTAGAGAAGTATGTGTATATGTATCTATGAAAATCATGATGTCATTTTACTATGAGTTATACTCAAAAAATATGTAAAATAAATTTATATTATTATAATAAAGAATGTCTAGTAATGTGTGGCTTTTTATCAAAAAATTTCCTCTCATATGGATAAAAGATGCTTACAAGTCTTGGAAGGTCGTAAAACTACATTGTTATACAAGCAGAAAATAATAGTTAGGCAAAAAGAGACTCCAGAGAGGAGTCACTTGCAATCTTTACATACAACTTTAAAGAGGCAGATTTTCTAAGTCATTACTCCTTCTTGAATGGTACTTTTAAGTGATGCAGTTGTGGTATTGCAAGTAACCTCTTAATTTTACTCCATTAAGTAACCAAATAATCCATTTATTATCCAAGGTAGACTTTAGTTTAAATTAGTTTATTTGGTCTGTTGTTGATGCCTCATCTGAGATGAATAGATATTTCTGTGTGCTTCCCTCTACAAAAGTCACAAAATATTGTAGCACTTTGAATTTGTAAATTGTCATATTTTAATATTTAAAATATGAGAAAACTGCATTTTAGAATATAGAGGTGTTGATATCTAACATTTTAAAGGTACACCTAGTATGTAAATTAATGAATATTAATCAAATATTTTAAATGAAAAAAAGCTAAAGTTTTTATAATATTTTATATTACTTCATATGTAGTGCTCTAAACTTTAATGTAAGGAAAGGAATAATAAGATTTTATTAATACTTTGATTGATACATGCAAATGTAAAGATAGGATAGAATGAATCATCGAAATATTTAACAGATTAAGTATAAGGAAGAGAAAGATCCCAGCACTATTATAGCACCAGCCAGGGACAGACCATGTAGACATACCACCTGCAGAACGCTTCTTTATGTTCCCGCAACCCACTTGTCCATAGCCCTTACCCAGTCTCCTCCAGCCCCACCTCCCTGGCCTATAAGACCTGCACAAAGATCCCAGTGCCATTACCACCCCCAACAAATGAACAGAACAGCCTCAGCCAGCAGATACATCAGGGCTATCACAAACCAAACCAACTGAAGAAGCAGCCCTCAGCACCATCACAGCATGCTCCATTTAAACAACTAGTTTAGACCAAGTTAACCAGCCAGAAGAAGAACATAGGCCAGGACAGCCAGCCAGAAGAACAGTTGCCAAGTCCCAGCTCCCACCCAAGCAGAGAGTTCTTGCTGGACCAGAAGTTTAGTAGTGCACCAGAACTCCAGCCCTCCCTCAACTTAGGTGGAGACCTCCAGATTGACAAGAGGCCAAAAAGAACAGAAGACCATAGAAGAAAAGAAAGTAAAACATAACAAGGAATGAAACACTCACGCAATAAAGACAAACATAGGAATTCAGCAGCTAAACTTAAAGCCATCCCAAACCAGGATGCATAAATGCTAACTTAAGAGCAAAATCAACAACAATCATGGCAACATGTCACCACAAAACCCCAACTATCCTACTCCAACAAGCCCTGAACAGCCTGAAACAGTCAAAGCACAAGAAATAGGTATCAAAAATTTATGAAGATAACAGTGGTCCTTAACGAGGAAATGAGTAAATCCCTAAAAAAAAAAAATTAGATGGAAGAACAAACAGACAATAAGAAGAATTGAGTAAATGCACTAAAGAAACCCAGGAAAGCACAAAAAAATTGAAGAAATGAATAAATCATTTAAAAATGACAAGAAAGGAAAAAAAATTAAAGTAAACCAAACTGTTCAAGACCTGACAATGGAAATAGAAGCCATAAAGAAAACAAAAACAGAGGGAATATGGAAATGAAAAATCTAGAAAAGTGACCAGGAATTACTGGGGCAAGCTACAACAACAAAATATAAGAGAAAAGAGGTACTCTCAGGAGTTGAAGATACTATAGAAAAAATAGGAAATTGGTAAAAGAAAATGTTAAATAAAAAAAAATATCCCTAGCATGAAATATTCAGGAAATCTGGGACACTATGAAAAGATCAAATTTAAGAATAATATCAATAAAGGAAGAAGAAGAATCCCATCTCAAAGGCCCAGAAAATATTTTCCACAAAATCATAGAAGAAAAATTCCAAACCTATAGAAGAAATCCCTATAAAGGTATGTTTCTCATACACCAAATAGATTGGACCAAAAATGAAAGTCTTATTGTGACATAATAATCAAAACACCAAACATACAGAACAAAGGAAGAATACTAAAAGCTGAAAGAGAAAAAGTGCAAGTAACATAAAGACAAACCTATTAGAATTACACCAGACTTCGCAATGGATACTCTAAAAGTCAGAACGTCCTGGACAGTTATGCTACAGACTCTAAGCAATGACAATGCCAGCCCAGACTACTATATCTAGCTAAACTTTCAATTACTGCTGACAAATAAAACCAAGTATTCCATGACAAATCCAATTCAAACAATATATATCTACAAATCCAGCCATACACAAGATTCTAGACGGAAAACTCCTACCCAAGGTTAACTACACTCATGAAAACACTGGACGTAACCTCACTCCATCAAAATCAAAAGAAGGGAGAAAGAAACACTCACATAGGCACGTACACATGCATGTGCACAAACACACACACTCACTCACACACACACACACATACACACACACGAACACAAACACCAGCATCTGCAAAATAACAGGACTTAACAAGCATTGGCCATTGATTTCTCTCAACATCAAGGGACTCAATTCTCCAACAAAAAGACACAGACTAATAGAATGGATTTGAAAACAGGGTCCATCCTTCTGCTACGTACAAGAAACACAGCATAATATCAATGATAAATATTACCTCAGAATAATGTATTGGGAAGAGATTTTCCAAGCAAATGGACCCCAGAAGTAAGACTGTGTATCCATTCTATTATCTAACAAAATAAATTTCAAACTAAAATTAATCAAATGAGATGGGGAAGGATACTTGATACTCACAAAGGAAAAATTGACTGAGAAGACATTTCAATTGTAAACATCTATGCCCCCAACACAAGGGCACTCACGTTTGTAAAATAAATATTGCTAAAGCTTAAAACACACATTGATCCACACACAGTAATAGAGGGAGACTTCAATATCCCACTCTCACAATGGATAGGTCATCTAGACAAAAACAAAACAGAAACACTGGAGCTAACAGATGTTGTAAACCAAATGGACCTAACAGATATATACAGAGAATTTCACCTATACATAAAAGTATATCTTTTTCTCACCACATCACAGAACCTTCGTTAAAATTGACCACATCTCAGTAGATACAAGAAAGTTGAAATAATCCCATGTATCCTATCAGACCACTATGGATTAAAGATGGATTTCAACAATAGAAATATTTGAAGGAAACTGAATAACACTCTACTGAATGATGACTGAGTCAAGGCAGAAATAATAAAAGAAATTAAAGACTTTCTAGAATTCAATGAAAATGTATCCACAACATACCCAAACTTAGGGGCACAATGAAAACACAATGAAAGAAAATTCATAACACAAAGTGCCTACAAAAAAAAAAGAGTGGAGAGATAACATACTAGTAAACTAACAGCACATCTGAAAGATCTAGAACAACAACAAAAAAAGTAAGCATACCCAAGAGGATTAAACAGCAAGAAATAAACAAGTTAAGGGATAATAACAATAAAATATAAACAAAGAGAACAATACAAAGAATGATGGAAACAAAGATTTGGTTCTTTGAGAAAATCAACAAGATTATCAAACCTCTACCCAAACTAATTAAAAGATTGAGAGAGAATATCCAAATTAGCAAAATCCAAAACAAAAAAGAGGATATAACCAGAGAAACCAAAGGAATCCAAAGAATTATTACATCATACTTTGAAAACCTTTACTCCACAAAATTAGGAAATCTAAAAGGAATGGACAATTTTCTTGTAAGATACTATCTACCAAAATTAAATCAAGTAAACAATTTAAACAGACCTATAAACCACAAGGAAATACAGTCATTGAAAGTCTCCCCACCAACAAACTCCCAGGGCCAGATGGTTTTAGTGCAGAATTCTAAAAGACATTCTAAGATGAGCTAACACCAATACTCCTCAAAGTATTCCACATAATAGAAAAAGAAGTAATGCTGCCAAACTCATTCTACAAGGCCACAATCTCCCCAGACCCAAACCACACAAATATTCAACCATTAATGAGATTTACAGATCAGTTTCCCTCATGAAAATTGATTAAAAAATAATAAAATACTCTCAAATTGAGTCAAAGAACACATCAAAAAGTTCAACTACCATGCTCAAGTATGCTTTATCCCAGAGATGAAGGGATGGTTCAGAAATCAGTCAATACAAAGATAAATCCAAAAAGTACAAATATGATACAAAAACAAGTCAATGTAATCCACCATAAACAAACTGAAAGAAAAAGAAAAAAAAAACTCCATGTGATTATCTCACTAAATGTGATAAATGCCTTTCACTAAATCCAACATTAATTCATGATAAAAGTCTTGGAGAGACTAGGGATACAAAAAGACATACCTTAATCTAATAAAGACAATTTACACCAAGCCCTCAGTCAACATCACATTAAATGGAGAGAAGCTCAAAGCAATTCCCCCAATCCATGCTGTAACAATGTAGTTTCACTCAGATAGTCATATTTTGGAGAGTTCTTGGGTATAATATTTCTATCCTGTTGAGACTTCCAGTCCTGCCTGGGACTCTTAAAATCTTTCCACTCCTTAATATATATATAAATATATCTATGTAGATATATATACACATATAGATATATGTATATATGTATATATGTGTATATGTATGATATATATACACACATATATATATATTTGACATATATGATATATATGAAAGTCATATATATGATACATATACATATGAATGATAAATATGTGTGTGTGTGTATATATATATGACTTTCATTATTATCTTGAGTTTCACACACTGTATGTTAATAACAGCCTCTTCCCATTCCTACCTGGTTCATCCTCCCACCCCTGTCCCCTCAAAGATAGATAAATAAATAAATAAATAAATAAATAGAAAAAAACTAAGTCCAGCTTCTGTGGCAGGACCATGCATCATAGACATCACCATGGTTTTTGGATACAGCAGGCTGCTCTGATCATAAACATTCACTTGGCCTATATTAGTCTGAGATTAAATATGACAAGGTTCATCCTGAAGTTGGGTTTCACTACTCAAACCTCCAGGCACTTGGGTCACATGCAGGTACCTGGATATCCCATAGTCACCCTGACATCCCATAGGGATCAGAGCTTCCCATGGTAACAGGACCTAACAGAGGAACCCAGACATCACACGGGCATCAGGGCATTCCCACAGACCCCTACAAATCTCACAGGCACCAGGGCATCCTGCAGGCACCCAGACATCATGCAGGCACTGGGCCAACTAGCAGATACCCTAACATCACACATGTTCTCTGGGTCCAACTAGCACCCAGACATCTTTTGGGGACCCAGCCATCCCTCAGGCACCTGGGAAATCATGCAGGCACAGAGACACCAAAGGCATCCATCATCACCCAAGCACCAGAGTATCCCCCAGCCCTCCATACATCTTGCAGACATCTTGCAGGTACCTGGTGCCTTCCTAGACATGGAGAAGGCAGGCCGTGTATGAAGGAAGACTAAGATGGAAAAACAGAGTTTCAGACAGGATCCAAGATGGCAGTAAGGCAATAGGCAGAATCTGACAGGGCTCTGGTCACTGCCCAGCTACCTCCCCTCAGGTCCCCCCAACACACATAGACACCCTGCTCCTCACATATTCATTCACTGGGATAAATACACTGGTGCCTAGTCAGGCAGGAAGAATTTTGTGAATTAAAAGTGGTTAGAAAGACAAGATGTAGGGTCTGTGATAAAACTTGAGGGTCAGCTAGCTGACAGTGGAGAAGAGGGATAGTGGAGGAGCAAGTGTGCATGCTTGGCCAACGTGTGTGGAGGACATTGAACTGTGGCACTGGCACAAGCAAGATGGAGGAAAAGAGGCCTGGGTGTCACCAGGAAGGATGGGAACTTGGGATGACAGGAGACTGAGGCCACAATCTGGCCATGCTTTACTTGCCCAGCCGGGGACTCTCCAGACAAGGAAACAACAATAAGCACCTCTTGGAGACACATGGCTGAAGATTTGGACAGGCATGGGTTCTCTCCCAGGGCAGAAAAGGTATCAGTCCTCAGGCTGCCTCTCTGGCCTATTCACTGCCCAGCAGGCCAGTACTGTTTCTCCTGTGGCTACTGCCATTGATTATATTGTCCTCCCTGATGGGGTATGGGAGAACATGTGCTGCAATGCTGCTACAAATCACAGTGGTCGAGAATAAGACCACCATAATTGGGCCAAATTTGATGCAAGCTTTAATTAAATCAAATACTGGCCAGGAAGATGGAGTCTGACCAGGACCATTCTGAGGTTCCCATGGAGCGGTCCTACCAACTCCAGAGTTTGCAGAGAGTGGCCCTGAGTCACATGACACAGATGCTTGAACAGGAAGGCCCATACAGCTACATATTTCACATCAGGTCCAATCAGCTGCAAGCAACTATCATGAGGTACTTTCTGTCTGGGTTATATCATGCCTACAAATGACTAAGCGTACCCAGTGCATTTGGAGCGGTTCTGGTGCTGTAGGATTAGCAAATGTGATCTAGATAATCCCCCACCCAACATTTCAGGAGGTTATCTGTCCTTGGCCTAGTAGGATTACAGGATTCTGTCTTTCTGTATCTCACTCGTATAAACCCACCCAGGACTCCAGGAAGTTATCTGTCCTTGTTATATAGATCTTTTAGGCACAGTAATTAAAACTTAAAACTTTGCTCTTACACTGCATGCAGGCTTCAGACACAAAGGCCCAGTAGCAGGAGGCAGGGCAAGATGCAGCAGTCTGGAGATCAACTAGATCCTGCCTCCAAACTTGCTGGAAACCACAGGATCACACTGATCCTAGGCAATAACAGGATATCCCAGCTGTGGAATGTCTCATTTCTGGGACATTTTGAGTAGCCACACAAAAGACTTGTCCTCTGATTGGCAGCATACCATCCTGTACTCTTCATACCCACCAGGCCAAAAGTACCACTCCCATGGTCATGATTTATACTTTTATTGCTTGCCCTAATGGGGTTGTGGAGGACATGGACTGTGGTTCCATGTATGTGGGTGCAAACACAAAAACTAAGACAATAAGACATACAGTGAGAAGGGTAGGTGTGAGCAACAATCCAGAACACTAGTTATTCCTGCCCTTGAATGAACTACCAAGCTTCAGGATCACTATGATCCTGAGCAACAGCAAGATGTATGGGAAAACAGAGTGGGTACCTGAGTGATGGTTAGGTATTTGTGGGATACCCTGGTTCCAGCAAGATTATATTTTTTAGCTGCAGAATGTCCAGGCACCTATTGGATGACTTTGTGCCAGGAGGATGTCCTGGTGCTTGTGGGAAGACAGGGTGACTGAATGATGACCTGATGCCTTTGTGGTGGCTAAGTACCTGCATGATATCCTAGCATCTGAGTGAGGTTCTGATATCTGCAAGATTCCTCGGGAGCTGTGAGATGCTCTGGTGCCTCCAGGTTGGTGCACGTTGTGACTTTGTGGGAGCTCTGGACTGTTGAGTAGCAATGATTCTGGCAGAACCACCCCAGAAACTCTCTATTGAGGTTTTCATCCTTCATTCACGATTTTCCTCCTGGCTCATTTTTCCATGCTATGGGTCAAACCCACAGGCTGAATGGATACCTCTTCCCTATGGGAATTGATGGGGCACAATGGGTCACAGAGTGCAGGTGCTGCTTTGTCAGACTTTCCTCCAGTCACACCTCCTCTACAATGTGGGTCAAACCTGCTGTCTCATTCTGCCATGCATTAAATCTCAAATCATGGTCAGCAGATCTTCCAGATCTGTCACATCTTCTGCATCTTTGTTACTACTCCTGATTCTCAAAGCTCTCGTCACCAGTCACAGTTTCAGTGTAGCAGCTCTCATGAGGAACAGGGAACACCTTGAGTGGGGGCAATAAGGCATTGGCAGGAGCCCTGTCAGAACTGACCTGCTGCCCTGCCACCATCTTAAATCTCCAGTCCACTCCTTATACTATGATGGTTTCTCAGCCTTGACCTGTAGGGATTGTGTTATGGATGTCCAATATGGGGATGGACAATCTTTAGTAACTTATTGTTGCACTTTGACCAACTGTGGTTCTATGTAATAACCTCTGCAAAATAAGCTTCATTGATGAAGTGTGATAACTGTGTCTACCTATAAAGATAAGTAGAAAGAAAGAAATTGAATAATGTATTATGTTAAATAGAAAAATGGTAACAATATTTTCTTCACCTACCACCTAAATGGCCTGACTAGGTTTACATTGCCAGACATTTGTTCCTTCTTATTGAGTGCATCATAAGTCCAATTAGACATCTGTTAGTTACACTCATGATATTAATGTACTTATTATACCATTGGCCCTATTTTATTTAACCATCATTATTATTCCCAGAATTTTACAGTGGGTAGGACTGTTGATACCTGCTCACAAACTAATGTATTCTCAATATATTTGTGCCTACTTCTTGTCTAGGGGGAATAATTTTGACCATATTAATTGGTGTCAAAGCAAAACATGTTCATATTTTATTTTAAAAAAGGAGTCTCACTTTGCAGTATGAGTATTCTTTGAAATGACTATACTTGATAAACACAAGTGATGCTAGATCTTTTAAATCAGGAAGCATCTGAGTGTTAGATGGATTATCAAAGTGACATTGGTTGTTGCGAGTTTATTTCTCACAGTTATTTTAGGTCCATCCACACCTCTGATTAGGGAATGACACCATATATAGTGTTCATTTCAAGCAGTAGTGAGATTCCTTCTTATTTCATGTCTTCAAGTGAAGTCTTTCTTTTTGACAAATGAGGACCTCCAAGAAGAATATGACAATTTCTACTGTTCAGTCCTACTTCAAATTTCAATTTTCTGTTAGATTTAATTTTTCATGAGAAAGAAAGCAGTATCAAATCAGACCCAAATGAGATATCCTTGCATAAGAAAGATCTTTACTCTGTGCCATGCTACTGCTTCAGCGTTACTTTAACTCCCCTATCCCAACACAACCTTAGAAATCTTACTGCTAAAAGAAGATTTGAAAGCTATCTAATTTTTGTTACTTTTCACATGCATTTCCATTATTCTCAGTCAAACCTATCTCGCTTCCCACATTTCCTGTATTTGAAATTTGGTCTAACACTGAGCATGACTAGCAACATAAGTCTCATTGCTTTGATTTACACATCCCTATTTTCAACAAACAATTACTACTGTGAATTGCCTCGGAGTTATATGGCATTAGAGAAATTCCCTATGGCCATTTTCTTCTCTTTATATGGGTTTATTTTATAACTTTTTTTCTAAACAGACATTCAGCTAGTCATCTATTGTTTGATTTTGAAAACTCAAGTTGTTACAATTTACAGACAATAATTCAGGGAATAGAAATTTTAAAAAATGGGCAAAATAGTTTGTGGTCCAAAATCCTGTTTGAAAGTTCCCTTCATCCTTTTAAATACAACTGTGTCAAATTTTTTATTTAAGTTGTCAAGAATTCGACAAAGAGATAAAAGCTCCTTTTATATTACTTCTATCATTTTCTTCTACTCTATCTGGTGCTAATCATTGGAAAATAATACTCCTTATTTTCACAGTAGGCAGTAATTTTATTTAAGTTTAATTATACCTCTTTGTATCAGTATGCCACTTGGACTCCTTAACAGTGACCCAGGAGACAAAACTAAAACCAGAAAGCTGTGAAGTCAGAAATTATTATGAATTATAATATTAAGTGTTGAAAAACATCATCTCATAATGTATGAGAAATGCAACAGCAAAGTTTAAAGTTATAACTGTCTTTTTTTCTCTAGGAATAGAATTTCTGTGAATCCTTATGCTTTTATGGAGATGCATTTATTCAAGTTTGCACCAAAAATTCTATTACATAATATACTCATTTGCAAATAACTATCCACTTTCATTTCTCTCAAAGAAATGTACATAAATGTTCATATACTGTATGACTGGCCTTCCACTGCTAGCATCATATACAAATCAGAGTAGAGTATCAAAACAATGAAAGGGAAAATTGACAAAATTTATTCAAATCTCACTTGCTGTACATCAAGTTCTATTTAGATGATATTCTCTTGTTTACATAGAAATTCTGTAAGGTATATTTCTACAGTAAAATGTTGTATGAATATATGAATATTCTTAATCTAAAAAATTTACTAACTTGGCTACACACAAATTAATTACATGCCTGTCTGAATCAAAAGTATCCCTTTTCGTCTGGCGTATTAGTTGTACATAAAGAAACTCAAATGCTTTCATGACTCCATGGTTCTAATTCTGAATTTGTAATATCATTATTCACCCTTCACATGCTTTGTTCTGTATATGACTTTAATTCTCTTTTCTATCCTCTTCTCAAACTCTTAAGTCCTCTGTTATTTCTCTGCTTTGGTAAATCATCAGTGAAAATGAGCACTTCTCTATTGAAACAGTATGAGCCTTTGACACATCCCATAAATTGCTTTTATTTAATCTCTCTCTAGGTCCTTCCCTCCTTTCCTTCCTTACTCTTTTTACTATTCTCACAGGAATGTGCTTCAGAATTATAGATATTCCTCTCATCCTATTTGTCTCAGAAAACTACCTTTTCCAAAGTGCTAAATAAAATTTGTCCTGTAATGTTCTTTGTTAGCTCAACAGTAGAATTATTTTCTGCCTGATCTATTCCAAAATATCCTTTTATAGAGCCTTTAACATCATGAATGTATTAACTTTCATGGTCTATTAACTTAACAGTTCAATTTTAATGTGCAGTATCTTATTTAAAGCATTCATAGACTTGAGAGTTTTCATTTTAGGTAAAAATTAAGCAACTTAAGAACTAAAAGGAAAAAAAAAATATGCATCTAGCCAGTAACTGCTTTAAAATGCAGTAGTTTTCCTGAAATGCAAGATTAAAGACCTAAATATACCCTATTGATATTTATAAATTACATTTTTAGAAATAGAACAGAAAGCTCACATTTTTTTTTCTCCCATTTCAGTGCGTATTTCTTAGTCACTTAATAATGATACAACACTGAAATGACTTTAGGAGATGGATATAGTCAATATCTTTGTAGTGATCCATGAGCTCAAAAAATCTTTAATCATAATCATTTGGCCACAGAAGAATAGTGTTTAAAAATTTAAATGCAAATATGTGTCCATTTTGCACTCAGGAAATATTCTAGTAGTTGAATGGCAAATGTTTAAGTCAGACAACCTAGATCTAGATCTTTCATCATTTGTTCATGCTTTCTGAGCATATGTGTGTTAGGATAATCATAGTGAAATTAATACATTAAAGCATTTCTTATACAATAAATATGTTATTGTTTTCTCTGTGTGAAATGAGATATTACCATGATATACAGTCATAATTTGGTTCAATTTTACCATTGTTTCAATATCTATTTAAAATACGTTTGTCTATACACCTCCATACTTAAGGATTTTACTTTTAGAGTTTGGAACACTTTAAAAGTCAATTAATTTTGTGAGCACAGGATTGCTGTATCTGAAAAGATAGTGTTTCATTAATTTTTTCAGAAACAAATTGATGAAAAATTCTAACAATTTAAAATTTAATCTACAGAAAGTATCAACCCTATATTAAGGTTCAGAAACCTAAAGTTTGTAAGAACAAGTAATTTAGGAGGCACTTATCAACCTAGTGTTGATATATAGCTGAAAAAAGAATAATGCATTTGCCCAAAAGTGCAATGTAAAGCACATAACTCTTAATATTGTCAAAAATAGTAGATTACTGAATAGAAAGTAAGCTTAAACTATAACTTACATAAATTATTTTACCATATACTCATGATTGTTGAGCAGTGCTTATGTATCTTTATTTTATGTGGATAATATCAATACACAATTTTATTTAGGCCATCAAGGTTGCTGAATCATAATGGAATTTACCACTGATTTTACATTTGCTGTTACCCTTGATGATATGTCCATTCATATATTTATGTTACCATGTAAGTCACAATGATTTCTTCAATCAGAACTAATCCCATAATAATCTGATAATCCTATATTTGTACAATATCCATTATATTTTATCTACCAATTTTCATCCTCATATTTCATAGGAAAGTGTAAAAGACATTAAGTTAAGAATCATAAAACATATTAAATATGATTCCTTTTCTAAATCTACCTTCACACCTTTCCAGTGTATTAGTATACTTTAAAAGCAAACATTGAGATATCATTTACATGTTGACCCCTCCAAAATCCACACTGAATATTGTTTTCCACTCCAGCAGTATTAAGAAGTAGATCTTTGAGAGATGAATAGCCATGCAATGTACTTCACAGGTGGATGGGTTTAATATGTTAGAAAGGGGATTTTGAGACTCTTATCACTCTACCTACCCGTCCAATGATGGTTATTTTGATTGGGTGAGATGGAATCTTAAAGTAGTTTTAGTTAGCATTTCTGTGATAACTAAGGATGTTAAACACAGAGTGCTGAACACTACATACTGCAGTTTTGACCTGACAGGCAAGTTGTGCTCACTGAAAAAATAGAAGGGTTAACATTATAAGGTAAATAATAGTTTTCTGATTGGATTTGAGACTAGCTACATAGGAGAGAATTTCATGCCTTGAGAATATGATCAGTTTCAAAAGTCCATAGCTGGAGAGTTCATAGATCTTAGAGTAGAACCCGTTGCTGCCAGTTTTATAAATTTTCATGTTGTCAAATCACCTTAATAGTTATATTCATTATCATAGACCTGTAATTTTCTTTAATTTTGGCAAGAGAAGATTCTTTTTGTAGTTGATAACAGTTAATGGAGAGATGAATAACAGGTCAACAAGAAACTGAATAATTATTCAGTTTGAAATAATAATTATCTCAAAACCTTATATCTATGCCAAACTTCTGCCCCAAGGCTCAGAGAATGTCTCTGAAGAGGAGGCAGAAATAACGAGTAGAGGATCTGAAAGTATACCTTGAAATGCTATCTGAACCTGATATTGCTGTCACAATCCTATACTTACAACAAATGTCATTATCTACACAAGACCTATACAAGATCAAGTCAGGGCCAAATCCTGAATGGAGGAGGAACCATATCTCCAGGCCATACCTATAACTACAGAGCTACTAGCAGTTCCTAGCTGCTAGGAAAAAAATGAATCTCTCATTTTGAGAATGTGTCTCTGGAAGGATTTCCTTTCTGCAATGGACATCCCCACAACCAGGCACTAATGAGCAGCACTAAATGGCAGATTAGGAAAGGAGCTCAGGGGGAAATTGTTTTTGATATGATAATTCATTGTGTTCATGTTGAAAATTTTCTCGGATGAATGCAATTAAAATCAACTCAAATGCATCAGCTCAAAATCCAAAATATTAACTTCTTGAAAGGACCAATATCTTCTTATTGATTTTTTTCAGTTTGGAAAACTAACAATAAGTTCTATTTTCCATGCTCAAGATCATTTCAGGTCCTTAATTTAAGGAGTGACATGAAATTTAATTTCATATTCTATAATCAGTTGGTTATTTCTAAGACAACTAAAAGTGGGTCCCTGTTACCTTAACTTTATCTATGCTTCAATTTCCCTGAGTATTTTTAATAATCTTTTGTGCAAAAGTTACTCTCTTTTATCCTAACTCAATTTTAAGAGAAATGTGATTCATTCTCTATTCATTTTTAATCTATTTTAATCTATTAATCATTTTAATCTATTCACCAATTTAAGGTACATATTTAACCATTTCTCATTTAATGATGCAAATACCATAGTCTAGAGTTGTGGCAAGACTGAACAATTTATTCATATTAGAATTATTGTGCCAAATTAATATAGGTAGATTATTCTGTCAATTTTTTTTCTCAGAACAATGGTGAAATAATTTATCTCAAATTAACCATAAACATTAGAAATACAAGAAATTTACCACAATTATTATTTTTGAAGAAAGCCCAGATTTAGTGAAATTGAAACATTTTCTGGGCCATGTCCATGTGATAAAATAAATCAAACAGATTATTTGGTGTTCAAATAACTTTCTGATACTTTAATCAGTTCTTAGTGGTTGAGATGTTCCTCAACAAGGATGCTGTTTTAACTGAAAGATCTGGAGAATATAAATCAAATTAATTATCCCAATGCAATTGAGACAACATAATGAATATTTCCTTATGTTGGAGTCTGGAAGAACAAGCTATATAAATAATATTAAAATATAAATATAAAAACTCATATAGATATTGATATTGACTTTAATTATATAAATATTTTGCTAAGCAAAGAACAGCAAGACCTTTTTTTGATATTTTAACATCCAGGTTTAAGAGTTAATAAAAACATTTTTGTATGGAAGATAGAATTTGATTTATAAAACAGAAAATACCCATGTATTATGAAATCAGGAGGATGCTGTAACTTTCAAATGACAGTACATAAGATTAATAGGACAATAGTGCATTTAATAACAAATTATGTAAACCTTAATTGAAAATTACTTTAGAAGATATGTTAGAGAAATTTATACATGGAAGAAGAAAGAAAAGATACTTGAAAACTTTTAGACCATGATGCTTCTTATTTCAATATTAATTGGATTCCTAGTAGAGATGACAAAAGTCTACAATAGAAGGAGAATTTGAAGAGATACTAAGAATATTTCAAAGCTGCAAATTATATCAAATCCATTGACTCAAGAAACGCTTTTTAAACTAAAGTGAAAACAGCTGGAATTCCAAGACAAAGATAAAAATCTAACAATACCCAAACCGAAAGTATAAATATGTACTTCATGATTCTTGAAACATGAATCACACTTATTTTCTGATCATTTCTATTCTGGTACCTATTTCTCTCCAGGGGAATATATAATCATATGGGGATGACTGAGAGCTTCATGTGTTTCATATACAGAGATAAGTAGCATCCTACTTACATTGAATCCTTTGGAATTCTGTAGAAATGCTTCTTATCATTGAGACTACTGCTTACTGAAGATGATGAGTGAATAGTTGATTGTATGCTTTTAAGTTAGCTAAAGTTAACTTCTACTATGCCAAATAGTATCACTTCTTGGCTTCTGAATTTATTTAATTTCACCTGGGCAAATACGAGACCTATTTAGTAAATTGTCAGCTGTATTTAGACACATTTCTTAGAGGCCAGTGCTTTGTTGTTGATATGTTGTTGATATATATAGTGATTCCAAAAGTAATCCTTGAATACTAAATGTTAATATCCTCTCCTCTACTATATGCTCTTTGGTCAGGCATAGTATACATAGTATGGAAAATATGCATACTACATTTCATAAATTCTAATTTAAGACCTATATTTAATAATTGAAACTTAGGTTTTCTTTCTTTTTTTAAATCATGGTTTCTTCTCCTTTCCAAAACTTTTTCAACGCTATGTGAGCTTTTCTTTTATATTATATTTACCTTGTGAATCAGAATAATAGATTCTGGATTTGTTATTTTAAATAAAAGAGATATCCTTTTGTCCAGTGAAGAAAAAAAATGTGACATGGCAATTTCAAAAAAGCAATTATTAGAGATGTTGTCAATTTTGTGTTCTTTCATTCTAGAGATAAGTATTATAAAATTATAGTCATTTAATTTGTGAGCAATGAGTTGGGCAAACTGATTTCTTTTGCCTGAAAGAGGTGAAACAAGATTCACATATCATTTCAGTAAAAAATTTCATGTTTGTGTTCTAGTTCTTACTCTATCACTGTGATTGTTTTCTGTTAAAGTAACATGAGCTGAAAACCTTTTCTTTAATTACAATAGTCAAGAGGAAACAATCTCTTTCTCTTATAGCACTAAAATTTAAAAGTTCTTTGTTATATATTTACTACTACTACAGCTGTAAATTGGTGCTCAACTTCTCTCTTTCTTTCTCTCTCTCTCTCATGCCCATATGCACTCTCCCTCTTCCTTTTCTTCCTCTTCTTATCCTTCTTCACCCTTCTCAGTCTATCTCAAACTATTGGTACGACTACATTTTCTTCTCTGTATTCCTCCAAACATAGCTTACAAACATATATAAATACTAACTTATACTTCTTCATTGATTTTTCCTCTATTCTACACTATTTAGGATCAAGCCAACAAAAACAAGCAAGATCATAATTATAGCTTGAGAACATTTAAACATATGAAATAATGAATCTTTGAAAATACAATGTGATTTGCATAAGATAAAGTATAAAATCTTATACTTTCTTTAAATACTTATTTGAAGACTGTTTTTGTAGTCACCATTTCAATGATACCCTCATATTAAATACATTGGACTCTGATTTACTTCAAGTAACTAATAATTTTGTGGTTCTAAGTTTATCAGCAGGCTGTCTACATATAAGGACACTCTCAACTTTCTATTGAGGATTGTATTCAATATCATAATTTCTCTACATTTGTTACTGAAAATTTATATAGAAAATTCAGTCAAGTGTTTCTCCAGTATTGATATGTATAATATTAGTCAAGTAATTATCAAATGTTATGATAGTTTTCTATTGGTGAAGAAATTAACTAGACATTTTATTGTCAAAAGAAAATCTGTTTATTTATGACTTAATTACATAGTGCTAATGAATACAAGTCGATATTTAATGAATGACCATCATTTGTTAATAGTTACATAAAATCTGTTTTTTATTTACAAACTTTTAGTAGTATACATTAAATGATTTTAGTAAAATTTTACAACTTGTAAACAAGGACTTCAGTTCTGAATAAATTCTTGTGTCTACGTGTTCACAGAGATGAATTTAACATATTCAGTAATGTGAGGACCAGACCAATATATGGAGTATGAAGCTCCAACAATTGTCTCTCCATAGAGGCAATGAATTTAACAGCTATTCACCATAGGACCTTCAGAAGAGGTATGAAGCCAAATGAAATATCATAATATTATAATTTAAATGTAATAAAATTTAATAATCCATGATAGAATGATCTGTCTAAAGTTACCCTTTCTCTCAATTTTAAGAAGCAGGGTGTAAAGGAAAAGAGTAATTTAATTCCAAAATTTATACTAGAAAGGAAGAATGAGTTCTGAATAGAAATTCACAGACTATCTTCCTAGGCAAAAAACTACAATCTGAGGCTTTTTATTATCTTTAGCCTAGTGGTTACCATACTATCATAATAGCGGTTTTCTAATGACAAGCATCACAATGAGAATATGTCTTTTTCTGTTTATTAAAGGGCAGAAGTAAAAAGATTGTGTTTTAGTGATCTCTAGCAATAAGTTAAATTCTAACGCTAGAAGAAATTATAACAGTCCCCATCCAATTACTAGGGACAGAACTTTTGGACCTATCCATGCCAGAAACAGACATCTGTAAGGTCAATCAATCAGAGCTTTTCCCCACTCAGCAATATCCATGAATAGCTCCATGGATGGTTGCTCAAGTACATGAAAGCCTCAGAGAGCCAGATAATTTGATCCTAGTTCTTACATCTCTCTATGAGTTGTTTTTAGAAGGCAGTAGGTTACAGGTATGATATAACATTGTGATTGTAGTGGCCATGGTGAACTTATTTATCCCTCAGCCCAAGAGAATACTACAAAAATGATAAAGGTGTACTTCTTTGGATTCTGAACAGAGGTAAATAGCTGTAGATGAGACATGCAGACCTACATTCTGCCTGATTGAAGCATTTAGTGTAGCTAAACACTTACAGCATAATCTTAGTTTATCTTGTAAATCATCAGATGTGATTTCAGACAGTCTAGGTTTCATGTGTCTACTGGCGCTAAAGCAGTAATAACGTGCCAACAATGAATTGGTGACAAATTCATGCCATATATTTCTAAAAGGAAGAAGTACATGGAGACTCAAAGAAACAACAGAGTATTTTGAGTTTCAGACACACACACACATGCATGTCCACACACTCACACATACACATACACACAGACTGAGAGAGATAAAGAGAGACAGAGAGACAAAGAGCGATAGACAAAGAGACAGAGAGATAAAGTCAAAGAGAGTCAAGAGAGACACAGAGAGAAAGAGAGATTATGAAGACTGTAGTACGTGACTGAAAATTTTCGGTGCTTATCACGTGACATCATACATTAATTATATCAATAAGAAACGGCCTTTAATGGATCCATGGCCTTGCCTTGCCTAATGGATAAAAAGAGGTACTGAAATGTGAGCATATAACATCTGATATGTAAAAACTCTCTGATGTTTTGATAAAATTCTAGGAGCTTCAATAAAAGGAAATGAATGAATATCCCATGATAATCCTAGAAGAGTATTTGAAATGATGAAAAAATTAAACAGAGACCCCTGAATAAATTTGTCACTTAAGACATCAATGGCAGAATAGGTTAAGGAGAAGAAAGTGTTAGGAGCTCAAAGCTAATCTTTTTTGGAAATATACTGAAATGAAAAACAATAATGAAGAGACATGGAGAAAGTTTATGACAATTATGAGGTAGAAGTAAGAAACCAAGTACTTGACTTTTTGGAGAGCAAGTATGCTAAGGAGGTTGGAAGTCTATTGCAAGAGATAATAAATGAAAGGTTAGAAATCTTGAAAGAAAAAACAAATCAAAGCTTCATGTATAGGAAAATAAAAAGTCATTAATTAGTGTCAAAGTAATCAAGTCAATTCTAAAATATATCATGAACAAACTCTGGAAGTTAAAACTGAAAGAGAAAAATGAAGTAACACATAAAAATTACCTGGATTTTAAGGGCTAGATCATCAATTAAGAGCGAGTATTGTTCTTGCAAAGGACTGAAATTTGGTAAGTGAGATTTGTTAGCACAAACATAACTAACAGTAACTGTAGTCCCAGGGTATCTGATATCCTGCTCTGGACTTTGTGCAGATGATCTATACTTATGTGCACATACCACTGCCCCCACTCACATACACGCACACATTTAGTTTTGTTTTGTTTTCATATTTTTGTCTTATTTATATGTTGTTTGTTTTGATTTTCATTTTCATTTCCCTTTTATTTTATATTTTTCAGAGAGAGGGGTTATAAGCAAAAGAGAAAGAAGAGACAGAGAGTCAGAGACAGAGAGAAAACAAATATGAAATTATGTAGGATGAGAAGATAAGGAGGATGTGGGAGAATTTGGGGGATGGAAAAACATGGTCAAAATATATTGTAAGAAAAATTATTAAAAAAATGTAAAGAGGAATGGAAGATTAGCACACAAAAAACTAAAATAAAAAGATAAATTAGAAAAAAAACCTCCAAATAATGTAAGTATATTAAGTGCATATATTAGAGAATATTTCAAAACTTAATAAAGGCTATTTTAAAGCAGCAGCAAACAGTTATAACATTATACTGGATGGGGGAAAGCAAAAATGTTTATCTCTGTAATATAGAAGAGGGTAAGGCTGCCCCCTTTCACATTTTGTCCAATTTGATACTAGTATTTCATGTCCTAGAAATTATGAAGCAGAAATATATAAAAGAAATCCAAATTAGAGTATAGATCAAATTGTTACTACATGTAGATGATATAAATTTATATATGCAAAGTATCAAAGATTCTACCAGACGATTGAGGTCATAATGGCCTACATAACAACTTCCAGGACAGTTGTGGCTACACAGTGAGATCCTGTCTCAAAAAAAGAAAAAAAAAACAAGCAAAAGAAATTCCATACCCACAAAACAATACCAAAAATGTCTTAGTAAAACAATACTTTTATCATTATGTATGACAATATGTTTAGAACTAATAATTACATTTGTAAGCATATTATATATATATATATATATATATATATATATATATATATATATATATACATGGGAATTTATATATTATTAGGTAAAATCCTTCTACAGGTGTGAATAATTGAATCATTTGATATACTGTTATATACTTTTGTTATATACTTTTATATTAAATGATGCACATATTCATATGTATTAAATCAGAGTTGTGCTGTATATACTTCTAATTTAATGAAATTTATAATTCTTTTCTTCTTTATTATTTTTTCCAAGTTTCAACAACAATTTGAATCCATACATAATTAGTCTTAATAATATTTCTGGGATTTGGAAGAACACTTTTGGAGAGGTACAGCTTCACCTGATTTTGTAATGTGAACAAAAATGACAAGACAAATTGATGTGGACATATACTTGCCTGGGTCAATTTTTTTGTATTTTTCTTTTGCTGGGCAAGGGACTTATCCCTGAATAAATATGGGATTAAAAATAAATATTAAATTTTATAATTTATATGTACACTAAATATTTTCAAAGGTTCATATAAGATTGTCCCAGGAGTCTTTAATAATCCAAGGATTAATATAGCTCAATTTCTAGCTCCTAGGTAATTTTCTTTATTCCATTTGCTGTTTCAGAATCATTTTAGTACTCACAGGCTCAGCAAAAGTAATAAGTTTAATAATACAGTAATTGTATATTATCTATATGTCACAAATATATATATATATATATATATATATATATACATACATACATATGCAACTGTGCATATGTTTGCATTTTTACAAATTTGAGGATGTAATATAAGAGATAATATTTGTCTTTAACAGATGTCTAAATTAGAGATAAGATTAGAAAATAAGTATTTCAACAAGTTTATCTAATAAAACTAAGAAAATAATATCCCATCCTTATGATGCTAGCTATGCTCTATTTATGCCTTCATATTTAGCTGAATCTGTCCTAATAAATAGGTTCTGTAAAACAGTGCCTTCTAATTTTTTATTGTGATTTCATGAGGCAAAAATAAGAAAGAAGAAATGTTTTGATATGACATCACTGTCTCTATCCCTTGGAAGGCATCAATGACTGTGGTCTCACAGTATTACAGTCCTTTATCTATGTTAATATGTTTTTAACTTCTGGGAATGAGACTTACCCATGATTGCAAACTCTCTGGGTTTTTACAGTCAAAGCAATTTGATATTATGTCATAAGAGTGACAATTGTTATAAAATTTTAATAGTTTTTTAACGACAAATTTTATAGTGTTCTATCATACTGATTATAGTATTATTTTTTGTCATTGTTTTATTTTTCTTGTAATTGAGATTAAATACCTGAAAAAGATATCTCATAGGAAGAAGGATTTATTTTGGCTTCCAGATTAGAGGAATTTGGTCCATCATGGCAGAAAAAGCATGACAGCAAAAACAAATTGGTTCATGACATTTACTAGGAAGTACACATGGACTAAACTGTTTTTTTTTTCCCTTTTGTCCTTTTTATTTAATCAAAGGCTCCAGCCCTTGTATCAAAATTGTCACTTATTATCTGGTATCATTCAGAGTAGGTCTACTATCCTTAGTTAAACCTCTCCAGAAATTCTAACACATTCACAGGTGTATCATCGACTGATTCCAAGTACAGTCAAGTTGGAAATGAAAATCAATTACTGTATATCCATTATTTCCTTCTTAAGAAGTAAGTGCCTATGATAAATCAACAGAGAAAAATAACCCTGCATGACATCTATGGCACATACAACAGTGAACAGATGTATCATAATTGATGAAGCACTAGACTACCTTTCTTGGAATTCCCTGAGATATGTGGTAAACTAGAATCATTCCACTGGTTATACATTGAATAATTTAATTTGATTGTTCCATTTTTTTGGAATGAGAAATCAGTTACACATTAATCAGGATTATTGCCCAATGACTAGGATATATAATTGGAACTTCTATGAAACATGGTAGAAAAAGCATGGCATGGAAATTTAGAAAAGTGTATTGGGATAGACCTCCTTAATGGGAAAAAAAATGAAGGTTTTTTCACTCATGTGAATAGTTAACAAAATGCTATCTCACTCAGCAGATTAAAAAATTAATAATTAGTTAACCTGATCTGTTAACATCAGAGTCCATAAGGCATATAAAAATGGGCTCATGGTTGCAGAAAGGGTGTTTCATCATGAACATCGATATATAGACTCACTCATAAGTTAAAGTTTTGTATAGCCACTGCAGAGGCAACAGCTGACTCCTTGGTAAGGCACTACTTTCTGTGGTGATGGAAACCAAGGTAGTAGTCATTTTATTGTTTTGTAGATGTTTCCATTGGGACTGGGCTCCAAAGTATTGAAAAAGTCATAATAAATCACTTTATTAACAATTTACCTAAAAAACTAACAATAATCATAATTTGTATAAGAATAAATATTTTAAATAAAATTTTCTTAAGGACCATTTAATAAAATCCCAAACACCAAGCATAAAATGCCCTCTTTTAAGTTGTTGGTCAGGCTTATGCAAGAGATTCCTACAACATTACAGGCCCTTGATGCCCCCACCTCCAGAAGTAGAAGGTAAGTCCTTTTTGCTGAAGACACTATGTACTTTCAAACAAAGAGTACAGCATCTCTTAAACTGGAATTGACATGAATGCCTACTCCCTGATAACTAGCTTTCATGATATTAGAAGGCATCATGCACGGAGGGAAGCAACCAGTCCTATCCAGCTATAATGGCTGTGAACTGTAACAATGACCAGCACAGAATGAAAACCTTTAGGGTTCACTAGTGACACACATACCTTGGCAGTAACTAACACGTCTCTAGTTGGATTGAAGTCCCACAAAACAAGAGGAAAATCATGCCTGATACTCGAAACCTAGCTAACTACTAAAGGTTAGTGAAGTTATAGATCTTAAAACAGGAAAATCACTACCTAATTTCTAAATATTTGTCCTTGTACACACAGACAAGTAAATTCTTATCCCTTATTAAGGAAACTTCTCCATGCAACAGACATGGACCACTATAGAATACTACAACCCATCAAAATGTTTTCATTTCTTGTAGTGACCTCATGGAAATGATCACACAGAATCTGTGGATCAAGGGTGCTTGGAACCCCAAGCCCTGACACACAGGGCTGGCAGGATCCCTGGCTCCTCCCCTTTACAGTCTCTGCACTGACACCACAAATCAGAGCAAAACTCCACCCCTTCAAGGGGCAGGCTACAATTGGCAGTATTGTTAACCTAAGTGCCTATTCCAGCATTCCTGTCTTAACCAATACATGAGTACCTAAAAGTACTAAAAATAACCCTGAGTACCAAAAGATCTTCCCCGCCTGAACCCTATAAAATACCATGACAACACCCTCCTAGAATTCCTTGCGTTCTGTCGACTCTTAGTTCCCTGACCTGGGACCCACCTGGGTGCACTGACCCTCGTTCTGTGCTTTCCTTCCCGAGGACTACTCGAAGTGGCCATATGGCCTAGCCATGTGCCAGGAAGGGAAGCAGGATCCTGGGGGAACAGAGGGAGAGAAAAAGAACAGCATTTTTTTTACCTTATTATATTGTTTTTAGAAATTTTGGAGTCTTTTCTTCTAACCATTTATAGAATGAATAAACTATTCATAGAATGAATAGGCTATTGTGATCAGAATGGCTAATTTTGTTAGTCAACCTATTGCAAATGTAGTGGCTAAACATGGCTATAATCTTGGAAGAGGGATCTTCAGTTAAGAAATTGCCACTATGAGATTGGGCTGTGGATATATATGTGGGGAATTTTCCTAATTGCTGATTGATTGATGAGTGCCTAACCCACTGTGGACAATGCCATCCCCAAGCAGGTGGATTTGAGATCTATAAAAATGTAGCAATCCAATAAACAGCATTTCTTTGTTGTTTCTGCTTTGGGTCCTGCCTTGAGTTACTACATTGGCTTCCCTCAATGACAGACTATAAGCTGTAAGCCAAACAAACTCTTTCCTCTTCAAGTTGCTTTAGGAGAGATTGTTTTGTCACAGTAACAGAAAGTAAACTAGAACAGTGCTCTATAATCCTCCTACTGTGCAGAACACTAGAATTTGTTATTGTATATAATCAGAGTTCTTCAACAGAATTTATATGTATTCTCTAATTTCTTTTAATTATATAGTAAACATTTTTGCAGTCACTCAATGTTCTTGTTTTTCCGTCATTTGACTAGTTTCTAGTCTTAATGATTATTATGTATTTTCTAAACTACTTCAGATGCAAAGGTAACATCAGGTCTAATATAGTAATGTTTGAAATTTCAATATTACCTTGGAGATATGTGTGATATTCAACAATATATAATTATGGATTATA
Source organism: Cricetomys ansorgei (assembly GCA_026225945.1). Taxonomy (NCBI): domain Eukaryota; kingdom Metazoa; phylum Chordata; class Mammalia; order Rodentia; family Nesomyidae; genus Cricetomys; species Cricetomys ansorgei. Next base: position 2,140,947 of record JAMJFZ010002863.1, on the reverse strand, counting down.
ACTATGAGAATTGTTTATTCAATTCAAGTATCATAAAAAAGTGTTTACTAGAACTTCATATAAGTGTGAAAGTCATCAAAATCTATATTAATATTATTCAAAATTTAAAAAAATAAGTATACTACTGCCAACAAAACCTGAAAGACAAGCTTACTTACAAAAATTTAGTCTGTATTGGTAAATAAAGAAATTATACTTATTTTCATGAATAATAATATTTTATCATCTTTCTTATGTTTTCTAATTCCTTATTTTACTCCTGGGAAGTCCCTTTGCAAGCTTTCTGTTACTGATAATTAACTTAGGCATCAATACAGCTATGATTTTCCAGAGAGGTAGTCATTATGTAACAAGACAGAAATCAATGTCATTTAGTCATACACAAGTTCCTTATTTCTTTATATAATTACTGCCAAGAAACCTTGATTTCGTTAAGTATGCCATTATAAGAAAAAGAGGTAATTATAGTCTCATGAGCAATAAAAAGTAAGATGTAAAATTGATTATTTTTCTTATTAAAATGACAAACAATAGTTTTTTTAGAAAACAACCATGCATTTATGAAAGAGAAAATATAATTCCCTAAAATGAAATAGCTGTTATGATTATTAATCATATTTTTTTCTGGATCAATACATAGAAGTAGATTATTTTATTATACTGTATAAATATGTTTAACTGTATGATATCTACCAGAAGGATTATCAAATTAAGTTATTATTAAATATACCTACCAACCATGCAGAAGTATAAAAGTTGTTGTTGGTAGCCATCATGGTAGTGGTGTGTGTGTGTGTGTGTGTGTGTGTGTGTGTAAAACTGCAAGTTCTTATTCTATGTTCTAGGGTTTTCGGCCAAGTTACAAACTGGTTGAAACTTAGCTATAAATTGGGACCTTCAAAGGAATGTAGATTTCCTTTGTAGATAAAATTTAAGAAAACTTCTCTATATTGCCAACAAATATATATATATATATATATATATCAAATAATCATACAAATTAAATATGCATATGTATGTACACTTAATATAATTTAATTATCTAGGTAACAGTAGTTATTAGCGCTATTCCTCACATCAAATATCTGTTGCTTTTATAGAAATTTCTCTGAACGTGTTTATTTCTCTGTGCCAAAATCCTAAAATATATGGATATGTAAGGAGCACTTACATGTTCTTTCAGAAGACAATTTCTATTATTTACAAAATTTTCATGATAATTGAAATAAGTCTAGATTACTATCTTAACTGTTACATCTATAGCTACAGATTAATCATATATATATGATTATCATGATATCTTGTATCATAGTCATATAGTCATATATATATATATATATATATATATATATATATATATATATATGACTACAATTTTAAAAATCCATGGGCTTATGAAATAAAGAAAAATCTTTTAAATTTCTGTGCAATCACTGCCAACATTATGGGCTAGGCTTCAGAAAGCTGCAATTTGAAAACAACAGATTTTTGGTAAGCATCGGCAACTTATGTGTTTTTCTTTTTATTTTCTGAGTATGAGGCTGGAGAAAATAGCTCAGCAGTTACTATCATGTATGACTCTTACAGAAGACAAAACTTTGGTTCCTAAAGCTAATATTGGGCCACTTACAATCACCTAAAACTGTAGCTCCAGGGGATACAATGTCCTCTTCTGGTCTCTAAAAGCACCTCTACTCATATGCATGTACTCTCCCCACACATACATATACATAACTAAAAATAGAATCAACATTTAAAAAATTCTATGTTGATTGAAGTAATTACTTGTAAATTATGAAATTGTTCATGTTAATAAGACTGTGCTTTATTTCAAAAACTAGAAATGTTGCAATTTTATCAAATTAATTTTCAATCACTTAATATCGTAAATGTTTATAGACTTTGATTAAAATTTTATGCAGTATTTAATATGGTAAGTTCCAGTCAATTGTCATTATTAATACTCATATTTTATAATTGTTATGTTCCTTTGTAGTATGGGAGACTTTCTTCATATTAGCAAAGCCTGTAAATTACTTCCAGAAATCATAATATAGAACATTTTTTGTTGTTGTCTTTTCGAGACAGGGTTTCTCTGCTATAACACTTGGTTGTCCTGAAACTCACTCTGTGTACCAGGATGGCTTCAAACTCACAGAGATATGACGGTCTCTGCCTCCCAAGTTCTGGGATTAAAGGCACATACCACCACCCAACAGGTTTTTGAACTATGAAAGAATTTTGAAGAATGTTGAGTTTATTATCTTTGGACAATGATAGTATTAATATATCTAAATTCTAATTTCAATTTTATCTTACTCAATTCACTCTTCCAATATATTTATTATTGAATTCTTCCTGCACACATGTCCAGCCTTTCCCATTAGCCCTTCTCTATTCCTCTGTAAATCTCCAGGACTGTGGAAACTCTCTCTACCAGGAACCCACAGCTGCCACACTAGGCTCAGACTTCTGTGTAGGGGATTTTCATCCTCCTTGTTCTACATTTAGGTCTTTCCAGACTTATATTAGGTCAGCTTCAGCCTGTCTTCAGGACCCTTTCCTCTCAGCCTAAAATGATCTCTTAAAATTAGGTTTCTTGGCTCAGGGTCCCCTTAGTTATTCCCCACTGCCCCTCAAAGCTTTTCCTTCTATCGATTTGCAATCCTTTGTGACTTTTTATGACTTAGAAGACAGCTCTATGCAAAAGAGACCCCACAGCCTCCAACCCTGGGCTGGGACACAGGAAGCCTACAGATACCATTATTGGCTAGGATCCAGGTTGGACAACAGCAACCAAAGAATAGAAAATTCATCTAACACCAGGTGTGGGAGAGGGAAAGAGGAACAGAGTGTACGGAAGAAGAGCTGGAACTGGGGAAGGTTGAGTGGGGCATCTGTAGACCAAGGGTAGTGGAAATCCACTTGAGCCCATGATGGAGACATCAAGCAATGAGGATGAGGAACCTGAATAGACCATCTCGTGTAGCCAACAAGGCTCCCAGTGGAGAGACTGTGACACTATATCAGTCACAAAACCTTCGAACTATAACCCATCCCCCTCTATAGGGCACACTAGGTCAATGGGAGGAAAGAAGCACATGCTAACGGAGAGAACCCGTGCCTGATTCTGCAGTGTAGTCCAGGAACTAGAGACTAGATAGCCAGGAGATGATTTTTGAAGATACCCTGCTCTACTAATAGATCGGTACCTGGTCTAGTCTCCATCAGAGAGGCTTCTGCCAGCAGCTGATGGGAACAGATAAAGAGGCCCAGAGCTAAACATCCTGCAGAGTTCCAGAAAGCTCACAGAATAGGGGGAGGAGGCATTTCAGGTACCATAGGAGTACGGAAAATCAGGAGAGCAGGGCCCACAGAGTCAACAGACCAAGTCTCTGGGGTCTCTCAGAGCTTGAAGTGGAAGACAGGGAACCTGAAGGGTCTGCTAGATATGTTATGTGGCTATCTGGCTTGGAGTTCTTGTAGAGAGTCGACAGGCTAGAATGTATGTGGGGGTTCCCTGATTTTTTAGCCTGCCCATGGGACCCATTACCTCCAGCTGTGTTGCTGGGTCCACCCTTGATGTGGGGACTGGTGCCTGGCCTTTTCCCATTTGCTATGCCCTGGTTGAGTGGTGACCATGGGAGTACTGCCGTCTTCTATGGGGAGAAGCAGGATTCGGGGGAACAAGTTGGTGGAAATGGGGAAGATATATATATCTTGGGAGGATAGGGGGAGCTGGGAGGAATGGAGGGAGAGTAGGAGGGGTGTTGATATGTGTTATATGAAAGAAAAAAATAAAAGATAAAAAGGAAAAACTTTAATATGTGAAAATTTTTAATTTTAGATTTTAATTATAAATGTTGGTTGCACCAGGACCATAACTGTGTTTCTAGTTCAGATTCTTTCTGCCTGCAGCGTGGTGGGTGGGTGAGGTGGCAGTAGCCGTTGACTCCCAGGGAGATCCCTGTATCTGACCTAGGCACTACTCTAGCTCCACACCTTTGCTGTGTACCTTGCTGTATCACATCATCTTTTCTCATTCCCCTCACGAGTACTCTGCATTCCAAGTCTATTGTCTTTCCAATCACATTTAATTCTAAAAAAATTTTCCACTGAACTTAGTGACAAAATGTTTTCTACATGTCCATGAAGTGAGGTAACAGAGGCAACCATATTGGTCAGGCAGCTGGGCAGGCAGCCAGAGCCCCATTGGTCTCCCCTGAAATCCCTCTCCTTATGCCACATTTTAAAAGGCAACTGCACAACCTGCAGACCTGTCATTGTGGGCTTCTGTTTTAACAGCATGAGCCAAATATAAATATTAATATTTAGATAGATATATAGACAGACATTGAGAGATAAATATAGATATAGCTAGATGATAGATGACAAATGGATAGGTAAATCAATTGATTTGATAGTAGATATGAAAACTTTGAACTGAAGCTGTTTGCATGGTGATTTTGATGAATGAAATAACATTATATTTGAAATATGAAACGCTGCCGTAGGTAGTTTAATGAACTATCTAAGAGCTAATTTGCCAAATCCATCCTTGCACTTGTTTATATACATTTAATGATGTCCTAAGATTTGTGGAATACTTTTTGATAAGAAAATTGAATATTAAAGATGATTTTGTAGTTGATAATATTTTTGTTGTTAATATCCTTACTTTAAATCTGGCAGTTTCTGAGTATTATAATCTTTTGATCCTCTCTATTTATTCATACACTTATATAGATGGAAGGATGGCTTTTTACACACACATACAGTGTTCTGACATTTGAAAAGTATATAATATTTGTTCTTATTGCTTTTTAAAGACTACAATTATATTTATAAAACTTTTAAACATGTTACAAATGTGTTGAGTATACATCAGGCCATGTTTTTTCCACATATTAAATTATTTAACAATTTCTCACAAAAGGAATTTCAAAGGGATGATGTTTTAACTTGAAATAATTTAAAAGTTTGACAGAGTATAGTTGATTAGAAGAACCAAGTAAATTTGCCCTTGTATAAATCATCAGATATGTTAGAGAAAATTTTAAGTAAGTACTTTCATAGATTTCTTTTCAAAGTAACACATGACATGTCTGTAAGTTAGAGAACATTACACAGATAAACATTGGATAATAAGTGCATTTGAAAGGTATAAGGAAATTTAGAATGTAATACAGAGAGAATTTTTTAGAAACTTACATACTAGCCCACTATACTTACCACTATACTTACTTATAAGGATGGATACATTAAGTTAAAAATTTATGTTAAGCATATATATATATATGTATATATATATATATATGCTTAACATAACAAATTTACATATATATATATATATATATATATATATATATATATATATACTTGCAAAAATATAAAACTATGAGTATGTGTAATAATTAGCCACTGTGTGTTTTGGGCTCACCAACAGAGACACAGAGGCATTTTTCATAGGTACAAGCTATGCCAGACCACAGCAGAGGGACTCACTATCCTGGCCAGCACCATACTGGATAATGAAGCCCTAAGGGTCTAAACTCAGGTATTTTTATTGATTCAGAATTCCTCAGGTTTTCTACTGATAGGATGTACAGATCATGAACAATAAAACATCCCCCAAGTAAATCCAACACTTTTAGATGATACAAAATCCCAAGATCTGGGCAGTCCCTCACCCAACAGTACACAAAACAATTACTTTATACATAACTAAAAATATACTTCTACAAAAAGTATGAATAAAATATTCCAAGTTATTCAGTTATACAATATGATTCTTTACTAAAAGTAATTTTTGTCTAATTTTTTACACTCACAGTTTTTGATTGATTGACTGGTTGATTTTTGAAACAAAATCTTTCTAATGTTATCAAGGTGAGCTTACTACTCCTAGGCTCAAGAAATCTTCTCATTTAGTCTCTAAGACAACCTGGACTCAAGGTATGAAGCAGTCTTTCACAATATTAGGTTTTTAAAAGGATATTTATGATGCAATATATGAATTTCATTGATAAATCTTATAATATTTCAAAACATGAATTGATTCAATTGTTTATGTTTGGCTAAAACAATTACAACATATTGAGACATAAATTAGATAAGCAAAAATATGCATATAATCTCTAGAGTTAATTTCTAAGGACAAGAATTCCTGTAGAGAAAACAACTTAAATCACAGTTAATCTAGTATATATCTACTATAATAAATGAACTGTAAAAATTGTTGTTTACTATTTTTTCAGTATATTCAGATTAGGAACCTTGGCCTTGAGCAATTAATATTGTAGTGTGATTATTTACAGATGAAATGATGAAAAACATTTTGGTCAAAGTCAATGTGCTCTAAATTTATTTGAATTAAGCTCTTTGTTTAATATGCTAATATATATATGTGCATATGTACATATATATATGTAGTGGACTCTAGTAGAAATACTCAGATGCCTACTAGCACAATATTATAGAACTAATCCTCATATAATTATATTGTTAACCACTTCTCAGTTGAACTAACATTTTATTATCATTCAAACAAAACAAACATACCACTTCATACTATGGCATATAAAATTTTCACACTAAAATGTTGATACTTTATTCCAAATGACTTACAATAAACAGAAGCTTGAATTTATATGCTCTAGCACTGGAACTGGTATCAATGTTTCCATACCTATAAATTTAAAGAAGAAAAATAATTTGAGAATCTAGTAGGCTTTTTATTGTTGTGTTAGACTTGCAACATTCATGTGAGTTCAAACACATGTGATGAACTAAAAGATTTAGGGTAAATATGATATTGTAGCTATTATAAATCTCAGTCATTCCAGTCATATAAATATAAAGGTAGTTTCTGCCAAATTGTGAGCATAGTTTTATAAAATCCTATTTCTCTATAAATTACACATTAGGGAATTCACTCATTTTCATAGACACTTCCTATTTGGCTAGTTTCATTAAATTTCCCTTCTGCCTGAAAGAAAATCACATGCCTTTTGAAGTGTAGAGTTAACAAAAAGCAAGCACTAGAGAGAAAAGTACCAATTCCTTGTTGTTTTTGTTGTTTGCCCACCTTATCTGTGTGGTTCTCTGGTTATATTTAAAACATTTGAAGCAAATCAGTTCAAAATAATCTTATATAATGCTAATTAATAATTACAGTCTTATTTCCTTCTTTCCTAATATGTCAGAGAACAAGGAACTTACATTTTTATCAATAATGCAGATTTCATACTTCAAGATATCTGTATTTAATATACCACAGCTAAGAGAATTATTGCATTGCTACAAAACAGGACATTAATTTTAATGATCCAAATTGTTCAATTTTGCACAAATGGAACAACAGGACCTTGTTAACCTTCCACTAAAGAAAATAATCATTTCGTTTGATTCAAAGAGTTGGTTCATTAAATTGCTCTTTCTTAGATGCATTTGATATATCAGAGAGTGGGAAGAGAAAGAGACAAAGTATGATTAACTCTTTTCTTGTCCATGTCTCAAAAAAAAAGAGTTTAAGGTTTCTCTGATTCCATAAAAGAGAGTTTTATTTATTTTTTTATTCAACTATTTTGAGTATGACATCTATGAATATTCTGAAATAAGCATCAGTTCCATAGAACAGAAGAAATAAGATACTACTGTTTCATTTCTCTTCATCAAAGATGCAGGAACCCTATACCACTTTCAGTTTACCATACGTGAATAAGTTTTAACAAGAATCTTGGTGCTTGACTTTAGCAAGGACTCTCAACTTCAATAGTTGGTCAGTTTTCTCATCTTCCAAAACCTCCTGGATGATATTTGATTGTCCTGGCCTTTCCATAGGAAAAACTCTATTAAGTTTGTTTAACATGATTTCTTTTAGACATTTTCTATTCTTTGAACACTTGTGAATACAAAGTAATTATGAATGCTTTATAAAGTATGAGGATAAATTTCTACCAGGTTATTCCTTTAAAGATGAATCTATTTCATACTGGTTTGCAAATTTATCTTTAAATTTTTAAAAATAAGTTGATTTTTGTGGTCACAAAAAATAATATATTCTATTTGTGTGAGAATTCACTAGAAAAGTCGTTCCCATGGTATCATTGTATCTTTTGTTCTAATGAAGAATTGCTATTTTTGTCTGTTTTCAAATGTTAAGCAACGTTTATACTAGGGGAAATTTATTTTTGTTTCAGTCATAAATTATTGTCTATGTTGTAGTATATCTGAAATATTTGATAATAAAAGTAAAAGTAATATAATTTGAGTGTGCAGAAGCTGGGAGAGGATAAACTGAGAGGATGAAACTATGATGGGATAGAAGTTGAAATTCAGGCAAATTCAATTTAATGTAAATTAAAATTTTATTTGGATCCAAATTAATAAAACCTCTTTTGTGAGGAACTGATTACTCTGCATGTACCAGACCAACTATGACAATGTACAAAGCTGAGTTTAGATAGTTTGGTACCTAAATGATCTTACTAGCACTTTTTCTCCCATTTACCACCCCAGGCTCTGAGTTCCTCTATGTTGGTTGTCATTGTTTCTGTCTTATATTTTTTTAGATTAAAGGAGTTACTTACAGCATGACTGTGGACATAATTTGGCTAATATTTTGTTTTCTCCGAACAGAATACTGAAATACTTTTTCCTAATACATGTTGTATAATCGATTTTATCAAGACATTCACTCATATACCCATTACAATGGTAATTGCTATAATCAGGAGTCTATCATTCTCTGATTAGCAAAGTTGGAACTTGATTGGCAAACTGAATAGAAAGTCAAAGTAAGGAATGACGTTCCATGATAAATTAGGGGTTTAGAAGGAGAAGAAATCTAGCCAGTGGTGGTGCACACCTTTAATCCCAGCACTAGGGAGGCAGAGGTAGGTGGATTTCTGTGAGTTTGAGGCAAATCTGTTCTAATACAGTAAGTTACAGGACAGCCAGTGTTACAATACAAAAACTCTGTCTAAAATTCAGAAGAAAAAAGAAGAAAGTTTGCTTAAATGTGCATACCATGCATACACTGAAGATGGTTTCTTAAAGAGGACATATTCTATATATGGACAGGAAAGGAATGAGAAAACTTGCCAGCTTTACCATTTAATACATTCATTCAAATACATATCAAATGTGATATAGAGGAGAGGTAATTTGCAAAGTGATCCAATCCTATCTTGCAAACATACTGTTATTACTTACCATGGCCAAGGCAACATATGTAAGAAAACATTATTTTGGGTTTTGTTTCCAGAAGAATGGTGGAATTGTATGACAGCATGCAGGAAGCATGTCAGCAGGAGAAGTTGGGATATTGTACCTTCAACCATAATCAGAAAGCAGAAAGAGCAAACTAGAAGTGGAGTGAGTTTATAAATTCTCAAAGTATACCCCTACAGTGACACACTTTTACAAGCAAAGTTTCAGGACCTAAAGCTTTCCCAACAGCACAAACAACAGGTGCCAAGAGTTCAAACCTGGAGGACAGTTCTCATTTGAACCATCACAAGCCACACTCTGATTCCCAAAGATCCATGGCCATATCATAATATAAAATATATTTAGTTCAATTTAAAATCCTCATATTTTAAAAGTTTCAACATTTTTCAAAGCAAATACCCTACAGCTTTGGCATTTCCAACATCTTACGGTCTACTTTGTCACTCGGTCCTCACTTTCACAGCATCATGCAATGGCCTCCCCACAGCCACCTGCTTACTCAAGGCCTTATTCAGGGAATTCTCAGCTACATGCTCCCTAGTCTCTGTGGCTCTTGAAACTTCAGAGGAACAATCCATGATTCCTTCCCTCCTGTATCCTTCATGTCCCTACAGACAGTGTCATGTGAATCACACTGCCAAGTTTGGCTAGCATTTGTGCTGGGCCGTGAAAAGTTTAAAACACAGTAGCAGCAGCTTTTTTTTTTTTTTAAACAATTCAGTTCTTTCTAGGAACATAAAGTTACTTAGGCTTTCTCTTTTCCCACATTTGAAGCATAGCTGGATGAGGTCTTACCCTGAAGACACCTTTCGTAGTGACAAAGTGCAGAACAGGAGTTCTCTGCTTAACTGTGCTAATCTTAAAAATTAAAGCTTCTATTTTAGCAGGAGACTTGCATATAACATTAAGCTTTCTAGTACTCTTTTTTTTCTTTCCAAACTGCACATTTTGTATTTAGCTATGTTCCACTTGTTCTGTTTTTAATTACGGACCTTCCTACACATCTAAACATATAACAACACAACAAATTAGATGTTATGCCACCTTGAAGGTTTTTTCCACCAAAGAAAGTGGTCTATTTCTTTTTAGTTTTACCTTAAGTTCTAAGACCATGGCAGAACACAGCCAGAATCTTTCTCAATTTTTCAGGAAAAAACTCTCTAGGCCAGTTGCTGATATCTTCCCCTTCCAAGCCTCTTATTCTAGGACTTCACTATCCATATTAATTTCAGCACTACTATCTTCCAGCCTTCTACTAGAATGTACGCGTAAGTTCTTCTTGTGATATTTAACCACTTTCTAGTTCAAAGTTCCAAGGTCTTCCACATTCTTACAAAAGAAAAAAAAAAGCCATGGTGATACTCTTCACATCAACACCACACATTTTGTCTCTAACTTCTGTATTAAACACTTTTTTTGTAGCTGTGATAAAATATCATGATGAAGACAACTTAAGTAAGAGATTATTTTGGTTTACAGTTTCAGAGTGATGAGTCTATTTTGTCAGAGAAAAGTAACATCGAGCAGCAGGCATGACAGCAAGAGCAAAAACTGAGAGATCATGTCTACAACCACAGGCAGGAAGAGCAAATAGAGTAAGGTGAGGATATCAACTCGCAAGCCCTGTTCTTAGTAATGTACTTCCTCCAGTAAATTTCTACTTAGCTAAGCCTCCCCCAAACAAAATCACCAACTGGGGTACAAGTGTATAAATATGTTAGCCTATGGTATGCATTTCATATTCAAATAATCACAGATGTCAAATTAAACTTTTAGGTGTAAATATTAAATATATTTTTATGTTCAAAAACTATAACCTTCCCTTTAACAACTAAGTGGAAACGTTATCAGATTCCATATTGATTCATAACACTAGCATTTTGGAGTTGTCCTTGCTTTGAAATATACATGTATTTTCTTCCTAATGCTTATCTAACAAGAAATTATGTTTTTTGTGCATAAGTCTTATGTTCAACCTCATTTGCAAGTCATTGATTCTATTCCTATGCAAGAACAGAGCTTTTTTCATTTTTTCTTTTATTATTAAAAATAGTTTTTTCTCAAACACTATATCCTGATTACAGCTTTCCCTCCCTCTTCTCCTCCCAGTTCCACCCCACCTCCAATTTCCTCCAGATTCACTCCCTTTCTGACACTCATTAGAAAAGAACAGGCTTCTAAGAAATAACAACCAAACATGAAAAAATAAATCATAATAAGATAAAGCAAAAAACATTACATTGAGGCTAGAAAAGGCAACCTAACAGAAGGAAAAGTCCCAAGAACAGGCACAGAGTCAGAGAATCACTCACACACTCAGGAGTACCATAAAAATACTAAACTGAAAACTATTATATATACCCAAAGGACCTGATGCAGACCTGTGTAGACCATGTGTTTGCTCTTTCAGTCTCTGTGAATTTGTATGAGCCTTGATTAGTTGATTCCCAGGACCTTGTTTTTCTGCTGTCCTTCATCCTCTCTGGATCTTATACCCTTTCCACCTCCACTTCTGTAAGGTTCCCTGAGCTCTGAGGGAAGGGACTCAATGGAGACATCCCATTTAGAGCTGTGTGTTCCAAGGACTATTTCTCTGCATAATGTCTGGCTGTGGCTGTCTGCATCTGTTCCTGTCTGTTGTAGGAGGAAGCTTCTCTGATGATGACAGAATAAGGCACTAATTGATGAGTATAGCGGTTGATGCGTTTCTCTTTTTGGACCAGTGTTTGATTTTACCCTAGGTCTATGGGATATCTAGTTTTTTGTTCTTGATCACTCAAGCAGTGTCTGGTATAGGTCCTGTCTTGTGGAGTGCATCTTTTGTCAAATCAAGACAGTGGTTGGGTACTCCTATTGTTTTTGTATATCTTATAGGGATGATAGATTGTAAGTCAAAATTTTTGTAGCTAGGTTGGTGTTCACATTTCTACTTTGGTAATCTTCAGAGTGTCTTCCTACAATGATGACAGAAGAAAGTTAGGGTGAAGGCCCCATGTAGGCACCAGCTCCATTTATTTTCAATGAATTGTGTGGGTGTTGATCTTGGAAACGGGGCCCATTTTTTTAATTTGCAAAGAGCAAACCACTGTCTTAACAACAGCTTTGGTTGCTTGGGGATTTCCATTGGAACTCCTTGGCCAAAAACTCAACTGAATGCAATCCAGTCCTGCTACTGGAAGGCTCCTTTGGTGATAAGAGATGACCAATGGAAATTCTGTATGCCACATTATTAGGAGACATCATTAGCATTACCGTCATATATTTTTGGAAGTTTTCACTGCGCTGGGTTTCCATGTCATCCTTCAATGCCCCTCAATTCCAACTGTCTTTTCCCACACACATTACATCCTTCAACCCCAACTCTACTACCCTTCCACACCCGACCTTCCTGTTCCCATCCCCAATTGCCCCATGTTGGCTAGTAAAAGTGTGTCCTATTTTCCACTACCAGAGAGATACACGTCACTCTCAGCCCCTTCCTCTGTACTTATTAATCTCTCTGGGTCTATGGATTGAAGGTTAGTTATCATTTGTTTAATAGCTAATATCCACATGTAAGTGAGTACATACCGTATTTATCTTTCTCAGTGTGGGTTAAATCATTTGTGATGTTCTTTTCACGTTCTACTCATTTGCCTGCAAATTTTGTGATTTCATTTTTTAACAGCTAATTAATACTCCATTTTGTAAATGTACCACATTTTCTTTATCTATTTTTCTGTTGAGGGACATCTAGGTTTTTTTCTAGTTTCTGGCTGTGATGAATACAACAATGATGAACAAGTTTGAAGAAGTGTCTTTGAGGAAGATTGAAGTGCCCTTTAAGTATGTGCCAAAGAGTAAAATAAGTGGATCTTGAGGTAGATCAATTTCCAACATTCTGAGTAACAGCTATACAGATTTCCATGGTGGCTGTAAAAGTTTGCACTTCCTTCAGCAGTGCTTGAATGTTTCTCTATTCCACATTATCTTGAACATGAGTTATCACTTAAGTTATTGTTCTTAGCCATTTTGACAGGTGTAAGATGGAATCTCTTAAGTTGTTTTGATTTACATTTCCTGATGGTTGAGGATATTGAATACTTAAATGTTTCTTAGTCATTTGAGTTTCCTCTATTGAGAATTCTGATTATACCTGTATCCTGTTGTTTAATTGGACTATTTGTTCTTTTTTTATATCTAGCTTCTTGAGTTTTAAATATATTTTGGATATTAATCCTAGATAAGATGTGGAGTCAGTAAACATCTTTTCCAATTCTGAATGTGCACCTTTGTCCCAATGATGGTGCCCTTTGCCTTACAGAAGCTTTTGAGTTTCAGAAAGCCCAATTTGTTAATTGTTGATCTCAGTGCCTGTACTATCAGTGTTCTTTTCAGGAAGTCTTCTGTGCCAATGAGTTCACTTCTTCTATCATGTTCAATGTCTCTGGTTTTATGTTGAGTTCTTTGATCCATTTGGATTTGAGATTATTGCACGGTAGTAAATATGGATCAATTTGCATTCTTTGACATTCAGCCATCTAGTTTGATTAGCAGCATTTGTTGAAGATACTTTCTTTCGGAGTATATATTTCTGGCTTCTTTAATAAAAATCAAGTATTCATTTGTGTATGGGTTTTTTTCTGAGACTTCAATTTGATTCCATTCATCAGTATGTCAGTTTTTGTGCTAATATCATGTTATTTTATTACTGTAGCTTCTTAGTTCAACTTGAAATTGGAAATAGTGAGAACTTTCTAGCTTTATTTATTTATTTATTTATTTGGTCAGGATTGTTTTAGCTATCCTGTTTTTGGTTTGTTTGTTTGTTTGTTTTGTGTGTTTCCATATGAAGTTAAGAGCCATCCTTTCAAGTTCTATGAAGAATTGTTATGGTATTTTGATGAGGGTTGTGTTGACTCTGTAGATTGATTTGTGTAGGATGGCCATTTCTGCTATGTTATTCCTATGGATCCATGAGCATGGGATCTTTTAATCTTCTGGTATCTTCTTCAAATTCTTGATTCAAAGACTTTAAATTTTTATTATACAAGTCTTTCACTTGGTTGGTTACAGTACCTCAAGATATTTTATATTATTTCAGGCTATTGTGAAGGGCATTGTTTCCCTGATTTCTTGTTCTGTCCATTTGTCATTTGTTATATGAGAACTACTAATTTTTGTGAGTGAATTTTGTATCCAGCTATTTTAGTCCAACTGGCTGAAAGCTCTGAACTTGCTGAGAGCTGATATGGACCAGTCCTGCTAGTATGATCACTCCTGTCCACTCAGTTTGATCAGTGGACCATATGCTTCTGATGAATACCCCATTGATGGAATCCCCTCCCAGCTATTGACTAATATTCCAACCTTCCTGGGTCCCCTGACAATGACATGCTCTTTCAGCAGGAAGCAGTTCCAGAAGAAAATATGACACTCCATTCCCTCACCATGTTGGAACATTTAGTCAAAAGAAAACTCGCTGATATTGGGGACATAATGGCTGCATGTAATGCCTAATGGAATACCAGGAGAGATACATGTTTAAAACACAAGAAGCTCTACCTCTATCAACAGATTCATTAGCTAAGATGGTTCTAAGTCTGTGGTCAGCCATCATAGGGCCTTTAACCCTTCGGTTTATGATAATCACTGTTGGCAGTTACATCACTAGTACCTTAATTAAATACATAAATTCTTGTCTGGGTGCCATTATGTTAATGAGTATTAATTCTCAATGTTGAGTAATACTTGCTCCCTTGTCAAAAATTTAAAAGTTACACAGGCCAAAGGGGGAATGTAAGTCTGAGACAAACTTAATTAATGACTTTGGATATATACTTGCCCCCGATTGGATAGAGGCACAGGGATAATCAAAGAATGTTTAGATTTAGTTAAACAAAAAATTAATTAAAAAAAAAGCAACTTCACACCAACAATCAAAATTGGTATGAATATTCTCTTGGTCTCCCTGGTTGACCACTCTTTTAAGAGCTATAACAGGTCCTTTCCTTTTTATGTTACCTGTCTCACTTGCAGACACTGCTAAATAAATACTGCTGTCAAATTTTTCAATCAACAAGTCAATACTATAAAATTCATGGTTTTTGGAACTCATTATAAACAATTAAGATCAGTTTCCCCCTGTTTCTAGACAGTCTGCTACTTTCTCCAACTTCTGTGGACTGTAAGTTAGCCCAGCCATAATAATCTTTTTGCCTTTCAAACATCCTGCTGTGTCCATTTTGGTTTCACACAACATGACAAGAATTTCCTTCTTTAGGACAAGAAACTCAGTAAGAGTAAATCACATTTTCTTTCTCCTTTATGGTTATATGCACATACAATTACCACATACGGAATATTTCTGTTTACTTTTCTTGTTTGTGGTATGCTTTTTTGTGTTATCAATTTATCCCAATTACACCTTCGAAAATGAGATGTCAAATTAATTTTAAAAAAGATGTTAAAACTGACTTAGGTGGGTTTATTTATAGCATGAAAATAATTTTATTGGCACTTTTGAAATATCTGGGTGAAAATAAATGATTAACTTCACATAAATTTAACAGCCATCCTATTTGGCTTTATGTAATAACCAATAGACAGTAAAAAATGTATTGTACAAACACATATTTCATATAGGATTTGTATAAATATATTTTAGTACTATCCATAATAAGTAAAAATTGGTGCATATATTACTGTAGATAATTAATTATGAGAATTTCAAAAATTTTGTATGCATGATTTTTAGTACTTTTAATCAATGTTAACCTACCCATATGTTACTGATATTTCTTTCTCTTTAGAAAATGAAATTGAAATAAAAGAGCAAGACAGAAACAGTGGATTCTCTTTGATGTTTCATCATCGGATCATTTGCCTCAAGTTGACTTACTACAAGTATTAACTAGATGTTTGCTCCCTGAGGATTAATTAAATTCTAATCATATGTGAATTAGATTTTAATCTCACTCTATTTTATTCTGTGAACTGGAATAAAATTATACTTAATAAACTGCTGAGTTTAGTTAAAAGCAGCTATAGTTCACACAATTTGAGCAGATAGAAGTAGTTATAAACTGAAGATAAGAGTGAACCATAGCCATATTAATTGTAGCTTAATAATAAACTGAGAAAAGGGAGTGACTATTTCTTGCCTTCAAAAAATACTGAATTGTTTATGTAGATTTATTTGTGGCTGTTTGTTATAATCTTTTTTTCCTGTAGACCTGTTAAGAACATTCTTCCTTCCCATATTTTTTATAAATGATATTTAAAACAAAAGTTTAAAATGAATCATAGGCCGGAACATTATAAAGAAATGAAACAGGTAAATGTGAACAATAGTATATTAATGTTTTCTAATCAGCTAATACAACTAAATATACAGTTAACTAAAGATATTAAATAAAAAAATTGGTAAGATTTATAGCGAGAGATGCATATTGCCATTCTACCTATCATTTTCTTTCTATTCACAGAATATTTTAAATGACCAGATATGAGGTATTATAGTATTGAGATAAGGTATACTTCAGATTTAAGATAATTTATTATTATTAAAAATAAATTAAAATGAAGCAAATTAGGTGAACATTTTTTTAAACAATTTAGCACACTTTGACATGCTTAGGGGCCTCAAGAAAATCTATTTCTTTGTCCTGCATAAACCTCTGTAACATTTCTTTTTTCTTCTATGAATTAAAAGTGTCACAGTTGAGTAAAGGCATGAAGTTTTTCAAGTATCAATGTACCTCATAATCAAGATTCTTGCAAATGAATGTGATCATAGTATGCAAAAAAGTATAGGACTAATAAATACCTGCAAGAATTTGAATTCCCTTTTTAAAATAGTTTCTTTCACTTTTTCTAACAAAAGAAATTAAGTTATCATTCTTCAGAAGTCAGTAGAAATTATCATTAAAAATTTGAGAGTGATTATGTCTTACCTGTTTACTCTGTAATAGTTTAATAAGAGTTGTATACATTTTAAAATTCAAGATTTACAGTATGTAGTGATATATAATTATAAAACCATATAGTTGGAAATTATATAATTTAATACCAAATAAATGGATATATAGCATTAATACCAAATAAATGAATCCCTAGTAGACAATCACATAGGCAAATTTAATAGAAGTAAAGAAGATATATGTCCTTTATTATCTCCTTAAAACTATTTCAGTGGTAGCTATTTTCTTGTCTCATTATATAAATTTTACTTTATGTTTCTTAAAATTGATAACTTTAATTACCTATAAAATTTTGAAGTGATATTGCTAATTTTGTTAGTATGAATTGCCTTATACTATTCTGTCATGATAACCTAAACAATATGGTTACCTCAACAAGATCTGAACAATTACATTACAAATAGACATGCTAACACAGAAGGGGGTTCTCTCACTGGGTCTCTTAGAAAAAAAACTAAAGACAACCAATGACTGTTGAGAGAGGGAGAATTACTCTCTCCTATGGTTAAGCTTCCTTAGTCAGTTATCCAATAAAAATTGGTCAGCCTAGAAAGCATATAAATTCAAGCAAGACTAAATAGGCATAGCAAGTTGTATTTATATATTTATGTGCAAACATATGTATGTATATTTATACATATATATATATATATATATATATATATATATATATATATTAGCAACAATAATAAAAATGTTGCCATCAATTTGAGCGGAAATATAGAAGGAGACATGGGAGAATTTGAAGGAAGGAAAGGGCAGAATATGGATGTAATTATATTCTAATAAAATTAAAAATAAATAGTAAAATATATATTTGAAACACAAAATGTTTTCATTCATAGAAAACAAATTTTAATAAATTCTATAAAATTTTCATGGTGATATCTGATGATAGTATAATATTAAAAAGCTTGTCAGACATTGTTGTGTTTTGGAAGAAGTTCTTTTGATTTTTTTCCTAAGAGAACCCTTTGGCTGCTTTTAAAATGCTGTTTCATGAAGTCAGGGTAATGTACTTTTCATTCTACTGGATAAAGTAATTACATTCCCATCTTAACCCATGCACCTACATTTCCCTACCCCTGAGAGTGCTGCACAAAAGAAACTTACTTAAATAGATAGCCATTGCACAAATTGAGTTTCAACTCTTATGTGCAGTCCAAATTACCCTCTCACAATCACAAAATAAATACAAGATAGATTTGATGAAAATGACCACTGTTTTTTTTTTCTTATGTAGCTACAGCGTTTAACACAGTGAGATATATTAAAGTCATTTCACTAGACTGTGTTCATGGACATGGGTATATGTATCTTATCATATAAAAAAAAACATCTACATTGAAATATGGAATATTGAGTTATTAACTATAGTCACTATTTAATTTTTAAAATTTTGTCTTTAATTGCCAAATAAGAGTTATGCAATGATGTTTCAATATGTATGTACATTATAAAATCAGACTAATTTCCACAACCAAGACTCAAATATTTCTAATGTTTTATAGCAAGAACATATGAAATCTTTTTAGAAAATTTCAAATAAATAACATTATTAAATATACTTTTTTGAACATTAGACTACCAGAAATTGCTCTTCCTTTCTAATTGAATCTTTGTAACTTTGACAAATATCTCACTTCTCACAGTCATCATTATATTTTCTATTTCATGACTTAAATTTTCTTTAGACTATAATGCATGTGAGATCATATGTCATTTCTCCATCTTCATCTTGCTTATTTTACCAGTATAATATTATCCAAGCTTATTCACAGTTTTGCCAACTACAAAACATCCTGTCTTTCAAAGGCTAAGTAGTATCGAATTATATATTTGTGATAGTTAATCTCAGTTGTCAATTTGTCACACCTGAGGAGAGGAAACCTCAATTGAAAAACTGCCTCTATCAGATTTTCCTGCATGTGTGCATATCACTGGTACATTTTCTTGATTGCTAATTGATGTATGAGAGACTAGAAATCATCTCTAAGTAAGTCAGCCTGGGATATATAAGAAAGTGTTCCTTCATGATCTCTATTCCAGTTCTTGCCTCCAGTTTCTTTCTGATGTCCCTCAGTGATGGATTGTGTCTTAGAAATATAAGGCAAATAAATATTTTTCTTCCCAAGTTTGTTTTGGTCAGTGTTTCATCACAGCAACAGAAAGCAAGATAATACTTTCAAAATCCTTTCATTTCTTTATAAACACTTACTTTTACATCTTTGTCGTTGGGAGTATCTCTGGCATGGGCATGAGCATGCTTTTTAAACAGTATTTTGTCAAAAAAGGAAGAGAGAGAGAGACAGAGAGAGAGAGAGAGAAAGAAAGAGAGACAGAGAGAGAGAACAAAAAGCACTTGCTGTTCTTCCAGACAATGCATCCCTCTCCACAAACTACAAAGTCCATATATGACATGTGAACATATTTTTTTAACCAAGGAAGGAAAAAAGAAGGCAATTAAACCTCCAAAAGCATCAAGTGAACTCTTGTTGTTTCTTATGTTCTGTGTTGAACATTTTAAAATCTAGCACTTTAGAGTTAGAGAAATGGCTCAGTAGTTATGAATGCTTGCTGTTGTGGCCAAATGTGGTGTGGCACATGCCTTTAATCTGAACATTCAACTACAGCTAGGGCTACATAGAAAAATTCTATCAAAAAGGAAGAAATAAAGAAAAGAGAAGGAAAGAGAGAGGGGAAAGAGAGAGAGAAAACAAAAACAAAAGTATTTGCTGTTCTTCCAAAGAAGCCATCCCACTTTAGAAAGTCCAAAGTCCTCAGATGACAAACCATTGGTACATGAGTACACACACACACACACACACACACACACACACACACACACACACAAATAACAATAATAAATGAAACACTTTAAGTAGATCACATTAATTCTGGTTAAAAATATTACTGATGATATGTACATCTGGATTTTCCTGCCAATTAGAACTAGCCTATTTCCTGAGTAATTTATGTTTCTATATAATTTTCTGCAATTTATTTAGTGAGAAACAGATGCTGGACAGTTTTAGCTAATGCACTCTTACTACCACTTAAATATGAGTGATTAATGCACAGTTCACTGCACACTGACTGCAGACTGAGAAAAAATAAGCACTTTGGTCCCTCTCAATCTACTAAAATAGATTTATTTTTTGCCAGCTAGTAACTATTAAAAATTGCACCATGCAGGATATATTTTGTATTAAATTTAACTGTTATTAATTCAGGTTATTTTAGAAATAATAAACAGATTTTTCTTGAAAGTTTTCTCATAGTCAGATAATCTCCATTTCTCAATCTAATTTTAAATAATTCCATACAAGAAAAATGTGTGTGGATTTTAACTCAATATTACCAATAAATTGAAAAGTCATAATACATGGTTTAATCCAGCAGAATGTTTTGAAACAAAAAAAATAACTGCATATTCTCCTTTCTCAAACCATTGAAAAATTCCAGTCACACTAACACATATGCACACAAGTTGTAGATTTTATTTATTACTATTGTCTGTGTTTGTTTGTGAAAGCACATATGTGCCATGGGGTCAAATGTAAATGCTGGAGGACAACTTTAATGAATGTTTCTCTCTTTCCTCTGGGTGTTTCAGGGAGTAAACACAGGTTTCCAGTTTAAAGCACTTCCATAAAGATGCTGAAGTACATTTTTAGTCTTTAGTCCCAGATTTACATTTTAAACAGAACAAGATATATAATAATTTCCTTATTGTATTATATCATCGGTATAACATTAATAGTTTTTCCTATCAACAAGTTAGGTAGTTTATATTAAAGTTCTATTCATATGGCCCTGTGTTTCTTTTACAGATTTTTAAATGCTAAAATAATGAATTCCATATAAATTAATAGCTATTTAGAACTACAATTTTTTTTCCAAATCCTTTACACTTAATAAGCTCTTGTAGAAATAAGACACTGGAGGGAAGGAATTGCTTCTTAGAATGGGTGTGGAGGTTCACTTGGTTTTGGGGAAATCCTGTAATTTGCAGTAACTATTAATGTGACCTTCCTGAGACTTAACCTATACCTTATGTAATCTCCTGGCTGAAGCAATTGTTGTTAAAAGTACCTTGCCTCTAATGTCTTTCACGTTAAAAGGGATTTGCTTATGGTTTTGTAAATGAAGAAACTTTATTATTCTCGGGGCAATCAGAAATGATAGGCTGAGCACCAGAATGGTGCCAGGTAGATGGCTGGAACAGCAGGGTGGTACTGTTCTCTTCATTAAGCAAGGATAATCTTTTTATCATTTGGGGGAAGGTCAATTGGCTTGTACATGAGCATGCTTTGAAACACATTTTATAAGAATATAAATCAAGAATGAAATGGCAAATATTGAGAGCTATAGATTCTAAAGACAATAAGAGTAAAACATAATAAATAATTGCACAGGAAAGCTAAGAGAAGATAAAATTTTAAAAGATCAAATCACCACTAATTTGACATAAAAATAGATAATTTGAACAGATTAACTTTTAAAGAAACTGAATTCTTAATTAAAATCACAAATTAATATTTATGAAAGCAACTTTTTAAAATTATTTTCTTCTCATGTACAATATATCCACCTTCCTCCTCTTCTCCCTCCATTCATCCCACATACTCCCATCTTCCCTCTCCTCCAGACCTATACCCTCAACATCTTCCTCCTGCTTCCCTCCAGAAAAGAGCCATCTTCCCAGGGTTACTGTTCAAATAGTGCGTAACAAGATGGAAAAAAGGCCCCAGCACTACTCCCTACAACAAGTGTGGATTAGGTAACCCAGGAGAAGCAAAAGTGTCCCAAGGGCAGGTAAAAGGGCCATAGACTTCACCATTCAAACCTGTAGGAGTTTTGCAAGAACAACAATCCATACTGCCATAAGATGTATTTAGGGGACACTGCAAGTTCCCTATCTGTCACTTCAGTTGCTATAAGCCCCTAAGAGTGCTGGTCAGTTGACTCCATGGGCTTATTCTCCTGGTGTCTTCTAACCCTATGGTCCATGAAATCCCTCCTCCACCTATTCCAAGGGGTTCCTCAAGGTCTGCATGATGTTTGCCTCTGGGCCTCTGCATCAGCTCCTATCAGCTGCCAGAAGAATTCTCTCTGATGAAGATTAGGCTAGGCACCGATCTATGAACAGAGCAGGACGTCATAAGAAATCATCTCCAGGCTATCTAGTCTCTAGATCCTGGCTGATCTACAGTATGAGGCATGAACTCCCTCTTTTGGAATGAGGTAATGCCATTCCATGTCGAGGCTGATCCTGCAGGGGGAATAGGCCATAGGTCAAAGGTTTTGTGATGAGATTGCTGTCCCAGTCTCACCACTGGAAGACTTGCCCTGCCACAAGAGAGGGTCTGTTCAGATTCTCTGTTTCCCATTACTAGAGGACCTCACTAGGGTCTCCCTCTTAGATTTCAGTTTTCACTGCACTAGTTTCCCGATCACCCCCTAAATGGCCTCCAATTACAGCCATTTCTCTATATGTTCTCTCCTTCCCTTCCTTTCCCCCCACCTTCTCCCATTTACTTCCTCTCCAGCAAACTTGCACCATCTGTTCTACTTTCCCTTTACCAAAGAAATACCTGTGTCCCAACTGGGACCCTTCTTGCTGCATAGTCTCCCTGAGTTTGTGGATCTTAGTACCTTTTTCTTTTGTTTAACAGTTAATATCCACATTTGAGTGGGTACATAACATGTTTGTCTTCTGGGATCAGTTTACCTCACTCGGGATGATTTTTTTCTAGTTCCATATATTTCCCTGCAAAGTTCATGAGGTCATTTTTTTTTCTCTAGCACACATGAGTCCCTCTATGGAATCAACAGTACCTTGAACTAGGCAGTATGACACAAAGGCCTGTCATATCAGCAATAAAGTGCAAAGAAACAAAATCACATAGAGTTCAATATTCAAGGCCAGCTTTCATAAATATTATATTCTCCTAAATTTTTCCAACAAAATACAAGATTAAAGCGATGTATCAAAAATCCATATAACACACCAGGGTGAGACATAGGCAAGAGAAAGAAAGAGAAGAAATAAAAAATGGAAAATTCCATTTTCACATATTGTACAATATGGCATATTATCCTCAAATACTGTACAATATTATTTTATAAGTGTTACCCTTAATAATTATTGTTTCAATGTTAAGTTACCCAGTTTGCATTGTTATCTTCTTTACTCAGTTAACAGCAATATGAGGTATTCATGCAATTATGCAAATTAAAAATTATCAAGGATAAACAACTAGCCCAAGGCAATACAGCTAATAAGTGAGAAAGACAAAAATTGCTACTTATTCCTGATACCAAAGTCAGTATTATTTATTAATTTTGTATACAAACCACGAATAATGAGATAAAAGCCATCCTAATGAATCTGTTTTTAAATATTGATAATGTGGATAATGGTTTGAGAGGATATTCAAATTTTAAATTGACATTTCACTTATTTATGTGAAAAATATGATCACTGTTAATAAAAGACCTGGAAAAAACTTGAAGCAATTAGAATCATCTAGTCATCACTTCATTGCTTGTATCACTGTTTACCTCTACCTTAGAAACTGTCTGAGAAGATAAAGGGAAAATGTATAATATCAGAAGTGTTGTAAACTAATATACTCACTGTGTGTAATATATTTCAGTGCTTTTCAGTTATGTGTGGTTTGTAACATTTTTATTACAATATCTTTTTATAGAAAAGAAAAAAATTGAAATACATATTTAATTTAGTATGAAGCATTTTGTGAGTAGGTAAACTTACAGGTCACAAGTTCATACATGAGAAGAACCCATCAATTTAATTCCAGAGTGAAATAATGAAGTAATGATCTCAATTATTCCTGAAGAACTACATGTAATTACCAAAACTAATTATATTGGTCTGGCCTGGGGTTAACAGCTGGCTAAGAATGACACTTGAATCTTTATAAAAGTCAAGCAATTATAAATATGTATTTGCCTTCACTGCAAATGGATACATGAAAATCAAATTGAAGTAATATTCACTGATTTCTGAATAAGAAGTTCATGAAATCTTAGAGTTAAAGTATTAGAAGCATTATGAGTCAATAGGTGGCAAAATTGTGCATTATTTCGATGTAAAATGTTCTGCTAACTTTCCAATTTATTTTTATTAAGGTATAAATACCGATCAGATGTGAAGTGGCAGCTCAGGGCACAAGCAAATGCAGCATTATTCGGCATAACTTATCTTGGTCCCTAGAGTCCTGAACAAGAGGAACACAGATGTTCGTGACATACATTGCAAAAGATAAGATCAATTCTCATCATCAAATTACAGCTTTTTATTTACCTAGTAGAAATGACTAATATCAATAGCCAAAATACTTTTTTAAGCATTTTATATCATTATGCTTATACTTTCCTTGAACTTGGGTAGAATTAAATACCAGAAAGAGATTATCTTTTTGTAAAGAAGGTTTTCTTTTTTAACAATAAAGTATTATAAACCCCAATTTCTCACTTGTGAAGTAATTGTGTTTAATCACCATCATCCTTTCATTGTCTTTGAAGCATTAATTTTAACAGCCACCTTATCTCACTATACAACTATTATTTTTCTGGATTTATCACATATGTAATGAGTTTTCTCAGGATGCCTTTTGTGGTACACAATAGCTTTACACCATGGGAGACATGCTACTATGTGCCAGGTGCTCTCTAAGCTCCTTACACTACCAGTGATGGAGTCCATATTGTTTGCTGAACAGCAAGAACATTTTGATCTTATCACAGTTCCGAAGGAAAAAACTACAGAGGATAGAAAAAAATATTCAGTAAGATTCTGGTTAACAATTTTACAATAGTGGCTAACAACTCTGGTCCAAAAAGAATAAAGCCAACAAAAAGTTGATATGACTTAGTTGAAATTATAAAAAAATAAAAAAACCTTGAAAAATAAAAAAGGAGATGAAAATTTTCTGCATGATAACAGTGGATAAAGGTAGTAAAATGTTTTTAGAATATTCAAAATATTTTGTTTAGTTTTTGTAATGTTTTGTGTTTATCTCTTAGAAGCCTGTTCTTTTCCAATGAGAGACCAAAAGGTAATAATACGGATTGGAGGAGAGGTGAGGAATAACTGGGAGGAGTAGAGGAAAGGGAAATTGTAATTAGGATATGTTGCATGAAAAAAGAATCTATTTTCAACAAAGTAAAATAAAGCTAAATTAAAAGATTTATTTTATAAATTTTACTTATTTTATTTCATGTACATGACAGTTTTGTTTGCATGCTTTTATGTGTACCACACATGTGCCTGGTATCCATGAAGATTAGACAAGGGTATCAGATCCACAGGGACTGTCTGTATGGATGGTGTGAGACACCACATGGGTTCTAGACACTGAACTTGGGTCCCTGGCATGAGCAACAAGTGCTTGCAACCACTGATCTAGGATTTATTTTTATTTTTCATTATGTGTATGCTTGTGTATCTGTGTAAGGTTATGTGAACATGAGTACAAACACCCAGAGTGGACAGAAGAGAAACCAGATCCCCTGAAGCAAGTTCCAAAGTGACCGTGAGTTATGTACAAGGGTGCTGAGAACTAATGTGGAAACACAATAAGAGGAGCATTTATTTTTTACACTATCTCTCCATTCCTAAAGTATTAATTTTGAAGTGTATACCCAAAGAAACTGTATCAGAATGTGTATGATTGGCAAAAAAACAGCTTGTTGATTAAATGGTTCTGGGGAAAATATATATTCTTTTTCTTTTTTTTTTGGACACAAAGTTTACATTAAACAAAATACATGAGTCTAAAAATTTTTTTCTTGCTTCTCAGTAACTGAAAAAAATTGAAATGCTTATAAAAAATCTTCCTACATTTATATGTAAACAGAAATACATACATACATATATATATATATATATATATATATATATATTATATATATATATATATATATATATTATTTTCTTGGCTTTGTAATGATTTCTTGAAGATACCAAGCTAAGCATGGTGGTACATGTTTCTAATTCCAGTAGTTAAGAGGGAAACTGATGTAGAAGATTTGTCAATAATTTTAAAGCATGATGGCCTACATGGGGAAAGCCATTCTAAAAAAGTAAATGGATTATAAATAAAAGGATAGTGCATGAAATTGGGAGGGAGATGTGTTATAGGGCTGAGTATGAGTAGGAAGAAGGGAGTAAGGGTGGATATGATCAATATACATTTTGTTCATGTATAAATTTTTCAAATAACTAATTAAAATGTATGCATGTATCACAGGAAATTTAAAGAGCAGATAAATTAGACTTTATCAAATGAGGGTAAGGACTTTGAACTGTTAGATTTGGAAGAGTTTATTTTATTTCAAGAAGTAGTCCTCCCCATTCTTATCAGAAGATTCAACTTCACCTTCACATTCAATTGTATGACTCTGTCTGCCATTGTCGGAGGGAATTAATCTTGACTTTTCTGAAAACCGAGCAATGATGTTCTTGAACAAAGATGCCAGAAAAGACAGTAGTGATGTACCTCAGTCTCCAATAGTTGATACCTATATACCTAAAACCAAGCTCAAGTCTAATAGTACTCCTAGAGATGAAATAGGGAATATTGTGCATGAATAATATGCTAATGTGTTCAATCACAATTCTGGTGACAATATGTGGGAATGGATTTTCAAGGTATTGGTGAAATATTGAAAGCAACATAAAATTGATCAGCTTTAGTTTCTTGACATGAGACTAATGAGCATATATTGTGGTTTTAATATGGAAGCTGCACAGGGACAAAGAGATGTCGAAAGTTTATGTGCTCAGTTAGCTGAAGTACTTTTCAAAATATGGCCTACTGAGAATAAGCTAGAGATGTCTGATATCCTTATTGTAATGCTAATAAAGAAAATTTAAAGATTAGGGGAATTGGAATGCGTAAGCAGACACACTTCATACATAATTCTCCACAGTGGTAGGGCTTTGTCTTTGTTCTTTACCTTGTGACTGACTTTAGGTTTGGAGACAGTGCTGCTCAACTGGATGAATTAAGTGTTGCCATGGCAGTCAATAGTGACCAAAGAAGACATAAGGAGTAGGCAAAGGGAAATTGAGTCAGTGACAGATGCTGGGAGGAACTTGCAGCTCTGACTGACTAACAATTGGGGTGTTTTGGTTTTTTTTAATTTTTCTGTTTCACAAAACAAGGGATACAGATCATATAATTTTGTAAATATATGAGACAGTTTACGTGAGTTCCCAGGCCTTGAACTATGTATAATAAAAGGTAAGTGGTTTAAAGTATAACCCTGAAAGTTTTCTCAGGTCTAAAATTCTCTGCAACTAACTTGATTTTATGATCTCTATAAAAACCTTTTTGTGTAGGAGAATTCCTCTTATTTCTAGTTAAGTGACCTTACTGTAACCTGTTTAAGCCAGTGTTTTTAAAAATGTCAAATCCTTATGCCCATTTATTTCGTATATATCATACTACTATGTAGGATAAATGTTGTTTTAGCCAATCTAACTTAGTTACTAAGTTTTTTTCCTCTGGGGACATGCCATGTACCACCCCATGTCTTGTAAGCTACATATCCAAGAAACTCTGTGTGTATATATATGTAGGAGCAGGCCTCTGATCTGTCACTACTTCTCCTGGCCTGCTGGGGCTTATCAGATTCTCTCAAGTATACATTGCCATGATTGCCTGCTTTTGAGTTTGCTCAGAGTTACATAGATCAAGAATATCCTGAAGCCATAGCCTCATAAAAATTTTCTAGCATGGTAGTTGTAGTTGTTGATGTTGATGTAGATTCACCAGATGTAGATGTTGGATCAGGGCAGAGGGCTGTTTATTCTTTTGCTAATTAAATCACTGGTTCTAGTCTGGATACCTAGGGCCCTCGAGCATTTTGTCCACTTTACAATCTAGTCTTAATCCTTGAACTGGAAGGCTTCAGCCTTCCTAGAATCTAGAATATTTAAACTGCTAGTCCAGACCTGGAAGGCTTCAGCCTTAGCTTTCTGAGACCTATTGCTGACTGAGCCACTTTGACTACTTCCTTCTGATTTCTGATTCTTATTCAAAATACTCTTCAGCCTGCTTCTCCCCTGACCCTTCTTACTGTTAACTGCTCCTCAATGGAGTCTTTTTACTAACTCTGTTAACTGAATCTAACTCCTTTACAACCCTCTTTAATTGAGCTGAGAGCACACCTTTTTCTTGTGAGAGTTGTGCATGTCCTTACTCTGCTAATTCTTCCTCTGATTAGTCACTTTGCCAGCCATTCAATCTGATTCATCTCAGACCTCGATTCACCTGTGACATTGACTTCTGAGTTCTGCTTCTTGTGTCTGCTTCCATTGTTTTTTTTTCCCCTAGGGATTAAAGGTCTGGACTACCACTGCCTCCTGAATACTGGGATTAAAGGTGGTCTGTATTCCATCCAGACCACACAGGCCTCTGAATGTAGTCCCTGGAATGTAGACCCTAGCTTTTACACAAGGCTATTCCTCTACATAGCATTTTTGTGCTTATCACAATTTCCAAGGCATAAGGAAGATTCCTGGGTAAGGTCAGATAAGGTTATTTCCTGAAAGCAGAAGGAACTGCAATAATTAGGACTTTTTAAAGAGACTCAGAAATAATTTTACTAGGTAAAGACATAAATAAATCATAATGTAAAAAATTTCCCTAACAATGTAACACATAGAAGACTGAAACCAAGAGTGAGAGACAACATGATAGTGATCACAGCATTTAGCTCAGCTTTGCAAGAATTATGTCTAACGGCTTTGCTGGCTTCATGACTTCCCCTGTATCCATGGGTCATTGCTGTGTCAAATGTGATTTGTATAATTGGGTCACAGAGAAGCATTAAATTTATAAATGCAAGATGTATATAGTTACCACAATGGGCAGCAAGAATACTAAGAGTTGAATGGACCTTTGCTACTGGTTAATTATAAATGGTGTTTTCAGGAAGAAAACTGATAAGAAGCCTACTAGTTTTTCTACCTAGTCTGTGCAAGCAAAAAGCTCTTGAACTAATGAAAGAAAGGCTGCAATTGATCAGGTCTATAAGAAGTACCACCCCACCATTCAATTTCCAAACTTGAGCCAGCTGAATGAAGTTCTCTTTTAGAAAAAAAGTTGTGAAAATATCAATAAATTTTCCTACTTATTAGGAGAAGTTGTTGACCCATAATCAAAGGGGAAACTAGACATCAACAAATAAATAATCTCATTTAAAAATGGAATACAGCTCTAATAAAGAGTTCTAAATTGAGGAAGCTCAAATGGTCAGAAAACACTTAAAAGAAATGTTGAACAACCAGCCATCAGGAAAATGCAAATCAAAACTACTTTGAGATTCCATCTTACAACTACCAGAATAAAAAAATGTCAACAATACAAATGACAGCTTCTGCTGAAGAGGATATAGAGAAAGGGAAACACCCTTCTATTGTTGGTGAGAGTGCAAAGTTGTACAGCCACTATGGAAATCAACATGTCTGTTTTTCAGAAAATTGGGCATAGACCCGCCTTGAGACTCAGCTATATCAGTCCTGGGCATATACCAAAGTTATGCCCTGTCCTACCACAAGGACACTTGCTCAGCTGTATTCACTGAAGCTGTATCATAATATCCAGAAACTGGAAACAACCTAGTTTCCCCAAAACTGAAGAATGGATAAAGAAATGTGGTACATTTACATAATGGAGTATTACTCAGCTATTTAAAAAAAGAACCGCATGAAATTTACAGGCAAATGGATGGAACTAGAAGAAATAATCCTGAGTGAGGTAAACCAGACCCAAAAAGACAAATTTGGCACAACATAAGTGGATATTAGCAGTTTTGTGAAGAATAATCATACTATAATCCACAGACATAGAAAGACTATGTAATAAGAAGGGCTGCAGTGGGGACACATGGATCTCCCTGAGAAGGAGAATTAGAACAGATGTTACAGGTGTACATGGGGAGTATGGGAATAGGAGCAGAAGGGATAAGCTGGGGGAAGAGGAATGAAAAGAATATGGGGAGAGATGACCAGAATTGAGGGTCATTGTAGGGTGAGCTCGAAACCTAGTGCAGTGGAAACTCTCTGGACTATATAAGAGTGACCCTAGTGAGGAGTATTAGTAATGAGGAATATGGAATCTGAACAGGCCATATTCTGAAATGGTGGGACTGGGACACCAACCCATCCCCAAAACCTTCAACCCACAATCTGTCCTGCCTACAAGATACTCCAGGGCAATGGTGGGGCAGAACCCCCCACCAAGAAAGCCAATGCCTGATACTGCAAAGATAGCCAGGAACCAGAAACTGGATAGCCTGGAGACATAGTATTGATGCCTGGCCCAAATGTTATTGGAGAGTTTCCCTTTGGCAGCTGATGGGAACTGATGCAGAGGCCCAAGGCCAAACATTGGGTCATGCTTGGAAAACACCATGGAGAAGGGGAGGAGGGATTCTGGGAATGAGAGGATTCCAAGTCTCCAGGAGAACATGGCCCATGGAGTCAACTGACCAGGACATATATGGGCTCACAGAGACTGCTGCAGTCATGGAGCCTACATGGGCCTGTGCTAGGTTCCCCATTTTTATCTTAAAGTTGCTTGCCTTGGTGTTCTTCTGGAACTCTTAAATGTTGGAGTAGGTGTTTTTCTGACACTTATACCTGCCCTAGTATCCTTTCTCTCCTACTGGCTTTCCTGATCAAGCCTTGATGTGGGGGCTCTTGTTGAGTCCTGTTGCATTCTGTTATTCTCTGTGTGATTGGTACTCTTGGATACCTGCTCTTTTCTAAGGGATAGTAGGAGAGGGGTGGGAGGGTGATGGAAGTGAGAAGGGATTTGGGGACAATCTGAGAGGAGTGGATGGAGGGGTGGCTGCAGTCAAAATGTATTGTGTGAAAGGAGAAAAAAATTTAAAAAATTCGAAGGAAAGATTTGGCTATGCTTTAATTTTGGTGTATTGAATATTTTTTACTTTAATTTGTACCAATCTGAAATATTGTAATGGTCTATTTGGATTTCTGCTATTTCTGTTTTTTTTTTTTAAATGAATCATTCGCCTTTGGCACAGAAAACATAGATTTCAAAAATTTCAAACATCAGTTGAAGAAAATGGGAAGAAGATAATATGCATTTCATTGATAACAAAATAAATCATGTTTTCATAACTTTAAGTTTGCACTGCCTTAGGTTTGCATACTACACCCCAAATTTCTCTCCATCCTTATTTCCCCTGCACTCTCTCCCTCTACATTACTCATTCTCCTCTCCATACCCACCTCCCATCACCTTCAAAATCCATTCTATTTCCTTTATCCAGGGAGATTCATGTGTCCAACTTAGAGCCTTCTTCCTTACCTAGCCTCTCTAGGTCTGTGGATTGTAGCATGATTATCATTGACTTAATAGCTAATATTCACTTGTAAGTGAATATATCCCATATATGCCCTTCTGAGTTTGGGTTACACTATTAAGGATGATTTTTTTCTAGTTCCATCCATTTGCCTGGAAATTTCATGTGTCATTGTTTTTTAATAGATGAGTAATAATCCATTGTGTAAATTTACCACTTTATTCATCCTTCCATTGAGGGACATCTAGTTTGTTTCCAGTTTCTGGCTATTATAAATAAAGCTACAATGAACAAAGTTGTCCTTTTGGTGGGATGGCACTTCCTTTAGGTATATGCCCAAGAGTGATAAAGTTTTTCCTTAAGGTAGATGGCTTATCAAATTTCTGAAGAATAGCTGTATTGATTTCCATAGTGGCTGTACAGGTTTGCACTTTCACCAGCAGTGGAAAAGGGTTCCCCTTGCTCCACATGCTCAACAACATGAGTGTCACTTGTGTTACTAATCTTATCCATTCTGACAGATGAAAGATGGGATTGAATCTCAAAGTAGCTTTTATTTGCATTTCACTGATGTCTAAGGATGTTGAACATTTCTCAAATTATTCTTGCCACTTGATATTCCTCTATTAAGAATTCTCTTTAGATCTGTACACCAATTTTTAATAGGATTATTTAGTTTGTTGATATCAACTTTCTTTAGTTTTTTAATATATATTTGGATATTAAGCCAATATTGGATTTGGAGTAAATAAAAATCTTTTCACATTCTGGACTTTGTGTCTTTGGCCAAATGATGGTGCCCTTTGCCTTACAGAAGCTGTACAGTTTCACTAGCTTCCATTTATTAGTTGATGATCATAGTGCCTGTGCTATCAGTGTACTGTTCAGAAAGTTGCATCTTCTGTGCTGTGCAATCGTCGTCCATTTTATCTTCTATCAGGTTCACTGTGTTTAGTTTTACAGTGAAGTCTTTGAAGTTAAGATTTGTGCAATGTGATAAATTTGGTTCTATTTTCATTCTTCTACATGTAGACATTCAATTGACCAACAACATTTATTGAAGATGCTTTCTTATATTTGTTGTGTATTTCTGGATATTTTATAAAAAAACTAGGTGTCCATAGGTGAGTGGATTTAGATCTGGGTCTTCAGTCTGTTTCCATTGATCAATATGTCTGTTTGTATGCCAATACTATGCTGTTATTATTACCATAACTCTGCAGTACAACTTGAAATCAGGAACAGTGAGACTTCCCACAGCTCTTATTTTTTGTCCAGGATTGTTTTAGGTATCTTGAATTTTTTTTAATGTTTCTACATTAATTTCAGAATTGTCCTTTCAAAGTCTGAAAAGATTTTTTTGGAATTTTTTTGGGGGATTGTGTTGAGTATGCTTATTGTTTTTGGAAGGATGGCTATTTTTTAATCGTACAATCCTTTCACTTACTTGGTTAGATTTACACCAAGATATTTTACATTATTTGAGGCTATTGTAAAGGGTGTTGCTTCCCTGATTTCTTTCTCAGTCATTTTATCATTTGTATATAGAAAAGCAACACTAGGGAGGACCCTGAATATTGGGTCTAGGGGAACTGAGAGAGTCTATTATTAATTTGTAATTAGAAAAAAAGATGAGATATATACAAGACAATAAGAAGTGCATCTATTCAATGAACAAATTAAATCACTTCATATGCTTGAGACTTAGACCAGATACCTTCTTTGATGTTAAATTACATAATTATGGTACCATGTTTCCATATTTTGTGATCACTAGACCTATGAATTTCCTGAACTGAATGAATAGTCTACCATGTTAGAATGGAGGAAATCACATTTAAAATTAGGTGTTAGTAAATGTATTTTTCAGTCTTCATGGTATTCAATGTCTTAGTAAAACAGACAAAAGAAAAATAAGTTGACCCCTGCAAATAGAAAATACCATATAAGACTGAAAAATTACATATCCTCATTTAATTGCTGTCTTCCTTAAACCATAAAGTATATATTATAATGCAACCTACCTTGAGAATTATGTTGTGAATACTGTTTCCAATCTCTTTCAGTTTGCTTTTATTTAGATCTTCACTTGCTTTTCTAATTCAGTGAGTTAGCTTTTCAAGTTGGTTAGCTGTTTTAGGTTTCCTAATACTCAGACTTATGAGTTGTTTGTTTATTTTAAAGACTGTATTCTAATTACAATACTTCTCCCTTCCCTTCCCTTTCTCCAAACCTTCCCATATGCTTCTCCCTATTTTCCTAAAATTTGTCTTCTGTAGTTAATTGTTATTGAATATGTGTGTGTGTGTGTGTGTGTGTGTGTGTGTGTGTGTGTGCACATGCACGCCTTTGTGTCTGTGTTTATATTTGTAAATTTAACCTATTGATTACATATAATGTTACTTGTTTGGATTTTTATAATGTTTATTATTATTTCCTGTGCATTGGTGTGAGGGTATCAGATCCCCTGGAACTGAAGACAGTTTGAGCTGGCATGTGGGTTCTGGGAGTTGAACCCAGGGCTTCTGGATGAGCAGTCACTGCTCTTAATGGATGAGCCATCTCTCCAGCCCCTTGATTGGATGTTTGTATGGATGACTGTTTGACACTGGAAAACCAACTGGTGTGCTGTTTCCTGAAGAGGAACATTCTCAGGTTTAATCTGTGCTTGTATTATGAGTCTTGCAATAACTGAAATGTTTTGCACTGCCTTGTACATAATCTCACCTTAATCCCAATAACCAAAACCCTTGAACAACTGCCAAATAAATGTATCATTTCATTTCTGAATGTGATTCTGGCTTAGTTTTTAGGTAAACATTTATATCCAATAGAAAATTCAGTACAAAATTGTGTTTCAACAGATGGCTTGATAAAAGCAAACTTAAAAATAAAAGTGTTTAGTCCTAGTGTTGCTTAGTAGCAAAGTACTTGCCTGGTATGCACAAGGCCATGTGTTTGTTCCTTAGCACTTCAACGGAAGAATTACCTCAAAATACACCCAACTTTAAGGGAATTAATTCTCCTTGTCTTATCTAGTGAAGGTTAAAAACTAACCAAAAGCATAGCTCAGAAAATTGTTGTAAATGCTACTAATAAGACAAGATTCACTCTTGTTTAAAACATTTTAAAAAACTGCTTAATACCGTCATTTAGAAGTACCCCTAAAATGACTATTCTGCTTTTCTGTGGCCTCCAGGTGTCCCTGTGCACAACATTTAGCTTAGTACTAAAAGTCACATGTCAACTATAAGAAATAATTTTTCAAGATCTATTCCCTTGGATAATCTATTGCAGCTTTCTAATTTCAGTACATGAAAACTAAAATGTATAAATAACATTCTAAATATAACTTTTGTAGATTAATTGTGTGATAATAAAATAGTAGGCTATTGTAAAATCTACCTTTGCTTTGGTCTTATAAAAATAAATCATACATAAATATATATTTATCAAAATATACATACTTATCAAATATAAATTTGATATATATTCATCAAAATATATTCAGAAAAAATTTTCTTTACATTTGGCAATTATAGTGTTTAGTATGAAAGTGACTCCCAATGGTCCCTAGTTGGTGCAACTGTTTTGGAAAAGAATTGGAGATATGGCTTTGTGAAAGAAGGAATGTCATTCTGCATAGACTTTCAGGTTTAAAAGGCTAGGTCAGGCCCAATCTCTTCTGACTCCAACTTCCAGACCAGTTGTAAGCTAGAAGCTGCTGTTCTTGCACCATACTTTCCTGGTTGCTGCCATATTCTCTGTCACAATGATCTCAGAATCACCTCTGAATCTATAAGCAATCCTCAAATTGATTGTTTTCTTTTTTAAGTTGTCTAGGTCTAGAGTCTCTTCACAAAAATAGAAAAGTGACTAAGACACAAATTTACTAATTTCAATCAATCACAATTTCTTTGGACAGTATGGACAACCTTGTTAATGGCCACTGATGAACCAATTAAGGTAAGAGCTAATAATATGTCTGTGTCTTAGCTAGGGTTCTATTGCTACGGTTAAACACAATGACCTATGTAGAGGAACAAGCCTGTGTGAAAGCTAGGAAGGGTCCATATTCTAGGAGTCTATATGAAAGAATCACATTCAGGGGCCTGTTTTATCCATATGGAATGTAGAAAGAATGTTGGTACACACTTTTAATCCCAGTATTCAGAAACCAGTGGTGGCACACTTCTTTGATCCCAGTATTCAGAAGGTAGTGGTGGTCCACTACTTTAATCCCTAAGACAGAAACAGTGACTGGAAGCAGATATAGAAACCAGAACTCAGAGTCAGTTACAGTAGACAGTATGTGGTGAAGGGTTTGAAGCAGGGAGACAGGACATGACACAGGGACAAAGAAGTGGTCTGACTAGGATAAGGCAGAGAAGCTGACTGAGGCAGTATGGGGCCTTGAGTTACAGAAGCAGAGAGGTAGGAGGAGAGACATAGCAGCAACTTGACAGAAGAAAGCAGTACCATACTGGAAGAGTGAGTCAGTTTGAAGTTAAGTAGAGCAGTTCAGTCTGAGGCAGTCAGATAATCAGCTGGAATAAGCTGGAGTTAGAAGAATTCATCCAGAAAGAGTCAGCACGTTTAGAAGATCAGTTTGAGCCAGCAGCTTGGAGAAGACTTGGAACCAGAACAGCTAGTGAATAAAAAGATTCAGAGTTCAGAAGGAGCTAATCAGATGGCTCAGTTAGTGGTCAGTCAAAAAGGTTTAAACATTCAGGTTATATGGAGGCTAGGCAGAAACCTTCCAGTTCTAGGCTTAAGATTAGATTGTAAGGAGGCCAAAATGCTCCAGGACTCCAGGACAAGGACAAGTGATTGAATTAGTCAGAGAAAAAATGTCGTTTTGCCCTGAATCAATGGCTTACAGACCAAAAAGCAACTTGGGGAATAAAAGGTTCATTTGGCTTACATTTCCACATGGCTGTTCATCACTACAGGAAATCATGACAGGAACCAAAGTAGGACAGTAACCAGGAGGCTGGAGCA
This sequence comes from Cricetomys ansorgei, assembly GCA_026225945.1. Classification (NCBI taxonomy): domain Eukaryota; kingdom Metazoa; phylum Chordata; class Mammalia; order Rodentia; family Nesomyidae; genus Cricetomys; species Cricetomys ansorgei. The sequence continues at coordinate 2,104,381 of JAMJFZ010002863.1, read as the reverse complement.
AACAAAGAAGCTATGGAGGAGTGCTGCTTACTGGCCTGCTTCCCATAGCTTGCACAACCTGCTCTATTAGAGAGCCTAGGACTGCAAGTTCAGGAATGAGACCTCCCACAATGGACTGGGCCCTCCCCCCAATGAAGTGCCCACTGGGTGAAGACCCCCAAGAAACCACCAGGACTCGAGATCGATGCAAACGCACAAGGCTTTATTGCTAGCATGCTAGGGTCAACACTCACAACTCTATGAAGCAAGAGAAGGAGTGAGACCCCCAATAAAATTTACACAAGGCTTTTATAGCATTTTTGGAGGCAAAAGTGGGTACAGAGTATTTGGCGCATTTTTATTGGTCTAGGAAATAAGCAGTTATTGATCTTTAAACTGATTGGTTCTGGCACTGCACAGGGTACTGTCCCTATTGGGTGGGGGAATTCCTAGCCAAGGGTGATTGGCTGGGAACCCTGTACCTGTGGTTCTTCTCAGTATTGTTTTTCAGTTAGCATTTCTGGGAACTGGCTGCACCTAACTGTCAGGGACATGAAACTTAGACCTATTAGCTTTTTGTCAAAACTGAAGCCTTTAGACTTTTCACCATAATCACTAATTATGAAAATGCCCTATAGCTGGATCATATGGAGGCATTTTCACAATTGAGGTTCTTTCCCTTCAGACAATAGATTTGTGTGTCAAATTGAAAACCTAACCCTTGTCAACTTGACATAATAAATATTAAGTCACACCTTTTCTTTCTTATTAATCTCCATGATTTCACATTAAAATACATAATTTTAGAAGTCCCACAGTCTTTACACACACAAACACATTAAAATTTCGGTCTTTTAAAAATTAAACAGCTTTCCCTAAAACTCCAAAATCTCCTTTAAAATTTCAAAATCTTTCAACTGTGTGCTCCTGTAAAAATGAAAACCAATTTAAACACCTTCTCCAAGAGGGAAGAACCAGGGCATAGTCACAATCCAAACCAAGCAAACCAAACTCCAACGGCATAAATAACTCAATGTCCAATTATGCAGGATTCACTTCATAAAATCTTATGGGTTCCTTCAAGGATCTTGAGTAACTTCTCCAGCTGTACCCTCTGCAGCACATATAGTTTGTCTTCTAGGCTCTGCCTGGCTCTATTCTATTGCTTTTGATGTTCTTGGTAGTCATCCCTTGGTAATGGTATCTCCAAAATGTTGGGGTCTTCTGCAGCAATCTGGGTGCAAATTTCACCAATAGCCTCTCACAGGCTCTTTTTATGGTGTCAAGCCTCAATTTCTTTGCATTACTCTTTCAGTCCTGGGCCTTCAACTTCCACAAAGGCTACACATTCATCAGTGGCCTCCTGGCTTCTCACAGTGCCAAGCCTCAGCTGCTCTTCATGACCCCTTCATGACCCATGCCTTTAAAATCATTACCACCTGGGTGATTCTTACGCATTACCAATCTATCTGCCAACACAATGTACAACCCTGGCCACCTCTGGAACACAGCTTCTCTGTGCTTTCAGGAAACACTTCCCAGAAGATTTCACTTTACTGATGCTGGACTTTTCTTAATCATTGCTAAAGTCTGAGCTCCAGCTGACCAGCATTGTGTATCCCAGCAAGGCAAAGGTTTCACTTTAGTAGTTCTGGTATCTTGCTAATGATAGCTCATTCTTCAGCTGTAGATAAACAGAACTACAAATTATTCACAGAAAATGCCCTCTAGAAATTTCACTTCCCTCTGAAACTTCATAATCTGGCTCCCATCCATCTTCTGCTCTGATCTCAACATTCATATCTTCCAAGCTCCCATAGAATTTCCACTTAGCTCTCGACACTCAATGATCTTTTTGTCCCCAAAGTTTCAAAGATTCTTCCATAATCCCTCCAAAAACACTGTCTGATCTGTCACAGCAATACTATACTATATTGGTACCAACTTGGTCTTAGTTAGAGATTCTATTGTTGTGAAAAAAATGCCATGATCAAAAAGCAAATTGGAAAACAAAGGGTTTATTTGACTTATACTTCAATATCACAGTTCATTCTCAAAGGAAGTCAAGCTAGAAACTCAAACAGGGCTGGATCCTGGAGACAGGCATTAATGCAGAGGCCATGAAGAAGTGCTACTTATTGGCCTGCTCCTCATGGCTTGTTCAGTCTGCTCTCATATAGAGCCCAGTACCATCAGCCCAGGGATGGCACCACCCACAAATGTGGTGGGCTTTTCCCCACCAATTACTATTTAATAAAATGCCTTACAACCAGATATTATGGAAGCATTTTCTCAATTAAGGTTTTCTCCTTTCAGATAATTTTTGTTTGTGAGTCAAGTTGATAAGACAAGACAGCATAGTCTCTTTTCTTCTCGTGGGCAAATTAAGAGAGAAACACACTAAAAATGAATTTTCTTTCTAGCACATCACAAATTCTATAAAGCTTTTATATCTAGACTACTGAATATTCAGAGTAAATATGTGATGTCTTCAAGGATGCAGAACTATGATTCAACATTGTTATCATCTGCAAAATGCAAGGAAACACTGTTGACCTATATTTTACCAAGGAAGTTTTCTTCTAAATTATTGCTTCTTATATTAATGACTGACTGAAATGATGCCCAGCTAAGATAAAAATCTTAGGGATTAAGGTAGTTTATTTCAGATTCTTAATTTATTTTTAAAATAAGATCCTTCTAGAGGACATTTATTGGTCAAGTACATATAAGGCATATAAGAACTTTGTTTAATGTCACCCAATCCATTTATGATTCCATACTCTGTAAATACGAGTGATATCCATGTTTCTACTTTTGAAAACACTGAGCTGAGAATTACAAGACCATCCTTTTAATTTACCTGGTAAGGTGATACAAGTTTTGCTTCTAGTAGAGAAGGCATTATCAAATTTACCCAACGAATTTATCAATTTGTTTGCTAACATCAATGAAATTTCAAGTTAGACATGTTTTATCCTAGTTTAGTCATGTTTTATTCCTAGTTTAGTATATAGTACATAGTACACAGTACACAGTACATAATACATAATTTGTATGTATCACATAGCAAGCATATTTCATATTGTATTTACTGGGATGAACCTTGGTAATGGTGCTATGTACCAAGAAACATACTGTAAATTGAAAAGGCAATTCACAAAACAGTATAATATAGAATATCAATGATTCTATAGCTACTGTAGATTGTTGCTAATACAGAGTGTCAAGAGTATATTTCATGATAAATCCATGGGCCAAGAAAAGACAAAGTCAAAAGTTTGAAATGCAATTTCTATTGAATTCATAATTCTTTTTTCTCATAATCACAAAATTAAAGTGTAATTTAAACTCGTCCAAGTGAAATACTGTAATGTATAAAATACAAACATAAATCTTCCAAATTATCCTTGTTAACAGACAAATCTAGACTCAAAGAGAGTCTAGACATGAGTTTTAAATAACGTCAAGTCATCTACACAGACTAAGTTGATTTACAAGGAGATACCAAAACTACTAATTATAAGAATATTATATATATTATAATATACTATAATATAATATAATATAATATAATATAATATAATATAATATAATAATATTATAAGAAAAAATGAAATCTGTCTGAGCCTGAATAATGTGGATAGTAAGGGAAGATTTTGTCAGGATTTTTCTTGACATCAAAGTCAGAAGTTTTTATTCATAACAGTCCAAGAAATGTAAGTAATATTGAAAATAAGTAACATTGAAATATTTTTCATACATACACAGTTACATATGTTCAGGTCTGGGGATCATTGGTCTTTCCAGAAATGAATATCATTTTTCACATTACTATAACTAAGTGTAGTATTTGATGAGAAGTTTCAGCTTTCCAGAGCATTGTTGTGAAGTGATACTCCTTGCATTGTAGGACACTCAATAGCTAATTACCTGCCTTGTGAAAGAAGTTCAGCATCTGAAGATAGCAGTAGGCTAGTTTGAGAACCAACAGACTGGGTTTCCTCTCTCAAATAACTCTTCAAAATAAGAGAACCAAGTATAGTTGGTTAGGGTTAAATGGTGCCCTTAAAAAATTCTCCATCAAAACATAAAGACTTGTAATTTATATTGTTTCATAACACTTCCTGCAATATTCTCTCAGGTTGTATTTCATAACTAGCAAATTTAATATTTTTACACTTTTAAGCTTTGGTATAAGACACAGCATTGACTCTAAGGAGATAGTCAACTTATAGACATTGTAATAACTGATAAAGGTAATTCAGTGATGTTAATTAGATTATTTTCAAAGTCTATTTCTATGGTTAAAGATAATACAATACAATCCACATTGCTCTCATAAATACTATCCATCTCAAATTTTAGGTAATCATAGTTTGATCCTTCAGTTTTGTGAGTCCAGAGATGAGGAACTGTGTCCTAAAGTAATGTGAAGTTAGACTCAATCATACCTGACTTATAAGAATTACATTATGAGATGTGGGGCTTTGCAGCAGATGAGATTTCAGCACAATTTTGGACTTCAATTTAATGCTGTAATTGGATGACACCTTTGGGGATCAAAATATAGAATAGATATGTCAGGCAGGAGTCTTCACTTACCAGACAGAAAACTGTAATGTCCAAAATAGCCACCAGGATGCTTGAACTGAAAAGCAGTAGCAATATTTTAAAGCCAATGACTAAAGCTATTGGCTCCCCTTTGATGCTTATTGGTCCATTGAATGTCTCTGATGGGTAAAACATTCATTGCTTAAGAAATCCTGACCATTTTTATACATTGGACTATATACATTCTTGATTGCCTATAAATAAATGTATACAGTTTAGAAACAATTCTCTTCTAAATGCACTACAAAGAGTTGTACTATCCTTTAACTTATTGTTTCAGAATGTTTTCAGAATTCACAATCTTAATTTTAATGTAGTCTAATGTGTATAACCATTTTGTGTTCTACATAAGAAATCTTTCTTATTTCCAAATAATTCAGATATCATTAAATAATATTATTGATTATTTTGTTTTATCTGTCATTTTAAAATTTATTTTTCTTAATTTCACACATGAATACTGTATTTACATTATATGCCCACCACCTTGACCAAAGAAAGAAAGAAAATGAACCACAGGACGAAGAGATAGCTCAATGGGTAAAATACTGGCCAGGCAAAAATGAGAACATGAGCTCTGATCCCAAGCACCCACATAAAATCTGATATGTTTTTATATTCCTGGTACCCATTGCTAGGGAGTCACAGACAAACAAATACCTAATGCTTCCTGACCAGCCAAGCTAGCATCATCAGCAAGTTCTGTGAGAGTGAAAACCTGCATCTCAAAATAAGAGGTGAAAGTTTTTTGAGAAATGATATCTGAGGTTAACCTCTGGCTTCCACAAGTACCAACACGTACAAATATGTACACATAGCTATACACACACACACACACACACACACACAAACATAGTGAAAGAATATGAGAGAGAAAGAGAGAGAGAGAGGGAATGAAAGAATATACATCGAAGAATGAACAAAAATTTTTATAACAATTAAAGAACAAAATTTCCACAAGTTTGTGAGTTTTCCAATGTAAGAGTTCATTATGCTGTTACACTGTTTAGACAAATTTATGCTGTTTAGACAAAATTATGCCATATTGCAAAAATAAGTTGAGGGAAGACTATAATTTGTAAAAAATGCATTTCAAAAGCTTTCTTTTTCTTTTCAGCTTCTGTGTCTATTTGTAACTATGTAATTCTTAGTACTGAAAACATGCCACAGTGTATAGTCATCGATTGGTATAACTTATGTGTCTTTTGTCAGAGATTGCAGTTTGTAAGTAGAAATGTACTGAGCTTCTAATGACATTGTAAACATAAGGTATATTTGAAAACAATCAATGTTTATCAAATTTATGATTTGCAAAATAAAAACAACATCCAATTGCAACCTTAAGCTATAATGATAATAATTACGTTTCTCTCTGTGAAAATAAAGATTACCTGCTTCTTAACTTTTTAGTTTAGTTATCTGCTGACTTAGAATTAAAATATTAAAATTCTATACTGAATGTGGTTTAGTTATATGCTGACTTTGAAGTAATTAAAATGTATACTGAATGTGGAAGATTTGTGTGTTTCTTACTTTTTATAAATTTTTGAAAATTTATCCATGAATATGCTGTATTGATATCATTTGTATTCTGTCCTCTCATACCACAATTCTTCCTGTGCCATCCATATATTCTCATATCTGTATGTTCCTATGTTTAGGGCTAACATAATTTGTAATTCACATATCAGATAGACCTTAATGAAGACTAAACTGAGTCAGTAAAGACCATGGATATCCAATTGATAAGGCAGAAGATTTTTTTTCTTTACAATGTGATGGTATTAAATCTTGCATCTCTATATTGTATCATTCTTAAGTATAGTAGCAGTATTTCTATATTTGTCCCTCAAAGACTATTTTTATTCTTTATTTATCTACTTAGTTTAGGAGCTTAAATATCAGCCTTGTATAATGTACTTGGCAATAATTTGGTATTAAGCAACCTATGACATTTCCAGCATTACGATTTTTAAAAAAAAGAAACAATACAGAAATCTTTACTCATGAAGACACAAAGCATGAATTCAGATAAAATCAAATGATCCTATCCTTTACTTTTATTTATTTATAGATATTTGAATAAATGTCTATGCGTAGTAACATACATATCTGTATAAGGTAGAACTGCAAAAGCAAAGAAGTAATGTATAAGTTTCAGATTGCTACAAACATTTTAAATGGAGAAAAAATTAAAATTTATTGTTTTTCCCTCTTAAATTTCCATGAAATGTGTTACCCTTATTACATATTCTAAGTTCATTCTTATGAAATGAGAATAAGTGTGTTTACAATAATCATTATTCAATCTAAATAAAATTGTTATTTATATTAGAATGCAAATCTGCTGTGCTTAAAATATAAAGTAATAAGTGATAGATATTTTAGTGATTTTTGTATTTAAACTGTTTCTATTTTTCTTGATATATATTGTTCTTCACATAATTCACAGAGTAGCCTAAAAAGTACACTAAAAGGCAACACCAATGAACATGCCAATATGAGTGAGAAAAAGCTGGCAAGGCCTCAATGCTATACAAAGAATTATAGACAACACAGGATAGCTGGGGTCAGGAAATATGGCTCTTTCTAGTGAAGAACACACCAATTAGTTGTCTAGAGCTGAATGGTCAGCCCTGAAAACATACATACATACAACATAAAAGCAAACTGAGCAGGTTATATTTAGGAATATATATGTATATACATATGCCAAAATTTAGTTAAAAGAGAGGCCAAGAATTTGAAGGATAATGAGAAAGGGTATACAGGAAAATTTGGAGGGAGGAAAAGGAAGTGAGAAATGTTGTAGTCATAATGTTTTTTTCAAAAACAAGTTAAAAATAAAAAATGTGATTATTTTGAGCTTACAAGTGTTGTCGCATAGTCCCAGCTACTAGGTAGCAGGAAATTGATCAGATGAAAAATATCAAAGACTAGTAATTTATTTACCTAATTAAAAACTAAAATTGAACTATATTCTTTATACTTGTTGCCATATTACAATTACATGAATTTAATCATTTACATCTAGCTATTTTGACTATAAAACATCTCTCAGATGTAGTACTATAAAATAATTGCATTACATAAGTTGAGAATATCATTAGGGCCCTATATGTAATAGGTACACCACTTACTTTCAGAATTCTGTCTGATCTTCTGAATAAAAACTACAGTTATTATTCTTTCCTTTCAGAATTCATTTAAAATAAACAGCCTTTTCACACATATAAAAGTTTGGTTTAAAAACACAAATTGTTTTTCTTTTTGTTTACTTCTTTCTGCCTGTTATATATTTATGATAAAATAATAGCTTACAACAAAATTTAGCACCACAAAGCAACAAATATTCATTTTCCATACAGTTTCTGATAAACGTAAAAATAGAATTTGTTCTGCTATATGTTTCTTTCATAATATTTAGTAAATGTTTGTAAAAATCTACTTTCAACCTCAATAATTTATCATATCATTGGTGTTAGGCACTGCTTAGATGCCATAGTTTCATGTCACATAGCTTCTCTAAAGGGTTGAAAACAAGTAATAGGCGATTTCTCCTGTTTCCCAAGACAAGTGATAGGCTAGGAAGAGATGAGAAGAGAGAGAAAATACATAGATATGAGCCTTTTCCTTAGAATAAGTCCACATGTGAATTAACTAAAAAGACATGCAGTTTGTCCTAATGATATCTTGCTATTGGAATAGCTCTTTGATGAGCCCATATTAAAGAACCTAGAAAATAGGATGCACCTTTTGAAGAAAAGCATTAAAATAGACTTTTTGGGCTGGAAAGATGGCTCAAGGGTTCAGAGCACTGACTGCTTTTTGAGAGGACCTGGGTTCAATTCTGAGCACCCACACGGCAGCTCACAACTGTTTGCAACTTCAGTTCCAGGAGGTTAGATACCCTCATACAGACATACGTGTAGGCTAAACACCAATACACATAAAGTAAAATGAATTATTTAAAAACAAAAAACGCCAGGTGGTGGTGGCTCAGGCCTTTAATCCCAGCACTTGGGTGGCAAAAGCAGGTGGATCTCTGTGAGTTCGAGGCCAGTCTCATCTACAAGTGAGTTCTGGGAAATCCAGAGTCACAACAGAGGAAACTTATCTCAAAAAAAGCAAACAGACAAACAATAAAATAAAGATTTTTTTTTTCTGAAACAGGGATTTTTCTGTGTAGACATGGCTGTCCTGAAACAAGCTCTCTAGACCAGGCTCACCTCAAACTCAAAGATCCATCTGCCTCTGCTCCCAAGTGCTTGGATTAAAGTTATGTGCCACCACTACCTTAAAAAGTTGACATTTTAAGCAGTAATATTTACTTTTTAAATGAAGATTATAGTCTACAGTGTTAAATTCATTTGCATGAGTATTCAATAAAAAATCAATGAACAATGATTTTAACAAAAGACGTTACTCCAATTTTCCTCTAGAATTTAAATAAATTTAAATTTATGATTTTTTTATGTGTGGATGATGTGTGTACATATGGTTGGTGTTTAGTCGCTATGGTTCACATGTGGATGTCAGAAGACAGTGTTATAGCATCAGCTCTTTCTTCTCACCTTTATGTTGGGTCAAATCTTCCAAATTAGGTTTAACAGGATTGCATTAAACAATTTTATCATCTGAGCCATCTCAGCAGCCCTTGTTCTGAAATTTGCGTTACTGGTTTTACGCCTTTCCTTATTTAATGTAAAACATAAAACAAATGTAAGTTTGAGGTAGGAATTGAGAATTTTTACTGTAGAAATTAATATGAAATTGCTGCATTTCAATATTGTCCTTAGACCCAGCAAGAAAATTCATTTTTAAATTGATTTATCACTAAATATTTTGGGCCACCACTTAGTCTCAAGAATATTGGGATCCTGGAGATGTATTGTTTGAGGACTTGTGCACAATACTGTCTGACACATTGCTGGATAACATCACTGCACATCAGGACAGATTGCTTCCTTCTTGCTTCCTAGGAGATATAGCCTTACTCATGATGAGTATGGCTGGAATAGAAAAATGTTCCAGGAACTAAAATTTCGTTAATTTTTATGTCAAAGTTTTTTTTTTCATTTATTTCTGAATAATACAGCAAAATACACCTATTCTATTTAGGTAGCAAACAAATCTTAACGGACAACATTCTACCTAGTTTGATGCTTTATATGAGTTTTTATTCCTACTCTTTTCCAAAATAATGTGATATCCTAATGTCTGGAAGTTAGGGTTTCAGCATATGAGGGAGTGGGGTAATCGATAAAGACAACAGTTTTTATCTTTCACTCTTTATAAATATGTATGTGTATTCAAAAAGTGGAAGCATTTGCACATCTGTGTATCTGTGTATGTATATTGCGGTACATGGACTATCTGAAGAGGAATTATTGGGCCAAATGTTATTTCCTATAAACATTTTGTAACATTCGACCAAATCGTCTTCCCAACAAGATTGATTCATATATCATATCCCAAGTGGCATATTAGAAAGCCTTTCCAGACTTTCCTATGAAGAGATAACATTTTCATTTTAAGTGTGTCTTGCTGGAGGGTATTATTAAAACAAGGAAGAAGATAGACGACTTTCCTTTTGGCTCTACATTAGCTTTGATTGGATACTAAATAATTGAAAGTAAATTCTGTTCATTAATTTGTATAATATCTTTTCTAGGAAAGATAAAAAATTATCCTTTGAGACTTAGAGACAGACAGGCTAGTATATTCTTATCTTCTCACCTGTCTTCTGGTTATGAGTCCAACCTGAAGCTTGCTATTTTCTTCTAAATAAGGAATATAATACTTAAAAAATATCCATCTAATACATAGACAAACTGCTCAGGACTTTTGATTTTAAGGTTTAAAAGATAACAAATATTAAAATGAAAATATGTTTAAATATCATAGAAATTAAAATTCAAATGCTATCAAAACAATACAAAGCAATCCTAAAAAAATTAGTTGTAGAATCTATAATTAATGAACTTGTACATGTAATAGAAAGAAAGACACATCTGTAAATAATAATTGCCTGATTTTGTTAAAGAATCAGAATAATACACTAGTAAAAGCAGAAGTTGAACATCTCTTGATGGAACATAAGTACATCAATATATAAATCAGAAAGTCTTTCTGTGCTACATCCCTTGTCCCTTTTTAAGGAACCTAAGACTTTCTTTGTCAGTTTCTTATTCACTGCATCAAATACTCCTCCCTCTCCCTCCTAGCTCCTGAAACTTCCTCTTTTCTTAAAGTCTAAGCTTTTGTTGATTCTGTCGCCACTCTTTTGAAATGACACAAACTCAGATTTTAATATACTGGCTTTTGATCTAAATTAATTCTGAAATAGAAACAAAGTTGTATTTGCAAAAATTGTCACATATAAGTTTATAGTAGAAAACAAAAACAGATGTGTTTATGAAAATGTTTATTTTCTAAATAGCAAGAAAATCCACATATCTTGAAAAACTAGGAAAAATGAGCACCAATTTATATTACAAATTCATTTTCTAGTTGATTATTTTGTCACCTATTTCATAAAACATTTAAGTTTTATGTTTCAGGTTCTGTGCTCTCCATTGTACATAAGACTTCTCTTTCCTCCACAGCTTCATCACCACTGTTGCAACTTCTCTCCAACAGATACAAGTTGGTGTAAAATTGCATCTTCGATTTACATTTTTAAATTATTATTGTTGTCAAAGTGTTTTTTATATACCAAATTAATATCTTCCTTGGAAAATTATACTAGTACAGTATATCTTATCTTTTTTTCACAAACCAAAAAGGTAACTATGATAATTCCACCACATTAATTAGAGTCATATTAGTAATCAGTTCACTGTGTATATATACATGAAATTATATGGTCTTACCTGAAGTATATATTACTTCAAATGAATAATTTAAAAATTTACAAAGAAAAATATTTTCTCTTTCTTTTGCATTTCTTGTAACTTGGGAGCTATTTAAGGATACTTTATTTCTATGACACAGCATATCAGTTGAAGCCTGTTATTTTAACTCATATAAAATGATAACTCCAAACCCCCCACTATTTTTCATGTCTAGACAGATCTTAAATGTAGATGGGAACCATTTCTATCCCGTCTCTGGTATTAGTGTTTATCCCCAGGAGTGCAGACAGATAGATATTATCAGGAAAAATTTAATAAGTCCAATGATATGATTCATTTTATGAGAGGACTTGGAGGAGTTCAACAGTGGAAATATCTTTGTTATGTTATATTTATATCCTAATAAATAGTCAATAACTGGAAAAATTGAATGAGCATATTAAGCTTCTTAATGTAATTATAAACTTCCTTTTCTGTATTAAGTCTGGTCATCTTAAACAGATGATTAAAATAAAAGCCAGTCTGGATGAAGTTGTGAATGTCTGTACTCTCTACTACAGGAGAGTAGAGGCTAATGCTGGGGATTAGCAAGTTAGAGTCTGCGACAGAGAGCTTGGCAAAACAGTATTATATTGCCTCAAAATAAATAAAAAATATAAACTATTGAACTCATTTTGACTAGACATTTTACTTTTACCAAAAATCCAATTTGAACTTATTTTTCAAATATGGTCATTTTTCTGTCAGGTTTTGAATAGGAGTATTATCCCATATTTGCTCCACACATGTCATAATCATGTACATTTTTATTACTGATATTATATAGCTTTTAGGTCAGATATGTATCTGAAATAAAATCTTTGATTATATCAAGATAATGAAATTGAATCATCAAATCAGTGTTGAATGATCATTTACTGAATATAATGAAATTTTTCTTTATGTGTATATATATATATATATATATATATATATATATATATATATATTCAAGAAATACAAATTATGGCTCTGAAATTAATCAGAAGTTACCTTTTATGTATTTACAGGTACATTTGCTTGCAGAAGAGTAAATGATATATAGTTCTTTTATTTTAAAGAATGTTTTAAAAGACAAATACATATAGACAAATTCTTATATTATTCCTGTTTGCAGAAAACATAAGATTCTACTTACTCTCTAACTAAAAATTTTGTCTTCATCAAAATTTGAAAAAGGCAATAGAGCCTACTTATGATGGTCTTAATAAGTTTTAATAAGTCTCAGGTAAATGACTATTCAGTCCAATTGGTGGCTATTGGGTAGTATGAAATTTTTGGAGAAGGTGCATCACTGGAGGCACACATGAGGTTCAAAAGTCACATTATACCTACTCTGCTTTCTTTGCTTTATATTTGTGGATTTGGATGTGAACACCCAGCTGCTCCAGCACCAGGCCTGTCTGTCGACATTCATACTCCTGCATGATTTTCATGGACTTTTATAACTCTGGAACGGCAATCCCCCAATAAAATTCTTCTGTAAGTTGTCTTTGTCATTTTTTGATTTTAATTTTTTGAAAACTCTTAGATTCCTTCATAATTTTTGACTCTGTCAATCTTTGATATTTCCATCATTAGATATATTTTTAATACTACATTAACATAGGCAAACCCAAACTCACTTAACTGTAAAGGTAAACATTTTATATTATATATACAACCTCACTTTGTCTGATATGGTCAGATCTAAGCAGATCTTGCTCTGGAAAGATTCAAACATACTTCAAATACATTTTCCTAATGCAAACAAGAATAAAACAAAACAAATAATGAAGCAGCATGATAGCCAATTTGGAAGTACAGTGTGATGCTTAGGTTTAATTATTACATAAAGATAATCTAGAATATCTTTGAAGAGTCTCAGTAAGACTTTTTCTAAAATGTATTGGCCTACAGACATGTTAAGAGGGTAGTGGCATAAGTTGATATTTGAAGGAGAACTCATCACACTGTGGTCAGCACAATTCCATAAGTAGAGTGTCTTGAACTGTTTATTAGTAATTCAATATTCCTTACTAAAGTAGATATAAATTGTCTATAAATGAGCATGAACAGAATGTGGACAAATTAGGAATGGGATCTTTTAAGTACCTATATATCTACTACATCACATTGCTTTTACAAAAACAATTTTCTGAAGTGTGATCTCTCAGGAAATATACATGAGAAATCATAGGAAAGCTGCATTTAAAAGCATATGTCTTGCTTCCTTATTTGATACTTGCAAGACCAACTGTACCTTAGATTAATTCTTCCTGCAAGATTCAATCCATATTTACAAACACAACCCTGAGTTTTCCATTCTCTCTAAACATTATTATCATTTCTACTGATCTGAGCAATTTAAGTCCGTGTAATTTGGATTGTGATATGCTTCTTCACATTATATTACACAGATGATCTTGTAGTGTTTATTGAATACTTATTTTATCATAATTAAACATTTGTTTACTAAATTTCCTGAGACCTAATAGGACTAGATGACAGAAAGTGAATCATGAATTCTTTAGTAAATACATTAAATGACTAAACTTAACCAATTTGAAATATTTAGTCTTATGCTGCTTTACTTCACATATTTACATTAATTTCCCAGGTTATCATTATTACTTATAGTCTTTCTTCCTAACACTAATAATTTAAAATTAAAAACAAAGACCTAGAAAGCTGAAAATAAAAATAAATATTTAAATATTCTGCTAATATAGGTCTTATTCTAATTTGCATTCTGTTGCTATGATAAGCACCATGACCACAAGCAACTTAGAGAGGAATGAGTTGATTTCATTTTAAAGTTTATAGTCCATCCTGAAAAGAAGGAAGTCAGTTGTCAAGGCTAGAACCTGAAAGCAGAAACTAAAGCAGAGACCACTTACAAGTTTACAGGATTGAAAACAAACACAGTGGGCTGGGCCTTCCCATATCAATCATTACTGAAGAAAATGTCTGTGGATGTATTCACAAGCCAAGCTTATGGAGGCATTTTCTAAATTTAGTTTTGCTTTTTTCTAATTACTCTAGCATGTGCCCAGTTTACAAAAACACTAACTTATATGGCACAGGTATATTTAGAATCATTGCTTTTCTTTCTCTGGAAGATGCTCTTAATTCTATAATTTCATCTAAGTCCACTGTGAGCCCTTCATTGATGAAAAAGTACCTACAGAATAGATTTTCTCCAATCCTCATGCAGATAATAATCAATGACACTTTCTAACTACTCAAATTGTGAAGTTTTTTCCTTTAGTGAAACTAATTTAAATTTATACTCTCAATAATCTGCCCTATTATGACCAAGATAGCTCTGAAGGAAAAATATTCCTAAAACCTTGAAAAACAAACTAGCTATCAGAACCATGAAGGAGTTATCATTTTCATACATAAATAATTAAATTTATAACTACTGAGACAAATACCTGCTTTACTATTTAGCCAATTGATATGGGAAATATACACATAAAATTGGACATAAAACTAATTCCCAGGATGGTAGAACAAAATCATTTAAATATCAGCAAAATATATTAGCAATAGTATATTTCAGTAATTGTGATTACCAATAATTCAGAGCTATTACTAGACATGAATAGCTACTACTGCATACAATGTCTGAATGTATCTTTCTGTTTCTAGAAACTGGCTCAATGAGGTAGATATAACTAATATTTTGAAATTAAATTTGTCTTGAACATATATTTCTTCAATATCTTAATATGAACTTATAATCAATACTACTATTTTAATCTCTATAAAAGGAGTCATCACACTTTACCACTAGAAAATATTTGAGGTGTACATTGCAAGTAAACTATTTTTATACTTTGTTATATAGGTTTAAACTAAATGTAATTGTGAATCAACTTTGTGAAAATATTTTAAATTGTATTCTCATTAAATCACAATATAATTCTTTCCTAAGGATTTGTGAAACTACAAAGAATTAAAATGATAAATAAATCTATTTTATTAACTAAAATATTGTAGCCAAGAAACAACAGCTAAATGAATAGATCAATAGCAAACTTTATCATAGGACATGAAAACACAAAGCCAAAAGGGGACATCACATGGATATTATTAGTATCTGGATGATCTTGCCATTTCTAGGAATAGGAAAATAAATCACCCATGTGAAAGAGGTGGAATTAGAATAATTTATCTAGGTCTGACAAGCATGTGCTATCACCATGAATGTAGATCATTTAAAATCAAAGTTGGGACCTCAGAAAAATTATCCTGCAAAAGAAGTAAATTCCTGGACAGTGTACTGGCTAGTTTGATGCTAACTTGACACAAGCTAGAGTCACCAGGGAGGAGGGATCCTCAATTGAGAGAATGCCTCCCTAAGATCAGGGTGTATGCAACCTTGTATAGCATTTTTCTTTCTTAATTAATGAATTATGGGGGAGAGTTCAGACCACTATTGGTGATGCCATCCCTCAACTGGTGGTCCTGGGTTCTATAAGAAATTCAGTTGAGCAAGCATGGGGAGCAAGTCTATAAGCAATATCTATCTATGGACTCTCCATCATCTCCTGCATCCAGGTTCCTGCCTTGTTAAAGTTCTGCCTTGACTTCCTTTGATGACGAACTGCTGTACGTACTTGTGAATGAAATAAATCCTTTCCTCACAAAGTTGCTTTTGGTCATGGTGTTTTAGACAGAGACCATGTTTAATCAGAGAAAGTTATTAGAAATATTATAACTGTATCCTTCTTCCCTTATTTCAGTCTAATGTCCATTATCACATTTCAGTTAAACCTAAAAATGCATTTGGGAAAGCAACAACAGAAAATTTAATCATCAGTGGGAAATCCATAATAATGTACTGAGAAGCATATGAAACAGAAACAGATCTTTAGGCGAACTGGAGATGACTAGTTCAATCCCTACAGGTTTAATTAATAGATCACATATGAGAGCTACATTTAAACCAAGTATAATTCATATAATTTTAGTAGAGAATTAATAAAGCATTAAAAAAGCCTTTAATACAAATATGTGATCTAACAATTTGGCTGTAGAAGACTCTGTGTCATTGAAAATGTCTTTCATATGTGGCATGAGGGAGAAATAAGGAATTTTTTTCCTGATAGCTTTTTCCGGAAAGAAGGCATTTTCCTACTCAAATGGCAAAGTTTCCTAGGGAGTAAAAAATGGTCCCTGATGAAACTCAGAATGAAATCTACACAGTGTCTGAAGGTTGGGCAAAATTATAAAAAGCCCAGGAGAGTTATAGAAAATAGGTAAGAATCTGTGGATTCCATTTATAAAACTTATTTATAATGACAATTTGTTCTATGTTCTTGAGGGAGTGTCACACAATTCATATATTCAACAAGAATATAATATAGATTCTGAATATGAATTACAAAAAATAATTATTAAATATTCATAAATTATTTTTCTTTAAATATATCTAGGTGTAAGTAAAAGTTGACTGTTTTTAGAGACAGAGTCTCTCTCTATAACCCTTGATATCCTGGAACTCACTATGTAGACCATGCTGACCTTGAACTCACAGAGATCTACCTACCACTACATCCCTAGGAGTACATTTCTATGGACTGCACACTGATGCTGTGTTTAAATGTATGCCCCATCATTCTGAGTAGGAATTACAAACAGCACAGAGATATAGGAGACATAACTCTGATCATCAGCCTGGGAAATCATACCACAGTTTTAACTGAGTGATAAGTATTCCTTAAACTAAAGTTTTAAATACTTTCGCTAGGAATACATCCAAAATACTTAATTATAAAGTTAGCAGTGGATATAAAGACAAATATATGCAAGAAGAAACTTTTAATTTCCCCTGAAAGAATCCAAGCACAAAATATTAAAGCACATTTCAGAAAAGGTGGTCAACATAGCATGTTATAAATGTTAGCTGTATGATTACCAAAATGTGCCTCAAGTTATATTGATTCTATAACATAATAGTTATTCAAACTTCCAAATAAGTTAGTAAAATGTTTTATGTGTTATATAATAAGTTTTTTGGAGATAGCTATCTAGGAATACTGCTGAAGTTTCTGAATAGATCTTCATGGTGGAAAATAAAACGATGTTAAGTCTAGAGTTTCCCAAATACAATTCATGACAGAATTTACATGAAATTAAAACTATTTAGCATTTTAAATGAAGACATTATCACCAATCTCACTTTGAGAAATTCTAAGCCCATTCTACTATGTAAATAGAATAGCTTTTCTTATATTTTTAAATGGTAGCAAAATGAAATTATAAATATTAAATAGTATTATAAACATATAAATTAGAATTGCCTTGTGAAAATTATTATGGAGGTTACTCACAAACAGAAAGTTGAGCAAAAATATATTCATCCAACCCCACTTCGTAGTATATAATTCAATGACATGAAATAATCATATCAAAATATGTATTTATGCTCATGTTTATTTTAGCTTTATCACAAGTATTCCAAATTATGGAATCAATTGATATTTCAATTGAAGAATGAATTAATTTTTGAAATATGGTATATATATATATATATATATATATATATATATATATGTACTATATATAATAGTATATCTTTCAGCCATAAAATATTACATCTACTTATTTGTAGGAATATGAATGATATGTGAAAATGATATTGTTAAGTAAAATAAGCCCAGCAGAAAGAGACACATACCCAAAGCTCTTTCTCATTAATGAAGAGTAAATTTGTTGACTGCTATGCCAGTAGGGAGCAATACAGAAGTTCATTATTGGCTAGGAAGAGTAGAGAGAAAGATACATTTCTTATTGACCACAGGAAAATAAATTGAAGCCTCCAATCACATAAGTAATAATAACAATAATAGTTTGAGTGACATAAATGTTAGTTGTCCCAATTTGATCATTACAGACTGCAGATGTCTATAAATTATAATAGTATGTCCCATAAATGAGCATAAAGACCATTATCTATAAACTGAAATATAAATGATATACAGATATAAAATAAAAATTCAAAGTAAAAAATGTAAAAGATATATGAAATTAACTAAAATAAATTATGGTATGTTTATGTGTAAATGAAATATTATTTAACTACAAAAATGTAATATTAAAGCCATGGGAGGCAATTCACACTTTAATCTCAACACTCTAGAGACAGTAACGGGCAGATCTTTATAGGTTCAATGACAGCCTGGTCCACATAGCAAGTTCCAGGCTAGAAAGACTATGAAGGGAGACTCTGTCCCAAAGAAAAGGAAATATTAGTACATGTTACAAATCACATGAGCTTTGAAAATGTGCTAAATGAACAAAAGACATAAAAAAACCAAAAAACCATAAAAGGTGGATCATTTTACTTGATTTACAGTGTTTCCTGTAAATCCTAGGGTCTTACACAAAAGGGGCAAATGTTTTGGGACTGAGATACATTCCAGCCTTTCCTAGGGTATTTTGTGATACAGTCATAGTAGGAAAATATGGCAAGATTAAAAACAGAGGTAGGGTTAGTGTATGATCATGTGGGGAAGTGGTGGATGATCTTTTATATAGTACATTCTGCAGAGTAATGAAAACATTTTGGCACTATGTAGAAATTAACATTCTTCAATGTGAAAAATATCTAAATGCAAAGTGAGGCCTATAGTTGAAAATGGTTAACTACATGTGAATTTTATCTGTTTAGGAATGGCATCACTCTCTTAAGTGACCTATATATTTAATGTGAAACTCGTCAAAATCTTCACTGGCTTAGAACTGGGAAGCTTATTCTCTAGTGCATATGAGAACCCAAGGAACCTAGATTAATACAAATGGTTTTGAAAACAATCAAGAAATTTGAAGGAGTCACATGCCTAGAGCTGAAAGCTAATATGAAACCGTAGCTGACATAAAGACAAAGAATTAGAGCAATGGAGGAGAACTGATGACTGACAAAGAAAGTTTAACATTTACAGTCAATTGGGTTTTGACTAGGGTAGTGAGCCAACACTGTGGTGGGGAAATAACCCTTTCAATAAATGGTATAGTAACAACAAGATTCATAGTATAAACTACCTGATAAATACCAACCTCAAATTCTATATCAGTACATTAGCTCACACATGTCTCCTCATCTTAAATTTCCCTTCCCTATCCATGCCAGGGTTTTTCCTAGTTTGATTTTGACTAAGTCTTGTGCAGGTAATGGCAACTGCTATGAGTTGATGTGCACAAAAACCATATCGTGTATGGAAGTCACTACTATTTCCCATTTGTTAACTCTTATGTTCGTTACACTTCTTCTTCTGTTATATTCTATAAGCCTTGTGTGGAGAAGGTTCATATATATAACTTACATCTGAGTACCTACAATTACCTATATTAAGCATTTTGACTTACAAGTCTCTCGTAAAAAGAAGCTTCCCTCACCATGGTTAAGAAGAATACATATCTATAGAGATGAATATAAATATTTAGAAGGCAGACTGACACAATGTTGACTCAGCAAACCAATAACAGTAAGTTCTGATTAGAGCCCATGATCTCCCCGGCCATGGGTTTATGACTAGGTTTAGATTAGGAGACATGCATAATCTTTTGTGGAACTGCTCTTAAAAGCAATCAGACTGTAGTAAGTTATCCCCATAGCAATCATGTACAAGTGGGTACTTCTTGCTTGGCATGTCAGCACTGTAGCATGCAGGGCTTAGCACAGAATAAGATTATTATTGTCTTTTCTCCATCAGATGTCTACACAGAACCTTCCAGCACTGTGAAAGCTAGCTAGTAGGGAGAAAATTTCTTGGTCAGTTTGAAATTGATTTCTCTATATCACAAAGCCAAAGCATATGGTATCTCCATCATATATTTCTTATGGGTACTGATTCAGAATTTATCAAAACTTTTAAAGCCTATGCTTTTGATAATGAAATTTACTTTGTGAGATTTTATTTTGATTGTATTTTCTCTGTGCTCCCAAATCACTGTTTAAGTCCTTTATGTTTACATTGACTATATGGCCTCAATAACCAAACTAAACCAAAAATAGCCACCAATGGTATTGTGTAACATATTGTACATTAGATAATACTTAGTAATGACTTAAATTAATGTAGTATATATTTAAAAAAAATAAAAGAATTTATAAACACATATATAAGGAATAGAATATTATATAAGATTATGCATTTCTTTATAATATTTAAACAAATGCATAATTGTCAGTTAAACAGTAAATGAATGGTTTTCTGAGTAGAGGAATTGAAGGGGAGTGATTAGAATAATGTATATGTCATTGTTTATTCTTCTGCATTACTTGAACCTTTTACATGCAGAAAGAGATGAAAGAGAGATAGAAAAGAGAGTGATGGTGTATTTCTTATTATTTAAATGAAGAAAATCATGTAGGAGGAATTTAAAAGAATGACTAAAAGAAGAGTGGTTAGTTTGATCTAAGTATGTCAGCATATATTATATATTAAAGAACTATTATTGACTGGACTCCAACTTAGAAGTACAATCTCTCAGTGAGGCCACCCTACATGTCTTGGCAATTTGTTATTGGTATTTTCATTTGGCTTCCTTCTTTTTGCCAAAAGTTCAGCCTCCATCTTGTTTTTCGTGGTGCATTGTTTCTTTAGAGTTGTATATTGCCATTTATATTGCAGGACATTGTAACTGTAGATTTATATGTTGATTTTATTTGTTATTTTCATGGTTTCATGGCAAAAGGCAGTTTATTCTTTGGTAATTCAATACCTAGTACTAGAGGGTTTCAGCCTCCATACAATCTAATCTTAAGCCTAGACACAGAAGGTTTCAGCCTCAATACAATCTAATCTGTAAACTAAACCTAGAATGTTTCAGCCACTCAGACTTACTACTGACTGGGTATGTATGACCTCTTTTCACTTTGATCTATATTGTGAATTACGAACTGTAAATGTAAACCATGTGCTTCTGATTCTCTGCTTTCTCTATACTTATTCTGGACTGGTTCTTTTCTTCTTAGCATCTTCTTCTGTCTGTGAGCTGACTACACTCAAACTGTATGACTGAACTAACTCTTCTCTTCAACTCTTATTTTCTCTTCTGAAATCCTTTTCTGAATGTCCTGCTTTTCCTTCTGCTTGACTATGAACTGAGAGCCTTACTTTATATCCCGAGGGTTGAGCATGTTCTTACTTTGATTCAATCTCAGACTTCACTCTGATTTCAGTCTCAGAGTTTGGGATTAAAGGCATCATTACCATTGCCTTCAGACAATTTCATCTTGATCACACAGGTTTCTAAATGTGATCCCTTAGTATGGTCCTTTGGATATGATCCCTACTTAACTATCACACAGACCTTTCAATGTGATTCTTCATTAGAGCAGCTATGCTCCTGGGTTAAAAGATTAAATTCTCCTTTATAGGACATGATGCTGAATCTTGGGGAATTTTGTCCTGGGCTTCTTACCTTCTTTGTTTGTGAACTTTCTGACAACATATTGAGATTTCAAAAGCTCCTGCTA
Source organism: Cricetomys ansorgei (assembly GCA_026225945.1). NCBI lineage: Eukaryota > Metazoa > Chordata > Mammalia > Rodentia > Nesomyidae > Cricetomys > Cricetomys ansorgei. The sequence continues at coordinate 2,082,418 of JAMJFZ010002863.1, read as the reverse complement.
GCCTAGGGCTCCCCCCTCCCCTCTCTCTCTCTCTCTCTCTCTCTCTCTTTCTCTTTATCTCTCTCTCTCTCTCTTTCTCTGCTTGTAGATCAGGGTGTATGGTGTGTTTCTTAGTCATTTCTCCAGCACCACGCCTACCTGCTTTCTGCCATAATGACAATGGAGTAAACCTCAGAAACTGTAAGTAAGGCCACAGTTAAATGTTTTCTTTTGTAAGATATGCCTTGGTCATGGTGTCTCTTCACAGCAAAAAACAATGACTAAGATACATATACAAATACACACACAGACACACACATACATATATGTATATATATATACATATATATACATACATACACACACAGTTTAATATACACTATTTTATATATATTATATAATATTCATATTATGATATATAATATTTAATATATAGCTTAATGTTAGATAAACATAAAATAACAAGATTCCTTGAAGCTTTACCAAACAACTTTGCCATTATTTGTCATTCATCTGTCCTCCTTCTATGTTGTCCACATCTCTTCACCCCAGTTAAAGCACCTTCACATTTTTCTGATTTTCACTTCATATCACTTGTGTCCTGTTATTCCTCTCTCAAGCTCACCCCGTACTCCTCTGCCTATGCTCATTGTTTCTGTATTTACTCCATGTTATATAGTCACATCTAAGGAGTTGAAGCTAGGAACCACAGATTAAAGAGAGAGCATGTAATATGTGTTTTTCTCCATCTGGGTTAACTCACCCAATCATACTCTTTTCTAGTTCCACCAATTTACCTGCAAATTCATTATTTTCTTTTGCTTTACAGCTTTGTATTATTACATTGTGTGTAGGTAAAAAGTATTTTTTTATAATTCATTCTGTTGAAGGACATTTAAGTTTGGACAGGGAAAGATAAATTCTGGAAGCCGCCTTGTCAGCCAGCATTGCTCAAATATTATGCTTCAAGTTCAAAGAAATGCATAGTCTAAACATTCTCATTGGTTACATCTACGAACACACTCCTACTTGTGGAAGAGAGGGCAGAAATATTGTAAGATGCAAAAGATCATCGAGTTTGCTGTGAGATAGTATCACCTAGCAATGTTAGAAGGAATGCCAACATGACTGCTTAATTGTGAGTAGATCAAGCAGATACCAATAAACATGCCAAAATATACGGGAAAAGCACACAAGACCTCAGTCCTACACAAGTAACTATAGGTAACTGAGGAATGCCGAAAGTGGGAGAAACAGTACTCTTGAAAGAAGAGCACATTTATTAATTATCCATTATCAGATGGTCAGCCCTGAAAAAATATATACAAGTAACATTGTAGAGACCGAACAGGTTATATTTAGAAACATATGTATTATGCAAATATGAAACAAAAATAAATGAAAAAAGAGGCCATTAAATTTGAAAGAGAGCATGGAGGGGTATATTTGGAAGGGTTTGGAGGGAGACAAGGGAAGAGAGAAATAATGCAATTATAGTAAAATCTCAATAATAAAAAAAAATAAGATAAAGAGTTATAGAATGATAGAAGAAGATTCCTGATGTCCTCCTTTTACTTCTGTGTGCATGTTCCTGAGTAAACACATTTGAACACACAACTACAAATACAGTTTACAACACACACACACACACACACACACACACTTAATGAACTGCATATAAATGTTTAAGTTTTTTTTTCATTGTCATTAGTCATTGACAAATATATCTGTGGTGAGCGAATGTATAAGCAAACTGTGCTATAGCCATACAATAGAGTATGCTTCAATGTTAAGAACATGTGATCCAGTAAACCATAAAAGACATAGATAAATTTAAAACACTAATCTGAAAGACCACATAGAGTATGATTTCAAGTAACTATGACAGTAAAGAGATCCAGTACTTTTAAGAATTCAGAGAACAGATGGAAAAATTAGTAGGTAAAACATAGAGTAGTCTTACAGAGATGAAGTGATTTTGAAAAATATTCTAATGTAAAATAGCATGCATCTGTCAAATCCCACAAAAATAATCTATAAAGGGTGAATCCTAATGTAATCTACAGATGCTAATAGTTTAAAATTCAGGTGTAAAAAGGAATACAGGATTCTCCTTTGAATAGGTATCTAAAATGGCTAGAAAATTTGATTTTATTATTATATTATATTATGTATCTTAGAATAAAATATTATTATCTAATATATCTTAGAATAAAATATAGACTAATATATATATTCTTATATTTTAATGATTTTTGTCTCTTTATTAACATCTTTTCTGTTTGTTTGCTGCTTTGTTACTTGTCTCAGTTTAATATTGCATGGTATGGAAGGCATCATGTAGCCAAATTACCCTTAGTGTTCAAGTTACAAATGTGAGCCATCGCATCTGCACTTTGGTTCTCTTACAGTATTTTAGAAAGGCATGAATGTCACACATCCCTTTATGGATTCTGCCTTTTCAGCTTTTCTCAACCTGAGGGACACGGCTCCTTTACAGCTTGAATGACTCTTTGAAAGGAGTCAACATCAGAGAACACATATTTCCTATGGTCTGAGGAACTGAGACCACTCCTCTATCCATCTTGCATATCAGTTATTTAGATTATGATTCATAATAGTAGCTAAATTACAATTATGAAGTAGTAATGAAAATAATTTTAAGGATGGGGGTCACCACATGAGGAACTGTATTTAAAGGGTTGCAGCATTAGGAAGGTTGAAAAATCACTGCATTATGTAATCTTAACTAATTCACTGAACCTCAGATTTTCCATTTGTAATATCTAATGGTAATATGGTAATTATATATATCTAGGAGAGCAAGCATCTGTATGAATTCTCAGTACATGTCATTGACCTCATATTCAAAGGCTTTTTGTGATTATTAAAAGGTAACACTCTACCAAAAATCAGCCTTATATAATTTCTCCTTGCACCAAGTTTATTCCAACAACCACTCTCCTGTCCCAGTCATCACTCAAATTTCTCAATTTTGATCTTCCTTTTGTATTACTTCAGATCTCATTTTACAGTGTACAAAATAGCTTGAAGGTTCACAACAAGGAGAGATGAATTGCTCAGCATTCTAACAAGAAATTAGTTTTGTTGAGTTAGAGACTGGCCAACCACAGCACCATGAGATTTCTTAAAAATAATCATGAATAAAACATGACTCTTGCCTTTAAGTAACTCACAGTTAGAAATAGGAGATGCATGAGAAGAAACCATACTGATACAGTCATCACCACCTCAGTGTGAATTCATTTTAGATACTTTTCTCAGACACATTGAAAACTGACAGGGGCCTGAGCATAAGAATGCTTGGAATTGCATTGGGAAAAGATATTCCTTAAAGAGAGGTAGGGAATTAGAGAAACTGTCATTTACCAGCACTAAACACTGGCTCCCTTAAAATTGAAGTTGCATTACTTGAAAGTAGCAGTTTTCCCTAAAATCCAAATTTCTACTTTGTACCACAAAGTGCAATATCAAACATTTTGTGTCAGTGGAAATCAGGAAGAAGGAATCATTCATGTATCATTTGAAAATTACAAAATAACTTTGATTTTGATTTTTAATAATTTTCTATTGACTCTAAAATTATTACTAAATTTGGATAAGTTTTCCAAATTGTTCTTAAGATTGACTTGAGCTTTATGTTTCTATTGTATTGACAAAATTTTGTTGTTCTTGTTAAAAACAGTTCACTAAATTTGTTTTTTTGATGTCAAATTCATGGCACATTTTAAATACACATTACAAAGAAAAAAATTAGTAATTTAATAATTTTAATTTTCCCTACCTATGGTGAAATCCAGTTTTATGGTAACTCAATTTTAAATCTAAATTTCACAATATTTTAAGTTTTGTTTTTACTAACTTTATTAATGAAGATTGCTTCCTACATTATTTTAATTCTTGCTCATATACGTGACTCTTCCATTAGTGACCACTGTATGAATTAAAATAAAAGATAAAGTGAGAATTTAGATAAGCATATGCACTTTCAATGTTTTAAGTGTAATTTTTATAATATTTATATCCATTATTTCTACAATTTATGTCATTCAATAAGCTATATATTCTATGTGACACTGTATTTATTACACTTCATAGATTAAAATTTCCGTAAGAATATTAAATACTCACTAGTAAGTTCAAATAGGATATTCTTTGAGGATAATACTCTCAATTGAGAGATAAAATATGACTTATCACAATAAACTGCAAAAAAAGTGACTTTTGCAATGGTAGAAGTAAATACCTGATGAAGAGAAAAGCAATCATTTCCCAAATGCCTCCTTACAAAACTGGTAACACCAAGCTTCTGATAAATTAATCAGTTACACTAATTTGAAATTCAGCAGCCTTGGGGTATTAATTATTGCAAGTGTTTAAATTGGATCTGATGAGGTAAGTTTCCATTGTACTTGCCTTGGCTCTAGAAGTATTTGTTTTATTTTGCTTTAGAGTTAAAGCATAATTATTTTATTATAAATAGTAATTAGTAACTATATAATTGTATATCAATGGAAGATGATACTGACTTAAATTATTCTGAAGGTAGGTTATTGAGCTTTCAAAGAGATATGTGAAAGCCATTTCATAAGGATTAAGATTCTAGAGCAACGCAATGTTATTTAAGAGTAATGAATTGAGTTGACAGCTTAGGTCTCCTGTGTTTATACTATCCAAAAAAAAAAAGAATATTGAACATCATTTTATAAATATTGATTTTATGTCCTTTTGGATACTTTTGCATGGCATAGTTTTTTTTTTACTCATGTTGATAAATATTTAGGAGTGTGTCTGTCAGATTAAAATGTAAAAAAAAATAGTTTCTTAAACTGCAAAAGTATTTCCAGCATGACTTTAACATAAACCATATTACACCTGACAACCACTAGAAATAAGCAAGAGCTTCTTTGTTTCTCATTTACACGTTATTTAAATACAGACATTCTTATAGGTTACAATTGTAAGTTGAAATTTCACATGTTATATGTTATATATAAATATATATATATATATTGAATATGTTTTCATGCACATATTTACAATCTGTAAAACATCTTAGACTGATCTAAAAATTAGATGAGCTACAGATACGTAAATTTCAGTGTGTAGTACATCCTCTCAAGTTTTTCTTCCTTTATTTGTTATTTTTGTACCAGAAACTCATGCATTGAACCTTAATTCACAATGCAATAGTATTATAGAGTGAAGCCTTCAGAAACTTCAAGGTTATGAGAGTGAATCTTTATTAGTGAAATTGTCCCTTTAGTGGCAGGTATCTAAAATCCAAAGACTCAGATTTTAGGATAACTCCAAATTCAAGGCCAGCATGGGCTACAGAATAAACTCTTTCTCAAAAACACCAAGTCTAAGGGTAAAATTGACTTATAAAAGACTTGAAGAAGATCCTGACTCAATCCCCAACACTAGAAAAAAATTAAAAGAGGTGAAGGGAGCTTGCAAGAATACAGAAAGAATGTCCTTTTGGAAAAACGTGAATATCACATTTTTTTTTAAAGACCTTAACTGATATCAAATCTGCCACAATCTTGATCTTCAATATATAACTACAATAATCTTGCTCATGAATTATTCAATATGAGCTTTTACATAATAGTCAAAGTTAACTGAGAAATGCATTTTCACATTGCTGAGTTTCAAAAGCTGTTATTTAGGTCAGGTCATTTAACTCACTTGGTAGATTGTCTGCCTAACAAGCACCAAGTATTTGATTTGACCCTTACCACTGCATGAACTAGATATATGCCTAAAATCTTAGTAGTTGGAAGGAATCTTTAAGAGAATAAGAAGTTCAAAATATTTCTTGCTTTCAAAGATAGTTTGAGGTCCAGCTAGTGTAGAGGCCCAGAATCAAAAACAAACATACAAGTCACTGTATAACTTATGTCTTCTAAGGAAATTTCCATGAGTTATTAACTTATCATTTCATTCTTCTATTATTGTTTTTCACAAAACAAATTAATTTCACTTTGAAAAAATTCTAAATTACTGTATTTTGGCTGTTGGTTGTGTTGTTTGGTGTTGTATTTCAAAAGATTATTTCTATTCTCTTTAATAAATTATCTTGAAAACACTATATATCCATATATACAGTGATGGAATTTAAATCTTACATTTGAGAAAATACACAAAAGTCCACTTAAAATCATTAAAAATATAAAAGTCTATCTGTAAATATAAAACTTATAGGTCGAAACTCAATGACATTGGTTCTGGAAGTGGTTTGGAGGCATAATGCCAAGGAATATACAACAAAAACAACAAAACTAGAAATTAGAACAACTGTATCAAACTTAAGTTTTTCTCAGTGAATAAAATAATCATCAAAATGTAAGTAAAAACCATGAATTTACTAAATGAGAGAAATTGTTTGCAAGCTAAATATAGGATAAAATGACATTAATGAACCCAATGTAATATTCATATATATATATATATATATCACAGCAATATATCTACATAAACCTAGTCTATCATCATTGATTGATTAAAACAAATAACTCAGGACTATGTTTTCAACAAACTATGCATTCATATAAAACCAGAAAACAAAAAAATGTACTCATTTCACAACAAATGTATCATTGACTTAAATGTCAAATGCAAAATCATAAAACTTCTAGTACATCAAGTTCAAATTTACGTAATATCTGCCCTACAACTTTCTTCATTTCTTTAAATATTAGACTGGCTTTTGTGGCAGTCTTGTATTTAAATTATGAGTCAATATCACATACGATAAAGAATTCATTCAGTGATCATTTCTCTAAAGAAATATTTTTATAAATTTTCTCTTATATTAATCATGAAGTAGAAACTTGGAGCCTACATAACACAGAATCAATGTTTTGTCTCTATTAGGTTGATTAAAAGCATTCTAAAGTTCATTTTCAAAAGTATTAGTGGTAATCATTATTTATTACTAAAATTTCCCTTCAAAAGAGAATGTGAAAGGATAACAGTAATTACCCGAGACCTCCAGCTGACACACAGATTCAATAATCTGTCTCAACTTTCATCATCAAATCAAACCAGCCAGAAAGTGAGTACAATGAATGTACCTGAACCAGACAGTCAAAAGTCACCTTAAGTAACAGGCATGTATGTGTTCTAAGACTACGTCTTATAGTTCTACCATAGCCTCCATTGTCATTTTCTTCTTTCACAAGTATCACACTTGCCATGGAGCCTGAAGATTCGCCTCATTCATCATAGCCTCAATTACTTCATCATTTAAGACTATTCTCTTAGTAAATTTTATTCATGCATTATAATATGCTGTCCTCTTCTCAATTTTATATTTTAGGATGAAATTGATTGGGATTGTTCAGAGTTTATGGGTTTAAGGTACACAGAGTGATCTTTACCGAAATATTTCTTGGCTCCAAAACTAAAGTAAATCCTGCCATTTAGCCTACAGAATCATAAGTGACTGCAATGTAGACCTGCACAGAAGAGTCTGATCTAAAAAAAAACTAAGGAAGAGAGAGAAAACTATAATAATAAATTATCCTTTTATATAATTAAGTTGAATTGTTTCTTCATATCACAAAACTATCTCACTCTATGTTCCTAGTAATCTATTATCATCATTCAAAATGATAGAACCAAATAGTTATAATGTAGATAGAGTGAGTTCATGAATGAAAAATGAAATATAACTTATTTTCTATTTCTCTTTAATTTATGAAAATCAAACTTAGCTTTAGTACAGAAAAAACAAGCAAGATAGAAGAAAGTTAAATGAGAACTGAGCTATAACACAAAAAGTGCAAGATCAAGACAACAGGGAGGATTTAAAGCACAGGTGGAAAATCTCAAAGAATTGGGATTTCAATAGCAATCTGTTTAGAAATACAACCTATATTATTCTCAGCACCTGGCAAAATAAGATGTATTAGATTGCTACTAGAGCAAGTAAATAGAGAGGCTATTTAACAGGAATTCTAAATAGCTCTGGTAGGAAAAGCAGAGAATTAGAGAAATACAGGGGGTAAACATGTTGTACACACTATGCCAACAAAATGACTGTCACCATCAAGAGGTTAATGGAACAAAGGGTAATTATTTTCTCTTCTCTTTTCCACTCAAGTCCACCAATTCTTTAACCTCTCCTCCCTTTCTCTGTATCCCTTCCTCTTCGTATTTATACACACAGAGAAAGTTGTCTTATACTAAGGAAATACTGAAAAGGGAAAGGGACACAATTTTTCCCACCCACTATGATCATACCCATTGTACATGTGGTGTGTGCTGATATCAGCACATTAGGCTAAGTATGTGTAGAAACATAGGTGAACTCTTAAAACTGTTATTGTGATTTTAGAAGAAAAATATGACATAAGTCAATTAACAGAGTCTGATTGTATGAGGCATGGATATCCACAATAGAGAGACTTTACTGAAACATACTATTGTATGAAGATTAGAGATCACACAAAAAGAGAAGAGAGAAATGATAGAGAAATGCATAGACTCCCGTAGGGGGGATAAAGGATATTTTTCTTTTGAAAAAAGAAATTTAAATGATAGGTTGAGATGCCAATCTATAAGAAGAAAAGAGTTGCAGCTCTTTTTGCAAACACTTAAGTTATGGGACAGAAATGATAAAGATGAATGAAAGATAAGAAGGGCCTTAAATATCATGCAGACTGTGCTAAGGAAAGTAGACATTTTTATTATACTTATGATTACTATGGGCCATTGGAAAAATTAGTTGTGACAAAAAGTTTATTGTAGACCACTTGTATTATCACTTCAAGGGAAAAGCATCCTAGCCTCAAGTATTGTATTTAGTTGTCAAGCTGTTGTTATTGGATTCATCAAGTTTTCCTTTTCTGAGGTAGTGAACCAATTGAGCAAAGTGAATAACAGGGAACTCCCTTGCAATATCTCTGCTGAGTAATCTTTGCTCTGCATCCCAGCTGCATCAGTAAAAAATTTTATCAAGTCTAAATTATGTTCTGACAGCTCCTTGTGTCTAATTCTACATTCTCCCTTTTTGTTCCCCATCTGTTACTCTATAATAAACACTTTTAGTTCTATTTTTTTGTATACTTTCCTGAGGAGTCAACCACCATAAAATATCACATTCCTTTTTGTACATAACCAAAATGAGAAGCAAAAGGTTCGTCTGTCAAAGCATAAATTAAAATAGGTAATAAACATGCATATGTGTTTATTTGTGAAACATCTAAACTAAAAAGATATTGCTTGGAAAGCTAAAAACATTATTTAATGTCTAACTGTAATATTTCACAATATGACTTTATTTGGAGATAGGACTTTCAAGTAAAACTAATGGCACTAGAGGAAAAATCCAGTGATTCTCACCCTTCCAAATGCTGCAACCCTTTAATACAGTTCCTCATGTCATGGTGATCCTCAACCATTTTTGTTGCTACTTCACAACTGTAATTTTGCTGCTGTTTAATTTGTAATGCAATTATCCAATACGCAGATGGTCTCAGGTGACCCATGTAAATGGGTCAGTCAACTCACCAAAGGGGTAGCAATCCATAGGTTGAGAACTTGCCTATCTCTTGTTACTGATGTCCTTACTGAAAAGTACATGAAGGATATCCATGATAAGAGTGAAAATCATATGAAATCACAGAAAGAATGTAGGTATTTGAACTTTAAGGAAGGCTCCAGAGGAAATAATGATCATCTATCCTCCAGACTTGTGAGAAAACTACTGTGTTATTTAAGCAATCTCTGTGACAGCTTGTCATGGAAATTATCAAACCAACACATCAGGGGCAATTTTTTATTGAACTGATTAAATTTTAATTAAAATGATAAATTTATTCTCAAGTATATCTGAGGAACTTGGAGATATTTATTGACATTGAAAATAATTTTTGAGGTAAGATTTCAACACTTAAAAATAAAACAACTAGCATTCTGCAGTATAATAATGTCATATTGCTTTGCTCTATCATACAGAAATCATTCATATACATAACACATAAAAATATAAAATTTGTATTTTAATTCAAACTACATATATACTGATCATAATAATCTATTAGTAGGAGTATATTTTTTAGAGAATTAAATGATACTTAGAGCCTCTTGTTAGATATTATTCTAATATATTCTTAAAATAAAATATTCTTATCTTTTTACTGTATTCCTATTTTTAAAATTATCTGTTTTAACATTTTCTAATATCTCAACATCTTCATGGTTTATTATGAACTCTGAAATTCAACTCTTACTTTTCAATAAATCTTTAATCTAATTGGAATATTTTAAAATCTCACTTTAGTTAGTTCATTTTAACCTTGATTATAATATTTCCATCCTACTCAAAGTACTTTCTACAAATTCATCAATATCCACCATATTAATGAAACATAATCAATGTAATCAATTTTTTCTTATCCTTATTTACATGGCACTTCACTAAGTATTGCCAAAGGACATCTTGTATTTTATATTTGTTTATATAGAATTTTAGTAAATAGCCCAGTCAGATATTGAATACAAAATTCTCCTTCCAAATACTGATGATTCAGAGAGGAAATACAGGGTAAATTTTAAGTAAATTTATTTATTTATGTGGTACATTTCATCATACTCTTTCTTTATTCAGTAAATATTATTTCTTCTAACTCACCCAGGGACAATGTGTGACAAGTCCATTTGATAGCCAATGCCATCTATACATCTTTGGAAGTTGTGTGAGAAAATGGAAAAGTGTCTTGCTTTATATTTACATATATTAAAATTAATACCACATATCATTCATTTTCAACTTGAGAATGAAGTAGAAGACGTTGTTTCCATAGAAACAAATATTTAGAGCAGAGTCCGAATCACTTCTCCCCTTCTAAGTGAAAAATAGTAAAGCTGCTATGAAAGGAATCAGTCTCCTCCACAACATTTAAAAATAGGAATGTAAAATGGGGAAAGAAAATGAACCATGTTAAAACACTAAGTATTTCATACATTAGGAATTTTGCTAAACATTAGAATATTGCTTTTGGATCATTAATTAAACCATTATTTATATGTATTATAGTTCTGCATCATATACTTCAAAAGGCGAAAAGATAGGATTTCAAAGGTTTTGACTAAAAAGAAATTATAAATACTTGAAGAAATATATTTAAGCTTACTTAAACTTTATACAGTGTGTAAACATATAGAAACATCACACAGCATCTATAGAATTTTTATCTTAAGTATCAGTCAAGAGAAAAAATTAGTAGGAACATAAAATTAATTTCTCAGATAACTAGCAGAATAAGACAGAAGAAAGAAATATTTTCCTTATACTGCTCTTTAACAAAATGCCAATCAGTATTCTGACAAGTAAAATTTAAATGTAAAATATGCATAGTTGTCAATTAAGTACTGGTATAAACATTTGACCATTGAGATAAACAAAACCACACAAAGAAAAGAAAATAAATTCTAAAACACCAGTAAAGCAGATTTTCTATTTAAAGTTGCCTATAGTTTGGGGCTTTGGGTATAAGTCTTTGATTATTTGGCTTTTTCCATATTTTGTTATCTAATTTCACTTCTTTTTGTTTTGTTTTTCTTTTTCCTCTTTCTTTCTTTCTCTCTCTCTCTCTCTCTCTCTCTCTCTCTCTCTCTCTCTCTCTCTTTCTTTCTTCCTTTCTTTCTTTCTTGTTTTTCCATACAGGGTTTTTCTGTTGTAACTCTGGCTGTCATGGAACTCACTCTGTAGACCAAGCTGGCTTTGAACTACAGGCATCTGCCTGCTTCTGTTTTCCTGCATGCTGGGATTAAAGGATTGTGTTACAACTGTCCCACCTCACTACATTTTCTTAATTAAAAAGTTAGCACATAATCTATTAGGTGTCATTACGGTATTTGTAAACAAAGTTTGTTTAACATACTCTCTTTTCCTTTAGTGTCCCTCATAAACTTGATATCCCTAATCTCCCCTAAGGCCCTTCCCATTAAGTCCTTATGTCTTTGGTGTTCAATTTGTCCATCTGAAAATTTCTATCCTTCCTTATAACTTACTTTTTCCCTGTCTTATTCTACATTATATATTCAAGGTCTACAGGCTTATTTATAGATAGAAATACTTCCTTGATGTTATATTTCTCTGAATTCTGTGAAAATATTGTGTCATATAACTGAATATTTTGGCTGTTTATTCTTAATGTCGGAGGGAGTTTTTTCAGTCCCAAATCAGCTAAGAAGAAGGCCATAGTTAAGGGTCACAATGGGAGAAATATAAAAAAAGAAGATAATAAGAGGGAAGAGAGAGTGAGAGAGCTAGAAAAAATAAGAAAATAAGTACTGGAAAGAGAAGATCAAAGAGGAGAATGGAGAAGGAAAAGGGAGAGAGAGGCACAAAGACAGAGAAAAAGAAGAAGAGGGAGAATAACTAATGATTCTATCCCAGGCACTATATATTTGCTTAGATCACATACTCTATTTTGTGACACAATCACTTTGCCTAGTTTAATTCTCATGGTATCCAAGCTGTAGCTCCTTAGCTACACTTTAATGAAGTTAGTAGTGATTAAAGTAGGCATACAAAATGGTAATATTCTTGAAAAGCAGCATAGATTACAAGGCAGTGAACAAAAAGTCTCAATGTCTCAGAAAAAAATTAAAATTTGATGTAAACTCAGAGCTATTTCATTAAACATAATGTTTTCTAAATTAATTTGAGGTCTTCCTTTTAAAACCCTCCATTTCATTGTGTTTAATCTACTCTCCTGTTTTTTTTTTTTTTTTTTTTTTTTGTTTTGATTTGTTTTTTTGGTGTGTTTTCCCCTTTAGGTGGAATACAGTTCTTTTTGGAGATTTTATTATGCAAGTTATATATCTTTTAGAATTTTCTAATTACTTTAATTGGCTTTTGCTAAGTCTTTTCACTTTTGTGTTTATTTATTTATTTTCTTTTATTAAAAATTTCCCGCTTTTCATACAATAGATCTCAACTAGTTTCCCCTCCCTCCACTCCTTCCTGTTCCCCATTACCTCCTCTCTCCTCCAGATCTACTCCTCTCCATTGATTGTTTTCAATTCAACATTGTGAATTATATTTTCAGTCTATATGGCTATTTCTAAGTCTCAGTTTAATTCTTGTATACCCTCTATACCGCAACTGCAACATAAACCAGTTTATAACTAAAGTTTTCAAGATAATTTGCATCTTACTGTTAGCATCAAATTGCCTCAATTCCTCTTTAGTTTACTCTACATTCACAAATTCTGTTACAAACTTCTAAATTTTCATTATGCTCCCATTTTTACAGTGATTATTTAGTTTTTCATTTCTTAATCTCAATTTCCACCTTGTCCTATAATTTTAGGCCATTTTATGTTGCTACTACAGAATATCTGAGGTTTGGAAGTCTTATGATAACCAATTAAGCACATGATTTTAGAGAATTCAAACAGCAGGACACTTATTTTAATTACCTTGTGAATGTATCATAACATATTAAAAATACATAAAGTGACTTAGTCTTGTGTAGAACAGAACAAACCCAGAAATAAGCCACTTTTCTGATGCTCTGCATGATTTTCAACTATGTAAGATAAACTCTGAATCATAGAAATAAATGGATGCATCCCAGTTGAACTTCTGTGCACCGGACACTTCACAACTTCATTATTATGCCATGCCTACTTGTGTAGCCTTGCATTATTCTACCCATTAGGTCAAGTCTCTGTCTGTATACCGTGGGTCAGAACGCATTTGGAATTCAACTCTATGTGATTTAAAACCTCTAGGACAATTCGATAACTTATCATCAGTGAAATTTCAATATTTTATTACTTCAAATGCCACAACTATTGAGATCTAGTTCATGGCAAATGAAAATTGAGGAAAAAAATATCCCACCTAGATAATATAGTACTTACCACCTGCATGCAGTCTGTTTTTGTTTGTTTTTTACCACTCTATTTTTAACCATGTGGGAATAGTGGTTGTTGGGCTTGGGTGTTGTTATGAGCATAAGAATTGGACTTACAACTGATATAAGAAAACCTTAGAAGAACTAAGCATTGTAGATCTGCTTTGTTAAATATAATGAAATTATTTAGGTTCTCGGTGGGGGGGAGGGGATAGTTGTTATTCCTTAACCTGATACCTAGACTTTGGAGTTACTTCTAAACAATGGTTTAGTTTAAAAGCAACTAACTTAGTTGGCACTTGAAGATCTTTAGTTTCAAAGCAGAAAGAATATTTATCAAGTTAGAGTCCCAAAAATGACTAAAGAAAAAACCCAGCTTGTTCTTCCAGCCATACTGAGTACCTCAAGAAAATAAGTATTTTAAGGAATTGGGATAGGAATGTAAGACTGTAGGAAGCAGAAATTTATTTTTATAATCTAGGTTTGCATGGGTTCCAATGTGTATTTGTGAGAATGCAGGAGTTTCATATTAATACCCTAAAAAAAATAAAACAACAAGCACACATAAAATAAACTAGTAATCTACAAAATTCATTGAATAGTAAGTTAATAATTGATAAAATAAATTTATGTAAATTATACATCAAAAAAAGTAACGTCTAATATGCCATGCAAATTAAACTATCATATTACTTGAAAACCAAACCTGGAAAGGGATTTATCTAAAGCCAACCTGGATTATTCCTGGGGATGCTATGTGGAAACAAGGAAACAAATAAGTACTTTATTTGTGTCTACAAATTTATAAGCAAAGAGATAGTGAAGAAAAAATAATTATAGGCTAATTCCTTGAAAGTTGACAATAAGCTTTGTGGTAAAATGAATATTTGATTGTTATTAAAAACTCAAAAATTAATAACAATGTTTAAAATCACTTATAACTCATTACTCTGGGCTTACTATTTTTCTTCCTGATCTGTCCTACCTGTATTATATAGATATTATCATCAAATATTACATTGTGAATATTTTACATAATTAAAGTTACATTTTAATTTCTATTTCTCTGTTTACATAATGTTACTTGATACATAAAATGTGTCAACTTGTCTTTTCTTTACTTCAGTTTTCTTATTTAAAAATCATTCTGAAAAAAGCTGCAATTGATATCACATATCAATTTTGCCTACTTTATTAGTTTTATGAGGTCAAGATATTGGTTAAATGTATTGATGCCTACAAGTTTTTAATTTCAGGCTGAAGATTTTCCTAAAAGCTTAGAGCTTATATAAAATCATCTTCTAGCTCAACATTAAAAAAAAGAAACAAAAAAAACCCTAGACTATTTAATTTAGTAATTTGAAAGATTATAATGATCCGAGTTCTGTTCTGTTTCTCATTTCCAGTACTGAGCAGTAACAAGTATTTACTGCTCTTCCTCTTCCAGATGACCAAACCTCAGTTCTTAGCACTTACACGGTGGCACACAAGCATCTGTAACTCTAGTTTCAGGGAATCTAGTGCCATCTTCTGACATCTTGAAAGTTCCTACCTATACACAGTGGGCATGTACATACACACACACACACATACACGCTAAATACATGTAAAAGAAAATATAGTTAACAAACACAAAATCTTCCAGAGTTATAAATTGACACCAATGTTTAAGGATAACGGAATTTCATTTACATCATTCCTTGTGCAGATTTAGTCTGTCTAATTGCATTCAGAGTCATCATAGTAACTATGTACAGAGATATCATCAAGTTGAAGATGAATATTTGACATCTAATTTTAAAAGTCATTATTAAAAAGAAATTGAGGCCAGGGGGTAGTGGGATATGCCTTTAATCCCAACACTCTGTGAGTTCGAGTTCAGCCTTGCCTACAGAATGAGTCCCAAGATAGCAAGAAACCCTGTCTCAAATCCTGCCCCTCTTCAAGAAAGAAATTGAGAATTTGTGTGTTAAATAATATTACATAGAAAAATAACTGTACTCTAGATTAGTTTCATCTATATTTTAAGATAGCTTGATGTCTCCCCAACCCAGTTTTTGTCACCATGAAAGTTTTTTGTTCTAGTACAAGGTCTAAATTTCTTGATTGTCACTCTTTAAGGACTAAACACAAGTTAACGAACAATTCAAATTATGAGCATCTTATCATGATTCAGAAAACTCATTGATTTAAGGAAAAGGCAGAAAGGTAACTATAACCAAAAGCAAAATTATTATAAATCATAAACATATATAAGTAGGTTACTTACAAAGCACCACAAAAACAGTATTCATCTTGGTGATACTTATTTGATACAAACATTCAAAAGAGTTAAAGAAAGAGAAAGATCCATTCCAAGTAGGACCATATTTGTACTAAAAGTTACTCATATAATGGGTAACTGAAATGCATTATTTGAAACCATATATGCCAGATATAGATGTTGATTCAGGGAAAAAGTCTATTTTGCCTAATTCAATCACTGGTTCTTAGTCTGGAGCCCTGGAGCTTTTTGGCCTCCATACATTCTAGTCTTCAGTCTAGAACTAGGAGCCTTGTCTCCATACAATCTAGAACATTTAAACCTCCATACAATCTAATTAACATTTGAGATTTATTGCTGACTGAGCCACTCTGATTAGCTCCTTCTGAACTCTGACTCTTCTGGTTCATCTCATTCTTGTTCTGGCTCAGATTCTTCTCCAGCCTGCCTGGCTCAAACTGATCTTCTGAGCTGTCTGACTGTTTCTGACAGAACTCTTCTGACTCAGCAGACTTTGGCTGACTCTCTAACGTCCTCAAACTGAACTCCTCTGCTCAACTTCAAACTGACTTACTCACTCACTCTTCCTGATATTGACTTCTGCCAAGATGCCTCTGTGTCTCTGTAACTCTCCTTGAGCCTGCCTCCTTCTGGAACTCACTGGTCCATACTGCCTCAGTCAGGCTCTCTGACTCTCTGCCTTATCCTCAGTCAGATCACTTCATTGTCTCTGTGTCTCAGTCTCTTACTGCCTGCCTCATGCTATCTTCTAACTGACACTGCTCTGAGTTGAGAGCCCGCTTTTATATTGTAAGAGTTGGGCATGTCCTCACTCTGACTCACTCTGCTAATTCTTCCTCTGATCAGTCACTTTGCCTGCCATTCATTGACTCATCTCAGATGTTACTTCTTGTGTGACACTGACTCTTGCTGACCTCTGCTTCCTGTGTCTACTTCCACACTCTGTTTCTGTCTTAGGGATTAAAGATGTGGACCATCACTGCCTTCTGAATACTGGGATTGAAGATATGTGCCAATATTCTTAACATTCTTTCCATATGGAAAATACAGGTCTCTGAATGTGATTTCTTCACATAGATCCCTGACATATAGACCCTTCCTAGCTTTAACACAGGCCTATTCCTTTACATTTATTTTTGCTTAACTTCTATTAAGAATTTTACAAAGAATGTGATTATCATTTAATCTATTTCTACTGACTCTTAATCATATTGTGTTGTTGTCCTGAGGCATTGTGGCAGGTAAGTGGTTGTGAAAATTTCTTTAAGGAGAAAATTTATATCTTTCCTTTGCTGATAAATAAATATTGTACATAGTTTATGATGTTCAAGGTCATATCAGAAGAAAATATGAGCAGTGCAAATTTCAGAAACACATAATAATCAGTGTTTCAGGTGCCCTGTTGTTCATGAAAAAGTAACCACCATTACTACTGCAATTAGGCAAACATTGTGAAGGAAAAGCTAGAGTATAAAAATAAATATAATTGGTTGCTGTTTGATATTACATTAAAGTGACACTAAAAGAAGTAGAGTTCATTTTGTATACACTGTCAGAATTTCAAAGAAAGTTGACTGAATATGACAGATATAAAAACAACTTTAACTGTATTCACTGACATTAAGTACTGAATAAAATTAAGTTCATTAGCTTAAAGAAGAAATTATTTTAGAAAGAAGAACATTAATCTGAAATATTGTAAAATCATGAAATCATAACTTAAGAAATTTTAGAAATTCACAAGTTATATTGTTTGGAAATTAAGTTCTCCCAATCAAATTCTTTTAATAGAAATAATTTATAAGGATAGTACTAGGTGATGACTATTTTAGAAGTTTTATTGGCCACACGAAAAAATAAGTAATTTCTTTGAAATGTTTTAACTCTTTCACTAAAATGTAGTCAATATAATCTTCACATTTGTTTTGAAATCAGGACATTGGTTTTGGAGATGAATTTGATATTTTCCCCAAGATTCACATGTTGAAATGTAATTCCATTTTGAGGTATTAAGTGAGTTACCACTTAATATAACTATGTTATTTAGATATGGGGATTTGGGAAGTCAATTAATATTAAGTACAATACTCACAGTTGGGTCTCTATAACTGAATAATCATAGTGAGAAGCCACAGTGAGACTACGAGGAGCCCACTCTGGGTCTTCTTGTCCGGAGAGACCCCAAGAAAGACACTGAGGCACGAATCGATGCAAAGATATGAGGTTTATTGATTCGGCACATCGGGGTGCCCTCCACAGGGAGAGGAGGCACACCAATGGGGCTCACAAGCCTCTTTTTATACTCTTTGATTGGTCTACAGCTATTGTAACAGCATAACCTTTAAGCTGATTGGTCTATAGTTATTGTAACTGCATAACCTTTAAGCCGATTGGTCTATAGCTATGACATAGATTGGTATATTCTAGGTGTATTGTTTCGTAGGTAGGGAGTGCTGAGCTGAAACTTATTCATACGTGAATATAACTGGAACTTTTCCTTATCTGGGTGCCAAGGTTTCAGGCAAAGTTCAGGCCTACTTGTACATTCTCAAGCCTTACTAAAGTTTGGTCAAGCCCAGCTTTCATCCTTACAATAGCATTATGAAAGTCAGAAGATGGTATTTACACATTTTATATCTCTTGGCAAATAAGTACATGTACTGCCCCACAAATCAGCCAGTGATTAGTTAAACACTAGCTGTGTACTCTTGACCTTGAATCGTGAGAACTATCATCAAAAAGAAATATCATTTCTTCACAATTCAATCTTTTGTGTTATTGGTAACAAAAACAACCAATTGAACAATCAACTCAAGCAATCAACTTCTCTAGTTTTTACATTCTCAAAACTATTCAATAATGTAGTTTTGTAGGTAAAATAGGAGAGTAGATATGATTATTTTTTCTAAACTTCCACTCAGGATTGTCTGTGAAATTGTGCAAATCTAAGCATAGCAAAAAAGTGTTAAAATAGTTAAGTGCTTATCTGTCAGTTCTGTTTGTATACATGTGGCACAAAGCACATATAAAAATCTACAGAGTTTGACCAATATAAATTCAAACAATAATTAAGAAAGGAAGGATAGAGAAGACCAGAAGTATCAAAGACACCCAGAAAACAAGCCCACAGTCTCAACTGACTAGCACTCTTAGGGGCCTAAAGAGACTAAAGCGACAAGAACAGAACCTGCAGGATATCCTAAATACATCTTCTAGCTGTACGGATTGGTATTCTTGCAAAACACCTACAGGCTGAAGTGGGAGTCTCTGACGTTTTATCTACCCTTGGGACCCTTTTGCTATTTCCAGCTTGCCTAGCTCACCCTTGATGTAGGGATTGGTGCCTGCCTTTATTCCATCTTGCTATACCATTCCCTGTTTGAGCAATAACATTGGGGAAACTTCTTTTCTGGGAAGAAGTGTGGAGGGTGTTTATGGGTTGTGATAGGGGGATAAACCTCAAGTAGCGGGGAGGTGGGAGAACTAAGGTGGAAGAGGGAGGGGAGGAGGGGGTTTGGGATGTATCATAAAAGTTATATGAGGGAAGAAAAAAATAAAAATAGAAAAATTTTTAAAAATTATAAAGTCTAAGAACTCCATTTTTGAACATGTGGAACTATTGCAGCCGAGAAGCAAATTAAAAGATCCCACTAGATTTATCATACACATTGAATACATTAATTTTACAAATGAGTATATTGATATAGAACTAGACAAGAATTAGTTTATTATCATAATCTGTATTCTGAAATTAGCTATTAAACAGTAATATAATTTTTAAATGTCAGAAAAAATATCTTTATCTGTGTGTTAATAAACATTCACTGAAAACAGTCCATGTTTCTCCTTTCAGAAACATAATTTTATCTTATTTATATGGTACTTACTGGAGTATAAAAGTTATTAAGGGTCTGTTCTTGGTTATGTCAAGATAATATATAATTGATTCCTAAAGGATTACATTTTTATAAGATGTCTTTTTTGCAGTACTTAAGTTTGAACCTGAACTTTTATATAATGAGATCTGAAATAATGTCTTAATGCAACATACAGTGTTAAATAGAATTTTGTCTTAAAGTACTGATGAGTAAAAGAATGTTGTCATTATGTTATATAGCCTTGTTTTTTCTTCAAAATATAAATTTCATAGACAAACTCCCCAAATCATCTATCTATAAAGAAAAATGCAAAATAAGTCACAGAAACTCTCAATATAGATATTTGGTCTTTAATATGAATAGGCTTAGAACTGTCACATATTAGTTAGGTAAGTGTTACATTTTTGGATCCTTCTCTTAATACTAAAATATAATCTAACCAAATGAATGAATTCTAAAGACAGTTGAACCTAGAATGACCTAATTTTGGATGTTTTGGACAGATCCAAAAGAAAGCCAGAAATCTAAAAAGTTTTCACCATCTGTTAACATTTTGTTAAATGAACAAGGCAGTAAAGACAATAGATCATGGATACAAGAATAAAACAACATTTCTGGACACAACAGGGCTGTTGTACTTAAAAACAGCAGTTGTGGCTGTCTACACAAGATCAGGATCTACAGAAGATCAACAACATTCTAATATTGAAGGGAAAAGAATCTCTAGTCACCAACATTAACTGAGGACCTATTGACCATTGATAGCTTCTATGAGAAGAAAAATCAGTTTTCTTTAAGGATGTGACCTCTAGTAGGACCATGTTCCAGAGGGTGTTCCCCATATCCACGAGTATATGGGCAGTAAAAATTGTTCTCACTGGACTATTTTTTGGAAAGTAAAAGAACACATGATGTTGGAAGGTGGATGATGATAGATCCTCAGGGAGTTAGGAAAATGAGTGAAGAATGAATAAGATCAAAATGCATTATATGGACTTACCGAAGTCCTGAAAATAATCCAAAATAGATGACAAATCCATACACCTGGAGTAACCCATTAAAATTCTTGTCGGTCCTTTGTTCCGAACCGGACTCTCTCACTCACTCCCACCTGCCTGATCGGATCTCCCAAGAGGCCAGTGTGTCAGGTTTGCAGGGCCAGAGATCCGGTTGATGGAGAGAGAGCCGGACAGGATAAATGAATACCCTGGGACTTCCATTCAGGGATAGTCAATAAAGTCATTTTATTTCGAGGGTACAAGAGAATATATTGGGGTGTGTGGGCGGAGGAAACAGGTAGGCAATTTGCCAATCACTTGTTCAGGGTGGGCTGGAGCAAAGCATGGGGGGAGGGGCCTGCTGC
This sequence comes from Cricetomys ansorgei, assembly GCA_026225945.1. Taxonomy (NCBI): domain Eukaryota; kingdom Metazoa; phylum Chordata; class Mammalia; order Rodentia; family Nesomyidae; genus Cricetomys; species Cricetomys ansorgei. The sequence goes on along the minus strand of JAMJFZ010002863.1, from coordinate 2,061,013 downwards.
TTCTTCTGCTTTGTCAGCAGGAGCTGTTTTGTGCCCTCTACCGGCCATGCGAGGCTTTGACCTGTTTCCATAACTGCAAATTCTGATGTAAATTGTGTTATTAAAAGATGAGGGGAGTTTCTTTATGGAAGTAGACATAATGGAAACACCCATGTATAAAAAAAAAGCTTAAAATGCTCTTCCAGTGGTTTAAATGCACTATTATAATTAATTTTTGTTGTCAACCTGATGATATCTAAAATGACCTGATAGTCAGGTCTTTAGGCATTTCTATGGGTAATTGTCTTGACTCTATTAATTGAGATGGGAAGACTCACTCAATGTGGGTGATACTATTCAATAGATTTGGATTCTGAACCATATAAAATGGAGAAAGTGGGCAGAGCACATTGATTCATCTCTCTCTGCTTCCTGACTGTGGATGCAATATGATCAGCTACCTCAAGCTCTTAACATTATGAATTTCATGCATGGTGGATTGTACACTAGAACTGTGAGTCATGATAAACTCTTTCTTCAAAGTTGCTTTTGTCTGAATTTTTGTCACAGAAATAGAAAAGTAAGTAAGAAAAGTACTGCCCATTACCTGCCTTCCTGCTGCATTATCCCCAACAGTGATGTTTACAAACCCATTCTCTGAAATTATAAGTAAGCCCCCAATTAAATGCTTTATTTTGTAAATTTCCTTGGTCATGATGTCTATTCAGAGTTCTAGAAAAGTAACTAAGATAGGTGAGTACTTTAGTAACTCTTGGAGAGGCTCCAACAAATACATATTATAATTTTTGAAGAAGGTCAGCTCTGTTCCCTCCAGAAACAGGGACTGGTATCTTAAAATGGAAATATAATCTTCAATACAGTCATTGACTTGGGGAAAGAAATAGAAATAGGTTAGAAAAACATCACAGAAATTACTTACCAATATAAATAATATTTTTTCTTGATCCAGTATTGATTTTCTTACTGCAAAGAACTTCCTATTTTCTGGAGTAAATACTATAGCCTACAGAATACAATGTGTTAGTCATGTTATATGAATTAGGCACATAATTAGACTATCTTTTAAATAATCATATTTGTAACTTCAGACCAGTGCTGTGCTTAGCTTTGACTACAGAAGCTATAGAAGGTACCTATCAGGGGTGGAAGAGGAATAATAGAAAGTAGTGGGGGTGAATATGATCACAGTGTATGAGATACATGCAAGATATTGCCAAAATTGAATTAAGAAATAAACCTGAACTGAATATATAACCTAAATTCTTAAAAGTAAAAAAAAAAAAACATAATAATTTAAAAAATCCTGAAATCATATAACAAAGTTGTACTACTGTGGTTTATTATAAAATTGTTTTAGTTCTGGTCATTTGTAATTCCAAGTTTAATTATTTTTGCTTTATTTTTGCCTGTGACTACTGAAAATTGGTGAGACATTTAGAGTATATTTCATTTTTAAATTTCTCTTTTAAGATTATTTTTTGTTTTTATATGTATATGTTCATGTGAGTAGGTTCATATGGTGACTATGAATGTAGGTCAGAAAAGGGCCTTGGGTCCATTGAACCTTAAGTTATAGACAGTTGTGAACCAGCCAGTAGGTTCTGGGAAACAAATTCAGGTCCTCTGGCAGAGTAGTTTGATGTCTAATCTTAGTTGTCAATATGATTTTATGTAGAATCAACTAAAACCAAAAATAATGGGCACTATTGTGAGGAATTTTCTGAAATAGATTATTTGAATCAGAACCAATCTAAATCTGCAATCTGCTGTGACCTTCTGATTTCAGACCAAATTAAAGGGAATAGAAAAAGGAAATTCTGCATTTGCCTGCTTGCCCTCATTTTCATTCTAACTTGCCCTCATGTTCATCTGTACTGTTGCTGTGGAATTTCTTCACCATGTTAGAATGAAGTAATTCAGGAATCCATTGTAGACTGAAGACCCACAGTTCTCCAGGAAGTCTAGGTCTTCAGCATCATATTGGTATTACTGAGATATTCAGACTTGTAAACTGATCAATTACTGGATTGTTGGCCTCTCCTGTATAAGATAGCCACTGGTGGATTACTAGAATCATATCTGTATCACAATCACAAAGATGAATTTGAGCTTGTTGAAATTTGGAGCTTTCTCTAACTTCATGAAACAGTTACTGAAGACTCCCCTGGTAGCATGGGGAACACTGAAAGCCCACGGTATAAAATATTTGAAGGGTTTATGAAGATCAATAGATTTGGCAATCCTTATTCAAATCTTGTGAAGTGCAAGGAATTTTGTGACTCTATAAATAAAACTTCTGATAATTTATGGAAAAATAAGAAAAATAATGATATCAGGTGGTTGCTTCTAGCATCTCTGGATAAACTGACAAAAGAAAACCATAGACCAGTGTCATAGTATATTTGAACATATCTCCAGATATTGTATTCACTGATTTCTGTTTGAACCCCAGCATTTTGTAAGGTAATCATTGTATGGGCAGCCTGAAGTCTGGTAGGATGTTTTATTCTATAGCAGAAAATGTCTGCTTTCTGATGTAAATAAAATCTATTCTCTCTTAGCTTAATGTAAATAGAGTTGATGATAAAGAGATCACTTGTGTACTCCACCAAGCTGGAGGCAATATTAGGCATGACTTGGTCTCTTCTTCTGTCCTGTAGCTACCCAACTATAAATGTGGACAAAGTTAGGAGAAGTGTAGCCAGCCCTCTTTTATGTTAGTTGATGCACCACTATAAATATTAACAAGCCTCAGTGGCCAAAGGTGTGGAGTAGTAAAACCATTGTATCTTTTTCATCATGCAAATAGACTTCTAAGAGAGAGCAACAGGGAGCTTTTATGATAAGAAAAACTGTTGGGAACCAGGAGTAGTTGGAGCTGGAGGTTGTCTGCTATTGCTGTCTGAGGAGATTTATCAGGCTTAAATGAAAGCATGTCTCATGTGTCATTATTAATATATCACTGCATTTAATAAACAGCTACTGCTCAGTGATAAAACTAGCCAATTCCTGATTTGCTTAGACTGTCTAAAATTTTCTAAATGTATCTTGGAGGAGAATTTTCTATCAGCCATAGAGTTCAAGCCCTGAAATAATTGGCCAAATTACAACAAAAGTTAAATCCCCAGTTCTAAAAACTGTCAGCAGTTAAAGTGAGGGGAATAAATGGAAAAGCAAAGGATTATTTAATTTGAGATTGAGATGTGTGGAAGAACTCTAATGAGGATAAAAAAGTTTCAAACTTCAGATTCTAAAGGGTTTAACTTATAGTTAAACACAGTAGCTTTTCCCCGTGATCTGAGGGAATTGATCCTGCATTGTCTGCAAAACTGGAAATCATATTTGTCTCCAGATCCATAGCCAGACAGGAAGCTAAGCAGGTACCTATAAGTGATATAGAAAGTATGGTCCAGAAGAGGCATATTATATCACTGAAGAACTTGATGTGCTTGTTAATTTATACAAGTAGAAGTCTGGGGAATATATGTGGCAATGGATTTTAAGGGTATGAGATAATGTTGGAAGGAATATAAAACTTGATCAGGCTGACTTTTAGTATTCAGCCTATTGAGTGCACACTTGGGGTCTAATATAGAGACCTGCACAATTCAAACATTGGAACGAGGTTATTTGCTTTATAAGCTTAAGTATTTGTCAAAAGATGGCCTATTGAGAAAGAGAAAGAAATACTATGCACCATTTGATTTAGTGTTGATGAATGGATTGTAAGGCTTCAAGGAAATTGAAATATTAAATAGAATCACCACTTAAAACCCACACCTCAACAATGGGAGGGTTCAGTAAAAAAATAAAATAAAAATAAAAAAGGTCCTTTATTAATTCTGTAAGGTGCAAAACTATAACAGGGCATCTGTACTTTAGAAGACCTTTCCTATTTCTCTCCTTATGCCAGGTCTTAGGCATAGAGACACAGCTGTTCAGCTGTGTGAATTAAATACAATCAGTTTAATTGGGCCCTAGGGTGGCATGTAATTGCCAAAGGCGATGTGAGCATAATCACAATGTCTATAATGAAATGACAAATAAACACCTTTGGCATTTGTTAATCATTGGTTTCAGGAACATAATAGTTAAGAAACCAACTACTTTTTGTTTAAACTATACAACTGAAAAACTCTAGAATAATGAAGGAAAGACTACTTGAATCTAAACTATAGTGTATTACAGATCATCAAACAATTTCAAGATTTAAGGCAATTTATAGATTCAGAACACCTTGAATAAAAATGAAGGACATGCCTTTCTGAGCAGACTCTGTCCAAATACATATGAGTTTTACTGATAGTCTTTCATAACTCTTGGTCATAGTATCTCTTCACACAAATAAATTAGTATCTAAGGGAGAAGTTGGTACCAGAGACAGGGGTATTGATGTGATAGGCCTGACCATATCCTTTGTTTGGGGAATATGGAAGGCTTTGAGACTCTGAACTTAAAAATTGATTGAATGCTTTAAGTGGGATTTAATGGGCCATCTAAATAGAAGCATAGAAGAGAGTGATGTTGTCGAATATGGTGGACCAGCTCAATATTTCAGAGTGGATGAATATTATCCTCTGGCATATAGACCATCTTTGTGCTAATTTAACAAAGACTCTGGCTGCTTTTTGCCCTTGTCCTAAAAATTTAACCAAGCACTAAATTGAAGAGTTTGGGACCGATGCCACTGGCAAAGGAGAGTTCAAGACAGCCTCATATTACTGTGTTACATGGTTATTAGTGATAACTCTTATGCAAATCTACAATAAAATGGAGCAAGTGGGGCAAAGGGAAATACAAATTTACAGTTGGGAAATAGAGAACATATTTCTTGCCTTCTGATCTGTATGTCATTTGTTTTGGTTTAATTTTGTTTTCTGTATGGATTACAACCTTAAATAAATTACCAAATAAATATAGTTAGAATGGTATATCCAATATATTCTTAGTCTTAGTCAGAAAATGAAAAAAATTACCATTTAGTAAATGACACGTTACTCCCATCAGACTTATAATCACAATTATAATAACTTCAATATATAGTTTGTAGAACACTCATTATGCTGAGATAATGAAATAAATAATCCTCATAAATTTATGTTACACTAAATCATCATAACTGTAATTTCAAATCTGAGATCTGCTAATAATGATTTCATCTGGCATAGTAGATATTTTTGGTGATCCTTTATAGTTATATTCATTTGAAATTACTAAAGATTATCTCAGGAGAATTTGTCAAGAGTATATATAGTGTTGGCTAATGCAATATACACACGGACAGTTTGAGTCAAATGTTATTGATTGCTCATATCACATTCTGTAACTTCTTTTCTCTCTTCGTATTAACTAGGCATCACTAAGAAACTTACACAGAAATGAATTCTTGAGGTGGATGATGTCCTGTTTTTTACAAGTAATCTACAACTACAGAATCACTTTAACACAGATAACTATAGTGTTAAAACTCTACAGTCACTTGAAATATAATTCAGTTATGTTGGAAGTGTGCTTTCCTTAATGCAACCTGTAAATACACTTAATATATAATTGCAACTCTACAGTTAAAAAATATAGTAAGTTTTTAAAGTAAATTTTCATGGAAAAAAAATTTTGTAAATGCCCAATATATGTTAAAAATTATTAATAGTGTACTATTAAGAGCTGAGGATTTGATTTATATTAATTGCTAAGACATTCTGTATTCACAGTAAATGTAATCCACTTATATTATCCACTCAATTCTATAAAACAAAGAGCTAATATTTTAAGTATTCAACTATTTCAGCTTGCACAGCTAATAATAGTGGAGTAGAAAACTAAATGCAAGTTTCATGTAAGTGAATTAAGTTGCTGCTATTTGTAATTTATGAAACTTACTCAATCTTTGTAGCCTTCTGCATTCTTACAAATAAATTAGGAATTTAATTAGGGTTCATGATAGTTTTGCTATTCTGTAGTGTTGTTATTATTTCAGTCTTCCCGGGCATCTTTGCCACGGCCCTATCCCAGCCCAGGGCTGGCTGGGAAGCCCCTGGCCAGGGGCGAGAGGCTCAAGCCGAAAGCCATGGGAAAGCACCAGGAAGCCGTGAGGGACGTGGGTTCCTCGGACTGCGTGGTCCACCTGACCCCGCTTGCTGAGAACGAACAGGACACGAGAAGAAATCCTGGGAGTCTGGAATCTGATGGATGCCAGACTCGTTTATTCCATGCACCCTCCCCTTTTAACCTCTTTCCCCGGGGGGGGGGGGGGGGGGGGGGGGGGGGGGGGGGGGGGGGGGGGGAGGGCGTGTCTTCTCCCTCGGGGTGGGGCGTTCCTAAGCAAGGGACCCGCCCCAATGCAGATAAACATGTTCCTTTAGCTTCTTGTTAAGCAAGCAAGTTATAACTAATATTCTGGCTAGGGACCTTCCTGGGCTAGGAGAGCAGGAGTTTGCCACGCATCTCGTCCTGCGTCACCTTTCCAGGGAGCAGGGGCACTGGCCTTAACTTCCACTGCTCTCCAGCCCCCGGGTCCCACACTGTAGTGTTTAAGTTAATAGTCTTTACAATCAGAAATAATTCTTCTAAACATTATTGAATCATTGAAGCTTCTTGAAATAAAATTTTCAACCAGATTAATTTCTAACACATAATTTTTATTGTAAAAATTATAAATGAAAATATGTCTTATATTCATGTTTATTCATCAATAAATATAGTTGGCCTTGATTAATATTTGTTCTCATTTCCAAAAATGTTATTTGTAATTATGTGTGTTTGTATGAGTATATGTATGTATGAACAGTGATGGGAGAGGTGAGAAGAGGGTATTGGACACTCTGAAGCTAGTGTTACAGGTGGTTGTGAGCCTCCTAATGTGGATGTTGGAAAGTGAACTCTGTCCTCTTCAACAACAGCAAGAACTCTTACTCAGTGAGTCATCTTTCTAGACTCCATATGTGTTCTATATATGTGTTCAAGGTATTATTCTCAAATCTCATGGTACACATAATCACCTATTTTATCCAACAGAACATTTTGAAATACTCCTCAATAGCAAGAATATCATTTCTAACATTATATATGGAAGAGGTCACTGTGATTTTTTTTCTTCAGTTTAATAAATATATTCGAAGAGTGAAAAATTGTTAAATTAATTAAAATAACTTTTACACACATAGAGCAAAATGAATGATAAGTGAATATTCTGTTTCATTTATTTATTTTTAAATGTTATGTACCATATCAGCATCACTAGGGATTTGTTAAAATTCAAATATTTGGGCCATAAGTGAGTTGAGGAAAATCTGAAATGCCTGCCTGAGTGTCTTTCAAGGGCAGGCTTTACTGGAATTCCACACCTGACTCCTATTCATAAATTTTCTTGACTGTAATTGAAGTAATTTATCAATTATAGTGAAGTGTATATGGTGATGTCATTAAGGTGTAATGTTTATGTTACTTCTTTGATTTGTTAAAGCAAACTGAATATAATTATAGCATATAAACTACATGGTCTTACAAAAGTCCCTTTCTGTCTTAAAGTATATGAGTCTCATCGTGTTTATATACTTAAACATAAATATGCTATTAAACTTAAATCCAATGATTAGTTACCAAAACTTTTGGGTAGATTTGAAATTTTTTACCCCTTCTTTATATTTTATAATACAAAATGTTTGCTTTATCTTTTTACAGTGTGTGTTTCACATTTCCACAAAATGAAGTTAATCTTAGTCATATTACTGTTACTTTCACCATTGTTCCGTTTACAAAATGCTAATAGAGAGACTGAAAAGAACATGCTGATGAAGCTATATGGATTTTATGATATTGGTTGCATTTCCTTTGTACCCATGATACAAAGTACTACAGTTATTGGGAGGGAAATATGTAAAACAGTGCTTTTGCAACAACTTAGAGTTAGAGTTAATATAACATCTAGAGATATATTTCTCAGCATCAACACCAGATTTCAACAAGAGAGCGTTTTCAGCAGAGGTAGATGAAATTTGCCTTCTTATAGTTACCCATGTACAAGGAATTGAAAGAGCTGCTGAAAGTGGCCATATCTTCTTCAGTAGGAAACATTTTCAGAAGTACATATAAACACATATTTAAAGGATATCCAATTATAACTGCTGAGAATTTATGCCTGAAGATCTGAAGGAAGAAATCAGTGCAATTTATGCTATTTCTGTTAACTGACTGTCTTTATGAAACCACCCTGTCTGTTGGTAAATGGACAAATTTAAAAGTACTGTGAATACTTGCAGCATTGAAATACAAGCAAATAAATTAAATACTGTTTTAATGTGGGAATTGGCGGTTAGGCTGGAAAATACCAAGAAGTCAACAGTGAACATTTCTTAGTCTTTTCCCCTCAATGCTATTTTCTTAGATAGCTTTATTTTTCATAGTAAGTTCCTTCTTTAAATTTACTTTTTTTGTAACACAGATCTAATATATGTATTAAACCACATTCAGTTAGTTATGATGATACTTGTGTAGATGATAGCTGTCATTAGTGCAGAACAATCTCAGAATAATATTTAGGACACTAGATAGGGAAAACAGGCCATTTATTTACTTGTTTGTTTTTCCCAACTACAGCTTCAATACTTAAACAATAATTTCTATAATTTTAATGAGTTTAACATTTCTTCATTTGTAGATGTAGATGTATACATGTTGATGTATATACTGATTCAACAGATGTAGACATTGGTTCAGGGCAGAGGACAGTTTATTGTTTTGCCTAATTAAATCACACTGGTTCTTACCCAGAGCCCTGGAGCCCTAGAGCATTTTGGTCTCTTTATAATCTGGTCTTAATCCTTGAACAGGAAGGGTTTAGCCTTCATACAATCTAGAATATTTAAACTGCTAGCCTGGACCTAGTAGGCTTTAGCCTTAGTCTTCCAAGACCTACTGCTGACTGACCCTCTCTGACTAGATTCTTCTAAATTCTTGACTATTCTGGTTCAATTCACTTCTGTTCTGTGGTTCTTTTGCCAAGCTCTGTGGTGTCTCTGTGTCTCTCTCTAAGCTCTCACTTCTCCATCCTGATTCTGTAACTGATTCTGCTGAAACTCTCTCCAACCTCAGCTTTTGTACTCCTCTGTAACTGACTGTTTAGCCTGCCTCTCAAATGACTCTTCAACTGACTGTTTCAACTCTAACTCCTATGTAACTCTCTTTAACTGAGCTGAGAGTTTGCTCTTTCTCATGAGAGTTGGGTGTATCCTTATTCTACTAATTCTTCCTCTGATTGATCACTTTTTCTGCCATTTACTCTGACTCATACCAGACATCACTTCCTGTGTGACACTGACTCCTTCTGAGTTCTGCTTTCTGTGTCTGTTTCCACTGTTTTTTTTCTAGGGATTAAAGGCATGGACCACCATTGCTTTCTGAATGCTGTATTAAAAGGGTGTCTACATTTCATCTAGACCACACAAGCCTCTGAATGTAGCCCCCATAATGTAGACCTTAGCTTTTACACAGGGCTATTTCTCTCATCCATTACAAATATGAATGATATAATCTGTTACATAAATTCCTTTTCCTGACCTATTTTATTTAACATAATATCCTTCAAGTTCATCCTTGTTTTCACGGATGATTTTTTTCTCCCTCCACTCCTTCCTTCCTCTTCTCTTCTCTTCTCTTCTCTTCTCTTCTCTTCTCTTCTCTTCTCTTCTCTTCTCTTCTCTTCTCTTCTCTTCTCTTCTTCTCTTCTCTCTTCTTATCTTCCCACCTCTCTCTTTCCCTATCTTCTCTCATATAATACAACCCAATCACCTTCTTCCTTTCCCTCCTCCTGTACCAGCTCACTCCCAATTTTCTCTTTACTCCATATCTACAGTTCTCACCACTACCAACCTCAACCAACCACCCTACTTCTCCTCAGAAAAGAACAGTACTCCCAGGGTTACTACTCAAACAGGGCATAACAAATGGAACAAAGCTGGCACTAATCCCTACATCAAGGGTGGACTAGGCAACCAAGCAGGGGCAAAAAGGTCCGAAGGGCAGGTAAAATGGTCAGAGACCCACCCCACATACTCCAACTTGCAGTTTTTCAAGAAGACCAAGACAGACAATGATAACATATATTTAGAGAACCCTGCAGGATCCATGTCTGCCATTTCAGTCTCTGTGAGCTCCTAAGAGTGCTGGTCAGTTGATTCCATTCCTTGTTCTCCTTTCCCTCTTCCATAGGGTTCCCAGAGCTTTACAAAATGTCTGTCCCTGGGCCTCTGTGCTTGCTCCCATCAGCTCCAAGTGAATTCCTCTCTGATGAAGACTGGGTTAGGCATCAATCTATGAGCAGAGCAGGATATCATTAGAAATCCTTTCCTGGTTATCCAGTCTCTAGTTTCTATCCTGCCCTGAAGCATCAGGCATGGGCTCCCACCTTTGGCATGGATTTCTGCTCTTCCATTGTCCCAGCAGGATCCTGCAGGGAGAGATGGAAAGGAAAGAGTAATATAAGGAGAGACAACTGGAATTTATGGGGTGATCAGAGGACCTAGTGAAGTGGAAACTCACTGGAATCTATGATGGAGACCCTTTGAGGACCTCTAGTAATGGGAGATAAGGTGCCTGAACAGTCCCTCTCCTGTAACCAGGCAAGGCTTTCAATGGTAGAACTGGGAAATCTTCTTAGCCACAAAATCTTTTACATTATTACTTTTTAAGCCTGAATAATATTTTATGTTGTAAACCTCTGTTTTCTCAAGTCACACTACTTTACTAAAGGAAGTCATGGCAGGAACCTGAGATGAAGAACTGAAGAAGAAGCCATAGAGGACTGCTGTTAACTGGCTTGCCCATCATGTCTTGCTCAATATGTTTTTTAAACCATCTAGGACCACTAGTCTAAAGGGGATAGCACCCACCATGAGTTGAGAACTCCCACGTCAAACATCAATCAAGAAAATGATCCATAGGCTTGCTCATAGGCAAATCTGGTGGAAACAATTTCTCAATAGATGTTCTCTCTTCCCAAATGACTCTAGTTTGTGTCAAGTTGACAAAAAAGAAAAGAAATCTCAAAGGATAAATAAATAATACAATACATAAATGGATAAAGAAAAAAAGAAAACAACCCAAAGTAATTAATACAAAAGCTATGATGCTAAACATTATAACACATTAGTGTACTTTTGGTTAAATTAATTTATATTTATATAATTTTTCAAGAATCACCATCATTGTCAATAGAACTATCTAATGTTCCTTGAGTAAAATTCTATAAACACGGCAAGTTCACATGTAAATGGAGAAATCTCTCTTAATCTACATACACTTAATTGTATTGTAGAAATTGTCTTTTCTAGAAATTTCAAACAAGCAAAACATATAATATTTCTAAATTTAGTAAAGTGAAAATAAATGTACTAGCTCCATTTTATCCATCTAGTCACTATTAGAGTAAAGCTGGTTGTATTTCTATTATTTGTGGTAACTATTATCATTGTTTTGTTGAATTAAAAATGTGTATATAAAGTGCATGCTTATTCCTTCTCTAAATATGTTTAGCTGGGTATAGTGGTGAATGCCATTAATCTCAGCACTCAGGAGGCAGAGGCAGGTGGATCTCTGTGTGTGTCAGATTAGGCAGATCTACATAGTGAATATCAAATGAAAATAAAAATAAATGTAAGAAAGTAAGAAGGAAAGGAATTGTGGAGTAAATATCAAGGGATTAAATTTTATCTTAATATGATAATTCTCTATTAAGTGTTTATAGGCATGACCATGTATTTTTCTATTTCCTTTTCCCATCAATAGTACATTAGAGTCCTAGTTTCTCAACAGTCTTTCTAATGTTTGTCATTTCTTGTCTTTTGTATATTATAATAGCTACCATAACATTTGTAAAGTCTTATTACTTTATTTCAGTTTCTGTTTTCCAGTAACCAGCACAATTGAACATCTATAAATATTTACAACTGTCAGTGAATCTTCTTTGTATGAATGCTTATTCAGTCTTTTTATCATTTTGATGTTATGTTTGAGTTTTAATAGTAGAAATTTTTGAGATGTTTTCTGTTAACTTCTCCTTTTTAAAATTAAATTTGTTTTCTTTCTATAGTCTCCTGGCTATCATTATTCATTTCTTCAGTCCAAAGTATAACTTTATTATTCTCTCTAGCTTTTTTTTTTGTGGACATTCAATCTTTTATCCTGTTTATATAGTGCAAAGGTTTTTTTCTTTTTCTTCCAACTATGGCAGATAGTTTTGCTGGGTACAGTAGTCTGGGGTAACATCTGTAGGCCTTTTGAACTTGAAGTTCATTGCTCCAGGATCCTTTGGCTTTTAAAGTTTTAACTGAGTGATAAGTTATTTTTCTCAGATTTTTTCCTTTATATTCGACTTACTTTTCCCTTGATGCTTTCTATCTTTTCTCTTTATTTTGTATATTTATTGTTTCTACTATAATATAGCATGAGTAAATTCTTCTCAGGTCCTGGCTATTTGGTGTTCATTGTGCTTCTTTTATCTGTGTAGATACATCCTTCCTTGAGTTGGGAATTTTCTTTTAAGAACTTGTGGAAAGTCCAGTCTATGGAATTCTCTATGACTTATAATCTGATGATTTTGCTTTTTCATGGTGTCCAACAATTCTAGCACATTCCTATCATGCTGTTTTTTAAATTTTTCATATTCATTGCTAGAGTGTTCAATTTCACCTACTTTATATCTTCTTGATTCATTCTACTGGTAAGGTTTTCCCCTGAGTTTTGTTTTGTTTTTCTCTTCAGTTTGTTTTTTCATGTTTGTTTGTTTGTTTTATTGGGTTTTGCAGCTTTCTACTTACATCTTCATTTCTTCTTCATTAAATACTTTTATCCTTTACTGAATTCTGTTTTCAAGTCCCCAGTTGTCTACTTCATTCAACCATGTGTTTGTATGTTCTTGGACATCAGTCAATATTTATTGCTATCTTCTTTAAGTTCATTGAGGTATTTATTCATGTCTTCATTAAAGTCTTCGAATTTTCAGATGACATTTTTATTGTATATTTTTTAAGTTTTGATCCTAGGTAATTCTCACTGAAGAACGTTTCTATAGAATAAGTGGGTTTGAAGAAGTGCATACTGTGTTGGCCTTTCATATTATTCATTTTTTTGTTTGAAGTGTAACCTGGGTTCATGAACTTCTTTTATTAGTTGTGTTCCTGATGAGTCTAGCCTCTCTCAGCCTGGGCTATGTGATTAGAAACCTGATGCTAGAATTAGGAATATGGAATTAGTACTAGTCTTTTAATTTCTTAAAGATAATTTGTACTTCTTTGTTCCTTTGTTCACTGTTGATGAACATAATATTTTAGTTAATTAACCTTCATATTTCTTTTTATTCTTTTAATATCTGTTCTTTTGGTGTCATATGAAATAAATTATTGCCGTCTCTTCACAAAAGAATATATTAAATAAAATCCTATATAGATTCAAATTATGTGTTCAAATTATGTGAATTTTAAAATTACTCCCTGGAAAGAGGTTATCACTAAACTACAAATAAAATTATAATAATAATCTTGACTTAGTTTGATTTCTATGCTATTGGTAGGAAGGGGTTTATTTAGCTTACAGTTTTCTGTTACAACCCATAATTTATGGAAATCCAGTAGGAACATGGAAACAGGAAATCAAGAAGAGACCATGGAGGAATGGTACTTACTGCGTTGCTATTATGCCTTGTTTTGCTTTCTTTTCTTATACAGCTTAAGGTCAGTGACTCAGGGGTGACACCACCTATAGAGTGCTTTGCTCTCCCACATCAATTGCTAATTAAGAAAATATTCCACAGATTTCCCTATAGGCCATGTAAGCCAAAGCAATTGCTCATTTGATATTCCCTTTTCTCACATAATTCTAGCTTGTGTTGAGTTGATGAAAACTCAACCACCACAATGGTTAAAAGAAAAAAAGAAAAAGATCAATTTGATTTCTTGCTTAGACCAATCTTGGAGGTAAACTGTTACTAAAAGATGGACTCTATTGAATTCTTTTGTTTAATTAAAAGTATATCGTACATTTCTAAGGTCTGCAACCTCACTAGCCCCAGAAAACTAGCTACATTTTGTTTCCAGTACAGGCATCATTTCCTTCCTGGTGAGTGGGTCTTAAATTCAATTAGACACCTTTTAGTTGTCACCAACTGTTGAGTACCACTTACTGAACTTTTATGCATGTCTTTCTATGCTTGTAACTATGATGATTCTTAGGTTTTGTACAAAATAGAACTGTTTAATTATTTCCCTCCCTTAAGTAGCTTATACTGTAGTTCTAAGAACCATGGAAGTTAGACACATGAAAAAGGCTTTTAGGTCAGATCCAATTAGTGTATCTCCAAAGTGTGTTTAGTGCCTAGCCATCTTCCCTGGGCTAGTGAGGACATGTTATATATATAAATATATATATATATATATATATATATATATATATATATATATATATTTCTCTGTGTGTGTGTATGTGTAGAGTCAGAGAAAGATGTATTTATGTAACAAATACAATCAAATAAAAAGATACTATCCACTTGAGAGGGATTTGAGAGATCATAGCTGGGAGTGGACAAAAGAAAGAAAGGGAAAAGTGAGATAATTTTCACTTCAATTAAAAACAGTTGTTAAAAGAAAATATATAGAACTTTGAAGTGAACAGATTTTTGTTAGTTTCTAATTATAAATAGTCTAGAAATAATTGTTCATGTAAATATTCTAAGTCATTATGTCTAAATTATATTTGATGTCTTATTTTTAAATGGCAAGAATTATTGTACAAGTGATAATTAACCTTAAATATGAGTAATTTTCATTTGTTTATATACCTGAATAAATTCAGACAGGAAAATTATTTGTATGTGTAAACCCTTAAATAATTCCTTAAAATAACTTATTTTCCCCATACTAAAGTAAAATATTGTGTGTGTCTCTAAACCATCTTTGTAACTATGAATTTTGTACTATAAATATTCAAAAGGTATATTTGACACTTTTCTCATGGCTGAGACAAAATACACAGCAAAAGTAATAAAAAATAAGATATATTTAATTTGGCTCAGTATTTTAGGGTACAACTTGTGTACATCATGGGAAGGCATCATGGAAATATTATAAAATAGCTGATCTGATCACATTATCAATAAAAAAAACAAAGCAACGAATGCTGGTGCTGAGATTGCTTTTTAATTTTATATCAGTTGTAGACCCAGCTCACTGAATGGCAACAAGTACTTTTAGGGTGGTGTGATAGTATTTTTGGTTGTCAACTTCACTAAATCAGGTATTAACTAAAATCCAAAAATGCAGGACACATTTGTATGGGATTGCTGCTTAATATGAAGTAGGAAGATCCACTTCTAATCCAGACATGCCTTTAATCTGGGCCACAACTTCTGATGGAGCCCATTTAAGGACTTGGAAGAAGGAAGCTTTTGTTCTTTGCCAGCTTGCTCTTGCCTTGTGAAAAAGAACATTACTTCACTGGAATTACAGCCTAGTACTTTGGAATTCTTTCATCACCTGAAAACCATCTAAGACTTCTACACTTATGAACTGAGCAGGTTCTACATCCTTAGACTTTCTATTCATAGCCAGCTATTGTTGGATCTGCTGGACTACAGACTGTAAGTCATTCAAATTAATTCCATAGATAGATAGATTAATTGATAGCTATCTAGCTAGATACATACATATATATATATATGTATATATATATATATATATATATATATATATATATATATATATATATATATGACAGATAGCGATTCATTCTAAAAGTTTGATATTCTAGAGAACCCTCACTAATACAGGTGGGTTTCCACATCATAATTAATACTGTGTAAAAGCTCCTTCACCTAGATGCCTAAAGGTTTGCATTCTATTTAGTTCATAATATTAATTTCATAAGTTCATCCCTGTAAGTGAAGACCAAAATATATGTTTAAGGCAAAACCTCCATTCTTTATACCCCTAGGCAAATGACTATGACATAATGCAAAATGAATTCAAATCTAATTTTAATAGTTCATATATTCTATGACAGTTCAAACACCGCTCAGAAGAATAACTTTAGAGTCTCTTCTGAGAAGTTGGCAATTGCTTTATTGTGAGTCTCTATAACATCAAAAATAAGTTACATATTTATAGCATACAATGGTACAAAATAAATATTCTCATTCAAAAAGGGAAGATTAGGGTATAGCAGTGATAGCCAAAACTGATTTAAGAACAAAATCTAGCAAATCTTTTTCCAGGTCCAGTATTTGGATCTTACAATAGAATAATCTGGTATACAAAAGTCTTGGGCCATCATTCCCCAAGCTATGCTGCCTACATGTCTGTACCTTTTCTTGTTAGACATTTCAAGGACCAGGATCTTTACTAGAAGATTGCCTAAAAAGCTCATCTCCCAGTTCCTTATAGAGGCCTTGATTCCCTCTAAATGCTCATGCCCTTGGACCTACCCTATTCACATATTTCTTTGCATTCTGGTCTTTCAAACATCTACTAGAATGGGATATTAGTTATTTTTCCATCATTCCTATGATAAAATATCAAAAAAGAACAACTCAAGAAAGAAAGTTTTTTTTTTTTTTCTGGTTCAGTGTATCAGGAGGAAAATTGTCATAGTTAAGACATGGTTACAAAAGCATAAGACAACAAGTCACATAGATTCCCTAGTCAGGAAGCAGAAGGAAATGAATGCTAGTACTCAGCTCATTTTCTTCTGTGAACTTATTTTAACCTAAGCTCATGAAGTGATAGTGTCACCCACATTTAAGTTGAGTCTTCTCACTTTAATTAGTACAATCTAGAAACTCCTTCACAGACATTTGTAAAGCATTGTCTATGAAAATGTGAATCCAAATTTTGTCAAGTTGACAATTGATATTAACTAGCACAGATGGCATGATTCTTTATGCTATAATATTAGTATTTTGTTTATGTTAGCTTTTCAAATTTATGCATCATTTGTCCTTTAAATAACTTTGAAAGTCCACAAAATACATGTAATAAAACAGTTAATTAATCTTTAAAAATATTTAAAAAGCTCCTGCCTCTGCCTGACAGAGTCCCACACACCAACTGGGGCAGATATCTTCTGATCTACACTACGACTACTCGGCCACCAGAAGAGAAGGTAGGCAGACTCCTCACCTAACCGTTCCACCATATCACCCACTCTCCCCAAAGCTCAGTCTACCGCGATCTCCCCACATCTGCTCTATCCCACATTTCCCCGCCTGCCTGAGTCTCACATACCAACTTGATCAGACATCTCCCACATTATAGCACAACAGGGCAACCAGCAGAACAGATAGGAAACCTGCTCACTCAACATTCCCACTAGAATAAGTTGTTACCCCCAAAACTCAACACACCACCATTTTCCCACCACTCATATCAACCCTCTCCACTGGTGCAACCCACGCAAGTCACAAATACTAATAAGGCTAAATACCTCCCACACATACCACAAGGGGACAAGGCAGCCTACCAGAAGAACAGGAAGGAAGACTGCAAGCTCTTTATCTCAACCCCCAACCTGGGCACAGATTCCAAGAAGCTACAAAGATCAGAAGGTCAGAGAGAAAAAGAAACTGAAAAACAAGCCACTCATCCAATAAAAGAAAAACTCAGGAATGTGGCAACTAAACCTAGAATCACCCAAAGCCCAAATGAGAAAATGCCAGTACAAGAACACAATCAACAACTAGGATGGCAATATGGCACCACCAGAGCACAACTCTCCTACAAAAATCCTTGAATATGCTGACACAGGAGAAGCGGAAGAAAAAGACCTTACAATCAACTTTATGAAGATAATAGAGGTACAGAAAGAGGAAATGAATAAATTCCTCAAAGAAACCAGTGAAAAACAGCAACAACAATTGGAGGAATTGAGTAAATTGATCAAAGAAACACAGGAAAACATGAAACAGCAATTAGAAGAAATGAATAAATCCCTTAAAGAAAGCCAAGGAAAAGCAAATAAACAATGGATGGAAACAAACAAAACTGTCCAAGACCTGAAAATGGGAATAGAAGCCATATAGAAAACAAAAACTGATGGAATCTAGGAAATGAAAAATCTAGAAGAGCAATCATGATCTACAGAGGCAAGCTACAGCAACAGAATACAGGAGATGGAATTAACAAAGTTGCAATTTTGTTTTCATTAGCCCCATAATCTTACCAATCACAATAAGTGTGGAAATATTTGTTATTAAATATTATATCGACAAACAATTTTGGAAGATATATTAAGTTGAGTCTTCTCTAAACTTGAGATGAAATGTTATCTCCAATATCATTAATAATGCTATGATATCTGTCTTTAGTTTTTTATTGACTACCAAACCAGTATAATAGTGTTGAAGAATAAAATTAAAATCTATGTATGCTACATCACTTTATCTAAATAATCTCATTGTTTGTTCAGAACAAAAAGTACCATTAATTATAATCAAGTAATCAATGTGTTTGATACCTACAGTACATATTTCTTCATGAGTTAAATTGCCTTTAAATGCATGTTCGTGTGTGTGTGTGTGTGTGTGTGTGTGTGTGTGTGTGTGTGTGTGTGCATTCCTAAAAAAAATAGATGTGTTTCACTAATTTGCTTTCATCCTTTTTAGAGGGCCATGCTTATGTTCTCTATGTCATTTCAATTTGGATATATGGGAAATTTAAATAAGTACAATGTAATTACTTTTAATGCAGGGTTTCTCTGTGTGACTCATAATGAGATTGAACTTACTGTTTAACCCAGTATTCCCACAAACTAATGACAATTTTCCTGGCTCAGACACTTAAATAAGTATGTATAATAATTTTCAATGTCATTTTTGAAGTTGTTTTTTATATGAAAATAATAGACATTTAAGTCCTAGGCTTATTAACCGTAAATATGTATCATTTACTTCAGTGTTCATTATGTTGTGAATATTGTCATATAACTAGACTATGGTTTTGCAAAATTGCTTAAGATATAAGGATTTAAAATGTGAAATTCTGTTTATTTATATAAAAATGT
This sequence comes from Cricetomys ansorgei, assembly GCA_026225945.1. NCBI lineage: Eukaryota > Metazoa > Chordata > Mammalia > Rodentia > Nesomyidae > Cricetomys > Cricetomys ansorgei. Next base: position 2,041,972 of record JAMJFZ010002863.1, on the reverse strand, counting down.
ATTTAACATCTAAGAGATTTTTCTTTGAGGAAAGGCTCTTTTAGATGAAAACCTTCATACTTCTCTAAGAATCTTTTTCAAAGTACACTCCTAATTATGTTATCCTCTCACTGAAAAACCTCTTCCCACTTTGATGTCATAAGATATTCTTCAAATATATGAGTGAATGCCCTCCATTTTTATGAAGACTGAGTTCAAATATATTTTCATTAATGAGAAAAATTTAAAATCGCAATCTATTGGCATTAATCTCATTTCTCCAAGGTCTTATATAAGGCAATTTCTAAGGTTAAATGGTTCCACCCTCCTGAATTTTACCAATATATTTAACTAAAAAATAATAATGATAACATATTTTTGTGTAGCATAAGTAAACTTAATGAGGAAAGCATAAAACTTGGTTGATACTAAAGTTCAAAAATAATAGCTATTCACATGTGTAATTATAACAGACAATCCACTTTCTATTTGAGCTAGTTTTGAAAAAAAATCATGTGTCTTCATATTTTTGTAAAAACGTGATGAGGGCAGATTCAGTGTGTGTGTGTATGTGTGTGTGTGTGTGTGTGTGTGTGTGTGTGTGTGTTTGCATGTGTGTTCATGGGCATATGCTTACTATGGTATGGATGTTGATATCATCAGAAGACAAACTCAGGTTTAAGTTATCCGTTTGTTTTTTCTACAAAAGATTAATGTTGAGGGTTGTATGGGATGCCTGTGATATGGATTATATCAAACTATTGACAAAATTCCTGAAAAAATATTTTAACTCTTTTTTTGCTGATATGAGGTATATAAATTTAAAGATTATTCCAATTTTTCTTTTTATAAACAAATATTTTAGCATTTTGTTATTTTAGCAGAAATAGAATATCATCCATATAATATACAATAAATGCAAGAGGAAACAGTCCTTTATCTGATTTTAACCTGTAGCAACAAACTTTTGACATAAAGTTGGGCTATTTTTCATCATCTTTATTCCTTTATTCTTGTTAGATAACTGCCAATAATTGAGCCATTGTCTACTATTGTAGGGCCATTGCCAGTATTAACCCTTGAAAATGTGAATTATCAGCACAGTGTCTGATATAATTATTCACATCTCCTTATTTTTCTAAAGGGACTTATGCCAGTCTGTCGTGTAGCAGTAGCATTCTCATATACCAGTTGCTTAATAATAGACATCCCTGCTTCCCTATCAACCATCAGGCAAGTGACTGCCTGAAATAGATGAGAAATAAAATCATCATATGGACTGTCAGGTTTCTGTCTAATTTTCAAATGTTCCTCTGCCTTTATTTCAGAATCTGGTAACTTATGCCATGCATGCAATGCTAAAACATTTATTTTTCCATAAGCCTCAAGAAGATATTTGACCTGTCATTGAGCATTACTATACATGCCTTCTCCTCTTAACATTTCAAAAGTTATGGGAACATTTAGTTGATTTTTAATATCTTGATCCTGATATTTTTCTGAATAATCAGTTTTCCGCAGTAAATATTCACCCCTAGTAAGACAAGCTTTTGCTAAGATCTTCTAGTTAGAGGAAAGAAAAGTATCACCAGAAATAGAATCAAGGAAAGATAGATTAAAAGGAGCAGTTGCTCCATATTGATCACAAGCCTGCTTAAGATCCTTAAGAGTATTAAATGAAATGAGTATATAACTTCTATGTAAAAGTGTTTTTATTTGTTGGGCATTAAAGGAAGAATGAGATATAATCTTCAAGATGCAAGCCTTGACCTAGAAGGCTTAGGCTTCCAATATTGAACTGAACTCTGACTAGTTACTTTCTCCACAGCCTCTTTTCTATATGCCTGCTTCTTAAATATCCTGTTTTTGACTCTCTTGCTTCTCACTCAGCCTCTATCTTGCTTCTTTCTCTTCTACTACCTGCTTCTTCTTACAATTTCTTTTTATATCTTGAGAGTTGGGATTAAGGACATGGCCACCATTGCCTTCTAAATTGGCTTACTTAAAGGTGATTGCCTTCCGATAAAAAGTCTTATTTTGAATAAATGAAGAGACTCCTACAATTCACTTCTCAGATGCCAGGCCAGTCAACCTTGCTGCCACTAGGGGAAGGTCAAGCAGAGAGACACATGGTGTTCCTTTTATCTCCATGTAAGTCTCCGGGGAGGAAGCACAGATTTTCCTTTCATTTACCATTAGCAGAAACAGGGGACAATATTAACCTGACTTTCTATCCTAGAGTAGCCATCATGCCCAATCAGAAAGATCAATTGTCTATCACATAGGCCCTTGAAGGTGATCCTTTCTCAGAGTAGCTATGCTGCTGAATCAAGGATCAAGTGTTCCTCTACACTTTTAACATATTGTTACAGGTTATTAGGATCCAATATTTCACTTATGGGGAAATGAGAAAAGCCTTCATTGTCATTTCCTATCTCTCAGGCTCAATGGGCTCCCTATAAAGTCTCTTGGCTCAGAGAACTGTACTGTGACTTAAAAGGAGTTAATTATTTTAAGGGTGTAGTGGGAAACCTCCCTAACAACTTCAGAAAGAAATAATGGAAAGCAGCAAAAAATAAGATTCCGTGCTATCAGGAACTGCATTTGATGATAGAGCTTAGGACTGAAAGAAATTGGAGTTGGAGGAGGGAGAGCAAAATCAGCACAAGGAGGAGGAAAACAATCAGCATTTTCATAGAGGGAGACATTAGATAATGTATCTTCAGGTCCTAATTGTCCTTCTATTTCCAGTGATAGTTCTTCCATTTCTTGATCACTTTCATGTTTAACTGTCACTTTTATCTATTACTGTTTTTATTTCTTTCCAAAGCTGAAAAGCATTGCTAGGAATTATTTCTGCTCCTTTGCATTTAATTCTCCATGAATTTCTCTTTCTAATCAGGACCAAGTTCTGGGATCCAGAGATCCCTCCTCAGGGAAATAAGGATAAAATTTACCAATAAACTCCAAGAATTCAATCAACTGATAGTGTCCCAATTTAACTTTCCACCAGCAATGGCGTTCGCAGAGCTTCTGCAAACAGATGTTGCTCCTTTCAACCCTTCCCGTCCCACCTTTTAAAATAAAAAAACAACGAATTACTTTTCTCTTGCCTTGCTAGACTTGTGTGTAAATGATTCCCCAGAGATTCCTCACCTAAAATCCTTTCTTATTTTTCCTTTTTCCTTTTGTTTTCTTTTTCTTTTTAAAATTCCCATATTTCAGTTCCCTGTTCAGGCACCACTTGTAAGCATCAGAGCTTACATATTGGGCCAATGTTACCTGACATAGCTGGTTGAGAAATGAAGACCACCAAGCTTGGGTTGGAGAGTCCACAGTAAAAACAAATGCTGTGATCATTTATTCAGAACAATCAGACTTTTTATGCACTTATCAGAAGCAGAATATAATGGTAACTGTCAGGACTAATACAGTGATGGTTGCCAGGATACAATGATGTCTGCAAGCAATATAGAGTATATAAGATTAATGTCCAATTGCCCTATCAAAATTTCATGCTTCTTTGACTACTAAGGGAACATACAAAGAAATACAAATTGACTTGAATATTCCACTGCCTGAGGGAGTGCCAATTTCCCAGGAAATGAAGAGCACTGTGCCCCAGAAGTCACGGACTCTAACCTGAGAAATTTATGATGCATACCTCTCTAGGTAGCTAGGCCAGAGCATCTTCATGGTTCCCTGAAAATCACAAATATGTGATGTATAAGAAGGAAACACACAAAACTTCTGGTGGAAATATAAATGAGTGCAGTGTTTATTGAAAATATGAAGGCCACTCAAAAATTAAAACCAGAACTATCATAGAATATAGTACTTTCACTTCTAGTTATATCCACAAGAAATAAAATGTGTTGACATGTTCATTCCTGTGTTTACTGTCACACTATTGAAAACATCTAAGAAATGGATACACTCTAAATGTTCAAGGAACAATAAACAGGTAAAGAGCATATAGTATTTGTTCATAATTCAGTAGCTTTCTCGTATAAAAATAATCACATCTGTGATTCTACTAGGTATAACTGAAGGTTATCATGTAGTCTGAATGCAGAAACAGTCAAGGACACCTTGATCATATGCATATGTCTGATCTAATAGTTAATTTTATAGAAGGTGGGACTATATGGAAGTTATCAGATGGAGGGAATGGGGAATCAATGACAAACTTTAACTTATTTATAATTAGAAAAGAGTGAGGAAGAATGTTATTCTATTATTGTCAAGTTGATTGTCTACAAATGATGTGCTACAACTTACAGCTACAGAAAGTGATTTTGTATATATTCATCATTTTCTATTTCCTGAAAAAAATCACTTTGAGTAATTTGGTGTGCTTCCTTGCAATCTTTTATATTCACAATGGGTGTACACAGCTTTCATTATAGTGTAAAAATATTTTAAACTTTATTTAAAACCTGATTGCCACAAATATTTTTTATTAAATAAAATATCTTTATAGATTTCTAGTTTAACAATAAAGATGAAGGAGTATTGTGAAAATAATAACTGTGTGAAGAAATATTTTACTCAATTTAGTGCATTTTATAATATATACATGTTTGGATACATTATTTATAGTAAGTACTGTTTTTATATTCTTGCATACAAATAAAGAGAAATTTACTTAATTAAGACATTAGTAATATGCAATTGTTGACTGATCTATGAAATGTTTTGTTCCAATGACTATAGTTACATATGGATTCAGATATTCATATTTCTGAAGGAAGATATGTAAATATTTTTGCCTTTAAGAATTATGTTTGGGAATAATTAAAGCCAAATAAAAGAATAACATATAAATTTTAGTAAATAATGTTGACATAGAAACACAGTTCTTATCTTATATGTAAAATAAGGTCATTTATGCAGAAGACAAAGATGAGTACCATAACCACAGAACATTTGTTTAAATTTCCCCAAATACCATTTTACAATATGGGAGAGGTTGAATGACATTTTTATAGAAACAGAACAAAGAAATGTATAAATATACTCATTTTCAAATATACTGATGAGAATATAAGGTTGGTGAGTTAAAATAAAACAGAGAAGTCTTTGTTATACACCTCAAATATTATTTCATGATTTATTACCCTTTGGGTTTCTGAAAGATAGGGGGATATTTGCATACTGAAAACAGGATTTTATACAACAGTCACACAAATGTCAGGCCAATCCTAGAGGTGAGCAATAATTTCTGTATAGTAAGAATTTAAGTAAAAGTAACTAAAATAATTTGATTTGGGACCTGAAACTTCCCAGGTCTCCACAATTAATGCTTCTATCAATTAATAAGCAAGCCTTGTGGTATATTAGCTACAAGTACAGCGTTTTTTTTTGGGGGGGTAACTTACTAAACATTTAACATTTTAAATACAACAAATCATTAAAAACATTCTAAATGTTGTTAAATTTGCATAATTTATTTCCAAATACAATAGCAAAAAATAGATGTTATGTTGTAATTTCCAGTGGAGAAATGTGTATTTAAATTGTAAACTAAGAAAAGGACTTTAGTAACAAAAGATGCTAGAATTTTCCCTTTAGGACACTTTTTAATACTTAGCTATTTTAATTTTACTTAATTAAATTTAATGAATTTTAAATGCTTTCTTACTATCCAATGCTAGATATTTGTGTATCTGACAGATTTGCAAAATAATACCTATTTAGACTAAATGTAAATAAATGAATCAAAAATAAAATGATAATCATTAAATAAAAATAATAGTCATGGAGGATGATAACAATTTGGATTATTTCATTAAACAATGAACAAAAATAAAAGAGAAAGATGAATATTTGAAAGCAGCATGCATGAAAATCTGACAGATTGCACAGATGGTCCTACGGTTAAGTGTTCTGTCTAATTGCAGGGAAATCTTTCCTCATGGGCAAATCATTCTGAAGCTTGTTTAAATGTCTTTCATGTAAAGATGATTGGAACAACAAAATTTGATTGTCAATTGCCCTAAATCTCTAGAGATTGGAAAGGTTATCCAACTAGAAAATTTCAAGGATCTAAGAGATTATTTTGAAAAGTTAAAAATATGCCTAATGGCATTGTCCTGAGGGTGTAGTAAGCAAATAACATAGAGAACTACCACTTAATGTCATATGGAAAATTATTTTGAGAGATGTTCCATACTTTTTTTTTTTTGATAAAATGGTATTATGGAACTTTAAAATTTAGAAAGCTATTACAATTTTACCTAACTTATCTGTTTTTATCATTTTACTTTTTGTAATTAGTTGCATTTCTTTAAGACTGCAAGAGCAAAGACTTCTTTATTATGTTAGATAAAATATTTAAGACAGGATTTTCTATAATCAATTAGGCAACCTTGCTTTTCACTTTGATTTATTCTTCACATAATTATTTGAATAGTTTCAATGAGGCTAACTGTATTCTCATGAATCAAACTAGTAAACTTTACTTATAAACCTATATTATAGATTTCAAGAAAGTAAGTGTTTAAATTTTTTTTTAAATTCACAAGTATATCAATAAGTTTTGAGGTATAGTTGATATTATTACAGAATAGATATTTCTCCAGTGAATGTAGGGGTAAATATTTTTGATAAATTGTTGCACATACCAGAAATCAATGCTTAATAAAGTAAATAATAAAATTGTAAAAGAGAATGAACCATGAAAATTTTTGTGGGGAAGAAAATAAATATTTGTAAATCTTTAAATAGTTATGAACTTTCTAAATCTAAGTGGACCTCAAAGTAAAAATATTTAATGCATTTAAATATTTATTATTAAGCTTGTTATCAAAAAGAAGTAAAAAAAATGCCTAATTCCTAAATATTTTGGTATATACAATTCTTTGTCATCAAGCATAGTAACTATTTCACACAATTCTTTGTTATCAACCATAGTAACTATTGCTCATTTGAACTACTATTCCTGTTTACTATCCTCTCTCTAAACTTTCTGATGTCTGGAAATAATTTTTATTTCCCCTGATTTTATTATATCAAAGTTTTTAGCTTCCACGTATATGTGAGAACATGAAATATTTGCCTTCCTGAGCCTGATTTATTTCACTTGGCAACAGCATTCCCATCAAGGAAAATCCTAGGATTTAATGCCTTTACTGATGACTTCCATGCAGTGTTTAAGGAGCCAAAATACCAATATGGCCAAATATTGATATAAAGTCTTCCTTTTCTCCTACCCAGATTAAAACCATTTTTAGGGGAGTTATCATGAGAGAATGCTGGAACTTAGCAAGAGAGAATGAAATGCTAGAGAACTCAGTAACTTAGGATGGAAATGGGTAGAAGAATAAAGTAAAGAAGCAACTAGCACCCTGGGATTTTAGCCAGTGAGACCCTTCCATTCTCTATAGGCAAAATCATAATCGTGAAAATAGCAGCAGGCATTGTCAATCTAGTCAGTGTGAATCCTAGCAAACTGCAATTTCCTTTAGCACCACAGGACTGTGGTTTACTTAAGGAAATATCCTAGAAACCTAGGTCATCTTAAAGTGAGATACATAGGCCTGACATACATATGGATCTTGCTGCCTACTTCTAATACCTTGGAAACACTCCCATTATCCAACCATGGGATGTTCTCTGCACATATTGCCACATAGGCACTATCCAGAATGACATATTTTTTCAGTTCTGTCTCTGTGGTGCAGCTTAGTATGATGAACCTAGTCTGGATCTCAGGTCCTTTGGGTCCAAAGATAACTTTACTGTCATCTTGAGAAGAGAGCTATCAAAAATTCATATTTATCAGAGTTTCAGAAACCTCTGTACCTGTCTCTCTTAGAACCTGTCTTAGAACTTAGCAAGCATTCTATAATACTAATGTAGTATTGAAGAGCAACTGTCATCCCACAAGTGAGGGAACAAGGTGATTTGACTAAGATGACAAGTGCTACCCACAGGATGTGAGAGAATCTGAGACATATTTTCCAATACATACAGCATAGCCACTCTTTTATATCACCACCTTTACTGAATTGAGAATGGTGCTGTGGCACAGCAGTGGTAGTATGGATCCTCCTAATCTCTTGACTTTTGCAGCGTTAAGTCAGAGCATGCCAGAGACACAAGGAACTTTACTAATACCACTCACCAAAGCTGGGATTGTCTTTATTCAGACACAGAAGCAGCATGATGCCATGACTGCCACCTTCCTGAAAGACATATGTCACTGGACATTGATACATGGATGGCATCATTAGCCTCATCTCTCTCATTGGTCTTGCTTCCCTATCTATGAAAGTCATCAGTAAAGGAAATGATTAAATATGGAATGAAATGAAGCTTGTCTGAACTTCTGTCATTGAACTCCTGAATATCATGCAGTGATCATGAAGAATGTTTGCATGGTTTTGGAAAGCTTCATATCTGAATCCACTCTATTAGTCAATTGTGGAGTTTTTAGTAAGAAAGACTTACCTACTTCGCTGCAGGGGAAGGAGGAAGGAGGAAGGTTCTGATGGTACAAAATGGTGGCTTCTCGGGTAATAAAATGGGAATGAACCCTCTAAGGTTGTTGTAGACCTCCCTGCTATGTTAGTAGAGGACATACAGAACATGAAGTTTGGAAGAGAGTGGGATACCCACATGGTCCTTGTGTCTTTCATCTGCAAAGTGGCCAACGTCCATGAAGTTAGAAGATTCTTGTCTATAAATGAAATAGTATCAAGACTGAGAAAAACTGAAAACACTGAAGGAGTTCACAGGTTTGATGTGATCCTGGAGATCAGTAATGTAATGATGTTGGCTTATTGCAGTCTACACATTGAAATTCCTGCAGAAAAGTCTTTCTTCACTTAGAATTTTGGACTCAAACAAATAAGCTTCATTTAATCTTGTCCTATTGTAATAGTTAAACTGTGTTAAAGTTATTTTCACAGAACAATTTATAGCTCAAACATAAAGGGGTAAGATTTAGAGAAATATTTAATCTTGTAATCCAGCTTCATGGTTGCTCTAGCAAAGGATTACATTCGAATGTAATGACGGACATTTGTGTGATAGACATTATTTGATCTCTGATCTGTCAGCATGGCTTCTCTAGTGTGGAAATATTAGTACATGCCTTTAATCCCAAATGTAGCACATACCTTTAATCTCAGATCAGAAGGAAGAGGTGGTATATGCCTTTAATCCCAACTCTCAGAATATAAAAGGAAGCTTTCAGTTCACAGGAGTTGGAGTTAGTTCAGAGAGAGGCAGGGCTCAGATAACAGAAGTAGAGTGCAGAGACAAGAATCAGAGCTCAGCAAGGTAGGAGCAAGGTAGAAGCAGACCTGAAGCAGAGTTCAGAAAGAGGAGAATCAGAGAGTTAGTTCAGTCAGGCAGTTTGAGTACAGTCAGCTCATATACAGTTCAGACAGAAGGAGAAGCTGAGAAGATCAGAGCCAGTCCAGAATAAGCAAAGAGAAAACAGAGATCAGAGTGAGGAGAGGTAGTTCAGAAGAGAGCTAGTCAGAGTGATCAGTAATTATCAGAGGTTGAATCATTCTAGGTTTAGGTTTGCAGATTAGATTTTACAGAAGCTAAAGCCTTCTAGGTCTAGGTTTAAGATTAGATTGTACAGAGGCTGAAACACTCTAGGACTGGGAATAAAATTAGTAAAGAATAAACTGTCCTCTGCCTTGAACCCAGGACAATGATTAAATACATCTACACATAAAATTAAAGTCTCCCAATATGAGGGTCAATGCATGATTTAAGCTTTGGTAATGCTTCTTTTACAAAAGACGTTTTTCCATGCACTTCTGGCTTTTAATTTCTCCATTGAGAATTCAGGTATAATTATAATAGATCTTCCTTTATGTACTACTTCATCATTTTCCCTTGCAGCTTTTTAATATTCATTCTATTGTATGTTTAGTGTTTTGACCATTATTTGCAGAGAGGACTATCTTCTCTGGTCCAATCTATTTGGTGTTCTGTATCCTTCTTGTATGTTTATAGACATCTCCTTCTTTAGGTTAGGAAAATTTTCTTGCATGATTTTGTTGAAAATATTTTCTGGGCATTTGAGTTGGAATTCTTCTCCTTCCTCTACAATTATTCTTAGATTTGGTTTTTTCATAGTGTCCAGATTTTATGAATATTTTGTGTCAGGAATTTTTTATATTTAACATTTTCATTGAATGATACATCTTTTTCTTTCAGTATATCTTTAATAGCTGATATTCTTTTTTCCATTTCTTGTATTCTATTGGTGAAGCTTGCCTCTGTAGTTCTTGTTTGCTCACCTAGCTTTTTATTTCCAGAATTCCCTCAGTGTGTGTTTTCTTTAGTGCTTCTATTTCCATTTGCAAGTCTTCAACAATTTTATTTATTTTCTTCAACTGTTTCTTGGCTTTGTTTAAGAGATTTCTTCATTTCTGCCAATTAGTTGTTCATGTTTTCCTGGCTTCCTGTGAGGGATTTATTTTTAAATCTATTCTGACCATAATGGAATGAAACTAAAAAAGCCAGCAAAATTAACTTTCTAATTTAAGAAAATCAATGAAGATTAAGCAAATCCTGAATCATTAAAGAAATCAAAATGGAAATTTTTATGGACATTCTAAAAATAAATGAAAATAGAAATACAAATATGCTAATTATCATGTTATACAACAATAGTTGTACTCAGTTAAATGTTTATAAGCAATAAAGCCTCTACCTAAAAACTCAAATATTTTAAATCAACTCCTTATGGATATGTTTTTAAAACCTACAAAATGAAATAATAATAATTAAAATAATAATAATAGCAAACACAAATGAAATCCAATAGAATTAAATTGCAAAAATTAAAATGGAATTCAATTTTAAAAATAAGAGATTTATAAGAATTTATTTGTAGAATTCCTTTTTTTTCAATTATAAATGTATATTTAAGTGTTGATTTTATTCTTCTTCTCTTGGATTCATGGCAAGAGACAATTTATTCTTTGGTAATTTAATCCCTGATCCTAGCGTCTTTCAACTTCCTTACAATTTAACCTTAAGACTAGACCTAGAAGGCTTCAGCCTCTGTAAAATCTAGTCTTCAAGATGCTAGGATAGCATCTTGAAGCAAGGCTTCAGCCTCCGTATAATCTAATCTGCAAACCTTAACCTAGAACATTTCAGCCTTCAAGGCTTAGTATTAACTGGTTTCACTCTGACTGTCATTCTTCTGAACTACCTACCTCTTTTCACTCTGAGCTGTACTATGAACCCCAAACTGTAAATCATAAACCATCGGCTTCAGACTTTCTGCTTTTTCTCTCAGCTTATTCCAGACTAGCTCTGCTCTTCTCAGCTTCTCCTTTTGAACTGAACTGAGCTGACAGTACACAAACTACCTGACTGAACTAACTTGCCACTTCTCTCTCTGAGCTATGCCTCTTCCCATCTGCTTCTACATTGCTTCTCTCTCTGTAATCTTTCTCCATGTTTCCACTCTGCTTCCGCACAAAGCTTCTATCCTCTGCTTCTCCTCTCTGAGCTATTCTTTCATATCCTGAGAGTTGGGATTAAAGGCATATGTCACTACTTCCTTCTGAGTTGTGATTAAAGGCATGTGCTAACACTCCCTTCCTAGTTGGGTTTAATGGTATGTGTTTCCTTAATTACAAAAATCCCTTTCACCTTGCATTAGCACACACAGAGAGGACAGGATTTGTCTGAATAATATTCTGCATTCCAGTTGGATCACACAGACCTCTGAAAGTTATCCCTTACTAGTGCAGCCATTCTACTGGATTAAGGTATTAAATGTTTCTATACACAAAATTTTAAAACTAGTTCAAGTAGAATTGGTACTAGTGCCTCCCTAAAAGTTTGATAGAATTTGCTACTGAATCTATCATATTATGAGCGTTACCCTGTTTAGAGATATTAGTGATCTGATCAATACTGTTATTTTTTATGATTGCTTTGAATATCATTATCTTAATTGTTCAATTTTGGCATGTTATACAATTTTTGAAACAGCTATTTCTTATGCATTTTCCAATTTATCATTACAGTTAATTGTAGTATCTTTCACAATACCTTGAATTTCTGTGATATCATTAGTGTTTTCTTTGTGTGTCTTCAGTTTTATTTGACATTTTCTTGGTTATTTGAGATTAATTTATTTTTTTTCATCTATGACAAAAAGCAAATACTGTATTTCATTAATCTTTTAAACTTCTTTATTCTTTATTTTATTTATTTCCATTGTGATTTTTAATATTTCTTTCCTTCTAATGAAATATACACAAGTGGGAAAATAATTATGTATCAAATCTTTTCTAAGCACTCTAGATTACTTTGACAATTCACAAGAAGAAGAAAGCTTTTATGCTTTAAAAATTACATCATGAAGCTACTGCAATCAAAAGTATAATCCTTGCATAAACACATATAGGTGAATGGAACAAATAGAGTCTAGAAATAAATCCTCATACACACAAATAATTTATCAACAAACCATGAGTACACAATGGGAAAATCATGCACTATGTATGATAAAATATGCATAATATATAATACGTTATATAGTATTTTCTGGGCAAATGGATACACATATATGAAAGGAAAGTACATTTTTATTTTATAGCATATGCAAAAATAATTAAAGAGGAATTTAATATCTGAAAGTATAAACTTTCTAAAGAAACTATAGGAAAATATTCATTACATTTTTTTATGATATTTTCAATATTACACACAAATCCACAGGCAACAAAGTCAAATATTTTCCATGGACAGAATAAGACAGAAAAACTTTACAAAAGCTTTTACAAAGGAACAAGAAAAACAAAATGGCTATAAATCATATTCCTGGGATTAATACAATAATATAAACAAAAGCTTCACAATTGACAATGAAAACAATCTAATTGAACACTCTAATAAATGTTGCTATTCCACAAAGGGAAAATAGGCAACAAGTTTATAAAAATATTCTCAATTTTAAAAACCACCAGAGAAATAGGAAGCAAAACTGTGAGTTATTAACTCATTTATTAATAGAACAAATACTAAATACAACAAAAAATAACTTGTTGGACTGGATGTGAAGAACTTGCATTCTTATGCATCATCTATTGAAATAAAAATTGGTGCATCTACTAAGGAAAACAACATGGAAATTACATATACTCCCATACAATATGTGTGTGTGTGCATGTATGTGTGTGTCTGTGTGAGTGTGTGTCTGTGTGTGTGTACACTGTCTACAACAGCAATTATATTTTATATATCTTTAAATAAATTTAAAACTTAAATCTCAAAGAGATACTTGCTCACCTGTCTGCATTGCATATTAGTAACAGCTAAGATGTGTATACATTTTCTTTACCTATAGTTAAATGAAATATTACTAAGCATTACCAAGGAAATAAATCATATCATATGCTATATCATTGATCAAGACTGAAAAACAACATTATTAAGCAAAATATGCCCAATGAGTTAGATAGATATTGCATGATTCCATTTATGTAAGGAATCTAAACTAATAAGATACATAGATGGAGAAAGCACAGTGGAAGATTCCAAAGCTTTGGGGGCAGGGAACAGTGAGTATTTATTTTTCTGAATATAGAATTCTAGTCCTTAGGGTAGGGTAGCTTGTTGGATTTGTTTAATAGTAATGTATATCTAGCTGACACTATCATATTAAAATTTAAACTTAAAAATGTTTTAAGGATACAGACTATTGAGAAATCTTTCATAAATATGCAAAAGCTTCAGGTATATAGCTGAAGAAAAGGGAAGGCATTTATATATAACTAATGTCTGCTTTCTATTGTTCTTCTCTTGGGGAGAAATGAGCATACATGGCTTCTTTGTATCATCACAATTCATCATTGAGAGAAGCCAAAGAAGTTATTCAAGAACAGGATCCAGAGGAGCAAACTGAAACAGAGAAGACAAAAGAGCTCTGCTTATTACATTCCTTTCCATGGCTTGCCCAGCATGCTTGTTATATAACCAGGACTACCTGCCCAGGACTGGCACTGCTCCCAAACAGTAATCAATAAAATACCATCACAGACTTGCCTAAAAGACAATGGGAATTCCTAAACTGAGGTCCACTATTCCTAGATAATTTTAATTGTGTCAAGTTGACAACCTAATCTGCACAATTGAACTCTTGATACACAGAAAACACTACTATTAAAACATACATTTCTTTCATGTTTATTTCCAAGACCTCATGTTACTATTAAAACTAACATACTCAAACCAACATTTAAAAGTTTCAAAGTCTTTACATTTTTCAACACTTTTAAAGTATAAGTTCTCTTTTAAAATCCAACATCTCTTTAAAAGTCCAAGTGTCTCAACTATGAGCTTCCATAAAATAAACATTCTTACTCCAAGAAGGAACTTAATATTCTCCATAACATACTCCAAGTAGAACATAATCATTATCAAATCAAATGAAAACTGACATCCAAAATTTTACATGGAATTCTTTAGGTCAATGTCCTAAATCCAAGATTCATTAAATCATGATCTTCCTTCCCCCAAAGGGCTTAGGCAATGCCATTTCTCTGAATCTGCCACCATAGCACACCCACCTACTCTGATAGCGCCATTTAACAACTGTGACTCTCCTTGGTGTGTGTCCTATGACCTTTTCATCTCTAGTATACTGGGTTCACTACTACATCTTAGGCTACATCTTCAACAACTGTTATTCCTGCTCTCTGACACTGTAAATACTCAGCTTCTCTCAATGACTCTTTTAATACTGTAGCATCCATGCCACCAAAACCAATAATTCTGACAAATTACCAAGTTCAGCTGTCAGCTTAGAGCACAACTCTGGTCCCTTTGGACAAGTTTTTTGCTGAGCCTTCAGAAATACTCTCAGATTTAATCTCAAGAATGTTGATGTCTCTTAAACATAGATGATTTTGAAGCCCCAGTTAACAAACATCATCTGTCCCAGTAAAACTAAGGTTTTATTTCAGCGTTCTGTTTCTTTTTCTCTGCTAAACAGAAAACACATATTCTTAATTTTAAAACTATACAAATGGCCCTGATATAGTCTTTGAGGAACTCTCAAACTTCCTTCTAAAATTTCTCAGGCCAAGACTTCAAAATCTTCACTGCTTTTAGTATTATTTTCCACTTTCTCACAGTAGTTCATTAAGCTCTAAAAACTCAATGGCTTTTTCAGCACAACCAGGTCTGTCCTGGAAATACCTGATCTTGGTGCAATTTTCTGTGTAATATTGTTCTCTGTTGATGTAACAAACACCATGGTAAGAAACCACCTGTGGAGGAAAATGTTTATTGGGCTTACACATAGTTAATTATTGAAGGAAGCCAAGGTAAGAATTCAAACAGGGCAGGGACCTGGTAGCAGGAACTGAGGTAGATGTTATGGAAGCATTTTGCTTTCTTGATTGTTCTCCATGAATTCTTCAAACTGCTTTCTTATATGACACAGGACCACTTACTCTGCAGTGGCACTTCCCATAGTGTTCTGTGCCCTTGTGAATCAATATCAATTAAGGAAATGCCAGCACATTTTACCTACAGGTCAATCTGATAGAGGGAACTTTTCAGTTGCGGTTCCCTCTTCCAAGAGGCTCTAGCTTGTGTCAAATTGATTAAAAATTAATCAATACAAGAAGTAAAGCTCTTTTTATTTCAAATAGTTAAATGAGTATATGTGGTTCTTAACTATTGAGCAAACATGATAAAGGAAAATTAATGTCTTAATAAAACAGGATGAAAAAATGTATTTGGATTTGCTAATAAAGTTAATACAACATTAAATAAATACTTTTACTGGATGAAGTTGAAGATAAAAATATAAAGATTTAAATGATACCAAGAATTTTAATGTAGAATATGAAGTTCAATTCTGTGGGTGTTGAGGTATTAGGTACTGACTGCTTTAAGTTGACATACTAATCCAGGAGAACAGATGTAATTACTTAAAGGCAATTTTTAATCTTAATACCATGACATATAAAACTTTAAATAGGGAGAAAAGTTCTAGAGTTAATTAGAAACTAGCTTAAAGTTAAATACTTAATTGGAGTTCAGTCTAATGGCAGAACACATTGTCACACGTAGAAACTATTAGACAAATTCTTACATTAATCATAAAAATGCACATGGGATTAAGTAATGTGAATAATTAGGAAGTTTAAGCATGACAAGAACAAAAGGCTTTATTTCACACATTTACATTTATCAAACATTTTATTTAACCTTCATTTTATTGTCTAATTCTCTACACAGATCATATGTACCAATCACATATAAAATGCTGAAGGATGAGGAGAATAAAGTAACTTTCTGAAGAACATATATATGGATGACACAGGAGAAGAATCTGAATACACATTTGATTCTATAAGAGCACTTGAATGAAGAAACACAGTTAATTATTAATAAACCTACACAGATTCCTTTATTTTTCTGTGCCTTTTTATCTACTTTATGAAATATGAATAATGATACACTCTATGCAGAATGTTATCCTAAGTGATCATAGAATGAGGGATATGATAAACACACAGTAAACACACAGTTAATAGGTATTTGTTCATATTTATTACTAACACCAATAATTATAAAGTTTAAAATAATCTCTAAAAGCTTTTTATAGCAAGTTAAACTTTAAGGTAAGTTGATTTTAAATACACAAGGAAACAGGAAAACATAAATCAATATTCTACTAAACTATCAGAGATAAGTGTAAAGTGTTGAGAAAATCAAAACTGTTTTGAATTATATATTTTCAATTATTCTAAGAAAAAGTGTCATTTATATCTGTTTGTGGTCTTCCACAGCCCCTGTGACTTATGTTCTGAAACCCTGGCAAGGAGTAGTAAAGGAATGAAAAAAAGACAAACACACAGACACACAAACTGGGTTCAGGTGGACTTCTTTAAGCAGAGCAGCCTGTGTCTTTAAGGTATTTATTAGATACAGCACAAGGGGGAGGGATTAGCTTGTCTTTACAGAAGGTCTGTTTTCACACATTGACCAATTGCACATAAACACCTATACTTTTACTCTAGTGAAAAACTTTATTATTTCTATAAACCTGAGACCATATGGGTAGTGGGTTTGACAATTATTCCATGGTTTCAAAGCCTTTGGCACCTCCAACATGGCTGCGCCCTTGTAAAAATACATATTCACTCATGACTCTACTCACTCAGGATTTCCTCAACTCAGCTCTGTAAGTCTTGAACTTACAATGTATCCCAAGCTAGCCAATGATCTGGTTTCTAAGTCCCAAATTCTGGGATTACAGGTGTTGGATACCATAATCAGGCAGATTATTCAAATTGAAATATAGGATATTTTGTTCATCCATAGTTATTGTTATATGTTTGAATTCTAACTTTATAGAAAAATAATAAAATGCATTTTATACACCATTTTTTTCCATTTTCTAATACAAATTGTTTAGATGGGGCCAGGGATTTCTGATATTGTTTCATAACAGTACTTTTCCTACAAATGTTTGATTAATAAGTAAGAATCATTTTTCTTAATAATGTTGCTAGGCTCTTGAAGATACATATCTATATAAAAATCTATAGGAAAGTAATTTATATCTAAGAATATTTTCCTTACTTTAGCAATCCAGAGCTTTTTGTCCATAGTAGACATATCTTCACATGAGATTAGGTAAAAGGGATTGCCACTATTTTTAAGTATGGGCCAAACATTTCTAACTCATGTTAGCAATGTACAATCAGTAACTTATTGTCTCTGCTTTCGTACTATAATACTTATTTATAAGTTACAACAGAGGAATATAGCTTACCAGAGCTAATACATTTATTCTCGGGTCCCTTGTAGGAAAAGAACAATAAATAAGTGAACAAAAATGTGTAGTTGTGTAAAAGGCATTCATTTCAAAACAACAATCCTAATCAATTATAAATTCATAAGCATTTATACACTTGTTTGAGAAAGACAAGAAAATCTGTGAACAAATAGTATTGATTCCCATTGGTCACATCTTTGCTCTTTATACAATTCTTCTTCAGTAAAGGGTGGAAACACATATTCTTTAGCCTGGTTCATGGACTATTAGTAGATTGTGAGACTGACACATGGAAAATGATTTTTATTTCACACATAACTCGAATCAGATAGAATGTACCTTGAATATTATTTAATAGTCAGGTGAACAGAATTGATATTGCAGTTTCAATTGCAACAAGTCCAATCTTAGCAGAACTGCTATTTCATTTTTTGATAAAATAGTCCATCCATAAGAAGTTCAGTTAAATACCTAGAGGAAATGATTGCAACAGTCCTTATTTTAAAAGAGTCATCAGCTATCTCTTGCGTGTGTGTGTGTGTGTGTGTGTGTGTGTGAAATAGGGTCTCATGCAATTAATGCTGGCTGTGAACATTTTATGTAGCCTAAGAAAACTGTGAATTTCCGATCTTTCTGTCTCGACTTCTCAAGTGCTGGGATTACAGAGATTTACTATCCATTACACTCATCTCATTGTTTTAATCCATTATTGTTCATCAAAATTACACATAATGTAGAAATTGAATGTGTCCTTTTTCTCTAAATGCACATATCATATCGCTGTCTCACAGTTGATTTAATTCATTATCTGTTGACATAACACAGTGCTCAACATTGTTTTAGATAAATGGAGATGAAGAAGGGAGAAGAATGAGATAATAGCCATATCATTTACTATATTACCATGCTTTTATAACTAAGAAGACATGAACAAATAGTTGATGGAAATATAGGATACTCATGAGTTAGTCAAAGCAAATTCAGGAAGTCAGTTCAGGAAGATCTACTGGAACTTTTCTTCTAGACTGAGATGCATACATTGAAATATATATATATATAATATATATATATATATATATATATATATATATATATATACACATATATATTTATATATGTATGTATGTATAACTAGAACCATACACTATGCACTGTAAAATAAAATAATTGCGTATGTTCATATATGATGACATGATCTCAATAGTCCAAAACATGCTTAGGAACAAAACAGTAAAGGTAAGTGTGTGACCCTCTATCATCATTCCCAAAACTACCTACTTTGTACTTCACACTTCATTAAACCCCTATTACGCTGAGATAAATTTTCTGACTCTTGAAAACTAAATATAGGTATAATGAATATTCATTTGGGGAATCCAGTAATGGTTTTATTGTAGCAAAAATTATGATAAACCTCTGATCATTGTAGGATTTTCATACAATAAATCAGTAGATACAATAAATGATTCACTATATTGACTGAGTAATGGATCTTAATACTTATTATCACCAAAGTTTGCTAATATATTATGAGAGCAAGGAATATTATGTCAGAAATCTTGGGGAATTACTGAAGCATATTTTAACATTTGTCCAACTATTTAAGATTAAAGAATTCCTTTACATAATTAAAGTTCTTTAATCTATGTGGTTTATGGTACTCTTCTCAGTCCATCCTTATAGAACTTTTAGTTCATTTTTTTTTTGCCTTTTTAGCACATTTCATAAACAAGTTGTGTGTATTCCCTGTATACATGCCAGTTTCTCTCATCTACTTCAATCAACTGCTTTTACCATGGGGAATGCCTTCTCTCCTGGATAATAGAGCAAGATCTTCCCATGTATCCAAGGCTAATCTCTTCAAACTCAGTCTCCTTTTTTCACAGTCTCCCAAGTGCTGGTATTTTCATAGGCAAGTGATACCAAACATGATAATTAACCCCTGCCTTTAGATGCATATGACAGCCATATTTTAGGCCTTCTTTACTTCAAATATTGAGGTAGCTAGGATCTTTTATGCCTTTCTGAAAGTTCCTTTCTTTACAAATAAACATATCAAAATTGCTTAGATCTTCTTTCATGGCAATAATGTCCAGGATTGATCATATAGAAGCCATGCCATATGAAATTAAATAAATGGATAAATAGATTATACCACTAGATTAAAAATTATATTTTTGTGCATTATGTTTTATCTCATAAAGTTTTACTCCTTTTAAAAGCATGATTCATCAACATCTATTACAGGTTTTAATGGGTGCAGAGTTTCCGAGGGAGTGAGCTGCTCAGAGTAATGGACCCAAGAAACAGACTCTGGGGAACTCCTCCATGGTGAAATTTTATGGTGCAAATCCCTTTATTGTATAGGGAAGCGAGTTTTTGTGGAGAAAATAGGGCGATGCAGAAGGGGAGGTCCTATAACATTGGTCTAAGCTTTCTAGACACTTAAATCAGCCTATCTGAAGATTGTTAATCAGAGAGGGATGGGTAAAAGTCAGTAAAGGCCCAATAGCCGATATAGGTTAACAATGCTTCCGTAAAGACAGAGAAAGTGGGTACTGTTCTGGAGGGTTTTTCAACTAGTGTACCAAGGATTCACCATTTAAAGGCCATGCATGCATGTGCTACAGACTGAGGTACTGGCCCAGCACAGTGCCTCTCTCTTCTACCATTGTGATCCAGTAGCTACCAACAATCTAGATATCAGAGTACTTCTTGGAATCCTCCCTATTATATGATGAACAAGAATTTAAATGATTCCATTTATCTATATTTAACTACCAAATCAAAAAATCCTCTAAATATACTTCTATATGACCTAAATATACTTCTATGTGACCTAAATTTCAGATTTTTCAAGAACAATCTGAGACACTTGTCCTACTTTTTAAATTTACTTAAAGCTATACAATCATCTGTGCAACTATAATTAATCACAAAGGAATTAATATTTGAAAGGGAGACAGGAACTGATTGTACAGATTTATATTGTATGCATATATAAGAGTTAAAGCTTCCATTTACATATCATTTAGGCTCCCAAAGATGATCTTTTTCCATTCCTTTGAAAATAGAACTTTGTCCTGTGGAAAAAATTCTTAAAACCACACAAAAACAAGAATTGGGTAACATATGCTGGATTTTCTGAGAAATGTTAAAATTCATTTCTGTTAGTACCAAAGCAGCCACTGAAAATGGCTCTTGACCCCAATACAGATGGTAAGATGCTACTTCCCTTCTAGTCTACAAACAATGCATCAGTGTTCATTTGCTATGAAAGAACTAACCATATTTGTAAGTCAATGGCCCAGAAACTTTGGAAGCAAAACCATGAAAAGCAGCATGCAATTTATGGCCTTATTTGATCATAGAGATAGAAGAGCAATGTATTTCTGATGCAGACCTCATATGATTAAATACTTTACAGAAATAACATATTATTTCTAGGAAAAGTATGTCCTTACCAAGACATGGTATTTTGAGTTAATAATAATCAATATTTATCAAATAACTAACTACTGAATTAAAGTAATGGGTCATTTACTTAAACCATGGAGTTGTCAATAAATTCAGATGGTTTTAGATTACTCTCCAGAAAGAATTCACCTAGAAGCAAATAAAATTAGATACTATAAATGCAAATTTAATATAGAATGTTACTCAAGATATGAATAGAAGCAAATAACCCAGAGGTGTTAAAATTGAAATGAACTCAAATCCAAAAACTTTTTTCCTTTTAATTTCTGAGCTGTATATTTTCAATGAGATCCCTTCCAAAAATTTTTGACTTGGTCTAATGTTGTAGCAAAGAAACACAGTGAAAAGTTACCCAAGAGCTCTTCCAATACACTTTTCTGTCATTTGGAATGCTATACTCTGTAATTTAAAAGCAAAATCCTTTTCTAGTCACTATATAGTTTAATTTTTCTCCTTTCTATATTATATTATATTATATTATATTATATTATATTATATTATATTATATTATATTATATTATATTATATTATATTATATTATATTATATTATATATTTTTATATTTTAATACAAAATCTTCATTAACTTTATTTTTATTTTTAGATTATTTCTTTTAGTTTTTGAGATTATAATATAATTGCATAATTTACCTTGCTCTTATAATTTTTTAACCTTTCTTATTTTCATATACTGTTGTTCTATACAGATCTGTTCTATACAGATTGCACTGAAATTATTCTGAATTCTTCTGTATTGTGTTACTTGCATGTGTTTTCAGGACTGACCATTTAGTATTATAATAATTAATTGGGGAAGACTATTTCTTGAACTTTTAGCATTTCTTAGTTCCTTACATAGTGTGCAGGCCTCTCGCCTCCCACCTACGACCACCCCTTGCCCCAAATCCACTTTAGAATATCTATTGCTGTTTTCCTGTTTAGCTCGTTTTCAGGCAGTCAGATTGGTGAGACTTTATGGGTAAAGCTTTTAACATTCCTAGAAGCCACAATTTCACAGAAAACTCTCTGTTCCTATGGATCTTACAATCATTCTGCTCCCAAATTTAACAAGGATAAAAGGTTAAAAATAAAATAAATAGTATTAACTGAGCAATCAAATATATGTAGGATTTTATGCACAGCTATGTGGATTTCTTTATTGAATTCTTATACCAACCAATAAGATAGGTACTATTAAGTGATTTCTATAAAGAAGGAATGATTCATTACAATAACTTGAGTAAGGTTGTATAACTAGCTAGTGGTCAAATGGTTTTGCACTTTCACTATTTGAATGCACAAATCACATTCTTAATAGCTATATTAAAATTATATGTACTCATATGATTTATATTGAATGTTTCACTATAAAAACTGTAAAATTAAAAAGAAACATGTCTTTATGTAGGGTCTACCATGTATGCATACTTAGTACATATAGGACAAGAAACATGGTTTTATTGGCAGAGTTTAATTTCAGTTATCCAAAACTTCTTGGAGAATGAGAATAGTTTTCTTAGAAGTGAGGGCTTTAAAAAAAAAAACTTATTTTAATGTGAGATTATATTTAATGGGCCTTGATGTTAAAGATAGAGTAATCCATCTTTTCCACCTACATTAGTATAATGTGGGGATTGGTCACTGAATATAAAAGGATTAATCATGTATATTTTAGAAAAATAAAAGAAATCAAATCATTTATTGAATGAGTAAGGAAGAAAGTTCCAAAAATGAAATTTGACATTATAGATATGTTTAATTTTCAGGGAGAAAATATTTTTGATCTTTGTAAGAAGTAATGTACTTAAGCAAGGTCATAGCAAATGAAAAAAATTCAGGAATAAAGAAAGACTGTCAATTTTCTATGAAAAATGAAGGCTTTTATATGGTAAATTCTAGTAATATGCAAATAATATTCTAGGAGATACAGTATTATTTATAGGTATAGAAGATAATTCTCAAGCCCTAGATCTACTCTCCTGTATAGCCAAGGTATAATGAGAGAAATAAATAAGGAATCCTGTATACAAAGAGTGGTAAATAAATAATGATTTTTCTTTTGTTTTTCAGTGGACACCAGAGCATCCTTACAGAAGTTAGAGGGGTATAAAATTCACTCCAGAAACTTCACTGAGTTTACTTTGTACACCCTTGCGAATATGGATAGATCCACGGAATTCTGTCTGCTAGACATTTTTGATTACTTATTTATTTATAAAATCACATCATGGATCACTGTTGCCATCTGTGTGATTTCCAGACAATGAATTGTATAGTGAGAGAGGGTAAATGAGTTAACATCATCCTGGAGTAAAAGTATAAATAATCATTTTACTTCATTATATACAGATTCAAACTATTAAGAAAGATTATATTCATCATATCACTGGTCAAAGCCACATACCTGAACTATCACAATCAACTTTTGCATAATGAATATAATTGTGAATGTTACTTGGTTGAATTTCTGTCTGTGTATTGATGCCATGCTAGATTGATGAACTGCTCGCCTATGTGAACCAATCTGGTTCTTAAGAACCAGACTGGTAAATTTTTGGCAATTATTACGGAAATAATTACTTTGCATACTTTCTATTTTGAGAACATGCACCAATTCCTGCTACTCACACCATCACTCACGTTGAGAGCTTATTTTTTATTTACTATGCTGATTTTTGTGGACAAGTTGAAAAGCTTCTAATTAACCTTTGTAAATATAATCCTCAAGTGTACAAATACTATAACCTATATGTTGGTAGTACTAGCTCCCAATTATGTCAATTCTATTTAGAGATTCAATTACAAGGGGGAAAAAAAAACTATGCCTAGGTGATCTTCTGAAGCTGGTATAGCCACTGTAAACCAGACCTCAGGAAAAGCTCTATACTTTACTCTGATTAAAAGGGGAAAATAGAGTCTCTTAGTACTACTGTCAATTAAGACTGTTTGAAGTCCTTAAAATATTCTTTTCTGAGCAGTAGTACATGGCTGTAAGTAATCTTGTAGGAAAACAAGTGAGACAAGTATTCATATAGACACCTCCCACACTATCCATATTTTTGTTCTTTGCTCTTGGAGACCAAAATTCCTTTTCAGAATATTCTCAAGTATGAAAATGTGTTCATGTTTTAGATTATTGATATTTTGATGACACAAAAGTAGCAAATCCTAATTTGCTGTCAATATCACTATATCTCAGATAGTCCATGCTTTGTTAGTCATCTCAAAGGATCAGACCTTGTTTCCCACTGGGAACATTCTGATACATTGCAACCATGTACTAATATTGCTTAGGTTTATTCACCTATATCTTTTGGTTTAGTCCTATCCCACTTATTGATACATAAAATCAATAAAATGACTCCTAATGATATTCATGGATCAGTGCCTTATCCAGTCATCCTCAGCGAGGCTTCTTTTAGTAGCAGATGGGAACATATCTAGAGATCCACATCCAGACACTATACAGAGAGAGAGTCTTTACAGGAAGCTTCCATCAAATCCCTCCTGTCAGAGCTCAGGTATACTGTGAAGAGAAGGCAGAAAGATTTTAAGAGACAGAAGAGATGGAAGACATCAGGAGAATAAAGGCTTTCTGAATCAACTAAACAAGGTACATATGAGGTCACAGATACTGAAGCAGCAAGCAGAGGGCCTACATGGATCTGCCATATGTCCTTTTTGTCTATATTATAGCTATTAGCTTAGTCCTTTTATGAACTCCTTAGTGTGAGAATAAGTGGGTCTGTGACACTTGTGCCTATCCTTGGACTCTTTCACTCCTGCTGAGTTGCAGTGTACAACTTGATATGATAGTTTTTGCTTCATTTTATTACATTTTATTTTGTCATGCTAAAAATGTCTCAACAGAAGCAAATTTGGTTGTGAAACAAATAAAACATGAAAGAATGGAAAAATAAAAAAGGAATAAAAATAAAAAGAGAAATTTATTGATCCAACAGCTCTGATAATATACAAACGATTTCTTAATATTGTAATATAGTTACATTTTTTTTGTAAATTGTAATTATAAGAATATATTCCCATTGTACGTTTTTTATTTCAGAAAATCAATACTTAATTTCTTCCATTTTGAATAAAACATATAAATTTACCTTGACTCTCCAAACCAATTGTTTAAATAGTGGTTAAGTCTCAGATAAACTTGTTAAAACAATACATCAATTTTCTTGGTGTCTCATTAGGACATTGCCATCCCTTATAAATCTTGTGTTCATTCTATCCAAAGATTTTCCTTAAAAACAATTTCTTTCATTAAAATTAGAACATTTCAGTGCAATAATTCATTAGAACTTTTCTAGTAAGTTTAACTTTCTAAAAAACTCTTGAAGTTCGCTGAGAATAGAAAAATTACACTGTTAATCTCACTGCAACTGTACAAATAAGATTTGCCTACTTACAAAACACTGTGTTGCAAGCTTTATACAATTTATGCTATTTAATACTCATAGTAATCTGATTTTAAACAATCTTGCAGCCCCCTACCAAGTAAAGCTATTGGCAATTAATAGCTGCAAAGACAGGAGAAATCTACTTTTTTCCAGGGAAATGACCCTTATAGGTTATCCAGCCTTAAGAAATCATCTCTCAGCATATATACATCCAAGCAACACTAAATAGACTCATCAGCTGTATTTATATATAAATATATGTAAATATGTAGCAATAATAAATTTTAAAAGATTTTGAATTTGAGAGGGACTAGGATTTGAATTTGAGAAAGACTAGGAGAGAACAAAGGAGAAGTCTGAGGACACTGAGTAGGGGTATAAATAAATGTAATTACACTATTTGTGTATGAAATTTTCTAAAGTGTAAACAAAAACAACAAAATAACATTAAGAACAACAAAAACCCTATAACTCTGTACCTCCAAGCCTAGAGAAGAAATATATATGTGAACTCTCTCTGTAATTATAACTTTCACTTCTTATCAAGGAAGCTTTTTTTTCTTTTTCAGCAGGCAGAGCTCACAACATGGTCAAAAATGCTAAGAATAAATAAACATGGGTCTCAATATCAGTTGGTACACCTACAGTGATTTCTCTGCATCTAAGCCACATGGAATGTCATAAAAGATGGGGAGGAAATATTGTAAGAGCCAGAAGACCAGGGACATTTACTACGATACAATGTCTTCTATATGTAACAAGTAAGCAACACCTTTGAAATCTTAACAATATGGTTGCCTAAAACAATTGAAACAGCAGCTGACATTTCAATAATTATATGGAAAATTTCACAAGGTCACACTCTGAAATGAAGAGCTATATGTGATTAATGTCTACTAAAATCAAATGAATCAGTTTTCTCTGGGATGTGTCCCTGATACATTATCCAAACCCAAGTGGTCAGTCATAACCACATGTACATACAAAAAATATTAAATGATTGTATTCATGTGTGTGACAATGGTAATTATAGAAGAGGTTATGTATTTGAGAGGGAATGGGAGGGTCAAGGAAGAGTTGGAGGGAGAGAGGGAAGAATTGATATGTTTCTATGTGAATATAGTGCTCATGTATACAAATTCTCAAACAGTACAAAGAAATTAAATTAAAAGAATCATATTTCTATGGCTTTCTTATGTTTCTCTGTCTTTCTTGAAAGAGGTGACTAGATAAAGAAAATGAGAGATATCTTTATCACTGTAAATATATACATTGAAGTTTTCTAGAAAACTGATGTAACTGCAGACTATCATGCTAGGCAAATATATCAAGCTACTAAAGACAAATATCACAACAGTTTCCCTTATTTGTGGATTCTGTACCTAGGTTTTATAAATATATATAATTTCCATATATTTATATATAAACACAAGCATATTGTATTTACAACTTGAAAGTAAAAGTGAGGATTGAGGGAAAATGATGAAAAACTAAAGGCATAAGGCAACAATAGTAGGTGAATATGACCAAAGTACTTGATATACTTGTCAGAAAATACCATATAAAACATATCACTATATATAGTGAATATATGCCAATAAAAATTTGTCAAATGTTCTATATATCATTCTGTTTAACCACTTTCTGAGTTTCCTTTTCTACATGGTGAGCTCTGTTATGAGTTTAATGAAAGTGGACCTTGATATAAGAAGTGAATACGCTGAAGCAAATACTCAAAACACCAAACCATTGGAAATTCACTTTTTGCCTCTGTATTCAGGTCACTTTTCATATCATTGGAATGTTATATGAGTACTCCCTATAGAAATTAAACTTTTCAAGCTATAGACTGTTCCAAGATATAAAAACACTGTGTCAATAGTATGATAATGTTTATTGTCACCAAAAATACAATCTGGATTCTCAAATATGCTTTTATCACTACCTAAACTGATCTGCCAATCTCCTCTGATTCTTAATTTTCATGTTGATAAAACTACAATGGCTACGTTAACAACTGAGAAAAGGGAGAACTCAAAAACAAAGATCATAATTTCAAAGACAATGCCCTATGGGGTTCTTTATTTTCAAAAGCAGAATCTAGTAAAAAGAACACACATTAGCAGAGATATAAAATTTCATCAGTTCTAACAATTGTGATGCATTTCCATAAAAACCTTCTTCAAGAGACTTTTGTAATTTTTTGACTATATTGATTAAACAGTTTTAATTTAAAATTCATGCTTAATTTCATTTTGATTCTGAAACACAAAAGAAGATAAATGGTGTTTTTAGATGCTATAAGTAGGCAAAATTATTGGTGTCCATATAAATTATATCTTAAAATACTAACTATATAAATGTTTGTGTAATGAGATTTAAGTTCATTTCAGTCTTTAATTGTCCAATGACTGGGATTTTCTCCTCACTAAGGTCAAATGAACCTAAACAGTGTAGCCCAATAACATGTTTTAGAAAGATGTGTTTCCTTTATACTGTACAAATGGAACTCACATATATAACAATCAAATTATAATTGTATGAAATTTAATTAATTTAGAATTAAATATTTTCATGTAACTTATAACTACTTACATCATACACTAAAACTCATAGACCTTATCACTTTAAATAGTAAGACAATGGAAAGAGGAAATCAGACAGGAGGAGGCACTTGTTGCAAAGTATTGATACATACAGTATGTATGTTTCCTTAAATTCCTTTGACAAAATTATATCTTGTGTTAACAGATATATGAGTACGTGAATATAATAATTTACTTTTTCCATATGCTTCTCAAATGTAGCTGCTTATGATGGAAGGGAAAATACAGTGTATTGCACTATATTCTTTATGTATTCTTTATGACATTCTTTATTGTAACTAACTAGAAATAATTCCAGATTTATCAAATGTTAATAAGATATAAATACACAAAGATTTAGAAGAGTAATAAAACTACAGTAATACCAAAATTGATAACCAATGGCATTGTCTATTTTCTGTTCTAAGTAATTAAGAAAGAAAAAAATATATGAAAGGGAATAACTTATATATAAGCTAAAAAGGAGAGACAGAACATATAGGTTTCTGGATCTTATTATGAGCTCTCTAAGGTAAAATATGTTTCTAATAAGCTAACTAACAGACAGTTGAAGAAATGTAATGCCACTGAAAGAACTAAGTACATTGACAAACACTATACTTAAGGCAAAATTACTTAACTGTATTGTGATCCCAATTAATAAACACTATGAAAGTAGATGCTTTCATAATGGAAGAAAAATTGCAGAGACAAAAATAGAACCAGAAAATTAAAAAAATTTTTTTTGTTTTGATTTTTGAGACAGGGATCTTTTGCTGCAACTCTAGCTGTCCAGGAACTCACTCTGTAGACCAGGCTGACCTCAAATTTACAGAAATCTGCCTGCCTCTGCCTCCCCAGTGCTGGGATTAAAGGCATGTATTAGCACCATCCAAATTTAAAAGATCCTTTTAAAGAATGAATCATTAACCAGAATTAAAAAATTCCTTTACATTTTATAATGTCAATTTTATTTTATATAAAAATTAAGATGAGTGGTATTGTCACTAACTAGGATTATTTTCATTTTCATAACAGAAAATTAGTGAAGGCTAATTTATACATGTAAGGTAATCCCTTACCTTATTTATTTATACAAATAAGGTAATCCATAAAACTGTGCAAAAGTTAGCCTAGGATATTCAGCTAAATAAAACTGTATGACTACAATAATTTCTTTCTTGCCGTTTACACTAGTGACTAGAATTAGTTTAGCCTATGTCAAACATATCTATCCTAATGATTAAGGAGCAGATTTTTATAATCCATATTCTATCAGATGTGGGTGCTATGGTGAAAAGTGGATGGAAAAAAAGAGAAAGGGAAGTACCACCACATCCAAGAACGGACATATAGTTAACTAAATTAGCTTAAATCTTATTTGTAGTTACAAAAGTCTGTCTCTATTATAGAATTTTGCAATTAAGTATAAACCAGACCAAAGTCATAATTATGTTCACTTATTTTTAATCTCTTTATCTTAGCTACTTTTCCATTACTGTGAAAAGACAAAATAATAAAGGCAACTTATATAGAGAAGCATTTGATTAGAGGCTTGTTTACAATTTCAGAAGGTGAGTCTATGACCATCATGGTAGGGAGCATGACAACAGGCCATCAGTCATGGTACTAGTGCAGTAGCTAAGAGTTT
This sequence comes from Cricetomys ansorgei, assembly GCA_026225945.1. Classification (NCBI taxonomy): domain Eukaryota; kingdom Metazoa; phylum Chordata; class Mammalia; order Rodentia; family Nesomyidae; genus Cricetomys; species Cricetomys ansorgei. Next base: position 2,012,078 of record JAMJFZ010002863.1, on the reverse strand, counting down.
GCATGTTAAGACAACAATCACCAGGCAGTGTCAGAGAGACTGGGCCTGGGAACACACTTCCTCCATTAAAGCAACATGCCTCCTAATCCTTCTCAGAACAGTTCCACCAACTAGGGACCAAACATTAAAATACCTGATCCTATATGAGGGCCAATCTCATTGAAACCATCACATCCTTGACTCAGTTATGTGTGATAGCCACTTGTTTTTTGTTATAAAAAGAATGAATTGCTTGTGTTCTAATTTTCAGTTTCAGTCAGTGACACAAGTGCCTACCACCAGTGAAGAGATTCTTAGTCACCTCTGCTTGAATCTCATAGGTAGCACTGCCTAACCCCCACTCCATGGTTCCAGGCTCTTCCTAGCTGAATTCCTACAGTGTAGCATGAAAAAAGTACCCCTTCTCTCCCCCTACTCACTAAGATATGAAAGCCTTTAACAAATATGAGATTTTCCTATACAAAGCAATGATTACTTGCCCCAAAGTCACCAAAAAAGAAGTCCAGTGCTAAGTGTGAGAGGCCCTCCCTTCAAACTGACAGTCAGGGGAGTCCAAGAAACACCCTCTCTCCTGCCAACAACACAAATTATTGACATTGCTCTTGATTACCCAACCAAACTTGATCATAAGACCCTATCAATAAAAACCACACACACTTTGGTCACAGGACATTAAGAAATCAAGCTGGTACTGACCTTGAAGCTTCCTCTTTGTTGGTTAACTTCCATAGTTTTGTAAGGTGATTTGCATGGTGTTGGAGAAGAAATTTCAGCAACAGTCTTTCCTAGGAGTTATGTCTGCAAGGTGTAATAATAACTAGTCCGACAAGCTAAAATAACCATTGCTACAATGGTGACACGAGTGTGATGGTGGTAACCAACATCTTTCCAATTGATCTTAATATCTATTCCACAAGAATTAGGCCAAGTCTGGTATTGTAAATCCGACCAGGAACCTGTGGTTGGGGCAATCATAGGCTCTAAGATAGAAGATATTAGTATTAGTTTGCTAAAGGAAAGTATTGGCAATTCTCAATTTTATTTTTAATAAATTGTACCAGGCATATAGTAAACAGCTATCTCTGAAATATGCTAGCAACTGATTAACTCTATGTGTCTTCTTCATAAAAGAATTCAAACTGAGTTATCAAAATGTAAAGTATTTTTGGTTAAGAAAATGAACACCATTTAATCTACTTGAGTATAACGTATCTGTTTACTAGTTCATTTTTCTAGATCTCCTACCTATGGGAAAGACAACACTCCTTCCTTTTCAGGCTTAAAAAAAGACATTTTGGAAAAGCATTTATCTAAAAAAAATGATTGGTGATTCTTATAGATCCAGGTACATGAAATGTCATGATTACCCATTTTTCTCCATATTTCTAGTTTTCATGTTATTTCATGTTATTAATATGCATGTTAAAAGTATGCTAACCCTTAGGGAAAATTCTGCCTCTTCAGGTGTTATCATTAATTAAACTCATTTCATATTTTTCTCATTTTTAATTGATTCTCTTTTTATTAAATTAGATTCTTCTCTCATATAATACATTCTGACCAGTTTCCTCTCCCTCCACTCCTCTCAGATCCCCCCATCTCTCCTCTCCCCCAGAACCACTTCTCTTAATTTTTCTTCAGACAAGAACATGTCTTCTAGGGATATTAACTGAAAAGAGCACAACAAGATACAATAAGACCAGTCAAAAGCCCTCATATCAAGACTGGACAAGGTAACACAAAAGACAGAAAGAGCCCCAAGAGTATGCAAAGGAATCGGAGATATGATAGCTAGAAATTGGAAACAATCTAGATATGCCTTTACCAAACAATGGACAAAAATGTGATACATTTGCACAGTATATTATTACTTAGCAGTTAAAAGAAATGACATGAAATTTTCATGCAAATGGCAGCCACTAGAACAATCATGTTGAGTGAGGTATCTCAGATCCAGAAGTACAAATATGGTATATATTCACTTACAAGTTGGTATTAACTTTTATGTAAATGATAATCAAGCTACAATCTACAAACCCAGAGATGTTTGATGAAGAGGAGGGCTCTCGGGGGATATGTGTATCTCTCTGGGAAGGGGAACTAAAATAGATTTTGCAGGTAGACTTGGAGCAGGTGAGGATGGGAGTGGGAGGGATTCGGTGATGGAGGGAGGGATAGCAGGGGAGAGTTGGGGGCAGACAGCTAGAACTGGGGGCATTTGGTGGACAGTGTGGAGTTCTAGTGCAGTGGAAACTTCCTAAAATCTATGATGGTTACATAGTGAAGACTCTTAGTAATGGAGGATATGGAGTCTGAACTCCCATTTTGTAGCCAGGAAAGGCTTCCAGTGGTAGAACTGGGTTATGGGATTGAGTGGTTGGACTAATATCATATTGTAGTCTGGCTTTCAAAATGAAATCAATGTTGAAAATATCTAATCATGATATAAACAATACTTGCCATATGGGTGAGAAGGAAAGTACTAATGACAAATACTAGTCTGTAGCAGTTAATTCATTATACTCAGATAGGAAAATATGTCATAGCTTCTTTAGTGTGCTTAAATAAGATTGCATAAGATAGTTTCCATGGAAATCATGCTTAGGTGAATCTGCATCACTAGGGCTTTTACTTATGTCTCTGTCTAAAATGAACAGTAGTAATGTTTTCTATGTTTCCAACAAAACACTACCTTTTCTAAGTGTCTTATGTATTGCCTGTTCTTTGATTTATTTGGTTGAAAAAGAAATCATCACTTGATGAGGTTAGATATACTCAGGTTATTTATTTATTCTCTTGTTACCTTTGAAGTAAGCATGGTAGCCTATAGCTTATAGACTGGTACTAAATACAAATCTCTCTGAATGTTTGATTCTAATGGGAAAGTTTCTTCTCTAGATATTGTACTTTCCTTTTACTAAAAAAAAAGTTACAGTAAAGAAATGCTATTAAAGGTAGGCTTTTATTCTATGATATTATCTAAATACTATGAATACTATCTAAATGTATTTCTGTAAACATAACCATATGTTGTGTCATATGACAGGTCTCACTTGATTTCTCTCACAAATTTAGTTTAAGGGGTGATTTCAGTCTAATAATATATCTAGAGTCCCAGGAATCTCAGTTGTTGGAAAACAGATGCATGTTAATATACTCAAGACATACAGTAAAAATATAAATTTTGTATTAAAAATTACTCATCTTTTAGTCTTAACACGAAGATATTTCTTATAATTCAGGCAAATCTGGTTCTGCATATGTTCCTCTACATCAAGAGTTTAGAGCTTTGGGTTTATAGGATCATATAACCATTTAGTTATATCATTATGATAATGGATGATATATAATTTATCCAGAGACATAAGATTAGTATTTCTCAATAATTTTTTCCAAGAAGATAGCTAACTTTTCTGAAATACCATTGATATTATTGTGTACTTCTTTCTTCTGAATCAAAACATTCCCCCCCCCAGGGGCAGATGATCCAAATACTCAGGAATGTCACAGAGCTTACTTCTCTCCCCACAAAGACATGTAAACAGTTACTAGGGAGAGGAAACTTTAGTGATATTGTGTGTGAGATGTTCATGGGGAGCTAACCCTAGTGATAAAGCTTTCATGACTTCTCATTTATGTTGTTTAATGATGCAGCTGCTTTTGAATCACCCAAGCTTTTATAAATAATCACAAACCCATGGCATTGTGAGTTGTTCACAAATGTAGTCTTGGGTAGAATCATTTCTTTCGTCTGTCATTAGTGCCCTATCTATGGGAAATAGACATTTGTTCATAACTCTTTCCTCCCACTGCAAATCATATAAAACTAATCTCATCTTAACAGGGACTGACATGACCAAAAATGAGTTGGAGTAAGGCTGTAGTATGGCTCCTGCAAGGGGTTATAATATTCAACTTAGGCTGATCTGCTTAAAGGTAGAATGTCCAAGGATCTATCCAAACAAGTCTACCTCTCTTCACGTAGTATTGGACAATTTGCAAACAGTAATGATAGTTGAATATTTTTTATTTTAACTTTTCTTCTTTCATAGAACTCACAGAATACATTCTAGTCCTCCTTCTCCCTTCCCTCCATTTACCATCCCCCTCCCATCTTCCCCAGATCTACCCTATCACCACCCATTAGCCTCGCTGCCCCTGCTTCTCCACAGCAAAGAACTGCCCTACCCCAAGGTTACAGCACAGTCAGGGCATGGCCTAGCAAAATGGAATGAGGCCAGGCACCAATCCCTATATCAAGGGTGGGGCATGCAGCCTGGCAGGAGAAAAAGATCTCAAAGTTTGGTGAATTGGTGAGAGATACACAACTCCATCCTGTAGGAGTTTTCCAAAGACACCAATCTAGAGAGCTGTGTGATATATTTAGGTGATTGTATATATTCCATTTCTATGGCTTCAATCTCTGTAGGCCCTTAAGAGTGTTGGTCAGTTGACATTGTGGGTCTTGTTCTCCTGGTGTCCTCAGCTACTCTGGTTTCTGCCATCCCTCCTCTTCTTCTTCCATCGGGTTCCTGATCTCTGCAGGAGCTTTGGCCCTGGGACTCTCCAGATGCTTCTTTCAGCTGCTGAGGGGGGGCTGTAGAGGGCCATGCTTTTGGGTGCTCAGACTTGAGACAGCACCCCATTTCTGCTTAAAAAAAGGCTCCACTTTTCTCCAGTACTAACGGACAGAGTTCAGACAAAGGTCAGTTAGCCTAAAGTCGCCCAGTTCAAAGGAACCACCGTTTCATTAACAACTCTATCTCTCCCTCATTTTGTGGAAGGTTTCTACCTCTATAAATTAGGTAAAAACAGCACCTTCGGTGCCAGATGGTCTTGGGAGAAGCCCTGAAGCTACATTTCTTGACTCCCTAGGCTCCTTGACCCAGTGACCTCAGATAGGCAACTAGCCCACCCCTCAGATAAGAATTACCATAGCAATCAGCTTACCTGCCCCTATAGAGTTACCATAGTAACCTGCTCACCACTCCCATGCCCCCTCCCTACCTCAAAACTTCTTTAAAAGTTTGTGCTGTGTATTCAATAAACGAGACTTGACCAGATCCCCTTTTGGCTTGTCTCATCTCTCTCGTCTCCTTGTTCCTGACAATCCTCGCTCCCTCTCCTAGGTTTATTGTTCCAGAACCCTGCTGGCCAGGGCAGGAGGCCTCTCTGGTGAGGATTGGGTTAGGTACCAATCTATGAGCAGAGTGTGGCATCATTAGAAATTGTCTCTGGGTTGTCTAGGCTCTAGTTCCTGGCTTGTCCTGCAGTTTCAGGCAGGGATTGCATATTTTGATGGACAGTTTCTATCAAAATTTGTTGACTTGCTATAACATGGACTGGTCTAGAAAGAGAATGAGAAATTATATAAGGTACATTGGCTTCCAGACACCCCCCAACGTGTTGAGCTTATCTTCAGACTGTTCAGCATGCTCTCAGTTTCAAGATTGCCTGACCTTTTATCCAGGCTATGGTAATGCAGCAGTCTTTGAGTCATTTCTGCTTCTATAAGTAACTATCATTATTTTTGGGGAAATCCTAGGGAAGTCTCTTTCTTTATGAAGTATAGGACCTCATGCTTTCTTGGCAAATGGGGTCTGCCACCTGAGTATGAGGCTGCACACATAATGGATATAATGTAATCTTTGAAAGGAGTTCATATTGATGGGACTTTAAGCACAATGTGGTGACAACATATGGCCTTTGCTGTGATGAGGCTCAGTGTTCTGATGAGAATTTGTTTGAATTCAGGAAGAATTACAATTAAAAAAGATACAGCGATGTTATCTTTATATTAACCTCTGACTCAGCATGAAATTGGAAGCAAAAAGGATAAAATAGATTTGGCATGCTGTGTTTCATAGCTGGCAGAATGTAGAAGAAGGTATACATTAGACCTGTGCTAAAGAGTCCTTCACAGGATTTCCAAACTTGGGTCCTATAGGACAAATTGGACAATGGTTAAGGTGAGAAGAAGATAGAAGTAATAGAAGAATCCACTCAGACCTAATCTTTAGTAGAGATAAAGGGTAAATCCATGACTCAGCATGTAGATAGGGGATGCTTAACATTGTCCCAGAACAGGAAATCACTACTTTGTCTTTGAATTGATTGAATTGGGGAAGGCTTTTAAATAAGAAATGAAAGCTTCTCACAGTCTAGCTCATTAGTTATTGGGACCTGGGTGAAGATGGATTCATTTTGAATAAAATCAACAATAAAGCACTGAAGGATGGCACCATGAGTGGTTAAAGAAAGGATAATCTTAGAAGCCATAGTTTTTGTGATTTTTGTTGCTGCTGCTATTTGTTTAACTTTTTGTTTGTTCATTTGTTTTGTTTTACTATTTCTCTGAGAATTTTTAGCCAGGGAGACTTCTAAGTTCCCCACACATATAAACACTACTGCCACTTCTGTTAATTACTGGCCCATAGCAGATGGTAAGTCCTGATTGCTAAGCAGCAGGCAACTCATGCTTTGGTTGCAGAACACAGATAATTCAGACTGAGACTGACCTGGAAATAAACTTCCCCAAAGCACACATTGATGGCTAGATTTTGTATTGCTGGAAAGATAGTTATATTTAGGGTTCTGGGAAGGACAGTCACCAATAGTTTTGTTCAGGTATGAGCCTTCCATGTCACACTGCTACCTACACTGGTACAATGGTGGCATAAGAGTTATTAGAGAAGCTGCTTTCCAAATGAGTTTAAGGCCTGTTGTTCTGGGAAGAACTCATGTTTGTTGAATGAGCACAAATAACATAACTTGGGGTATTGGTCATAGTCCTCAGTGGAAAGACCATTACTATTCTAATAAACAGATGTGATATGCCTGTCATACTTCCTACTAAAATTTGTTTACACCCATAGAGTACTTACTGCTGGTGCCAAAGTATCTTCCCCAAAGAGGATAACATGCAACTGAACCACCCAAAGTCTTCTGGCCACATTGCAGAAACATTTCAGATCCCTCTATCCCTACTCCCCATGCCCCACACCCCAACCCATCTCCAATGGCTTTGCCATCATTGAGCAACAAGATTTCATCCTCCTTTGCCTGGTATTTTCCCTATGCTTATACTCCATATCCCCATTATAATACAGTTTGGCAGACCCTAGCTCTTCCCTGCCTCTTTTCTTCTCCCCTCTCTCTTTCCACCCCAATAAACCTCTTGTGTAAGACCTTGTTATGTGGTGTCTTGCCCTTCTGCCACAAAAATCATAACAGAATTCTTTTTTTATTTTGCAGTGGGTAGAGGTTCTTGTGGAGGCTAAGAAACAGTCAAATGATTGAGAGTAACTTGCTGTTGCATAGTGGCATAATACTCTGCAATATGGGATATAAAATACTTAGGCATCTATAACAGCCTTCTCTCCATAGCTCAGGGAAGACTATGGGGAAGAGGCATAAATAATATTACAAAGAGAAGGGATCAAGGGTTATATAGCATTTTCCTGTAAATTGAATATTCCCTCTGAAGGGATGATCAAAAGACTCAGGAAGCTCACAAAACTTACATGATTCACAAAGCCCCTTGCTGAAGCTATGAAAGCAATACTGTTTCTATAAGAGTGGAGAGTCTTCAGTGGCATTATTTGAAGTTTGGAGGGAAATCCAATGATGTAGTACCAGTGTTGCTGTAAGTTTTCAGTGATGCACCTGCCCTTGAGTTCCCTGTTCTTTGTTTTTCCTCATCCATGATCTATTATGTTACTCCAACAAAGTCATTGGCTCCCCAAGGCATCTTTAAATGAAATTGTATATCTGATTTGTTGTTAATACCTGATTTGAAGTGAATATATATTTGCACACATTTTCCCAGTAGGAGGGGACATACAACTGTGTCTTGTAGGCAATATCCTTTTCTGCATGCCCTCCTATCACTGACATTCTTTCAAATCCCAAATTTGAGCCAAGTGGTGGTGGTACATGACTTTAATCCCAGCACTTGGAAGGCAGAGGCAGAAGGTAACTTCTAAACCATAAGTTATTAATCTGCCAAGCCTGGCTATGTACTTACTTATATTTGTTTATGAGAGTTTAGAAGTACTTTCTCTCTCCTTAGAAGTTATAATTTTCTCATCTTCTGTGACAGGGGAAATTTTTTAATCAAAGCTGTTATTTGTCTTCTTCATTTTCAATGGTGTATACTCTCTTGTTCATAACTGTTAAGATAAATGATTCAACTTAGTGGTGGCTGGTTAAAAAATGACAAGAGGAAATAAAAAACATCTCCGTGTAAAGTTTAAAATTATTAGACCCATTTTAAAAAGTTTGCCTACTTCACGGGTTTCTTTTGAATGCTGTTATTAGGAGTTTCTTTCAGAAATTTAAATTAATTTGAGTTCCAGAAGACTGAAATTTATGATATGCACATGATTTCTGCCTTTGTTTTATTGATCCAATAAGATACAAATTTGAATTCTCAAGCTATCGTTTTTCTCTACAGAGCATATTTAGTGGAAAGAGGTCCATTTATTTATTAATATAGGGATACTGAAAGAGGGAAACAAAGACAGAGAAGAGAGGAGGAGAAAGGGGGAGAGGACAGGGAGAGTAAGTGAGTGAGGGAGAGAGAAAATGAATGGAGTGAAAGACAGAATTGAGAAAGAATGGTATGAAACTAGGTTCAATCCTAGAAACTGGCAAAAGAAAAGAGAGAGAAAAAGGACAAAAAGACTTAAATATACTGTGCGTCTTTTGTTTTCTGCTTAATGATTATTTGTAAACAAAAATAATCTTTTTATGATTCTATAGATCACATCCAGGATCTTGTGCTCTGGCTTCGTAGCTCTACCTGTGAGTTAATACCATAGAATATGTAGTATGTAAATATGAGCTTACTTATTCTTTACGTTTTTTTGTTTTGTTTTGTTTTGTTTTTTTATAAGTAAAGGTTATGTTCCTATTATTTTTGTCCCAATGGCCACTACTATTATATCATTTTTATCCTATTACATTAAAAATTATTGAAAAACTAGAGAAAATTTCACAAAAGTGAGCTTGAGAAGATTCATCATTCAGAAAGCATTCTTTACCAATCTGCTGTGCACATGGAAGAACACACTGCAGTATCCTTCTATAAATGGATGGTTAGAAATGATTTTTTAATCACTTCCACCATAAGACATCCTTTATAACTCCTCTGATATACCTTTATTCTACCCCCAAGTTAATATTCTGCAAATGTAACCCTTAAATGTAAATGATGAATCTTAAACTAGTATGATAAATTAAATTTTCAATCATGTAAAAAATATACTTTATATTTTGAAGCTGATTAAAGAGATGATCTTTACTTATTGTAAGATTTTTTTGTTTTTTTTTTTGCTTTTGTTTTCTGTTTTCTGCTTGTTTTTTTGTGTGCATGTTTTGTAGTAGTAGTAGTTGTTGTTGTTGTTGTTGCTGTTCTTTGAAAGAGGGTGTCTCTGTTGTAACTCTGGTTGTCCTGGAACTCATTCTGTAGACTACGCTGGCCTTGAACTCACAGAGATCCACCTGCCTCTGCCTCCCTAATGCTACGATAAAAATGTACACCACCACCGCTCAGCTAAGAAATTTCTTAAATAAGAATTGAAATTATATATGTTTTTAGGCATAGTAGAATTTCATAGAAGAAAATCCTTATCTAAAATCAGCTTAGAGAACATATATATTTAGTTGTGGGTGTTCTCCATGGGGACCCAGAGAAAAGCTGCTGAAAGAATAACATGGGACACAGACAGTGTTGGTGGTAACTGACAACTTCACTCTAGAATCACCAGACTTCTATAGTTGAAAACATATAGTGAGGAATTAAAAAACAATGTCTGCCATTAGTACATGTGTACAATAAACTCAAGGAGGTTCATGCAGGTACAGTGTTTTTCTATAGTACAAAGATATAATAAGCTATTGAATTCAGCAAGTAAAAAAGACCTTCTACAAACAAACCCAAGTGTTCTCAGGCAAAGAGATGTTATCACAAAGAAAGAACTAAAGAAAACACTTTCAGATCAGCCAAGGACACGTATTCTGACATTTAGTATCCTAAATCACTCATGTATTGTTTTTATCAGTAACCAATAATGGAAGTAGTTGGTTTTTGCCCCCAAATGAAAGTTTACCAGAGATAAATTGTCAAGTGTTATAATCATATATGATTTCATATTTTTTACAAGTTTTTCATGATCATATATATTTTTAACTCATGTAAGAAAGGTCATTGTGTGCATGTATTGATTCATCCATTTATTAATTTCTTCATTAAGTTTTCTGAACCTTTTTCTAAGCAGCATAAATACAGTGACAAGGTAGCTGTTTATATTCAAATCAAAATACCATTAGGCAAATGTATAATAAGTAATGTAAGTAGACCTTATAATTGTATCAACATATTATCCATATATAATTTCCAAGCAAACAAATGAGATATTGAAATACACAGGCATTTAAATCCAAGAATGACAACTCTTCAGGACATGATTTTGAACTAAAACTTTAAGAACCAGAGAGAACAAAAGGGAACAATAGATAATGTTGAGAAATTGCAAACAATAGAAGGTGATATAATTAAGTAGATTAAAACAGTATGAAGTTTTAAAACTATAATCCATGAAAAACTAATCTTTTTAATATCCTTTATAAATCTACGCAAGACAGTTTAAAATTTTTATTTCCTATTCTATACATTTAAACTATATGAAATTGTGTTTTTAAGACATATTAAATTGAATACTTTGTAAATTTTTAAGCTTATAGACTTACTTATTGAGCCCTTTAATTTTCATAGTATTCATGGTGTTGAGTATCAGAATGGAAAGAAAGCCATATTCACTCATTATTCTCACTAAATGACCAGTCTGGTGAGGAAGGCACACATCTCAAGGATATCCACTCTCTTCATTCCTATTCCATCAACTAGTAACCTAAATAGACATCAGTATTTTGAAAGAAGGAAAAAGAATAAAAGGAATTTACTACAGAAGTACTCAGAATATCCTACCATCTTGGGAGAGACTGAGAGCAAAATTTCTATTCTAGAACAAAGAGAATTACTAAAATTATGGTGCTTTTTAAAATAATTAAACATTTACTTAGGCTAACAAAAAGACATTTTAAAATCCCAATAAAATAATTACAAATATTTCATGATTGTCATCTATTAATTATTTCACTATAGGCTGTTTCTAAAATTACACATATAAAATGGTACTATGCACAAGTTCTGAATGCATTCTAAGTTATTCTATATATTTCTTGGAAATTTTATGACTATACCAATCTCATTAATGAAGTTGCTTAGGATCTGCAAGAAACAAAAGAACGACTTTATGGGAGCTTTGTAATTTTACATTATTAATTAGCAATGACCTAAAGTTCTTTCAGGATACCTGTTATTCTTCAAATAAAAGTTTTATAAAGGTTTTCCTTACCTTGTTTTTAATTGAATAGCTGTAAGTCATCAATCTAAGAGAAAGTCCCTCATTATTTTTGTGGGTCCCTTAGGGAGCATAAGATTAATAGCCATTTTATATATTTACATGTAAAATTAGGACTCTTTTGTCTACAATACTACTTCTTCAGGTTCTTAGTAGTAAGAACTCATATGTTACAAAATAATTTTATTGCCTTTAAAATCATTACACATTTATACATGAAAATTTTCACAAGATTTCACTATTAAACAAAAAATTGCAGTTGTAATATGTTATCTAATACCAATATATAGAGTTGGCATTATATACATATATGTGTGTGTATATATGTATATGTATGCGTGTATATATATATGTGATTGTCTGAATTGGCTTGATGTGATGCTGAGAGTATTTGAACTGTGAGAACCTGATTCAAGAGGTTCCAGAGGAGAAGAATAATAGTTTATGGCCTAGACACTGTTCTTGTGATATCTTGGTGAATTGAATACTTTGTAAATGGCTTTCTGCCATTGTCCAAATAAATCTGCCTAAGGCTAAATTAAAGAGTTATGGATTAACAGTTTTTAGCAGAGGACATTTCAAAATAGCCTAGTATTGTCTCTGTTGAATGATTATTAGTGGATAGTACTCTGCAGATCTATAAGTAAAACAGCAAGCTACACAAAGAAAAATATAAAATGTACAGTTTGAGGAAAAAAGTGGTACCAGAGTGTGCCAAAGCAGCTAAGTCCTGTGTTCAAAGAGATAAATCGATTAAAGAATATTCTGATACTAAATAGAATAGAGGGAGTGATGACATGAGGGAAAGACCCTACGCAGCTAAGCTTTCCATTTGTGAAAAAGAAATAAAGAATATCTTAGGGCCTGGTGTGATGACACAAGCCTTTAAACTCAACACTCCTGAATCAGAGGATGGCAGATTTCAGAGTTCAAGGCCAGCCTGGTCTACAGCGTTCCATGACAGTTAAACTTAAGCAGTGAAGAAAACCTTCGAAAACAGAAAGCTGGAGAAAATGTATTTGAAAGTGGGGGCCATGTTTAAGCCCCAGAAAGCAGCAGAACTTGGCAGCTTGGGTTATGTGGTTCTGCTTTAGGGTCAAGGATAAAAGAAATAGGTTATGGACTCTCCCTTTGTGACTAAGGAAAGCTGTTGAAACCAGGTATGTGGCAATGGTGTCCCTTCATTGAGGCCTAGAGAGGCCATTGTGTGACGTTCTTAAGGTGAAGCCTGTATTGCCGTGGAGAACCCAAGATGTTGGAGATACCAGAGCCAGGGAACTGGAACCAGCCCAAAAGAAAAAAGTGTGACACAGTCAACAAAGCTGAAAGAAGTTGGAGATTTAGAGAGTCCTTTGATGTCAGGCATGGAGAGACAGAGTTTGGAATTTACCCTGCTGGTTTTGCATCTTGTTTTGGTCCAGTGTTTCTTTCACTGTGCTCTGTCCTCCATTTTGGACTGTAAATGTATATCCTGTGTTATTGTATGTATGTTATTGTATGTGTGATCTGGGTTTACATTTTGATTTTCCAGGGGTTACAGTGAAGATATTGCCATGAATCTCAGTAGAGATTTTGAACTTTGGAATTTTAAACAGAATTGAGACTGTAAAAGACTATGGATGGAGACTTTTAAAGTTGGACTGAATGCAATTTTGCATTAGGATATGCCTTCAAGCCTATGCAGGCCAGGGAGTAGAATGTGGAAGTATGAATGAAAATGGCCTCCTGAAACTCACGGGGAAAGGAGTTGCTCTTTTAGGAATTGAGGCTTTGTTAGAGTAGATAAAGTTACTTTAAAGCAATTTAACAGCTTCTGAAAGTGATTTATAAACTAAATAAAAATTATTAACAATACTCTAAGTTTTAAACTAAATACATAAAAATAATCTTTTCCACTTAAAATTATTTCTGCCATTATTGACATGTTCAAAACTCAAGGGTAGTTTTTCTGATGTTTTCATAACTCAAATCTTAGAAAACAGAAAAATAAATTACACGCACACATACCACTTCACATTTGGTCAGAGGGCTCCATTATGGCAAATTTCTCTTCTCCATGATTTATCCCCTACCTCTACTCCCCAACTTAACTCTGTGTGTGTGGTGACATCATTTTATGGGCTGAACTGTCTTAGTCAGTGTTCTATTGCTGTGAAGAGACACAATGACCATGGCAACTCTTTTAAAGAAAAACATTTAACTGTGGCTGGCTTACAGTTTCACATGTTTAGTCCATTACCTTCATAGTCTGGTGGCATCTGGTAACTGAGAGTTCTACATCAGGATCTGCAGCTATGCAGGCAGCAGGAACAAAGAGAAGCTGGGCCTACCTTGGGCTCTTGAAACCTCAAATCCCACCCACAGTGTTACACTTCTTCCAGGAAGGCCATACCTCCTAATCCTTTAGAATAATGCTACATTCTAATCATTCACATATATGAGCCTATGGGGGTTATTCATATTCAAACCACCACATGGACCTTGGTTTGAATGACAAGAAGAAATCAAATTGGGTTGGGTCTGGTTTGGCCAAATGTTCCAGGATCCTATCATTGTGACATTCCTACAGTGATGTAATTGAAACTGGAATTAAGTGTTTAAAGGAACCCCCTCTCCTCTGAGTTGCATTTTCAGGTTCCTTTGTCAGAGCAAATGGTAAATAAATGAATACACCTGTATCGAAAGCCACTTTTAGGCTAACATCTTATAGGAAACAAAGTACAACAGATTATTTTAACTTTCTCTATTCTCTTTTTCCCTAAATTCCAAATGCATCTGAAAAAAATTAATATGGTGTAGGCACAGTTAAATTAGAATTGTTCCACCAAACAACTTCTCATCATGTTTGGACAAATAACTCTAATTAAACTCAATGGGAAACACAGGAAAATAAAGACATAAAAGTAGCTATACTTTTAGGAGAAGGACTTGTTGAGACAAAGAGTACCAGTGGAATAGGATGAGTGACTGAATAGAAAGTGAAAATAACTAAAATTTATTATATAAATATGTGAAGCTTTCAAATAATAATATATGGAAACAGAGTGAACAAAAGAATAAGGCAAATAATGAACAATAAAAGTAAAAAGAGAAAAAACATGTTTTTGTACCTATAATGTCTCCATAAATACCACTAAATTATTTTTAATCTATCCAAAAATATAGGCACACTTATATACAGAGTAATGAAAAAGTATGGGAAACTTTTAATCTAACTTTTTAATCTAAACTTAAGGGCAATATAAATGAAATGCAGTGCCTCAGCTTGGTTAGCTTATAGCATATAAGTCTCACTCTGAAAGTTAATTAAGTGGTACTTTATAAATTTTTGTAAACAATCCTTGTGTTTAGACATGCTTAATGACAATTTAACAAGTTCTCAAGTCATGCAAGTCATACATTTGAGAAATATTCATTTTTAAGATGCTTTAGGCATAATTAATATCAAAGAATTCAATGAAAACTTTTCAATTTCCTACAAAAAGGTTTTATTTGCTTCCTACATGAGAATGGAAACCATATAGTAGCTTACATTTGCTGTTTAAATTCCATCTTCATAACAAAAGATAATAAATCTAAAGATGGAGTTCTGACTAGTCTCTTTACAAAGTCTCTTAGTTATCCAATCAAAAGTAGAAGCAAGACTGCAGTCATTTGGTACTGGAAACAAGCTATTTATTTTTTGCATGGGTTACCATGAAATTCTCTAAATTACAGACTTGATGCATTTTTGCTTCTTTGTAAAAATGTACATTCTTTCCTTGTTGTAAGAAGAACACACTCAGCTGGGGTATGTTAGAGCCTGGTCCCATTTTTTGTGCCTTTACAAATTATCTGTAACCTGCTTCCTAGGTGACTAGGTAACTTGGGTTTTTTGTTTGTTTGTTTGTTTGTTTCTTGTTTTTGCTTTTTGTTTGTTGTTGTTTTGGTTTGTTTTGTTTTGGTTTTTGTTTTATATATATATATACATATATGTATGCATATATATATGTATGCATATATATATATATATATATATATATATATATATATATATGTATAACTTTTCTACTGTAGCCTTGGTTAAAGGTCAAACTGTTTTCTCTTTTTTAATCCATGATTAACTCATGATTAACCTGTCTCTACAGTTACTTTCGGACAACGTTTGCCAGAAAACCACAGAATGTTCCAGCTACAGATTGCTCCAAAAGCCTCTGTATCATCCTCTGATGCTGCTGCTGGGCTTGGACAGCAAGTAGAACAGCTTGCTCTTCCCAGTGTTGGTCCACGTTCCAACCTTTTGAGGTCCCCAGTGATGATGCCCTATGTCAGTAGGAAGTAGTAATAGACAATTACATCACCCCATTATTCCATTTATCACCAGCAAAAGGTTGAAATGTGGGGTGTTAAACTCAAAAACTGCTGGATCTCACAGTACAATTTTCTTCTAGTAATAGGTAAACCAAGAAAAAAGAACAGGATAGCAGGAATGATGTTTGCATAGTTGCTGATCCAGGTCTAAGTATCAGCCCTCAGAGGATAATAGGAAGGAGATGATATCTGTCAGGAGACTCTGCTGATTTAACGCATTCCTTCTATATTCTTGTTTCTGTTAAACTGTCGGTTTTTAAACTATGATATGGCTTTGTTAACTGCATTACAAATAATTTTATTTTTTACTTGCTATGCCTTCCAAAAATCAGTATAAAAGAGAATCAAGTGTTTTCATGAGTGCACACTCTCTCTTTCCAGAGAAGAGTGGCCCGGTCATCATTAAATTCCTTATTTTGCAATCTCCTGGTATATTTTGTTTTTAATCCAGACACAATTTCAGGTGCATCAATAATCAAATTTCTGCTTAATCATAACTAGAGAAATTATTGCCTGAAGCTTTAGATATGTTTGTTTTCCTAAAATGAATATGCTGGCAGATTAGCACTTTCAAGAATATAATTGTAAAATATTTCTAAATTTTAAGGGCAAAATTCAATGAAATTACTTGAGTGGTCTTACTAGTTTTCTGTAAGTTAAAAGGAGATATATGTTATATATATTAAATTATTATCTTATATATAATTAATACATATCAATATATAACAAATAATTTATTATATATATTAATATATAAATACAATAATTATGCTTATGATACAACAAGATCCTGGTGGTTTTTAGAGTGACAGAGCCTAATAGGACAAAGCAGCAGCCTACAGAATGGGAAAAAACTCTCAACACCATCACCGCTGATAAAGGGCTAATACCCAAAATATATAAAGAAGTCAAGAAACTAGACATCAAAAACAAAACAAAACAAAACAAATAATCTAATTTAAAATGGGGTACAGATCTAAACAGAGAATTTTGAAAAGAGAAATCTCAAATTACTGAGAAACACTTAAAGAAATGGCCAACATCCTTGGCCATCAGAGAAATGCAAATCAAATTTACTTTGAGATTGTACTTATACCTGTCAGAATGGGTAATATCAATAACACAAATGACAGCTCATGTTGGCTAGGATTGGGGGAAGGGGAACACTTTTTCTTTGCTGGTGGGAGTATAAACTTGTACAGAAATTGATATGGCAATTCCTCAGAAAATTCGGAATACATCTACCTCAAGACCTATATAAAGCACTTGTGAGTATATGCTCAAAGGATTCTCCATCCTAACACAATTATATTTGCTCAACTATGTTCATAGCAGCTTTATTCATAATAGGCAGAAACTAGATACAACCTAGATGTACCTCAACTGAAGAATGATAAAGAAATTGTGGTGCATTTACACAAAGGAGTACTACTCAGCTATTATTTTGAAAAATGATGTTGTGAATTTTGAAGGCAAATGGATGGAACTAGAAAAAAAAAATCATCCTTAGTAAGGTAACCTAGTCCCAGAAGGACAAACATGGTATGTACGTACTTATAAGTGGTTATTAGCTGTTATGCTAAAATCTATAGTTCCAGAGAGACTACACAACAAGGAGGTTCCCAGTGGGGATACATAGATCTCACTGAGAAGGTCCAATAGAACAGACATTGAAGCTGGACTGAGGCAGGATGGAAACGCTAACAAGAAAGGGGAGAGGGATTGAGGGAGATAATATAAGGTAAAATGACCAGAATTGTAGTGTATTTATGAGATGATCTGGAGACCTAGTGCAGTGAAAACTCCCTGGAATCTACAAGAATAACCATAGCAAGGACCTAGTAATGGGGCGTAGGGAGGCTGACCCGACCACCTTCTGTAACCAGACAAGCCTTCCAGTGGTGAGCAATGGTAACCCAACCCTACCACAAAACCTTCAAGCTATAATCCAGCCCACCTGCAGGATATGCTGAGGCAATGGAGGAGCAGAACCCCACAGCAAGGGAAAAAGACTATGCCTGACCCTGCAGAGCTGGCCAAGAACTGGAGACTGGATAGCCCAGTGATGATTCATAATATTATGCTATGCTCAAAGATCAGTGCTAGCCCAGTTTTCATCAGAGAGGCTTCTTCTGGCAGCTGATGGAAGCAGAAACTGAGGCCTATAGACAAGCTTTGGGCAGGGCTGGAGGAAACTGTCAGAAGGGGAGGAAGAATCGCTGGGACCAGGCAGTTCAAGGACACCAGGAGAACATGCCTTATGCAGTAAACAGACCAAGATATTTAGGGACTCAGAGAGATTGGAGTGGCAGTCATGGAGCTTATATTGATCTGCACTTGGTCTCCCAAATATATTTTAAGATTGTCTAGCACATTGTTTTTGTTGAACTCTGAAAAGATGGAGTGTGTTGGGGTATCTCTGACTCCTTTACCTTCCCTTGACACCCTTTTTCTCATACTGGGTGGTCTTGCCAGTCTTGATGTAGGGGTTTGTTTCTGGCCTTGCTCCATCTTGTTAAGCACTGGTCAATTGGTAACCCTAAGGGGCTTGCTGCTTTCTGAGGGGAAGTGGCATGGGAGGAAGGGTAGGGAAAGGGAAAAGTGGCTGAGGAGAGGGGTGATGGGGTAGCTGAGAGAAGATTAGAAGTAAGGGAAGTTGTGATTGGGATGTATTGCATGAGTAAAGAAAAAAATGATGTTTCTAAAAAGAATATCTTACTAATTTATATTGTTTAAATTGTATATCGTGAGACTGAAAGTACACATGTACTAAATGTATATGCCTACTTTACTGTCTATTTCTCTTAATATTTATATTTCAATTAATTTCAAGGCACCACATTAATTAAGTTTGTGAACTTAAAATACAATCACTAATAGTGTTAGTTTGAATTCTGGGAAAAACTAAGGAGGTAGAGATATGGAGTAGGATTCTTTATGCATTTGTTGATGAGATGTGAATGACAAAAAGTGTGGTTTGAACATGGCAATTTTCTTTTGGTTTTAGAAACTGGAACATCAGTAGAGAAGACCTGTGAAAGATGATCATGTAGAGACAGCAGGGAATGTTAAAGAAAATTCTTTGGACATAAGATATTTGGAATATGTATTTAGTTTGTAGGGAGACCATGAGTAAACCATTGGCTTTAGTAAGCAAGATGTCAAAAGGGAAATCAGTTAGCCATTAGCAATTGATCTCAAACAAATCATTCCTTCCTCTGTAATTATTTCTCCTGACTTCCCCAAACTAACCAACTGTGGCTATTATAGATATCAATGTAACATATCTATCCTTGACATGGATGGTCATTTTAATTGTGTGTGATTATTCAATCAATGTTTTCCTACCTTTCCTGAAGGACTGAAAGTCCCATTAGGATGGAAATACTTACTTTGTAATTGTTTTCCTACCATCTTATCCTACTATCTAGAGCATAATATATTATCAGTAATTATTCTCATAGTTCATATTAATTTAAACACAAATAAAGTATACAGTCTGAAATATGATATTAATCTTTATCACCAAAATTCATGTTCTAAATAATTTGCCTCCTCATGGTAACTTAGATCATTGTAAGGCACAACCTTTGAGGCTTGATTATCTTTTGTGGCACAACTAATACAAGATAAGTATGAGACAATGCCATAAGCAAATAGTATAGTATCTGAAATCAGAGAATTCAGTCCAGATTTGAAGCTTTCTGTGAACAAATCAGTGATTTGAGTGTGGCTAGTATGATGTTTGATGGCTTACTGGCATAGGTATTTCATGGTGTCATATTTTACTTCTTTCATTTTCTTGACGCTTACCTTGGACCTCAGGAACAGTGTTTGAGAAAGGTAGATAGGTACATGGAAATCCCACGTAAAAGTTTTCTTCCCACAAGTACAGTAAAAATAACAACTACTATCCACTACCAATGACTACACATATGAGTGAGGATATAAGTTTCTCAATGGTTCCAACCATCTGGCTTTCAGGACTTCTCCATAATAAAAGATGGAACAAATGTGTTAACTATATGAAATCCAGGTCAGATTTTCACAGTTAAGAATGAAAGATATTTTTTAACTTCTACATTTCAAAGTAGTTTAATGTATAGTGAAAACTGCTGTGAATTGCACAATTTAGTTTACTCATCAGTTATACAAGGAATGATGAAATAATATGAGAGCAGTTTATCTTACCATACATTTGCCATAAAAGATGCAATGATACACATGTGATTAGTACCACAAGAATGGATGAATTCAGAGAAGGATATGTGAACATGTCAAAAATTATACATAAGATTTTACAAATCTGCAATCATCTTTCATAATTATATACAAATATTTGAATTTGTGATCAAGTAGTCAGTCTTCATATGATCTAAAACTCAGCAAATTTAATGTGTCCCAAGAAGTGAAGTAATTCAAATTCAGATACTATATTCTGTACATGTACAGGCAACTAAATCAATTCCATAGTTTTACACACACTGATTTCCAAGCAGCACCATTTCTCTAGAAATCTAGCCTCACTTGCAACTTCATCATTCTTTTTGTAACAGCAATTATATTAGATTCCTCTGGTTTGAAGTAGAGAAGAGGTTAAACAGCTCCCCATCTCCCTATGACCTTCTAACTATGTATGATTTCAAATTGTTGAATAGGGGTTTATTTTCAACTATAGCACTGTCATTAATTTTCTATGTAATATTCAAAATTTGGATTTAATTTTACTAAAAAGAAGAAATGAGGAGAATAGGGAGAGGTATTAGTTGTGGAGCTGGGAAGAAGGATAATACAGGAAGTAAGAGGTGAATAAGAACACCAAGGCTGCTTTAAAAAAAGACATAGGAATCATTACTTTATATTTATCTTTGATTTTATATATATATGTGTGTGTGTGTGTGTGTGTGTGTGTGTGCATGCATGTGTGCATGCATGCCTCTCTCTCTCTCTCTCTCTCTCTCTCTCTCTGTGTGTGTGTTTAAATTAATTATACAGGCAAGGTCACAATATTTCCCCCAGAGGTATAGACTGTCTACCTAAACCTTCAGTACCAAATATGAGAAACAGCCTCTGCAGTTTGGGATTCCCAAAACTGAACAGACTATTGTTGCTGCCCTTGGTTGTCTCACAGAAAAAAAGGAAAGTTCTTATTACTGAAGACACCGTGTACTTTGGACACCAATCTTAGAGTAATTAATCTTGATTTGACCCAAAAGCCTCCTCCCTGAGGAGTAGTTTTCAGAGTTCTGGAAGTTGTTATGAAAGCTTCCAAGGGAATAGCCTATCCCAGCTCTGATGCCTATTAACAACAATAAGTAGAAATGAGAAAAATATTACTGAAGTTGCAATAGTGGAACTCACTTCTTGGCATTAACCAATTGCTCTCTAATTGGACTTAAGACTCACTCAACAGGAGTGATATCATGCCTGCTACTGGAAACCTAGTTAACTACTCTGGGATACTGAGGTCACAGATCTTAGAAAATAACGACTACCAATTTGCTAAAAAAGGCAAAATTCCTAACTGTATTGTGAATAGTTAGTTTTCCTTATACCCAGAAATAAGTATACCCCTCATCAAAGAATTAAAAAAAACCAACAGACTGAGATCATTAGAGAACAATATAACTAGTCAAAATGCACATAATACCTGACTCAGGAGTGCTCATCTGTATTTGATGAATCTATAATAAAACTCCTAAACCTAAGGTTGAGGGAACATCCAAGGAAGAGACTGTTAAGAACCAGAGGAACAGGAAGTCTACTGAAGATTTACATTTTCTAGATATGACAGGAAAGCTATAGCAATGAAATCTTAACAGGTTGTCTGCCTAACCAAGGCCTAAATAATGACATTAACTCAAATGTCAACATGAATGAAGTAAGTCACATGAAGACTAAACCCTGAATAAAAATTACAGGAAATTAAAGACTACTAGGAAAGGAATATGCGTACAAACAGTACTAAATAGAGCTAGCAGGTTGCATCTATGTATGTATTAATATACATACATATGTCACAAGAATTTTTTTTTTAAAAAGAGGCCATGAACTTAAAAGTTGGGGGTGGAGAGGTGCATGGGTGTGTTAGGAGGACAAGGAGTAGGGAAATGATGTTATTATGTTAACTTTTTTGGGTGGGTTTGAGGCAGGTTTATTGTGGTGGGAGACTTGGAACATCATTGCTGATCATACATCTTCTGCAGGCTCTTCGTATTTTCTGAGTAAAGAAGCTGGTTTTGATGGGATGCCTCCTTCCACCTCTAAGATATTCATTCTAGTGCTGCATGATGTAATAGATGATTGTGGAAAGAGAAGGTTCAGGATCAGAGGAGATTGAATGCAGGATTTTCAGGCATCTCCAAGTGACCCAGAGGAGGTAGCTCCTATACCTAGCTATTAGAAGTCTCTGAACCCTCCTTTATCCCCAGGTTATGGGGGCAGTGGTGAGTTGGGTGAATTCTGACACTTTCCCACTGAGAGGCTATTGTGCATCCAGGCAGGAAAGATTAGGTACAATAGTGTGTTCTCACTAAACTGACACAGCTCTACACAATGGTCAAACAGCTTGATCACATATGGGTTGGATCTTTCTGAGGACTCCTCCTCAGCAAGTCCATCATCCATCTCCCTACTCTCCTTCCTTTTGGTGGGGGATGCAGGCAGATGGCCTTTTGGAAGTGGCAATGATGGAGAACAATCTTTGTTGTAGTTGTCCGAGGGGTTTTCCCATCTTTTTCAACCAGACATTCCCTTTCCATGTGACTTTTCTGGAGTAGACACTGCAGAAAGGCATCCTGCTGGTTTTGGGCTTTGGACATTTCTGTCTCCAAGTTCTCAACATTTACCTTCACTGAGAACATGGTTTGTATCAGGCTCTGATTCACTGGATCAGAAAAACTTAGAAGAGATTGAGTTCACAAGCCAATGAGGGAGGCAAGCAGGAAAAGTTCAAAGGTAGCCCTGAGTATCACTGGTTCTAGGGACTTAGCACTGAAAACAACTAAATAATTATTCAAAACTTGAATAAATTATTAGTTCCAAATGCAAGGAACTGTTGTCAGTCGGTAACGGTTGGAAAGATAGATTTTTTTTCCCCACAAATTTTAAATGCACAGACTTGCCTGATTCGTTTACTGAGTAGTTAATTCTTGTTTTTTCTGTGATTCACTTTTCAGCCATCTGTTTTCTAAAGTACCTAATATCAATCAAAGATCACACTAATGTGTAACATAAAGATATACATTAGTTTCTGAGTAAAACTTCAGATCAAATTGTTTATCCAAAATTTGAAGACAATAGTATTACCTTCAAAACAATCTAAAACTATATGAAATAAATATGATATTCATTTTTTACTTTACAAGGCTAAAATGAACAACTACCAGTTTCTTCTACAAATTATCCATTTGACAAAGTATTAGCTCTTTTCCCAAGTCAATCTTTTAATTACACTGAGCCCTATTAACACCCACTTTTCTCATGCAGAAGACTGCACTGTCAAAAATTATAATGGCAATGTCTTCAGTTTCACATTCTTTTCCTGAACTCAGGAACTATTCTAGAAATAAATCCATTCTAGAAGTGTAAACTGCTTATTCTCCCTGGCTTCTGATATTTGGTATCATGGGCTCCAAGCAGGATTAATAAAATAAGTTTTATTGCAACATTCACTTTGGAAAGATAATCTTGAGCATTCAATGACATGAGAGCCTTTCAGATAGTTAAGAGAAAATTCTCAGATCTCGGCATCAGCTTTACTAGTGATAGATACTCAATACCAAAGCAGAATTTTCTTTTACTCTAGAGCTCACTCAGACTGAAGACAGGCAAAAACTAAATGCTTAAATGTACACCACTCTAGTTCTCAAAATTATGGTATCCCTAAAAAATAAATTTAAGAAGAATAATAATATGTTGTGATACAAATTAACCTTGATTGTGTTGAAATGCTTCTTAGAAAATTTGCAGAGCCCATGATAACAATCTAAAAATATAGGCTATATTTTAGTCTTTCATGGAAGAATGCTTTCTATGTACCCCCAAATGCATATATTTTCAGCCTTGTTTTTTAAATTATTTGAAAACAAAAACTAACAAATAGTCATGTTGATTCATGAACATTCATCTGTGCAGTCAATGGATATCTGTATATAAATTGATGGCAGTACCTAAAACATATATATAAATTACTGTTCCTCATTATTTGCTAAAGGAAACTACATGAAACTTCAGGAAAGGCAACGTTTTAATGTATTAGTTATGTACTATATTTGAGAGATCCTTGGATGCAATTTTTCATTCAAAATTAAAGTGGTGTTTGGGTTAATTATATCACGTTGTTCATATAAAATTGGATGGTACAAAATACAAATCATTTTGGCTAGCTATCTCAAATTCTATGTTGTGATATTGTTTGAAAGTCTTTTATCTTCCTAGTTAAAAATGCATTCCAGTGTAGAGTTCTGCAGGCATCCATGGAAATTGTTTAATCATGAAAATGTTCTAAATTTGTTCTAAATGTAGATATGTGAACAATATCTACAATTTCTATGGACCAGTCAAGGATTTACCTGGATATTTCTGGCTCATCTACAAAGAAGTAGTTTTATAACCTCCATAACCTGAAAGGTCTTTGATTAGGAATTATTACAAAGTCAATCTTTTATATTTATTGAAATAAATGTATCAGTGTGAACTCAGAATAAGGAAGACTGTAAGAATTTCCTTTCCATTGCTTGATCATTCCACCCTTCCCATTGCTTGATCATTTTCACCAGAGAGTTTTCAGGCAGACTTCAAACTGATTTTTGAAGATGTGTTTAATAGAATAAAATAATGAGCAATATATCTAGCCACCTAGTCTCTCAGCCTTTTGATGCTTAGGCAAATCAGAGGCTCACAAAATTTTGATTCACTCTTAAAATATCTGTTTCCTCTTTTGTAGTTAGCTATACAGATGCATGCTACAGCTGAGTATCCAAATCATATGGACATTTTACATAGTGCTTGTATTTTTAAATATTATATTTAAGTACATTTATTTGTTTCTTTAACCATTCCACAAATATATTTAAAGGTATATTTACATGCAATCTTAATTCATGCTTATGTTAGTAGAATTTTACATCAGTTTCCATGATTAGATTAGATTAATAATGTAAAATCTAATGTTTTAAAATGTTTTGTTTTGTTTTCATTTATGGTACTAGAAATTGAATCTAAGGGCTCTCCCAGGCTGGGCGAGCATTGTACTGATGTTTTACTCTGAGACAAACCCTAAATTACCCCAGCTAGTCTTGAAAAAACTCTGTAGCCCAAACAGCCTTTGAAATTCCTATTGT
This sequence comes from Cricetomys ansorgei, assembly GCA_026225945.1. Lineage (NCBI taxonomy): Eukaryota > Metazoa > Chordata > Mammalia > Rodentia > Nesomyidae > Cricetomys > Cricetomys ansorgei. The sequence goes on along the minus strand of JAMJFZ010002863.1, from coordinate 1,986,958 downwards.
CCTACCTCAACCTTCCCCCAAAATGTCTAAGTCCTTGGAATTAAAGGACTGAGCCACCAGGTCTGACCATGAGTCGTTTTTATTTCTGGGAGTATCCTGAGGTTAGGTGCAACTACTTACTAACTTTTTGTCTAAGTGTCCACTGAAATAAAAAGAGCAATCTGGCAGCATACAGGAGAACTGAAAGCTTATTTTTAATCTGAAGCACTGAAAGGAAAACTTTGCTCACTGACATCATCTTGGAGCTTGTTCAAATCCTGATTCCCAGGTAAGAGGCCAAAAGACTTGGTAACTCTGTGGGTAGAACACAGGCATCAGTGCTTTGTAAACCTTCCCAGATTATCCTGAGTGGATTGCCATCGCTGACAGTGAGTTTTCAGCAAAGGATAAGCATCTACTCCTAAGAAAAATAAATAGGACAAGAAAATCTTCAGCTGTTTTGGGGTCCCTAGCCAAGATTCTTTTGTAAAGTTAAGTTTTCCTTAGAAGATGATATATAGGACTAAGGTCACAAAGCCTTGTGGGATGGGAGTGCAAAGTAAGTTGCATGTGTAAGGGGAAGAGGAGCGAAGAGTTAGAATACTAACCAAATAAGAGTCATTTTTGAAAGTTTTAGAAAATAAGGTCATATGAGCTGTTTATAATCCAATCTAATTCTGAACTCAGTAGTGGAAGGAAGTGATGGAGGAGACAGTCAGAGTGATATACACACTGAAAGAAGAGTAGGTAGCTTTGGTAAAATCATCTAAGAATATTAATTTCTCTTGGCCTATTTTATTTACATTGGGTCAATGTACTGAGTTCAGTGTAGGAAAGTGTGGTACACTCATGTAAGTAATCTAGATAGTGAAAGCCAGTGACTCCTCTACCCAGTGTAGTCATCTTAGTGGCAATGCTAAATCACTCATGGCCTCATGTGCTGCTTTTGGCAAGCGGCTTCCTAATTGCTCCTGTTTTTGTATAGATTCTGCACAGCGTGGAGAAGCAAATCTTCAACTGGCTTGAGAATTTATTGACCACCATATCCCTCCTCAACTTTCAGTTTCTAGGCCTTGCCCACTCTGTTTTAGAGACAGGATATAGGGAAAGCACTTGTTTCCTCCTTTTTAAAGATGGCTCCGCAATTTTGATGGTTTAATTTCTCTTTTTAACCAACCTATGTCAAGGTGTCTGTGTTTCTGTGTTTTCCAATCTAACTTCCTGCTCTTCCAACATCCCTAGATCTGTGGCCTATGGCCTGGGGATGAGGGAAATCCTCCCTCCTCCCTCAGACACACAAGATGCCCAGTAAGCTATCTTCTTCAGGAAGCATCCAGCACACCACCGAGTCCCACATGGTTTCAAAATTTGGAGCGTGGGGAATTCCAGGACACCATGGCTCAACCAAGGTGTCTGGAAGAGACCCAGGCAATGCTAAGGGGGGATGGGACAGATTCACTTACATCATAAGAGCCAAGCTGGTAGGACCCCTGCTGTCTTGTTTTCTAATGTAGGTGCCATACATGTTTCTTTGCTACTCCACACAAAGGCTGTGCCCTGGAAGTCAGCACATGGTAGAGTAGAAGAAAGTTGTGTGAAGCCAATCAGAGTAGGGTCTGTCATCGTGCCCTCAGGTGAGGAGAGTGTGGAGAATCCAGTAGGGTGTGTTGGAAGCACTAGGGTGCCCTTGGAAAGCAGAAACAAGTTGTCTTTGTGGGCTAAGTACATTCTGAGATAGTTGGATTCTTCCAGTGTTTTATAGTGTTTTTAATCAAAGGAAATCACCGGATATCGATTTTGATATGAAATGGTAACATGTTTAAAAAAAATAACAACAAAGGATGGCAAGACTGATTTTAAAGAAACATTTACTGTAGCATTAGGGAAGGGAGAGATGCTGCGGTGTGAGGAGAACATGCCTAGTCATGGTGGGATGCAGTATGGAGTTAATTACAGAATGAAGTTTCTTCCTCGTTTATGGCTGTAATGAAATAAAATGTTGGAAGGGTAAACACAAGCCTTGCAAGTCTGGAGCAGAATGACATAAGTTGAAAATAAGCAAAGTAAAGAGGCACAGTGAAAAGTCTTAAGGTTTGCAAAACCCCTTTCTTTACACACAAGTACATTTCACTTGTCATAATCTTGGGGTGCTTGAGAGTCTGGCCTAAACATGCAAATGTTTGTAAACCAGGATAGGTCTTCAAAGCTGTAAATGGAATTATCTGCTAAGATTTCCCCAAAGATGAAGTTTCAGCTGCCTGAATCCCTCTTCTTGGTCTTGGAAACACACAAAATTGCAGGCAGCAAAATAACAAAATAATGGATTTCTCTGCCTGTATTTCTGGAGAAGAAAAAGGGCAGAACCATGAATTCACTGTGCATGCACTTGTTGGTTTCTGGGTTGAAGTGAAAGGAAGATTACAGGGAAAACCAAACAAACACAAAAGGAATAAAAATCATTTGATCGTTACTGCAATCAAGTTGATGAACTCAGAGAAGCAAAGTAGAGAAGAAGGAAATAACTTTAGTTTTAATTACAAGTACTTCCATTTGGTAATTATGTCTTCATGTCACAAGACAATGACCAGGTTATTATTTAGAGTTTAAAAGCACACATATCTTTTTTACCCTATAACATTTATAGCACTAAATATTAGTAGGTTTTAAAAGGAAGAATGCGTTTTTTTTTTTTTTTTTTTTTTTTTTTACTAAAATGTTATTAGCTTACAGCACCTGAGATAATAGGCTCAATTAGATACTCTAAAATAATAATATGAAAAGCGTCAGGTAGTTTCATAAATTACTTTAAAATTGTTGTTATTTGTAAATTTTGTTTGGCAGAAACTATGCAGATACAATTATTGGAAATATGGAGAAACATATTTACTATAAATCTAATACAGAGTATTGTTTTGAAAAATTAGTCTATTTATTAGTTCTACAAATTAATCATATTTGTGATTATGGCACTCTTAAACTAGCCAGTGAATAAAAGGTAAAAGGAAATGTTTCAAAAATATATAATCTTAAGCTAGATATATGTAAGAATTTGTGTTTTGGAAATGGGTATCTTTTTCTCCATTAAAAAAGAAAATTCAGTATACCCTTGTGAAAATTTGAATTACATGATTTGGACAACTATTGAATGACTTTACAAATGCAATGATTGAATTGTTCTAAGTTTTCTTGTCTCACTCTATGTTATAGTGATACAATATAGTGTTAATTTATGAGAAACTAAGTAAAATATTCCTTTGAGTTTGCATCAAGAAAGACATTTTAACCTGTTGGATATTGGAACAAATTCAGGTATTTTCATCAGCTGAAAATGTTCTAAATAGTTATTTTTCAAAACCTGAAAAAAAGTTTTTATAATTTTCTTAGCTTTAATATATAAGAATTCTTGTTTATACTGACTTGAGTAAGGAAGTAGTGATGAATATATAGATTTTATATTTTTACCTTGTTTCAGATAAGCAAACATGATAGCATCCCTATTGAAAGAATAATTGGTTATAAGAACTGGTAAATGAGAGAATCTGCCATTGTTGTTCAGTATGATAGGTAGAGAACTGATACTTATGAGAACGAAACATGTTTTCATGGAATTTAGCACATGTTATAGCAACAATATTTTCAAGTCTCTGTAGCACATTTGTTTCAAAAACCCTGATATAATATTTCATTACATGCAAATCGATATTCCAGGGAGACACTTGGGAATATATATATATATATATATATATATATATATATATATATATATATATATATATATATATTGCATGCAGCTTGCATTTGAGTACAACTTAGAAGGATATACTTAAGAGTTTTACATAAAGTATGATTGCTGTTTCTAATTTAATAAATTTAACCCATTTATCTTGACATTTGTTAATTATGAGGTCCCTGATTCTCTTTATAGAAACTTCTGTTCTCTGACACAATTAAATTGAATGTAACATTAAAGACCTTAATAGTTTTATGGAAATTGAGTTCATTATTAGGGGAATATCCAGTGGTGTGCTGGAGCTGGTTAACACTGACCCATCATGCTATCTATTTTTATGACTGATCCTAATTTCACATTTAATAACCTCTTATTCATGTCTTGACATCACCAAGGTTTAGCTTATTCCACAAAATTGGCAGTTGCTACCATTCAGGACTTTTGTTTTAATTTTTCTGTTTGAGAGCTAGTTATTAAATATTTACCAGTAAAATACTAGAAAATTTAATGACGAGAAAAGTACAAACTTGAAAAAATGCATTGTCTTGAAGATCTATTTAAATTATATATGCATTCTTCTATAGGTAGCAGAATAACCAAGTAACTGTGGTCTTAAACAATTTATCATAATAAGAAATAAAGAAGAAAATATCATTTTGCCATTGGTTTTACATCTCAGTAACATCAGGGTTAATATCTCGAAAGTTCTGTTGTCTTTCTATTTCCAATTGCCTATTGAAGCACACAGTTCAGGTAAAAATACAACATAGTTGAAGATATATTCTCAATTTGAGTTATATACAGTATTATACCACTAATAATTAGATATTCTCAGAATGAATCAAACATCAACTTAGCCAAGATATGGGGAATTTTGCAAAAGGAAAAATGGAGAAATGTGCAAGTTGCATTTCTTTTGGATTCTGGCTAAATTGTGACAACAACTGTGTCATTTGGCCATCCTTGGGCATGCACAGAGAAAAGTACACTTACTACTATAGACTATTTCATGAATATAATATTAATTAAACAAAGATGACTGGGATGACCTCCAGGCTATTTTTCTAACAACAGAATATTGGTCTACTTTGGAGGAAAAATGCTAATGCGTGTCTTTTCTCTAGCCTCAGCTAACATGATATTTCCCCCACCATCTACCATTATTGCAAGTATTTAAGATATGCTATGAATACAGAATTGGTATTATTTAAGGTAAAAGTATATTGCCATTGTGCTTGTACATGTTGGGTATAATTCGCCTTCTTTTGCCAAGTCATCACAGAAATGATTAGGAAACAGCAAAATGTCCACATACTATTTTATGATTTTATAAATTTCAATGTAAAAATTTTAGATGCATGCATTGCACTCAATGTTGTAACTCACTAAAAGAAGAAAAACTGATTAAATTCCTGATTCATTATTGCTAAAGATAAAAGAGCATTTAACTTTAAATGTTGAGAAAAATTTTCTGAGGTAAGTTTGTCATATTGAGGACATCAAAGGATGTTGTGTGACAAAGTCTATGATAAAGAATCATTGTTTAAGCCAACATCAAATAAAGTGGAGAGAAAATAAAAGAAATTCTACTAAAATCAGGAACAAGACAAGGTTGTCCACTATTTCCATACCTATTCAATATAGTACTTGAAATCAAAACGAGAGCATTAAGACAGCTGAAGGAGATCAATGATATTCAAATTGGAAAAGAAAAAGTCAAAGTATCTTTATTTGTATATAATAAGATAGTATACATAAATGATCATAAAAATTCTATTGAGGATCTTCTATAGCTGATATATTTAAATTTCTGATATATCTATAGCTGATAAATATAAATATATATAAAAAATAAAATACTTCAGCCAAGTATCTGTATACAAGATTAACTCACAAAACTCAGTAACCCTCCTATATACAAATAACATAAGGACTGAGAAAGAAATGCAGAATATATCACCATTCATAATAAACTCAAAAAGTAAAATATCTTGTTATAAGTGAAAGAGTTCTACAATAAAAAACTTAAGACATTGTCCAAAAAAATTGAAGAGGCCATCAGAATATAGAAAGATCTCTCATACTTATGGATTGGTAGGATTACTTTAGTGAAAATGATCATCCTACCAAAAGCAATGTAAGGTTTCAACACAATCTCCATCAAAATGCTAATAGAATTCTTCAGAGGGTTCCATATGGAAACAAACACACACACACACACACACACACACACACACACACACACACAAATCCCAGGAATGCTAAAATAATCCTTAATTATTAAAGAACTGCTGGAGGCATCACCTCTTGAAATTCTTGATTTTAAGGTATACTATAGAGCTATAGTAATGAAAACAGAATGGTATTGGCATAAAAACAAAAATGTTGATTAATAAAGTTAAACTGATGATTTAGACATAAGTCCACACATTTATGGTAACCTTTTGTTGTTGCTGTTGTTCTTCTTGTTTTTTTTTTTTTGTTGTTGTTGTTTTCAATGAAGAAGCAGAAAATGCACACTGAGAAAAGACAGCATTTTCAACAAATGGTGCTGGTCAAACAGGATGGATGCAGGTCAAAGAATGCAAATTTATACATATTTGTCACCCTGCACAAAACTCAACTGTGAATAAAATAAGGACTTCAACATAATGCCAGATACATTGAACCTGATAGAAGAGAAAGTAGGGAATAGCCTTGAATTCATTGGCTCAGGAAAAGACTTTCTGTACAGAACACCATTAGCATAGCCATTAAGATGAACAATCAATCAATGGAAACTCATGAAATTGAAAAGCTTCTGTAAGGCAAAGCAATAACCTACAGAATGGAAAAGGATCTTTACAAGTTATACATCTGATAGATGGTCCATATCTAAATTATATAAAGAACTAAAAACAATGGACATCAAGGAATCAAATAACCTAACTAAAATGTGTAAAGCACTGGACATCAAAGAAAGAAGTAACCCAATTAAAAATGTGGTAAAGAACCAAATAGGGTTCTCAAAAAATGAAATACAAATAACTGAAACACATTTAAAGACATGCTCAAAGTCCTTAGTCATCAGAGAAATCTCAAAAGCTACTTTGAGATTTTTATCTTAGACCAGGAAAAATGGCCAAGATCAATAAAACAGATTATAGGTCATTTTGGTGAGTATGTAGAGAAACAGGGCTTTTTTAAAAATTCATTGCTGATGAGAATACAAACTTTCACAATCACTATGGAAATCACTGTAGTGATACTTCAGTATATTGAGAGGAAATCTATATCAAGACCTAGCTATACTACTGTTTAGCATATACCCAAAGGATACTTCATCCTCCTATACCCTACTACATCTACTATAAACCTACTACAGAGACACTTGCTTGGTTATGTTCATTGCTGCTTTATTCACAGTAAAATTTAGAAGCAGTCTAGAGATTCATTAATGAATGAATCAATAATGTAAATGTGGTACATTTACACAATGAAATAGTATTTAACTGTTAAAAAATAAAACGCTGAAACTCACAGGTAAAAGAATGGAGGTAGAACAAAATCATCCTAGATGAGTTAAACCAGATTCCAAAAGATAAATATTATATGTATTCTCTTCTGTGGGTATATTAACTTTTAAGCCTTTGATAGACATGCTACTATCTGTTTAACCACAAAGGATAGGTATAGAGTAAGGAACTATGGAGTAATTAAAAATCTCTCATAGAAGGGGAAATCGTTATGGAGAAACTGGAGAGACTCAAGTGGAGGTTTTAATGGGGATGGGGAGAGAAGAATGGCTTAAAGGGAGTGGTATAAGGAGAAATACCTAACACTAAGAATCATTTGTAGGGTCATATGGGAACACACTACTACTACTATAGTCTTTAAAATTATATCTATATGAAAGAAATCTAAATGGACTCATGAAATCACCAGGGAGATAATGCCACAACTAGATATATTTTACCACCAAGTGAAGCCTCCAGTTCCAGGAATGGTTTACATCTAGTTGAATCATTGGTCAAAGGGGCATCATGGGAAACCCCAAATGTCTTAGGCTATTGCCACACCTATGGTTACTCTCTACAAATTGATTGTAAGTCCCTATTGCTCAAAACTACCCATATACCTCATTGAACACAGAGGAGTTGAACTGGTACCAGTCTTGATTCTTCACCCCTACTGGAAGGTATTCTGTGTGCTGCCAGAGGATAAAGGCAATGACCAACCTAGATACAAACCCTGGTATCTATAAGAATTACCTGCCTATATTATATGACAGTGAAATAGTGGCATGAATATGGAAATAATGAATCACTATCTGATTTGATTTAAAGCTCACAGTGCAAGGTGGAATCCATGAGTGACACTGCTTGGGTGACCAAGAACATAAGACTAGATAGGCCATGGGCCTAGTGGAAAATTAGATAATATTGTTCTGCTCAGGGAATATAGACATAAAATGATCCCTAACGACTTTCTGATATACCTAATAGATTATTGCCTCATTCAGCCATCAGAGAAACTTCCTCTTCCAGTAGTTGAGAACTAACAGAGACCTACAACTGGAAATATACAGAGAGTGAGAGACTATGGAAGACCCAGCCCTAAATGAGTTGTTTTCATCAATCCCCTTTCCATCAGGGCTGAGGGAAGTGGAAGAGGAAGTGGAAAAATTCTAAGGGCCAGAGTAGATGAATGGCAAAACACAAAACAAAGAAATAAAGACAACAACAAAAAACTCTGTGTTTTCCATACATAACAGCCCTCATGCAATGCAACTCATAGAGCTTTCATCGGAAAGCATAAGGCTTATATATGTTTAAGCTGGATAGGGTCTCAGCAGTGAGAAGTTGAAGTAGATATGACCTCCAGTCCCTAATGAAGAATGCATCTCCAACTGATATCTGATTGTAAAGGAAAGAATAGTTTCCTCTAATGGAGTCTCACTGGGTATATTAACCACACTTAAGAGTAGGCCCTATACCCATGCCGATAGATGACCAACAAAACAAACTAGATGGCAGCTTTGAAGATTTAGGGGTCATATTGCTTTCTTTGTGCACTTTGTCTTACTGGTCTTTTTATTGTATATTATAGTTTCTGACTGTGTGTTTTTAAGGATTTTGTTTGGTGTGGGTAGGTATGTCTTGTATATATGTATATGTGTGTGTCATGTACTTTTTCTTTTTTTTATGGTTTATTTACTTGTTTTTGTCTATTTGCTGTCTAAGAAGAGAAAGAAAGAAAGAAAGAAAGAAAAGAAAGAAAAGAAAGAAAATGTGTAATTTTGGTGGATGGGGAGTTGGGGAAGATCTGGGAGGAATTAGGGGAGGGGAAACCATGATCAGAATATATTCTTTGAAAAACATTTGTTTTCAATAATCTATACATGAAAAAAAACCCCACACAAATGACACTAAGTGTTATAATCAATGAATATTTCCTTGAGAAATGATGATTTTGACCACAGTACCAAACATGAAATCCCTTCTTTGGAGGAGGCTTAATGCTAAGTTGAGAAAGACATTCATTACTTAAAAAAAATCTTGCACATCTTGCATAGAATTTTAGCATTTTCACATGCAAGGGCCAGCACTGGATAAGTCTATTTATGTCCTTTCTTCTTCTGTGGCCTTCTCAGTACCTTCCAACATTATGAAATATAGCTACCAAGAGAGTTTCTAAGTCAGTTCAAGATTAATTTCTCTATGTCCTCCAACCAAAATGTATGGTGTCTTCATCAATGGGCTCTGACCATCTAGTTGTGGTCATCAACTGAGAGCAAAGGCAATAGCCTGTATTGATTTGGATATTGTTGGGTCCTGTCTAGTCATAGGGAGAAAACTCATGCTTGGTACTGAACCTTTAATTTAATACCCCACATCTGGGAGAATAACTGTTCACTAATCGGGACAAAATATGAAAATGTTTCTTTAATGTATTTGATATGATTCAATAAGTAAGAGAATCTAAAGATTCTACCAACAATCTCTTATAGACGATAAATACTTTCAGCCATGTCTCATAGGAACAAACTAAAAAAGACATAAAAATCAATGCTTTTTTATTTACTAATGTCAAACACACAGAAAAGCATGTGTAGCAGTCAAGAGCATACTTTACTACGTATCCTAATTTCATAATGTCATATTCTCAATAACCATAAATTTCAATAGTAGAAAATGAAGTAAGTAAATTGATTGTGAATAATAAATTCTCTTTTAAGACTCTTTTAGTCTAAGACTTTTAAGACTCTAAGTAAACATTATTAAATTGTGATCTATTTTGTCCCGGGACTTTCCACTGTAACTATTGAATTACTATTAATGATTTAAATAAATGGCATACTTGATGCTCTAATAATACAATACAATGAATTATTGCCATTTAGAATTTTTTATTGACCTATAATTGACCCTTGTATCCTGAAAATATTTTCCTATATAATCTTAGCTCTATCTGAAGAATTTTTTCATTGTGGGTTCCCATATACAGACCCTAGAAGAAGCCCCATAGGGGCTTGCCAAATCATTTGCTTTTTAATTCTTTTTCAATTCCATCTCAGAAAACATTCATTTATTATATCATGTATCACCAGCTTCAATATTTTAAACAGTGGAATATCTGCATTTTAATTGGGTATAATGTACTTTTAAAGTCTTTTGAAATTTTTTCTAGGATGAAACATCTGTAATATTCAAAGGTTCCTGGCTTAGGGCAGATGAAGTAGGAGTACACATCTGTATTATTGCCAGAAAACAAAGTTCTATTAGAAACATGTTCATAATGTACTCTATTTTCTAGAAAGCAAAAATTTATAGCCTAGAAAGCTACAAACATTTCTTATATGAAATAAAAATTTCATGACAAACCAGACCGACAATATTGAGCAAATGCTCACACATATTAATCTATAGTTATGAATAACTTTTATTGGCTCTGCTTCTCTGAATAAATATGGTAATTTATGGTTTGTATTATTTCATACAAATATGGCCCTCTGCCTTTGGTCAAATGTTAAGTTATTTTTGAATGCTAAAAACATGAAAAGAAGTTACAAGAACTGGAAATGTAGTTTCCCCTTTTAATGACAGCCATCCTTGCTCTAAAATCTACATAACCTTATATTAAAAATTATCTCTAACCAAATGAGATATTTTCAGAATTTAGCAATATATTTTCAAATAGAAATTAATCCAAAATAAGTCCTCATTACAAATGAAGTTGCTATAATGGGCAATAAACTCAATAAAGAAAAAATATACAAATCAAGAAGCTGAATTTCTGAGTTCTCTAAAAAGATTCCCACACAGTTTCCACTTTATTTCAGGCCCAGCAAATGCTAAATTATTAATTGCAAATTAAACAAAATTTTTTCTAAAGTATTTAGTGAAGAATTATAATGTATAATATACAAATGATTACAATTTAAATATATATCTAAATGATTACAATCGATACACATATAATTAAATATAATTTATATTATAAAACTATTAACTGACATCTTTTTTGATAAAACTAATAATGAATCAATATTTATAACATGTATGTGTGTTAATACATTATCACATGTTCTTGGGAGGCATGTCTAGTTATAATTGCGGTCAGTCTATTGAAAGGGAAATTATAAGTGCTATGTTCTATCCTTTGCAGTATACATTGTTAATAATTTGAATTTTCAAAGAAAGTTTACCCACTGCTAAGAATTAAAATATTTTATGGTCAAATTTAATCTCCCTTTTGTTGTAGAAGTTTATTTTTAGTTGTGTTTGTAATAATTGCTTTTGTGCACTGTTGGAAAATGGGATGCTTAGGCCTTATTATTTTGTATTGTCTGCAGGTGTTGGATTCCATGGAGGATGTTTAATTCCTTATGATTTGCACCTGAGGAGTTATTAATTTATAAAAACACCTGAACTCAGATGCTTGGGGTTCCACTGTCCAGTATGCAACTTGCTGTGACAGTGGTTCCCTCTGCTGAGGTATGGCAGGGATCACATCAATGGAAATGCCTCTTTGTCATCCAGCAGTAAGCATACAACTACAAATGGGCACACCAACATGGGGCAGGACATAATGTCAGCTGATCCAATGTGGAGACAAGGAAGAAGAGAATGAAACTCTAGATCTCACAGAGTTCGTTAATGTATGCTCAGGGAAGCTATCAGATGATAGAGATTAAGATTTTAATTGAAGGCTCCTGAAGGAAAAGGAGAGAGATAAAGGAAATAAGCCTCTAGGAAGAGAAAATTGTGAAAATTAAGTGAGAAAGAAAGCTCAAAAGTGAGAGTCATGGAATGGAGGCCTTTAGAGATAAAGAATTCAGCTGGGAGCAGGAAAAAACAAGGTTCTTAATTGCTTTTCATGATAATGGAACAGACATTCCCTCCCACCACTGGTGGTGGTGTACTGTTTCACGAACTGAATTTCTGATAGCTGCGTCATATGTGTGTGAAGCTCAAGGTTTTGTATTTGCCATCTATGGAAGGGGTTTTATGTTTTCCCATAGTAGTGGTGAGAAAGAACAACAAACTGCAAGAATGTTTCAACCTGAAATTTTGCCCACCAGCTCAGAACCCCTGCTGTTGTGGAAGCTGCAGCTAGGAGCCAAAAAGCTGCTTAGCTAAACTAACCAGTTTTTTTTTTTTTCTGAAAACCAGACTAAGAGAAAGACAAGCTGTCCATATATTGGTAATAGTGATGAGAATTCCACCCAAGTGAGCACCTCTCCTGCAGACAAGGACTGGTTGTTTTTTCTTCAAACCAGACTCTATCTTAAAATCCAGAAAGTGTTTCCTAAGGGTCAACACACAGAACCCATCTTCTAGATTGGCTGAGGTTGTATTTCTTGCTGGCAGTCAAACGTGGTACTGTAAGAGTCACCAAGATGGTGCTGGTTTTAAATGCATGGAGAGCAACTGAGACTTAGCACTGGGAGTGGCCAGAAGAGGCCACTAGTAAAGGTGCAGCCTTGGTAGTAGTTGAAGGCCCAGATGAAGGGATAATGTAAAGAAGTTCAGGCTTGGCACCATGAAGAGAGCCTGTGAGAGGCTATTGGTGAAAGTGCAGCTCAGTTGCAGCAAAAGACCCGTGTTTGGAAATGCCAGTACCGTGGGAAAACCACCAAGAATAGTAGCAACAGTGAAGGGGATCCAATCAGAACTTGGAGGACAAGCTGTGTGTGCTACAGAAGGCAGAGCTAGAGAAGTAACCCAAGACTTTGGAGTTCAGAAGATTGTGAGTGAATTCCAGATAACTGAACATTGATAATGTTTTTCTGCTGCGCAAAGACATTGTGAAAGCTTGATAGATGTTTGGTTTCCTTTGTTCCTGTGCATTAACAAATCATGATTTTTCCTCTTGTAAATAGTTTTGCTGGTGTAGTGTTAAATTTTGTTTTTAAGGTAAAGCAATTTTTTTTTGTACAGAAAAGGAGAACTGCTGTGGAAATTTATTTTTAGTTGTGTTTAAAATGATTGCTTTTGTGCACTGTTTCAAAAACGGATCCATAGTCCTTGGCATTTTGTATTGTCTGCAGATGTTGGATTTCTGTGGGAGATGTTTGATTTATTATGATCTGCGTGCCTGAGGAGTTCTGAATGAGTAAAAACACCTGAGCTTAGATGCTCGGGGTTTCACTGTACAGTATGCCACTTGCCATGATGGTGGTTCCCTCTGTTGTGGTCTGGCAGGAATCACACCAATGGAAATGCCTCTTTGTCATCCATGGTGAGCTGCCTCAGTAGCAGTATAATACTACAACCTTCTGCTTTATACATGGAAAGGAAGGCATGTTAAAGCTAAGTACTATGGACAAAAATTCCTTTTTAAGGCTGATTTTGAACACTAATATGTTAAGGAACATAAATATATATTTCCTTAAACATCAAAAGGGTGCTCAATAAAGATTCCACGTGAAGTTTCATCCCACCATATCTACAAAATGTAAGCTTTTCAATGTCTTGCATCATGAGAGAAATACAAAGATTTGAAATACCAAAATATATACTTTATGATACTGTTTACACAATTAAAGCTTAGAAATAGATAAAAGGGAATATTACATATCTGAATCTTCAGAACTCATTAAAGTCAAGTAGAATTTATGCAAATTAGAAAACTCGATTCTCCAAGTTAATCAAAAAAAAGGTTTGTTTTTGTGGGAAGCAGTTTCAGAACATGTATACAAGGTTGTCATGATGGAAGTTGCCTTGGTTTCAGCCATTTCCATGCCTTACATGTGTTTGTGGAGTTGTGTGCTGCTACCATTTTGTCCTTCTTGTCAATAAAATAGTTATTAATAAATTATATGCATGGCATAATTTATAGAAGTCCTATGAATGATGTGTCTAGAAATAACAAATTTAAGAACAAAGAATCTCAAATTGGCATAATTCCATGTGGCAAGATTGATGTTGATTTTGTTAAGACTTCTGAACATTAATCAAATACTACACAATTCTATTGTTACGAATTTTCTAATATTTCAGCATTCATTACAAACCGTATTTCTTCTTAAACTTAAATTCAGTTTGCTAGTCTGGTATAAATTTGTCAGGAATCACAAACTTTTAGGAATTTATGATCATTTTTATGAAGTATGGTTTCTTATTTAGAGGCATAAATATTTATATGTGTTAGCAATTTGTAAACAGTCATGCAATAACAACACAGAAAATGATAATATACTCGAGGCCAGCAAGGTGGCAATTGTCAAATATGTGACATCTCTTCATATTTATATCCCACTGCCAAATGTGCCTGTTATTGGTTTAATATTGTTTCACTCTTGGTTTATAAAATTGTGATATCCAACACTATATGATGAAAAGCCTGGCACTAGCTTCATGATTTCCTACTACCACTTCCTCCCTCCCCCTTTTTAAAATTTTTTAGAGAGGTTATTACTATGTAGCCATTGCTGGCTTGGAACTTCCTGTGTAAACCACTCCCCTTGAACAAAAACAGAACCACCTGCCTCTGCCATCTGAATGCTGTCATTAAGGTCATATGTCACTAGTCCTTGCTTCCTCTCATCCTTTAAAAATTGGCTTACTTTATTTTATTTTATTTGTATGAGTCTTTTCCATGCATGCATGTGTATGTACCATATATGTTCATGGCACTCACAGAGGTCAGGATAGAGCAATCAGGGTCAGCAAATAGGTCAGAATGGATCACCTGTAACTATTGATGGTTCTAAGCCAACACATGGGTTCTGGAAACCAAACTCAGATCCTCTGCAATAGCAGTAATTTGTTTTATTTTTTTAAACCACAGAGCCATCTCTCTACCCACTACTTCTGCTTCTTAAACTTCTAGAGTTAATGACATCATTCCTATTGTAGTAACGAAGGTGTCATTCAGGTGTTCTGACTCAAAATTCTGTATGTCCTTCACTACATGTTATTCAGTATTATTAAAATAACATTGGTGTTAAAACGCTACTAGTAGGAAAAGTACTGTGGACAAAAAAGATTAGTCAGTATAATTTTAGGTAAAAAAAATTATAAGAACTTGCATTTGTCTAAAAGGCTTCATTAAATCTGGCAAATGACTATTTTTTGTATTATGAGACTCTACTGTGGCATTAAATTTTTACAGTTCAAACTTAAGAATATTATTAGCCTTAAATGTATTTGGAGTCAGACATGCTAACACACAAATAAACTACTTAAGTCTGAGTGCTTAACATGAAGAATCAGGAGAGTTTCTCTGAAATTGAAGTCAACCAGGAATTTATAGTTCATGATCAAGCACACCAGAACTACATAGTGACACCCTGTTATCCCTATAGGTGCAATGGTGACATTTATTTTTTGACATTAACCAGTGGCTGTCTAATTGGGTTTATAGCCCATTGAACAGGAGAGAAATCATGACTGGAACTACAAACCTGTCCAATCATCAGTGGCTAGTGAGGTTATAGACCTCAGAGGAGAACCTACTATTGTCACGTTCCTAACCCAGTATTATTGCTAAATGCATTCTAAATATATATCTTTATATGTGAAGCTCTTAGCCCTCATCAAAGAAGTTTCTTTTCCTAGCAAACAGAAACCATTACAGAAAGCTGAAACTCCAGCCACAACTGATAAATCTTCAAAATATCTCCTAACATTTTAGGCTCAGGGAATATTGCAAAAGAGGAGTCAGAAAGATGGTAAGAGCCAGAAGACCAGGAAGTCTGCTACAAGAATGTGTCTTCTATAAAGTATAGGGAAACTAAACCTATGAATGATATGACTGCTTACACAAGACCTAAAAATGACAGCATTAGTTGACATGCCAACAAGGATTGGGGAAATCACATGGGGCCTTATTGTATTTTAAGAACTACAGGCAATTGAAAACTCCTGAGAAGGGGAGACTCAATCTTCTTCAGAGATGAGTCTTTACTTAAATGGTTATCCAATTCAATGTCATCAGCCCTAAAATAAATGTACATACAAACAACAATAAATAGACTCAGAATGTAATATCTATGTATTTGTTCATGCATGTGTATGCAAAAATAATAATTAATGAATAAGAGACCATGAGTTTGAAGGGAGTTTAGGGGCATAGGAAAGGTCAGAGGGAGGAGAGAGAAATGAGAAAATGATGCAGCTATATTTTAAATAAATAAAAAACTCAAATAAACAATGAAAGAAATATTTAGAAAATAAACTTTGTGCATCTGCCATCTTTTGTTTCTTTGTCAAATATAGATTTGCGTATGAAATAGTTTTTCCTTAATATAAAAAATTCCAAACAGTACATATGTGGTTACACAATCATTGCTGCCTAGTTTGTCCTTTCTTATTTCAGTATGTGATTCATGTTCTAAAAGAAGAAATATAGTTAAAGACAGGATAACATTTACAATTGCATGGATGTCTCATTGCTTGTGACTCTGAAGTACCTTGTGGTCTTTTACTTCCCTAACCTACTCTTGTTATCATACATCTTATTTGTGTTTGGGGCAGTAGAGGAGGAGCTTCTATCACATAGCGATTAACATAGTCTCAAGTTCTGTCATTTATTCAACATTAGCTTTCTATGAGATAAAAAATAAAACACAGAATTTAAAAGCTGTTGTTTTAGCATTGCCTCTTTTCTACTACTGCTAAAATATCTACAGTAAGCCTTGGGTAATGGTTTTAATCACAATGGCAATGTCTTTTTTCTTCCCAAAAGTTGGAGAATTTTAAGATCCATTGTGTCAATAGCTGATAACTATGAATGAATACAGAAGTACCTTTCTTTAGGCAACAAATGTCATTAAATATACATTTTAAACTAAATGTCAGAACATATTATATTCAACTAAAATTTCCTTTTTAAAATAAAAAAATGAGCTATTCATACTACTTTCTTAAACTAGTTTCTGGTTTTTCTATCATTAATCATCAAGAATAAAAATTTCATAAAGTCTGTAATTAACCTGGAAATGAAGCACATTTTTTTTCAAATTTCATAATGCTATAAATTTCTAACCTGAACACTGAGAAATTCCAAAATTTCTTTATATCTATTAGAATGCATACCCCCTATCATTATTACAATAATGTGAATATTTGGAAATCACAAAATTCTTGTCTCCTGTGAATTTGTTTCAGGCCTATGGTAGTGTCATTTGATTTGTTAAACTTGGATTTATCCTTTGAGGTAATCCAGCAGCTTTTGCTGATACAAAAATGATCTTTATATTTAAATGTGCTTCCTAGAACACAACCCCATCTGTTTTTTGTAGTTTACACAAAGGATTATTTAATTTCTAAGGGTTCAAATGTTCTAATTCTAAAGGTTAAATTCACACAGATAAAAGTACAGTGGGATTAGAGTTCCTATTTTAGAAAATGCATGTCCTTTTCCACTAAGAACATGACTTGCTATCTCAGCATTATCTGACTACCAAGCCATCACATTGGCATTTCTTTTCTCTATAAACTGGTTCCCTGCCTTCATCCTAATGTGATAACCCCAAAAGATGAGCAAGTCCGTAGACTAGAATGAAGGCACCTGAAGCTTGTGGTAAGGAAACTATTTGAATCTAAGTTTCTGTATAACTTTCCCATCACACTTTCTAGACTTGCTGAAATTTTCACCCTTAAAAACATTTTGTTATTTGTAAATTGTCTATAAGCCTGTTTAATAGCTACATATAGGGTATTTATACTTCCGAATTTTTCTGGGGTAAATTCAATTTTAAATGCATGCTCCTATTGTCAGTCTATGAATATAGACATGGAATTTGAAAATAGGAATTTAAGCAGATAAAACCAAAATTAAATAGTCAAAGTCATAGTAATTAAGAAATGGGAATTTCATATTCAATTTTTAAGAGAAAAATTTTATGCAAATATAAAAAATAGTCACATAAATATAAATCAGTTAAAATATGCCAGATTCACTACTAAAGAAAATAATGAAAACAATTTAATTATGTTTGAAATGAGTTTTGTCCTTGAATAAGAAAAGAAAATGGTAATTATGTCATAAGTCATTAAGAATTATTTTGAAGAATATTAAGGTAGTTTTCATTTCCTAGTTTTTGTAATTAAAGCAGCAATGAACATGTCTGAGCAAATACCTGTCGAATAAGATGTCAACTCCTTTGGACATATGCCAAAGACATGTGGTACTGTAAATCCCAAATCTGGTCAAGAATAAGACCACCACAAGAGCCAAATTTGAAGCAAGCAAGCTTTAATTAAATTAAACACTGGCTAGGAAGAAGGACTCTGAGATGGTTCATTCTGAGGTACTCATGGAGTGAACCTGTCACCTCCAGAGTTCCCATAGAATGGCCCCGAATCACATGACACGGGTGCTTAAAAAGGCAGAACCCATATGACTACACACTTCCCACCAGATCTAGTCAGTGGCAAGTATCAATCCTAATGTACTTCCTGTCTGGGTTATCGCCTGCCTACAAGTGACTAAGCACATATGTTGCAGTAGGATCAACTTGGGATCTAGCCTCTCTCTACTGAACAATTCAAGAGGTTATGTCACCTGAGAGTCCCATCTAGCATTCTAGGAAGTTATCTGTCTTTTCTTTTTAGAAATATCTTAGGTAGAGTAACTAAATTTTAAAGCAAACCTTTGCTCTGACAGTACATTTAATTTAACTTTTACAGAATTCTAAGATTTCCAGAGTGGCTGCACCAGTTTGCAATCTGACCAACAGTGAATAAGCATTTGCTGCCTCTTGTGTTGTTGATCTTTGCCAATCTGACAAGAATTCTCAAAGCTTTTTATATTTGCATTTTGGTAGGAAAAATGGCACTTTTTGAGATATTTCTTTGCCATTTTTCTTCTTTTGAGAACTCTCTGTTTAAGCCCCAGAGCTATTTGATTGTGTGGATTGGTGGATGTTTGTTGTTGTTGTTATTTTTTGTTTGTTTATTTGTCTGTTTCATTTTTTAGTTATTTGCATATTCTGGGTATTAATCCTGATTTACTCTGGCTCACTCTGCTAACTCTTCCTCTGATTTGTCATTTAGATCGTCCTTAACTCTAACTCATCTTGTGTGATAATGACTCCTGAGCTCTGCCTACTTTGTTTACTTCCACATTCTGTTTTTCTTAGGGATTAAATGTGTGGGCCATCACTGGCTTCTGAACATTGGTCTGTATACATTCCATTTAGACCACACAGGCCTCTGAATGTAGACTCCTGGGATATAGACCCTCCCTTTTGCACAAGGCAATTCCTCTACACATTCCTTATTTTGACCCAAACTCTCTTCCAAGCTGCTGGCTTGAACTGATTTGCTGAGTTGGCTTATGGTTTCTGACAAACGTCTTCTGACTCTGGTAGATTCTGGCTGATCCTCTGACTGCCTCAGACAACTGTTCTCTGTTTCAAATTGACTGACTTTTTCTATCTGATGTTGACTTCTTCTGCCAAGCTTTCCCTGTGTCTCTGTGTCTCTCGCCCATCCTGCCTGCTTCAGACTGCTCCTCTATACTGCCTCCCATAACTGACTCTGCTGTAACTGACTGCTGCTCTGAGGTGAGAGCCCACCTTTCTATCATGAGAGTTGGGCATGTCTTACTCTTGCTCTGATTAGTCACTTTGTCTGTCCTTCACTGACTCATCTCAGACTTCCTGTTTGACAGCTGACTCCTGAGTTCTGTTTCTTGTGTCAGCTTTCACACTTTTTCTGTCTTAGGGATTAAAGGCATGTGCTACCATTGTCTTCTGAATATTATGATAAAATATGTTTGGTACAACTGCTTTACTGGAATTAAATGTATGTATAAACATTCTTAACATTCTTTCTACATTCCATCCGGACCACACAGGACTCTGAATGTGATTCCTTCATATAGACCCCTGGAATATTGACCCTTCCTAGCTTTCACCCAGGCCCATTTCTCTATAAGATACACACACACACACACACACTCACAGATTGATAAAAATTTATATTATATTATATTATATTATATTATATTATATTATATTATATTATATTATATTATATTATATTATATATGTTATATAATATTATGGAATTGTGAAGTATCTTGAAGTAGGATGTCAAGTTCTTTGGGCATGTTACAAGGAATGGTATAGCTGGGTCATGTGGTGCATTTATTCTTTACTTTTTCAGAATTCTCCATATTGATTTCCAGAGTGGTTGTACAAGTTTGCATTCTTACCAAAAATGAATCTGTGCTCCCTTTTCACCAGCTCCCCTCCATAATTTGTTTTAGGTTGTTTTGCTAATTTTTGCCAATCTGACTGAGGTAAGCTATTTAAAAATTCAATGTAATACCAATTAACTGACAAATGAATAAATAGAACTGTGGCACATATACATTATGGGATACTATTCAGCAGTAAAAAAAAGAAATCATGAACTTTACGTGTAAATGGATGCAACTAGAAACAAATACTGAGTGTAATAACCCAAACTCAAAAGGTAAACAACAAATGTCACCTTTCACCTGAGACTCCTAGCTACAAATCTTCAGATGTGAGTACACATCCTGGCGTAATTTCAGAAATCAAGAAAGTAAAATGATACCGTTACCTGAGAGAGGGGAATAGCATGGTATAAATGATATAACTGGAGAAGTGGAATAAAGGGTGAACTCTAATGGAAGAGGGGAAGGAGATAAGTAGAGAGAAAAAAAAGAGGGGAAAATGTAATAGTACGGATGTCTGAGAAAAGCAATAGCAAATTATACTATTTACTATTTACCTAAATACCCATAGTACATGTAAGTTGATTTATAAATATGCATATATTGTTAAAATTGAATTTTAGCATCTAGGCTGATAATGTCCCCTCCAAGATTCAGTGACTGTCAAATAAATAATCCAACAATAGGAATGCGAAGCCCTCTTTTGACTTGTTAGTAAAGGTTGTCCAAGGAACTCCTAAACATTGCAGGCTATTTCTATTGTCCTTGGTAGCCCTCAGTGGTGGAAGATAAGTCCCTATTGCTGAGGAAATCATATACTTCAACTGCAGGGCCCAGAGGCTCCTGAGCTAGAATTGACCTGAAAGTAACCACTCTGAGGACTAGCTTTCATGTTACCAGAAGGCATCATGTAAGCTTTCAAAGCAGAGAAGCAAACAACAGACTGATTCAGATATAATGCTTATGAAACACAACAACAACTAGCATGACACCATAATCATAAAGGTACAATGCTGGGATACTGTTGTGTGACAAAACGTTTCCTGGGGAGACACAACACATGTCTACTCACCTTAGATAGGAATCCCATGATAAACCAAAATACAGATACCTTCAAAGTCCAAGTTGGTAAATGAGTTTTATTGGGGTTATGTACAGGAATATGGGTGAGGGAACACTTACAAGAGCAGATATGGCTCAATGACACCTGTATCATCAATGCCCACACCAGCATGGGTGACAGCTCACAGAGACTGGAACCTGGAGTAAAGTGTCCAGTTGGCAAGAAGCTCAACAGGTTGAGGAGTGTGTTTTTCAGTGCCTTGGATGAGCTAATCCTCTTCCAGGAAGCTTTGCTGATTTCTTCTTCTTCCAGGAAGCTAGTCTGGTTTTAGAGTCCTCTTTGCAACTCTTTTCTGTTAATCTCTGAGACTCTCAGCTTTTATTGCTTATTCTGGCAGAAGGTGGTCCTTAGAGAATCTGGTTGGTTTCAGGGTCTTCCTGAAAGAGTTGTTTACTTTGAGTTGATTACTTTCCTGTTTAAGGATCTTCCCTGCAGAATGGAAAGTTTCAACCTCATTGGAAATACAACATACATACTCTGGTGGTAATCAACACTTATCTAATTGGACAGAAGACCTACTCTACAAAATTGAAACAATGCCTTTACCAAAAATGTATCTAACTATCCTGAATTTGTGAAATCATGGATATCAGAGGAAAACCCACAACTTCAATTGCATTCTAAATATGGCTTCATGTATCCATGGATAAATATAGTCTTCAACCTGCATCAAGGAAATTATTTATAGTTTTATTTTTTAATAAAAATTTATTTTTAATTTAAATTTTAAAAAAATATTTTTTATTATTGAAAATGTTATTTCAATGTATACATTTCAAACAATGTAGTGTGATTATGGTTTCCTCTCCCTTAACTCCTTCTTGATCCTTCCCAACTCTCCTTGCATTCAAATAGATATCCTGTCTTTCCATCTTGGTAGCAAACACACAAACAAAAACCAAAAAAAAGCATCATCTAAGAAATAATAATAAAATAAAGATAAAATAAAAACAAACAAATTGTAATAGAACAAAACAAATAAACACAAACAAATGAACTTCTTGATGAAACAGTGACCATTACAGAAAACCAAAACCAATAAAAATGCAAAGATTTAGATTCCAGTCCTAAAGGATACAACTACAATGTAGCTACCGCACTGAAGGCTCAGAAATCACTGAAGAAGAGAGGACGGAAAGACTGTAACAGCCAGAGGAACAGGGAGTTAGCTGTTGTTATTCTGTCTCCTAGGAGTGTCATAAACTATACTCATAAAGCTTTGCCATCATAACTGCCTAAACATGAGATGAACAAGGAAATAGCAATAGGCATGTGAACATGAGTGAGGGAAAACCCACAAGGCCTCAAGCCCACACAAACAATTGCAGGAAGCTAAGGACTAGTGAGTGTGGGAGAAATAATCTTCCCTACAAGGAGCACAATAACTGGTTATCCAATAAAAAGTGGTCACCCCTGTAAACATACAGAAAAGTAACATTAGACAGATTGAGTGTGTTGTATTTATGTATTTAGGGGTATATTCATACATATTTATGAACAATGAAAAATAAGTTATGAACTTAAAAGAGAGCAAGGGAAAATTTGGGAGAGTTTGGAGGCAGCAAATGGAATTGGAAAATCATCTAATTGTATCATAATGCAAAAAAGTAAAAAAAAATTTTTAAAGTGAAAAATTATTTTGTTTTAAACTAACAATATCTGAATTATTTTATAATAGCTCTATGAGGTCACAAAATTGAGAGAACTATGTTTATGTCAGTATTCTGTTTTATTTGGGAAAGACCATTTCAAAAGTTGCCCATTTTTCTACTTTGTAAAGAATCATAGAATTGAGAAACTATAATTTCTAAACAAGAAAAATAGCATTGTATTTATGATTATCTCTCTATGGTTGTAACTTTGATTCACAATATCTCAAATGGTATGATTTTGTGCATGGCTAAGGCTTTTTATTTGATTCTTTATCTTTTTTCTGGGATCCTTTCAATCTACAAAATTATGATTTGGTAGACAGTAAGCAACATCTCTTGGAAAAATCCTATTTCCTTCATTTCCTCCCTCCACTCTATACATTTTTCTATGTGGATAATGTATACCTGCACATATAATAATGCTCTGATTTTCTTCCCTTTAGGTGATCTGGGCCATTTGCCTTTTCTCCCTCCTTTCTTTCTTTCTTTCTTTCTTTCTTTCTTTCTTTCTTTCTTTCTTTCTTTCTTTCTTTCTTTCTTTCTTTCTTTCTTTCTTTCTTTCTTTCTCTCTTTTTCTCCCCCCCCTCTCTCTCTCTTTCGTTTTTGGTTTTTCGAGACAGAGTTTCTATGTTGTAAGTCTGGCATCCTGAAACTCACTCTGTAGACCTAGCTGGTCTCGAACTCACAGAGATCCACCTTCTTCTAACTTCTGATTAGGCGTTTGCCTTTTAATGTTGTACCATGTGTAAATTTCTCATACTTACCATTGAACATTTTAATTGCCTTTTAATATCTTTCTATCACATAATCATTTATATGTCATTGTAGTTTTTTATCATCCCCTTTATAATCTAATCTTAATTTTCTGGTATGCAATATCATTTATATTTCTTATATGAGTAAGAAGAAATTTTAATGCATTTGTCAAATTTAACAATCATGTTCCTGCTTATTTACATTTGTAATTTGATTTGACCAGTCATTTGAGTTGATGTTCTCTTCAAATGTACACTCTTCTTTTTATGGTAGTAGAGGCATTGTGGAAGACTAGAATATGAATATGTATTACCAATAAGTCTACTTCATATAGATGTGTCCTAGCTCTTTCTATTGAGTCTCAGATGTTTATCTCTGATAGAACATCTGTTTACTCAGCAGAAAGCCTTTTGCTTTTCTGTTCTAAGTTATATTTATGGTTGCTGAGTCTGGATATCACAGTGATAGGAATATTGTGAGAATGGAAACAGGCAATTTTATGTCATTCTCCCATTTTCAAACCAGTATTTCTCTCTACCTTCATTCAATTGGTCTCAATTTTCTGAGTTCTCTCTATATCATCAATTTCATAGAGTTATATTCCTATCTTTAAAAGTAGGAGGATTGTAGATGTATTAAATGTGTGAAGTAAGAAAAGCAATTTCATATGGACCTGGTCTTAACACAAGTCCCTGAATGGTTTTCAGTAACATCTATTCATAGCCAGCCTTTACAGGTATATGTATGTGTGTGTGTATATATATATATATATATATATATATATACACAGTCTCTCAATTTCCTGTGATATCACCAGTTTTTATAGTACAAAGGAGCATGATTTTTTTTCTATCTTCTCTTGTTTTCTAATATTGTCTCCATATATTACACAGAATTGTTTATAATTTTTCTACTCTCTATTGGTAATTATGGTGAAGTCTATTGCACTGTTTTTCTTTTTCTTTTTTTCCTTTTTTTTGGCTCCTAGAATGCTGATGAAATTTATTGTTTATTTCAGTTTTTTTTTTATTATGTCGGTCTGCATGGACTTCTGAATATTGGCCATGTTCTGTTTTTGTTTTACTTATAATCTGCTTCAGTTTGGTGAAAACTATTAGTATATATGTTTAGTAATAAATGTTTATATCAAAATTAGATTAATAGTATTTGTACTTTAATCTTTGATTCAATTGTGTTATTCAAATGTTCATTGCTCTATTTTTATCTAATTTGGATGATTGAGCCTATGCTCCTGTAATATAAATATTTTCTTCTATATTACTCTGCTTATTTATTTTTGAAATGATTTTCATTCTATTCATTATATATATCAACTTCTTATTCACCTTGGATATTGTTAAGGGGAAAACTGTAAGTATTCTCAATATAATGTACATTTAATGATGAAATTTTTGTGCAATGTTTTCCTATGTTGACCAAGTTTCTGTAGAATAAGAACTCACTAATATGTTGACATTATTAGTTGACATATTCCACACTATCTGCAGGGGTCTGAGTCCAGCTCTAGTTCCCGCGATGGGTTTCTCAGCTTCCACGAAGGAGGGTAAACAATCGAAACTATGACAAGTGAGCGCAGTATCTCACTCTTCTATGAGACCCTTAGTTAGCAAGCTTAAAGCTCTTTAATAAGACACATAGAATACATCTTATGGTAATAATGACATGCGAGAGTGCTTCTTTAATAGTAAATTAAAGAAAGATAAAAGCAAAGAATAAAATCAAAGGAAATAACAATGTGCACATTAAGGGAATAAAACAAAGTTTCTCTAAGCTAGCAATCCAACTCTCTAGGCCTTGCAATCTATTCTCCTCAGTTAGTTCATTCCTCTTGTCTCTCCTGTCTGTCTGTCTCTGTCTCTATGTCCATTGTCCTCGTCCTTGTCCTCGCCCTCGTCCATTCTTCTCCTCTCGCTCTCTCGTTCCTCCTCTTGTTCTTCTTTCTTTTTTTGACCAAGATTTTTCTGTAGCTTAAATAGCATACTTTAGGAATGTTTATCTAAGGGTTGCAGGTGTCAGGCATATCTCAAACAGGAATCAATGAGAAAGGTGTCTCTCCTCTTTACAACTGCAGGCTTCAAAGTTACTCAGTTATCACCAAAGAGTAAATGATACAATGATTAATTAGTGGATGGTAGGGATGTCACTGCTGATTGCCATTTGCCTTGCACAGATAGTTCAGGGTGCCATGAAGGCACCAAGGGAGGATTTTATGGATTTTTAGTTCCTTGGTATGTATTTATTCTTCTGGGTCAAAGCTCTAAATTTCTAGTCTTATCTGGTGGCCTGGCTAGGTTGAAGGCTATTTCTCTCTTTAAGTCCTGGGAATGTTTACTTTTAAGTTGGTGCAGGCTTGCTATATTCTTCGTTAGTTAAGGGCTAATTGTTTGTCTTTCCAGGTGCACTAACTTTCTAACTAAGCTTTCTGGCTTCTATCTATTAAGGCTTATCTCTTCCTTGGAAGATCAGCATTTACTCCAGGAATAGCTTTATGATGCACTTGCAATAAACCTGGGTTGCTCTCACGTTCCAGGACTTGGAAGCCCGGATTTGATTACAATTTACTTCTGAATAGCATGGCTGTGTTTCATTCCAGCCCACAGTAGTCCAGTTTAGAGATTAATTTTGATATTACTATTAGGCTATGCAGATCTTATTATTGATGAGAAAATGTATGTCACCGTACAGTAAAGATAAGAAAGGGGCAAGGCAGTTAAGGAATTCCAGTTCCCGACAGCGGATGCCCAGGAACCTTGTCAAGCTGAAGCGTCCATAGTCTGGGTAACCTGGATCCCAACAACTATCCATTTCTCAATCAGTTCTCATGTTTTTCATCTTTGATTGGGCCCCTCCTTTCTACGTACAAATAAAAAGTCCCACCCACATGCCCATCAACCCCTTAGCCAGATGACTGCAGGAAGTCACTTCCTACTTTCTATCAGCTCAATGATTTTTAACAATTCTGGGACATGTCCAAGGTTCTAATTATTTTCAATTGTATTTAATTTTTGAGATTATGATATGATTATAATATTTTCCCTTGTTTTTCCTCCTACCTGCTGGTATGTGTTCAATTAGCTTTATTAAAAATAATTATCTAGTGAAGATACTTCCCACATGGGCTGTGTCTTCCTATATCAGTTAGCAATCATGCCGTTGTCCTGCAGATATGAACACAGGCCGATTTGATTGAGGCAGTTCTTTAATTGAGATTCCATATTCCCAGGTGAATTCTCAGTTCTACCAAATTCTAATCTGGATGCTATGAATTTCCCTTGTGGATGTATTTGTGCACTGCTGTGTTTTCTCTCCCCTAAAAAGAGACTTAGACTCTCCTTTATTCCACAGGGTAGATTCAACATCTTACTATATTGTTTGTTGAAGATTCAAGAATAATAGAATTACAGCATCAGAAATATATAATATATATATTATAAATATAAAGTCAAATAAAAGAGAGCTATACTCCTAAATTTAGTTGTTCATAGTCCATATCCAAAGAATATTTCATATAAAACTTAAAAGTAAGCTATAGTGCTTGCATGTTCATGACAACTGAGTAAAGAAAATTTATTTACTCTTATACCTATAGTGATAATATGTTATGAACCATAAGAATGGATAAGAAACTTATTCAGCATTTATTTTCAATTTTAATTAATGAATTATTCAATATATTTATCAAAATATCATGTTCCTCAAGATTTAATGTAACTTTCTCAAGCGTTGCATACATACCTGTAGTATAGTTTGCAGAAGTGCAGTGTACAGAATTAAGTCATACACAAAATTTCTCTAATATTCATGATGAGTAATGTCACTCTTCAACTCTACCATTGCCCAATAATATTGTTAGGTAACAAAATCAAAACATGTATCACTCTTAATTGTGATTGTTCAGATTTATAAGTAATGTGAAGATAATATTAATAATCTGTATATATTCCTACAATATAAGTACATAGAAAAGATCAATCTTGCTTATTCAAATAAAAAGAAATATACATATATCAGTGATATATTTGATTGAAGTTGTGTTTTAAAGCATATCAGATCAATATATAATTCATTTTTCTGCTTGCATGACTTATTTTCTCCCGTTTGCTTAATCCTTTTACTAGATTTTTGTTTTTTATGTTGTATTATGTTAAGTTTTTCTCTTCCAATTAAATTAAACCACCCTTCACTGTATATAATAAAGTATTTGACTGAATTTTCATTCATATTTCGTCCTTATTTTAGGGATCTAGCTTTAACCTGTGAATCAGGAATGGTCCTCGGGTTCCAGGATACATCCCCAAAGTTAGGATTTATAAAAACAAGAAGAAAAGGAATCTCATTTTCTCAACCAACAAGACAAATGAAGTGCTGAGAGAGGAGAGTGTATTTTCACTCTGACGTTGAATAAAGTTAAAGTCTATTTTAATGCAATAAGTTGAATTAGAAAAACCATAGTATTTGATCTCAACAGTAGTTACTATCTTCCTGATGCTTCTCTTGTCTGTATTTGCATCTTCTAGCACTCTATTAAAAAATCTACTCAAACTTTCTCAGTCATCCACCTAGCCAGTAAGAACATTCTTATACAAAAGAATAATTTTCTTTTATTTTCATAATATATTTGAAGATTAAGACTCGATGTGTAATTGTAAGTTTCTTTATGTATGTTTATTTGAACTGATAGAATTAGTATGCATGTACTATTTCATAAAAATAGGAATTGTTCTTGGTAGTAAGGGGAAATTTCCTAGGGTTAAATCATTTACCACCCCAGGTAAATGAACTTAATATTGGATCTCACATATAATCCTTGAAATGATCATGCTTTTCTAAATCAGTGCTAATTAATGAAAACCAAGCCCCTAGTTAAGGACAACTAAAACCATACTGAACCACCTATTTTTTACTGTTGTGTGTTCATTATGTTTTTATGAGGATAATGCATACAGCTATGATAGCATTGTGAGATAGTATGAAATTAAACCAACTCAGCGCTATATACCTATCTGCTCATCTCTCATTTCTTCTTCTTGTTATAGACCTGCTTCCTTTTTTCAGCAGCAAATCAATTTTTCTCCACTGAGTTCCTGAGCAGGAAAATATCTTATCTTCAGCTCTTAAACTGTCATGTTCTTGGAAAATAATGCTTAGAATGACTGCAGTTTCATCTCCATTTAAAACTTTAGAGAATACAAGTTTCCAGATATAGTCCAGTCATCTATGGCCAAGTCAATGGACAACTGCCTGGGTTTGCTTAAGAGAAATAAATCAAAAGCTTGCTGACTAGCAGAATGTCTAAAATATATTGACTAAATAGTAAAATTTAGGTAGGGTTGTATTAAATAATTGAGGGGATGAACAAATTTTCTTATTAACTATTGATAAAATTCTTAGCTAGAAGAGTTTCCATCCAAGATTTTGTTGCCTGGTTTACTTTCTCTTTTATATTAATTTTTTGTTACAATATATTTTGATTATGATTTTCCCCTTCCATATCCTCTATATCCTTCCTAACCCCCTCTCCAAAACAAGATTAAAAATTAAAATCAAAACAAACCAACAAAAATAATAACAACAATAAAAGACACTAAAAGTTCACAAATACAGCACAGAAGTAATAGAGTTCCCAGGCAAGTGCCACACCCAACAGTAGTTGGCCAACTCTTCCTTTTAAATAAATCTGTAACACAGGTTATAAGGAATCTGATGGATACTTCTCTTTATGGGCACACGCACACAAAAATACTTAAACGTTCATGAGCATACATGTACATGTGTGAATACAAACAAACAAATCTGTTGTACTTTTTAAATAGAATTTCCTCTCAAATTTTTTCATCACTTTTAGTTTGTATGTTACATGCCTTTATCTAAGTTTATAATTGATAAGGGTCATACAATTATCTTGATGGAAAGGGCTTTTAAACATTAGAGTGAACGAATGAAAATATTTATTCCTTATGACAGAAGAAAGTTCTTTAGAGGAGTTTGCCACCTTATTAATTTAGTGAGGAGTAAATGACATGTGCAGATTTTCCTGGAGATGGCTGTAGTTCCTGAATTTCATGGTGTCTTTCTTTGCATCTATAGATCTGACTCTTAAATATATGGTTTTAAATAACAACTGCAACTGCAACATCTAGAAAACACATTTTGCTGAATAGTTTCTTATATTTACATATTTTGCCTCAAAATCGTAGTATTTCTAACAGTATTTATAACAACATATTTCTGTTGTCAGTACTATAAGAGGTTATTTAACACAGAAATTAGGTTCCTCATAATAATTGTTTTAACATTTAGCATAAGATCTTTCACTGTATTTTCTAAAATTGTTACTGAATTTGACTGCCCTGTGTGACTAAAAATGAAGGATAATTAGTTTCATAAATCAGTAGCTATGCTATTTTAGAATTCATAAAATAATCACTACATTTACATATTAAAATAAAGGACCTTGGTCTAAAATAAAATGAAAATCTAGGAATCCACTGTTATAAGAAGCACCCATAGCTGGGCGTGTTGGTGTATTCTTTTAATCCCAGTAGAGGGAGGTGAATTTCTGTGAGCTCCTGGTCACCATAATATGCATGTACTGACAGGACAACCAGATACATGTAGAGAGACCTTGTCTCAAAAAGCCCTCCAACCCCAGCAAACAAACACATAAATAAATAAATAGATAAATAAATAAATGAATAAATAGAAAAAGAAGAATTACAGAGAAGTCAGACCACACATATTTTTGACCACTTTTTCTGCAAATGTGATTGAGATGAGGAAATGAAGTTTTTAGGATGAGTGCTGGTTGAAATGTTGATTCCTCTTGAAAAAGGTTCATTACTTCTAAAGTTATTTGTACCTGCAAAATATTTTGTTTTGCTGGGTCATTATTCAATACTAGAATCTTTTATGAGTAATTTTGTATAAGATATGAATTGTATGTAAGATATTATAGAAATAATCACATTTACATAACAATTGAAAGAATTTCACAGACCTTTTTATCATATATCTCGTCATCCATCTGTGCCATTTTTCTATGTATTTAGCTTATTGATTTAGACACAATATTGTGAGAAGATAGATTAAAGAAGCCATTGGGTATAGAGTGAAAAATACTTCTCAGATAATTTTATAAGACCATAAATATCACAAGGAGTCATTGCCTTTGTAGAATATATGACATCTAGTAACTTAATCTTTAGGATTATTACAGAAACATGTCCTTCTCCCTCACATGTTGCTTTAATGCATTAACCTGTGATCAAATTAGTGTAAATTCTCTGAGAATAAACTTCTTAATGCACCCTCATTTCTTATACTCTCCCTGGTACACCTTTCAACATCTCACTTTTTACTTATTGATTTTATTCATTTTTATCATGCATATCATCTGTATATTCTTGGATATAACATGCTGCATGCATTCACAATGCCCAGCAAAATAATTTGAAAGGCATTTCAATGAATTAAGAAATAAATATGAATGTACTTCCCTGACTTATGTAACATGTGCCTCTAGTGGACATATGGATAAGCATTTTAAGAATTACTATTGTTCTGTGATGAGTCAGGCCTTTGCCTCAGTAGACGATCTAGGGTTTGGCTTCTGTCTGATAAGTAGCTGCCTAGTGAAAAATAAACCATGATACTATATGTTACCAGGAGCATGAAGACTAATGCAGAAATATGGTCAAGATCTATATGGCAGATGCCAAGTCAACCACTCATGCACTCCTGCAACCTCCAAACCTAGGCTGAGGCTATGATCAGGTCTTGGAGATTTGTATAATGAACAGCTGTGTGGAAGAACCTCTAGAAAAGGTAGTAAAACCTTTATCTTCAGGAAAAGTTACTGATAATAAAATGCCAAAACATTTGACAAAAAAATTTATTGTGTACTGGTGCCAGAACTAGAGCCAAATCCTGAAGCTGACTATGGAAACTTTAATTTGAAGCTATATTAGAGAATATATACTTGCCATGAAAAGAATTTTGATAAAATTGAGGTTTCAGCAGTAAACTGTGGTAATCAGAATTTCCAAAGAAATAGGAACCACAGGATTGAAAATCAATAGATGATTATAGGATGCTTTGTGTAGAGAAACATGGCTGCTCTAGCAAAGGATCACATTGAAAAGCCTATGTGATAGCCAAGAAGGTATCAAATCCAAGTGTCTGCATGAAGGGATCTCTTCTAAGCATCTATATGAAGGGATCACATTCAGAGAATTGGGTAGTCTGGATGTAATGTAGAAAAATGTTAGTACATACCTTTATTCCCAATATGCAGAAGGCAGTGGTGGCACAGCACTTTGGAGACAGGAAACAGAGCTCAGAATGAGTCAGTGTCAGAAAAGAAGTGCATCTGAGATGAGAGAGAAGGGCAGGCAAAATCACAGGAAGAGTTAGCAGAGTGAGTCAGGGTGAGGACATGCCCAACTCTCAGGATAGACAAGCAGTCTCTCAGCTTAAAGAGGCAGTAAAGAGGCAATATAAATATAAGACATAGGAGCAGTCTGAGGAGTCTAAGGCACAGAAGCACTTTGGCAGAAGACGTCAGAATCAGGTGGGAAGAGTGAGTCAGCTTGAAACCAAGTGGAGCAATTCGGTCTTAGGGAGTCAGAGAACCAACCAGAGTTAGCCAGAGTCAGAAGAGTTCAGTCAGAAAGAGTCATCTGGCTGAGATGAGTCTGAACCAGTTAAGATGGAGAATTCGAGCCAGAACAGTGGGTGAGTTGAACCCAAAGAGTCAGTTGAGTTCAGTACAGCTCTGAGTTCAGAGGAGCTTGAAAGAGTGGCTCAGTCAGCAGTAAGTCTAAGAAGCTTAAATGTTTTAGATTAAGTGGAGACTATGGCTTAAGCCTTCCAGGTCTAGGTTTAAGATAAGATTGCATGGAGGCAGAAATATTCCACAGCTCCAGGACTAGGACAGCTGCTTGAATTAGCCAAAGAATAAACCATCTTTGAACCTACATCTACATCTACAACCTTGCTTGTATAGAACAGGGATATGGACAAATTTATTTTTAAAGAATTGGCTTACATGATGATGAAGGCTAAGAAGTTGACAATTTACAGCTGGGTAACTGGAGATTTAGCCACACAAATGCTTTCATACTTAGAGCAGGCTGACATAAGATCATAGGAAACTGATTCTTCATTCCAAGTATTGAGGCCAGGGGAGGAGGCAATTCCCCAAGTCAGGCAGAAAGACAGAGTTTCAGGTTCATGACAGGACTTCAACTCTTTTGTTTTACCCTCAGTGCACAAATGTGCACAAAAGTACATGTGTACATATTCATTAGGGATCCATATCTATTTTACTGAGCCTACTGATTCAAATACTAATCTCCTCCAGAAGTATTCTCAAAGACGCAATGATGTATGCCAATTTGCTAGGAGTCTCATGCCCTTGAACAATTTTCTCAGCCTGGACAATAGCTAATTCTGTGCCACTTCAAGTTATAATTGAGGTACTTTTTCTATTTCTGTTTGATTTATTTTTTAAAAAATGACTGAAATGAGCATTATTCCTTACCTTTCATTTACAGGTCAATATCTTAATCTCAGATGACTGAGTAAATTCTAAAACCAAGGTCATGAATACAATATTTTCCAAAGATGAAGATTTCTAAATCCATGCTAGTTTTCCTTTAGGAAACTACTTCAATATTAGCAACAAGCATGGTAATATTTAAAGAGTTTTTTACTTGCAAGATGTATTTCTACAGATTATGTTGCATCTAATATTATATATAGCATATACATATATGTGTCATATGGGATAACATTTTAGATATATATATATATATATATATATATACCATAACAGTATGTTTAACAATTTAACCCTGTTATAACAGTGATCATTTTATGATTTCATTTATTTTCTCAGGAGTAAAATTCAATTTTATATTGGAAATTATATTAAGGCAATGCTCATGAATATATAACTATATCTGCTTGTATATACATATTATTCATACATCTTTTCTGAAATAGTTTTGGGTAGCATATAAAGTATGCAGTGATATACAGGGAAAATGGAAGCATAGAAATGGCAAAAGGTAAATCTTTTATAACATTTAGCACAGTAATTGTACATTTTATTTTCTTAACAGCCAATGCAATTAATGATATGTGTATTTCACAGGTATAGATATCTAAGAGTTTAACATAAGTGTATATAATATAGGACCTAGCTTGCATTGGCAGTAAGACAGAAGTAGGTGGCCATTTGTTGGGTAATACTGCTCAACAATGTCATGTCTGTTCTTTAACATATGATGGTTAAACTTCATTATGAACTTTGATTCAGAATCCCCATGAAAGCATATCCCTAGATGAGTTTATGAATGTGTTTCCAGAATGCTTTAGCTGAAGGAGGATAGTCACTTTAACTGTGGACAGCACAATTCCAGTGGGTTGAGATTCTGAACTGAATAAATGGAAATATAAGTGGAACTCAAGCATCCATCCTCTTTGCTTCCTGACCTTGATACAATATGAGCAGCTAACTGATACTCCTGCCACCATACCTTCTGTCTTAGTTAGTTAAGGTTTCCACAGCATACTCTATCACTGATGGAAGTCAGGCCAGGAACTCAAGGATGGTGGAAATTGATGTAGAGGGCACTGTAAATGCTGGATTACTAGCTGACTCATTATGACTTTCTCAGCTTGCTTTCTTATAGCACCCAGGACCAAGGGTCTAAGGGTAGCCCTGCCCTCCTCAGTAAGCTCTCTCACATAAATCAAGAAAATGTAACATGGGCTCGCTCACAAGCCAATTTGGTGGAGGCATTTACTTAGTTGAGGCTCTCTTTTTCAAGATGTCAAGTTGACACTAAAGTAGCCAACATAACTTCCCTGACATAATGAAACATAGCTTCAGGCGCTGAACCATAGTAAAGCTTCCTTTCTTAAGTTAGATCTGTCAGATATTTTGGCAGAGCAGCAAGAAAAGCAGTTAATATGCCATACGACATAAGATTAAAATGAAATATTCTGACACCTATTCATCAATGAGCACAAACACAGTGTTTGAACTGTGCAATTACCTTATTTTTCAAAAGCACATGTCAATACATTGAGAATGACAGGCCTCAAAGCACATTTGGTAGAATGTCAGTTATGACGGATACTTGTTGGGAAATTGTCTACATAGTGTAAGGAAGAGTAGTTAGTCAAAGCTAACTTAGCATGGGTAGCTAGTTCTATTTTCTCACAATGCTGATATGCTCTTATTTATTTAAAATGCTAACTGGAACCAACGTTAGTAAATATGTACTGAATTATAAAATATGTGTGTTATTGATAGAAGGCCTCTGAGAGAAAAGTCCAAGTCTAAAAGGAAATAAATGATTACAACTTCTTAGAAGAAACACAAACCCTGTCATGGGTACTTTTCCTATACAAGTAACCTTTTGTACAATGAACCCAAACCTAGATCAAAGATTATCCTGTCATTCTTACCTATCTTGCATTGTCTGAAGTATTCTAAGGTAAAAGCTTAACTGTATGTGAATTCCAACATGTTTGGAAGTATTTTGAAATACTTCCCATATTCAGCACATATTTCACACATTTGTGTGAAAATGAAAGGGACTAATATTTTATTTAATAAATGGTATGTCTTTCTCCTTTTATCAAACATAGATTCTTTTCTCATGCAATATAGTATAAATACATTTTTCCTTCCCTCTACTCCTCCCAGTTTCTCCCTATCTCCTCTTCCATTATAATCTACTCTTTCTGTCTTTATTGAAAAAAAGAGGCTTCTAGGAGACAACAACAAAATAAAATAAAATAAAATAAAATAAAATAAAACAAAATAAAATAAAATAAGATAAAACAAAAACCATCATGTTGAAGTTGGATGAGATAAGCCAACAGAAAAATAAAAGAGCCCCAAGAGAAGGCACATGAATCAGAGACCCACTTGTTCACACACTAAAAAGTCCCATAGTAGCACTAAACTAGAAGATATACAATATATGCAGAGGACCTAGTACAGATCCATGTAGACCTTTTAAACACTGCTTCACTTTCTGTGAGCTGATACGAGTTTTGCTCAGTTGTTTGAGAGGACCTTGTTCTCCTGGTGTCCTAAGTCCCTCTTTCATCCTCCATTCCTTCTGCTTCTCCTCCTGCCAGGTTCTCTGAAGGGAGGAATTTAATGGAGACATCCCATTTACAGCTGTATGTTCTAAGATCTCTTTCTTTCTCCATACAATTTTGCTGTGTGTCTCTGTATTTCTCCCATCTGCTAGAGTAGAAAATGTCTCTAATGGATGAATAAGGTACTGCTCTATGAGTATAGAAGAATAACATTGGAAGTCATTTTATTTTTTTTTAATTTTTATTTGGTTTTACCTTAGGTCTCTGAGCTATATAGACTCTGATCTGATTCTTAGTGACCTAAGCAGTGTCAGGTATGGGTTACATCCCTTGGATTGGGCCTTAAGTCAAATAAGACATCAGTGGGTTATTCCCACATGGTTAGTGC
The DNA here is from genome assembly GCA_026225945.1 of Cricetomys ansorgei. NCBI lineage: Eukaryota > Metazoa > Chordata > Mammalia > Rodentia > Nesomyidae > Cricetomys > Cricetomys ansorgei. The sequence continues at coordinate 1,950,548 of JAMJFZ010002863.1, read as the reverse complement.
TACCATTGCCCTAGCATATTTTGAAGTTAGGACAGATGCCAATCAAAGATTTTGTTGTTGGGTTGATGGATCTTTACTCTTTTCGTAGTTTGCAGAATGCCTTTCTGTGTCATAAAAACTGTAACATGGGATTGAAGTTTCTATGTAGACCCCAACTTGACCTCTCCAAGCTAAATTAATTGTGTGAGTGCTGTCTTCAGCAATGGGACCTTGCTGTCAGTTTATGGAGAGCAATCTATTATCTTGGCAACAGTCTGTGTTGTTGGGGTATTTCCATGTGACCATTTCAACCAACAATTTAATTGGATGATACCCAGTCCAGCAACTGGAAGCTTTATTTAATGAGAAGATATGGCTGGCAGAGGTTCCATCACCCTCATTATTTGAGTATTTCATAAGATTAGTCTCCATGGCACTAAGTTTCCATATTGCCACTCAAATGATCTTCAATTATAGCTGCTTCTCTCCATATTACTTCCCTCAATCTAATCTCTCCCCCTTTCCACCTGATCTTCCTGTTATCATCTCCGCTGATCTAGTACACCCATAAAGTCTATTCTATTCTCCCCTCGCACAGGTGATCCATGCTGCATAGTCCCTTCCTCTGTGCCTAACCTTTCTGAGTCTACTGGATTGTAACTTCTTTATCATTTAAGAAATGGTATGCTTTTGACCATCAAGCCATCAACACTTGAAACACTTTAGTATTCCATTCTTGCTTCATCAATTTCAATAATTTTCTAAGGAGACATTGTTGTCATTCTTTGGATGTTATTTTTCACCAGAGCCTGTTCTTGAAACTTTAATCAGCATTCTTTACTCAGATGCAGCTTCAACTTTAAGGTATAAATATCCTTGGAGGATACACAAAAAAGATGGATTGTATCTACCCCAGAAGAAAACAATTAACAGTCTGAACACTTGACTCTTTTTCTATGCCTAAATATATTAATACACTCCTCAACTCTTACTGAGTTTGTATTCTGTTGTGACACATTTTCATATCAATTAGAATTGTTATGTGAGGATATTTCTCTGATACTACTAAATTGTGGCATTGTAACCATTATTTGGATTATCTCTGATGATTAAAATTTTAATGAAAGTATTTGACTCCACTAAATGTAAAATGTAAAGGAAATTAGTAAAAGTAGAAAAGTAAAGTAAAAAAGTAAAGTAAATGTAAATATAAAATGTAAAATGTAAAGTCTCATTCATATATTGAAACTTGATATGTTCCGTGTTGTACTTCTTAAACACTTACTAGTACAACAGTAGATTTATGGGACCCTGATATTTCATCTTTTGAACAATTATACTCAGTTTTCTTTCTGAGTCCTCTGAGAGTTTAACAGTAAGTATAAACCAGTGGAATGATTTTCTCAAGTTTGTACAATTTGTTCTGAAAGAATATCTCTCACAAAGGTTACCTGTTTCCTATTCTGATTGACCTAATAACCTTGCTAAAACTGAGGACTTAGTGTTTGTTAGGCTAAAATTTACTGAAAGCAACCTGAATTTTAATTCAGTCATGGGATCTCATTCATTGATAGTTGGTACAGCCATGATCCATGAAGATAGCAGAAGTTTTGAAGTCAGCACAACTGTTTGACAAAGTCTAGCAAAAGCTGAGCCAATGCTGCATGCTGTCATGCTATCCCTCAGTCTTGATTCTGATCTCTGTGTGGTTACATTAGGGAACTCATCATACTGTGATTCATTTATGTTTTCACCTGAGAAAATTATTTCTGAGTCTCTGTAGGAAAGTCTTAAGGATTACAGCCTCCCTGCTTTCAGGGAATCATTCAGGAATCTTCTTTAAGCCTTGGGGATTGTGATAAGCACAAAAAAAACGCTAGGAATTTCCTTTATGACATTATGGATGAAGGACTTTTCTGCATTTGTCCCTGAACAAACTCAGGACTGAGTCAATTAGAGCAATATAACTTGAGAATAGCTGATTTATCTGAAGCAATCAGGGCATTGTTTACTTTGAGAAAAGCTAATGATCCCAGCCAGCCAGGAAAAGTGGCACACTCCTACATATGTTCAGAGTTTCTTGGATATGTAGATTATGAGATGGGGAGCCATATGTTATATGCCCCCAGAGGGGGAAAAGCTTAGTAACTAAGTTTTTTATAGAGATTTTTATAGAGATCATAAAAACAAGTTAACTGCAGAAGCTTTTTCATCTTAGAAAGCTAACTTATAAGTTATTGTAAACCAACAAAATTTTATACATGGTTCAAGCCATGGGAGCTTAACTAAACTGGCTCAGATATTTACAAAATGATATGATTTATATCCCTTTGGAAGCCATGCGTATGGCTTTGTCCTGTGAAGTCTGTATAATAACACTGACTAGCCATCAGTCAGAACCAGTAGTCAGAGCTGCAGTCTGAGCTGCAAGAAATAATGCCAGCCTCGGGTTCAGACTCATCCACCTATTGCCTATTCCTTACCTCCTTTCTGAAAGATTTGTATTGCTGGGGCTGGTTCCAGGCAGTTAGTGTATATGAAAACTTTCATTTTAAGGCTTCATTTTATTCCTAAAATTTATTTTTATTAATGGTTTTATTTTAATTAAAATACGATTATGTGGCCATTTGGGTTTCATTTATTGTGAATCGTCTGTTTATATCTGTACTCCACATTTAACTGGACTTTTTGTGTTTTTCATATCTACTTTCTTGAGTTCTTTATATATCTCTTGGATCTTAGTCCTCTATTGGATGTGAGGTTGATAAAAATCTTTTCTGATTTTGTAGACTGCCACTTTGACTGAATGACAATATACTTTGCCTTACAGAAGCATTTCTGTTTCATGAGGTACCATTTATTAGTTGTTGAACTTCGTGTCTGTGTTATTGGTGTTCTGTTCAAGAAGTCGCCTGTGTCAATGCTTTCAAGGACATTTCCCACTTTCTCTTCTATCAGGTTCAGTGCATCTGGTTTTATATTTGATCCGTTTTGAGTTGAATTTGTAAAGGATGATAAACATGAATCTATTTGCATTCTTCGACATGCAGACATTCAGTTTGAAAATCACCATTTTGTAGAAGAAAACTGGACCTTCCACTGGACAGAACAAGGCCTGAGACTCATGTGGACATACACAGAGAAAGACCTGCCTGGGCATGCCAAGAGACAGACCTACCCGGACACACCCAGGGAGCAGCAGCTGCAGTCTGGCAGCCAATGGGATGCTGGGCTGGGTGGAAGGTATAATAGATTTCCCCCCTGTAATAAACTGAGTCTGCCTTTTGCCTCTCACCTGATTCCTGGAGCCTGTGTGTCTTGGTTCCATGCCAACTCTACCCCCTCTCTTGAAGGGTCCCGTGGATGGGTACAAGCAACACCATTTGCTTTTTTTTCCCCAATGTGTACCTCTGGCTACTTTATCAAAGTCAGGTGTCCATATGTATGTGAATTTATGTCTGGGATTTCAATTAGATTTCATTGATCAAGATGTCTGATTTTTAAGCCAATACCATGTGGTTTTTATTACAATAGCTCTGTAGTATAACTTAAAATTGGGAATGGTGAGCCCTACAACAATTCTTTTGTTTTTCAGGATATTTTTAGCTATCCTGATTTTTTTTCATATAAAGTTGAAGTTGAAAATTGTCTGTCCAAGTTCTATGAAGAATTGTGTTGGAATTTTAATGGATATTGTACAGAATCTATAGATTGATTTTGGCCAATTTTACTCTGCTAATCCTACTGATCCTTGAGCATGGGAGTTCTTTCCATCTACTGATGTCTTCTTCAAATTCTTTCTTCAAGGACTTGAAGATTTTATTATATAAGCTATTACCATGCTTGGTTAGAGTTACCTCAAAATATTTTATATTATTTGAGGCTATTATGCAAGGTATTGTTTCTTTGATTTCTTTCTCATTCCATTTGTCATTTGAATAGAGGAGGGCTATTGATTTTTGTGAGTTAATTTTGTATACATCTACTTACCTGAAGGTGTATACCAGTTGTAGAAAATTTGTGTGTATATGTTTCTACTTACCTGAAGGTGTATACCAGTTGTAGAAATTCACCAGTGGAATTTTTAAGGTTACTTATGTATACTATCATATCATGTACAAATAAAGATATTTTGACTTATTGTTTTCTAATTTGTATATACTTTATCTCATTTTGTTATTTTATTGCTCTAGCTACAACTTCATATACTACATTTAATAGGTATGAAGAGAATGGACAACCTTGTCTTCTCCCTGATTTTAGTGGAATTCATTTGAATTCCTCTTCATTTAATTTGATACTGGCTATAGGCTTGCTAAAAATTGACTTTATTATGTTTAGGTATGTCCCTTGTATCTCTAATCTCTCCAGGACTTTAATCATGAAGTAGTATTGAATATTGTCAAAGGCCCTTTCTGCATCTAATGAGATGATCATATGGTTTTTGTCTTTTAGTTTGTTTATATGGTGATGTTTTCATATTGAACTATCCCTACATCTCTGGGATGAAGTCTCCTTGATGATGGTGGATGGTGGATATTAATTTTTGGGTGTTTTCTTGGATTTTTTTAATCTATATTCATCTGAGAAATTGTTCTACAATTCTCTTTCTTTGTTAGGTCTTTATGTGGTTCGGATATCAGGGTAACTGTGGCCTCATAAAATGAATTTGACAATGTTCCTTCTGTTTCTATTTTGTAGAATAATTTCAGGAGAGTTGGTGTTAACTCTTTTTAGAAAGTGGTAGAATTCTATGCTAAAACCATTTGGCTCTGGACTTTTTTGTTTGGGAGATTTTAATGACTGCTTCTAATTCACTGGGGGTTATAGGTCTGTATACATTTCTTATCTGATATTGATTTAACTTTGGTAAGTGGTATCTATGGAGAAAATTATTCATTTCTTTTAGATTTTTCAACTTGGTGGAATAAAGATTTTTAAAGTATGTCTTTATGATTCTATGGGTTTCCTCAGTGTCTTTTGCTATGTCCTGCTCTTTGTTTCCAATTTTGTTAATTAAGATATTTTTCAGTTAGTTTGGATAAGAGTTTGTTTTATTGATTTTCTCAAAGGACATACTCTTTGTTTCATCGATTCTTTATATTGTTCTCTTGGTTTCTCTTTATTAATTTCAACCCTGGATTTGATTATTTCTTGGCATCTACTTCTCTTTGGTGTGATTACTTCGTTTTTCTAGAGGTTTTAGAGGTTTTAGGTATGTTGTTAAGATGCTTGTATGAGTTCTATCCAGGTTTTTTTTTTCTTTTTTATGCAAGTGCTTAGTGCTATGAACTTGACTCCTAGAATTGCTTTCATTGAGTTGCATTAGCTTGGGTATGGTGTATACTTACTTTTAATGAATTCTAAAAAGTTGTTACTTTCTTTATTTCTGTCATGATCCAGTAAGTCATTCAGTAGAGAGTTATTCAGTTTCCATGAGTATGTAAGTTTTCTTTTGCTTCTGTTCTTGTTGATATCTTGCTTTATTCCATAGCAGTCTCATAGGATGTAAGGAGTTATTTCAATGTTCTTTTGTATCCTGAGACTTTCTTTGTGTCTAAATATGTGGTAAATTTTGGAGAGAGTTCTGTGAGGTGCAGAAGAGAAGTTATATTCTTTTATGTTTGGGTGAAATATTCTGTAAATATTTGTTAGGTCCATTTGGTTTATAATGCTCATTAGGTCAGCATTTCTGTTTAGTTCTTGGCTAGGTCACCTATCCATTTGTCAGATTGGGATATTGAAGTCTCCCACTATCAGTGTGTGAGGGTTAAAATGTGATTTTATCTAATGTTGTTTCTTTTACAAACTTGGATGCACTTGTGTTTTGGGCATAAATGTTTAGAATTGAAATGTCATCTTGGTGGATTTTCCTTAGAAAAATATGTAGCATTCTTCCCCTTTCTTATTAGTTTTGACTTGAAGTCAATTAAGTTAGATATTAAAATGGATAAGCCAGCTTACTTTTAAGCCCATTTTCTTAGAATATCTTTTTCCAAGCTTTTACCCTGTGGTAATGCCTATCCATGATGCTGAGGTATATTTCTTGAATGTATCAGAAAGACAGAACATGTTTTTGTATCCATTTTTTATTCTGTACTTTTTATTGGGAAATTGAGGCCATTGATATTGATAGATATTGGTGATGAACATTTGTTGATTCCTGTTATTTCATTGTTGTTGTTGGTGGTGGTATGTTATGTGTGTTTTTCTGTGTCATGTGTACATGTGTGTATTTCTCTTCTTTTAATTTTTCTTGCACGTTACTATTTATTCCCTTTGTTTTCATGGATGTAGTTTGCCTCCTTAGGTTGGAGTTTTCCTTCTAGAACCTTCTGTGGGCTGGATTGGTAGATAGATATTGTTTAAATTTGGCTTTATCATAAAATCTCCCTGTTTTGTTTTTGTTTTTGTTGTTTTTGATATTTTGAGATAAGCTTTCTCTATTGTAATCCAAGAACTCACTCTGAAGACCAGACTCACCAGATCACTCACAGTGATCTACCTCCCAAGTGCTGGGATTAAAGGCATGCACCACCACTGGCTAGCTGAAATATCTCAATTTATTCATCAATGATGATTGAAAAGTTTTCTAGGTATAATGTTTTGGAATGGCCCTTGTGGTCTCATATGGCCTATAGGACATCTATTCTTGGCCCTCTGCTTTTTAGAGTGAGTGTCCATTGAGTTGTGGGGTATAATTCTAATAGGTCTGCCTTTATATTTTATTTGGTCTTTTTCTCCTGTAGCTTTTATGTTGTTATTTGTTCTTTTTACCTTGCAACTTTTAATATTCTTTCTTTGCTCTGTATGTTTAACATTTTATTATGTGCAGAAGAACATTGGTTTCTGGTGCAATTTATTTGGTATTCTGTATACTTCTTGAATCTTTACAGGCATCTCCTTCATTATGTAAGATAATTTTCATGTGTAATTTTTAAAAAAAATTTTCTGAACCTTTGAGCTGGTTTGGTCTTTTCATAGTGTGCCAGATTTCCTGGATGCTTTATGTCAGGAAATTTTTAGATCTAATATTTTCTTTGACAGATATACCCATTTCTTCTATCATATCTTCAATTCATGAAATTTTCTCTTCTATCTCTTGTATTCCGTTATTGTCTGCCTCTGTGGTTCTTGTTCAAAATCCTAAACTTTTCATTTCCAGAATTCTCTGGTTCAGTTTTCTTTATTGATTCTATTTCCATCTTCAGGTCTAGAACAGCGTTATTTATTACCTTAAATTATTTGTTTGTGTTTTTTTTTATTTCTTTAAGAGATTTATTAATTTCTTCTTCAAAGATATATATCACCTTCATGAAGGCAGTTTTAAGGTCTTTTTCTTGTGTTTCTACTACATTATACTATTCAGGGCCTGTTGTGGTAGGATAGCTGAGCTCTAGTGGCAACATATTGTTCTGGTTGTTACTTATGTTTTTCCACTGGTGTATGTGCATCTGGGATTTGGTTGATTTTGTCTTCATTGGGTAGGTGTATTGTTTCTTGGTTTCTGTTTTATTTCTGAATATTTGGATAGTGTGATGCCTGTGTGTTTTCCTGTTTCTCTGTACCTTCTCAGCTAGTGTGTTCCCAGTGCATGCCGGCTATTATTGGAGGCTGGGTAACTGGGAAGAGTTTGGGAAATGAAGGTTCAAGGAGAAGAATTTTGTGATCAGTTGAGAATGGAGTCAAAGGGCAAAGGGAGACGATAACGTGTTTTCTGCTACAGAGTTGGGTATCATACTAGGGGATTTGATATGGGGAAAAGGAGAGGTGTAGATCTGCTGTTTCTCTGACTGCAACAGTCCTTGGTTTAGGAAGTAGTGTATCCTGGGTTTGGAGTCTGGGACAAAGCAGTGAATTGGGCAAGGTAGATTAGAAAGGAAAGAACTGTGGGACCCACAAGATTTGGAGGGAGGGCAAGGAAGACAGCCACAGGTATTGTACTGTAGAGCTTGGAATAAGACTAGGTATAGAAGAATACTTAATACTTTAATCCAGCAGCATGTCTGCTCTAGGATAAAAAAGAATGTTAGTACACAACTTTAATTCAAATATTCAGAAAGCAATGATGGCATATACCTTTAATCCTAGATGCAGAAGGCAGTGGTGGTACATGCCTGTAATCCCAGAACTTAGGAGACAAGAAGCAGAGCTCAGAAGGAGTCAGTGTCAGATAGGAAGTGATGTCTGAGATGACTCAGAGTGAAGGGTAGGCAAAGTGATAAATCAGAGGAAGAGTTAACAGAGTAAGGACATACCCAACTCTAATGATATAAAAGTAGGCTCTCATCTCAGAGAGACAAAGTTCAAAGAAGCAGAGAGAGGACAAGATACAGCAACAATGAAGCAGACTGACTGAGGATAAGGTAGAGAATCAGAGTGGCTTCCTGAGGCAGTATGGAACAGTGAGTGCTCAGGAAGGGACACAGAGGCAAAGAAAAGAGTCTGAGGCAGAGATACAGAGGCAGTGCAGCAGGGAAGTGAGCCAGTTTGAATCTAAGAAGAACTGTTCAGTCTGTGGCAGTCATACAATCATACAGAATCTCACAAAGTCAAAAGACTTGGGTCAGAAACAGTCAGACAGCTCAGAAGAAGCCAGTCAGCTTAGAGAAGAATTTGAGCCAAAACAGCAAGTGAGTTGAACCAGAAGAGTCAGAGTTCAGAAAGTGCTAGTCAGAGTGGCTCAGTCAGCAGTAGGCTTCAGAGGCTGAGGCTGAAGCCTTCTAGATCTTGACTATCAGCTTAAAGATTCTAGATTATATAGAGGCTGCAACCTTCCAGTTCTAGGTGTAAGATTAGATTGTATGGAGGTGGAAACACTCCAGGGCTCTGGGGCTAGGACCAATGATTGAAATAGGAAAATAATGAGCCACCTTTGAACATGCATCAACATCTACAACTGGGCAATTGTATTTGGAGGGGTGGAGGGAGTGGTGAAAGTTTTCAGTTGTCTTACCTGTTTTGCTGGTCCTGTTCAGCTGATATTCACAGTGAATAATTACTGATGTTTGAGGCTGTTATATTCAGATAATTTATAGGAAGAAAGGTCTTTGTGACCTTAAAAAAGATCTTTGTGATCTATTTAGGATAAAGTCAGAGGGGAAATGGAGACTCCTGTAGATTATCTGCTACAGAGCTTGAAATGAGACTGGAGCATTGCATCTGGGGGAGAAGAAGGAGATATTTTCTTAATTTATATCAAAAGGATAGTTTTGTAGTATATTTTAGCATTTTATAAGCATTGGGGTCAGACATGCTTGACTTTGCTTCAGAATTTTATTTAGTCTTATAAACACATATTGAAATTTAATACATGTACAAATCTCCTGGGGCCATTGATACACAGTTTAGGATTTATCGTACCTGGCAAGAGGGATGAATCTTATAAGTGTTATCATAATAACACTGTTCATTTTTGTATAACAAATATCTAACAGATGGCAATTTCTAGAAGTATGTTCTCCAATTCTGGCATATACAATTACATGCCCATTCAAAATATAAATTTACATTCATTTATATTGATTTTATTAATCAATTAATTAATTGATTAAATCAATTAATCAATTAAGACCTTCCAGATATTTGTATAGGTATTTACAGTTAATCTTCTCTGGGATTTAAAATATAAGTGAAAATCAATTATTAGATTTTATCTTGTAAATTTCAGCATTTTAAAACTCATATTCTCTAACTTTTACTATAATGCGATGCAGAATAAAGTGTTATATTTCATGTTTTTTGTGAATTATGAAGTTCAATAGTATAAGATGCTCTACAATATTTCCTATAATTTTCTCTTCCACATATACGGACAATATGATGGTTATTTTTAGCTTTATTTTTGTAGGAATTTGCCATGTATTGTCTTGTAATTTCTTTTAATTATATTTAAGTTGCTATATGTGACTAGACAACATAAAATTCATATATATATATGAATATATATATACTTTATATATATATATACTTTATAACATTTAGGTTTAGTGATATATATAATATTTTGCGTGCATATGAGTGTGCTTCCTTTCTTATTTCTGATTAACATATGAATGTCCATTTTATAAAGGAAGTAGTTATATTGGAAAAATAAAGCAGAAAATGTCAACGGAGAAAATTATATATACATATGAATACACATATATGATTGTTATAAAATTGTGTTGTGGTGGTGAAGCTCATGATAAAATACATTAAGGGAGAAAAGAATAATTTATTTTCATACATTGTTTCAGGAATTTTAATCTATGGTCAGCTGGCCCTATTGATTTTAGGCTTGTGGCAAGGCAGAAAATTCATGGTAGAATGGCATGATGTATGAAAGCTGCTCACCTCATAAAAACAAGGAATCAGAGAAAGAGTAGAAGGGACCAGGAACAAGGCATAGCCTTCAAAAACAAGATTCTACTGATGTATTTTCTCTACCCAGGCTGCATCTCTCACTTTCCATGGCATATCATGCATGTCATCAAATTGTGAGGTTAGAACAAATACAAGTCAATTGCTTCCCAACCATGCTGTCTCCATCTATCACTTTGTAGACCAGGCTCTCAACACATGTGTATGGGGAGAGAGATACATTTTATATTAAAACAATAACAAAGGTAATACCAATTATGTTAGAAAATTATTAGTAAAAAATTATCATGAATATCATCCAGAATATCAGCAATGTAGGCTAATTGTTCTTTTAATTTTTAATTGTAAAAAATGTATAATGCCTATGCTATTACACTCATATATAATTATTCTTATCCTTACTTATTGTGAGGATTGACATTAATGATTTCAATGCTGCATCATAGCATGGAGAACAATGATTGATACGTATGATGTTTAATGAGTAAAAATGAATTTTTTTCATTTACTTAGGAAGTTAGCATTTTTAAATGAGAATAGTACATACTTGTTGTAAACAAAAGTAGAAAATGCCTTGACAGAGTAAGATACCTTACAATAACAATGCTTCAGGTTACAATTGTTATGTGAAACTTGTTTATGCATATCATTTTTTAAATTGTATATTTCATATGAAAAGTTTTGTTCATGAATATTTATGTTATACTTTTGAAAATTGTTTCCTTCTCTACATGGCATTACATTGCAAAGATATAACCCAAATTTTCTAACAATTCCAACATCTTTATAGTGCAAGTGAACAAATCCCTGAACTCAGGAAAGTTAGATAATCACTTTGTCATTAAGCTATACCTGTAGCCATTGCAATCACTGTAATTTCCTTTTATTTCTACTATTTTGGTTTTAAAGAAATAAAATAATTAACAGTATAAGAAAACTTACTTTTCCTATGAGGAATCAAGTGAAAAAATGCCATCAGAGCATGTGTAAACAGGAATGAGTGATGTAATTCATTAGTCATATTTTAACCCCTGTACATGTGAAAGGACACAGATAAAATCCTAAAAAATCATCATGTGACTGAAGAAGAAAGAGACTAGAAATCGAATAACTCAAAAATTTCTTCCTTTCTTTGCTATCCTTTGCTATCCTGTCCATACATCATAATTTTCAAGAAATACCAGAATAGAAATAGTAAAGAAAGAAGCCTGGGTAATAGTCTGGAACTGGTTTCCCTGGAAAAAAGTGAAGTAAAAAATATTGGATAATGAATTTGAAGGAGTCAATAGAAAGTAGTTGACAGCAATTTTTTTTCTTTTTTTTTCTTTTCACAATTAACATTCACTATTTTTTGTCATTAAGTTATTCAGTTGAAGGAATTCTCAGAGAAAGAACCTGGCAGAATTATCCTAGTTCTGGGATATTTCTTCTTAAAACTCAGGCTATAAAATTAACTACAATAAATATAAAATGACAATAAAGATTTAGAATAAAGATTCCTAGAACACTGTCTGAGATCCACAGTCACTAATTTTGTGGCTGATTACAATCTTAATTTGAAAGTGATAACCTCACAGTGGATAGCCTCCAGAGCATCACAGCTCATGCCAGAAGAACTAGGTAGGCCTCTTTCCTGTAGAACACTTGATTCTGTTCCCACAACCCTTTCCTCTGTAGCTACTTCCACCTCGCCTGTCAATCCAGCCCCCAAAACCTGCAGATAGCCCGTAACACCATCACAGCCCACACCATCAGAAGAACCAGGTAGGTTCCACACTCCACCTGCAAAACACTTGATGGTGTTTCCATTTCTCACCCCTCTGCAGATGCTCCCCCATCTCCTCCAGTTTTGCCAAGCCAGCTGCCAACACCAACAGATAGCTCCCACTGCCATCACAGCCCATGCAGTGGGGAGAACCAGCAGAGGCTGTGCTAGCCAGCCAGAAGAAAAGCACAGGCCAAATCAGCAAAGTAGAAGAACAGTCACATAGTACAAACCCTTACTCAGACAGAAATTCCCTGTTGGACCAGAGGCCAAGTTTGCCATCAGAGCTCCAGCACCCAACTTGGGTAGAGACCCCTGCTCAATATGAGGCCACAAAGAACAGAAGACCAAAGAGGAAAAGAAACCAAGGAACAAAACACTCACTCAATAAAGAAAATCCCAGGAATTCAGCACCAAAATCTATAATCACCTCAAACTCAGAAGCCTAAACACTAGTGTAAGAACACAATCAGTAGCAACCAGAGCAATAAGTCACCACCAAAGCCCAACTATCCTACTACAACAAGACCTGAATGCTCCTACAAAGTTGAGACACAAGAAAAAGATCTTCAAACCAACCTTTTCCCTCAAAGAAGTCAACAAAAAGACACAGAAACAATATGAGTAATTGAGTAAATTTATTTAAAACAAACCAGGAAAACAGAATTAGAAGAAATGAATAAATCCCTTAAAGAAACCCAAGAATAATAAGCAAACAATTGAAGGAAAACAAAACTATTCAAGACCTGAAAATTGAAATAGAAACCACAAAGAAAACACAAACTGAGTGAACATTGGGAAAAAAATCTAGAAAAGCTAACCGGAAGTACAGAGGCAAGCTACAACAGAATACAAGATATGAAAGAAAGAATCTAAGAGTTGAAGATAGTATATTATCTTCTATAGAAGAGATAGATACATTGGTAAAAGAAAATAATAAATCCAAAAATTAGTGGTCCAAAACATCCAGGAAATCTGGGACACTATGAAAAGAAAAAAAAACAAAAAAAACTAAGAATAATAGGAATAGAGGAAGGAGAAGATTCTCAGCTCAAAATCCCCAAAATTAATTTCAACAAAATCATAGAAGAAAATTTTCTGAACCTAAAAAAAAGTAGATGCCTATAAAGGACAAGAAACATACACAGCACCAAATAGAATGGATCAGAAAAGAAAGTCCTTTGCCACATAATAATCAAATCAGTAAACACACAGAACAAAGAATGCTAAAAGCTGAAAGAGAAAAAGCGCAAGTAACATATAAAAAATAATCCTATTAGTATTGCATGTGACTTTTCAATGGAGACTCTAAATGCAATAATGACCTGGACAAAAATGGTACAGACACTAAGAAACTATAGATGCCAGCCCAACAAAATTGTCAATTACCATAGATGGAGAAAGCAGATATTCTGTGATAAAGTAAAAGTCAAACAATCTCAATCTACAAATCCAGTCTTTCAAAATTACTAGAAAAACACTCTGACTCAAGGAGGTTAACTATACTCATCAAAGCATATTAAACAAATAATCTCACCCCATCTTAATCAATAGAGGAGATACACATACACAAAGAATACCAACAACTAAAACTACAAAATAGCAGGCCTTAATAATCATTAGTCTTTGATACCTCTCAATATCAATGGACTTAATTCCCTAATAAAATGACACAGGCTAATAGAATGAATATGAAAACAGGATCCATCCTTCTGCTGCATATAAGAAACAAACTTCTACTCCAAAGATAAATATCATTTCAGATTAGAGGGTTGGGATAAGATTTTTCAAGCAAATGGTCCCAAGAAGCAAGCTGGTGCAGCCTTTTAATATCTAGCAATGTAGACTTCAAACCAAAATTAATCAAAAGAAACAGGGAAAGATACTTCATTCTCATCAAATGAAAAATCTGTCAAGACTACATTTCAATTCCTAATATCTCTGCCTCCAACTTAAAGCCTCAAAAATTTGTAAAAGAAACATTATTAAATATTAAAACACACATTAACTCTCACATATTGATAGAGGGAGACTGCAATATCCCACTCTCACAAATGAACATGTCACACATGCAAACTAAACAGAGAAATACTAAAGCTAACAGATAGATGTTATAAGTCAAATGGACCTAGCAGATATCTACAAAGAAATTCACCTACACACAAATCAATATGCCTTTTTCTAACCAACTTATAGAGTTTTTTCTAAAATTGACTGCACACTTGGCCACAAAGTAAATATCAATAGATACAATAAAATTAAATAGCACCTGTATTCTATCAGACCACCATGGATCACTTGAATAAGAAACAGTACAAAAGACATATTGCACCAAACAAACCGTCAAGGTATTCATGACTGAGGCCTCTTAATATTTGTGGATATTTTTGTTTTTACCAAACATAACTTAAAGCTTTAATAAATGATTATACACACACACAGACACACACACACACACACACACACACACAGACACACACGCACATAGCCAGGTAATGGTGGCACATGTCTTTAATCCCAGTACTCAAGAGGCAGAGGCAAATGGATTCCTGTGAGTTCGAGGCCAACTTGGTCTACAGAGTGAGTTCCAGGACAACCAGAGTTACAACAGAGAAACTCTGTCTCAAAAAACCAGCCACTCACCCCAATAAGACATAAACATAGTTCCTAATATATACCTATATATCTATGAATGATGTTACATCAAATAACATGCAAACAAAAAATAAACAAAATATAGTTATGAGGCCTTAGATATAAAAGATATCTGCATGGAGCTTCCAATATTTATATTGATAACTCACAATGATAACATTCTTGGGCAATTACATTAATACAGTAGTAGAGTCATAGATGTGTGACTGGCTTAAAGAAAACTTATCTTTGAACAAGGAAAAACTGATAATAAAACACAACTATCTTGTTTAAAATTTTTACAAAATCATTTTACAAAGTTTTCAGGTTTATTTTGCCACTAAATGAGTATCAAACTACTATGTGTATCTGATAGGAATTGCTAAAATTTTTGATGTCAATATGATGGAATTAAATTTTAGAACAAAAACTAAAATTATTTGTGTGATTTGTTTATGAATTGATCACCCTACAAATTATGTACTTAGTAGACAATTGTATTTGAGCTCTCTGTATCTTGTGGGGTTTTGTCCTTTTTATATGTAAATATGATACAAGTTAATTTATTTAGTGGTAAAATGTTAAAATTAATCCTATCATGATAAATTGTCAAATTATATATATATGCATATATATATATATATATATATATATATATATATATATGTTCATATTAACTATATTAAGCAATTTAAAGCAATATTTTATTATAGCAATATTTCATAGTAAGCCCACAATTTCCACCATGTTTTTGAATTTATTTTTGATGAATACAAATTACTTACATTGTGGCATTTACTTGTATTTGCATAACTAAATTCCTAGCTTCAGAGTTAAAATAATATTGCCTTATAATATAATCAATTTTAATAACTTGATATAATTAAAATTTCAAAATCTTTTTGCCCAAATGGCATACTAATTCATAAATGTCAAGGTATATATTAAAAATAAAAAAGTGAAAGTCCATCCAGGGGAGTAATTTGACTAACTGCAGATCTTGATTTCTCCAACAACTCCTCCATGTCTAATCCCCCAGACTCATTCCCAGCTCTGTAACACACAACCTGCTATAGCCTCCTTTTCTCCTATCTCCAGTAGATCACTTAGACCTTCCCCATCAAGATTCCTTCCCCCAGTTCATTATTTTATTTTAACCTCCAACTCCAAAAGGCATTCCCTGGGACACCGTTCTGTTCAGGGAAACCAATAGACTAACTACAGAT
This sequence comes from Cricetomys ansorgei, assembly GCA_026225945.1. Taxonomy (NCBI): domain Eukaryota; kingdom Metazoa; phylum Chordata; class Mammalia; order Rodentia; family Nesomyidae; genus Cricetomys; species Cricetomys ansorgei. The sequence continues at coordinate 1,934,582 of JAMJFZ010002863.1, read as the reverse complement.
TCTCACCTCTCCCTCCTTTCCTCCAAATCCAATTCCCCATCTCTATAGCAGAACACCTACTGCAGGCTGCTTTTCCTCTCTAAGCCACATATCAACCTATCATGTAGACTTTCCCCAAACTTCTTTCCCCAGCTCATGCCATTTATTCTAATCTCTAACAGCAGCAGGCACTCTGTGGGAACACATAGGCCTCAAAGAGCAGAGAAACAGGTAAGCTTACAGTAGATCATTACCTCTCCTTATTCTCCTCCAAATCCAATCTCTCAGTATCATCCCCAGCTCTGTAACAGACCAATTATTGTGATCTTACCTCCCTTCTTGGGCCCATCTCCAGTGGTTCCCAGACATCTTCCCCTCCAACCTCTCAATCCTCAGTTTATCCCAAAGGTCAACTCCAGCACACATTTCCTGGGAACATGTAGGGCACTCTGGCCAGAGAAGCAAGTAACTTAACTGAAGGACTTCATCTTTCCCTCCCCTCCTTTACATGCAATCCTTCAGTATCATCCGAGGCTTTGTGACAGAGCATTTGCTATGCCCGGGACATGCTCTGGTAACCCACCAGAGCATCAAAGCCTGCAAAAGAAGCAAGAAGGCCAACAACACATGTAGGTCAGCTTCAGACTTTCATTCTCCTTCCTCTTCTCAAAATTTAATCCCCCAGTACCATCACCAGCACTGTAGCAGACTACCCGTTGTGGCCTATGCTCATTCTCTCACATCATTCTCAGGAGACTAGGTAAATCCTGGTGGAACATCATGCTTTCCTTCCAAGTAAGGACCCCCCAAGTCTCCCCCCAGTCCATTCCCTTTCATAAATGTTATCTCAAAATAAGTAGAAATACATTTTACCTGGAACCCTCAAGTGAAAACTTGTTAGAACTCCAGAAGGCCTACCAAGCAACAAAGAGTCACCACACTCTCCTAATAAGCAAAGGAGGCAACAGAAACAAATGAACACCTACCCAATAAATACAAAATCAGATATTAGCACCTAGAATTATAATCATCCCCAAACCAGGTGGAGAGATGCCAGCGTTAAAATACAATAACAGCCCATTTTAAAACACAATAACAGCTTAGACAAAATGTCTCTACTAGAGCCCAGAAACCCTGAGAATTGGAATATGCTGAGGCACATTCCTTAAAATAGCCTTTATTAATATGATAGAGGTCCTTAAAGAGGAAATGAATAACCCCTTAAAGAAATCAATGAAAATACAAACAGTGGAAGGAAATGAATAAAACAGATCAAGACCTGAAAGTGAAAATAGAATCAATACAAAAAACCTAAGATGCGGAAAATCTGAAAATGAAAATTTAAGAACCAAAGAATTTCAGAGTTAAGCCCCTCACAAACAGAATATAAGAGATTGATGAGAGAATCACGGGTACTAAAGGCACAGTAGAAATAATGTATACCTCAGTCAAAGAAAATGTTAAATCTAAAAAAAAAAAAAAAACAACAAAAAAAAAGGATCAGGGTATAAAACATGCAAAAAATTTGTGAAACAATGGAAAGACCAAATCTAAGAATAATAGGAATGCAGAAAGGAGAATAATCCCAGATCAAGGTCCCAAAACTTATTTTTAAGAAAAACCTAGAAGAAAAATGTTCTAGCCTAGACAAGAAAATGTTTATAAGGATACAGGAAACATACAGAACGCTGAATATACTGAACCTGAGAAGAAACTACACCTGGAATATAATACAAAACACTAAATATACAGAACAAAGACATAATACTAAAAGTTGTAATGGAAAAAGATCAAACATCATATAGAGGCAGACAAAATAGATTAATACCTGACTTCCTAATAGAGACTCTAAAAGCCAGAAGGGCCTGGAAAGATGTTCTACAGACTCTGAAAACAACCACAGATATCTGGCCAGACTACTATACCCAACAAAACATTCAATCAACATAGATGAAGGAAATAAGACATTCCCATGATAAAATCAAATTTAAGAAATATCTATCAACAAATCCAATGCTAAAGAAGGTGCTAGAAGGAAAACTCCAAACTAAAGAGCTTAACCACATCCAAGAAAACACAAGGAATAAATATCTCAGATGAGGAAATCAAAAGAGGAAAAACACTTTACATACAGAAGCACACATACACGCACAAGACAGCAAACAGTAAAACTGCTCATTGATACCTCTCATTAAAAGCCCTACTTTTCATTTCTGATTTTGCTAATTTGGATAATCTCTGTCTATGCTTTAGTTAAATTGGATAAGATTTGTCTAGCTAGTTTTTTTTTCATTTCTCAAAGAACTAACTTGTTTCATTGATACTTTTTATTGTTCCTTTTGTTTCTATTTTAATGATTTCATCTTTGAATATGATTATTGCTTGGAATCCAATCCTCTTGGGTGTGAGTATGTCTTTTTGTACTAGGGCTTTCAGAGGTGCTATTAAATTGCTTGTATGAGATCTCTTTGAAGTTGAGGTGTGTTTTTTGGAAGCAGCAGGAGGATGGATCTTGTTTTTGCATCCATTCTGTTAGTCTATTTCTTTTTATTGATTGATTGAGACCATTGATATTGACAGATATCAATGACCAATGCTTGTTTATTTGTTATTTTGTTGTCATTGTTGGTGATATGTGTGTGTGTGTGTGTTTCCGTTGTTTTGATTTTCTGGTGTAAGATTATCTATATTTTGTGTTTGCATATGTGTAGTTGATCACATTATACTGGGGTTTTCCTTCTAGCACCTGTATGAGTGTATTTGTAGATAAATATTGTTTAAATTGGGCTTCATCACAGACTGTTTTATTTGTCCACCTATTGCAATAGAATGTTTTTCTGAGTACAGTATTCTGGATTGGCATCTGTGGTCTCTTACAGTCTTCAGGACATCTGTTCAGGCCTTCTAGTTCTTAGAGTTACCATTGAGAAGTCAGGTGTAATTCTAATAGGTCAGTCTTTATACATTTCTTGGTCTATTTCCCTTGTAATTTTTTTTTAATATTCTCTCCTTCTTCTATGTGTTTAGTGTTTTGATTATTATGTGGTGAAGGGGCTTGCTTTACTGGTCCTATCTATTTGGTGTTTTATACTCTTCTTGTACCTTTATAGGCATTTCCTGCTTTATGTAAGGAAAATTTTCTTCTATTATTTTGTTGAAAGCATTTTCTGGGTCTTTGAGCTGGGTTTCTTCTCTTTTCTTCATTCCTATTATTCCTAGGTTTTGTTTTTCATAGTGTCACAGATTTCCTGGATGTTTTGTTCCAGGTTTTTTGTCTTTTGTTTTTAGACTTAACATTTTTTGACATATGTATCCATTTCTTCTATTGTATCTTCAATGCCTGAGATTCCATCTCTTACATTCTGTTGGTGAAATGTTGTTTTCCAGGGGCGCGCTGTGTGTTCCTTCCCGGGGTCCTGCGGTCCCTCCCGTGGCAGTCTGGCATCCCTCCCGCTGGCCAGGCACGAACAGACTCAGACCCAAGTGGCGGGCAGCGTGGGGGGCCCCAGGATCTGTGGTTCAGTGACCTTTCGAGGAGCTGTCCACCCTCGGGCCTGAGAAATGTTTGATGAGCCGCGAAGAAGGCCTGGGAGTCCGGAATCATGGACATGAAACTCCAAACTCGTTTATTCAAGGGACCATCTCCAATAAATAACCTCTTTCCCCATAAGGGCATGGCTTCTCCCTCGAGCGGGGAAGCCTTAATTAGCATGGCAGGGGAGGGGCATACCTGGCTAACCTCCACAATATTCATGGCCTTTGCAGAGACAAAGGTGTATAATTCACCACAGGGCAGGCAGAACGTTTGCCATTCTATTTACTATGAGTAGCAGCTTCCAGGGCTTCAAGAGAAGGAGTCTGCAGAGTATCCTGCAAGCCCGAGGGGGTGAGGACCACCCGCCGCTTCAACTTCACTCTTTAGCCCAGAGCCCTACAGTGAAACTTGCCTCTGTAGTTTTGGCTTGAATTCTTAAATTTTTCTATTCAAGAATTCCCTAAGTTTGGGTTTTCGTTATTGAGTCTATTCACAATTTCAGGACTTGAACAATTTTACTTATTTTCTTGCACAATTTGTGTTCTCTTGGATTTCTTTAATGAATTTATTCATTTCCACTTTGTGGACCTCTATTATATTCATAAAGGGTTTTTAAAGGTCATTTTCTTGTGCTCCAGTTATTTTGGAATATTTATGGCCTGCTGTGGAAGGATGGCTAGACTGTAGTGGAGATACATTGTCCTGGCTGGAGTTGATTGTGTTTTTATGCTGCCATCTAGGAATCTGTGTTTGGGGTAGTTATAGATCTAGGTGATGATTTCTGGATTTGTCATTATTGGTTGGATGTTTTGTTCCTTAGTTTCTGTTTCCACTCTGGATTTTCAGAGTATATGATGATTGTGTGTTGCCTGTTTATCTTGGTTTTCCAGCTGATGTGTTCCCAGTTAATGCTTGATTGTGTTGGAAGATGGGTAACTTGGGTGAGTTGTGGGAAAGAAAGTTAGAGGAGAAGGTCTTTGTGATCCACTGGGGATAGAGTCAGAGAAGAAGGGAGACCATAGCAGGTTTCCAGCTACAGAGCTGAGGATGAGACTGGAAGTATTGGATCTCAGGAGCTTTAGGCGAGGTGTAGGTCTGCCTTCAGCCTACTTGTTGCCCTGGGAGGAGCTGGACTTGTGTTGACAGAAGGTGCCTGTTGGAATTGGGGTCTGGGACAAATTAACAAGGAAATGGGAAGGAAATGGGGTCCACAGAAGATGTGGGGAGGAGGGATGGCAGGCTGGACCTGATGTTCTGTTGCAGCACTATGGATAAAACTGGGAAATTGGGTCTTGGGGTACAGAGAGAGGTACTTTTATTTATTTTTTTTTATAAAAGACAAAGCAATGTATATTAAAATATAGTAGTTAATGTATAATTCCAAAATTCTTGTCTTTATACTTCAGTTTTGTCATTATCTTCAGCCATATATTAAATAATGCATTGTAAATGGTAACTTCCCTAATATATTAGTTATATGTTATTTCAATAATGTAAGAGAACAAAGGACAGTCCCAAGTGTTTAATACAGAAAACATATCTTTCTTAAACCTTGATTTTTATATAGGTTATGCCTCAGTTAAACTTGGCTGCTCTTGACACCAGAATGTGGATGGATTCATTTCTGTTCCACATGTATTCTCATTTTGAAAATAGGATACATTTGAACAATGTTCTTCCTTAGCTCGAAAGAGAACACTAAGAGGCATAGCCAAAATGTACAAGATGTTTAAAATCTAGGACTGCCTTCTGTCAGACAAAGAAACACACATAACAAATCCTGATATCCAAAGAGCCAACAACGATTTTTTTTTCATGGAAAAGGAGAAAAGACTGGTTATTTTCTAAATAAACAACTCTAGTTGGTTGCAAATTATAACTGCTACATGCTGGTTTATTAAACCCAAATTAGGCAAATTTATTAATATTTAGGATACTGAATATGTATTTTATAAAATAATTTACTTTTAATTTTACTTTTATAACTAGAACAATAGAAACAAAAAAGAAGCTTAGAAAATTATATATATATATATATATATATATATATATATATATATATATATATATATATATAATAAATCTGGCTCCAAGATCATCTGACATTGGAAGAGGGATGGTATTTTACAAGATAATAAGAACAAGGAGGATATTATGAAAAAATAGATCTACCCCTATAAGAAAATTTTGGAAGAAAAATACATGGTATCTATAAATACTTTGATTTGGTTATATTACAAGCCACAGTATTAGAATTTATTCTTTGGCTGGAGAAGATGTTGAACAGTTTCCACATGAAAATGGCCGTATTGAATTTTGAATTATAGAAAATTCATCTTCATCCCTTTGTTACCCACACTAAAACTGTATGATTTAATTATTCTGTATATGATATGGGCAACGAGATTTGTAATGAGTTCCCCAGGCAATGCAAAAATTCAATAAAATTGGAGGATGAATGAATTGAACAGGAGAAAGTTAACTTGAGGCAAGAGGTATATTAAGCTATAAGGTATATATGCATTGAGACAGAAAATTTCTAACTAATGTCATTAGTTTTTAAATGTAATTCAAGGAAAAGCAATAAGATTAGTGTGATCAATAATTTCAAGGGTATTTTACTTAGATTTGTATATTTGAGGTCATTGAAATCAGACATTTTGCTAGATTTTATTGTGATGACAATAATTGCAATCAAGCAAGTGAATAAGGGACTTGAATGGGTACATGAAAGCATATTGATACAGATAAGAAGGAAGGAAAACATGTTCATAAGTGAAAACTTTATCATAATTACCATAGGAGAGTAGAGAAAAATCCCCTTAAGTTTTATTTCTGATGTATAATTATAATATCTACTTAAATAAAAACCTAGAGGGATAAATTATATTCATAAATATGTGAGGCCCATTTAAGTTTTGTTTAAAATTGGACTGTGATGAAGGGTGGATTTCAATTATGATTACAAAAAGTAGAAGATATCATGTATGCCCATCAAAATTGATAGGTAGGAAATCAAAAGTTAAGCAGATAACAATGATGGTAGATGAGAATCTACATGACCAGTGGGGATTCACATTTTATAGAAGCAGTCCAATTCATAGCAATATTTGTATTTTACTTCTGGATCAACTGAGAGTTAAGCAGAGTACAGCTTCCCTAAGTTTATAAGTGCTAATATTACAAAGTTTTGATCAAGATATCAGAGTCCTGCATTTGATCTGGACTTAAGTGTGCCCTTCCAAAGTGATGCAATTGTTTGGAAGAAAGTTTTCCTAATGGTTCCTTATGACTGTAGGACTGTAATCTCTGGTTTCTTATAGGCTGTTCGAGGACTTAACGTTCTTGACCCTCAGTACCACTCACAGTTCCTTACTAAATGATATTTTATAACTTAGCAGGTTACTTCTCAAGGCTAACAAGAGGTGCCCTCATTCTCCAGTCTCTTAAGAAAGAATTATAGGTATAATACATTCTTATATATATATAATAAATAGTATATTTAAATAAATATATAAAGTATAAATAAATAATAAATAGGTATATAGTATATAATAAATATATAAATTCTTGGTATGACTTGTGGCAGTTATGATTTCTGAGTCAACGTTTTTCCAAACTTTTGCAGTATCAGTACTGGAATAAGATATAGCATGCATACATTTTTCTGCTTCTGGAAAGATAATTTGTGCTTCCATGACATTTGATAAAGTATGGGAAAATTATATGTTTATTTAAAGATGTATAACCACAAAAAGAATGTCCTAATTTAGATTAAAAATTATAGCAGTTTTGTAAGTTTATTATTATTATTACCAATAACAATATCAATAATAGATAATAATACTTTAATATCAGCAAATTTCTTGTTCTTAGCCAAAAATAACCAGTGTAACTCAGAGCTCTTGGATAAATCAGGCAGTCCCTTTTTAAGTTAGTGGATATAAGAAAATTAAAAAGGGACTTGGCCATTAGTGCTTAGTATTTCTTTAGCAGAATTTGAATCAAAGTTTCAGCCTCCTAAGATGTATATGGGCTTCATGACTAAACCATATCTTCTTGTCTACTGCTTTCCAGAGTCCTTCTTTGAAAAGGTAATATAGACAAGCATGCTTTTCTCTTCTAAGCCATATGCTATGGTAAACATTTAGGAGAAATTTGACTAGACATTGATTAACTGGTCTTCTACTTTTGTTTTCTTTAAAATAGAGATTGGTTATACCACAAATAATTGCTATTTGGGGTAAAAATGGTTTAATATATAGACCATTTCATAATATAGATATTAATAAATATTTGTATGATTTTTAGGTTTTAAAATTAATATTCAGTCACATTCTCCTTTCTTTTCTTAACTAGTTCTTTCAAAATTATGTTCAATGTATTTTAATAATATTCATACTCACTCCCACTACTCTTCCCTACCCCTTTCCATCCCACTCAACTCTGTGCTTTCTTTCCATCAAGGCTAATTTATACCATCCAAATATTCTGGAGCATGGCAGATCTGTCAGAGGTTAAACTTTTAGAAAAAGCTGAACCTTTCTTTCCCAGCAACTAAGAATTATTCCAAGCTCCCATGTGCATACTGGAATCTTCTCTGGATTAGACTTTTAAAGATATTAGGCATGCTGCTACAATCATTGAATTCATTGTTGTAGCTTCTGTTCTGTGTTCATAAGAGACTGTTTTTTGAAATCATCAGCTGCTTTTGTCTCTTACATCCTTTCTGCTTCCTCTTCCACAATGGTCCTTAAGCCTTTAAAGAAGGGACGCATATGTATATTTCATTTATCGATGGACATTCTATAGTATCTTAATCGCTATACCTTGGGCACCTGTGCGGTGTTACTCATTATCTACTCATAACTGAAGCTTCCTTGATGAGAGATCAGAGATGCTATAGGTAAAAATCTATAGGTAAAATTGTGGGCCATTAGAATTTGGTTCAATACTATGTCTTTCTAGTAGAATAATAATAGTAAGTTCTCTCTCATAAGGACTGTATTTGATATAGCCATAGGTTCTTGAGCCAATAACAGTACCAGATGTGGGTTTCATCTTTTGTAGTAGTCCTTTAGTATAATCTTAATGTGTTTGTTTACACCTGTAATATTCATACCACTGTTATACCAGTGGGAACATCTTGCCAGAATTGTTGTTATTGCATCTCACAGGGTTTACAGCATGGTAAGATTAATAACTACTTTTCTTATGTACTACCATTCATAGCACCTTTCAGCAATATGAAAGCTTGCTAGTACAGATGAAGCTTCTAGATCAGTTCTTACACAGATTTTGCTGTTCTGTGTCAGTGGGTTTTTCTTGAGTCACCTAAATTGTTTCACTGGAATTAGAAGGATGGAAGATATAGGTCTATGCTAGAGTACTTGCTTAGCATTCATAGTTTAGAGTTCTAAGCTCTATATCAAAAATGCAAGAGTGTGTTTTAGTTAGGTCTGATGTCACATCTTTATAATCCTCAGGAATTTGAGGCCAGAGGATTGAAGGTCATATATTGGTTATCTGATTTTGGTATCCTTTGTGTGATAATTTGACACATCTAATACTATATAAAAATATTAAATTCTTTTCTATATACTTTAGATAACAACAGGCATTTGGTTACTAAATGCAATATCTAAAAATCAATTTCAAAGTGAGATTAAATTTTACAATTTTTCTAATTATCTACCTACTATTGACATTTCATATAATGAAACATTATTTTACATGTGACATGATTTTATAAAACCAATCAACTTTACCTGGCAATGATATATCTAAAGGATTTTAATAATTTCTGTTGAGAAAAATTCCTTTAGTTGTAGTAGTTTTACAATTACCTATGTATTCCAGAGCTGTATATTTTGTATGTTCATCTGTCTTTCTACTATTTGTAACTACAATGTGAAAATATTCTATCTCCAAAGAAACTTACTGGAAACCCTCATGCATCTCAGGCTATTGTCAAAGCTATTGATTTTTCCCCACAAACTGATGGTTTATCACTATTGTTAAGTACAATATTTCTCCTTGAACAAGGAGAAGTCAAGGTAGTGCCTAACTATGGTCTTTCCCTGTACTCACTAGAGTTCATGGTACTGAATGATACTCTTTACACTACAATGGGAAAAAAGTAAACAAACACACTTATAAAACCTGTGATATACAACAGTGAACTGCTTATATGAAATGTTGATGCAATAGTGGCATATTGTGGGAATAACCAATCACTTTCTGATGGGAATTAAGTCCCACTCCATGAGAAGAAATCCATCCTTAACACTGATTGGGTGTCCAAGAACCTGAGACCATAGACCTGGGGGAAATATTATATCATAAAAGGACATAGACATAATGTCCTATGGCTTCTAAAGACAGCCTGCTATACTGAGAAATCATTGCCTTCCTCAGCCATCATCAGAAAAGTTCCTTCTTGCAATGGATGGCAAATACCACAAAACACCACAACTGAACAAAAACTCTGACTCTTCAGGTTCAACTCAACTTACTTATTGTTCTAGCCCAAACTCTTCTCTAAACTGCCTGGTTCAAACTGACCTTCTGAGCTGGCTGACTGTTTCTGACTGAACTCTTCGGACTCTGGTAGACTCTCTGACTGCCTCAGACTGAACTGCTCTGCTCAGCTTCAAATTGACTCACTCTTCCAGTCAGATAATCACTTCTTCTGTCAAGCTACCTCTGTGTTTCTGTCTCTCCCTGAGCTCTCATTGCTCCATACTGCCTTAGCCAGTCTTTCTGTCTTATCCTCAGTCAGACCCTTTATTGTGTCTATGTCTTGTCCCATGTCTGCCTGCTTCAGACTGCTTGCTTCATACTGTCTGCTGTAATTGACTGACTGTAATTGACTCTACTTGGAGTAGAGAGCCTGCCTTTCTATCCTGAGATTTGGGCATGTCCTCACTCCGACTCACTCTTCCTCTGATTTTTCACTTTTCTTGTTCTTTACTCTGACTCATCTCAAATGTCATTTCCTGTTTGACATTGACTTCTGAATTCTGCTTCTTGCCAACTTCTATACTGTGTTTTTTTTTCCCCTTAGGGATTAAAGTATGCCCTAGCACTGCCATCTGAATATTGGGATTAAAGATGTTTGCTACCACTGCTTTCTGAATACTGGGATTAAGGTGCATACCAACATTCTTAACATTCTTTCTACTTTCCATCTGAGCCACACAGGCTTCTGAATGTTATTCCATCATATAGATCCCTGGAATATACACCTTTCCTAGCTGTCACACAGCCCTATTCCTCTATAAGGATGTCTTCATCAAATCCTCTCTCAGGGCTCAGAGAGCTATGTGGAAGAGGAGACAGAAAGATTGAAAGAGCCAGACTTGATGGATGACTTCACGGAAAGTGTCTTCAAGACAACACAGGACTGATAAACATATAAATTCACAGAGACTGTGGCAGCAGGGTCTGCATATGTTCAAGCCAGACAGGGTCCCAAGGCTGACAAGAAGGGGAAACAAGTTTAATTCTCTAAACAAGAAATAATTTGCACTTACCCATACTCACTGGTGTTCATGATATTGAATGATACTCTTCATACTATCATGGGATAAAAGTAGCCACAGACACACCTACAAAACCTATGTTATACAACAGTGAACTGCTTGAATGATATATACTTGTAATGGAAAAATTGCTAGTGCCTAACTAGGGTCTTGCAAAGGAAAAAAAAATCACCTTTTCCACAAGAATCTCACTGGGCCTATTAACTTCATATTAATTGGGCATACTTCAGGATAGGCCCAATGCCAAAGAGTGAAGGACCAATACAAAACAAACTCAATGTTAACTTTGTTGTGCCCAGTTTTTGAAATCCTCCTCCTCTCCAAGTACCACCAGGAGACCACCAATTCTGATGCGAAAGCAAGGAGCCTTTATTCTGTAGAGCAAACTAGTGCACTGGGGTCTGGCACCACCACAAAAGATGGCTGACCCCTGAGAGGCTTCCCATAAGGGATTTTAAGTGGAGCAGGGGATCTCTCTGATTGGTCAGAACCAAGGCACTGGATAGGCTCGTTAAACATTACGTGGCAACAAGGATTTCTAGGAAAACAGAGAAGTTTATGGGATAGTGAGTAATACTATGAGTGCTTACATTAAAAGATAGGTTAGTGCCTTTACCACTAGGGGCGCTAGGCTTTTCAAAGTTTGTAGATATTTTGTCTCATATTGCTTTGCGTATATATATTTTTTATCTCATTGGTCTTTTGGTAGTATATTTTGGTTTCTAAATTTTTGGTTTCAAGTGTTATTTTTGTGTATATTTGTTTCTTGTTGTTTGTTAAAGAGAGATAGGAAGAAAACATGGGTTTGGGGGTGCAGGGAGTTCAGAGGATCTGGGAGAGCTTGGGGAAAGGAACATATGATTAACATACATTATAGAAAAATATTTTTAAAATGAAAATAAATAAATAGCAACTGATATAAGGCATTGGTATACTCTAAAAGTATACCAAGGTGATTTTAGATAAAATGAATTTATATACTAATATTTGGCAATATATCATATGCTAGGTCACAATTATTTTTCTTGTCAATATGCATAGAATTTTATAGCAGATCATGGTAGATAGGTAAATGGGTTCTTTTGAGAACTGAAAAGACATTTTTACTTCCATTTTATACTTAGAACAAGGACTGAAAACCCACCGCATTTTATCTTTTTAAAGTATTACAATATAGGACTATCAATATTAATTAATGCTTCAAAAATTGTATTTTATCATATATACATGGGAGTATACAGTGTATGTGAACAGTTTTAATTTTGAAGTGTTCTATTAGAAACTCTTTTCAAAGTGTAGTCTTCACAAAAATATGCTAGAAATTAGCATACTGACATTAAATTCATTCTATGGTTAGAGTTCAGTTGTTAGCCATTTGACTTTAATTATTTTCACCTCTTGTACTAACACTGAAAACATTTTTAATTATCTCCTAAACACAATGTTTCCTACACTTATACTACATGATTTATTGCATAAAAGCTTAAGATATGGATTATTTTCTGCATGTTTAAAATCCTACATCTCTCCATTTAATCATGTTAAATTTTGCTGAATTGACAATTAATATAGTTATATTCATTTACTCAGGTGAATTTACTCAGGTGACAAGGGCTGTTGGAGCTAACCTCCAGTATCCATGGAAACTAGTCAGTACCAGAATTCCAAGCTGTGGAACTTTAAAACTAAAAGTCAACACATCTTATCAAAACCATCATCATTGAAATGTTTGCAAAGACATGCAAATCTTAACATAGGAGATTCAACTAAAGTAGAGACAATAAGATTCAAAAGCTAATTTAAGTGAATAAAATATTTGCCAATAAGTTGGTACTTTCTCACTTCTAGAGAGGTAATTTCATAAAACCCACAAGAAAGCAAATGAGATTTTATCTTTACACATAAACGACAATCTGTCTTGTGAAGCAAAAAATTTACACTAAAATTCAGATAAGTGCTAAAAAATACAAGGTAAATATAATTCAGATTTCTACTTAAGAAGAGTGAGAAATGTTTCATATTTATTAATTACTATAATATGCTTACATATGTGTATATATGTAAATTATTTATCATTATAGAGACTATATTTAAATAGCATAATATTCTACTTACAATAGTTCTATTTCTTCTAGTGTTACTTGAAAAAATTATAATTTTATACAGTGTTTCTAGCAATGTAGGTTTATCAGTATAGTTTTAAATAATGTTTTCTATGTCATATATAAATAAAAAGAATTTATGATTATAAGTACATTAATGTTGACTTGCATGCTTTTATGTTTTTACCTAGAAATGACAGCCTAGTATTCTTTTGAGTTTTTGCTCATCTAATGAAAAGATCAACATATATTTTCTGCATTGATCCAGTTATTCCAATATAATTCCTTTAAAAGGTTTTTCTTTATTGAGTAATTTGTTCAGAATTATGTGTATAATTAGCTGTGTGAGAATATTCTATTTACCACATGTTATGTTGAATTGTCATATGTCTTTAGGTCTAGCATTTCACTACCTTGATCAGAATCATTTTGTTAGTAAGTCTTCAAAGAATATGACCTCCAAATTTGTCTTTTCAAAAATATTTTGGCTAATGCAGGTCTCCTATCTTCCCATACAAATTTCAGAAGTAACCTACAAATGTAGGCAAAATATGAATAAATAAATAAATAAATAAATATTTGCTGGAGTTTTGATTAGAAAAAATCTCTAAACAAATGATAAATTTGTAGAGAACTAACCTTTTAATAATAGTGACATTTTGAATTCTTGAATTTGATAGATGTCTATTTTTTACACAATAAACCACATTCAGTGGCCTCTACATTCAACTGCTTTGTACCCCAGATGATGCATTAGCTGTGTTAACATTCAATATGAAGAGAATCCAACTATGATAAGTACCAAACATAAAGGGAAAGAAGGAAGCCCTGTTTCTATGCATTCACTATTCCTTTCCTCTGTACATGGCTACTTTCTACTTATCCTTTAAGATGTAGCTGTTTATATTCCTCCCTCATGAACTAACCATGTCTGTCAAACTTTATGTATGTTACCACCTTCTTCCCAGAATCTCCAGCTTTGTGGCTGCATTCCTACATAAAATGTCTCTAGAATGATTATTCAGTTGATAACTGTAGCAACAAATGAGCTGGAAGAGTTCTTCTGGAGGCTGAGGCAGAAAGATTAAGACACTTAAGCAAATCTGGACTACATAGTGAATTTTAACATAACTGTTGTTATATCTTGACAAATAAAATGCTCATACTAAAAAGTAATAAAGAATATGTTAGTTTAAGTGGATATCACGTTTACCTAGTAAAGTTACCATAACATCAATGAAGTATATGTTATAATGATCAACATTGAGAAAAAGTAAGCAGAAGTCAGTGGGTGGTGTGCTATTTAGAAGTATTTGTTAATCTTTTCTTTATTTTTTTTTTAGTTTTGCATAATTTCATATATGACTGCTGCATTTCTTTACATCCTTTCTAACATTACCCTCAGCACCTTCTATTACCCCCACTACCCATCAAATCCATGATATTTTATAATTATTATTTGTTAATGTTAAGAATATTTATTTTAAATGGCATTCAAATATAGTAATTATTCTAGAATGCTGTCTTCTGTGCATAATAACAACTTCGATCTTAATCATGGCAGCTGAGATTACCATGAGAGACTTTAACAAGATTGTGCCTGCTGTAATTCCCTCAAGTAGATGGTGGGAAGATTATTAGATCCTCACCTAACCTTCTGGCCACTCCTGCTTGTGAATTCCTCCCAGCTGTATGCAACTCTGCTCCATCTGCATGTTGCCTCCTGAGGTGCTAGAGTATCGAAGTAGAAAATTAATGGAAAAGAGAAGCTTTTCTGTAGCATTCAGAATCTCCTCACCTATCCTGGGATGGGAGTTTTCACGGTGACAGATATTTTGCAGTCACTCATACTTCTATGAGTAACCCCGATAAGATGACTGGTTTACCAAAATTTACTTGGATAGAATTATTACTTGTGTATAGTGTTTGATGCCATATTGAACTAAACTGATAATTCCTCATGTCTCCTCAGGAGAAGTAATGCAGAAATAATTTATTATGTCTATGTGTGAATATTCTTGAAGGTTTAACAAATTGATATTTATAATCAGAAAAACTTAAACAATTGCCAAACATTCTGATATTCATTACACAGATTATGATAAATCAAGCCAGTGGAAATAGCAATAAAGCAATACTATATTGTGATTCTAGGCCAAAACAGTATATGTCTTACTCTTATCTATGCTACATACTATCTGTTGGTATTCTACATTTTTCAATATCTAATCTCCTGTAGTCCCTTCAACATAAAGGAAATGATACTAATAATTAATTTTGAGGCTTTTTGAAAGGATTAAGAGTCAGTGTATATAAATCACAAAGAACAATATGAAACATGTACTATATATAACATTATCAAAATATTAAAGGATATGTTTTGTATTTCAAAAAGATATTTAAACTTTCTTATAGTGTTTGTTTGTTTGTTTGTTTGTTTTGAGACAGGGTTTCTCTTTTGTAACTCTCGTTGTCCAGGAACTCAATCTGTAGATCAGGCCGTCTTTGAACTCACAGAGATCCACCTGCCTCTACCTCATAAGTTCTGGGATTAAAGGGCCCTAATTACTCCTGAAAGTTTTCTTTTCTTTTCTTTTTTGGCTTTTCGAGACAGGGTTTCTCTATTGTAACTCTGGCTGTCCTGGAACTCACTTTGTAGATCAGGCAGGCCTCAAACTCACAGAGGTCCTCCTGCCTCTGCCACTCCTTAATGTCTTACATTTTAAGATAGCATATAAAATATTAAGAGTGATATTTTGGCTATGATTGTAATTCCTACTCTCTTTTGCATAAGAAGAAAATAAAAAAGTGTACCTGATAAAAATAAAAACATACAGCAGGTTGGTGGTAGTGCACACCTTTAATCCTAGCACTCGGGAGGCAGAGGCAGGCAGATCTCTGAGTTTGAGGCTAGCCTGGTCTATAGAGTGAGTTCCAGGACAGTCAGAGTTACAACAGAGAAACTCTTTCTCAAAACAAAACAAAGCAAAGCAAAATACATGAAATATATTTTCAGTAAATATTTCTACTAACTTAAAAGAAACAATTTAAGGAATTAAGAACAACCATTATCTATTATATTTGTTCATATACAATGAAGGTAATTTTGCCAACCCACTAAGAAGTATAATACAAACCTAATAAAGAAACAGACACTCTAGTATAAAAAAATGTATTAAAAAAGACGGCCTTGATAAATTCCTTTCTAATAAATTATTACCCTTATTTATTTTATTATACTATTATTCAAAATTGAAATACTAAAGGAAGTTTTCCTTATATAGAGACTACATAGTTTCTCCCAATTTTTGATTTTGATTAGTCAAATATTTTCCTGTAATAACTTGGAAAATATTGTAAACTAAACATAAAAATTAAATAAATATTTTATCCTACATGATAGTTTAAAGAACAATGACAATATAAACTATCAGAAATGAGTTCTTTGTTTTTAAAATATATATATATTTAATATATATATATTAAAGTATTTAATTTTATATATTTTTAAATATATATTTTTAAATATATATTTTAAAAATATACATATAAATATATATAGTATATATATATTTATAGACTCACATACACACACAATTATATCTTAAAATGAAATACAGTTTTAATGTATGTGTCCGTTAGTAAATATTATCAACTTTACAAATCATGCCCACTCTCTGTCACACCATTCAGTTCTGTAATGATGACGTGAAAGTGACCACAGGGAATATGTAAATGAATAGATATAACTATATTCCAAGCCATACCTATTTATAGAAAATGGTAGGCTGGATTTGAACCATATGGATTTTGCAATAGTTTGCCAGCCCAGTAATAACCAAAGTTGCTAAAAAATGTGTAAGAAAATTCTTTTAATTTCATCAAATAAAATACTTTGAAATATATTTGAGTGTAGATACACTTTTCTGTGCCCTATCTAGTGTTATATCCTGAGAAAAAAATTAAATCAAAAGGATAAAATGAGATACAAAGACTTACAAAAGAAACAAATGCTATAGAAATATAGTTATAAAAATGTTAATAAATTTGAAGCACATTTATACAATGGCAGGCACATATATTTAATGTGTTATTTGAAATATTAATGATCATATGAAGTTTTCACATTTATTGTTAACACTGTTAATATTATATATATAATTATATATAATATATATGTATATATAAAACATATTCATTATATTTATAATTATTATGGCAACAAAAATCACATGTAGTGCTACTACAAAGGTATGTACAAATTTTAATTTGTAACTGAAGTTATCATGAGAATATAATATGAATAGAATTGTAAATTTTATTTCTGCTCCCATCCAAATATATAGAACTCTATTGTTTTTTCTTGGTTTAAGTGAACTTTGCAAAAATTTGTTCTTATGATTAAGATGTGTTCCCAGAGAGTAAGACAGAATGAAGGCTAAGAGAGAATGCTCAGTGGTTAAGAACACTGGCTGATTTTCAAGAGTACACAGGTTGAATTCCCTTGCTCTCCTTCACATGGCTCACAATCATAGCCAACTTCAGTTCCAAGGCATCCAACTCCCTCTTTCTGCCTCTGCAGACACGAGACAGTCATCTGCTGCACAGACATGTATGTAGGTTAAAAAAAAAGCAATCAGATAAAATAGAAATAAATGAAATATTTTTTTAAAAAAATAGAATAAATAGACATAAATATACATTTAAATCAAATTTTAAGTGTTATCTATGTGGTCAATTGTGCAGCATTTTTTTCTCTTAGAGTTGTTCTGCTTTAATATTTTTGTTTTTCCTTGAAGAATTTATATATATATATATGATAAAACTTGACAATATCCATCTCCCACTCTCCAATTCTTTATAGCCACACTGAACATATCGCAATCCCCATTCATGAATTTTCTTTGTTCTTTTTAAAGTTAATTGAGTATGAGTAGTGAAGCTCATTTGTATATGGGTATAGGGACAACTTCCATGATATCAGCTACATACCAATGTGTTTTACTTGATCTATTAGATTCAAGAATTTTTCCAAAATATACTTTCTATTTTCATTTTGGAATATTTAAAAGTCTTCCCTTCTCAATATGGTCATGACCTTATACCCTTGATGCCTAGTATTGCTGTAGCATTATTAGTAGCTATTATTGTGTATTAGTAGGGATTTTGTTAGAAATATTTACTCTTAAACCCATTTTCCAAACTGCTAAATCAGAGTATGAATTTGAGAACCACTGGCAAAATTAGAGGAATTCTGCATAAGAATTAACTTGTCTCTAATACAATTGGAAATAATACGTATTATACAATTAGACCAATATTATTACAAACTGATAGAGAAGAAAACTTTCCTCCATACTTAGAAATAAATGAGTAGTAAATCACACTAATGATCCGTAAGTGGTCTTTAAAAGCAGTAGGTAATCTTTCCCACAAACATTCTGTCACTATGAGCAAAGAGATTTATCATAAATGTCCTGTCATTTGAATAGACATCTTAGAACTATCACTTATATAGCATCTAACAACACAGAATGTTGTTGCAAATATGTGCATCCCACCTATACTATGAAAACATCTCTTAAATTAGAGTATGCTGGTATGCTTTTTTTCACTTCTTTAGGGTTGGCAAGCATATCATTCCCATAAACCATTTATTGCACATTAAAATGAGTGACTGCAGAAGGCATCCATAGAGTTTTATTATGGCATTTAGACCCTTGTAGTAACGTGAGATCCTTTCAAAATATTTTATTTTCTGCTGAATTTATAGGGAAATAAAGGGTAACTGTAGAATGTTGAGTCTTAAATATTGTTGAATATTTCCATAATATGCTTCACACAGATGTGATTTATCTTTCTTAAATCATAGGGTCATGAATGGAGAACTAAATTGTGGACAATATGTTAGCATTTAATGTTGACTACGTTGAGTTATAGGAATATAGGAATTGAATATATTGTACTGAGGACTTTGAATATAAAAGAAGTAGAAGATGAAGTAATTAAATTATGTAATCCAAAAGCAGGTCAAAGCACACATTTTGTACCAAGAAATTAAAATATTTAACTCCAGTTATTCCCTTTCAGTGGTCCTATAGCAGTGATTTCTAAAATAAATTATTTGGATAGAAAGTTAAATGCAATTCTTTAATGTTAAAAATGAAGTAAACAACTGTGACAACTTTATTAAAGCTTATATCTGTATTATTGTCATAGGTTTTAAAAGATTGAGGTTTACTGTGAAATTAATAACTATTAAGATCAATACACATTCATTGAATGGTTACAATTTATCAAGCAATGTAAAAAATATCTTAACAAGTATTATCTCATCTAGTCTTTATTAAAATTCTATTAATCTGTTTCACAAATGATTTAGCACTCACAGATGGCAACAGCTTGTCTAAGATCACATAACTAAAAAAGTATAATATACATGGTCTATGAAATGATACCTATCTAGGGTGAGACCAACTTGATATTCTCAGATATTCTTGTATACTGATTTTTTTTTGGAATTTACTTTTCCATTCAAATTAAATTCATATATTCATTTTCAAAGAATATATAGAAATTTAAAGATGAATTCATATTTTGCCTCTTACTGCCTTTCTTTTCCTGCTTCAATGATGGTCACTGAGCCTTAGGAGGAAGTTGTGGATGAGGATGTCCCATTTGTGACTGAGCACTCCACAGATACATATTCTTTCCATTTTGACCATTTATGAATTTCTTGGTTAAGTTCCAAGCACTACACAAAGAAACATCTCTGATGGAGTCAGAGAGCTACGCTGATATATGGGTCTAGTGATAGGAATTCAGAGTACAGTTTGATACTACATCCATTTAGCAAAATAATAGTATTATGTTTACCCTGGGGCTTATGAACTCTTCACCCATGGGTTCTTGGTGAGATTTACAAAGCCAGGCATGAGTGTCTTGTAAAGCTGGCCTAAAATCCAGCCAGAAAGCAACTCATTGCCCCCATAATATTGATGCCTCTACTGTATTCTGGGGATATCTTGCCATACCCGACATTATTGTAGCTCACAAAGTTCCCTGAGTAAGAATGTTGATGACAGCCCTCACCTCTAAACCTGCAGAACACCTTCTTATAATATGAAAGCTATTCAGCTGAGAGGAAGGTTGCTAGTCAATACCAACTTGATTTCTCTATGTCTTCTGTCCAAAGTTTGTGGTGACTTCAGCAATAAGATCGTAACATAAGTTTTGGTTATATGAGCAATGGCAATAGTCTTGTGTTTTTTAAAGGAGTTACCCATTACCAACAACTGGAGAGGAGGTATGCCACACCTGGCATTGAGCATTTTTGTGATCATATGGCTTCTGGTAGGAGCATTATCCTCAGTGTAGGGTAATTCCAAGAAAACGGTCATTGATGAGGAAAGAGAAGAAAGATATTAGTGGGGGGGGTAGTATAATACAAATACTGACGATACGAAAAGAATAGGGAAGTAAAAGGGCTGGGATCTTAAGTCAGGTGAGAGATGGAAAGATAGGGCAGATGAAGGGACCAGAGGGATAACTAACACTAAGGATGTTTGAAAAGCCGTATGGAATCCTCTACTTTATAAACATCTTAAATATATGCATATTAAGTACATGTGCAAGTGTATGTGTGTGTGTGTACATGTGTGTGTATTCACATAAAAGTGTTTTGGGAGATTGGCATTTTTAATTGATCTTTATTTTTCCAAGTAATTTTCTTTTAAATATTTTTATTTGGTTTATGTGTGTGCATGTGCATGTGTGTGTGTGTGTGCCTGTGCACATGTGTGTGTGTGTGTGTGTGTGTGCATATGTATGCGCACACACACATGCAAATACATCTGAGTAACTTCTGTGGCCAAAACAGAGTATTGGATCCCCTGGATCAGAAGTTACAGATGACTGTGAGTAATTGATATGGGTGCTGAGAACAAAACCTAAGTCATGTGCAAGAGCAGCACGTACTTTTAATCACAGAGCATTCTCTCTAGTTCAGAGCCTGGCATTTTAAAGATAAAGGTTTCTTAACATTTATTGTTTCACACTTCGATGAACTGAGAAATTTTCTATTTATGTTAGACTATGCAGAGACTATTTGAAGAACCTAAAAATAGAGGTAATTTTAAATTTCCTTTTGATAAGTAAGCTTTTATAAAAGAAATTTGAAAATATAATTTGAAAATGAATACGACATTTTTAAAGCATAAAATACTAAAAGACAACTGTATTAAATTCTTTAAGGCAAAAAAAGTAAATCTTAGAAAAGTTGAATAAAATTAGAATTTCACTGTTTCTAAAAATAGAAAATTTATGTAAATATATTCATATTATATTAATTTGACATGTTTTACATTATTCAATTCTATTTCCTTGTAGTTTATAAATATGCTTAAATTATTTATCTGATCTTGATTTTAGTTTGTAAGTGGTATCTATCAAGAAATTGTCTCCACTATTTCCTTTAGATTTTCCAATTTTGTGGAGTACAAGTTTTTAAAGTACCCCTGATGATTCTTTGGATTCCCTGGGTGTCTGTAGTTATATCCCCCTTTTTATTTTAGGTTTTGCTGATTCAGATATTCTCTGTCTTTTAATTAGTTTGGGTAAGGGTTTGTATACCTTGTTACTTTGCTCAAAGTACCAACTATTTGTTTCATTGATTCTTTATAGTGTTCCCTTTCTATTATGTTGGTTTCAGCCCTCAGTTTGATTATTCCTTTCCATCTACTCCTGTAGGGTGTTATTTCTTCTTTTTGTTCTAGAGCTTTCAGTTTTAGTTTTTAAGAAGACAATTTTGCTATTAAATTAGCTAATTAGAAAATTTTGCATAGGAAAAATTTCTCATTGTGGATTAATTTTATGTTTTCATATCTTAGTACTTTTAATATTTTTGTCTTCTAAAGAGATATAATTTGACATATATACCAAATGAAGTAATGTAATTTTCGAAAGTACATGCATCTGAAAAAAAAATTAAATGTAACAAAGTTTTGTTCAAAAGCTTTCTCAGAGTAGTAATCATCTATATTATTCAAATAGCTTAATTTGACATATTTAATGATTGAAAGTATTTCATTCGAATGTTCCTTTTAAATAGAGGAAGCATAAATAAAAGATGACTTTTATTTCAATTAAAGAAATGAAAGAGCAATAAGGATTGGTCTACAGTAATAAAATAAACTACATTGGAATTATGTACATCTCTTTTCAACAAAAGAGTACTCACTCAATGAGTTCTTCCACATTAGTATCATAAATTTCAGACAATTACTAGAATAATAGAAATGATGCCCAAGCATTTCTGGTCCAGAAGGCCTATGTAGAAAGAACTTCACAAGAAGCAAATATCTTTTAGTTCATAAGTGGGTAATACTGTTCTGAATGTTTGTTTTAAAGTACAGTAGTACTCAGTATATTTTTAAATATTTTCCTGGAGTATTTTTTATATGTCCTTGTAGCTGTTGATTCAGGGCAGAGGTGTTTTATTCTTTGTCTAGTTCAATCTCCAGTCCTAGTCTTAGTCCTGGAGCCTTGGTGCATTTTGGCCTCTGTTTCAAACTAAACTTCTGAGCTGGATGACTATTTCTGACTGAACTCTTCTGACTCTGGCAAACTCTGGCTAATTCTCAGACTGCCTCAGACTGAACTGCTCTGCTCAGCTTCAAGCTGACTCACCTTTCCATTCTGACTTTTTCTGCCAAGCTATTTCTGTGTCTCTGTGTCTCTCCCCAAACTCTCATTGCTCCATACTGCCTCAGTCAGCCTCTTTGCTCCTTAGTCAAACCTATGTATCTTTGTCTTGTCCCCTGTCTACCTGCTTCAGACTGCTGGCCCCATACTGCCTGTTGTAACTGATTGCTGTAATTGACTCTACTCTCAGCTGAGAGCTCACCTTTCTATTGTAAGAGTTGGGCATGTCCTCACTCTGACTCACTCTGCTAACTCTTCCTCTGATTAGTCATTCTGTCTGTATTTCATTCTGACTCATCTCAGATGTCACTTCCAATCTGACACTACTGACTCCTTCTAAACTCTGTCTCCTATTTCTACTTCCACATCCCAATTCTGTTTTAGAGATTAAAGGTGTGGATTATCCCTGCCTTCTGAATACTGGGATTAAAGATGTTTGCTACCACTGCTTTCTGAATATTGGGATTAAAGGTATGTACCTACATTCTTTCTACCCTAGAACAACCATGATGATGGATTTAAAGATTAAACATTCCTCTGCATGTCATAAATGTCAGTAGCTTCACATGTTCAATTTAAAAGTTTTAGTAAATTTATCAAATAGTGCAACCATAACTGCAATAAAATTTCCCAATATTTACACCATCACATCAAGATTCCTTGTGTTCATCCACCGTTACAGAGGCTGTGTTCCTTCCTCAAGTTCTAGGAAATCATTAGTCAAATTCTAACCTCTATATATTTGTGGATTTCATTTTTATTTCAGAATATTTTGATAAAAAGACAAAGGTACAACAGAATGGTCTCAAACTAGTTTTAGAGTACATGATGTCCTTGGACTTCTGAATCTCCTGCCTCCACCTCTTATGTGCTGGGATTATAAGCATGCAACACTATGTTGAGTTTACATGGTGCTAGACAGCTAACTCACAATTCTACTAACTAGTTGCATCCTGAGCCCCTCTTGAGAGATTTAAACATGTCATTATAGATGGAGTATAACCACCATAGATGGAGTAATAAACCATATGGCTGTTTATTGCTGGTTCTTTTATTTTACTTGATATTTCCAAGCTTCATTCACATTGTAACTTGTACCATCAATATCTAATTATTTTTATTCCTTATAGTATTTATTCCATATAGTATGTTATATGATATACCTTACTTTGCTTATTCATTCAGCAGTTGCTGGCTTCTTGGGTTATTTCATGTTCTTGAACATTGTGAAGGATGCTGCTATGACTTTTGATTAAATAGATTTTTGTTTATTATGGTGGTGACTATAGGTAGAAGTTGAACATAAATATCTGTGATATTCCTGCATATAAAGAAAGTGTAAGTAAATTTCAAAGGCATAAAAGTGTATGAACTAAAGTAGGGTATTATAAATGGAAGAAAAAACCCATTTGGCTAATAGTAATTAGTGATCTGTTTCCTTCTTTGTGAGTAGTATAAGTCATTATATTATTTCAGTAAATTGTAGGTGCCTACTCTTTGTTAAATAATGGACTAAGGAATTATGGTGAGGTAAAAGGTAGTAGGACATTATCCAACCAACAATCAACAAAAAGATGGTCTGGGTTCTCAGGTAATAATCAAAATGATATTTTTAAAGGATGCATTGTGCTGGTAGGCTTTCTTTTTTAAAGAAAAGGTAGCAGAAAAAATAACTCACATCCTACTTACATGATATGAGCTTGTTAAAACTTTTCCACCTTTCAGAAAATGTATGCTTTTTGGAATTTGGGTATCTATCTGAGATATTCTAGAGAGGTGCTTTTACAGGAATGATTCATGTAGATCCTGTAACATAATTGTAAATTCTGTTACTTAGAATAAAGCAATCCCAAGATGTGCTCTAATGCTTATTTAATCAAATTACCAAGTAGGTTTTGTTACCTTGTAGTTTTAAAATATGACTCATTTTCCAAAATGAAAAAAAAAAAGCTGAATGACTATGCCAATAATAGAAAGTGATAATGTACTTTATTGATAATTTGATTTTCAGAGGATTCATTAAACTCTTCTGGTTACTTTGTAGCTAAGCAACGAGGCCTATAGAAAGGCATCTGCTTTACTGAAGAGAGAGAATTATGAAAGCCAGCTATGCCACTTATTGTATTCTGAAATTATACTGAACTTTGTTGAGTAGTCTCCCACAAAATGTGTCTCAGAGAACACTAGATCCATTAAAAGTCCATGAAGAAATAAAGCTTTTGGCAAGTTAAGTTTTAACAATACTGCATAGTCTTTTCCCATTATTGGAAATTTACTTTTACTTTAAAGTTTCTGAGAGATATTTCAGGTAGGAATAGTGCTAAACTGGTTTTATATCTCTAGTATTTTCAAAGCTTGTTTTTAACAACACGAATCGTCTACCCATCCATCTTACTGACATAGTAATCTAAGAAACATGCATAGTAAGTGTTGATTTTAACTAAAACATTATCAAACAAACATTATTAATGAACACAATACAATATACATGTCACTCCCATATCTGTGATTAGACAAATGGACATGACTGGAATGGAAATGGGATAATTATAACTCTTCTTACTCTTAGTTAACCATAGAATGGAGTTCAAGTCTAATCTCCTGTATGGTCACTGATGAGCTCAGTAAGCATAGCCTTTTTTATTTGATAAAATACCTGATTTTATATTTATCTGTTATGGTTCAGCTTCTTTATAAACAAAAGTATTGATCTCAGTGTTTCAGATTTACTCAATGGTTTTAAATCCTTTTAATAATCCTTTAAAATTTTCATACAAAGTATTTTGATCATATTCACCCTCTCCAGAAATCCTTCAAGATCCATCTCCCTTCCCTACCCCTCCAAATTTGTGTCTTCATTATACTTATAAGACCAGTTTGTGCTGCTACATAATCTTGAATGTGTGTCTTCCACTGGAGTGTGGCTAATGCATGGGGCTACATTCTTAAAGAAAACTGACTCTTCTGCAGCATTTATCAATTGCCAATAGTACCTCATCTGGTGTGTGTGTGTGTGGTGGTGTGGGGTGCTTTGTGCCCAACTACCCTGTCCATGTTGGGATTTTGTCTGGCTTTAGCTTCTGGAAGTCTGGTCTATGCTGTCACAACTGCTGTAAGTACATGTGCCCAACTGCCCTATTGTGTCCAAAGGCATTGTTTCCTCGTAAGAATCCATCAAATCTGGTTCTTATGTTCATTCCATCCTCTCTTGTTCAATGCTTTCTGAAATGTGGGAAGAGAGGGTTGGATATGCATGTCCCATTTAATGTTGAATAAGCCACAGTCTCTTATTTTCAACACCTTTGACCATTTATGGGCCTCTATGTTAATTACCTTCAAATACAAAAAGAATGTAGCTGACAGGGTTTGGTTGAGCAATGCACTAATCTATAGATATAACAATAAAGAGGTTATAGGAGTTAATTTTTAATGAAAACATATTGTTTTCTCATACAATATATCCTGCTTACAGTTTTCCCCCCTCCTATACTCCTCCCAGTTCCTTCCCTGCTCCTCTTCCATCCTGATCCATTCTTTCTGTCTCTTATTAGAAAAGAGCAGGCTTCTAAGAGATAACAACTGTTGTGGAAGTTAATTTTTAGTTATGTATAACATGTTTTATGCACTGTTGTGTGAGGGGCTGTATAGAGCATTTTGTATTGTTTTCAGGTGTTGGATTTCTATGGAGGTTGTTTAATTGCTAATGACTTGCATGAGCTATCAGTAGAATACCTGAGGAGTTCCAAAAACAATAAAAACACCTGAGCTCAGATGCTTGGGGAGCCACTGTACAGAATGGTGCTTGCCATGATGGTGGTTTTCTCTGCTGTGGTCTGGCAAGGTTTGCATCTATGAAATTGCCTCCTTGTCTCTCTTGGTGAGCCACCACAGCAGCATACTACTACAACAACAAAACATAACTAAGCTACATGTCTTATTTCACTACTCCATGTGTTTTATGTGAATACAATGTTTTGATTTCTATAAGTTTTGTGACATATTTTGAAATTCATTACTTTGATGCCTCTAGCTTTGTTCTTTTTTCTCCAGGTGGCTTTGATTATTTAAAATCTTATGGAATTCATATTATTTTTAAGAATGATTTCTTAGGAAATTGGCAACACTAGGTCCTGTTCAAAGATCCCTGGCCATCCTAGGACATGTATTTGACATTCCCTCTTATTGTCTACAAGACTTAAGTGCCACTATTGCATACTTTGGGTTGTCTTACCATGATAGTCATTGTTGTGATTCAAATGGGCAATAAATGGGTAGGAATATTAAATGATTTCCTCCCATAGAAAGTGGCTTATCAAATTCACATTGTATATAAACTAGTTTACAGGGAAGAGGTTTTCAGGTCATTTTTAGAACAAATACTCTGAGTCATATGTCCAAAGTACATGGTATCTTCAGTAAATAAGTTCTTAAGTTCAACTTCTGGGAGACAAACAAGGACAATATCAATAAACAGTATTATTTTTGGAGTTTCTTCACTCCCTAACAACTCAAAAGACAGTCTATCATGCTTGGTACTGGGTTTTTTTTTTTGTGAGACAGCCTCTGGCTCTTAGGGGAGTATTGTCATTACAAGTGGGGTAATTTCATTGTGTGTGTGTGTGCGTGTATGTGTGTGTGTATATATATATCTATATCTATATCTATATATATATAATATATCTATCTATCTATCTATCTATCTATCTATATATATATATATATAAACACATTTATTATATGTAATTTTGGGTAAATATAACATAATGATCTATGTCTCATTTAAGCACATTTTTTATCATTCCTCCCTCCCTCTTACTTGTAGAGGAATATTTAGTCTTTTAATCCATCAGCATGCCTGCACTAGGGTAGAAAGAATGTTGATACATACCTTTAATTCCAGTATTTAGAAAGCCCTGGTGGTGCACACCTTTAACCCCAGCACTTGGGAGACAGGAAACAGAGCTCAGAAGGTATCAGGGTCAGACAGAAAATGATGTCTGGGATGAGTCAGAGGGAAGGGCAGGCAAAGTGACAAATCAGAGGAAGAATTAGCAGACTGAGGACACACCCAACTCTCAAGATAGAAAAGAGGCTCTCAGTGCAGAAAGTCAGGATAAGAGGCAGAGAGAGAACAAGGCATACAGAAAATGAAGCAGTTTTACTGAATATAAGGGAGAAAAGCAGAAAGGTTGATTGAGACAATATAGAGAGAGCAGTGAGAGCTCAGAGAAGGACAAGACACAGAGGTAAACAGAGGATACTAAGGCATTTCATTTTGGCAGAAGAAGCAAGTATCATATGGGAAAAGTGAGTCAGTTTGAAGCCCAGCAGAGCAGTTCAGTTAGAGAAGTTATGTGAGTCTGAGTCTGCCAAAGTCAAAAGGATGCAGTAAGAAACAGTCACTTGATTCGGAAGGTCAGTTTGAACCATCCAGCTTGGAACCAGAGCAGCTAGTGAGTTGAGTTGAAACAGAAGAGTCAGATGAGTTCAGTATAGCTCTGAGTTCAGAAGGAGCTAATCAGATGGGATCAGTCAGCAGTAAGCCTCAGAGGCTTATATATCCTACTTGTTTGGAGGCTTGAGGCTGGATTGTTCCATGTCTAGACTGAAGACTAGATTATACATGGGCAAAATGCTCCAGGGCTCCTGGACTAGGACCAGTGATTGAATTAGAAAAACAATAAAAAGCTTTTACCTTGAATTTATCACTACACTCCCTTCTTTCTGTATTGTCCTCCCTCCTTACTGCCCAATTTAAAATCATTTCCCAATTTTCCCACCACCTTCTATTTCACCCATATTTTGTTGTATCCAATTATTCTTCTATCTAGAGCCTTACCCTTATGGTCCCTTTTTACTACTCTTATTTCTGTGGTTAATCCAGATTATATATGAATCTATGAAAATGTAGGTGCAAAAGATTAGAGAGAGCATGCTTCATCTCTTTCCGGATACAGCTGTTTAAATTACCCAATATAATATTGTCTAGCACCATCTATTTACTAGCAATTTTCTTTATTTTTCTTTAAAGCTGTATTAGCTTTAAAGAAATATATATATTAGTATTACTATATATTAGTATATTATACTTATATAATACTAATATTAATATATTAGTATTACTATGCATATATATATATATATATATATATATATATATATATATATATATTCATTATCCACTCATCAGTTTGAGGATACACAGGTTGTTTCTTTCTGTAGCCATTGTGAGTAGGGTGGCCATGCATATTGTTGAGCAATTATCTGTGGAGTAAGATGTTTAACCTTTTGGTCATATGGCAAGAAGTTCTATAGCTTCATAATATTGTTGATTTAGTTTTGGATTTTTGAAAATTCTATACACTGATTTTCAGAATAGCTCAAATTCTCCAACAGGAAATGAGGATTCCCTTTTCCCCATACCTCTCTAGCATTTATTTCTGGTTGTTTTGTTGACCTTTGCATTCTGACATCTCAATATTTTTTAAATTTACATTTACCTACTTGCTGAGGACAATTTGAGTACTTTTTGATATATTT
This sequence comes from Cricetomys ansorgei, assembly GCA_026225945.1. Taxonomy (NCBI): domain Eukaryota; kingdom Metazoa; phylum Chordata; class Mammalia; order Rodentia; family Nesomyidae; genus Cricetomys; species Cricetomys ansorgei. The sequence continues at coordinate 1,905,180 of JAMJFZ010002863.1, read as the reverse complement.
CTCAGGTATTTTTATTTCTTCTTTTGTTAATCATTTGTCCATAACCATCACCCATATTTATTACTTTTTAAACATGTGTTTTTTGTTGAAACAGAATTTATTAACTCCTCCATTTCCTTTCTCCAGGCCCCTGCAACCCTCTGTCCAGCTCCCTCCCATGTCTCACCCAAACTCTCAAGATGATAGCTTTATTTTCTTTAATTATTTTGTAGTATACATATATGTAAATGTATGTACATTTTTTACATGCACATATATGTATATATACATATAACCTATGAGTCTATTTTTATTGTTTGTGTGTATAAGATTTTAAGGCTGATCACCCTGCATTGGGCAGTCATTTGTTGCCTGCAATTCTTTGTATAAGTGGGATCCATGAATTTTTCCCATCAACATTAACATGTTCATTTATATTATGTTGTTGTGGTCTTGTTTAGGCAGTCATTTTTAGGAGAGACTGTTTCATAGTAGACTTCCTAGTATTGTAGCTCTTACAAATTTTTCATACTTTTCCTGAGCCATAGATGCAGAAATATTGATGTAGATAGATCCACTGGGATTGAGCTCTCTATCATATGTTAATCTCTGCATTGTGTCCATTTGTGGTTTTTCTGTAATGATCTATATTTGCTATAAAAAGAGGCTTCTGTGATGAAGAGTAGTAGCTACACTTATCTATGAGTATAAAGATAAGTTGTAGACTGTAGTAAGAAATTATTCTGGTCTATTAATGTGGTGTTAGTAGACTCTTTTATGTTGTCTATGACCTCACTAGACTTAAGAAACTGTCTAGATATCCAGCACCAGGCATGTTTTCCCTCTTGTTGAGTGGGCTATAAGGTTAAGACAGGAAGAGAAGGAGGAACAGGGGATAAATAGTGCTGAGGTTTTTTGATAAAGCATCAACGAATCATATTAAAGGGGAAATATGTAGAGGAATTGGCCTGTGTGAAAGCTAGAAAGGGCCTACATTCCAAGGATCTATGTGAAGGGATCCCATTTAAAGACCTGTGTGGCTTAGAAGGAATGTAGAAAGAATGTGAAGAATGTTGGTGCATACCTTTAATCTCAGCATTCAGAAAGCAGTGGAACCATTACCTTTAATCCAAGTATTCAGAAGGCAGCATTAGCCCACATCTTTAATCCCCAAGAAAGAAACAGAGTGTGGAAGCAGATACAGTAAGTCTAGCTCAGAAAGAGTTAGTGTCACTCAAGAAGTGACATCTGAGATAAGTCAGAGTAAAGGACAGACAAAATGGCTAATTAGAGGAAGAGAGATTGAGAAGCCACAGAGAGACTACTAGGAGCCCATTCTGGGTCTTCTTGTCCAGAGAGACCTCGAGAAAGACACTGAAGTACCAATCGATGCAAAGACATGAGGTTTATTGATCTGACGTTGGGTGTCCTCCAGGAGAGGAGGCACACCCCAATGGGACTCACAAGCCTCTTTTATACTCTTTAATTGGTCTACAGCTATTGTAACAGCATAACCTTTAAGCTGATTGGTCTATAGCTGTTGTAACACCATGACCTTTAAGCTGATTGGTTGGGTGCAATGACATGAAGGTAATGGTACATACCAGGTGCATTGTTTTGTAGCTATGGAGTGCTGAGCTGAAACTTATTCTTATTCTTATAACTGGAACTTTTCCTTATCTGGGTGCTAACATTTCTGGAAAAGTTCAGGCAAAGTTCAGGCCTACTTGTACATTCTCAAGCCTTAGTAAAGTTTGGTCAAGCTTTAGCCTTTGCCCTTACAATATCAGAGTGAACTGAGTTAGCAGGCTCTTAGATCAGAGCAGAGACAGTTACAAAAGAGTTGATTATGGCGGGCAGTGTGAAGCATGCAGTTTGAAGCAGGCAGACAGGAGAAAAGATACCAAGACAATGAAGAGGTCAGACTGAAGAGCACAGCGTCTAACTGAGGTACTTTGGAGAAATGATAGTTAAGGTAGAAACAGGCATAGAGGCAGAGCTCAGCAGAAGTCAGTATCAGATTAGAAGAGTGAGTCAGTTTGAAGCTGAGCAGAGCAGTTAGTACTGAGGTAAGTTGAGCCAGCACCCTGGAGGAGAGTTTGAGCAAAAACAACAAGTGAGTTGAGTTGAACTGGAAGAGTCAGAGTTCAGAAGGAGCTACTCAGAGTAGCTCATTCAGCAGTAAGTCACGGAAGTTAGATTGTACAGAAGTTTAAATGTTTTAGATTGTACGGAGGCTGAGGCTGAAGCCTTCTAATTCTAGGCTTAAAGTTTTTATATTGTATGGAGGCTGAAATGCTCCAGGGCTCTAGGACTAGGACTGGTGATTAAGTTAGCTAAGGGATAAAAGCTTTTTACCCAGAACCAACTGCTACAATTTTAGTTTTTATGTATTCTGGGTATTAATCCTTTGTCATAATTATAAGTGAGAAAGAACCATAACTTTTCAGAAAATCCTTTTTAACCACTATCTATTATAGGATCCTATTTATGTTTTCTTCTTGCAGTTATATTGTTTCAGGTTTCAGTTGAGGTCTTTGATCCATTTGGAGTTACTTTTTGTACGGGATAATAAATCCAGCCTTCTTGTCTTTGTTTATGATTGCTTTGACTTTCTTGGGTGTTGTGGTTCCATATGAATTTTAGGATATTTTTCCTATGTCTGTAAAAAAATATTCAATATCAACAAACAAATAACCCTATTGAATGAAATTGGCAACCAATTATAAATAGACATTTCTTAAAAGAAGATGATCAACAGGTATAGGAAACATGCTGAACATCTCTAAACCATCAGAATGATGCAAGTTAAAACTGGAAGCTATTGCCACATGCATTTTAGATAAGCTAATATAGAAAAGATTAAAAAAATAACTATTAGTGTCGGTAAGAATTATGTTTAACATAACTCATGCAGTGATGGGTATATTTTCAATTAGTACAGTTTTTTTAAATATCAATATTTTATATTAATATAATCAATCGAATATCAAGAATTATCATATCACCTAACAGTTCTACTTCTGAGAATACACTTGAAGAAGTTGAAATCAGCATTTCAAAGAAATGTCTATTGTCCCAGATTCACTGGTCTAATATTTACAAGAGTGAAAACATAAAATTAAACTAAGTCCACATAAATGGATGAATAAATTTAAAACTGGAATATATATCTATATCTTTTAGCCTTAATAATGGAAATTATATAATCTGAGACAATGTGATAAACCTAGGAAGCATCAAGCTAAGTGAAATGACACGTGATCTTACTTATATGTGAACTCTACCAAATTCAAACTTATTGAAGTAGGGAGAATTGCAATTTTCCATAGGCTTTACACAGCAGCAGTAGAAAATATAATCTATCCATATTTTGTTATATATAATAAAAGAAATAAGAGAAATGATAAAATATCCTAGATGAATCTGAGAATGTGCCTGGGCACTGGAAAATAAGAGAAAAAAATGCTATGAAATATATTGGTGCACTGACTGCTGAATAAATAATCCAGTTGAGACACTTCCTAACAATGATACATTTTCAGAAATACATTGCTAGGTGATGTCATTCTTAACTGAGCATCAGAATCTATTTATACACAACTAGAAGATACTGATCAGGGAACAATGGAAACATGACAGGATTGAAGCTTCATAACACTGCATAATATTAGACAGTAAACCTTATTTCTAAGTATGATTTCTAAGTATGATTCATTCTAAACTTATGACAAAAGCATAATATTCTAAATATGCAATAGTTAGTATAGTTGGTTACTATAATTACTAATTATTAGGTACTTAATTGCATTCACTGTTCTTTTGAGGAGCAGCATAGCATATTCTCTGTCTGCAGTATCATGTGAGTAACACATAGGACTGTAACAATAGGATAACTGAAATATTAATAGGTGATAACAATTTCAAACCCCATAATAACTTTACAGTATCAGCATTATACATTTTTCTGTAATGAATTGAAACCTTATTATAATATGTGTGAAAAATGAGATTCATTGCTTTACCTATAAATTTGCGAAAACACAATTTGTCAAAAATATTACATTTGTTAGGTATTAGAAAAAAGTTACAATATTCAGTGTGCATATAAGTACACATTATATTATATGGCATAGTAAAATTGTTTTGTTTTGTTGCTTTTTTAGTGTGTTTTTATAAGACATATTCTCTGTGTAGCACTGGCTATCCTGAACCTCCTTCTGTATACCAGTCTGGCCTTGGACTCAGAGATCCACATGCCTCTGCTTCCCAAGTGTTGGGATTAAAGGCATGTGCCATCTCCGCCCAGTGGTAAAATTGTTTTGAAGTGTCTTTATTACTTTTGTCAAATGAAGGGAATTTTCTAGAAGATTGATGTTATTAAAACTAATAGTCAATTATTGCATAATTACTGTGCCCAAAAGAAATTTCATAACTGAACCCCACTTTCTGAATGGAAAGATATAATAAGTTATATAACAAACAGTGTAGATATAGGAAGTATGGGATAGTCACAGCTATTGATAGACTCTAAAATAACCAGATGATTTGAATACATTACAATGAATCAGATATCTGACATACTTTCTGGGAGCTGATCATTTAGCATCAGAATAACATTACTTCAGATGTGGACATATTAAGAGAATGAAATGCCATTTATGTTACTAAATAAAAATGAAGGAAAATTATTTAAGAAATCAAAGGAACAGAAATTCAGGAGGATGTCTATAGAAAATGATGCTTGGGTTTATTTTTTGATTTTATTTATAGTTATACAATTTGAAAAAGTTAATGATTATATGAATTCATGCTCATTTGATATGCATTTTAAAATAATCCATTAAAATTAGAGTTAATATCTCAAAATGTGAGAGCTAAATATGTAGCTTAGTGACAGGTCACTAGCCTAAAATATGGAGGGCCACATTGGGAATTGTTTATTTTTAGTTGTGTTTAAAATAATTGCTTTTGTGCAGTTATAAAAAGGGATGAATAGGTCTTGGCATTTTGTATTGTTTGCAGGTGCTGGATTTCTGTAGTGATGTTTGATTGCTTATGATATGTACCTGAGGAGTTCTAAATGAATAAGAATATCTGTGCTCAGATGCTCAGGGTTCCACTGTCCAGAATGAGCTGGCTAGGATAGTAGTCTCCCCTGCTGAGGTCTGTCAGAGTTTGCTCCTACAAAGAATGCCTCCTTGTCTCTCTCGGTGACCCACCACTGTAGGTGTAGTACTATAAATGGCACCCAACGTGATAGACAAAAAGTAAAAAAGGGCAAGGCATCACACTAGCTGCATCAAACATGGAGACAAGGAAAAAAAAAAGTATGCTTAGTGAAGCTACCAGAGGATAGAGATTAAAGTATTAATTAAAAGCACCTGAAAAAATAAGGAGAGAGAGAAAGAAAATAAGCCTCTATGAAGAGAAAAGGCTGTGAAATTAATAAATAAATGATTAAAAAGGCTCTGAGGTGAGAGGCCCAGAATGGAAGCCCTTAGAGATAAAGAATTCAGCTGGGAGCAGGAAAAAGCAAGGTTCTTACTGCTTTTCCTGATCATGGAGCCTATGCTCCATCGTCTCTCCACTGATTGTAGCATGCTGTTTCACAAACTGAGTTTTCTGACAGCTTGTGTGTGTGTGTGTGTGTGTGTGTGTGTGTGTGTGTGTGTGTGTAGCTCAAGATCTTGTATTTGAGCTCTATGTAGAAGGCTATTTATTTCCCCATAGTGGAGATGAGAAAGAATGCCAACTTCCAGAATGTTTCAACCAAAGGTTCTTCCCACATGCCCAGGAACCCCTGCAGTTGTGGAAGCTACAGCTTAAAGCCAAAAAGCTGCTTAGTTAAACTGAACAGTTAGTTTTATTTCTACAAACCTGTCTACAAGAGGCCCTGATAAGACACATCTGTGAGGTTAATGAGAACTATACCCAAGAGGGGACCCTTCCTGCAGACAAAGGGAAAAGTTCTTTTTCCTGCAAACCAGACTCTATCTTAAAATCTGGAAAATGTTTCCTCAGGGTTAGCACACAGAAGCTGTCTTCCAGAACTGGCCATGGCTGTATCTCATGCTGGCAGCTGAAGTTGGTACTCTAAGAGTTACCCAGGTGGCACTGGTTTGATGAGGGGGTCACTGGAGACTTGCTGAGGCTTGGCACTGTGAGAGGCCAGGTAAAGCCATTGGTGAAGGTGCAGCTTCTGTAGTAGTTGGAGGCCCAGGTGAAGAGGAAATGTAAAGAAATTGAGGCTTGTCACCATGAAGAGAGCCTAGCAGAGGCTATTAGTAGAGGTGCAGCTTCGGTGGCAGTTGAAGACCCAGATTGAAAGGGTGATATAAGGAAGTTGAGGCTTGGTACCATTAAGAGAGCCCATGAGAGGTTATTGGTGAAAGGGCAGCCTAGTTGCAGCAAGGGACTCCAGTGGTTCTGAAGATGCCAAGAACACTAGCAGCAGTGGAGTAGAGCCAGTCAAAGCCTGGAGGACAAGCTGTTTGTGCGGCAGAGGGCAGATCTAGATCCAATCCCTTTGGAGGAGCTCAGAAGATCATGAGTGAATTCCAAATAATTGATAATTGGGCATTGATAATGTTTTTCTACTGTCTAAAGACATTGTTAAAAGCTTATTAGATGTTTGGTATCATTTGGTCAAGTGTACTAGAAGCCTCATAATTGTTCCTATTGTAAATGTTTTTGCTTGTGTTGTGTTAAATTGTGTTGTAAAGGTAAAGCATTTTTTAATACAGAAAAGAGGAAATGTTGTGAAAGTTTATTTTTAGTTGTGTTTAAAATAAATGTTTTTGTGCACTGTTGGAAAAAGGGATACATAGACCTTGGTTGGCATTTTGTAATGTCTGTAGGTGTTGGATTTCTGTGGGGGATGTTTGATTGCTTATGATCTGCACCTGGGGAAGTCTGATGGATAAAAACACCTGATCTCAGACACTTGGGGTTCCATTGTCTGGTTTGGCACTTGCCATGATGGTGGTTCCCTCTGCTGAGGTCTGACAGAGTTTGTACCTCTGAAAATGCACCCTGTCCTGTTTGCTGAGCTATCACTGCAGGTGTACTACTACACGGCATGTTTGAATCCCAACACCAAAAACATTTATTGTTTGATGTGTAAGTTTTCACACACACACACACAAACACACGATCAATTTATATGTATGGATGACTATTAACCATCTGTGGAATTTTTAAGCAGGAAAAGGAGATTTTTTTTTTCCAATGGGTTCACATTGGGAAGAACATCAAAGAGATCCAGTGACTTCTCATTCCATGGAACAATGACATGAGATTATAACTGTCTGTTATTTTGTTTCCAGAATTGGGTTACAGCCTCTGTCTCAAGAAGCCAGGATTTGCCACCAGTACCAAAAAAATAATTAAAACAACTGAAGTAGTAGTGAAAAGTAGAAAAATCAAATTTCTCCAATGTGGTCACACTGAGGAAAGATACAAAGACATCTAATAACACTCTTCATTCTATCTTCTTGAATTTCAAAAATAAATATGAATCTTAGAAAAATGTAATTTAGATATTCATTTCATAGTGTGTTGTATTATTACCTATGAAATATCAACAAGATAGTGCTTGTATGTGGTTCATTAGACTAAAAAACTTTTGAGAGTTTTCACATACGCATATGAATCTATGGTACATTATGTATTTAATATACATCCCTATAATTATTTGCCCTTTTGAAGCCTTTACTTCTTAAATTACATACACACACACATGTATACTGAGTGATGTTCATTTGTGTTCATTTGTATGTGTTATAGGCTGACAAATTGAGACTGGACATGAATTTGAGAGAGAGAGTTGGAGAGACACAAGAAGATTTGAAGGGAGGAGAGAATGAGATAGAAATAGTGAGACTTTCAGGTTGAGTCATGAAGATATAAACTTTTCCAGTACATTTTTGGAGCATTTATTGACTCTCCTCTTAGTACTCTGCATCCCTGTAGAAGTCATATATCAAAGTGTTGGGAACTCTATTTCAATTCTCTTAAGTTTTAAAGCCTTTAGTTGAAGGATATAAAATGAAAACACCCAGTAAATTGTCTACAAAATAAGTATTTAATTCTGAGCTCCCTATTTGAACATATCCTTTCTTTTTGGCATTTCATTTTCCATCCTCTCTCTAGACATCTAATACTGAGTTTTTATGTCGGTGGTTATATTATTGTCCTCCTGACTTCTCCCTGACATTAAGTGTCTTTCCCATGTGATGAAATGTATCTGTAAAGAGAACTGTATCTTCAATATGAGGATCAGGTTTCATGTGAATCTTCTGCAAAGAAAGTAGATATCATCAGTGAAAGATTTTTCTCAAAAATTACCAAAATAATAATCATGGAATATAAGGGACTTCTAGAATTAACGAAGAGATTGTGTGTCATGTATTTCAACAGATAAGAAAAATAGAGTGTGAAAAGTGAATTTTTTCTTGATGCTAAAGTTCAAGTTTGGTTTGAAAAATTACTGTAACAAAAATAATAGCTAAATACTTTCTATTTAGTTTTTTGTGTGTGTCAGTTTTGGATTGGAAATAGATCTGTGTCACAGGAGAACTTTGTGGAAGAGGTATTTGTCACAACAAAATCTTGTTGTACAAAACAACATCCAAAATTTTGAAAAAAGTTTTCATCACCTTTAAAAAAGTATTAGAATCATCTTTATAAAATCATTTCACATTGTTTGACTAAACATGCTTTAATGCAAAAACTTTGAACTTTGATTTTAGGATTAATAAGATGCAATAAATATCATATGTTTTCTTTATATCACATAACATGATTGCCACTATTTTAGAAATATATCTACCCCTCTCCATTCCTTTGACTCTTACCTAAAGTTGACTCAAATTTAAGAAAAAAAATTATACCTTCTTGTGTTGAGAAAATCATCAACCTCTTTATAAGGAAAAATATGTTGAGGCAAAATACATGTAATATCGTTTTAGAAAGCTTTTATTAATCTAAGGTTGTTTAGTTATTGATGAGAGCACAATGTAAATCAATTTTGCTCTAATTTATTCAATAAGCATTAAGTTATATGCATTATAATATATAAAGATATAAATTGTATTAGAAATTCTGCCATGGGTAATTTGAACCCACAGATCTTTAAGTAAGCTAGCTGCCTATATATACTTGGGTGAATGATCATCTGCTGGAGCAAGTAGTCTCAGGAGATGTATTCCTGAAGAAACTAACTATCCCTCCCCTAGACATAATAAATTACCAATAGATGATTAGATAGAGGTTGTACTTGATTAGTTCCTGCCCCATATATTCTGGGATTTTGGATGGTTTTACATTCTTCAGGTCTGGTGCATGTAATTCCAGCCTTTGTAAATTCATGTTTGTAATGACACTGTCACATCAGCAAATACTGTTTCACTTCACTATCCACTATCTTTAGCTCCTACAGTGTTTATGCTTCTCCTCCTCCTACACCTGAGCTTCACATATAAATATTACATTGTAAGTATTCCATCTAGAACATGCAGTCCACAGTTTCTTATTCTCTGAACATGGTTCAATTGTGAATTTCTATATTAATCACTCAAAAGAGGCTTCTTTGATGACTACTAAGAGATGCATGAAATAATATATGAGTATAAAGAACTTAGTGGACATTTTGTTACTGTGTCCACTTAATCTTTTATTTTTTGAGATTATAATATAAGTCTATCATTTACCCCTTCCTTTTTCTCCCTCAAAACCCTCTCACATACCTGTCCTTGTTCTCATTCAAATTCATGATCTCTTTTTAAATTATATATATATACATACGCATTCATAAATACATATATTCAACTTGTTCAGTTGTTCAATGAATATAATTTACTTGTATATTTGTTATATGTATGTATGTATGTATGTACATATGTTTTCAGTGCTGACTATTTGGTATTGAATAATCAGTTGACTATTCTACTTTCAGCATTCTTTAGTTTTCTATTGTTTTTTTTGTAGGATTAAGGTATGCTGGACTGTCCTTCATCCATTTTAGCATGTTTATTGTTGTTAGGTTTGTTCAACTCACCTTTAGGAACTCGTAGTAGCAAGACTTCATGAGTGTAGTTTCTGACATTCTTAGCAGACATGACTTACCTCAAACTTAGTGTTCTTCTGCCCCTTACAACCTTTCTGTCCAATCTTCCCTAATGTTCTCTAAGTCTTAGGTTTTGGAGTTGTAGTGTAGATACATCCATTGGGGCTGAGTGCCATAATTCTGTGGTTTGTTCTGTACTGGTCTCTGTCTACTGCAAAGAGAAGTTTCCTTGATAAGAAGTGCGTACTACATTTATCTTCTGGCAAAGAAGAAATATTTAGAATTTAGTTAGAGCATATGCTGGTTTAGTAATGTTGCAATAGTAGATTCTCCTCCCAGATCAGTGATTTCACTAGCCCTGGGTATTGAAATATACTTACACTTAAAAGAGTAATAGGAATAAAACAGAATTTTCCAAGACCATACAAATTAAGGAGCCTGCTTGTTTCATGAGATGGCTAAGAGAGCATTTCTGAGAATCACTGATCTTATAGTTAGTTCAACTAATGTTTATGAAAGTATTATAGTTTCTTAATTGAGATATTAAATTGGTCTAGAATAGATATTTCAGTTTTAAATTTAAGAATGCAAATACATTAATGTGCAATTGGATAAAGAGCAGCATTAATAGTAATGCAAACATTACAAACATTTTTTTTCTGACTATATTGTTCCATTGTTTCATAGGACAGCTTGACTTGAAGAAAGAAAGTATAGAGTCTGAGAAAAATTCTCACAAGTTTGAGATACTAATATATATTAGATAAATACTTGAAAACAAAAATGAAGGAAGCAAAGAAACTTAGATTCTTAAATATATTTAACAGTGCCATTTAGAGCTCCAACATTTAAAATACGGCTGGGTAGAATATCATTTTAGGCTAAAAGTAATATCAATAAACTTAAGACAGTAAGAAAGCTAACACTGCATAGCAGAATTAAAATAATTCACCAGGGAAACTTATAGGAAAAAAACAAAACCAGTGAAATTTAATCAATAGAGAAGGGAGTTAATATACTAATCCTTCTGAAATACATACAAAAAAGGAATATGCTCATGCAAATAATTCAGAAAAAGAGACAGGGAGTATATTTTATTATGAAATTTTGCTGGACAAATTATGAAGCCATTCACCATCAAAATGAGTAAAATTAATAAGCATGAGAATGCTTCAAATATTTTGGAAGAATTTATCTAAAAATTCAAAATTGTTATTTCTTTAAAATTCAAAATACATCCATGAACCAAAAATGCAACATGGGCATGCAAGATTGCATGCAAGACTGTTACAGAGCTAAGAGTGGGTCGAAGCTGGCTTGGAACCCTGTGTCATTCTAGGAGATGAGAAAGGAAGGTGTTTGGCTGCTCCCCACTTTATCCCTGGGCAGAACCCAGCTAAATATTAAATATTGCCTTCTTCACGAAGCAAAGGAATGTGGCTTGGTTGGTGCTTATCTGCGCTGTAGCTGGAAACATAGGGATGAGTCCATTTACTGATAAGGTGCCTTCCTCTCTTTTTCCCTGTGGGGCCATATCTTATGCAGAAGGTGCCCTTTTAAGACCCATATGCAAATGAGGCTACTCCAGTATACTTGTCTTAACCAATGGATCCCAACCCTGGGTATCAAAGACCCTCCCCTGCCCATACCCTATAAATGTAACCACCCTCCCTTTAATAAATGAGAGATATGCTCCACTGATAGCTTCTTCCAAGAATCTGGTTCACTCTCAATGACACTTAGTCCTCTGATCTGGGGCCTGCCATGATGTGCTGACCTACACCCTGAGCTTTTCTTCCGGGGGCTGAGCTGGTGGCTGATAGCTCAACCATGCTCCAGGGAAGGAAGCCTAAGAAAGAGAAAACAATTGCTCTGTGGATGAAGATACTTGCTACTAAACATGATTTGTCTAGATTAGATACATGTGGATACCTGGAACTTATACTGTGGAAGGACAGAACTAAATCCCACCTGTTATATTGTGAACTCTACATTCATGTTATGGAATGTATACATATACACAGACATACACCCAAGATTTGTAAGAAAAAACATATCTCTCAGACTTCTATGTAATTTTCCTATCGAAAAGCACTGAAAATATTCCCAGTTTCTTTGAGAAACATTATTTTATTAAAATTAATGAAAATTGTATTTGTTTGTAAGTATTACTGTCCCTTTTGTAAAACTTTTTATAGATATTTATTTTATTATTGTATATGAGGCCTTGCCTGCATGCATGTATGTGCACCACACATGTTCCTGATGTAAGAGAGTGGATTCCTTAGAATTGGAATTATAGATAGTTGTGATCCACCATTTGGGTGCTTAGAACAAACTTAGGTCTTCAGGAAGAGAAACAAATGAATGCTTTCAAATGCTGAACCATCTCTCCAGTCTCTTAAGAACCTGTTTTTGAAATATAGCTCAAGTAATATAGAACCTATCTAATAAATAAAATTTTATAATACATGATTACAATATGAGCCAAAATGCAAGTATATTTGTATTTAATTTAAATGTGACATAAACCCACACTGTTTCAACTAAGACTGTTAATCTTACTGAAAGTAAAACATTCAACAATAACACTGAGAAATTTATTTAGCTGCTAATTAAAATATACAATCACTGATCTTTTCTCTATGACAAAACAAAATACTGATAAAGGAATACTTAGTACATGAAGGAGATGAAATTATATAATGGAATTTGAAGCAGATAGTGTAATACTTATGCCATGTAAGTAGTTTAAAATTTTGATAAATTTCAAGAAAAATTTGAAAAAGTAATTGTTAAATGCATACAACAAAAATGCATATATATGTACTCAGTAAAAAAGCATGGGTAATAAATCAGACACCAATTTTCTATTATGAACTGAAGAATATTAATAGTTGATCTTTGCTAAAAACAGTTTGATAATAGTGTGACAAGAGTACAGACATTCAAATTAATCATATATGAGTTGGACACCAAAGAATTTATCAATGCTTTATTAACAGAAATGAAGACTAGAACAAGTTAAAATTTTAACTGCAGGGAATGTGTTAGTAGCATGATTCAAAATTGCTTAGACTTTCTAAAGTACTTTAATTATAAAAGATTTTACCATAAAGATATTCATTTTGCTTTTTATTTCTTTGGTAAATTATTTAACAGGCTGATCATTGACATTTTCGTATTGTAAAATCTTTTAGAATTTGTAAATTGTTGTCTTAAACATATCAGTTTAGTCTTAAATCTTCTGTGTGAGCAATGCAATGTGGGGTGTATTTCCACTATTGCTTGTGTATGTACATCAAATAATCAAATTAATATTAAGAATATTTCTCTTTTCATGAAATTTTACACATTACTATTCTGTATACTTCCTGGTTCCCAGAAAACTCTTTTCAGTGGATTCTGTCAACCAGATTCTTTTAGATTTGGATTCTGTTTTGTTGACCCCAAAGAAATTACTAACAAAAGAAGTAAGTATTAGAGAATGGCTTTGCTACTTCTCTTTTACTGTATTAAAATGACCAATGCACATTACAAAAGGAAGAATTTATTTTGACTTGTGGTTCCAGAGAAATAACAACCGGTAGGGAGGAACAGCATAGTAGGCAGTGAAGGAAGATAAGAGTTCATATTAACAACTACAAGCATGAAGAGAAAATGCAAACTGGAAGTGGTAGAGGTTTCATCATGTCAAAGCCTGACCCCAGTGATGTACCTCCTCCAGAAAGTTTGTACTTCCTAAACATTCCCAAACTGCACTGTCAATTAGGTCCAAATGTTCAAATATCTGAATTTATGAGGGACATCATCATCAAATCACCATGGAGAATAAAGAGGTTAGTCGCTCATGTCAGCTCACTTCCTTCTGACCTCTAAGGTCATAGTGGCTGGAATATTCTACTAACAGCTACAAAATAGCAGCTATTGTGTAGACTTCTTCCAAAGTTTAATTCTGCAGTACCTTCACGCTACCAGGCCCTTCCTATGACCCTGAAGACCAAGGGGATTGAGAGGAATGGTTCTTAAGTTTTACAGGCCTAGTGTTCTTCACTACCCTTATTTTTAATTCTGCTTATCCCACTTCAATTATACAGTTGTGTGTTATTTGTCATAATAGATATACACAGAAAGAATTATCAGATCTTCCGATTTCATCATAGAAGGTATGTCAGAGTCAGGTTAAAAACTATTATTTCTACTCTTTTATGCTAGATCAAGCTTTATATAGGGAAATTTTAAACAGGAAAAATAGGCTGTAATGTTGTGATATAAAAACAGTATTTGAACATTAAACTATTTAAAATATATGTATGAATGAATTTTCTTACATTCAACCACAACTGTACATAATCTTTCTACTATACAGACTACTAAAATATGTTAGTTCACTCACCCTTCTGTAACAATTTATGTAGTTTTACAAAGTATCACAAAAAATTTATAAACTGACTACAGTTTAATGTCTTTCTGTATATGAACAACATGAAGCAAATAAACACGATTTATATAGATCAATACCCTGTTTAATAATAAAAACAATAAACATTTCCAAAGGAATATAACAAAACCCAGAACCTTCAATAATATAAGTCAGAAGAAAAATATGAAATTTCTGTTGAGAGGCAAATTTCTGACCAAAATTCTTACATTTTTGAAATTCACCTAGTCAATTGTAAAATTAATATTAAACAGAAAATGGTCTATGAAAGTAAAGGTATTCTTCATTTAACATTGAGTTCCTGTTGAAAATTAAAGAATTACATATAGTGCAGAATTAATGTTTTGATAGTTACATTCAGTTTGGAACAGTCAACATGATCAGAGTAACTGACATAGTTAACATTCTTTATTGTGCGGAGACTATTTTGGAAAATATAACATTTACTATTTGCTGTCTTCCATATCAAAGACACAGTTAGAAAAACTATCTGGAAAAACATTTTGTTTAACTTAAGATGGTGTGTTATAAACTGGTATAGTTTATATCAATGTAAGATATTTTTCAGACAAAAATGAAAAATTAGACTGATAGAATATAGAATATTGAAATATAGTCCAGTACAAATGTTATTTGCTTGGCTACCTAAGGAACACCACAAAGCTGTGGAGGATAGGCATTCTTTATCAAATTTGCTAAAACAGTTCGCTGTCCATATGGAAATTATTAAATCTTAATCTTCAGATCATTCCATATATTGAAATAATATAATGTAGATTAAAATGTAAAGATTAAAAAGTACAAACCCATAAGTAATATACAAGAGTAAATTGTTTAAATTTTGCCCTCATAGAGTAGGTTATTTTTAAAGTAAGACAGTTTTTTTAAAAAACTTTATCAGAAAATGTATGAATATTATATGCAGGCAGATGTGGAAGCTGAGGGTTGCCATACTGGCACATGAGGTTGAGTGTGGGTGAGTAAAATTATATGCATTAGTAGAAAATTAAAAGAAATGTTTTGTGGAATTAATGGTATTAGTCTTAACTAGAGGAAATGTTCAAATTTTTATGGCTACAGGATTTTTAAAGATTAAAAAAATAAAATCATAAGGAAATAAAATAAGCTGGTACACATGAAATGTGTATGGGAAACTTACTATTTTACTAACACACATAACTGAATTAACACATGTATAATAATAAGTGAACTACTACTACAGGCTTATGGAAGTAAAGTAATATGCTTGAAATATTCCAGTAAACAAATCTAAATCCAGTGAAAACTATTTATCATCTTTATTAATAAGAGAATTAAAATTAAGTTTAATATAAAATATCACTTTACACCATATTTTAGCAGTGATTATGCAGTTTTTTGCGTAAACTCTAAGTGATGCCAAGGATGTGAAATTTCAGATGTTACTGCCAGAAATGCATGTATTTGGGACAACCTTAGTACAGTTGAAGATCATCTAGTCTACTTGAAAATTTTATTTAAATTAGACACATAATTTAAAGCTTGAATATAAACCTTGAACTTTGTGTAATTTTTTGCACTATAGAATATACAAGAAATCTCACTATATGCTTTGAGAGGACAACGTCTCTAGAAACAGAGAGATGGCAGAAGAAGGAGAAAAATGGGTGAAAAAAATCCATGAATGAATGGGAAAATAAAAAAGAATGAGAATACACAGACAAATAAGAAAATTCATTATAAATTAAGCATATATAAGAATAAATAACAAGAACTTGAGTAAGAAATTACTTGGAAAGCATTAATACAGAAGAAGAGGTGGGAGTGCCTTAAATGTAGTGTATGATAATTGAATTATAGGGACCACAATTGGGTCTTTTATGTGACAGGAAATATGTAGAAGTTTGTCTAAGGTAATGTTAAGACTCTAGATGCTTAAAAATAGTTAAGGAAAAGTAAATTATTTACTTTCTTCTGGAAATGTTTTTATCTTCTTTTGTTCTCTGTATTTCTGTGTGTGTTAAAGGTTGGTATATCTTAGGATTCAGGAACAAACTGAATCTGTAATATTTATAACTTGATGGTAAAGCTGCCTGACTATGATTAGGTTTTGAATGGGAAACATGAGTCATAATTATATTATTTTTTGTGTATATGTGTGTGGTATGATTGATTGCATATGTGTACATGTGTTGGTGTATGTGTGGTTGCGTATTTGGGCATATGCACATGAAAGCCAGCAATTGATGTTCAGGGTCTTCTTTGATTACACACAACCTGGCTGCTCTATGGTAGAAAGAATGTTGGTACATTCCTTTAGTTCTAGTCTTCAGAAAGCTGTGGTGGCGTACACCTTTATTCCTAGTATTCAGAAGGCAGTGGTGTTTGATATCTTTAATCCCTAAGACAGAAACTAACCATGGAAATAGACACAGGAAGCAGAGCTCAGAAAGAGTCAGTGTCACACAAGAAGTGACTTCTGAGATGAGTTAGTGAAGGATAGGCACAATGACTAATCAGAAGAAGCGTTTGCAGAATGAGTCAGAGTGAGGACACAACCAACTCTCATGATAGAAAAGTTGCTCTCAGCTCAGAGGTCAGATAGACAGAGACAGGACTAGACACAGAGTCAATAAGGCAGTCTGACTAAGGATAAGGCACAGAAGCAGAGAGGCTGACTGAGGTAGTACGGGGAAGTGAGAACTCAGAAGGACAAAGCACTGAGGCAAACTGAGGAGTCAAAGACACAGAGGCAGTTTGGTAGGAGAAGTCAGTATCAGACAGGAAAAGTGAGTCAGTTTGAAGACAAACAGAGCAGTAAAATCAGAGAAATTGCAGGAGTCAGCCAAAGACTGCCAACGTCAGAAAAGTTCAGTCAGCTGGTCCAGAAGGTCAGTTTGAAACAGTCAGCTTGAGGCCAGAATAGCAAGTAAGTTGAGTTGAAACAGAAGAGTCAGGTGAGATCAGTACAACTCTGAGTTCAGAAGGAGCTAGTCAGAGTAGCTCAGTCACAGAAAGTCAGCAGAAAAATCACAGGTTGACTAGACCTCTGTGTAGGGAGGCTTAAATGTTCTAGATTTTATGAAGGCTGAAGCCTTCCAGTTCCAGGTCTAGGGATGAGACTAGGTTGTATGGAGGCCAAAAAGCTCCAGGGCTCCAGGACCAGGACCAGTGATTTAATTAGACAAAGAGTAAAATATTTTACCCTGAATCTATGGCTACAGGCAGAATCTATTCACTGAACCTAGAATTCACTGTTTTCTCTAATCCTGTCTGGTTAGCCATCTTGTTAAAGGGATTACCTTTCTCTACTTCCCAAGTGCTGAGATTGCAGGCAGGCCACCACATTCATCTGTATTACAATATTGCAATGTGGGTTCTGGTGATCCAACTCCACACTTGTGTTTCAAGTACTTTATCACTTGTCTGAATCACCTCATGTTTCCTACCACATTTTCTAGTGTTTTCTAAATTAAATAACATTAAACTAGTGTGTTAGCCAGCATTGTCTTCTCAGAACTCTAGGAGGACAGCAACTTCCAAAACTATAAACTGAGACTCTATACTTTTAATTAAAAAAAACAGAATTAATAAATGAACTAAATAGATATATACCCTATAATATAATTATTTGATTAGGTTTTATTTACATGTTGATCAACTTCAAGGCAAAAAACTTGTCTTTTGAAGCATCCAAAAATTTGATATTATTACTCCTTTATTTTTCTGGTTTAATGGTCTAATTTTGGTATGTTTTGAATTATATTTACAAGCCAAATATTGTAATATGTATTAAGGTTACTAAACTAGAGCTCATTGATCAATACAGAATGGACTTTCATATGTATAATATTTTACTTTTGTAGTCATTATTAACAGTGTGTTTAAATATTCTTAGACTAAGAGTGGGTTCTTTTATGGCATAAATAAAAGTTTTTCTTCTAAATATCAAATAAACAATTTGTAATATGACATTGCTGTATTTTAAGAAACTAATATATAAAATTTTTCCATAAGTTGTAATTTTGGTAACATTCAAGCAACCATTTTCACAATATTAAACTGAAATGAAATCACTTTTCTTGATCACTCATTTTACATATCTGCTTTCCTATAATGTAGAATATTAACAAATTCCTATGTATATAGGTATACTAAGTACATGCAATTAATAATGATTTTTAAAAACATATTTATTTCTGTCAAATCTATATAGTTCCATAATATTGAATTAAATACCACTTTACAATGCACTCTGATTTCTGCTCTTCTGATTTCTGTTAATTAAGTCATCATGTTATCAAGATATTTTGAGTGAAAAGTAAAGAGTACATTAATAATAGAGTTAAAGAAAAAATACCAAATATTAAAAATACCTTGCCAGGGCCAAATAAAATAAAACATGTTGATTACTATTACTTAATCCAAATTCCATATGGTTTTATGCTTTTTTAGAATGTTAACATAGGTGCAAACATACTATACTAAAAAGAAATGACTCAATGTATCTTGGCAAAGATTTCAATTTATTAGTGGAAGTGATCATTAGAATGGATTCCATTTTATGTTATTGCAGTGATAGACATCAATGTCAAGTTTTAATGACACATGTTAATGGGAATAAATCTATGTAGCAGTTAAGTACATATTCTTTGTGCTCCCGGATGATTCTACGCAGTGTAATAGTATTTCTGAGTTCAGTTCATCTGTAAGTGCTTATTGATAAAATTGCAAAAGCACAGCATACAATTGTTGTTATGCTCAAATTATTCAGTAATATAACAACTGTGTTGAAAGAAACCTATATGTTCAAAACATTTAGTGCAGCAGAACATGGCATAGTCCTTTTTCTACCATAATATTGATAGAATCTAAATAAAATAATCTGAGTGGATGTATTTTGCTAATATGTATATTTCTAGTGGTTCTGGAATGAAGGAATGAATATATATATATATATATATATATATATATATATATATATATATATATATACCTTTAATCCCAGCTCTTGGGAGGCAATGGCAGGTGGATATCTGTGATTTTACAACAGATAAATCCTGTGTTGGAAAAAAAAAAAACAACAAAAAAACAAATAAATAAAAATAGAAAAAAAAGATGCCAGTAGTGTTAGTATTTATTACTTTTGATTGACTGATGAAATATGAAATATTTTCATGAACTGCATTTGCATAAGCAGTTCTTTTTCTCATAAACAAAGTACAGATATCAAAAGGGAAAGTTAATCTATCAAAGAAATCTTGGGGCTTTTCTCTTCTCCAGAATAACATTATGGAACAAGAAAAATAAAAAGTGTAAAAAGTTAATTTGGAAAAGATCAAAGCTAATAGGATGTCGATGAGACAGTTGCACCCATGTATTCATTATAATTAAAAACTGTAAAAGTCCTATTATATTTAATAAAGTTTTTCCCAATATTTAAAATCACAATTAGAGAAAATATGCAAATAATATTTACATGGCATTTATAAACTCATTTTTATTATAATCTATTTTTATTCTCTTGTATTTTACATCCAGACTCCCATCCTCCTCTTCCTCCATTCCTCTCTTCTGCCTCCTACCCTCCTCTACCCCAGGTCCACCCTCACCCCCATTCCTACTTCCCCTCAGAATAGAGCAGGTCTCCAAAGGTTATCACTTGAACAGGGTTTAAGAAGATGGAACAAGGCCTGGAACAAACCCCTACATCAAAGCCATACAAGGTGACCTAGGATGAAGAGAAGGGTTCCAGGGGCAGACAAAGGGATTAGAGACTCCCCCTCATTCCAACTTTTAGGAATTATATAAGAACACCAAGCCAGACAACAATAATATATATGTAAGGGACCATGCAGGCTCCATGACTGCTGCTTTAGTATCTGTGAGACCATTAGTGTGCTGGGTTTTTGATTCGGTGGGGCTTGTTCTCCTGGTGTCACCAACCCCTTTGGTCTCACAATGCCTCCATAATCTCTCTCACAGAGTTCCCTGAGCTCCACATGATGCTTGGCTCTAGGTCTCTGCATCTGCTCCCATCAGCTGTCAGAGGAAGTCTCTCTGATGACAATTGGGTTAGGCACCAATCTATGAGCATAGCAAAATGCCATTAGGAATAATCTTTGGACTATCTACGACCTGGTTTCTGGCTACCCTTACAGTATGAAGCATGTTCTCCCTACCTTGGCATGGGATTCTCTTCTTCCACTGCCCTAGCAAATTCCCCCAGTGAGATAGGTTATGGTAGAAGATTTTGTGGCTGGGATGGTGGCCCACTCCCACCTCAGGAAGCCTTGCCTAGATACAGGAGATGGCCTGTGTAATCTCCCTTCCCCCATTACTATGGATCCTCACTAGAGTCATCCTGATAGATTCTATGGAGTTTCCACTGTACTAGGTCTCCATATCATGCACTAAATGTCCTCCAATTCCACTCATATCTTTCTAGATTCTCTCCTTTCAACCCTTTTCAGACCTACTCAGTATAGTATTTGAAGTTCTAGCCTGTGAAATAAGGTCAAAGGACATATTGGGACAAAAATGTCAAAGTATTGTTATTTGCAGATGATATGATAGTCTATATAAGCAACTCCAAAAATTCTACCAGGGAACTCCCACAGCTAATAAACAGCTTCAGTGAAATGGCTAGCTACAAGATCAACTCAAAAAAATCAGTAGCTCTCCTATATAAAAATGACAAATGGACTGAGAAAAAAAAAAACAGGGAAACAACTCCCTTCAGAATAGCCACAAATAACATACAATATCATGGAGTAACTCTAAACAAGCAAGTGAAAGACTCATATGACAAAAACTTCAAATCTTTGAAGAAAGAAATTGAAGAGAATCTCAGAAGATGGAAAGATGCTCCATGCTTCTGAATAGGTTAGGATTAACAGAGTAAAAATGACCTTATCAAAAGCAATCTACAAATTCAATGGAATCCTTATCAAAATACCAATACATATTTTGTACAGACATTGAAAGGGCAATACTCAATCTAGAAACAAAACAAAACAAATCAAAACCGATCATGGCTAAAATAATCTTGAATATAAAAGAACTTCCAAAGGTATACTCATTCCTGATTTCAAGCTGTAATATATAGCTATAGAAATAAAAAACACATGGTATTGACATGAAAACAGACATGTTGATCAATGGAAGTGAATCAAAGTTCTACAAATAAACTCACAGAAGTACAGACACTTGATGTCAGAGATACACAGTAGAAAAAATAAGCATCTTCAATACATGATAGTCGTCTAAATGGATGTCTGCATGTAGAAGAACGCAAATAGGTACTTGTTTATCACCCTGCACAAAAATCAAGTCCAAGTAGATTGAAGACCTCAACATAAAACCAGATACATTGAACCTGATAGAAAAGAAAATGGGGAATAGCCTAGAATTTGAGGACATTTACTTGGCTTTTTATTTGGTTGCACAATATTGTTTATTTGCCCAAATTTCTGACACATTTAAAAATAATATCTTATTTAATGATTTATTGAGACAGATATCTTATTATGTATGTTGATCACACCAATTTCCCTGCTTTCTTTCAAGTACTTCCTTCTCAGCCAGAGTACCCACACAACAAGAAAATTTCTGAATTCAGTTAGTACTATACATATGATAATATCTATTGCAGCTGAGCAATTTAACAGAGCTATACCCCTGAAGAAAACTAGCTCTTCCTATCCTAGTAGACACAAGAGCAAAACAGACATGTAGACCAATGGAACAAAATTGAATATGCAAACATCTTTACATGTAACTTCAGCCTTCTAATATTTGATAAAGATGCCAAAAAACTTATGCATGATAAAGAGAGCATCTTCAAAAAATGATACTGGGAAAACTGGATGTCCACATGTAGAAGAATCAAATTAGGCCAGAATCTATCTCCTTTCACAAAAATTATCTCCAAATGGATCAAAAACCTAAATGTAAAGTGTGAATCATTGAAACTACTAAAAGAAAACACAGACAGTACCCTACATGAATAGGTGTAGGAAAGGACATTCTGAATAGGAATTTAGTTGCCCAAAAATTAAAGCCAACAATTGACAAGTGGGATTTTATGAATCTAGACTGTTTCTGCACCAGTAAAAATGAAAACAAACAAACAAACAACAACAACAAAAAAAAAAAACTAACCAGGTGAAGAAGAACCAGGAACCAGGTGAAGAAGATGCCCACAGAAGCAGAAGGAATCATTGTCAGGTATATATCTGACAGAGAAAACAAAACAACAACATCATCCTATTAAAACTGGGACTCAGACCGAAACAGAGAGTTCTCAAATAAGAAAAAAATAATGGCCAAGAAATATCTCAAAATATCTCGCTAGCCATTAAACAACTGAGATTTCAGCTTACCCCAGGCAGAACAGCAACAATAACAAAACAACAAACAACGAATTCTGGATGGGGCTTGGGAAAGGGAACCATAATTTGATGTTTGTAGGATTTCTAGCTGGTGTATACACTGTGGAAATCAGTGTGGAGAATTCTCAAAAAGCCAAATAAACCTACCACATGACCCATCTATACCCCTTTTTGGCATATGCCCAAATATTCAATATCATACTCTATAGATATTTGTACGACATGTTCATTGTTGCTCTATTCACAAAGCTAGGAAATAGAAACAAACTAAATGTCTTCAACGAATGAATGGATAATAAAATATGGTATATATACATTATGGAATACTCTTTAGCTGTAAAGAAAATTGAAACAATCAGAATTTCAGGTAAATGCATGGGACTATAAAGGGCCATGTTGTGTGACGTAACCTGTATCCAGAAAGACAAATGTCACATATTTTCTCTAATGAAATTTCCTATCTCCAAATTTTCACATGGGAATATATATCCTGGAATAAGTACTGAAAACAGGAATGTAGAAAGTGATCATTGCTAGAGATAGGAATGTGGTAAACAATAAGAGGCACATATCAACTTGCAAGATGGGGAAAATAAGAAGTCTCTAATTCATGAAGTGGGGAGATAAATAATGAAAAATGAGAGAGGAAAATAAAATAACAGTAAAATGTCAGAAAATGTTATAATGAATTATACTACTTAACTGCATAAATAACATAATACGTATAGGTCTATGTATAAATCTACACACATCACTTAAATGAAAATTTCTAGTCTTTGTTGACTATGTTCCTTCCAAGGGCCAAAAGTCATCTAACTTTAATACCAGGAATGAGAAGCCCTGTTTTGTGTTATTGGTCAGAGTTATCCAAGAGAATCCCAAAACTCTACAGGCTATTGCTGTTACCCTCGGTTGCTTCCAGACTGAATGTTAAGTCCCTATTGCTGAAGATATAATACACTTCAGATGAAAGACCCAGAGGACCCTAAGATAAAATTGACCTGAATATCTCCTCCCTGAGCATTACTTTTCTTGGTACCAAAGGTGTCATGCAAGTTTCCAAAGGAGGGAAGAAACCAACAGTCCAATTCATCTATGATGCCTGAGAATCACAACAATGACCAGCATGGCATGATAACCTTAAGGGTGTTGTAGAAGTACATATGGCTTGGCGGTAATCAATAGCACTTTAATTTGACTTAAGGCCCACTTAACAAGAAAGAAATTATGCTAAGTACAAGAAAAATAGCTAACTATCCAGAATTAGTGAAGTTATAAATATTGGAAAAGAACTTAAAACTACCACTTGAGTAGTCCATACCTAATTGCATACTAATTATTTATCATCATACCTATACACAAATGTAGTCCTCACTCCTCATCAAGAATATTCCTCAGCTCAACAGACAGAGACCATTACAGAAAACTACCACCAGTCCAAATGCTGTGGAGCCATGTCTCAATGGATGCATCTACAAAACAACTCCCAAACAAAGGACTCAGGGAATATTTCAGAAAGGTGAGAAGAAAAGTTTTGAGAGTCAGAAATTCAGGGGGTTTGCTGTGAAATTTTGTCTCCTAGTCTTGTCAGAAGCTATGCCTATGAAATCTTATCAATATAACTGCCTAAACATGAGCTTAAAAAGGATAACAGTAGACATTACAAAGTTGGTGAGGAAAGGATAAGACCTCAACCATGTACAAAGTACTACAGGCAACAAGGAATGCTGAGGATGTGGAAGATCACCCTAATTGATTACCCAAAACCAAATGATCATCTCTGAAAACATATATAATAACATTATATAGACTGAGTAGTTTTAGCATTAGCATCAACTAATGAAAAAAGAGGCTATGAGTTTGAAAGAAAGCAAAAAGTGATATGTGGAATAGTTATGAGTGAATACAGAGAAAGGGAAAGTGATATAATTGTGTATATTAAAAAAATAAAACTACCCAGAATAAACCTGACAAATGAGGTGAATGACCTCTATAATGAAAATATAAACCTCTGAAGAAATAAATTGAGGAAGATACTAAAACATGAAAAAGACCTCCCATGCTTTTCAATAAATAGACTTAATTCTATAAAATGACAATAGTACCATAAGCAATTTACCAATTCAGTACAATCCTGATCAAATTATTTATGACATTATTTACAGAAATAGAGAAAACGTGGGTTCTGTGTATTTGGATTCAGGACCTAATGCTTGTGTAGCAAGTGTTTCAATCAGTTAAGCCATCTCCGTAGCTCAGGTTCTTTCTTTTCTTTTTTTTTTCATTTTGCCAAGTGGGGTCTTATCCTCAACCATCCAAAGGGTTAATCTTCAACATTTACTACTATAGATCTATAATGTACTAATTTGGCTTTCATAATTACTACCAAAATATGTCATATTATTTTTTGCATCTTCACATTGTGCTTATCCCACTTCTATGAGAGCATGTTCTATGTCCTTAAATTGTACTGAATAGATTTCCATTCCTAGGTCATATTACTATGAATATCCCTTCCCTTTTTGAAATGTGTACCTCAGTTATAAACAGGTCCTTTTTATATTCTATTTTATTTATTCCTGAAATTAAAATATAAAGTTAATAATTCTTGTGTTATACATTGAATGATTTGGCATAAGAAACTAAGTGATTCTGTGACTAGAGAGATGGCTCAGCTCTTTTATCCTTTGATATTCTTGAAAAGGACACGTGTTTGATTCCCAGCACTTACATGAGGCAACTCACTGTCTATATCTCCTGGTCTGTGGTATACAGCGTCTTCTTCTGATCCCACATATATGTATGATGTACACAAACATAGATACATATACATAAATAAAAATGAATAAAATCAATGTAAAGGAACCTAAGTGGTTTAAATCAAAACAACTCTGAGATTTCATCTTACCCCAGTCAGAGTGTTGAAGATCAACAAAACAACTAACAACAAGGGCTAGTGGCTGGACTTAGGGAAACTTAGGGACTCATTTGCTGTTGGTGGGATTGCAAACTGATGCAGTCACTCTAGAAATTAGTGTGGAAAATTCAAAAAGATAAAAGTAAATCTACCATATAAAACTACTCTTTTGGCATATGCCCAAAGGATTTGACATCACAATCTGCAAATATTTGCTCAGCCATGTTCATTGCTGTTCTATTCACAATACCTAGGAATTGGAAACAACCTAAATGTCCTACAGTGGATAATGAAAATGTGCTATATATTCATTATGAATGAGTTAGAGTTCTCTAGAGGAACAGGACACATAGAGTGAATGAATTTACACACACACACACACACACACACACACACACACACACACACACATATATATATACACATATATACATATATATTAAATGGATTTATTAGAAAGGCTTACAGGTGGTGGTCCAGCTGGTACAACAATCACCGTCTACCAAGTGAATTTCCAAGATTTCCATAGTTGTTCAGCATGTAAGGCTGGATGTCTTAGCTGGTCTTCAGTGTGTGCCAGATTCCTGAAGAAGTCAACTCTAATGTCCTTGAAGGAATAAACTTACTGGTGGAAAAAAAAGCAAGGAGGCAAAGAGAAAGTTATTCCTTCTTTCATGTCCTTTATGTAGACTTCAGCAGAAGATAAGATATCTTTGCACCTTACAAGATCTGTATTAAAGGTGTATCTTCCAATATGATTTATAATTGGGTCTTCCCACTTCAAATGATTTAATTAAGAAAAAAGTCTCACAGTTGTTCATAGCCCTTTGGCTCTATATCTATTCCACATATAGTCAAGTAGATAACCTAAAATAGCCATCACAGTGGAATACTATTCAGCTGTAAAAAGTGACATAATTAACTTTCCAGGTAAGTGGATGAAACCAGAAAAGATCATATTGCATGTGGTAAACCCTATCCAGAAAGATAAAGCACTACATGTTTTATCTTATTGGAGGCTCTTAGCTCCAAATCTTCACATGTGAGCACATAGCATGGAGTAACTGCAGAAACCAGGAAAGTAAAATAGTATTTTAAAAGTAAAGTATAGAGAGTTGAGGAGCAATAGAGAGGGGAATAGCAGAGTACAAGTAATCTGACCAGAGAAATGGGAAAAGGAGGATCCTTTAGGAGGGGAAGGAAGGTAAATACAGAAGAAGGTAAGAAGTGGGTACAGGGGAATACCAGAGTACAGCTATCTGACAGGAAAAGTTGGAAAGGGTTCTCCCTAGAGGGGAGGGGGATAGTAAAACAGGAGAAGGAGAGAGGGAGATAATATAGTAATAAGGATGTCTAAAACTACCACAAGGAATCATACTACAAATTATTTACCTTAAAACACTATAATATATGTATATATAAATATACACATATAGTTTTAATTAACTTTTCTTATTTGGAATGGTAGTACTCCTTTTAAGAGCCAAAGACCTTCTAGTAAAAACACCAATACCAGACACGAGAAACCCTCTTTTAAGTTATTGGCCTGGTATCTAACAGACTCCCAAAACATATAGCCTATTGCTGTTGCCTTTTACTGCACCCTAGAGGTGGAAGGTACATCCCTATTGCTGAAGAAACTTGAAATTTAGGAACAGGGCCTAGAGAGCCCTGAGCTAGTGACCTAGCTCACCTAAATACACATTCTCCATAGACTAGTTGTTATTATATCAGAAGTTGGTATCCAACAGCTCTCTAATTGGACTTAACACCTGCTCAACAAGAGGGATACCTATCTAACTACTCAGTGCTAGTGAAGTCATAGTTATTGAAGGAGAATCTACAGCAACTAATTTATTAAATCAGCATAACCTGTAACAACAATCTACAAAATTTGTCTTCATATTCACAGATAAATGTCATTTTCACCACTCATGAAGAAAACTCAGCCAGGCAATAGTGCCACATGCCTTTAGTCCCAGCACTTGGGAGGCAGAGGCAGGTGGATCTCTGCGAGATCTAAGTCAGCCTGGTCTATAGAGCGACTTCCAGGATGGCTAGAGTTACAACAGAGAAACCTTGTCTCGAAAAACCAACCAGCTAAATAAATAAAAAAATAAATAAATAAATAATAAATAAATAATAAATAAATAATAAATAAATAAATAAATAAATAAATAAATAAATAAATAAATGAATGGAGGAAGAAAGAAAGGGGGAAATGAATAAATAAATAAATGGCGGAAGAAAGAAAGGGGAAAAATGAAAATAAAGCTTCTCTACAACAGAAAACAACAACTAGTCAAAATACAGAGTTGTGGAGCCCAGCCTCAATGGATACATATACAGAACACTCCTGAACCTAAAACTAAGAGAATATTGTAGAAGAGTGGCTGGAAAAGCTGTAAGAGCCAGTGTATCAAGGAATTTTCTCTGACACTGTGCCTACAGTCATGAAGTCTCACCAACATGACCATCCAAACATGAGCTGAACAAGGATAACACCAACAAACATGCCAAAATAGATGGAGAAAAAGGCCATGAGGCATCAAACCTACACAAAGAACTAAGAGTGGCAGATAGGGGGTGAGGTGGTTTTTTCCCAGGGAAAAGCAAACCAACTGATGGTTCAAGGTCAAACTTTCACCTGTATAATCATCAATATAAGTAATACTATATGGTTCAACAATTTATATAAAGGAACAAATGTATATAAAAAACTTATGCATGCAATAACAATTAGGGGACAAAGATGTTATGAATTTGAAGGAGAGCAGGGAGAGTACATGGGGAGTTTGGAGGGAGGAAAGGGAAAAGAGAAATTTTGCACTTTTAAAAAAAAATAATAATCTCAAAACTAAACAAAGAAAAAAAATGCTAGTGTAGCTTGACATGAACTCATAATTTTTTAAGTCTAAATTTTCATTTTTTCCATATAAAACACAATGTTCAAACCTTTCCTTGTGATTCCCATTTTGCTTTCATTCATCCTTTTCTTTCTTGAATATTTTGTTCTCCTGGATTTTTTTGACATAAAACAAGGTTTCTCCTTGAAGCCCATGCTTGTATTGAATTTGCTTCAGCCTCCTGATTCTAGAATTAATGGCTTATATCACCATGATTATAAGTTTTTTTCATTATCACATACATATATACATATATGTATATATATATAATGTATTGTGACCATATTCAACATTATACCTTATTATTCTTGATTTGTTTCATGTGACTACTTTCTCACATACACAAACCTCTCTCTCACACACACACACACACACACACACACACACACACACATACCTAAACCCATACATACACTTAAACACACACACACATACACACACTCACTTATTAACTCACACAAGAGAGGCGGGAAGGAGAATGAGAGAGAGAGAGAGAAAGATAACAAAAGTAAGGGGGAGGGAACCAAAAGGTAGAAAATAAATATTACTTTTCTTGAATACCAAAGGTAGGCGGAGTAAGTTTTATATGGAACAGTGATTAGAACAAAAAACCCTCAAGTTCATAATTATCTCTGTTTATTTGTAGTATATATATATTATAATCATATAACTAGTATAATTCTGTATTTTGTGAATCCAAATATTGAAATATTGAAATCATAGATCTTATATTAAACTCTTACTTTGTTAAATAATTTATAATATGTGTAAGGTCCTAATTTAAGTTTATATTAGAAGATAAAAATATCTGTATATTATTTCTGTGACTAGAGTTTGGTAAAGCATACGTTTAATATGTGAAAATTTTACTACAATACAAGCCTAGAGATTAAATTAAAATATTATTAAGGGTCATTTTCCTTCCTCTCATTTATCAGCATATATCCTGGAGGAAGCTTTAGGCAAGAGATGCAAATATGCAATTTTCTCAGAATATTGAATTTCTACATATTTTTCAGAATGAGAGAACTTTGAGTCAGTCATCATAGTACCTTAGGTACCATAAGTACCTAAGTACCTAAAAATTTAATATTTTTCCAGTAACTCACTGAATAAATTGTAGTTTGTACTTATGCTGAAACTGTAGAAAATTAATTATCTGGGTATCACTGATAATGACATTCTGGTCTCTATTGCTTTACTGAAAAATTAATTCCCAACAACACATATGCATAAGGGATTTTAATGGTCAATTTGAATATGCATATGACTTTCTTTTTGCTAAGGTTCTAATTTTACTTCAGTATTTTGATTAAACTCCACCTTCCTGCTCAAAAATATAACTGTAGCAGAGCACTGTATCTATTTCTTCATAGGCTGATCAATTATAAGATAAGACTATAGTAAACAAGTGAATTTGATAATCATCTTGTTTTCTTTTAACCAGACTATCTAGACACTCATTTCTGAGTGCTATATTCAGTTGACTTATACCAAGAATAATTTTTCTGTAACCATACAGCATATTTTCACTGGAAGATAACATGATTCAGGAGAAAAATATTAAAGTACTAAAGTCTGAGAGAAAGAAAAGACAAAAAACCAACCCAAAAAACACCTAAGTCCTATCATCCTTCCTTGACTACAGTACCTGAGTCATAGCTACTTACCGAGATAATTTTGTTGGTGTCTTTAGTTTCATGAAAATCAATCATATTAAAGTATAATTCTGAATTATAAAATAATTATAGAATAATAAACTGTTATTATATATAAGTTATATATGTGCTATATAGATATATATAAATATAAATTATATATAATTATAGAATAATAAATTGTGCCTATATTGTTTCTAGAACCCTATATGCAATCTTTATGCATACTGTTTTGTATCATTTAAAGATACAATCCTATTTTGAATAAAAGCATGCATAAGAACTGACCATCAGTTTATAGGTTTATAGGACTGGGAGAATAGGTTGATGGGGTAGATTCAAATAAATCACAACCATTGTACCCATGATTAATTTCATTATTATGCAAGGAGGGAAAGGATCTCACCACATGAGGTCCTATGTGATAAATTAAAGAGAGAAAACTGAAGATTTTTCATCATAACACACTCTTGTCTTCTCAGTCTTTTGAATTTTATGCATATTTTAAGCACAGTAGAAGAGCTTCTATTTTGAAATGTAAAAATTATGAAGCCATAATTCCCTTGAGATACAATATCATTCTTTGGTTCAGTAGACAAATGTTTTAAAACATTAAACACTGGCAACACCAGGTGTTAATTTTAATACTCCAGACTTAATCTCTTTATCTAGGCATGCAAAAAATAAATTTTGCAAATAATTTTCAGCAAAGGAATATGCAAGAGTTAAAGATAATATTTTACCATGCATGTTACTAGCCTTTTTGTCTCTTTTGAATACTGATAGAATGATTTCAAATGTGAAAATATTCTTCAGTGGTAGACTTTACAGTTGATCTTATATTTCTTTCTTAGAAAGTTTTATTAATGTAGATCCACTCCCTCCTCTCTCACACCTAACTTTGTATTTTTAACCCATAAAGTCCAATTTATGTTTCCTAGATACTTTTAGACAGTGGGTCTATCTTGAGTGTTTTCCACCTACTAGGGATCACACCTTTAAAGAAAACTGACTCTCTCTCTCCTAGCAGCTATCAATTGTCAATAGCTGCTGAAATAAGAGTGAGAATTCCTGCCTATCCACCCCTATGCTGGAATTTTGTGTTTGAGCTTGCACAGAACTTGTTCATGCTGTCACATCAATTGAGAGTTCATAAGTAGAACTGCTCTTTTAGAGAAGAAAACTTTTGTTTTCTTATAGTCATCCCTGGCCTCTACCTCTTACAGCCTTTCTTGTCATGTGGATATGGAGATCTGAACTCCAGGCCCTGTGATTATGCATCAAACATTCATAAAATTTTAGTCATCTTTCTAGGTAATTTGTATATATTTTTTTGGAAAATAAGGAGCATGTGGTCCAGGTGTAGTTTAAACTATGTAATTTCAGCACAGTGGAGGTTGAGGAATGTAGATCACTGCATTTCTGAGGTCAGGCTTGGCTTCACAGTGACTACAAGACTAACATGGACTACATAGTGTAACACTGTCCCAAAATAAAAAAAATAAAAATAAAATATATATTTAACGAAAACTTGAAAATGAACTTAATTCTGTCTCTGTAGTTATTCTTATGATCAGAATAGTAAATAGCACATTTGTAAATGTTCTGAGAAGTGCAGAACAACATAGTAAATACTGAGAGGAAGGCTATTGTACAGTAATTACAATTCATTCAAATAATGTTTTTAAATATTAATTTCTGACTCATTTTCTTCCAGCATGTTTTTAAATTTTGAAATGAATCTTCTACCCACTATTTTCTTGCCATATTGCTTTGAAATTCCAAGTCTGTCCTAACTTTAACAAATCTCTTTGGGCTCCCAGAATATTTTCTGATATTCATGTAGGAAACTGTTTCATGATTCTTGTAGCACATTATGTTCCTGTTACTTTTGGCAAAAGTGTATAAGACAAAGAGTTGAGTTGGAAAAATGAGAATAGTAAGTTGTTGCTTTCTTATTTAATATGTTGATAAAAGTAAAAGAAAATATATTGTGTGTTTGTGTGTGTATGTGTGTGTGTGTGTGTGTGTATGGAAATTTAACACTTTATTGTGTTTTTAATTACGTCAGTGGAATCTTATGGTATGATAAAGAGGTTAATAGATAAGAAGAAAGACTTTCCTCACATAGGCCTCATTTCACTACTGCAGTCGAACTAATCAATTATTGATGACTTGTAGTGCTCTTTTACTTGACTCTGTTGCTGCACTTCTGATATGTTGGGTAAAGCCTATTGATTCATGCAGCTTTGGCTTTTATGGCAATTTACTAAAATGGAGCCTTGAAGAAAGCTTGAAGAAGGGGATGTATACTTTTCAGATCTTTCCCTCCAGGAATAAAAGAAATGTAACAGGTCTGTTTTCTATAGGTGAATTAATTTCAGCTGTGTTTAGCTTACTATGGGTGGTGAAGCTTCATAGAGAATGGAAGATTGTTAGATTTTGAGTGCTTCTTTGATTCTTTATATTGATTGCTAAAACTGAGTGGTGCACTTTAAGCAATACAGGCATTAAACATGAAAAATATGATTCAAATTAGTTTCTCAAAACCTGTAAAAATTGCATTTGAAAGGACTTGGTATGTTACATTCAGTATTTATTTAGTGGTTTATACTATAAAATATACTGTGATCATTAATTCTCCTATTCTTGTATCAGAAACATCTGATGAGTAAAATAAAATGTCATGTTTATTTAGCCTGTTTTTTTCATGTAATTTGGTAATTTGTCTTATAGACTTTAAGTTGTTGAGCACAGAGAACACATATCCATCATGGTACATCAGATTGAATTTTCATGTTTATTCTTCTAGCTTGACTACATTTGTCTGTTTTTATCTCTGCTGTGCAAAAAGATAACTGAGTTATATTTTCCTAGTGGAAACATAACAAAATATAACAAATATTCTCCTCATTACTGATATGCTTCTTCCAAGAAAAAAAAATACACCTAAATAAATTAATTTAAAGCAACAAATAAGAAAATCCCAAACATTGAATAAAACTGATGCTCAGTAAAGAGTATTTGAAAACTGGATAGACTACTGAGATATAGCAGATTTTGGATTAAAGAAAAATATACGGTAGTCTGAAAAGAAACAATTGAACAAAAAATTAGCAGAAAGCTTTCAATTTTACTCATTAGAAAGTGTATGTTCAATCAATCTTACTATTATAAGGCTAGCCTTTAGCCTCCCAACGAACAAAAGAGCAAATCATTGAAACAAATTCTGATATGCTTTACAAATCTTATTATTATAGTTTTGAATGTTTCAATTCTTTTTCTGATTTATTAATGAGAAATGACCACAAAATTAAGAGATATATAAAAGGGGATAAAACTCATTAAAATATCAGAAATATTTCTTAGTTACTGTCATAGTGAATATTGATGCCAATGAATAAAATATTTAGAAAAGTTGTTTTTTTTTTCTTAAATTACAGATAAAGAGATAGCATATGTTCCTGGGGAAGCTATGTGTATTCATATTTTTATACTCATTTGTTGAGAGATTTCAGTTTTTACTTTTTAGTTTAATTTTATGTAAGTAATTATCAACAGTGTAGTTAAGAAATGAATAGTTCATTGCAGTTAGATGACAAGAAAATTTAAACATAAAGGATTATGTTAGAGAATAAGATGTCAAGAAGAAGATCAGAATTCAATTATACAACATTTTCAGAAAACATAACAATAGTTGTAAATGTGGTAGTTAGAGGCAGAGCGCGGTGATACACTATGTGAAAAACAGATGAAATTTGAAAACTTCATTGATGTTAGATTACATTAATTTGTATCCCATCCTAATTTTGAAATTTTAGAAGATGTTGACTCTTTGATTTAAAGTCGTCTACACACCTGTAGGAAAAAGTGATTAAAACAAATAGAATAATATATTATATATCTTTCAGATTTTAGCATTGCCATCTGATTGTTTTTGGGTTCCTCCCTATTTTTCCTCTCCCTCCCTTTTTTTATTGAAAATAAATTCATCTCACATACAATATACAATTCCCTCCCTCCACTCCTCCCAGTACCCTGCCACCACCCCTCTACCCAAGATCCACTCTACTTCCCCCATTACCTTTTAGAAAAGAGAAGGCCTCCAAAAGATGTCAGCCAAACAGGACACAACAAGATACAATAAAACCAGGCAGAAACCCTCACTTCAGGGCTGGATGAGGCAATCCAGTAGGAAGAAAAACATTCTAAAAGCAGACAAAAAAGTTAGAGAGACATCTCTACTCCAATTTGTAGAATATTTAACCAGTTAATCCAGACACATGGCTGCTCTGGGAATGGATCAAATCCAAGGGACTATAGAAAGGGATCCTATCTAGGGGTGTATATGAAGGAATCACATTTAGAGGCCTATGTGGTTTGGATGGAATGTAGAAAGAATGTTAGTACACACTTTTAATCCCAGTATTCAGAAGGTAGTGGTGGTACATGTCTTTCATCCTAGCACTTTGGAGACAGGAAGTTAAGCTCAGAAGGAGTCAGTAACAGACAGGAAAAGAAGTCTGATGTGAGTCAGAGTAAAATGTAAAGTTGATGAATCATGAAGAGTTGGCAGAGTGAGTCAAAATGAGGACACGCCTAACTCTCATGATAGAAAAGCAGGCTCTCAGTTCAGAGAGACAGAGCATGAGATCCTGAGGCAGTGACACAGGAATAGTCTGAGGAATCTGAGTCAGAGACACAGAGGCAGTTTGGCAGAAGAAGTATCAGAAGAGTCAGAGTTAATCAGTTTGAAGCTGTGCAGAGCAGTGAAGTCAGAGAAGTTGCAGGAATGAGCCACTGTCTGCCAGAATCAGAAGACTTCAGTCAGAAACAGTCAGCTGGCTCAGAAGGTCAGCTTGAACCAGAAGCTTGGAAAAGAGTTTGGACTAGAACAACGAGTTGATCAGTACATCTGTGTGTTTAGAAGGAGCTAATCGGAGTGGCTCAGTCAGCAATATGTCTCAGGAGCTTAAACAACTAGATTGTACAGAGGCTGAAGCATTCCAGTTGTAGGATTAGGAATAGATTGCTTGGAGGACAAATTGCACCAGGACTCCAGAATTAAGACCAGAGATTGAATTAGGCCAATTTTTAAACCACCCTTTTCCCAGAATCAATATCTATGTCCATTGTTAGGATTCTTAACAAAACATGAAGCTAACAGCTCTAACACTTAGGGGTGGCCCTACTGAGGACTGCTAGTAATAGAGGACATAGAGCCTGAACTGACCATCTTCTGTAACCAACCAAGGCTCCTAGAGATGGGACTGGGATACCAGAATATCTACCAAACTTTCAACCTACAATCTGTCCTGCCTCCTACACATTTTTAAGTGCTATATATGGAGGTATTTCTTGACCTCAATAGTTTAAGGAAACTTGAAGCTTGAGAAATAAAAGAGAAATTTTATTCATGTACTTGTCAAATTTGGGCAAAGTAAAGACAGAATGGAAAACAAAATAATAGATTTTTTTTCTGGTAAATTCTACAAATTCTAATAAATACTGACACATAAGGAACAGGAGTTATATTTTTTTGTTGAAAATAGATTCTTTTCTCATACAAAATATCCTGCTTATAAAATTTTCCCTCAATCTATTCTTCTTAATTCCCTCCTCTCCCCTCCCCTCTGAATCCATGCCGTGTATGTCTCTCATTAGAAAAGAACAGACTTCTAGGAGATAAGAGCAAAACATGATAAAATAAAGTATGATAATAAAAAATACCGCATCAAGGCTGGACCAGGCAACCCAACAGAAGTAAAATAGTGCCAAGAGTAGGCACAAGAATTAATGATGTACTCATTCATTCACTCTATTCACCCATACTATTATATTCAGCCACACTATTGAGTATTTTGCCAACATGTATGTACATTACAGGTATGTATGGTGCTTTCAGAGGTCAGAAGAGGACATTAAATCTCCTGAAACTGGAGTTACACATTGTTGTAAACTGACATCAGTGGTGAGGACTGACCTCAAGTCCTCTGCAAGAGCTATAAGTACTCTTAACTGCGGATCCATCTCTTCAGCCCCAGTGTAGGCATCCACCCACTCTCTCCTACCTCTGTGGGTGTGTTCCCACAGCTGCCCTTATGAGTGACTAAGGTGGGCCCTATTCTTCTTCAACACATTGCATCAGTGGCACTGGCTTCTGAGCCAATCCACCACTCACCCGAGTTGACTCTAAGTTGCTTTTGGCATGTGGGTCCAGTCCAGTCACTCTGGGGTACTTAGCTTAGTGAACACAAGGGATTGGTGAGAATACTTGCCCTTTCCACCTCTAGGGGAATGGCAGAATAACAGGAGTCTAGCACAATGCTTCCTGATTAGGGGAATCTGGATGTGGGTGCTTGGGGTTGATAGTTATTTTTATTTTTGGTAATTTGGCAGTGCTTTTCTCAAGTGAACTCTGTATCACAGATTTTACTATTCCCCTTCTTTGAAAATAGTTAGTGGTTCTCTTAGGTTCCCAAGTAGTAGCTAAGCCCCACACTCCAAACCTCTGTAAAAGCCTTAATGGCCTTGTCTAGTCCCTCAATAAGCCCCTCCCCCAGATTATTCAAATAGAATGAAAAAATCTCAGCAATTCCAGGCCATGATGGAAAACTCTGCCATCCCCCCTCCCCCACAAAAACCCACTAAATAATGAGTTGCATCATACTCAGTTCTTGGCTCACTTTTGACTAGATTCCTCCCAAGTGGAGGCAGCTATGTCCTGAAATTTTCCCACCCAAAAATCTCTTTTGTGAGATTTGCTGCCTGAAACAAAGAAGCACAGCAAAGAAGTGAAGCAGAATGGAGCTCTGCTGGGGATATTCTCCCTTCAGAGAGGCAACACTGTGGCAAACTTCTCCATATGAAGCATAGAAGAGTGGAGTTGTTACACTGTAGTACTCCCGCTCAGCTGGGGATGCCTTTTCCACCTTAAAGCTGTGTGGGTCATGAGCTACTGACTATGAGGTTACTTTTCCATTGGGGTCACCTTCCTCACTTCTGAGCTGTGTGCTTTCCTGACTCCCTATAGCCAAAGCTGGCCTTGAACTCACAGAGATCTGCCTGCTTCTGTCTCCTGAGTGCTAGGATTAAAGGTGTGTGCCACTATCACCGGGTTCTTTAAAATACCCATTTCATCCTTTATTAGAAAATTTCAACATTATGTAGTAAGGCTTATCAGACTTTTGACCTCACTTTTCAGAGACTATCTTACCTAGGTCCTAGACCCTCTCAGTGAATGTTTAGGGGTACTGGCACTGCTGCTGAGGATTGCCTTCAACTCTAAATTTGAATCTTCCTCAGCCCAGGCCCAAGGATATGGGAGTTAGCAGCGTTTACTGTATAGCAAATAAACCCAGGTACTTTATTTGTCCTAGAAAGCAAGGGAAGGTGGGAGTTCATACTAGATGCTAAGTTAATCAGTTAATCCGAACAGATCTCTCCACAAGAGTGTAGAGCATTGTTTTCTAGAGTTGAGGAATGCTGTGATAGTAGATTTGGACAAAGTAAAGTTGGAATGGATTAATTCATACTATAGGAATGCATTGAAATATCACATGGTCATTAATACATACAATTAATATATAATAAAAAATAAAGTAAGATATTTTAAAAGAACTTGAAATTTTTGCATTGAAAAATATTCCAACAAGAAAGTGAAAGACAAACCATATAATGGGAAATTGCTTCTAAACTATCTGATATGAGGTTTTCATCCATAATATATGAAGAACTCTTTTAAATTGATAATAAGAAAATACAGTGTTACATGAATACATAATTCAAAAAGATATTTTACAAAGTGAAAACTGCTCTAACAAATTACCTAAAGGTGATTAACATAA
Organism: Cricetomys ansorgei; assembly: GCA_026225945.1. Taxonomy (NCBI): domain Eukaryota; kingdom Metazoa; phylum Chordata; class Mammalia; order Rodentia; family Nesomyidae; genus Cricetomys; species Cricetomys ansorgei. The sequence goes on along the minus strand of JAMJFZ010002863.1, from coordinate 1,866,991 downwards.
TTTGTAAGAGGAAATTAAGATTTCATATCTTGTGAAATTTCCCAAGTCTATGTTGGCATATCAACTATTGTTGTCATTATTCAGAACATGTTTAGGCATCCATGTTGTCGAGATTTCACGGGTCAAACTTCTCATGCCTAAGAGACACTGTCTAGCAAAGGTATCTTTATCGTCTTCTTACATCTTCACCACTCCCTCTTCCTCTATAACTTGAGCCTTAGATATAAGATATATCTAAGATACTTAGATATAAGTGCTAAAGATCAATTGTTTTTGGGCACCCAAAAATTCTCATTTTGATAAGTTGTGAATCTCTGATCTCTGTAGTAGTCTTTAGATGTTGTAAAAAGAAGCTTCTTTGATGAGGAATAAGAACTACCTTTATCTGTGGGTATGAGTAAAACTGTTTAGAATGACATTAGACATTATACTCATTTAGTAAAATGGTAGCAGTAAGTTATCCTCAAGGGTTTATAACCTCTCCAGCTATAGGTAATTGGTTAGATTTAAAGAAAAAGGCATGAATTACCACCTATTGAGAGTACCCTCAGTCTAATTTTACTATTGGTTATCCCAAGATAAAAGTGTCACTACTACATCATTCTGTATGTCTGTTAAAAGAGGGAGAATCAATTTCCTCCAGAGATTAAATTCTTGGTAGGGATTTTATCCAATCCAATGTTATTGTCCTAAACACACACACACACACACACACACACACACACACACACACACACACACATGCAACATCAAGTGGACTCAGTAAATTGTAGCTATGTACATTTGTACGTAACAATAATAATTAAAGAGGCAATAATGAATTTGAGGGAGTGAAGAACAGGGACACAAGAGGAGTTGGTGGAAGGAAAAGGGGTGGAACGATATTGATAGAACATCCATTTATGAAAGACTCAAAATCACAATATTTAAAAATAAAATACAAACTGAGTGGAATGCCATCTCTACTCAAAGAGGATAGATATATTAGAAAGTACATAGGAATATATAGTGTTGAACATATAAAAATGTGATTCTTCATATAAATATGAATTTAAAATTGTGTGGTAACTTTGGAAAATTTGATATTTCCTAAAATGTTAAGCATTGATTTAATCTATGTCTCAGCAATTACATTCCTATTTATATATACAAAGGGCATGAAAATATATTCACTTAAAACAGTTTCAGGAAAATATACATGGAATTTTTTCATATTAGCCACTATCTATAAATAGGTGAACAGATATGCTAAACATGCAGCATTTGTACCATAAAAAATTACTTGCTAACAAAGTAATGAAATATTCATTTTTTCTACTACCTTAATGATCCAAAATATGTTTATACACAGAGATTTTTTTAACAAGGCTTTATTAAGTAGAGCAAGTCTCAAAAGTCAAGATGCATTTCAAACCTCATATTCATTTCAAGGAGTTGAAGCACCTTTCTGTTCTAGATGTAAACTCAAATGTAATTTTAGTTTATATTTGACAGCTATAGAAATCATAACCTGTAGTCTAATACCTGCTGCACTCCATCTAGTATCCAATGTTACTATTATACCATCTGTAATCACATTTGATATTGCTGATGGAAGCCACTGTGCAGAAGGAATGAGAAACTCAATTATAATGTGCTTCATCTTGTCAGAATGACTCTGTATGAATATTTATGCATGCATATTTGCATTAAAACATGCTAAATGAAAGAATCTGATCAAAAAAGACCATATATTCTATTATTCCATATGAAACTTCCAGAATGCCTAATTGTATGGTAATAGAAAACATACGAGTAGATATCTATATCTGGAAGTTGGGGACATAGTGGGAAGTGTTTAGTAACATGGGTAGTTTATGTGAGGGTGAAGAATTGTAAAGTTAGATTTTGATAATGATCATACAACCTGGTAAACATATGAAAAGACAGGATTGTTCAATTTTACGTAAATGGAATTATGTCATGAAAATTGAATCTCAGTAAAGCTACTAAAATATACCTTGACATTTAAAACTCACTTTTTCACTGTGCAGTGGTGGTGCATGCCTTTAATACCAGTACTCAGTAGGCAGACTCAATAGGTGAAAATCTCTGAGTTTGAAGCCAGCCTGGCCTCAAAGCAAGTTCTAGGACAGCAAGTCTACGTAAATAAACCCTGTCTCAAAAAGGTAAACAAAACCAACAACAAAAACCTCAGTTTTATTCAAAAGTGAATGTTCTTCAGTTCTTCATTTGGATCAAGGGTATCTAATAAGTACTAAAATGAATGCTTTGGATACACTACTCACATATAGACATTAATAAACAAGGGGATATAACCATCCTTACCGGTCTCAGTAACATTACAGCTGTTCACTAGCCACACATGTCCACAGAATACATTATTAGACAGGTAAGCTATAAAAATTATCAGTTCTCATGTGAAGTTTCGTCAGGTAGATTTACTTTGGATAAGGCAGGGGTTTTTTTGGTTTCTTTTTTGTTTCTTTTTTTTAAAATTAATTTTGTTTTGTTTTGTTTGCTATTTGAGGTACAGACCTGCAGGAATCTTTCCACAGGCAAATGGGAAATGCTGAGACTAGTTGTAGGCAGCAGTCTCTCACTTCACACATTAAACAATGATTTTCAGCAGGATGTCCAGATTTCTGTGGCTTATATATATATCGCTTTGCCTTTCTCTTGAAGTGTGAGAAAGTTCACTTGCCAGTCTTAGTGAAGACAGCAATTTACCAGCAAGAAATCCAAAGGTGAAGAAACTCGGTCATTGCAGGGAGATGGAAGAGATAGATCTAAAGAAAAGAAATAGAAATCAGCCCTAGAATGAAGGAAGAACTATCTTTTTATTTTTAACCTCTCATTTTGGTCACTTTTGTCAGAGTACAAAGGCAGTTAAGATATTCTGTATGATTCCTACTGCAATACAGACACAAAATAGAAAATATATCTCTCCATTTCCTCAAGAAGATTAGTGGGTTTATTCTCAATTACAAAATTTTGTGCAGTATTACATGTGCACACAGAGAGATACAGAACTGAAGACATACAGGTATTTTGCTTTTTCATTGTTATATATAATTTCAGTATTACTCAGACATTGTTTTGAATTCAATGATCTGATAGATTTTTTTCCCAAGGTCATTTTTTTCAAAAATAACTTTCAGTTTTGTTTTACTTTAATTTTAAATATTTTAAACATAAATTAAGTATATTCAATTAACTTATTTTTTTCTTATGAATACCAACGTAAATCTATTAGTTACAACTGAAATAAAGTATTATTGCCAGAAATATGTATAAAATTATTTTAGAAACCACTATAGTTTTCAAACTGTAATCATCCTTAAAAAATGTTTTTTTGGGGACAATTCTACCCATAGGCTGTTTATAGTTTGTAATGATAAAATACTTCTTGATATTGGCAAGACATTTGGAAATGCTAATTTATTCGTGATCCAAAATATGTTTATACATAGACATTTTTTAACAAGGCTTTATTAAGTAGAGCAAGTCTCAAAAGTCAAGATGCATTCCAAACCTCATATTCATTTCAAGGAGTTGAAGCACCTTTCTGTTCTAGATGTAAACTCAAATGTAATTTTAGTTTATATTTGACAGCTATAGAAATCACAACCTGTAGTCTAATACCTGCTGCACTCCAACTAGTATCCAATGTTGCTATTATACCATCTGTAATCATATTTGACATTGCTGATGGAAGCCACTGTGCAGAAGGAATGAGAAAATCAGTTATAATGTGCTTCATCTAGTCAGAATGGGTCTGTATGAGTATTTGTGCATGTATATTTCCATATATTCAAGTACATAATAAATTTGGGTAGATTGTAGTTTTCTAGGGTATTATTCAGGAAGAGTTTTGTGTGCACATATCCTTAAGTTGAATAATTTTCTCTAATTTGTGCTACCCACGTATTATTGAATGTATATCATCCTTAGTGAATCAACCACACTCCAGGAAGGCCACAATTAGTAGTCTTATATGGTATATGGTTGCATTTTTAGTTTTTTGGAACTAATGCCCATTTGGAGGAAAAATTACTTCTTTAAAATTTCTTTTGGATTTATTTTCTTTCATTTTGTGTGTATGACCGTTTTGCGTGATTATATATTTGTGTACCATGTGATTGACTAGTGCCTACAAAGGTCATAAGAGAAAATTCCAGCCCCTGAAACAGGAGCTACAAATGGTTATTCTGCCCTGTGAGTGTTAAGAACTGATTGTGAGTCCTCTGGAATAACTACAAGTGCTTTTAATCTCTGAGCCATCTCTTCAGTCCCCAAATGACAGACATTTTAAAGTAAAATAAAATTAATAACTTGCATTATGTTCATGCATTCCTCAATTATATTTATATTTAAATTATTATGTATTGTATACATATACTGAATACTGTAGATCCTATATTTCAATCTTACTTTGTGTTAAAATATTATGTCTTCAGTGTTGGCATTTTTAGTACTTGGGAAAAAGAAGTAGTTTTTCTCTTGTATATATAATGTTAAAACATTTGCGTTTTTGTGAATCCAGCGTCTTCCCACAATAACTAGAAATAAGACACAGAATTTTTCTTAGTTAATATGATATTGAAACAAACTTGGAATCATTTTGTCAACTTAATGATCTTACATTGTGTGTAAGATATACAAAAATTCTCTATGAATAATGCTTAATGTTGTCAAACCCAAATTAGTTTATTGGGGCACCATTTACCATTTTAAAATTAACATTCTTCTTCATATTATATTCAGATGGTAGTAATTTTAGTTGCTGAATATGGAAATAGATATTATTAATATAATATTTCATAATTTATTCCATGGACATTTTTAGATATATGTACATTAAATACATAAATATAAAATTTATATATAAAGATATACCATCAAACGATATATTTTACACTCTATAACTTTTATTTCATTGGTTGAATTAATTACGCTATCACAATTTTATAATTCAACACCTGCTTTATATAGTCTACTTTGAGAATAAAGACAATGTAAAGTAATAATCATGAAAATAATTTAAAAGTAAGAAAATCGATACATTGGGACTGGAGAGAAGGCACAGAGTTTAAGAGAAATTTTTGCTCTTGCAAAAGACACATTTTCAGTTCCTAGCAGCCACATAATGTCTCACAACCATCTGCAACTCCAGTTCCTAGAGATCCAACCTCCTTTTCTACCTCTGCAGGTACCAGGAATACATATAGTATACATACATGCAAGAAAGAAAACTCATCCACATAAAATAAAATATATCTAAATTTTTAAAAGTAGTGTATTTGCCTTTATTCTGGTATGCTCTGTTTTCTACAATCACTGAGAATGGTTTCTTTTCAAAATGTTTAACTAGTATTTGGTCTCAGTATTCACTTATTTAAATTCTAAGAATAATTAGTACTGATCTGTGGCATACAATCACTCATATTTTTGGACTGTATCAGTGGATTTGCTCTGGGAGAGCAATTGAAAAATATTCCCATCTTTATTCTATAAAGAAAAATGCTATAGAGTTATGATTGAAGAAAAATATAGAATGAGTAAAATGATTTTAACAAATAAATCAAGGCAATTTTACCAATCAAATATTTCTTTCATCATTTGTATTATCACTCCATTTGGAGGCCCATTACTGGTACCTATGATTTTAGAAAAAAAACTTCTTATAATTGCAAGTATTACAGACAATTTGATTATGGAAAGTTAGGTTTCAGAACTTAATGTTGTCTTTCCCAGAACTGTTGAATAGAAATATGTAAATTAAATACATCAGCAAACTTATTTTATTCAATAAACATTGATGCTTGATAGTTATATTTTTTTTTTGCTTGATGGGCCTCCTGTATATCTATTATTCTCAATAAGAGCTACAGTAACACAAGAACTATCTGGGAAATTATTGGAACTTTTAAATAAGAGGATAAGATTAGGTCTACTTGACATCCTAGTACATAGCTCATCTTGCACAGCAAATAACTGTGCCTCTGTTTCACAAAACTTTATAAAGTTCTGTATCTAGACATTCATGAAAGAAAAAGTTTATGTATATGAGTGAGCATACAAAGTGCTGTCTAAATCCACACAAACATGTTTTTCATATTTTAATATTTTGTGAGCTTTATAATTATTAAATGATTATATAAAAACAGGAAAGCTTATATTTTATACTGTTCTGTTCCAAACTTATTACTACTTTACTTGAGTTGTATGGGTTAAAATCATAAATTTATTGTATTTAATTCATTTTAAAACTTATCTTGTGTTATGAGGTTAGTGTAATTTAATATTTTTTATAAGTGGGTATCCATTTTTCCCAGAACCATTTATTGAAAAGGCAAATAAAAATAACTGTATTTTGTCTATTGTGTGTTTTGTTGATATTTATAATATTCATTAGATATTTTATTGGCCTTTATGAAAATTGTCAGTTTTGTCTTCCTTTATGACAATTCAGTTAATGAAGCATGCTCATATTTTCAGAGGTACAGTTGTATTCTGATGGTCTATGTTTTTATTAATGCAGTACCATAATGCTTTGATAACTATGTTGATTCAATTTGAGCTCAAGAAATGTGAAGATTTCAGCTTTGTTTCTAATCAAAATTACATTGGTTTTGAACATCCTTTTTATGCTTTATTTTTATTTATGTGTTTGAATGAACACACTCATGTGTGCTATGTCTGTGCAGGTGCTTGTGGAGGCCAGAAGATGGCATCATATCCCTTGGAGATGGATTGCAGGCAGTTAGGAACTAGAGCCTTTGGAAGAGGAGTGCCTTGGTTATTCTTCTATTGCTGTGAAAAGACATCATGACCAAGACAACTCTTACAAAGAAAAACATTTAATTGGGACTTGCTTATACTTTTATAGGGTTAGTCCATTATCATGATGGTATGGGAGCTTGGTAACAAGAAGACAGGCATGGTTCTGGAAAAGTAGATGAAAGCTTTATATTTTGATCCACAGGCACAGAGAGAGAAAGAGAGAGAGAGAGACTGACTCAGCCCAAGGTGCAATTGTGAAACCTCAAAGCCCACCTACCAGTAACATACCTCCTTCAACAAGGTCATACCTTCTCTGCTATGACCACTTCACCTAGTATTTTCTAAACAAAGTTTATCAACTGGGCACTAAGCATGTATATATATATGTGCCTAGGTGAGCCAATCTCATTCAAACAACCACAAGTAGGCAAGTGATCTTAACTATGGAGCTTTCCCTCCATCCCCCATATTTTCTGTGTTAATAGGAATTCAAAATCTCGTGTTTGAAAATGCCAGTGTGTAATAGGATACACAATATGTGAAGTCTTTCTTTTGACGTCTACTGTACATGACCATCCTTTTATTTTCTCCATGTACTCACTTTGCTAAAACCATCAATTGTAATTTAGTTGAAGATTTACATATTTTCTTTTTAATTTTATATGTAGATAAGCATTATATATGTGTTATATAAAAATAGCAAAATTAACATATTTCCTATAGAAACATGTTATAGAAATAACAAAACTATAACACCTTTGATGAATGTCACTGGAAAGATGGCTCAGTTTTTAAAAATTAGGCTCACAACCAAAACATGTAGAGGAATATTTAATGTTTTAATTCAGCAACATGGCTGCTTTTGGAAGAGTTCACATTCAGAGACCTGTGTGATCCAGATGGAATGCAGAAAGAATGTTACTCAGACTAATCCTGTTGTCTGTGCTAATTCTAGGTGAAAGGTGTGGGACTATCCAAGGGCTAATTGTGAGTAGAAGCTCACCTTGAACCCTGGATCACCCCTAGAGAGAGAGAACAGGCAGACATTTGGGTATTCCTCACCTTTTAGCCCTGGCCAAAACTCAGCCAAATTTAGATATGAACCTTCACTAAGCAAACATGCTTCTCTGTCCTGCGTGCTGGATTACACAGAATGAAAATTCACACACAGGCAAGGCCACTCCCACATGGGATTTCCTAACCAATGGGTATTCTCAGGGTCACTAACTCCTCTCCTGCCTATGACTCTTGATAGGTACCCTACATGCCCCATTAAGGTGGATAAACTCCCTGAAGTGTGTTCCCAAGTTTGTCTGTCCACTCAAGACTCACCAGACGCCCACCAAAGATGGCCAAGATGGTGTGAAGCCATGGCCCCACCCCTTACCATGCTGCTACCCTCTCTGCCATGTTTCTTGGCCTGGAGCTAGCTACAGCTGCTGCATTCAAGGTAGGTACCATTGGTGGTGGGATATGCACATGGTGAGGGGATTCCACCTATGGACTACAGAAAGGGATTTCTGTGGTCAAGGCAACATAGCACACATCTTTATCCCATTGTAACACAGACCTTTAATGCCAGCTCAGAAGGCAGTGGTTATACATGCCTTTAATCCCAGCTCTCATATGTAAAAGGAAGCAGGCAGTTCAGAAGTAAGCCATGGTTCTCAGTCCACTACTCTCATTTCATGGTCCTTAGTTTAGAGTTCACAGTGAATTCAGAGTTCAGAGAGAAGCAGCAGAGACTGAGAGAATAGAAAGAGATTGAGTAAGAGCGTGCTAGTAAACTGAGAAGCAGAATATCAGAGACAGAGTGAAGAACAGAGTAAGTTCATGCTTTTAATCAAAACATTGAAAGTGAATCAGAGTGAAGACTTGGAAGAGTGATATCTGAGATGAGTGAGAGTAAAGAGCAGGCAAACTGACAAATCATAGGAAGAGTTACAGAGTGAGTCAGAGTGGGGACACACTGTTGTAGTTTATTTTTATTTGTGTTTAAATTAGGGGTTTTGTGCACTGTTGGGTGAGGGGTTGCCTATGTCTTGGCATTTTGTTTGGATTGCAGGTATTAGGTTTATGTGGGGAATGTTTGATTGCTAATGATCTGCACGTGCTATTAGTAGAACACCTGAGGAATTCTGGATTAATAAAATCACCTGAACTTAGATGCTCAGGATTACACTGTCCAATATAGAGCTTGCCAGGTTAGTGAATCTGTCTGCTGAGTTCTAACAGTGATTACATCTATGATTAATGCCCCCTTGCCTTCTCAGGTAAGTTACCACAATAGTGGACTGCTACAAGTGGTGCCTGCAACATGGGGCAAAATTGCATCAGCTAATCCAACATGGAAACAAAGAAGAAAAAGAAATTCAAGACATCACAGAGGTCATTTTTGTTTTGTTTTGTTTTCTACAAACCTGTCCAGATACTGGTGAGGTGAGGTAGTCCTGATAGGACACATCAGCTATGGTGATGATAACTCTACCACATGAGGGAAAACTTCCTGCAGACAAGGTCCCGAGTTCTTTTTCCTGCAAACTAGATTCTATCTTAAAATCTGGAAAATGTTTCCTCAGGGTCAGCACACAGAAGCTGTCTTCCAGAACTGGTCAAGGTTGTATCCCGTGCTAGAAGTTGAACTTTGTACTGTAAGAGTCACCTGGATGGTACTGGTTTTGAAGGAATGAAGGGGTCTCTGGAGAGCAGCTGAGGCTTGGCACTGTGAGAAAACAGGAGAGGCCATTGGTAAAACTGCAGCCTTAGTAATATTTGAAGGCCCAGATTAAAAGTGTCATGTAAACAAGTTGAGGCTTGACACCATGAAGAGAGTCCAGGAGAGGCTATTGATAAAGTAACAGCCTCAGTGGCAGTTGAAGACCCAGATTGAAGGGGTCATATAAAGAAGTTAAAGCTTAACACCATGTAAAGGTCCCAGGAGAGGCTCTTAGTTAAAGTGTAGCCCAGTTGCAGCAGAAGACTCCAGTATTCTGAAGATGGGACAACCACCAAGAGCAGCAGCAACAGAGGAGTGAGCCAGGCAGAACCTGGAGTACAAACTGTGTGTGCTGCAGAGGGCAGAGCCAGAGAAGTGACCCAAGCCTTTTGGAGGAGCCAAGATTATGAGTGAATTCCAGATAATTGGACATTGAGAAAAATCTTGATAGATGTTTGGTTTCATTTGGTCCTGTGTATTAGCAACCCTCATGATTGTTCCTCTTGTAAACAGTTTTGTTGGTGTAGTTAAATTGTGTTGTAGAGATAAAGTAATTTTTTGATTGGCTTATATAGTAAAGGGAAATTGTTGTAGAACTTTATTTTTCCTTGTGTTTAAAATAAGTGTTTTGTGCACTGGAGGGTGAGGGGCTGCCTATTGTTTGTCGATGTTGGATTTATGTAGGGGATGTTTGGTTGCTAATAATCTTCATGTGCTATCATTACAACACCTGAGGAGTTATGTATCCATAAAAACACCTGAGCTCAGATGCTCAGGTTTCCACTGTCCTGGATTGCACTTGCCATGTTGGTGGATCCCTCTGTTGAGGTGCTGAGGTCTGGAAGTATTTGCTTGTATGAAAACACCTCCCTGTCTTCCCTGGTGAGCCACCTGGTTAGTATGTACACTGCTACAACAAGCCCCAATAGAAAAACAAGCTCTTAGCTCAGAAAGGCAGGCAGTTATTTAGAGGATCAGTCAGACAAGACACCGAGTCAGTTTGGCAGGAGTCAGTGTCACACAGGAAGAGTAAATTTGGAAGAAAGAGTCAGCTAACAACAAGAGTCAGTTTGAAGTTGAGCAAAGCAGTTCACTCTTGCAGGACTACATAGAGAAACCTTGTCTTGAAAAACTGAAAATAAAAAATCAAATGAAATTCTCAATCCTTGGTATATCTCATACTATTTAAACTGTTAATTTCAGAAATCTATTTCTGAATATAAGGTTATTTTCTAGATTCAGTCCAGATGATTTCATTAAATCATCTATATAGATTAAATGAAATCTACTTCCCTTTTAGAAACTATTCCCAGGAGTGAATCTTCATTCTGATCAATGCCAATGAGGAACAAGAGCTCCAGCCAGAGCTCACAAGAAAAATATTTCTTTCAGGATAGGAGATGTGACTATTTGGGGGCTCACTTTAAGGTAATTACTATTTATGATCATTTTTGTTATGATCATGTCAAATTATCTAATTGTCAGACATATTAGGAAGCCACAGAGACAGTGTGTTGCTTGTACCCATCCACGGGACCCTTCAGGCGAGGGGGTAGAGTTGGCACAGAGCCAAGACACACAGGCTCCAGGAGTCAGGTGAGTGGCAAAAGGCAGACTCAAGTTTATTACAGGGGGGAATGCCTTATTATACCATCCGCCTGGACTAGTGTCTCATTGGCTGCCAGACTGCAGCTGCTGGTCCCTGGGTGTGTCCAGGTAGGTCTGTCTCTTGGCATGCCCAGGGAGGTCCATCTCTGTGTGTGTCCACATGGGTCTCAGCCCTTGTTCTGTCCAGTGGCAGGTCCAGCTTTCTCCTACATATTCACCCTTTTTTTTCTGAACTCGTGGGAACTAAGGTGGGTGGGCTGTGAAGCCACACTGAAATTTTAACCTATAGAGGAAAGCTCCTTTAAAAACTGTAAGGTCATTGCTAAAGCAACATGGCTGTGGTCTAGCTAAACCACTATCCACATAACCCCCTTCTAAATAATATTAAAGGAACCAGATGACTGTGCCTGTCTTGGGCAACCCCACTAGGCATGAGTACCACCCGTCATTGGTACATAATATCCTACATTCATGCCCTGCCTTAGGCTGACTCTGCCCAGAAGAATTCTTACCCGTCTTTGGCTACACAGCCTCTGGAGGGAGGAGTTCAAACATTATGTTTGAAGTTTAATGCCATGAATCAGCATCAGCATCAGCATCGGCATCAGGAGCAACCTTCATTGTAGAGGAGGTCTCTGCAAAGCAGACCAATCTCTCTAGGAGCTGCCTGGCATTTTAGCATCAACTAGCTCAAAGCTGAACCTGGAGCCTGAGGCCATGTACTTTGCTTGGATCTGCAAAAAGGAGCTGAAGAAATATTTCCATAAAAGAGGAAGCAGACAAATGCCTATAACACAAAACCCTAGGACAAGTACTGAGATAGCTAAATGAGTTAAAAAAGAACACATCTATGATCAATTACTGTCAAACAAGCATTATAACTCTATGTATCTATAGAACAAAAGCATCAACAGTGGCAAACAAACAATTGAAATGGCAAATTTCCAAGAAAATGTTGTAACAAACTATTGACTGAAAGAGGGTATCAGTAACTTGTATCAGTGTATACATCAGGGTCATCATACAGAGATTAAGACAAATTGTTGACAATAAAACATAAGGAAGTTATTTAACAATAAATGTGTTTGGAGACATAGAAAAATTAATAACCCTTATGCATATGCAGTTTTGCTGGTTTTATACCCATATCCATAGAACTAGTACATTCACTCAACACATTCAGTCACACATACCAAGCATTTGGTAGCTACCATTACATTCATACATTGTACCAGAAAAAAACACTTTGTCATCCACACACACAGACAAACCTTTAGAGACATAGAAAACCAGGCCTGGAAGAAAAGTAGACTTCTTTTTACATTTTGCCTGCTTTTGTGAAAAAACAGAAGCAAAAAATGGGACAGTTTGGTGCTGTATCCTCCAAAAGGCCACTTTTACAGCCATGCAAGCACATGGTGTGGGGCAGCAGAGGCTGCTGGAGCAGGCAGATGGAACCAGTTTTGGAACCCTGCCTCAGATCTGTCCAGCTAGCATCTAGGACAGGGATATTTAACTGAATATAGAACATATATACATTCTCATACATTTAAACACCATTCATACACATGAAACAGCCAGAACAACAAAATTAAGACTTTGGTGTTCACAAAGACAAAAATTAATCAGGCCTGAAAAAGAAAAAAATAAGAGGTACTAGGAGATCTCCAGGGATAGGTGTGCACACAGTTATGATTTGGAGAAAAAGGCAGAGCTCTCCGCACAGTTGTTTCAGAGGATCTGGAGGAGCTCATGGTGGCATGCCAGTGTCCTGTGAATTGAAAAGAAATATCCCCTCTCCTGGGGGCCAGAGTTATAATCAAGTAGTTTAGCAAGCAAGAATTTTGTGAACCCAGTGTGACTGTGAACAGTTGTTATTACAAACAGAGGCCTCACGAATTTCCAAGAGCCAGGCCCGAATCACCATTTTGGGCAGACCGTGGTTTGGGCATTTTAGAGCCATGAGCACCTGCAGGGTTCTCTGAGTCCTCCCTAACATCTTTATCTAAGTCTGTTTCCTGTGAGGAGTGAGGAGAATTGCAGAGCCTGGGGCAGGCTCCTTTCCCACACCAGGAACCTCACCGGAAGGAGAGGGTCCTGTATGCTTTCCTGCCCAGCCCCTACCAGGCCTGATGGTAAGTGCCAGAGCCTGTTGGGCAGAGGCCTTGAGGCCACAGAGGCTTGTGCACATGTTTCCACCCAGCTCCCAAGGTTCCTGCGGGCCCCAACCAGGCCCAACTGAGCCAGAGGTGCCAGAGCCTGCTGGGCAGAGGCCCTGCAGCCACTGAGGCACCTCCCATGTTGTTCTGCCATTTCTGCTGGTAGAACTCAGCATGCAGAAGCCTCACACTTGCCTAGCAGGTGAATTCCCACTACTGACTGTTCCTACTACGGCTGGTTAACCCCTTCTTAGGCAATCTGGTGGTCCCCTGCTCCCGAGAGGTCACTATCAGTCTCCCCAGTATCTGAGACCTAAGGCATTTGCTGCCTAGCCCAGCAGGGCACACACACTCCTTGGCCTCCCCGGTTTCTGGGACTAGAGGTGTGTACCACCCAACCCAGCCGGTGCAAGCAAGGCTGCTGCAAGCGCTGGAGAGCAAGGAGTGGAGGGTTTAGTAATACTCTTAGACCTTCAGGGCCGCCTCTGGAGGATCGGGACCTTGCTTTTAACAACACACACACACAAACTAGAGAAAAGAAGAACAAAGAGAAAAGAAAGATGTGTACGCCATGATGACCTTATGCCTCTGGTCTCGAAAAGCCATTTGGGAGGGCTGACTGTGATTCCGTTTCCTGGGGTGGGGGTTAGCCCTCATATGGAAACGCCAGACGAATCGAAAGCATAAGTCAGTGTACCTGCCTAGAAGGACAAACGGACAAACCAATAAACAGAAGAAAAAGGCAGCACCCTGCGCTCACCACTCGCAGGGGCAAAGAACAAATAACATACATGGGCCAACTCCCTGAGATACTTCAATGGGGACATGCGCGTGCTGAGGGGGTAAACTCACCAGAGAGATACCGAAACGAGGGGACACATTCCAGTGCCAAGGGACACATTCAGAGTGTCGGGGGCCAAGAAAGGACCAGGAGATGGACATAGATCTACAAGCATAGTTCAATGTAAGGGCTCAAGAAGAAACGGCTAGATCCTGATGCAAGCATACTCAATATCCATGCCCGCACAGGTAGAGAGCTCCACGTTGTAGGGCCATATTTTGCTTGCTTGTACCCATTCACGGGACCCTTCAGGCGAGGGGATATTGTTGGCACGGAGCCAAGACACACAGGTTCGGGAGTCAGGTGAGTGGCAAAAGGCAGACTCAAGTTTATTGGGGATGGGGGGAGCCTTATTATACTGTCTGCCCAGCCCAGCGTCCCATTGGCTGCCAGACTGCAGCTGCTCTCCCTGGGCGTGTCCAGGTAGGTCTGTCTCTTGACATGCCTGGGCAGGTCCATCTCTGTGTACATCCACGTGAGTCTCAGGCCTTGTTCTGTCCAGTGACAGGTCAAGTTTTCTACAACAGTGCCCCAGGATTTCTTTTTTTATCTATGTTTTTTGTAATACTTCAGTGTTGTAAGAACAAATTCCTACCTGAGGCACATTTTTAAAGACATTGTTCTGAAAAACAATGCTTATAAGTTTATAGAGATGAATGTTTAAGGAGTATGATCTGAGGAACATGACAATGATTGTTAAATTACAGAGACCATTGCGTTTAAATACATGATGAGTTAACTGAATAACAAAATATTTTATAAATAAGAAAACTGAATCATATTATGGCATAATCTAAGAAGACTCTAGGATAAAATTATGCTGCTTCGTAATTATCAAAAACCAAAGACAACGTTTATTTTTTCCTTTAAATTAGAACATTTGTGATTTAATTTGATTTTATTTGGAAATAATATGTTACCATTAATCATAATCACAAATGCTTTAGCATCTCAAATTGTGCTAGAAAATTATTATAGGCATCTTTTCTGAATTATGTATGGCATGCACTTCTTACCATTGCCCTATAACAGATAGGAAATAATAACATAATTTCCATAGAATAAATTTACATAGAGCCAATGAATGAGATAAGTATATTAGTACTTATTTTATTGAGATAGATTAATTTTAACCAAAGAAAAAGGGGAAAATTTGACAATGCCAGTTGCTTCTCAGGGTGCTTTGGGAGTGATCTCCAGGAAAGAATACAGAGACTCATACCTAGAGTTTGCTAAAGTGCAGTACTGAGGCAAGTTTATCTTTCCAGTTTGCATAAATACATCCTGAACTGCATCTAAGAATTTGCAATGTTTTGCAAGATACTAAAATTGATGTAAGGACTAACTTTTGAGGTCATTTGAATGAGTTGTCATTCCATGTAAGGGAGAGATGCCTATGATGTAAGTTTACAGATTCATGTCAACCCCCTTTTCTGGATGGAAGTTTTTCTGTGGAACATGTTAGTGTTGTTGGGCTGGTTCTGTATATGTATCTAGTAAAAAATTCCATTATTTTTTGTTGTGGGATTCTGTGTTTCAACAACATCTTGGGATAGTATTCATATATTCACAAATCTAAGAACCATTTGTTTGGGTCCTGCGTTCTCATGAACATTGCGACTATATTGTGGTTCATGTAGTCCCATGGGTGGAATCCCCTCACCATGTGTGTGTTCCTGCCAGAGTCTTGGGCTGCTTGTGGCCAGCTCCAGGCCAAGGAATGCAGCGGAGAGGGCAGCAGCATGGTGGCAGGGGGCGGCGGGGTTTAAGTGGAGGAGTGGGGGGATGGGGTAGAGTGGGCCATTTGTTTACAGCATTCTGCTGTGTCATTGGTGGACCTCTGGTGAGTTGGACAAATTAACACAGACACTCAGGATATGGATCAGGGGGCATCTTAACTTTAATTTGGAGTGTAGAGTACATATAAAGGGGAGGAGCTGATGACCCTGAGAATACCTATTGGTTAGGACATCCTACGTGGGAGTGGCCTTGCCTGTGTGTGGAATTTACGTCTGTGTATTCCAGCCTGCAGGGCAGAGAAGCATGTTTGCTTTAGTGAATGTCTAATAATTTAGCTGGATTCTGCCCAGGCCTAAAGAGTGAGGAGCATCTTAACTCCTACCACTCTCAGCATGAGATAATCTTGGGGTCAAGGAGAGCTTCAACTCACTATGGCCATTACATAGTTAGTTGTCTTTGTTCCTCTCTATAAAAATCACAAAACAACAATTGTTAATCAGTTGCCACTTTATGTAGGAATCTATGTGTCTGTCACACATCAATATAATTATAGTTATTCATGTATTTTTTCCTTTAAAATATTTACTCCCAAATATATGACTGGCAATATGTGTCACACTTGATAACAGAGTAGTAGCTTTAAGAATCTCTTTATATCACCAATGACAATATGTTTTCTCTCTAATCAAGACCACCTAAAGTTATGAATTTGACTAGCCACTCTCCTACTCCTATAGTGGGTTCAGTTTAAACTGAGCATCAGTGCTAGAAAGACATTGCTATTCCTTTTTTCACTTAATAAAAATAATGGAGTTACTAAATTTGTTCCAAACTGTACTTTTGGTCACTGGATGTTACCATCTTATTTATCTACATTTTTGTACTATTTTTATCTGTATATCCTGTGTTCTAACCCATGTTCCTATTGATCATCATTCTAGTTTCAATGTATTTTACCGTTAATGATTTTGATTACATTTTAGATTATATGTTGTATTTCCTTCTGTGTCTGACTTATTTCACTTAGAAAAAAATGTCTCACAGATTTATCCATAGTACAAATGGCAGCATCTCTATCTTTAATGTTAGATAACTTTTTTTCATAAAGCATACATTCATGTATTTCACAGTTTATTTACCTTTTACAATTTTAGTTTTGAAATTATAATATCGTTGAATAATTTCACTCTTCCATTTTCTCCCTCCCATGTATTCCTCCTTGCTCTTTCTCTGATTAATGGATTCTTTTACTTTAATTGTAGTTACACACACACACACATGCATATTCATAAATATATAAATACAACTTGTTTAGTCTATATAATATTACATGTATGTATATGATTTCAGAACTGATCACTTGGTATTTAATAACCAACTGGGGGCTTATTTCCTCTGAAAGACTATATTTCCTGCTCTCAACATTCCTTATTTGCCTTATTCTATGTTCTTATTCCTTATTCTATGTCTAGGATTGAGGCTTCATGAATTTCTCCTTTCCCACATTAGCATGTCAATAGATGTCGACTATTTTCAGATCTTCTTTAGGCAGCCAAGTTAATAAGACTTCATGGGTTTAGCCTCTGACATCTAGAAGATACAATCTCACAGACATTTCCTGATCCTCTGGCTCGGACAATCATTTAGCTCCCTCTTCCATAATAATCCCTGAGTCTCAGGTGCAGAAATTGTGCTGTAGGTATGTTAGTTGGGACTGGGCATGACATAACCTCTCGTTCTTTGCACTTTTATCAGTTGTAGTTTTCTATAATGGTCTCCATCTATTGCTAAAAGAAGTTTCTTTGATAAGGGGTGAGAACTACTATATTCATCTGTGAATATAAATGCTTAGAAAGTTGTTAGGAATCATGTTTGCTTAGTAAATTGGCAATTATAAGTTCTCCTCCAAGGTCCATGACACCCAGTACTACACATGGCTTACATTTGGTGGAACAGGCCTTAAGTCCAATGAGAGGTATTGATTTCCTCCACGTTTTGTGTGACACCACTGTCCCCATAAATTACTGTTTTATATTAATTGTTTTAGTGACCCATAGGAGTCACAGCTGGATAGAAATACTAGTTGCTTTCTTCTCTTGGAAGATTATATGAGAGCTTTTGGTACCATGAAAGTTAGTCCCCAGAATGAGAATTCAGGTCAGATCCAGCTCCAGACCTCTGTACCCTGTGTCTGAATTGCATGCTGTCTATAGCAATAGGAACATAGTTTTTACCTCTTGGGATAATCAAGGGCAACAACAGTAGCTTATAATGTTTGGTGAGTCTCTTAGACAATGCTGACCAACAACAAAATAGAGATCTCCTTATGCTTGGGGTTGGATTTTTGTCATTCTATGGCTCTTATGGGGGAGAATTCTCAACCAAGGTGGAAAGTTTTTATTTAAATTATGCATGCATATGCAAAGACAGATTTATAAATATTATATATAATTTTAAGTGGTATAAAATGACTCCTTATTACTTTTTCAGACATCCTTACTATTATTTTACTCTACTCTCTCTTTATTTTGTATTTAATCTCCCTTTTCATATATAAAGTCCTTCCCCATTTTTCTCATTCTGCCTTCAAATCATTTGTGCTCTGCTATTCACCTCTCTATTGCTCTTAACTCCTTTTAGTTCCCATTTACTTACATGGTTTCTGCAGTTACTCCAGATTATATACTCACATTTGAAAAATTGGAGCAAAGTATCATAGATGATTGAGAGCATGCAGTGTTTGTTTTTCTGGGTTTTGTTATCTCACTCAACATTAAACTATTCAAGTTCTATCCATTTACTTGCAAATTTTATGCAAATATATACACATCCTTGTAGACACTGATTCCAGGAAAATGGCAGTTTTTTTCCTTGGGTAATTCAATCCAAGGTCCTGGATGGTTTCAACCTCCATCTAAATATTCAGCCTAAAACTGAAATGGGTCAGCTTCCTTATAATCTAGAACATTTAAGCCTCCAAGACTTACTGCGGACTGAGCCACTCTGACTAGTTCCTTCTGAACTCAGAGCTGTACTGAACTCAACTGACTCTTCTGGTTGGCTGATTCAACTCACTGTTCTGGCTCAAACTCTTCTCTAAGCTGCTGACTCAAAATGATATTCTGTTGATTCTGTTGATATTCTGACTGAACTCTTCTGACCCTGGCTGACACTGCCTGCTTCCTATGATTCTTATTTCTTCTGCCAAACTGCCTCTGTGTCTCTTCCTCAAACTGCCTCAGACTGTTTCTGTGTCTCTCTGAACTCAGAGCCTCATAAGAGTTGGGTGTAGCCTCACTCTGACTCTCTCTGCTAACTCTTTGTCTAATTTGGCACTGAATGCTCTTCACTCTGATTTCTCTCAGACTTCATTTCCTATCTGACATTGACTACTTCTGAGCTCTTCTTCCTGTCTCTGATTCCTTTTGCATCCCAAGAGCTGAGATTAAATGTGTGTACTATCATTGCCTTCTGAGTTGAGTTACTTAAACAAATATGCTGTATTCCAGTCAGATCACACAGGCCTTGAATGTGATCCTGTCATATAGGCCCTTGGATTTGATCCCTTTCTAGCTATCACACAGGCCTTTCAATATGATCCTTTCCCAGAGCAGCCAGGTTGCTGGAACAAAAGATTAAATGTTCTTCTAGATAGTCCCCATTTCTACTTAAGATATAAATTGTGCTGAATATAGCTCTAATACATTTTAACTATTACAGTAGGAACAATTATCAATTCCATAAACTTAATAGCATGAACGTACTTTTGAAGATCCACTGCAGCTATTGCAGCAGTCATCCATGAGATGATCTTCAACAAGTGTCTGTTTCAACATCAAGGTTTTACAGTATGAGGAACTATCACCTCTCCTTCTTCAGCAAGTTTCTTGATCTATCCTCATGTAGGGAGATCAGCTTTTTGTGTCACCTGCTGTGCTGTCTTTCTGCACCTCTTCATTCCTTGAGTCTTGATTTCATGTTTGCAGTAGGTGTCCAGGAAGCTTCTCTTAAACAGATCAAATCTTTATCAATTCTGGTGGAATCCATAGTTTTTCATCTCCTGTAGAAATATAAGCAAACCCTCTCCCCAGTATAACACATTCTGTGACTTCCATTCTCATGTTTGTCACACATCCTTATAGTACACAGGCTGATTTAATTCAGCAATTTTTTTTTCTGCAGTCCAATGTGTGTCAGCACCTGTTGTTCCTGCCTCATTGGAATTCATAAAATTTAAAGTTAATAAGTTGTTATGCAAACTCTCTGGGAGTTCTTATTCTTATTCCCCCATTCTGTTCCTTAAGCATCTCATTTAAGGTACAATTCGAACTTTAGGAATCCACACATACCAAACTATCCACGGGATATATATTATAGCTCCAAAAAATGCACATCCCAAAGTTTCTTTATCACTGTATCTATTTTTGGACTCTTACATTGCTTCTATATCTTGGCTATTATATATTGTACTTCAGTGAATAAAAGGATACAGATAACTCTTCAAACTAGTGATATCATTTTGCAGATGGATATATCCAAAATTTATGTTAGATCACAGGGTTGTAAATAATTTTAATTTTCCAGGAATCCTCATATTCTTTGTGTGTTTTCAGTTTTTACTCCAGTGAATATTGATTTGTACTTTATTAGTTATTTGATAATTTCATAAACTGCATTTTATCATAATCATCTATTTCCCCAACTCCTATTACATTGTTCCCCATTCTTAATTAAACTTGTTCTTTGATAATTTGGTATATTTATAAAATCCCTTAATTATTCTCATCCACAACTCTCTATCTTTCTGCCAACCCTACAATCTACCTTCTTCTCTACTTATGCCTTTCCCATTCCCATGACTTTTTCTTTTTTTTTATTATATTTTTAGTTTATCTTTGTCCCTATGCGTGACTATAGGACTAGAATTTTTCACTGAAGCTCAATTGCCTCACCAGTGTGTGCACAAGTGAAAACAATGACTTAAACTCTCCCCCTACCTTTCAGGACCTATTAGTAACTCAGAGATCAACAGGAAAATATAGGGTCCCACAAACTCATCCTGTTGACAGGCCTAGTCTTGTGTATGCCCATTGTAGGCAGCCACAGCTTCTTCACGTTCATGACTGTATAATACCCAGAAGATAGCATTTCTCAGTTATCCTCCCCATATTTCAGTTGTTTCATTCTTTCCTCCTTTTCCTCTGCATCTTTCATAAACCCAAATGGAGCTGATATAACATTTTGTTTAATACTGAGCACTTAATCATCATTTATTCTCAGCACCTTGAACAGCCATGGGTCTTTGTGTTCGCTGCCACTCACTTGCAAAGGAGGACATCTCTGATGAATGCCCATGGTAACATTTGTCTATGAGTATCAACATCGATATTTAGGAGGCTGTTTCATTGTATGTCAACTTAAGTAAATAATAATAGTAAGTTTTACACTAGCACCAATGACTTTTACAGCCATAAATTTTCTGACTAGGTTGACAGTAACTTGAATAGATTCCCCCCTATATGCTAAGCCTCAAATTCAATCACAGAGCAGTTAATTACTCTCACTACAGCTATGACTCTTTATGCATAAGTGGTCATATCTTGCTTCTAGGCCTTATCTCCCCCAACAACTTGCAAAGCACATTATGGCACTATTTAAGCTGACCATAAAGAGGCAATATTCTGCTCAGTATCAGTTTGAAATCAATATATCTTGCAATCATGGTGTCCAGGAGAAAAGGTTTTACCTCAGTGGTTCTTGTCTCTTGTTAATCAGAGGTTATTCTCTAACCATGGATGATTAGATACCATAGATTATTAATTCAAAATATGACAAAAATAACTCTGATAATCTTTGAGGGGCTCTTAAACAACTCCCTGAAACTTTCCAAGCAAGACCTCCATTGTCTGCATTGCTTTCAACACTCTTATCTTTCAAGTTCCCACAAAACAGTTCACTGAGCTCTGAACACTCTACAACTTTTCCAGCCTCAAATTTCAAATGCCACTGCAACCTACTCCAAAACAAATGGTCAAGCCTGTCATAGCAGTACCCTTCACAAACCTGGGAGCATTTCATTTGTCTTTTTTCTACTGTCCCTAATCATTTTTGAAGAAAATGTTTTGTTTCAGCTTATAGCTTATACGTATCATGAAAGAAAGTCAGGGTAGGAGCTCAGGGCTAGAAGCTGGAAGGAGGAACTGAAACAGAGACCATGGGGAAAACTGCTTACTGGCTTACAACAGTTTGCTCAGTCTGATTTCTTATACAACGCAGGACCACCTGCATAATGATGGCACCACCCATGATGAGCTGAGCACTCCCACTTTAATAATTAATCAAGAAAATATCCCACAGACTTGAATACAGGCTACTGTGACAAAGGCATTTTCTTAATTGAAGTTCTCTCTTCCCCCTTCCCAGATGACCCCAGTTTGTGTCAAGTTGACCAAAGCAAAACAAGCAAATAAACGAAAAATTCAGCAACTAACCAATAGAGGTTGTTTATCATCTAGTTCTGGGAAGAAACCAAAAGGAATGGCAATTTCTTATGTTGTTTTTGAGTTCTCTAGGGCCTTCCTGACCAACAACTCATAAAGAGAAATCTCATACCTGGCAGTAGAGTTTTTGTTTGATTATCCTTTGCTTTTAAGAGCAGCATTATCTAGCAATGTGGAATATCTATGCTTAAACTCTTAAAAAATTATATATTTTAATCGTGTTACCAGATAATAAATTTGCATATGACTTTTTCATAATCCCTTATTTTAGTCAAAGCTCTTCTTTCTCTTCTTATCTTTCCTTCCATTCACTCTCTTCTTTACATAAATTTTTACTTCACCCATTATTCTTCCTTTATACTTTCCTTTTATTTATGCTTTCCCATGATCATCCCTTAATTCATCTCTCTATCAATGACCTCTTTCTAGTTTCCTGGATTCCAGCAGTACTCTGATTTAAATGTGCATAACTAATGATTAAACAAGATGAGTCCTATCAAAATTTCATCATGGATGAGAGAGGGCCTTATGAGTCACCACCCCACCTGAAAGGACCATTAGCAGTTAACAGTTGCTGGATGTGGGTGTCATTTTCTTAAGTGGTGTACCACAAAAAATAAAATAAAATGAATCTTTGTTCCATTAAATCACCTTGCAGTAACACTAACACTAACAAGTTAACTCTTATTAAACTCAGTGTGCCACACATACAAAGAAGACATAAACTTAACAGGACACTCATTGATAAAAGCAGTGCCTATGGGACAGGAAGAAGGACAATTGAAGCAAATAGTGAAAAAACTTACTAAAATCCAGTAAATGTGGCTGTGGTGGTACATACTGGCAGTCCCTTCTTCCACAGTAAAACAGTAACATTTCCCTGGGGGTCACCATGCAATAGATCTAACCTCTTTTGCAAGTTCTAGGTTATTAAGAGTTCCTGCCTCAAAATATCAAGGTGACCATCACTTGTAGATCAACATTTAAACACAAGTTTGACCCCTGACCCCTACATGTGTACCCATACATACATATGTATGTTCACATACACATAAAGACACATTTCCTGAAAAAATAATTTCCCCAAATGTGGGACCCTGGGAAAGTCAAGCTGAAAGATCAGAGGGTGCTAGTGTCCTGCTCCCAGAGAAGAAAAGGAACACAGGCCCCTCCCTCCCGCTGCTTCACAAGCCAAGGTTCCCCATCCAAGTCCCAGCCCCCTCGAGAGGGCCATCATCCTAAACCTATGTATTCCCTTGCCCCTGCAACCCTATAAATGTGCCCTCATGCTGCATTAAAGTTGAGACTGGCCTCCAGGCATGTGTCTTCTGAGTTCCTGTGTGTATTCTCTGCGGCTTACTGTAAACTCCCAAAGACAGGAGAGATGCAGTAAAGAATAGCAGAAGAATTGACACTGGGAAAACTCGCATGGGGGAGGATTATCGAAAACAACACCCAAATATCTGTAAATATTACTGTAACACTTTCTGATGTAGCAGCTATGTGTACAGATATGATATTCCATCATAGAATTACAATACAGAACTTTATTGTAGTAAATATAGTACAGAAGCACAGTTGAGAATTCAGCTATCTTCTATTAAAGCCAAAAAAAAAATAGAGATTTTGGGGGAAAGTGTGGAATGTATCTGTCTTCTCAAAAATTTTATTTAGTTTTGAAAATGCATCTTTTTTTCTAAAGCTATGTTGTTTATGTTAAGGCAGGATCTATTTAGTATTATGTTTAATAAATTAATACTTTATTTTGTTTTATTTTTATTTGTGTAATTTGCTTAATCTGTCATCACACTTATTAAAATACATCAGATAGCCTGTTTCTTATGTTCCCTATTTTACTATGTGTTCCCTTCTAAATTATCTAAATTATCTATTTAATAAATTACTATTCCTTTCTTCAAGGGTCAGATAAAATGTCTGTATTTAGGCATTTTCTACCTCCCGAGAATTTATTGCCTTCATCTCTGACTTTTACTCTATGTTTTATTGCCATATCTGCATGGTATCAATTATCTGATGTCCTGCCCTTTCCCAAATATGTACCCTAGAGACAGAAAATTGGGCCTTAAGCAACTTTGAATCATACAATAGGAGTTTTTCCATAGAATTTACCAAAAGTTACCTCTTAGAAGATGAAGATTATTTAACCTCTTTTTATATTAGTGTAGATTTTAGTAGTAATAATTGAAAAAAAAATCAACATTTTGTGGGATTTTTGTGGGTGCAGAGTTCCCGAGAGGGTGAATGGCGAATAGAGTCAGTAGTCCAAGAAACAGACTCTGAGGAAATGTATCTATGGTACAGATCCAGTTTATTGTATAAGGAAGCAGGTTTTTATGGAGAAAGTAAGGCGGCACAGAAAGGAGAGGTCTATGCTTACTAGACACTTCAATCAGCTTATCTAAAAGCTTGCTAATCAGAGAGAGATGGGTAAAGTCAGTAAAAGCACAATCATCTAATTGCTTGTATGTAAAAGATCTCATTTTATCCATATAGCCCATGTTGGTGAACAAGATTTGGGCAAAGACAGAGAAAGTGGAAACATGGCATGGTAGGGTTTTTCAACTGGTGTGCCAGGATACACCACTGAAAGGGCCATACATGTGTCATGGGCCAAGGTACTGGCCTAGCACAGGTGCTGATACAGCCTCTTTCTCCTGTAATCGTGATCCAGTAACTACCAACAACATTTTTTATTGTCACATTCTAAATGTTGTCCAATTTTTGTAAGCTATACAGGACCCGTAAATGCCTTACTGTGACAGTACTCTCTAACACAGCTGGTAACTTACTTTTCTTCTTGAAATGGAAAGCAATCAACCACAAATTTTCAGTGTACTTGGGCATGCTTTAAATCAGTCTGTAATGTCTATATATAGATTTCATTGCTACATCTGATGCTGTCAACATTAAATACTTTATGTGAAAGGTTGTATGAAATATAAAGAATCAAAGGTTCTAAAGAGTCAACTTGAAACACACATTGAATTTCATTTTGTCAACCTGGCATGGCATTTCATGGCAACAGCAGATTTTTCCAAGAAGAAAGTCATTCATTATATCAAAAGAAAGTTAAAATTTTTCTCAATCTTTAATTTCTTATATTTTCTAGTAGTTTGCTATTCTTCTGTCAAGTAATGCAATTTATATCCCATTTGTGTTAATAATTTCTATGGGTCTTAGTGACAGTCACAGCTAAAAACTGCAGGAGAAGTAACACTATATGACCTCCCTGCCAAGGTTTTAAGAAATACTGAATCATAACTCATTTTCTCTGTTGATATCCCTGGCCTTTCTATCTAGCTATTATGTTGTAAGGAAGAAGAACCAAAGTCTTCACTTCATCTTCAGCATCCCATCCAGCCAACAGAACATATAAGTTTGCAAGACATGTTGACTACTGTCTTGAAATAGATTCTCTATTATCCTCTCTCTGAGTTCAGCCTCTTCAGCTGATACCAAGTATAACTGTCACTATCCTTATCAACCAAGCACTGCTTTAACAGTAGAATTATGATGAAACTAATTATTGCCATTTCAAGCTATTAGGTTTGTGATTATTCATTATCCGTAAGTAAATAACAAAAAGTCTGTTCAAATAGACAACAAATAGACCAAAATAATACTATTGCATAATTAGAAGACTTATCTTGTTTATTTACAGAAGAAAAAATACTGTTCAACTTGGTGTTCATTTCCTATTCTACTATGAAAAATTCTATTGATTTTTTAAGGATTATGTTAAATATTTTTCCTTTCTGTGTTATCTTCTAAACTTAAATTTCATTGCTTTGTAATATTCCTCAGTTTTCACCATTGTTTAAATACATTTTAATGTTTGTCTTCTACTACATTACCATGTTATTCTAACACTTCCAAAACTACATGTATTTTTATAACCAGGACATAGAAATCATGGTTTCAAGTAGAAGTAATGGAACAATTAAATAATCCAGATATAGTGTAGTCTTGTGAAGTTTTTCAATTCCTACTCTCCTATTTCATAATGGTGCCTTACTTTTTGTGACTTGTGGTGCTGCTATTGAACACTGAGAATCAGGAAAGTCCAACCTTCTCTGTGCTTTATATAATAAGGCACACTGGCGTCTGTGAAAGGAAATACTGAAACACAATTCACAAACATTCCAAAAATCATGAAGATTAGTTAATTTCTCATAGTATAAAATAAATATAATGGCAAAGGGAAAAAAAAACACTTTGAAGACAGCATTTGATGCAAGAATGAGAGTTGGGATTGGGAATGCACTTCAATACCAGTATTTAATATTTATTTCTGTTTTATATTTTTGATTATTAAAACAATTCTTAAAGTTAAATATGCTTTGATTATATTCTTTCCCTCCCACAAATCCTTCCAGATCCTCTTCTCCTGCATACTCCCCAATTTCAAGATTTTTTCTCAACAAACAATATACTATACAACAAAACTGTCAAAACCTAGAAAGTAATATATAGAAACACCCAAAATTAGAACAATCAAACAAATAAAGACACCAAAACACCAAACACCAAAACACCAAAATGTATTCAAGCATAAGTACATTGAAAAACTCTGGAGTCCATTATTTTTTGGTTAACTACTCCTAAACATCAGGCCTGTCCTGTAGTGGTTTATATACCTAGTATCACTCCAGTGCAGAAAACTGATTTTCCCTCTGCCAAGAGGTGTAAATGACAGTTTATTTCTTAACCTTTATCCTAGTGGCAAGGTTTTCATTCACTCATTTGTTAAATACAGCAATATGAAATTTAATAAGATAAAACAAAAACTATCACATTGAATTTGGATAAGACATACCAACAGAAGGAAAAGATTCCCAGAGAAGACACAAGAATCAGAGACCCAACTCATTTGTACTCTCAGGGATCCCATATAAACAAACACTAAACTAGAAACCATAGTATAAATAAAAGGATTGGGGGCAGACCCATTTAGGCTTTATGAATGCTGTTCCCATTTCCATGAGTTTATATGAATTTGCTCAGGTTGATTTAGAAGACCTTGTTTTCTTGGTGTCCTCTAAACCCTCTGGCTCTTATAGTCTTTCTGCTTCCTCTTCCATGGATTTTCCTAAGCTCTGAGGGGGAAGTTTTAATGGAGATATCCTATTTTGGGCTAAGGGTTTCAAGGTTTCTCACCCTCTGCATGTCTGGGTCTCTACATTTTTTCCTATGGGCTGCAAGAGGAGCTTTCTCTGATGATGAATGAGTAACAAAGCACGGATCTTCTATAGTATGTTTTGATTATGGTTTCTTCTCCTTCAACTATTCTCAGATCCTCCCTATCACCCCATTCACCTAAATTCATACCTGTCTTTGCTATTTCTCATTTGAAACCACACAGGCATCTGGAATTATCTGAGACACTACAGGGACAGATGCCAGTTTAGAATTATCTATATAGTGTGAAATCTCATAACTAGAGTTAATTTTTGTTGTTCTGGTTAATTTATCTTAGAAATGCTAGAGCATCCAAATGAAATCACAAATCTCCCTATAATTTTTATAGTGCTTGGACTTTTTTATTTTACCATTCAGTTATCTTTATACATACTGAGGTTATAGAAAATGCCCATCTGTTTTATTTCTAGAATATTTTGTGATAAAGGCAAAGAAAAAACAAAGTTTAGTATTCTACAAGAACTAGTGCATGGCCTAGAATTTGTATGTGTAGTATTAAGGACTCTAAGGCAGTTTTCCATCTTCAGGGAGATCAAACTTTATGTAGTGACAGAGCTCGCAGTGTTTTATTAACTACCAGTCATCTTTGCAGCTCACAGATATCTTACTTTAAATTCAGAAGTACCTCTCTTCCTTTTAGTGATAAGTCAATTTAATTTGATCTGTCATCTTATTACTCTGTATTTAGAACTGCACATGTTCGTGTTGACTATAAAAATCTCACTGAAAAGGGAACTCCTGTTCTTACATAAAATGTATTTATTTTTAGAACTTCAGTTCTCTTTTCCCCCTGTAACACTGTGTTGTTGTAGAGAGTAAAAATAAATTTAGCTTCACAGTTGTCAAAGTATTATATATAGAGAGAAAGATTTTTAATGGACATTTCTAAAGTTGAAAAGTGGACACAACTTATTTGGCAAAATCATGAACTCAGACTAGGAAGTCTTTATTAGCTTGTTATTGTTAATAAAACAGAGAAGTCTAAATGTATACGAGTGGCAGAGAGAATATGAAGCAATAACTACAGAGAAAATGAAAGAAGGGTAGTTAGAGAAAAAGAGAGTGGCAGAAAAAAAATAAAGCACATATAAACAAAAAAGTGAGATTAAATACAAATTGCATCAATTCGTTTAGTAATTAGGTTTTTTTTTCCCCAGGAACTTATTTATTTTGGAAGGCAGATAATGTCTTAAATGACAATATGTCCAGAGACTGAAATTCATATTGGAACTATTTTAAGATTGTTTTCAATTAAAGACTAATTCAAATTATTCAAATTACCTAAACAAAATGTTATATCTAACATCCTTTTGAAGATATAAATAATATTACTGTTGTAATAATAAAAGATATAAATAATATTACTGTTGTAAATAAGAAGCTATGAAGAAATTAACACTGTGCCAATATCTAGATTGAAGCTTTAAGATATTGAAAATATATACTTTGTAGATGCTTAACTCTTGTACTGAAGCTGCCATGGAAGAACTATATCTAATATGGAAGTGCCATTCAATAATACACACATGACATGAAAAGAAGAAGAAAGGAGAGTTTGCCAATGACATAGACAGAGAGATAATGGAACAATAAGTGATAATATTAGCCAAACTAAACAAAGAACACTGAGGAAACATTTGGCTTAAAGCGGATACTGTGAAAATAAAAAGTGCAGACCCAGCTGCCCAAGGTAATGTCAACATATCTGTGGATTATGTATGATCCATACTATTGAGCCCTTTATAAATTTCTAATGCACAAAATGTAGCAAACAAAATGATTTTTAGGTATTAAAATGGAATATTTTGTTAGAAATAAATAACCAGAATAGAAATCCTGGAGTACTGCCGTCCCTCCACTCTGCCCCTCCAGGCCTATATCTAGGCACTAGCTCTATTGTGGAGTCTGACCCAGCACTCTCTATACAGCTCCTGCAGACCCAGATATGAGTTCCATCTGTAAACACTATTTGTAAGCCTGATGAAATTCCTTCCTCCCTCATTAGCACTGTCCAGGCCCATGCCTAGCCAGGAACTGCATACTGATTGCCCACTTTTTGATGAATCTGACTTAGGATCTTCAGCTCTTGCAACCACTTCCCTGTCACAGTCTCCATTTATGAACAGATTCGGGCAGGAGTCACAGTAAAGCACATTTCTTGTCTAGTCAGACCAGGACCCTCACCTCAAACTATCCTTTTAGCTCCAGGTAGCTTCCACTTTTGTTAAGTCTCTTGGCCCAGGCTCAGCCAGGAACCACATACATAGAACATCATGCAGACTCTGACAAGGTCCCTGAGCCTTTGCTACTCTCCAGGCCCAAGACCAAGTGGGAGCCACATCAGGATACTTTTACCAAAGTCCTCCTGTTCCCTTTCCCCACAGTGCATTATCATATCTAGGACCTTCTGGGAGCCACATCAAGGGATTTACTTGGAGTTCAGCCAAGCAATATCACATGGCACTTAAAATCCTACATCATACCTGTTACTAATGAATTGGAATGACTGAAGTCGCTCCAATCAATAAGCAACACTGGGTATCACTTCTACTTGTCCTAAAATCAGCTAACTTCAGAGTAAAAAACAGAACCAGTCCTCCACTCAACATAGGCAAACTAAACTCTCATATCAGACATACAACAAACTAAATAGATCCATGTGGCCAGCTATGAAACTCAAACCACAAACAATATTAAAGACCAATATAATATGTTCTCCCATCAAAATGCCACTAGTCCTATAGAAATGTTCTCCAATGGGAACTGCCTATGGTAACTTCAGAATATAGAATGTAAGATGACAATTATAAACCTGAAGAAAGAATGCAAGGGATTCAGAGGACGCAAGCATACACCTAAACGAACATAATGAAGACAGAAAGAAATTCTGAAATCAAGTCCAAGAAAACATAAAAATAAATCACCAAAACACCAATGAAGTTCAGAATATTATAAGACAACACAAGTGATCTGATCAGGGAACTGGAGAAAAAGGAGGTTCTAATTATGGAAGGAATAGGGAGGTAAATACAGTTGAATGAGAGATGAGGGTAAAATAAAAATAACAGAATGTCTGAAAAAGTCATAAAGAATTATGCCATTAATATCTACCTAAATAAATAAACCCTATAATATACATAAGTCTATGTATAAATATACATATATATTTTAAATTAAATTTTCTCATCTGAGATGACATTGCTCCTTCCAAGAGCCAAAGAAGATGTAGCAAAAGCTTAACACTTGGCCTCAAAAAGTCCTCTCTTGAGTTGTTGGTCATCATGGTTGTCCAAGACCCCTAAGACCTACAGGCTATTGCTGCTGCTGTTTGTTGCCATCAAGATGTGGAAAGTCCCGATTACTGAAGACACCATGCACTGCAGACAAAGGGCACAGAGGTCCCCTAGAGAGGCCTGACACCTGAATGTTTCTTCCCTGAGGACTAGCTGTCAAGGTACCAGAAAGTGTCATACAAGCTTCTAAAGAAGGGAAGCCAACAGTCCTACTCAGTTATGATGTCATGATCCACAACAACTATCAGCATGACATGATAACATCGATGGTGCATTATAAGCATGCATATCTTTGAGGAATCAACAGGTATTAATTTGGTTAAAGGCCCATTCAATAAAAGGAAATCATGCCTTGAAAGAGAACCTATAACCACCACTTTACCAAATTAGCATAATCACTAACAATGTTCTCATGTCCACAAAAAAAAGTATAGAACTCACCTCTTATCAAGGAACCTTCTTGATACAACAGACAGAGACCATTACAGAACTAGAACCTGTCAAAATGATGATTTGTGGAGCTCAATCCCAATGGATTCATCTGTAAAACAATTTCCACAACAAAGGCAGAAGGAACATTTCAGAATAGGGGACAGAAAGATTTTAAGAGCCATATGATCAGGGATTTTGCCATGATATGTGTCTCCTATTATCATCAGAAGCTATACCCATAAAGTCTCATGTTTAATCATGAACTGAGCATGAACAACAATAAGAGATATGCTGAAGTAGATAGGGGAAAACCCATGTGGCCTCTGTCCCACACAAACTAATACAGGCAAATATGGAATAGTGAGAGTAGGAGAAATAGTCTTCCCCAGAGAAGAACGCACCAACTGATTATCCAGTACCAAATGGTCAGACCTAAAAACATACATGAATATAATATATATGTATGTATATATCTATATACATATGTATAAAACAATTAGTGAAAAAAGAGGCAATGAATTTCACAGGAAGCAAGGAAAAATCTCTGGGAGGGTGTGGAGGGAAGGAAAGGAAGGCAGAAATCATGTAATTTTAATGTCAAAAAATTAAAATATATAATAAAAATCCTATTTTACATTATATTTGTAAACCCCAAAGAAATAGATGAATTTGTAGAGAAATTCAAATCATCAAAATTAAACAAAAATATCAACAACTTAAACAAACCATAGAAAACATTAAAGTAATAGCAAAAAGCCTTCCAACTAAAAAAGTCCAGTTCAGATAGATTCACAGCAAAATCTTAGCAGAATTTAGCAGAAGAATAACAATTAGTAATTCTCAAATTTTTGAAAGAAGAAAAGAAAGAATGAAAGAAAGGGAGAAAGAAAGAAAGAAAGAAAGAAAGAAAGAAAGAAAGAAAGAAAGAAAGAAAGAAAGAAAGAAAGAAAGAAAGAAAGAAAGAAAGAAAGAAAGAAAGAAAGAAAGAAAGGAAAAGGAAGGGGAGGGAAGGAGGGAGGGAGGGAGGAAGGAAGGAATGAAGAAGTAGAAGGAGCCTTTTAAAATTCCTTCTACAAGGCCAATATAACTCTAATACTAAATGCAGGTAAAAATACAATAACAAGAACTATAGGTCAATATAGTTGATGAACAATGATGCTAAAATTTTCAGTAAAACACTTGCAAACAGAATTCAGGTGAAAAGATAACACACAAGGAAGTTGGCTTTATCCTGGATATGAAGAAAAGGCTCAACACAGATAATTTAATCAATCATATAAATGGTCTTAAAGGCAAAGGTCACAGAATGATCCCAATAGATGTATAAAAGACTTTCGAGAAATTCAACATGTCAGCATGATAAAATTCCTGGAAAGAGTAGGACTAGAGGAAACATACCTTAACTTAATAAATGCAACATATGAGAAATCCATAGCCTACATTATCTGAAACTAGGGGGAAAAAAGGTAAAATAAGAAATGAGACAGGGGTATCCACTATTTGTACTCTTTTTAAATAATATACTGGAAACCCTAGCTAGAGTAATAAGGCAAAGAAGAAAATTAAAAAGCTACAAATAGGAATATAAGTCAAATTATCCATTTACATTTTAAGATATTATATGTAAGAGATTCTAAAATTTCCACCAGAAATGTCTAGAAATGATCAGCACTTTTGGCAAATTGGCAATATACAAAATCAACTTATAGAAACTGGTAGCTTTCCGTAGCATAAAAACACTTTAAAAAACATAAAAACTAAATAATGGCTTTTTTTCTTTCCTTATCTAGAATCCATATGAAAAGTCATTATGTTGACTTTTAGCTGATGCATCAGTTGACAAAAGCCATGAAAACAGATTCTGGGTTCATCACTCTTGAGGTCCAACTTTAGAGGCAAAAAAAAAAAAAAAAATCCCAACAGGTGCAGTTTCTTCTGAGCCCACCAAGAGATTCTAACACACTTTGATTTGGATATTTTGAAATCTTTTTCAGACACCAGTCAAATACTTCCTATTCTCCCTACATCTCTTTATTTGGGTCTTTCAGATAGACTTTCTGGATGTGGATCCCAATGCTATCATACTCCAGTTTCAGCTGAAAGAACCCAGATGATCTGTCCCTCAATATCACAATTGCACTTAGGGTTCCTGAGAAGAGCCATGTTGTGGAAATCTTCCTGAAATAAGCACTGTGACATTAATGAGAGCAGAAGGAAGTGTCACTGTTGGATTGAATAGCTCCTTAAAAGCCTTGGTCCTTGATCCGGTGTGCAATCTCATCACAAGGTGGTCAGGGCAAACATGCAAGACTTTACAAAAACACATTTGCAGAAGCAGGTTGTTATGGGAAATGACCCATGGTTTTTCTTATTTCTCCAGGTCATTCTGTTTCAGGTATCAAGTGAAATCATGCTTGTCAAATACGCAGTAGAAGCAGTGCTTTAAGCAAATCACTAAATAAATCAATACATTGGTATCTAATAATTGTCCTTTTTTACTTCATTCTGCTTCAAGAGCAAGTAGAAAGTAACTTGGCAGTTTAGAGTAAAAAAACAAAACTAGAAAAAAAATAAACAAAAACATAGAAAGAAAGAAAGAAAGGAAGGAAGGAAGGAAGGAAGGAAGGAAGGAAGGAAGGAAGGAAGGAAGGAAGGAAAGAGGAAGGAAGGAAGGAAGGAAGGAAGGAAGGAAGGAAGGAAGGAAGGAAGGAAGGAAGGAAGGAAGGAAGGAAGGAAAAGTAACCAGATTGATTCTCGATTAAAAGCTAGAAATGTTCTTGGGACGCTTAGCATTTTTTTCTTGCCAGAGGCCGAATATGCCAAAAGGGTTTTGGGAGCTCTGATATCAGATCTTAAGTGATTCTACAGTCCTTAGGAAGGTGGAATGTCTAAGTAGCAGTGAAGGCCTGTTAAAAGAAAATGCCTCCTGCTCACAAGAATTGAATTTTTGGTCTAGGTGTAGTCCTAACATTCTAGTGGAGCCAGGCCAATCTACTGACCAAGGAACCATCCTTAGGAAGGCCTGCTCACCTTAAACCATTCTGATGAAATTGGTGAAATAACTAAATCTTTGTACTGAGGGCCAAACTCAGGATTATTGGGTCAACTATGACTACACAGGCACCCTCTCTCTTTTGTAGTTTCTTACTTCAAGATAAAATAGAAAAAAAAAGACAACATCTTAAAGAGTTTGAAGATAAAAGTATGTTAAAAAAGGAAGTGTTCATAAGAAATATAAAATATGAAATTTTATCGAATAATATAAAACTTCTGTTTAGGAAAAAGAATTAAAGCTTTTTAATTTTCCTATCTTGTAAGACTTTTATTCAAATATTTTTATCCTCCCCACCCAGTAAACCCTTTGCACAAAGGCCCACTGCTCTCGTCTAGGAATTTGATGGCCTGGAACATCTTTCTCCTTCATTTTTTGTGTACCAATTCTTTGCAAAGTAGTCATTTGAATAAAATTGTGAGATTAGACCCCAGCAAATGGGAAAGAAGACTGTCACCACCTGAGTTTACAGAAAGTTAAAAGCTACCCAGTGTGGGTGTCAGGAACTGAACTCAGATCCTCTATAATATTAGCAAGAGCTTTTAACCTCTGGGCCATGTTTTCAGCCCAGTCATTTGTTTTATTGACTATAGCCATTTTGAGTGTGGTAAGATGGAAGGAATCTCAATGTAGTTATAATTTGCAATTCCTTGATGGCTAATGGTATTGAACATTATTTTAAGTGTTTATTGCCTATTTATATTTCTTCTTTTTGAGAATTTTGTTCACAGCCATGCTGATTTTTTTTTATTAGATTACTGTTTTCTTGATGTTCAGGATTTTTGTTTTGTTTGTTTGTTTACTTGCTTGCTTGTCTGCTTTGGTTGCTTTGTTTTTGTGTTGTTGTTGTTGTTGTTGTTGTTTATCATATACATTAATCTTTTGTTAAAGGTATATCTGGTAAACATTTTCTCCCATTCTGTGGGCTACTCACTTATCCACCTGATGGTTTCCTTTGATATACTAAAAGCTATTTAATTTTATGAGATCCCATTTAACAATTGTCTTATATTTTATGCTACCAAAATCTTCTCCAGAACCTTCTTGCCTGTGGCTATACTGTGAAGTGAACTTGATACTAGCAGTTTCAAAGTTTCAAAGTACCTATTTATACATTGAGACCTTATATTCCCTTGCAGTTGAGTTTTGTACAGGATGAAATAGAAGTTTCCTTTTACTACATGTGAATACACTATTTGCTCAGAATGAATGTTTGAAAATGCTGTCTTTCCTTCATTGTGTACTTTTTGGCATCTTCTTCAAAAATCAGGTCACTGGGAATTTCCACCACACTATGTCTCCTGATCAATCCTTAAATGTCCCCCAATTCTGGTTATCTCTCCTTATAGTCTTTCCCTCTATCCCTCTCCCCCAACCTGATCTTTCCTGCTCCCATTCCCAACCTTCCCCAGCCCACCTGCAGTGTCTGTTCTTATTCCCCCTTCCCAGAGAGATCCATGTATCCACACTGGAGCCCTCCTTGTTGCATAGTCTTTCTGGGTCTGGGGATTATAGTATAATTGTTCTTTTAGTAATAGCTAATATCCACTTTTAAGTAACTTACCATGTTTGTATTTCTGCTTCTGGGTTACCTTGCTCAGGATATTTTTTGAGTTCCTAGTAACAGAGGGTAGGGAGACTGAACAGGCCATCTCCAGTAACCAGGCAAGGCTTTTAGTGTTGGGAATTGGATACCAACCCAGTCACGAAATATTTGACCAATAACCTATCTCACATGCAGGATCTGCTGGGCCAATGGAGGGGCAGAACCCCATGCCAAGGAGGGGGAACTCATTCCTGACACTGCAATGCTGTCTAGGAACTAGAGATTGGATAGTACAGAGAAGATTCCTAATGATATCCTGCTCTGCTCTTATATAGGTTGCATATGATTATTTATATAAAGAGTAATAATGAAATTAAGAATTTTAAACCAGGTCAGGTGTGGTATGTGGAGGAATATTTAATCCTTTAATTCATCAGCATGGCTGCACTAAGGTAGAAAGAATGTTGGTAAACCCCTTTAATCCCAGTATTCAAAAGGAATGGTAGAAAATGTCTTTAATCCCAGTATTCAGAAGGCAGTGGTAATCCAGGCCTTTACTCCTTAAGACAGCAATAGAGTGTGGAAGCAGACACAGAAAGCAGATCTCAGGAGTCACAGTTTCAGGAGTCAGTGTCACACAGGAAGTGACTTATCCTCTGACTAAGGATAAGGGACAGAAGCAGAGAGGTTGACTGAGGCAGAATGAGCAGTGAGAGCTTAAGCAGAGAGACACAGAGACACAGAGGTGGAAATGCTCCAGGACTCCAGGATTAAGAACCACCATTGACTTAATTAGAAAGAAAATAAAGTGTCTTTGCCCTGAATCAACACTTACAGTCAGTTCCTAGTCCAACCATCATCAGAGAAGTTTCCTCTGGCAGGTAATGTAAGCAGATACAGAGAGTCCCATGGCTAAACACTGGGCAGAACTCTGGGAACCCTGAAAAAGTTTGGGAGGAGATATTGCAGAGACTTGAGGGATCCAGGATACCAGGAGACCACACACCGGGAAGTCAATTGACCAGGACTCTTAGGGGCACATAAAGACTGAAGCTGCAGACAGAGCCTGTATGGGTTTGTGCTAGGTCCACTACATATAGCTTATGATTTTCTGGCTTAGAGTTCTTGTAGAATTCCTAAAAGGTGAAGGGGAGTTCTCAACCTTTTTACCTACCATTGGTACCCTTTTACTTTTTCTGGGCTGCCTGGTCCATCCTTGATGTAGGGGTTTATCCCCAGCCTAGTTCCACCTTGTTATGTCCTATTCAATTTTTAACTCTAATCCTGGGAGGCCTGCTCTTTTCTGAGGTATAGTAGAGTGTGTGGCTCTGTGGGGAGAAGGGAGATAGGGGGGGTTTGGAGGAGGGGAAGAAGGGAGAGCTGGGATCAGGATGTATTTTAGGAGAGGAGATAAATAAATTTTAAAAAGATAAAAAGAAAATACATGTACACACAGGAATGTATTTCCATTCAATTTTATATCTTTGGTGCTTATGGAATGTATATAATTTCATTTAAATGTTAGTATAGTTAGTGTATATACAATTCAATATAAAACCACAGACAAACATAAAACTATAATAATTTAGAATTTTAGAATTGATTTTTGGTTAAGATCAAGGCTATTGAATAATATATCCCCATCTTTTTGAGCTTGAAAATGAAAGGGTTTCATTTAGTAAAATAAGTAAGAAGGATAAGAAGATTTAACACATTGTGTGAGAGAGTTGTGTAAACTTATATATCTAAGTCTTCTAAACATAATGTAAAAAGGCATTGTTACCATTTGACCATTGCAGAAAGTAGACAAAAGGCTAAAAAAATTTGTGGCCAGGAGTTTTTTGGAGTCAATATCACCAGGTTTTTGCCAAGAGAGAGAATATTTTTTCTTACAACCCCTGGGCTTACTAGCAATCTGAGAAAGCAGAACCAGTGGAACATTGTGTGTAACTTACAATCTCCCTTTGAAACTTTTTAACTGTTGCTCAGCTTTCAGAAATCTGGTTACTTGCATTTCAGAAAGGTGATTTTTTTTTTTTTTTGCTGTTTTGTTTTGTTTTGTCAAGACAGTGTCTCTCTCTTGTAATGCTGGCTGTCCTGAAGCTCACTCTATAGTCAAGGCTGGCCTTGAACTCAAAGAGATCTGCCTGCCTCTGCCTCCCAAATGCTGTGATTAAAGTATGTGCCACCACCACCTGGCTGGAGAAAGGATATTAACTTACATGATGCTCACTAATAATTATTGAAGAATAAGAGACTCATTTTTCACTATTGATTTTTGACATTTCAGTATCTTTTCCTAAGATAATTCTCATGTAAATAAATGTTTGTTCATATATATTGCATAATGAATACTGGTAACCATTATGATAGAATCATGATGAAAAGAAAACCATTACTTTTCTTCTTGAAAATAGTTCAAATTGTGATTTCAATATAAATAGTAAAGAAAATAGAAAATGTCTGGATTTTGGATCTCACATAAATTGTTTATAGGCATCTCTTGTTCATTACCATTATTCCTCTGTAAAGAAATAAAAAGGTATTTCATAGGAGAAACATATACAAAAACACTCTAGATTTTGAAACATTCTAATGTACATTGTGAAGGAGTTTCAAGTTTCATTTTTTCTTTTTTCTCTTTAGCCTATTTCAATTATTGAAACATTATGATTTTGATAAAAGACATCAGAATAACAGCAGGTCTGATTCAATTTATTACAACTATGCCTTCTCCAAACTAACAAGAAATGGAAAAAGGACAGCTGTAAGGATCTGTTTCTTCACTTTGTTGATAAATATCTTTTTACTTTTTGTTTGATTATGCTTAGATGTTTTTCAGCTAGAAAAAGTATTATTTATTTATTATATACTTCACAATTATATATGCACAATCAATATTTTGCATTGATTACAGAAATAGATTTCATATAAAAAATGCTTAAATAACTGTTCCATCAAAAAAATTGCTTCTGATTGGCTAATGTCTTTTTGCTGTATTAAATCTTGGGGCACACAAAATGGATAACTTTTTATTTTTTTATGTGAAACTCTTTCTTGTATGCAAATGATACTCATTAAAATATGTGAAAATAACTTGTGTAGTAATTTAAATGAATTTAATTTAATGACAAATTACTGTCATTATTACAACCACAATAAATTATAATGAATAAAAATTTAATGGATTAAAGAATAAAAACATCAAATCACTGTATATGAGTGAACTTCTATCTGGAGCTTCTATTCTATTCTATTCTCTGGTATTTGTGAATACTTTCTTCAAGTAACATGTTTTATATTACTGTGGCTCTATAATGTAACTTGGGGTCAGACATGGAGATACTGTTTATGATGCTCTCTTTGTTCAGTATTACTTCAACTATCCTTAGACTGTTGTGAGTCCAAATACATTTTAATATTTCTTTCTGCATATATGAAAAAAAATTCTAAAATTTTGAGTGAAATCATGCTAATTTGATAATCAATTTTGGTAGAATAATAATTTTAATAAGATCAATTCTACCAATTGAAGAGAGTGAGATTTTCATCTTATGCCACTGTACTTAACCTGGCACATTGCCACATGCCTATAATTGTAGCAACTTCAGAGACAACTCCAAGGCCTACATAGGTAATGCAGGAAATTCAAGGAATATTGGGCTACATAGGCAGAGTATCTTCAAGTTTAAAGATAATGATAAATAAATGGTGTTCTCTTAGTAGCACAGAACTCTTTTAGCATGTGTAAGGCCTTAAATTGAATTCTCAGTAACACAAATATAAATAAGTTAATGAGTACAAATATGCACACAGTCACTTAATTTTGTGTAGTTGCTCAAAATACTATGATGATTAGTCACTATTAAATTAATGAGTCATTCTGAAAAAATGAGAAAAGCTTTGAGTAACACACATGTATTTAATCAATAATAATGATTTAAAGATATTATCTCTGTTGTACTTAAAATAAACAGCCATTATGCTATCTATTTACGTTCATAACTGTAATAATTGAAATTATAAAAAATATATACCAGAACATTATAATTGAAATTGTTATATGCAGTTTTGATATCCATTAATTGTATTTCTTTTTGACATCAAACTACTCTTGGAACTAGTCTCCCATTTCCTTTCCTGTTGTATCATTTCCATATGTGCAACCTTTCCATCTTCCTTATTATTCTTAATACTCTCACATTTTACAGATAATTTGATTATTTTTACTTTATGTCCCTTATTTCTATGTGTCAATACAAACTTCGTTTCATCTAAATCATTTAAATTACCTGTAAATTTTCATTGAGTATCTAAAGATTGTTAGGGGATATACTTTTAAAGATGTGCGGATATCACCTCCGAAGAGATGTGAAGTGTCAGAAAAAAAAATAAGCTATCAATAAAAAAATAATTGTGCACAAAAATTGAGTCTGAGAGACTGTGTATTTTTCTGTCTACTGATCATTGAAGATAAGTATCCCAAACTTAGTTAAGCTAAATTATAAGGTAAGATTTCAACAAATTCAAAATAACAAAGTAAGTTTAAACAATTAATTAAAATTGGACATGCAACAAAATGAAAACAAAAATAAAATAATAAAAAATAATAATAATAATAATAATAATAGAACCTAGCTGGGTGGTGATAGCACACACCTTTAATCCCAGCACTTGGGAAGCAGAGGCAGGCAGAACTCTATGAGTTTGAGGCCAGTCTGGTCTACAGAGTGAGTTCCAGGACTGAAAGAAGTACAACAGAGAAAACTTATCTCAAAAAAACCAAAAAACAAAAATAAATACATAAATAAATAAATAGTAAATAAATTATTAATTAACATGATGGAAGCAAAGAAAATATTAAATAGCATGATTGAGGCAAATTAATATACAAAACATATATTTAAAGGTGAATTAATAGACAAGTATAAAATGTACTAATACTGTTAAACCAGAGATTAAATCACAGTCACTTCTGATATATGTAAAATACAAAGGCAGAAGAAATGTAATCACAAAACATGCTAATGAATGCACCATAAGTATATGAAATTAGGGAGATAAGTACTGAAATATATCAAAAGTTATTTTGTATGCAAATGGAATTATCGGTCAATAGATAATCTTTCAACATTTACTTTTTTCTTATTTTATAAAATAATACATCATTTATCCCTTCCCTTTTCTCTCTCCAAATCCTCCTTATACACATCCCCACTCTCCTTCAAACTCATGTTCTCTATTTTTCACTAATTTCTATTGTATGCATATATGTGTGTGTGTATGTGTGTATTCCTAAATTTAAACTTATCAGTCTATACAATGTTACTCATATTTATGTTTTTAAGGCTGATCATTTGGTGTTGAATTACCAACTAATGAGTTTTCCCTGGGGAAGACTATTTCTTCCACTCTTAGCCTTTCTTAGTTGCCAGTAGTTCTTTGTGTAGGGAAGAAACCTCAGGGTGTTTTCTACATCCACATTGACACAGCTATGTTGTTGCTGTTTAGCACATTTTTAGGCAGTTATGATTGTAAGACTTTATTTATGTAGTTTCTCACATTACTGGGAGACACAATCTCATAGAAAACTTCCTGATCCTCTGGTTCTTAAAAATGTATCTATACCATCTTACGCAATGTCCTCTGAGCCTTACACACAGGAGTTGTTTTGAGACTGGGACCACAACCCTACATTTTAATTGGTTGTGCTTTTCTGTAGTGGATTATATTTATTGCAAAGGGAAGGGACATTACATTATTTTCACGAACATATGAAATTTATTTTCAACACATTATTACTTTCATTCCTAATTCAGGCTAATAATATTAATATAGATGCAGAAATCTTTGACAATAGAATAGCTAACTAAGTTAAATATCACATTAAAATGATTATACCTTATGGCTATATGAGATTTAACCTGGGGTGAAATATGAATAACATAGGTAATTTGAAAATTGTGATACATTGAATTACCAGTGTGAATGTTAGAAATCACATGACAATTTTGGATTAAGTATTTGTCAAAAGTATATAATAAAATGCTCCCATTGAAATAGGAATATTCAGAAACTTGTAACACAGAGTTATAAATGAAAACTTCACAGTTAACATGGAATACAATGGGAAAAATAAGAATCATAAAAATTGACAAAGAGAGGAAGTAAATAAAGAAACCAAGCTCATGACATTTTTTGTTGGTAATTGGGGATGAAATTTAGATCCATACGTATACTATGCAGGTCCTCTACTCCTGAGCTACATGCAGAAAGGGGGAGTAGTAGGTGCTTATCATTCATTGGATATAGTTTCATTTAAAGACAATGAAAAAAGTTATAGACATCTGTTGTATAGCAATGCATTGAAGAATTCTCTTCTGTACATGCAAATTTATAAGTATATGTTTCTTTATATATTTAGGAGAGTGAAAAATGAAAGGAAAATTATACAAGAAATCAGTAAATAAAACAGTAATGGGGCCAGCACTCATTCTGCTCTGACTTGAGTTAATACAAACATTTTACAGTTTTAAATTACCATGTCTTGCTCTGAAAAAAAGATTTTAGACATTACCTCAAAATCTCCTTGACAGTATTCTTCTTAGTCTGCTGATACTTCAGTAAAAATAGAAAATAGATAAAAACAGTCCTTAAAATAGGTGAGCTGAAACAGGATTTAAAATACAACTCACAAAATAAATAATAAACAACATTAATGACCGCAATTTAGTATGTATTTCTCCAAATGCTAAGAAGGTTTAAACCTAAAAGTTTCTTCATGTCACATTAGTGTCATTGGTTACCATTTTCCCCCCCTGTTTAAATATCTGGAAAAATCAGATCTTCATTTCTAGAATAAGCCTACTATATAAATAAAAATAACACTTAACTACTATAATTTGCTTACAGGGAATGCTATATGATATGATTTTCCTCATAAAATTAACATGTAACTAGTAATGTTGACAATAAATTACTAATTGTGATTTTAACTATCATGCCTTCCATTTCATTATCATATCATGTTTTCTATTCTAATTGTGAAATAGGAGTTACTAAGAATACTAACACTAGGTGTAATAAAAATGGCTTGGAGAATGAAATAATATAAAGAAAAAAAAAACAAAATTAAAGTGATATAACAAAAGGAAAAGAGCAAGAATCTTTAAAGGTACATGGGTTTTAAACACATTTCCCAGAATATGCTGAGATTCTCTTTCAGAGCCAATGTGGTACAAAGAACTGATATGCACTACGTAATATTTTTATTTGGTACCTCTGTTACCTTAGATAATTCAATTCTTATCATAAGTTCCTGTAGCCACAAAATAGGGATATTATCAGCTAAACTGTCAGCTTTCTGTGATCATCAGGAGTTATTTGGTATATTTGCATACCTGGTGGGATATATTATCGCATGTATGTAACTGAAAGTACATAATGATTTAATCAGTAATAGATGAAATGATTGATATGATATGAATAGTTTGCCCAATAATATTCTTTATTGATTCCATTTTCCATATGGCTTCCACTTCATTGTTAAGAATTCACAAGCTATAAAACCTAAAGAAATATTTGTCAACTTTGTAGGCTCTTCTAACTCAGTCTTACTTTCTTCTCATTCACTTTGTGTGTGAATAATTCTATCTCCTTCTTCAAATCTTCAAGCTGGCTTCCTTGAATCAAGATAAATTTTTTTGATGTCCTAAGTTGCTACAGCTGTGATGGTCCACATTAAATGAAAAGATAACAATTTTTTAAATATCAGGCTAATTATATAAAATTTTATTTCTTATGTGACAGAAAATTAGAATTGTTTGCATGTGTTTATGTTTATTTTAGAAAATATTTAGAGTCCATCTATGAGTGTGCTGAGTGCAGGAAATTAAAGCAAAGAAGTACATGTATTCATACTTGATACAATGAAGTACTTTAAAATCCTATTTTATAATTGGTATAGTTCCAGGTG
The DNA here is from genome assembly GCA_026225945.1 of Cricetomys ansorgei. NCBI lineage: Eukaryota > Metazoa > Chordata > Mammalia > Rodentia > Nesomyidae > Cricetomys > Cricetomys ansorgei. Next base: position 1,823,123 of record JAMJFZ010002863.1, on the reverse strand, counting down.
CTAATAGGTTAATATTCAGCAATACTAATAAATTTTATGTTCTTAAAGAGAAAATATTCCGTAGCATAAAGCAGCATATGGACAAGTCAATGAAATTATTTTAAGATATTAAAATGAAATAAGAGAGAAATAAGGAGATTTTGATTAAAAAGTTGAATGAAATAATTTTCTTGATGGAAATATCTCAGATCATGAAGAAACATGAAGTAAGGCCATGTTATTCTCTATAGACAGTTGTGTCTCCGTTATTTTTTCTGGGAGAGTATTTTTTTTCAGATATTCATTATATTCTTATGATGCTTAAGTGAAAGAGTATAGGAAGATCATTAATGGATTTATCAAAAAATTAAGTGATATAACCAAAAAAGTGGACAAAACTATGAAAATAAGAGCTCTTTCTATTATTTTCCTTCTTTCATATTTATTTGTAGACAAACATTTCATGTATTGATTTTTTAAATTATTCACATTGGTTTACAGTAGCTGACAGATTATTCTTTGTTAATTCGATCCTGGTCCTAGAGGGTTTCAGCCTCCATACAATTGAATCTTAAAATACATGCCTGGACCTAAGAAGGCTTCAGACTCCATACAATCTAATCTGCGAATCTAAACCTAGAATGTTCCTGCTTCTGAGATTTACTGCTGACTGATCTCACTCTGATCAGCTGTATTCTGAACTACCTCTTTTCACTCTGAGCTGTATTGTGAACTCTGACTTGTAAATCATAAACTGTCTGCTTCTGACTCTCTGCTTTCTCTCTACTTATTCTAAACTGCCTCTGTTCTTCTTGTCTTCTCCTTCTGTCTGTGCTCCAAACGCTGCTTCTACTCTCTGAGCTCTGCTTCCATAGTCTGCTTCTACACTCTGGGCTCTGCTTCTTTCTTAACTAACTCCCACTCTTGTCAACTGATAGCCTCCATTTATATCCTGAGAGTTGAGATTAAAGGTATGTACCACCACTTCCTACTCAGCTGGGATTAAAGATATGTGCTACATTGGGATTCAATGCCTATACTACCATGACCTTCTGAGTTGGCTTAAAGGTATATGCTATGTTGGGATTAAAGGTATGTACTAACATTCTTTCTACTCTGGAGCAATCATGCTGCCAGATCAGAGATCAAATCTATATCACACAGGCCATCAAATGAAATCCTTTGCCATGCTGCTAGATTAAAAGATTAAATGTTTCTCTATACACGCTTCTCTAAAATTTGTATTTTCTTAGTATTATATCAATTTTAATTAAGATCCTGCAAATATATTTAAGATTAGATTGATGAATATATAAATTTACACTTTTACTGTTCTCCCATAAAGTAGTGTAGACCACTGAACTCTATATTTCAAAATCTTTATTTCTATTATACACTAGAACCATTTTTGTGTATATCCATTTCAGTGCATATGTATTCTTTTTTTTTATTCATTTTTAGATTTCAAAGCTTCCACATGAGAAATTTTTCTTTTAATGTTTATTTTTAGAACACCTTAAAATAAACTTAATGGTAGCCAGGAAAGGAGTTGTCTTGTTGAACATGGGGAAATAGGGATATAAGTATCATCAGGTCATTTCTCAGAAGGAAATTTCCAAAAGAAGGAGCAGAGGCTGTGTTTACAGATTCACTGATCTGAGATTTGTCACTGATACTTCATTTGAAGATAAAGTATAAGTCAACATTTGAGTCTCTTGTAAATTTTTTGACAAAATAAAATGCAATGAGATAAAGCAAAACCACCATGACACAGTTGGTAAAGGCAATCCAACAGAAGAAAAAGAGTCTCAAGAGAAAGAAAAAGAAGCAAAGACACATTAATTATCACATTGAAGACTCCCATAAAAACACTAAACTAAAAGCTATATTATATATGCAGACAATCTGACGTAGGCTCATTGTAGGGCCTATGTTTGCTGTTTCATTCTCTTTGAGCTCAATGTGCTTTCCTTAGTTGATTCAAAAGGCCTTAGTATCCTTCCTGGTGTTCTTCATCCCCTCTGTCTCTTATACTCTTTCTGCCTCATCTTCATTAGGGTTCCCTGAGCTTTGAAGGGAGGGGTTTGATGGAGAAATCCCGTTTATACTCTCTCCATCTGTGTAATATCTGGCTGTGTGTCCTGAATCTATTCCTATCTGCTGCCAGAGGAAACTTCTCTCGATGACTCAATAACCCATATCTTTCAGAATATAGGTTACCTTACTCGGGAGGAATTTTTTTTCTAATTCCATCCATTTGTCTGAAATTTTCATATTGTCATTTATTTTTAACAGCTGAGTAAAATGCCATTGAGTATATGTACCACATTTTCTTTATCTATTCTTTGGTTGAGGGACATCTATGTTGTTTCCAGTTTCTGGCTATTATGAATAAATCATCAACAAACATGATTGAGCAATTGTTCATGTGGTAGGATGGATTGAATTTTGCATAGATATACATAGTGGCATAATTGAGTCTTGAGGTAGACCAATTCCTAATTTTATGTGGACAAACCATACTGATCAAAGTTGCTGTACAATTTTGCACTTCCAAGAGCAATGAATAAGTATTCCCATCATTCTACATCATTATGTTTTGTCAATTGTGTTATTGATCTTAGCCATTCTGACAGGTATAAGATGGAATCTCAGAATAGTTTTCATCTGAATCTCCCTGAAGGCTAAGGATGTTAAACATTTCTTTAAGTGTTTCTCAGCCATTTGAATTTCCACTAATGGGAATTCTCTGCTTAGATCTGTACCCCATTTTTTAATTTGATTATTTATGTTTTGTTATCTAGTTCGATGAGTTATTTATATATTTTGAATATTACTTCTCCAAGGGATGTGGGGTTGATAAAAATCTTTGACCATCCTGTAGGCTGCCACTTTGCCCAAGTGGCAGTGTCTTTTGCCTTATAGAAGGATTTCAGTTTCTTTTTCAGAAAGCCTTCTCCAGTGTCAATGAGTTCAAGGCTGTTCACCATTTTCTCTTCTTTCAGATTCAACGTATCAGGTTTTATGCTAAGGATTTTGATCCACTTGGACTTGAGTTTTGTGTAGGGTGATAAATATGTATCTATTTGCATTACTCTATATGCAGACTTCCAGGTTGAGCAGCACCATTTATTGAAGATGCTGCCTATTTCCAGTGTATATTTCTGGCTAATTTATCAAAAATCAGGTTCTCATAGGTGTGTGGATTTATGTCTGGGTCTTCAATTTTATTCCCTTGGTCAATGTGTCTGTTTTCATGCAAACATAACACACTTTTTATTACTATAGCTCTGTAATACAATTTAAAATCAGAAATGATGATACCTTCAGCAGTTCTTTTATTGTTCAGGATGTTTTAGCCATTTTGGGTTTTTGGTTTTCCATATGAAGTTGAGAATTGTCTTTTCGAGGACTGTGAAGAATTGTTTTGGAATTTTGATGAGAGTTGCAATAAACCTTTAGATTGCCTTTAGAAGAAATTGCTTTAATATGTTAATCCTACTAATCCATGACCATAGGGATCTATGCATTTTCTGATATATTCTTCAGTTTCTTTGTTCAGAGATTTGATGTTTTCACCTTTCAAGTTTTTACTTGCTTAGTTACAGTTAACCCAAGATATTTTATATTAGTTGAAGCTATCGTGTAAGGTGTTGTTTTCCTGATCTCTTTCTCGGTCCATTTGTCATTTGTATAGAGGAAGGCTACTGATTTTTGTGAATTAATTTTGTGTCCAGCTACTTTGCTGAACGTGTTTATCAGCTGTAGAAATTCTCTGGTAAAATTTTGAGAGTCACTTATATATACTATCATAACATCTGCAAAATGATACTTTGACTTCTTCATTTAAAATTTGTAGTCCTTTGATCTCCTTCAGTAGTTTTATTTCTCTAACTAGGTTTTCAAGTATTATATTGAATGGGTATAGAGAGAGTTGGTAATCTTGTCTTGCTCCTGATTTTAGTGGGATTGCTTTGAGTTACTCTCCACTGAATTTGATATTGGCTATGGGCTTTCTGCAAATTGCCTTTAATTATGTTTACATATTGTGCCTTGTATCCCCTCATTGCTCTAGGGCTTTTATCATGAAGAGGTATTAGACTTTGTCAAAGGACATTTCTACATCTAATGAGATGATCATGTATATTTTTCTTTTAGTTTGTTTATATAGTGTACTACATTTATTGATTTTCATATATTGAACCATTCCTGCATCTCTGAGATAAAACCTACTTGATTATGATGGATGTTGTGTTTGATGTATTCTTGGATTCAGTTTGCAAGTATATTATTGAATATTTTTGCATCTATGTTAATAAACAAAATTAGTCTGTAGTTCTCTTTCTTGGTCTTTATGTGGTTTTTGTATAAGGGTAACTTTGGCTTCAGAAAATAAATTGTTCAATGATTCTTCTATTTCTATTTTGTAGAATAATATGAGTGTTGGTGTTAACACTTCTTTGATAGTCTGGCAAAATTTCATCATTAAAACTATCTGGCCCTGGCCTTTTTTCAGGTTGAGAGATTTTAAATATCTTCTTATAGAGAAAAATTTAATCTTTTAATCTGGCAGCATGGCTGCTCTAGCAAAAGATTGCAGTGGAATGCCTATATGATATGCCTTTAAACTAACTCAGAAGGCCATGGTAGTACAGGCCTTTAATACCAATGTAGCACACATCTTTAATCACAGCTCAGTAGAAGTGGTAGTATATGCCTTTAATCTCAATTTTCAGGATATAAATGGAGGCTATCAGTTCACAAGAGTGGGAGTTAATTTAGAGAAAGGCAGAGTCCAGAGACTAGAAGCAGAGTTTAGAGAGGGAGAAGTAAGAGAATTAGGCAATTTGAGTACAATCAGCTCACAGACAGACAGGAGTGGCCAAGAAGAGCAGAGCTAATCCAGAATGAGCAGAGAGAGAGAAGCAGATGGTTACCAATTTGCAGTTCAGATTTCACAGTACATTTCAGAGTAGTTCAGAAGATAACTACTCAGAGTGAACACAGTCATTAGTAAGTCTTAGAGGCTGAAACTTTCTAGGTTCTTAGATTAGATTTTACAGATGCTGAATCCTCTTGGTCCCGGCTTGTTTCTTGATGATTAGATTGTATGGAGTCTGAAATCCTCTAGGATCAGGGATTGAATTAGCAAAGAATAAACTGCCCTCTGCTATGAACCCATGAGAATAATTAATTAAATCAATGTATACATCTCTGTCTACAAGTGCTTCTAGTTCACTAATGGTTGTAGGTCTATTTAAATTTGTATTTGATCTTAGTTTAACTTTGGTAAGTGGTACCTATCAAGAAAATTATCCATTTCTTTTAAATTTTCCAATTTGTTGGTGTACAAATTTTTAAACTATTTTCTAATGATTCCCCATATTTCTTAGATGTAGGCTTTGATTATGTCCTACTATCCTTTATGATTCTGTTAACTTGAATGCTCTCTCTATGCCTTTTATTTATATGAATAATAATGTGTCTATCTTGATGGTTTTCTCAAAAAACCAAAACAACAAAAAATAGCCTTCTTGTTTCATTGAACCTTTGTATTGTTCTCTTTGTTTTTATTTTGATGATTATCTTCCCAGAGTTTAATTTTTTTCCTGCCATCTACTCCTCTTGAGTGTGCTTATTTCTTTTTGTTCTAGAGCTTGCATGTGTGCTGTAAATTGCTAGTATGAAATCCCTCCAATTTTTTTTTATTATTTATGTGAGTGCTTTGTCTGCATGTATACCTGCATGCCAGAAGAGGTAATCTGGTTCCATTATAGATGGTTGTGAGCCACCACGTGATTGCTGGGAGTTGAACTCAGGACTTCTAGATGAGCAGTCCGTACTCTTAGCCACTGACCCATCTCCCCAGCCTTCCAGTTTTTGTTTTTTCATTTTTTTTCTGTATGCATTTAATGCTATGAACTTGCCTTGTAGAAGTTATTTCTTTGTGTCACAAATTTCTGTAAGCTATGTATTTAATTTCATTGAATTGTAAATCTGTTCCTTGAGTTTGCATGGAACAGCTGTTGCTTCTGGTGTTGTTGATATCTAGCCTTAATTTGTGGTGGTCTGGTATGATGTAGAATATTATTTTAATTTTATTGTATCTGTTGGACTTGCTTTGAGATCGAGTATGTGGTCCATTTTGGAGAAAGTTCCATGAGGAGCAGGAAAGAAAGCATATAATTTTGTGTTTTGCTAAAATGTTTATACATTTTTATTAGGACCATTTGGTTTATAATGTCTACTAGGTCCAGTATTTCCCGGTTCAGTTTTATCTGGGTGAAGTGTCCCTTGATGAGAGTGGTATATTGAAGTTTCCCACTAATGATGTGTAAGGGCCAATATGTGATTTAACTTTTACAAACTTGGGTGCCCTTGTGCTTTAGGCATGTACATTAAGAACTGAAAATCATCTTGGATTTTGTCCTTTGAAGAGTATGCAGAGTTCTTCCCTATCTATTTTGATTAGTTTTTATTTGAAGTCTGTTTTGTTAGATATTAGAATGGCTACACAAGCTTGCTTCTGAGTCCATTTGGATGGGCTATCTTTTTCAAAGCCTTTACCCTGAGATAATGTCTATCATTGATATTGAGGGCCATTTCTTGAATGCAGCAGAAGATTAGATTCTGTTGTCACATGCATTCATTTAGTCTGTGCCATTTTATTGGGGAATTGAGACCATTGATATTGAGAGATATCAATGACAAATGGTTGTTGACTCCTGTTACTTTGTTGTTGTTATTGGTGGTGGTGGCTAGTAGTGGTGGTGGTTTGTGTGAGTGTGCCTTTGTGCATGCACATGCACTTCCTTTCTTTTTGATTTTATGGTGTGAAGTTGCTTTCCAGTGTTTTCATGTGTGTAGTTGATCTCCTTGATTTGGAGATGTCCTTCTAGCATCTTTTGTAGGACTGGATTTGTAAGTAAATATTATTTAAATTTGATTTTATCATGAAATATCTTGGTTTCTTCACCCATGGTAACTGAAAATTTTGAGTTACATATAGTAGTCTGGGCTGGCATCTGTGTTCTCTTAGAGTCTGCAGCATATCTATCCCATCCCTTCTGGATTTTAGAGTCTCCACTGAAAAGTCCAGTGTAATCCATTAAGTCTGCCTTTATATGTTATTTGGTCATTTTTCCCTTGCAGCTTTAGTATTCTTTCTTTGTTTTGTCTGTTTAGTGTTTTGATTATTATGGGCCAAAGGGACATTATTTTCTGGTCCATTCTATTTTGTGTTCTCTGTGTGTAGTATCCCTTTATAGGCAGATTTTTTCAGTTAGAAAAGTTTTCAATGATTTTATTGAAGATATTTTCTGGGTCTTTGAGCTAAGATTATTTTCCTTCCTCTATTTTTATTATTCTTATGTTTGTTTGTTTGTTTGTTTTCATAGTGTCCCAGATTTCCTGGATGCTTTGTATCAGGAGTTTTCTAGATTTATCATTTTCTGTGGCCAATACATTCATTTCTTCTATCATATGTTCAACACCTGAGATTCTCTCTTCCATCTCTTGTATTCTGTTGGTAAAACTTGCCTCTGAAGTTCCTGTTCAAAATTTTAAATTTTTTTCATTTCCAGAATTCTTTTAGTTTGTGTTTTCTTTACTGGTTTTTTATGGCCACTGTGGGTAAAATATGTTCCTGGGTAATGGGAGCTGACACTAAAAATAGGTATAAGCTAGGGATCTAAGCAGGAAGAGAAGAACATTCAACTAGGATTTGCTTATTTTGTCTCCTTAGAATGAATGGAGACAGTGAAGATAGGTCACGCCAGAGGATCTGTTATAATGATGGCAATGAAACTCTATGTGTGTGTGTGTGTGGTGGTGGGGAGCTAGAGGAACAGAAGAAGAGGAAAAGATCTACAAACAGCCAACCTGCTTCCCTGGCAGGAGTGGTCTGGAGGGTAGCAGGGAGTATCTGCTGGAGTTGGAGGCTGGGATAAAGCAACAAGTGGGAAGAAGGAGGTTAGGAAGGGAAGGTCTGTGGGATCCACAGGATATGTAAAAGGGAAGGTAGGCTGCAGCAAGTGTTCTGTTGCAGAGATAGGGAAGGGACTAGGGGATTGGGCTTGAAGGAGAGGAGGAAGTGGTGAAATCTTCATTTATCTTACTTGTTTACCTGACCTGCTCAGTTTGTGTGTTCCCAGAGAATGTCTGCTGGTGTTTGGAGGCTGGGATAATGGAATGAGTTTGGGGAAGGAAGGTTGGGAAGATCTTTCTGATCCACTGGGTATGGAGTCAGAGAGGAAAGGGAGACTGCAATATGTTTTCTATGACAGAGCTGGGGATGAGACTGGGGTTGGGGGTTGGATCTGGAAGAGTAGAAGGAGACAACTATTCATCGAACTAGCTGTACTGGCAAGAGAAGCCTTTGTGTTAGCAGGGGTGCTTGCTGTGATTGGGGCCTTGGATAAAGCTAAGAGTGGGGGTTAGATGAACAGAATTGGAAGATCTGTGGGATTTACAGGAGATGGGATACAGGGAGACAGGGAAGGCTGCCACAGGTGTTCTATTGCAGAGCTGAGGATGATCCTGTGGGTTTGCATCTGAAGGTACAGAGGGAAAAAAGATCTGCAGGTATCCCATGTGGTTTTCTTGCAGGTGTGGCCTATGAGTTAGCTGGGGTTGCCTGCTAAAGTTATTGGCTGGGATAAAGCAGCAAGTTGCAAAGGGAGGTTAGGAGGGGATGGTCTGTGGGAACTACAGTGAAGAAAGAAGGCTGCAGTGCGTGTTTTGTTACAGTGTTAGGAATGAAACTGGGAGATTAGATTTGGAAGGGAGAAAGGAGTGATGAACATCTTCAGTTGCCTTGTTTCCCTGGCCGGCTCAGCTGGTGTACCCACAGGGAATGCCTGCTCTTGTTAGAGGCTTGGATACTGGGGTAAGTTAGGTGAAGGAAGCTTTGGGGAGAAGATCTTTGTGATCCATTAGGGATGGAGTCAGAGAAGAAAGGGATATTTCAGCATGTTTCTTGTAACAGAGCTGGGGATGAGACTGGAGGGATAGGATCTGGGGAAGCAGAAGAAGTGGTATTGATATTCAGGCAGCCCACCTAGTTTTCTGGCAAGCATGACTTGTGAGTTAACAGGTGTTTCCTGTTAGAGTTGTGTGCTGAGATAAATCTAGGAGTGAGTAGAGAAAGTTTAGGAGGAGAAGATCTGCAGGATCCATAAAATATGGGAGTAGGAGAAGAGGGAAGGCTGTCAAAGGTGTTATGCTGCAGACCTGGGGTTGAGGCTGAATATGGGATTTCTCAAGTGACAACTCTACCTTTGTTGACCTCTCATGGAAGAATGAAATAGAGGAAGCAAGTTGTTTTTATATTTATTTTTTAAAAGAACAATAATACTATCATGAAATTTCTACCTCTACCCTCACCTAAAATGCCCCATTTTAGTGTACCGCCACATTGAGGAATAAGATTTAAAATTTAAATACTGAAAGAAAATATTCCATCTTAGCAACTGGAACTCCAAAGTATATGGCATCCAACATGAGGAAAATGATCTATATTTGAAAACTAATTAAAAAATAAAAAAATCTGCATGTTCAAAGGTGTTTGAAATGTGTCCAGAGAAAAATGGATTCATTACATCTAAGCAGAAATGACACAGATAATGAGATTTTTAGTCAATATAATCAAGATATTAGTTTACAGAAAACTAAAAAATGCTACGATATGATCCAGCTATAGAACCCAAAAATTCTAAATGAAGCTGGGTCATACTGCTACTGAGATAAATGTTCACTCACATTCACTGTATTATTATACCATATATATATAGTCAAAGACTCACTCTAGCCCTAGCTGCCTTGAGCCTAACACTGTATCATTACACTCAGAGAAATCTTTCTACTTCAGCCTCCTAAATGCTGAGATCATAGGGAATAAGCAACAATTTAATATAAATTGTTATCATTATTGCAGAAAAACCTAGTAAGAGAAAAATGAGTGATCAGTGTTTTAGTTTTGTTATAATTTACATAAAGTAGTATATTATCACTTGACTATATATATTAAATAAATATTTGTAACATAATCATAAAGTAAACAATCAAGTAACACATAAAACATAATTAATAACAAAGGAGATATATTTTAATTAAACTGAGTCAAGAATAAGGAAATAAAAACAAAAGAATGAAAATTAGTAAATGTTGTGAGTAGTCAAAAATGACATAATGGTAAATTAAACCATGCCCAAATAGATCATATTAAATAGTTGTCACTGTTCTAAACTAAATAACAAGGTAAATTTAGGGAATTTATGTCTATTTTCAACTCATTTGCAAAATGTAGTCAGTTTTCTCAAGTGAATTTAAAGTTTCTTGCAACTCTTCTGTATAAAATCTACATAGGGATCTAAACTTCTAAAGCACTCCTAAATGTATGACTATACCAATAATTGCCCATAAATTAGAAATGCTAATAACCTTCCAAAAAGACTGAATATCCCTATACTTCAATATATTAAGACTGTGACATTGATAGAGCTGACTGATCCATTCTGACTAGCTCCTTCTGAACTCTTATTCTCTCGTTCAACTCACTCTCTGCTCTGGGCTTCTGCAACTTTCTGTAACTGATTCTTCAACTAACTCTTAACGGACTGACTTTTAACTCATGAGATTTGGGCATGTCCTTACTTGCTCTTTTCCTCATTAAACACTTTGCCATTCATTCTGACTCATTTCAGAGATCACTTCCTGTATGACACTGACTCCTTCTGAATTCTGCTTCCTGTGTCTGCTTTCACTGTCTTTTTCTAGGGATTACAGATGTGGACTAGCTTTTGGAATACTGGATTGAAGATATGTCCACACAAGTTTCTGAATGTAGCCCCTGTTTTTTTTAAAGCATTTTGATGTATTCTCAATATATAAAATTTCCCATGATTAATGCATGATGTTTGATGAGTTTGGAAGTGTATGCATAAACCTATGGTACAATCATCTCAATCAAGGTGCCCAAAATGCCCACCAGTTGCAAATTTTTATTGGTATTCTTCATAAAAATTTTAGCACATATTTATTGAACAAAATAATGAGTTTCACAATTACATTTTTATAGACATGTATTGTATACTTTGATCATGTTCATCCTCTCAATAACACTCTGAAGTACTCTCCCATTCTTTCTGATCCCCTTTCTTTTCACAAATAGTTCCCTTTAAACTTTCCTGTCCTGAATTTTTTTTAAATCTACCTTTCAAGGATAAGACAATACTGTGTTATTTGTCATTGTGCTTCCAGTTAATCCTTTCTTGTGCATTTCTGTGTTTGTTTGTTTGTTTGCTTGTGAGTATGCATGGGTAAGAACAATTAACATGAAGTATATCCTCTTAACATATTTAAAGAATACAATACTGCATTGCTAACTGTATGAACCATGCCATACAATATACTCTAGCATATATTCATTTGTTATGAATGAAATTTTATAATATCTGAGTAGTTATTTTTTATATCCCTCCCACAACCCAAGGCAATCTTATAATAAATGAATAAATGAGCAAAAATAAATATTTTTACTCCTTAACTTGTTTCTATAATTCTTACAACACTGAGAAAAGTAATTTATAGAATGACCTTATACAAAGGTCATATTTCAAAATGATATAAAAAGTACTGGCACAGGAAATATAGTAATAGGATTATGAATCAAATGTCCAAATAAAACATCAAATAGTAGAAACTATATAGTACTTCTTCAATGTTTAGATTTTATTAGAGCTAGATAATGTACAAAAGTTCCTGCAGCCTAATGGACTGAGTCTCTCTGGTTATGCAACAATTGGTAAGTATTTTTCCCACTACATTAGACTTCCATGAGGAAGTATTCTCCTCAGCTCTTCAACTGAGCAAGAATACTTTTCAATATTCATTTTGACATAAAGCTAATTCTTCCAGGGATAGAAAATACTTGGATCTGAAACAATTTATTCTCTTTTCAGTCAACTACATGGGTAATCACTGCTTTGAGTATTTGACAGAGATTCCAACCATAAACTATAAGACATCAAAGCATGCCAATGCCTTTTTTGCAGCATCTGTTAGTTATAAGAAATATTTGACTATTAAGTACCAATTATGTATGAAGCCATTTTTTGAGAAAAATATTAAATGTTGCTGAGATTATAAGGACATTTGAATGAAAGAAATATAAATTAAATGTTTTGTGAAATGGCAAAGACCAACAGAAAGATTGGCTTTAAAAAAAACTGTGCTCTAAATATCTGTTGGAAGTTTAATTCTATAGAAATCTATTTAAATTATTTGTTTCATTTGATTTAATTTTTGTTAGACCTGTATGTCTAAAAAATTTATCCATTCCTTTAAAATTTTCCAGTTTTGCGGATTACAGATTTCTAAGGAATGTTCTTATGACTCTCCAAATTTACTTAGTATCTATTGTAAAGTTTCCCTTTTTAACTTTGATTATATTAATTTGGGTCCACTGTCTCTTTTTGTCAATGTGGCTTAAAAGTTTTTCAGTCCTGTTAATTTTTCCAGAGAACCAACTCTGATTTTTGTTGACTTTTGTACTGATTTTTTTTCATTTCCATTTCATTATTTTCAGTCCTGATTTTGATAATCCTTTCCCATCTACCCCTTTAGGTTGTTTCTTTTTATTTTTGCAAGGCATTCAGGAATATCATTAAGCTATTGATTTCAGAACTCTCCAGCTTTTTGTGGATACTTAGTGCTATAAATTTTTCTCTTATATCTGCCTTCATTGCATCCCATAGATATTGATATATTTGTTTTCATTTTTATTAAATTATATTTATATTTTAATTTTCTTTATTTCTCCTTTGACCTAATTTTCTTCTTCTGATTAGACGTTCTGGAATTGTTTGTTCTGTTTGCTCACATTAGTGTGTTTAATATAGTCTTCAAATTGCAATATTCTTTCTAGTATCCTCCGTAGAGATGGTGTGTAGTGAACAAAAATGCCCTAAAGCTGATTTTATCCTGTAACATTTTTCATTCTCTTTGGATTATGAATGATAGTTTTCTGAGTATAATAGTCATATCTGTGGTGTTTCAAAACTTGTATGGCATTAGTCCTGGACCTCTAATTTTTCAATATGTGATAGATAATCTTGGTGATCAACTTGAATACATCTGTAATCAGATAAAACTCAAGAAGCTGGACATATCTGTGAGAGATTTTCTTGATCAAATTACTTAATGTAGGCCAGCAGTGGTGGCACACACATTTAACCCAGCACTTGGGAGGCAGAGGCAAGCAGTTCCCTGTGAGTTCAAGACCAGCCTGGTCTGCAGTGAGTCACAGGATAGCCAGGGTTACAACATAGAAACCCTGTCTCAAAAATAAAAATTTACTTAAGGCAGAAAAAGTCACCAAAATTTGGATCATTTTGGGTCATTATATCCACCTTAAATATGGACCACATATTCTGGTAGAAGCCCACATGAAATATATAGAAAAGGGAAGCATTTCCTTTTGTCCTTCTTTCCCTCTCTCTGGCTACTTCAACTATCTTGTTGCTGGGCATTTCTTCACTGTTTTTAGGATTTACATCTATGGGATTGCAAAATAGACCAAATACAACTAAAACATCCAGTCTCATGTACTGAACAACAATGGGAGACAGCTATTGTAAAACTAGCCAGACCACAGCATGTGCGCCAACCTAAGAAATCATATATATGTGTGTGTGTGTGTGTGTGTGTGTGTGTGTGTGTGTATCATATATATATATATATATATATATATATATATATATATATATATATATATATAATGTTAAATGTTAAGCATCAGAAAAGAATAACAGAACTAACAATAAATAAATACTAAGTTTGAGAGAATGTGTTCATTGGAGTGGCACTTCTCTCTTAGAACTTGCCAATTAAGAGAGTTAGGCATGGCTGAAAAAAGAACAGTGGGCAAGAGCATAATTTAAGGGATTAAGTAAGATTTTTTTCATAAACATAAGATATTTTCTATTAAAGACATGTTTTGAAATGATGTTTAGTCTTTTATGTTCCATACCTGAAAATAAAGTCATATAAGATTGGAGAACAGAAGAATGTAAACAGAAAGATGCTTCCATACTTTTGATTTTGTCTAGCCAAGCAATATAAGACATGTCTAGAAAAATATTTTGAGCATAGATACTGCTAGGTTTTTCCCTTTTTTTTAATTCAGCTGGAACAGAGATGGAAAAGTGGACTGGCATTCAGGAGCCCAGGAGCCACACAGCTCTGACAGAAAGGTTCTATGGCAGTTGGGAGCCCAGAGACCATACAGCTCTGAAGCGGGAAGGTATCTTCAATATTATAGCTCTGAAGATAAATATCCCTGGCTGAGCTGTTCTTGTTTCTGGCTAAGCTGAGGTGTTCTTGCTTCTGGCCAAGCTAAGGTGTTCTTCATGCTTCTTGGTGGCTCCCTCTACTTGGAAGGCAGCAGCTGAATCTGTGCTCCCTCCTTACTCTCAGTAGAGTCTAGAAGGCTGCTCTTTATATAGTGTCCCTGAGGGGGGTCAGGGCTTCCCAGGGTGGCCTTGATTGGTGGAATTTTTGCCCTTATTTGGCAAGTCCAGAGAGGGATGAGGGGCCCAGCTTAGGTCTATTTGTGTTAGTTGTGGCCACTTCTGTGCTGCTCTATCAGGTTGGGGCCTGCAGCTGGCTGGAAGTGAGGTCCCTGATAGTCCCAAGAGGGGAGCAGAGCCAGACTCCCCCAAGGGGAAATATGCTGGCTCCCTAGTGGTCCTAGGCACCATTTGGGGTTCATAGTGGGAGCAAGTGGTGGTGGCCAGGCCCCCAGCAGGGTGGTGAGGGAAGCCAGCAGCAGCCCTGAACAGCAGTTGGCAGCTGGAGAGTCTAGGATTGCTAGGGAAAGTCAGATTTGTTCCCAGGCAGAAAGACAAATAGTTATGAAGTGCCATTTTGTGATAGGAGCAGGCTCCTCAATTCAGTTCGCCTGCTGCCTTGGCCACCGTAGGGCCCACCATGAAGCAGGTCTCCTGGCTGGCCCAGCTAAGGCAGTTTGACAGTTTGGCATATGGAGGAGGGTTGGGCCTGGCAAGTGGGTGGGGCTTATATGGACCTCTCTCCACACAGAGGGGGTCCACAGAGCCCTGGCTGTGGACACTGAGGGGAACAGGGCTCCATAAGTATGGAGGGGCTTGTCAGAGGTGGAGCTCTCTAAAGATGTGGGAACCCCACACTGTGGACTGTGGGGTGAGGGGCAGAAGCCTCCCAAATGGGGAGCCCTGGGCTATGTGTAGGGGAACAGGGCCCTCCATACATGGGAGACCTGTGCTGGGGGAAGGGACTTCCCAAGGCAGGAGCCACACACTTCTCTGGATTGGGTAAAGGCCAGAGCTCTCCAGAAGCTGAGCCTGGTGCTGTGGATTCTGCCTCTTGCAGAGCCCCAAGAGATACTAAAATTTCACTATAGACCCTTCTTGTTGCAGAGCCCAAACAGATAATAAAATTTGTAGCTAGAAGATACTTCTCCTTAGTCTATGAATACAGGTAGAACAAATAACAGTTAAGCCAAGGATTTTACAAATCAATCCTTCAGGATTATGTCTATTGACATCTTAGCAAAAGTGTATGCCAAAACCTGTTTAAAGAAATTAGTAGCTCCTTTCCCCCATTAGAATATACTTTCCTTATCACATTTAGCTTTGTCTTGGAGTAATATCAATGTGTTGGCAATTTATATGCATGTCCCTTTGTGATATCTATTTATATGTAAACACTATACACTCTATTTTCCACCATTTTGGAAGCTTCATGAAGATAGTGATAGACCTACCTCCATCTTAGGCTTGAAAACCAGCTTATAGTAAAGACAAACTAGTTAATTCCTGTTTATGATTAAATCTGTTTCTCAAGGATTGGGATATACTCATCTGTTACCTTAAATACAAATGATTATGTACTGCCTGTTCCTGGAAATGGCAGCCATGCCTTTGTTTCAAAAGGTTATTACGACAACCTGATGTTATGACTACCTTATGACCATCTTGCAAACATATCATTGTTTCAAAAAGTTGTTAAGACCAACTTATGCTTATGTTCTGCCTCTGTAACCCCATCTATTTTCCTGCCAAATTCCCCATTCAACCCCCCTACACCTAAGATATAAAAGCCCTTATCTTCCCTATGTCCCACGTTGATTTCTTGAAATCTGACTTTCAGGGGGGAAGCACATGTACAGCAATAAAAATACTTCCCTTATTAATTGCCAGCTTTAATTAATTTGGCGGTGATGATTTGGGTCACTGGTCTTTCTCCTTGCATCTTCAGGATTAACATTTGCAGTGCCCAGTAAGATCAAGACCTCAATCCAAATTTATAAGTTTAGAATCAAGACCATTCCCTCTGACACTCCAGTTTCCTAGAGGGTGCACAACTTGTATACAATCCAAGGCCCTGAAGCATGCCTTCAGTTTGGCAGACTCCCAGAGCAAATGGGCACATTAAAAAAAAGAGCAAGCACTCATTTAGGGTTTCCTCCTCTGGTAAGTCATGGATAATCTCTATGACATCTGATTCTGTTCTTCTTATGTAGGATCCCTATTTGGGGATGTGGAAGAGTCTGAAGAGATCTCGTGTTTCCCTGTCTAGGGCAAAAAATTGGACTTTACAGTCACCCATCTGAATACTTGATTGCAACTGATTACAGTTCTTGTTCTGACCCACCTTGTGACCCTGGTGAAACTGGAAGTTGAGGAATTAGAGAATTTTGGCACCTGGACACTCATTGGCAGGGTATTAACACCTAGACTGCAGAACAGAGTCATGGAACCCTGAGGACCTTCAGTGATATTAGGAGGCAAGAGATTAGATAGGCCCAGAGCAGGATATCAGGCATTACCAGGAGCCAGCATGGAAATTTGAGAGAAATGGTATAACTTGCAGGTGTATATTCATGCCAGATGTAGCCAATGATTCAGGGAAAGGGCTTTTTATTTATTTGTTGTCTAATTAAATCTCTGGTTCGTGCCTCTAGGTTCGAGCCTATAGCATTTTGTTCTCTTTACAATCTAGTCTTAATCATTGAACTGGAAGCTTTGGCCTTTGTACAATCTAGAATTTTTAAACTGCTAGCCCTAACCTAGATGGCTTCATCCTCAACCTTTTCCAAGCTGCCTAGTTCAGACTGACCTTCTGAGCCAGCTTACTGTTTCTGACTCAACTCTTCTGACTCTGGCAAACTCTGGCTACCTCAGACAAACTGCTCAACTTCAAACTGACTAACTCTTCCAGTCTAATGCTGACTTCTGCTGAGCTGCATCTGTGTCCCTGTGTCTCTCTCCCTGAGTTCTCATTGTGCAATACTGCCTCAGTCAGTCTCTATGCCCTCAGTCAGACCTATTCATTGTCTCTGTGTCTTGTCCTCCTTCTGCCTGCTCCAGACTGCCCACCTCATACTGCCTACGTCTGACTCTTCTATAACTCCTCTACTGTAAATCACTCTGCTGTTCTTGACTGTTGCTTTCTCAGTAACTGACTCTTTTAACTGACCTGTCTGTGAGCCTACCTTATATAACACTGAGAATGGGACATATCCTTATTCTGACTCACTCTGCTAACTCTTTTTCTGATTAGTTATTTTATCTGCCATTCATTATGACTAAACTCAGAAGTCACTGCCTGTATGAGATTGACTCCTCCTGAGCTCTGCCTCCTGAGTCTGCTTCTGCAGTCTGTTTTGGTCTTGGGGAGCAAAGGCACGGACCACTACTGCCTTCTGAATACTCAGATAAAAGGTGTGTCAACATTCCATCCAGATCACACAGGTCTCTCAATGTAGACCCCTGGAATATAGATCCTAGCCTTAAAAGAGATCTATTCCTCTAAGCCAAATGAACTGGAGAAACCCGACACTTAAGAAGCATCTGGAGAGTTCCCAGTATCTGAGTTACCAGGAGGCAATTGAGAAAAACCCTCATGTTTCTTAAAAACAACAACAAAAAAATATTTGGTCAAACTTGTGAATCTCTGAATGACACCAATTATTTTTGTCATTGTATCTGTTCTTGTATTGGTTTGATTTTTTAATGTCTCTATCTCTTGTATGATTTGTGTTCTGTGTATTGGTTTTATATTTGCTGTCTCCATCCTTTGTATGTTTTTTCTGTGTTCTCGTTAATCTTTTCCAGTTACAAACAGACATGGGTGCTATAGAAGTTTATTTTTAGTTGTGTTTAAAATGATTGTTTTGGGCACTGCTGAGTGAGGGGCTGCCTTGGTCTTGGTGTTGTGCATTGTCTGCAAGTATTGGATTCATGTGGGGGATGTTTGATTGTTCATGATCTAAACATGCTATCAATAGAGCACCCGAGGAGTTCTGCATCAATAAAAACACTTGAGATCAGAGGCTCAGGTTTCCACTGTCCATTATGGTGTTTGTCATGATGGTGGTTCCCTTTGCTGAGGTCTGGAAGGGTTTGCACCTATGATTATGCATCCTTGTCCTTCTTGGGTGAGCCACCTCAGCAGAGTACAGCAACAAATGGCACCCAACATGGTTCTCAATCCCAAGACCCTAGGATTAAGAGTCCCATGCTCTACCAACTAGCTGGATGGTGGTCACAAATGCCTTTAGTCCCAGCACTTGGGAGGCAGAGGCAGGCAGATATCTGTTAGTTCAAGGCCATCCTGAAATTGTTGTAGAAGTTTATTTTTAGTTGTGTTTAGAATATTGTTTTGTGCTCTGTTGGGGAAAGATCTGACTAGGCCTTGGTTTCTTGTACTGTCTGCAGGTTTTGGATTTATGTGGGGAATGTTTGATTGCAGATGATTTGTTTGTTCTATCAGTAGAACAACTGAGGAGTTCTGAATCAATAAAAACACCTGAGCTCAGACACACAGGGTTCTACTACCCAATATGGTGCTGGCCAGGATAGTGGTTCCCTCTGCTGAGGTCTGGCAGAATTTACATCAATGTAAATGCCTCCATGTCTCCTTGCTGAGCCACCACAGCAGCCTAGCAACTACAAATGGTGTACCAGTGTGGGGCACTGATGTAACATAAGCCATATCCAACATGGAGACAAGGAAGAATGAGAAAAGAAATTCTAGACCTCACAAAATTCATTTTGTTTTGTTTTGTTTTCTTTAAACCAGTCCAGAAACCGGTGAAGTGAGTCTGTCATGACTAGACACATCTGCTGTGGCAATGAAAACTCTACCCCATGAGGGATGCCTTTCTGCAGACAAAGTGATGAGTTGTTTTTCCTGCAAACTAGACATTATCTTAAAATTTGGAATGTGTTTCCTCAGGGTCAGCACACAGAAGCTATCTTCCAAAACTGGCCTAGGTTGTATCTCCTGCAGGTAGCTGAACTTGGTACTGCAAGAGTCATCCAGGTAGTTCGGTTTTGTAGGCATGAAGGATTCATTGAGAGCCCAAATCCACTTGCCATAGCTACTTTGATGGCCAAAGTTCAGAATTCCTCATCTCTGAGCTTTCTGGACACTGAATTTAGTTTAACAAGGATTCAAATATCTTTTGGATATACATAATGTTGAAATATTATTTTATTCTGTTCTACTGCATTGAAATGCTGGTTTTGAAGGTGTAAAATTTCTGTCCCTTGTCAGATGAGCTTCCTGACTTTGTGACAGGTAAACCAAAGAGTAAAAGGCAAAGAAGCTAACAAAATTAGTTTATCGTTTTCACTTAACTGCCTATAACTTTTACTAAGATATAAACCTTATCTCAAAACTTTAAGACTTACTGTGCCTCAGGATTTATAACTTTGTTGGATATGGTTAAAAATCTGTAAAATCTTTAATAAAAGTTGACTTAAAACTTATAATACAGAGTTAATAATTAAAATTTTATAAGTAGATAATCTTACCATTCAGGCTGTAAAACTTAGTACATAGACAGCACCAAAAGTCAAAACAAAAACATTGAACTAATCCATAAAATTCTATAATTCTGGGAAACTTTCCAAATGTACTAACCTTGATTTTTAGCCCCTGTAGTTCTGCTTCTGTATAATTGTTCTTGTTAACTGAAATATGCCAACCCAAAACATGTTTCTTTTTATGCTTAAAGGTTCATCCTAAACTCAAGACTACTGGAATCCCAAACACCTAGTGTAATTGCCAGCTTACTAAAGTTAGGGCTATAGCCATATATATAAAACACTAAACAACTGAAACTTGGATATTCCTTTATGATGCAAAAAGATAATGATCTAAGTAGTCTGATAAAGAACCTATAAAATATCTCTCTTTACCTAAGGTCTATTCAGGCTTATAGAGACTGACTTAAGAATGTATGTCTGACTGCCTTGTCTTTGCTAACTTTGTTAAGCTTTAGCTATTTTAATAAACTAAGTCATATAAGAAGCTGTGGTATTCTGTAATGGTGCAGTATAAACAAACTAGGAAAGTAAAGTTGCCAGCCTCCCTGTGGATTATATTTGTAATTTAAAATTTTATTTTGATTAGCTTTATTTAGCCTTCTGTATATGTTTTCAAGATTACACCTAAAATAAATTACTAAAAACAAGTAAAGTTTATTTAAAATCAAGTATAATTGAAAGATGATCTTCAAAAACTTGTCAAAGATCTACTGAAAATGACATTCAAAATGTGTAATGAAAAAAGCCTACTATGAATGAAGAAATGGCAGGTCCTACCAGTGGCCTTAAAGTCTCCAACGAAGATGATGGGGCATAGACAACTCCCTGTAAATTATGGTAATTTGGGCAAAACTGCTCTTGCAACTAGAGCTCAATCCACACTGTGAATACTGTTAAGTTAACTGCCCATCTGTGTCTAGTTACAGCAGGTCAATTTTCCCAAGTTCCTCCTCTTTGGAAAAATCTCTTGGACTTTATGGTCAAGGAGCTATACAGCTGTCCAGTATAGCAACCAAAGATTTAATGATGTTCTCTGTGACAACTGAAGACCTGTGATCACTGCCCCCAATAAAGCCACAGAGTACATGGGAGCCTAGGGTAACCACCCAGTTAGCAATGCATCTCTGTCATTTTAAATTGATGCATAGGCCATTTTGTTTATACTTCCTGCTATAATTTATCCTTCTGGGATCCCTGATGGTGTTGACAGTTAACTGTAGCTTTATCAATTTTGGAGCAGTCGTCTCATCAATGCATTTCATATATACAAACCAAGCTTTGATTTTCTAGAGCTATTATGTCACCTGTGAAAACAGAAAACTCACAGATAGGTTTGTCTTGCTAACAAGATTCAAATTTAAGAATAAATGGGTTTCATATGTGACTTTTACTATTTAAAATGACTTGCTTTTCAAAGACTACTCTCAGTATTCAACTACTCATATATGTCTAATGGTAAATAACTGAATAAAATGTTTAAGGTTTATATAAATTATAAAAGTCTAAAAACAATTTAAATTATAAATATCTGAGACTACTAATTGTAAATATCTAAAAAATTATTTAAGATATCTAAATTCAAGTTACTCTATGCTATTAGTATATGAAGGTTTCAAAAATTCAATGTTTAAACATAGAAACATGATGTTCTGTTAAGCTGGTAAAATACTAACTACATTTATCAGTCAAAGCTCAAGATTTTAAATTACCTGGGGTTATCTTCTAAGTATAGACTTAAAGATATTTCTCATCATGCTAAGAATACCTCTGCCCAATCTATATATCCATATCTATATCTATATATTTTTAAATATGTGTATATATATCTATATGTATATATGTAAATATATATATACATATATATCCATCCATCTGGACAAAAAAAGGTGTTTATGCTTTTTAGCTCAAAAGCATAGTTCTTATGACTCAAAGGCATAAGTCTACTCCAACTGTTTTACAGACACCTATTAATTTCTTTTTTCTACAATATGAATTTCAATACAGGTTATAAACAATAATCTTGTAAGCTTCAAGGAGTTGAAAAAATCATAAAACTTAGATGCATTTCTTACGGGTCAAACAGATAAGTATACCTGTCAATCAACAGCCTAAGCTACGCCTACCATTACTAATTCTTGAGGGGACACTCCAAATATAAAAGCTTGCTATAAGTATTTTTAATGTTAAATTTGTTCCTAGTCTTTATCTGTCTTGCCAGATTTCCATGCAGTTGGTAGACACCATTCAGAAATCAGCTGAGGACTAACTGCTCCAAAGGTGATCTACACCATGCTAGTCCTGGGTAATCCTACAGAACTGGAAAATCCTTGACTTGTGAAAACTGATGAATGTCAGTCAAGGCTATGTGATTATCCTCTGTCTTTTCAGCTGAGTCAGCAAATTAAATGCTTCAGAAGGCTAACCCATTGCAGTAATCCCCTCCTGACCATTAACTAACATTCCTGCCTTCCTGGGCCCTGACAGTGGCATTGTAATTTAGCAGGCAGAAGTTACAGAAGAGAATACATCACTCCAATCCTCAATAGAAAGTTGAGATATTAGATCAAAAGAAAACTCCCGCAAAGGGGACAAATTGGTTACCTATAGTACCTATTGGCATATCACAATTGTATGACCTTTAAATTTTTGTTCTTTCTAAGCTAATCAAACAGATATAATTTATAAATGGTCTGATTATCTTTTGATCCATTACAAATTTTGTTTTCCCTCAGATAGAGAATATTAAGACACTATCAAGGATTTGACAGGAACACATAAAACAAGGGGGGAGGGGAGCAATAGAACAGCCTGTCTCCATCTTAGGCTTGAAAACCATCTTAGTAAGGAGACACTTGGTTCGCCCCCTGTCTATGGTTAAAACTGTTTCTCAAAGGTAGGGATATGCCTTACCTGTAACCATAACTACCAATATTTCTGTACTGCCTGTTTCAGGAAGTGGCATCCATGCTTTTGTTTGAAAAGGTTATTATGTCCAACTTTTGATATAACTACCTATTGTTATGACTACCTTATGACAACCTTGCAAACTTGTCTTTGTTTCAGGAGGTTGTCATGATCAAGTTAAAATGCTTATGTTCCACTTCTGTAATCCCACCTATCAACTTGACAAATTCCCTATTTGGAAATTCTATAAAAACCATTATCTTCCCCATGTCCAGTGCTTACCCCTTGAACCCTGTCTTAGGTGGAAGAAGCTAGTATACATTAATGAAAAATCCTGTTTTAATTTATTGCTTGATTTAACTAATTTGGCCATTATGATTTCTGCTGGCATTTTTTTTTCTCCTCGCATCTTCAGTATTAAGAGTGAGAATTGGATATTGATACTAGAAAGAATGGCAGTGCCTTACTGTTTCAGTTTTTTTTAGTGCTAACTACCCACAAAAAGTTTGGTTATGTGCAGTAAACTTAACAGAAAACTAAACATGTATCAATAAAAGTTATTTGTAGGCTCAATAGTATGGAATAGAGGGGAATCCATCTCTAAAGTTTTATCATATATCAAAAACATCTAGTTGATTTCTTTCACAGGAGTGAGAGCTGGGTACTTGTCACTTTTATTTGCTTTTTCTGTAACCATTTAGGAAGTTATAAAATGTACAACTGGTCTCTCTTATGCTGTCAGAGTGATTTGGCTTTCCTTTATGGATTTGACAAGAGAGACTATTCTTGTCTTGATTACCATTAATAGCAATATTACAATTATATATCAACTATGAATGAATCCCAACTGCTTTTAATATGTCTAGGCAAAGGAATATATGAAACAAAGGATTAAAAGAAAGTTCTACCAAGGGATGAAGAGTTCCAGTTTTGTGCTGTTAGGTTAAGTATCTATTGATATTCAGATTCCACATGACTTTTTAAAATGCAGTGAAATAACTTCTCTTCTGGGTATGAACTATTAAATGACAACCACTTTAAGAATAGCTTTCATTATTTTTAGATCACAAAATTTGAAATATGTTAAGAATAAAAAGTTTTGTGCCTATCTTTGATTAAGAAAATTCCAGGCTCTTAAATTATTCAGTGTTCATACTGAACATAGGTTATTTATCTGCTATGTTTCAATCTTCCAAATATGGAATGATGACCTATCTTGTAATCCCAGTACAAGTGGGGAAGGGACAGACACATCTCTGAGCCTTGAAGGCCAGCCAGCCTAACCTAATCAATACTATAAGTAAAAATCCCATCTCAATAAAACCAGATGCGTGATTCATGAGGAATGACAACTAAAATTAACAACTGACCTCTGCATGTATGCACTCATATAAGCACAAATATACATATAAAACACCAAAGGGAGAAAACTCGGAGGTCTCCCACAATGAGATGGTTGTGATTATCAAAAATGCCACACAAAATGGGTTTTGGTTTGAGAAATGAAATCCAGTATTTTTTGAAATTGTTAGCATTATGGTTGTTACTACTATCACAAGTGAAAGTATTTATCTCAAAGAAGTTTGAAATTGACTTATTTTGAAGGAATCACTTCCTTACATTAAAAGTTGTTGTAAATATCATCTGCTACATGTTTACATGTTGAAAAAAATAAACGATCATTTTTCAAAACTAGCAAATATTAGTATTCTCTTTATTTTCTCCCAAATAATCAGGCTTCATTTCATCAATTCATATAACATGGAAATGAGGTCTTTCAAATCAAAGTGTTTTGTAATATATTATGCTAGTAAATGTTAGATAGAAATATGAAAAACCACATATTCCTTTGAAAATATTTCCATAAAGATATATCAGAGTTACTAATCAATAATTAAATTAGACTGTACTCTTATTTTTGTAAAAGGTAGTTTTTATTCATCTGATGTGAGCAATAAATAATTTATAAAAATGTAATATCATTGCCATATTTGTAAATTTATGAATCCTAATAATAAATAAGTATTATTTCTCATAGTTTATTATGAAAAATATGCAAATGCTTCAACATTGCTTCAGTAAATAGTGTTTTTTTCCTATGTTTGCTAAATATAACACTCACAGTAGAAAATGATTTTCTGCTTCTCATTGTTAACAAGAAAGGTAAAATAAATATGTGTGGTGGTTTGAAGGAAAATGGCCCCCATTGGCTCATAGGGAGTGGCACTATTAAGAGATGTGGCCTTGTTGGAGGAAATATGTCACTTTGGGAGGTCTTTGAGATTTCAGATTCTCAAGCCAGGCCTACTGTGACACTCTTTTCCTGCTGCCTGCTGATCCAGATGTAGAAATCTCAGCTTCCTCTCCAGCACCATGTCTGCCTGTCTGTAGCTGTGCTTCCTACCATGCTGATAATGGACTAAACCTCTGAACTGTAAGATAGTCTCAATTAAATGCTTTCCTTTATAGGAGTTGCTGTGGCCATGGGGTCTCTCCAGAGCAATAAAACCCTAACTAAGACAGAAGTTGGTATCAGGGACTGGGGTATTGCTGTGATAGGCTCGACCATGTTTTTGCTTTGAAGAATATAGACTTTGGAACTTTGGATTAAGAAAGCAGATGAATTCTTTAAGTGGCAGACAATGTGCCATACTAGTAGGAGCATGCAAGACAGTGATCCAGAATGTGATTTGAACTGTGAGGGCTTGACTCAAGAGGTTTCAGAGGAGAAAAATATTAGTATGTTGCCTGGGCACAGTTCTTCTGATATTTTGGCAAAGAATGTGGCTGCTTTTGACCCTCCTCTGCAAAAAAATCTGCTTGGGGCTGAATTGAATAAGTTTGGATTAAAGGAGTTGGCAGAAAATATTTCCAAACCTAGAATTGACTAGGTCTTGTGGTTATTTATGAGTAGTCATTCTTATAAATATCTATAATGAAATAGAACAAACTGAACAAGGAAAAAAACTTTAAAATGTACATCTGAAGAAGGAAAGCAGCACCAGGAAGTGTAAACAGGTTAAAGAAAGCCCTGATGCCAAATGGAAAAAAGAGAGTGGTAACATCACACCAAGACCACACCCAGATAAGCTTCTACCTTGTAAAAAGGAATTAAAGAAAAGTTAAGAGGAACTAAACAGCAGTATAGGTCTAGGCATAGTGGTATACACATTTAATCCTAGCACTAGGAAAACAGAGGCTAGCAGATCTCTGAGTTCAATATTAACTCTCTACAGAGAGTTCCAGGACAGTAAAGCTTAGGCAGTGAAGTAAACCATCAAAAAGAGAAAGCTAGTGAAACTAATCGGATGAGGAGTTCATGTTCCAGCACTAGCAAGCTGCAGAACTTGGCAACTTAAGTCACATGGTTCTGGCTTTAGAATCAAGAATAGAAGAATCTCCAACTGAGTAAGCAAAGACACTTAAGCTAGGCATGTGGCAGGGGTGTCCTTGCATGGAGGCTGAGAGAGGCCATTGCATGAAGCTGTGAAGGTGAAGCCTGGATTGTCTTGGAGACCCCAATATGTTGGAGATGACAAAGTCCTGACATAACTGTCAAGTAAAGTAGCTACCAATGAGTGAAACCAACTCAAGAGAAAGAAATGTGTTGCAATCAACAGAATTGAAAAGAGTTAGAGATTTGAAGAGTGCTTTGAGATCAGACATTGAGATGGAGAGTGGAGTTTGCCCAACTGATTTTCGTTCCTGTTCCAGTCCAGAATTTCTTCACTGTGTTGTGTTTCTTCTCTTTTGGAACAATAATGTATATCCTTATATATTATTGTTAGAAGTGTGTGATCTGCTTTTTGATTTTGATTTTATAGATTACAGTTAAATGCTTGCCATGAGACTCAGAAGAGACTTTGGACTTTTAAACACTGTTGATACTACAATAGACTCTGATTGGAATCGATTTTTGCACTATGATATGGCTACAAGTCAATGAGAGCCAAGGAATGGAATGTAGTGGTTTGAATGAAAATGGTCCCCATACGCCCATAGGGAGTGGCACCATTAGGACATGGTCTTTTTGGAAGACCTGTGGCCTTGCTAGAGGAAGTATGTCATTAGGAGAAGGATTTGAAGTTTCAGATGCTCAAGCCAGGCCTAGTGTGACACTTTCTTCCTACTGCTTGCCAATCAATATGTGGAACTCTCAGCTTCCTCTCCAGCACCATTCCTGCCTGCCTGAAGCCATGCTTCCTAACATATTGACAATGGACTAAACCTTTGAACTATAAGGCAGACCCAATTAAATGATTTCCTTTATAAGAATTTCTGTGATCATGGTATCTCTTCACAGCAGTAGAACCATAACTAAGACAGTATGATTTCAAAAATATTTCTTAGGAATTCACAGATGACCAGTTTTGCTGATGAAATTACTAGACCATAAAATATCAAATATGTAATAACAATGCTAATTGAGTACTGAACCTTTGATAGGAATTCTAATTTCTACTACTTTTCTATATCAGGCAGTATTTTAAGTAAATGTACATATACTTCATAGTATATATGTTTTGACTAAGCCCATTTTATATGTAAGGAAACTGGTTTGATTTTTCCTTCCAAAGTACGTATCTTGGAATTTAAACTAAAAGCTGAAATTATTATAAGTTCATACCTTTATGAAAGTGATAACATGAAAGGTGTGCCTTCAAGAATAACATTTCTTTATTTTAAAAAAATAGGCTAGAAGAGCTTCCTGGCCTTTCCATGCTTTATGCAATGTAACACCACATTTTTTGTCCTTTTCATCTAAGATCATATAAAGATGAATAAAAATAAGTTATTTTGGAAGCAGAGATAGTCTCCTAAATATTTAGGTCTGCATCTTGGAATTATCACCTCATAGAACTGTGAGAAATAAATTTATATTGCTTATAAATTACTTAACCTCAGGTATTGTATTATAGCAGCAAAGATGGATTAAGCTAGAAATTAGAGTTAATAAGTTAATTAGTTTGTCTGTTGCAATTGAGTGTGTTAGTGGTAGGAGTAGTATTGAAATCAAATATAATAAATCTATTAGACAGAAGACATTTTAAAATTAATGTCCTATAAGTACAGGTTCACTCTCAATGCATAAAAGTTATTTTAAAGTAGCCCATTTAGAGCGTACAGAACGCCAATTGCCATGCTCACTTCCTCAAGGAAAAGCAATTATTTTTAGATGTTGTTTCATTTTTTTAATACCCGATTCCCAATCAAGAACTCAGGTTCAAAATCTGAAGGGTCTGTCATCATTTCATTTAAATATGTCTGGCTAAGGTACTCTTAGAGGCATCAAGAAAATGTTTAGTCTTCCTTGAAATTGACTTCAGCAACATGATTGTATTAATGCCTCCAGTGAAGTAACATAATTCATTGTATCAACTATTTAGTCACATTTTATCTGTGATGTGTTTCATAAATGCTTATTGTAACTTATAATATTAAGGATAACCTAACTTATTTAATATTTAACATATTGAGTTGTAAGTGTTGATTCTATCCATCTTATAGATCCATAAAGAGATACTGTTATATTCTATCAATTTAAACATGTACCTTTTTGAAATAATGTAGTTATCTCATTATGATACAATGTTTAGTGATTATACCTTGTCATATAGATTATTCTTGTATTACCTTTTCAGAAAAAAATACTATAATTTCCTTGTGTTCCTTTCCTGGGGCCTTAGATTTTTTTTCATTTTCTCTACAACTCAAGAGTATTTTAGGATGGTGAGTCATAATCTTGTTTGATGATTCTTCAAGTCCATATTTCATATTCCATCATTCAAGATGAATTCATAGTCAAGATGAATTCAGTGCTTTGGAATTTTTTCCTACAGTGAGAATATAGTATACTTACTTGTTTTACTACATTCTCTTTTTCTTTAAATGACATCTCCAATTTTTAAGGTACTGGCAGAAATGTAATTTTTCAAAATATGAACAAGACAATAAAGTTCATCTACATTCAGAAGCTTCATCTCTTGACTCTGATGTAAAATATTGTTATGAATTAGTCAGGGTAAACAGTTCTAAAGTTTATGAGAAAGATAATCATCATGAGGATTCTTCAAATAGCATTGGAGAGTTCTGTAACACTTTAAGAAAAATTATCTAAGTATATAGTAAAACATATGTAAAAACAATGGAATACATTGCAAACAAGCCAGTTTGCATAATATAAGATAATGTAGTCCTAGATGACTATTTTTATGAGACATTATAGTCAGACCATGTAGTTTTCCTCATAAACACAACATATTTGTGTAAGCCATTTTTGCCTTTTGTATGATAATTTAATCACACTTGGTTAGCAGTATTTTTAGGAAGTCAAAAGGTTTCCTTAATTTTTAGTTGAGCTAGGCAGTATAATATGCCATCTCTGAAGATGTAAATATTTTTCAATTACTACTTTTTGCACAAAATCTTCCATTTTAAAATGTTATGTCTTCAGAGCTGGGAGATATCTCATAAGTAGTTAAAGTGCTCATTGTGGAAAATTGAGGACCATAATTCAGAAGTTATAGAACATCTGTAACTCTAGCCTTGGAAGTCAGGGACATGGGGGTCCACAGTACAAGCAGACTAGATAATATAACCATATCTGTGAGCTTTAAATTTGATTGAAAGACTATGCTTCCACAAATGAGATGGAAGGGAAGTTGAGCACTATTTCTTAAATAATTTCTGTTCTCCACATGCAGCTATACACCCCTACACATAATCTCTTACATACGTACACCCATACATTCATACACAAATGAAGATTGCACACACATAAAATGCAAAACGTAAAATAAAATATTTTCAATCAGTGACAGGCAAATTATTCCTAGTGGCCTGAATATGTACCAGCTTACATTTTTATAAACAAAGTTTTATTGGCTCATAACCATACCCACACGTTAATGCATTTTTCTATCCTTTTATCATGTTATCAATATGAACTTGTTACTTTTCTGAAATTATATACCTCTTTTCCCTAGCAAAATTGTTTTTCATAATGATTATACCTGACCACTTAATATACAATCTCATTTCATGCAGAAAATTTTTAGTGATTATTTAATAAACTGATGTTCAGTCTAATAATATATTCAGGTATATCTTTCAAGTTTCAAGTCATCCCATCTTAATATATCAAAATATCCTAAAGACATTCTTCTTACAATAGAGAGTAACCTGTATCATCTAAGCACAGTGGTCATTCAAAACTAACGTAATTTTCTTTGTAATATACTGTATTTGTTGTAAATTGAGTATTAGTTGGAAAAGTAACCCATTAAGTAACCATAACTAAATTCACAAAAAATTGTTTTTATGGACAATATGTGCTAGGATAGGAACAAGCAATAATTGGCTAATTTAAATATAGTTTGGTCTTTGAAGATATTTACAAACTGAAGAAAAAGAAAGAGAAAATAGGAGAAATATATTTTAATAAGGCAAAGACTCTACAAAGATGTTTAAAGAAGGAAATATTCTTGTGGTCTAGTGGGGTCTCAATGAACACAGTAAATAACACTTGGCCTGAGTAATAAATAATGATGGGTGATCCTTATGTACAGAAAGAATAGAAGACAAAAGATCAGGTGAAAGGGCAAGAAATTTAAGTGGCATATTTTACACTTCTGAGTGAGATATTTATGTCTATTATCAAAGAAATAAATCTCTTATATCATGATGAATCCTGACACAGTCAAAAATAAGAGACTCGAGGTAAAAAGGCCATTGTGCAAACAATAAGCTAAGATTCGAAAAGAAGTAATACTGGAGAGGATATGGAACAAGGGAGCACTTTATTACCGGAACGAGTATAAATTTGTACAACCACTATCGAAATCAATGTGGTGATTCCTTGGGAAATTGGGACTCATTCTGCCTCAGAACCCATATATACTGCTCCTGGGCATAGACCCAAAGGATGCTCCATCCTGTTATAAGGACACTTGCTCAACTATTTTCATAGCAGCTTTGTCCATAGTAGCCAGAAACTGGAAACAATCTAGATGCTCCTCAGCTGAAGAATGGATAGAGAAATTGTGGTACAATTATGCAATGGAGTATTACTCAGCTATATTTAAATAGCTGACATGACATCATGAATTTTTAGGGAAATGAATGGAGCTAGAAAAAGTTATCTTCAGTAAGGTAACCTAGTCTCAGAAAGACAAACATGGTATGTACTCACTTACATGTGAATATTAGCTGTTAAGTCAAGGACAAAGGTATCACAATCCACAGACTCAGAGAGACTGTGCAACAATGATGAACCCAGGGATTTCCATGGTAAAAAGGAAATAGAACAGATGGTGCAGGTGGGCCGGGGTAGGATGAGAATGGGAAAAAAGAGTGATCAGGTGGGGGAAGAGGGATGAAGCTAGAGAATATAAAGAGAGATAACTGGAATTGGAGAACATGTAGGGCAGGGAGATTGGAGACCTAGTGCAGTGGAAACTTATCTGAATCTATGAAACCCTAGCAAGGTCCTCTAGTATTGGGGAAACAGGAGCCTGAACAGACCATCTCCTGTGGCCAGTCAAGGCTTCAAGTGGTGGGACTAAGACAGAACCTCAGTCCCAAAACCTTCAACCTATACCCTATCCTGCTGCAGGCTCTGCTGTGAAAATGGAAGGTAAGAACCTCACACGAAAGGAAGGAGCCCATGCTTGACACTACAGGGCAGGCAAGGGACTAGAGACTGGATAGCCAGATTATTCCTAACAATATCCTGCTCTGCTCATAAATTGATGCCTAGCCTAATCTTCATAAGAGAGGCTTCTTCCAACAGCTGATGAAAGCAGTTACAGAGGCCTAGGGGTAAACAACATGTAGGTTTTGGGGAACCCTGAAGAAGAGAAGAAGAAGGGATTCAAGGACCACAGGGGTCAACAACACCAGAGGAATCAGCCATATGAGATCAACTGACCCTCACTTTTAGGGTATCACAGAGGCTGAAGAGGCAGGCATGGAATCTACATGGTCCCCTAAATATATCTTATGGCTGATTAGCTTGGTGTTCTTGAAGAACTCCTACAAGTTGGAGTGTGTGTGTGTGTGTGTGTGTGTGTTGGGGGGGTGGGTTCCTGACTGTTTTTCCTGTCCTTGGAACCCTTTCACTAATTCTGGATTGCCTTGTCCACCCTAATATAGGGGTTAGTTCCTGCATTTGTTCAATCTTAGTATGCCCTGTGTAAGTCGTAACCCTGGGAGAACTCTTTTCTGAGGGTTATCATGGTGTAAGCTATTGGTCTGAGTGAGAGGGGAGGTGGAGTTGGAAAGCATGCAGTGAGAGGAGTGGGGGTCCAGAATGTATCACATAAGAAAAACATATATACAAAAATAAAAATAAATAGATTTGGGAACTACTTTATGAGACAGAATTCATAATCTGGCACTGTTAACATGTTCAAGGACCTGTACCTGGATAGGTCCTAGGCCTAAGGAAGGATATACTATTGTTTTTCTGTTAAAGGGACACCATTTTAAACTGATTCTTAGTTATTTAATGGTATACATCATGAAAACAAATAAGTTAAGGAGCTTCTAGTTCTCAATAATATGGAATAAACATCTGAAAATGAAGCACTGGTTTCCAGGCATTAGACAAAAGACACGGTAAGAATGTAACATCTTATAAGGCTAATCTGGCTATAATTACTGGTATATCAGGTGTCAGGTTGCAGTAAAACCCAGGAAGCTTTCAGAAAGGCTGACAAGGATTGAAGTCTATGCAGCCTCCACCATCTTGAGCAGAAGATGGAAGGAAAGTGTTACAGTGATGGGATTTCAAGGTCCTCAGCTCAGTGCAGAAGAGAAAAAATGTTTATGGCTAGAGAAGGAGGCATCATGAATGCATATGTCCAGGAATTCTTTCTATGCTCATATTTATTCTTTCTTGGGCCTTCATAGGTCCAGTGCATGCTATCACAACTGCTGAGTTTGTATGTGCATCTGTCTCTGTGTTCAGAAGATACTGTTTTCTTACATCCATCTGCTATCTATGGCTCTTACATGCTGTTCACCTTGCCCTTCCAATATGATTCCTGAGCCTCTGGAGTAGGGAGTGTAGTATATATATTCTATTTAGGAGTTCATGTTCTGTAGTCTTTTATTCTTTGAAACTTTGTCAATTGTGGTCTCTGTCTTAATCATAATCTACTACAAGTAAAAGCTTCTTAGGTGAGGGTTGAGAGGTACATTAATCCGTGGCTATAATGATATGCCATGAGAAATTGGTTTAATTAGCATTAAATTATTGATATTAAATGATAGCTCACCATTTAGCAAAATGGTGCTAGTAGTTTCTTTCCTAGAGTCTATGGCATATCTGGCCATATATTATTGGCTCAATAATAGTTTCAGATATGTGTTTCATCTTGTGGAGTGGGAGTAGACCTTAAATTCAATCATAAAGTAGTTAGTTACTCTCCCATGATATTTCTTCTACTATTCCACCAGTAGACATGTCTTGCCAGGCCAGGTATTACTGTAGCTCTCTGATGATTGTGATTTCTTTTCTGGTGCTGTGCATAGTACCTCCTAGCACTATGAAAGCTAGCCAGTAAGAATGAATTTGTAGCTTAATTTCTCACAATTTTTGACTCAAGTATGCAGTGTATTCAGCAATAATATGGCAATATCAAGTTCTGGAGTGCAACCAAGAGCATAGTCTGAAATGTTTGCAGATCCAAGGGAATTACCAGCCAGTAACTCCTAAAAAAGTAACTCATTCCTGACACTAGCTTTTCATTTTAAGCCTGCGATGTAGAAGGGGAGTTGTTACATATGTAATTTAAAATCTACTTGCTACTGAAACCTTTCAAGTGTAACATTAACTTGAAGTATGGTAATATATTTTGTTTGTTCCCAATATATAATTTTGTTATTTTACATATAAAGAAACCACAGAGCTTTTAAAAAAAGAAATACAGTAATTCTTACATCAAAAACATAATATGGTATCTTTAGTGTTGGAAAACTTCTGTTTGATCCCCAGCAACATTCTTTTCCTCTTTCCCCCTTACACTGCCTGTGAAGCTGATATGTATGGATAATGTACATCAGCTCAAATAGTATTTGGTGAAGTTTGGGGGACACAAAGAGAGAGAGAAAGAGAGAGAGAGAGGAAAGAGAGAGGAGTGGGGAGAGGGAGAGAGGAAGAGAGGAAGAGAGGGAGAGAGGGAAAGAGAGAGAATTATAATTTGCCTCCTTTTCTGTCACCTTAGCTGTCCATCTTAGGAGAAGTGCAGTGTTCCTCTCTTGGAGGCTTCACTTTCCCTCTGTCTGCTTATATATTGTGAAAAGCATTCCACCCTTCTGCCTAGCTGAACTTAATGCTGCTGATAGCTCCGCTATTTCTATTTCAAGGTATCTTCTCTATCCTGCAAATTTATCACTTTATGAAAAGAATTCCTTGAAGTATCTTCATTTGAATATACTCTGTATTTCTTATTGAGACACTTACTGTTGCAAAATTCAAGATTTTCTCCATGTCTGTGATAAATATTTATTCCCTACTTTGTGTCATCTTTTTCCTCTATGTTGATATGAAGCCTGGAATTAAATATAATTCCTGTTCCCACAGAATTTGTAGTCTAGGAAAGAACAGCAGAGAATATACAGTTTGGAGTTCAAACTGATTCCTTTCTTCTTAAGTATCCTGTCAAATTATAGTAGAAATTTAAATTAAAAACATGAGCAAAATCTATTATTAGATAAGCATGTCCAAAGATTTTCTGAAAGAAAGGAGATGATTTCCCAAGATGAATCATATTATACTACGAGAAACACAGCATAGAAATGAGATTAATGGTAGTAATAAGGCCCACCCAATCTGTTTCCAGGGCCAACACTATGTCACATAACAAAATGATGTGATCAGGTCTAGGGATATTTGAAACCACAAATCCAACGATTTTGAGAAGGCAAGTCTACCTCACCATAGATGCAATTTTTATACAATTTAAAACCAGGAACATTAGTAACCACAAAAACATGATACTGAATATCTCATAAGTTTTGATATCCCTAAAGAGCAAAAACCCTAATGTCTATAATTCCAATAGTCTAAATAGCCCCAAAGACATACTAAAACAATTAAATCTAGAATGCCCAAATCCTGAAAGGTGTAATCCTCATTGAAAATAAACATATATAACAGAGTTAAGGAAGACTAATGAGTTTTCAGTTTTATGTAGGTCTGAGTAGACAATCAGAAAACTAATTCAAATTTACTCACCAAAGACATCTATGTGCAAAAAGAATAAAAGTGAGGCAGCTAGTCATCACAATTTGGGGCTTTTAAACATGAAGCAATGGGCTGGGCAACATATCTAGATGGTAAAGATACTTGTGGTATTAGCCTGGTAACCTGAGTTCAGTATCAACAACTCACACAAAGGTAGAAATAGATACTTTACTTCCAAAGTTGTCCTCTGACATCCACACATGCTGTGACATATGCCAATGCATGTGAGAGGGAGTGCACACAAACACACACACACACACACACACACACACACACACATACACACGCACACTAACTCAAACACACAATGTTTTAAAATTAGAAATGCACTAATGATCATTTCTCATATATAAAATTTTCTGTTATATATTTTTCTCTTATTTTCATTGTTTTAAAAAGATTGAGTTACTTTTGATCTCACTTTGTTATAAATTTAATCTTTACATCATGTCTAGTACCAAAAGAATAAATTGTATGAAGACTTTTAAAGTGTTCTTATTCATTTCATGAATTTTTGCAAAATTACTTCCATAAAAATACATTGGCAAAATATTAAATATTGTAATATGCTACATATTAGTAATACTCTTGAAACTTACCTAGAAACAAAGAAGTATATTTATATATATATGCATTTGTAGAAAAGAAAATTCCTTCAGAGCTGTTTTTGGTTTGATAATTGTACATAGGACAGTGACCTATCAGGATTTGTGATTGATATCATCAAGACTTAAGTTGATGATATCAGATAGTATTATTTCAGATATAGTTGTAAAGATAGGCACATACAATTATTTCACTGTTACTTATTTATTTAATGTTACAGTTCACCTGCTTATAACTTTTAAAACTATAAAGTAAGTAATATATCTCACTAATTATCCTATGAATGCATGCTTTTACATTCTAGTTGTATATAGTGGCCAATCAAGATCTTCTTTTGTTTGTTTTATGTTTAAAAAATGTAAAATAGTTTATATAATATAACTTTTGTAGTATTATAATTTTGTTATTTTGAGATTTTTGGATTTAGGATCCTTAGACTTTAGGGAGTTTGGTATTTAGAATTTTAATATTAAGTATTTTCAACATTCAAGATTATGCCAGTAGGTAGCTTCTCTCCTGGAATTATAATCTCAGATCACTTTAAACAATGTTAATCTTCCAAAAACTACCTAAGCTCCCTTTGTGAAATAAAGACATACTACCTGACTGCACTACAGGTATACAAATGTGGAAAGGATTCCTTAAAAGCTGAGAATAACATTCAGATAGAGGCTTTCTTCATCTCAGAGTGATCTGGTTCTTGACACTGACCTGCTGGCTATCTGCTTTTTATAAGCACTGCCAGAAAAGAAACTGCATGAGCCCCTCACCACAAAAAAAAATAATCATGAATGTACACAAAAGCTTTGTGTGGAGGTCGTAGAGGTAGGATGAATTTAAGAGAAGATGGGCAGATTTATTAATTAGAAAACACAATACACATAACGAAGTTGTCAAAGAAGAAATTCAATGTTATTTAAAAATGAATAAAAATATTCTATTTGTGTCCAATATCATGCTTTTTTTATCATAGATCTCAATTATGGGGGTAGATATTTTTGCATTATTATGTGCTTATTTGAATATGAGGGTTGTTTTATTCTTGTTCTGTGAGAAATATCACTAGAATTTTGGAGAAAGGGGGCATGTAAGATAGTATCTCACTATGAAGCTTAGAACTCACTATGTAGACCAGGCTGGCCTCAAACTTGCAGTCAGAATCCTGTGTTTGCTTCCCAGTTGTTGAGATTAGAGGCTGAGCCACCATGCCCAGAAAGTAAATCAGTAGAATATTGGAAATTTCACTGACTCTATAAATTGCTTTAGTTAATATGGCAAATGTTACAATATTAATCTCAGCAATAAAACACAGGATGAATTTCTCTATACCAGTGTCTTTAGTACTAAAGGTAAGCATACGGAATCAGTTTAAGACATAGACATAGTGAATGAATTTCTGAGTGGGATTATGTTCTACTAACTTAGGATTTGAGGCATGTTACTTTACATTATTTTTTATATATGGCATAATAGAATGTAAACTAATCAATAATATGAAAAATTGGTAAAATATAAGTAAGACATATTTTAAATTGTAACATTTGACCTTATTTGTTTAAGATATACAATTGTTCTAAGTAAAACTAATAGTTAAATATGAGATATCCTAATTTTACTATATTATTTACTTTCTACTGCTGTGATAAAACACTGTGATGAAGACAACTAAAGGAAGAAAGCATTTAATTAAGCTTTACGTTTCAGAGAGTTTAAGTCCATACTGATTGAGTGAAGGAATCGTGGCAGGTAGCTGGAATAGCAGCCTATAGTGCATAGCTCACAAACAAGAGACAGAGGGGGAATACTTGAACTTATGGGAAGGTTTTTAAGATTCAAACCCTGTTCCAGAAACACACATCCTCAAAATCACACCTATTATTCTGTCCCAAATAACTTCACTAACTGAGGACTGAACATTTAATTATATGAGCCTATGCAAGTCATTTGTTAACCCCACTGGTCAGGAATAAGAACATTACCACAACTTTTGAGACAAAATTGAGGCAAGCATTAATTACATACTGGCCAGGATGATGGACTCTGACTGGATTCATTTCAGGGATTCTAAAAAATGGCCACGAGTCACATTTGGCAAAGGCTTATAAAGGCTAAACCCATAAGGCTATGTATTTCCCAAATTCATCCAATCAGGGGTGAGCATATATTCCAACTTACTCCCTACCCATGTATCTTCTGCCTAAATGTGATCAAGCAAATGCAGTGCATTTCGACCAACCAAGCTTGTCTATAGAAGTGAAAACATGTGGCTTGTTATCTGACATAAATGCCCCCCAGCATTACAGGAAGTTATGTGTTCTTGGGAAAGTGAGGATCACAAGATTATCTGTCTTTTTGTTTTATAGATCTCTTAGTCACAGTGATTAAAAGTTAAAATTTAACTAGCTCTCACATTCTCTTATTGAGTTGTATCCTGAGTCAAATTCTTGGTTCTGTGATGGATATCTGTTTATATTGGGATCTACTAACCATCAACTTAATGGTACATGGATGGGCATTTATGTACCTAATTAAGACACTAATGATAAAAGGACCAGCAGAAATAGTCAAAGGCCTTGCAATGGCTGATATCAGAGACATTA
The DNA here is from genome assembly GCA_026225945.1 of Cricetomys ansorgei. Lineage (NCBI taxonomy): Eukaryota > Metazoa > Chordata > Mammalia > Rodentia > Nesomyidae > Cricetomys > Cricetomys ansorgei. The sequence goes on along the minus strand of JAMJFZ010002863.1, from coordinate 1,784,910 downwards.
TCTTGAGAATGGGGACCATTCATTTATGTCATCTGAAGCACCCTTTTTTTGCACTTTTTTTCCATTTTAGAACAGCCAGATTATTTCTAATGAATATAGAAACAACAAATTTCTCTTAAAGCCATACAATATTTCCTCGTTCTGCAAAAAGTATGTTGAGTACCCTATCATATAGTGAAACTATTTCAGCTAATGAATCTATCTGTTGATAGCTCTTCATCTTCTTGGCTTTAATAGGTGCCTTTCCTAGTATGCCAAGGGGCACTATATGTGGCCATTTTGTCAAGGGTAAAAGAATATTTAATCCTTTAATCTGCCTGCATGGCTGCTCTGGGGTAGTAAGAATGTTGATACACACCTCTAATCCCTGTTTTCAGAAAGCAGTGGTGGCACACACCTTTAATCCCAGTAATCATAAGGCAGTGTTGGTGCACACCTTTAATCTCAGTATTTGGGAGAGAGGAAGCAGAGCTCTTAGACAAGAAACAGAGCTCAGAAGGAGTCCATGTCAGACAGGAAGTTATGTCTGAGATGAATCAGAGTGAAGGAAAGGCAAAGTGGCAAATCAGAGTAAGAGTTGGCACAGTGAGTCACAGTGAAGACACACCCAACTCTCTAGATATAAATGTAGGCTTTCAGCACAGCGAATGAGTTAGAGATACAGTATGGAGAGAGAAAAGAGGACACAGAGAAAATGAAGCGGTTCAACTGAGGATAAGACAGAGAAGAAAATAGGCTAACTGAGGCAGTTTGGAGCAGTGAGACCTCAGAGAGAGACAAGACACAGAAGCAAAGAGAGGAATATGTGGCAGAGACACAGAGGCAGTTCAGCAGATGAAGCATGTATCAGATGGAAAGAGGGAGTCAATTTGAAGCCCAGAAGAGTAGTTCAGTCAGATAAGTTGCAGGAATCATCCAGAATCTGCCAAAGTCATAAGAGTTCAGTCAGAAACATCTCATTCAGCATGTCAGTTTGAACCAGTCAGCTTGGAGCTAGAACAGTGAGTGAGTTGAATTTAATCAGAAGAGTCAGTTGAGTTCAATACAGCTCTGAGTTCAGAAGGAGATAATCAGAGTTACTCAGTCAGCAGTAAGCCTCAGAGGCATAAATGTTCTAGATTGTACAGAGGCTGAGGGTGAAGCCTTCCATTTCTAGGCTTAAGAGTAGTTTGTTCAGAGACCAAAATACTCCAGGGCTCCAGGACTAGGGTCAGGGATTTAATTAAGCAAAAAATAAAATGCTTTTGAACTGGAATCAATGGAATCAATCAATCCTTTTTACCAACATTCCAACCTTTAGTTGAGGATATGTGGTGACATATTATCTTCTGTAACTATTTCATGCTGAAATCAGGATGTTGTTGTCAGGACTCAGGAAGGCTGGAATATTATTCAAAAGGTAGGAGGGGATTCATGCAATGGAGTAGTCATGAAAATCACCTCATTCACTGACCAGCTGATGAGAGAGGGAGGAATTACATGAGTTGGGCTGGTTCACATCAGTTTTTATCATGTCTAGGGCTCACAGCCATTTGGAGCACTTTTTAGTCCTCAGATGATTACTGGGTGGTGTCTGTCATCCAAGTGGAAATCTGCTGAGGCAGATATAGAGTAAGGACAGCAGTTAAATTTAGAAACTTAGAGAAAAATCTTGTATTTGGCATTTCAGGCCCATGGTCCTAATAGGGGGCTGGGGGGGGTCTCAAGAATAGGGAAGAGACAGTGACCACACCCTCAAGAATAAGCAAGTGGGGAAAATTAGGGGGCACTTATCGGCAGTTCATTTGATCTGTGAGAGGTGGAACCAAGTCTCACAACCTCCTCAGCCCCCTGAAGCTTACATGAATTTTTAGTTTATAAAGAGATAAAAATTTTAGATATGAGTATAATCACTGTTTGTAATCTGTGTTGAAATTCACATTGCAGATAAAGCAGCTAATAGGTTTTTTTTATGTAAAACAGCTAAAACGTAGACTATTGCCTCCAAGTCACAGCAGAAGCTATGGCTTTGGGTTTAAAAAGCAGGAACATTTTTCCTCTGCCCAGAGAACCAGTATATAGATTAGACAGAGATGTTTTTATCCCAGTAAGAAACACCTTTAAGTCTATACTTAGAAGACAACTGAAGGAAATTTAAATTTTTGAGTTTCTGACTGATAATTGTAGTACCAGCTGATTAGAAATCTATTGATCAATGTTATAGCTCTGAGCTTTTTAAATCTTAATATAAAAATAGCATAGAGGGGGAAAGAAATCTGAAACATTTCCCATTATTCACATACTTTAAGTCACTCTCTGATATCTTTCCAACTTGCATTTACACACCTTAAATAATTTTCTTAAACCCTCTGAACTTATTTTTTCACATCCTCAGACCATTATATGCCTTAAAACACTTATTTATATACCTCAGAACTTACATAAACTTAAAACCTTTTTTACATCTAATCATTTACTAGAGCGATGAGTAGTTATTACTTAGAACAGTCATTGCAAAGCAAGTTCCTCCAAATAGAGAGACAATAAAAAGTTACATCTGAACGCTGCTTATCCTTTAGTATAAAGCCTGTTACGAAGGTAAACTTGTTGGCCTTTCTCAGCAGGAGATCTAGTAGCTCTAGAAAAAAACAATAAGGCCTGGTTTTTACATATGATAAAAACTAACAGAGTACCTGCAGCCTCGGTGGGAGGAATTGGTTGCCTGCTTCTGTTAAATTGACAAAGCTAAAGTTATCCATCAACACCAAAGGATATCTGACATTATATAATTATATAATCCAAATGGCCTATGTACCAATTAAAATTATAGAGACTTACCTATTACCTACATGGTTACCCTAGGCTCCCATGGTCTCTGTGGCTTCATTGGGTTGCAGCTGTCCCATAGTAGCTTCTGGAAGGCCCAGAGGATCCTTGAGACTTTCCATTAGAGGAGAAACGTTGGAGACTGAACTTCCCTTTTGTAGGCAAAGTGGGACAATCAACTCTCCAGTTTCCTGTTTGTCCAGAGTTTGGGCAGAGCTCTGGTAGCTAGTGACACATGGGGCAGTGTTGCCCAGCTGTTAGCATTACCACAATCCAGATGGAGATGTCATAATCTATCATCTTCCTTGGAGATCTCGGAGTCACCAGCAGGAGCTAGGGTGCCTATCTGTGTAGTGAGCTTTTCCTATTAAACATTTTAAGTGACACATTCAGCAGATCTCTGAAAAGTTTTGAGGATCATTATCTTTTAAGCATATCTGAACTAAACAAACTTTGCTTGTTTTTTAGTTACTTTTGGCTCAAATTTTAAATCATATGCAGGATGCTAGGTAAAACTTATTTCTGTAATTAATTACATTAGTACTTACTATGACTACAAGTATAATGCTGAACATGTTAAAGAATCTGATCCTTTATGAGGTCACTGACCATTAACTTGCATGTCTTAAGTATATTTAACAGTTTATAATAAGTTAGTAGCTTTTATAAAATTAGGATTTTACAGTTTTATACCTGTTAGGTTTAGCCTTAAAAACAACAATATCTGAATTGAAACTCTTTCAATATCAAAATAAAACTTTTCATCATAAATGTAGTCCACAGGAAGACTGGCAACTTTACTTACCCAATCCTTTCAAAGTGCACCATTGTAGAATATAAAAGTTCCTTATTTACTCTGTCTTTCAAAATAGCTTAACAAAGTAGCCAAGACAACAAGGATATATATATTTTCTTAAGCCTGAATAGACTTTGAGATGGAGAGACATTCTCTAAACCAGTGGTTTTCAATCTTCCTAATGTTACTAACCTATCAACACACTTCTCCATGTTGCGGTGATCCCAAACCATAAAATCATTCTCATGCCTATTTCACAACTGCAGTTTTGCCACTGTTCTAAATTACAATACAACATCTGACATGCAGATGGTCCTAGGCTACTCTTGTGAAACCGTCTTTGAACCCCAAACAGTCATAACCCACACATTGAGAACCACTGTTCCAAGCTCTTCGTAGGGCTGCTTATGTCATTATTTTGTTGCATCATAAGATAGGAATATCCCAATTTCTGGTGTTTAGTATTTGGTTCTCTTAGCTGTGACCCTAACTCTTTAGCCATTTATTTATTTATTTATTTATTTATTTATTTATTTATTTATTTATTTATTTATTTATGGTCACATATTAATGATATGAAACATTTTATACAGAAACTTATAATGTCTTATATCCTTATAAATTAAAATATTTTAACAGCTGTTACTTAAAAAATAGTTTTGTTTTTATTTAAATTGTCTGTAAAACTTCTTCTTGAAAAAGTTTGAAATCTCTCGACTGTGTGCTCCTTCAATATCAAAAAATAAAGTGAATTTTTACTTCAAGAGGGAAAAATGGGGCACAAATAAAGTCTGGATAAAACAAAACCATGCTCCCACAGTGCAAACAGTTCAATGCTCATATATGGCATTTACTTATAATCCCCTCGATTTCCCAAGGGACTTGGGACTTCTTGAGTCCCGTACTTGGCAGTATACACAGCCAGCCTCCCAGCTGGCTCTATTTAAATGCAGCTGGTGTTTCAAGTGGCTGTAACATGGCTAGGGTTCTTCTCCTGATCTCTCTTTAGGAACTTCAGCCCTGCCACATACTGGCAAGTATCAGCTCTTCACTATTACCAATTAATATTTTAAAATCATTACCATCACAGTGAGTCCATATTACAAAATTTGGCTGCCAGTGCAAGGTGCATTGCTGTGTATGAATGCATGGAGGTAGAGCTGTAATACCTTATTACATAAGCATTGCTTTAAAATCCTGACATTCATAAACCTTGTTTTCAAGACAGGAATTTGTTGCAAAAAATAATTTTTTTTTTAGTTATGTTTAAAATGGTGGTTTTGTGTACTTTTGGAGAAGGGTTACCTAGGCCTTGGCATTTTGTATGGTTTACAGGTATTGGCTTTATGTAAAAGATGTTTGATTGCACATGCTATCAATAGAATACCTGAGGAGCTTAGGTATCAATAAAATTCCCTGAAATGAGACACTCGGGGGTGACTGTCCAGTATTGTGCTTGGCATGATAGTGGTTCCCTGTGCTGAGGTTTGGTAATGTTTACATCTGTGAATATGCTTCCACTTCCTTCTTGGGTGAGCTACCACAGCAGCATACTGCTACAAATGGTACCCAATCCAGACCTCACAGAGTCTGGTAAAGTATTCTCAGAGCAGTTCCCAAAGGACAGAGATTAAGGTATTAATTAAGTCTCCTGAAAGAAGAGGAGATTGAGAGGAAATAAGTCTCTATGAAGAGAAAACGCAGTGAAAATAAATAAATAAGAAAGAAAAGACTCTACCAAGGAAGCCAGAATAAAAGGGAAGCTCTATAAGACAGAGACCTGTACAGATAAAGGACACAGAAGAAATTTAGAAGTCCTTCTTGTAGACTACAAGAACCTTGGTGGGCCTTAGAAAGTAAGGTTCTAACTGTTTTTCCTGACCATGGAACTGATATTCCCTCCCACCTCTGGTGGTAGCCAGGGAACTGGAAATGGAAACCGTAGTGTACTGTTCTATAAACTGAATTTTCTGATGGCTTTTCATGTGTGTGAAGCCCAAGCAGGTCTTGTGTTTGAGGTCTATGAAAAAGGATGCATGTTTCCCCGTTTTCCCATAAGGGTCGTGAAAAAGAATGCTGATCGACAAGGAGGTTTCAGCCAGAGATTCTTTCCATCAGTGCAGAATCCAATAAAGTTGGGGATTAGAGCCAAGAAGCCCCTTATTTAAACTGAACAGTTTTATTTTTCTCTTTTTTTTTTTCTGAAAACCTGACTAAGAGAAAGACAATCTGTCTGAATACCGGTGAGGTGGTCCTGAAAAGACACATTTGCTATGGTGATAAGAACTCCTCTACCCTAGGAGGGAATCTTTTCTGCAAACAAGAGACACCTACAATGATGCTGAGAAAAAAAAGAAAAAAAAAGAAAAAAAAACCTCTTGTTAAAAGAATTAGGAATAATGGTTGATGCATTATGAAGTAGTCTTTGGAACATTCTACCTAACTTTGACCTCAAACATGAACTGACCATTATTTTTCACACAAACCAGACTCTATCTTAAAATTTGGAAAATGTTTCCTCGCGGTCAGCACACAGAAACTGTCTTCTGTAAATGGGTGAGGTTGTATCTCCTACTGGTAGCCGAACTTGGTACTGTAAGTGTCACCTAGGTGATACTGGTTTTGAAGGCAGGAAGGGATTATGGAAAGCAGTGAGGCTTGGCATTATGAGAAGCTAGGATAGGACAGTTCAGTCAGTACAGCCTCAGTATCAGTTGAAGGCCGAGAATTGAAGGGGTTATACAAAGAAGTTGAGGCTTGGCACTGTGAAGAAAGCCAAGGAGAGGCTATTGGTGAAAGAGCACCCCAGTTGTAGCAAGGGATCCCAGAAGTTTTGGAGATACAAGTACCATAGGACAACCACCGAGGACCAGCAACCGTGGTGTAGAACTAGCCAGACCTTGGAAGACAAGTTATTTGTACTGTAGAGGGCAGAGCCAGAGAAGGTGACCGAAGCCCTTTAGAGAAGCTCAGAAGATCATGAGTGGATTCCAGATAATTGGACATTGATAGTTTCTTTTTTCTTTTTTTTTTCTGCTGTCCAAAGACATTGTGAAAAGCTTGATAGATATACAGTTTCATTTGGTTCTGTCCTTGTGATTGTTCCTCTTTAAGTAGTTTTGCTGGCGTAGTATTAAATTGTGTTGTAGAGATAAAGCAATGTTGTTTGTTAGTCTTATACAAAAAGGGGGAAATGATGCAGAAGTTTATTTTTAGGTATGTTTAAAATAGTGGTTTTTGTGAACTTTTGGTAGAAGGGCTACTTAGACCTTGATATTTTGTATGGGCTATTAAGTGTAGGCTTTATGAAAAAGATGTTTGATTGCTCATGATGTGTATGTGCTATCAATAGATACCTGAGGAGCTTAGGTATCAATAAAAATCCCTGAGATAAGACATTTAAAATTATGTGTTGCATTTCAGCTGGATTGCACTGGCTTTGAATGTGATCCTTTCCTAGAATAGCCATGTTGCTGGATTAAAAGATTAAATATTCCTCTACAATCTGTCTTTTTGTTTTATAGATCTCCTAGATATAGTAATTAAAACCTAGAACTCAACTTTAGCTCTCAGACATTCTCATTCAAACTTTCACATTATATTTCAGGCCCTCATAGGCTTATGGCCATATCATAATGCAAAATGCACTTAATCTAACTTCAAAAGTCCTCATGGTCTTTCACATTTCAACACAGTTTAAATGTCCAAAGTTTCTTCCAAGACCCAAGACAATCTCTTAATTAGAACTGTAAAATAAATAATAATTAAAAAAAAACAGATTGTGTACTTCCAACATACAACTTCACAAAATATACATTACCATCCCTAACTGAATGAATGAAGCATAATGAGGAAATTATGGACCATAGGAATACAAAAATCCAGCAGGTCAAACTCCAAATCTGGTAGCTCCATGTCTGAGATCAAAGGGCATAAATGACTTCCTTTCTTACTTTGTTGATAACATCATACTTGTCTGTCTCTTGGGCTGGTTCCACTACCTGTCTGCAGCTCTTCACGGCATATCTCTGATACCGGAGTCTCTAATATAATTCAGACTTCACTTTCATAGCTTCACACAGTGACCTTTCAAGGCTTCCATTAAGGAGGCAATACCTTCCTACATACCTGGCCTAGGTAGGTATTCTTAAGTGTAGAGGACAATTTCACAACTACATTCACTCATATTTATTTAATCCCAAGCAAGAACCAAGTACCTGAAAAGGTCAAGTTCCACTGCCTATTTGGGAAGGAGCCTTCCCCTTAGAATCACATTTGCAACAACTTTAATTTGTTGTTGCTTTTTTGGATCAAAAATTCCTTAGGCTTTTACTTTCATGAGTTGAATATTTAGCTGGGTGAGGTCTTGCCTGCGGGCACCCCTCTCTTTGTCTATGTTTGATTTCTTTTTGCTTCACTTGCTTCTTTTCATTGTAGAACTGTATAAGAGGGCTTATCAATAAAAATACATAATCAATATTAGGCTGTTTTGAAATTTTCTCTACCAAAGAAAGTAGTTTATTATATTTCAATTTAGCCTCAGGCAAATTCTTATGACAAGGTCTGACGGCAGCCACCTTTTCTCCCATATCACAAGAACAGTTTTGAACCCAGTTGCTGATATTGTTCCAGTCTAAAACCTTTTGCACCAAGTTTCCATAGACCATGTAGCTCTTGGCACTACTGCCTTCCAGGTCCTACTAGGATGCTCCATTAAGCTTTGACTACAGTATTCAACTTCATTCCTAATTCAAAGTCCCAAGGTTGTCAAAATTCATTCAAAAAACAGATATGAAAGCTGTCACATCAATACTTCCTGTCTTGGTATCAAGAGTCTTGGTTACTTTTCTATTGCTATGACAAAACACCATAATGAAGGAAACTTATAGAAGGAAGGGTTTATTTGGGTATAATAGTTCCAGAGCATAAATATTCATCACCATTTTGTCAAGGATCTTGTCAGAAGACAACCAGGGAAGGTCTGGACAAAAGTTAAGAGTTCACATTCTGGTCTACAAACAAGAAACAGAGGATGTACTGGGCACAGAAGAAGGTTTTTGAGGCTTTAAAGCCTGGCACTTGTGACATACCTTCTTCAACAAGATCACAACTCCTAATCCTCCCAAAAAGTTCTACCCCTTGGGTTCAAGTATTCAAATGTATGAACCTATCAGTACCATTATCATTCATACAACAGTCTTTCACTTTTTGTTGCTACAAAGTCATTAATTTAGACTATGACCTCTAAGTAAGTGACAGAGAAAGTATCATCTTGTTGTCCTACTTTGTGGATGCCAAAACTCATCCATACTATTTAAGGCATGATATCACAAATATATTTTATGTATAATTTTCTGTTACAAAATAATGTCCTGAATACATTCTCAACAATTACTGAGAAATAATAGACTAATATTTTTAGCAAATAAGATTTCAAGATAGCATAATATTGACTGTTTTATAATTATTAAATCACTATTTATTATAAAGTAGAAGGAACCTCCAAAATATTTCCATTCAGCTGGGATTTATGAGTATGTAAGTATGTGTATGTATATACCAATTATGGATACCAAGTATGGATGCACTTAAATTATAATTTATTTATTTGTTAGTTAGAATACTGTTTATTAATATTATACTTGAAGTTAAAGTATTTTGTATCTCAATTCTTCATCTGCATTTGAAATATTTTAGACCATATTTTGTTGTATTTAAGCACTGATTACATATTTTTATTGATATAAAATTTATTTACACTAAAGCATCAGTTTAACCATTTCAAATTATAGAGTTCAATGACATTAAGTATGTTTGTGTTGTTGTAGAACTATCACTATTATTTGTTTATAGATTTATCTAATCCTTGCATAATGAAAGGCTTTCTAGGAAACTAGTCTATCCCTTACTGTTGGCCATGGCAACCACCATGCTACATTCTGTCTCTATGATTTTAAATATTTATATTTGTTTGTTAAATATATGTATTTGTTTCTTTAAATATTTATATTATATTTGTTCCACTTTATGGAAATAAATCAGATTTTTTTTTGCTGACTTACTTCTCTTAATATGTTTTAATGTCCATCTATGTTATAGGCTGTACCAGATTTTTTAAGAGTGAATAATAACCATCATGTGTGTATATGTATATAGGTATGTATGTTTGTTATACCATTTTGTTAATATATCTTATGAGCACCTATATTACTTCACTTATTATAACTAACATTGCATAAACATAGGTTTCAAATATTTCTTTAAATCTTTGCTTAAACTCTTTGAATACATAAAAGAAGTGAGATGTGGTGGTTTGAATGAGCATAATCTCCATAAGCTTATATATTTGAATTCTTGTCTCTAGCAAGTGGACTATTTCAGAAAGAATTGGAAGGTATAGCTTTGTTGGAAGAGTTATATTACCTGGAGTGTACTTTGAAGTTTCAAAAGCCCATGCCAGTCCCAGTTTCTGTCTCTCTCTGCCCCCAAAATGTGGATAAAGCATAGCTCTCAGCTAGTACTCCGGCACCATTCTTGGCTGTCTGTTACCATTCACTCTGTCATTATGGTCATAGATGCTAAACCTCTGAAAATGTAAGCAGGCCCTAAATTACACACTTTCATCTATAAATCGCCTAAGATATGACATCATTTCTCAGCAATAGAATAGTAACTAAGACATGAAGTTTCTGGAGTATGTGGCTAATCTAAATATAATCATTTATGACACCATTACAATCTTTTTCTTAGTAGATAAAAACTTTTGTATTCACACCAACATTGTATAAGTCTTCCAGTTTTTCCATGTTATTTTCAGCACTTACAATTTTTTTCTGGATTTTTTTTTTCTTATGGTCGTTTATATTTGACCATTCCATATAATTTGAGCATCTTATTTCAAGAAATGTCTTTTCAAATTCTTGCAAGATTTAGGAATTGGGCTGTTGACTTGTTTTGTATTTGTTTGTTGTTTTTAATACTTTAGCTAGTATACATATTAACCATTTATATGATTGTAAATATTTATTTCAACTGCATAGATTCTCTTGTATTTTATTGATAGTGTCTTTGGATGTATAAGATTTTTTTTTTTGTAACCGAATGTATGTTTTTATTTCTTTTATTTCTATTGCAGGTAAAATACCCAATAAATTACTGCAAAAATAGTACTATGAATTAATTCTCTTATAGTTTTTTCTAATTAGTTTTGGAGCTTTAGATCTTATTATTTATAAGTTTGGTCCATTTTAAGGTATTTTTCTTTTCGTGAGTAGTCTGGATAAGTCTTCACCTATTTTTCAATGAGTATCTAGTACTTCTAGGTTATTTTTAACAGGATTGGACTTTTGTTTTTAGTTTTAATTTTAAACCATTTTCAGGTAATGAAAACTTAGTCTCTCAAGCAAGTGTTTATTAACGTTCCTTTCTTCCTTCCTTCCCTTCCTCACTCTTTCTTTCCTTCTTTCCTTTCTTCCTTCCTTACCTCCTTCCTTCCTTTTTTCTGTTTCGGTACTTCCTTGATCATATACTATTTGTTTGTTTTTTTAACTGTTTCTCAGTATGTAGCCCAGGCTTGTCTAGAACTCTTGAAATCACAGCCACCCAAATATACAAATTATAGGTATGCTTGAACCACTATGCTCATTAGAAAAATTCTTTAACACTATATTAGAAACTTAATAGGGTAATAATGATACATGGTTAGCTATCCTTCAATAGGATAATCCATTATTGCTACAAATGCTACTGTGCTCATCTCACTCTACCTGTCCCAATTTTTCTTAACACTACTACTTAAAGGTAGTAGTTGACTGCTGTTTTCAGGATGAAAGCTCTAAAATGATGCCTGTATATTATGAAATTATATAATTTAATGTCTACTTATTTATTAGAATAGATACCTAACATTTTACTTGTCCACTCTAGCACTGTTTCAAGATGGTGATACTTGAATAAATGAAAACATACATAAATAAAAATAAAGCCATCATTGTTTTGTTTTTAAAATCTCTCATCAAAATTGATACATGTATTTTCATAACTTACAGGTTGTCGTATTGACAATAGCAAAGCCCAATAGTGATTTCTCTCATAGGAGCCTAATTTTTATTTTAATAGAAACAAAATATACTAACAAGGTCTGAAATGTGAAATATGCAACAAACCATGGTGATAAGACAAGCAAAGTCTAGAATTCTTAGGAAAATACTAGTGAAATGGTACATAAAGTCTGATGGGTCAAAGCACATGCGATAGAGAAGGATTGCATAAGTGAAAAAAGCCCAGTAAATGAAAGAAGCGAGTAAGAGCAACCCTGAATTTTAGATTAGTAGAAGCTTAGTATTAATTGGAATTGCATTGCACATGTAATGGCCAATTAATTTTCTATTCACAGAGTCATAAAAACATCAAACTGTAAGCATAACTTACTGATTGAATAGGCAATACACAGTAAAATTTGCATTTATTATCTTGAAATATTTAAATATAAACTTTGTTACTTTATAAGAAACACAATAAGTTACAAACAATTACATTACTATCAAATAAGGTGGCCAGAGTTTAAATAATGATCTTACTGACATTACAGTTTAAATATATGAGGTTTTATGATTTATACACCACTTATTTCCATGCCAGAAAAAAAAAGCAATTAAGTAAATCTGTTTCAACTATTAAACTTACTTATGTCTGGGAAAAAGTCTTATTTTCTTATTCTTCTGTAGGATTCATAGAATATACAAAATCTGGACTTGCTCTTGTGTAAATGACACCATAGGGGAATGCTTAAACTTCTTCCCTTAATACAATACTAGCACATTATTGGTGGTGATGCTGAGTGAATCCCTAAAACCTTAAATTTCTGCACAGTTCCATGAATAGAAATTATTGCAAGATACACTGTGTATTTTACTCACTAATCATGGACAAAAAATGTCTCATGAGAAAATATGACTATTTCAATATCATTTTAAGCTCATAAGAAATGAATATAGATTTTCTTGAAACTGCTGTTAATTTGCAGTGGTGGAGAGTAATAAAGTAATTTTGAATGCAAATTGTGTGATGCCAGGCATGACTTGTGTTTCTGCCAAAGAGATAAGCAATTAAAACAATGAGGATATTTCCGGTAGGAAAGCCACAAATGTCAATAAACCTTAGCTCATGTTCAACCTGCTGGAATTTTTCCACAGATCTAAGCTCTGCTTTTAAACATAAAACTCTAAACTAATGCAGAAATTAAGGATGTTGACAGAAAATATATCTGTGCTTTGAACATTTTTCTTCAGTATTGCAGGTATAAGGATTTCTAATAGTGACTTTAAAGGCTATCAGTGAGAAAACTTCTAATGTGAGGCTCCTGATGTCCCATGGGTTGCATTTAACTGAGATCCTAGAAGAAAAAGAAGTGTTTCTGTGGAAGAGTACTAGTATTGTTTTATTAGAATAGCTGGGGATCTGTATTTGAGTGGGTATTTAATATTAGTTCTTGTTTCTGTCATGATTTTTCTCATAGGTGCTGGCCAGTTATTTCCTCAGATTGTAAATGATTGGTTTCATTTGTGCCACTCATGTTATATTTTCGTGAGCATGGAGTTTTGATTCTTGGACAAAATGGCAAAGTGGTAGCCTTGGGGTGGTGAGATTACTTATTGCATTCAGAGGATTTCTTTCTTGAAGAACTTGACTTATACTCCTGCAAAGCTATATAGTAATGGTTACATTATTCATGTGTATCTGATTGCCTCTGAAACATATGTGTACTGATGCCAATTTAATTCTGTTGTCTTAATTCTTCTGACCATGTATTGAGAAAAATAGTGTGTAACAAATAATAATCAACATTAATAGTTGCTCATTATAATGTGTTATATTAACATATTAAATCAAGGACCAATGTACAGTTAGGGCTGAAAGTAGTCATTACACTGACATTAAAAGCTTTTTTTAAGAAAACATCACAGCATGTTCTATTCAATAATTCTAAAACAAATTGTGGGATGAATTTCACAAATATTTTTCAATACATTTAATAGAATGCTTTGCCCACGAGGTATCTTAAGAAGTAATCAGTTGTTCAAATCATTCTGTAGCCTCTTGTTACCACAAACATGAAGATATACTAGAATATTCAAATAAGATTAGGAACTCTGTCCCTTTAAAACCCCACTGCAAGCTGCTTGGGGTGAAAAGAAAGGACTGGTAGCCCAAGACAGTCTCATATCCTAAAGTATAATAGTTTGCCAAAACAGCACTATCATTGTGGGTTGGCACCTCCCCCTCCACTGTCCTTTGAAATCCCCAGTATATCTTAGTACATGTGGAAGACAGATAACAGGCAAAAATGCTAAACGTTCAAGAGTTATTTCATGGCAGGAAAAGAATTATTAAATTAAAGTCAAGAACCACCCTCCAATGCAGTCAACCCATTACATGTGACTTCTCAGTTTAAGATGATATCTTAAATTCTCCACACTTGAACTCCTATATGTAGTGCTTTCATTTTTGCTTTTGTGTATTACTTTTTTTTCAACTTCTGTAACCAAAAGCCTAACAAGGAGCAATTTATATTAAGAAGGATTTTTTAAATCACAGTTTCCTGGTAGAAAAGCATGTTGGTTAAGGCTTTGGTTCTGACCAGAATTTTATAGTACAAATTGACATATTTCCATCGACTAGTAAACAGGACGAATCTCAGGGCAGAACAAGGACCAACTTGTGATCCATAAGTCTTTCCACAGTGATCTACTTGTACTAGTCAGTCCTCACACCTTAAAACTACGAAGCCTTCCCAAACAGCATCAGTACCGTCTGAGGATTATATGTTCATATTCATGAGCTTGTGCCAGAAAGATATTTTTCATAGTCAAAATGTAGCCTTCTGCAGTGGCCTCCATAGGCTCACAGCTATCTCATAATGTAATAATGATTTCAGTCCTACCACAAATGCCCTTCTAATTTTAGTGTTCTAATATTTTTCAAAATTCTGAAATATTTTCTAATATTTAAGGTAATATAACTATGGGCTCCTGCTAAGTAAAAAAAAAAAAAAGTTCACATATTCAATGATATAAGTGTTCCTATTTTAAAAAGGGAAAGGAATGTGGATATAAAAAGGAGAGATTGGATCAAGGCAAGACCATAAATAACCAAGAGGTACAAAAACCAAAACCTATAGTTCCATGTCTCATTTCTGGAGCTAAGTGGAATGATCTGTCCTTCCACAGTCTTGTTTAGTCCTATTCTTCAAAGTACAAACTGCAGCATGTGTGGCATTTCCTATGGACCAGCTCTATTTCATACCTGTAGTTTTTCATGGTGAATGCTCCATGTTTCTGGTGCTTCAAACATCTGAACTCTCCAGAGCTTTATGAAATGACACCTTTAAAAAACATCCTTGCTACACATTACTTAGTTTCAGTTGCTTGCATGACTTTTCAGTCTTTTATTGTGAATAACTTCAGATCCAGCATGAGGTAGAGACTGTAACCACATTCTGGTACTTTCCTGTATTGCCGCCTGGTTCACTTTTACCAGAGCTGATTTTGAAATCTGTTTCCCTAGGAGGTTATTCTCAAGCTGGAAAAATGACTCCATTTTCACTTCAGGCTCTCTCCTTTCAAGTTAGTTTACATTCTAAAATCTGGAGCCTTTGATAAGCCAGGCCTTTTCCTCAAGTATAATTTTGCTATTGTCTCAGTGTAGTGTGTTTTCCTGTTTCTCCTTGTTTTTCAGGGTTTAGACATGTAGCCCTACAAGGTTTGGTATTTATTAGGTAACCCCAGCTGGCTTCTGATAATCCTCATTCCTTACTCTCTGGAGTGCTGAGAATGCAAGTGTGGGCCATTGCAATCCTCAGCAGTTTGTCCTTTACAGTATTAACCAGTAACAATTACAGCTACCTTGATGGCAATTTTGCCTGTAATAGCTTCAGTTTCATTTATCAATCTCCTTTCCTCTCCAAGCTGAATATTTTTATATCTTTCTGTTCTTCTGTCTGCTTTTTGTCACTGTAAATATGACTAAGCACATAGAGAACAGTATCCTTGCTGTAGCTTGGACATTATACTATCTTGAATTATCCTCAACAATAGATATTAGTCCATTACTGTTGAGTTCATTCTTACCCAAATTTTCAGAAAATGAGCCAGAGTGAGGTTCATTGCCAGAAAATGGCATGAACTGCCTTTATACCAATTCCCAATATAATCTATTAACCTTCGGAAAATTTCTGAGTTCTCTCCTCTTCACACATTTCTTGGAATTATGGTCTTCCATGATGCCTCCCCCCTAAAATAAAATAAAATAAAATAAAATAAAATAAAATAAAATAAAATAAAATGATCCATTAAGTTCTGCCTATAGCCTTCTAAGGTTTTCAAAGCCTGTAGATCTATATTCTTCCAAATTTTCCCATAAACCACTTCCAATGGCCTATAAACCACCTGAATAGGTTTCTAGTAGCAGTAACTTCAATTTTTGGTACAATTTTTTCCATGATTACTACATCTTGTCATTGTGACTAAATACCTAAATACCTGAGAAAAAGCATCTTAATATAGGAAGTTTTGTTTTGTTTCTTTTTTTCATGGCTTATGGTATATAAGGATATAACAGAACATGGAAGGGAAGGGGAGAAGTTCAAGGCAAAAATAATATGTAGCTAGTTCTCCTCATCTTTGAGGATCAAAAGGCAGAGAGACAATTTGTAAGCTTTCAAGTCAATTAAGTCTTGTAGTTTTATGTATCTGAAAGGATAAAGTATTTGGTTACAGTCATTACCTAATGTTTCACAATGCTAAGTAATTAAATAGTCAAATGTTCTACCTTACCTTCCTAAGTAATCCTTAATGCTGATGTAATTTTTCACTCAACAGCTTTGCTACATTTTTTTAAGTTCAGTTATATTCCCTGGAACCAGATTCTAAGGCAGATTTTAGTTCATAAGATAGTTATTCCAATATGACTTAATGACCTCCCATATGAAAAGAAAGGTAAAGATACTAGGCCTCAACTTCCATTTGGAGAGATAGGATCACCCTGAATTGAGCATAGATGACTACAAATTTGCATTTTGTGTCCATCTGTAAGTTGATACAAGGATCTGGGAAGATTATATAGCTTTGAACCATCTATCTTTTTATAGATCAAGAATTTCCTAAGATAGATAGGTAAAAGCTAAGAAAAATATGCCATATGTTATATTGGGATCTTGATGGTTACTTACATTCATCACACAAATATTGCTGAGAGAATTTGAGATGTTGAACAATAGGCTAATGATATAAAATAGATTTTGTTTTCAAGTATAGTTTCCACTTTATTGGCTTTTGATTTTAAATTAAAGATAAAATCCCCCTTAAATTAAATGTGCATATTTTATGAAATAATGTTTATTTTTGTTGTATTTCACTAACTAATTGCTCTAAATTATTAATATCCATGTTTTAAAATATGTAACTTAAGTCTTTTTCAAGGATAGTCACATCATCTTTCTTAGGGCAGTCTAAATATAAAAGCTCAGATTGTTTATATTTAATGTTCAGCTGAAAAATATGATATAAATATGCTTCTGAAATACATCCTACATTTGTGCATTTGTGTAGTTTTGTAATACATTACACACACACATACACACACTCCTTGCTGTATGACATTCTGAGTATTCCTTTTGTTATTCATTTGATGCTTATTAGAAAAATGCTAGAGTAAACCAGGTGCTCAATAGACCTATTTATATAAATCTTGTAGTCATAGCAACTAAGTGCTTCGCATTTAGAAAATGAAGCAAATTTGGAAGAAAAAAAGAGAAGCAGCTCAAGGAATCCTTAGTTGTGTTGGGAGCTATTTGCTGTAAGAGGAAAGGAGAAAAGAGGGGAATAATTCTTCAGTAATGCATGAGTCTCTAGGAACTATTCCTAGGTCTAAAATATTAAAGAATCAACCAGATAGCACAGGATGGCTTTATAAGATTCATAATATTTTATAATATATGCAGTCTCCTCAATTTGTTTAATAAGGTTTACACAAAATAATAATGTAAGAATTAAAAATAAACTGTTATTATTTTACAGAGAAGAAAAAAATTATCAGAGTTTTCTAATTTTTCTATTTACTCTTTTTAATCTGTTTTAAATTGAAATCGAATACAATCATTTTCTTCCTTCTGTATTCTTCCTCCAGACTGACTATTTATCTCTGAGAAGTATTATATATATGATTTGTTTCCATTTTGTTGTTTGTGTATATATATGATTTCATGGCTGACCACTGCATTGGACAACCAAGAGGGGGGATACAATTCCTCTCTTAGCATAATAAATTCAATTCCATATTAAGATACATAGTAGGACCTCTTACTTTTATTAAATGGCATTTCTTTTATCTTTCTCCATTTTGTTGAAAATAGATTTTTTTTTCTCACAAAGTACATCTGGATTATGGTACACTCCCTCCACTCTGCCCAGTTCTACCCCACCTCCCCTCTCTTCCAGATTCACCATCTTTCTGTCTCTCATAAGGAAACAAACAGGCTTCTAAGGCATAATAATAAAATATAACAAAATAAAATATCATAAGATAAAACAAAATCTAACACATCAACATAGAACAAATCAAACAGAAAGAAAATAGTCAAAAAGAAGTCACAAGAAAGAGAGACACACTCATTCAGACACTCAGAAATGTCATAAAAACACTGAACCGGAAGTAGTAATATATACCAAAAGGACATGTAGGGTAAAAAAAGATAAGATATAATATATATATATATATATATATATATATATATATATAATAAAAATAAAAATAAAAATAATACAATAAGAAATAGGTAAAGCCCTGACATGACATTATGAGATAAAGATCCTCCAAAAATGACATTGAGTTTATTGTCTGTTAGATATCTATTGTTAGTCATGTAGTCTATCTTTAAGAGTAGTTTGTTTCCCAGTGAGAATCACATGGTGGAAATTAAATTTTTATTTGCAAGTGGTTATTAGTTGAAGATTGCTTCAGGGCTAAGAATGGGAGCATGTGTCCCACTTCTTTCAGCTCCAGAATCACAACTGGTATAGGCCCTGTACATGGTGCCTCATTTTATATTAGCTCATATGTGCATCAATCTTGTTGATTTAAGGAGCCTTATTTGTTAGGACTCTGGCTCCCACTTTATTTGGAAATTTCATTTCAATCACTTTCATATGTGTGTAGAGGACTGTTTAAATCATTTGATCTAGCAACATGGCTTCTCTGACAAAGGATCACATTGAAAGATCTGCTTGATAGCTAGGAAGGGATAACATCCAAGAGTATACATGAAGGGATCACATTCAGAGATCTTTATGAAGAATAACATTCAGAGTCTTGTGTCCTCTGTATGGAATATATAAAGAATGTAGTACACATCTTTAACCCAAGTATGCAGAAAGCAGTGTAGTGAATGCCTTTAATCTCAGCACTTGGGACACAGGAAGCAGAGCTCAGAAGGAGTCAGTGTCAGATAGGAAGTGATATCTGAGATGACTCTGATTAAAGGGCAGGCAAATTGATGAATTAGAGGAAGAGTTAGAAGAGTTAGAGTGAGGATACACCCAACTCCCATTATATGATAACAGTCTCTCAGCTCAGAGAGTCTGAAGCAGGCAGGCAGAGGATAAGAGACAAAAGCAGTACAAAACAGCCTGGGTCAATCTGAGGAGACAGAAGATGAGACATAGAGGCAGAGACACAAGAGCATTCTGAGCAGTCTGAGGCAGAGACACAGAGGCAGTTTGGCAGAAGTCAGTATCAGACCCACAGGAAGAGTGGGTCAGTTTGAAGCGAAGCAGAGCAGTTTAGTCAGAGAAGTTGCATGAGTCATCCAGAGTCTGCCAGAGTCAAAAGAGTTTAGTCAGAAGCAGTCAGCAGGCTCAGAAGGTTAGTTTGAACCAGTCAGCTTGGGAAATAGTTTGAATTTAGAAGGAGCTACTTAGAGTGGATCAGTCAGCAGTAAGTCTCAGAGGCTTAAACATCCTAGATTGCGTGGAAACTGAGGCTGAAGCCTTCAAAGTCTGAGCTAGCATTTTGAAGATTAGATTACATGGAGGCTGAAATGCTCCAGGGCTCCAGGACTAGGACCAGGGATTGAATTAGCCAAAGAATAAAAATCCTTGTTTAACCTCAATCAATGATTACATATATGTATATATTTTAGGACGTGTTTACTGTGTTAACTTTCTGTTTTGCCCCTAACACAGCTCTTAATTGTATCTGTCTTTCAAGATATTTTCACCCTCATCCCATTCCTCCCACCCCTTCTCCACTTGATCCTTATATTCAAGACTCACTCATCCAACAATAACTTTTATATTTCTCTTTCTAGGGAGATCTGTTTAGTGTAGCCATTTACTCTATACCTAACATAAGTTCCATAAATTGCAGTATGGTTCTCATTGATGTAACAGCTAATATATTCACTTACAAATGAATATATGCCATATTTGCCACTCTGTGTCTTGGTTACCTCATTTTATGATGATTTTTTTCAAGTTATGTCTATTTTCCTGAGAATTCATTGACTTTCATTTTTTAATTGCTCAGTGATATTCCATTGTATAAATGTACCATATTTTCTTTATTCAATTATTGTTGTGGTACATATAAGTTGTTTCCAGTTTCTGGCTATTGTGAATAGAGCTGCAAGGAATGTGATTGAGCAAAAGTGTACATAGTAGGTTGGTGCATCCTTTGAGTATATGTCCAAAAATGGTATAGCTGGATCTTGAGATAGATTGATTCCCATCTTCATGAGGAAGATGATTTCCACTGATATCCACAGTGGCTGTACAAGTTTGTACTTTCATCATTCATCATGGATGAGTCATCTCCTTATCTCACATTCTTAAAAGAATGAGAAGCCACTTTTTTATTGGTATCATTCTGACATTCTGACAGGGGTAAAATAAAATTTCCAAGTAGTTTTGATTTGTAATTCTCTGGTGGCTTAAGTGTGGCAAACATTTATTTAAGTGTTCATCAGCCATTTGAATTTCTTCTATTGAAAATTCTCTGTTTAGACCGGTTTCCCAATCTTTAATTGGGTCATTTATTTTATTTATATTAAGTTATATGCATTTGTAACATATTAAGGATATGAGCCCTCTATTGGATGTGTAGCTGGTAAAAATGTTTTCCCATTCTGTAGACTGTCACTACTCTAATTGATAATGTCCTTTGCTGTTCAGAAGATTTTCAGTTTCATGAGGCCTCATTTATTAATTGTTGACATTAGTGCCTGTGCTAACAGTGTTCTATAAAAAATATTTTCCTGTGCCAATAATTTCAAGGTCATTCCAACTTCCTTTTATATTATATTCAGTGTATCTGGTTTTGTTGAGATCTTTTATCCATTTGAATTAACTTTTGTGCAGGTGATAAGTTTGGACTTGGTTGCATTCTTCTACAAACAGCCATCCAGTTTGACAAACACCATTTGTTAAAGATGCTCTCTTTTTTCCAATGTGCATTTCTGGCTTTTTATCAGAAATTATGTGTCCATACATGTGTCCATTTATGTTTGATTCTTCAGTTCAATTCCATTAATTTATGAGCCAGTTTGTTTTATTTTATCTAAAACTGCGTTAGTTTTATTATTATATCTCTGTAATGGAACTTGAAATTGGGGGTGTTGATACTCCCAACAGTTTTTTTTTTTTTTTTTTTTAGTATTAAGGGTAGTTTTGGCTATCAGGGATTTTGTCATGTTTCCATATGAATCTGAAATGTGTTCTTTAAAGATGTGTGAAGAACTGAAGATTTGATGGTACTTTGTGGGGATTGCCTTGAATATGTAGATTGCGTTTGGTAAAGTGGACATTTATATTTATTAATCTTTCTGATCCATGAGCTAGGGAGATCATTCCACCTTCTAACATTTTCTTTGATTTTTTTATTCAAAGTCTTAAAACTTTCATCATAGAAGTCCTTCACTTGCTTTGTTAGAGTTACCTCAAAAATTAATATTATTTGAGCATATTGTGAATTACATTTATTGATTTGCATATGCTGAACCATCACTGAATCTCTGAGAATAAGCCTACTTGATGATATTAGATGATCTTTTAATGTGTTCTTGGATTGAGTTTGTAAATATTTTATTGAGGTTTTTTGCAGCTATGTTTATAAAAGAAATTAGTCTGCAATTCTCCTTTTTTGTTGAGTCTTTATGTGGTATTGATGATAATTGTGGCCTCAAAAAAATGAATAGAACAGTATTTCTTCTGTTTCTGTTTCATGGAATAATTTGATAAATATTTGAATTAACTCATCTTTTAAAGTCTGGTGGAATTCTCCATAAAACCATGTGGCCCTAGACTCATTTTGGGTAGTAGATTTTTTATGACTGCTTCTACTTAACTAGGGTCATTTGTCTATTCAAAGTGTTTATCTGATCTTGATTTAACTTTGGAAAATTTTATGGATTTAGGAAATTTTCCATTTCCTTTAGATTTTTCCAATTTGGCGAAATACAGATTTTAAAGTATTTCCTTATGATTTTCTGGATTTCTGGTTGTTATGTCCCCTGTTTCACCTCTAATTTTGTTAATTTGGATATTCTCTCTTTGCCTGTTAGTTAATTTTGGTAAGTGCTTTTCAGTCTTAGTGAATTTCTCAAAGAACTAGTTCTTCATTTTATTGGTCCTTTGTAGGTTTTGGTTTTTGTTTGTCTATATTGCTTTGTTTCTATTTTATTGATTTCTGCTCCAACTTTGACACTTTTACCATGTACTCCTTTTGGTTGTGATTTCTTCTTTTTGTTCTAGTGTTTTCATATTTTCTGTTAAGTTACTAGTATGAAATCTCATCCTCCTTTTTTATGTACTTTTATGTACTCTATGAACTTGCTCTAGAAAACTGTCTTCATTGTTTTGAATACATTTGAGTAAGGGGTTTTCTCATTTTCATTCAATTCTAGAAAGTCTTTAGTTTATTTCTTAATTTTGCCTTGACCCATTTTTCATTAAGTAGTGAGTTTTTCAGTTTCCATGAGTTTGTAAACTTTCTGTTGTTTCTATTGCTTTTAAAATCCAGCTTTAACTTGTCATTGACAGATAGGATTAAGGCTTGTTATGTGTACATGTGTGTGGTCAATTTTGGAGAAAGTTCCATAGCATAATGTGAAGAAAGTATATTATTTTTACATATTGGTGAAATGTTCTGTAAATTTCTATTAGGTTTATTTATTTTATAACATCTGTTGGTTCAGCACTTTCCTGTTTAATTTTTGTTTGGATGATGTATGTATGGTTGAGTCTGTTTTACACTATCAGTGTATGATGGTCAATATGTGATTTAACCTGTAGTAGTGTTTCTTTTACAAACTTTGTGTGCCTTTGAGTAGCAGGTATAAATGTTAAGAATTGTAATGTCTTTTGTGAATTTTTTCTTTGATGGGTATGTAGTGTCCTTCCTCATGGCTTCTGATTAGTGTTGGTTTGACAAACATTACAAAGATTGGACCAGCTGAGTGGTAATGGCACATGCCTTTAATCCCAGCACTTGGGAGGCAGAGACAGGCAGATCTCTGTGTGTTCAAGGCCAGCCTGGACCACAGAGTAAGTTCCAGGACAACCAGAGTTAAAACAGAGAAACCTTGTATCAAAAAAACTAACCAACTAACAAACAACAACAATAACAATAACCAGAACAATGATTGGACCAGTTTGCTTCTTAGGTCCACTTGTTTAGAATGTCTTTTCCATCATTTTACTCTAGGTGATGTTTATCCTTGATGTTAAGCTCTGTTTTTCAGATATAGCAGAAATGTGGATACTGTTTTCACACCCATTTTGTTAGTCTGTGTTTTCATATTGGGGAATTAAGACTATAAATGATTAGAGATATCAATGATCAGTGTTTCTTGATTCTTGTTATTTTAGTGTGTGAGTGTGAGTGTGTGTGTGTGTGTGTGTGTGTGTGTGTGTGTGTGTGTATTTCCCTTCTTTTGATTTACTAGTCTGGGATTATTTATTTCTTGCATTTCTTGAGTGCGATTAATATCTTTAGGTTGCAGTTTCCCTCTCATTGCCTTCTGTAGTCTAAATGTGTATAGACAGATATTGCTTAAATTTGGTTTTGTCATGGAATATCTTAATTTCTTCATCTATTCTGAGTGAAAATTTTGCTGGGTATAGTAGTCTTTGGTCCCATCTATGGTCTCTTATAGTTTGTAAACATCTGCCCAGGCCAGTCTGGATTTTAGAGTACCACTTGAGAAGTCTGGTGTTATTCTAATAGGTCTTTCTTTATATTCTACTTAGTCATGAGGACCAGGATTCTAGAGGAATTTCAGGATTAAAAATGACATGCATCAAGAGAACTTTCCATTTTATTGCCCAATTCAAATTGTGCAATCTTGGCTACTCTGAATGGAGTTTTAAATATATATATAATATATATATTTAATATATATATAATATATATATATATATATATATATATATATAAACAAATATATATATTTGTTTGGTGGTGTATTTCTCATGAGAAAACTGGTTCCAGCAGGACATTCTATTTAAAAACTAGTTCTCATGAAATGGGGAAATGGCTTTCTTATTATAATGCAATGTACTCTTTAATAGAAGTATAGTATTCAAGGTAATTACTTTTCTTTGTTTTTTTGTGCATGCTTCTTTGTAGAAATGCAAGCAGATGTGCATGTATGTGCCCATATTTGCACCAGTGTGTAGGTCACGTTGAGTCAGAAGCATCAGGCATTGTTTTCAGAAACAGAGTCTCTCATTACTTGGAGTAGACCTAACTGAATAGTCTGTGGTGTCTGACCTAAACTCCAGGTATCTGTTGGATTCCTCTGCTCCAGCTCAGGGATCAAAAAATATACCACCATTCCTGCCTGTTTTATAGGGTTCTCAGAATTTAACTCAGTTTTTCATGCATAAGGATTAAGGACCTTATTGATTATTTCCCAGGCCTTGAGTAGATTTTATTTTCAAGGTAATAATGCAGATGAACCAAACATTTATGGGTTCCTTAAACTGATGTAAGAATTTTAACAAAGACTTCTATTGTATGATAATGTATTTGTTCTTCATCAAAAAATATCAAATTACAGTTTAGACAGCCTGAGAATTTCAAGATTAAATCCAAGTTTCCACAATACTATGACATTCTTGTTTCACCATAAAAAAATTATTTTATATTGCAAGTGATGTTTACAGAGGATACCATGAAGAGCTGACATTAGTCCAAAAATGTTGCATGATCACTGAATGCTCAATTTTCTATATAGTTACCTAGTGTATGCCAAATCTAAACAAACAAAGCTAACTTATTTTACAGTCATAAATTATTTACTTGCTGTTTAACAGTTCTGCCCTTAGCTGTGTTAGTAGTAATATTCTCTGAATCTCAGATGCTTCATCTATAAAATATCAATAATGATTTATTTATCAAGTTATTGTGAATATTAGACAAAATGGCATATAAAACACTTATATTAAATAAAATGACTGCTAAAACACGCTATACCTTCAATATATATAAATCATGACAACCTGTAATAGCCTATGGGAAATTATATTTGTCTATAAATGATTTTGGCAAATCAACTTGAAACATACAGCCTGTTTAGATAACTTCTATATCTTGGAATGGTTTCTATAGTTAATATAGAAATTTAATACTACTCAAAAGATGAGAGGATGGAGAGATGTCACAGTGGTTAAGCACATGTATTGCTCTTCCAAATGATTTGAGTTCAATTTCCAGCACCTATATCAGGCAGTTTACACCAACCATCTGTAATTCTAGCTCCTGAGGTATCTGACAACTCTGTTCTCTGTGGGTACCTGCACTCATACACATATACACATGCACAGAAACACATAAATGTAATTAAAGATAATAATGCATTTTAGAAAGAGATTATGAAAAGGATAACAGATTTTCAGATATTTATATTATCTCTAAATTTGTTCATCTGTTATGAGTCACAATGCATTGGGGTGTTTACATACATCTCAAATTCCACCCTCCCATAAAAAAGCAGGGTGACTTAATTTATGTAATTTACACATTATGGTTTGATAATAAGGTGTAGAGCAAAATCATATGTACCTATTTTGATTCTAAAATTTGTAGAGTTTTTTAAAATGAGAAAGTGAACTGGAGTCATAACACAAGCAGGTATTAGAATTTTAAGTAAGAGAATAATATTGAAAGCAAGTGCGACTAAAATTTCTGTTGACAGACTTTTAAATGGCCATAAATTATAGCCTGACAAGAGGTTCATACTTATATGCATGCTAAGATAAAAGCATCAAGTGGGCAGAAATCTCAAAAGAAAATGCAAATCTTTTACTTCTGGCTACATTGGTGAAAAATAAGTATATAATAGAAATATGAATGAGGTTAGCATTGCAACTCACTTTCTGTTTCCCTTTTAGCTTTTGTAATACTCCCTTCTCTATGCTAACTGCATAATATGCTATAACTAAACAAGCTATTAATAATGCATTTAATATAATTATCATTGTGCTAAACACACATACTTTAAAATTACTTCTACATACAGTTTTTGACAATACACAATTCAAACAGGCTACTTAATAATAAGTTATTACAAATCATAAAGTAAATCAATTCTTAACATATCATTTTAAATACATTTTAAATACTAGAAAAAAACCAAAACCAAAAGACTTTGATGGTCCTTTAGTTTCTTTCCTTGCTCACTCTATGAACATAAATATATTTTATCTCATACTGATGTAATTGTTTCAATTAATATAAACATATATGAATTGCAAAAACTGAAGGAAGTCCACAGATTCTGCATTAGAAATAATTAGGATATATATTTGATGTAAATACTAATAAGTAGAATAGAAAGACATGAAAGAAATATGTCTAAATCCTTTTAATTTTTGAGAATTTCATACAGGAACATGTATTTTGATCATTTCTACTCCTCCCTCTACATTTGCCAACACCCTCCCATATCACCTTTACCTTCCACATCTCCTCTATTGTCCCTCAAATTCATTATTTTTTTTCTTTAAGTATTATTGATATGTGTGTGCATATGTGTGTGTGTGTGTGTGTGTTTACATTTTATATCCAAGTTTGAAGTGCAAATAGAAAACTTCTCAGGCATCTTTGCACACATAAGGAAAAATCAGTTTCAGATGAAGCAAGTGTGAAGGAGGACAAGACAATAGGTCATATTTATTGTTTTAATTTAATACACTGATTTTATGTGCTTCATTTCTAAGGAACACAAATTTGATATGTATTAGGATATATTTAATATGTATACCCCAATATTTTCTTTCTCATTAATGTTAAAGTTTACTGCAAGCTTTGGAATTTTGTGTTTTGAGTTTTAGCATTCATAAATAAAGATTGGTAATTATGTCAAAACTAGGAATCAGATTATATATTTATCTCAAAAAGTCTAACACACATGCATCTCTTTGGTTGGCTTGATTTCCCATTTCAGAAATTGTTACTTTTGTAAACATTAGTCAGTTAAACAAAATACTAATATAAGACTTTCAAAACTCAGTTGTATGATTCTTTTTCATTTTTCAGTATTGTATCTTGTTATCTGAATTAGCAAATAATAAAACTCTCCTGTATATGAACTCATGAGAATAACTAATTAAATCAATGACTGCATCAATGCCTACATCTGGTGCCCAATGTGATACTCAGGCAAGCAATACAAACCTGTTCACTTATGAGCATTCCTGGGAAATATAACATATGTCCCTCTGTCTATTTTTAAAAAGTGACAAATGTTAGCTACAAAGTCCAATTATTGATATGTGTGGGATTCCTAAAGATCTAATTGTATATTAAAGGAGATGCTTAATAAACAGAAAGAGGGAATAAAAATAAGGACTCCCAGAGATAGATTGCATAAAGGTTTTTGAATGCCAATGAGGCAGGAACAAACAGCTTCCAAAAGACACTGGACTGTAGAAAAAAAATCACTTAATTAAACCCAGGTTGTATCTTATAAGAATGTTTTAACATCATAATGGAAATCAGGGAATGTATTGCATTGAAAAAGAGGTTTTGCTTATATTTCCACAGGAGATGAAAAGCTGTGGGTTCCATCAAATTGGTAAAGATTCAATCTGAGTAAGTGAAGCTTCCTAAATACCAACTGCAGACACAAAAAGTGCAACTCAAAGAAGGAAGAGGCATAGAAATATATTGCAGATGGCACAAAAAGCTGATCCCCCCTGTATGGGACAGCTCAACAAACTGGCTGAAGAAGGAAAACCTTGATGCTGAAATGAAAACTTGCTGAAGATCATTGCATGGATAACTGCTGTTATGGCTGAAATAGATCAAATATGCTTCATTTAACCTTGTTCCTATTCTAAACAGTTAAAATGTGTTAGAGCTAGTTTTGTAGTACAATTTATATCTTAAACAGAATTGGGGAATATGTAGAGAAATATTTATTCTTTTAATCCAGCAACATGGCTAATTCTGGGAAAGGATCATATTCAAGGCCTGTGTGATCTCTGCTAGAATGCAGCACTCACCTTTTAGTAACCCAACTCAGAACTCAATGGTGGCCTACACATTTAATCCCTATTCTCAGGATATAAACGGAAGCAGTCAATTCAGAAGTTGGTCATAGTTCTCAGTTCAAGCTTCAGAGTCAGTTCAGAGTTAAGAGAGAAGCAGTAGAGATTGAGAGAATGGAAGGAGATTGAGTCGGAGTGTGCTAGTCAACTAAGAAGCAGAAAGTCAGAGGCAGAATTAAGTATGGAGTGAGTACATACCTTTAATCCCAAGTCTGAAAGTAAACCAGAGCGAAGATTTGGTAGAGTGACAACTGAGATGAATCAGAGTGAAGAGCAAGCAAAGTGATGAATCAGAGGAAGAGTTAGCAGAGTGAATTAGAGTGAGGACATGCCCAACTCATAGAAAAGCAAGCTCACAGAATCAGTCAGATAAGACACAGAAGCAGTTCAGTATAAGGGGTCAGTGTCAGATAGAAGAGTGACTTTAGGAGAAAGAGTCAGCTAACAGTGAGAGTCAGTTTTGAAGTCTAGCAGAGAAGTTCAGTGAGTCAAAAGAGTTCAGTGAGAAACGTTAGCTAGCTTGGAAAGTCAGTGTGAACCAGTCAGCTTGGAGAAGAGTTTGAGCCAGAACAGTGAGTTGAATCTACCAACCACAAGGGGCAGTGGAGTTCAGTACAGCTCTGAGTTCAGAAGGAGCTAGTCAGAGTGAGTCCATCAACAGTTAAGTCATGGAGGCCAAAATGCTCCAGGATTTTGACTAGGATTGAATCAGAAAGGAATAAAGTGTATTATGTATGAATCCATAGGAATAATTAATTAAATCAATGACTACATCAACTTGTGCAGTTATCATTAAAAGGACTATTAAAAAACAAGGGGTGATAATGTACACCTTTAATTCCAGCACTAGGGTGGGGAGGTTGAGTCGACAGGCAAGAGAATTTTTGAAAGTTCAAGGCTAGATTGCAATACATATTAAATTCGAGGCCAGTCAGGATATATAGCAATGTCTTATATCAAAACACAAACCAAAACCAGAATCATTTACAAAAGTTATTGATTTGGATTCTTAGACAATGGAAAGCAAGATCTTTTATGACATTTATTTAGTTAACTATGTCCTCTTTTTAAAATTGCCCAGAAAGTATAATTAATAATGAATGAACAATACATATATATATATTAGTTACTGCTCCCTCTCTTCAGCAATTTTTATGTATAAAATTCATTTAAACAAGCAGGTGCTTATTGATTTCACGTAGCTTTCCTCTACAAAAATATCTTTATTGAACATGCACCAAGCAACCTCTTTCGTTACTTACATATATTTGTGTATTTCTATTATGTTTACTTCTAACTCTTCATTACATAACTAAATTAAAAATATTTATTTTTTTAACTTTTATCTCTTTAATGAAACTAAAAATATCAATGTGAAATCAAGGCATATAATAAAATATATGATTCATGAATGTCTGTTTTGTTTGATGTTCTGTAGAACTTTTTTCAAATACACAAACATGCTTAACATAAAATATAAATATATATTATACCTGCGTAGTTATTTTCTCCTTGAGTAAACTTAGAAATTTTATTTCAACCTCACCCTGCCAAGAATGTCTTTCAGCATTTAGTTTACATTTTTAACATTGTCCTCTTATATAGAAAGATTAATTTAAAAAGCTATTTATATTAAAGTTAGGATGACTGAAGCTTTCTGGGTTAGAAAAACCTTCTCAAGGAATACTTTAGCAGAAAAGTTTAGGTCTTAGATATATGTCAACACAGATAATATAAAATTCCCTTGAGTTCTTTTAAGTAGAGTCACTCTTCAAGAAAAATATTTTGATAAGCAGTGACATCTTCTAGAAGAGAGGCATAAAGCTGCTTGCATTTGAGGTAGTAAATCAGTAAGGATGACTAATGACTATTTAAGTGACACTGAGAAAAATATCTGTCACAATATCTACATTTTTCAACCTTTTGTGCCCCTCATTTTATCCCAATCTAAGAAAACAAATGATTATTCACCAAGTATTTGCATTTATTTTTCTTTTTGTAACACTGGGAATTAAAATTACAGATCCATTGGTTAATACCTATGAATATATGGGTTTTACTTCATTATATGTTAACATATAAATATACATACATACTTAGAGTTCAGTTAGACACACACAGCCATCTCTCAGTATCTGTATAGGATTGATTGCAGGCCCCAAAGTTGTAGGCCTAAGTCTGTGGATGGTAAAGTTCTTTACTAAAAATTGGGTAGCATTTATGCGTAAACTCCACATACCCTCCTGTATATTAAAATCATCTGTAGATTACTTGTACAATGCAAGTTCTATATAAAGAATTATTGTACTTTATTGATTAAGAAATAATGACAAGGAAAATAAGGAAGTTGAATACAGATACAGTTATTTCTTTTTAAGCACCCAAGTATAAAGAAAATTAAACACACACACGTTCATTATTTATTATATGCACATATATACACGTATATGCATGCTTATATTCGTATGTAAAGTATGTGTTTATGTGGACCTTGATAAAATACAAAGGGCAATTCCACAAATATAAAGCACTAAATGTCATTATTAGACAAACAAATTATGGATAAAGTTTTAAATATATTTTAAAATAGTTTTTGAGAAAATGATATAGCTCATTCTATAGCTAATTGGTTTTGGTATTAACTGAATTGGGATTGAATAAGTTTATTAAATGTGCTGTTCTTGTTAAAGTAAAAAACTTTAACACATTCTCTTAAATTATAAGGTAGTGTTTTAGTTGCTATTCTATTGCTGTGATGTAACATAATGGTCAAGGAAACTTATAAAAGAAAGCATTTAATTGGAAGCTTACTTATGGAAAAAGAAATTTAAAAGAAAAAGAGAAAAGAACATGACTGCTCCTAGGTATGGTGGAGGAGAAAGTTTATTGTAGATGAAAAGGTGAACATAATTAAAGGCAGAGACATCTGGGAGAGTCCAGGGTGGACATGATCAGACTGAGCCAAGCCATGTGAGGATAGCATGGAGGGGAGAGAGGAGAAAGAGAGGAACTTGGAGATTAAGAGGTCATGAGGTCCAAAAGCGAGACAGTAACCAAAATGGAGCTTTTGGCATACTTAACACTATAGAATACAAAATAAATAAGACATATTTATGGAATGTTAAATGGTAATAAGTAGCAGGGAAAAAGATCACAGAGGAACAAGGGTTACAATGACCATCTTTTAGTTTCAATATGTATTCAAACTACTGTAGGTTATAAATTGCTATGATTTTACTGTAAATTTCAATCTGTCTGACCACATAAAAACATAATGGTTTAATTATGGAAAAAAGACTTGTAATATTTTTCTTCAATTATTCTCTATCATGTAAATTTAAAAGTACTATCTCTTTGTATTGTATCATATTATAATGTGATTTAAATGATAATTGGCATGGTAATTGATAATTGATGATAATTGTCATGAGTTTCATATACAGCTATAAAATGGATTTGGGCTTGGCATTAAGATAGAATTTCCAACAATTTCTGAAATAGCCTAGAGAAACTTGACATTTCATTCTGCATGCTTATTTAAACTGGTATTCTTACAATTGACAATAATCAGTTCAAAATGTTGATATATGTGAAAAATTATGACAGTGTCCCACATTCTACAATATCAACTATTCAGTCAGTATTTAATATAAGAAGTAAAAACATTCCATTTCAGCAGTATATACATTTTCTCTCATATTTAATAAATAGCAAACTATTTGTATACCAAAGAGCTTTTTAAGTGAATTTAATATTTATGGTCAGTTACATTTGAATATTTGAATTTTACAGACCTGTACACATGGGGTCTCATGAAATTTTCTCTGACAAGAGCTCTTAAGTGAAAAAAGCTTAATAAATCTTGTTCTATGAATTATTTCATATAGATTATTTTATACCAAGACTAGAATAACCACTACACAGTATTTTATTTCTTGAAATTATATGAAAAAAATGGTAAGGGTCTTCAGGGTTAGTCATCAGCATTGTAAATTTTATTCAATACTTCCAAAAGAGCAAAACTAATAATCTCAAATTCCTATATAGTGTGTGTCTTGTAATAGAGATAAATGCACATGGTTTTAAAATGTAATCTCTTAAATTTATAAATGTCACATACACTTCTTAACATAACATAATATAGCAGGGCATCAAGAAAAGTGTTAAATTAAATCAATTCAAAGCATGGTTTTAAATGGTCACATGTCCTGTACTGGTAATTACCAATATAAATGAAGAGCTATTTTCTATTAGAAATAAATTAGATTGTAATCTGCTAGTGGCATAATTTAAGAAAAGTATGTTATTACCCCTAGTAAGTAGTCACTTCAATAGTGAGACAACATATCACCTAGCTGCAATGAGATGGATTTTTCTCAAAACTTATAATTTAATTTACAGAGAATATTTTATAGATCTCACGAATAATGAGACCATATTTAGTATATTACAGACTAATTAAAAATGAGTCATGTTTCAATTATTTCTTTGTTATATTTTTATCAGTGGTGTAGCTAGCAAAAACTTAAATTATAATATTCTATAATGGTTCAAAGAGCAGTAGAATTTTCTTTCTCTTTCTACTCCCTCTCCTACATCCAGAGGACCATAGATGTAAGAAGGTTTGCAGGCAGGTATTAATTAATTAGTTGTATCATTATATATGAATTCAAAATGCATGGTAGTGGGAATATTTAGGAATGTTTTCATACCTGTTCAAAGAAGACCTGGGGAAAAGCTGGAAGAGAGAATATGAGAAATATTTATTTTTCAATTTAATACTAAATGTTAATGAAATATCTTAACTATAAAAAAGATAGTAGCTTACAAAGTTTTTAGGAATATAGTTTGGTAAGTTGACTTTATGTTGAGGAAAACCTGTCTACTAAGAGAAGTATATATATATATATATATATATATATATATATATATATATAGAGAGAGAGAGAGAGAGAGAGAAGGAGGGAGGGAGGGAGGGAGGGAGAGAAAGAGAAAGACAAAGTGGGGGAATTATTGGAAAAGTTAAAGTTCTTTATATGGACAAGGTACATGCAAATGCATGAATATGGAAAATGGAATGCCTTTTAAGTTTATGGAAACAAGAAAATTATCAAGAATTGCAAAAAACTTGCCTACAGAGCTGACTCAACATTTGCTGCTCTTGCAAAGAACTGAAATTCAGTTTCTAGCACAAATGTCAGATGTCTAACAACTCCTTATAACTATAGCTCTAGGGGATTTGATATTCTCTTCTCTCCTTCACAGGCATTGCATTCATGTGTGCACACCCACACAGACATACACATGCAAATAAATAAATGTATTTTTGAAAAATCATAGAAAATTATTGTTTACTACTAGCACTTAATAGTGAGCATTAAAAAGTGTCCAGACAAAAATATAAAGAACTACTGTCATTGATGATAGTAGGTGAAACAATATCAGTGCCCATCCCCCCATGGGTCTATCATCTCAATTTTTATGTTGAATTTATTTATCTCTAAAATCATAGATATTTATGTGTGATTTCTAATTTCTAACCAAATCAAATATGAAATGTCCTATATTTGCTGCTTAGAGATCAGCATCAGAGATGTTAGGAAACCAACGAAAGGGACAATATTAAGTGAAGTCTGCCTGATGAACTAACCCAATGAACATCACAAGAGTACAATATTTTGAATAAAGGAATTGTACTTCTATTCTATAATTGTATGACTCAATGGGCCATTTCCCAAAGGTGGAAGATAGATATAAAATTTATCAGGCACTCTTATATTCATAGCCTTATTTTTATGCCCTGAAAAATAATCTATATGATTGAATAATAATCAAGTTTTTAAGAAACAAGATGGATGGGAACGGGGGCATAAATGCACAGAAGTAATAAAAAGTGGCTATCTGAATGAGAGTATCAACAGTGTTTCTATCTGATTTATTCCCTGAATAAGAACTAACTTCAGTCTTCTGTTGTATATTTCTAATATAGTGGTTTTACTTCTCTTGATATTTAACACAGACTATTCTATATTCTTATTCACTACATGTGGTTATTCTAGGGGTTGTTCAAACTTGTATGCTATAAAAGAGTATCCAAGTAGGTATATAATATAAGAGTACACTTTTTAATGTTCAATTACTATTGGTCATAGGCACATTAAGCACAATAATTAGTGTTAATTTACCTTCAAATTTTGGACACATTATGATTTGAATGTGAAATATCCCCAACAGGTTCATG
Organism: Cricetomys ansorgei; assembly: GCA_026225945.1. Classification (NCBI taxonomy): domain Eukaryota; kingdom Metazoa; phylum Chordata; class Mammalia; order Rodentia; family Nesomyidae; genus Cricetomys; species Cricetomys ansorgei. Next base: position 1,750,463 of record JAMJFZ010002863.1, on the reverse strand, counting down.
TGTTTGAATGTATGGTCTCCAGATTGTGGTACAGTTTGAGAGATTTTATAACTTTTGTCATAAGAAGCATGGCTGGTAGATATGGATCAACTGGGATTTGTAGGTTATAGCTCAGCCTCAGTTCAGCCCTGCCCTGTCAGTGTTCTGATCTGTCACAGCTGTGAGAATGACACCACTGCAAGCTTTTAGCACCATATACTGATCCATTTCCACCACTGTACCTTCCCATCTGTGATTGACTGTACTCTCTGAGTATTGACCCAATATAAATCCTTCTGGTCTTATATTGCTTTCATCCAGTAATTTGTAGCTGTGATGGGGAAAGCAACTGATGTAATACTTTCTGATTTGTTAAAGATGTGTTTTAAAATATATTTGTAAATTGATCAATAGGGGAATCTGTTAAAATCTCAATGAGGAATTGATGAGCAACAACAATGAAAGGAAGTAATAGATAACAATAATAGGAAGTGCCTACATTTAGAGAATTGATACACAATTATGTTTGTTTTGATTTTGAGTTCTTCTTTGAGAAAACTCAATTATGCTTATGGGCTGAACCTTATACATTAAGTCTCTTTTTACCTTTCTTGTGGACATATTGTGGTATTATACAAATTTAATAATCAGGAGATCCCAATGCTACATTCTGAACAGTGTCTATGAATAGGTCTTCCCAAGGAAACAAACTTCCCTTTCCAGGCAAGTTTCTTGTTCTATAAGGTATATGGTATCCCCTACATAATAATAGGAGATTATAAAGCTATATGTTATATTATCTCATACTTTGAGGCTATAACTGAATCCTAATAGATTAAAATCCGATGAAGAGTATATAGTCACATTCAGTATAATACAGATGGATGTATATATGTGTTAGCTTTTTGATCATTGTAGCAAATTCACATAGAGAAAAACACCTTAAAACAGATTTTTTGAAAATTTTGACTTATAGCTTCAGAGGTTTTAGTCCACTGTTGTGTGGATAATTTTACTTCATTTGTTTTGTTTTTCCTTTCTTTCTTTGTCTCTTTGCAATTTTTAAGACATAGTCTCATGCTGGTGAGACTCACCAGGCTGGCCTGAAACTCACTATGCAGTCTTCTGCTTCAGGTTTTCCTGTGCTTGAATTGCAGATGTGAGCCATGATTCATAGCTTAGGTAGTTGATTTTATTATTACAGGATTGTGTCACAACAGCATGTCATAATGCTAAGCATGTAAGAAGGAGTCAGAGAGAGACCTGGAATTAGAGATAGCTCCTGAAGTTTAAAGAAACTCTAAAAATAGTATCTCCATGCCTAAAGAAATGCACCCATGGGGGATACCTCATATCCAAACAAAATCAGCATATAAATACATAGCTGTACATATAATTATACATATTTTATTTATATTAACATAAATCATTTAAACTCTGTTTTCTTTAAGAAAACTTTGTTTTCTTGCCTCCAGCATAGAAAATCTCTGAATTATATTTTAAATGTAATCTCAAATGTAAACACAGACCATCAAATTGGTCAGACAGTCCCTAGTGAATTTATTTTTGATAGCTGGCATTCCAAAATTTTCTCATTTTTCAAATCTCTGTTGTGACTGATTATACTTTTAGCCCAAAATAGCTACTCAAAATATTCATGCTTTTTTCACACCTAAATTTTACATTGCAGACTGTGTAACCTATTCATTATGGACACTTAATGTTGATTTGGAGCTTTCAGTTTCTGTTAATGTAGGTGTCCATCATTAGTTTAAAAAAACGTATCTTAAATTTTTGGAAACAAAGTTTTTCTGAAAATCAGCAAAGTGATTGTTTATCATCACAAATGAGAGAATTAAATTCAACTATTTTTACATAAAAGAATGATAATAATTTTAATTAAAGCTTGTTCTCAGTATCATGCTATGGCATGATAAATGAACCCCAATTTTCCCTGAATTTATTACATAAAGTTCTCATTTTATATATAATTATATATTTCTAAGATATACACATCTTATATTATGTACACATGAATTACCAATTCAGAACTTTAGGGATATTTAATCTTAGACAGTAGTTCACAAAATATTTTTGATGTGGTGGCATCATCTCCAAGGCTGAACCTAAAGATTATGGCTACTAACTAGGTTGGTTTAGTTAATGCTAATGCTGCTGGACCACAGAACACAGTTTGATAACCATTTTTAAGACATCTTAATTATTAAATCTCATCTTAATATAATTTTAGACATCATAATTATTAACTCTCAATCTAATATAATTTTAAATCACCTTGACATGGGAGACCATAGTAGCATCCTAACTCGTATCAATACTTCATAATTTATCTTCTTTCTGTGTATACTGAACAAAAGCAAGAGAATTTTTATCAAAAACATGTACTAGCTGATTTGTTCCACTGGCATCTTATCAACATGAAAACAAAATTCAAGTTCTTAAAAAATTTACATATCATATTTGCTTTATATGAGATTTAGTTGTCCATACTGCCTTATTTCATATCCTTTTATTTCTAGATTATTTTCCTCCAGGTACATTGTCTGGTTTTATTTTTCTCTATTCTATCTGTCATGTTTCTAAACTAGTATACTTACACTTAATTTTCCTTTGTTTAAGGTGATTATCTTACACCATTCTTTTTGACATAGGTCATTCCTCATTTAGACATTCAATGACCGTCCCATCCAACACCGCACTACTTTTAACTCTTTCATCATATGTTTCTTCATCCAAAATGCAAGATTCTTCATAAGAAAAATCTGTTATTTTCACTGCTGTAACTGGATGTACAAATTGTTACACTAACAATGACTTTTATATGTATTATGTAAGCATGAATTTTCCATCTTTTAGTATCACATTAGAATATCCAGTCAACTAAAGATTACTGAAATCTTATTTGCATGCCCTTAAACATATTTAACTTTTGAGTCAGGTATGAATTCAATAATAGTATAAATTAGCATTGGAGATTCATTGACTATTTTTTCCAATACATGTGTACCAATGCAAGGTACTACAAGAACATGACTAAGGATTAGTATTACTTACATAATATTGTGATTTTTTTCATTTTTTAAGATTTATTTATTTATGTTATGTATATTAGTGCTCTGTCTTGATGCACTCCAGAAGAGGTAATCAGATCCTACTACTTATGCTTGTGAGTCACCATGTGGTTGCTGAGAATTGAACTCAGGTCCAGTGCTCTTAACCAATGAGCCATCCCTTGAGCACCCCTTTTTGAAATTTTCAGTTGTAAAAATAATGAAATCTTAGGACAATTTCTGCCCCAGTGATTCACACAGATATTCATGTAATCATGTATTCCCTGGACACATTTGTCGTGTTCATTTAAGTCAGATATTTTGGTCTTGTGATTCTCTTGTACAATTTAATACATTGGATTAACATGAGCTGACTGTAAATGCTAACTATTCAAAATCAGAATAATGTAGAACAGATGGAAGGGCCAAGTGTACAGAGCATATAACACCTGTGAATTATATCCAGATCAGTTACCAATCAGATTCTGGGCTGTTTTAAATGTGTTGAATTTAATCTTTTGCCAAATGTAAATGTTTCATCCAAAACAACTGTAATTTTGGAATAACATTTTTATGGGTCTAGCTAAGGGTCATTATAGTTCTGTTGATATGCAGATGATAAGAGAAACATTCAAGTTTGTAATTGTAATCACATAATATAAATTCATAAAATATGCTTATTTATAATCTTATTTATAAGATTTCTTGGCTCATGATCAAAATTTGTGTGTTTTTTTTCTGAGATACCATAACAATTATCATTGGCAAAAATTGTGTATTTGCCTTGGACAGGACTCATCTTAAGATCTATCATAAATGTTGCATCTGTAGAAGCTAAAAGTTGAGCTTAGTCTTATATTTGAATATCCTTATTCTTGATTACTCTCATTTTCATGACAAGAAAACTCCATAATACTTAGCTTTGTGTTCTAACCATACACATTATCCATATTTGGTAGTTACAAAAATTTCATGCTCAAGTGAAACTAAGTGTTGCAGCATCACTGTTCTATGGTGCTGTACATATTGATGGCATTTCCTGTATATGACACTATCACATAAATCTAACATCACTTGGAGGAACCTATTTATATTTTCCTCCTCTTCTTAATTATCTTAGTTATTGAATTTTGTTTGCTCATAATTAAAGAAAAAAATAAAGTTATAGAGAGTATATAGATGTAATATGTATCATACTACTGATTGCTGCCATTAGTTTGTCTGTTGTGACAGGCCTGACATTAATGCATGCCTTCCTTATCTCCTCATGAGAAATTCCTTCCTAAGACCACATGCATGTAGCTTCCAGCCATTTGGAACTTTTGAGAATTAAATATCTGGAACATCTCACCAAATGCTATGCAGCAATGATACCATTAGTATCTAGTGTAGATAATAGTAATTTGATGTCTTTGATATCTGTTTCTTAGATGGATTTAAATGGTAAGGAGATAAGAAATGGAGGTGTCAGTGGGAGAATGCTTTGATAATTATTAAATGAATATCTTAGAAATACAACACCAAAAGGATTGACTTTCATGTATTTTATATTTTAATACATTTGAGTTCCATTCTCATAGATTTAATAAATTTAGATAATTCACATCTGGTCATGGGTATAGTGGAGTGATTTATTTTGAAATAATGAGAGGTCCACAATTTCCCTTTTTATAGATAATAGCTTATTTTCTCACACAATATATCCTGATTACAGTTTTCCCTCCCTCTATTCCCCCAGTTTCTCCCCACCTCCAATCCTATCTGGATCCACTCTCTTTCTGTCTCTTAATTGAAAAAAAAACAGGGTTTCTAAGAGATAGCAAGCAAACATGACAAAATGAAATATAATAAGATAAAGCAAACCCATTCCATTGAGAACAAAGTAACCCAACAGAAGGAAGAAAGTCTCAAGAAGCAAGCACAAGAACCAGAGACCCACTCATTCACACACTCAAGCATTCCATAAACATAATAAGCTGAAAACAACAATACATATGCAGAGGACCTGGTGCAGACCTATGTAGGCCCTGTGCTTTCTGCTTCAGTCTCTGTGAGTTTATGTGATCCTTGCTAAGTTGATTCAGAGGACCTTGCATTGCTGATGTTCTCCATCCCATCTGTCTCCTATACTCTTTCTGCATCTTAGACAGAGTTCCCAGAGTTTTGAAGAGAAGGATTTGATGAAGACATTCCATTTACAGCTGTGTGTTCCAAAGATTCTGTTTCTTCACATAGTGTCTGCTCTAGGTCTCTTCATCTGTTCCTGTCTGCTGCAGGAGAAATCATCTCTGATATTGACTGAATAAGGTGCTGATCTATGAGTGTAACAAAATATCATTAGGAGTGATTTTATTGACACTTTTATTTAGATCAATAGTGTTTTGTTTTAACTTAGGCCTCTGGGCTATCTAGCCTCTGGTTCTTGGTTACCCAAGCTGTGTCAGGTAGACACTCTGGAGAGTGAGCATCAATTCAAATCAGACATTGGTTGGCTACTCCTACAAGTACCAACTTTGCTGTGGCATACATTGCAGGGAGGACAGATTGTAGGTCAAATGTTTTGTGACTGTTTTGGTGTTTATGTTTCTCTTTTGGTAGCCTACAGAATATCTTCTTGCACCAAAGTCACTAGAATATAGGAATAAAGTTTTCATGTAGGCACCAGTTCAACTTCTCCATGTTCCATGAATAGTAGTGTGGGTGTTGTCCTGGAAATGGACTGTCAGCTTGTGGAGAGCAACCCACTATCTTTGTAACACCTGGATTGTTAAGGGATTTTTTTGTTTTGTTTTGTTTTTGAGAAAGGGTTCTCTGTTGTAACTCTATCATAACGCTAGCTGTCCTGGAATTCACTCTGTAGACTAGGCTGGCCTTGAACTCACAGAGATATGCCTGCCTGTGCCTCCGGAGTGTTGGGATTAAAGGTGTGAACCAACACCACCTGGATATGTTTGGGGATTTTCATGGGACCACCTTTGGCCAACAACTCAATTGAATGAATCCAATCCCAATCCTGCATGAGTAGGGGGAGGAAAATTAGGGTGTGATGGTCTGTGAGATCCACAGAAGATGTGGGCACTATGAGGGAAGAGGAAGACTTCAGCAGGTGTTCTGTTGAGAGATAGGGTTGAGACTGGGTGTTGTATTTGGAGGAAGGAAGTAGTTAAGTCTTCAGTTATCTTCCCTGTTTTCCTGCCCAGTTCAGCTGTTATGTTCCTAAGGAATGCCTCCTGGTGTTGGAGGCTGGGATAGTGAAATGAATAAGGGGAAGGAAAGTTGGAGGAGGTCTTCCTGATCTATTGGGGATTGTTTCAGAGAGCAAAGGGAGACCATATCAGGTGTTCTGCTACAGATGTGGAGATTTGACTAGATTTTTGGATCTGAAAGAGCAGGAGTGGCGAAGATCAGCTATTAGCATATCTGATTCCCTGGCAGGAATGACCTGTGGGTTAACAGGGAATGCCTGTTGTAGTTGGGGATGAGATGAGTATTTTCTTTCTCTTGTATTCGAAGAAGTGTAACAAATTCGTAAAGTACTGCCAAATAAAATGTGCATTATCATAGAATTTTTGAGGAAGTTTTAAAATATCAACTTGAGGAAAATATTGTTCTTGATAGACTTTAGGAAAAGGAGTATTATATAATTTTTAATGAGCTTTTCAATGTTCTTTAGGTGGGTCGCATTCTCTTAAGTCTTGGATAGTGAATATAACATTTTTCCTATGACAAATAGACAAAGAAGACATGAAGAAAAGATGTAGTACGACTTGAAGATAACCATCAAAATTCTAGAAAACCATCTTGAATGCTTAGAATACTTAAGGATTAAGATAATATATCTTACATGCTGTCTAAAATACATGGCAAGTTAGTTTCTGATGTATTTTTTTCAGTTTTCTGACTAGATCCTTAGCTCCTATGTCTGCAATTTAATGATCATTACTTTCCAGTTCATCATTATATGATATGATTTTCTAAATTGGAAAACTATCACTATAAACATGGGATAGGTCACATATTAGTCTTCTTGCGTAGCAGCATTACTAGTTATACGAATAGTACTTCAGTGTTTATATATTACTTGAAGTCACTAGGAAAAGTTTTATATATATACCAAAAGGGGCATTTTCAAATGTGACAATATTTGTCAGAATATTGTGATCTAACTTGTACACTGAAAAATATTCTGCTCACTCATTGATAGCTAAGTGATATGCTTCATCTGACTTGGCCATCCATCTAAAAGGTATAATATCTTCTGCTTTGGATATCAAAAGTATTCAGATTTCTATGACAGTTGTTATCTTTCTATGACTTTTGGCAGATGCCTCAAGCATGATCTAGACACTAGTTCCTAAGTGGAAATGACTGCTGATTTAATATTGGGCTTCTTTCAAAAAAAGTTCAAAAGGACATTTTTTAATAAAGTAAGTTGGATTTTTCAGTAAAGTCATATATTATATAATTGATCTATTCTGTGTAATTGTGTGAGTGTGAGTTATTATATAACTATAGAACAATGTCATCTACATTTTAACACTTATGTTAAAAGTAACTCAGGAGGTGAATGGCAAATTTGTACATCTTTTGTATTTGTAATAAAAATATTTTTCTTGTTTAGGAAGCAAGATTTAATTATACTAAACAGTGTAAACTTGGAGTAAACTTCTAAAAGCTATATTTGTAAACCTCAAAAATGTTTTTAAAACAGCAGCAGCTTTTTTAATTTTAGTAATAATTCATATGTAAGGACTACAAAGAAATATTTTTATAAGTCAGTAAAATGTTTTAAAAGCATCTATTTAAAGGGATAGTAAAAATATTTAAGATGTACACAGTGAATGTAACATAGTTTAAGTTATAAACAACCTAACGATTACATTAAGGCCCTTATTTGAGAAACATTCAAATAAGCATGCAGTTTGCAGTAAATGTTCTTGGGAGTTTTTAGATGGCCAAGAAAATGTAAGAGAATTCTCATGAAGAAGAAGAATGGCTTTCATGTTTATAAGTGAAACGAAACAATGCAACAACCACTTTGCATCATCAAGTCTCTGAATATATCTAAACTTCAAAAATTAATGAACTCAGCTATGTTAAAATCTTATTCCCCAAAATATAACTATGTTTAAGTTTACTCTTCTCTTCTCCCATATAGCAGAAGTTCTAATCTGGTCACTTCTGGATGAATTATGAAAATTTGTATCCATATTTTAAGAAGCTTATCCTTTTCCAATACAAACATTCAACAATTCTGGGGTTTTCATTTCTTCTCTCTCTCTATAGTTGTCCATATATTGTGGAAGTAATTGGTGCCAAGATAGAAGACAAATGATGAAGACTTTACTGTAACTTCACTTTGTTGATGGAGAAAATGTACCGCAGCCCTTCACTTAGATATCTCTGCACTTCACCTGGGTGATAAGGGAAATTTAAGTATTTTCTCTGTAGCTATATATGCTATTGTATCTTGAGTGATCCTTCTTTATATGTTCTTTATCATTTGCATTAAACAAGTATTTTGCTGTACAGAGATGAAGAAATTCACTTTCAAAGGTACTTTATTACCCAGACAGTGGATCTTGATTTCACGCTGCTCTTGGATCACCCAAACCTGTCTACAATTTTGATCATTCTGTGATGTAATGATAAGGCATTCACACAGAAACTCTTTACCTCATATTTTCCTGTCATAGGCTCCCAAGTGCTGGAGTTTCATATATGCACAGACATACTGGCTATAAATTTAAGTCAAGTCAAAATTCATTTATGATGTTTGATTGAAATGTAACATATGTTTCATAATTAAAAATGTTTAATTAGCCAGGCCATAGTGGCACATGCCTTTAATCCCAGCACTTGGGATGCAGAAGCAGGTGGATTGCTGTGAATTCGAGGCCAGTCTGATTTACAGAGTGAGATGCAGGACACCCAGAGATACAGCAGAGAAATCCTGTCTGGAGAAATTAAAAAAAAAATTTCTTCAGCTGGCTGCAATGGTATACTCCTTTGATCCCAGTACTCAGGAAGCAGAGGTAGGCAGATCTCAGAGATTGAGGCCAGTCTGGTCTACTGAACAAGTCCCAGGACAGCCAGGGATGAACAGAAAAAGAATCTGTCTCAAAAATCAAATAACAATAACAAAGCTTTAGTTTCTTTATATATAACAGCCTTCATTTATTGTAAAACAATAGCAAAGCCCTCTCCCATCCAGGATAACTGCCGAGGTCTAGAAAAAATTAATTATAAGTAAATCATAACCCTTATAAAATTATGGTAAGAATTAGGCCAGCAATGACAGAAATTAACTTAAACAAAAAACTAAAATCAGATCTTCCATATGAAACAGCTACATTGGACTTAGATATTTCCCTGAAGGTTAAACTCTGAGCCTACCACAGAAACACTTGCACACTAGCATTCACTGATCCACTAGTCACAATTTCCAAGTAATTGAACAAATCTGCACATATCCATCAATAATAAAGAATAAATAAAGAAAATGTTATATATACATAATGGAAAGTTCTTTTTCAGCTACAAATAAGACTGAAGTTATGTTTATAGGAAAATGAATACAAGTAGATATAATAATATGTGAACTAAGTCACCCTCAGAAAGATAAGTATCATGTTTTCTCCAATGTGTAGTTCCTAGATATTATGCTGATTTATAGCATCATATATGGACACATGCCATGAAAATAGAAGCAAAACAGTAGACTAATGCAGGGGGAAATAATGAAAGGAGATGGAATAAGGGACATATGACCAAAGTACATTTTGTATTTATATGAAAACATCCTTACATATCCCAGAACCATGAGCAAAGAATACATACCATTTGAGTGAGTGGATGGGAAACAGTTCAAACCAGCCTAGGCTACACAGTGAAATGTATAAACATTTATAATATAAAGCATTGTTTACTATGACATAGTCCTGTCCTATATACTAAAATTTTTCAAATGGTTGTTCCAAAATGATATAGGACCAGTACTTCAGGATGCTTGTTAAAATTGTTCCTTCCTATGTTCATCCTAAAGCTACTGTATCAGACTGCAGAATTAGGCTCCCAATGATCTACATGTTTACCAAGTTTGCCAGCAGCTTTGGAGTAATCTTAACTTAGACAAACATAGAGCCAATAGTTCTCAGTGTTATGTTCTATCATTGAATTATTGTAGGAGTAATACCTATAAACAGAGAAGATATTCAAGTGCTTAATGTGAACAATATGGAAAAAATGTCACTGAAGATGGGAATATACAATTAATACAAATAATAGCATATACAATTAATACATAAACTAAATATGTTATTGTTTAATCATCTCTTCTTTTTGTCTCTTGATATCTACTAATATTAACCAATTTTCCCTGTTCACAAGCCAATTGATTTAATGGGAAAATGTCATTATTAACTTCCGAGGACATATTTCTTATATATCGAAATATCTGGATTCTGTAAATAGATGTAAGCACCAAGAATATGGGAATAATTAAATTACTAAAGCACCATGTATTCTTTTCACACATTATCACAATAAGCTCAGTTTACAGGATATTAATATCCTGTGATCTTTTGATGTGGTGTGAGATCAATTTTTAGATATGTAACTATCCTAATTGATCACTTGATGAACAGTTCAAGTTTGGGAACTAGAAGTATATTGTTTCTGTCATAATTTAAAGCATATCTGCCTGAAAATGTTAATTTTATTTCAATAATTTTGATACAGTTGAGTATCTGTTAAAAATTAAATATAAATATTCATAGTTGTCATCCTTCTATTTATATTAAGTATTAAACAAGGTGATGATAAGGAGCAATATGAGATGAAAAATCATAAAAATGTCAAGAAAAATGAAAAATCAGGAAAACATCTCTTTGGAGGAATATTTATCATAGTTCTTCTTGGTAATAGAAAGAAATCAGTGGCAGTATGGTACAGTTGTGTGATTGAGAAATTACAGCAGTGAGAACTAGTTAAGGTTTCTATTTGTATGAAACTAGACTATGAATCAAGAATTATATGATGCTAAAGTGAGTATTTTTGGGATGTTGTTTCAATGAGCCTTTTTGCAAATTACAGAAAAGCAATACATAGAGCAATTAAATGTTTAGGTAAAACAAAGGAGAAGACAGCATTAAGTAAATGAGATGGTGGTGTTGATTTGATGGGAGTGATGTTTCTGTCTTTTAACTCAGAATAACTAGGTATTCATAATAAATTATTGTGGAGAAAATATTTTATCATAGACTACATTAGAATACTCTGGAGAGAGTGAACCAATAAATCAGATGGTTAGATAGATGGGCAGCCAGATGTTTAAAAGGAAAAAGAGGGTGTGATAATTGGATAGCATGATTATGAGTGTTGATAAACTTTATTATCGGTTGTCTGAAAGCAGGAATGATGATAGCGTGGCTGTTGAAGTTCAAAGAACTAAAAGCAGGAAATTGATGTAAATACCAATTAGAAACCAAAGCCATGAGGACTACAAAGATACTATTACAAGTCCCAGAATAAAAAAAGACCTGAACTCTTTCAGTTGTAGTATCTAAGGGTAAAAAATGATCTATTTGAATCCAAGTTAGGAAGCAAGGAAGAGAGAACAAGTTCCATAGTATTCTACATTTGTTTCATTTGTACACCCTGTCACTTAGATAAAACACACCATATTGAGAGCCAATTTTCTTCATTTAGCTTATCAAATATTCTGTCATTCTCCTTTAGAAACACCATTACAGACATACATAGGATTAAGCTCCATAAGCTATCTGTGTATCACTCAATCCAATCTAGCCAACACATGAAAAGACCCATCATGCAAACTTCACTACTTCTTTATAACTATCAAATATAATTTCATTTTATATGTGTTTTTTATAAAATACAAGAAAATATCAGTTTTAAAATCAAAATTGAGATTTATTTACACATTATATGTAGTTGTATTTATTCATATTATTCTGGTAAATATTTGCCTGAATGGAAAAAATAATAATTTAATTTAAACTGAGTGTTTATTTATCAGATTTTATAGCAAAATCTATTATGTATAATATATAATGATATATATTTTATAATATATAATATAAGGTCAATACCATGATAATGAAAACAAAACTCTATTTGTATATACATGATGGTTCTTCAAGGGGTAGAGATCAAGTAGTTTTTAGCTCAATATCTTCTCAAGGCAAATCATTAATTGATTATTTCGCATTTTGAATTCTAGTACAATTAGCTGAAAGGTGCTCTCTACTTCTTGTCATTTGTGGAGAGACTATTGCAGATTGATCTTGTACCTCTTATTAACTCCTAGATACATTAGGAAAACAAGAAGATCAGAAGACACTGTCATGCATCAGATTTAGCAAGCTAAAATTTCCTTATTTTGAAGCAAGTGGTGTTTCAAGTTTAGGAAAAATTATCTGAATTCAGGGAATATATCTGAGGATATTTTACCATTTACTTTTAAAGGTATATATATATATATCCTACTTATAGTCATTCTTTCCCTGGCTTGGACATAATGTAACCATTTCTTACTGAGTTCCCATAAACATTTGAATACCTTCACAGCTAAGGATACAAAGTTCATCTTTAGGGATGTAACCCTGAATAACTGATCCTTATTTTTAAACTCCAACAGCTGGAAGCAAATAATTCAGCATTTTCTGCAACTGAAGCATAGAATTATTTTTTTATTTTTTGTATTTTATCTCCTTGAGAAAATAATATACGTGTGTATGCCCATGTATGTGTTTCTTTATCTATGTGTGGATAGATAGATAGATATGAAAAGCAGGTTATTTTCTATTTAAAAACAAACATTTTAAAGATCTATTTTTTTTCCAAGAAAAACTGCATGGTAATGAACCTTTTCATGTTGTTCAGTATAGTCTAAATAACATGACATAAAAAGTCCCAGATTGTAAGTAATTATATGTCATTTATCACTCAGATGACACTGAAGTTGCTGTCACACTTGAAATCTTACCATTTCTACCTTCCTTACTTTCTTTCTTTATTCTTTTCTAGTTTGATTTTAAGAGACGCATTTCTTTGTTGTAACTCCGGTTGTCCTGGAACTCACTCTGTAGACCAAGCTTGCCTCAAACTCACAGAGATCCATCTGTCTTTGCCACCACTGCCCAGCTAAAAAGGATGAACTCATTTTTTGTGTTGCTGTTTTTCTTATTTATTTAATGTGTAAATGTTCTGTCTGCAGGTACATATGCCTGAAGAAGGCATCTGATCCCATTATATATTGTTGTGAACCACTGTGCAGTTGCTGGGAATTGCTCTCAGGACCTCTGGAAGAGCAGATAGTGATCTTAACAGCTGAGCCATCTCTCCAGCCTGAAATCTTACCATTTATTTATAAATCATGTTCCGTTCCACAATCTCTTTTGCTAATCATTTTTATCATGGTTTTTATCATATAGGTTGTCAATCTTCAATATTTCCTTTCCTGTAGTAATTACCACATGCAACTTTAATACGAAATGAAACTGCCATAGAGTATAAGCTTCAAAAATTTTGGTACCATCATTTTCTGCTAATGTACCTAAAGCACCTAGAGTAGGACTGCCAAATTAAAAAAAAAACATTTTTAAGTAGGAACATGAAGGATGAAGTGAGTTTGTGTTACGTGTTAGAAATTAGAGACTGAAGTTGAGGAACATAGAGATTTAATCTATGACACAATGCTTGTAAGAGCTCATATGTACTCATATTTGTCTGATGTAGTCTAAAACATCTTAAGAGCCTTATGATAAATGCTGTCTCATTTCTCATTCAGCCTTTTAAAAATACTTAAATGTTTGGATGATCAAATCATACTCAGCAAAAAAAAAAAAAAGGCATTTTCCATGACTTAACTTTAACCATATTGTAATGAGACTTCTGACTTCAGACCTTCCACCCACACTTAAACTTTGTTATGATTAGACTTGAATTTATTTATCTTTGTCCTGAAAATTTCTTAAATTATTCCCGGTGTCTCTTCATTAAAACATAATTAACTTGTCCTTGGGATTCTTAATATTAATAGCTTTCATTCAGATTTTGAGAGTACAGTCTTTCTTGATTTTCAGTGATTGATATTGCTCAAAATTTATGTTTGTTAAGACTCAGTAATTTAATTTAAAATGTTATATATATATATATATATATATATATATATATATATATATATATATATAGTTTAAGAAGACTTTATAAGAATACATTGAATACTAAAAAATAAACACTTTTCCGGGCCTATTAATTAATTCTGAGTTAGGCATGGAGAAGGAACTAGAAATTAAGAAAATGAGAAATAGTGTAAAGGTAATGTAGTGTTTAAAGATTTTATAGATCATCATAACTATGTTGTTTTAAGCTTGAGCATCCTTGTGAGCAGGGTCTACCAGGAACGCTAAATTAACTCAATCACATCATTTTCATGAGATGCTTTTATAACTGAGTCATAACCACTCATTCTATCTCCAATGTGTTCTTTGGACTTAATTTTGAAATTTCACTTAAAAATAAAGGGCATATTTTCACATTCTAAATCACCATTTAAAACTTTGTATTGAGTCTGGAAGGTGATGGGAGAATATGGTCAAAATGCATCATACAAAATTCTCAAAGAACTAATAAAAAGTAGATATATTAAAATTAACAGAAATTTCATTTTAAAAATAATTAAAACAAAAATAATTAAATAACATGTGGATATCATGCTATGCCCTGTTTTGGATTAATTCATATGATATAAAACAGTTTTTCAGAACATGCTTTCCCCTGTAAACTCCATTCTAAGTACAAACACAGAGGCATGTTGATTCTACATCTTGTTAGGAATGTAAGCATAACTATCTATGTAATACAGGAGGCACAGTATTAATAAATAGCTTTTTCTAAAAGTTAAAAAGGAGCCACTCTATAAAAATAGGATTCAGACTGAGAATCTGAAAGTATAAGAGTAACGTAGCACTGGGTACTACAATGTAGTAATGTAGTCATGATGTCATTGTACATACCTACAGTTTCAACTGCTTGTGAGGTTAGAAAAGGAAGTTTCTTGGTTTGAGGTCAAAATAAAGTTAAAAAGAGCTAGTGGTACATGTCCCCGGAAGAGAGTTGCCTACCATGTTTGAAGCATTGGCTTCTATCTCTTGTGCCACAAAAACGAAGGATACAGTCTGATTTATGACAATCTGTCTCCAAGGCTCTGAAAGTTTGCAATTGATCAAATTGCAAATCATGTTATAAATTTATATGAATGTTTCATTGAAAAAATATACCCTTGTAACCCTTACAAACTAATATTTGATCTATCTGAGAAATTTACATTTAGTCCATATCTATAGTAAAAAGTGCAAAAGAAAAATTACCTAACTTTTAATCTAAATATTTCATCCTTCTCCTTGTGGTCATGTAGGCATTATGATCATGATTTTATGATGCCTATTATTTTGCTTAAGAAATTTTATTCTTTTAAAAAGTATTTATCTCATATACTGAATGAAAAGTTTTCTTAAGTTATGAACTTGGGATATGAAATTGTATATTGAGGGTTTTCTTTTGTAATAGCTCCCATGATTTCAGTGGGAATCAGGAATATGCATTACAATTAGAACTTGCATACTGTACTAACTAAAATTGATAAATATATAAGATAATAGTCATGAGAAGCTGTTGTGATTCCTATATTATGTTTCCTCAACATTCAAGCACTTCTCCTTGTATCAATACTTATGGGAGAAAATAAAACATAGTTCACCCATTGGTGGTAATTAGCACTAATTGGTATCATTATATATAAGACACATTGTTAAAAGATTTATATATATATATATATATATATTATCTCATTCAATTTTCACTTCAAACTTTTGGGGTTGTATTTACACACTTTTCTTTTATAAATGATTTATCTAAGGTAAAAGCATTCACAGTTCGAAAAAGAGAAAATGTAGTGTATCTTGGTAGAAAACAGCACCTTCAAACTTCTTCAGCCTTCAGAGTTGATTTCAACAAGCACTTTTTGAGGAGGAAAGCTGGAGTAAATCCTGCTTAAGATGTTATGATCTCAGTAGTTCTTATATACTAAACTATATTCCGTGGCATTAAGTTTTATTCTGAGAATTGTGGTAGAAGTCTGTGCAATATTGAACCTTCAATTTCTTGCAACTTTCAGTGGTGAAATGTTTAAAGAATAGATTGTTCAGGAAAAATTAAAATGAGTCCATTTGTAGAATAGGCAAAAGAAATTTGCCACTCAGTGATCAGATGGATTCCTTTGCATTTGAGGGCAAATGGACCATGCAGGACTTAACTATTCCGGCATACGTATTTGTAAAAATACAATAGGAACAATATATTTTGTGGACTCTACAACGAAACCACTGATGCTGGTTATTCAAATTGCTAATTTTAAAAGGTGAAAAAAAAATCTCATTTGACACATTATATTTTAAAAAAACTTACAAAAACAAATTAGCTATTTCATAGAAGCAATACTCCCCTGTTGATAGGGAATGATGTCTACAATATACCATTGCTGATAAATCTTATGGACCCCAATTCTCAGTATATTTAGAATGTAGAAGGAAGTGTAATAATTAGAATTAAATTTAATTTCAAATATTATTTCATATAAACATTTTTCGTGGTTTGTTTTAGATTTAGCAGACTTTTTTTTTTTAACTCACTCTAAAACATTTTGAGTCCGTGGTTATTTAACAATGAAACAAGAGGCAAGATACACAGTTTGTGAAAAAAGATTTTAAAATATCTATCTCTGTACCATGCTATATTGGTTTTAGAAACCATACACTGGTTATCACTTTGACCATTCAAAATAGAGTGTAAATATTACTACCTCTATTTCCCTGTGGACCTTGTAGTCTTTTTTACTTTCATTAATCATCAGTACTTCAGCATAAAGGAAGCAAGAAAGGGACTAAGAGAAATAGCAGTGAATCCAAAAGGTAAACTGTCTGTAGAAAAATGGCCTGGTGCACCACTGTAAAACCACATACAGTAAACTCACTGTGGGTTGCCAAAAAAATCATCTCTCTAATGATTTCTTTTGGCAGCAAACCAGAAATGACTGAGCATAGAGTTAGTAAAACTGACTGAAAATATACACAAGGAGGAATTTCCTCTCTGTCAAAATTATATGTGATGTTTATAATGACTATAATTTGTATCAGTGATCTGAAGACAAGAGCAATTTCTGGTCATTTATAAATTATATCTATTAACTGAAAGGTAAGGTAACTGTTAAGTGCAAAGTACTCATAGCTAGTGGTAAATTTGCTCCTTTCTTTGAGGTTATTATTATTTCTTTGGGCTAAATTGCCATTCTCTAACACAAAAGGCCACTTTAAAATTCGAAAAGTCTGAAAGAACTAACATTCTCCTCTATCAAAATGTGCCAATGGGTTTTTATAAAAGAATTTCAAATTTCTCAGAAATATTTTTAGAATATGTAAAAACCAGTTGTTTCAGTCTAAATGATGTACGATTATGATTGTCAAGTGCTGTTTGGTCCTGGATAACATTTAAATATACATATTAAACTAAACAAATATGATATGCTTACCATGAACTTAAGAAACAATAATATATTCTTTGTGGATTACAGAAAGTATTATTGTTTAGTAAAAGTTTAACTAATCATCTTCAATGAATAAACATCTTTAATAAAACATTTTAGTTCAGATTTGCTGAATACAGCATGAGATAAATAATTGAACATTTGCAAGGGGAGTTTGAATTATTTCTTAAGAGATTTTAAATTCTAAAAGTATTAATATTAAAAAAAATTTCAGAATTATTTTATACAATTCATGATTTGTGATATACTTAAAAGATCTATTTCTAGAAAATGCCTATTCGGCAATGATATTGCCTCTTGCTGTTTTCTTTTCTGAGAATTTGAATTTCCTATGCTGGAATAATTTCTTAATTAATTTGAAAATGGAATTATTATCACTTTGTCTCCAAATTAATGACGATAGAATCAAATCCTGATGTTTATCTAAATGTGATGCCATTTGTGAGTCAGCAAACTTGCTTTATTGAGGAAAACAATTGGTTAAGTACACTATTGAACTGGGGGATTCAATTCCAGAATGAACTGGATCAACTAGTTGAATATTAAGTTTTGGATTTCAGAATATGTACACATTTCAAATTTGAAAGTCAATGAATCCACCCATTTGGAAAAAAAACTTTAGAAAATAAGTAATTTGTAAAAGTATTCAAGATCCTGTAATTCTGCTCTCAAGAGCTCTAACAATTACTGGCTGGATAGTAAAGAAAGAGGGGTGAGAAAAATAAAATAGAATGAGAAAGTTATGAACATTAAAGGGATAAAGATTTTAATGCAAGTGCCAATTATGAACTTAGTCAAACAATTTGTATATAGAGTAAGAAGACATCTAAGAAGTAAAGGATTTAGGAAAATGAACAACAGAGTAGAATAGGAACAATTTCTCCCAAGCTGTAAAAATAGAAAGTGAGTTCAAGAAAGGAAGTTATTCAGTTGACCAATCAAAAATCTGCTATGCTGTAGTGACAAGTATAATAAACAGACATGAAACAGGGCAACAAAGCAAAAATAATAGTGATCAGGAAAATGATATTTTTAAGTATTTGATTTTTTTGAGATTATGATATAATTGCTTCATTTTTCCTTTCTTTTCCTTTCTCCATAACACCAATATATACATGTCCTTTTTCTCTCTCAAATACATGCTCTCTGTTTTTATTAATTCTTGCTACATTGCTAAACACACACACATACACACACACACAAACACACACACATACACACACCTAAATACATAACTACAACCTATTCCATTTATTTTATAAATATATGCAGAAGGAGGGCATTAAAGATTAAAGAAAACCACAATCAATCAAAACACATAGTTGTGTAGCTCAGTCTCAGTGGATACATCTACAAAACAATTCTTGCACATAAGGCTCAGAGAACAGTGTGGGACAGAAAGCATGAAAGAGATAGAGGGTTAGGGGGGTTTTCTATAAGATTATGTCTCTTAGAACAATAGTATTTTTAAATATAGAATGTGATTTCTCAGGCTGTGACATCTAAACAAAGTTGTATATGGGAGAATGAATCTAATAGAAAGATAGTCTTGGCATGAAAGGTAACTTAATGAGAATGTTGCAAGTAAGAATACATTTAGCATGTTGAAAAGCAAATATAGGCAGTCAATACGATTGAAACAAAGAAAAAAATGATAGAGATGAAATATGAAGAGATAGCCCAGAAGTTAAGAGTATGTGCTGCTCTTGCAAAGCAACAATGTTCATTTTCCAGCACCCACAGCTGACAACTGTTGTAACTCCAGTTCCAGAGGTATACATGTGGGGAAAACATTCATACACATAAAATAAATTAAGTAAAACATTTTTAAAGAAAGAAATGGTACAGAAGAAGGTGTGGAAAGACAGGAGCAGTATGAGAAAATGTATTGATTATTCAGGGTCTTGCAAGTTTTGATAAGGGTGTTTTTATAGGTGATTATATTAGACTAAAGAGACTTGAAACAATGGCCTGATGTGTTTGTGTGCTTGTGTGTACATGCATGCACCAACTTCTGTATTGTATATATTAATGCCCTTTGTCTGATTTAGACTGAAAACGGCACTATTAAAACAAAATTATGATTGTTTTGATGGCCGTCAGTGATCACATTTATTATAATTTCTTTTCTGGTTACATCCATTTACCCAAAATTTTTGTCATTTCATGCTTTTTTACAGCTGAGGAATACTCCATCATGTGTATGTACATTTTCCTTCCCTATTCATCAGTTGGTTATATATAGGCTGATTCCATTTCCTATCTGTTGTGCATAAAGCAACAAAATATACAAGTTTAATGAAGTTAAAAGAAACAAAATCAACACATAAAAGGCTATGTATTATTATACTTACCAATGAATTATCAGAAAAGGAAAAAATATTAATTAACTTTCATCAAAGTTATGATAAAAGAACATTTAACCAGAGAGTTCAAATACCTATAAAGTAATAAATACTGATAAAATAATTGAATAATACATGAAAACAGAAAAATGGTTCACATTGGTTATTTGATGCATTTAACATTATTAAAATGTCCTTATTGCTCAAAGTACTCCATGAATTCCACTCAATTACATAAATATATTAATGTAATTTTTCACAGAAAAGGAAAAACAATTATAAACTGCACATGGAAACGTCTTAGACCCAAATCAGTCAAGCACACTTGAGAAAATAAAACAAATTTCTAAGTATCACACTTTAAGTTTTCAGCTGCTATGACAAATATCTAACAATCAAAGTTATAGGTTCTGACACAAAAACAGGCATACAAGTAAATGGAAGTTAGTAGAGATCCATGAAAGAAACTCATGCCTATACAGCAACTCTTTTCCAAGAAGAACACAAAGAGTACACAGTAAGAATTGTCTTACCAATAGATGATGTTTTAAAAAAAACAAATTCACAGGTGGAAAGTAATTATATTGACTCTCAATCTTACAGCAACAGAAAAAATAACTAATGAGTTATAGATTTAAATGTAAGATCTAAACTGATAAAGCTCCTGGAAGAAAATGTAGACTTTTTTTAAAAGGTCCATGAGGAACCAAAGCCAGTACTCTTGTGAATGGAAAGTAAGTACTCTACAACAGAGCCACATCCCCAGCCCAAGCAAAAGCTTTTTGACATAGGTCTTGGCAATAATTTTCAGAGATGTTGCCAAAAATACAGACAACATGTACAAAATAACCAAATGGAGTTACCTCTAACTATACAGAAGGATATAATGTAATTATTAAGTGATAAAATGATAAATAAAAATGTTAGCAAGCCACACAAGTTTGATACCCAAATAGCTAAGGAACTTAAAAAAACAATACTTCTAGCAGAAAGTAAGCAAAATTAGATAGACTTTATTTCTAACAATACATAGAAACAGTCAACAAGTATATGAAAATTGCTAACAAGCATCCATCATCAGAAAAATGTAAGTCAAAAGAACAATGAGATATATTCCATGGTTACTTAAACAGAGTATTAGCAACTAGGCAAAAAAAAAAAAAAGAACCATTGTTTACTGTAGTTGGGAATGTAAATTGGTACTGTTTTCATTGAAAATACTATGGCATTTCCTTAAAATTAAAGACACAGCTCTCATAGAACCAGGCTGTACCACTTCTGGTTATATAAGGACTCCCACACCAACACAGTACTTACTATTCCATATATGCCCTAATCTGGGTATATATCTAAAGAAAATGAAACCAATATAGTAAAGATATAGAAATATATGCATTCTCATATTCTTTGTGGTATTATTCATAATAGCCATGATGTAGAATTCATATAAGCATATGCTGATGGATTAATCAATAATTATCATATACATATATATGTATACATTAGATATATGTCACAGTATCATATATACATATATAAAGACACACACACATATATACATATGACGATACTGTGATAATTATGACTGTGTACTTATGTATTCTACATTATTGACCCTTAAAGAAGACAATCTTGTTATTTGTAACAACTTGTTGGAACCTTGAAATAACAGGATATGTGAAATAAGCCAGACACAGAAGGAACAATACATCAAGATCTCACTTATACCTGAAATCTGCAAAAGTCTAATTCATAGAAGCAAAGGGTATATACTACTGCTTACCTGAAGCTCAAGCAGAGGGGACAAAGATGCACTTTGACTGTTGGACAATTTCTAGAAGTCTAATATGAAGCATGCGTGCTGTACTTAATGCATTTTGTTATGCCTGAAATTCACTAATACAATCAAACCAATGTTTCTCAGTAATCACCTTATGAGTGGATGGATATGTTAGTAATATTAGTATTGGAGTCATTTTTATTATATATGTATGTTTTGTATATACCATGCATGATATCATGATGTATACTAAAACTATACAATTCACATTTTTAAAGAAAGTATAAAAGTAGAAGTATGGATAGATTATAAACAGTGTGAAAAATATTTTACGTAGGACAGACTACAACATTTTTTATAAATAAGCCTATTGTCACTGGATCAAACTGTGAAGGGAGGAGAAGCAAGAGATAATCATGAACACAAAACAGAATCAAAGGACACAATAAAATGTTCCACGTGTTTATGCCATTTGCAGCCAGTAAGAGAGATATGCCAAACAAAAGTAATTTTTTGAGTAAAATAACTCGATGTTAAACCAGATTTTAAGAAATATATATATATATATATATATATATATATATATATATATATATATATATGGGGGGGGGTAGGGTAGCTAAAATGTGCTCATATGTATACACAGAAACAAACAGCCCTTAGAGAAGCAGTGATTCTAAATGATTATAGTGGTTGAACTTACATATGTTGAATTAAATATATTTAGTGTTTCATAATGTAGAGGAAATGTGAAATCTGGTGAATTATCTCTTTAAAGTATTTTTCTAGTGAAACATAAAATTTCTTGTAATATAAATCCAGACTATATTAGTTCCACAAAAAAAGAGGCATGTTTATAAGTTTTATAACAAAAATTTGCTTGTATAAATTAAAGACAATTGTCATTTCATTTTAAAAGTCGTAATTAATGAATAGTTGCTTCTAAATACATTGTTCATTTTTCTTAAATTGCAGTTATTTACTTGCTGGGGAAGTTGGAGAAGAGAATCAGTGAATCTCATATCCTATTCTCTGATGAGAGCACTTAACTGGAGTCAAAATATCAAGTGTCAGTTTCTACCCCTTGGGAGAAACACCCAGAGTACCAGATTTTAAATGTCTTCATGTGCAAAATAGCCAGTATGTTCTTTAAAAATCCTCTTGTTTCATTTTGCTTCCATGAATTCACTAAACAAGTTTCACTTGAAAAAGTACATATTGTATTTTATAATAAAACAGAGGCATAGAACTGAGCACTCAACCCCCTGATTTTAAAAGTAGCATCAAAAGAGAATTTTACCCTTAAAAGGGCTTGAAAAATAAATTAAAAATCAGTCCAAATTTCAGTATAAATAATACGAACTCTATTCTTAGTATGATTAGAAAAAGAACATAATCCAAAGGCTTTGTATCTGTACGGAGATACTGAGGGAGATTCACAGATCCCAGATCCTTTTTTTTTTTTTTTAGGCAGGAAGAATGCTTGTTAAATGCAGAACGCTGCTCCAGCTCGTGTTTGCTCCGAGGTGGAGGTTTTGTTCGACTGACGTATCAGATAGTCAGAGTGGTTACCACACCGACGTTGTAGCAGCTGCATAATAAATGACTGAGAGAATCATGTTAGGCATGCCCACCTAACCTAACTTGAATCATGCGAAAGGGGAGCTGTTGGAATTCAAATAGACTTTCTGGTTCCCAGCAGTCGGCAGTAATAGAATGCTTTCAGGAAGATGACAGAATCAGGAGAAAGATGCTGTTTTGCGCTATCTTGATTTGTTACAGCAGCCAACTTATTGGCATGATGGAGTGACAGGAAAAACAGCTGGCATGGAAGGTAGGATTATTAAAGCTATTACATCATTATGAATACAATTAGAAGCTGACCATGACAAAGCATATGTTTGAGAAAGCAGCTGTTAGCAGCTGGGGTTTGTTGCCGAGCTCTTCAAACTCTGCAAACAGTGTTTCTTTTATGGAATGGGTTTTAAAATTACCTTGTGCTGCGTTATATTTTTTTGGGGGGTGCTTGCCTCCAACATCAGGGAAATAGTTCTGGGATAAAATTCAGTGTTAGAAGATCTTATAATAAAGTAATTTTCAGGAGTCTAGCATTCTCCGGGTAGATGATGACAGAGGAAGGGGAAATTTAACCCCAGTTAGATGTAATTTACTTCCAAGGACTGATTGATATATTGGCATATTCAGACACTGAGAGAAATGAGAATGTACACACTGTTTGGATAGGTTGGAATTGTTACACTTGGTTTCTATTTTATAAGGAGTTTGGCTGTCAGTCATCCATCTTTCCTCATCAATTTCTAGCTTTTGACATTAATTCAGTCATTCTGCAATATATGAAGAAAATATACCAATATCTCCTGCAGGCTTTTGCAACAACTCCAGCATCTGTTTCAGCTATTGAACTGTATTCACGTTTTGCCAAGTTGATGTCGACCCAGCTGGTCTATCATTTCTCGCTTGATTACTGCTCTTAATTTATCTGTATCAGCTTCTTTCTGATAGAGCTTTGAAAGCTGTTAATGGAAAATGACAGAAAATGATAAATTATTGAAAACTGGAACAGTAATTTATTTATTTGGGAGCTTAATGAGTTTTGCCTTACATTTTTCCTGCCTGCCTACAATTACTAAAGCCCTCTTTCTCTCTGGCAATATTTCTTTCAATCAGTAGATTGCAAAGTACTTTTAAACAAACAAAACACCAGCTCGGATTGGATTTGGCTCCAAAAATAAAGTGTTGAGGAGAAGGAGAGCAATTTACACTTTTAGTAGAAACTATGCCTCATTTCTATATACTATCTTCATATGCTATCATGGGGATCTGTCAGTGAGTGTATATTGGACTGAATATACTGAAATAAATTTTATCACCACTAGGGTAACAAGAAAATAAAATATTCAAAGCTGTTTTTAACAAGTGATTTCTTAAAATAGATATCAAATAATATAGAAATACGTTTTCCTGAATATGAAAAGCATGATTTTTCACTAAGTAACAGAGATGCTTTCAGCTTTATACCCTATTTCCTTAGTAGCTCAAGTAGCTAAATTACCCAAGTTAATAGACTATTATATCTGAACATCTCATATGACCTTTTAGTATACTCAGTGCTGCTCATAGATGGTAGGTGTCTTATCTAGTAATTATCATATCCCAGTCAGACTGGTTGAGGAATGCCACTGGCTGTTATGTAACTTTTTTCCCTTGAATGTTAGTTCATGTTTTTCAATTATGTATTCCTCTTAGAAACAGTGAGTTAAAACAACATGTATTTAAATATCAGTGAACAAACTGCAAACTATACTTGCTTGTATTCATTAAAATTAATTACTAGCATATGTTTACAAAAAAAGCAAGAATTTGGAAGAATACATTTTTAACCTTGAAGCATAAAGAATGGGGTCGGCTGTGTCGCTCATAATTCATATGTATAGCAGCAATGAAAATAGTTTTCAAGATGTGTAATTAGCAGCAATGTATTTTAATAATATGATTTAAAAAGTCTGATTATTTCTTTGAAATACGTTTGAGTGCTATGCAGTCTGTCTTAGTACTTGGCTAATACTTGAGACAATCAAAAACTGACAGAATTTTGCATCAAAGTCAGGGTTAATTTGGGGTAGATGCCAAAACCTCAACAGTGTCTAACTATTGTTAAAAATACTCCATTCTCCTGTCAAGTTCATTTCACAACTTTTCAGAGTCATTTTAAGTGACAGTTGGGGATGCATTCTTTTCCTAGATTCTTGAGTAGGACTCTTCGTTTGTGAATTGTCTTCTATGAGAAACATGTGAGTTTCCTGCTTGCCTCATATTGCACTGCTGTTACCATAGTTACCTACAAAAGGGAGGGGGGTCTTTGAGTGAAGATAATGTAATTTAAATCAGCCACTGGACTCGACAAACTGGTTTTACTTCTTTTCTTTTATTTGTTTGTTTGTTTCTTTCTTTCTTTCTTTCTTTTCCTTTCCTTTCTTTTTGCTTTCTTTCTTTTCTTTTTGCTTTGATTTTATTTTTCCTTGTTAGTTTGTAGTTTAGGCTTGATTAGTTCATGACTAGGAAGGACTTTCTATTTGATTCCACTGATGAATGGAAAGGACGGACACTAGGTGGCACCAGCTGTTGATTATTAATATAATTTTAAAGGCTTTGGGCCATGCACCTGAGCAGGCAGTATACCCTCTCTGATAAATGCATCTTAAAAGTTCCAACTCTTAAGAGCTGGAAATTCTTGCTGATATTTCTAGATCTGGAATACAGTCAGCATGCAAAGCGAGACCATGTGAAGTCTCCAAATCCAAACTGTTTAATTCTGTGGCTTCTGGAATGATGCAGAGGGGGAAAAATGAGATGACAAAAATGCATAAAAACAGAGTGTGAAAGACAGGTGGAACAAAATGAAATAGGCTATATATGTTTACTTTTCTCAAACCTAAATTAGGAATTTTATAAATGTGTGTTGATTTTCCCCGGTTTTGCACAAACACACTTTATACTTTTCCCCTACAATATTTGTGTAGAAAAGCAATCATTTGTTTCTTTAAGTAAAAATCTCATAGAGCACTGATGTTTGTTTTTCAATTCAAAAATGCCCCTTTGGTTCCTTCTCAATGAGGACTCTGTTCAGTCAAATTGCCCACTTATGATACAGTTGCTGCCTTTTGGGTGTGCTGTCCTTCATCCAGAAAAATTAACTGAAGGAGACACTATCAGCTAAGAACTATGGTTTAAAATGTTTTTCTTTTTCCTACATCTTGTTATTCTCCCATTCTCCTGTCATCCATCTTTTAAGAATGAAGAGGCAAAAGATACAGACCACATAAGCATGTTTACACATAAACATACATACACACTTATGCATACACAGGCACACATTCAAGCACAGGAACTTTATTTTTTTCTTAAATTGCTTAAAAATAAAAGTACAGTGTTTTTAATTAGTCTGGGAGATAAAAAGCAAAAATTTAAAATGAAAGTGAATGAATAAGATTGGAGGACTAAATAATTTCTTGTAACTGGAAACAATTTCCCTGAAAGGTAAACAATATTTTCCATCACTAGGGTTGGCTAGGTATTTTTGAAGACAATGTGGTGGTCTGGAAGAGGGAAATAGCAGACACAATTCTACAGTGTTCTGTTATTTTGACATGGTAAAGTTACTGATGATACACATACAGTCAGGGTGAGGAAATGCTTAGCATTTGTAATAATAGTCTGGCGAATAAATCAGCTTGTTCTATTGTCCTGTGTTTAGTGTGATACTTAATGAAGCATTGAAAACCAAAAGAATAACCTCACATACAACAATTGTAAGAGCTCTAGAATACTGGCTGTATATGACTTGAACTTCATTTGTAGGAGTGTGCTTTTTGATTACATCCTTACATCTGCTTGTTCTGTGAAATACAAATTTGCAGAACCTAAAAAATTGAAACAGATTTTTTTTATTGTAAAAGAGAACAAATAAATATACTGAATTTGAAAAGAACCGAAGGATGTGGCCACATAAAGAATCCAGTGAAGCCCTAAATCCAATTTGGCATTTGTTTGATCTACTTATTTGATTTTGTTTGATTTGTTCTTTGTAGCATATTCACTCTAACCTAGGCTAGACTCAAACTTGGGAGTGAACTGCCTTTACTTCTTGACTACTGGTCATACCTAGCTGCCAAAGACAAATTTAATAAAAATAAATATAAAATCCTACAATAATAATCAAAAAATCATAATGTGAGGGGGTTAAACCTTAATAACAATTCATTGATTAAACACCCATAATCTTATATGACTACAAAATTCAATCCTAATATTGAGCTGTATGCTGAAAAGGTAGACAAAAAAGCCTGTATCTCAGCACCTAGAAGAATGAGACAGAAATACTGTCATGATTTTGAGACCAGTTTCAGCAATACCATGAATTTCAAACTGACCTGGGTCCCAATACAGTATCTTAAAAACTAAAACAAAATGGGCACAACTTAAACATTTATGCATAATTTTCTTTCTCTCTTTCTTTTTTTTTAGAGAAGCACAGATGGAAAAAGTTTTCAAGAAACTATAGCACTCAATAGACATTACTTATACTTAGAAAAGTGAAAGGTTGCAAACAGCTAGAGGGAATAGACAGGAACGAACTTACACTGGTTTTTACCAGTGGATGATCTAAAATGAATAGAAGGGTCTAAACTCATTTGTAGATCTCTGGTAAAAAAAATAGGGAGAAAAAACTACTTTGAAGTAATGATGTAAGCAAGGACTTGACTACATTGTAAGACATTGAAGTTCTCCACAATGCACTCATTAATAAAAAGAAAGAAAATTTAAAGATACCAGAAGTTGGGGCTGGAGAGATGACTCAGTGGTTAAGAGCTCTTGCAAGGGACCAGTGTTCAATTCCCAGAACCCAGTGGTGGATTACAACTACAAGTAACTCCTTTTCCAGGGATCTGATACCCTCTTCTAAACTATGTGTGCTCCTGCATGCTCATGGCACACAAACAAATATATGCATATATAATTTATTCATATATATATATATATATGTAAATAGATATACAACTACAGATAATAGATACACTGTGTTTTATGCATATATATGGTTATAGATATATATGCATAAAACACAGTGTTTTATTTTAAAGATGCCTGATATTATTTTGAAGCCTAAGTATCTACGAGGCTGACCATTTCATGAAACAACAACAACATTCCCTTTAGGGGTATAATTTGAGTGCCTTTCTTTCTCTAACTGAGCCATACTTAATGGGGAAT
Organism: Cricetomys ansorgei; assembly: GCA_026225945.1. Taxonomy (NCBI): domain Eukaryota; kingdom Metazoa; phylum Chordata; class Mammalia; order Rodentia; family Nesomyidae; genus Cricetomys; species Cricetomys ansorgei. The sequence continues at coordinate 1,721,870 of JAMJFZ010002863.1, read as the reverse complement.
ATGTCACACAAAACTAAGGCCTTTTTTAACTTTCTAAATTGTCTATTAAAAGGATATTCTGGACTTATAAAATCCCAACTTCAATGCCTGTGAATTTTTAATGGAGGTTAACTACACACATTTTTTTTTAACAGAAACTATGATGGCATTCATTTTAAAACATAACTTAACTGGTGATGTTATAAGTTTTATGGGCCACAAGGTCAAATACTTATTCTCTGCCCCTAAATACCAAAGCTTACCTCCATTCTATAAAGACTGAAAGAAAATTTGGGGGGTTGTTCACTGAACCAAATATCTAGAAAAGCAAAAGTCAATTGAGTACCACAAAAAGAAATTGAGGTTATCCCTACTATTAATATTAAACACTTTAAAAAGTGGTCCAAATATTAAGTGTGATAGCTAAATATTGATAATTATAGAGTTGATAATTATGGTAATTTATTAAAAGACTGTAGTTTCTGAGAAAACTTTGATGTTGCTCTAAGGATTTATTTTTTCTAGACAGGGTTTCTCTGTTGTAACTCTGGCTGTCCTGGAACTCACTCTGTAGACTAGGCTGGCTTCGAACTCACAGAGATCTACCTGCCTCTGCCTCCCAATTGTTTGGATTAAAGGAGTACACCACCACTGCCTGCCTGGCTTTTTTTTCTATAAGGAATTAAGATGTCTTTGCAGTCATTGATCTGTGTCCCAACATCTACTGGGAAACACATCTACTGGGAAACACACTACGTACATAGTGTGGTAGGATGCAGAGGGGAAGGGGCAGGATCTTTTGTTTTATTTTGATTCCTTTCTTTTGTGTTTTGTTTTGTTATTAATGGCTGCTATTCTGCCTGTGTATAATTTCAATGACTTAAGATCAAAAGGTCAATGGAAGACCTGGTAGAGGAAATAGAATCCATATCATATATTGCAATTTCCCTTTCTTTTCTCCCAAAGTCTATATATTTGGTAGAATTTTTATGTTGCTGAGTTATAGGGTTCATTTACTATTGTAAAATGCTGAGAATATTCTTAATCAAATATGATCTAGAAGTGATCTAAGCATATCAAGATAAGAATAAATTCACAGCATTTTAAGAGAACAGGTAACACTGATGGTAAAGGATTAATAATACATGCAATAATTAGAAGTTAGCAATGAGATATTTTTCCTGAACTTAGAGAAATAAGAGAAAGATTTTTTTTAATTCACAGGGTAATCAATAATTAGATCATAAATATAAATATAATATGTTTTCATCATAGATTATAATCCTTTTACTTCTTTTTGAAGCTATAACTCCTACATTCTTTTCTAGGGAAACATATCATTTATTTTACAAGTAACACTGAAAATTCCTGTAAAACCTTTAGGATCTTTGTTTTGTTTCCATGAGAATGTTACTGAACAGCTAGCTATCTTGTGATACTTGTCTCTATGGTAACAGATACAAGGCTTTAAGGGTCTGAGGGAATTTTTCCTACGGCTTTGGAATATGGAGCAATGAAGGAAGCTCACAGAGGAAAAGGATAAATCTAGATGAAAGCAAACAAACCAATTGATAAAAAAGAAAGTTGTCACAGGGAGTTTTTTGTGTGTTTCAAAACAATTTCATGATCTCTTAATCCGTCTCAAAATGAGGAAACAGCAAACGTACAGTAAAATGTTATATTTTATTGAAAAAGAAGATTTTTAATGTTTTATATTCGACCTCTAGTTAAATCTATGCAATAGAAGTCATACAGACTTGCTTTTTGCTGTGTACAAAAGACAATTCCATCTTCCCTGAAATTGATAACAGCTTTCTGTTGTCTATGTTGTATATATGTTGTATCAATGGCAAATTTAGATTTTATTACTGCTATCAGAGATCTTGGTTTGTAAAGAGACTGTCTCTTTCTTGGTTCCCCGGATTAGAGTACTGAACTCTAGTTGTCATTTCTCACAGTCACTGGGCATCTCATGGAATATGAAAGCACAGTACTTCTTCATTGTATTATTTTTAGAGCTATTTCCACTAAAGAGCAGAGACAAGTATGTCAAATAATAGTGTTCACCTGAATAGTGAGCGAATAGTGAATTTTTTTCCAGTGTACTATGTTTGGGATGTCTTACTTTCTCTTATTAAAATAATAAAAAGGAACAATAGGTTGTTAGTCAGTCAGAGAGTACTTGCCAAACATGTTTGAAGCCCAAGGGACCATCGTTAGTACTACCAAAACATAAGGCAAGTTAAGAAATTAAAACACGCCATAGAAGTTTGAAAGTCATTGATTAATTGGCTTTCCAATTAATTAGTTATTTCATCATCTTACTTTCCACTTGGAAAATCTGGAGACAAATGTAACTCCTTACCTTTAGATTCACAGTGACACTAAACAGAAGCTATTTCTCCATTAAGTGATCCAGAGCATGATTAGATTAGAACACTGATTTAAGTGACAGGCTGTTTCTGATCCTTTTCCATTCATCCAAAAAATATTAGTTGGGAAATTCTAGTTGCCAGGTTTGGTGCTAGAGCAAGAGGACTAAGAAACCATCCCCGAGGATTTACAGACGAATGTGGATAATGTGGATAAGAAGGGGGAAATATCTATAGTGACAGCTTGCTAGGGAACAACAGCAGCTGCAGATTCAGACAGAAAAAGCCAGCTTAGCAAGAGACAGAAGCGTCCTGGGTTCCTAGTTTCAGGGATATGGTAGAACTCGTGAGTTCATCAAAGGACAAAGTAGAACTGAAATGAAAAGGAGCAAATTTGATGGAAAATGATAATTCAAAATAAAGTGTGAAATGACAAATTTGAAGGGTCACATGAACTAAGGAGAAGCTTGCCTAACAGCTGCTCTTTAGCTTCATTAGCATCAAGTCTAAAAGGAGAGGAATGAAATGTCACAAGTCAGTTACAGACGATCAGATAAATAGCTATATATGTACAGTGAGTATAGGCCTACAAACTTTTGCTCAAGAGAATTGAAAAACAGTGTTTCTCCTCTTATTGGTAGTTTGTGCATTTATCCCTGGAAACAATTCCCTATGCCATATTTAGGGAGAATTTTACATTGATTTAACTTGGTGTTTTAATTAGAAGCTAACTGAAAGATATATCTGTGTTTATAGAAATTCATCACAGCATGAGAGATTATAGAGGAAGGCTAGAGGGATGACATTATATCTAGGATAAGGTTGTTGCTATATATCTGTGACATAAAGAAATTTTGCCAGGCTATAGTTTTATAGTTTTATGACCTAGTTTTTGTGGACTTCTGTTTCAGATATAATTCCTTCTATGAAATATTTTAACACATAAATATGCATTTTAATTTTGAATGTAGGTTAAATAGGACATTTTCTGAAGAAATTTCCAGAAAGTCTGTCCCTACTCCCCCAAAGAGCACATATTTAAAGAAATTGTCTCTAATACCTCTCTGTCTCATACTTTCTTCTCTATATCCACTTCTTTCTTCCCACACCCCTCTATATATGTTTTGTATATGTTTATTGGTGTAAAATGGGTTAATTATAACATTTTCATTGTGTGTACCTGATTTTGGTCATTCTCTCCATTCATTACCCTCATTTGTCTTGCCTTTCCCCTCCTGGTTGTTCCTTCGCTCTGCCCAAGTAGATTCCCTTGTGTCAGATGTTTCTAGTTTTCGGCATTGTGTAGTTTAAATTTTTCCAACATTCATTAACAGAATGATTTGCCTTTTTTGGGTGAAAGAAAAAACTCCTTTTCAAGGTTTTTAGAATGTTATACTAAACTTTATATACACATACATATAATCATTAAATAAAATTTCACAGTGATTACCAAGGTCAAGAAAAGGGTATTGCTAGCCTGTGAAAACCCCAATTGTACACCACCTCAGCCAATATTCTTCCCCCAAGACATCATATTAACTTTTAACACACCATAGATTAGGTTGGAGGGTTTCTAAAATTTTATGAGCTCATGAGTATATAATAGTTCTTTTTTTTCCTGGACAAGTATTTGTTTTTAGTTGTGTAATCATTATTGGCTTTGTGAAACATGCCTTTGTATATATAAAACAGCAATTACTTATGTATACTGGATTAACATTTTGATTGCATCCTTTGGGGAACTTTTAAAAATAAGGCCACTCTGACCAACTTATAAGTATTTTGCATGAATGCTCCTACTTTTGTTATATCAATGCTAAAAATGAAAGTGTTACATCATAGAAAGCCAAATAATCGCCTTTAGGTGCTAATTCCATAAAGCAGTGATTCTCAACCCTCCTAATGCCGCTATCCTTTCATACACTTCCTCATAATGTGGTTTGTACTGTTATGAATTGTAATGTAAATATCTGATATGCAGATGATCTTAGGTAACCCTTTTGAAAGGGTATTTGACCCCCAAAGGAGTCGTGCGTGACCTTGAGAACCAGGTTTCTGCAGGTTTCTCAAGGTAGGTAAACAATTTGACTAAATTATAATCATTCTATGAACATTGTAGATAGAATTTCCAATGCTTAGTATTACTAGAGTTTAATTTGCGATATTCTGAATATTGTGATATGATATTGAATCGGGGTTTCTATTTGTAACATATCTAATAATTAATGAGTTTGGGCAATTTCATATGATTTTTATACAGGTATAATATTTAGTATAGAGCCTATAGAAGTCACAGGCCATTATTTTTATGTGTGTGGATGGGTATTTGGTATATATGATGTATGTGAACATGTACATGTGTATGAAAGTGCTCTTCTTCCATCTTATTTGAGACAAAGTCTATCTGTTGTTTTTCACTATGTATAACAGGCTGGCTGTCCTGCATGCTTTCTACCTGCACCTCCTATCTTCCCATACAATCACTAGGGATATACTTAAACTACTTGACAAGCATCTCCATGGGTTTTGGGATCTGAACTCATGTCTATACACTTGCAGAGCAAATGTTTTTACCCACTGAGCCATCTGCCCACCCGCTTAATGCCTTTTTTATTGAGATACCATTTTATTTATCATATATAAAACTCTACTGTTTTTCCTGGTTATGGCTCCTGTGTTCACTACATGTTTTGCAAACATTTAAACAGAAAGATGCTTTAGAATCCTGGATTTCATAGCATACATTTGCTAAAATTATTTAATTCCATTTCTTATTTTGACAGATAAGGAAACTACAGGGAAAAATGCCACAAATCTCCTGATAATTAAGTGGGTTTGTTTTTTATTTAATCACGTATTTTAACCCAGGACTCAAATACTTTGTGTGCCTAAGAAGGCTAAAGAAAAACATAAAATAATTATGATAGCAAATATGTAATAACATATAATTCATTTCATTGATTCTATTAACAAAAATTTTCCTAGCTACTAACTTTTGTATTCACTGATATCCAATATTTAAACATGTTTTTATTTATTACTTTCCTTTTCTTTATTGCTTGCTTCCTTTCTCTCGCTCTCTCTCTTTTCTTCCTTCCTTCCTTTTTTCCTTCCTTCCTTCCTTCCTTTCTTTCTTTTTTTCGAGACAGAGTTTCTCTGTTGAACTCACTCTGTAGACCAGTCCACCCTGACCTTGAATTCACAGAGATCCTCCTGCCTCTGCCTCCCAAATGCTGGGATTAAAGGTGTGCACCACCACTGCTTGGCTTCAATTTTTTTATTTTAATGTATTTCATTTTTCTCATCAAGTTTTAAAGTTTCTTTGCCGTAGATATATTTTGTTTTTACTCTAATTTGCTTATTTGCTTGTGACAATTTCTCATTTTGTAGTTCTGGTTTGCCTGTAACTCACTATGTATACCAGACTGGCCTTGAACTCACAGAGATGTGCATACCTTTGCCTCCTGAGTGCTAGGATTAAAAGACATGTAACATCATGCACAGCAGCTTTATTGTTATATTGAAATTCTTATATTCACTTTTATTGCTTCTAAGTTTCTATTTTAAATTTGATCATAATTTTTAAAATTCCAGTTACTCTTAGTGAACTAGAAGGGAAAACTATAGTATTTCTCTTTAAGGAGACGAAATTTATATTATGAAGCACAATTACTAATATGAAAATACTTGCTATTTACTGAATGGTTATATTCTTGGTGCAGTACTAAATGTCTTTCATGAATTATTTTATCTATTCTTTAGGTAACTCCAAAACTGGTTTTGTTATATATATATTTTCTAGAGCTAGAATCCATTCCTTGGAGAGTTGGTGTACTTATAGATGGCTAGAACTTGAACAAGATTTTTCAGACTTTTGACATCTCCTTTATTGTACGATCTGTGTCTGCCCACATGGAAGGAAACAGATGTAAGTGACTGACATACTACCTACTGTGCTAATGAGGCACCTGAAGGAAACAGATGTAGTGATAAAGATTTATACTGTGACCTGCCTTTGCTGAATCTACCAGATGTCTCCTGGGTATGCCCTTTCTTTTAGCACATTATCTACTTTTTCAAGATAGTAACCAGAAAAGCACCTTGGGGCCTTAATTTTCACTTAATTTTATTAAATAACACGAAGCATTGATACTAAATTTTTCTTAGTACACAACCTAAATATTGATAGGAAAATTTATAACCTGAAACTAGAAAGCAGCTGGTTTTCTGTTGTAGAAGTAAAAAAAAAAATCTATTATTAACCTCTGGCCTTGATTGTATAAGCAACATATTTCATGATTCTCTTATCATAGAATTTTAATTCCAGATATTTATCCTGACTATTCATTTGAGATCCTTTCCTCAGATGCCCGGAAAGCAATGTTGTACCTATCCCTTGCTGTAGCCCTTAGCTACAGTGTATTTCTCTTGTCATGTTCCTAGCAAAAGAGACAGTTGTGCTTCCACCTAGAAATTTGAATCCATTATGTCATTTTTTTTCTCTTAAATGAAGCCCATTTTAAAATTATAATTATATTTTCACTGTATAAGAATGAAAGAATGTTGCTAAACTTAAAGGCTCTGACACATAAACATTTGATAATATTAGTTCCTACAGTGTAAAGACTTTTACAATTAACAAAATAATTTCGTGTAGTTTATTCAAGTAATAAGTAAATGAGATAAGTAAGATGGGAAGCATTATAAGGACATTTGAAGCATGTCCTTTAAATAAATAACACCTATAATTTTCATTTTAACTTTCTCTAGCTTTCTGTGTAATCTAGTCTAGTTTGTATCTGGCTGATACTTCATAAAGCTTCTAGGCTTACCTCTTTCAATCAAACCTTAATTGCAAGGGCAGTTTATCAGAGGATATAATATTATGGAATCATATTCCTACTTCCCTCAGCAAACCAACCTTTATCTGTAGCTCCTCAGGAGGAGTGAAGTCACCAAAGGCCCTCTCCTATCCATGATTGAATGTTGGATACCCAATCTTATGCAGTTATGTGTAGCTCTTGTCCAAGAAACCACAGCTACTGGGAGGTCATGAGAGCAACAGGCATATGGTGTTTCTTCCCACCTACCCCCTTCTCTAATTGTCTTTCATCAGTGACAGGAAATTATGGTATTTACCTATTGCCGAATTATATGCACCATTATTATTCTTAGGTAAAGCTGAAGTATATTTACTACTACATCCCCCCCTCTTAATTTTAACCATAAAAAGAGAGAGAACTACATTATGATGGAGTTCTCAATGAGAGGATGCATAGCACTGGTAATAAGAAATCAAAACTATTGTATGACTGGTTAGAATCTAATGTTCTAGTTTACTCTGAACTGTCTACAAGCTCACAAGTGCTCTGAGACTCCAAAGAGTAAAGGAACTGAAATGATGTGTCAAATGATATGGCATAGTAACACCTACTTTGTCTAATGCACAATTCTGTGATGGAAACTTAATAACGATGTGAACAAATTCATTATTTTATAATCTCCAAAATCTTCTTTGAGGCGAGAAAATCTCTATGATGTGTAATTGTACAGCAAATTGGTTCTGAAATGTATTTATACTATTAGGTCACAAATCTCTGTGACAGGAAGACACATGCCAGGAGTTATGTATGCTTAATTATTTGAGTAGTGGAATTGAGGACCCCCAGTTTAAAAAGCACATTAAGCCTTGTCAGAATTCAGCTGTTCATTTTACAGTGTTAATATACATATGTGATATTGTATTAGACAAAGCAGATGATACATATTATTACTCAAAAATAAAGTGTCCTGACTATACTTATAAACACATTAATCATGGTGACTCTTTCTATGTATTTTATGAGTAAACATATTGACCTTAGGAATAATATGAGCCAAAATGGAAAGAAAGTTGGAAGATAAAACAGCAATCAGTTGTGGAGATAAACTCAAAACCTAGAATTGTCTATTAAAGGAACATTTGATTTATAAATCATTCTCTTTTATGTTGTATAAACTAATATGATTTTGATATTCATCTATGCTATCAAATGAATCAAGGGAAAGCCTTTGTAATTTACAGTGTGGGAAACACAGAGAATAAGTTCCAAAGAATGTGGAAAAAGTGGAAGAACTGATTACATTATCATATGGATTATCTCCAGCACTGTTTAAGTCAGTATGATGTTGTCAGTCCACATTGGATGCATCAGTAGTGAATTAAGATAAAAACATTGTGCATATAGATAAATCTGCTGATAATTTTTGCGGATTTCACATAACACCATTGTTTCAAATCTTCTTTATTTAAAAAGTTAGAGTTATATTGAAGGATACAAAACGTTATATACAGCAACACTCAGCCCACTAGAAAACAATGTTCAATTTATTAATTGCATTGGAATGATTCTTAGAGCATTACAGATGAGAAGTAATCAGAACTCCATCTTTATTGCCTCCCAGGGAACAAATATCGATGTTCTAGAGATGCCATATGATATTGATCCTTAGCTGCTCACAGCAACAAACTGCTCATCAACCTATTCTTTACTGCCTTTATTTTCTTCACTGTATTATTTACCTACTTCTTTACTATGATTCCTGATATCATCTGAAAAATATGTTATTTAAAATCAAATAATCTTCTCAGTCACTGTTTCTCTGAGTAATTACAACCCAAGAAATATGACATTTTATTTTCTAGATGTAACATGACAGATGATGATAAATTTGGAAAATGTATAAAGTACCAGTGTGATTAGAAAAATCTTGATGAAATTTTCTTATCCAAGATCACAACTTAAAGAAAAATCTATTTAAGATCATCATAAAAATTGAATTATCTTAGATATAGCCACTGTACCTTCTTTCATTATGTCATATAAATTCACCTGTACGTATGTGTGTGTATGTATGTGTATGTGTATATATATAATATATATATATTATATAATATATATATTATATAATATACAGAGAGAGGTAGAAAGAAAGAAAGAAAATATTATGATCCAAGAGAGTTTTTATTTATTTATTTATTTATTTATTTATTTATTTATTTATTTATTTTTGGGTGATGAGTCTTGGTATCAGGATTTTATAGGACTGTGTCATGTAGGTAGGAGTCACATGTGGCTGACCTTAGTTAGGCTGACCTTAGTGAGGCCAACCCTAATCACTATTTCTGAAATCTCCAAAGTTTATTATTCAAGCTGTAAATTATATAGTTAATATTAACTGTAGCCAAGGCCTGAAATAAACAAATGAACTCTGGTCTGTCAGATAAACAAAGGATTTAGTGGTTTTCATGAGTGAAGCTAGTTGAAAGGTAATATCCCCATTTGAACTGTCCAGGATTTAGACATCTTAGGACTGATAAATTAATATTTTATTATATCATGCCAAAGAAAAATTTGAATATAGATTTAAATTAAGGATCTTGAGATGGGAAATTCTCTTTCATTATGTGAATGAACACAGTAAAATCACAGAGACCTTTCAATGAGTCAAAGAGGGATATCTGAGAATTGAAGAGGCCTATAAATGTTGAAAATGATGTGTTGCTGGGTTTTAAGATGGAAGAAAAAGACCTAGAGTCAAGTAAAGAGCAAGAACATCTCAAAACTGGAACACACCAGCCAATAGATTCCTGTGTTTTGTCTACAGAATGAAAATAGCTTTTCTAACACCATGCTTTTAATATGGTATGAAATTTTCCAAATCCTGAACTCTATTGTACATAATAAATATGTACTAGGGTCAAAAAGTTTATAGTAACTTAATGTATTGGCAATAAGAAATTAATACTTTACAATTGAAACAGAGACTGGGTTATGTTCCAAGAGTCTTACCATAAGCTGACTGTGTCCTAAACCAAATATGCATGCCTTACACTTAACTTACTGTATACCATAGCTTAGCAATACATTGCACTGCGGGGTATTTTTTAAAAACCCACATTTATTGTTTATGTGATGCTGATTAAGGATTATCAAGTTTAGTGTCTAATTTTAGCTGACAGAGTGGCTAGATGTATTTAAGATTTCTCAATCTTTATTATTATTTTCGTTTTTTACATAATTCCTCCTCCATTTTAACCTTCTCCCAAATCCCTCTCCCTCTTCTCTATTCCCTCTCAAATTTGTGGCCTCTGTTTCTTTAGTTATTATTCTTACATATATGTATTTATAATAACACGAATAAATATATAAATACAACATACTGAATTCTTTCAGTGTTGATGATTTGAATATGTTCTTAGGGCTAATCATTTGGTATTAGATAACCAATTAAGGGGCTTATCACTTGGGAAGACTGATTCTCCTTTCAGCATTTATTTGCAGTTAAGAGGCTTGATACGAAGACTCCATCTGATATTCTAATTAAGGTAAATGTTGGTAGCACTGATGTATCAATGTAGGACTGCTCCTCTCTTTTGCTAGAATGGTGTAGCTGACACTGTGGGGATACATATTTCTACTTAATAACTAAAAAATCTTAGGCTGTAGAAAAATATTATAGGAGCTTGTGTTAACCGGGGAGTCAAAGATGACTTTAGAAATAAGAAAAAAGATGTAGCCTTCAAAATCATTTCCTCAGTAACTGAATCACTATAGCCACATCCACTTTCCAACAGTGGCACCACAAACCAATGGACTACTCAGTAATGGTGGGGTTTTTTTGTTTTTGTTGTTTTTTATATTTGTTGTTAATGTGGCTGACTAGAATCATGATATGCTGTTAATATTCAAAACTATAATGCAAAATGCTATCACATATTGCTAGCCTGCTTTTATTAATTCACTGTGCTGTGCAAAGAATTGAACACAGGCCCTGGTTCAGCTTTCAAAGCCTGAAATGCAAATTTTCATTAAATCTGAACAATTGTAAAGAATTAGAAAATAATTTATTGAAACTACTGTAATTTGAGGAGGATAAATATTAAGGATATGCATGCATATTAGTTTAACAGTCCACCCTTCTTATACGGTTTTACTTTCCACAGTTTCAGTTACTTATGAAAAACTATAGTCCATAAATAGCAAACAAAATTCCAGAAACAAATAATAAGATACTTTTATATTGTACATGATAAAAGACCAGATAAGTTTCACAGAATTTCACTCCTTCTTGTCTTCCTCCCCAAAATGTGTATTATCCCTTTGTCCAATGTATCTATATTATTTATTCTGCCCATTGGCCATTGAAGAACCATCTCAGTTATAAGATGAACTATCACAATACCACAGAGTCTGTGTTCAAGAAACACAAATGGACTCACTTTATGTTATTAACTTTACTTTGTATCATGACAGAAACATTTTATCATCTTAAATCACTACAAGTATGACAATATCAAGATACTGTCAGAAAGTGCAAGGGAGAACACATTCATATAACTTTCATTACAATATATTGTTATAATATTCTTCATTTTATTACTTGTCTAGTACAATGTCTAATTTGTACATTAAATTTTATGGTAGGTATCTAGGCAGAAGAAAATAGCTAAATATGATTCAGAAATCCCCTTGTTTCTCTGGGAGTCTTAAAGGATATTCTGTGCAAATAACAGGGTGTGCATTTGTGTTTGTGTGTCAGTGTGTGTTTTATGAGTTATCTAAAAGCATGTACTTTAACAATTCATCCTATTGCCTTCATATCTTAAACATAAGATACAAACACACAGTTAGGTGCTCAAGTGCACATTCAAATATGTAGAAATATCCTACATTCAGTTCTAACTTCCTCTAATGACACTTCACAATTTTTTTTAGCAGAATGCATTGGGTTTGCCTTGGAATGATGAAATTCATGCTAAACATCATCAAGACAGGTAGAAATCTAACTGTTTCATTTCACTGATAAATTGGTTTGGGTATATAAATTGACAGTTGTTATTAAAATTTGGATTTCATACCTATTTGAAAGTAAATTGCACCTATAGTCCATTTGCGAGCTGTGCTTTTAGAAATGCTGATTTGTATTTGCTGTATTTATTACATTTTTTTCCCATTATTCTTATATCCTCTTTACTTAACAAGAAGACAGTGAAGTTTTAAGAAGCACTGTATGGGAGTACATTAATAATACACTTCTTCAGGCAATAATAAGAATGTTCATGGAAATATGTTACATTTTTTTCTTCTCCTAGTTACTCAGTAGAATGATGTGTAAACCTTGACTTTTGCATTGTAATACAACCTTGACAACTATTTCTTAACCACAATGGTTGACAAAACTATAATGTTATCCCTTCTGTATACATCTTACGACAGCAGTTTGTCTCTGCTCAGAGAATTCAAAATGTAGTGCCGTAAAAATAATTCAGTCAGTAAAGTACTTGACAGACAAGCACAAGGACCTTAGTTCAATTCATAGGCCAGGTACTGTGATATGTGCTTACATTGCCAATGCTGGGAGATCAGAGACAAATGGATACCTGTGGTTCTCTGGCAAGCCAGGTTAGCATAATCAATAAGCTGCAGTCTGTAATGAAAGACCCTCTCTCAAAAGTCAAGGTGGATGGCTCCAGTATAATTATCTCTGATATCCACCCATATGTCAACACACTCAAACACACACACACACACACACACACACACACACACACAAATACACCACCACCACCCACCACTACCAACACCCACCACCACCTCAAGCACCCACCACTACAACCATCACCACCACCACCACCACTACTACCAGGAGAGGCAATTAAAAGGAAACTTTGAGAAAGTTGACCCTACCCATGTATTTATCATCTCATTTTCTAGGTAAATAACACAACCACAAAGACTAGAAAGCATGAAGCATAAAATAACAACAGTAATAGACTGTACTTAAATGAACCAAATAAGTCAATAGAGAATTCTAGAATGAAGAAATGCAAATGAGTGATAAATGTTTGAACTTTAAAAAAATCTTTAGCATTGAAAAAAATACGAATTAAAACTGTATTGATAGCCTCACCCCAGTCAGAATGGCTGTCTTGGACAGAACAAAAGATCACAGATACTGGCAAGAATGAAAGCAAAGAGGAAAAAAAAAAGATTCCTTATAAATACTCTGGTGATGGGAATATAAAGAAGTTCAGTCAATACATGTCAGTACATAGGTTCTTTAAAAAGTGAAAATAGAATTACCATTTGAAAGATTCTAAGATGATAGTCACGTAAACTTCGATGCTCATTCATATGAGTAGGAAGCAGTACTATAGTAGATGTTCATCAGCAGATAAACAGATACAGAAAATGTGGTGCGTGTACACAATTAAATTTTATGAAGCTATGAAGAAAAATGAATGCGAGACATTTTCAGTAAGGTAATTGCAACTGGAAATCATTATGTTAAGAGAAATAAGCCAATTCCTGGAAGAAAAATGGTACATGTTTTCTCTCATATGTAGGATTCAGCTTTAAACACCCACACAGAGGAAGGTATGTGTGTGAATGACTGATGAAAGTAAAAAATGTGGCTATGAAGGGAGGAGAAGGTCTAAAAGAGGGTAAGAAAATGAGAAGAAAGTGGTATTCATGTGAGAAGAAAGCAAAAGGTGGATCTATTTAGGAGGTGGGAGGAAGCAAATCAGCAAAAGAGGTAGAGGAATGAAAAAGGAGAACAAATGAAGACAGTTTATTATGACAAATATGTCATAATGAAGGTCATTATATTTTATGCAAACATGAGAAATAAGAAAAAGAATGATCAGTAATCTGTATATTTTGAAAGAGAGAGAGAGACAGACAGACAGAGAGACAGAGAGACATAGAGAGTGAGAAAGAAGGTCTCATCAACACACTGAAAGTTTATAGAGTTTTTCTTATTTCCAGAACCACAGTTTGTGAATTCTCCAACTATACAATGTTGTTTGTAAACCCTACCCCAAATAAGTACTCACAGAAATTTCACAGCTTTCGCTGATATGTAGAAATCAGTTAAAGTCTGTGAAGTGTAGCTGTGGAGATGGCTCAGCAATTAAGAGCATTTACTGTTCCTGCAGATGATCCTAGCCAGGTTACCAGAACCCATGCCTGGCAGGTCATAACTGCCCGAAACTCCAGGGCCAGGGGATTCTATGCCTCTGGCTTCCACAGGCTCATGGCGTGCATAACACACACACACACACACACACACACACACACACACACACACACACACACCATAATTTAAAATGATAACATATATCCTTATTATTAAATGTTTATGAATAGCATGACTGGATAATCTCATTTCCAATGAAGATCAAACAAAACAATATTCTGGCTTCTTGTTTCTGGATTGACAAAATAAAATAATATTCTATTTGCAGTCTATTTAACTTTCCCTGTGGTTCTGTTTTTTTGTTGATAATGTTGCTGTGAAAGTTGAGCCTCAAGCATAGTGGTGAATAATTATGCAGGATTCTAAGCTGAAGAAGGATATAAGATGCTGTTAGGGTACAAGAGGAAACTATGCTAGATGAGGGTTTATTCACATATGAGTTACAGTGCTTGCTGCTGTGTAACTACAGTTTATATTTGCCAGTTGAACTTAAAATTAATTAGAAATTCTACAAGTTCATTTTGTACCTATATTTGGGATTATAGGAAATAAATGAAGTTATACATTCACAAAACTCCCAATGACATGTTATTTATTGTTTTAATTTCCACTGTAATTATTAAAAATTGTACCACCATTATCAGTAATGTCATGAAGTTCTATATAAAATTTTGTGTGTTTTTTCAATGAATACCGCAAAAGTTTCTATCCAGATCCAATCCATTTGCTGAAAAATACTTGTTCTGTCTCATCATCTCATCTTATTTCTCAACTTATCTGGTGCTTTTTTTCTTCCTGTTTTCTTTGGTTTTCCTGTGAATCCTTTTTCTTGGCCATTTAATTTTAACTTTATCTTTTACTTTCCTTACCAGCCTACCCTCTAAAACTCATCATTGTATAGTTCCTAATCATTTCTTATAAATTGTGGCACCTTTAATTTCTCCTCAAAATATGCCCCATAGTATTGAGTCCTTTGTGTAACATGAAATTTAGAACAGTGGGAAAAATAATAATGACTCCAATTAACCCAGAAATATTTAACTGTTTTTAATGTTTCTAATGGAACACTATGGTACATGCATGTGTTCATATTCATGGTATACATGTAACTATATGGAAGTACTAATATATGAGGTAAATTTAAGTGTACATATGTGTGTAGTGTTCACAATATATATAGGCATGCATTATAGATATATGTATATATGTGCATATATGAATAATGCATATTATGTATAAAATTATATAGTGTTGCATTAATCTGGAAAATAAAGTCCTTAGGATCAAAAAGAACAAAATTCCTTTCACTGGTTTGACTGCCTTCTTTGATTATTTATAAATATTTTTCTACTATTTGATGCAACATAGAAGTTTCCTCCCTGCCTTTATCTTTTCCAACCATATTCTGGATACTATTAAATTAGTTTTAATATTGCAATGGTAGTGATTTTGAGTTGTTCTCTACCATGAGCTTTTTATAGTTAAACTGTCAATTTAATTAAAATCCTAAATGTAGACTTGCAATTTTAATTTCTATTAGAATTTATGGATCTTGCAAATGCAGAGGCAGAAAGTGAAGGAATAACCCCCAAACACACACACACTTATTTTTAGAAATAGAGCACACTTAGGATACTTTGGTATAGAAAATTATTTTATTTTACTGTATGTACAAAGAAATTCTCAGGAGATGACTTAATTAAAGTGAATAATTTAGATATTATTCTCTGCATTGTAATTCAAATTTTAAGAAATGACCTTTTCTTAAAACAAGGGAAATATTTTCTAATCACTATTTCAATGTTATTATAGACCTTATATGTTCTTTCAAAATACAATAATGTTCCTAATTATCAAGACAGGAGCTCTTGATAAAAATGTCAAATTGACCCAGATTATTTGCAATCTACTGGAATATTGTGATTGCCGCAGGTTACGTTTATCAATTTAATTCATTGATATAAAACATTTAGTCTTTTATAATTAATGATTAAGAATTTGTACTTACAAACTCATTTCAAAAATGCTATAAAATCATTAAGCAGCTCCAAGAGACTTTGTGCAATTTTACTATAATTTCTACAGAGAAAATTATAGTACTTTTCTACTGAAAATATCTTCTTAACATTATTGTTAAAAAGAAAAAAAAATCCAAAATATTTTTGCAGTTCAACCTTTTGAAATAGATAATTAACCATGAAAAAGCCTGGAAGATTTTTGTGATATATATATATATATATATATATATATATATATATATATATACACATATATTAATATATGTCATATATATGTTAATTTTATTACAATCTTCTCTCAGCCAAAGTTGCATTTTTCTTTTGAATTTTTGTCTTAGGTAAGGGGCCTTTAGAGTTAATGAATGAGGAAGATAAAGTTTTAAAAACTTTCCATACATCATTGTTCATTAAAGTAAATAAAAGGAATAGAAAATAAATTTATTTGTATTTAATTGGTTGTGTATATGTACCCATGTATAATGTGTCTCTGTCAGGCTATGCATGTGAAGGGTTAAGGGACAACTTTTTGTAGTCAGTTCTCTCCTACCACTTTTATGTTGGTGTTAATTTCCTTTACCAGTTGAACCATCATGCCATCCTGAAAACTCTGTATCAGTCTGTTACTTGAAATTTTACTATAGCAATGTAGAAATTAGATTATAATCAGATAGGAAGATGACCAATGTTCTTTTAAAGTATTCATTTAGTAAAGTATCCAGTGATTGAAATATTTTATTAAAAGGATAGTCTCTCATTGTAATATCCAATTTTACATCTATATTATTTTCATATATATTCTGTTTTCCATTTGTCATCTTTCCTGAAATAAAAAGATTATTATCTTTTTGCAAGAATACATATGTATTTATATATTTTAAGATATGTATAGTTGTGCATCACTTACCTTAGTGTGTATCTATATATCTGATTCAAAACATGGAGTTTTCACAATATTAGAATGCCATTATTCTTCTTATGAAATATTAAGTATTTAAATCATTTACTCAATCTGATATAATTGAATGGAGCACATCACCAGAGTTAAGAGTGTAATGTGCATAGCTAATCTTAAATAGTGCATTGTTTTGACGTACAGATCTTGGTTTTGTAATATATCACATTACAGAAAACCAAAATTATTAACTTCAATTGATAAAGAATTATGAATATAATTATAATCTTGTTAATTATTTAGATCCATGAATTATGCAAATGCAGCAGGTAATATTAATCATCTGCAGGAACCAGAACAATTTCCCTAAAAGAACATATAAATATTAAAATGTAAGACTTGGCTCTATTATGTACAGTTGGAGCTTTAGTATTCCCTTATGAACAATATTTGGATTCAGTTTTCCTTTATAAAATGAAAAATGCCCTAAATGTATCTTTTTGCGAAGGCCAAATGAACACCATTAGATTTCTCTTTCTGTCTATAAAATGTTTATGGGCTACATCGGTCTGTGTTGGCTGACATCCTCCTCACCAGTAATGTACTGAAAAGATATACCTGTTGTGACACTAAGCTACATGCAATCATCATGTAGCATTTAACAAAACACTAAAATTTCTCCAGATTACTGTATCACAAATACTCCTGCAGTTCCAAAGAACAGAAGAGCATTGAATGGACTAATTGTGTTTAATTTCTATAAGCATGATCACTATTTATAGAAAGGACATAAACAAAAGCTTAAAATGAAAGTATTTCCAACTTGGATTTTTAGAAAACACAAAAATGAGGGGTAGAATTTAGTATTTAGTTATGTTAACACATTGACATAAAATTACCTGGAGAAATAAAGTTTTTCTTTTCCCTTTTAAAGAGCAACTGAAAAAATGTATTTTAAATCAATGACCTGCTTTGCCTTATTACATTATAGTTTGATTCCCAATTTTAATTTATATATCATTGAACATAAAATAACTGTTTAAGTTAAATATTTATTTTGAAAATGTGAAGACTTGGCAGAGAGTTCTCTGGGAATCAAGGGACATGTAGAAAGGCTAGCAAAAGGCTTGTTTTTAACATTTTAAAACCTGCCTTTAGACAAAGTTTGACAGAGAGGGACTTCCAAAGATAATGGTTTAATTGAAGTTTTAAGTAGCTTGAAGCTTATGGGTCATTCACAATAAATGATAATATCTGTCAACTATGGAGTAGTAGACATTAGAGAAACAAACTAACCATGATTATCAAAATATTTTCTTACAAGTTAACATTTAAAAGTTGTTCTGTGCTAAAAAAAATCTGGATTCATGTTGAGGTTGCAAGATTTTAATAATTACTGTATACATTTATAAACTTCATTGGAGAAGAAATCATTAAAGGAAGTGGGATTTTTTAACTTTAAAAGATTTTATCTAGTCTTGCCTGAACTGGTTTACTACTCTACTTTCTACCCTGACAGAGCTCTGATGCTGCTAGTGTCTCTTTGAACCACAAGTATTTTCAAATGAGAATTTTTTGTCTTGATCTCTTTCTGAAGACTAAACATGATTGAAATGTCAAACTTTTTTTCACAATATTTTTTTTAAATTGTAAAGGGAAATAAAGGAGACATGTAATTTCTAAATTTGTATTGTATGTAAGTCTAGTAGTAGGTGGATATTATGAATATGGCCAATGAATAAAATTAAATTCATTGCATGATAATAAATGTAGGTTCAACATGAGAAAGGACTTTTTAAAGTCTAAACACATCTAGAGTTGTAAAAAGAGTGTGTACTGTCCTCGTCTTTCAATTCTGACATTTGTCAGTTTACAAGGTTCATTATTTTTATTCGTTCTTCACCTTTACACCCTTGGATATCTATTTAATGAATGTTATTCTTAAAATATAAGAGCTGAATCACTTTACAGAAATGATATCAAGGTATGGTCATACTAATAAGCTGCAGGGCAGTGGTGGTACACAGCTTTAATCTCAGCACTCAGGAGGCAGAAGCTCTCTGTGAGTTTGAAGGCAAGCCTGGTCTACAGAGTGAGTTCCAGGACAGCCAGTGTTACAACAGAGAAACTCTGTATCAAAAAACAAAAAATAAAAAAAATCTCGTGAGCCAATTATTATTAGTAGCCTCGTTGAACAGATAAGTAAGCCAAGGCCAGAGAGAGCAGCATATTGGCAATCTGGTGCTATAATTTCTTGTTTTGATATATATTGCCTATGCCTATACTAAGTATTATACTATCATGGTGTTGGTATCCATGGCTAAAAGTGTGAAGACTGTCTCTTGTTTGTCCTATCTTATCCAGCGTCTTTTCTAAACATTATACTGCTGACCATGTCATCTATCCAGCTCATGGACTCTTGCCTTCTGCCGGTGCATGCCAAGATTTTTGAAATATCTCTACCATTTGACTCTATTTTCTATACTCCACACACATGCACACATATAAAGTTTCCACTCCTGGCATTCTTCCATTGGCAATCTCCCTTGTTTTCTTAATTTAATGTTGCTGTCTATATACAATTTTATCAACCAATATGCACTATTAAATACTTGCCTCAAATGTTAACCATTGTTTCACATTTTTGGACCTGTTGTGAGCATGCAGCAGAATAAATATTTCCCATTTCCATCCCTTGTCATAAACATGAGACTCCTGAGGTCAGGAACCACATTGTTTTCATTAGTGTACCCTCACATCTCTACAAACAAGTACATTTAAAAGCTGTCTGTGTGAATGGCACACATGTACATTGAAACAAGACTTTCTTATTGTGCTGAATATTGAGCAGGAGCTACATGACTATCCATCAAAAATAGAGAAAAGGAGATTCTTCTGTGGGGAGAGAGGTTAACCTGGATACTTGTCTCTATGGCCTATTTTTAACTGTCCTATGTCAATTTGATGTCATGCCTTACAGCAAAAACTACCAGTCAGAAATATTTATCCATCGTGTGTTGTTCAAACTAGTTGATTATGA
The DNA here is from genome assembly GCA_026225945.1 of Cricetomys ansorgei. Taxonomy (NCBI): domain Eukaryota; kingdom Metazoa; phylum Chordata; class Mammalia; order Rodentia; family Nesomyidae; genus Cricetomys; species Cricetomys ansorgei. The sequence continues at coordinate 1,701,545 of JAMJFZ010002863.1, read as the reverse complement.
TCCCCAGAGCCTAGAAAACAAGTTTGTATTATAGTCCAAAAAGACTTACTCTCTGTATCCTTTCTCACCTAATTCACTTTTATATTTGTCAAGTTTATAGGTATCTACATTGGGGCAGATACCTGAGGAAGTTTAAATGAGTATCACCATTATCAAAAGGCTTAGTGCAATGTAAATATAATTGTATTACACTTTGGAACAGAAAAATAGTTAAAATAATAACAAAATTTTCAGTGTTTTTCCAGGGGTTAAGAAAATGGAGACAAAAAGGTGCAAAATAAAGAAATTTAAGCTGTGAAAATACCCTGCATGATAAAATTATGATTGGTATTTATTATACAATTGTTCACACTCATACACTATGGACCATCTTTTAGTGATCCTTTAGTCTAACCTATATTCTTTGGATGACAATAGTGTAATGTATTTGTACAAGTTCATCAGCTATACTTTGATAATATGTGGGGACAGAAAGCAGATTCAATTTTCCTGTGTTTCAAAATGTACTGAGAATTAAAGCTTTTAAAAACTATGTACTACTTACATCATTAAAAATATGAATGAAGAGAACAAATAGCTCACCAAAAGTGTAATATAATGTCAATGATTATAAACATAGATTCATAGATTCATGCAGATGCATTTTAGCTCTAAAATTAGAAGTGACTGAAAGAACAAAAAAGTCATTGAAGTGGACACACCCTTTCTTATTGATCTAGTTATAAGTCTGTCTAATGATTTTTTAAGGAACTTGGCCTTGTGCATAAACAATACATTTTACCCTTAGACCCAGCAATTTATTCTCTATAATGCTTCCCCAGGTCATATATGTGTATGTTTATATATATATAATTATATATATATAATTTGTAATGGAACACTACACTATGCAATGATTAAAATGATGTTTTTAAATATAATTCGTAGAATGAATGAAAATTAATTACTCCTTAATCTGAATCTTTCTTATATAATAGAACATATAAAATACATCATTATTTAAAACATGTACAGGAAAAAATGAAGATTCAAAAAAAATTTTAAGTATTAAAACTTAATCTCAAAGGTAGTAAAATTTGTATGTTATTTGTAACTTATCTTACAGACCACTATGACCTGAATGTGTCTTCCCAAATTTATATATAGAAACTTAATTGCCAATATGGTACTATTAAAATGTTAGGACTTTAGGGAATAACTAAGTCATAAGGGCAGAGCCCTCATGAATATGATTAACTGCTTCATAAAAGGGCTAATTGGAAATATCTAGGTCCTTATTATTTTCCTATCCCTTCTAACATGTGAAGACTGCGTTTGCTCCCTAGAAGATACATCATTTAAATACATCTACATTTAAATACATTTAAATACAACTTAGAAATAGTCTTCAAGCACTCACCAAATAGCAGGTCAGCCAATGCCTTGATTTTCACTTTCCAGCATAGTAAATTATTAGAAATAAATTTCTATTGTTTATAAATCACCAGTCTCAAATTTCTTTCAGAAGCAAAACATACTAAAATCCAAACACTTTCACATAGTAAAAGAGAAAAATTTCATAGTGTAATTTACTTAAATACCAATGTAAAAAGAAATCATGATTAAGAAAGTCTTTGACAAGATCATAGTAACATTATACTGCATATATTTCCCTATAATAAAAGTAAACACACACACACATACATGGACACATGTGTGTATACACACACACTATATATATATATATATATATATCAGACAGCTAGGCAGAGAAACACCTAGTACCTCTTTGAATTAGGTAGCATCTGCAAAAGCTGAGTTGAAGTGTTGTGTGAAAAAAATAAAAACAATAAAGAAATGCATTTCCTGTGGCACTGGGAAGTGAACTACCTATTTCTATATGTAACATTACTTATAAAACATTTCATGAATCTCCTACAATCAGATGTGTCTGTTCTGGAAAAATGTTGGAGTCTTGGTAATAATGGTTATTTTATGCACTGTTTTTCTACTACTGGAAGATTTTCCTTCAGTTAAAGCACTCTTTATGGATAGGGCATGTATTAATACTGCATTGTTCAACTTCACTAATTATGTGAGTTTCTTCACAAAAGAAAGGCATTATCCATGAAACCCAAACAGTGATGTGATTTCTTCTGTATCATAAAAACCTTTGAAGTCTTGTAAACTATGTCTGCTATATAGCACTTCCATACAAAATTTCTTAATTTAGACTATAAAATTTTACACTGATAAATAGTAAATATAACAGACAGTGATTACAGCCAAAATCTTCCTAAAGTTAGTATCTTTGATCCTTTAGGCTAACAGAAAATGTCATTAACTGGTTGACTTATAAACAATACAAATTAATTTCTCACCATTCTAGAAGGTGGGAAGTCTAAGACCAAAATATTGGCCAATTCTGTGTCTGATAAAGAATTCTCACTTCAGCTTCTTGCTGAACACTCTCATATGTTGCAAAGGTCAAACAAGTATACTTGGGACTCCTCTATGAGGGCACAAGCTATGAAAAGAAAGCATTCATGACTTTTAACCTGCCAGAGGCTTTACGTTCTAATGCCATCACCTTCTTATAAATATTCAGTATAAGAGTATTAGACTGAGGACATTCATTTCCTAGTACCCAGCTGTCTCTGTTTAAATAGTCTATCTCCACAGGTGGCCTACTATTAACATTGCCCATGTCAGAAAACCAGGAGGACACTGGTGGAGGATAGACCAGAACTTTTTATTGGATCATGATGACTTATATAGTTGGTGGCTTTAGGTCTTTAAAAATTATATTTATCATAAAAAACAAACTTCTGAAGATTGTCGATGGTGCTTGAACTACCACAATGGTTCTAAGTGGGATATTTTGATAAATAGTTTCAGATCTAAGTTCTGTGTAAACCATAAAATGGTGATTCATCAATGTGAAAAAGCTGTTTTCTTCAGGAACATTTAAGTAACACACAAGGCAAAGAGCTCTATTCTGACAAAAGATTTTTTGTGTTAAGACATGACCACAACCAAACCATTCTTTCTACTGTTTGATTAGTATTCGTACTCCTTTTTAGGGTCTACTGTTCCAGACTTAAGTATACAAAAAAAAGAACTTTTATTCTGTACATATTGCAGCATGTTATCTAAGTGCAGTTGCTGTTGTGTATAACCATCAGAAATAATAAGTTAATTGGAAAGTGGAATAATATAAAATGTAAGAAAATAATTCGATTTCATTAAAATGTGAGTGTAAAAATGGCATGAAAACATCAACAATATAAAGAAAATACCAATGAAAAAATAGTCTAATTACAATTAGGCATCATATCTCATGCTTGTAATCTCAGCACATGAGTGGAAGTAGTAGAAGGATCTGAAGTTGGAGGTCAAAAATCCAAGACAATATAAAAACCTAATGTTTATCAAAATAAATATGAATATATTTTTCTGGATACCTATCTCAATATACTAGTCTTTTTCTTTCCTATTTTCATCAACTGTACTCTGCCTTTTTTGATCTTTCATTTGAAGAGTCCATCATATACCTTGAATCACCATGCAGCTGTCTACCTCTTCTTACTTTACTAGCCCTTCATGCCATCTTCCTGAAAAGATAAATCCATAGTTTCATTAAAAGCTAAAGGGGCCCAATGGTGGTGGCACATGCCTTTAATCCCAGCACTGGGGAGGCAGAGCAGGTGGAGCTCTGGGAGTTTGAGGCCAGCCTGGTCCAGTGAGTTCAAGGACAGTTGGAGTTACAAGAAAGATTCTGTCTCAAAAAGCGAAAAGAAAAAAGAAAAGAAAAAAAAAAAACTAAAGGGATGAAGCAAAGAAATTTGTAGGACTGGGTCTACTGGGTCTAAATTCTATGTGATCTGTTGGAGATGATGACTCTTTGGCACAAAAGGAGACTTTTTGAACAGAACACCATTTGCACAAGTACTAAGACCAACAGATAATAAATAGGACCTCATAAAACTGAGAAGATTTTGCATGACAAAGGAAACCATCATTCCGACAAAATTGCAGCCTACAGACTGGGAAAAGACTTTTACTAACTACAAACCCAGTAGAAGGCTAATATAAAAAAATATATAATGAACTCAAGAAACTAAATATAAAAAAAAACAGCCCTTCTAACGTAGAATATAGGTCTAAATTAAGAATTCTCAAAAGGGGAAACTCAAATGGCTAAGAAACACTGAAAAAAAATATGTGTGACATCTTTATTTGTCAGAGAAATGCAAATTAAATCTACTTTGAGATTTCATCTTACAACAGGATAAAAAGGCTAAGATCAAGAAAAGAGTGGAGGCAGCTCATGCTGGCAAATATATGGAGTAAGAGGAACATTTTCCATTGTTGGTTGAAGTGAAAACTTGTATAACCACTATGGAATCAGTATAATGATTCTTCCTGAAGACAGGAATCTACCTACCTTAAGACCCAGCTATACTACTCTTTGGCATATACTCCAAGAATGATTTATGCTACCAAAGAGACACTTGTTCAACCATGTTAGCTGATGTTCTATTCATAGTAGCCAGAAATTGGAAAAAAACTAGATGTTCCTCATCAGAAAAATAGATAAATAAATTATTGTACATTTACACAGTTAGTATTACTCAGCTGTTAAAAGAACTAAATCATGAAATTCCGAAGTAAATATATGGATCCAGTAAAAAATCATCCTGAGTGACAACCAAGACCCAGAGAGACAAATATGGTATGTACTCACTTATATGTGAATATTCTATATAATATCATATATTAAATTTGTTTTTAAATTATATCTAATTATATAATAAATAATACTAAATATTATATATATAATATTTTATATGTATGCATGTGTGGAGGTGAGGTAAAGAGTAATGGACTAGATGGGCAGATAAATCTCCCAGGAAAGAGAAATACAATGGGCAGTTATGGATGGATGAGGAGGATCAAGTGGTGAGGGAAAGAGAATACAAGGAGAGACAGTTAAAATTTAGGGTCATTTGAGATATATTATGGAAATTTAATATAGTAGAAACTTCCTAAGATATATAAATATATGAAGGAGGTCTAAATGAAATTGATAAAAGGAAGACAGAGACAAAACTGGCCATGTTTTCACCAAATTAAGCTTCCAATACCAGGTTACAGTTGCAGCTAATTGATTTGTTGGCCAAAGGGTCTCATGGGAACCCCAAGACAACCAAGACTGCTGTCAAAGCTATAGATTGTTCTTCATAAACGGGCAGCAAGGCCCAAACTTTACTAAAGACAACACCTACACAACTCACTGATCATGGAGAAGTCAAGCTGATGCCTTCACGGACTCTTTACACGTAAGTGCTACCATCTTTGGTATGGAAAGAGAGGGAGACAGCATGCACAGCGCCTGCATGCTTATGTACCAGATAGGGTCCTAGAGCATAAATAAGGAGTGAACTGATGCCCCATCCCTAACACAGAAGCAATCTCCAATTGATATTACTTGTGAATGAAAATTTAATTTTCTCCAAGGGAATTTTACTGGGGAAACAAACTACTCTTAAGCATATGCTGCATGCCCAGCAGTAAATGGCCAATAGAAATGAATTCAACAGCATCTGTGGAGGTTCCTTGTCTCATAATGTCATTCAGAGCATTTCCTTTTCCTATTTTAAAATTTTTATTTTTTCAATTTTTATTTTAATGTTCTCATTTATATATTTTCTCTTCTCTCTTTTTACCTTACACATCCTTTGCCTGTATGGTATGTCTTCCAATTTTGTGCTTTTATAGGTTTCAGATGAATGGGGCTCTGTTTCTTTTGCCTCATTTGAGCTATTTTCCTTCTATTTGTCTGCTTTTTCTAATTCCAGTGTGTTGGTTGTTTTTAGTATTTTATATTTTATTTTATTATAAAAAGATGTCTGTATATAAAATATTTATGTTGATCAAAAAAAAGTAAAGAGAAAAATAGAAAGGATAATTCTTATTGATCACCTAGTATGGGCCATGTTATGTATGCTTTTGCTTATTCAATCAATCTGATAATCCATTTAGACTAAATACATAGCTGATCAAATTAAATATCATATGAAAAACATTGTAAGGATCAAAAAATAGTCTACAATTCTTAAGTATATATTGGGCCTTGAAATTTTATTTACACATTTCTCTTCTCCTACTTTTCATCTATAAAGTATCAAAATAAATACTTTATATCAGAAAATAAAGAATAAAATGTATAGAAACTTCTTATAAATGTTAATTTGTAATTTTAAAATACTAGAATTTTACTTTGTTAGTAAATGAATTTTAATTATAATATTCTATATTTTCATATTTTGGAAAATTGTACGTATCTTAATCTAGGTGTATAACTCCATGGTAAAGAGCTCATCTTCTGTGTCCAATGCCTAGGGTTTGATCCTAGCACACATACATAAAAATCTAGCTGTGTAGCAAAGAGGATTAAGGTCAAGTTGGTGGTCATGAGGGCTATTTGAATATATGATGTCTCTCTTCCTGTCTTGACAAAGAATTAGTTTGCTACACCATTGATGTACTTATTTCTGGCTACATAAGATACATGATCACTAAAATAAGAATGGAAATGTCTTCTGTTACTTTGTACCTGTACTCTAAGAGCCAATGTTTTACCATATTCTCTTTGTGCTCAATGTGATGACTGCTGTATTTTTGTGCTGTAATAATACTACAACATTTGTCTTATTATGTCTGGCTTATTGCATTTAGATTAATGTCTTCAAAGTATATATTTCCTCCAAAGACAATTTTTACATAAACTTTTACATATTCTATAATAAAGCTTATTAAAATTAAATGTGAAGTATCAAATCAATTAAAGCAAATGTAATTAGCATAAATAAGTGTAGATTATCATACATTTGTGAAGGATCCACGTATTTTTAACCAAAAAGTGTAACAATTAAAATAGTATCTTAGGCTTTTCCTTAGGTATATGCAGTATGTATAAGTTTTATGAATCCAATAAAAAAAATATATCTCTGAGTTGAGAGGTGATGGTGCACACCTTTAATCCTAGCACTTGGGAGGCAGAGGCAGGTGGCTCTCCATGAGTTCATGGTCACCCTGGTCTGCAGAGTGAGTTCCCAGACGACAACTTTACAACAGAGAAACCCTGTCTGGAAAACAGCAAATAAACAAACAATAAAAACAACAACAAAAAATCAAAACAAAATGAAAAAGAAAAAGGAAGAAAAGAAATTTCCCTGGTTATTTTGCATTTAAAACAATATTGGTTCTACCTTTATGATATAGATACAAATGTTTTGTAAGGTAAATCATATGCCAAATATTGTGTTCCATTTGAAAGACTAAAAATACATAAATTATCAATTTTACAAAATGTAATTAAATGATAAATCAGAGAATTTTGTATCTTTTTATCCTCTAAAGATTTATATTCTCCGATGGCTATAAAATTGGATTTTATTTACAAATTCCATTTTCTTTTTTAATATCTTTTTATGTTTTTCTTCACCTTCCTCCTCTTCTTTCATTCCTCTCAGACACTCTCATCTTCCCTGTGCCCCAGATCTACCCTTATCCTCCTACTCCCTCCTCTCCCCAGAAAAGATCAATCTTCCCAGGGTTCCCGTTCAAACATGGCACAACAAGATGGAACAGTGTAAGGCACAATTCCTTACTTCAAGGTCAGACTAGGAACCCAGTAGGCGGACAAGGTACTCAGGCACTCAAGCATGGGCAAGAAATTCAGGGACACATACCCCTATTCTAGTGTGTATGAGTTCTGCAAGAGCACCATATCAGGCAACCTCAAGACATATTTGAGGGACCCATCAGGTTCCATCTCTGCTGCTTCAGACTCAGTGAGCCCCTAAGGTTACTGCTCAGTTGAGTCCACGAGGTTTGTTCTCCTGGTGTCTTCGACCCCGCTGGGTCCCTCTGTAATCCCTCTTCTACTTCTTCGTGGGGCTCCCAGAGCTTTGCATTTTATTTGGCCCTGAACCTCTGTGTCCGCTCCCTTCATCTGGCATAAGGAGCCTCTCTTGAAGAGTGGCTAGGTACCAATCTATGAGGAGAGCTTGATAAATATAGAAGTCCTCTCCTGATTGTCCAGACTTCAGTTCCTGGCCTGTCCTGTCCTAGAGTATCAATCATGGATTCCCTCCTTTAGCATGGGGTACTACCCTTCCATTGTTCCAGCAGATCTTTCAGTGGGAATACAGGATCTCCCTGGTAAAGGGAAATAGAACAGATGATACAGGTAAGACATGGAAGGATTGGAATTGGAGATATATATATATATATATATATATATATATATATATATCCAGAATGTATGGAAGAATTAGGAGAACTCATGCAGTGGAAACAAACTGGAATCAAAGAAGAAGACCACAGTGAAGACCTCTAGTAATGAGGGATAAGGAGCCTAAATAGGCTATCTCCTGTAACCAGGCAAGGCTTCCAGTAGTGGGACAGGGACATCATCCCAGCCACAAAAATTTCATCCTGTAAATTGTCATCCCTACAAGTTCCATTTTCTTAATGATATGTTCTTTAAACATGTTCTATATTATACCCTTTGAAGTGTAAACTTAAAGATGTGAAAACTTCTGCTGAAGTAATAGAATTTTACTTCAAAAAACAAGTATTTTTAGGATTTGTCTCTGTTGTATCTCCTGAATTTGTTTATTTTGTTTTAGCTTACTTTACTTGGGCAGGAATTTTAAAGTAGTAAATATTAGTATATTGTAGTAATTTAATATATAAACCTCCTGCTTTAATAATAAAATGGTACCTAACAGGAGAAATTACCAGAGAGATTCCAGTGACGTTATGAAAGACAATAAATGATATAGATAAAAGTCAACAACAGAATGAATGAACCTAAAATATTTTTATGATTCTTGATCTAATGTATAAGTTAGAATTCCTATAGATTTAGAGATAGAATGTGCATCAGAATTTTTAGAGTTTATATAGGACAAACATAAAATTCTAGCATTATATACACATAAATATTTTACTATTATATACACATAAATATATTAGTATTATATTCATCACGAAGATTGTCAGTAAATACTCATTCATTTTCTTTTCATATGGTTCATATACTTCAATAACCATATGTATAATTTGAACCATTAAAAGTAGCTGCAGCAATAGATTCAGGTACAAAGCCTTTTATTCTTTCTTTAATTAAATCCTCTTTCCTAGTCTTGGAGCCCTGGAGCATTTCATCCTCTGGACAATCTAAAACATTTAAACTGTATGGCATTGGCATAAAAAAAGACATGTTGATCAATGAAACGAAATCTAAGATCCAGACATTAATCCACACATTTATGGATACCTGATCTTTGATAAAGAAGCCAGAAATACACACTGGAAAAAAAGGACAGCTTAAGCATGTAACAAATAGTGCTGGTTAAACTAGATGTCTGCTTGTGGAAGAATGCAAATAGACTCATATTTGTCACCCTGGACAAAACTCAAATCCAAGTGGATCAAATACCTCAACATAAAACCAGATACACTGAACCTGATAGAACAGAAAGTGGGGAATACCCTTGAACACATTGGCACTGCAGTCAACTTCATGATCAGAACACCAATAGTTCAAGCACTAAGATCAGAAATTAACAAATGAGAACTCAAGAAATTTAAAAGCGTCTGAAAGGCAAAAGACACTATCAATAAGAAAAAAAAATGTCAGCCTGAATGGGAGAATATATTCAAACACTCCACTTCCGATAGAAGGCTATTATCCAAAATATATAAAGAACTCAAGAAACTAGACATCAACAAAACAAATACTCCAATCAAAAATGGGGTACATATCTAAAGAAAGAATTCTCAAAAGAGGAATTTCAAATGGCTGAGAAACACTTTTAGAAATATTCAACACCCTTAGCCATCTGGGAAATGCAGACCTGTCAGAATGGCTAATATCAATAACACCAATGAAAGCCCATACTGGTAAGGTTGTGGAGCAAGAGAAACACACTCCTACACTGCTGGTGGGAGTGTAAACTTGTACAGCCACTATGGAAATCAATATAGCTATTCCTCAGGAAATTGGAACTTGACCTACCTCAAGATCCAGCCATTCCACTCCTGGGCATATACTCAAAGGATGCTCCATCCTACCATAAGGAAATTTGCTCAACTATGGTCACAGCAACTTTATTCATAATAGCCAGAAATTGGAAACAATCTAGATGTTTCTCAACTGAAGAATGGATAAAGAAATTGTGGTACATTTACACAATGGAGTACTACTCCATTTAAAAATTGACTACATAAATTTTGCAAGCAAATGGATGGAACTAGAAAAAAATCATTGCGTGGAGTAACCCAGTCCCAGAAAGACAAACTTAGCATATACTCGCTTATGTGTGATTATTAATTGTTATCAAAGGACAAAAGCATTGCAATCCACAGAGCGAGAGAGACTAAGCAACAAGGAGGGGCTCAGTGGGGACACAGGGATCTCCCTGGCAAAGGGGAATTGAAACAGACAATGCAGATGGGCTTGGCTAGGCTAAGAATGGGAAGAGACCAGGTGTGGGGAGAGGAATGGAGGAAAATAATATATGAAGAGACAAACAGAATTGGAGGACATTAATTGGGGTCATCTGGAGACTGAGGGCAGTAGAAAGTCACTGGAGTCCACAATGGAGACTTTGGTGAGAACATCTAGCAATGGGAGTTAGGAAGCCTGAACAAGCCATCTCCTGTAATGAGCAAGACTCATAGTGGAAGTGCTGGGACAGCATCCTGGCCACAAAACCTCCCACTTATAGCCAATCCTCCCTACAGAATCCACTGGGACAATGGAAAGATAAAACTCAATACCAAAGGAGAGAATCCAGGCCTGATTCTGCAAGGTAGGTCAGGAAGTAGAGGCTTAATAGCCAGGAGACAATTTCTAATGATATCCTATTCTATTCATAGACTGCTACCGAACCCATTCTCCATCAGTGAGATTTCTTCTGGCAGCTGATAGGAACAGATGCAGAGACCCAGGTAAAAACATTGTTCACAGCTCTGGAAAAATACAGAAAAGAGAGAAGAGGAATTTCAGGGATCAGAGGAGTCAGGGACATCAGGAGAACAAGCCACAAAGATTCAGAAGGCCAGCACTCTTGAGGTCTCTCAGAGCTTGAAGTAGCAGACAAAGAACCTACATGATCTCCTAGATATGTCAGGTGGTTGTCTTGGTATTCTCGAAGAGGAACTACAGTCTAGAGTATATGTGGGGATTCTCTGATGCTTTGTCCTGTCCTTGGGACCCATTTCCCCCATCTGGTTTGCCTAGTCCACTATCAATGTAGGGACAAGTGTCCAGCCTTGTCCCATCTTGTTGTGCCCTGTTTGAGCATTAATCCTGGGAGAACTGCTCTCTTCTATGGGGAGAAGGAAGAGGATGCGTGAGTGGGGGCTGGGAGAGTATATAATAGGAGGATAGGAGAATAGGGAAGATGGGGAATCCGGGAGGAATAGAGTGGAAGTAGAAGGTGTGTTGCTATGTGTTATATGAGAGAAGAATAAAAGAAAGAAAAAAAGAAAGATAAAGAACAAGAAAAGATAAAATAAAACATACAAGCCTAGAGCTGGAAAACTTCAGCCTCAGCTTCTGTACAATCTAAAATGTTTAAACCTCTGAAGCTTACTGCAGAATGATCCACTCTGATTAGCTCCTTCTGTACTCAGTTATACTGAACTCAACTGACTGTTCTGGCCCATCTCAGTTCATTCACTGTTGTGGCTTCAAGCTGACTTGTACAAACTGACCTTCTGTGCCAGCTGACTATTACTGACTGAACTCTTCTGACTTTGGCAGACTCTGGTTGACTTCTGCACTTTCTCTGACTGAACTGCTCTGCTCAAATTCAAACTGACTCACTGACTGACTTCTGCTGACCTGCCTCTGTGCCTCTGCCTCAGACTCCTATCTTTGTCTCTGTGTCTTGTCTCACCCTGAGCTCTCATTGCTACATACTGTCTCAGTAAGCCTCAATGCATCTCTGCTTTATCCTTAGTCAGAGCACCTCATTGTCTTTGTGTCTTGTCCCCTCTCTGCCTCTTACCCTGACTCTCTGAGCTGAGGGCCTACTTTTATATCATGAGAGTTGGGCTTGCCCTCACTCTGAATCATTCTGCCAATTTTTCCTTTAATTAGTCACTTTGCCTGCCCTTCACTCTTATTCACCTCAGATTAAACTTCTTGTCTGGCAATGACTCCTTCTGAGCTCAGCTTCCTGTGTCCCAAGTGCTGGGATTAAAGACATGTACCACTACTGCCTTCTGAATACTAGGATTAAAAGTGTGTGCCAACATTCTTTTTATGCTAAAGCAGCCATGGTGATGGATTAAAGGGTTAAATATTCCTCTACAAGTAGCAAGACCTTTTACTAATTTTGGGGAACAACATATCAGTAACTCAGTGAACATTTGTGCAATGAATGTATTTCCCAATAGCCCAGTTGCATCATATCCATATGTTTAATGATGTTTGATGCAAAAGGTCATTTTCCTCACTTGTTACTCTTTATGGTTGTTTCTGGATCTGATTAGAATGACATATTTTAGTTTTGTATTTATTTTTTCTAAAATAACCTATGTTGCTAACAAATTTTCAGTTTTATTCATTGACCTTACTTATATAGTTGCCTTAATTGAAAATCTGGTGGCTTAAATAGTTTTTTTCATTCATCTATACAACCTATGCCTGAATCTATATTTCTCTTTATTTCTGTGTTTAGTGTGGTAGAATATTTTTAACATCCAACTCATTTTAAAACAAAATAGTCAAGCCATTATGTGTAAGGTTTACTCATATCTATGACATAAAAAGTTAAGTTTATGTAATAATATTATTGAGAGTAGTTGAGATTAGAGATGCAGTAGTGTATCACTATAATGTACAGCTTTTCTTCCTTATTCATACAAAGATGTATATAGCCTGACAATAATACACAATAGATAGAGGGAGAATTAAGAAGTGTTAATTGTTACAGTTGGACAAAATACATTCTTTCATCATAAGTTTATATGATTTTATTTTAAGAAGAGTTGCATTCAATTCTACAGGCTTCAATAACTTTAAATTTCAGCATTAAGCTCTTACAAACCACAAACCTGGCTCTACCACATTACTTTAATTTCAAAATCCTTATTATTTTCCATTTCTACAATCAAAAATTAATGGTGGCTTTATCTTTCAGTGGGGAGCTTTTTTCCTATACCCTATATGTTAGTGGTCTTAGGTATATTTTTAGAGCAAAAATTAATAAATAGAATATTACAAAGCATATGAAGACTTGAAATTTTAGAATATTTATTTATTATGTATGTGTGTACATGTACGTGTATGTTTTTGTCTGTGTGTGTGTGTGTGTGTGTGTGTGTATTCGTGTGTGTGTGTGCATGTTACAGAGTATATGTGTAGTGGTCAGAGGACAAATTTGTGGATTCAAATTTGACAAGTATCATAAAATCTCTGCAAAGTAACATTTTCCCTCTTTGACTCTTTTTCCTTAATGAGAGTGAAATATTCTGTTCACTATATTAAGAAAAAAAACTATCAGCTGTGAAATAAAAACGTCAGCATATCTTCTGTAACATTTTATAGTAAGAAATAAATTATTAAGTAATTATTAAATTACTAAATATATGCTTTCTCAGAAGAAAAGTAGGAAAGCACATCCCATAGGTACAAAACATATATGCTTGTTTTTAAACCTGATAATGTTACTCATATCCCTCAATGTTTTTAAATTAATTCTACCCCTAAAGTGGCCTTTGTCTCTGTAGGCATGAAGGCTGAGAAGAAGAGTCTTACATTGTATAGGTATGCAAAAACATATATGCTATTGCAAACTGTAGTAAAAGTTGACTGTCTTGGAGAGTAATATTTCTAGAATAGTGGTGTGTAATTATCTGAAGGCTCACAGATAGTCTATACAATAAAACAACCATCAGACATGAAAATCTTAATGAAACAACTACCCAAAGTCCCTAGAAACAGCTTTGAATATATAGGAAATGGAGAAACATTAATTGAAGAAAATCTTTTAAGTCTCAGAACAGTGTCATAGCACTTAGGCAACAGTGTACAGCAATGTTCAATCTTTTACTCTGACAGCAGGGCTGATCTAGGATAGAAAGAATGTTGGCACACACCTACAATCTCAGTATTCAGGAGGCAGTGGTACTGCATTCCTTTAATCCTAGCACTTGAGAGACAGGAAACAGTGCTCAGGAGTCAGTACCAGACAAGAAGTGAAATCTGAGATGAGTAAGAGTGAAGGGCAGGCAAAGTGACTAAACAGAGCAAGAATTGGCAAAATGAGACAGAGTGAGGACAAGCCCAACTCTCATGATATAAAAGTAGGCCCTCAGATCAGAGAGTTATTTTAAGATGCTAACAGAGGACAAGACACAGAGACAATAAGGTGGTCCGACTAAAGATAAGGCAGAGAAACAGAGAAGCTGTCTAGGCAATACGGGGCAGTGAGAGCTCAGGGTGGACAAGACACAGAGGCAAAGATAGAGTTTGAGGCAGAGACAAAGGCAGTTTGGCAGAAGTTAGTATCAGACTGGAAGACTGAGTCAGTTTGAAGATGAGCAGAGCAGTTCAGTCTGAGAAGTTGCAGGAGACAACCAGAGTCTGCCTGAGTCAGATGAATTTGGTTAGAAAGAGTGAGCTGGCTATGAAGTTCAGTTTAAACTAGTCAGCTTGGAGCCAGAACAGCAAGTGAGTTGAGTTGGACTAGAAGAGCTGTTTTAGTTCAGTATAATTGAGTTCAGAAGGAGCTAGTCAGAGTGACGAAGTCAGCACTAGACTTAAACATTCTATATTGTACATAGGCTTAGGCTGAAGCCTTCCATTTCTAGACTTAAGAGAAGAGTGTAAACCTGGTAGTCATCACACATGCCTTTAATTCCAGCACTTCGCAGTCAGAGGCAGAGACAGAGGCAGAGGCAGAGGCAGAGGCAGAGGCAGAGGCAGAGACAGATCTCTGTAAGTTTGAGGCCAACCTGGTCTACAGAGTGACTTCTAGGACAGCCAGAGTTACTACAGAGAAACACTGTCTCGAAAAACAAAACAAAAACAAACAAACAAAAACACAAGTAGATTTTAGAGAACTTGAAACACTCCAGAGCTCTATATGATTGCATTAGCCAAATAAGAATCTGCTTTTCGCCATGAATCTATGTCATCAGCTACACAACAGCCCTCTCCTACTTCTTGCAAAGCTGTGGATCAGATGGAAATTGCCAACAGGAGGAGCCCTGGGATTTTCTCTGCTTTGTTTAACCAGCAAAGGCTGCACCTCTGGTTGTAACTGAGGAGATATCATTGTTTCTGAATCCCGAGTTACAACACAGAATACAAAGTCTGTGTCTCTTAAAAGGGGGAAGAGTGGGTACAATCATGAAAGTAAGAAATAAACATCCTTTTAATAAATAGTGCTGAGATAATTTTCACATATAAATATAAACAGACTGTCACAGTGAGGAAGAATGTGAAAAGTTTAAGACTCACGCTTGATATCAGATCCTAATAATGATTAGTTTGGGATGGGTTAGGAACAAAACAGATAGGGTTTTACATATTTAACACAAAGATAAGTATCAGAAGAGGTTTCAATCATTGGGCATGTTGGTTATCCTCATTGGGAGAAAAGCATTACAGACAATATTAATTTATTTAGCAGTTAGAAAATGAGGTAGAGATTGTCAGTGGAATCACAATATGTGCCCTGCTCTTCACCTATGAAAATAGAACCCCTGATTTCAGTTGTTCCCTGGGATTCTGAGAATAAAGTCCACATTTTTTTGCTTCTATTGCAGAAAGGTATACCTATATGACCTTGTTCTGACTATTGAGCTGCCGGCAGAAATGTTTGTGAAAATATTGATTTTTTTTCACCAATCTTCTTATTTCTCATTCTTGGAATGGCAAGGTGCTAAAATAGTCATGTGGACTGCAAGAAATGTACAAGACATTAGCCAGCTTAGGGTAAAGAAGAGACAGTATCTTGCTTAACAAGGTGCCTTTTCAGTAGAGACAGATGGACAGCAGATAGCTTTTAAAACAAGATCTCCTATGTAGCTCTAGCTGTCGCCTTGAAAACCAGTTACCTGAGGAAGTCTCAATTGTGAGAGTTCCTGGATTAGATAAGGTCTGTGGGTACTTATTTGGGTAATTTTCCTAATTGATATAGCAAGGCCCAGCCTACTGGGCACAGTGCCACCTGGGTAGGTAGGTCTGAGCAACTCCTCAAATTGCTTCTTCGCATTCCTGTCTTGTCTTTCCTGGTAATACACAGTAATACACAGTAAGATAAAATATACAATTTGTTTTAGTTAGAATTTTTTCACAACACTAGAGAGAAAACTATATCAGAATGTAAGTTCAATTAGTAATATAACATATTAATTGATAGGAAGAGATTGGCAGGTAGGGAAAGAACTCTTTAGCCCAGAATAGGGGAGAAAAAAATAAATTAAGCAAACTTTACTGAGCACTTTATGAAAAGCCAGATGTATAATAATTAGGGTATTAGTCATACCTTAAGGAAATAGGATTTAGTGAGTTCTCTATTAGGAAAAAGTACTTTTATTTCATATTAGGGTAAGCTCTTTTAAGTGCAGTTTCCTTTGTATAATTTGTACCATGTGAAGAATTATAGATCAGTTTTTATAGAGTACGGTTCTGGGAGGTTAGCATAAGCCAATGTGAATATAATTTATAGTTATTCAATCCATAATATATAATTAGGAGCCTGATAAATCAGGGCCATGTAAATAAGGGCAGTCCTAGTCACGCAGTCTAGTCCCTGGGTAATAAGCTGCAGCTCTTTGTTGTCAACTTAAAACATTCCAAGGTTAGCAGTTTGGGATTTCTGGACTATGATTTTAAAAATTCCCTAATGAGGACCCAGCTCTATTTTCTGATCCTTTACTGATAGCATTCCCTGCATTTTCCAGTCCTTACATTTTATTATATGCATTCACTTTTATGTGGAGGGCTGATGTTGTAGATTGCCCACCATACTTCAAAATTTATAATACAAAGTTCAATCCACTAATTCTTAAAGTAACTTCTACCTAAGTATTAATGCACAACTTTAGTGAATTCTTTCAATGTGTATATATTTTTGTAAGTAACATGTACTTTATTATGTTTGTTAATAGGTTTTTCTGGGTGCATCTCTAGTGTATGGAATATACTATTCAATTATATACATTCCAACATTGATTTTATCTAGTTCTCCTACTTTAAAGTAATTATGGTTTTTCCACAAAAAGACAATTTTCAGAAGTATATGCAACTTTTATTGGTTGTGGCTATTATTGATGCTGAGCTCTAGAAGAATTTCAAAGTGAGTCAAAATGTAACTTCTCTGTCAGGCAGAAATGAATATATTCTAAGAAGACACCTGTACTCTCTCTATGGCTATCTGGTAATAGAAAAACTGGACTCAAAGAACTTAGAATTTCCTGGGAATCTCCCACTAGGAGAGGAAATAACAGAAGTCCTCAGGGCATAGAGGAAAAAACTTGGCTCCCAGAGAAAAAAGTATAACTTGGAGGTAAAGTTTAGATCTGAGGTGGAAACTTTACTTGGGTGTCATAGCTTGTGCCTCAAGCCAGATTTAGCTACCTATCTTCAGTAAAAAACACCTAGAAGAGTCAAATTAATAATAGAAAGTATAAAAAGGGAAATTTATTCAATGTAGCCACCGATGGAAGGGAAACAAGGAGAGCCAGTAAGCCCAGCACGTCTTATGAAGTGAGATCAAACTTGAGTATACCAAGGATACGCAAACCTAAGCAATCCTGGTCTAGGTATGGTCCCACCAACCATAGACCCATCTTACTCTGGGCTTCATTCTCATCCTGTAGACCTGACACATTGTTGAGACTGTGTGTTATCCCCTTCTAGGAAACAAGTTTACCATCCAGTTGGTGCCTTTTTCTTCTCCCATCATAAGATTGCAGAAGAAATTACTATTTCTTTGGAATCATATGCCTAAGCAGTCAAAAAGTCACTGTGAGAGACTCAAATGTCTCTTTAGATTATCATAATATCTTCCAGGCAATGTGTGACCATACTTTAGCCAGATTCATTAGTTTGTGAATATTTCTAGTTTTCAATTTGAAATTTACATTTATGTCAGGACCCTAAAGATGACTTGGGCGATCACTGCATCTCTTTGTCTCTCTTTTCCATGTAGCCACATTGAATAAATCTCTTTTTTTTCCTGCTTTTCACTATTAATTTGGATCTTTCAATTGGCTTTTTGAGTATAGGTGACTATAGTGGGCATATTCGGGTACAGGCTGTAACCCTTAAGTCCTGTTTCTAGAAATTCACTTATTTCAAAGATCATGTAGGAAAGCCTGAGAATTGGGGGAAAAACAAGGAAAGAAAAAAGAAAGGCATGAAGGGAGATTCTGTTTTATGTTGGTTCCATCGAATAAAATCTATACATTTATTTTGCTTAGTTTGCTTGAGACAAGCTGTCACTGTATAGAATTCAACTTAGCCTAGAACTAAGTATGGTCCCAGGCTGAACTTGAATTTTGAATTCTCTTGTCTCGGCCTCTTGATTATTGGAATTGAAGGTCTTTGCTACGCTGACTAGTTCATAAAACAGTCAAAAATATTCTTGAAATGTCTAAGAAAGGGAATAGTAAAAGCAAACAATCCCACTCTTGTCAGTAACTTATAGAATTAATATGTTGTCCTAGTGAGAAATTACTTCACACATTTAGAGGTTAATAAAATAAATGTTCCTTAATAATAATGAGTGTGTAGCTCTGGTTATTGCTCAAAGAGAAGCCAGTCTTGAAGATTTTACTGACTTGTATACACTTTAGGCTAACACATTACACATAGCCTTTCATGTAGCATGTCTAGCCACTTAAGCAGATGGAGGATGTACATAGCAAAGATATTGTCATAATTATTTTACGTGTTCTTTTTCAAATAGTTGTTACCCAGGGTCATCTTGCTACCTGGCAGAATTATGCTTTTCTCAAGAAGAGAACTGGGGGCTTTATGGAAGGAGAGGAATTGACTTTGGCTGTGACCCTACATTGCCCCCTTGAACTGCCCTTTAGAGTCCTAATGGCTGATTATAAATCAGGGTTGTCCCCTTCAATGTGGGAATAGAGCCTAAAGGCCTGTCAATACTGATGAAGAAACATCCTAGCATTCTACATTTTGCTTATCTCCAGCAGACTTGGTTGGAATATTATTTATCTTTGGAATATTTTGGAGACAGTTACCCTTTAGCTTAATTCTTCTTTGTGTGATTTAATGTCTGCTACTCAGATCTATTTAGTAAGTACTTTATAATATCAATTCTATTAATCCAAGTTTCTTCTACATCACTCATAACTCTTTCCAAAATAAAATCATTATTCTCTTGTTAGGGGAAAATACACACATGTGACCACATATACAGATGTCATGTTGATATATATTACAAGTCTATTGGATATTAGGTATGTAATAGACATTAAATTTTTAAATGTCCATATATCCTATATTTGTATATCTATTTAAATGAATTATATTCTAAGTATTACCCAAGGAATATGAAGTTTATTATGTATGATTGATCGGTAAGATGAGTATACTTTGCAATCAATAAAATATACAAAAATATTGAATTATTTTTATATATTAAAAGTATAAATGTATTAATAACTTGCTATGTGACTTTTTAAAAACAATTAAAGTGGATTACAAAGCAATATATGTACTCTTATTTTCAGAATTACAGGAGGGAAGATGGTTGTAGTCTCATTCACAAACAGAAGTACATTGTCTTTAAATAATTAAATGTCACTGGCTGACAACATTATGGGCAGTTTCTTCTTTCTTGGATTTTTCAATAAATAATTATTACTTTAGTATAAATAAATTGTAATTTAGGACAAAAGAGTGAGCAAAATTATAAAGCATATCATTGTGAAGATATGACAGTGTGTGGGGATTAACTGTATCATAACTGAGAATATCTATCACCTGTTTGAAAGCATAATTTCATATTCAAAAAGGATAAAATTTGGAGTATGAAGATACAATTTTTATGAATTTCAGAAGCTTGGATATAATTTTTAAGAGGAAAGTAATTTACTTTTTTGGCAGTTTTACATTATTCTGTGGTCATATACACTAAAGGAACAAAAGCTTGCACCATAGTAACGTTTGTGATGGTCATGAATTCACTTGAAGATAAAAATTGACCACAGAATAAAGGCATTGGATGCATTTGTCTGGTTTATATTACCTGGAGGAAAGATGTTTTCTGACTTGTAAACCATCCATGGATTATATACATGAGACACAAAAGAGAAAGTCTGGCTGAGAAAGCAAACATGGCTTTCATGTACAAAAATTAATGTTTTGACATTTCTTTTTACTTTTGATTAATTTATTTTTTAAAGATAGAAATTCAATTTTTAAGTTTTTTTCCACATAAAGTCTTTGGGGCTTATTCTTTTTTCTTTTTCCTATTTTTTAATATTTCTTCTCTGATATAATACATCTTAAACCTCCTCTTCCCCTCCTTCTACTTCTCCCAGTTCCTCCCATCTCCTCCTCCCTCAGATCTATCCCTTGCCCTCACCCATCCCATCCCTGCTTCACCTCAGAAAAAAATAAGTAGTCCTCCTAGGATTAACTCTCAAACAGGGCACAACAAGATGGAATAAGACAGGCCACTCTTCCCTACATCAAGGGTGGACTAGGCAGCCTAGGAGTAGGGAAACGGTCCCAAGAGTAGGAAAATGGTGAGAGATTTCCCCCAACGCTTGAACTTGTAGAATTTTTGCTAGGACACCAAGCCAGACAACTGAAAAATATATTTGGGGGACCCTGTAGGTTCTGTGTCTGCCGCTTCAGTCTCCATGAGCCCCTAAGAATGATGGTCAGTTGGTTCTGTGGGACTTATTTTCCTGGTGTCCTCAACCTCACTGGTCCCCACAATCCCTCTTCCCCCTTTTCTGCAGGATTCCCAAGGTTTGCAGGATGTTTGGTCCATGGCCTCTCCATCTGCTTCCATCAGCTGCTGAAGGAAGCCTCTCTGATGAAGATTAGGCTAGGCATCTATCTATGAGCAGAGCAAGATATCATGAAAAATCATCTCAGGGCTATCCATTCTCTAGTTCCTGTCCTTCCCTGAAGGATTAGGCCTGGGCTTCCTCCTTTGGCATGGGATTTGCCCTTCCATTGTCCCAGTCCCAGAAGATACTGCAGGGATGAGATAGGTTATAGATTGGAGGTTTACTAGAGGTCCTAGCTAGGGTCTGTCTCAGAGATTCCACTGAGTTTCTTCTGCACTAGATCTCCTAAATGTCCTCTATTTCCAGTCTTTCCATTTATTTTCTCTATTCATCCCTCTCCTCAACCTGGTCCCTCCTGTTCCCATTCTTATCCTTCACAACCCACCTGCACCATCTGTTCTATTTCGCCTTTACCAGGGAGAACTCTGAGGCCCCATTGATGCCCTCCTTGCAGCATAATTTCTCTGGGTCTCTTGCAGTACCTTTGTCCTTTGCTTAACAGTAAATATCTATACATAAGTGAATTCATATGGTCTTTGACTTTCAAGGACTGGGTTACCTGATTCAGAATGTTTGTTTCTAGTTCTATCCATTTGTCTGCAAAATACATAAAGTCATTCTTTAAACAGCTGAGTATACTCCATTGTATAAATGTACTATAATTTCTTTATCCATTCTTAAGTTCAGGGGCACCTAGGTTGTTACCAATTTCTGACTATTATGAATAAAGCTGCTATGTACATAGTTGAGCAAGTGTCCTGCTGGTAGAATGGAGCGTCTTTTGCTGCTCATCTATAGGACCTAAGTTCAGTTTCCAATACCCTGGTCAAGACACAACTCTCTTTAACTGTAGCTTCAGGGTATCTGTTCCTGTGGTCTCTAAGACTACCTGTATTCACACATATCCATATAAAGACACACATCTGCACATAATTAAAAACAATAAAATAAATCATTAGAGGAAAGTAAATTTCTTATGAACAAAAAGTAATAATAATTTTGTGCAGATTACATTATAAACAGGCTTAGTGAAAATGGAAGGTCACCAGTTAAGAGATCTTAGGAAAATGTGTTCAAGTCATTCAAATATTTTGATTTGGACAAGAAAAGTGGAAATAGAAATAAATTAATAGATAAATTAATAGATTTAATTAATTAATTAATAGATAATTTATATATCTCAAAGCTTGATTAAAAACAATCATAAAAAACAAATAACTTGGAGGTGGTGATAAAAGAACTATCTACTCATGTGTAAAAAGAATAATAAACAGGTAAAAAAGGAAATGAGTGAATTTGGGACAGAGCATAGCAAGTTTTGTTATTTATTTATTTATTAATTTGTCTTGCTAAATTTGAAGTAGAATTACTCATAAAGTATGCACATGTATTCCTGCTAAAATCATTGTACAGGCTTCAGAAAAGTGGTACTGCCTCAAAAAGTACACTTATTTTGTTTTTGTTTATTGAAAAAATCATTTCTAAAGCGATGGGCATCCAAACTCATCACAACACAATTATCTAATGTGAACTATTGTTTGGCTTTTGACTATCATAGAGACCTCAAAGAAAGTTTTACCGTTATAAAATAGATAGCTGTCTGGCATGCTTTATTTAGAGTCAGAGACCTTGAACGATTATTCTGAATGAAAGAGTTCAAGTTGATGGATATATAATATTTTTTGTGATGAATTCATCATACTTGGTCATATAGTAGAAAATAAGACATCTCTTGAAATAATAACTTAGAAAGTTTCTTTGTTGTCAACCAAATTAAAATGCAGAATTTGAGGGACTGAAGAACTGGCTCAGACATTAAGTCTGTTACATGCTTTTCCAGAAGACCAGGGTTGGTTTACTAGCTCCCACATGGTGGCTCACAAACATTTGTAACTCCAGTTTCAAGAGATCTTTCGCCCTCTTCTGGCCTCTGTTGACACCAGGCACACACATAGTACACATACATACATATATGCAAAAAACTTATAAACATATAATAAATAAATCTAATAAACATTAAATAGATAAAATACAGAATTTTAAAATTCTGAAAAAAACTAAATTAACATTAAATATGCTATAGAACATGTATGCAACTAACAATACATTTTGTATAAAGGGTATAACTGACTGAAACTAAAATAAATAAATAAAAATTAAATAACGAGATAGCTACCTCCCAAAATATCTTACTTTGAAATATTCCTTAGACTGAATATATTACTTGGCTCCAAAATTTTGTCCACATTTATATTGTAATATGACCTCTAGCTGTTCACTGAAAGAATACTTGCACAATATTTTAAAAGGTACCATATGAAAACAATTGTTTCCAAGGAAAAATGTAAAGTCAAGCCAGAAGATTTTATTTATACTTGTAATACCGTGTTTTTTTTTTCCTGCAGTGATTTCCACAATGAAGACTTTTTAAATAAAGAACCATAAGGATCTTTTGTTCTTTCAAGTTAAAAGTAAATACTTCATTGGTCAAAATTGAAGGAAACAGTCTAAATTCTTCCTCATTCAAACTTAGGATTTCAAGTTTGAAAATCTCACACTTCCATCTTTCCATTTCATGTAAGTTTGTCTATAGCTTAGTTCATGTTTATGTATACAATAACACAGACTACTGTGTCTTCAGACACTATGCAAGATGGCATATTCCACAAGAATCAAAGAAAATGACAATTTACTGAAGTACTTACCCTCCATGCCCTGCTGACCTTTCTGAAATGGTAGTATCTATGCTGAGAAGTTCTAAACTATGAAATCCAATGGAGGCAGTCATTCAATACAGTGTCCTGTACAAAGGGCTTCAGGTGTGGAAAAGTTAGTGAGCTAGTGAGATTAAATGTGGTCAGTGTCTGTGAAACTCAGAGAGTAGCTGAGCCAAGTACCATGAAATGAGATAGATTTTGACAGGATTTCTGAATCTCAAAAGGATTTTAATTTCACTCTAAGTTAAGGTCAGTAGGAAGCTTTTGAAATATTTGAGGGAATGTCCTGAGATGCACTCTCTGAAGAAGGTTGTGATAATGTTATCTGAAAGTACAAAAAATGCCAGGGTTCAGGAAGTCTGGCTTTTTAACCTAAGCACATATTGGCTTTTAGATAATTATATCTATTCATCTGGATTAAGTTTCAAGTTAGTTAAGGAGTTTTAAGAAGTTGTGTAACTACGGAGAGAGGAACTGATAATTAATTAAAAATAAGCATAAATGTCCTTGTTTATTAGTGTTCCTACTTGGTTTGACACCAAAAGACCCATAGAAACCTGCATCCTGGTACACAAAATACAGTCTAAATTATGGCATTATCCTATTTAATTCAATCTTATAATTATTAATACGTTTAGGTCTAAAGGAGTGGTAGGGGTTTCTTTGATTTCTGATTCTTAAAATAATCTTAGAAGCACTAAGGTAGCATCATTGTAAAAGACTGGAATATCCATAACCTCTAAAAATGTCTATTGCTTTTTCAGGTGACTTGCATAATTGTGGTGGTAGTTATAATTAAAATGCATGTTCAAATGAAGTATGATTTGAATATAGCAGTATTTTGAGGGAAAAAAGCAGTTTATTCTTTGGCTAAATCAATCCATGGTCCTTAGAAGGTTTCAGCCTCACCTCTGATCAATCTAGAACTTTTAAGTCACTGAGACTTATTACTGACCGGATCACTCTGACTATCTCATTCTGGTCTCTGAGTTGTCCTGAACTTAACTGATTCTTCTGGTTGGCTGATTCAACTCATTAGGTATTCTGGCTCAAACTCTTCTCCAAGCTGCTGGTTTAAACTGGCCTTCTAGCAGGCTGTTTCTAATGGAACACTTCTGACTCTCACTGACTCTGGCTGACTCTTGCAACTTCTCTGATTGAACTGCTCTGCTAGGCTTCAAACTGACCCTCACTGTTAACTGACTCTTTCTCCCAAACTCACTCTCCTGCTGGTCTGCTTCTGTGTCTCTGCCTCACGCTACCTCACTGAGAGCCTCCGTTTATATCCTGAGAGTTGGGCATGTCCTCACTCAGACTCAATCACAGATCTCACTCTGATTCAATCTCAGAATTTAGGATTAAAGGTGTCACTACCATTGTCCTCAGAGCATTTCTTTTGAATCACATAGGCCTATCTATGTGATCCCTTCATACAGGCCTTTGGATGTGATCCCTCCCTAGCTATCACACAGGTCTTTGAATGTGTTCCTTTGCTAGAGCAACTATGCTGCTAGATAAAAGATTTATCTACATTTGAATGAAAT
Organism: Cricetomys ansorgei; assembly: GCA_026225945.1. NCBI lineage: Eukaryota > Metazoa > Chordata > Mammalia > Rodentia > Nesomyidae > Cricetomys > Cricetomys ansorgei. The sequence goes on along the minus strand of JAMJFZ010002863.1, from coordinate 1,676,212 downwards.
GTTTAAAGGGTATTTGGGGGGTGTCCTTTAATAATTTTATTTAGAAAGAGTATGACTCATTAAAAGAAAAAAATAAACCATAAAAAAATTGTTGGTGGATAGTGGCAATCCTAACTCAGAGTATGTATCTCAAATAGATAATATTCACTTAACAAAGGAACGCTATAAAATTACAAGAAATTATGATAATTTATTAGTTGATTCTTTGTTGTTTTTAACTAATATCTATCATAGCAAGCTCAAAATTCCCATATATTACCACAATAGATGTTTATTTCTGGTTCATTTCACAGACCATGACATACCAGGGCAACACAAAGCTTTCCTCCATAAAATAATTCAAGAACACAAGATTCTTCCCTCTTATTGCTTCATCATTTCTTTCATATGAGAAGTATCTGTATTCTTTTACTTGCTCAGCAAGCAAGGAGAAAAGACTCAGCAGAAGCCAGACAGTAATCTGGACTTGTGCTCCATCTACAGCAGTTAGTAGGAAATTTAGCTGGAAAATCACTTGAGCCAGGGAACATGAGGTCAGTGTAAGCAGCATGTGAGACCACAAGTCAAAAAAATAAATGGAAGAGAAGAATGGAGGAGGGAAGAAAATGGAAGAGAGAGGATAAATAAAAGAGGAAGGAAGAAAAGGCAGAGAGAAAAGAAAAGAAGGCATATTAGCTTTATATCAAATCCAGGGTAAGGTAAGGTAAGCTCATTGCTATAGTGCTTGCCTAGCCTTCTCATGGTTTCAGGTTCTATCCCCAGCATTTTTTTTAATTCTGAAAGTCAAAATGGACAAAAATTTTTCTAATCATATTCCATTGAAAGAGTTGAATGGAATAACTATATTTGGGTGTACATAGGACTGAAATTACTTAGACTGAAAAGCCAAGCAGCAATTCTACCATAGTATGAATTTGTATAAATTCTTATAGAAAGTTTGTTAGCTCTGTGACAGATATCTTAAAGTTATATATGCTTTCTGTCTATATGTTTGCATTTATCTAATAATGAAAGCTGACACAAAATTTCAACAGTCAGTCCATGGGAATGGTAGGGCCATAATCTTTCCCCTTATTATATGCTGTTCAGGGTAGCTTAATGTGCAAGTCTTTTTATTTGCATTTTTATACAAATCTTGGGCAATATTCTCCGGAAAGAGCATCTGTTTGTCTGATTTGACCCAAGGCACAGTCTTGGGACAATCAGCCTTTGTCTAGATGCACTATCAAAAAACATAAACAAATGGTACCAGAGAGATTCAGCACATGATTGTACTAGAGATGATTTTTTTAAAGAAGGGGAAATATCTCTTGGCTTCCTAATATCTCTTTGTTACTGTGGTTACTTATCAAATATTAGAAATGATAACAGCCATAGATGTTGCTTTGAAGTGTATGATGCTAGGAAGAACTGTTTTGAAGACCGTATTAAAGGTCTGGATGAATGCCTCAGTGGTTAAGAGAACTACTTGCTATTCTAGAGGACGAAATTTTGATTCTCAGTATCCACATAGTGACTTGCAACCATTTCAAATTGAGTTCCAAAGGATCTAATGCCTTCTTTTAGTCTCTGCAGATACCTAGCACATACATTGTGATGCTTAGATACAGTGCGTAGACATATATTCAGACAAAACACTCATGCATATGAAATATATAAACAAATTCAAGAGATACAACAGAGACAAATCCTAAAGTACTTGCTTTTTTAAGTAAAATTCTAATATTACTTCAGCAGAAGTTTTCACATCTTTAAGTTTACACTTCAAAGGGTATAATATATATAAAAATTGTTAAAACAATATTAAATACTTCAGTGCACTAGAAAGTCATATATGTAGAGAAATTAATGTCCCTCACTGAATTTTATTGGCATTCTTTTTTCTCATCAGCTACCAATATACTTTAGAAATTTTTGATAATACCTTGTGTTGTGCCCTGAATTAACCTGGAGGGCAAAAATATAGATAATTAAGAAAATTCTTTTTTTTTAATTATGAATTGAGATAGAAAACAAAGTTACAGACACATCAAAGGGCTAATGATTGTTAAAAGGGGGCCAAAACTTCTAAATGCCTATTTTAATAAGTTTTTATGTTTCAACCATATTTGACTCCCTCAAGATTTTGGATGCTGTAGTACAAACTAGTATTAACCTTGACTAAAATCATCCATTCAGACTCTTAGACAGTGTTTTAGGTGAACATTCTACTATATGAACTGTTCAAACTACAGATATATATCACTAGTATTTTATCATAATTGCTATCTATATTTAATATGTATTTATATATTATACAGTTAATTGCCATTCAGATGTGGTAGAAGTTTCCTTTAATCCAAGCAACTCAGAAGCAGAGGCAAGAGGATCACCTTGAGTTCAAGGAAAGCCTGATCTACATAGAGAGATCCAAGCTGCATAATGAGATCCTATCTGCAAAAAAAAAAATCACTGTATTGTTTCTAAGAAGATAAGAGGCTCAAAAATTTAATATCAGTAGGGATTTTATAGATTCATTTATAATATTATACAGAAAGAAACAAATCCACATGCTACTTTTTACATAATTCTATAAACTGAGGAACCTTACGTTGTTGTTGAAATTATAGTTATTTGAGTTTCTGATATTAATGCTAAATATATAATGAAAAGAACATGCCTAATATAGCCATTCTATTCATCAAATAGTTTAGTTGATACTATATTTGTTGTTAACTTCAAAGGCTAACATCTTATTAGAACAAGAGGTCAACAGACCCACCAAATACATCACATTATAAATGAATATAGATTTGAATCTTATTTTAAAAAGTCTGTGTGGCTTTCAGAAGCCACTGTCATGTGAATCACCTAGGAGGCATAATAAAAAAAATATACTTTAGTTTGGACAGTTGTGTGGACTGATTTTATTTCTTTCTCCTACTCATAACAGCTAAGGACAATAATAAAATACAGTAATAATTGAAAAGGATATCAAAAAAAGGTTATTTAAAAGGTAGAACAAACCAAACTGGATTGTGATCCTAGAACTTAAGAGATACAATAAAAAAAGACTGAGAATCACCGTAAGTGACACCACACAATAGTAAAAAATAACCAAGTTAGGACATTATACCACCATTTCCAACCAAAAAATCAGAAGACAGTCCCAGCAGTTGTATTTTTCTCTGAATTGGAATCACTTTGACAGTATCAGAAGAGCTGAGTAAAATTGGCAATGGTAATAAATGGAACATCTGCTACCAGTAAAATTCAGAGTAGGTATTTCACAATCCTGTCAAGCTCAAGACTACCTAGCTCTACTGATAAAGGAAATTTGTTACAAAAGAAGAACTTGTCTACAGTGTCCCAGTATGAGAATTTAGTCACAAAAATCACCCCTTTCTAGGGATCTTTTTGTCTCCATGTCTCCATAGTTCTGAGAAACTCCCAGTTCTTCTATCTTAGAGGCTTCTCACCTTCTAGCTTCTTAAACTGTGATTCAGGTCCCAATATCAGGTAATATAACTGAGTTTGGGAGGCATGGGATATCTGGCAATAGCTAGCTGGTCTGTATTGCATTATGTGGTTTTACTGAAATCTTGATTTTAAACATACAACATGCGTTCTATACTATGCTTACCTTTTTGCCATATGACTTTCATCAAGGTAATATAGGCAATGACACCATATCAACATCAGAAATTGGAAGGATCTCATCACAGGATGAATAAAAATGACATATTTTATTTAAACAAACCAAAAGTCCTCCCATGTCTTCATGTTCTTCTTAATTCAGTATGGTTGGTAAACTGTGCCACATACTGAACCCTATATTCAAGTGCATGACTAAGAATTCTTCAAATGGCCCTTTGCCAAATCAGAGAACTTGGAAAAAGAAAAAAAAACTTATCTAGCTTAGTCCACACGAATAAGATTGTTATATATAAAAAAGGCATGGAAAGTACAAATCTTTCAAATTTCATTTTAGCCTAAAAGAATTTTATATATTCACTTTTAACAAGTATAACTGTGCATTGATTTACATATGCAGGCAATACGTGATTCTAATGAACTTCAAGGAAACATTTAACTTCATAGTTCTACTACATATGTATACTCTGCAGTTAGCATTTTTGGACTATAAATAATATGTATATATGTAAATGTCAAATTTGTGTACGTATATTGAATATGTATGAATGAAGAACATGTTGCACACTTTGCTACTGGCAAATGGTTCATTCAGCATTTTTCTAGATTTCTTCAGTGCTACCCCTTAGTATCTCTTTCTCATTCCTATATTTCTTTTTAATTCGCCATCTAAACTTTTCTCATTTGCTTTTTAGCTTACCTATCAAAACCCTAACTTTCCTTTGAAACACTTTCTCTGGCCTTCTCGAGCATTAATTGCATGTACCACAGGTGTTGACAGTTAATTATGGTGTGTCCCAGTATGCTACACAAAGGAGTTTGGGGGCTACATAAAAAGATGTTCTCTACAATTTTAAATAGAAAAAAAAAGCCCATTTAAAACAAACAGGTTTATAATTTTGTCTAGTATTAATTCTTTTCCTTGCAAGCACCTCACACTTAGTCCATTTCAGATGACAAAACCCAGAGAACAAAGAGTTTAGAGACTCCATCTCAACAGCATAAAAACCAGAAAGCCTTAAGTACACAGGGGACTCAGTAAGGCAATGCCAGAACTAAATTTAGACACTTGGTCCAGTTATCTGGCTATCTGAGTCCCCATTTGAGTTTCCAGTATAATGGATACATTTTAAATTCCATATGAGGAGAATTTTGAAAGTATTTATTTGCTTTCAATATTTGGTCCAAATATTCAATCATTCAAATCAAATACCTTGTACAAAAGCTTAAGTGAAACCCATATAACCTAAATTTTTTCCTAGGCAAAAGAAGAGCCTATTGTTTGTTTAGAAAACGAAACAGTACACAACAAATGTAAACAAATGCCCTAAACCACTTTAAATGACAGAGCTAGAAGACAGTTCTATGGTGAGCCAAGGAAGGCTATGTAAATGAGGCTTCATGGTTGATCTCATTCACTGCCATGATGACATGGACCCACACACTACCCAGTATTAAGTACCAGGGCTTGCTTCCTTATTAAGGATTCTCTCTATAGAAAGTTTTCTTCTTATTGTTTCCAAAGCCCCTTGAATTTTCTTTTCTAGAGGAAGCAGATTCATTTTGTCACTAAGTCTCAAAGCTCAGTCCTGGGATCCCCAATGACTAATTTCACCATATGGGTGATTAAGACTAAAAGCTTTCTAGTTATTTATTTTGTTTGTTTGTTTTGAGGCAGGCAATGCACCTTGCTGGCCTTGTATTTACATAGATCCACCTGCCTCTGCCCCTCCTTTGTCCCTGCCCCTGCCCCTGTCCCTACCTCAGCAGTACTGGGATTAAAGTTGTGAGCCACCACACCCAGCCATAAATCTTTTGTTAAAAGTAAATTTCAGTATTAGCATGAATACTAAAAAGTTATTTGTTTTAGAAATTTTAAATCACTCAATTTTATTTTAGCTAATGAATTTATAAATCATTTTATCTCCTTGATTAAGTGATTTTCTGCACTTCACATTGTCCTTTATATTAATAACAATTTAATCTTCCTAGAAAATATCACGGTTTTAACCCTTTCTGTTGATTATAAATTTCCATATAACTCTTACCTTCATGTTTATATATAGGCATGCTGATCTTTCAGGTAACCCCTGAATATAACTTTATTTTTCAATATTCTCAAGATGACCTTTTCAAGTATTTTCAGCATCGTCTTTTTGAAGTTATCATGTGTTACTGCTTATTTGGTGATGTTAGTATAATGTATAAAGTATATTGGAAAAAAATTTAAGAGATATACACAACAGAAGTCTCTAGAACTTGACACAAAGTGTCAAAGTGACTATGAAGTAAATATATCAATTAAGAGTTTCAGTTATTTCCTTTAACAGGAAGACATTTGATGATTTCTAACATACTCTTTAATACCTCTGACAAAACTTCAGTCGTCTGATTGCTTATCAGACTTGTGTTTATTTTTCATTCTCTTATGTACACTTGAAAATATGTACTCATATACAATCACTGAATTACCATAAAGAGATTTAGCTACTGGCAACAGTGTTAAGATTGATAAGCTTTGCTATTGATGGACAGGACTATAGTATTATATGCTAATATTTTTTATTATATTGCTTTTGTTGAAGTTAGTGAGTAGTTTAATCTGGGAAACAAAATAGAATATGGAGCCAAACAAATCGCATCTCATATTTACAGAGGAAATGCATGCATATCACTTTACATTATGCATAACTAACATTGTAAAATACTACTGTAGTGTTCTGATGGTTCAACTGTTAGGGCACTACATCAATGTAAAGATAATGTCAAGAGAATGTGCCATGATAAGGTAATATACTAATTGCAAATGTTTGAATATGGGCTCTTAAAAATACAAATATATGTAACTTTTAGGATTCATTGAATATCAGAAGTTCAGAATTCTGGGTGACAGAAAAGGATATAATTTGATATTTGAACTCAAGGACTGGATTAGATTAGTTAGAGACACTGCAATATTTGCAAGTCTGTATGACCTTTACATAGCATGATCTTCTTAAACCTGTTTTTCGTAGTGTTTATATGCATGCACATTGACATTTAAACTGAAAACAATGTGATATCAATTCCCTTATTAAGATGAGTGCAATTGACTAATTATTATTCCAGTAGCAGTATCCTTTTTCTTGCAGATAAATGTTTCCTTCTTAAAAATCAATAGCTGTTACATTATTCAGAAATGGTAACCAAGATTAGAAGTATGATATTTGAACTTTTAAAATTAGACAAGTTCAAAATATGTCACATCAGGGTTGCTGTTTGATGTTATGATGTTGTTCTGAGCTTCACTATATATTCAGCATGTGATAAGGTGGTGATTTCAGCCAGTTGCTTTTGTTGTTGAATTATTGATTTATTATGCAGTTGTCATTTCTGAGCAATGTGCCAGGTGCCAGCATAGTAGTTAAGAATGTGTATTCATTATCTAGTGGGCATTTGGACCATTACTCTGTGTTATTGGCAATATAGAAGGAAACTGACCGTCACCATAATTAAAACAGAATGTTTTTCACATGTTTATAGACTGACCAATGTTCTAAATGCACACAACAAGCAAGATCAAATTGATAAAACTTATCTCTATTGTGTCAATATGCTTTACTGTATGCCCCAAATATCCAAGGGTAAACTATTCTAGGAAAATAAATCTTTGTAATTCCTCTCTTTTTACTCCTTTAGATCCCAGAGCAGCCTTGCTTGATACTACCTGTTCTTAAGCGTTACACTGAGACCTTTGCTAAGTTTTAAGTACCACAAAATACATATTTCTACTCCTATATTCCTCTAAATTATAACAGAATATTTCTGGAGGTCCTCAGACTCTTAATGATGATACTCATTTATATAATTCATAACATCATTACTTGCAGATGCACACTAAAACAGAATACTTTTTGTCTATTTTTAATAGCTTATTTCTTCATATGACCTTCTTACTTGATTTGATGTTTGTTCTAAAATAAACATGCTTAAGTGGCAGTTTAACTCCCTTGTTACAAAAATACAATGCTTCCTAATGGTGTTCATTAGACCCATGCTCTGTTCTGATTGCTCCTGTTGGTGAGCTGACACCCATCTCATCTACTTCTTGATGAGCAAACCTCAACCTTATTTTTCCTCTAATGCCTGTAAACATTTTGATCATGTTTTTCATTTTGGCTCATTTTGCTTTTGATTATCTTCTACCAAGTTTTCCATCCTTGGCCTTTCACTAAACCTCTGACTTGCCTGATAAAGCATTAAATGCTTATTTTTGTCAAATTTGTTTTAGCTTTTGTGTAGAGAATGTAGTAAGATTAAGTATGTTCGTAAACTCTATCCCTTGACAGGTTTACACCTATAATCCCAGCACTCAGGAGGCAGAGACAGGACGACCTTTGTATAGAGGAACATTTAATATTGTAATCCATTAGCATGGCTGCTCTAGGGTAGAAAGAATGTTAGTACACAAATTTAATCCCAATATTCAGAAGGCAGTTGTAGCACATGCCTTTAATCCCCAAGATATAAGCAAGTCTAAGTAGAGAAGGAAGCAGAGACAGGAAGTGATATCTGAGATGAATCAGAGTGAAGAACAGGCAAAGTGACAGATGAACCAGAGAAGAGTTAGCGAAGTGAGTCAGAGTGAGGACATGCACAACTCTCACAATATAAAAGCAGGTTTTCTTCTCAGAGAATGAAGCAGGCAGTTCTTTAGACAGCAGTCTAAAGCAGACTGAAGCAGAGACACAGAAGCAGTTCAACGGAAGGAGTCAACTGACAGGAAAAGTAAGTTTGAAGCCAGGCAGTCTGAGGCAATCAGAAAGTCAGCCAGGGTCAGCTAGAGTCAGAAGAGTTCAGTCAGAAACAGGTGGCTCATAAGATCAGTTTGAACCAGTCTGTTTGGAGATAGGTTTGTGCCAGAACAGTGAGTGAGTTGAATCAGCCCACCAGAACAGTCAGTTAAGTTCAGTATAGCTCTGAGTACAGAAGGAGCTAGTCAGAGTGAGTCAGTCATCAGTAAATCTTGGAGGCTTAAACCTTTTAGATAGTATGGAGGCTGAAGTCTTCCAGTTCTAGGCTCAAGATTAGATTGTATGGAGATTTAAAGTGCTCCAGGACCTGGGATTAAATTAGCCAAAGAATAAATTGCCTTTTGACCCAAATCTACATCTACATCTCTGTGAGTCTGAAACCATTCTGATCTACATAGTATGTTCCAGGCCAGCCAGAGCTACATGATGAGATTCCATCTCAGAATTAAAATGAAACACCATTGTTTGCTGATTTCAGGTTCCACTTTTTTGTGCATGTGCACATATGTGGACATGTATGTGTGTATTTGTCTGTGTTACAGGTGATAAATGTGTGTGTGGAGACAAGAGGACAACCTTGGGTATCTTTCTTCAGGAACTATCTACTTTGTTTGGGAGACAGGGTCTCTCATTAGGCCCTATTGGGTCTTCCACTAAGCCTTAGAGTTTGTTCAATAGGCTACGCTGGCTAGACAGTGAACACAGGGATGCTCCTGTTTCTGGATCTCAGCATTAGGATCATAAGCACACACCCTGCTTAAAATATATATATATATATATATATATATATATATATATATATATATATATATATATATATATATATAATTTTCAAATGAGCTCTGGGTATAGAACCAGCATCCTGTTGCAACTTGGCGAACAATTTATTACCACTGAGCCATCTCTTAAGCCCCAAGCTTCTTTACTCACTAAGATGTATCTGTTTCATGTCTCTACAGTGTTTTCTGTTGTCAGTATTATCAGGTAGATGAGAGTATCAAGGGTTTGAGATGTGACAAAGTGACCAAAGGTGGTCCATTTTCCCTGAAGGAAGGAAGCATACTACTAGTTAAGGATATAATTTACTTATAAAAAATAATGACAGGAGGCCTAGGTGAAATTAAGAAAGAAAACATGAGATTATCCTGGCTCCCTCATTCACATAACTGATTTATTTATGTACCTAAGTAAACTATGAATATACTTCCTGGGTCATATGCTAGTATTCTTTTAAATTTTTTTGAGAAATCTACAAACTGATTTCCACAATGGCTGTGCTAATGCTAATTTTATTGCTGCTTATTAACTGTTGGAAAGAATTAAGAATTAACTTAGTTGTCAATTAACAGATGAATGGATAATGAAAATTTTATATATGTAAATATGTGTATATGTGTGATTGTGTGTGTGTGTGTGTGAATATTGTTCAGCTTTAAAGAAATATGTAATCACAAAATTTTCAGAAAAATGGATAGACTTGGAATATATAACTTTAAGCAAGATAACAGAATCTCAGAAGGGAAAAGCCATAATCCTTCTCATATTTGATCTAGCCAATAATATATGTATATGTGCAAGCAAAAGTATATATGGGTACAGTACAACATGTAGAAAAGAGAAGAAGAAAGGCTAAATATTAGACAATGAAGAATTGAATGCAGCTAAGGACATGAATTATAAAAGAGGATATAAAGCTAAATGATTTTTTAGATTTTCCTATAGATCGTCATAGATTTTTTTTGGTTTCAGTTGTGGGTAAGTGCATAAAATACGTGCAATAGGGAAACTGTGAAATACAATGTGAAGACTACACAGCTTCCATTCCAAATGACTAATTTTATAAAAGTTTGAGATATATAGACTTTGAGTCTGGTTAATTTCATTTGTGATTTGTTTTTATTGGCAAATTTCTTATAATAAAGTATATAAACTAAAATATAAAATAGCAACATTGTGAATACAGTGAAGCTTTGGCATTTTACACAAATCAACAGCTACATCTCTATTAAATCCATAATGTCAACTGTGTTTTGATCAATATCAAAAAATAAAAGACCAAATAATTAAGTTGCTTATAAAGCACTAATATCTAGTATACGAAAGACATATCAATATCATGTAAATTTATTTTACATTAACTGAAATTTTGCTACTGATTAAGATTATCCTAAGTTCAGAAATTTTAACTTACAATTTATAAATATGTAGTCTTAAGCTTTATATCATATTCTTGATTATATGACATAAAAAGTGAGAGAATTATCATCCTGTATTTTTTTGAATCTGCTTTGAAATTTTCATCTTATTTTATTATGCATCTATATTTGTCAAGACTGAATGTTTGAATGAGATATTCAAATTTAATATATCTCTGATTACATAATTGCATTTAAAATTAACAATAACTTACTGGATCCTCTTGTGCTAAATATCTTGGAATTTCAACTAAAATGAAGCATGAAAATATGCAGAGCAATAACATAAACTCTCAGCAGTTCATATGAATAAATCCACAGGGGCTCCATAGCAAAATATTTATTGTTTTTATTTTCAATTTTATTAAAGAACTAAAGGCTTGCCAACCTTGAATGTTATATTTTATACAACATTTTGAGATTTGACACATTTTGACAGATCTTTCATTATTCCCACTAAGAGTCACTGGGTGGACTAACAGTTTTTGAGCCTTTGTCTATCAAGATCCAGGGGGAAAAAAACCTAAAATAAAAATATGGAAACAGCACAAGAAAACTGATGTTTGATGAAGATAACACATTCCTTATTTGACTGCCATGGAAGCTTTCCTAGTTAAATGATGTGGACACTTGAAATATCACTCATTTTCATAGTTTAAGAAATTTCTATATAAAGTTTAGGGATTTTTGGTTTACTTTAGAAAATCAGACTTTGACTTCTTCCCTTAGTACTCATCACCATGTATCCCTATGCTCCCAAGATTCAAATCCCTTGGTCAACACATCTGTTTTTATGCTAACACCATGAGGTTTTTATTACTAAAGCTCTGTAGTACAGCTTCAGATCAAGGATGGTGGTATTTCTAGAAGTTCTTTATTGGTAAGGAATGTTTTAGCTATCCTGGTATTTGTTTTTGTTTTTCCATATGAAGTTGACTACTATCCTTTCAAGTTCTGTGAAGTATTGAGTTGGAATTATAATGGGGATTACATTGAAATTGTAGATTGCTTTTGGTAAAATGACCATTTTTACTATGTTAATCCTATTGGTCAGTGAGCATGAGAGATCTTTCTATCTTCTGATATCTTTTTCAGTTTCTTTCTTCAAAGTCTTGAAGTTTTAGCCTACAAGTCTTTCACCTGCTTGGTTAGATTTTCCCCAAGATATTTATATTATTGTGGCTACTGTAAAGAGTATTGTTTCCCTGATTTGTTTTCAGTTCATTAGTCATTTGTATGTAGAAGGGCTATAGATTTTTTTAGTTGCTCTTGTAGCCAGCCACTTTGCTGAAGGTGTTTATCAGTTGTATGAGCTCCCTAGTAGAATTTTTGGGTCACCTATATAGACTATCATATCATCTACAAGCAATGATACTTTGACTTCTTCCTTTCCAATTTTTATCCACTTCATCTCCCTCAGTTGTCTTATTGCTCTAGCTAGACCTTCAAGAATAGAAATGGAAAGAGTGGACAGCCTTGTCGTATGTTCCTGATTTTAGTGGAATTGCTTTGAGTTTCTTTCCATTTAATCTGATGTTGGTTATAGGCTTTCAGTAAACTGCTTTAAATTGTGGTGTGTGCATTTTATCCCTAATCTCTCTAAGACTTTTATTGATCATGAAGGTGTGTTGGATTATGTCAAAGGCCTTTTCTGCATCTAATGAGATGATCATGTTTTTTTTTTCAGTTTATTTAAGTGATGGATGACATTTATTAATTTGCATATATTGAACCATCCCTGCATCTCTGGGATGAAGCCTACTTGATCATGGTGGATGATCTGTTTGGTGTGTTCTTGGATTTAATTTTCAATATTGTATTGAATATTTTTGCATCTATATTTATAAGGGAAATTGATCTCTAATACTCTTTCTTTGTTTGGCCTTTCTATTGTTTGGATATCAGAGTAATTGTGGCCTTATAAAATAAATTAGTCAATATTCTTCTTTCTGTTTCTATTTTGTGAAATATTTTGAGGAGTATTGCCATTAAGTCTTTTTGACAGTCTGGAAAAGTTCAGTGTGAAAACCATCTGGCCCTTGGCTTACTTTGGTGATAGTCTTTATTTACTGTTTCTGTTTCATCAGAGGTTATAGATTTATTTAAATTTATCTGATCTTGAAGTAAGTGGTACATATTGAGGAAATTATCCATTTCTATATCTTTTCCACTCTTTTTGAGTACAGGTTTTTCAAAATATGTTCTTACATTTTTTTGGACTTCCACTGTATCTGATGTTATTTGTCCCTTTTGTTTCTGATCTTGTTAACGTGGATATTCTTTCTCCTTGTCTCTTAGTGAACTTGGATAATGATTTGTCTATCTTGTTGATTTTCTCAAAGAACCAACTCTTTGTTTCATTGATTCTTTGTATTGTTCTCTTTGTTTATATTTTATTGACGTCAGCCTTCTGTTTGATTATTTCTTGCCATCTATTCCTCTTGGATATGATTACTTTTTTTGTTCTAGAGTTTTCAGGTTTGCTGTTAAGTTACTAACATAAAAACTCTTCAGGTTTTTTTTTTGTTTTGCTTTGTGTTGTGTTGAATTGTAGACACTTAGTGTTATGAAGTTGCCCATTAGAACCACTTTCATTTTTTCCATAATCTTTGGTATACTGGGGATTCGTTTTCATTATATTCCATAAAGTCACAAATTTCTTTTGTTATTTCTGTATTCACCCATTTTTCACACAGTAGAGATTTGTTCAGTTTCCATGTGTTTGTAAGTTTTTTGTTGCTTCTGTTTTTGTTGATATCCAGCTTTAATCCTTGGTTGTTTGATAGGATGCAGGGATTTATTTCAATTTCCTTATATCTATTGAAACTTACTTTGTGTTCAAGTATGTGGCCAGTTTGGAAGAAAGTTCCATGATGTTCAGAGAAGAAGGCATATTCTTTTTTGTTTGGATGAAGTGTTCTGTAAATATCTATTGGGTCCATTTGGTTTATAAAGTCTGTTAGTTTCAATATTTCTCTATCTCGTTTTTCTGTCTACAGTACCTGTCCATTGGTGAGAGTGGGTACTGAAGTCTCCCATTATCAGTGTGAGAAAGGCCACTATTTGATTTAAGCTCTAGTAGAGTTTCTTTTATAAACTTGCTTGCTCCTGTGTTTGGGGCATAGATGTTAAGAATTGAAATATCATCTTGATGGATTTTTTTATGTGTATGTAGTGGCATTTCCTATCTTTTTTGATTAGTTTTGGTTTGATTTGTCTATTTTCTTAGATATTTAAATGGCTATGCAAGCTTTCTTCTTAGGTCAAATTGCTTATAATATCTTTTTCCAACTCTTTGTCCTGAGGTCATGACTATCTTTAGAGATACACATACAGACTTGTGTTTCTTTAGTGTTCTTTAGATCTTTAGTGTTGAGGTGTGGTTCTTGAATGCAGGTAATACTGCATTCAAGGATCCTGTTTTTGTTATTGTTTGCTTTGTTTTTAAATTGGGATTTGAGATTATTGATATTGAGAGTTATCAATGACTGATGATTGTTGATTTCTTGTTATATTGTTGTTGTTGGTGGTGGTAGTGGTAGTGATGGTTGTGGTAGTGGTGCTGGTGGTGGTGGTCTGTGTGTGTGGTGGAGTGTGTGCTTCTTCCTTTGACTGTGTTCTCTGAGATTATATATTCTGTTCTTTTTTTAGGGGGTGGAGTTAATTTCTTTAGGTTGGAATTTTACTTTTAGCCCTCCTGAAGGACTGGGTTTGTAGATTAGATCTTGTTTAAATTTGGCTTTAGCATGAAATATCTTATTTTCTCCATTGATGGTGATTGAAAGTTGTACTGTGTATAGAAGTCTGGGCTGGCATCTGCAGTCCCTTAGATTCTGAAGTACATCTATACAGGATTTTCTGGCTTTTACAGTCTCCATTGAGAAGTCAAGTGTAATTCTAATAGGTTTGCCTTTATATGTTACTTGATCTATTTCCCTTGCAACACTTAGTATTTTTGTTCTGTATGTTTACTGTTTCGATTATTATATGGTGAGGGAACTTTGCCTACTACTCCAATCTATTGTGTGTACTCTATGTTCCTTGTAACTTTATAGGCACCTCCTTCTTTAAGGTAGGAAATTTTTTCTCTATGATTTTGTTCAATATATTTTCTAGGCTTTTGAGCTGGATTTTTTCTCCTTAATCTATTCCTATTATTCTTAGGTTTAGTTTTTTCAAAGTGTCACAGATTTTCTAAATGTTTTTGTCAGTTTTTTGGTTTTTAATTTAACATTTTCTGTGACCAATGTATCCATTTCTTCTATCATGTCTTCAATGCATGAGGTTCTCTCCTCAATCTCTTTGTTCTGTTGTTGAAGCTTGCTTCTGTAGTCCCTGTTCAAAATCCTAATTTCTTTGTTTCTAGAATTTATCTCTGCTTGTATTTTCTTTATTGTTTCTATTTTGGATTTCAGATCATGAACTGTTGTATTTACTTCCTTATACTTCCTGAATTTCTTTAATGGATTAATCCATTTTGACTTAAAGGACCTCTCTCATCTTCATTACTGCTGTCTTAAGGTCTTATTCCTGTGCTTCAGCTATGTTGGAATATTCAGGGCCTGCTGTGGTAGAATTGGTGGATGATAGTATAAACATACTGCCCTGTCTGTTATTGATTGTGTTTTATGTAGGCATCTATGCTTCTGGGTTTTGGATGATTGTATTTCTAGGTGCTGTTCCCTGATTTGTCTTTGTTGGGTTGATGTTTTGTTCCTTAGTTTCTGTTTCCTTTCTGGATTTTCAGAGTTTGCCTGTTTTCCTGACCTGTTCAGCTGCTGTGTTCATAGGTAATTCCTGCTCGTGTTAAAGGCTGAGATAATGGGACTAGTTGTGGGAAGAAAGGTTGGAAGAGAAGCCCTCTATGTTCCATTGTGTGCGAACAGAGTCAGGGAGAAAAGGGAGAACACAACATATTTCCCGCTCCAGATCTGGGGGTAAGAATATGGGTATTGGATCTCAAGAGGAGCCTTTCTTATGTTAGCAGTGGGTCCCTGCTGGAGCTGGGGTCTGGGACAAATCAACAAGTCAGGCGAGGGAGTTTAAGAGGGAAAGGTCTGTGGGATACATAGGACACGTGGCAGGGGAAGGAAAGATGCAGCTAGTGTTCTGTCACAGTGCTGGTGATAAAACTAGGGGATTTTGCCTGGGGAGAAAGAGGGAGGAGAAGGTCTGTGGGCAGCCTGCCTCGTGCCTCATTTTCTAGCAGGCAAAGCCTGTGGTTTAGCTGGATTGGATGGAAGTGAGCTGCTAGAGTTTGGGGCTGGGACACAGCTATGATTGTGAGGAGGGAGGTGAGGAGGCAATGGTTGTTGGAATCCACAGTAGATGTAGGCATGGAGAAGGAAGGCTGAAGCTGGTGTTTCAAACAATCTTCTATAGAGGTTACTTTGTAAAGATGATAAAATGATGACAGCAAAAACTTGCAGGAGAGCATATGATAGAAGGGTTCTAATAGAATAGCATCTCTAACACTATCTCTTGACATTTTTGTCAGACTTTTCATCACAAAAGGAATATTTTTTGACAAATATTTCTACCAGTTTTCCCCAGTTTTGAAAAAGTATATTCAAAATTCTCTCTTAGAGGTTAATTTGGAATATATTATACACATTGAAAATCATTTTTACATTTCTTATGGTTTCTTCATGTTCTATTTGATCAAAATTATTACTAGTAAGTCAAGCATGTATGCTGCAGCTTTTGCTGCCGTCTTCAGGAGGCAGAAGCACAAGGATCTCTGAGTTCAAGGCCAACCTGGTTGACACTGTAAGTTCCAGGACAGCTAGGACTGCATACATAGAGAGACCTTGTCTCAAAATCAGACAAAAAGTATTTATTAATGGTGGTGAACTTTTTTTGGTGTTGTGATAATTGATTACTTTTCAGTTCAATAATTTCTCAGATGACTGTGAAAACTTGTTTAAACATTTACTTTAGTATACTAAAGTATACTAAAATATAATTTTAGTATATAAAAGTATACTAAAATACAAAGTATACTTTGCAATCGAACACTTTGGTGTAGTTATATCTGTGAAATAAATGACAATATGTAGAACATTAGAGTAGATCATTTAAAGCAAGTTGACAGAATGATAGTTACTCATAGTTCAGACTTCCACAATGTACAATGTAATGAGTCATAATTTTATTTTTCACTTTAGAATTTTAATATCTTGTTTTGTACAGTTTTTAAAATACCACACATAAAACATTTTGCTAAAACAATAGTGAACTATATGTTCATAATGTCATTATGAACCATCACTCTAATAAACATAGGCAACAATGCATATTTTTTCCTCATACTCTTTTGGAAACTGGTAAGAGAGAGAAATGCAACATGAAGAATTTATAAATACAGCATGAAAAATTTATAAAACAATAGTGAGCTGTGTGTTCACAATATCATTAGGAGCCAAAACTCTAATAAACATATGAAACAATAGGAATTTTGTCCTCATACTCTTAGGAATCTAGTAACAGAAATGTAGCATGAAGAATTTCATGTTTGAGAGGCATTTTAGATGGACCTGTAGATAAAATAGCTTGGCTGTTGTGCTGCTAGGAATTTCTATAAATGCAATTGCAGCAACTAGAGCATTTGAGGACATCATACCATAAATATTACTATGATTCTGATTTACTAATCCTCAGTGACCTCCAGAGGAAAATAACAATGCATTCCTCTGATAGCGAATTGACTCCTATCTAAATGTGACAGAAGTCAAGAGAGAAGGAAGAATAATGACTGTGCAAAATCTGTTGTGGAACTAACCATAGTATAGTAGACTGGAACATGACTATTTTGTATGTTGAACATTTTTTCTAGTGTAGTACTATATGAATTTTTTAAAGGACATTTTTTTGAATAGTTTATTTATTTTCATTTTATGTGCATTTGGTGATTTCCTTGCATGTATGTCTGTGTGAGGGTGTTGGATGCCCTGGAATAGGAGTTACAGACAGTTGTGAGTTGTCATGTGGGTACTGGGAATTGAACCTGGGTCCTCTGGAAGAGCAGTTAGTGCTCTTAACTGCCAAACCACCTCTCAAGTCCCCATGCTATATGATTTTTATAAATACAGTTAATAATATTGGGATAATTCTTTCCAAATACTAATGAAAATATAATTAAATGAGAAAGATAATGCAGTGCATATTGAATAATGTGTATGTGTCCCTTGATAAAGTGAGGCTAAATTTATCTCTTGAAATGAATGGTCATAAAATAAAACTAATTTCTATCAAATAATTCCACTCACTGTTCTTATTGTAATCCATCAAAATTCTGTTGGATCACCATAGCATGGTGAGCTTGTTAGGAAAATAACACTAGTTTCAACAAGGAACTCATCTGACATTTCTAAATGAAAATTACATGATGCTACAAATAATTGCCAGAAGGACCATTTCTATACACAGAATAGTCTCTTGCAATCAACTACAATATTAAGAAAAAAATTCTTTTTTTATGGTCAGAATACAGTAGGCTTTTTCTGCTCTTTTCATTTTGTTTTAGTAAGAGGAAGGGGGGCAGTACTTATGTTTCACATAACTAGTATACTCTTACACATAAGAAGTGCTTCTCAGAAACAGCTTCCCCATCTCAGGCCTTAGAACTTTGATAGCTTTGAAACTAAATTACACATTTTAAACATTTAGAATACTATTTTATTAATGCCAGAAAGAAATAGTTTATAAAACTAAAGGAAACTGAATATTTTCAATGTCATAAAACTGTAACCTTTGTTTTATATGAAACGCTAAACATATAATTTAATGATTAGAGATACTAAGAGTAAAATAATGTTCTGTAAAGCACAGTTACTGTTAATTTCTCAAATGTGTTTCTCAAGCCACTTGTTATTTCATATCATCTTTTAATGAAAACAAGAACATTTAATAAATTTAATACATATATCTGAAGAATAACATAAAAATATTTCCCTTTCAACACTGAGTGTGTGAATTCAGGCATGCCTGTGTGGAAATTAGAAGACAACTTCATTTTTCGTTCCAATTTCCACCCTGTTTAAGACAGGTTCACCTATTATTGAGCTCTTCCTATGCCATGTATTCTCTAGTCTCTGCCTCCCATTTTGCCGTAGAAGAGCTTGGATTAGAGGTTTACTACTGCATTCAGCATCACCTGGGTTCTGAAAATACAAACTGAGGTACATTTTCTTGTATAAGTGTTTCACTAACTGAATCATCTTTCCCAGCTTGAATAATTTTCATTTTGCAGATGACAGAAGTACAACCTTAGCTGAAAATTCAGTTTACATTTAAATCAGTATTAATGTGCAATGTATGATTGGCTTAAAATATAAATATTAAGCTCTGTTTCATTGTCAAACAGAATGAAAGGATTTTGAAGAATTGATATTAAACAAATAAGGTAAATGCCTCAGTTTTCCAGGAAAGAAAATTTTAGAGAAATTGTACCAATGATCTTACTAAAACATAATTAAACTGTCACTAATAGATGAAAAACGTGCACTCTTCTTAAATGGTAAGGTTTTTCCTCCCTGATACATTGAATCATCAACAATTAGCCTTTAGATAGCATCTGTTTTACACAGGAAAAAGTAAGAAACTATTAAATTTCATATAATTTCTTAAGGAATGAAGATTATAGGACTGGAGAAAATTAATCAATCAGGGCATGCTGGGGAGAATAAGAATTTTTAAGCCTTTTAGATCTAAGGTATTAGGCATACATTGGACATTGTTTGAGATATATAATACCTTACATGTTTGTTTTACATAGAACTCTGTCAAAAGATATTTTGTGTAATGCTTATAGGAGAAGGAAGTTATATATGATCTACTTAAGGCATTAAGTCCCATCACACTTTTAATAACTTGGATATTTAAAAGTTACACATAAGGAATATAATATTTTCCTAAAACATTTCTTGTATATTTTATTTTTGTGATGGATTATTATATAAAAATTTGATTAAACAAAGAATTCTTTTGGGTAGGCCATAGACAAGAGAAGCTCTTTTGAGAGATCATGCAAGTCAGTCACAGATGAAAAATCTAGGTGGTCAGAGTGGTTATATGAGATGCCTAAGACTTTTAAATCATTGGAGCATCCAAAGCAGACAGATATCCTACTTCCATAATCTTTTTGGGTTTTTGTTAACTTTTTGGGTGGGAGATAATCAAGTGATATTTGTAAATCCCACTAAAGTAAAAGTAAGTATATAATTGCAATTGGCATAATATTGACTAATATCCAATTTAATTTTTCTATTGACAACTGTTCATGGGTTATTTTTCTAAAAAATATGAGTGATAACTCTTATTATAGTTATTTGGAAATTATTTTGTTAAATTGACATACTGATCTATATTTCTCTGGTTTGGTACAACAGTTATATTCATTTAAACTTTTCCTGGACATTTAAAAAATATAAATCCATTTATTAAATATGATGTGATTAGAATGAATTGAGTAGTGTCAATTCATATTTTTCTTGACATTTATAAATGCCTGCCAATGATCCAGGATGTTACAACACGACAAAATTATTTTAAATAAATTGACAAATATATCTTCAATTGTAGCCATAGATTTATCAGATGTAGATATTAATTCAGGGCAAACGGTTGTTTATTCTTTATATAATTCAATCATGGGTTCTAGCCTGGAGCTCTGGAGCAATTTGGCTTCCATACAGTCTAATCTTCATCTTAGAACTTGAATGTTTCTGTCTTTAGTACAATCTAGAACATTTAAACCTCTATACAACTTAATCATCCTCTGAAACTTAATGCTGACTGAGCCACTCTGACTAGCTCCTTCTGAACTCTGAGTCTTCTGGTTCAACTCACTCACTGTGCTGGCTCAAACTCCTCTCGAAGCTGACTGCTTTCTTCTGAGCCAGCTGACTGTTTCTGACCTAACTCTTCTGACTCTATGAGACTCCGGCTGGCTTTCTGACTGCCTTAGACTGAACTGTTCTGCTCAGCTTCAAACTGACTCATTCTTCCCATCTGATACTGACTTCTCCTGAGCTCTTCCTCTGTGTCTCCCTGTCTCTCCCTGAGCTCTGTTTACTCCATACTACCTCAATCAGTTTCTCTGCTCCTCAGTCAGACCACTTCATTGTCTCTGTGCCTTATCCCCATCTGCCTGCTTCAGACTGCTCACCTCATACTGCATACTGTAACTGACTCTGCTCTGAGTCCCAAGCCTGCCTTTCTATTGTGAGAGTTGAACATGTCCTCACTCTGATTCATTCTGCTAATTCTTCCTCTGATTTGTCATTTTTCCTGCCATTCACTCTGATTCATCTCAGATGTCACTTCTTGTGTGACACTGAATCTTTCTGAGCTCTGCTTCCTGTGTCCTCTTTCATACTCTGTTTAAGTCTTAGAGATTAAAGGCATAGACCACCACTGCCTTCTGAATACTGGGATTAAAGATGTGTAGCGACATACTTAACATTCTTTCCACATTCCATCCAGACCACACAGAGCTCTAAATGTGAGTCCTACATATCGACCTCTGGAATATAAACCCTTCCTAGCTTTTACACAGAACTATTCCTCTACACTTATAAACTGTTTTTAATGGCTAACTTCTCATTAAAAGTAAATGTTTTCAGATCTATTAAGAATTTGGCTTAAAAAACTGTATTATACTATTAAACAGGATACATTGCTAATTAATGATGGGAAATTGGTTATCTCTATGAATAAATTATCATTATTTAACCAAGAGGGAAAGTAACAAATTAAGATGAGAACATTAATAGAGTTTGAAAAGGCCATTAGTATTTCATGAATTTATTGGTTTCCCTCACTAGAGAGAAAATTGGACAATCTAATTTTTTGCTTTGTGACTGCTGGCATTTGCTTTAAAACATCAAGATTTCATTGGAATTTTGGCAGTTAGGCACAAACCATAAAATCCCAACTATTCTTTTCCATACATACTGTTCTGTTTTATGGATTGGGAGTAGAGCTAAGTGTATTTTCTTCAGTTAAAGCTCATACACCTCTGCAGTTCAAAGTACTTTGAATGTTCTTTATTGAATTTGCTTTTGCTTGAGTTTACAGTGATAAACTTATCTATGTTGAGCACTAATAAAATGGTTTTAACTTTACAGTGAATTCTTATACTTCAATGGCTGTATACCATGTGTTTCTGGAATTCTTAAAATTCTATAGCTTCTTTGATAAATAACATATAAGTAACCTTCCTTTTCTTATTTTGGCCAATTTTAAACCTGTAATTGATGCTTGTTATGTGTGCTTGACATGTACACACTAAAATGTATTTAAGCACTATTTCTGAAAAAGAGGTGGCTCCTTTCTTGATGTTCAATATTTTTAGTTTTAGTTGAATTTTATTTTTAACATGTCCTCATTTCAAACTGACTCATAATCCAGAATTATCCAAGTAAACCATAACAGGAATCTATTATTGGCTAAAATGAATCAGTAAGAAATACTGCATTGCTCCTGTCTAAATATAAACAAGCAAGGAGTTTCTAATGTGTTTTTCTATAAAAATACAAACAAAACATCATGTTATTTTCCTTATGGTGAATATTTACACAGTCTCATGTTAAGCTAAGTAAATGTTTTTTATTATGATGCTTTTAAGTAGAATGTGTATATTGCTTTATAAAATTTTCAAATGATATATGATTTTCTTTTTATTGACTAAACTGTTACATATATGTTTGCATATTATAATATGCCATCACTGGCTCTTCCATAGTTTAGCCCAAGTGAACTTTGCAAACAGAAATTCCTATAATGCTCAGAGAAGACCTATTCTTCCTTAGTCCAACATGAACACCATATGGTTTAGGGATGAATATGTAGAACCCTAGTTTTTAAAAGCCTTGATATCAATACAGTTTGTCAGTTTTTCCTTTTCATGAAATAGCAGAGTTCTAGAGAGTACTGACAAAACCAGTAGATGGTAGTTTATAAAGAAAAGGACAAAGTAAAACAATGGAAGGTAAAAGAGGTAATGGAAGTGGGCAAATGTGAAAGAGAATGAATTGTTTGTGCCTCTCTTTGTCAGCTGCCTTAAATTTTGTTGATTTTACTTCTTCTTTGATTTAATCCAAAATGCTTATTTCCATTTATATTTTTTCCTATAAGTTGCTTCCCTAGACCAAACTTCTTTGTCACAAGAAAATGCTGTGTCTTGAATCAGCAATAATATTTATAGCCTCCATTATAGGCTATAAACTAATATTTTGGTAACCTTTTCTAAATTCTTAGGTAGTATATGTTTTATCAAATAAATTTCTATGAGTTTTCTTAATCTTATATTGGTGATTTTATTGTATCATTAATTTCTATTTATGCTTCCTGAACAAATATGTTGAAGAATATCTATCACTAAAATATATACTATATAATTCCAACATGCTAGTTTTGTCTACAGAAACAAAAAGTAAGCATTATGATTCCAATGCAAAGTCAGCCTTTACTCTGTAGCAGGTTTAAGGCCAGCCTGGATTACATAAGACCTTCTCTCAGATTTCAGCATCCCATGTGCTGGGATTGCAGGTATATACCACTATGATTAGCTGAAACTTCATTAAAATGTAACTTATCATAATCAATAAGACAAATTATTTTAGAGTAGATGATAATTGTGACCTATCAAATACATGGAACTTTCATGTAACATAATATTCTCCACCTTGAAAGTGCTTATAACAGTTTCCCATCTGAACTAGGGGTCTCCTGGAAAAAAAAAATTCAGAATGATGAATGCATATTCTTAACTATCATGAGATATTAACACAAATACTTATAAATAAAATATATTTGTAAAATGTAGCCATTGATTCAGGGAAAAGGGAAGCTTAATCTTTGGCTAATTCAATCCTGGTCCTAGTCCTAGAGCCCTGGAACAATTTGGCCTCTGTAAAATCTAAAATATTTAAGCCTAGAACTGGAATGCTCCAGCATCAGCATCCATACAGTATAGAATGTTTAAGCCTCTGAGGCTTACTGCTGACTGCGCCACTCTGACTGAACTCAGCTGTACTCAACTGACTCTTCTCTTTCGACTCAACTCACTTTCTGTACTGGCTCCAAGCTGACTGTTTCAAAATGTCTTTTTGAGCCAGCTGTTTTTGATCGAACTCTTCTGACTTTGGCAGACTCTGGCTGACTCCTACAACTTCTGTGACTGAACTTCTCTGCTCAACTTCAAACTGATTCACTCTTCCGCCAACTTCTTCTGCCAAGCTGTCTCTGTGTCTCTGCTTCAGACTCCTTGTTCTGCTTCTGTGTCTCTGTGAACTCCCACTGCCTCAATAAGCCTCGTTGCTTCTCTGCCTTATCCTTAGTAAGACTGCTTTATTGTCTCTGTGTCTTGTCTTCTTTCTGCTTCTCTGAACCCTATCTCCTTGAGCTGAGAGCCTGCTTTTGTATCCTGAAATTTGGGTGTGTCCTCACTCTGACTCACTCTACTAAGTCTTCTTCTGATTCATCACTTTGCCTGCTCTTCACTCTGACTCATCTCAGACATCACTTCCAGTCTGACACTGACTCATTCTGAGCTCTGCTTCCTGTCTCCCAAGAACTGGGATTAAATGTATGCATCACCACTGCCTTCTGCATACAGGGATTAAAGGTGTGTGTGCCATCATTGCTTTCTGAATATTGGGATTAAAGCTGTGTATCAATGCTCTTTCTACCTTAGAGTAGCCATCCTGCTGGAATAAAGAATTAAATGTTCCTCTACAGTAAAATTAAAATCCATAATGCATTTTAGGCACATTGAATGATTGGTTTTATTAAATAGCAATAAAAATAATTTTTCTCAAGTAATATAATTTATTTTAAGTGATGAAAACTATAACATATTACGATACATGAAGTATAAGAGTTGTATTTCAAGGATTATACTGAATATTTATTATATATGAAAAAATCTCAAAAAGGGGAAGTGAGATGGTTCAACAGGGAAATATATAACATAAATTCAGTTCTAGGACATACATGTTGGCAGAGAAGAACTGACTATCACAGAGTAACCTCTGACCTCCACATGTGTGCTGTGGCACAAGCACACACACAAAACGCACACCCCATGAAAGAAATAACTAAATATAACAAAAATATTTCCCCAAAGCAGAATATAAATATATCAAATATTTATTGGATATATTTAATATCCAAAATATTGAATGGACAAATATTTGTTCCAAAGTTCTGACTATATAAAAAATGAAATGCAGAAGTGAATAAGGGTATCTTATCAGATAATGCATTGATGCTTTTATAAGGGAAACATTTTATGTGTTGCCACAATGCTTCAGATTTTGACATAGAGTGATTTTTCTAAGCCAGAAAGGACATAGAGAACATAGATATCTGCACCAAGAAAGAAACATCATTTTTTGACTAAAACATGTCTGCTGTCATTGTTAGTTTGTTGACTCAACAATGCTCAGGAAAGGATGATGGAATGTCCATCAGAGCAATCACATGACCTAAGTGCTCTCTGCTTCAGGCTGCTCAGTACTACATTCGTCTGTCTATTCAAGTAATTGGATCCATGAAACTAACTTTCAGAACATTCTACCTTGAAAAAATGGAACTCAAAACTGAGTAAAACATACATGTATGGAATCATCATCAAAGATCAAATTCAATAAAACTTATTTTAAAAAAGACACTGAGTACTTAGCAACTGAAATATGAGTATTTAAAAGATACACAGTCACAAAATGGTGCTTATGTAATACACTTAATTAACACATTTTGTGGATGTATCCAAATATTCCTAGCATCAACTCACAGAGTAAGAAAGTAAAATCTTTTGTAAACCATGAATTCAGAGAATCTGCAGTTTTAGTATTAGATTGCTTTACTCAATGAAAATAATGTTGCATGCATTTTTTTTGCTTTCATTCATATAGTACAACTGGTTTATGAATAAAATCCACAATTTCATTCACATTCTCTGTAATGCCTTTTATATGTTTTAAATATGCTAGAATTTGAAAATTTCACAGAATCATTCAAACTTCACCAAAAATTCAGAAAATTTACAAATACTACTCATATAATATAAATGTAGCTTCTTTCCTCATAAAGTGAACTGAGGTTCTAGCATTTATGTTCAATTCTGTTTTTAAAAAATATTTAGCTATTTCTGCTGGCTCCATACACCTGTACTTGAACCTCATCACAAAACATTTTTAACTTCACAAGAAACAAAGAAAGAGTACCAACTTGTATAAAATAACACAGGTTAGATTTTTTTTCTCAAATTTTCATTTAATCCTTTAGTAAGTAATGGGAATGAAAGATTAAGTGAATGATTGTCATTGAAGAAGGTAAATAGATGCACTATATCAGCTTTTTAATTGGAATGTTGTTTTAATATTAAAATATTTCTATTCACCTTTTGACTTGCTATCAATTCTTTCTTTCAGTGTCAGTATAATATCTAACAAACTATGCCTATAGAAATGCATTAGTTTAAAATGATGATAAAGGAGAAAAAAAGCATGTATCTATACTTATACATTTTCCAAGAAAAACTATAACATAAAAATAAAAGCTAGTTTCTATTATGGAAAGCATTTTTTTCATCAAATAAGTCATAAACAGAAAGAATTTACATGTATCTGAAAAGAAGAATACACAATTCATGCAAATTTGTGTACAAATTTTGAGTAGCCCAATATCACATGATTCATTAAAAAATGCTATTTAACTCATAAAAACAGGTTGATAAGTTGTTTCAATACAGTGCTGCATTCACATGGTTATGGCTTTAAAGAAAAGTTCTAATTTCGATCACTTTCTAAGTGAATGTTTTCATATTGCCTTGCAAATCATATACTTGGAAGGAGACAAATTTATTCCTGCTGAAAGTTTGGCCTGGAACAATTTTTATGTAATAAGAATGGACATTCATATGATACTGGCTGATAGGTTAATTTTATATCAGTTCAAAATCTATAATCTATTTTTGTAACTACTATATTGAATTTAAAAGAACTCTACAGGTTAATTATACATCTTATAATGTGCTCCTCTGTGTACACATGCATTTGTGCTTGTGTATATATGCGTGAAAATTATATGGTGAGCTAATTTTATATATGATTTTAAATATACAAATTAAGTCATGTTAATTGACAATGAAAGTACAATATCTATCAAGATACTGTGGAATTTCATTTTTACAAAATGTTAAGGATATCACAAGACATTAAAAATGAGAACATTTGGGCTGAAATATAGCTCAGTAGCAAAGCACATGCTTAGAATACATGAGGCCTTTGGCTTGATCTCTAGCACTGCCAAAAGTAATTGTAAAGGGAATAAGATGGTCTTCCTTTTGAAAATATCTGTGCCACTTCACTTCCTAAGAACTTAAATATAATTTTAATGCCAGTGAAGTACTAACTTTATTTCTACATTTAGTTGTTATTACCCAGTGATATAGAAATTTTATTTCAAAAATGTCTGTGTAGCAAATGGAAGCAAGCCAATGTCACATTGAATAGTATTTGAAAATGTTGTATTACTTTTCTAAAATGTGCAAATTGTTCTACAAATTACAACCATCTCTTTCACATTTTGTTAGTAAGGCTCACATAGTCTCTCTTCACTTGGATACTGTTTTCTTTTTCTTTTCATAATGCAACAAAAACTAAAGAGAGATTTAGTTGGTACTTCTTGTGTCAAAATTTCTTCTGTCATACACTAATATGGAATGAGTTGACAAAATTTATATTTAACTGACAAGTTACCTTGAATAATATAAAAAAAAATATATGCAACTGGAGTCACAATAATTTCCCTACTACTGGTTCCCCCAACCTGGCTATCACATGAGATTTTGGAGGATAGAAAAAAGTGTTAAAGCCTCACTCAGCTTCTTTTAGCAGAGTCTGAAGATCATCTTGCCCAGGTTTTGATGAGACTTTCAATAATAAAGTTTTATCATATAAACAGTGGACTTCCATATACTAAATTGTTCTGTAAGTTCACCCACAATTAATGTTACTGAATACCCAACACTCATTTTCAGAAATATCAGAAAGAGGACAAGAAACAAAATACTGGGATTTATTTTGCTTACTAATACTGACTAGCAGAGACATTTTACACACTTTAGAAAATGTCCCTCTTCCTTACTATGAGTACTATTATATTGTCCCTGATAATTAATAGTGAACCTTTGAAGTACTAATCCAGAAGGAACAGGTCATATCCTTAGGGGAAGGTTGTTAGTTCAGGTTGCTTAGATTCAAAGTAACCCCTTGCAAGTAGCAGGGTATTATGTGGCTTTGAGATTACTAGCTGTGTAATATCTCTGAACCTTAATTCTGGCATATAAAATATGCTGATAAGAATAAATTTCAAATACTGGAGAGATGGATCAGTGTTCAAGAGCACTTAACACAGTTTAATTCCCAGCATCCACATGGCAGCTCAGAACTGTCTGTAAATCCAATTGCAGGAAATCTGACACCCTCAGAACTGTCTGTAAATCCAATTGCAGGAAATCTGACACCCTCACACAGACATACATGCGGACAAAACACCAATACACATAAAAATAATAAATAAATTGTAGTAGTACACTGCTGTGGCAGCTCACCAAGACAGAGATGGGAACATTATCATAGGTGGAAGCCCTGCCAGACCTCAGCAGAGGTAACCACCACCATGGCAAGCACGAACTAGGACAATGCAACTACAAGCATCTGAACTCAGATGTTTTGTGTTGATTTAGTACTTCCCAGGTGCAGATCATAAGCAATCACATACCCCCATCCCCCCACACACACTTGCACCCAGAAATCCAACAGCTGCAGACAATACAAAATGCCAAGACCTATGTAGGCCCTCTCCTAACAGTGCTCAAAATAATTTCAAACATAACTAAAAATAAACTTCCACAACAATAAATAAATTATTAAAAAAGAATAAATAAAAAAACTACCAGGCTTCAGTGGCACATGCCTTTAATCCCAATACTTGGAGGCAGAGGCAGGCAGATCTCTGTGAGTTCAAGACCAGCCTGGTTTATTGAGTGAGTTCCAGGACAGCCACAGTTACAACAGAGAAGTCCTGTCTCAAAAAAAGAAAGAAGGAAATTAAATAAATAAACAAATAAGTAAATCTCCAGCTTTCTATTGCCTAGTAGACTGATTATGAGTTTGTTACTATATGTTTCAGAAAAGATCAAGGAAATTTTATCTTTTGGAATGTTTCCACAAAAGGGAAATGAAAAACTATTGTAAAGACAGACATACGTATCCTTACTTGAACATTATAAAATGCATACATATATTAACATAATGTGAGGCCCTACAAACAGGTACAGTATTTATACATCCAATAAAATGAGTCTTTGCAGTATGGGGTTAGTTAGGATTTAAGTTGCTATTTTTTTATTGACTCCATGAAGTCATCACTTGAAAAATAAATCATTATTGTGTGTCACTAGAAACAAAATAAAAGCGATCTATTAGGCTGTTTTAAGATCTAATGTGATTGCAAAATTATTAAGATGTAACGTGATGTCAACTGATCACTAGTTAATGTTGATAAAGTGACTGAGTCATTTTCTGGAATACAGTAAGTACTCAGTATTTCATATTACTGGCCAGTAATCACTAAAAACTGGTAATAACTTCCACCTTAAAAATGGAGACTCTTTAAAAGAGCAAAGCTATTTTTATTTCTTTGTATAATACATATCAACACCCCTCCTACCCTCGCTCCATTCCTCCAAGAAACTCCAATCTTCTCTCTCCTATTATATGTGCTCCCCACCCCCCACCCACCCATCCATCCATCCATTCATTCTCCCCATAGAAGAGAGCAATGTTCTCAGGGTTACTGCTCAAACAGGGCACAAGATGGGACAAGGCCAAGCACTGTTCCCTATATCAAGGGTGGACTGGACAATGTATCTGGAAGAAATGGGTCCAAAAGATAGGCAAAAGCATCAGAGAACTCCCACATACACTCTAGCCTCCAGGTTCTTTACAAGAACAAGCCAGACAACCACCTGACATATCTAGGAGACACTGCAGGTTCTTTGTCTTCTGCTTCAGGCTCTGAAGGACCCCAAGTGTGCTGGTCCGTTGACTCCATGGGTCTTGTTCTCCTGATGTCCCTGACCAATCTGGTTCCTGAAATCCCTCCTGCCCCTCTTTTGTGCATTTTGTGGAGTTCTGCATGATGTTTCGCTCTGAGCCTCTGTTTCTGTTCCCATCAACTGCTTATAGAAGCCTCACTGATGGAGATTGGGCTAGGTACCAGTCTCACTATGAATGATTTTTTTCCTAGTTCCATCCATTTTCCTAGAAAATTCATGTAGTCTTTTTTTTTAATAGCTGAGTAGTAAGTACTCTGTTGTGCAAATATACCACAATTTCTTTATCCATTCTTCAGTTGAAGGACATCAACGTTGTTTCCAATTTCCGGATTTTATGAATAAAGCTGCTATGAACATAGATGAGCAAGCTTCATCCTGGTAGGATGGGACCTCCTTTGTGTATATGCCCAGCAATAGAATGACTGGATTTTAAGATAGGTCAAGGTCTAATTTCCTGAGGAGTCACCATATTGTTTTCCATAATGGCTGTACAAGTTTGAAATGCCACTGACATTGAAGGAGTCTTCCCCTTGCTCCACAACCTTGCCAGCATGAGCTGTCATTTGCGTCATTGGTCTTAGATATTCTAACAAGTGTCTAATATGGAATCTCGGAGTAGTTTTGATTTGCATTTCCCTGATGCCTAAGGTTGTTGAAAATTTCTTTAAGTGTATGTCAGCCATTCGAGATTCCCCTTTTCAGAATTCTTTGTTTAGATATGTAGCCCATTTTTATTGTACTGTTTTGTTTGTTGATGTCTAGTTTCTTGAGTTTTTAATATATTTTAAATATTAGCCCTTTATTGGAAATGGAGTTGGTGAAAATCTTTTCTTATTCTGTAAGTTAATGTTTTGTCTTATTGACTGTGTCCTTTGCCTTACAGAACCTTTTCAGTTTCATGAGGTCCAATTTGTTAATTGTTGACCTTAGTGCTTTATCTATCTGTGTTCTGTTCTGAAAGTTGTCTCCTGTGCCAATGTGTTCATGGCTACACCCCACTTTCTCTTCTATTAGATTGAGTGTAACTGGTTTTATGTTGAGGTCTTTGATCCATTTGGACTTGAGTTTTGTGCAGAGTGACAAATACAGGTTTATTTTCATTATTCTACATGCAGACATCCAGTTTGACCTGAACCAGTTTTTGAGATGCTGAAAAGGCCAAATATTTTACTAGGGAAAAACACATTTATGACTAGAATGTGTCCTCAACATGCCATATCAATAGTTTAATTCTTTCTTGCCTTTTAATTTCACAGCACAAAGACAAAATGAATTTTTAATGTTTAGATTTGTCCTCCATCATTATTATTCTTCTGAAAAGCCCTATCACAAAAACTTGTAATAAAAACAAATATTTCTTTAGAACTCTGTGATGCAGTCATGGGGACAACAGAGGGGGTGGGCAGTAACCTATTCACATATGGCTTTGGTCTTAGGTCTAAGTAATGGAGCAGTAGAAGGTTGAGAAGGAGTTTTATCCGAGATCTCCACACTGTACCAGTTGATAGTCAGCAGCAGCTTGCAGGGAAGAATTGGCAAAGGTGGCCAAGAATGACTGTGGCTTGCCTTGGTAGTACAGTGCTTGCTAGTATGCACAAAGCCCAAGGTTCCTACAGTAGCAGTTGAAAAAAAATGTGTCCAGGAGTTAAAACCCAACAAAGTGACAATCCAGTGGACTTCTGAATTAATTAGTAAATATAAAATATAAAACCTCTTTCTGTCCTAGGGATTTTAGAAGGTCACAAATGAGTGGTTGCAGATGTGATAAGTAGGTAACATGGATGACAATATTATATAACAGCATGTGGTTTTGACTAATGTTCATTGACAATTTTCTAATTGATTTTTAAAGTGTGGTTTTATTGAATTTTATGAGTTATTTTTTCATGATTTTTCTTTAATTTTAGTTTAAAAATTAATTTATTCTTGAAAATTTCATATGTGCATGCAATATATTTTGGTCTTATCCACCCCTATTTTCTTCCCTCCAAGTCTCCCTGGAACTCACCAAACATTTCCCTACTGAATTAATTTCATTATTATTGTTATTATTATTATTATTATTATTATTATTAGTAGTAGTAGTAGTAGTAGTAGTAATAGTAGTAGTAATAGCATATCATTGCCATCATGAACATTATTATTAATAGCTCACTGAGTCTGATTAGTGCCATCCAAGTATATGTGGATGAGGAGCCAAACGCTAAGGCATAGACAATGCACCAGCAGCCATATTCCTAAAGAAATGCAACTTTCCCTTTCTCAGCAACAATCAAGTGCTAATAGCTCTTTGCCCATGGGTGGGCATTAATATCCCCCCTTCGACCCATACTAGAATTCTGAATGGCTTGATTTTTCTGTGAGTCTTGTTTAAGTAACCATAGCTGTTATCCATGCCATATCCAGAAAGTAAAGTTTCACAGGTTTTTCCCTCTTCCTCTGATTCTAAATTCTTTCCACTCAATATTCTGAGATGGGAAAAGATTGATATAGATATTTCATTTATGACTGAGCCCTCACAGCCACTTCTGTTCAGTATTTTGACCAAAGAGTCTATTTATTAACCACTAACCACTAAAAGAAGATTTTTCTGACTAAGGTTAGGAGTAGCACAAATAATGTATATAAACCTCAATATTACTAAGGTAGTTTGACAACATGCCTATTCATCAAAACAACCAGTATTTTCTCCCTAGGGACCATGATCTCCCCACTCATGGTATTTTGCAAGGTTTATAGTTCTTAACATGAAATCTCTCCTGTGGAGCAGTCCTCAAATCCAAGCATAAAATGGTTGATTACTCCCATAACCATTATAACACAATTATACAAATGGGCAGATACCAGTTCTTGTTTACATAAGTGATATCCAAGTGATAAGAATTTGTTCTTACAAGTGGTAGTTTATCCCAACCTGTACCTGATATTCCATATTCTAAACAGTCCTTTACACAGCAAAAACTTAGCTATCCAAAATACAACTAAAGATTTCCCTTTTATGGCTTATGCTTTTGTGTCAAGTATAAAATACATTTACCATCATCAGAAAAAATGTATTTAAGCTTTTATACAATATTGAGTGTTCTGATTTAACATTTAGAAATAATATTTATAATCTTAAAGGCTAAAATTAAGGCTTATATTACTTTCTTATTACCTTATTTATTCTGACCTCAGATGTCCACTCAAGTCACACATGTTGGAAGCATGACTTTCCTTTATGGAATTGCTCTTAAAACTTTTTCAAAAATCAATTAGAGATATTTTGTTGTTTCTGTACCATTGAACTACATTATCATAAACATTTATAACATAATAATAGGTGTATTGATCTGTCCCCTTAGGTCAAAATGGCCTTACCTACTGTAGTATTTATGTATTTCCAAATACAGTTTAGAATAAGTCTATCTATGTCTACAAAAGAGGTTGTTCATATATCAATAGAAATTTTATTAATTCTCTGGATTAATTTGAAAATAAATAACATCTTTACTTTATTGGGTTGTCCCATGCTGGAGAGATTCTGTAGGATATTATTCTTTTACTTCTTTCCTCATGTTGCATATTTTTAACAGTGATTTGTATTTGGATTAGATATAAATTTTCATATTTCTAAAATATCTATAATAATGATATCATTGCTCAATATGCTTGTAATAACATAAATAAGGGAGAAATAACAAAGTACACAAAATGCCACTGTAAAAGAAAAAATAGTACATAAATTACTATATCTAAATATGTGCATGATGTTGAAATAATTTTAAATGATACATTTATAATTGTTTATAGAGATACTGTTAGGGTCTTATAACTTTTTGTGAGTATAAAACATATTCTAAATACACTAAAGTCATGCATCAGCACATCTAAAAATTAGTTTTCTTCAGTCTGTAGTTTTATGATACATGTTGTAAAATGAAGACTCATCTGTAGTAGATTGTTGTTGTAGGGGCGCATCAAGAGAGACAAGGAGGCATTTTCATATACTCAAACCCTGCTGGACCTCAGCAGAGGGAACCATCATCATAGCAAGTACCATCCTCGACAGTGGAATGCTGAGCATCTGAGCTCAGGTGTTTTTATTGATTCAGAATGCTTCAGGTGTTCTACTGATAGCATATGCACATCATTAGCAATCATCATCCCCCACAGAAATCCAACACCTGCAGACAGTACAAAACTCAAAGACCTAGGCAGACCTTTTTCCAACAGTACACAAAAACAATTATTTTAAACATAACTAAAAATAAACTTCCACAGCACTGGTCCTTACTTATATTACAATATTAGCCAGGAAGCCCTATATCATAAAACAGATGATGAATTCATTAGAACAAACAAGAGTATGCTAAATTTAAAAGTGAACAAAGGATGAGTTTTAAGTAACTTAAAGCTCAAAAGGTCATATTTTTAGGCAAATAGGGAAGCATCTTAGTTATTTTCCATTTTAGTTATACTGTTTGGCATAGCATCAACATACATATTAATACAGGTACATATGTAACAAGATGACAAAAACCATGACATGGTAGCTGGTGTATTTTCAACTTGTTTCAGAACAAAAAAAAAATGTGTTTTCTCTTCTTTCCTTCATCATAGTATTAGTATAAATATTATACATTGTGTGTGCATTTCTTAAGATTTTTCTAAACATTATATTTATTTAAATACAATGGTAATTGTGCTAGTTTTTAATCTAGTACAAAAGTACAGTGGCCAGAAATAAAAAGACATTTGAAATAAAATATCCAGTTCCATCTTTATTTTACCACATTATAATAAGGTCATTGCAAAATCTTGTGCTTGCACAGAGATACATGAATACCCCACTTTTGGTATATTACTACTACCAAGAGTAAATTGTATGTAGGTGATGAAATTTGGGTACATGTACACAAAGCCTCATATGTACAATTTTAAAACTATATCTCTAAAAGAAATGCTTCATACCTTTTCTTTTTTTGACATCCTATGTTCAGTCTAAGCTTTCAACTGACCAAAAACAACACATTAGTCTGCAAGGAAGGTAAGCAGTTGTAATGTACAGGAGTCAGTGTCACAGTTCTGTAGTAGAACAAAAGGACATGGCTTCAGCCTTGACAGTAAAAAGGGAGTTCAGAGAGTTATTTAACATTGTGACATTAAAAAAAAAACCCACCAGCACAGAATTATTTTTTATGAAAAATTTCCTTAAAAGTTAAGGAAAAATAAATACTTATCAGACAAACAGACTGTGGTGGAATCTGCTACTAGAAAACTTGCTTTCCAAGAAATGTCAGAATAACTTCAAAAAGAAAGGAAATGATACAGGTCAGACACTTAGAATTGCAAAACAGGAAAAGGCTAGTGAAATAAAAACACATGTAACAAAAGCAGTTTTCTTACTTTCATTGAATATTAAAAATAGCTTTCCATTCAGTGTAAGAATGGCAACAAAAAATAAACAACATTTATGAATAGGATGAGTTAATCACAACTACCCCATGAGGTTCAAGAAGTAAGTTCAAGAAGTTCAAGAAGTCTTAATAATGACTTTTACATTACCTGTGAGAGAAAAATATCAGAAAATAGCAAAAAATAGAGAAAATGTTGCATTTGCCATATTTTATCCATTATCATAACCATGCCTCAAGAAAGACTTCATATTTAGTATCACATAACTGTAATCATAAATTGTTTCACTTTTTTCTCTTCTTTAATGCCAAGTGTCATTTGGAAAATAAATGAGATATAGGTGAAAGGAAGAAACTAATGAAGCACTTATTTTCTAATGTATTTAGTTGTATTAAGTATTAATGTATCAATGTATTAAGTTGGTATTAAAAAAATTAATGCATTCAGGAACCATTATAGGTCATGTGGCAGGGTCAGATCTCTGATGAGGATAGGCCATTGATGTAAGTGCAGCCTCACTTGCATTAGAGCCTCCAGGATATGAGAGATACTAGGATTGTGGGAGGATTGTGGGACATCTAGTAAGTACACTGGCAGGTGTGGAGTGGAGCTTACCTGAGCCTATGAGACAAGGCATGTGTGCTGCCAAAGAAAATGCCAGAGAAGTGGAATTTTCCAAGCCCCTTAGAGTCCAGAAATCATGAGTGAGTTCCAGATATCAGACAACGAGTTACTGGATTTTGATTACACTGCTGAAATTGTGTTAAACTTTGATGGGTTTATGACTGTGCCATGGTTATTTCCTTCCAGAGTAAGAAAATATTTTATGTATTTTTTATTGTACAAGAGCCGACAGTTAAGAGGCTTTAGATATTTTGAGGAGACATGGAACTTTTATTGCACTTGGGATTTTTAAATAATGTGAGACTTAAAAAGCTGTACTGTATTTTATAATTGATATTAACATGAGATCTTGGAGACAAGAAAGAGGAGGTTATGTTAATAATGATGTGTTCTGTGTCAAGTTGACAAGAGGTAGACTCGTGATAGCTAATTTTGGGGGTCAGCTTGACACATATGCAAAGAGAAATCTCAATTGGGGAATTTCCTCCATCAAATTGGCCTTTAACATGTCTATGAGAGCATTTTCTTAATTGCTAACTGATGTGGGAAGGCCCAGCCCATTGTGAGTATTGCCACCCTTGAGCATGTGGGCCTGAATAGTATAAGAAAGCTGTCTCAGCATGAACCATAGATTTCAATCTAGGAAGTAACTTTCTTTTAGTGACCCAGTGAGTTTAATCAGAGTTGTTTTGTGACCATGGGTTTGATATTGTCCATTGGAGTCTGATAGGCTCTTTCATGTGTACTCAACTAAAGAAAATGACTATCATTCCTCCAGAATCCACAGTAACCAATACTTGAGCATAGAAGTGTATAGTCCCATGAAATGCTCCCCAATCCTTGGTTGACTAATGATAGACCATGTGCAGGTGTAATCATCTCAGCTACTGTGGGGAAATGACTGTAGAGGCTGTATCATATCTACTGCATAGTACTTCCTATCACTTTGTTCTTGTGTTCTTTGTGTTCCCTATTCTGCAATGTTTCCTCAGCCTTAGAAGGAGTGGAATGAATGTCCTATTTGTGACTGAGCAAATTAGCCTCCATTTCCTGTCATCATCTAGAGCTACCATGAATTTCTGCATTTGCCACAATTCACTGTAAAGAGAAGCTTCTCTGATTAAGGCTAAAAGTAGCATTTGTCTATGGGTATAAACACAAATATTTAAAGACAGTATAGGACTATGTCAATTTAGCTACAGAACAATAGTAAGTTCTCTACTAGAGTCTGGGATATCCTCAGATCCACAGGTTTTTGACCAGGTTTGCTGTGTTAGAAATAAATTTTCTTCTGAGGAGCAGGCCTCAAATCCAATTGACACCAGTTGGTTATGTCCATAATAGTCATACCATTATTATTCTAGTGGGTTCATATTGCCTGGAAGGCTGACATTACAGTGTGTAGAGTTCACAATCTGGTTATGACCTTTGATACCTTTTCTCCACTACCAGTATACATAGCAACTTCTGTCACTGTAAAAGCTTACCAGAAACAAAGACGTTTCCAGCTCAGAGATAGATTTCTCTGTCCCTGACCAAAGGTATATGGTATCTGCAGCAATAGAATCTTAACTAGTTCTGGTGTGAAACCAAGAAGAATGTCATGGGCCTGTGTTACTTGAAGGCCCTCCGGAGATTCACTGACCAAAAGCTCATGAGAAGGTGTTCCATACTTGGCACTGGGATTTTGTTTAATAACTCCTAGGTTTTAAAAATACCATTACAGTCTTACAGGGTATCTCCCTTCTAATCCTGTTTTTATTTACTTATATGTTTCATTTGTTTATTTGATATATGTGTGTGTATATATATATATATATATACATATATATATATATATATATTATACATTGTAGTGGGATTCCATACATGTTTTACATGCAACCTTGTTATTAGTTAACCATCTTTACTTTCCTTTTCATCTCTCCATCCTTCCACCCAACCCTACTTAAAACCCTTCAGCTCCTAGTATTGTGCCTCTCTATTTTCATATAACATATGTTCCACTATATTCTCCTGCCATAAGACATCTACTACCTCTATGGCTTTGTTCTACTTTCCTGGCTTCTACAGGCACTCCAAGCTAAACACACAAATCTAAAGACTCAATGTTAGGATCCAAATATGGAAGTAAATATGTGGTATTTGTCTTTCTGTGTCTGAGTTACCTCAGTATATTTTTTTTCAGTTCTATGCATTTACCTAAAATGTTATATGTTCACTTTCCTTTGAGACTGAATAAAATTCCATTGTGTATATCCTATTTCTGAACTCATCAAAGGTTAACAGAATTGTTTATTTCTCTTCTGTTTTAGAAGAATTTTTTAGAATTGGTATAATTTAGTTTTTAAAAGTTTGATATATAAACATGTCAGTAAAACCACATGGACATGGGGATTTATTTTAGAAAAGTTTGTAAATTGCCAGTTCTATTTCTTTAATAGTTATATAACTTATGACATTATTGCTGCATAAATGGTTTGTGACAATTCATACTATTAGATGAATTGTTCCCTTTTATCTATATTATCAAGTATTCTGTTTAATACTGCATAGTATATTCCTTTATTATCATATTTACAGCTTCCAAATATATAATGGTACCACCTATTTATTCCTAATATTAGGATTTATGTTTCTTCATTTTTTTCTTTGTCACTGTTATTGATGCCTTATCAATATTAAGGATCCTTGTGATCAGTATTATTATGATCCTTATGATCCTTATTAACTGGATTTTGTTTCATTAACTTTCTCTATTCTTTTGCCATTTTATGTAGTAGATATATGATTATTTTAAATTCCTTTATGAGGCCAAAGCTTAAATTAGCAAATTATTGACTTAAGGTATGGCCACATTCTTTATGTGTTATTGTTGTTTTCATTAGTAGGTGAAATATGTTCACTATCTTTTTAGTTGCCTGCATTTGAGTGCATTGTTTTCAGTGCATTTTTCTTTAATTTATGCAATGACCTTTGACAAGAAGCAGCCTATATTGCATTGTCTGTACACTTGGTCTCTATTTGGTAGATGTCAGCCAGAGCTATGGAGTAATGCTTTCTTAAAAAATAATAAAAATGATTTGAAGTGAATGCTTGTAAAAGGAATTAAGAGCTTCTTTATTACAGGTGAAGCAGAAAATATTAGATAGATAAAGCATGTAGAACATGAAATTAAAGAACTGAATAAATAAATATAATTGGCTGGATGGGCTTATCAGCAAAATAAAGAAGACAGTGGGCAAAATTTGTGCATATTATGGAGAAGAGAAAGTAGCCAGGTTGAACACAAAAGAAAATAATTTGATAAAAAGTGAACTGATCCTCGAAGATTTATCTTGCATGATATTAGAATCCTTGGATGTCAACAAAGACTGAAAAGGAGAATGTTGGGGAAGGCAAGGCTCTACAGATTCACAGAGCTGTGTGAACAAAGGCTAATACTAGTCATAGTCAAACCTTGAAAAGAAAAAAAAATCTTTAAAGTAACAAAGGAGAAAGCATACTTTGTATATAAGCCAAAAAAAAATCAAATAACAGAGAATTTCTTATGAGAATCCCTTGAAGCTGGAAAGAAGTGCCATGACATTTTTTATGTGATAAAAGAGAAGAAGAACTGTCAAGTTTTAGAACCAAAAAAAAGGCAGAATTTCCAAGTATAGTTTACAAGGCAAGCAATACTAATACACATATCAGACAAGTAAGGAACAAAGTGACCAAACAAATATGCTACATAAGTATTTTACAAAATGCAACACATTATATTGAGGCTAAAGATGAATAATCACTTGCTAATTCCCTGCAGGAGTAACAGAACTCAACACCCATTATTTACAAAAAAAGTTTAAAATAGAAACATTTCCAGAATGAAAGATTCACACAATGGAATCTTCAATTTGATAAGATACATCTTCAAAAGTATCCTATAGCTCACATTATAATGAAATACTTTCAAGCTATTTTCCATACATATGACTAAGAGGAAATACTGTTTTCAAGTCTACTATTTTTAATAGGACTAGAAGTTCTAGGTAGTAGGAGCAACAGTTACAGCTCTGCAATTAAGAGTAGTTGTTGCTCTTGCAGAGAACCTTGTTTCAGTTCTCAGCAGTCAAATGGTAGTACACAACCATCCATAACCCCGGGCATCTGATGTCCTCTTCTGACTTTTACAGGCACTGGGCACACACATGGTGCACATACAGGTAAAATACTCATAAAATATAGGATAAATATAGGATAAATAAATCTAAGCAAAAAAAATAAGTTCTAGACAGTATAGAAATGCATGGAAAGTAAATATAGAAAACAAGAAACAACCAGTCCTTATTTGAAGATGTTATAACAATCTATGTAGATTCAACCTATCCTACAAAACTACTTAAAAATAATGAGTTCATCAAGATCTCATGTTACAAGATCAGCGTAGAAGAGTTAATTGCTAATCAGTGAGTAGAATGATTAGTAATAAATTAGGAATATGTTCTAGAAACTTGGTGTCCAACATCGTCTACAAATAAAGACACTATGTTGTGCTTAAATGTTTATTAAGAAAGTGACTTTTGCTGGGCTGTGGTGACACATGCCTTTAATCCCAGAACTCTGGAGGCAGAAACAGGTGGATCTCTGTGAGTTCAAGGCCAGCCTGGTCTACAGAGTTATTTCCAGCACAGCCAGAGTAACAACAGAGAAACCCTGTCTCAAAAAGAAAGAAAGAAAGAAAGAAAGAAAGAAAGAAAGAAAGAAAGAAAGAAAGAAAGAAAGAAAGAAAGAAAGAAAGAAAGAAAGAAAGAAAGGGAGAGAGAGAGAAAGAAAGAAAGAGAAAGAAAGAAAGAAAGAAGAGAAAAGATAAAACAGGGGGTGAGTAGTTTAATATTATATTTTCTTAATAAATTATAAGCCAGGCAATGGTGGTGCACACCTTTAATCCCAGCACTCAGGAGACAGGCAGTAGGATCTCTGTGAGTTCAAGGTCAGTCTCATTTACAGAGTTACAGAGTGAATTCGAGGACAGCCAGACTTACATCAGGGAAACCCTGTCTGGAAAAAGGGAAAATAAATAAATAAATAAATAAATAAAAAAATAAATAAATAAATAAGCAAACAAACAAAAATTTATTTTGAAATGAAAAAGTTAATTATGAAATAAGAAATGAAATTAGTTTCAAAATATTGATTATGGAATGCAGCTTTTTGGTAAAGAATTTGCCTGCAATGCAGAATGTTCAAGACTCAACCAGTAGAACTGCCAACATAAATTAATACAATGCCCCAAAATTGTATATCATTTATAGGCAATAATCTACTTGAAACTGAAACTATTATAATACCTTGTAGTTTCTCGAAAAATAATATCTTTATGAAAATAACATATATGTACAGGATCTATATGCTATAAGGTAAAAATTTGGATGAA
The DNA here is from genome assembly GCA_026225945.1 of Cricetomys ansorgei. Taxonomy (NCBI): domain Eukaryota; kingdom Metazoa; phylum Chordata; class Mammalia; order Rodentia; family Nesomyidae; genus Cricetomys; species Cricetomys ansorgei. The sequence goes on along the minus strand of JAMJFZ010002863.1, from coordinate 1,635,022 downwards.
ATAAAAATATAAGTCAGTGGAGATAAGTACTGTGTTCATGGGATTGGCAGATATAAGACCTGAGCTAACATATTTACCATTCATTTTCCTTAAAAAATAGACTACTTCCCCTTTTAATTTTGAGATTATAGTGTAATTATATCATTTCTTCCTTCTTTTTCCTCCCTCTAACCTCCTATATACTCTTCTTGCTCTATTTCAAATCCATACCCCCAAAGGAAAATATTTTAAACTTCTAAAATATATATACCTTTGTAACATATGTAGTATTTCAACCAATACAGATAACTGTGAAAAAGGTACACATGACGTGGAATTTTTTTTCCAGATCAATAAATTTGTAAATTTTATTAACAATTTTGACTATCTAATAGATCTAAATGTATAAAGAAAAATTTTAAATATTAAAAAATGAAGAAAACATTTATGACTCAAGGAATGGTCAATAGTTATTTGGCCATATACTAAAAATAGTATCCATAAAAGGAAACATTCACTAAGTTGTTAGCACAATTTATACATTTTGTTTCATGAATACCTTGATAAAACTAAGAAAAGAGATCCTACAGAGTGTATTTTTCAATCATATGTCTTTTCAATCACACATCTACAAAATATGAGTTACTGCATCTCAGCAAGTAAAATAACAAACAAATGAAAACCACCAGCTATCCAGATAAAGAATGGACAAAAGGCATGTACAGACACCCCTTTCAAGTGTTTGTTCAAGAAGAAGTGAAAATGGAGAAATACTAATTAATGTGCAGTTTCACTTAAGGGTGTTGAATAAATTTTGGAGCTTTACCATAAAACACTACATTAAAAGTTAATTATACCATAGTGCACACTTAAAAATTTTAAGATCTTAGATATAATATTAAATGTTTTTATCCCAATAAGATACAGTTTTAAAAGAGTACATGGAAAGCTAGCTGTTCATCATCATTATCAATTAGAGAATATGAAATTAATATTACCATGATATTCTTCCACATATTAGTAGTAAAGAAAACCAGAAGTTGTGAATACCTAACGCTGGTGAGAAATTGAAAAAAACTGGATCAAATCATTCACACATTTCTGATAGATATAAACTGGTTCAGTGAGTACCACCAGCTTTAAAAAGTTAGACATGCATATGCTAATAGATTCAGTAATTATACTTTTGAGTATTAATTCTGATAAAGAAAATTTGCATGACTGTTTTTCCAGTTGTGTTTGTACTGGTCAAAACATGGAATAGCCAAAATGTCCTACATTTGGTAAATGGATAAACAGACCACAGAAAAACCATAGATAAAAAAAATACTCAGAAATAAGTGTAAGAAGCTACTTATGAGAGTTAAATGATAATTGAGGACACATTCCTGAGTGAAAAAGGCAATCTCAACAGGTCACAAATTGAATAATTACATTTCAATAACGTTCATAAAATGGCAACATTAGAAACATGGAGGACAATTTAGCTGGTGACAGGCTTTAAGGGTGACTGGAGAGAGTAAGTGGGGTGATTATAAAGAGGTAGTATCAGACATGTCTCAATAATAACAGAATGGTACTGTATTATGATTGATAAAGCAAATGCAGTACATGTTCATAAGTGGAATTTTAATGTCATATAAAGAAAAATGAAATCATAACATATAGAAAAAATGGGCAGAAATGGAAATCATTGTGTTAAGCAAAATGAGCCAGACTCAAAACGACAAATATGGCATGTTTTCTTGCCTGTTAAGGAATCTAAGTTGTGTGTGTGTGTGTGTGTGTGTGTTAGGGTGGATATGGGGCTCATAAAAGTAGAAATGGAACTATACAAACAGAGGAAATGATCTCAAGGGGGGCAAGACATGGCAAAACCTGAGATATGAAAGCATACGATGCCATTTGGAGTGAGAAAAGTGTTGATGCACATGTTCCCAATGATCTTTGTACTCTATCCCCATCCCCATTCACTCCTATTTCCTCTCTACTTGTTGCTCTCTTCTCTCTCATTTCTTCTCTTTTTTCTCTTTCCTTCTCCCTCTGCACCCCTCTTAATCTTATTTAATTTACAAGAATTATCCTTATTATAAAATACTATAACAAGTCAAAAAGATTATTAAAATTGTAAAACTTGTAAAATTGTAAAAAAGAAATTTTAAATATTTTCTTAAAGTCTTTTAAAAATATTGAACTCACCTGTTGCATAAATAATGAAGACGAATATGAGTACTTCTGTTTTCAAAGAATGATTTATAAACACGCTGGATGACATATTACAATTCTGTCCACGTAATATTACAGTCTTTTGGGGAACTGTTAAATGGTCATTAGTTCAATATTTCATAAAATGTTTTCAAACAATTATTACAGCAGATTTGATGAAGGAATAAATTTATGGTGAAGTCTTATCAGAACTCACAACTGAAATTGTGCATTTTGGGAAGAATTCTCCATTCCACTATAAGATTACTTTTTATTTTAGCAGAAAACTTGTCCCCCTGAGACCTACTCACATTCTGCCTTCAGAACTCAGCTGTTCCATTCTGCTGCTTCTTCTTTTATCAGAATTCAGCTGTTCCACTCTGCTGCTGCATCTCTTATTCAGAGTGTTGGCATCATCAATACATGATTTTGATTGGATCCGAAGGGTAAAAATCAATTTTGGTAAACATCAGATAGATTACAAATGAATAGATTATTCTAGACAGTTTTTGTTGTCCGGTAGAATGGTATTTTTTGTGGTGTTTAGAAGGGAACAAAAAGACATTTAAAAGCTCACACTGGATCAAGGTTTTCTGTTTTGTTGTTTTGAAAATTAACATAAAAGTTACAGAAAATATTGTGACAGCTTGTAGTGATGAGCTTTTTCTGTTTAGAGGACTTTGGGAGCAAGACTGAGTCCCCTGTGCTATTCTGGTTTAAATGTGAGTCAACAGAGTTGAACATTATTTGAATTCACAGAGCTTGCCATGCTGGAAGCACAGCCTTATATGTAGTGTCCATGGTCAGTCCTATTATGGGAAACCAACTTGAGAGAAAGGGTGGGTCATTTGCTTGTGCGCAGGTCATGGAATTTAAAATATCCAGAATCCTGGCATCAGTTACTATGTTGACTCACTGTGCTGGGCTCACTCATTTTCGCCCTACAGGACTCAGCTCTTGAAGGCACTAGCCTTTATAGAAAAGACAAATAGGAAAACTTGAAGTGCATTTTTTTCAAGGCTGCTGAAGTTTATTGGCTTCTCATCGTGCTTAAGCCTGTTGGAGCAATAAAACTGAGAGAAACTTTTATCAAGATCTTTATCCCTGCTTTGATATATACTTTTTCTTCAAAATGCTTTGGTGGGAAGAAGTAGAGGATTGTTGTAAGTACTAAGTATCTAAAAATATCTTAACTATGGCATGACTTTCAGCTTGTGACGAGCTCACTGAATAGGCAGATTAGTTTAAAGTTATTATAGTAGTTTATGAAAAAGCATAAATTTTCTCTTCTATGTAGTTTAGCATTCGTATATATTCAAGTGTACATCTTTCACACTGTGTAATCTTTTCAGCAGTTATGAGGAAGAGTTTTGGGGGTTTTGTGACTGTTGTTTGTTGTCTTTTTCAACAGAATAAATATATTTTAATAAACCACTAAATAATAATATATGCACAACTTGCTTTGAATGGGTGAAACAGGCCATTTTGATTGAAATAGTTTACATATCTTTTTATTTTGTTTGATATTCTTAATAATGGTTTTATAGATACTTGTAAACTGAATGTATGCTCAGTTATCTAATAACAGAGGTCTAAGGTTTGAATGTTTTTTATCTAGCATAACATAAGGGAAAATAAAGAAAATATGTTGTCTTGACAGGTAGCAAGTGTAAAAGTTTCATAAAAAGTTAATTTCTAAGTTTTTATTATATACCATATTTTACATGTTCTGTTCTCTCTCATATCATGATTATTCTTTAAATAATAATATAGTTTGTGCTGGAAAATGACAATCCAGTCTCAGGATCTGAAAACAAAATAAAAACATAATGATATGCTGTAGTAATTCACCTGGTGATTCATACCCTGACCTAGCACTTCAACAAAAATTTTAGATCAAACCTTTATTTTAAAATTCCCCCAATTTGTTTTAAAGATATTAGCTGTGACTAATGAACTTAAAAATTGAGCCTAACACAGCAACAAAGATAATATAAAAATAATCTATGATGAGGACAGTGTGTCCCAAAGATATGGATAACAGCTATCATTTTCTCCCTATTTTTGAGTTATGAACTCTAGCCATTCTAAAATAGTTATGAGGATAGGGCTTATAATTAAGAATGAAAATAGAAATCTTTACAAATAAAAATGATTAACAAATTCTAGAGTAACAGTCAAGCACATGCTCAGAAAAAAATTTTAGAAATTAAGATTGTACATGTACTGATTTAAATAGATGATACTACATTTCAGAGCATACCATTTGTTTACATTGTTGCCTTCAGGCATTTATTTTGTTAGTATAGATATTATTTAGTAAAGGAAAAAGCCACTCTGTTTATTAAATGAATAAGACATGTAGTATTTACATGTCTTCTTTGTAATATACATATGCACAGCTATGCATATTTTAATGTTTTTTATCTTTTGTATCAGCTTATAAATACTATTGACATAACCCATTGGTGATAAGGAAGTCTTCAAAGCCAAAATCAAAAACCAGTGTCCAGAGCACTTTTGAAAGACTATCAAAAATGCAATTCTAAAATGAAAGGAAAGCTTATGCTTTGCTTCGGCATAGGTAATCAATTGGGATTTTAAATACTAAGATTTTAAAGAAAGATTTTGATATAGATAATTTCCAAACCATCAGATAATAACCCTTGTGCAAAATAAGAATATGGTTAAGAAAAAAAGATTTTATTCTAAGATTTTTAGTGCAAAAAAGCTTTTGCTGTTTTAACAATGTAGTATTAGTTAGATGTTTTAACATTTGTATCTTGTTTTTCAATTTGCCTCAGATTGAAAAACTTTTAAGAACACATTTAGCTGTTCCTTTAACCTCAAGACATTACTGTTTAAAAGAGGAGATTGTGGTCTTAAAACAAGTATTTACATGTGTGTGTGTGTGTGTGTGTGTGTGTGTTTATCTAAATAGTTCATTGTAAATAGAAATTTCACTCAGAATTTTTAAATGTCATAATTTGTCTTGAAGTCTAATAAAGTTATCTTTTAGAATTTCAATTACAAGATCTTCTAAGGACATGCTAACTGAAAAAAAGAACCCTTTTTTAAATTTTAAATTGATGATATACTTTCTAACTTAATAAGAGGATTTTGTTGTCCCTTCTGTATAATATCATTTTGGAAAATACAATATATTTTCTTATTTAAGTGTTATTCTTTTATTTTAAAATGTCTATAGAACATTATGTCCAAATTAAAGTTATTTAAGAAAAAAAAGGTGTTGTGGACACTACTGAAGCTAGCCAATATTAAAACATAATGTACAGAGTTACAGTTTATCTTGATTCCTGTAGATTAATTTTATGTATGTGCAAAGTGTCATTCACTTTTCAATTTTGAATCTACTTATATTTTTAAAGTAGCGTACAGTCTTCCTTATGTGTTATTATTTTACTTTATTTTTGTTCTCTTTTATAAGGCATCCAAACATACCCCCTCTGCTCCCTCCACTCCTTCCAGCTCCTCCGATCTTCCCTCGCCCTCAGATCTATCCCCTGCCCCATCACCAGCCCCACTCTGACCCTTAACTCTTCCAAGAAAAGAGCAGTCCACTCATTGGTTAATGTTCAAACAGGGCACAAGATGGCATTGGTCTAGGCACTAATCCCTACATCAAGGGTGCACTATATAAACTAGCAGGAGAAAAAGTGTCCCAAGGGCAGGAAAAAGGGTCAGAGACACCCTGACACACACACACACACACACACACACACACACACACACACACACACACACACACTCCAGCCTATAGGAGTTCTGCAAGAATATCAAGCTAGAAAACCACAATACATATTTGGGGGACCCTGCAGGTTCCATGTCTCCTACTTCAGTCTCTGTGAGTCCCTAAAAGTGCTGGTCAGTTGACTCCATGGGGCTTGTTCTGGTGTCATTGACCCCTCTGGTCTACCCCTCTTTTGCTGTGTTCCCTGAGCTCTACAGAATGTTTGCTTGCGAATCTCTGCTTCTGCTCCCATCAGCTGCTGGAGGAAGCCACTCTGATGACAATTAGGCTAGGCGCCTATCTACAAGCAGAGCAGGATATCATTGGAAATCATCTTCTGGGCTATCCAGTCTCTAGTTCCTGGCCTTCCCAGTAGTACTGGGTATGGGTTTCCTCCTTTGGCATGGGGTTCTGTTCTTCCATTGTTCCAGTGGGTCCTGTAGGGAGGATAGGCCATAAGTCAAAGGTTTTGTTGCTGGGATGCTGTCCCAGTCCTACCATTGGAAGTCTTGCCTGGCCACAGGAGATGACATGTAGAGTTCCTCACTAGGATCTCCTTATAGATTCCAGTGAGTTTCCACTGCACTAGGTCTGCTGATTCCCTCTTAAATGCCCTCCAATTATGATAGTCTCTCCATATAGTAATTAGTTTGGATACTGCATCTTACACCATCTCCCCTTATCCATCTTTCTGCTTCCCTTCCTGTTTGCTCCCTTCTCCAATTTGAAATCCTTACTGCTTGTGAAACAGGCTACCAAGTTCTTTACTTTCTATAGATTAATACAGGAAATTGAAATCTTCACTCTCTTAGAAAACACAAGTTTTTCAGTTTGTTTTTTTTTTAACCCTAGGGTATCTTTTATCAGAGCCTTTTTTGAAAGTAAAATCATTTCAATTTAATAAACAACTCCCTTTTCCTTTGGAGAAAATTAGGCTTATTAGGCATGAAAATACCTTATTAGGCATGACTTGCCATATTATCATTGATGATTCTTTTGTTACAAATTCAAGATAAATAGTATTGGGGTGTGAAAATATATGTTTTTATATTACATATACACATGAGCTTAAATAAGAGAGTGCAATGGGTCTCTTTTTAGGAAAAGTAGTAGACTAGTTGAAATTGAACTGTAATCTAATCTTTTCTCAAAGCTATTTTCTTGCAAAATTTATGTTCTATTTTAACCACATATCTATTATAAGAAGTTTAAAAATAAGACATCAATATCTTTGCCCAATGATAATGCAAACCATGAAGGAAAGAGCAAATTCAGGATTAATGTGATCTAAGATTACAATCCTGGGAGAGCTCTTTAAAGAAACTTAATATAAAATTATTAACATAGAATTAGAGTCTTTGGAGTAGCCTATATAATTGGAACTTCAATAAGTTCATTGGGCATTACCTCTAGTTAGAGAGATCTATTGGGACTGAATCTTTTCCTAGCTAACTTTTAAAACAAACCAATGTTCGTTATATTTCTATAAAGCATAAATTATTTCTCAAAAAATGACTTTTATTTAATGTACATTAGAGAGCTAAAAGAACTTATATTAGTAGGAATTTGTAATTTCTGCCTTTTATTCTAAAAGGACACATTGATTAAAGCGATGCCAAGCTCAGTTAATGGATGAGATGCAGTTATTTTATACATACAGGGTAGGCAAATAGGAGAATAGGCAAATCACAATGATGAAGAATAATGATGACATTGGTTTATTTTTATATGGTACTGATTTTGATTGGATTCAGAGAGAGGTGATGGTTTTCTGCTCACAGAGACCTACTTTAGTCCTGGGAGATTCGTGTTCTGTTATCAAGGCAATCTGTCCATATTAGAAAGTTTTGTTGGAAAAGTCATGAAATTGAATATGGGAAATGACTTTTCTCTTAATGTAATGCAACCACATTTGCTAGCAAAGTGGATCATTTCCCATGCAGCATAGGAATTTTCAAAAACCAAACAAACGGGGAAATAAAGTATGGCCACCACTGTTCCTCTACTTAAAATATGCCTAAAGTTTGGTATACAGGTCAGTAATCTAGTACTTGCTTAGCATGCACAAGGACTTTCTAAAGTCCTTAGAAAATTTCAAACTTCTTCTTACTAGATATTAAAAGAGAACTGTCTCACAGAAAAATAACTACCATTATAAGCATTTATCCACAAGTATAGTTTCAAAATTAAGAGACAAAGTCATTAGGTTCTTTTTTTTCTAAAATTTTAAAACAAAGCATGGTTCTTCATGTGTTATAACATATTATAATATTGAAGGTAGCTTCATAAACCAGATGGCCGCTCCAGAGATGCTAAAACATTTTTTAATACCCAAGGCACATTGCCTTTATCTCTCCTTATTCATGATTACTGCCCTGAATATTGCAAAAGTTGCAAACAAAAATGACAACAATAGCTTTGGCTCCGGTGTTTAAGAGAATATGAAACTGATGAAACACAATTATTGATGTGAAAATGAAAGTGAGGAAACATAATTGCTTGATGACTTATTTGTAAAAAGTTCTTAGCCTCCTGTACCTCAGGCCCATTAAGAAACCAAAGGGCGGTAGTCTGTCTTCATAGTTCATATATTTCATGTAGTCTGCAATTTTAAGTAATTTATACTCAAAACTTTTTTTTTTATTTCATTCATTCAAAATATCTCAGTATTTCAATTGGCAAATAATGAATTTAAATTTGTAGAGTATTTGCCTAATACTCAAAAAACCCTGATATGGATAAAGAACCCTGTATAAATTGTGAGTGGTGGTGCATACCTGTAATACCAGCACTTGGGAAGTGATAACAAGAGGGTCAGAAATGCAAGGGCATCCTTACTTCAAGATCAAGACTAGCCTGTGCTCCACAAGACCTTAACTGCTAAAAGAGGTAAACTTTTTGTTGTTGTTGTTTTGTTTTTGTTTTTGTTTTGCTGGTACTCTATTATCCTTACACTTGAGTTTGCAATATATAATAATAATAATAACAATAATAATTATCATTAATTAATCATTAATTTTAATTAATTAATTGGTAATTGGTAATTAATTATTAATTAGTGATTAATTGTTGATTAGTGATCATTAATTAGTGATTAATTGTTAATTAGTGATTAATTATTAATTAGTGATTAATTGTTAATTAGTGATTAGTTATTAATTAGTGATTAATTGTTAATTAGTGATTAATTATTAATTAGTAATTAACATATGAAATAATTAGTAATTAATTATTGATTGATTTGGGTTAGGGTTAGGGTTAGGGTTAGGGTTAAGTAATCATTATTTTATACATTAACAAATTATTAATCATTACTTAATTACTAATTAATAATTATTAATGAATTAATAATTACTAATTAATGATTATTAATGAATTAATGATCACTAATTAATATTTGTTAATTAATAATTATTAATTAATGATTATTAATTAATTAATGATTGTTGGTTTATTACTGATTGTTATTATTACTATTATTATTATTAAACCCTGAGAAAATAAGCATTCCTACCACTCAAAATGGAATTTAGACATGGACATGTTTCTGGCTGATCTCTTTACTATCTCTTGCCTTCTATGTCCACGTTCCATTTTCACTATGTGGTTATACACAAACCCTGTTTTACACTAAAAGAAAGTGAGAGTGGGTGATTATCCATTAATTGGAATGGAGCTGTCATTTCTCTGACATGCTAAAAAATATTGTTCTTATTCTTGTTTTCACTGTTCATAAATGAAACTTCCAGAATGTCTAATTAAATATTTTCGAACCATATAATTTTTAGGAATTAATTTTCTATAAATACAGGATGTAATAAAAGTGATTTTTATGTGACTTTTTAAAGCTTTAATTTACTATGGACTAGTCTTATATATGTAGCCTCATGTTCATGTAAGTAAAAAAAAAGGAAGGGTTTTGCCTTTGTTTTAGTCTTCATTTTAGTTCATGTATTTTATCTACATAAGTAAAATATATGGTTATTCGGAAGCATAGGAAAAATATTAAACTGCATTATTAAACACGATGTATATTCATGATATAAAAAGAGACTGTACATAGTTGAATGGGTTTTTAAGAAGAGTGACATTAAAATATTTCACAAAAACGAATGTTTGAATTTTCTTGCTTTCAGCTTCTATTTATTAAATGCTAAAACTATACATGAGTGAAACAATAGTGAGCAGTTCATATGCAATTATTTGATGACTTAGCTTCTACTCTTAGATGAATTTACTTTTAATGATTATAAAATTCTGAGTTTTAAAAGAACTACTATTAATTAAAGACACTTAGCATGGCAGCTTTTTATGTTCTTCCTGGTTACTGTTGGGGGGGTCGGGGATGGAAAGCTTTTACTCTTTAAATATTTCCACCCATGTCCTTGGATTTTCTTTTCTTTTCTTTTGACTCGTGTTTTAAATTACTCTTCATTCGCTTATTCCTTTTTTGGCTAAGACTGCCACAGAATCAGGGCCATAAAAGGATATGAGCATCAGTCAATTTTTGCTCATTCTTGGCACTCTTCTTTATTTGTGCACAACTTGTCTTCTCCTTTATCAGATTGCAGTAGCAGTATTCTCTTAGCACAAGTACTGACTTAAAGGGCAGAGGAGTCAACATAGTGTCTCTTTTCAGAGTTTCACCTTGGAAAGTTTGTAAGGGTAAATTAAAAAATAAGAACAAATCATAGATTCGGAGCTGTCCAAATACTTTCATTAAAAGAAAATTGAGGAATTCTTTTTTGTTGTTGTTGTTGTTTTGATTCTTCAGAAAGCAGTGTTATAAATTAATTAGTGAGTAAATGGATGAAGGCATGTTGATCACAGCAACTGGGCAAGGGAAAAGATGTTATAATGCAAACCCACCCTGCAATTTTTCATATCCTGAAAAATAAAAGGAACAAATAAAGAAATTAAACTTGAAAGAGCACGACTAGATGCAGGATATTCTGGCGTGTAGGTGGTTAACTGAAAGAGTTTACGGGAAGCTTAGACAGCTGGGGAATCTTGATTTAGGAGAGGCTGAAGGGCAGAGCAGGAGCCATGTGAACAGCTGCTAAAGGGCTAGAAGATTCCTTTGGATTAGGTGTACATAACCCATCTCTAATGGGCTGTTTCAGCACGCATCAAGTGTTATCAAAGGGTTCACTTTACTCATGTCTAGAGTCTTGTCTAGAGTGTTTTACTTTAAATTCCCAGGAGTAGATTTTTCTCTCAAAATCAGTCCAGAGATAAAAATCTCAAAAGAGGTGGCTTCATAAAGTTAGTATATGTGGTATTGGATAACCATTATTTAAAGAAGACTTTGTAGCTGATTCTTCAGTATCTGCCAATTCATTTTTCTGTGCATCACATATTATCAAGTGCAAATTTTTTGTCAGGTATAATTATGTAGCCTGAGTGCTCTGCTCTGCATATAATGTCCTAAATAATCAAACCCATAGAAATTAGAATTCAGGGAAAGATCTCCCTAGAAATTTGTTCCCACTATGTTATTTGCATTTCAGATGTAAGATATAGACTAAAACCACATTGTTACAAGAACATGTAAGACTAAGACTTTCTAAGACCTTTGGTAGTCCTAGACATTTGGGAGATATTCCTAGGAAAATGATAATCAATTTGAGAAATATAAGAGTGTGGTTATAGAGAAATTTTCCAGAGAGCACAACTGTCGTGTCATAGAGAAACATTTGTGGCAGTGGATACTGGTGTGAAGAACTCTAGCAAGGTCAGCTTTCTTAGAGAAAGAATAGTGCGATGATGTGTAGGGCCAAATCACGAAAGTGGGGTACTACTCAAATATTTAGTGCCTTGAAGGTCATTGAAGTGATTTTTTTTATGAGCACTGGATATTCTTTTTGTGGTTTTCAGATAGAACATTGATACAAATGTATTTCTGTTTTCTGAAGAATATCCCTTTCATTAAAGAGCAATTTCATAGATGCTAAGGATAGATGATTTCTAATCTGAACTTCTTTTAAGGTGCAAAAGAAGGTGTTTAATTTGACTATAATGGTGACTGCAGATCAAAGAAATATATGTATTCATGATGTACTTGTAAGATAGAATCAGTAGCAATAGGGGCTGGATTGTATGCAGTTTTCTCCAGGACTTATACATTTGGGTACATAGTAGCTCTGTTACAAGCAAAAGACTGGAAAGGAAGCTGGAATAATGAGAAAGATGATTGTTATGGATGTTTGCTCTGCTTATGAGTCGTCTTGATACAGTGGAGATGGGATCTTAACTCTAGAAATGAAGTCATTTGGGTGGATTTAAAATTATGAGTCAAGGAGTGGATTAGACCAACAAGAAAGAGCATAAAGTATAAAGAGAAGGTAGTCAGGAATTCAGTAGGAGGAAACACACACACACACACACAGAGGAAACATCCAGATACAGACATAGATAAAGTGATACAATCAGAAGCAAGGTGATACTTCTCTCAAGGGGGCTCTTCCTTTCAATCTCCAATGTAAGTACTTTGTGAATGAGGCACTCACTTGCACACCAGGTGCTCTGCTTTCCACAGACTCTGCCATCTATTTTACCCCTAATTTCCTCTTCCATGTTGCTATTTCAGTGAGATATTGCCCAAATGTTGCCTTAGTAGAAAAGCTTCGATAAATATTTAAATTGTGTAACGTATTCAGCTTTTTCCTGTACTCTGCAGTTCCTAAAAATACCTTCTTCAGAAACCCCATTTCTACCAACTACTGTATAATGAAATGAGCCTTCAGTGTAAAACATTTATCATAGTCTGAATTTCAATTGCTCAGTCAGAATTGTTAAGTAATATGAAAAATTATCCTTTAGAGAATAAAAATTACACAGATATGACAAGGTAACTTTGTACTTTATTTAATGTCCTTTTAGTTAATATAGATGCGTATTGGGGAAATGTCTAAAAATTCTTGAGAACCATTAGTTGAATTGATTATTCTTATATCTTCAGAAATGGTGAAAATACTTAGAAAACATTGACAATTCATTCTAAATAAAATGAGAATGATACTAAAGAGATGGAAGGCATTTAACTACTTGAAATTTAGTAATAGATAAATATTATGTCCTTATCATTTAACTTTTGGGGAAATGGAACTAGATAGAATATTAATACGATATCAGGATATTTTTTACCATTAAGTTTTATTTCCTTCTAAGTAAACATTGTTCAATACCTGCTGTGTTCCCTATGCCTTTTAGGAAATTACAACTTCACACCAGAGGACAGATGCACATAAAAATATATGTAAATGCACATAACTCATAAGCAAAACCAGAAAAGTTATGTAACATGGTAGAATTCAGCCATAAACGATTAAGTAGGAATAGTGTGATTCTGAAAGTGGTCACTGAATAATCAACTTATGTAAGTCCTCTTTAAAGAATGGGCATACAGAGATGAGGATTAGAGATCAAAAATAAGCAGTGATACAACAACAGACATCCACAAAGCATTGAAACTTGCCAATAGTTTCTTGTATAAGAAACTAATACAATTACCTTGTATGTGTACAATACTATCTCAGAATCACCTGAACTTTGATGATAACATGCACTATTTGTCAAATTGGGCTAAATGTCAGTCACTCCTCTGATTACAAAAACACATATATCTCAATTAATTCTTACTTTAATTATATGAATCAGAAAAATATAATCCTCCATGTTTAATAGATAAATATACGAAGGTATAGATAGAAATTATTTGCCTAGGATAAATTACCCTTTATATGTTACAGTCAAGACATGTAAAATGGCCCAGTAACAACAGCAGAGTTGAACATCATTAACCAGTGAGTTGCCCTAACCTCTTAGACTTAGGAAGAATCTAGACATAATAAAATAAAGCATAAAAACAAAATACATTATTTTTAGATGTATACTGGGTAGTCCTGAATGACCCTACATCCATTCTCTAAACCTCCAAAATGAGCAACTTCTCATGGCATCTATGATAATTAAGCTACTTCATTATTTTATTCCAATCTCAATTTTCTTGCTGTGTGAACATGAAAATGTAATGCATCCAGCTAGCTTCCCTAGAGAGACGTTACTGGTTGATATTTCTGATTTTATGTGATCCAGTTTGTTGGGATGGGCAGATGGGATGGAGGGAAAGAGTGTGGGGAAGAGGCTGATGGAATTGAGGGAGTTTAGTGGGGAGGGCTGCATGGAAACCTAGTGCAGTGGAAACTTCCTGGAATCTATGAGGGTGATCCTAGTGAGGACTCCTAGTAATAGGGGATACAGAATCTCAACGGGCCATCTCTTGTAGCTAGGTAAGGCTTCTAGTGGCTAGAGTGGGTTGCATTCTGCATTTGGTTGATTTGTTGTCCCAGGGGTTGCTATGGAAATCCCCAAACATAGAATATGATATTGGGACAGAGGGTCAGCAAACTGACAGCTAGACTCTGTTGCTGATGACAATATCCACACAGCTCATTGAACATGGAAAGATCAAACTGGTGCCTACATGGAACCTTTGCCCCTAAGTTCTAGTCCCTTTGTTTCAGGAAGGTACTCTGCAGTCTACTGAGAGAGAAATATTGACACCAACCCAGCCACAAAACCTTTGACCAACAATCTGCACTGTCTGTAAGATGTGCTAGGGAAAATGGTGGTGCAGAACTTGTGGGAATGGCCAACCAATGTTCTCATATAACTTGAGTCCACTCCAGGCCTGACACTGTTTGGATGGCTAGGAACCAGAAACTGTAGCTCAGAGACCTTGGGTAGACCCAAACACGACTTCCCCCCAAATATAAATAAGTAAGTAAGTATATAAATAAATAAATAAATAAATAAATAAATAAATAAATAAATAAATAAATAAATAAATAAATAAAATTGTGTATGTGTTATGCTACTGAAACAGAAAACTGCTAACTGGGGCAATATGCATCCATTTAGGTAATATCAGCAAAAATAAATAGCATGTATTATTGTGAGTGTTAATGACAACAAGAGCTGTTAATAGTGCTAGTATAGTTAGTAGATTATTTAAATTTCGCTTACCCTTTTATGAAAATAAAAACTACATTTTCTGTTTTTCTTTGCATCATGTTAGTTATATGCAGCACGGTTGTATTTTACTTTGTGTGTGTGTGTGTGTGTGTGTGTGTGTGTGTGTGTGTGTGTGTACATGCATGTGTGTATGTGTGTGTTATATGTTATACAACTCAAGTGTATATAAGTACCATAGACTATAAACTTTAATCTACTAAACACATTCTGTAAAGGTAACTCATTTTTCTAGTTTCAATCTGCCATAGATTTTTTTTTTATAAGATGGACAAGTACATAAAAACATAAATGAGAGAGAAGGTGTAAAAACCTAGCCTAAGCTCCAGAACAGCAGCTAAAGATCCATTTTGACTGTATAAAAGTTCACTGAAATAGTGTATAGAGTTTGGCACTGGTCATATACTTGTTTGAGTAGATACCTTAATCTAGCTGTGTAATATTTTCATGAATTCATTACAATTAAGTAATTTTTCTAAAAAAAAAAAACAAATACCTCCTGCACAGAAAAATTCACGTTGTTCTTCCCATCTCTATGATAAAAAAATGATACTGAGACTTTCTCTGACTTCATACACAATTTTGTTCCCGTCTTATAAAGAGATATGTTTCTCCACAAACTTACACATTAAAAGATAACTATAAAACATTACCCTAAAGCAAAATGTCTCGAGATGTATGGAAGAAAGTAGAAGTTAGGGAGCAGTCAGAAATAAGGCCAATAATTGATTGTCTAGTAAAGATGCTACTTGTTTGGGTTTCTTTTCTTCCAATATACAGGTTGTTTACTAATATTGAATAACTACCTAGCAAATGACAGTATTGTGATAAAATAAATTCTTTTTCTTTTCATGTTTTGTGGTGGGGGGATGGAATCTGAACTTTGTGCATGATAGTCAAATGATGTATTGTAGAGCTTCATCCTCATTTATATCCCTTTTCTTCCTTAATTCTGAAGTCACTGGTACCTGGATAAACTATAAAATGATCTTATGCCACAAATACATTTTGAGAAACTCAGTATTTTTATTCTCAATCAAATAATGGAATGATGATTGAACTAATTATAGCACTTTTCTCTAATGTAAAATACCAGCTCCCTCAACCACCAAAAATTTACTACTGTAAATGGCACGAATATATAAAGATATTAAAAAAAAACTGTTGCAGCAGTACTTAACTACTTAACCTATGAATCATGACCCCTTTGGGGGTGGAACAACCCTTTAGCAGGGGTCACCAAAGACCATCTGCATATCAGATATTTACATAACAATTCATAACAGTAGCAAAATTGCAATTATGAATTAGCAACAAAAATAATTTTATGGCTGGGGATCATCACAACCTGAGAAACTGTATCAAAGGGTCACAGCATTAGGAAGGTTGAGAACTACTGTGTCACAGTATACATGTTACATGTTTTCACTTTAATCAATTCTATGCTTTAATTGTTCTGTTTTACTGATGTAGGATATGAGGTGAGACGGTTGGGTACACACTTTTTCTGCATATAAAAAGTCTTCATAATAATGTACTGAGTGAAATAATTGAGATTATGCCTTTCAATATCTCTAATGTTGTAGATCTCTGTCTCTCTTGCAGGTACACGTTCCCATACACACACATCAGAAACATACACACATATTGCCCAGAAATCAAACCTTCACCTTCACATTACTAATAGCTGTCTTCAGTAAACTAGCCTAGTTTTACCTCTAGATCAGACTTTTCACAATGAATTCTGAAACAGTAATTTCACCTGTCTGATGGGTGTTCCTATTTCTACATGACAAAGGTGTTTCTACTCTGAAATCTCAAAATAGAATGTACCCCCATGAAACTTGATTTACATATGAAAGGACTTGGCATTACTAATACTTATAAAATAAGTAAAATCATAACAAAAAACAATGAGAAAATCAATTCCTCCATTTGAAAAATGTAAGGAACATTTGAAGAGTTCTGGGAAAACAAAGGGAAGATGATTTATCATACAAAGCTACAATTCATCATGGCAAGTTACAATGGACAGAATAATATGTTGTTTTACTTATTAGGGTGCTATTACTTGTACATTTTTAATATTTAACATTTAAGTGACCATGTTAGTGGTTTATCATTATAATTTTCAACAATATAGAATTATACATTATATTATACTAAAAATAACAAATTAAAACAAGATACATGTTTTTTCCTGACTTTATGAACATCAATTAAGTGGAGATTTCCTTTTTTTCCTTAATATTTTATGCTTTCTGTCCAAATTTCATTCTGTCGAGTTAAAGTTTAGTAAAGAACTTCAACTCCCGGAAAAAAAAAATACCAGACAAAATTTCTCCATCTTTCGTGACCTTACAGATTGGTCAATATTGATAACCCTCTAAAGAACACTGTCTTCCTTTGGGATCTATGTACAGTAGTTTCTTGGTTTGTTTCCAATTTGGGTGGTATTTCTTTTCAGACCACTTATGCTGATCCTCTCTACTTGTTCTCAAAGATGGGAATTCTTCAGAACTCAGTCTTAATCTGCTTTCTTAATTTCTTTCTTGGTCTTTATTTTCATGTCTCATTGTACCACCTTCACATTACTAATAGCTGTCTTCAGTAAACTAGCCTAGTTTTATCTCTAGATCAGACTTTTCAAAATGAATTCTGAAACAGTAATTTCATCTGTCTGATGGGTGTTCCTGTTCCTACATGACAGAGGTGTTTCTACTCTGAAATCTCAAAATAGAATGTCCCCCCATGAAACCTTATTAGTTCTCTAGTTATTTTGTTGTTGTTTTCTGCATTGCTTGAAGATGTCTTGCTGTACATCCCAGGATGGCTT
The DNA here is from genome assembly GCA_026225945.1 of Cricetomys ansorgei. Classification (NCBI taxonomy): domain Eukaryota; kingdom Metazoa; phylum Chordata; class Mammalia; order Rodentia; family Nesomyidae; genus Cricetomys; species Cricetomys ansorgei. The sequence goes on along the minus strand of JAMJFZ010002863.1, from coordinate 1,617,218 downwards.
GAAAGTAGTGATTGTCTTACCTTAACCACCTTAGTGCTGAGATTATAGGTATGTGGAACTTCACCTGGCCTGTTATTCCCTTCATCATTGAATGGCATTACCATACATTACTTTTCAAAAGCCCCATACTCCCATACTCGTTTCATCCTTGATACTCTTAAGCCATTGTCAGTCACTCTCAGCTTTATCCTAGGGGATATCTTTCCATTCCCACTACATTTCATCTCTTTTGGTTTTACCATAGCCCAATATAGTTTCTTTCACAAGGAATGCAGTTTCACTTTTCTTACAGGCTTCTCCAAATCTCTCTCTAACCCTCCCTCTACCTCCCCCATTTTCTCTAATCAATTATATCAAATTTATTTAAGTGTCATGGTGATGGTGGTGCATGCCTCTAATCCCAGCACTTGGGAGACAGAGGGAGGTGGATCTCTGTGAGTTTGAGACCAGGCTGGTCTACAGATTGAGTTCCAGGACAGCCAGAGTTACAACAGAGAAACCCTGTCTTGGAAAACCAAAAAATAAATTATTTAATTATAAACTTGAGTATATCACCACACATTTAATTACATAGATTAGATTTTATTGAATAATAGTAAAGAAAAAGATTAAATATGTAAACAAGCGCACACATGCCTGTATGCATACATACAAAATAAGCATGGTATAGATACTTCCTCCCTTTCCTATCTCATTTTCCATCTGTCTCTACTTGTTTTGCCAACTTATTGTCTTCCTTATTAGTGCTTGAATACACCTTGTTTCTTTCTGTCTTAGGCTCTTTCAATGATTTTCTACCCATCTATATACTCTCTGTTCTCTTCTCCTTTTCTTTTTTAAAAATTCTTATTTTTTTAATTTTTTAAATATATTTCTTCAATGGCATAATATATCCCTATCCCCCTGCTCCCTTCCCTCAACTCCTCTTAGATCCCCCATCTCCCCTCCTCCCCTATCCATCCTCTGCACTACCCTCCCCCACTTCTCTGAAAAGAGCAGTCCTGGCAGGGTTACTGCTCAGACAGAGTATAAAAAGATGGAACAAGGGAGGGCACTAATCTCTACATCAAAGGTGGAATAGGCAACCCAGAAGGAGCAAAACGTTCCCAAGGGCAGATAAAAGGGTCAGAAATCCCCCCCCACTCCAACTTGTAGATGTTTTGCAAGAACACCAAGCTAGGCAACCATAAGATATATTTGAGGGACCCCACAGGTTCCATGTCTGCTGCTTCCATCTCTGAAAACCCCTAAGAGTGCTGGTCAGATGACTTCATGGAGCATGTTCTCCTGGTTATCCTCTCCATATATTCTCTCCCTCCATCATTCTCCCTCCATCTTGTCCCTTCTCTTCCCATTCCCTTCCTGCCTCAACCTACCTGCACCATCTGTTCTATTCCCCCCCTCATCAGAGAGATTTCTGTGTCCCCACTGGGGCCCCTCTTGTTGCATAGTCTTTCTGGGTCGGTGGATTATAATACCTTTGTCCTTTGCTTAACAACTAATATTCACATATAAGTGAGTACATACCAGGTTTGTCTTTCTGGGTTTCCTCATTCAGGATGATTTTTTTTTTTGTAGCTCTATTCATCTGCCTGTAAAATTCAATGAAGTCATTTTTTAAATAACTGAATAATGCTCCATTGTACAAATGTGCCACATTCTCATTATCTATTCTTCAGTTGAGGGCATCTAGATTGTTTCAAATTTCTTTCTATTATGAATAAAGCTGCTATGAACATATTTGAGCAAGTGTCCTTGTGGTAGGATGGAGCGTCCTTGAGAAATAGGCCCAAGCTGTCCTTTGTGTTATTGTTCCTAGCCATTCTGACATGTGTAAGATGGAATATCAGGTTAGTTTTGATTCCTATTTCCTGGATGGCTAAGGATGTTGAACATTTCTTTAAGTGTTTCTCAGCTATGATCCTGGATTGGTAGTAAAAATGATGATCCTACCAAAAGCAATCTACAGATTCAACACAATCCCTATTAAAATCCCAATAAAATTCTTTACAGACCTTGAAATGACAATACTTACCTGCATATGGAAACAAACAAACAAATCAACAACCCAGGATGAATAAAATAATCATGAAAAAATAACTTCCAGTGGTATCACCATTCATGATCTCAAAACTGTACTCCAGAGCTACAGTAATAAAAAAACACATGGTGCTGGCATAAAAACAGACAAGTTGATCAATAAAACCAAATTGAAGATAAAGACATAAATTCACACACGTATGGAAACCTGATCTTCAATAAGGAAGCAAGAAATAAACAATGGGAAAAATCAAAGCATCTTTAACACATTTTATTAGTCTAATTGGATGGCTGCATGTAGAAGAATGTAAATAGGTCCATGTTTATTACCCACACAAAACTCAAGTCCAAGTCCACCAAAAATCTCAACATAGATTCAGATACACTGAACCTGATAGAAGAGAAAGTGGGGAATAGCCTGGAATGCATTGGCACAGGAGATGTCTTCCTGAACAGAACACCAATAGCTCAGGCACTAAGATCAATGATTAATAAATGGGACCTCATGAAACTGGAAACTTTTTGTAAAGCAAAGGACACTGTCAATAAGACAAAATTGCAGCCTACAGAACAGGAAAAGATTTTCTCCAACTCCATTTCTGATAGAAGGCTAATAGCCAAAATATATAAAGAACTCAGAAAACTAGACAGCAACAAAACAAAAACTCCAATTAAAAATGAGGAATTGATCTAAATAAAAATTTCTTAAAAAAGGAATCGTGAATGGCTAAGAAAACCTTTTCTTTTTCAACTGGATAATAACATTTTTCCACTCACAAGCTTACTCTAAGGAAACATCAAAATTTGTGAGTAGAAGAAATTTACCTACTACATAACATCTATCTATAACAATTAGCACTCTTTGTTAGAACTTTATATGTGATATATATAATGTATTATATGGTATATTTCACAAACCCAGATACCTCAATGGTTCTTACTATTATTTCCCCGAAACCCGACACATATGAGAAATTTCAGTAAATATTTTGAGGAAGTTAACTAATGCTTAACACTTTAATGAAGGGCATAATTATATCAATTTGCATATACTAAGATTTTATAATAATGATTAAAATGATTAGATTGTTTTGTGAATATTTTATTTTAATTAATTTTTAAGACAAGTTTTCACTATGCAGTCCTTGCTGGCCTGGAACGCCCTATGTAGATCAAACTGGTCTCAAACTCACTTTGAACCACAAGCCTCTGCGTCACTAGTGCTGAAATTAATGGTGTACACTAGCACACTTAACCCTTCACGAATATTTGATGTGACAAAAATGTGCATAAATTAGGGTTGAGGCATAACATAAGCAAATAAGCAATGAAGGTTTGTTATCCATTCACTGTTTTTGGCAGGATTTTCCGTTTCTTTAATTTCTGGTCTTCCTTTTAAATCTAGAAAATTTGTTGTGTTTCTTCACTTTATTTCTTGTTATTTTAACTTTATTTCTTGGTATTTTAACCCCATGTATTTTGTTCCTTTTTTCTTTCCTCCTCCTCTTCCTCCTCTTTCTCCTCCTCATCTTTCTCCTCCTCCTCTTTCTCCTCTGCCTCCTTCTCCTCCTCTTCCTTGAGAGTTCCTTGTGAACTCTCAAGGGGACTAGCATCTTGAATGTAAAAAGATTACTCAAAACTAAATGCTAAAACCATAAATAAACCGATTTAAAATCAGGGAATGACTTGAATGGGTATATTACAGAAGAGAGTATATGCTATAAGGATGACAAATAAGTACATGAAATAGTAATCAATATCATTGGCCATAAGAAAAAAGCAAATTAAAATTATGTATTTTCACTATGTGACACAATGATTACATTTTTAGTAAAAGCATTGATGTGCTAATAGTTAAGAAGACTGCTAATTAGCTGAATTGCTAAGGTATTGCTAGTAAGATTGTATGATGACCGAACCATTCTCAAAAACAACATGAAACCACGATAAACACCTCTAATCTTGGGCATTTATCCCAGTAAATGCAATTTTTTGTGAGATGAAAATTATAAGAGTATAAAAATCAGCACTTAGAATCAAATTCAAATCAAATCAAGCAGTCAATTTAAAACAAACTTTCAGGCATCCATATCATAAAATAACTTTTAGTCAGCAACAAAGAGTTCTAAACACTAATACTTTCTTTTTACAGTTCTAGTGGATCTATAGGGTACCATGCACAATTAAAAAACAAAAAAACACAAAGAAACAAAACTCAAAATTTGGTCATTTATTTTGAGAAGATGCAGTTATAGATATTAAAATAGAGTTATAGGTATTAGAATAGAAGGCTTGTACATTAGTAAGTCAATAGGTCAAGGTACAAAGGATGGCTAAATGATAGTCTACTAGAATGCAATTCATTTTATTATATGGGAACATAAATCATATATTGAACAAAATGTCATAATGATTTGGGCCATATTCTATATTTTCTACTTTATATTGAATGGAGGTTAAGGTTATTTATGACCCAAAAGTTCTTATGGGGAATAACGTTTTAAAAGTTAGACTTTATAAAAAACAAGATATTGTGGGACTTCGGTACATTAGCTAGATTAACTTGAGATTTAAGCCTGACAGTATTTATCAAGTCAAGTAATCCTGAAGAAGCTGATATTAATTTAACTAATATTTATTGAGTACCTACCATATGGGCAGCAATAAACAGACTCTTATTTCCCATTGTCTTCCAAAAGTGATAATGAAAACTATTGCCACTGTTGTGGAAGTTTATTTATGGTTATATATAAAATAATTGTTTTGTGAACTGCTGGGTGAGAGTCTGCCTAGGTCTTGGCATTTAGTATTGTCTGCAGGTGTTGGATTTATGTGGGGTTGTTTGGCTGCACATGATCTGCATGTGCTATCAGTAGAACACCTCGAGGAGTTCTGAATCAATAAAAACACCTGAGCTCAGACACTCAGGGTTCCACTGTCCAGTATGGCACCTGCCATGATGATGGTTCCCTCTGTTAAGTTCCAGCAAGGAATACATCTATGAGAATGCCTCCTTGTCTTCCTCAATGAGCCACCACAGCAGGATAGTACTACATGCCACTTTACATGTAACTCATTGTTGGCATCAAAGATAGACATATGAAGTTACCCAAGGATGTTTGAGAAATGAGGATTTTTTCAAAATGATTCAAGTCTATATTGCTTAAAGAATAAATATACTCTTAGATACTAAGCTTCATTAGTAAACATAGAGCAAGTGAAATTTTCTGATAAGATGGTTATGTATAAATATGAATGACCTTAATTTTTTTCTCTAATGAAAGCACTTTATTTTTTTTAAAGGATTTAGTCACCAGATATTATTCTGCACAAATAGCAGTAGCTTGCAAAATATCCCTTTAAAATGCCTTGCATCTAACTGACCTTAATTTTAACCAGAGCTTAAATAAACCCAGCCTTATAATTGCTGTAGCAGTTATATATCTAAAGCATGAGTTAGACTGTGTACCTCTCCTTTTTACCATTTTTGAAAGCATCATCTAACTGTGGGTTAAAATTCAAGGCCTTAATATACAATGCTCTCTCTAAGAATGGCATGTACTCTTGCTGCCTCTCAGTCTTAACTTTCTTGTTATTCTGCACTATAAATCCCACTTTTGACATAAAATTACTTGTGATACTACAAGTAAGTCATGCAATTTTATATCTGTGTCTTCTATTTCTTATTTTGTTTCACAAAGCCATTCTTATCCATTTTTCTTCCACTGCAAATTTCTCTTCATTATTTTACTGTTTGTCCATAAAAGATTTTAAATGGTGTTCCTGAACATTCTAGGTCAGAATGTGGTGTTTCTGATATTTGTTCTTATCGTAAACTTATGATAGATATATTCCTGTGCAAGCAATTATTTCCTGTGTTTTCACTTTCCAATTCATTCTACATGTCTGATTCATACACTTTCTCCTTCAGAGGAGGGTATGTGTTTGCTATCCATTTGTCACTAGGATCTAACAGCTTGAAAAACAAACAAATTAATGACTAAAACCTGCAACATTTATTTCACTGTTATTTAGTCATCAAATCACTATGTATCATCCAGATAGAAGCAGGTTTTATGTCTAACAGTGAATACTGTCAAGAATTATTTTACACACATATGTATATAACAACTAATGGAGCAGATTGGATAATCCTTAGTGTATATTTTGATTTTGAGTGTTTACCACACTATGTAAGTAATAAATTCTAGACTGCTTAACCTACATTGTTTATGCAAACAGTGGTCTTTTCAGTACATCTACATAATTTGTCATTTTTGTTTTCTCATGGTGAATGCAGAAATCTCAAACTAAAAAATGATATTCTTTAGGGACTTACAAAATTGAAATATTTTTAAAGATTTCAAATCTGTATGAAGTGAAAGATGGAATAAAGGGATCAAAATTGTGAGAAATGTTTCTTTATGTACATTGCTTCTTACCAGGCCTGCTGATATAAACTCAGGCTCCTGTGCTAGGTGTCTGAGGGACAGATTCCCAAGAAGTCCAAGTGGTTAACTTGTACTACCTCTCAGACAAGTGTCTGCCTGTGCTGGAGCTATTGTTAGAGGATTTTTGAAGGAGACTTAGAACGGAATGTCCATTCCACTGAGTATTCTGTTACAGATAGCTATTTTGCTGAGCTCACTTTCCACTCTGAGGTCTGGCTTCAATGATTGGAAATTTTTCATGTGTGTTAATCTGGGAGAGAGATCATTTATAGAAGGAAAGTTAGTCACTGGGTAAATATGTGTGCATCAACACAGAGCCTGGTACATATATGCACAAACTCAAAGTTAAAAACACCTACTAAATGACTCAGAAATAAAGACAGGAAAGATGTCCTAAAAATAAGATCTTTGGGATTAATCTTACAGAGTCTAAATGTTTATGGGTATTTTTACCAATCACTTTACAATAACTGTATATTATGTTTACATACAATCTATGGAATAATATATCCTAAGATGTTTATCAAAACCTTCCCATTTTCAGAGCATTACAGTAGCTCATAGAACTATTATGAATAGACATTTTAAGAAGAAAAACAGTTTTAAGGATAGTAGTGATTTGTTGAATTAGATGTCCTTCTAATCCAATTTTAACACAAACCTTAGTTTCTATGAAATAATATAACAATTTTAATATTTAATCTTAAAGAATATTTGTTAAAAAATTTTTATTACATTCTTACATAATGATGTTCCATTTTAACATAATAAATTTTAACCAAAGTTAATAAATGAATAGAGTATCTTTGTTCTTACTCATGATAATTATTTATATTGTTTATAATAATGATTCCATGGTTATTTGTTTTCTTCAATCAAGTATATATAACTGTAGTAAGACTTTGACTAAAATAAATTTCCTAGGCTAATTTTGATCTTTATATACCAAAAGCAAAGAACCATCAAAGAGATGACAATCCAGGACATTGTGTAGTACATTGTTTCTAGGTTCAGAATATAACCATTCTTCTCCTTGGTGCTAACATTGTAGAAACATGGTAAAGAATTGTGAAAATAGAAATTGTAGTGTTTGAATCAGAAACAGTATAAATCTGAATTCTAATCTGTTGAATCTTGAAATCAGAGTTCCTCCTTTTACAATATTTAAATATTCTGGATCTTTTATACTGAATGAAAACAATAATATTAATAAAACATGTATATACAATTTTGTCTTTACAAACTATAGCAAAGAATACAATACCAATTATACTTGATATTAATAATGAAAGCTATATTGTTTTAAAATTTGATTTTCTTATGCTTAAATTATATTCCCACTGATGTTGCAAATCCTATCTGTTATGTGTTTATACCTTTCACAGATTTTAAACCTCTTTCTTGTACTTTTAAACCATTTTCTGTAAACATGTTTGAATTAATCAGTGTCTAAAAGTGATTAAAAATAATCAAGTACTAATAAATGTCTTTTGAATTAAACTAATTGATAAAGATTTTTCTAATTTTGAGAATAATACAGAATACTGAGGTAATTTCAAGTAACTTAAAAAAGCACAGAATTATGTACAAGTACATCCAGAACCCTGAACATAATATACTGTATAGATTCATCTTGCATCCATAGTATGTAACTTATCTGAATTTTTCTTGTTTGTTTTAATTCACACTAACTAATGGATCAGCAGATTAAAACTCAAATATTCTGGGTATCAATTTCAAATATAAGGCTACATTCATTCTAAGGCATCCTACATCTGATCTATAACCCTACCTTTCAGACCTTGGGTGCATACAAGAAATGAAAAATACAGTTTTTCTAATAGATAATTAAATAGAATATAAATATAATGGGAAAATTATCTTTCTCAATATAAAAATTTGTTAAAATTATATAACACACTGTTATTATATTATATCATGCAATCTAATAATCAAATATTAAAAGTACTTAAATGTTCATCTATCCAGTATAGCTAAATTATCTTCAGGAAGTTCCAAAACATAATTCCCATAAGAAGACAAAAGGAGTAAGGAGGATATGTAGGAAGAGCAGAGCATCTGATTTGTTACTGTTTTTTCTAATTTTTATTAATGCATTACTTATTATACAAACTGATGGATGTTAAGGAATTATTAATATCTCTGGTGGGATTTAATAAAAAGCTAAGACAACTTTCTGAGATGGAAAACCTGGATGATTAAGGTAGAGGGTATGTCCTTACATGGCTTACTGAGAGGCCTCAGCCTCTCATGTCTCTGACCACTTTCTCCTGGTTCTGACCAGGAGCACATCATATCTAGGTATTTTATTGAAGGGAAGCACTGCCCGCCATTACACAAGCCTTAATGCATAATGAAAAGAAGTGTTACAGTGTACCAAAGCCCTGCCTCAGCTGGCTGACATGGTGCCCTTTTACAGGCAAGTCAAATCCCTGGGAAAGGTCTTCCCTGACTGGTGCTTAGGCTGAGGAAGGACCTACTAAAGTTCCTCCATTAGCATTAATATAAATGGATAATTTCAACAACAACATCTCAGCAGGCAGACTCAACATTACAAAGAAAGATGCTTCAATTAAGGGTCATTGAGTAGACAATTGCAGGTGCTCCAAACTAGTGTGCTTTCTGCATTCCAGAGTCCACTCTTAAGAAGCTGGGCTGGTTTCAATAGTTAAGGAAGGTGACTTTCTGGCAGTGGCTCAGGTTGTTGGATAAACAGCTGCTAAGAATTCTTATTACTGCACAAAAGTACATGTAGCTTTATAACACTGGAGAATAAGTTCAAATATACCACATCAGATGGATTTCAAAATGATATTTTCATGGAACTATTTCATGTGCTTTGACAATATTCACCCCATTTTCTTTCTCCTCTTCCCTTTCTCCTTCTTACTAGTCTGCATCTCTTCACAAAGTCTTCCATCTACATTCAGAAAGTAGATGAAATTTTAAGTCTGAGTGCATTTAATACATCTTAAGAAAGCTAACTCAATTGTAAAACTTGTATATTTGATTTCCAGACCCAAGAAGCTTAGTATATGAAATTAAATTGTTACATATAGTAAGCATTAATCAGACATAATATTTTAGGATCTGTTACTTCCTGTGTTGGGAGGTAGGTGTGCTATTTCTTGTTATTAATGTTCATTTGATGAGTACAAATAAGCATGCATCCCCTGAGCATAGAATTCATTTCATTGACTGCAATTACTAGAATGATTTTTGACATCTTATTCATTGGGAGAGTGTCATTTATTTTAATTGGGATAGATGTGTATATTTTCACATTCTTAATGAATTTGCACTCAGAATGAAATCAAATATATCTGCTTTGCTTTGAGGACCAATAATCTCCTAAATAAGAGGAAGGAAAGCCAAAGGTGAGATGACTACATTTGATATTAGTTTATATAGCCTTGTTTAGTCATAGGCAAACTTCATGGTTGGCCATTCTGTTCTCTTAATTCCCAGAGTATATAGCAGGATTCCTTTCATAGTGATTAGTTTTTGTTGTGTATATACAATATGTATTATCAAGTAGTTTTGTATCTTTAAATATTTAAAGAAGGCTCAAGTTTATTTTCTAGATCACTCTATTAATAAGTTTTGTAAATTATAGCATACTTTGATGCTATAATTGATTCTTCATAAAGAAAAATCTATTGCCTACTCCAGTCTTTAGGATACAGGCTTTCATATGTGATCCAATTGTCCTACCACTTATAAGACACGGAATTTCATCTTCTTTCTAATTTGAAAGTTATAGTTCACACTAAAGAGTGAGGAGGGCAATGCATAACTTTGGGCAATGAATTAAAATAATGAAATATTTATGTTATAGACCTTCATGTATTTGGGAACTCTGGAATCATATTGTAGGATAGTTTGCAAACTTCAGCTTCCATGAAAATCTTCTGGTGTTTATCAGAACATAGGTTGCTGGTTCCTACTCTCAGTAGCTTTGATTTAAGGCTGAAAAATTTGCATATTTATAATGTACAAGGTGAAGTACTTAAAGACTACACAGGATCTCTACTCTGATGAGAGAGTTTCTTTAAAAAATGAACAAGGAATGTTGGATAGATGGCTCAGAAGTTAAAACCACTGACTGCTTTTTCAGATGATGTAGGTTTTATTAACAGCACTCACATGGAGCCTCAAGACTGGATTAAGACAAAACACTCAAACATATAAAACAGAAAAATCAGATTTTAAAAATTATATTAAGATGTGAAAAGTTTGAAACTATAACCCCAAAAATAGCAGTAACAGGATATTGGGAATAGACAAGAAATCAAGAGAATTTAAGTTCTTCCCTGAAAAATTTAGAATGATATTTGACTTAATGAGGATAGAAAAATATAATAGAGAGCCTTTTGGTCACAGCCAACAACTTTCAATAATTTTCCAAAATAATGAGCACACAGGGAAAGAGGAGAGGTGTCCAAATGTGTTCTCTAGGCCTTTTAGTAATGTGGCCACATAATAAATCTATAAGAAAAGATGTATGGCGTATAAAAGTAGGATTCTTACCAAGCAAATTAGTATACATATTATGTTATTATCACAGTACAGCAAAGATAGAATTCTCAAAAGCCTGAAGGAAAATTAGATTTAAAAAAAAATCAAGTAGAATCAAGGTATTTGGGTTCAATTGAGACAGCAGCCTGCTGTGCCCAGAAAAGAACCCATGAGAACCTCAGCAGCTGAACGCTGTGCCCTATGAATCCATGGTATAATAGATTTAGAGGAAGAAAAATCTCTAGTTTGAAAATAAGATAGATGATAGATAGATGATAGATAGATAGATAGATAGATAGATAGATAGATAGATAGATAGATAGGTTGATAAGGACAAATTAATACTGGAGAAAAATCATCAGTATTGTGTCCTTGGTATATTCCTAATATAGGTACCATTAAAGGGAATAAATACTATTCAAAACAGCATGTCTGACAAATATTACCATGGTAAAGATAGCAGAATCTACAATATTATTCCATATGCTGTTGAGATTTTTGTAAATAAGCAAGGTCAAGATATATTTGTATATGAAATATATATGTGATACATATACTATGAATCCTGCCTGAAAGCTTGGTACATAATGTATGCTACCTTCATAATAACATTTCATTCATAAGAAACAGTTTATATCCTGATTAGTGGGATAATAATGCTATACTTTCATTTTCATGATTAAAAACAAGACAGGAAGTAGTGATCTCCAACAGGGAACAGCAATTAGAATCATCATTAATTAGGGTATTCACAATTCCTTTGTGAAGGACTTTCCTTTGTTAGCTGAAATAAAGACTTGATTATAGCAACCATCTTGAGGAAATATTGACTGGGTTGAAGTTCCAAAAAGAAATTAGAAATTGGGTAAAGTTTATGTTCACATAGAAGTCCTTTGTGTGGAAATATACTAATTACTATAAATGACTGTAAGAAAGATACTTCACTCTAAGAGATTATTATAGATAATAAGTTTAAAACTAACCTTATAAAATATTTATACGTTGTAGACTGATGTCAATTTTGTATGTTATCTTTACTTGGCTTACCTCTTATTCCCAAACCTTTAGCCAAAGTCACCTATGTGCTAGCCCCCAAACTACTATGTATCCATATTATCAGGAATAAATCTAAAGTTTCCCTTCCTTTACTCCTATTGTCCTTACCAATAATGTTTTTCATTAAGGCCAAGGTTCCATTTCAACTCCTAGAAAGTTGTTTTCTCCTGTTTTACTCCCAGAATCTTCCCCTCCTAAAGGAAGTGACTTGTCATTTAAGTGTTACCATGATATGTGGTTATCAAAATGAATAGTTTTCACTATATTTAGTCACCATATTTTCATTATTATTACAGGATAAATGTCTTGGAAAGCTTGATTTATAAGTATTAAGATGATAATGTTAAATTATTTTCGTTTTTTTCTAATCTTGCCTCACACTTAGAAATGAATACAGAATTTAACGCCAACATGTCCAAATAGTACTTCTTGAATAAATAAATGTGTATGTATCTTCTTTATTCCCTTTCAGTTCTTAAGTGCACCCTTTGGGTAGATCTAGGACCAAAAGCTAATTTATTTTCAAAAAGAAAAACATACTAGTTGCTATTAATTTTATATGTACACAGGGATGAGTTACCAAATTGTTATGCTTTTATGCTTGTAAGACATAAATACATTTGTGAAGGAGTCATAAGACAAATGGATATCTGAACTAGAGTAGTAAATTTTGGGAATGTTACTCAGAGGTATGTGAAGGAAAAGATACAAAAGCCCCTGGGAGATCTTAATCAGTCACTTACATCACTTCTGAATTTCATTCCTTCTTTAAATTCTCCCTACCCCCTCCCTCCCTCCCTCCCTCCTTCTCTCCCTCTCTCCATCTCTATGTGGTGTGTGTGTGTGTGTGTGTGTGTGTGTGTGTGTGTATGTGTGTGTGTGTGTGTATCCATGTTTCTGCACTTGTGTGGAAGCCAAAGGACAATTTACAAATGTTAGTCCTCTCCTTCCACCTTGTACATCCTAAGAATAGAATTTAGGTCTACTGGCTGAACCATCTTGCAAGTCTTAATGGTGTGGTTCTTCAAGTTCACTTCATCTACAATTACTGATCTCTGTGTTTGTAGATATTTTATACCCTTGACATGAGAAGGTCATCTCTCCCCAAAGAATCTTAATCCTACACTATATGTACACAAAGTCAAGCCAAATAGCCCATTTTGAAGTTATAGTTCCTCAAATCATTTCAACATATTTTTAAATGCTTATTCAGTGCTCTCATTTCAAATGTAAAAATGTGTTGAATTTTGAATAAGAAATGTATTATTACCTAAAAATATCACAAAGCCTGACAGAACCATTTGAGCACCTTAAATAAGAAAACAACTCTTCCCTAATTCTCATGGCTAAGAATGTGACACTAATTTCATTTCCTTAGTTTTCTCTCCTCTTGGATTGCAGAAAGCTGCCTTCTGTGTTCCTTTGATTTATATTCTGTGCCAGTCTATATTCCTATGTACCTTTCCTGTAAGGCTATCAATCAGATCACATTAGGGCTCACCAGAATGACCTCATGCAACTTTACTCCTTTAAAGACTCTGTTTCCATATGTGGTCTCATATTCTTCTGAAGTGCTGGGTTTTAGGACTCCAACCTCTGGATTTCTGGGAGAAACAATTCAGCCCTTAACAAAATGCTATGCAAAATTAAATATGTAAATAAACAATGGTTTGAGAGTAAAAGGGTTGGGACTCTAAATAGAGCATGAGGTAAAAGAAAGTGACTCTAGTCTTTTCTCTTCTGTTACTACTTTACTCCAGATCTAATTAAGTTCCTGGAAATGGTCTTTCAATCTCCACTGCTGCTAAAATGTAGTTGACTCTGAGTTTGAGTTTCATTTTTTTTCTTTCTTTCTTTCTTTTATGTCCTCAGTTAATGAGGACTGGAATAGTGTAATTGAAGTGCAAATTGATCCTTTGTCCAAGGTACAATAGCAATTTGTAGACACAAAGCTCAAGAGGCAAAAGAACTGTAGGGAAGTGAAGAGAAGACCAGGAGAAAAGGGCAAGGGGCTGTGGTTAAAGAGGAGAGAAAGAAATGAAGACAGAAAAATATTAAAAGATAAAAGACAGATTGTATACAGATATGGATAAAAGAAAACTGGATTTGGGCCTCCAATTTTGCTATTTTGCCAACTTAGCATGCTATAGTAAATAACAAGGCAGTCTTTTATAATGTTTCTATAATCCTCTAAGCATCATAAAGTAATAAATTCCCATGACTGTAGTTTATTCAACAACTGCATATAATCACAATAATGCAATTATGCTTATAATTATATAAAATAATGTCTAGATGTATATTATATGTACATTGATGCTTAGAGAACTTGTATCTGTTTTAAAAAATCTATCTAACAATCTATTCTTTAAAATATACAGTAAGTACAATTAAGAGAAGAACATAAATTGAAGCTAAGACCATCACTCCTGAAATTAAAAAAGACAAATTGCCAAAGCCATTTATAACTGCACCCGTGCTTGTTCTTCCAAACTTAACTTTCTTTCTACCCTTTTACCACATTTCCCTGCATGTTAATCTACTTTATCTTCCTATAAAAAGTCATCTTCCTTCTTGCCTCTGCATTTGCACATACCCCATTGTCTGCATTTTCCTACCCTCTTTTTTTAGGGCATGGGGGTTTCAAGACAGGGTTTCTCTGTTGTATCTCTGGCTGTCCTGGAACTCACTCTGTAAACCCGGCTGGCCTCAAACTCACAGAAATCCACCTGCTTCTGCCTCCAAGTGCTGAGATTAAAGACATGTGGCACCACTGCCCAGTTTTTTTCCTACCCTTTTTAGTACAATGAATTTATATGTTTCTTCCCTAAGGACCTAAAGGCTGACTGGGGAAAATTGAATGTTGTGACATTAGAGACTTAGAAACATCTGTTATGTAAAATTTTTCCTATTGTTAGTTATTTACTATCAATTTCATCTATTACTATTCATTGTCCTATACTGACCCACAACATGTAGACCTTTGCATGGTGAAAGCTACTGGTATAGTGCTGGTTAAGAACATTGATCAAATGGTGAGTACGATTAATGCAGAGCATTATACTTATTAAATAAGTGAAAAGACATAATTCTTAAGAGAATGTTTTATCAATTAAAGAATGAGAAAAATCTAGTGGGTATGTATGTGAAAATGAAATGGAAAGTAAGCCCCTTTCTGCTCTTCTATCTAGATTATGAGGAAATAATTGGCCCATCTATAGAAGGCAAGTACTGAACTCTAAAGTTTAAGTAACCTTTTCAATAGGCTATAATGAATCAGTAGGACAAATGAGATTATTTTTAGCTTAATTTTAAAGATGATCCTGAATTCAAATGTTTATGTAGTGTGTGTGTGTGTGTGTGTGTGTGTGTGTGCGCTCATGCATATGCACACACACCATGCACTTAAAAATGGTGAATATACAAAATAAAAATAAAAAGTACTCCCAGGAAGCAAAAAACATATGACTCTGTAGGACTGTTTCATTTGTTTTTCAAGTACAATAAATATTCTATTATTGGCCTGAGAGAAAGAGACAGTAGTTTGTTTTTTGGCTAATGGTATTCACGTTCAGATGAGAGATTTCATTAAAAACTAGGCTAATTCTTATACATATAGACTAGTGAAAATGAAGCCTTGTAGTTGAATCTGCCATATTGAATTTGGTTGAGAATAATGAGGGTAAAATAAAAATAGGAAAAAAAATCAAATTCCTTCCATTATTTTTGTTGTTGTTTTATATTCCAGGCATGTGAAATCACTTTTATGGGGACACACACTGAAATACATTTTTGAGATAATCACAACAAATGAATTATTACAGAGATGAAAATAGCTCTGTGAAAATTCAGATTTGATTTTACTTTTCTTTGACCTAGATTTCTTTAGAATTTTATAATGAATGTAGTTTATATTTCTCAAACAGATTTCACATGTAAAAGCTCACAACAGTTCACAATAAAATGGCATAATAACCTCTCCCTTTTTTCCCTGTTTTTATAGCAATACTTATGAGTATAATATAAATCTGAGTGTATGTACTTTACAAATTACATAGAGCTTCAAAGAGAAGGGAAGATCTAATGTAGAATAATTACTTTCATTAAAACTCAGCTTGCCACCTGGAAATGCTGTACTCCCAGTGAGATTATGCTAGCACAGACACCTCATGTATACAATCTTTGAGACATTAGCTTTCTATACAAGCAGTTAGCAAAAGCAATGTGGTATATTCCATTGAGGATGAGATTTGTACTCCCTTTCATGCTCCATTTAAACTATCAAAACAAAATAGTTTGTTTCTTCTTTTGTTCATTCATGGTATTATGTGCCATTTCTTATAAGTCACTTACATTCACCTCATTTTTAACACAAAAGTAGTAAAAGTGAAGATTTATAGGCTTAATAAAAAGAAGGCAAAAATTTAATTGAAATTACTTTGGTTTTCTTCTGGAAGCAGCTACAGTATTTCTGTTTCCTTCCCCTCCCTTCTGCTTTCTTTCTGTCCCTTCCCTTCCCTTCCTCATTTCCTTTTCTTTCTTCTCTAGTGAATATAATAATATGAAAACATTTTCATGGATTCAAAATCCAGAGCTAATTAATGTTATATGTATGACATATACATAATATATGAATTGATCAATACTTAGATACATTGATGGATAGTAATAGGAGCTAGTTGTAATATCGCATACTTTAATTCCAGCACTTAGAAACTTGGAAGTATAAAACAGGAAGATAGCAAATTCTAGGCTGCCTTTCCTATATAGTGAGACCCCGTTTGAAAAATAAAAAGAAAGAAGAAAAATAAATAAGGCTGTATTAATATATTTATGCAAAGATAATAAAGAAAAAGAGGGAGTAAGAAAGGCTCAGGATGGGTTGGAGGAATGAGAGGAAAGGGAAAAAGATTTAAATTCAATACACATACATGAAATTAAAGATGATTTAATGAAAAAAGAAAAGAAGAAAGAAAGAAAAAAAGAGATGAGGTACCAGGGTTACAGGAGAGAAGAGTGAGATAGTAGATTGCTTAGAAATAAAAAAAAAAAAAACTAGCAGTTCAGAGAACAGAGGAAGCACTGCAGAGAATACAGTGTTTAGGCAAGTATTTGGGACCCTGTGGGAGGCTCAGAACAACTCTAATATTACTGTTATCTCTACACACACAGTTGCAACACTGTCAAGCTCTGGCTGATTGCCTACTCCAAACCCCAAAATAGCCATGCTTCATTCATTTGTAGTGGCAGCCAAAGGCGCAGCTGTGTGGGGACTGGCTATCTTTTCCTTTGGCTTTTACAAATAGCTGAGTGTTGGTGGGCTTGTGTGTGCACCTGTTGAGACAGCATGTGCCAAATTTAATTGTCATCACTGCCAAAGGTAATTTAAGACTTTCATTCTACTGGCTCATCAGGTCTTAGGACATTCCTCTCCTCTCTTAAACTGCCCTCTTTGCATATATACATTATAATGTTAGCACATGTCCTAGAAGTTTATTGCTATGAAGAAACACCATGACCATGGCAACTCTTGTAACAGAAATCATTAAATTGGAGCTGTCTTACAGTTCAAAGGTTTAATCCATTGTCAGTATGTCAGGAAGCATGGCAACAGGCAAGCAGACTTGGTGCTGGAGAGCCAAGAGTTCTACATCTGGATTGGAAATCAGCAGGAAGAGAGTGAGCTACTGGGTCTGGTTTGAGCTTCTGAAATGTCAAAGCCCTCCCCCAGTGACATACTTCCTCCAAAACACCACATTTGCTCTAACAAGCACACACCTTCTAAGAATGTCACTCCTTATGAATCATCAGGTGATATGTTCATTCAAAACACCACAGCACATATATGTTGATAGTGAAGGCACACACACATATACACACACACACACACACACACACACACACACACACACACACTAGAGTAACTGCCAGCAAAGGCATTTTGAATTATTAAAGTAAAAACACCCTTAATTAAGTGGCTGACTCAAACTTTATTTCTTTTTAAATAATTTTATGGAATTTAAGTAATTTTAAACTCATTTGTGGAATTACTTAGTTTCTTTCCTACAAATATAAGGATACATGGTTGTTACAGCACTCTACATTAAGTCACTCTATGTCCTCCTTTAAACTAGAAATGTGATTATATTTTTCTTGCTAACAAACTCTTTCCTAGTTTTACTTACAAGAAGGGTGAGTTAAGACTTGCATTTTTTTTCTAAATTTCAGATGGTAGCTCTTCTTTAGAGGTGGTCATCATGTGCCATAGACTATAGCAGTTGTTTTTAGTTTTTTGGTCTCCCCTGGCACGTTCTGCCACCGCCTTATCCCAGCCCGGAGCTGGCTGGGAAGCCGCTTGGTTCCCCACCCTGGCCAGGCGCGAGAAGAGGCCCAAGCCGAAAGCCATGGGGAAGCACTGGGGAGCCGCGAGAGACGTGGGTTCCTAGGACCACGTGGTGTCACCTGATCCCGCTTGCTGAGAACGAACACGAGACGGAGACGGCATCTGGTGGCCCCAAACTCGTTTATTCCACAAGCCCTCCCCTTTTTACATCTTCCCGGGGAACTGGGTGTGTCTTTTCCCTCGGGGTAGGAAAGCCTTAATTAGCATGGCAGGGGGAGGGGCGTACCTGGCCAACCCCCACAATATCCATGGCCTTTGCAGAGACCCAGGTGTATGATTACCACAGGGCAGGCAGACATTTTGCCAATCTGTTTGCTGAGTAGCAGCTTCCAGGGCTTTAAGAGTAAAGGAGTCAGCAGGCTATCCTACAAGCCCAAGAGGCGAGGACCACCCACTGCTTCAACTTCACTCTTTAGCCTGGAGCCCTACATATAGCCTTTCTTTAAATACTATATAAAGAAAATACTTTCTTTGAAAACTTTAAATACGTTTATAAAAATTATTTAATCACACAAGTAAGTTTTCCATAAGCTTGTTTACTTCGACATTTTTCACTTTTTTAAATTAGTCAAATGAAACAAGATATAAATATTAGCTAACTGTTGCAACTTGCAAATGAATTGGAATAGCATTTATATCCCCATGCAATTAGGAAAATAGTCATTGTGCAATATCTGCTACAGTGTTTTTCCCTCTTTCCTTTTGTTTGCTAAAATTAGATTGAGATGTGATTAGTGTCACTTAAATTGGCCAGTGTTACAAAAAAAATGCTCAAAAGTCAGATATGATTTAAAACATCTTAATGTGAAGAAAAAACAGTATTTCTTAAGAAATAGAAATAACCACCATTTTCTATTTCTATGATGATATCAATGATACAATTTCTGATTTGAATTATGATTCTTTTTCTGTTTTGTGATATTTTTCCTCTTTTATAACCAAATAGTTTGAAATTGCTAATATAGTTTCCTGACAGTATTTTCCAAAGTAGTCAGTGGGTTTGTTGTAAATACAGTCTGATGATTGTATCTGGAGAATATACATTAGAAATGTTTCAAATTTCTGCTTTATATATAGGTGGGACAATATTTCAACAGATGGGTATTTATTTATTTATTTCCTTCACCAGAAATGGCAGGTGATATTAAAACAGTATCAAAAGTATTGAGTTGGCAGTAAAAAGCAGAATCTTTTAAAAGTTAAATTGAGCTCCTGAGAATTATTTTGATTGACTTTCACATAGAAATGTCCAATACATCTGTAGAATAATGTGCTTACCAACAAGAATTATATTTTTCCAAGCATTTTGTCAATAATTTGCTAGTGCTCTACAGACAAAAATGAAAGAGTAAAATTTTAGCACTTATTTTGTGCCTTATGTTGTGGCAGAAGCTTTATATACCCCTTTAACATTAGGTTTAATATCTCTCTCTCTCTTTCTCTGTGTGTGTGTGTGTGTGTGTGTGTGTGTGTGTGTGTGTGTGTACATGTAGAGGTCAAAGGACATCTGGAGTCAGTTCTTCTCTTCCATCTTTAGGTTTCCCAGGATTGAATTCAGGTTATCAGGCTCTCAAGGAAAATGTTTTATGTAACTGGCAACTGAGTCATTTCCCTTACATTGGTATTTCATTTGTTCATTTTGTTTGGTTTGGTTTTTCTTCTTTCTTTCTGTTTTTTGTCTTTTCTTGTCTTGATTTGTTTTGTTTCATTTTGCTGTTGTTGTTCCTAAAATTAGTCTACAAAGTAATAGGTTTCATTTTGGCATTTTCATCCAGAATTAGTTTTCTTGCTCCTCCTCTCATACTTGTGTCTTCTGTACCCCATCTCTATACCTGTGTTCTTCTTTCTCCAATTTTGATTTCAAGACAGAGGCATTATCTGCTTTTTGTAAGTAAATGTTTATGACAAACATTTGAAGAATCTAAATATGATTCACCTTTTCCAGAAGAAGTGTTCAGAGTTAGAGATATACTTTTAAACCCAAGGTTGCTGGCTTCTACTGTTTGCCAATTCATGACTCCTGTGTAGAATCAGTGTTCACCTATGCAGGAGTTTAAATAGATTGCTCTATAGTTAATTCTGTTGTCCTTGATGTGTTCCTGGTATGATTATAAAATGGCATGCATTGACTGACTAGAGACTATTCATATTTCCATAATTTTCTGATCTGTGGTTATAAAGCTAAGTAAAATCTAAGTTATTTAAATATCATTTATTAAACTAAAATAAATTAATTGGATTTGGGTATTTCAAATACAGGCAAAATCTATTGGTCATGTAGTCAAACTTTCAAACTGTTCAAAGAAGAAAGTGCATTTTAAAAGCTTAAATCATTGGGTGAATTTCTTTAATCAATTACATTATTAAAATGTGTGGGTTATTACTTTAGAATAATAGATGTGTGTGTGTGTGTGTGTGTGTGTGTGTGTGACAGAGAGAGAGAGAGGTGAGTGTCATTGTATGAGTGTATGAGTGTGGGCATGTCATGGTGCATATGGGGAGATTAGAGGACAATATCAGTTGTTGTTCCTTGTCTTCCTCTTTGTTTGATTCCTTGTCTTCCTCTTTGATTCCTTGTTGTACATTTTGTTTGATGCAGGGTCTCTAATTGTTTGATGCTGCATGTGCCACTTTATCTGTGGTCTGTGAACGTTAAAGTTCTCTCCAGTTTCTGACTTCAGTCTGACCTTGGAAACATGGGGAATACAGAAGCACACTACCATGTCTGGTTTTATGCGTGTTCCAGGGAACAGAACTCAGATCCTAATTCTTGTATGGCAAATACTTTACATACTGAGCCATCCCCCCAGTTCTGATATTACTTCTTATTCTTTATCAACATAAATACAAATACATTCACAAGTGTATGTTAGGATTATTCCATTTATAAGTGTTATAAGTGGCCACATTTAACAAAATGAGAAAGAGATAGACTAGAATTCGCAAATGAACCAGTTAGCTTCGCTTACATCTCTTACCTCCTCTCTAATTTTACCAAGTTTCTTAGTAATAATTTCTCAATATGGTAACCATGATTTGCCTCAGATTTATGGTAGTTTATTTTCTTTGTATGTTTACTGAATGTAGAGCTCAGCAATATTTCTACACGTAGTCTGCTAGACTATTTGGCCCATAAGGTTTGGGGATTTACCCATTTCTCCCTCACCACTGCTAGGGTTATTGATATCAACTTTTGGTCTGAGTTTTTATATGTGTGTGCTGGGAATATGAACTCATATTTTCATGCTGATGTAACAAGCACTTTCCTCAGTCAGCCATCACCTAGCCCTGTATTATTATGTTATTGTACCACATATTCAATAAAAAAATAATGCTTTTCTTTCTAAAGAAAAAGCAGCATTATTCCCTATTAATAGAACTTGGGGATGTGATGTGATTGGAGAGGTTCTGTCAAATGTCTTTTCCTGGCATGGAAATCTACCAAGCTCTGCTAGAATAAAGATCAGGAATAGACCAATTAAGATAATTGACTGAATAAAAAAGACAAAAAGAAAAGGATAGTAGATATAACAAAATTCTATTAGGTACATAAATATTGTGGGTCCAGTAACTGCACACAGATACCTGTCAGTTGACAGTGTTGTTTTAGACCTAGACTATAAGGCTATATTTTGTTCATAAGGCAAATATTTAGAGGGGGAAATTTGTATAAACAGTACCATATTTGTTTTCCTTCAAAAGTGTGAGCTAAACATGATTATCCCTGGAGATTTGCTCATTTGTTTATGATTTACATGTTTATACAGGTGATGTGATGTGACTCCTTGAAAATAACTTAAAAACAGAAGAGGAATGTGGTGCTTTTCTTAGCTTCAAATAGATTTTTAAAGCTGCAATTCTTTGGCCATGTTTATTTTCTTTATTGTTTGGCTGCTAATTATTTTAGCATCTTTGCTTTATATACTACCTCATACTCAGTTTCTAAATTGTGTGTATAAATGTAAGACTAGTGCAGTGGCATTTCCACCTTTACACAATGCACAGTGCTCTCCTTTTTTTCTGCTGTAGTTATGAAAAGCTGAATTAAAATTCATATTTCAGTATCAAACACTGATTGTTCTTATAGTAACATTAAATCTTCCATTTAGCAGTTGATTCAAGTTACTCCATTAAAATGTGCATGCTTCCAAAGTACATATTTATCAGCTGATTCCAAATATGTGTGGTCCTAAGCCATTTATTTTAGATATTTTCAAGCTCCTTTAAGTAACAATTTCTGAAATCAGCTTTTCTCACTCTGTTACAATTTTAATGAAATACATAGGCTATATATTAAAGTGTGAAGTATCTCATGAGAAAAACAATCATGGCGGTCCTCATTTCAAGATTGCAGTTGTCAAACAAATTGGCAAAAAACATCACTTGGCTACATGAGGGTTCACTGACTGACCCTGAGTTGAAACCATAGCTGCCTGTGTCACATGACTCACTCTGCATTCTTTTTTGTATCTCAATGGTAATGAACACTTTACTTTTAAAAAAAGCAAACAAATAGAGATACAGACAGACAAAGACATAGAGACACACACACAGAGAAACAGAGCTAGAGACAGAGACAGAGGCAGAGAGAGCTACACAGAGAGAACTGTTCAAATAGATGCAGCAGTAAAAGTGCCATGATGCTTTTAATTTCTATAGAAAGCAAGTGAATGTGAACTGTGTTGTTGACATGAGCTGGATATGTCAAGAACTCCAGTGCCTCAGGTCTGTGGAAATGGCAAAGTCTTCCCTGGGTGAGGCTCAGAGGAATGACAAAACCATTCTTTGGTTGGTGTATGGATGCTGATGATAACACCACTTCCCTGTCCAACTGTACATATTAAACACACTTAACTTCTGGGGTGATGTAGCATCTCTATCAGAGAGCTTAGATGTTCCCATTTCACATATTCTGTATGTGACTCTGTGTGTGTCATTTCTTCATTCCCATGCTGCCACCAATGGGTCAATTCCTGGATCACTGCAGAGGATAGGACACTTCAAAATTAAGAAGGTTTTTATTATTAGGTAGCAGTAAGAAGTTTAATTTTTGCTTGTGTAATGAAATTCTTCACTCATTTGAATTACTTTATGAACCTTTGTCACATTTGTATTTAATATATTTATACCCTCCTTATCTTAAAAATAGTTATTTTGACTATACTTTTTAGCCAGAATCAGGAAAATTTGAGATGTAGCACAAAGGAATTCTGGTAAAGACCTTATGTCTTAGATATGAAAGGGGGACTTTATTGGTTAGATTTGGGTCCCATTTCATGCAACAAAGTCCCAAAATTGTAAACAAATATTTACTACTCTCACATTAAAGAGATCCAGCTGTAAGCAGTACATGCCTGGCAGATCAGAGCCATGGGTCATTATAATCAGGCACATGGGAGCCTTCCATTTTTCTATGGTGGAGCCTTCAATCTTCAGTAGTGCCTTACTGTGCAATATGGCTGCAAACTGCCAGCTTCTTTGCAAGTGACAGGTAGAAGGAACCCAGCAGGATAGAAGAACATCTGTCAAAAGCTGAGCTGGTTTCTTATAAGAAGCTTGCTTCCAAAGCCCAATAGATAATGATATTTCATTTATTTCCCTTGTGTTGGTCTGTATCAGAATATACTAATTTCCTATTTTTACAGCAATTGCTGTTGAAATCTTTCTCCAATTGCTACTTCCAATTTTGGTTCTCATTCCTATAGGTTATATATATATATATAAAATAACCTGATTGTGTGTGTGTGTGTGTGTGTGCGTGTGTGTTTGTGTGTGTTTCACAAAATTCCAGATGGATTCCCTGGAGAAATTATTACCAATAATCCTTGTGACTATTCCATCCAATGATATATAATATATAGATATGCAATTTTAATACCACAAAACCAAACAAAATGTAAAACATTTCCCTCTATTAGTGGCAGAAAATTTCAGTTATTCTAGATAAATATGTTCTAGAGGTGCACTATATAACATCATGCTTATAATTGACAACAATGTATACTTTAATCAGTAAAGGTGCATAGTTCATGGTATTCCTCTTAATATAAAAACATAAAATTTGATGTTTTTGTTGTTATCCTCACTGGGTTTACTTTCCTGAATTTATTAGATACTGGTGCTTTTCTACCTGAATGTGCTTCAACATATCAAGGTAGTCACCATGCTGCTGCAGGATCCTTGTCCCTATTTCCTTCTCTGGAGGGTTGCCTTGCTCCCAAAGGTAGCCAGAGCCTGGGCAATCAATGTCTTCTAGTCCAGGTTATTTTGTATCTAATTGCTGGAAGATTTGAAAACACAAGTGCCCAAGCCCTTTGCTATATGTGACAACAAATTCAGTGCCACGATTTTGTCCTTTTGATCTCCCTTTGACATCATGTTGAAATCAGTTTCTTACTGTAATCAGATAATTGTTTAGTTTTTTTTTCTTCCTTCTACCATCCCTTTACCACCCTCTCTTTTGAGCACGTCCTTAACAATATCACTTTTGCAAGTGGCCCTATCACAGACTCTGCTTGAAGAAACTCTGATCTAAATATTGATTCAATACAGAAATTTTCCAACCGTTCCTATCATTCAATTGTACAAGCATAGAACTTTCTTTTAATTTCTCTCAGAAATGGAGAGGTGAGATAAGTATTTCACTTTATAGTTAACTGCTAATGGAGATTATGAAAACTTATTTTCTGTGTCTTATTCCTGTTTGTACTGTTGGCAGAATTGATGTTTCATTCCTACTTTGAATATCTGTGATTTTAAACTGTTTCATTTAGACAATTTTAACAATTTCCATAGCTTGTGCATAAGTAAGTGTTCAAAATGCAGTATTTTTCTTAAATTGATCTATTAAAAGTTATGTGCCTTCATTGATTAGCTCTCAATAATCTTGAAAATCTTTGTTCACAATTGAGAAACTACATGGGGTTAAGAGAAAGAAGAAAGACGCTACACTAGCCATCCTACAAGGGACATCTCTATTTGTATATATCTGTGAAATACATGACACTGAGAATCCAGTTGCAGGCATGAGATTATTGGTCTGTGTACAGGCAAGTTTTGTAAGGACAAGAATTTGTTAGATATGGGTAACAGTGACAGAAATATAGCCCATCAATTGAGAATGAATCTTATATTATCATTACAAATGCTGTTGCAAATGTAAAGGAATAGCCACTGTCATTTTACTCAGAAATTTTTTATTACATATAATATACATATGTATACAAGCAAATATACACACATAATAATATGCATCTTGTTGCTGGAGAGATTGCCCACTGGCTGCTCTACCAGAGGACCAAGATTTGATTGCAGCCCATGTTTCTCTAAATCTAATTATAGGGGATCCCAAACCCTCCTCTGGCCTCTGTTAATACCAGGTAGATGAAAAATACCCACACACATTAAATAAAAATAAAAAACTGCATTTATTTTGCAATTTTGTTCTGTTATTGACACAACATTGTATGTATTTGTGTTGTTTATGGTAACTGTCTAACCAATTTCATCTGAGTTTCTATTTTTATAAGTATTCTGACTCAGGGGGATTTTTAGGACACAAACCTCTTGGCATCCTGAATTAGTTCAAGTCTAATCCAGAAATAGAAGCCTCCAAATAAGAAATCTATGAGCTAAAAAAGTGCTGTACAGAAACTGGCTTGCATCGTGGATTCATGGAAAACTAAGTAATATGGATACTTGTACACAAGAACCTTGTAAGGGATTAATAGAGGTGTGGAATAGCATTGATGGGAGCTGAACATTTTACGAATCAGGAGAATCAGAGAAATAGCCTGATAAGATAGACATGCAGAGTAAAACGCTGCATCTTACTTCCAGATGATGTCCAAGAAGTAATAGGTGAATAAATGATAAAAGAAAATTGGTTTTAAAATTGATTAATGATGGCAAAATGAGAGTTTGCATGGTAGTTGCTTTAAAAAAGCTAAATATTGAATAACATCTAATAGGTAGTGCATCAACTACAAAAATTGTTCACTGTAGAAGAATAAGTCAACATCGACACTTAATATTCCATAATTCTTATAGTTCTTAGATATTATTCAGTATCTGCTAACAATTCATGAATAAAACTGGAAACCAAAGAGATGTTAGGTGTCATGCCAGAGACGGAGTCTGATATTAGTACAGCAGAAACATTCCAAACTTACAATATAGGTGGTTTAATAGTTCGTATTCTAGCCATAATAGCTTTATATGGTTCCACATCTGATGGTGATCTATAAAGAAAATTATCATGTCTTTCTTATGAATTTTGTATATTGTTTTTATTTTGTATGTTTTTATGCTATTTAATGACCCATTATAATATGTGATTATAATAGAATCTGACACAAGGTAAGCTCTCACTAAATGTTAGCAGTTCTTATTGTTTCTACCATTTCTTCTTCCTATACAAACAGCTCTTTTTGAATACATAATATAAGTGGAGACAGTTCTGATGCACAGTATTTTTTGTTACTGTTGACATGCATCCACATATCTCTGTGCTTTAACACAGAGTTTAAAATGCTGGAAAATATAGTTTCCTATATTCTCTGGTTGCTGTGAAAATGACATTAGATATAAAATGGAAAATATTCACACACACACACACACACACACACACACACACACACTTGACATGTAGCATGAATTTACTAACATTATAAATTTTAATCATCATTTTTATTTTTCATATGAAACTTAACTGCAAAACTGAGCAGAACCAGTATTTGTTCGCTTGCAATGGAAGATAATACGATTTTTGGTTACATCAGCAAGCTTAAACAAATATAAATGTCTTTTGCAGAACTATTAGGAAGCTTACCCACACTTCAAACTCAAGTATATCTGATGCTAAAGTCAATATTATTTCCACTTCATTGTACTTATTTCCTGAAAAATGATAATAATATTCCCTAAAGTCATAATAATGATTTGAGCATTGAATGATATAACTATAAAATGCAAAGCATGTAATATGCACTCAATAACTTATTCCATTCCCTCCTACCCTCGGCAAGATATAGTTTGTTTTATTTATGCTTTTTATTAGGCTCTGTGTTATCAGTTAAGTGCTTTTGGCATAATAGGAGTAAATATTGCTGGTATTATTGATTAAAGCAACTGTTATGATATCTGTGTTAATTCTAGCACTTTTTAAAACTGTTTATTCCTTAGCTCTTCAGTTCTCATTGCAGATTATTCGGTCGTTCACATGTGGAACTACTTCAGTGCCACAGAAGATAAATTGCTTTCCAGTTTTTCTACACGCAGAGAGGCAATATCTCATAATTTTCACAAGAGTCAAAGAGCACAATATTTTCCAGTCTCTTTTACTAAAATCAGATGAATTTGTGATTGTTCTGATGATACAAACAGGAATGACTCTGAGATACAGGGTGGACATGCTTCAGTTCATTTGCAATAACTCCCTAAACACCACAGACCAATAGTCTCAAAGAACTATGTGGGATGCTGTATAGCCTTTGTGGGTGGGGTAGATAAGAAAGAAAACTAAGTTATCCCTGTAGGCAGTCATCAAATTATCAATGGAATGGGTGCCAATTTGGGACACCTGAGTTGCAGTTGACATTTTTGCCTCCTACTTTAATCTGTTTCGCAATGTGTTTGTAATCTGAAGCTACATGATTTAAAGAGTCACAATTTGTGATTATCCACATCTATCATGTTTTAAATGCATAAATGTTGTGCTTGAATTTTATGATAGGATATTGTATTAGTCTTTTTTCACTTGTTATATAAAATATGTAAAGCTACATACTTTATAAAGAAAAGGCATTTATTTAATCACATATATGGAAGTACATCAGCATAGTACCTGTGTCCTAGAGAGTGCCAGTCCAGTCCATCCCAGCATGGCAGATGCATCATTACAGGAGCATGTCCAAGAAAGATATGTCACATGAAACAAGAAGACAGAGGAAGGAGCTAGAGGAAGGAGCTAGGGCAGCCTTGCTTTATTACAACACACTCAATGGAGTTAACCAGAGTTATATGAGATCTGTATTAACCCTTTCTGGTAGTAGTGCCTTCATGATCTAATTACTTCATGCCAAGTTCTATTTTTTTTAATAGTTTCACCACTTCTCAACATTGCTTTATTTGGAGACCAATCTTCAATCTTTTTACCCACATCTATTGTCATATAGCTTTTTACTTAACTATCTGAGACATTATCTGTATACTGGTTAGGTAACTTCATTTCAACTCCATTTCTCCATTTACACTCATTCAAAGATGGATAGAATATTAATACATACCATGGCCAATATCCATATATTTCTCCTACCTTTTTTAAATAAATTAAAATCTATTATACTTCCTAAGAAATGTTGTCAATCTCTTCTTTAGGCTTTAACTAAGTGAATAGTTATAGTGGGAACAGTGAATTAGACATCGAACAAAATTATGCCAGAGAGCAATGTAGAAAAGATTATCATATATAGTGATAACATTTCCCCTAAATGACCATATCCAATGCCATAAAAATATCAGATAGCTGCCTGACACTCACAATGTTTTAATGATTAAAAGTATTGAACACAATATAATGTTCTCCCATATTGCAGAAGTTTATTTTTAGTTATATATAAAATAATTGTTTTATTCACTGTTGGGTGAGGGGCTGTCTAGGGCATTTTGTTTGCAAATGCTGGATTTCTTGGGGGAGGGGGTTGTTAATTGCTAATTATCTGCACGTGCTATTAGTAGAATACCTGAGAAGCTATAAAAGAATACAAACATCTGAGCTCAGATGTTACTGGTTCCTACTGAGTATGCCGCTTGCCATGGTGGTGGTTCCCTCTGCTGAGGTCTGGCAGAGTTTGCAGATATGAATATGCCTACTTGTCCTGTTTGCTGAGCCATCACAGCAACATACTACTACAAACGGTGCCTGCAATGTGGGGAACTGACATCATGCCAGCTCATCCAACGTGGAGATAAGGAAGAACAGAAACTCCAGAACTTACAATGTCCAGTAAAGCACACTCAGATAAGCTACCAGATGATAGAGATGAAGGCTCCTGAAGGAAGAGGTGAGAGAGAAAGAAAAAAAAAGCCTCTATGAGGAAAAAAGGCTGTAAAACTAATAAATAAATGAGGAAAAGGGCTCTGAGGTGTGAGCCACAGAATGGAGGCCTTTAGAGACAAAGAATTCAGCTGGGAGCAAGAAAAAGCAAGGTCGTTACTGCTTTTCCTGATCAAGGAGCCAATGCTCCCTCCAGCCACTGGTGGTAGTGTACTGCTTCACAAAGTTTTCTGATAGCAGTGTTGTATGTGTGTGAGGCTCAAGATGTCATATTTGAGTTCTATGGAAGGGGTTGAATGTTTCCCCTCAGCAGGGGAAAAAAGTTACCAAACCACCACAATGTTTCGACTGGAGATTCTTCCTACTGGCCCAGGACCCCTTGCTGTTGTAGCTTACTTAGTTAAACGGACCAGTTTTGATTTTTTTTTTTCTGTAAATCTGACTAAGTGAGAGACAAGCTGTCTATATTCTGGAGATGGTGATGAGAACTCCATCAATGAGGGAACCCTAACTTCAGAGAAGGTTTTCTGTTATTTTTCCAGCAAACCTGACTCTGTCTTAAAACCTGGAAAGTGTTTAAGGGTCAGCACAGAGAAACTGTCTTCCAGAATTGGCCCAAGGCTGTTCAGCTAACAGCTGAACTTGAAACTGTTAAGAGTCACCCAGGTGTTACTGGTTTTGAAGGTATGAAGGGGTTTTTGGAGAGCAGCTGAGGCTTGGTAGCATGAAGAGAGCCAGGAGAGGCTATTAGTGAAGATGCAGCCAAAGTAGCAATTTAAGGCTCAGATTGAAGGGGTCATGTAAAGAAATTGAGGCTATTGGTGAAAGCAAAGCCCAGATGCAGCAAGGGACCCTAGTTTTCTGAAGACGCCAGAACCATGGGATGACACCATGAAAAGAAGCAGTAGAGTGAAGCCAACCAGAGCTTGGAGGACAAGCTGTGTGTGCTGCAGAGGGCAGAGCCAGATAAATGATCCAAGCCCTTTGGAGGAGCCCAAAATATTGTGAGTGAATTTCAGGTAATTCGTATTGATAATGTTTTTCTGTTGTCCAAAGACATTGTGAAAATCTTGATAGATATTTGGTATCGTTTGGTTTGGTGTATTAGCAACCCTCATGATGGTTTCCGCTGTAGAAGTCTGGCAGGGTTTCCGTGTATGAAAATGCCTCCGTGTCTGCCTTGGTGAGCTTCCCATAGGTGTACTACTATACTCCCATTTTTGCATTATACTTCAATTTTTTTAGTGTTTACAATTTTGTATTAGGCACATATTTTGTTTGTATTGAAATACATGAGAAAAACACATAGAATTCCAACTCCAGGTGACTTGGTTGAGAATATCAGTTCAGAAATAGAATATTTATGTACTTTTTCCCTCTTTATAAAGTGGATTAGCAAAAAATATATGTCACAATATACAAAGCCCAGCACAAATAATAAGCATAATAAGCATAGTAAGGCAATACAGAAAATTATTGTTCATTTCCTCAAAACCTTATTCCTTTCTTTTCTGTCAGTTCCTTCCTCTTGTATTTCTAGGGGAAAATCCCTATTTCAGAAAAATATATTTGGCCATTCTAATTGGATAAAACAATATGAAAGTATATATTCTCTTTCTTCATTATTTATCATGGTTTATTTACAGTATAAGATGGGGTATAGAGGTATCTGTGAGTAGGAGGCAAAACTCACATAGAAGATTTTAGTTTCAAGAAAATATCAATACTTATGAGTAGGCACAAGAAGAATCAGGACAATATGATAAACTGTAAGCAAAGGTAAGGAAAAATGATAAGAAATAGCTTTAGAGGTCTAAAATCTGCTTTCAAAATGCTAGGATCTAGTTTTCGTAAATTAGAGTTCTCAGTAAATGTAGGACAAGTCCCAGCTGTGCCGTAGTATTAGCATTAAAACTAAGCCATATTTGCAGTCTCTATTTCTTTTAAATCTCCTGAGGTATCCAACCAGAGGGAAGGTCACAGAAATTCCCCTATCTCTTCTCCTCCCCAATAACAGGTCTCCCCTGTTGTATTTCTATTCTGAGACATTCATATGGACAAGAGAGTGTTTAAGTCGTGAATACTTCATCTGATTTGGATTTTGCAGAAATACAGAAGTTATTTCAGTCACATTAGATATTTCTGAGCTTACACAATGAAATCTAGAAAACTGAAACTTATTAATACGGTGATCCACTAATTGCACTTTGATGCACTAGATGTATGCTCTCTATAAGTTTAAGGATTTTCTCTCATTTCCTTGACTAAGCTGAGTGCTAATCTCTACCCCTTCCCCATTTTAAGCATATTTTTCATGAAACTTCTGAAGTTCTTTAATGAAATCAATATCATTGGAAAAATTAAAAAAATAAAACTGAACACACAAACCAGCAGTATCAGTGATGGTATAGAAACACTTCTGCATAGAAGTAAATATCAGAAAGAACATTACACAAATTATATGAAAGTTCAAGCAAAAAAAAATACACAGTTTGAATAGTCTGATAACCATACAGAATGTTCCATTTGTGATTTAAAATCTCTAGCAAGATAAACTCAGTGCAATATTTTCATCCAAGCATTTAAAAAATAGCTGATATCAACTTTACCTCATTTATTACTGAAAATAGGAAAGCCCATATTTCCTAATTGCTGTCGTATGCAATACCCAGACCAAAGACAGTGTAGTGGAAGCTGATCAGGTTTGAAATCTCAGCTACTTGGGATGCTGAGGCAGGTGGATTACAAGTTCAAGCCTAAACTTGAACTTGTACAACTTAAACAACTTGAGTTCTTGTCTGAAAATAAAAGGTGAAAAATAGGTCTGACAATACATTTTAGTGATAAAGCATGTGCTTAGAATGTGTGATGATGTGAATTCAATTACCACTATCTCAATAATAAATAAATAATACAGTATAGTGCAAAAGTAACTATGCACAAGTATCTCTAATAAATGACAAAACAAAAAAATCTACAAAATTCAGCATTTGCTATTTAAATCTTATATGCCATTATACAAAAATATATACATTATGGGTTAATAGTATTTATTTCAAATATGCAAAGCTGGCTAAGTATTTATAGAATCAATTGAGAACTGGGGCTGTGAACCTGTATAGAACCATTGACTTGTTTACCAAACCTAATGAATACCATGCACAAAATCTTGCGTTACTTCTCGTATGAGTGTGTATGAGTGAGAGAGGGAGAACCAATCGTTTCAACCTACCATATCCTTCATATAAATAAGTAAAAGAAGAAAAATAAGATAATTATATCACTTTAGAAAGAAAAATGCTCTTCCACAGTTCAGTATCCATTAATTCTAAGGCAGAAAATTTCTGCAACTTTATGAAGACAATTTATAAATACTATGAATTTCCTTCCATTTAAAGATAAAGAATTAATGCTTCTCCACAGAATTAATTAAGCACATTTCTTAGCATGATAATATAAGTTATAGACAGTATGATAGAATAATTTAAAAGGCACACAAACATGAAAGAATTAATAAAACTTGTCTTTATTCATAAAAAATGTAATTGTATAAATGGAGAAGCCCAAGTAATCATCAAAAACAAAACTCAACTTCATCAGAGAGCTAAGCAATCACTAACCAAAAAAAATCTTAATTCATTCATATTTTAACAAGAAAATGAACATGTTAAATACAGCATTTAATACACATTGTCATTTATCACCACTACAAGGAAAATGAATTACTTAGGTACAAAAGTAAAAACATACAGATTTATATCTTAAGACTAGCATAATAATGACTAAATAAATAATAAACCTTGAAATGGAGACAAGTACTGTATTAATTTATTAGAATCCCAAGCATAGTAAAAATGATGTTTCCTCATTATTTGATCTATACTTTTGATGAAATTAATATTGAAATTCAAGAAGAGTTTTGTGTGCATATAAATAATTCTATCTTAAACTTCAGTGGAAATTCATAGACTCTGGAATAAATGAGCAAAGTAACTTTGAGTTAAATGAATAAAGTAGTAAGGGTTCCGAGGCTGGAGTGGCTCAATGGTTAAAACACTTGCTGCTGTTCCAGATTCTCAGGACCCACATGAGAGCTTACAACCTTCTGCAACTCCTGGGAGATCTAACATCCTTTTCTGGCCTCCTAAGGTACCAAGCATGCACATGGTGTACAGACGTGGATGTTAGCAAAATACCCATACACATAAACTTAAATATATGTAAGTTGAATTGTGTGTTGTTCTTGCTATTTTTCTTTTTCTTTTTTTAAAGAAACAGTAGGAGGGATTATACTACTTGATTTTAGGACTTACCTCTAATGTTACACCAGGCAGTTCTTTGTACTGTTGGGAGAATAGAAGACACATAAACCTATAGAGCAAAATTAACAGTTCCCAAATAAACAGACCCCCATCAGTGTTCTGTCTATAAATCAAGAGCTACTACTTGGTCTATAAATCAAAAGCTACTACTTATGTGTAGCTTTCACATGCATTAAAAATTGATAGAATAATATAAGTTTTCTTCTTCTAATAGAGATCATACCCATATTATTTTTCCATCATGTTCAATATGATAACCACCTGCTACATATGGCCATTGAGCACTCGAAATATCATTGTCAAGCATTCAATCTATAAATGTTCACAGACACTGGGATTTGAGAACTGAGTATGAAAAAGTAATACTAAATACCTCAATAATTTTGTTATAATCACATATTAAAATGTTGATATTTTGGATATATTGGATTAAGTAAAATATAATGTTGACATTAAGGTTACCATTCCCCTTTATGCTTTTTTATTATTTAGTTAGTTTCCATGCTGGGGCTTGAACCTAAGTGTTATGGATTCTAGGGAAGTGCTCAACCACTGAGCCACAACCTTAGCCCAGTATTAGACAATGTCATCTTCCATAATGTCTTTTGAATCATATTTATATTGTATACTTTCTAGTTGAATGAGAAATAACAATTTTTTGAAATATTATACATATAACTAAGCTAAAGACTTTATCAATTTTATGAAGGTTTTACATTGGTCCGAACTTATATTTTAACCATTTTAATGCCAAATTTATTATTTGAAATATTCAACTTAGATTTTTGTGTACACAACTTTTGTAATCAAATTATGTTAACAATAGGGCTAAGCAGTATTTCTTCTATCATGTGGGAAATGTTAACTCTTGTTATGAAGCTTATATTTCTTAGCAATCTTAATTTATAAACTACATATGCGACTATAACTGGCTTCAGGAAAGCACATACATGGGTACTTAGATAATTGAGAAAAGATGGGTACTTAGGTAATTGTTCTGCCTTAGGTATATGTTTGTATGCTTTGCAGGACAAATCCAAGATTTTGCTGATCTAGCAAATTGGCTGAATAGATATAAAAGAAAGTCTATTCAGATAACCACCATTGACTTTGACAAACTGATTTTTTCTCTAACTCTTTTCCTAAGTCTGAATTCACCAAGACGCTTTATTTGTCCATGGCATATCTAGCAGTAATAATAAATAACAATGCACACTTTGATGAATGAAATGTATGATAAAACGTTCAGCAAAGTTATGAATTAGTTGTCAGAACTCAAGCCAGTGAATGTCATAATTGTAGCCAGACTACCAAAATGATATATCATGATCCTTCAATCAGAATTCAATTTGAATGTCTGTCTGCCTGGAAGGAATCAGTCCCTTTTTTGTAGCAAATACTTGAAATAAGTTTATGCTGTCATTCAGCTATGTATATTGTTGTCCAGAAATACATTTAGTGGGTTCATTACAACAGATTAAAAAAAACTGTCATTATTCAAATATTGCTAACTTTATAAATAAATTAATAGTTTTGGGCTAGATAATTTGCATTGTTCCAGTAACCTAGTGGCCTGTAATGTTGCTCCAACAAATAGTAACTGAAACAGTTTTCTTGATAGTTATATTTTTTTAAATTAAAATGTTTTATATTACTTAGTTATGGTCGTATATGTGTAGGTATGAGCATGTGAGTGTAGTGCCCACAAAATCCAGAAGTGGGTATTGGAAACCCTGAGACTGGAGTTCCAGGAAGTTTTGAGCTGCCTGAAATGGGTGCTGGGAAATAAAATGGGGGCTTCTAAAAGAGCAGTATGAACTCTCAGCCACAGAGCCATCTCTCTAGCCCTGACAGTTATATTTTCTACATATTGTTGTTTCCTTGGGTTTGTAGCATTTAGAACTCAAAGAGGGCTTTAAATAATACTGTGTTCAGTTGAAAAATAAAAAAAATTAAACATTTAAATACGCACATACAAATACATAAATATTTTCCTGTTTTACCTGTATTTCTACTTCTTTTATGGTTCAGGAGTAGCTATTGTCTTACATTAAAAAATAGGAAGTACTGTTTTACTTGTAAATTACTTTTCTCAAATCAATGATGGTGCTCACTCTATACCAGACACTATTCTAAATACCATTTAGTATTTACTCATTTAGTGTTAATTAAAACTTTAAAACACACATAGTATTATTCTCACCTTTCTGACAAGGAACTAAGGCACTGATTAGTGAACAAAATCTAGGTCATGACATTCAGATGTGGTAAATGTGAACTGGCACTGGCTTATCTTGTTACCAAATCCACATTTTTAATTCTATGGCTTTGTTGTTTCTATAAATAGTATAGCTGAAAGAAGTTCTACTCCCTTATTCTTGAAGGCAAATATAAAAAGCAAACTGCCTTTCTTCTCCATAATCAATGTTTGTTCCTAAAATATTTTTGTATGTTTAACATACTTTAGCAATTTCAAATACATTGATATTCATATTCACATAAAGTTACATTTAAGATAAATGTTAACAGATTTTATCTCAGTACAGAATATATAAGAATGCATGATTCACTTTTTGTAACTTTCATATTGCAGTGAATTAATTTTAAAACATAAAATTGAAAATAATCAATTAATACTACTTATATTGAAGAAAATGCCTTAGATTGCCATTTGTCATGATACTTCAGGGCATTCACTTATACGCTTACTGCATAAAGTCTTCGTATTTTCTGTGGACACTATTCCCTGATGTATGTGATGAGGAATATCTAAAGTTATATACATTAAAAAGCACAAAAGAATTAAAACAAGAAAATGAATACTGCTCTTTATTTGCATAATCATGGTTTTGTTGATGATGTTATACTTTTACAATTTTGAAGATAATTCTCAGGGCCCTGCTCTGCTAGACAAGCTATGTATATCATTGAACTACTCCACCAACTGCCATAATGATTTTTGATTTTCAGTGTTATCCAGCATTATTTTTCAAGCAGTGTTTCTAAACACCAGAAGAATGTGCAGGAATTTTTAGAGATGTGTGACTTTTCAGTAATACCAATACCTGACAGAAGGGCAAAGACAATATCACACTAACGTGAATTTTCAAAGCAGAACATTTTGGTCCATAGTATGGAGTTAATTTGAGGAATTAATAAAAAATAATAAAGACCAAATAAATGTTTAGTACATTTTCTATTTAAGACATTTTCAAATGTCTTCATAATTCAATAATGGATTTCTAGGCTTATTTGGGTAGGGATTAATCTTTTATTTGAAAGATTATTAGCAGACAGCCTAGGTAGCCTAAATTATTCTTATAAACTAAGCAAATACATAATTTATCTTTAAAAAACAAATTCTACCTAAGACGTGTAGTTAAGATTTTGGTATATATTTTTAACGTTTTAACTAAAATGAAAAAATTCTATAGTAAAACAATTTGTTCTAAAGTCAGCATAAGTATACAGAACAAAGAATTCACTATTTGGATTAATAATCCGGTGTTTCTTATAAAGTAGGATTTAAACTCACTGAAATATTTAATATACTAGTGGCCTGAAAATAGCATATGTCAAAACAATTCCACGATTTAAAATAGTAGCATAACTTTTTGTTGAATTAACTGTATGTAGTAAATTATGGTACACTTTCCTGGAATAGTTCATTTAAATTAAGAATTTGGTTACTGTTTGAAAAAAAAGAGATATTTCTAAGATTTCCACTTCTTGAAAGAAAAATTTCCTGCTAACCTCTTTTCACATCTTCTCATATATCTTATTACACTTTTAATTTCCTGTAAACTTATCTTTTCTGTTAAAGTTTTCTTGGTTCTTTTTCACTGGTAAGTGATAATGATAATGCTGAAATGTGTCATTCTAACAACTAGACTGCTATTCAAACTCTATTGAATTACTCCATCATATTTTGAAATCGAGACTATAGTGATGAGATCTCTTCTGACCTCCCATTTGGTGTCTTAGCATCTTCAGTTCTCTCAGTGAGCATCTTTCTGTCCTTCAGAATCTTTTCTCATCAATTAAAAGAGCTGTAATTCTGTTGCTAAAATAACATCATTAATCATTTTGTTTCCCTTCTTTCTTCCTGTGCATCCAATGTCAGAGCTAATCCCATTCTGGATGTCTGCTATACTATACCTTTTTTCTTTTTTTTTAAGGTTCTGTGTGAACTAGGGGCCTTGAGCATGCTAGCTTAGGTATCTACCATTGAGCTGTATCCCTAGAAGTTTAAAAAAATATTTTGAGGCAAGGTCTCACTAAATTCTGGGAGCGGGCCTTGAATTCTCTTTGTTGTCCACATAGACTTCGACTTCCTACATAGCTGCTATCACAGCCTACATCATCAGAACCAGCTCAGCTTCAGATTTCTTGGTTTGACCTCCAATGTTATATTTTCCTACCCAGGGTTAATTTTGATCTTCTTTCATGATGCTTTTATTTTTTTATGTTCTTATGCTAGGACTGTAAAGAATCCATTTTCTATGAGCAAAATCATTTTTACAAATGATAAAATGAGCTTTCTGCATTTGTTGATTACTTACTTGGTTCCAGTGCTTATTTTACATGTTTGCATAAAAAATTTCACAAAAACTGGAAGAACAAAGCACACCTAAATGAATTTTGACTATATTATTTCTCAGCTGAAAAACATTTTATTCGTGAACTTCACTGTCTTTTGTCTAAATGTACTTTTTCTTGCTGGCTACTCCTCATTATATTCAATTCATGTTACTGTAGATATTAGTTGGGAGAGATGGAATTATGAATTTAATTAATAGTTATGAGTTGGGATTAGTATAGATAGACATGTATTTCAAGAAAATTATAAGACACCTGGCATCATACCCACATACTCTTTTTTTATTTCCGCCCCACAGAAATAATGTTTGCTGGATGCGCTTGATGCTTGGATAATCTGCAGCTAGACACAAAAGATCTTTACATCTTGTAAACATTTAGGGAGTTTTCCCCCATAATGTTGTATTCACAGTTTCAATTATGATCATGTAACACAGGAAAAATGATATTTTTGTCATTCCATGTTGAAACTTAAACTGACATGTAAAAGGAAGAAGTAGAAGTTCTGTGGAATTTGCCAGGATGCTAAGGACATGTTTTAAGAATTATTAAACCAATGAATTTATTAGGCTGAAGTAAAAACAACATTGTTAATCAAGTTTAAAATTAGTCCTTTGGCTTGAGTTTTTTATAGCTCAAAATCTGCAAGTCACTTCTAGAAAGATGCTCATACCACATTAAAGGGCTTATTTAATAAGACCTAATTTAGCAAAGTGTGGGTGAGAGAAAGAAGTATGGAAAAGAAAAAAGAAGAAAGAAAGGAATTGAGGGAAAGGAAATCATAGCAAGTAACAACATCAAGTACCAACTGTAATTAATTGATAATATCTTCTGGAACTAAAATATTTAGAAAGTCCCATATGGCATCAGCAGGAGAATGCACTGATCTCTGAACCATGCTTGCCATCATCCTAGGAGGAAGAACAGAGCAAGACTCTTGAGTGTCTGGTAGTCCTGTTGTGCTGGCTGGACCATTTTAGCACATAAGATTTATATTTGAACCCTAAAAACTGTTAATTTGGTCACTTATTTTTTATCCATCCTACTTAACTTTTGATACTTGAATAAATGTGCCTGGGAATATAATATAGTAATTACACATAGAAATGATTTTATGCTTCCAAAATATAGATTCATGATTTCTCTTCTATAATAGTGTTTATTCATCCATAGAAAGTAAACCATGGAATTTATGAATTAATATATTATTAAATTTTATCATCTGTATTTATTGTTCATAAGCTAAAGGTGAACTCCTTAAGCTCTATGTTTATTCATAAATTAGGATAAAGTTTTAGCCTTATTATATTTAGCAAACAAGTGAAATTATAGTGTTTTCAATGAAGCAACAGATGTATTTTAAGCATAAATTTAATATAAATTAATATAAATATGTGTGTGTGTGTGTGTGTGTGTGTGTGTCTGTGTGTGAGAATGCATGGTTATAGGCATATGTGTGCCAGTGAATATGTGTGGAGCTCAGAGGACAGTTAAGAGGACAATTAAGAGAGTTCTCTTCTTCCAGTGCAGAATCTGGGGGTTGAACTTCTTTGTGGTAAGATATTTTGTATTCTGAGATTTTTCTAAAGCCTCAATAAGCATATTTTAAAAATCTTTATTTCTAGCTTTTACTGAGGCAGACTTGAGGGAAGCTTTTGTGTACTGTTTCTGAAAAACTTGCCTTGTGAATATTCTGTATCTTTCTTGCATTAGTTTATCTTCTCAAATTCAATTAGTCTGTACCAATTTGCAACTTCAAAGACACAAAGTGACTTTTGAACTTTCATGTAGAAATGTATTTAATACATAAAACATAAGCATGGAAAGTATCTACAATGTTTCTTAGAAAACCATGTGGGGTTTAATTTGGCAAGTGAAAAAAATTAGCATATACAATACAACTAAAAGGAACCCACAACATTTGGCAACAGATTGGCTGTGGGCAGCAGAGGCTTATGAGAATATGACAACTTTCTAACTTTTAGCTTGGAAAACACAAGTGGGCTGAGTCACACTTTGTGTCTTTGAAGTTGCAAATGCTTTTATTTAAAAAAAAACTTTTAATCTTTCCTATTACTCTTCAAGCTCCAAGATCCCCTTATCTTTATTAGGAAGGAGGGAAAATGTAATTGTCAGCATAATTTTTCTAGAAACATACATATAGTTTAAAGGATTTCTTTACTTGAAATGTGTTTGTTTCTGTCATGTTGATGCCTGCTCCTGGCGTGTCATGTTAGAACGTTGTATCCAAAGACAGAAATTTTGTGGGTTTCCTTTACAATTATAAAGCTTTTAAAATCTATATTAAGTGAAGCCAAGGGAAGATGGTAGAGTCTGTTTTCTGTTCCACAAGTAAATCTGTCTACAATTTATTTGAGAATTTTAGAATGTCAAACTTCACTCAGTAGCTTAAGTGGTTACTAGATATAATACAACAAATAATAGTAAAATCCTTCAAGTCATTCATATTTTTAGTAGTATAATAACATTCACAGAAGCAGTAACATGCTATTATACTAAAGGTTTTGGGACACAA
Organism: Cricetomys ansorgei; assembly: GCA_026225945.1. Taxonomy (NCBI): domain Eukaryota; kingdom Metazoa; phylum Chordata; class Mammalia; order Rodentia; family Nesomyidae; genus Cricetomys; species Cricetomys ansorgei. The sequence goes on along the minus strand of JAMJFZ010002863.1, from coordinate 1,576,216 downwards.
TCATATGATATGAATTTCTTGCAATAGCACAAAAGAAATGGAAATTTTACAGTCTTAGGTGAGAACTTGAGAATTTGAGAATTCCAGAAGAGTTCAAGAGACAGAGGTCTGAAAGTAAGTTTGATAATTCAAACATAGAGTTGTCTACATATGCAGTACATAGCTAAAATAAATATCCCCAAACCATGTAGATTTTGTTTAAATATTTTGAATGCTTCAGATTTAAGGTCTAGAATAAATTAGATTTCAAATATTCCCCCTTTCTTTCATTTTCAATCATGACTGAATCTTCATTTGATTCATATATATTCCCTGCTTTATTTAAAGTGCCATATATCAATTTAGGTCCTAATTTCATTTTCCTTATTAAGATTTTCTCTCGCTTTAAAAGAATCATTTGGCATAATTCTTAAAATATACTTGACATATGTCTTGGTCCTACTCTAAATACTTTACTGAACATATTTATGTATATTTTTAGCATTCAAAGTCTTTAACTATCTTATCACATTAATTACCAAAATAGCCTTTTGTTTTTGAATGGCACTTGATAACTTCAGAGTTTCTACATAATTATCTTATTGACTTTTATAAAACTATGTGTAACAAGTAATTTTTGTTACCTCCATATTTATGTGTGTGTGTGTGTGTGTGTGTGTGTGTGTGTGTGTGTGTGTGTGTGTTTGTGAGCGAAAAATTAGAGACAAATTTCAGGAATAAGTTATGTCTTTCCAGTGTATGTTGAGGAATCAAATTCCAACCATTAGGCTTGCCTCTGATCCATTTTCCCAGTCCCCATTTACTTCTTACCTATCCAGTAGGAACATAAGGTTAACATTTTGCAGCTTGTATGTTGCAGATATAACAGTTATTAGCTGTGAGATATGGACTCATACTCTCAGATCCTAATACCATTTCTATAACTACTTCCCTCTCTAACCTTTAGTTACCCTGATCACATGCTTCCAGATTTCCCAACCAAATATTTACTATTTTCTGTTTAATTTCTAGCTTCAATTCTTCTGTAATGACAGAAGAACCAAAAATTGAATTTTGGAAATAAATGAGGAAATTCTGAGCACTGTACAAAGAATTATCAGAGTAAATTTAAATTTGTTGATTAAGGAAGAGAAAGACAAATACTTTGGTACAAATTACAAAAAAAGGAAATCTTAAGTGATAAAATCTCTCCATACATAGATTTATTAGAGTCTAGGATACACTTTGTTAGATAGAAAGGAGGATTTGGGTGAGCTACCACTGAAAATCATGAAGATATATCATGTGAAAAATGCATGCTTTTGAAACACCCTGAAATCCATTTGAATTCTGATTGTTGCTCATGAGTCAAATCACATTTTCTGTTCTATACACCTTTTCAACCTCATGCTTACTAGCACCATATGAAAATGAAATATCCCCTCTTCTACATATGCAAAACCTTGTAGAGAATAGATACTAAGAATAGCAAATAATTTCATTTTTCTTTTGATTTTTATTTGATGCATACTGTATAAGAATTGTCTTTTTTATATAGTTTTCTATAAAAATGGGAAAACTCAGACAATTTACAACTTGCAGGACAGGACGCTTTTTTAATGAAGCCAATTTTATAAACTATAGAATGAGTTAAGTGATTTTTCCCCTTGCACATTTTTCCTTAATATTAAAAGAAATATATAAAATGTCTTAATATATGTAATAAAATGCTATATCCATATAATATATTCTGCATTATTAGATTTGTTCAATTATAAGAATAAAAAAGAATTTTGGATGATTAGTTCAATAATAGCCATGTAATTATCTTAATCAACTTTAGTTTGAATATAAATATAGTAAAAGTTTTGAAATATATGAGATTTGCTCTTTAAGTTGTTTCTTCCTGTCCTAAAACTTGTGGAAAATAATGTGTCATTATTTTACTAGTTTCTCTTGGCAGACAAGACAAATGTTATCATGATTAGGTTTTTTGGTATTTTGTTTGTTTGTTTAGTTGGTTGGTTGATTTTGTTGTTGTTGTAACTCTGGATGTCCTGGAACTCAGTCTCTAGACCAGGCTAGCCTCAAACTTAAGCCTCCCAAGTGCTGGTATTAAAGGCACGTGCCACCACCGCTAGGCTAGCATGTATAGTTTTAATAGAATGGAACATATTTGTTAGGTAGTAAGTTCTTAATATCTACCAAGCATACTTAGAAATAAACTCACATTTTCTTTTGAGAAATGAAGTTTGATTTTGGAACTATATTTTAGTATTTTTTTCAAGAGGCTAATATCTAAGGTCACTAGATGTCTTTCTGGCTTTTGAATGATAGATTTCTAAATTTGACTTTGCCCTTCCAGACTTACTTATTTATTTGAATGGAATGTGTTTAAGGATGCTATGCATCCTTGAGCTATTTTCCCATTGCCCAGGCATGCCCAGCTCAGGAGACAGGTGAGGACTAAAATGCAAGCTCTGTAAAGACATACAATACATTCTTTCTGGCATGAGTCGGTGTCTGCTCTAAGGCAATAATTTTCCTTCTCACCGAGGTGTAGTTTCTGACTGAGTTCTAACCCCTGAATTTGATTCTACCTTTTTGCTGTACATTCCCTCTATTTGTCTAAATGCATCTCTGTAATTTAAAGGTGGATCTGGTTTTGTTTTAATCATGAAAGAATATGAAAGTGACATACATAAAAGTTAAGAAATTTAACAGGAATGAGAACAATGAAGTTCGATATAAGATTTTAAGTTAAGAAAATAATGTTTGAAATAAGGGCATCAGAGTGAATAATTCACCCCAAGGTGGGTGTGGCTATAAAATGCTATATCTGACTAAGAAAGTAGTACCTTTGTAATGGCATATAATGGGAGGTTTTGTGCCATTACTGTTAAAATTGATTATTACATACCATGAAGAAATCTGAGAAATTAAAAATGTGAAGTAGGAAAAATAAAAAGCAAGAAAGTTACATACATTAAAAAATTACAATTGTAAATTTTAACTTACCATCAGGGCACAGAATGGGTCACAAGGATATAGAACAAAGCCACTAAAATACTGCTTATTCCAAATAAAAATGTTAAAGACTTTTTCATTGTAATGTTGAAACATTATAGAACCTCACTGAATTTGTGTCTTCTAAGTAGGCATGAAGAAAATGTTATGAATATTATATAAAACATCTTTTTGTAAAATGTTTGCTGTAAGATGGATGTTAATGAAAGTCAGTCACCATATTTTAGTTACATGATGTTTTTCTAGGGTAAACATCATTGAATATATAACTTCCATGTTATAGGCATTCGTAATATATGACAGATAATTCAATCACTGAATTCCATACTTCTGACATTTGTTTCATTCAGTGTTTAAAAATATTGTTGTATACAGGCAATTCATGTTCTGAATATGAGAGGATATATTGTCTTAATCACTCAAGTGATGAAGCATAATTCATGTGACATTTAAAATGACAGTTTGATTGAAGAATGACAGTCCTGAAGAGATTAATGTGATTTAAATGAGGTTCTAATCTATGTACACTCCAAATGAATTGATAAGTTTTGGGAGACTGGCTAGACTAGCGGTAAGGTAATACTGAGGTACTAGGGCATGAAATTTGAGCAACAGGTAGGATGTGACACTGATTGGTCACCAATAGACCTACTCTATAACAGGTAATATGTAGGTTTACCTGTCATTTAGGAGCTTTGATGAAAACCTCAGTGCACTGATGTGGTAGGTATTAGGAAGACAAAGACCCAAGTGTCAAGATTATCTATTTTGGAACAATATGTTATTCTGAGTGGGGATCAGAGTTGGGGAATAAGAATAGAGAATAATTGTTTTTTTGTTTTAGTTATCAGACCCTGAGGGATGAAATAGGAATACAAAAATTTATTCAGAAACAAGGCAGAGAATGAGTCCCAAGAAATAAGAACATGCCTGGAAAACATCCACATCAGGTTCCTGAGGGAATTGGGAAAGATGGACTTCTTATTTGAGGCTCTCAAGTCCCTCAGATTATACACAGTGAGACATGGTTCAATTTAAAGACTAATGAGCTTAGTCTGTAAGAAACACACAAATAATTGATGCACTGCAGAGCACCTGAAGCATGAGACAGAAGCATACAATTACACATGTAAGTATAATAATTTTGAATGATCAGATGTCACAATTTTGTGTAAGGTCATAATATATCATGGATATTCTTGATCTAAATGAATTTTGTTTGATTTCTTCATGCCTTTGGAGATTTATATGTGAACATAACTTCCTCTTTCCATCAAATCAAGCAGAGTTCAAAACTGGGGAACTGAGAAGAGTCAGTTCCTGTTACTCTGTGTGTATTAGGTTGGGTTGTGACATATCAAACTGGCCCTTAAGGATTGTTGAGAGAGGAAGTATCATTTTCTTTAGTGGTGTAGCCACTATAACTTACTGTTGCTGGAGTAATTAACCTCCTATCCACACTCAGGCAATAAACTCTAAATAAACTCCATGAGTCATACACAGAAAGAAGCCTCAGAAGTAGAGGGAGGCTTGAGAAGGAGGAAGGGGTCCAACTGAAGAGAAAGGGAAAGAGAGAAAGGAATGGAGGTTTAAACTGACTAAAATTTCATTATATACATGTATAAAACTCAAATAATACTAAAAGTAAAACTTTAACAAAAGTTGGATTATTTCAGAAACCTTAGGAAGGTGACATTACAAATAGTGCCATTGACCATATAATTAGTTAAGATGTTGCTTCACTGGACTTGAGTAAGCCTTGCAATTAATAAGGCTGATGCAGTTTTAAGAGCAGAGAGGCAGGTATAGAGGTATACCTGTGCTCTCCTACAAGAGAATTTATGAACCTAAGAGTATGAGGATGCTTGTGCAACACAGTATATTCCAATTTTATGATAAAGAGTAAGTTTCTACTTTGTGAAAACTGCCCAATTTATTGTACTTTGTTACAAAAGTCACAAAAACTGATACATCATTGAAATTAATTAAAAATTATTACTTCAAGGAAACTCTCTTTCACTGAGTGTCAGTTTTGTGTGCTTTATCACACAATGCATCCCAAAACCAATCATTTCAAAGGACAAACAAAAGAAAGTGATAATTTATTGAAAATATCTAAAATTTTGAATTGATCAGCTCAGTATTAGAAAGACATTTAGAAGAGTTTCCTACAGCAACTTGCTCTGTGTTTCAAGGAATGCTTCTTCTCAAAAGAATCCTCGATGTATGTCTGTTGACCCAACTAGAAAAGATGAACAAAAGAATGTTAAGATATACTGGTAAAATGGGTACTTCCTATACATAGGTATGAAAGTATACAGAGAAAGTAGAAAAGCAGAATTATTTTTCTGTTAGTCTGTGTTTTTTTCACGAGTCAGGGATTTCAAGACAGGGTTTCTCTGTTGTAACTCTGACTGTCCTGGAACTCACTCTGTGAACCAGGCTGGCCTCCATCTCACAGAGGTCTGCCTGCCTCTGCTTCCTGAGTGCTGGGATTAGAGGTGTGCGCCACCACTGCCCAGCTGCTGTTATTCTTTTAAAAAATGAGATAAATAGTGAGGAGAATTTTAGAGTAAAACGAGATATTGAGTACTGTTTTTATAATCAAGCCATATCATTGATAATTTTGGTAAGTTAGATGAAGAAAATCACATGGATGAGAAAATATCATTAAATTGCTAACATGAAGAATATCTTTGTTTTCACTTTGGTAAGTGAAACGTGAGGAGAGCTAACCTTTTAAACTCTACAGAGTCAATTCCAATATTCTATTAGATACAGCAATTGGATTATAATATAAGCTTTCCTTTGGACCACATTCTAAAGATAACACAATGAGTTGGCAGAGTCTCTATTAAAGGAACAGGCAAATATAAACACAAAAAAAATCATCTACAACTAAAGGCCTTGGTAATTGGTAACTATATAAAGAGTTAAAATTGGGTCAGGAAAAACTATATGTATTCATGTTTTTCCTTTAAGAGGGAAAAATAGCAAAATACCAAAATTACTGAATAACCCATTATCTGTGGAAAATGATTAAAGAAATAGAATAATAGTCTCTGTAAAGGGGTTCAAGATGAATTCAATGACAGAAGGGACACCATAAATTTAGAAGGTCCAAGAGTATACACCTAGACATTGAATATCACTGCTGCTTTTTTTTCTGCTTGAGAGCTTTGTGAAAGTACTATCCTCTAAACTTTTTAGTGCTAAAGAAAATCCAATTTTTTAAAGCTTGAAAGAATGAATGAAAATAACACATCTTATGTCTGTAAGAGAAATTCTTGGCTACAGTTTCAGAAATAAAATATCTGGAAGTGGTATGCCAAAGTTAGCATTTCTTTAACAATTAGATGCATTGTTTGCAACATATGACCTACTAGAAGATTTCTGTGCCTTTCTACAATTCTTTTCCATCTGATTCAACAGAAACAAATTACCTATGCTATCTTTTTAGAAATCTCCATGTATTTTAATTGTCAAAAATAGACATGTACTTTGATTGAGAGAAAAACTAATGGATAAAATCTGATTCTTAAAACAAATGGATAGAACTGAATATTAACTTTTAATGTATAAAATAGCATTTTACAGAATTACTGCTTAATATAATTTATTTTCTTAGTTGGTATAGGAAATATTAGGTTTCATCTCAAGTACCAGATTATGTCAAATACAATTACTTTAAACAATTCCATTGACCTATTTTTTAAACCATGTTATATATTTAAATTTAACTTAGTATATATAATCTTAGTATTGTATCCATTGGACCAATTGAATCATATAAACTTTCATACCTTTTAATGTTGTATGTCTTTAGTGTTATACTCCTTTTGTAAAAATTGCATGATAAGACACTAAACTAAAAGGAAAAGTGTTTATTATATGTTGTGGCAAATACAGTCATTTGTGATCACAGGTTATTTTTTTCTTTCTGAAATGTGAATAACTTGTTCATAAATGGATTTAAGATAGACTGCCTGAGAGAACACCACTAATTTAGAAGTGCAGAGATTGCTCAGACTAGATATTGACTACTTACTGCTACTGAAAAAAAGGTTTAAGTTTCAAGCAAGCATATATACAAAATGCAGCTCTGTTGACATTTGCCTCTGTGTGTGCATGTACAGGAGCATATGTGTGTCCTGGTGTGGGTATACATACTATGTCACATGTGTGGAAATCAGAGAATAGCTTTGTGCAATTGATTTTCTTGTTCCACCTTTATGTATGCATTCAGGCTTTTGGAGCAAGGGTTTTCACCTGCAGAGCCATCTCTAGGTCCCTTATTGCTCAGTTTTAACATTATCTTGAATTATTTTGTGTAGTTTAACGTAAAACATAAAATTTGAGTACAAATAGAAGTATTCTTACTTAAACAGAAAACAAGAGATATTTGCAGAATGGAATTAAAACGGATTATTGGCGTTCGCCCTTATACTTGATTTTCCCAGAAGTTAGATCCAACTGTGGCTACAGAGACTTGTAGTACCTTTTATGTAAATGGTTGGAAAAGTTTTGAGTTGTATGCTGGAAAGATGACACTGACTGCTCTTTGGTGACTTAGGATCGATTCCCAAAACCCACATGGCAGCACACATCCATCTTTAATTTCAATTCCTTTGTATCTGACATCTTCTTGTTGTTTATGAGAGAACCAGACATGTACAGGGTGCACAAATACACATGCAGGCAAAACACCTATCGACATTTAAAAAACAAGTTTGAGGTTCTTGAGAAAGTATAGTTGTATTCACCTCGTAGGACTCTGTCCACCTTTTAAACAGTCTATAGGTGAATGTATTAGAACTACAGGCCAGAAGGAAACATAACACAGCAAAGCAAAACATACTGCCTTTTCCCAGTTACTGCCTTGGCTCACAAGTTGGAGATTTCTTTCTTTTTTCCTCCTTACCTCCATCCTTCCCTCTCTCCCTTCCTCCCTCTCTCTGTAACTCTCTCTCTTCCCTTCCTCCCTTCTTCCTTTCCTTCCTTCCTTCCTTTATTATTTCTTCTTTACAGAGCTTGAACTCCCTAAGTAGCTGAGGGTGATCTTGAACTTCTTATCCTCCTATATCCATCTCTCAAGTGAGGGACCACTCCACACAGTGCATTAGGTGCTAAAAATGGAACCCAAAGTCTTGAGTATTCTAGAAAAGTATTCTGCCAACTGAGCTCCATCCAAAGAAGCTCAGAACCTTGGGGTTTTCTTTCTTCATAATCTAGACCATATTGAAAATCCTGGATGTTTTGTTCACTGCTTTCCATGACCTCTTAAACCTGTGCCTCAAAGATTTTCTTCACAGTGAAAACCATCCTATGTTCCACAATCATAAATGTAGTAATCAAGTCAATTACTATGTTGTATTTAAGTATCAAAATTATGATTTCTGTGGAAACTAAAAGTAGCAAGTAAAAAGAAATCAGGTTCTGGAAAATAGTATGAAATAAGGTGTCATGATGGCTTTTATTGAACAGGTGAGATTTGAAGAACATGTAAGTTAATAAAGGCATAGTTGTGTCTGCTGTATTCAAGGAGTAGCAGAAAACGCAGCTACAGTACTGGTCACTGCAAAGTATAAAGCAATAGTCATAAAATTTAGGGAGCTTAGTGGTATTTTGTTCATTTGTGTTTCAGTACAGTAGAGAAAAGAACTTAGAAGCATTTGTAAAACAATCTAAGCAAGGTTGTTTTTTTCAGTACATACAAAATACCACTTACCAAGGACCTTGTCTTACTTTGTCTCATCTTTCCAGAATTATATCTATACATTCAATTAGATTTTATACAAGAAACACATTTTTTAAAATTTCATAGTGATATTTCATCTAATTACGTAGTATATAATTATATTTTGCCATTACATGAACAGGAATGGGATAATCACAGTGGATTCTTAGTAAGCATATGTTCCAGTTACCTATTGTAATATAACAATTTATGCTCAAGCTTATCTTCAAATAGTAGTTATGTTTTTATGTCTGATAATTTCGTGGGTTATGAAATTGGGCATGGGTGACATTTTCCATTTTATGCAGTATCAGTTAAAATTATTTTGTGGAATTAAACTAGCATATGAACAGCTTAGAAGAATCTAAAACATTTCTGCCCATGTGCATGATACTTTGAAGGTGAAAAAAAAATGCCAGAGTTCGGACAGCTAGGTCATTGGCTAGTGCTTACAGAAGGGGTCTCCAGCATGGTTGACTCAATTTTGGTAATCTGTTCCTGTGGCAGTTCCAGGTCTTAATATAATGACACAGATGAATTTCCCATATATAGTCTAGACATGGAAATTAGCACAGCATGTCTTCTACTGTATTTTACTAGTCAAAGTAGTTGTAGAATTTCACAAAATTCTAGGGAGATTTATTAGCTACATTTCTTGACAAACACAATGCTAAGGAAGAAGTATTTCTTTTGGTGTAGAGTTTTAATTAACTGTGGCAAGGAAGGCTTGGCAGAGTACATGGTGGGGGAGTGTGTGGCCGAGACTCCCCCACAGCTTGGCACATTTGGAAATAGAGAGTTTGAACAGGAGTGGAAACAGATTACTAATAACTTCAAAGTATTGCACCAAGTGAACAACCATTGCCAACTAACCTCACTTCATGAAGGTTCTGTAAGCTCCCCAAACAGTTCTTCTAGTTGGAACACTTATTCTCATGTCAATTCCATTCAAACCATTACAAGAAGAAACAAAGATTTCACCTATCCTAAGTAGAATCTCCAAAAAATTTCAACTATTCTTAATCCACCAAAATAACCCACCTCGACTGAGTGTAACTTTCTTGTTAGGTCAACTTGACATAAACCTAGAAACTTCATGGAAGAGGAACTGCTTACATTGAATAGACCCACAACCCTGTCTGTGAGGCACTTTCTTTTCTTCTTTCTTTTCTTTTCTCCTCCCTCTCTCCCTGTGATTTGTATGCTTTTTATTTAAACAATTTTATTCAATATATTTTGATCCTGTTTCACCCTCCCTTAACTCCCCTAAGATCCTCCCCACCTCCATCCTCACCCAACTCCATGTTCTCTCTCTCTCTCTTTCCCTCAAAACAAATACTCCTCTCCTAAAATCAAAATAAACAAAGAGCAATAGGACAAAAGAATGCCCACATAAAACAAAACTACACAGAAAAGCATATTTAAAAAAAGGTGGAGTTCATTTTGTGTCTGTCAACTACTTCTTGGCATGACTTCCATTGGGGAAAACTGATTTTCCGTTTGCCAGAAGGTATCAATTGCATATTACTTTTTTGGTTAGAGTAGCCCCTGTGTCCAATTCTCTCCTTTCTGTGATAGAATCACATCTAGCTTGAACCTTTGCAGGCCTACATGTATCAAAGTTTCTCCTTCTATGAACATTGTTCATTTGTGGGTCTTTGTGTTAATTACCATCTACTGCAAGAAGTTTCTTTGATGAGGGCTGCATGAGGCACTGATCTATGGGTATACAATATTCTCATTAGGAATCATTTTGTTACTATGTTCACTTAGCAGCATAATAGCAATAGGATTTCTCTCAGCCAGTGAGCTATCTAATCTCAGGTTCTTGGCCACTTTATCAGTGCCAGGTGCAGGTTCATCTCATGAAGTTGGCCTTAAATCCAATCAAAATGTGGTTGGTTACTCCAAGAGCATTTTTGCCTCTATTGCACCACTATATTTTCTAAGCACATAGAAGGTTTTGTAGCCAGGTGATTGATAATTCCATTTTGTCTCTGGTAGTGTATAGAGAAGAACACTGTTCAGTAGGGGTGAAGATTCTAATTGGGAAACTGCTAGACTTCTCTACATTCGATGGCATAGGTAAGGGTTGTCTTCCCCAACAAGGACTTACCATCAGGTTGTGGAGAGCAACGAAGATTCTGAGGCATTTTCTTAAGTGCAATTGATGTACAAAAGTCCAACCCACTTTGGGTGATGCCATCCCTAAGCAGATGGGTCTGGAATATGAAAGAAAGGTAGCTGAAGAAGTCTGATAAAATAGATTATTTTCATTGTTTGATTTAAAAATATTTATATTCTTCCCCTTTTCATTATTAGTGACATTGTAAGTTAATTCAACCATAATGTAAGGTTTTAATCCTATTGATAAGAAAAAGAATGTTAAATGTAGTTGTGTCATATAGATTATACACTGTAATAAATCTTGTATAATTTTTAAAAATATAAGTAGTCAAATATTGGAGATTTTTTTCTTCTTTGAACTCTGAGAAATATCTAGTTTTTTGTTCACTTTTTAGTGCTTCTGTTCTATTTAAAACTATGGCATGGAGGTGTGTAAGCTTAAATTAGTTGTTTCTTGGGAGTTTACTGTGCTTCTTTAAAAACTTTGTTTCTCAGTAAAGGCAATTGCTTCTTGAGCAGTACTGGTTATTCCACACCCACTAATTATCATCCAGCCATTTCAAGTTGAAGTGGCAATCAAACCAATGAAAGCACAAGATTAGAGACATTGCTTCTTCATTTCTAGGGGAGCAATTCATGTGAATTTCTATAAAGGACTCTGTGGTACATACTCTAGCAGATGTAGTAAAAGCAAATGCAACAAAAACTTTGAATTGTACAGCTTTGAACTGTAGATTGAATATTAAGTTAGATATACTTCAACTTTTGCAAATTAATTATATGGTTACTAGGTCTTCAAAGATTATTCTGCTAATAAATAGAATGAAAAATCTCTGCTTTACTACAAAAGTGTATTTTAAATTTTAAACTTCATACATTTTGTCCATCAGTAATTACTGGTTGATGCTTCTACTGAAATCATTAAGATCTAAGTATATAATGATGCTTGAGGCCAATTCTGATCTAAAGAATGGCATACTGCATGACAGGCTGTGATGTATTGAGAGATAATCACATTCCTAGAATGGGTGGTGATTCATATGTGCAAAGGGCAAGAATATCCATAGAATAAAATCCACAGACATTTCAAGAATTGCTCCCTAGTGTGATACCTTATTTATAAAATTGTATTGATTAGTTAGAAATATAAACATACGTGTCTAAATTAGTGGTTGCATCATTTTACTGGGCTTAAACAATAAGTAAAAAATTATTCAATTGATAATTATAAATATCATCTCGGTTATTGAGTAGGCAAATGTACCAAATACCATTGTGGACCTTCCTTATGAACTAAAATTCATTGCCAACATAATAAAACACATGCTGTGAATCTCAGAAATAATCTAATACTTACTTATATGTGCTTTGATACACTTATGAATTTGAAATAATTCTGTTTCATTATAATTTCTGTGTTAAAGTAAAAATGAAATTCCCTCTTGCTCTTTCTGGTAACAATAGAAGACCACAATATATCCAAATAAACACCAAGGGAAATAACAGATAAGGAAAAGTAGAAAGGGAACAGCATTTTAAGTTCATTTAATGAAGTAACTCCAAAGTTTCTAGCCTTCATTCCCCACTCACCTAATGCTAGGGCTTTTCTCTGTACGTTAAACTAATCTTAATTATAGACCTCCAAATATTATTCATATTCATGTTGCAATCATCTTGCCCTACTCCTAAAAAAGTACACAAGTGAAAGATGGAATGTACATGATGATAAATACAGTATAAATTATCCAATTCATACTTACACTTTATAGTCAGGGTCTGGATTTGCATTCAAACTCCTATACCTTAATTTCTGTACTCTAGAGCATCAGACCTGGTAAATATTATGGTCTTGGGCATTTTAAATTCACGGCCTTAGTTTTTCCATTTGCATCCTTAGAAGCATAGTGAAATAAGTTTAGCATGGCTAATTTGAAACCTCAGATATCCTGAAATATAAACCTTTTTCAGTATTGACACGATGTCACAAGTTGAAATTGCAAATATATTTTAAAAGAGTTTTACTTTCTGTGTTAGTCAATATTTTGTTCCTCTGACAATTAACTAAGAGAAACATCCTTTTTTTTGGTAAGATTTATTTTTTATTTATGAGTGTCCTATCTACATGTACACCTGCATGCCAAAAGAGGGCATCTGATCCCACTAAAGATGGTTGTGAGTCATCATGTGGGTGCTGGGATTCAACCATTGAGCCTGTCTCCAGGCTGAAAGTTACAAATACTTTATATATGTGTTTTTCCTTGTGTATTTTCTAAAACTTGTATTCATTTTTTTCCGTATTTTGATGTTTATTTCCTCTCTTCACAGTCTTCCAATTATTCAGGAAAATATTTACAAAGTTTAGAGTAGTTTATACCACAGAAAGATTTCTTTTTTATTTTATTTACTGAGAAGTTATATATAGATTGTGGATTTAGACCAAATATATGATGGCACATAAAAGGAAAACAACACAGATACTTGCTGCTTGGCAAGTTTTTTTACAAAGGTTACCACCAGCTCTCTACCTTATACATAAATAATAAATGATATCTAGTGTTTGGACACTGTTAACTTCTAAGAGCATGCTAACATCAAATGAATTAGTGAAGAATAAATTTGTTATTATCAAAGTTTTAAAAGTTTCACTCAGTTTCTAGTAGTATGGCCTAAACTACCTGATTAGTGTTTTCTAAGGCTCAATTTCTCTATAAAAAATTATTATAATATGAAGTATTTCCTAAGATACTGTGTAAAAAATAATTAGTATTGATATTCTAATAATACCATAACAATCATAACTATCATCACTATTTTTCTTTTCATAAAATTCACAAGGTTAGTGATTATAGGAATGTAATTTGAACAATAAAGTCCAGGTTACACTGTGTTCTAATTAACATATGTCTCTTAAAATACTAATGAACATATGTAACCACTTTTGTCTTTAGTTTATGAAATAAACCTTGATGCTTACACTAATACTAATACATGTAACCCTGACCTGTCCAAAGCTGTCATATGCAAGGTACTATGATTTACCTCCAACACCAAAAGATTAAAAAATAATGAAAATCATTATTAGATTTCTTTTCTTTTTCATGTTTTTAGGGTTTTGTATTTATCTGATTACCTTCTATTATATATATTCCCTCTACTGATACTTAAAACATTTTTATACCAAATTAATTTGAAATGACCATTTTATTTCACACATACTTACATGACCACACTAAGCATTTGAGTCTGTGATTTAAATTTTCTTAGAAAAGTTGAGACCCCCCCACATCACTTCCTTTCAAAAATATTTCTGAATTGGCAATCCTGAAAGACACTATTACAACACACATGAGATGTTCACATTCAAAATGTATACTTTCCTTTTTTATAATTCTTAATCCTGTATTTATTGCAATGCATTAGACTAAAAATAGCTAATAATATAAGATACAACATTTAATCTTTATTGCTAACGTTATTTCATTAACCTCACCTTTAAAAAGTAGAAAATTAAGAGGTACAGAGTCTGCCACTCTATTTGGAATGCTTAATCCAACTGAGCCACCTAGAATAGAAACTGTCCAACCCGTTGAGCTGCCTGTGATAGCAGTGAGTTCCCAGTTTCCAGCTTTTGTGAGCTGTCACCCATGCTTCCATGGGCTCTTCTGATATATCTGTTTTTGAGTCATTTCTGCCTCTGTAAGTTACCCCACCTCATCCATACTCCTGTAAGAATGCCCAAAACTCTCAGTGGTTCTTCAAGTTGTACTTTCATGGTATTTGTACATTGGTCTGTTGTTACTTTCCAATCTGGGATGAGTAGACATGAGTGTTTGTATCTCCTCAGGAAAAATCTGTCACACAGCATATTTATAAAGATATACAAATCCAGTACTCCTTTTATACCAAATCATTGGAGTTCTTTATGACTTTTAAAAATCTAGGCTTTCCATTGTTATATATTCATCCTATATGGATAGTATTGACTTACTCTCCATTTATATCTCTTTTTCATTTATTTTTATTCTACAATTCAGCTCCACTGGTTCATGTACATGGCACATGTTTGAGAAACATGTGAGAGAATGTGCAGCTCTCACCTAAAATAGTTTACCAATAATAAAGTCATACTGAGAATTCTGTTCTGAAGCATCAAGTCTAGGCTTAGATACTATAATGAACAAATATATGTGTGTGTGTGTGTGTGTGTGTATGTGTGTTATATATTATATATATTATATATAAGAAGTATATATAATACATATAGTATATATATGAATGGATGGTCACAACTATATTGTAAAAGATGCCTAATTCATAGACAGTTTCTGGAGTCAATTTGACTGTTGAGTTAAAATTTCAATGACGCTACTGAATAACTATGACCTTAGGAAAGATCCTAAACCTTTGTTGTGTATACTTACTTTGAACATGATGATGATGGCATTATTTACTTTCTAAAATTTTTTGCAATTAATGCCCTTAAGTCATGTATGCTAATTATGATCATGAATATACAGTGGAAACATACAATTGACTTTACTCACAAATATATATGAAGATAGAATCTACCTAGTCAGAACTTGTTATTGATAAACAGCTAGTTTTAGAGTGTTTGTATGTATGTTTTCTCAGCATAATTATAGATGTTTTGGGGTCATCTCCATAAGCATTTTCAGGATAGCTTATTTATTGAGGGGGAAAGTGCCCATTAGAACTATATAGCAAGTTGTTCTGTCAGAAAACCTATTTACTAGAATTCTGAGTGTTCATTACCGTAATTGCATAAATGTATAATTCTCAGCAGTTGTATTTTATAAGTAAATGGATGCAAGTCCTAGAATTCTGAAGCTTGATGGACATTAAAAATAATCCCCTTTATTTTATAAATGAAAAACAACAAGACTCAGAAACTATAGTGATTTATTTAAGATCATAGTAGTTATTACTTGAGATAAGGAAATTATCCAGGAGCCTGTACAAATCTTGGATTTTTCATTTAAATATATCTAAGTCAGTGTTGAAAATAATATATATATGTATATATATATATGTGTATATATATATATATATATATATATATATATATATATATAAACAATATTTTTGTTCCATCTGAACATTTATAGATGACATAGGAAAACCTAGAAAGCATACAGAAAAACTTTCTGCCTTCTTCAATTTCTGGCTAATACAAGACGAAACTGTGCAAACTCTCCCCTCTAAAAACATTCTAAAATACTGAGAATATCTTCCATAATGTTAAAAGCAAATTGCCTACTTAGACTTACATACTGGCAATATGCTTGATGAGCAAACCCACTTGAAATTCATAGACATTAAACAGCACATCAAGACACCATCCAGAGATGAAATGAATATAATTAACTGACCGCTGACTGAAGAATGTCTGTGATATTTTCAGAAAGACCGATAGCTTTTAAGTATTCATAGCAAAAATCTGATGTAGAAGGCTGTTGTTCTGCCTTTTTGAAAGTTAGGCAGAACTGCATCTCATAAGGCTATTAAGAAGAGGAAGAACAGTGAGTCTAAAGATTCCAATTCATGCAATGTGTATACTTCCCCTATGTCATTTCCTTTCCAACATGGAGTAGACATTTTATATGTGAAAGAGCCTTTGGTGGTTTCTTGAGTAAACTTGAAAAATGCTGTTGCTCCTTAGCTGTCAGCCTTCAAAATGGGAGACAAATAATAGAAGAAGGATAAAAGTAGCAGAAAGTAGGGCTAAGGAAAGCAGATAATTAGATATGTTAAGCATCAAAGAACAAGAAATTTCATCATACTGGTGCCAGAAGCAAGGAGGGACTTTTCTTACTTCTAATAAAAATTTCTGAAGAATGTCTGTAAATGAAGGAGCATGCTCACAATTGAGGTCTTCCAATGATAGTTATCTATTCCAGAATGAAAAGAAAAGGTTGATTATTATTATTTTCCAAGCCATATTTTGTGTGTGAGTGTGTGAGTGTGAGTGTGTGTGTGTGTGTGTATGTGTGTGTAAAAATTGAGAAAAATTAAAACATAATCGATATCACTTAAAATGAATAAAAACTGCAGAGAGGATAGAGAATGGGAGAATACAGAAATATCTACAAAAAAGAATGAAGTAGCTTATACTTGGACCAATTTTCCCATCATTTAACTTGGAAAATTGGCTTTAAGTCTCATTCAAGCTGTGTAGCATGTTCCTGGGAAATATAAGTATGAGAATAAGGGTTAGGGGCATGCTGATAGTTTTAGAATGCAAATTATCTAATTTAAATGGAAGGTTTGTTGATACTATATAACCAAATGATCACACCTAGTCAACTTTGCTTGATGTTTCTATCAAATAAACAATGGTAATATTTACTCTAATTTCATGAATTTTAATAAAGAAATATTCAATAAATGCAGACATATATAATTGGAAACAACAGAGCAACAATATTTAATGATTTAGCGGTTAGCCTGGGGTATGTATCTGTAGCCCCACTCAGCATTACAAAGCTGAAGCAGGAAGATTGTTATGAATTTAATGCCAGCCTGGACTACTTAATGATTACCATGTCAACAGGGCTTTGTAGCAAAACCTATCTAAAAAACAAACAAGAAATTTTGAAAGACTAAACTCAAACTCAACTTTCTAAATTTAAAACTTAACTAATTTTTGATGTACTGATGGATTGGTCATTTACTCTCTTCACTTTTTGTGTAAAATCAACTTAGTAATCCTTGTCATCTTCATAGAGTTATTATGACAAGGCAGTTAATGAATGAAAAATAGAATAACATGAATTATGTATTAGAGCAACCTTTTCTATTTTAAAGGTGGTGATTTTTTTCAATTCAGCTGTAATATCAATACAGCATACTATATTTGTTGATGATACTAAATATAAATTAAAATTAATGATATTTATAAAAATTCTGTCTTCTTTTCATTCATTATTTTCTCCTCTCTCTTCCATCTACACATTTTCCACTTTGTGTCTTTCAGCTTGTTTCAAAATATGTGTTATTTATATATACATATATATGCACCATTTGAGTTTTGATTCATTAAGTGAATATAATTGATCAAGCAATTATTCATCCCTTACCATTTATAGACTTTGTTGAAAATATGAGGAAACATAAATTACAGCTGCTGGCACAAATTTTATATATATATATATATATATATATATATATATATATATATATATATATATAGTAAAGAAGCAGCTCATTCAGTGAATCTAAACTGAAATACTGTGACGGAATTCATAAATAATGATATCTCACCTGGACTAATTTACATGAAAAGGAAAGTATGGGTATTCTCTACTACATCAATCTTCCTGCTGTATTCTCACATAACAGAATGGGCAAACAGGTGAAGTAGCTATTATGTACTATTTGGGCACTAATTTCCTTGAGGAGGGTTCCAATCTCATGACCTAATTACATTACCTCTCAGGTCTTAGTACTATGCCTTTGGGGATTCTATTTCAACATATGAATTTGGAGAGGAAGATCAGTTTCAGAACACTGCACTAAGAAATCAAATTACTAATTGCATAGTGATATTGACTATTTTACAAAAAAAAAAAACTTACTTTATTTCATGGTAGTTTAGCATCTCAGAATAGGTCTTTTATGTACCACATCTTTGTAATTCCTCAATAATTATTTTGCAAATTTTAAGAGGAATTTAGTTTTCCTGATATAAAAATAATGTGAAATTTTTTATTTTTAGGTGTGTGAAAAACTCAATGAGGTCAACAGTTGCTCAAGATTTTTAAAATAATATTCTATTAATTCTTTGAGCACTTCATACAATGTAATTTGGTCATATTCACCCATCCACCAACTCTCTCCAGATCCATCTCCACCTCCTTACTTTGTGTTCTCCTCGCCTCTTCACCTCTTTCACTAAATCCATAGAGTCTACTTTTTTTGTCCACATATTCTTGACTGTGGGGACTGCTTTGTAGTATGGTTGATCTACCAGAATTCACACTCTTGAAACAAACTGACTCTCTCCATCCCAATAGCTATCAAATGTCAGTAGTTCCTCACTGGGGCCTAGGATGGGGCTTCTGTCTCCCTTCATAGTTACTCATAATTTTGTTAGTATATAATAAGTAGTTACCTATCTGTTGCATATGTTTCTGTTGAAAATCATGTAATGATAGCTATCATTTATTGACCACTTGTTATGCAGTGTTTCAGGCAGTGTTTCAATTACTTTATATGTTAATTGTTACCCATTTATGCTTCACAATAATTTTGTGATATAAATACTATTATTATACAATTTTTAAAAAGGAGGAAATTGGCATAATAACATGATGTGATAACTTGTTCTAGGTTATGGTGCCAGTAGGAAAAGGATCCAGAATTCTAAAACAGGCATTCAATCTCTACAGTCCAGGTGTTTAACTACTCACAGGAATGCCTTTTTAGTATTATACACAACATTTTGTGAATTGCCTAATTTATTTAACGTGTAAGGTATATTTCCAATATAATTATTTTTAATAATTTAATTTTTCATTAAATACCTACAGATTTATTAGTTAAACATACAATAATAATTTCCATTCCTATTTTTGATTGGTTTCCTTCTAATTTTTCACCATGAAAATAACCTAAGTTATTTCAAAAGGTTTGTGTGACTTTAACATATTTAATTAACTTGCATTGGAGAAGATTCTTACTGCCAAATCTGACAACCTGAGTCTGATTACTAGGACACACATGGTACAAGTACAGAACTGACTCTGGTTAGTTGGCATTTGATTCCAACATATGACTCATGGCATGTACCTCAAAAAAAGGAAAATAAATATGTATTTAAAAGATATCTATAAAAATTTTGGAGACATCCATGGATTTCTAAATAACAGATATACCTTTATAATAACAGATATATCTATTTCTAAATAATTGGTTTTCCATTTAATTTAATACTTTCTAAATTATTTCTAGAGATTTTGTGATATTAAATAATATATGCTATATATATACATTTTTATAGATGATATAGAATGAATTTGTCATTAGCTGAATGCTAATAATAAGTGAAAAAATAAGTTGTTTACCTGTAGTCTTGGATATAAGTTAGCAGGTTTAGAAAATAGATTTTCATAAGCCTTGAAAGTATTGAAGTTTTTATAGGGACCATTTAGTTTTAATGGAAAAGTAATAATTGTGAATATTTATAAAGTAGAATGTAATGTGCTGAAACATATATTTCAGAAAGATTTAGTCAATATAATTGACCTATTCACAATCATGTCAGCTTTTCATTTTAGTAGAGTGTTAACAATCTATCCTTTTAGCTATTTAGAATATATAGTCCATCATTATTGATTGTAGCCACAGGGAATTTTGGGGGATTTACATATAATCCTGGGGCCAGGTATTATCTACACCACTGTATTGGACTGGATATTCTCCGTTATCTGTAGACATTTTTATTTCACTCTAAGACTTAGAGTCTAAGTTCTTGTCATTACCTTCAGGGGTTCCCAAATAGCATTTAATTGAAAGCCAACAGAGTTAGATATATACCCCCAGGTTTTGTTGCTAGAAATATCCTTATACTTATCAGTGGGGAAGATTTTTACTTCTACTGCTGGATTTAAAGGTATCCCCCAAGATTCCATTACTCAGTTCATTGAGAAAAGCTTAAAGCTAAGGGAGGGGAACTCTGAGGTCTCTTTGATCAAAGAGGCACAGTGAAATAATAGTTCCCAAGTTGACTGAAATTCTTTCAGTTGTTAAAGTTTCTACAGAAACTTGGCACTCAGAGATTTTCTGTGTGGTTGTATTTTTGAGAAAAAGTTCCTTATAGGTGATTGCAGTTCTGAAATAATTTTTGTTTATTAGCTGTGATGAAAATTAACACTGATTATTTACAATAAATAGATTTTCATCCTGTTTGACTCCTGAAACCAAATATAGCTAAATTACAGAGAGTTTTAGTCTTTCTTTTTCCTTCTATAAAATTGCTGTAACCCCATCCATGTGAAAGGCATGGACACAAATGATGATAGTAAACAATGTTTGCATTTTTAAGAAGTTGATTGGCATACTCACCTATGAAAAGATTAAGAGGCTATACAGATACTAGCAAAAGCTCTCCAAAAAACTTGGCTTTCCTAAACATGATGTATGCTGGCTAGTTTTATGTCAACTTGACCCAAGTCTTCTGAGAGGAGAAAACGTCAATTAAGATAATGCTTCCATAAAAATTGGGTTGTAGGCAAGCTTGTGGGACATTTTTAATTCGTGACAGATTTGGGATGGCCTGGCTTATTGGTGGTGGTACTACCCCTGGGCAGATGGTACTGGGTTCTATAAGAAAGCAGCTAAGCAAAACCAGTAAGCAGCATCCCTTCATGGCCTCTGTATTAGTTCCAGCATCCAGGATCCCACCAGGTTTGAATTCCTTCTTTTGCTTCCCTCAGTGGACTCATGAGATGTGTAAGTCGAATAAATCTTTTCCTCCCAAAGTTGTTTTTGGTCATGATGCTTCATCATGATAGTAACTCTATTTAAAACATGATGACTGAACTTAAAGTTCCTCCTTATTATATAAACTAAGACTATTTTTTGCATTGTTAGAAGAACACCTTTTCAACATTACTGAAGCACAATTATGACTCTGATTTTTTACGTTAGAGAAAGCACCATAACCTTTTATTTTAAATTGACTTCCATTGAACAATAGTATCTTCCAGCTTGTAATTTTAGATGCTGTATTGAATAATGTGTTTATAGGCTGGGTTGAGGTTTTTTTTTTTTTGTAATAGAAGATGAGTAGCTTACTGTTACAGGGAAGTGGCTTAAGAAGACATAATTTTCAAGATGGTAGTTCACAAAGTACAATTATTGGGAATAATCGCTATAGAGACAAAAGTTGTTAAAGATTAATGGAATTACTTCCAAATAATTCAGCACATTGCCAAGTTAGTGAAGTTCCAATGTCTGATCTGTGCGTAGAGAACACATATTGTTCCCTGACGTGTTATTTATTTAGGTTTGTGCAATGATATACAGGATCTGCAATTGACTCCAACTCCTTATAAGGAATCTAGCCTCTCACAACAGTTATTGTACCCAAATCTTTGGGGAAAAAATTCTGCATCTTGCTTTCTTATTACTTCTGCTCTTTTAAAGTTAAGATCTGGAAAAGTCATATAATAGAAAATGGGGGAAAGTCCATAGAAATATAATGGTGCATTACAGTTCAAAAGCTTAATTAGTATGTCTCATCTGATTTAATTTCCTCTAAAGCCTTTGGTAAATGCAAATTGTTATAATCTTACTGTCGTTGATAAAGAGCAGTTACTATTTAGCTGTAAGTCTGTCAGAAATTTTGTTAAATACCTTACAGTTGAAACTAACAACTAATCTTTAGGGAGCTGCAATTAATATCACCCCCATTTTACAGATAATAAAATGTGGGTTAAATGATGTGGCATTATACAGAGCTACATCTCAGAATACAATTCTAGCTATATTTCATCTGCATTGATTCTCCACACTGGAACTGTGAATCTGGAGGATTGCCACTCTGTTAGAGATCGAAGGTCTGATCACAATAAAAGTTTAAATAATTTCCCCAACTCAAAAAGTTGTTTCCAGTTCCTTCTCCCTGAAGTAGCAGTTTGTCTCCACAACTACGGTCAGCTTATATGGCATTGTGAAAGCTCAACAGGTGATGTATATATGAATCAAAGCTTAGTAATGACAAAAAAGGCAATAAAGAATCACCTTCCCCCAGAGACCCATAAAAGACCAATGCTGAAAGACAACAGACTTTCCAGTCTGTCTCTTCTTAGTCCAGTGTCACATGGATGGATGAGAAGATTATGAGAATGCTCTTCTTCACATTTTTTAACCCTCTTCACATATGCTGCAGTGTCTAGAGCCATGCTCAGTGTCTCAATTAAATCAAATGTTGGGGGAAAATCTGAATAATAGTAAGGAATCTATTGAACAGATTCCTCTAAGTATGTACTCTTGGGAGCTATAAGGAAATAAAATTTGGACCACATTCATTATATTTATAGGATATGCAAACCTCTCCCTCACTGTTAATAATGATCTTTAAGAGAATATATTCTCTAATAGCAGTCATGATAAAAATCCCAAGAAGCCAAAATGTATTACCAGTCAAAATGACCCTCATTCTCACAAGCAATTGAAGAGAACTTGAGGATCATTTATGCATTAGATTTTAACTATAGAATAATACACTGGGCTGCAGTTACTGAACATACAGATCATTTTTCTGCATTCATTTTAACTTAGAACTGTGTTCTTCTCAAAATCGATGACTTTTAATTATACAGCTATCCTGGGCATGTAGCAGATGTCATATAATATGAATATACTTTGCACTGAAACACTAGTACAGTAATAGATTTAGGATACATAAAATTACCAGAAAAAGAACCCAGCAACAACTCTTGGAAATGTGCAATGAGAACACTGATAACCACAAAATGCAATAAAAATGTCTGTGACAGGGTGTTCTGACTTCAGAGACATGGGGATTTCTTTCTTGGAAGATTTGTCATTAAGTCTCAGGGCCTGGAGAATGTGTATGAGAGCAAGTCAGCCTCCTCAGCATGGTTGCCTTAGTAAAAAAGTTGCTTTATTAGTTAAATTGATGTGAACAAGCATGGTCTATGAAGTGGTTCACAACTTTTGTTTGATGTCAGAAAGACTCAATAACTACATTAATTTGTTAAAGCCCAAGTCCTTTTCCTACCCATATGTTCTTAATCTGATATTTGAAGATTCTGATACACACTGAATTTGCCAACAACAAATGTATGAGCACAGGTTCTCCAACATGATTGTGTTGATTAAAGATGCTTAATTCACACACAGAGACATTCTGATTTCATTGCTGTAAAATACAGTTTATTGGGATTTTGAAAGCTCTCTTTATTCTTCTAATATCAGAGTTTGAAGACTAATGAGCTAGGGCCTGGCTACTTAATGTGTTGTCCAAAGACCACCACTACAAGCAACACCAGTATGTGGGAACTTGCCAATGTAGAATTCAAGCTCTTCTAAAGTTTTTCTTCTACTGATTCTTAATCTAATTTTTACAAAGATACTTAGAAGATGTGTGTGCCCATTAGCTTTTTCAACATATTGGTCTAAGGAAGCTGACAACTAGATTCATACTCATTTCTAATTAGAAAGTATGGAGAGATACCTACTAAGTTACGAGGTACTTTCTCTATGAAATGGACTGGTCAAAATGATAGCAACATAGAAGCCTGCAGCAAAGATTCTTGAAATACCAATATGATTCAGTTCCTGAAACTGGAAATCTAAATAATCCTAAATCTCTGTTAGGAAACAGTTTGTATAAATATTTTCTTCTCTGATAATCACAAACCAAATAAAACAAAGTTCAGCCAGTACCTGGTTCTTTGTGAATTAAGGAAGTATCTTAGATTTGTATTATTTCCATGTAGATGTCTTCTAATGAATGGATAAAATGTAGAAAAGCATTCCTTAGCTACATGTCTTCAGCACACTTTGAGGTGCTCCCTCTTGGACACAGGATTATTCATTGAACCCACCCAAACACCAATTTTTAACCCGAAGAGATCTTTTATTAAGCAGGAAAAGTGAAGTTGGATGCTTCTGAGTTATACAGAAATAGCAAAGAAAAAAAACGTTCTAAGTATACTTTTAAAAGGAAAAAAAAGGGAGGACAAGTCAAGATAAGGTGGTGGTATAGGATTGGGCATTTTAATTAGGGTATAAAATAGGGGATTTTTGATTGCTGGTCTTCAACGAGCTAAGGAAGTGGTCCTGGTGCACTGTCTCAGAACTGAGTTAATGGCCAAATGAGGGAACTGACCATGGTGTCTAGCTTTAGGTGTGTGATCTAATGATTTACTAAGTGAGGGGGAAGGAGGAAGGGCAAAGCTTGTTGGTGCCATGTTTGGACTCCACTGAGCCATTTATTCTCAGTGGATGATGCCATGTCTGCCATGCTCAGACCTGTTGGAATCCTACAGTGTAGGCATCTTACATCATTGTACAGTTGTACTCAATCTAACCAGCAATGCCACCTCATCAGAATTGCATTTTAAATTTTATGCTATTTCCTTAGCCAAAAACTAATTGTATTTTTTAAAGAAACTCATATATAGGGTCCTTTTATTTTTCTCTTCAAGTCACTAACTTCATAATTACCAGTATTTATCTTCTCTTGCCTTATGTGATATGTAAAATTTAGTATTTTTTCAGGAAAATTTATATTTGACTAAAAGTCATGGGAATTCTACCTCTGTATTATAACTGTTTATAAATTTAAGAGTGAAGTAGAAATGCCTCATGTAATACCACAGAAGAAATACCCTCAACTAATTTTTCTAAGCAAGGTGACAATGAGTAATGATTACAGTTAATTAAGTTAGGAAACCTCCATTTCCATCCACTTAGCATCATTGCTAATTATACACTCATGCTACAAGGTTTCTTTAGTTCTTTTATAATGTGGATGTAGTACTCTTTATAGACAAAGGGATATGGTAGGATAAATGAGATTTTCATCACAGATACCTCCTGTTCATTCTATCCAAATGAAATTTTTGCATGTGGAAAAGGAGAGTAGAAACTGAAGCAAGGGGGAAAACCATCAGTCACATTTTAAGTTACATCAACACATCACATACTTTTAATAATAGCAAATTTATTTTAAAGAAAACAATAAGATTTTAGATAGTATTCAGAGCCAAATTTTGACTAATGTAAAAAGAAAATGTATGTTATATGTTTGTTTACATATCTAGCACTTACTGTTTGTTAGGCCCCTACATCAATCACTGAGTCCACTAAGAGGAAAAAAAAGGCCAACTCTAACACTCTAAGATTCCTTATATGAACTTCAATCATGTTAACTCCTCTCTTTAGAGAAAATGTACAGAATGACAGCTCGATTTAGTATATGGTTAATGAAGCACTTGAAAAAAAATTAGTTTATGTGCTTTGATCAGATGGGGATTGACATACTTAAGAGTTTTATTTTTAATCTGAAAATCCACTCCAGTCTTAGGCTTTGGATAAACATTCATTACAAAAGGCTGGAACAATTCTGTATTTTCAAGAAGCAGGATTCTGATTCAGGGCTTAACTTCAGGTACAATTTTGAGTAAATTACATGTATTATTCCTTTCATTTTTTAAACTAGTTTTACATGGATGGACTTTAGCTTCAATCTTAAATAATCCTCATTTGCCTTAAGAAGTACCTCCTGTGTTGTGGCTTATGTTTCATTTCAGTTTGTTGCAGATTTTAGAATAGCTTTTTCAAAGGTGTATGTGGAGGAAGATATTTGAATGTCAAGCAATCCTTTTCTCTTTAATACTGTCATAGGAAGTTGAGATACATTCTGAAAAGCACTGGGCATTTTTGGAGTTTATTTTCTTCTCTTAGCAACACACAGGTGCATAACTTTGAGTCCGGTCTCTTTTTTATGGTTCTTCTTTTCTGCTTCTCTTTCACTAAAAATGTTTACATAAATGAGTGCACTGTCAAGTTCACATGAAGACTAGACAAAAATACAGGTGTACTCATAATAATCAGCTCTTCAATTTCTCCTCTCCAGTGATGCTTTAGTCTTAGAGAAATCCTATATAAAGCAGATGACACAGTTATTACTGGAGGAACTGAGGTTACTGATTAGAACGGAACGTAATCAGGTAGATTGAGCCTGTGAGGGAAGAAACCATTGCTGGGAGAGGGGAGTGTTTGCAGAATGCTGTCTGTGAAGCTGAATGTGTGAAGAACACCTCACTATTCACAGCAACACGAGGGGAAGAAACAGGTGCAAAAAGACTGAGAATTTGTCTGCTTTTGTGAGGCTGGTCAGAGATTATGAACCTACGTTATCTGTGTTTGGCTATGACTCTACCTCCAGGTTTATCATACCCCATAGAATGTGTAAAAGAAAAGTACCAACAGGGAAATCAGCAAAAAGCTTTCCTATGAAAGTGTCACCAGCCTCTGCAGAATTTGAAATGTCTGAAGTCTCTTCTGGTGAGTAGAAGCTCTTCTGGTGAGTAAACAGTCATTCAGAAGAATAACTGCCACAAACATTTGGAAAGAGGCTTCCCTAAAGGTGACTTTTTGGTCAATATGCAGCCTCTGGAATGTACTTGAATTACGCCTGTCTTTCTATAGATGTGATATTGTGGCTTTTTTGTAAAGTAGTAATTTGACATCAGTGACTTACTGATAATTTTAATCTTTGACAGGAGAAGGAACCCAAATTCTACTTTTGAGGTTATGGCTTTTAAGAACTTTCCTTTCAAGGGTATAAAATTGTTTTTAGTAAGAATATCATAAAATAATGATCCAGGTGTGAATTGATAAACACTAATATTTCTGCTTCAAATTAAATTTCTACAGCCATAAAACTAATTAGAAAACTATTGTGAAGTATTTTTTATCATAACAATGGAAAAACTTGTGTTTATGTGTTTATGTATAGGTACATAGTTGATTATATATATATAATATTTGTAGTCTCATGTATTACATATACATGTATTTTAAGAAGTTCTGTATGAAATTAGGAATCAAACTGAGCCACATATTGTAAACAATAATTTCAGATTCCCTAATTACATGAAATGTGGAAGTATAACTTCAGAAACCAAACATTTATTATTAAATGATAATTTTCAAATAAAGTGAAAGGGTATACTGTTTAATCATAATAGCTTTTACATTGCAGACTACCTAAGACTAAATTTGCACAAATATTTTGTCAATACACATAACCAGCATATCTAAACTATATTAAATCCTAAGTTATGTTACTTTTTAAAATTTCAAATAGATTCCTTTTTGAGAAAGTTTTGTTTTTTATCATTGTACAAATTACAAGCCTTTTTTTTGAGGGAGCATGAATTAAAAGAGTTAAGATTAAATATGCCTTTTTAAAGTGGTGAACATTTTTTGAGGAAAATAACAGTCCCAACTTCAAAGTTTCTTTGGATGTCAACTTTTCCTCTAAATTTCTTTACAAGGAACTTAGCCTACTTTAATAGCCTTGTCATTCATTTGACATTTCTTACTTACAAATTGCCTTTTACTAATATCATTCTAAACTTTAAAAAATATTTTTAATATTTGTGTTTATTTATTAGACCGAATGTTCTGGAAGTACAGAGGCCAGCTAATGGTTTATGAGTTCAAGCTGAGCAGAATATAGCTAAGCTCTGTCTTGCTTGACATTTCATCAAAAGCTGTGTTGATTTGCAATGTTTACCGACCTATTTATTGAACCCTCACAGCTTGAACTATGCCACCAAGTTGCTGACATTGCTGAGATTATCTCTAAATGCATGTAGAAGCTGAAGAGGAAATAGACAGAAAAAATAATTTGAAACAAGTGTAGGTCTATTTAATAAATTATGCAAACATAGTCCTTGACTTGTGTATTTGTTTGATTGATTTCCTTAAATTCGTGTGCCATAATTTTCCTCCTCTAATAGTCACTTAAACTCTGGTAAAAGGGACACGACATCAGTGGATCTCACCCTGGATTAAGTGTCAAAGTCCTGTGGAGGCTTACTAAAATGTAGCATCCCCCCCCCCACACACACACCCCGCCACACACACACTTACTAATACATCGTTTGTTGGCTGGGATATAAGAGTTTTCATCCAACAAGTTTTCTCAGAGAGTATGAATGTTACTGAAAGGCAGAAAACAGAAAATAAATGTCACTATCACTAACAGACAGCAATCAACCTTCTATCTGCTTACCCATGGTTTTTTATGCAGTGCTTGGAAAGGTTTCCTAGTGTACAAGAAAATAAACATATATCCTTTCCAAATTGAGATACAGTCTATATTGTTTCTGAAAATACTGAATACCCTTTCAAGGAGCTACTTTCTAATCAAAATTACAAGTAAATTACTTAACAGAAAAAGTGCTGTTGACTGAAATGAAAAGTTGGTCATTAAGTCTCAAATAGGTATAGACTCAACTTTGGATGATTCCTTTCTTACAAATGCTCTATGATTCTTCTATAAGTAAGGATTTATTCTTTACTTTTGAAATAAATTAAAGCAAGATCTGTGTATTATATGAATACTTAAACTGTACTGCACGTCATTCTCTCTAAGTCAGTAAAAATAATGTTAACAACTTACCTTACTGAAGCCATAGACACTTAATTTGTGGCAAGACTAGGTATTTTATTAGTTATAATGTTTAAGAAATTGAAGCATAACTTTTAAGATACTAATACATAGAGCCAGGGATTCAAAAATTATACTCTTGATGTTCATTTAAAATTATATGATCATCCATTATGGTCCATTGTTTTCTGTAAAATTTAAGTTTTTTATATATTATAGTGTAATACAAAATTTAATCAAATGCATAATTTCTAATAGAATGTAATCTAGATTTCATAGTTTGTAGATGTTCATATCTTAGATTTAGGAACACCTTTAAGGAGGTAAAAGGGTTTATTACAATGATATTCTCAAAATCCCAAATTAAACATGTTAAAAAAGCATAGTCATTTATTTCAGTTTTTATATGTATTTTCTTTTGACAATACATACTCTTAGCTCACACTTCTAAAATCATGATACTTCTGGTGGCATTTCTATGTTATCTTCATTCAAATATTACTTCTATTGGATCAACTGGGGTTGATACTTAGAATCATTTGTTTTGGCCTGACTCACTGATGATCTTTCAAAAATTTCCTTTTAGTGATTAAAGAAACTGAATTACTAGCATAGATACTACTTATCTATGTTACTAAATTACTTATTAAGAATAAAGCCATTCTTAAGGATGTTTTATGGTATAAATTTTAGAAGAGGGACTCTTCCATATCTTCTGCCTCATTATAGAATCTTTAGCAGTGAATGTATGCATGGAAAATAATGTGTATTCAATAGATTAAAAAAAATCAATGAGTACAGGCAAATTGGCCTGGGGAAAAAAGTAAGAGATTTATTTTAATTTTAGTGTTACTTGCTATGATCCATGTGAATAATATTTATGATATATTGTTTGATAGCTTAGAGACAATTCAATGTGAGAACCTCAGTTATTTTGGCTTGTGTTTATTTCTATTAATTGTGGATTTCACTTTAAAACTCATTTGAGACTTACTGTATTCCCAGTCACGTTACCAATTTTCTGTTTCTTCTATCTATCTATCTATCTATCTATCTATCTATCTATCTATCTATCTATCTATTTATCATCTATCTATCTATTTATTTACTTATTGCCTTATTTTCCTTTTTGTTTCATTTATTTTTTAGTTACTCATTTTTCCTATCTTGTATAATACTTCCCGACACTCCTCCCCTCCCTCCACTCCTCCCAGTTCCCCCACTTTCTCTCTCCCCCAGATTTACCACCCACACCCCCCCACACACACACCCGCCCTCCTTGTCCTCAGGAAAGAGCAGTCCTTCCAATGTTACCACCCAAACAGGGCATCAAAAGATGGGGAAAGGCCAGGCACTACTCCCTACATCAAGGGAAGGCTAGGCAACCTAGCTGGAAGAAAATGGTCCCAAGGTCAGGTAAAAGGGCCAGAGAACCCTTCCCCAAACTCTAGCTTGCAGGAGTTTTGCAGGAATGCCAACCCAGACAGCCATAAGATATATTTAGGGGACCTTACAGGTTCCCTGTCTGCTGCATCAGTATCTGTGAGCCCCTAAGTGTGCTGGTCAGTTCACTCCATGGGACTTGTTTTCCTGGAGCTCTGTACCCCTGTGGCCCCCACAATCCCTCCTCCTCCTCTTTAACAGGGTTTCCTGAGCTCCCATCCCTGGCTGGAGAAAGCCTTTCAGGTGAGGATTGGGCTAGGCACCAATCAATGAGCATAGGAGAGTATTAGAAATTATCTCCAGTTCCTGGCATGGCAGGCAGCATCTTACTTGGAGTTGTAGATGCTGGGGTGGTCTCTGTTCTAGCAGGGCGCCTCCACTTGAGTTGGAGGGTGGACAAGGCAGTGATGAGGAGAGGGTGAATTGGAGAGAGGGAGGGAGAGTACCTAGAGAGTATAGAGATTCTGTGGGCAGGTGGACAACCAACCTAGGTTGGCCTATTTATTGGCTTCTTAAAATTCATGTTTATTATCCACTTAAGTTTCCCATCATGTGGATGTGGGTATAAAAACCACAATTATCTTTCAAGGGTTTCAGAATATTATTTCCAAAGAAATAAATACTATGTTGTGCTAGCTGACCTGGAACTTGCTGTATAGAACAGACTGACCTTGAACTCACAGAGATTTGTGGGCCTCTTCCTCTCAAGTGATGGGATTAAAGATATGTGCTGCCATAATTGGCCAATTTTTTGTTTCTTCATGGTCAGGCAGAAATCATCACTTCACATGTGTATATGCACAAGTGTGAACATGCACATGCATACAGACATGTTTGAATGACTGTATTGTGCTGGGGGCCAGCACTTGAAA
Source organism: Cricetomys ansorgei (assembly GCA_026225945.1). Taxonomy (NCBI): domain Eukaryota; kingdom Metazoa; phylum Chordata; class Mammalia; order Rodentia; family Nesomyidae; genus Cricetomys; species Cricetomys ansorgei. Next base: position 1,544,853 of record JAMJFZ010002863.1, on the reverse strand, counting down.
TTAAAGTGAAAACTAAGAAAAAGAAGAAACTATAATAGGCGGAAATTTTTTCCAGTCATACAAATTCCGTGACTGCTCCATTTTATGGAAAGTACTGTGGATATTGGCTGAGAGAGCAAGAGAGAGAAATGGAAGGTTTAGAATAGGTTTCAACTTGTTGTCATCTTTTTGGAAAACTTTGAAGTTACCAGAAACAGAAATAGGTTCTGCTTTGCTTAACAACATATTCAAGTTGTAAACTAAGAACCTGTGGGAAATTTCTTTTTAATTAAACTCAAGTAGTTTAAAAACTACATTATGAAAATATTTTATTTGAAATTTAAGGGACTGTGCTTTCTAATAAAAAATGACTAAATATGGAGATGTTCTCACGAAATTATCAAAGAAATCTAAAAAATTATGTTTTCAAAAACAAACAAAATGAACAACAGCAATTTCTACTAACGAACCTATATAAAGAAAAATGTGAAAATTTCTCATAATGAAGTTAAAGATTATGAAGTTATCCATGATGGCTAGCTGTATTCACTTATAACACATCTGAAAAACATCTGAAATGATTTTTTAAACATTTTTAAAATGACACTAATTATACAAATTTAATGACTACAATGTGTACTTTTTTCTATTTAAACAATATAAGTATGAACAGAATTTAAATAACTGCATTGAGTATATGTATTACTATATATAGTCGATTATATCAGTGCATCATATATTCAACAAATCCTATGATTTAAACAGCATTGTAATCACAATTGTCAATCATATATTAAACCATACTCAAAATAAGGTATAACACATATAAAGACATTCCAGTAAGGAACTTGTTTTGTTTTGTGTGAACTAGCCTGCTGTTTGATTTGTTTATACTTACACATTAGACAATATTTACCAAAAATACTGGTAGATTTCTACAAGCAGAGTTCTTAAACACTTACTGTGGAGGTTTCCAGAACTCTGAAGATATTTCTACGTGTTTTAAGGGAGCAGAAAACAACATGATTTTTTTCAACAGTCATGTATAGCACATGTAAAAGAGAATCTGCAAACAGTTTTGAAACATAAATATCTGTTGTGGTTCAGAAATTTCCAATTAGACTATTGTTAGTCTTTGAGGTATTATTACTATTTTTGGTTGTTTTTTGTTTGTGGTTTTTTGGTTTTTCTGGGTCTTATTTTGTTTTAGAATTAAATTGAGTAGTGCTTTAAAATTCATAGATTTCAATCTGGGAAGCATGTTAATCCAGAGTTTCCCTTTATTTCTGAGCTCCTTAGAAATTGCTATACTGCAGTCAAGAGTCATCCAGAATTCAAAAAGAAAGATGCTAATACCACCAGGAGAGACCCTTAATGACTAGAGATGGGAGTCCTTGAGACAATCATCTAGCCCCTTTTATCTTTTGTTGAACTATTGTGAATGGTGCTCGTCATTGTCTTTCAGAATTAAGCAGGGGAACTAAGCTCTTGTTGTTCCCAGTAGTTACATGCTTATTAATAACACTTTATTGTCTCCTTGCTTTTACTAGTCTCACTTTATCTACCTTCTCATGCTTTCTGAAATCTCTCTCTAATTGCAGATAATTTGATAAAATGCAAAAGTTAGGGCCAAGTAACCTAAGATGCAGAGGAAGGAAGGGGGTGAGAGGGAATAAGACAAGGTAACTTTACTCTGATTAGTAAGTAGAAAGGAAAAAAAAAACAGTTTGTGACCCTAAAATGTTAAGATGGCTAAAAAGATGTGATGTAAGAATATGTGCCAGATACCCCAATATGTGAACAGAAGTAACACTCAGCAACAGAGAAAGCAGATAGTCATCACCATATTTTAGGCTTCTATCCTAAATAAATTTTTGCAATTCTGTGTTCTCTACCAACTTGTCTTAGTTACTTATGATTTTGACCCTTTCCTATTTATTCCATTCTCCATACAAAATGCCAGAATTATGTTTCAAATATATAAAGCAGGTTACATTGACCTCTTGTTGAAGACATTACCGTTTTGATGCAACAAATGTCTTTACCAAGAGTCAGAATTTATTCACAATTCTTTCTTCCCATTCTTCTGTGCATTCACTACATTTTCATTAACACCCAATTGTTCTAATTTCTATAATGCTAGTTTGTATCCTGGCATTGCTTTTGCCCAGAACGCTCTGCTTACCTCTTCTGTGTCTGCTTTGATCATCATTGAATATTCTGTATCAAGATTGTTATCAGACACACGGTAGTATTGTGATAGGTTCTTGCTAAAAATCAATCATGAGAGTGGGATTCAGGTGAAGGTGGACACTAATGATTTATGGCGATATATACTCTACATTGATGTTTCCATAGAAAAAGAAGCAGACAATCAGGATAGAAGATAGTAGTTAAAATTCTTGGTTATGAATTTTGGAGTACGTATATATATGTTAATATATTAACTGTTTGTATATGTATATTTGCCAAAACTTTTCAGAGGTTCATTAGTATGATTGCAGCATAGTTCCTGCCAATTGTATGCAGTCAACTGTATTGTGTTTATATAAACTTATTTTTATAAATATTACGTGTAGTAAAATACATGCATTCATGAGTAACACATATTCATATATAAAATTCAGGAATTATAGCTGTGAGTTTTTCTTTGCACGTGACACTCAATTAGTCAACTGAATCCCCATTAGACCATATATCAATGTAAGTATCACATCAAATGGTAGTGAATAATGGTAAAATTAAAGACATGTTTAGTGGGTGAGGAAGTTATAGTTGGTAGTAATAGTAATTGTAGTAGGAAGTTCTTGGTGATAACAAAAATCATGCTTGTGGACCCAGAAGGTAAATATCTTACTGTCATCGATACTGACATAAATAAATAAAACTTGGTCTGAATAGTGATGTGAGACATCGACAAATACACAAGTTGACTCTGATAATAAAAATGTCCATGATGCAAGAAAATCTAGGCTGAGACAGCTCAGAAAATCTAATTGCAAGGCACTTTTGTGGGCAGCATATCAGGTTATCACATGCCAAAGTTATTTCATTCCAGAGACTTTAGTTTTCTCATTAATTTTTATCTCTAATCCATTCATTTTCTAAGTTTATTTCAGAAATTCACATCAGGTTGACTTTAAAACTCATATACAGATGCAGATTTTTTTTTTACACAGTACTTACTAAGGCAGTTTGTCCTGTTCTGTGCTTAAGAGTAAAACAAACTTATGCTGGCACTGTGAACAGGATTATTAAATAACCAATTACTATTCAGACTGTTACATTCCTTAAAATTACTCGAGTGAGAGTCTTGAATCTGTTCAACCTGAACACATCTTATATCCTCAGCCAAGGAGAGATGCAAATTATAGAGCTTCTGGCTTTACCAGTGTTGAATCAGGCATACTTTCCCCCTTAGGACTGTATGACTAATGACTAGAATTGTTTACATTTCAATAACAATCAAGGCTGAGAGAGTAAGTCTGTTTCATCCTTTCTGCTTCTGTTTTGATCCACAGTATAAGATTATACAGGGGAAACCTTATGTGTGAATTTTAATTTAGATCACCCTTTCTGTGTGTGAATGCTGTATCCTCCCTGACAGCCAAGAAGTGTATGCATGATAAAAGCTCACAGTGGTACTCAATCTGTGGGTCATGACCCCTTTGAGAATCAGATTAATCTTTCACAGGGGTCACATTGGACCGTCTGCATGCATATCATATATTTAAACTACGATTCATAACAGGAGCAAAAATGGAGTTCTGAAGTAGCAAAGAAAGTTTTATGGTTGAGGGTTACTACAAGATGAAGAACTGTATTAAAGGGCTTAATCATTAGGAAGGTTGAAAATATTGAAATGTCTCAATAACAAAATAAAATAGATGTTGGTAGTGGCTTTTAATTCAAGACATACCAGGAAGATTCTGACTCTTTGCAGTAACTGTGCAGTTGTGTCAGCTATTCTTACACATTGGGCCTTAGTTTTCACATCTAAGAACACTGTTTCTCAGTGTTAGTTGTTTCAAGTGTCAAATAGGAAGAAATGACTGAGTTGAGTAAGTGTAAACTATGAAAATGCTGCTGAGCATGTTTTCAGCCTTGGTGAGCTATACCTCACAAATAAATATGATGTTTGTGATTTTATATATATTGTGAAATTATCACAATTAATTAATTATACCTATTAGTTATACCTATTTCACCATTTGATTATCAGTTTTTTTTTTCTTGTGAGATTACTGAACAACTGAAGATATGTCATAGAAAATACTGACTGCTGGGCAGTGGTGGCCTACACTTTTAATCCCAGCACTCTGGAGGCAGAGGCAGGCAGATCTCTCAGAGACCATCTTGGTCTACACAGTGAGTTGCAGAATGCCAGAGGTACAACAGAGAAACTCTGTCTCAAAAAAAAAAGGAGGGAAGGGAAGGGAAGGAGAGGAGAGGAGAGGGGAGGGGATGGGAGGGGAGGGGATGGGAGCGGAGGGGAGGGGAGGGGAGGGGAAAAGAGAAAAGAGTAAAGAGTAAAGAGTAAAGAGAAAAAAGAAAGTAAAACATTGACTATATCGTACAGGATAATTGATTATGGTAGTCACTTCACGCATGAGATTTTTCTGCTTATGTCTAAACATTTACATCTTTTGGCCACTGTCTCAATCATTTTCCATAACTCTAGCCCTGGCTTCTACTACTTCATCTTCTGCTTTTCTAAGATCAATTTTTCAAAATTATATGAGCTACTTAATAGTCTAATTTCTTTTTTTTTCCTTTTTGAGAAAGTATCTGGATATATAGACTCAATCAAGTCCTACTGTCAACTCCTGGGCCCAAGTGCATCTATGGGTCACAGTCAAATATAGTTAATATGAGTAAATCTAACATTTTATTATGCTTTATTTCATATTAACTAATAAAATTGTGCATATGTCTGGTGTTCTGAAACACATATGTAGGTTATTATTTGCTCATATTGAGATGCAACAATTGTGTATTTAATAACTGCATAATCAAAATCATGGTCCAAGGGCATTATCCAACTAGCTGTCCTCAGTTTTCTAATGTAGTAGAATTTAGAACAATGTGACTTTTCTTCTGAGCTCTGTTTACTGTGCACTGTGTTTGTTGTACTGGAGATGAATCAGGAGGCTAGGACTTTCTCTGTACTGGGCAAGTGGACTGCTTTTTAGGGTTTGAGATGTGCAGTCTTATAATCAGCATGAGATGTCTCCACTATGCAGTTCTGTTTATTCATGTAGGCTTTATAATTAGCTCACTCACTCCTGTAATTCTCTTCTTCCATTTATCTTTGCTTCCAGTGTTTCCATCTTCAATAATTCAAGTAGTATAACTAAAGCACAATCTGCACTATCAATAACTGCCTTAAATCTTACCTCATTCTATGAACTGTTGTTCCATATGATCATTTATATATCTACTACTCAAATTAATTAATTACTAATTATTTCTTGTGGATTATGTATGATCCTATAAATCTTTGTCAGGTTATTGAAAGCAGGTGTTATGGTTTATATTCTTTGAAAAAATACTCAGTAGAATGTTTCTGTATTTTGAATTATTTCTTTATAAAGTCTTAGAACTTGGAATAAAGTTTTTTGACATTATATAAGTAATACTTTCTTCATAGAAAGCTTACCTATTATCTCATATTTATCAATCATTTAGTGACAGCCCCAAAGGAACATCTCTTCTACTGCATTTCTTATGTTTCATAAATTATTTACTTATGCTTTTTTCAAAATAATAAGTACTTGGGGTGACTTGTCATAATATTGTTGATGTAATAAAGTGTTTTTACTTTTACTTACGTATTTCTTGAAATAGTATTTAAATTGTATTTTAAAGATTATACTGATGTATATTGTCACTATATTATAATACCAAGTTTGGAACACTAGAGGGGAAATGCTTTATTTTAAATTGATTTAAATTTATGTATGTGTTCATATGTGTATCATGAATGTTTGGGTATATGTCTGTGCACATGTGTGTAGATGTAAGAGTACAACTATAGATGTCATTCTTCTGCTGCCTTCCAACTTTTGTATGAGACAGAATTTTTCATAATGCTAGAACTTTGTTTAGTAGGCAAGATTAGATTGCCTGATAGTTGCACGAATCTTCTAGTATAGTTGGCCATCTTGCCATGTCTAAGAGTGTAAAATCATGCTGCTATGTCTGGCTTTTTATTCGGGCTCTGAAAAATGAAACTGAGACCTTCCTTTATGCTTAGAAGGCTAGTGCTTTACCTACTAAATCATCCTCCCGTACTGAAAATCCATAAAAAAATATTTAGTTCTCATATTTTTCTAGTACTATATACTGTTTATAATATAACCAAAGTCCTAATGTTTTGAAGTGCATATTTAAAATTGTCTCTATTGCTGTTATTAATCTACTAGTAAACATGACTAGTTTACTCACTTTCCAATTTCTAAATATTGTATGAGAAAGAATCTACTTTTCTTATTAGATTACAGAGAAATCATGTTTAAAAAATACATGCATGTGACAAGTGATCTTTTGGGGAAAATTTTATGATTCACTTCTGTAACATTTGGAATAAAATTCAAATTCATTACCCAAAATAATACCATGCTTCATCTTCTATATTTTGCTTCCTTAGCATCTGGTCCTTAGTCTGTCTAATTGCATTATAATGGTTCTGTGTTGCAACAGATGCTAGAAGATTCTCCTGGCAAGAATGATAATTTTGCTTCATATTTTGAAATACCTACTTAGCAATTGTCTTTCTTATTTACTAGAACAAAAAAAATGTAATGTTTCTTTTTATGTGGAATTTATTTATTTTTTATTTCGGGACTAGGAACTAAAATTTCTACACTAAACCCAATATCCTAGTTAATTTGATGAGTACTGGCTTTCCGATTCTGATATCAATGGAGTGATTAGACCAAATCAGTCTGATACAGGCTTAAAATCTTAGGACTACAGTTATTGAGGCAGAAGGACTGGATGCTTAAGGACAGACTAAGATGCATAAGAATTATGAACCTCCGTTATAAAGCAAAGCAAAATCCTGTCTCAAAAACAAAAGCAGGAGCTGGAGAGGTGGCTACTGGCTAAGAGTACATACAGCTCTAACAGTGGACCAGATTCTGTTCCTAGCAACCACATGGTGACTTACAATCACCTGCTTCTATCGTCCCAGGGGATCTGGTGCCATTTTCTGATCTCCATAGGTACCTGCAAGCACTCAATGCATTACATATACTCAGTTATACAGATATGTACATTAAATAAATAAAAAATTAAAATGGAACTAAAACAAAAAGCAATGATTAGTTATAATATTGATGCTTAACAAACTGTCTATTATACTGCTTGTATGCTACTAACATTGTTATTTTTAAAAGTTGAAAAAGCTTAAAAGTGCATATATTATCAGTTCTATATCATAAATGAATTTCTTATATGAATAAAATCTTATGGGATAGAGTCAAATTTGGGAAAAATAGTATAGATAAACATGACTCTAACAGTGTTACATTGTAAGATACATTTTAAGAGTCTAATCATATTTTAGTAAAAATCTTATTTTAACTCAAAAACAAATATGCTACTGTATATACACTTCTACTGTTAAATTTACTACTAAAGAGTCCATTTTGTACTTCAAGCAATTATTTATTAAAGTCTTTAATGGTGATAAGCAGCAGTATGTTATTATAAAATCTCTTTGAACTTTTTTGAATTTAGAAGAGTTTAGAAGTGAAACATTAACTTTACTTCTATAATATCAGAAAAATATATTCAAAATATATAATAAAATATTGTCATATAAAACATAAAATAATATAATAAAATTTGTCAAATGGTCTAGATACTTTTTATTTAGTTGCTTTTGGGACTAATACGGACTAATATGGATGAATAGATTCATACTAGGTTTAGAATTAGGTTATTAACACATATTAAGATAAATCATGTTTTCATGATTTTTAACCTTTAACTTTACCGAAGTATAAACCATACATAAATCATCTATGGCTAGGCCAACTATTATAGCAAATATTAATCTGTGAATCTGGCATATCTGTAATACTAACATTTAGAACACAGAGAGATAGGCTTCAGAAAGTTCAGTCCAGCCTGGGGGACATGGTGCACTCAAAAAGAGCCTGAGATTCTTAGACAGACCATGGATCAAAATAACACTGTAAAATAGTTGAGAACAGAAAAAAAATTCCAAATTATTGGTATATATGAATGATATTGCCATCAGTCTATTAGGAGAGATATGAATGCTAGGTTTATTTTCTGCCACATAGGCAATGTTCTCCCTTCTCCTTTTTTGCCTCCTATACTCCTTTCCTTTCTTGTTATCATGCTATGGATTGAAATTCTGTGCACAATTGCCAAGTTTTATTTATCTCTAGGCAGGGTTCCCAAAGTCACAGAGTAATATCTAAGTTTGGAAAGCAAACACAATTTTCTCACCTTCACTATTTAATAGGTGAATGCCTTTCTGTATGTCACTTAATGTGGTTGGTGTCAGAATAGTCCATCTGAGCTGCTGAAATTATTGATACGTCCCATCGCTCATTCTTCAGTAAGACTTTTAGTAATTGCTTCTATTGAGAGAGTTTAGCTCCCTGGATTTAATGTGAAATATGAAGACCTCTTTAATAGCACTACAATCTTTATGGCTTTCTCTTGACTTAGAAGGAAAAAATAAAACAATAATATTTACAGAGAGCTTACAGTTGCCTTTTCATTTTAAATTTATATTTGTATGTATAACCTAAAAGATAGACATTGTTCAATGTATAGTATCATCTGATATTTGTCAAATTTAAATTTAATAAATGCAAATTAAAATTTAATAATGATTGCATGGCAATTTTAATATTCATATATATCAGATTTGACTGTGATTCATAATGTAATAAAGGCAGAGATTAAATTGTAAAATAAGCCTTAGTACACAATTCAGCTGCCATTCAACATGTTTGGGTTATGCCAGAGGTTTTGATTTTTCCTAAAGACATAATGATGAAGATGCCAGAAATTCTGCTCTTGATTCTACATAGTCAACATAATATACTCCTAATCTGGAATAATATAAGAAAAAAATACATCTTTATTTTTACTAACCTATAATTATGGTTTAGCATTTCCTTCAGCTTTTGAAGATGATATAATATGACATGGAAAGAGCTGTAATTTTTTCCCTAATATTTTAATAACAAGTCTCAGCTATACATATGTTTGACAAAATCACAGACTAATATATGTTAATGATCAATACACTAATCGCTACTCTTGAGTTTCTGCCATTATACCTTCGACTTGCATATTTGATTCCTATACTAATATCTTAATTTTATTGCATTATAATCAATTTCATTTATAACTGTATATTTATTTTCAATTTGTCCATCTTAAAAGATTGTGGGAAATGTTCCGTATGTTTCAGCAGTTGCCAAAAAAGCTGCAGTACAAAAAAGGAGACTTTGGCAAATACAGTAGTAGCGTGGTACAGAACAACAATTGAGATTTGTACCATATGCTGTGGAATAAGGCATGACTATGCCAGCCAGAAAGACTGGTAAGGCAACTTTTGATTTGTACTTGAAACAGGAGTTATCATTTCACTAGCACTAATGTGGGAGCATAAGCTTTCTAATAAGCAGAGGAGGAGGTTCGAATTCAACAGACAAGAGCAAGCAGAATCATGTAACGGAGAGCAGTGAGTGTGGTGATGTATAAAATTCTGATTTCTTTTGTTGCTATTGGGCATCCTGCTTTGTTTCTGTTTGTCAGTGCTTACGTGTCTTCTTGCCAAGTAGTCTGAATTAATCATTACTGAGTGGAAACTCTTCCATGACTTTTTATATTAACTGGCTACACTTTATAAAGAGCAGTGTTACTAACTAGAGGCAGGAAATATCAAAGATTAGATCAGAACTCTGTGTTAGCATTTTAAATCTCTCATTATTTCAATCAATATCTACCTGGACTAGGGGAAAGGATAAACCTGTTTCACCTTCCCTGTTTCTCATCATGTTTTCAGACAATGATCAGTCATTCTGGCCTGTGGCTCGTAATTGGATACTGCTTAGTTTCAAGAGACTGAGCTGCATAACTCAAATAATTTTTTAACACCCACAGTATTGCTGTTCAGGCTTAATTGTCAAAAGCAGCTCAATTTGCCATGTCTGGGCTTTCTAAATTTGTGCTTCAGTTAGCTTTCTTGGAGAAAAGTCGATGTGACTATCCAGATTATAATGAAGGTCAGCTAAAGCAGCAGCTGTGATTTCAAGAAACTGCAGAAAGACACGGGGTTGAAGAATAAACTAATACAGTACCAGAGTCTATTTAAACTATTCTCTTAATATAGACAATTTTGCTTGAGTTCCTTGTGGATCAAGAAACCCACATCTTACAAAATTCTTCCAATCATTCTCTTTATGTTGTCATTATGCCTTGATTTTAAACAGGAACATGTAGAGACCTGTATGAGTCCTACCCAATCAGGCTAAAATTGTATTTGTATCTGAACACTTGTCTTTCATTTCCAAAAATAAAAAAAAAACATGGACATATGTTAAGAAAGAAGTATATGGAAGGAACTTGATTTTCTAGGATAACATTACTGAATAGAGAAATATAACACATTAAAATGTGGTCAATCATGCCCTATTTTGAGTTTTAAGTCTGTTGTTGGTAGTACAAATTAGATGTATGTATTCATTATTGAAATCTTTTCGTTGTTGTTGTTATTGTTGTTGTTGTTGTTATTGTTGAGACAGGGTTTCTCTGTTGTAACTCTGGCTGTCCTGGAACCCATTCTGAAGACCAGGCTGGTCTCAAACTCACAGAGATCCACCTGCCTCTGTCTCTCTAGTGCAAGGATTAAAGGCGTGCACCACCACCACTTGGCAAGAAACATATTTTTGATCCAATAGCTAATATTATTTTTTCTCCTTAATAACTATAGTTGTCTTTTCGTTTTCTTACTACCTCTCTTTAGAAACTCATATTCTTCTCTCAGTAAAAATGAAGTTTCGTTGAGCTGGCATTAATGTCAATTAAAAAAGTTATTCCCAAATAAAAAAGTTGACTTTAAAATATGCACACATTTAATGACATTCTAATTTTTAAATTTACTGGAATTATAATAATATCACAATATGTGTAATTGTTGCCGAGTAAACAAACGGAAGAATAAATCTTTTGGAAGGTTCTGCTTCTTCTATAGCTACCCTTGTATTGAAATGCTGGCTACTGGTGGATAGATTCTGGGAGAGTCAGCTTCAGTCTATTCAGATATGTCGATATTGGTAGACCCACCATGTTTTATTGGATCTTTCCATGCACATGGTCACTCAGATGGATGGTCCTAGCTAAATTCAGTGGGTGACAAAACAAAGCAAAAAGGCTTGAGCAGGGGATAGGGACTTCTAGGGAACAGGAAAGGTTGACAGAGGTAGAATGAATGTAAGTGTAGATGGATGTAGAGAACAGTCAGAATTCATTACATACACATATGAAATTGCCAAGGAAAAAATTTAATTAATAAAAGTTCCCACACAGTTGACAATATGCAAGAGTGATGGCAATGCTGTAATTCCAACACTTGTATTATAAGTTTCAGATCACAATGGGCTCCATCATATGACCTAATCTCAAAACAAAAACAAAACAAAACAAGTCTGTTATACATTCTCAATATGAAAATACAAGTTTGTTCTTTTGCTCATGATTTCTTACAGGAATATATAGTCAGTAAAAAGTTTCAAATAAGTATTTCCATGGAACTTATATTTACTCATATGTTAGTTTCAGGAGCTAGAGTTCATGAATTTCCAAATTACACAAAATATTATTTTAATGTTCTATTCTGAGTCTACTATGTGATCTATTTACACATGTCTTCTTGCATTGCTAATTATCTTTGTTAAATGTGGGATGTTGACAGGCATTATTATTTATTTATTCCAGACCATTGACATTTATGATGCCTAAACTCCTTGAAAGCTTTGCCTTTGATGCTTATTGAGTTAATTCCTGGATTTTGATGGGTCATCTGCCCTACTACTATAAAACTTTTTAACCACTTGCTTAAGTAAATGTAAAATGATCATAGCATAACAGGATACTGGCAAAAACATGACCACAATGTAAACAGCAAACTCTCTGGAAGTTTATATTTCTCCCACAATTTCACAAACCGATGTAGCTTGATAATTTTATATTCTTAATGTGTTTCAGCTCTAATAGGATCTGATAACTAAGCAAAATATCTATTGGAAGTGAATAGGAAAAAATATATGAAGTCACACTTGAGAGTGTAAGGGCAGCTGAATAATGAGACTGGATGTGTTGAAAACGCTGTGAGAATAACAATGAGGGATAAAGAAACAGACTACATAAAATATGAGGAACTCTTATCGAGATTTGTTGTTTGTTTTGGAAAGATTACTGGGAAGTAACTTAGTGGAAATATTTTTAAAAATAAAATGTTAATAAGCAGTTATATTTGTACAATTTCCTGAGCTATATGAATGAATATAAGATTACCAACTTCCTATTACTAGAAAACACATTTTATACTATTGTAATTAAAATTATAATCATATCCTTAACATAATGTCATCTATTGTTCATATTAATTGGTGAGGATGGAGAAAAGAATTCAGTCACTTAATTTAATTGGCCATTAATTAGCCACGTCATTTATATGTAGTTTCAATTGGATAGTGACTTGAGGTTAAAAAGTATATTCCCATACCTAATATGAGAATTTTCACATTGATTTTGAAAATAAAAAGTCTATTTTATTTAGTGACTCATATGTCCCTATATTGTAAATATTATTTTTATGAATCTCATTTGAATTTCTGAGTTTAATTACTAATGATTTAATTATTGAAAATATTCATTCAATGACTTTTTATTGAAAACAAACACACAGTAATATTATTTTAAATTATCATTTGCTCATCATTATTTCTTTTAAAATTGACCAAACTTATTTAAACTGGCTAACGTGTTTAAAAAATTATACAATATAACCAAATTTTAGGACAGTGCTTACTTATGGAAACAAAATGTAAAGTAAGACAGTAGTGAAATCATGATTCAAAAAATATATACAACTGTTAATGAGCACTATCAATTTTTCTTTGCTGAGAACCATTGATAATGTACTTTTAAATTACTCTCATTTATATTACTCCCCCAAGGACCTAATTAATCATCAGTTAAGACGACCTAATTTGAATTGCCTTTTTATTCATAGGAGAAAATGGTTAAAGATTTATTTTTATGCCACTAGCTCAGTATTTGTACTTAGGATAACTTTTAGCATGCCTGAATTTTAAACATTTTACTATAGAATTAAATTTTTTAAATACTTCATAGCAATACCTTGCTTTTCTAGTTTAATTTGTTGCAAATTATAACCTAAGACCTATAAAACACAGTTATATTTTGCCTTGTCTATCAATATATCAATATATCATTTGCATATATTTGCATGTGTTTATGCAAATATATTGAAATATTTCCAAATAAAAAGTTTATTTTTACTGAAAGAATTAAGGCCCCCAAACCTAAGAATAATGGCTATATTTAAAGCAACAGTATGAGAAACAAGTTTTAAAGATTATTATTGCTGATCTTTTGCTAGTTATTGATTTATAAATTAATTCCTACCTATTACATTCATTATTAGGTCCATCATAAAATAAAAATTCAGACTTTGTTCAAATACCCATCCAGATTTTTGTATTCCACAGAAGAAAAATGTTCTATCCTTTGTTTCAGAATATGAATCTTTAAAAAATTTATTGTGTGCATGTGTTTGCCGGCATATATGTGTATGCAAGTTTCACATATATATTAGGTATTCACAGAGGTTAGAAGCGGGCATCATGTCTCCTGAAAGAACAGCCAGTGTTCTTAACAGTAAGTCATTTTTCTTTGCCTCAGAAAATGAATCTTACCTGAAATAGTCTACCCTTGTGCCATAAATAGACTCAAAGTATGGAAATGGGATATGATTCAGTCCAACGAAACAGAGGCAGATTTTTTTCAACAGTAAGAAAAGGTCACTTCATTACATTGTCGAATTTATCTTCAAGATAACACTTATAGTTTAAACATAACATACCTGCTGACTTATTGATGACTTAATAAATATTTAATGAACTCTTACTAGACTGGACTGGTACATGATATATGGTAGCAAACAGACAAATTTGAGTTGAAGATGTAAAGCATACTTAAAAATGAATTATTATTATATTCATTCTCTAAGTAGAAGGAAATTTTACTCAACTTTAAATGTTCCAATGTCCTATTTGAAATAAAATCTTTTTCTAAGCAGTTATTTGATGAGAAAATATCTGATAGATTATTTGATGAGAAAAAGTTAACAGTGGAAGCAGTTAATTAGAACTTTGTCAAGTTACATTTTCATTAATTCTCCTAAATCTAATATATTCTACCCAGTGAAGTGTTAACACCTCACTTTTTAAAGTAGCATATTATAAAAAACAAGAAGAGGCTTAAAGGGTAAAAGTCCTTTTGGAGTTTTTCGCATAGAAAAATATAGCACACTGCATTTTCTGAAAGTTATATTAAAATACAGTTATTTTAGTGAATAAGTTATGGAAGTAAGTAAAGGAAGAAATAGATGAAATACTATTTTATTTCAAAAAAGGATTTTTTGTGACAGGCAACAAACTTTAACTGAATTAAATATGACATATTTCATAGTCCATGAGATCCAATGTATGCACAGAACTAGTTATTTCATTTTGATGAAAAAGAAACTTTTGGAAGTTCAACTCCTACTCCAAAATTGAATTTCATCTTGTCTCAACTTTAAATAATCTGGAATGATCAGTGAAAAGTTTGAAAATTATGGTTGATGTAGGAAGATAATTTGAGAGCCAAGGCTATAGAAAGGTGAATTTATGTTATCTGAAATATTTTCAAATGCCTCAGTATGAGTCTTTAAAAAATAAAGTTTTACGCAAAGGTGTATGTGTATATATATATATATATATATATATATATATATATATATATATATATATAGTGTGCGTGTGTATGTATGTGTGTATTTATTAGGTGGAACTGAATTATCTGGTACATGTTTTTCTGGAACAAATTTATTTCATTCACATGTATACATATTTATTGAATATATTCAAATTGAATAGATATATTCATTCACATATATATGGTTTTATTATATATGTCATACATAATACATTATTTATAAAATATGATATAATGTATTATAGAGGTTAAAAATTAAAAAAAAAAAACCTCTGTTTTTCTTTTTTAGGCAGGGTTTCATTTAGCACCAGCGGACTTGAACTTGCTTCACTATGTAGTCAAAGCTGTTTTTAATTATATTTTCTACACCTTCTAATAGCTAGGATTATAGGGTTGTATCGTATCACTACACTCATCACATAGGTTTGATTTGTGTAGAGGAGTATTGAATGTTCATGTTAATGAAACCCAAATGATTTCAAATGTATCTGTCTATGCTATCTTTGAAGTAAAAATATCTAACATTATTCTATATGCCATATTTTATTACAGGTGAAAATAATTTTCTGTAATAGTAAATAAGATTCTTGAGATCAAATATTACTTTTATGTTGAGGGTAGCCTTAAAAAAATGTAGAACTATACTGAAACCAAACTCGATAATCTTGATTTTCAACCTGTTGAGAATGTCCTTTTAAGACTTATCACTTATCTTAGACTATGCTGAAGCTAGTACAAAGAAGGCAGAGACTGGGCCAGGCAGACACACAGCGAGATCTGAGCAACAACTCCTCCATTGCACTGGGATTAAAACTGCCTAGTTTGTTATTTTCTTTTAATTTGATTTATTCTCGTTTTTTTGGTGTGTGGAGTAGGGTGGCTTGTGAAGTTGAGTTTGGCATATGCCAAAGCCTGTGTGTGGCTGTCAGGAGGGAGCTTGTGGGAGTTAGTTCTTTTGGACTATGTGAGTCCTGGCAACTCAGGTTGTTTGGCTTGGTGGCAAGCACTTTTATCCATTGAGCCATTTGCCAGCTCTAGTTTGTTGATCAAAAGCCAACTTCATTTTTATAATAAAGAATAGTATAAAAATTAAAACCTAAGCTTTTCCATTCAAAGTATGTTTATTGCTTGAAAAGCCTAGCTCTCTATTTAGCCTGGAAAACCTCTATTTCCTCTAAAATTTTCTTGTTCCAGCTACATGAACTTCCTTGTTTTTTCTTAAATGCATCATGCTTTTTAATGTAGCACTTATACATTTCTCTGTGTAAGAATTCTCTCCTTAAGGAGCAGATGCAGAGGCCCAGGACCAAACAAAATGCAGAGTTCAGAGAGCCCCACAGTAGAAGTGGAGGAGGGATTGCTGGGACTAAAGGGGTCAGGGACACCAGAGGAACAAATCCGATGGAGTCAACTGACCAGCACTCTTAGGGGCTCACAGAGCCTGTAGCTGCAGACACGGAACCTGCTGGGTCCCCCAAATATGTCTTGAGTTTGCCTGGCTGAGTGCTTTTACAGAACTCATACAGACTGGAATAGGGCGTGTGTCCTTGCACCATTTGCCTGCCCTTGAGTACCTTGTACCTACTAGGTTGTTAAGTCCAACATTGAAGTAGGGAATTGTGCCTGACCCTGTTCTGTCTTGTGCCATGTTTGAGCAGTAACCCTGGGAGTTCTGCTTTTCCTTGGGGAGAGGCAGGGTTGGAGTGTAAGGATAGGGGGTAGATTTGGGGAACAGGGAAGATGGGGGATCTGGAAGGAATGAAGGGTGGGGCAGAAGGATGTTAGAATGCAACATATGAGAGAATAAAAATTCTAATAAAAAAAGAATTTCCTCCTTCCCACATGTATTCCTTGGTTTCTTTTCATATGGTAATTTAGGTTTCCCCCTTTGTATATACTTTGCCCATCCATTTTTGCATTTTTTGTGTTATGTTAAAAATGTTTCCAAACTTTTCTTTGAAAAACTATAATTTCACTGTGGCCAGCACTAAAGTATGTCGTGGTATCTCCAGATCTGGCACAGGGGTTGGCAGGGAGTTACGGAGAAGTCAGAGTCATTGTAGAAAAGAAACAAGCAGAATAACAGCTTTCTACAGGTGATTATGTATAAACATGGAGTCAAACATTCAATCTTTCTATGAGCAGAAGGTGGTTTCTAAGATTACAATTAAGTCTGAATATGTAGATTGTATTCCATTAAGAACAATTCTTTTAGCATGTTTTTGATGATTCTGTCATGAAAGCAACCTATCATCTTGCAATCAGAATCTACAAGTATATCTTTCAAGGTGTTTATAAAGTCAAGGCAAATTATGTTGCTTGAATATTTTTTGTGATCTGTACTTTCACAAGAATCAACATACTGTCTAAATCCATGGAAAAATATTGCAAACATATTTACTGATTGGTTGTATGTGTGTGTATGTGTATATGTGTACATGTGTGTGAGCTAGTGCTCATGCATGTATATGCATGTGGTGCAAAGAGATTGATGTCTGCTTAATTCTTCAATTGCTCTCACCGTACGTTTGAGAAAGGGTTGCTTGTTGAATCTGTAGCTCACTGATTTAACTAGATAGGCTGGGCAGCAACCCCCAGGGATGCTTTTGTCTCTGGTTTCAGAGAGCTGTGAATACAACTATGCATAACAATGTCCAAATTTTTATGTGGGTCCAAGTAATTAAACTCAGGTGTTCATGCTTCCATGACAAGTATTTCACACACTGAGCCATCTCTCTAGTCACTAATGTTTACTGATTTTAAAATGTTCAGAACTTTATTGCTTATATATGTAAAATCAAATTTGATAGCTAATCAAAATTTGGATATAGTTTCTTTCATCATAATTATTATATGTAGCTCTCCAGATGCAAAATGAAATAAAGACTTGGTGATGCAATTTTATATTTCATATCATTTCAGTCTGCACAATTTGTAATGCAGTAAAACAACCAGAACCACTCTTTCATATTCCTTGAATAACAATTTTTATGCATTACTGTAGTTTTCTCTTTTGTCCCTAAAAATGATTGAGAAATATTTCTTTTTCGGTTTTATTGAAAATATATTCTTTTCTCGTACAATATATCTTGATTACAGTTTCCCTTTCTATTCCTCCAAGTTCTTCCCCACCTCCCCTCCCATCCGGATCCACTCCCTTTTTGTCTCCCACTAAGAAGAGACAGTTAGACATGGCAACGCAACAGTAGAGAAAGAATTCCAAGAACAGGCACAAGAGTCAACACACTTGTTCTCAGAATCAGGAGTACTACAAAAATACTAAGCTGAAAGGTATAGTATAATATATATATATATGGACCCATATAGTCCCATCCTTGCTGTTTCAGACTCTGAGTTCATATGAGCCTCACTCAGTTGATTCAAAGGTCCTTGTTGTCCTCATGTCCTCCATGCTCTTACATTTTCTCTGCCTCCTTTTCTCGCTGAACTCTAAGGGAAGGAATTCGATGGAGACATCCCACTTAGAACTGTGTCTTCTAAGATCTCTCACTCTTTGTCCATAATCAGGCTGGGTGGATTTATGTATTTGTTCACTTCTAGTGCAAGAGGGAGCTTCTCTAATGATGGCTGAGCAAGGTGCTGATCTACGAGTATAGCAGAATGTCTTCAGAAGTCATTTTATTGCTATGTTTTGGGGGGGTTTGTTTTGTTTGTTTGTTTGTTTTTGACCAGTAATGTTTGGTTTTACACTAGGTATCTCCTCTATCTGTTCTCTGGTTCTTGTTCACCCTAGCAGTGTCAGGTATGGGTTCTTTCCTATGGAGTGGGCCTTAAGTCAAATCTGATATTGATTGACTAGTTCCACAATTTCTGTGCCACTTTTGGCCTAGCATACACTTTAGAAAGGGCAGATTGTAGGGCAAAGGTTTTGTGACTGGGTTGATGTTTACTTTTCTCATTGGTAGCCTGAGGAATAACTTCCTACAACAAAAACACTAGAACATAGAGGTGAAGTTTTCATATAGGAATTAGGTTTACTTCTCCATGTTCAATGAATTCTATGGGAGTTGTCCTCGTCAATAGAGCCCCATTGTGAGTTTGCAGAGAGCAACCCATTGTCTTAGCAACAGCCTAGGTTGGTTTGGGATTTCACCCAGTTATGGTACTAGAAACCTCATTTGGTAAGAAGAGATTGCCAGTTGGTAGACAGTCTCCCC
Source organism: Cricetomys ansorgei (assembly GCA_026225945.1). NCBI lineage: Eukaryota > Metazoa > Chordata > Mammalia > Rodentia > Nesomyidae > Cricetomys > Cricetomys ansorgei. The sequence continues at coordinate 1,525,636 of JAMJFZ010002863.1, read as the reverse complement.
CTTTATTAGAAGACCTCATTTGGATCACTTTTATATATTTTATGGAGTTTTACTGCATTAGGTTCTCACACCAGATGTCTCTCAATCACAGCTGTCTTTCCCCATGTTCCTTCCCTCAATCTTATATCCTCTCCTCCTCCTCACCTGATCCCCCCATTCCTTTTCCAACTGCCCCAGTCTACCCATAAAATCTCTTCTGTTTCCCACTCCCCATGGAGATCATTTGTCTCCCCCCCCCCCCGCCTAATCCATTCCGCTATACTTAAACTCTCTCTCTCTGGGTCTATAGATTATAGCTTGGCTATTATATATTTAATTGCTAATGTTCATACATAAGCAAATAGAAACCATATTTATCTTTCTGGGCGTAGGTGAGCACATTCAGGATGATTTCTCACTAGTTCCTTCCACTGACCTGCAAATTTCATGATGTCATTTTTAACAGCTATGTAATATTCCATTGTGTAAATGCACCTCATTTTCTCTATCCATTTTTCTGTTGAGGGACATCTATGTTGTTTACAGTTTCTAGCTATTATGAAAAGAGCAGCAATGAGCATGATTGATTGTCTTTGTGGTAGGATACAGTGTCCTCTGGGTATAAGCCCAAAAGTAGTATAGATGGACCTTGAGGTAGATCAATTCCCAATTTCCTGAGAAACTTCCATATTGATTTCCATAGAGGCTGTACAAGTTATCACTCCTATCAGCAATGGATAAGTGTTCTCCTTATTTCACATCCTTGGCAGCATGAGCTATCACTTGTTTTATTGATCTTCACCATTCTGACAGGTATAAGATGAAATGTCAAAGTAGTTTTGATTTGCATTTCCATGAAGATTAAGGATGTTGACCATTTCTTTAAGTGTTTCTTAACCATTTGGGCTTCCAAAGTTGACTACTCTCTATTTATATCTGTGCTTCATTTTAAAATTAAACTATTTGGATTTTTGATATCTAGTTTTTTTTTAGTTCTTAATATATTTTAGGTATTAACCTTCTACATATGTGGAGTTGGTAAAAATATTTTCCCATTCTGTAGGCTGCCACTTTGTACTATTGATGATGCCCTTTGCCTTACATAATGTTTTCAGTTTCATGAGGTCCCATGAATCATTGATCTTAGTGCCTGTGTTATCAGTGTTCTGTTCAAGAAGTTGTCTCCTGTGCAAATGCATTCAAAGTTATTCCCCACTTTCTCTTCTGTCAGGTCCAGTGAATCTGGTTTTATGTTGAGGTCTTTGGTCCACTTGGACTTGAGTTTTGTGCAGGATGATAAATATGGATATTTTTTCAGTCTTCTATAAGCAGACACCCAATATGACCAGTACCATTTGTTGAAGATGCTATCTTTTTTTCAGTGTGTATCACTGGATTCTTTATCAAAAATCAGATGATCATAGGTGTATACATTTATGTCTTGGACTAAGATTCTTTTCTATTCATCAATGTGTTTGTTTTTAAGCCAATACCAAGCAGATTTTATTACTATAACTCTAGCACAACTTGAAATCAGGGATGGTAATATCTCTAGAACTTCTTTTATTGTTCAGGATTGTTTTAGTTATCCTGTTTTGTTTCTTTGTTTGTTGTTGCTGTTTTGGTTTTTTGTTTCTTTTTATTCCCATATGAATTTAAGAATTTTTCTTTCAAGGTCTGTAAAGAATTTGTGTTGGAATTATAGTGGGGATTGCATTGAATCTGTATATTGCTTTTGGTAGTATGGCCATTTTTACAAAGTTAATCCTTCTGATCCATGAGCATGAGAGAACTTCCTTTCTTCTGATGTCTCCTTCAATTTCTTTCTCCAAATATTTGTAGTTTTTGTCGTATCAGTCTTTTATTTGCTTGGTTAGAGTTATACAGAAATATTTTATATAATCTGTGTGGCTATTGTGAAGAATTTTGTTTCTCTGATTTCAATTGCAGTCCATTTGTCATTTGTATATAAGAGAACTACTAATATTTTCAGTTAATCTTGTATACAGCCACTCTGCTGAAAGTTTTTAATCAGCTGTCATGGTTACCTGTTAGAATTTTTGGAGTCATTTATATATACTGCCATATCATTTGCAAATGAGGACACTTTGACTTTTTCCTTTCTAGGTTGTATCACCATGATCTCCTTCTGTTATCTTATTGCTCTATCTATAATTTCAAGTCCTATATTGAATAGATATGGAGAGAGTGGACATCCTTGTCTTGTTCCTGATTTTGGTGGAATTGCTTTGAGTTTTTGTTCATTTAACTTGATGTTGTCTGTAGGGTGGCTGTAAATTGCCTTTATTATGTTCCTGATATACCTAATCTCTCCAGGACTTTACCATGAAGGAGTGTTGGATTTGGCCAAAGGCTTTTTTTCTGCATCTAATGATATGATCATGTGTTTTGTTTTGGTTTGTTTTTCTTTTGGTTTGTTTATATGGTGAATTACATTTTCTGATTTTCCTATGTTGAACTATACCTGCACCTCTGTGATGAAACTTCTTGATCATCTTTTTGATGTGTTCTTTGTTGAAGTAGATTCAAGGCAAAAAGCAGTTTATTCTTTGGCTAATTCAATCCTTGGTCTTTAAATGGTTTTAGACTCCATACAATCCAATCTTCAAGCTGCTAGTTCAAACTGACCTTCTGAGCTGGCTGGCTGTTTCAGACTGAACTCTTCTGACTCTGGCTGACTCTGGCTGACTCTTTGACTGCCTGCTTCAGACTGACTTTCTGAGCTGAGAGCCTATTTCTACTCTCTGAGCTCTGCTTCTACTCTCTGAGCTCTGCTCTCTCTCTCTCTCTCTCTCTGAACTGCTGAATTGAGTGCTTCCCTTTTTATTTTGAGAGGCATATGCTCATTCTGTAACCATGAACTGAGAGCCATGATATGGTCTACTTCTGAACTTTATAACCCTAATGTTGGGATGAAAAGTGTGTGCTATGTTGCCTTAACCACAGAAATCCCTTTCACCTAGCATTATCAGAGAGAATAGGATTAGTCTGACTAACATCCTTTCTGCATTCCATCTGGATCACACAGTCCTCTGAATGTGATTCCTTTTTGCAGGCCCTTGTATTTTGTCCCTTCCTAGCTATCACACAGACCTTTAATATGATCCTTTCCCAGGGCAACCATGTTGCTGTATCAAATGTCTAAATATTCCTCTATAGTTCTTGGTTTCTTTTTGTATTTTCTTGAGTATTTTTGCATCTATGTTCATGAAGGAAATTGGTCTGTAATTCTCTTTCTTTGTTGATACTTTGTGGGTTTGAAGTATCATGGTAACTGTGAACTCATAAAATGAATTGGGCAGTAGTTTTTCTTATGTTTCTATTTTGTGGAATAATTTGAGGAGGATTGGTGTTGGCTCTTCTTTGAAAGTTTAGTAGAATTCTATACTGAAACCTCTGGCATCGGGTTTTTTTGTTTGTTTGTTTCTTTGTTTATTGGTTGGGAGACTTTTAATGGTTGCTTCTATTTCTGTAGTGGTCATAGGTCTATTTAAATTACTTATCTTAATTTAACTTTGGTATATGGTACCTACTGAGAAAATTATCTATTTCTCTTAGATTTTCCATTTTTCTGGAGTGCAGGTTTATAAAGAATATTTTTATGATCATCTGGATTACTTCTGTGTCTATTGTTATGTCCCCCTTTTTTGTTAAATTTTGTTAAATTGGATATTTTCTTTCTGCCTTTTGCTTTGTTCAGATAGAGTTTATCTATCTTGTTGATTTTCTCAATGAACCAAATCTTTGTTTCATTGATTCTTTGTATTGTTTTCTTTGTTTCTATTTTATTGATGTAAGCCCTTCTTTTTATTATTTCCTGCCACCTAATCCTCATAGGAATTCTTACTTTTTTTTTCTAGAATTATCAGGTATGCTATTAAATTGCTAGTATAAGATCAATTGATTTTTTTTAATACAGGAATTTAGTGCTATGAATTTTCCTCTTAGCAATGTTTTCATTGTGTCCCATGAGTTCAAGTACATCGTGTATTCATTTTCATTGAATTCTAAAAAGGCTTTAGTTTCTTTCTTTATTTCTGTCTTGACAACTTTTTCATTCAGTAGAATATTGTTCAATTTCCATGAGTTTTTAAGCTTTCTGTTGTTTCTGTTGTTGATATTCAGCTTTAATCCATGGTGCTCTGACAGGATGCAGTGGATTATTTTAAGTGCTGAGACAAAGGTACATATTATTTTTTATATTTGATGAAATGTTCTAAAGATATTTGTTATGTCTATTTCGTTTATAAGGTCTGTTAGCTCCAGTGTTACTCTGTTTAGTTTTTATTTTCATGACTTACCTATTAGTGAAAGTGGGGTATTGGAATCTTTATCAGTGAGGGTCAATATGTGGTTTAAACTTTAGTAGTGTTTCTTTTACAAGGCTGGGGGCTCTTTTTTGGGAGCATTAAGTTTAAGTTTTGAGATGTCATCTTCATGGATTTTTTCTTTAAGTAGAAAGTACCCTTCCCTGTCTCTTTTGAATAAATTAGGTTTTAAATCTATTTCGTTAGATATTAGAATGGCTGCACCAGTTTGCTTCTTAGGACTATTTACTTGGAATTATCTCTGTGAAACTCTTTACCCTGAGTTAATGACTATCTTTATTGTTGATGTATGTTTCTTCTATGCGGTAGAAGGATTAGTCCTATTTTTACACCCATTATGTTAGTCTTTGTCTTTTTATTTGGTAGTTGAGACTAATGATATTGAGAGATATCAATGACTGATAATGGCTAATTCCTGTCATTTGTTGTTGTTGATGGTGGTAGTGGTGGTGATGCTGTGCATGTGTGTGTGTGTGTGTGTGTGTGTGTGTGTGTGTGTGTGTGTATGTGTGTGTATGTGTGTGTGTGTGTGTTTGCGTGTGTGCCTCCCTTCTTTTGGTTTTGGTAGTGTGAGTTTATTTATTTATTTTATTTCCTATGTTTTCATGTCGTCGGTGTAGTTCACCTTCTTGAGTTTGAGTTTCCTTCTAGCATGTTCGGTAAGGCTGGATATATGGATAGATATTGTTTAAATTTGACATTATCATGGAATATCTTGTTTTTTCCAGCTATGGTGATTGAATATTTTGCTGGGCATAGTAGTTTGGATTTGCATCTTTAGTGTCTTAGAATGTGCAACACATCTGTCTATACCCTTCTGGCTTCTAGCATCTCCATTGAAAAGTCAAATATAGTTCTAGTAGGTCTGTCTTTATATGTTACTTGATCTCCTCCTTTGCAGCTTTTAACATTCTTTCTTCATTCTGTATGTTTACTGTTTTGATTATTATATGGCAAGGGGACATTCTTTTCTAGTTCAATCTATTTTTTCCCCTGGGAACATGAAGTAGTAATAAATACATAGGAGAATCCTTGAAAATCCTAGCATCTGAGAGCCCATTGCAAAGAGAGGTATATTTTGTCTTACATAGACAAGGAAATCTGATTTAAAATGAGATAGAAATATGCTTTTATCAAGTCATTTTTCATAGTGTTTATTTACAAAATGATGTTCTGAATTTTTGATTTGTCACACATTTTAGTATACCCAACACTTGGAATAAAAACACATGTTGTCACAATCTTAGATATGTGTAATTATGAGCTGTAAAAAGAGTTTGGCACCTCTCTAGAATACATAATATTTTACAGACAATAGTAACTGAAGCTCATCTTTAAGAAATAAATGTGGTGGAATGAATGAATTAAGGAATGAATGATAATTGATATTGATGGCTCTTAATGCTGTAGCAAGAAGGGAAAGATTGTGTGGAGAAAATAATTAGAAGAAAATATCATATTAAACCTTTGTAAGTCTTTCAGAAATTGAGTCTCTAATTACTGAATAATTTAAATCACTTTATTTTTGTGAGAATATATTCAACCTATGACTATATTCTGTGATGCTTTTAAATAAAGTCTGTTTGTTATAAGTCAGATTTATTAGCTATGCTCAGCTACAAATCAATTTTACATGTATGTTTAACAGTTTACTCTGAGTCGAGCAGTGGTGGCACATTCCTTTAATCCTAGCACTTGAGAGGCAGAGGCAGGTGGATCTTTTTGAGTTTGAGGCCAGCCTCATCTACAGAGATCCAGGGACAGCCAGAGTTACAACAGAGGAACACTGTTCTCAAAGAACAAACAAACAAATAAGAGATTGTCCTGAGATATTCTTGTTTTCATTAAGCCAAACAATAACAATTTCATTTTTGTAATAGTGAGTCATTAAGAGCATTGTCAAATGGTTGATAAATATTAACTCACACTATCTTCTAACACCATTAGAAATTATGTCTAAATTATCATTTGTAGGTAAAAATATAAAACCCAACTTTTGACTGAGTAGAGCTTTCGTTTTCTTGATTTTCTCATTACAGTATACAGAACCATAAGCCTCTGCTTCTAGTAACTATCTTTATAAAAATATTATGTAAATGCTACATTTTAGGATGATCAGCTTGTCCTGGCTTGTCCAAATTTTTCAGTTTTAAAATTGAAAATCCCATGTCCCAAAAATCCTGTTTAGAACAAAAAACATCACAACACTTGAGTATTCCAAATTTTTAATTCATCTTGCAATTCTTGAGACTTTTAAAGTCTATACAGGATATTGGAAATACGTATATATGTAAGTGCATTTCTCTAAGACAAAGGCCTAAAGCTTTCGCCAATGTAGAAGAACCTAAAGTCACATCAAGTAACACACAAGAAGGGAAATATCATTTGAAAAGTCATGCTAGCAATTTTTAATAGTATATTTTTAAAAAAAGTTAAATAATAAGTTTTTTATAAGTTCAACATTGTTTTACTTATATAAGTGTGCAATTATTCACTATGAAAACCACAGCATAGTTCTGGAAGCTTGGAGAAGCACTTTGAGTTTTGAATCTTAATCCAAAACTTATTTGCAATTTAACTAGACTAACATTTTTGTAACCCATTCATTTTAAGTGAAAATGCATCACTAATACTTAGTTATTACTATGTTGTTATTTCCTTCCAAGTTAAATAATTAAGCATGTTACTTTCAAATATTTTTTCCTAGAGCTGTGACATCAAACAGTAGCTATATATTATTTTCCCCAGAAAGTGTGAAGAATTTTATTATAAATCTATTATTATAGATATACCTTTAAGTATGTAATTAAATAATTATATAAATAAATATAAATAATAATAATAATGATAATGATAAATATAAATAAATATAATTAAAATAATTTTGAAATCAAACATCATTTTATGGCTAAATTAATCTGCTTTCCTGTAAAGTATCAGTCCTAGCAGCATGCAAATAATAGCAAAACAGTTTATGTCAGTAAATATTGGTATAACTAATTGACTTAATACTGATTATGTCATGGTTCCATAGTAATTATTCTCTCCAATTAAAAAGTAACTATAATAGTACATACCTGTGTGACATAAAAATTGGCTCATAAACTTTATCAATTTACTATTAACTTAAGTTGAGATATAGAATCATTTGTCTACTCTAGATTGGACAAATGTTCCTTGACCTGTTTGTCACAGCCTGACTGTCTAGTTAGATCTGAAATTTACCCTTATGACATTATAGCTTGACAAAAATCTAAACCCCCCATCATCAAAATCAATTGTGCATACTAAATCAGGTGATTTAGTAATTAGTCAGAGGATATTCTGACATCCTGAAATCTCTTCTACACATTCAAAATCTCTCAGGAATTACTTTGTGATATCTCCAAAAGGGTATCAGAGGGTAGATGAATTCCCCATGTAATCTGTGCCAGACTTTTAACCAATGTATGTCTTTGGACGTTCTGTTCAGTATTCCGTCCAGTTGAGTTTGTTTCATTGGGATACCACTACAAAAACATTTTAAGCCACCTAGCTTTCTCATTTTACAACTGCTAAATCACACTGGATACAATGTGTAATTGTGACACTGACTTTGCTTCAATTGTTAGCTACTTATGAAAGATGTGTAACTAAATGAAAGATAAGTACAGCCTTTTCATTTAGAATCTTTATGAAATATGTAAAAGATTCTTTGCTGTTTTAAGTAGTTAATTGATTGTACCACGGTAACAGGCAGAAAGAGTGTGTCTATGGCAACTCTTTATGTCATAAAAGTTTTAAAGGGTTTTATTTAATGTGACTTCTTTTTTAATTCATTTAGTGGAGTAAGTAAAACTGGATATATAATTAGAGTCTAAGATTAAAGCATAAAAATTGTAAAAAGATAACATGAAGTGTCTCATACAGTAATGATTGAGCTAGTTTCAAATAAATGTATTTTTCTTTAAACTGAAGTCTCATAATGCTTAAATTTACAATGAAGTAATAATGATGTAGTGGGTGTGATATGTAGAATACTGTATAAATATAATGCATTCTTAGCTATTTCACACTTTTTGCTGCATGGTATCCAATCTGAATTACCAATTAGACCTAACATTTGTGCTTCCATTTTCTAGAAAATGAATCTAACACTCAAGAATGTTAAAAAATTTATACATGATTACATAATCAGTAAGCAATAAAGCAATACTTTATCATATGCATAATATATCTTCAGTTCCAGAGTTCTGGATAAATAAATGCTTATTCTTTGAATAATACAGAACATTATATTTATGAGAAGGATGGAATAGCTACACATATCTTTGAAATATGTCTCAGAGAAATATTCTGCTTCCAAGATTTTGTTTTCTTCTCATGTACCCGTGTGTTTTCTTGAAGTAATCAGATCATTCTGTGATAGCTTTTGCTTTCATCTTTTTGTTTTCCATTTTATTTCATATGCGGTTCATAATCTTAGATTAGCTATGTTGCTACACCCAGTTTAAAATGAGATGTTTAAATAGTTCCTATCTAACGAAGTAAATTTTGAAAGAGTGGATAAGAGTAGAGTTTGATTTAGGTAGATATACATAGGACAAGATGTAGAAATGGCAATTTCTAATTCTAAAAACATAGAAATTCATTACATTTTCCCATTTATCTTTTATCTTAGGTATTTTGAAATTAATACATACATTTCTTTAGTAAGAACATACTTCTAGTAGTTCTTATAGCACATCTTCTATTAAGTTCTGACCTAGAAATTGCATCGATAGATTATTGAGATAAACTCCTTTGTTAATCAATGCAGCAAGAACTGGCAGGTAGAGTGTTGGGATGCCTGGGGAAATATCACCCCAAAGCATTTGTTTTATATTACTCCTAATATGTGTAAATTGAGGACAAGAGTGTGGGTGTATATTTATATGTGTGTGAACACATACAAATAACAAATGTATATGATGACACATTAAAATACACCCAAATGTATCTGTTTACTCAGTAAAGAAATTATCATTTACTTTATTGCTTTGATGGCATTCTACCATGGTAAAATGGCTTCATTATTCTTTCTAGGCAGTCTGCTCATAATGCATTTCCAGCATCCCATTCCTTCTCCCTACCGTTTTGATATTACACCAACATTTTTTTCCATTCTGTTGATATAATTACTCTTGGATAATTTTGAACAACATTTCTTGGCAATGTAGTTCCACAAAATTGTTGGTATGGCTTGAGCTGAAATTGATTCTTCTATTCAATGTGTTTACTGTTTAGCTTGAGCAGAGCTTTTATGTCATAAGAAAAATAGGAAAAATGGAATATTGTAGTAGAGAAGTACCTTTATGGGGGATCTATTTTGGGTTGTTATTGGCTGCAAGATATCCAATAGTTTTTGTATTTTTCTTGAAATCCTTAACCATACTACTTAGCCCAAAGCAAAAAAATTCATCTCAAGTGATAGATAATAAAGCTAATTTATTACATCCTAATTATTCTGTGACCTACCTTAGAATAAGTTGTCTTGTAGTTGTTTTGTTAGGAAATGGACTTTGTTTATTCCTCATTTTTCCAAAATTGAGGAAAGCTGTTGTTCTTCATATTAGATCAACGCTGACAAGATCTCATCATAGCAGCAGGTGTTAGTCTTTAATTGGTCATTATAGAATTATGTTTTGTTTGAAGGAATTCAGAAAAAATGTCATGTTCTGGTTGTGTACATCAATTCTAGTTGAAAAATCAAAAGCATAAACTTAGAGATAATATGTAAATTAGCAGTGTATGTCATTCTATAAAGCCATCAATATATTTAAAAGGCAATAAAATCAGCATGACCTTTCCTGGGAAACCACTGTTCTTCTTGGGCATAACCTACAAAGCACACCTCTAGCACTAGTGTTTTTAATGTAGAAAAAATCAAAGAAGTATAGAGTGATACAGAGAATAAAATACAGTAAGATGACCTTCATGGAGGAGATAAGAAAAATTCTAGAAAAAGTTTGGTTCTAAGTATTCAAGTACAAATGCCTTCCAAGCAATATATTAAGCAATTAGCACTGAAATTTTCATTAGTTTGTATAGTTTATGTATGGTAATATTTACTTGTAAAAACCTCTAGTGTTTGGCTTAATAGCCTAAACTGTGTGATGCAAATTCTTATAATTAAGAAGGAAATGGAAATAAAAGTTCAGTTACACACTCAGAATCAGTATATAGTAAAAAAAAATTGTTTCCTGGAAGAAGATGATACATAGCACAATCTTTCCAATTTTGGAAAAATCTTCATCCATATAAATAAGTATTCTTCCCCCAAAACAAAGTAGACCATGTCTGATTTATTTTTCTCTCTTCCTTCCTGTATATTTTCTTGATTGTATCACACAGTAACCTATGCCTTTGAATTTTGGGAGGATGTCATGAACTAAATGTTATTCTATCCCAGACCAATTATTCTCAACCTCGACCATAGGGTCTGTCAGGCAGTCCCTTCTCAGACTTCAGAATGAAAAAGTTTTCTCTAGGATGCTTATGAAAATGCATATTCTAGGGGCACATACTGAAGGTTACTCATTTTTTTGCACCCTTATACATTATGTATTCCTTGGAAATATTTTTGGAAAACAAAATTCTGAGAGGCTTGTGTCATTCCTATTTTAATCTATAATTTATTATTTAAAATTGGAAATGATACTCTCTTTGTTAAAGATGTTGTTTTTACTATATCTAAAAATAATCTTAGGGACTAGCTGCACTTATAAATGCTGTTGTTTCTGATTCAAATATTTATGATATAATTAAAATGACAATAGTTTTAATTAAATCACTATTGCCAAATAAAGCATTAAAACTCAGCTTATTATAGAATAATTTAATACTTAATAGTATTGAGAATTGTTCTAAAATAGTACTTTAAACATAAAAATACATAATCGAAAATAATTTCCTTAATCAAATTACTTCTATGAGGTTTGTATTTGAAAACATATTTTCTAGGCTGGGTTATGATAGTGCAGCCTTTAATCCCAGGATTTGGAAGGCAGAGGCAAGTGAGTTTGAGGCCAGCCTGGTCTACAGAGTTAAGTTCTAGGACAGCCTAAGTTACAACAGAGAAACCCTGTCCTGTCTTGAAAAAAAAAAGAAAGAAAATAAATAAAACATATTTTCTGTGTCCTGAATTTTTGTCATCATTTTACCAGCATCCATGTCCATGTTGCATTCTAGACAATATCTGCAATTTATTCCTTTTAATGTTTCTTAATTTATTAAGTTCATACATGTCTTAACAACCTTGTTTATCACTTATCTTATTTATAATCCAAATTTGCATCTATACAGCACAATGAATTTGTAGATCATATCAGTATGGTTATCACAAATGCTGTGAAACTTTAACTACTGGCCAATATTGACTTATTTTATGTCTCTATCCCATACACATTCTCTCTTAGGAAGTAGATGAAGAATATAAAACATCCATAGAGTATTTTGAGAAGCAATGAACAGTCATGTAAGGATTCTTTGAAAATAGTTCACTTCTTGAAAGATAAATTGCTCTTGTGGGTGTGTGTGTGTGTGTGTGTGTGTGTGTGTGTGTGTGTGTGTGTGAAATGTGACTAACTTTAATTCTTTTACAATAGGTAGTGTTAATTTTGCATTTTGTTCTTTATGATACCCTAACTTCTATAATTCCTATCAAGACCCACTAAATCATTACTCTAACATAATAACCTGAAATTAATTTTATTAAAACCAAGGCAAATTTAAATATAACCCTAAATCTATATATATGCAAGATGTTCATCTTAATGCATAATTTGTCTCCAAAATTCTCACTTATACATCCTTACAGAATTCCAGGCTTAATTAATAAGCATGTACTTATATATAAATATATTTATTTAACCATTATAATAGATATAATGGAAATATATATATTAAATTGTTTCCATTGGTAGTAATAAAGCATAGAGCCTTGTGCATGCCTTTTATACAAATGGCGTACAAGTCCAATCCAACAATTATGATTTAAAAGACATTGTCTATCCTGTGTAGCCTCTTTAATATGTCTCTTCCTTCCCATAAAGCATATAGACACCCAGGAGTTGAGACCTATCCTACAGTGCTGATGCTTTTTGTTCCATGTAGTTTCTTACTCTGGCTTCTAAAAATGAAATCACTTGATTCTTCAAGATATTGTCCCACTATTATTTAATAAGTACATGCCTTTGCTTTCATTTGACTCTGTGAAATGTATTTTAAGGTAATTTAAACAAATGTTACATTCATATAATGTAAACTTTACTTGTTTCAATTCATGAAATAATGCTAATGTCTGAGAGTAAGTTGTGCATCTTACTCACTCGTATAGCATTTGTTGTCTGTTTGCCCTTAGCTATAATACTGAAAGAACATTCTCTGGATGTATTATCTAAGGCAGAGTTGTAGTCCTAAGGAATTTCATGCTAAGTTGCCTCCATTATAGACTAATGTACATATATTGTAATGAAACATCCACAAGATGAGAAAGGCTACCTCTTTCACTTAACACAGTCCTGGCCATTTGTATAACCAAAGAAACATAAATGAAATGTTTGGCAAAGAATAAAGTTACAAACAATGTGCTTCCAACATTTGTTGCAAGCCTGCTGGAATAGAAACCTCAGGAATATAATGGGTATTCTTTATGCAAAGAAAAGCCAATTGTTAGAGCAGCTCATAATCTCTAGTGCCAGTAGGCAGCAAATGCATTTTATATTCCCATCCTAATTTACTAAATGATGCAAAACACCTTTCAATCTGCCAAAATACTTCACGTATTAATAAGAACACGATTTTCTATAAGTTACAGTTTATTCAATTGACAATTGGTATTATTAAAACAAATCTATATTTGAAAATAAAAAACTACCAATATTTTAATTCTAATTTATGAAATAGCCATAGTGTTTTTAATGCTATATCAAATATCCAGTAGCTCTATGTAAAGCAAATGGTAATCATCAAGTCTGACACACAGCATCAACTCCAAAGAGGTTTGCAATTGTTATAAGAGTACATAGTATTGTGATTGACTGTATTCACATTAAGTGTTGTATTCACAGAACTCTAATGATATTTCATAGAAGCTAGGGATATAAGATGTTGAGTGTAGATAAATTTCAACATACCTTATCACTACTTCTGACCTCAAGCTAAGTATAATTCATTATCTTATGGTATGTTTCTGCCCTCCTAAACTGGTATTGATTCTATATTTATTATTATTATATTATTATATTATTATTATTATTATTATTATTATTATTATTATTATTATTGCATTGTGATGATTATCACTAAGATTTAATGCTTGGAATAGAAATCTCAGGCATATAATGGTTACTGCCTTTGTAACATATTTGCACTTTCCTATTGTATTGCAATTATTCATATATAGGACTATATTATCCATCACAAATTGAGCTTTTCAGTGTACTGACATTTTCTTATCTCTAATGCACAGCACAGTAATTGGCAATTCATTGTATTTTTACTGAGTCTAATTATATATCACTATGCATATTTAAAGAAATTTCTCAGAGAAAGATGAGGGGATATTTGACTATTCTAGATGAATATAATATCAAAAGATAAGGTTAGGATAACATAAGAAAATATATTATCATTATAGGGGTGACATTTTTGACACAGGATGAGTATTCCTATTTCTTTCTTTTTGAGACAGGATTTCTCTGTTGAAACTCTGGCTTTCCTGTAACTCATTCTATAGACCAGGCTGGCCTCAAACTGAGAGATCTGCCTGCCTCTCTCTCCCTAATGCTGGGATTAAAGATGTGTGCCACCACTGTCAGGCTCTTATTTCTTAATTTATCATCAAGCATTACCTTATTTTAAAATATGAGAAAATAATTTTAAAATACCACATGATGGACTGGATTGACATGTTGCAAAGAAATTTCCATGGTGTTTTCCCAAAATAGATACTATACTCTGACCCAGAATTCACTAAATAGGCCCTATAGAGAGAGACAAGTTTGCATTACATAAAAGTAAATGTATATTGTTAAATATATACAAATATATTTAGTGTACTTAAATCTGCATATTGTCAGCATTCTGCAAAGAATGGGATCAGGTTCCTGCCTGCATGCTTTTGTGTATATGAAAGTTCATGTGTGCATGTGTGTGTGCCTGATCATCTGGTGGCCAGAGATAGATAATAGGTGTCTTCCATGTTGGCCTTCACCTTAATTTTTCCTTTTTGTTTTTTTGATTTTTCAAGACCAAGTTTCTCTGTTGTAACTCTGGCTATCCTGGAACTCACTCTGTAGACCAGGCTGACCTCCAATTCAGAGATCCTCTGCCTACCCAGTGCTAGGATTAAAGGTGTGTGCCACCACCACCTGGCAAATTTTCCAACCAGGGTCTCTTACTTAACATGGAAAAAGCATTGGTGATTCTATATCTGCCTCCTCATTTCTGGGACAAGTGTGCATGTTGCACTTTTATTCATTTTCTACTTATTTATTTATAGGTCGGGGAATTAAACTTAGGTGTTCATTCTTGAATAATACTCTCCTTAATAAATTAGTCATTTCTCTAATTTCCCTACACACTCCAGGTTTCCATCTTGGTGATAAACATTATAATGTACAAATAATAAAAAATTGAAAATACAAGATCCATACAAGTATTGGATTTCAGGGGCAATAAGAGCTAGTACATGGGGTAGAAGCTTCGCGAGATTGCCTGAAATTGAAAAGTGTGTTTGTGTAGCAATATATTTCTGTTCATATTGCTCATGTGGGTATATGCACATATACATGTGTATATGCGTATAAATGTCAAGGCATGTGTATATGGAGGCCAGAGATTAATGCTGGTTACCTTATTTTATCACTATCCTATTTTTTAAAGACAACCTCTTTCAGTGAACCTAGAGCCCACCATTTGCTACACTGGATGGCCAGAGAGCCACTAAGATCATCTCACTTTTGTGTGCCTCTCTGTACTGTGATTGCAGACATGTGCAGCACTCAGCTTTTTATGTGGGTAGCTGGAGTCTGATCTCAGGTCTTCAGTCTTGCACTTCAAGCATATGGTCAACTACGTTACTCCATAGCTGACTTCATATTTATTTCTCACATTCCTTTACAAATGTCCATGGCTATTAGATCTGTGGCAGGCAAAATCTTTGGTAGACAACATATTTTTTTCTTCATCTAGTTTTATTTGATTTCTTTTTTCCAAAATAAAGTACTAATAGCCTTTTAAACACTAAATTTGGCTTCAAAGATGGCTCAGTGTTTAAAAGCCCTTGCTGATGTTCCAAAGAATGCCATTTCAGATTTCTATCACTGATGCACCCTCATACATGTCACACAAACACAAACACACACACACACACACACACACACACACAACATATATGCACATACAAATTAATAATTAAATGGCACTGGAGAGTTGGTTCAGCAGCTAGTAGCACTTGCAGTTATCCCAGAGGACTTGAGTTGAATTCCA
Source organism: Cricetomys ansorgei (assembly GCA_026225945.1). Lineage (NCBI taxonomy): Eukaryota > Metazoa > Chordata > Mammalia > Rodentia > Nesomyidae > Cricetomys > Cricetomys ansorgei. Next base: position 1,509,797 of record JAMJFZ010002863.1, on the reverse strand, counting down.
AGAAGCTTCCATATGATAATTTATATCTAACTCCAGTTTCAGAGTATCTGATACCTTTTTCTGGACACCATGGACAGTAGCCACACATGGTACAGAGACTAATATACAGAGAAAACATCCATACATAAAATATATTAATAAAATTTAAATAATAGATTTTTAAATTTTTTAATTTAAATCACTTGATTACCAATAATTAATTTTTACTAATATATGTGACTACATATGTTATAATTAAATGCCTTGAATATAATTATAAATTTTTGATCATCTTGTTTCTTTTGATAATTTAGTGTAAGTATCTGCATAGAACAAATGGTAAGATTGTGCCATAAATTCCAATCTGCTTGTTAGTGAAGCTATGTCATATGTTTATTGATGATTGCAAGTATATTGGCACATTAAGCCTTCATATTTATTATTATAAGGCTTCATGTAAATTAGGGAAAGAAGTTGCTACTTTTATGAACATGTAGCATAGGCTCTTAGAATATGGTAAGAAACACAGATTTTTGTCCACTTATTCAAGAATTATAGGGAGATGTATAGATGAGACTAAAATGCACAAAGTGGTCTACAAAAATATACATAATTGAAAAGAGGCTGCTTGAAGAAATTAAAGATTATTCCATATCAATTCTATTCCATTTTTTGTGTCATTTGTATCCAATTGTCAATAATTACTCATCATGAAAACTGAAGTCCTACATGTATGGTATTTGATTTTGATTTGCCCTTGTTAAGAGGATTCTTTGATTTCTACAATACAAATATTTTCCTGAGGAAGTCTTTAACAAATATGTGCAAGTGACTATTTCTTACCATGAATTTATATGGCCACCCATCAAAACTTTAATAATGTATGGTATCTTCTAGACATCTTGAGATATTCATAGTTGTTGTCTAAAGCTCTATCTTCTAATGGAGAAGAGAATTCTTATACATAAATGAATTCTATTTCTTATATGTCAACACTAACTAGACTTTGACAAATGATCTTTGTAAAAATCTAATATCAGGAGCCTTAAAGAAACTAACCCTAAATCTGCAGCTCAAACAGTGTCTTGGATTTGGCTGATCCTCAACTATAGGCATATGTGCAATCACTGTCTTAGTTCCTTTTCTCTTGCTGTGATGAAACACCATGGCCAAGTCAACTTACAGAAGGAAGGATTTGTTTTGCATATATAGATCTAGAGGAATAATCATCCATCACCCTCATGGCAAAAAATTGTAGCAGCAGGCAACAGGCACCCAGAAAAGCATCAGGAACAGCTGAGGGCTTACATCTCAATTCAAAACCAGGAAACAAATTGGAAAAGGCACAAGTTTTCTGAAACATCAAAGGCAGCCCCCAGTGATATACTTCTTCCAGCAGGATCATACCAATTAAGCCTCCTCAAACAGTGCTACAAACTGGGACCAAGTGTTCAAATGCTGAAGAGTATGGGGGCCATCTCATTAAAACCATCATACTCTGTTAGATCCAAAATTGCTCAAGTAGAAACTGAGAGATATGTATGGCCATACAAAAAGCAGTTTATTGTCGCAGAACACAGATCAACATGCTGGCGTATACCATTTAAAAAAAATGGCAACCACAAAATGCAGTTGCACAGCTTTTTAAGCAAAACAAGCAGTCACTAGGGGATCTCTCTGATTGGTCAGGACCTGAACACAGGTCCATATTGGATTGGCTCGTTATATCTTGCAGGGAAGTAGGGAGTTCATGGGAGAGTGATAATTTCACTGGGAAGTAAGGGACATCCTAATTGCCCAGCAGCCAGCCTTAGGACTCTGTGAGAACTAAGGGTGGAGCCAGGTCAGCACTCAGGGAAGACAAGATAGAATTAGAAAACAAAATAGAGTTACCCTGGTCCTCTCGATTCCATTCCCTAACACTAAAGTGATCACAACTCTAAATCTATAGCTGAAATGCTTCCATAGATTTGGCTGATTTTTGGGTATAGGCAAATGTACAGTTTAAGTCTTTTCCTGGAAACCTGTAAGAAGACTATTGGAATGAATTTGTAGCAATTATCTAGTCATGGAAGGATTTTGTGTATGACGTGTGCAACCACTAGTTTTCTCATTTTTGTGAACACCATATGAGCAGGCTCCAGCTTAAGGCATCAAGGAAAATATCAGATGCTTAACTTATGATTAACCAATTCTGCTCATGTCACTATTACATTGTATTAATCTGGAAGTATACAACTGACTCTTCGTGCATTGTGATAGACTGAGCTGCCTTCTGCAAACTCATTTCTTTAAATGTGAAAGATCCATTTCAGCTGCTTATAATCTACATACAGAGATCTGAGTATTAAAAATAAAACTAAAAGTATAGCCACTCACAAAGTCAATAGCATCCAAGTGTGTATTATGTGTATATCTTCATTAGTGTCCTTAAGCAAAGTAACTTTCAATTTAACACCTTTTTCTTTGATTTAAAAATGAATAACCTAACAAAACCAAAATTGTTTTAAAAAATTTACCTTGATAGCAAATATTTAGAGTAAAAATCTTTTTTATTGCTTAATTAAAATTGTCTTGCTTTTCATACAGTACATTCTGACTGCAGGTTTCCCTCCCTCTACTCCTCCCTGTCTTCCCTGACCACCTCAGGTCTCCCCTAAATCCACTTCCTCTCCATTTTACTTCAGAAAAGAGCAGGCTAACTGGGGACTTCAACCAAGCACAACACAAGATACAATAAGACTAGGCACAAACCCTCACAACAAGGCTGCATAAGGCAACCCAGCAAGAGAAATGCGGTCCCAAGAACAGGAAGAGAGTCAGAAACACAACACGCCACTGCAAGGAGTCCCACAAGAACATCAAGCTAACAACTAAAATGTATTTGCAGAGGTCCAATCTCTGTGAACCAATCTGAGCCCTGCTTAATTGATTCCATGGACTGGCTGTGTTCTCTTGGTGACCCCAAACCCTCTGGTGTCTACTTTCCCCCACCCCTTCTGCAGGGATCGACAAGCTCCTAAGGGAGGGACCCAAAGGAGAAATGGAGGTCTCTATTTTAGGCTCCCCCTCTCTCTTTCCCCCCTCTCTCTTTCTCTCTCTCCATAATGTCTGGCAGTTGTTCTCTGCATCTGCAGCTGCCTGATGAAGCCTTGGTCATGGCAACTGGGCTAGGCACCAATCTATGAGCATAGCAGAATATCATTAGGAGACATTCCGTTGATATTTTTTTCCTTTTTGTCCAGTCATGTTTGGTTCCATTGCAGTTCTCAGGGCCAACCAGCCTCAAGTTCTTGGCTATCTAAACAGTGCTGGGTATGGGCTTTCTCTTGTGGCATGGGTCTGAAGCAAGATTAGTCATTGGTTGGTCACTTCCACATGCTCCAAGCCATCATAAGCCCAGTACATCCTGTAGGAAGGACAAATTGTTGGTCAAAGGCCCTGTGGGTGGGTTAGTATACTAGTCACAACCCTGATAGCATTGCCTAATTACAGAAGATTGCTGGTTCAGGCTCCATATACTATGCTACCAGGAGTTCTCACAAGGATCACCCTTGTAGACTCCAGGAAGTTTCTACTACAATAGGTTTCCACATCACCTTCTAAATGCCCTCAAGTTCCAGTCATCTCACACCATAGGCTCTCACTCAGGCTCTCACTCAATCTCTCCCACAACAGCTGATCCCTCATGTTCCCATCACCATCAGCCCTCCAGATCATCTGCAGTATCTATTCTATTTCTCCCTCCCAAGAAGACCCATGTGTACCCCCTAGAGCCCACTTGTTTACTAGCCTCTCTGGGTCTGTGAATTGTAGACTGCATAATGTTTGTCTTTCTGATTCTGGATTACCTCACTCAGGATGACGTTTTTTCTAGTTCCATCCATTTACCTGAAAATTTTATACAGTCAGTTTTTTAACAGCAGAGTAAAACTCCACTGTGTAAATATACCACATTTTCTTCATCTATTCTTCAGTTAAAGGATATCTAGGTTGTTTCCAGTTTTGGCTATTATGAATAAAGCTGCTATGAACATGTTGAAAACGTGTCTTTGTGGTAGGATGGTGTGTCCTCTGGATATAATGCCCAAGGAGTGGTATAGCTGGGTCTTAAGTTTGGTCAATTCCCAATTTCCTGAGGAATTGCCATATTGATTTCCATAGTTCTGTACAAGTTTTCATTCCCACCAGCAATGAAGGGTTGTTCCCCTTTCTCCACATCCTTACCAGTATAAGATGTCATTTGTGTTATTGACCTCAGCTATTCTGACAGATTTAAGATAGTGGTTTTGATTTGCAATTCTCTAATGAATAAGCATGTTGAACATTTCTTTGTTTCTCAGCCATTTGAGATTCCTCTATTGAGAATCTCTGTTTAGATCTGTACTCCACTTTTTAATTGGATTGTTTGTTTTGTTGATGTCTAGTTTCTTGTGCTCTTTATGTATTTTGGATATTATCCCTCAGTTGGAAGTGGGGTTGGTAAAAATCTTTGCCCATCCAGTAGGCTGCTATTTTGTCTTATGAATGATGCCCTTTGCTTTACAGAAGCTTTTCAGTTTTGTGAGGTCCAATTTATTAATTGTTGATCTTAGTGCCCACCCTATAAGTGTTCTGCTCAGGAAGATATCTCCTGTGCCAATGTGTTCAAAACTATTCCCCACTTTCTTTTCCATCAGGTTCAGTGATTTATGTTGAGTTCTTTGATCTATTAAGACTAGACTTTTGTTCAGGGTTATAAATATGGATCTTTTTACATTCTTCAATATGCAGAAATCCAGTTAGCCCAGCACTATTTGTTTATGATGCTTTCTTTTCTCCATTGTGTATTTCTGGCTTATATATCAAAAATCATATGTCCATAGTTGTGTGGATTCATGTCTGTGTATTTGACTTGATTCCATTGATCAATGTATCTGTTTTTATGCCAATACCATGTGGTGTTTATTATCATAGGTCTGTAACATAGCTGGAAATCAGGAATAGTGATACCTTTGAACGTTCTTTTATTGTTCAGGATGTTTTAGCTATCCTGGGTTTTTTGTTTTTTTCCATATGACGTTTAAAATTGTACTTTCAAGAAAAACACATGATCATCTCATTAGATACTGGAAAATCCTTTGACAAAAATCTGACGCCTCTTCATGATAAAAGTCTTCAAGACATTCGGGACACAAGGGTTATGCCTAAATATAATAAAGACAGTTTATAGCAAGAATGTAGTCATCATCAATTTAAATGGAGAGAATCTCCAAGCAATTAACTAAAATTAGGAACAAGTCAAGGCTACCCAACCTCTCCATATCTTCAGTACAGTACTTGAAGTTCTAGTTAGATTAATAAGACAACTAAAAGAGTTCAGGTGGATACAAATTGGAATAAATCAAGATATTGTTATTTGCAGATGATATGTTAGTATAGATAAGCAGGGAACCCCTATAGCCGATAAACACCTTCAGTGAAGTGGCTGGATACAAGATTAACTGAAAAAACACAGTAGCCCTTCTATGTAAAATTGACAAACGGATTGAGAAAACAAACAGGAAGACAACACCTTTGCAATATCCTGACATACTATAAAATATCTTGGAGTAACTCTAACCAAGCAAGTGAAAGGTTTAGATGACAAAAGCTTCCAGTCTCTGAAGAAAGAAATTGAAGAAGTTCTCAGAAGATGGAAAGATATTCTATGCTTATGGATTTATCAATTAATATAGCAAGATGGTCATGCTACCAAAAGCAATATACAGATTCAACACAATCTTCATCAAAATTCCAAACTATTCTTAAATGTCTACTTGTTAGAATGCAGCAATTCTATTTCCTTCTTTGGGACATCACAACTCAATCCTCAAAAATGTCTGTAGTAAAATATATTTTGCTAAACTGATTTAACTCACTGTTAACTTTATTTCACCATGGAACTCAGGCCACCAAGGAATACAAAATATCTTATGGGACTTCAATTTTACAAAATGTATTTTCATGCATAAATAATTTTGAAACCTCTACTATCTCTACTAATATTGATAGGAATTGTTGTCTACACATCTTTTAGTACAACTTCTCCCCTTTTTTCTAGATCCATCTGTGTACCTTCTTAGAAGATTCAGTTTTAGTTATTTTCAATAGACCTCTAAACCCAATCATTTTTGACACAAGGACATGTTCTCTATTCTTCCACATTCTTGAGGTTTCATTTAATCCCCTAACCAACAACTTTGTTAAGTCAATTTAGAATATACCCTCACAGTTGTAATCACACTCAGGCTGAATGTCTATTCATGGTCTTAGGACCTTGTTTCAGTGGTTCCTATACTTAATATTATTACCTTGAGTAAAACTGACCTATAGGTTAACAAAAATCATTGAATAATATCTTCTTTAATGTACCAGAATTACCCATTACTATTTGTTTTGAAAAATGGCAAAATATCACTGGCTGATAATTGATCTTGTTTTGATAGCATTTTCAAAATTCTTGTACTTCAGTCCTTGGAGGATCAGTGTTTGCATTTTCTGTTTTAAATTTTAATACTTTAATTGAATTATTTTCATGGAAATATTGAAGTAAAGATAAAATGACTTTAAAATTCTTGTTTCACATCTATAAAACTATGTTACATGGCCCACTTGTAAGACTGTTTGCATTTTAACAATGCTCTCAAAATAAGAAGAAAAAATCATGGGTTTGGCTATAGGAATTTCTATGCTCATTTCTTTGCTCATCTGTGAATTGATAAAGAGAAATGTAAGCTAACTTGAGCTCCTGCTATGCCAGGTACCCTGATGAAACTTCAGTCCGGATATTATTGAAGAAATTTGAGTAACAAATATTAAACATGATGTTGATTTCTTATTTTTCTAAAATGCAGTATGTTTGATAATTCCAATGTCACAAACAATTAATAAACCCTTAACATCTTTATTAGCTCCTATCTCCAAAAATCATGCAGTACTCATGAGACAGATTCAAAAAAACATAGTATACGATTGTTTATAAAATGAGTAATCCCTCTTTGATTAGTTTTTTCTGGTTTCTGTATCATGCTGAGAAATCACTGCTGGAAACAGAGATGAGGAAAGAGAAAGATATAATTGCATAAGTCATTATTTCTGGAGTGCTGTCTCTAAGCAGGCCCACAGTCATCCACAGGTAGAGATTTTATAACTGACATGATAAATATTATTTATAAAACACTAGCAAACTGAGCTATATCAATGTTAAGAAATTTGACTAGAGAGGTGACTCAAAGGTTAAGAGTGCATGCAGCTCCTCTTATAGAAGACTCAGGTTTGGTATCTAGCACTACATGGGAAAGCTCATCTGACACTTTCTTCTGGCCTCCACAGGTACCCATAAATGTGTACACATATTATGACAGAGATATACCAATATGCTCATAATTAATTTTTAATTAAGAACTTCCATGAATTGATGATGAATGTTATACATGTACAGTTGGATAAAAGATAAAGAATCTTTACTGAGCATTTTTATTTTATAAAGCTTAGCCAGGTGGTGATGACACATGCCTTTAATTTCAGCATACAGAAGACTGAGGCAGGCAAAGCTCTTTCAGTTTGAGACCAGTCTGGTTGAGCAAGTGCTTGATGGAAATATATAGGGTGCTGGAATAATTTAATGATCTTTCTTCTTAATAGCTTACAAAAATGTAGATTATTCTTAGTTTTTTTAACTTAAATGCATGTGTTTAGTGCATACTATAGTCTTGTTAAATCCACTTTCAGCCTTTGCTTCAATACCTCTAGTCATCAAAAGAAATGTAACTTTTTTCTATTATTCTATTTCTCCACTTGTATATCAAGACCATGGTATATATATTATGTTAACAGTATATTAACAGTAACCCATATGCCTGAAATCATAGCATTTGGAAGGCTGAGGTCAAAAGATTACCAGGAGTTCCAGTGTTGCCTGAACTACAGAGTGAAGCTGTATATAAAAAATATATTTGTTACTTAATTCAAACCCTCAAGTGAAACTGGACTTTTAAACTAGATATCAGACACCTAATCAGACTTTCATTGTCTATTTATATTTACTGTTGAATACATCTTATCCAATCAAAATTTGTAGACAAGGAAGCAAAAAAGAAAAATAATCAATTTATATGTTTAAAATATACATACAATTTTAAATTTTGCTGTTTTAGAAATTTCTAAATAACATTGTGATATCTAGTCCATATGAATGCTTGTCTCATATTATTTTTGTATGAAATATCCTAGAATATTATTTTTCGAAATATTGCTGAGCTGTGAAAAAAAAGTCTCTAACCTGATCAATATGTTACATATATGTCATTAATTGTTGTTGCTCTCAGTCATTAGTGGATGTTTTATGAGCCGTATGAGCCATGAACTGGATTTTTTATAACAGAGACTGAGAAAGAATAAAATCTCATCAGTATAATAATACACACATCAATAGAGGGCATGGTTCAAAGGCAATCTTATTGTCAGAGATTCCATAATCAGAGCTAGAAATGATAAAGAGGTCCATTCCAGGCTACTTCAAAAGGGATATTTTGGTATAAATAATTCTTTCATACTAATTACGTTAAAACCAAAAATGGAAGAAAAACCAGTGTTTATGTCTTAGTGTATACTGTGACAGAATTGCATGCATTAAAAAAAAGTGCAGAGGTCAGGCAATTGAGCAAGAAGTTGAAGGCATGACAATGTTATGTTGATGTAAAAAAAGATAGGAAGAGTTATTGAGGAAGAAACCAGCATACTCTGATAAGGACAGTCAGTACATCATAGGATTGATCTGCTGTGAGTAGCATGACGTTGCTCTCATCCACAATACACAGATAATTTTATATATTGTTTTATTATTATTATTATTATGTGACTTTCAGTGTATTAAGACTGTGGTTTACAAACATGGTTTAGATTTGCAATATCGCCCAGAGTCTTGTTAAAACTGGAAATCCTCATGTTGTATGCCAAACCAAATATATCATGAATTTAGGAGATGTGATTTAAGGAACTCTGTAGGTGATTTTAACAGTATCAAAAGACTGAAAGATATAATATTAAGCAATGCATTCACTATTTCTTGTATTATCCCTTGTGATTCCATTTAAAGAACTATTGTTACTCCCCTATTTTAGAAATGAGAAAATATGCTCTAATAGGCTTGCTGTTCTGTGCAAAGGGTAGCACAGCTGGCAATCAGAGATGCTGGTATCTTACATTTTCAGACTATAAGCCCTGTGTTTTTATTCACTTCATCAGAGCCAGAGAAATAAAAGTGAATAATTTGAACAAACATTTATACTTACTACCTGCAAGCACTAATAGGCAATAATAACTGGATACCCAAGGCCTTTCCCTAACATTAGCAAACCAATTGCCAAAATAAATGCCTTCTTGAAGAAAGCATTTAGGATACAGTTTTTGTTGTTTTGTTACATTTTTTTTCAGTCAAGACACTTGCTTTGGGATAGACTATTCTCTCTATCTGAGTGGGTAATATGTTGGTGTTTTGTGTGTGTGTGTGTGTGTGTGTGTGACAAAGACAGAGACAGAGAGAGTGTGTGTGCTTTGAATGTGTGTGTATGAATCTAGATGTAGGCATCTTGTGTTTTCCTCAGTTGCTACTGATTATAGATCATTTAGACTATCTTTGGTCAGCAAGACTTGATGATTCTCAAGTCTCCACATCCCCAGAGCTGGGATTACAGGCAGATACAGATGTGGCCTGCTTTTCCTGTGAGTGCTGAAGATTAAAATTTAGGTACTCAAGCATATTTGAAAAACACTTTACTAGGTGAGCTATCAACCCCCTAGATTAATTTATTCTTAAGTATTTAACAGGGATGAGTCAATATAGTTATTTGCTGCTGGGTGGGCTCACAAAGGAGACAGGAATACATTCTCATATCTGCAAACTCTTCCATACCTCAACAGAGGGAACTACCATCCTGGCCAATCCCATACTTGACAGTGGAACCCTGGGCATCCAAGCTCAGATGCTTTTATTGTTACAGAATTCCTCAGGTCTTCTACATTCAGATCATTAACAATCAAGAATCCCTTACAAAAATCCAATACCTGCAGACAATACAAAATGCCAAGACCTAGGGAGCCCCTTACCCAACAATGAATAAAACAGTTATTTTAAACACAATTATTAATAAACTTCCACAAAAAATAAGACATTCTTTTATTGATATTTCTCCTTACCAAATGTGTCATCTTCCATCCTTACAGTTAAAGTTACTTCAGAATTTCTATATTTACTTTGATTGATATCTTACTTCCTATGATTATCCCTAAATCAGATTATGTCACCCATACTAAATTAATCAACCTTAATTTTTATCAAGACCCAAGTCATTGTTAGCCCTATTTTTCAGTCTATAGCACTGGTTGTTGTTGCCTCTTATTCAAAAATATCTTTTCCTTTGGCCTCTAGAACATTCTTGAATTCTAGTTTTTCTCTTATGGCTCTCAATCACCTGTGTAATTTTATTGGCAATCATTTCTATCTTCTTGTAAATATCCATAACAATTCACTTTCACTGTTAATTCTCTCAATTATCTTTTTGTCTTATCCAAAACTACACAAATAAGTTTTCTTAACAATGGCATCCAAATTAGTTACATCAATTATATCCACTTGGAATATATAACTATTTCAAAATCAATTTCTATAAATGAAAAATAAATTTCTATCTTCTGTTTTAGCATCTTTAGCCTATTCAAAGATATCATGAATCGTGTTTCTTAGGCGTTAAGATGATATTCTTGTATCTTTTCTTAAACTCCACTTTTCAATAGAATAGTCCCTACTGGACTATTCTAGATGTCCTGAAATGGAATCAGTTTTCTCATCACTGTGATCTAGTTCTTTATACTACAGTCAGGATGCTTTCTGAAATGCTACTGGACAATACAATTTCCATCCAAATAAACCACCTTTGATTCCTTTAAAATAAATTTAAACTAACAACTAGTTGACTTGTAATATATAAACATTTGTCACAGTGGCTTGTTTTCATGTTTCTCGATATGGAATACTAAAGTTCAAGAAAATGTTTGCCTTATAAACAGAAAAGCAGTGTCAAATAATTTGCAAACAATCATTGGAATTGTGTATATTGTGATCAGTGATTATGACATGAAATGAGTTTTTAGAAAAATATTGGACCAGCACTCCAAACATTGTAGTAGATATATCTGTAAATATAAACATATATGACAATATGAAATACATAAGATTCATGTTTTACAGCTTTGGTGAATTGATTATATGAATCTATTACATATGTACATGTATATAGACATATGATCAATTTAAAGAAACATTGACAATGACCTATTATCAAATAAATTATTTAAGATTAAAATATCAAATAATTTGAAACTTGAAAGGTGGCTCAGTGGGAGTATGTGGGCACTTACGGCTCAAGACTGGTGACTAAGTTCACTACCCAGTACCTACATCAAAGTGGAAAGACTTTGAATCCACAAAGTTGTCTTCAGACCTGCACCCATAGTAGTAATAATAAATAAAAATATGAAAATATGGCAGCTAAGTTGGCCTCATGTCTTTAAAAAGAGCCAAAGAAAAAACACTAGTTCTTTTTGTTCCTATAGGTACTACCTTAGTGTGTGACACCTTTTATGTCAATTATTTCAATATTCTCCTGAATTCCTATCTCTTTAGTTTCTTTGTGCCTTCCTCAGGCTCCTAAAATCCAGCCTCAGAATTGTTATCTAAATGAGTTTATACAAACACAAGTTAGCTCGTTATGTCACTTGCCAAAAATACTTAAATTTCAATTGTTCCAAGAACAAAATGCACATTAAGTAAAATGGTCTCTGTCTCTCCATGAATTCACTTGTCTCCAAAATTTTTAGAGTTCTATCCATTTCATAATACCTACCAACATATATATCCTTCCATTGCTACATTGTCCACAGCAGTCATATTTCACACATTACTATTGGGTCTTTATTTTAGTTTTCCTTATCCCTTATACTCCACTCTTTCCCTATTGTCTTTTCGATATTCATCCAATTAACTCATATTTACCATTTAGATGATTTCTATACTTTAGAAAATGGCTAATATTGATATTATTGGAATAATTGTTCTCATATACTGACACTATATTTTAACACACATTAAACAACAATGTCATTTCTTGTTTATGTCTCCTTATCAATGATTAGTTAGTAAGCTTGTTGAATGAGAAGTCACTCTGCTCAGTATGTCTCAGTAAACATTTGTTAAGTAACTAAGTCAAAAAGTATCTGTCCCTTTAGTGTCATTCTAAAAGCACTGAGTTGTTAAATGAGCATTGTTTTATTATGACTCAGAATTTTTATGTGAATTTTTCCATTTTTTTCCAGGATGTGGGCAAATAATGTTCATTGTAGAAAAGAAAGACACCATCAAAGATGATGTTTTATTTGTATAGCCTAGATATTTATTCAAGGTCAGACGCTGTTTATTGTTTGACTAATTCAATCCTGGGCCGTAGTCCTGGAGCCTTGGAGCATTTTGGCCTCCATACAATCTGATTTTAAGCCTAGAATTGGAAAGCTTCAACCTCTGTACATTCTAGAACATTTAAGCGTCTAAGACAGCTGACTGAGCCACTCTGACTAGCTCTTTCTAAACTCAGGGCTGTATTGACCTCAACTAAGTCTTCTGGTTGGCTTATTCAACTCATTTGCTGTTCTGGCTCAAACTCTTCTCCATGATGCTGGTTCAAACTGATCTTCTGAGCTGGCTGACAGTTTCTAACTTTTGACTCTGGCAGACTCTGGCTGACTCCCACAACTTCTCTGACTGAACTCCAAACTGAACTCCAAACTTCTCTGACTGAACTCTGCTAGACTCCAAACTGACTCACTCTTTCCTTCTGATACTGATTTCTTCTGCTGAACTGCCTCTGTGTCTCTGCCTTAGACTTCTCAGACTGCTTCTGCTGTATCCTTTGTGTGTCTCTGTCTTATCCTCCTCTTTGAACTGAAAGCCTGCCTTACTATCATGAAAGTTTGGCATGTCCTCACTCTGACTCAATGGGCTATCTCTTCTTCTGATTTGTCACTTTGCCTGTCCTTCACTCTAACTCCTTCCAGATGACACATCCTGTCTGACATTGACTCCTGAGCTCTGTTTCCTATTTCCCAACTTGCTGGGATTAAAAGCCTGCACTACCACTGCCTTCTACATACTGTGACTTTCCATCCAGATCACACAGGCCTCTCAATGTGATCCGTTCCCAGAGCAGCTGGATTAAATGATTAAATACTCTTCTACATATTTCTCCTTTCTGTTTAAGATATAAATTGTGCTGAAAATAGCTCTAACACAATATGACTATTACAATAACAATTATCAATCCATAAATTTAACAGCCTGAAAGTTCTTTTGAAGATCTGCTTCAACCACCAATGCTATGATTTTTCATAACTGCAACAAGCATTAGTCCTGATCATCTGTGGAATTCTCCTCAATATTCCCTCAGGAATTGTCTGTTTCAGCATCAAGATTTTCCAGTCTGACAAACTACAGTCTCTCCTTCTTCATTCAGTTTCTTGAGCTGTCCTTCTGTGCCTCTTCCTTCCCTGCGTCATGCTTTTCATGTTAGCAGTTCGTATCTAGAAAGCTTCTCATACTCAGATAGTATTTTTATCAATTTTGATGGAACTCATGGCTTTTTGTCTCCAGTGGAAATAAAATCACAACACATTTCCTGATTTACATTCTGATATTAACACGTCCATATAGTATACAGAATGTATATAATATAATTCAGCAGGTTTTTCTAAAGTCAGTGTCTTTGAGCAGCTGTTGTTCTTGCCTCATTGTCGTTCAGAAAATTTAAAGTTAATAAAATATTATGCAATCTATCTCTGGGAGTCCTTATTCTTATTCCCCCTTTCTGTTTTTGGCTAAGTCTAGGGCAGTACTTCCTGCTGTAGCATACATTAAATCTCTAATACCAAGTTTAGGTTCCTCTAGTGGCTTTGTAGATGAGCTATCCTACTGCTGACTTGGAATGCCTGCCTTGTGTTCTTTGTTGTTGGGCCCAGTGTAAGCCCCCTTAGGGAGTTTCAAGTCAGTAAGGGATTACCTCTTATGTATATTGTTGATCTGCATTCATTAGGCCAATGCTGACCTTCACCACTCCTTCTACAAACCCTGGATGCTATAAATCTATTTTATATACAATTTAGCAATATGGTACCAGCATCATTTCCTTTATGATTCTATATTTTCAATTTCTTTGGTAATATTTTAACAATCTTTAATTAACTGATTATTTCATTATCAACTAAATAAATGTTTTTGTTCTCAAGATACATTTGCAAGTGAACAGTATTTTTATGTTTATGTATGTTTGTGATCTCTTTAAGAAATACTAAGCCTAGATTTATTATATAGTTCTAGAGGGAAAATACTACCCACAAATACAGTTGGAAAATAGTACCTTTGAGATATTACCTTAGGCTCTTTGCACATTGAGGGTTCTTAAAAACTTGGAGAATAATGAGTGTGTTTTATATTGTTTAATGTAACATTTAAAGATTACTTTTACTGTAAGAAACTTTATTCTAGGGAAAACAGTATATAAATTTTGTTTTACTTGCAACTTCAGAGGGCATCTTTAGAATTATAAGATTCTAATTTACAGTGTTGGAGAGATAGCTCAATGACTATTCTATCCAAGTATACACATTCTATTCCAAGTAACCACTTGGAAGCTAAAAAAGCATTACTAACTTCAGTTCAAGAAGATCTAACACTTTCTTCTGAGCTTCATAGGCAACAGGTATGCACATAGTACACACACACGTGCGCAATATATCTATACATATAAAAAATAGTTTTTAAAAAGTAAAAAAAATCTATTTTTTAGTGGAGTTATATGGATAAAATTATTTTAAGGAGGAAAGTGGATACGAATATAATTATAACCATTAAGCGAAACTTTGTTTTTTAAATAAGTCATTTAAGATAATAACGGAGCCAAAGGTACATCCACAAGGAAATATATTATCTAGATTTTTTAATCACGTTCAAATGACAAATTAGCAAGCAATTAAATACTAAAGACTACATTATTTATATTAGTGGCATACATGGAATTTTGAAATTTTTAGCATTGTGAAACCAGTATTAGAGCATTCGTTTCGATTTTGGCTTTCAGGTGTTTTGAGTTTGTGGTTACATACTTGAGAATTGCCTAGAAGATTAAATAAACTTGATAACTAATTCTATCTTGACTTTAGTCAAAAGAGAATAAAAAGAAAGAAACTACTAAAGAAATTTATGATTCTTACTAACCCATTTTACACTTCAAAATAACATTATGGACACACAAATCTAAGACCATGTTGATTATATCTTGCTATGAATGCTAAAATCCATTAGTCACATTTATTCTTTCTTTAGATCTCTCTGCCCCCCTCTTCTCTTTCACTAGCTTAACAAATTTTCATTCTAATCAAATTCTGTCATGAGATGTATGATGACTTGCCCTATGAAAAGCTGATTTGCTTCAAATTCCTATAATCTCTCCCTTTGAAAAATAGAGATTGAAATCATTATAGTTCTGCTGTTGTCCTTGATCTCTGCTCAGAGGATATATAGACTGATTGGCTGACAGTCATTGACCTGGATGGATTAAAATAAAGTAGTGATGAAGCGAAATCAAGGGCACACATTTAGAATATTTAATAATGACATTTATTCTGAGTGCATTTGCAGTCTTATTTTCTTCTTTTTTGCGTGAGATATTTTGTGTATTACTTCACTAGTCTCACTCTTATTATCATTCTCATTCCCATTTCCATTCCATTCCTATTTCTATTCCTTGCTTACCCAATTCTCACATCATGGGACACTTAAAAATATTTTAATTTCATAAACTAATAGATTTAATTTTCTGTAAATATTCTGAAAATACAGGGTAGTGTAGACAACCTATTATTTAATAGTGGCTGATGTAGATAAATTATTATTAACAAATACCTAACCAAATACACACCCAATGAGTTGAGATTAAATAGACAATATCTACATTTTAAAGTTTTGTTCAAGAGACTTGATTCAATAAGGTAAATTAAAGACATATTCTTTAACTGACATGTCTTTAGTGTTGGAGTTTTCATATATATATGGAAACATTTGCTTAAAGGCAAACAGGTTTTATATACATATGTCAGTATTTCTATTTTAGCTCCTAATTTGAAATTTTAAGAAATATATCTGTGTTTATACATCTCTGTGTGTATTTGTGAGAGTGTGTGTATGCGTCTGTGTGTGTGTATGTATGTGTGTGTGTGTGTGTGTGTGTGTGTCTGTATGTGTAAATTTCTAGGGCATGAGCCCCCCTTACACATATACCATATTGAACTAGTACTCTCCATCTATGACCATTTCATTGCACCCTTTTGAGATCTGAGCCAATAAACTTAATAATTATAGTTGGTAATAACAAAACAAAAAAATACAATGGTGATAAAGGACTCATTCGTTCTGATATTTAATTATGCATCTGCATCACAGAAATACTTAAGTTCATAATGACCACACAGAGTTGTATTAACATTGGCCAGTATGTCCATGTACATACTTATCCTATTTAAAATATGCTTTAAGCAAACAGCAAATAAAATAGCCTTCTAAAATTTCACTGTGGCACTATTCCACAGTGACCAGTTTATTTCTGTTCCCTGGAGGAAAGTGACCTAATTTTGGTTAAGTTTAGAATTTAGAGAAAACAGAGACAGTCTGTATAGGGAATGAAAATCTGTCCTACAAAACTCTCAGTTTTGATATTTCTTTTTTATTATTTGTTCTTTCCATTCTTAGTGATCAAAATTTAATGTTATCACATAAATTTTCATCTTTTAAAATACATTTGAATACTTCTGCCATATATAGTACAGAGTGAGGAAATTGAAGCCATGCCATTGAAGGAATAGAAGACTCTATAACTGGAGGAAATAGGATGACATGAAGAGTTTTAGATAAGGAATACATGAGAACAATTGAGTGCTGTGGCAGTGGGAGCAGAGTCATTTTGTTCAAGATGATTACCATGATAACTTATAAGCTTGAGTTTTAGTTAAGACTCTATACTGATGTTACTAACATAATCACAAAAATTAATATTTCAGAGTTGTAGTAGAAATACTTTAAGAGGCTTAGGTTGAGTGGCTAGAAAGTTATGTTAGTGGGTAAAAGAGTTTACTGTACCCGTTTGAGGAACTATGTTAAAATCTCTAGCAACCAAGGAAAATGTAGAACACACATGAAATCCCAGTGCTGGCACATGGAGATAGATTGCGGGTCTCACTGACAAACCACCAGAGTAAACATTTCTAGTGACACTGCCTCAAGGAAATAAGCCAAAGAATGATGAAAGAGACATTGAAGTTCTTCTTTGTTCTCTATGTGCATAAGCACATGTGCACACACACACACACACACACACACACACACACACACACACACACACAGAGTTGAGATTAAGTAGACGATATCTACATTTTAAAGTTTTGTTCAAGAGACTTGAAATTAAAGAATTGTTAAATTATTAAAGAAAATTTCTTTAACTGGCATGTCTTTAGACTTGGAGTTTGCTCACTAAAGCAATAGGCAAATCCAGGAAGATTGGGTGACTGGACCGTGCCTCAGGTAACACAGAGATGAAAGAGTATTGTAAGTTCATTTGAATCTCCACTGGCACTATTCTGGATGGCTATATGTCATTCCTTTTATTTATATTCTGCTTTTATTCTCCTGCAAATCATTTTTTCATATTGGTTGTTGAATGTTCTCTCTGAGTTGTTTTCCATCTCCCATTCATTTTCACATTTTTTTTCAAAGCAACTTCCAATGTTGGATTCTGCTGTGCTGTAATGCCATAAATTTGTGAAACGTGATTGTAATCCAGTTGCTTCTATGTAAAGGCTTCAGCAACACATTTTCCTTCAGTTCTGCCAGCACAGCTATCCAACTGATGTAAATATAAAAGGATATAACAGATGACACCAAAAGAAATTTGTGTTTGCCTGAACAGTCAATGACTGAACATAAATTATCAATAAACAAAATGTTTATTTGTGTTCATGACTATAAAACTAGTGTATTTTTTCAAATGCATTCTATAGTTTTTAAGAATAATAACAAATGGCTATCTAAACTTAAAAAATTCATATGACTACTTATAATTCTTAAATTTCTATAGACCCTGAGAGGTCAAGAGATTTTCTTTCAATTCCTGTGTTGGAGGAAGGAAATGAAGTTCTAAATTGTGAAAATAAAAGACACAATAGGAATTCTTATTCAAAAGCAATCCACACAAGGCTTTATAACATGTCCAAAATTCTTATTGAGAATGAAATTCAGAGAGTTCCAGGTTTCCTTTCATTTGCTCTTTCCTTTACTGCCAATATCTTGAAGTTGCATTGAAAGCATGGGAAACACACGATTTTGAGGATGCTTTGCAGTGAAGTAATTTTTATAAGTATATTTTTAAATGATTCATTTTTAACATAATCATCTTGTTTTCAAATATTTTTAATCATAATATTGCAAGCAATTAATTAGAACTCTTAAAGACATAAGAAAAAAGATTATTATTTGTTTTCCCAAAAAAAGTTTTTAAAATTAAACATCTGTATCAAAATGTAAATTCTAAAATCTGTACATTATTGTAAAACCTAAATGCATAAAAGTAGGTGTGGATAACTGTTTTTTAAAAAATTGCCACTAGTACAAACAAATTTTGTTTCTCTTCATTTGCAAGGCTTGAGAGCTTACCATATTTAAATGTATGACCTGTTTTAAGTATGTGTGTCAAAAAAATGGGTGATAGCTATTTTTAATGTGTCATAAACAGGCAGAAAAGGGAAAGTAGAGTTTGATACACTAGAAAACTGAAAGAAGGTTGTTTTAAAGTCCAGGGGCAGGTGTAATGTTGTGACACTGAAACTTTGTTTATGAATATGTGACCACTGTCTGCTCTTCTGTCCCTAGAACAGTGACTAGTAAACAGATGTCACTCCAGCTGATTTTTAATGGGGTTTTAGAAGCAAGATTTCCATTTTTGCACATCTAGTAACAAGTAGCTTGATGACCTTGGAGAGTTACTTGAATTCTCTTATGTGCTACACTCATCTATATAATAGACTCAAGAGAAATAGGTGTACAATAAGATTGTTGTCTTGCATATGATCAGTAAAGGGTATATAGCAAGTACTCAGATTGGACATTATTTCCATTGCCTTGTTAAACTGCTTATCTTCTATGCCCAAGGTAACATATGGATTAGCACTAAAATTAATGATATTTGCGAAAGCTGATTAAGTGACTAGCAGTTGGAATTTCTAAACACCCAACTTTATTAACCATCTACTCTATTTTTCTTTATATCATTAATAATGAATACTATGTGAGTGGTAAGAAGATGTCTAATTTTGTATACTCCTCTACCATGTGTTTAAGCAAAACATATTTTTCTTCATTCATAAACTTATTCAATATATTGCACCCTAACTCGGCATCAGGAAGAATGTGGTCAAGATTAGCAAATAGCAATGTGATTTACAATCATGAGAGAAATCTCAATCTCTATCCTACAACTTAGTGTCAACCACTCTAAGCCATAGAATTATAAATTATGAAGATTGATAGTATCAGTAGTTAATTATAGCAATAATATTTATAAAATTCAAAACTAAAGTACATTTTTACATATATTAGTTAAATGAATGAATTAATAGATGGACAACCTCTACAGTCCTCACAATGAAGTCTGAAGTCCCATTTCATTGTACTAAGTTACATGCACAAAGTATGCAACATTCTACTATCACACCAATTTAAGATGGCAAAAAATGTTCACTTCATTTTTTATATGATCAAATTAAATTTCTTCTGTACCCTTTTTATCTTAAGAAGTTACTTAATATTCTTTTCTAGGAGAATCTTAATGCAATTCAGGAACTTTCCAGGTTTGCCTTTTACTTTTAGGAAATTTTGGAACTCTCCTTTCTCTAAGAGCAGTAATTCTAAATTTTCATTTGGTGTCACAGTATTATGTCTTGTTTCTTTTTTATAATTTATTTAATTTTTATTTTATATGCATTGATATGATGGTGTCAGATCTCCTGTAACTAGAGATACAAACAGTTGTGAGCTGCCATATGGGTCAAATTATTGAACCTGGATCCTCTGGAAAAGCAGCCAGTGCTCATAACCACTGAGTCCTCACTCCAGCCTCTACATCCAGTTTGGTTTCTTGAGTTGGTGCCCTTTCCATGTGGGCATTTGCTGAGACGAGCCAGTATTTGCATTTCCCTTTGGTTAAAATGTCCAGTGATCATTGTGGTTCCAGAATTTGTGTCCTAGACACCACACACAAGACTGCCACCTTGTTTCTCCTACTTTCCACTACTTACCAATGCACCCATGTAGGTTAGTGGCTCATGAGCTGTTAGAGAGTTACAGCTTTTGCAAAATGTCCTATACTTCTGATCTTTTGTCCAACAGTATTGCTCAACAGCTCTGGCATCCTTCTCTACTCTACTCTACTCTACTCTGCACACTTTAAGGGGACACTGTATTTCTCTTGTCAAATTAGTTAGAATGCTTACGTGTGGGAGAACACTCTCAACACAGCACCCATTTCACAAATCCACAGCTTTTTCAAGTTCTCCCTCTTTATCATGCCTTGGTAGATAGAGTTGGTCAAAACTTTAATCAATGGTATACTACACTTGGAGTTTAGGCTCCACTTATACCAACAAATTGTTATTCATGTTAGTGGCACAAAGAATTGTTTTAAAACTCAGAAGATCTGCATTTCTAATGAACTCCAAATCTGTGAGGAATAAAGGACCCAGAAGCTCTCTTACTTGATGAAGGTTAAACTAAAGGCCATGAGTTCTAATCTTAAAAAATAATGTGTGTACAAATGCTCCGAGTTAAAATAAATTTGTCACAAAATCAAATCAAAAGTGAGAAACCTGAAAAAATATTTGGTAGGAATTGGGGTGGAGATTGGTTGAGACAGAAAAGGATGAGAAAGGGTGAAAATAAAGCGAAATCAGAATACAATGTATACAATTATGAAATTGAGAACAAATGGAGCAATATAGCAATATGTATATTTCTGATGTTGTACCATTAGGAGCTAGAGGTACATCTTTAATGTTATAATTCCTGCATATTACTCAAGACTTCTAATGTGTAGGCCAGAGATGAAATTCCCAACTTGTATGCTCCATGGATCTGTGAGGGGTAAATATGGGTAAAGAATCAAATGTTTAGTATACCACTAACAAATGGCTTTCCTATTTCATAGGCTTATAATAAGAAATATTCCTCCTTATTTAGCATACCATCAGTTATTTCCTTCCTTATTACAGTATAGCCTTTTACTAATTATCCTTTAGAGTTTCTTTTTTAAATTCATGAATATTTTATATTCATGAAATATTTCACCCCAAATCCTCTTTGGTCTATTTTATACATACCTAATAAGGCATCATTTTGTACAATTAATGAGTTCTTTCTCAAGGTAAATTTCAAGTTAAAGTGAGAAATGAGCTTTCTTTCTTTTCCAGGTAGAATTTTCTTCATAAGAAGTAGGTCAAGAAACATTGAACACAGAAAAAAAAATGCTCTTCAGTTTGGAATCATCTGAAGTTTGCTTAGAATTCATGCTTAGCATTCTCTTGCATCTCTTTTTTTTGCTGTAATCTCCTGCATTAACATTTGGGAAGTCTTAAAATTTTTCTTATTTTTGTCCCCAACTTCAGCAGTTTATTGTCAGGTTAGAAGACAGTATGTAAAACATATTTCAGTAGACAACATATATATTATTCCCCAAACTAAGTGAATGTGCATCATATCCATTTAATTAAGTGGAGATGTTGAGTTTTTGTTTAAATGAATTTTTACCATTTCTGTCTCTATCTTTAAACACATTTATAAATATGAAATTAAGTGGGCTGACAGAAAGCAAACTTCCATGTAGGAACACCTGCAAAGGTATTCCATTCCTATTGTTCTCCTTCCTCCATTCACTCTAGGCTGGCTATTGGAAGCACCTTCCTCAGGCGGTTTCCATATTTAGATTAGCAGTGGGCTGACAGGAGCATGTGAGAGAAGAAAGAGAGAAAAGGAAGAGAGGGGGAAGCTGCTGTTTACCACAAAAGTGCAGGTGTGAAGCTTAATCTATTCTTTCTACTACTTTACTCAAACAAATCACAAAATTCTAATCCTAATCCTTCTATTCATAGATAAATATTTAAAGGATTGATTGATTTTGAAGAGTGTTCTCATGCATATAGTCAAGCTCAAATGTCGTATGTTTTCATTTTCCTCAGTTTAAGAGCAGGAAAAAGGCAGTGACTAGATCATGCCTTTATAATAATACCGACAAGCACCTGTTTTGCTTTGTTTTGTTTTGTTTTGTTTTTCCAAACAAAAACAAAAGAGGTATGAGGAATACTAGCAACACCAAGCACTTCCCTTCTCAGTCTGAATGCAATAGTGTTTTATTGGAATGGAGCATTGGAAATTGTTTGATGTCTCTCACATTTTTGCCCTCTGTAGCTCTGTCAATCTTTTGTCATGGTCACACTTTCCCTGTTCATTTTCTCTTTTATTGTTCTGTAAATACCTTAAGGATTCTAATGGGAAAGATGAACTGTGCAGAAGAACTACAGGTTAAAACTGAGAAGACTTCTGCAGGAATTTTATGGTTTCTCATTACTGAAATAACAACAATTTGTGGGGAACTCTAATTTCTCAGAGTCTTGTGAAGAGAATCATCATAGATGTCCCAAAATAGCCATTTTTTAAATTTATCCATGTAGAGATACTATTTAGTATTATGGTACTAAAGGAGTTTGCACAAGTCCTAAGCTACATCCAGTCTGCAGTGTTCAAAGTAGAAACAAATCAAGAACTTGTGGATGCAAAATTAGTTGGGAGACAAAGTGACAGAATTTGCTCATGAACACTGAAATATCTACTCTGACTGAACTTACTTCTTACTTAGTTGATATTTACTGTCAGATATTTCCCTTCACATTACTTGCAAAGAAACTTATTATGCAATAATGTTAAGTTTCTCTGCAAAGACATGGACTCAAACTTATATCTTCATCCTTCTCCCTGTGAGATTGTTGGAGGTTCACACTAATGCAAAATGATATGTAACCTAAATTTAGTTGGGGAAATAAGGTTAAAATGTCATGCTTTAATATTGCCTTCTCTGGCATGCTTGCATTAATATTTACCTTTTCTAGCAAATCACAGGGACTTAGAAATATAAGATTTCAAATGCTCTCCATGTTATGTTATAATGTAAAATAAAATGAAAAATAGTAGTTTTAACAATAGAAAAGTTAAAGACAGCACAAATATATATTCATATTTTGACATTCAACTAAGTTGGCATTTTGCATTAAAAATTTTGTTGTATGGCAAAGCTACAGGGAAACTGTCTTTAAATACATGAATCTCTACAGTAACATCTTATCAACATACCATTTACAAACTGAATGACATCGATGACAACTTCATTTGATTTTTGATATTAAACCAAAACTGTTGTGCTGACAGTGGTTTTATAAAACAAGCACATTAAAAGGAAAGACTACTTCTCACTGTTATGTAAAAATTCTATGGAGGAATACCCATAATCTACCTTAGGATTTATCTTCATTTTATGTTTTACTAAATGAAGTTTGCATTTTATCCTTTACCACAGTCCCCATCACAGATATAGTCAGTGAATTTTAACAAGAAACCCAACAAGACTTACAAGTTTCTCAGTGCTAATGATATTTTTTTTCTAATTAAGTCTGAGTCTAATGAAACCAAACAGAAGGTTCTGCTTGGATTCCTTGGTCACCCCTATCTGTGCTGTGGATTGTTATAATTGGCATGAATTGAAAGTTCTTATTATCATTGATAGTAGCCCAGAGACAATTCCAATTTGGGTTTAAATGGCCCTATGCAGACAAGGATAACTGAACAAGCCAAAACAGCCTCCTGTGTTTATGGCAGGTAAATACCAATTAAGTGCTAGAAGTGACATCAGTTTTTTTGTCCTATGTAGTTTGAGGTTAAAAGACATTTTGTTCCCTTGATGTTGCAGATACAGTGTTGTACAAACTGGAAAGAAGGAAGACATCTTCCCATCTGAAATTAAGATTGAAAAATCTTAGGAAATAAATTAAATTGATTATACTGAAACAGAGCAAACTCTATCACTTAAGTGTTATCCTAATTAGAGTACTTGGCTATAAGGAACAAATAGCAAGCATGAACTAGCTTGGTCAAGTGTGGAATTCATTTTAAAGGAGAAATCTGTTTTAAGGATGAAAATGAATTTTTAAAGAAGATGAGGGCAAACTGTAATTGTACTTTAGGAAATAACTAGAAACAGTCAATTACAATGTTCCAGAATTCTTTGTCACATCTTTTTCTCTCTGGGACATTTGTTTTCAATTGTAGACTGGCACCTTATGTACAGAGGAAAATGTGATTTCTAGAATTCCTCTATTCTTGTAATTCACAAGTGATACATTTATTGAGAGTTTGACCCAAGGCTAAGTGTCAAGTCTGAATGCTCAAGTTATTAAAAGTATGTATGTGTACATACACATGAATATATACAAGCACAGGTACACATACACATAGAAATGTACTTATTATATTATAATTTAATGTGGTCAATATAAACTATATAGAAGTTCAGTAGAATTTTATTTCTATTACTTTATGTATATTCTATTTTTAATTTTTATTTTATTTATTAATATTTCTGTGAGAGTATGTTTGGGAGTGGCTTTGGATGCATGTAAGTTGTGGGTAGGGCATACGAAAGCAGCTTTGTGCAACCAGTTTTCTCTTTCTGCCTTTGTATGAGTTCTGTGGATCAAATTCAGATCATCATGCTTATGAACAAGCATCTTTACTTGCTGAGTAAACTCACTGATCCCTTCATTTTAAAATCTGTGTTGAGGTGATGAGAATCAAATCTGGCACCATTCATATGCTAGAGTAATGCTCTAAAACCAAGCTATGTATCCAGCCAATAAATTGAATTTTACAGAATTTTTGAAAATGAAATTTAAATTATGTAGCAAAAGTTATGTGTTTCTTCACTTGGATTACTTGATATAATTTATGAAAATAGTTCTTAATATCATCATCTTCATACCCACAGTGTAGTATACACCACTCTCCTTCCAACTTTTAGAACTTTGAATTACATCACTGATTTTATTGATAATCTAGCTTACAGATCATGAGACGTCTCATCCCCTAAATCCATGGAATAATAGTTTTTAATAAAGTTCTTTATCACCTAATTTTATATCTCTCTATTATTGAGTCTGAAATTTGCCCCCCCCCCCCGCCAAGGACCACCAAGACCATGTATGCAAAAAGCAAAGGCACTTTTATTCTGCAGAGAAAAAGCAGCATGCTGGGATCAGACACCATGGAATATAGATGACCCTGAACAAAGAATTACAGCTTCTTTTATTGACAGAAAAAAAATGGCTTTTCCACATAGGTGAGGTAATCTGGTTCAAATTGGTGTATAGAGATGCAGTTACAAATGCCCAAGTGGCTAACTGTCCACATTCCTGAGCTATACCTGGTAAGTTAGTCATTAGAGTTAAGACATCTGGTTTTATGGCCTTCAGGGTTACCTGGCCAGATGAGATAGTTTTATGGCCTTCAGGGCTACCTGGCCAGATGAGATAGTTTTATGGCCTTCAGGGCTACCTGGCCAGACAAGATAGCTTACCTTGCCAGATGAGATTGATTGCTCTTGAGGGGGCAGGGTTAATGGCCTGAGATTTACTAGTTTGAAAGGCCCAGGTTGGAACCTTGAGCACATACACAAAATGGGGTCTTTGGTTTCTTCACTATCACATTATCAATCACTCTTTCTCTTAGTTGTGAGATAATAATAGTTAAAATTGTAACGTTTAGTATTTTCTTTTTATATGATTTATTATTAAAAATAAACTTTGCAAATTAAAAAAAAAAAGTATATGCCAAAATGAACCAAACTAAAAGTCTAAACATCTCAATGAACTTGTATGCCGTTTGAATAGTGATTTTGAATCTGTGGAGCTTCACACTGGATTTTACACTTTCAGTATCGAATATACACTTATCCAACACCAAAACTAAAGGTGTCATGATAAAATTAGAACTAGAAAAACTTTTATTAGCTTTATATATTCTTTCATAGCTTGTGGAATAAAAGACATTTTTTCTAATTTTCTTGGAGCCACATAAGGTAATATATTTACATAAATTGTGTCTTAAAATCCTCAGAAAATTCTAGTTTAAATGACAAAATCGGGGGCCTAATTAATTGTGCAAGGCCTGTAAAATAAGGGAGGAAGCAAAATAATCATGAAAGCCATGAAGTTAGGGTTTTTGATACCAATACCAATGTTTTCATTAGGTTTTAAATTTGGATAATAATTTATCTCACAAGTTCTCTGGCATCGAACTTTTATTAAGTGTTACGACTAATACTGCATCTTTTTCCTGCTTTATCTTGTATTAGACTGACTCTAATTCATTCTATTTTTACTTTGACTCAACACTTACGTTACTCACTAGTACAAGATCTCTATACAGACTATTTTTTCTCTCTGGAGATCTTTCCTTTCTAGAAATTTTATATCTTAATGAATACTTGTCTAAATTTAGCACCCAAATTAACTCGAACCTCTTTTTTCTTTTCATGTTACTTTACCAATCAATAGTGTTCTTCTCTTAGCAAGTAGTGGTTGTTTTTACTAATCTTTGCTGAGCTGGTTATTTTCATCCACTTTCACATTATATTGTAAAGGTCCATTTTCTTCTGTGCTGTGAATTTGCTGTGCCTATGCAGAAAAGAGTAATTTATTTTGTGTATGGAATGGGCTTTTTATATTCTGCTACAATGACAATTCCAGATTTGAATGATCCTTTCATGATATGGGTTCCTTTAACTAAAACAAAAATATATGAGTGCCTAAGGCATACAAAGTTGGAAGCAGTCAGTTAAATTTTGTTGAGACTCAATTACTCTACAGAATTATGCCAATATTTAACATCAAGGGATGTCAAACATTTTTTTTAAAGGAATGCTATTCTCAGAAGGAAATTTGCAATAAAATTGATTTTAAGAAAATGCATTTATGCATACTGCAGTACAGGAAGTTCAAAATAAAAATGCTGAATCTTTATGGTTGAAGAACAATTCCTGAGAGAAAAGAAGAAAACCTACTATTTACTATGTGACTTTAAAGTCTTAGCTTTTTCTGGTATCACTTGAGTTGATGTAAATCCATGAGAAAGAAAATACATTTAGAACAGAGATAAAGCTCAGAGTTCCTCTGAATCTAGCATTGAAATAGAACTGATGTAAAGCAAAACACAACAAAATAAAACCCAAGTGGGTCATGTGCTATTAAGTAAAATTCTCTTTTAATGAGGTGATGCATGGATCATTGATATTGTAAAATCTAGATTGGGTACTAAATTTAAACAAGTATTCATTGATTAAGATATAAAATTTCTAGAAAAGAAAAATCTTCAGGGGGAAATAGTCTGCATGAAGATCTGTCACTATGGAGTAACTTATCTGTGGAATCTAAGTAAAAATAAAATGAATTAGAGAAAATATGATACAAGATAAAGCAAGAAAAAGATGCAGTATTGGCCATAACACTTAATAAAATGTGGTGCCAGTGGATTTGCAAGAGAAATTATTATCCAATTACTTTGCATGCAGTATTTTTAAGGAAGGGAGTTCTCTGAGACTTTATTAAAAATTGGGGACTCTCACAATATACACTTGCATTTTGTTTTGTTTTTTTTAGTTTGATAGGTTCATTCCATAAAATATAAAGCCCACAAACCATAAGATAATAATAATAGTGATTTCCACATATTTTTGTTTAGGTTATGTCTAATCTGTGAAGATGGCTCATTTAATCCTCACAATGATTCCATTTTATAGATGAGGAAGTGGGAAAAAAAGAGATAAAACTCATGAATAAATCAAGAAAATTCAGCTAAGATGTTCCAAGACTAGATTTTGCATCCAGATGATAGGTCTCCTGACCGTGTATGCCCAGCAAGGATGCGATACTGTTCCCTTAGAATAAAGGCTAGAAACAAAAAAGCTAGATAACAGATACAGTTGGGGTTTTTTTTGGTTTTTTTTTTTTTTTTGGTCTGCAGAAATATGGAGATATAATGGTTACCAGTGTCCTTTTGGTATTCTGCACATGAGATTAAATTCCAGATAATTAAATGATTAACTGAAACCCATAGAAATAGATCCAGGTTTCAAGTGGAAACTTCAGTTTGATATTCAAACAAAGCTCAGTCAATGTTCTTGAAATCCTTACTTTACAAGATAAGTAAGGCAGGTGTAAATGCATAACTGAGTGACGGTTTAAACCCAGGTAAACTGTTTCAAATACAATTATTGCTGTAACTCAAGAAATATAATCCTTTATAATCTCTTTAGGAAACAAATTGAGTGAAGTAACCTTAAAGTTGTGAAATTCTGATGTCTTCAGTTTCCAAGTAGAACACATTCCAAAGACTTTATTTTGTAACCAGTGTATTCTATAAATAAAATAGTAATATTTTTAGGGTACTATAATCCATGCAACTATATATATGAGAATGCAAAATTGTGTTCACATATATAGAAATTTTACATTTAAAAAGATGTTTGAAATGTATATTTACATATATAATGCACATATTGATAAACAAAACATGTATATGTTTATATACATGCATATATATATATATATATATATATATATATATATATATATATATATTCAAACTTTATATGTTAACCATAGAGGAAAAGAATTTGCCAATTTGTCTTGAGGTATTTTACAGTGACAATGTTTTAGAATCACATTTATAATTTGTAGGTATAAATTTAAGTACAACTTTAGTTCAGGAAAATTCCTCTAAATTTAACTCTTGAAATGTTCATATATAGTAGAGGGATCTAGATTTTCACTGTAATTTCAAAGTCTTATGTAATTTTAAGTTATATTTCTCCACAAACTTCTTTTTGGTCACACCTAAGTGCAGATAGTGAAATCAGTTTAGGAGTTTTTAAAGATTTGTAGTATTGCAATTGATTCCAGGGACACACATGATTACAGATAGGGCCTTTTAAAATTATCTAGCATACCTAACATGATTCTAAATTCATAGTTAGTTATGATATTTATCAATCCAAATATAGATATTTTATATCCTTTACCACTGAGGAAAGCATCCTCAACAGATATTTTAAAAAAGTACTTTCTATCTAATTTCATACTTGACATTTCATACTTAATATATACTTGATAAAAAGATAAAGCTTTTTATTAATCTTGAGAAAAAACAGAATTGACCACATGTTATCAGTAGTAACAACTAACTTATGCTGTCTTTTGACTTTCTCTGATCAACAGATTGGATCCTCTGCTGTCTTTGGAACCTGATTAATTCTCACATAAGTCTCCTTTGATTAGCTCCCAGTATTTCTTTGTATTTTTGGAAATGATTTTTTTGAACTCTGTCCTCAATAGCTAAGTCTAATGTTCTTTTCCTGGCTGCAAAATCTCTCTTGTTTATGCTGGAAAAAATGTTTGGCTTTTACTCTATTTATACTTTTGGCTTGTTCTTTCATAAACACTGGCTCAGGACTTCCATATTTGGTGAAGTGAGAGTGCATGATTACTTGTAACTGTATTTCTGCTTTAAGTATTTTCAACTTTAATACAAAGTTTAAATGAACAGTCTTGGTACTGAGTTTTGCTATTACAATCCACTTCATATCATTAGGACTTGAACAACAAGTTCAATGGTCTTCTAAATCAAATTTTGTCTATGCTAATACTTGGCCATATATAAGAAAACTGTGTTTGCTTTAGTGTTCAAGTTATGAATGCTGTGCAGCAGATAAAAATTACGGTCAATGATAATATGCATATTTAAAGGCAATATTTTAGGAAGTTTCAAATATAGTACTTACAACATACACGTTAGTTTATTTTAAAGTTAGTAATGAAATATGACTCTCTCTTTCCTGAGGGAAGAAGCTATATGCAATCCACTCTTTATTGATTTTTATTCACATAGAAACATTAACATGCTGTGTTAATTAGATTTATAAGGGAATGCCCTTTAAAATTTCATATTTACTTCTTTTAGGTAAATAGTAGCATGATACTTTAGGCCTATTTCAATGTCATATGTCTCTTCATTTGGGAAAAATGCCCACTTGAACCACTACCCAAAACAGGAAAAGCTAGAAGGAAAGAAATATCTTCATTATTAAGACGTTTTTCAAAAACTGGCTGTAGTGATATATGCCTACCATTCCAGCATTCTCACAGCTGATGCACAGACATATTATTGCAAGTTCCAGCCTGTGCTACATAGAGATTATAGGATTAGATGGGACTACAAAGAAAGACCCAGTATCAAAAAAAGGCCTACCTGAAAACTGACGTATTTTCATGCTGACAACACAGACCAAGGAGATTTCAGTGAATCATGAGGTTTAATCCATGGACAGGTAGGCAGACTCAATGAGGAAAAAGAAGAAAGATCATGTGAAATTAATGCAATCTACCAAGATGCTCACAAGCTATTCATGAAAATACATATATGGGTAATAGTAGCCATCTGCATTTATACTTCCTTCACACTTAATCTTTCCTTCATGCTACACTTAATGCTTTATGCAGACTATCTCACCAAAACAAATCTAAAGGATAATTACTACAGTTATTCAGAAGTTTGGTGTTGCTTAAGAGATTTGTCTCAGGCTGCATTTCTGGTACATAATTATGGTCTAGTACTCATGTGGGTTTAATTTGGATTATTTAAAACCTGTTAAAATACCAGGGCAGATGGTGTACTCCTTGTCAGCCTATAAAGCCTATAATCCCAGCATTAGGACTATATAGTTAGAGCCCCCATTAAAAAATAAATAAAAAGAAAGAAAACTTAATGAAACAAATAGTGATTTAATTGGTCTTTGGGGACATGGTCCTCAGAAGCATAAAGGAAGGAATAGGGAAAATGAATCAGGGAAGGGAAAACAGACAAAATATTTTCTGTGTCATTCTGGGCTCAGTATCCTAACATCTGCTCCAAGAGGCTTTGTATTTATAGATTTCTCTTTCTCATTGAGAGTGGTTCCTGCAAGAAGTAAATTTCTATCATTTCTGAGTTGCCCTGAAGACTATTTTATTAAACTTGCCTAAGAATAGAGAAAGCTCTGTACAAAGAAACAGAAGTGTGAATGCTTGTGGTGAAAAACCTTCATTATCCACACAATTTGTTCACTACATTTCTAAGTAAACACAGGGAGAGGAGACACAAAGCTTTATCCATAACTATTTCTTGACTCTTACTCCACAGTGTTAGTTGAGCAAATATATATTATGTGATTTTTTTTTGTTTTTTTTCTTTGTATTATTTTATTTATTTATTTATTTATTATATATTATTTTATTTATTTATGGTCAAGCCTGTCCTTCTATGACTTCAAAGACGTCATGATCCTCCTGCCTCTGCCTGTCAGGAATGGAGATTAGAGGCATGCACCACTACATATAATATATCTTATAGTTTGGTTACTATGTATGTATGTGTGTTTATGTTCTGTGTTTATATTTATCCATCTTCAATAAAGTCAAACAAAAGCACCTGTGCTAGACAAGCAGTTATCTTATTTTAAAGTATACAATTGACATGAAATTTGTAAATGGGTGTTGTGTGTAAGTGGCTGATTATTTTCCCTTATCTGTGAACCATGAACTTTCAACCTATTAAAAGTATGTACCACAGAAAAATGCACTTTATATATTTTTTCAACATAATACTTTTATTAATTACTTGAGTTTCATACAATGGATCATGGTCACAGCATCTTCCCATTCCTCCCCTGTCCTCCCTCCTACCCCTGTGCCCTCTAAAAAAACTCACAAATAAAAAAGAAAGAAAAGAAAAAAATAAGTCAAGCATGGATCACAAGCATGACCATGTTTGTGTGTGTGTGAGTGTGAGTGTGTGTGTGTGTGTGTGTGTGTGTGTGTGTGTGTGGCAGTAGGCAGCTTGGATCATGGACATCCTCCTAGACTACATTAACCTGAGATTAAGCATTACAGGAATAGTTAAATATTTTAAGAGCTTGACGGGCTGGGCCAATATGTGAAAACGGTTTTGAGTGAACCGTTCTGTCATAGTTTTCAAGTGTTTAATTTCACCTCCAAAGTGTATTGGAAATCTTAGACTTATTTTGATGTATACTATTTTATTTTTATCATTGTTATTTGATGAAAATAAATGATCCTTCATATGACACATGACTAAAGCCCATTTCAAGTCTTTATATTAATCAATAATAACTGAAATTTAACCTTAAAATATCTACAATCATATATACATTCATGTTCAAACAATATATTTGAAATCACTTTATAAATCATAGTGTGTCACTGAAATAGTCTTTATTCCTATTATGACTTATATAAGATGTTATCCTTTAACCCACAAGGAGCTATAATTATTAAAATATGATTTGTTTTATTTTTTAGTATTTTAATTTCATTATTTTTCTCTTCCCTTTCCTCTTTCCAAGCCATTCCTCCCACATATCCATCCTTTATCTTTTTCGAATGCATGACCTCTTTTTAAATTAATTGTTGCTACATACATATACATATACATATACATATACATATACATATACATATACATATACATATACATATACATATACATATGCATATGCATATGCATATGCATATGCATATGCATATACATATACATATATATTCCTAAATATAACTTGTTCTGTGTATATGTTACTTGCATGTAGATTTTCAGGGATGACCATTTGGTATTGGATAAACATTTGGTGTATTAGGGAAAACTATTTCTCTAGGCTTCAGCTTTATTTAGTTGGCTATAGTTCTTTCTGTAGGGTTGAAGCCTCATGGGTTTTACCCTTTAAGGAGTTGTAATTTACACTACTACTTCATATTTTATTTCTTCCTTTCAATCAATAAAACTTTTAAT
Source organism: Cricetomys ansorgei (assembly GCA_026225945.1). NCBI lineage: Eukaryota > Metazoa > Chordata > Mammalia > Rodentia > Nesomyidae > Cricetomys > Cricetomys ansorgei. The sequence continues at coordinate 1,476,658 of JAMJFZ010002863.1, read as the reverse complement.
TTGTATATGTATGAATGAGTAAAAAAATGTAGTTACCCTAATCATTAACTTAGCTATCACCTATATGCTTTGTTTATTATTATGAAATAATTCAATTTATAAAGGATATTAGGAATTTATGATATATCCAAAATCAAATATTTTAGGTCTTTTCATTTTTCCCCTAGATATTTCTGTATTACTGTGTATTGCAAGTGTGACGCATTCATTCTTCATAATTCTGTATGACTTATGATTACTGTGATGCAAACAGAAAAAAAAATGAGAGGTCAAGGTCAATGAGTAGTTTAATAACTTGTCATGGTCAGAAATTTGAAGCTTAGCTATTTGACTCTAACTAAACACTAATTCACATTGTATTCTATACATGGTATTTTAAATAGCAAGAATGAACTTAATGTATCATTTACCAGAGAGCACATTTTCCCTGAATTTAAGCCATTTTGTATTTTCTATTTTATTCTTAGAATTCTAATTCATTTTCTACCAAAATGTTACATTGCTACCTTATGGTTTTTATGTCTTGGTTTGTGGACATTTCTGTAATTATGTATAAAATTGTCTTTGATTCTTGTATCAGTTTACATCTATATCTACACAGTGATTTTTTTAATGAATAGGCAATTGTGATTACATAAAGCTCTGTTTATTTGTCCAATTTTCTAATACAGTATAAATTGTATGATTAAGAAGCAGGAGGTAAGGGACAATGTTTATTCAACATGATGTGACATATCCATGTTGTTTTATGAGCCTATCAATTGACTACAATAAGAAACAATTGACCTACATGAGAAAAAAATGGGAACAATTGTAGTGGAGTTAATGAGTTAGATATATAATTTGTAGCATTTTACATTGTGTTAGGAGGCTTGAGTTATAAAAGCAAAAATGAAGGATAGTTTCAGCATAACAAGAAGTATAATTTCTCAGAAAATTCACAGCAGATTGCTTATGAAACATATTCTCTATCTTACTTTTCTATGTTTAATAGTAATGAAAGTATGATTTCTTTAGTCACTAGGTCATATTTCAGATTTCACATTTCATGCCTACTTAGTATTTTAGGAAATGCACTGATAATCAAAAGAGAAGTTTTATAATTAACACAGTATTTTAACAGAAGGATAAAGTGGGAAGAAAATCATTAGCCTAGAACTTTGTAGATATGATTTAATTGTATCATTGATTAAGCATTGATTTATTAAAAATCCCTCGATATGGACATATTTGTTCTTGCATATATCATATTACATGGTGGAAGTTACAAAAACATTTCTCCTTTCTTGGTATGATTACATTTAGGAAGGGTTTAAATAATTTAGGATGCACAAATGAATTGAATAGGGACAATATGTACATATATACACACATGTATATGCATGTACATATGTATATGTATATAGTTATTTATATATATATATATATATATAGTTTTTATATATAGTGTGTATGTATATAATCAATGTCTTTATGAAAAATATATAATATGTAAATTCAAAAAATATTAATTTTTATGTTTACACAAGAAGTATTGACTTATGAATTATACCAAGGAGCAAAGAGTAATTGGGAAAACCCTCCATTTGAAATATATCTTAGCAGTGAAAATTCTTACTGTATGTACTCGAAGAACAAAAGTCAAAACTAAGAAAGTATATGACTTGTTCATGGAAGGATTTGGCTTCTGTATCTACAAAGGACCTGGTAGGTACAAATAAGGAAAAGGGTATATGAGACTACAAATTGGCTTGGTAGATGCATTTAGAAAATTCACTTGAAGTCAGAATGTAAAGAATGTTGCATACCATTCTAAATAATCTGGCATTAACTCTATGGTTGAATATTTCTGAGATTTGCTTAATGATATCAGAGTTACTTAATTGTTATAAGAAGGACAGTAGCATTATTAATCAACAAGAACTGATGTGTGAATTTATTGAAGATGAATGATACTGTTAAGCTACCTTCAGGTCATCTATGTGAAGGTATAAGCTAGTTAACTCTGTGTGCTTGTAAACATGCTATAAGACAGATTTAGAATCTCTATCAATACGTAGAAGTGGTCAAGATGAGATTTGATTCATAAGAATAAACAAAGTGTATGAAACAAGAAGAAACGGAGATAGGACCCTGGTTTAATGCCAGTGTTTCCAGGATGAATGGAAAGTAAGTCTGAAAAAGAGATTAGGAAGAAGTCCTTGTGTTAGAAGGAGAACCAGGGGAGCATAACATGTGTGTATCTGAAGATTAGAAAGTATGTACAGTTTTTTACAATGTCAATCATGACAAAGTTTTCAGTAAGTATCTATTGGCTTATGTCCTCTAAATCTTTACTTGATCCTCATATTTGTTTCTTGATCTTCTGACTGCTGAATCCAGTTGCTAATTATGCCTATCACTTTTGTTTTTGTCTCAACACACTCAAACCTCGATATCCACCAATGTTTTTCATCCCCTCATTAACACAGAAAGGATCCTATTCTGCGAATGTGTACACCCTAATATGATCAACATGAGTATTGCTTTTGTTCCTCTCTCAATTCTCTTCATCTAGTTAATAGCCTGTTCTTATCAATAATGTGTATTAGATGTACTTTGTTATATTTACTTCTCGTTGGGACCTCTGTGAGTCACTGGCCAGTCTACCCCACTTCTCACACAAATTATTGCTATAATCTATTAATTGCTTTTGTTCGTAGGTACCTTTCACAAGTATTCTCCATAATATAATGTTTTTTATAAAATTCAAATATAGTATTTTAAATCCTCTAGTTAAAATTAAACTTGGCTTTCTGATTACTACAGGTTCAATATAAAACACTTTGTAAGTTAGTTGTCTATTGTTTTTCTTGATCCTGCAGTCATCTCTGCCACTTTTCTATTCTTTTTAGATCCATGAACAGAGCTTTTTTTCTCTCCTGTTCTGTAATAGCTGTTCCTTTTATTATAGAGTTCTTATTTCTTATCCTATCTGCCTCTCTACCATTAATTAATCTTCAGAGCAAAGCTGATTTCTCATGTCATCACGGAAGGGGGGGGGAAACAGTAATCAGAATATAGTATATGAAAAATATTGATTTTCAGTAAAAAAAAAATCAGAATTGTGTTTTTATCACATTATCCGCAGCGTGAAAATAGTTGAAACTGTGAACAGTTTCAAGTGGTGCCAGGGACAGTGCAGATTACCAGCTCATTATCACTCCTAAAAGAAAACTTTATCTCTCAATTAAATATCACACTTCTCACATTTCACAGTAGGTAGATAACTTTTTGACTCTAAATGTCACCAGAAAAATTTCTGAATGTCAACCTGCCTTAAAATCAGTAGATAAAGGCCACCATTAGACCAAAAGCTTCTGTTATAGACCAGCTGTTTTTCTATTTAGAAAGTAGTAGTCATCTGAGGATATATACTGATCTTATGACATAGTCTGCATATCATATGGAAAAGGCTGGGACAAGGATGCTAAATGCCATAGATGTTACAATCAGTGGATTCTAAAGAACATTTTTTAATAAAATATGAAACCAACTGAAACTATTATTTAAAAATTACATTCACAACATAAAATGAATGTGAATGACCTTTGACCAAAAAGAATGAAAGTGGACTTTACAAGTTAATACTCTTAATATATGCTTATGACAGAATCCTATATATTTTAAAATCAGTATAACTATATGTACACATGAATACTTTTCTATGTTCCTTTCTCTAATTAAGTACTAAGAAAAGAGAATAAGATGATTCTATTTCTCATAGTTGTTGTTCATAACAAGTATGAGTCAGTGGATATTTATTTCCTATTGTTGTAAAACTTATAAAAACTACATTAATTTATTATCAAGCATATATACAGGTCAAATTAGATCTTTGTGAAATCAAGGTGTCCTCTAGACACTCTGAGGGAAAATATCTTTATTCTAGTTTCTCACACTCCTCATCTCAGACTTTCTCTTACATCTTGAAAACAAACAGATCACAGCCATGTTCTTCCTATGCTGTTATTTCTGGTTTTCCTTGTCTGTCCAAATAGTTTTCTGTTTAAGGATTCTTGTGATTACACTGGGCTCACAAGATAATTCAAGATAATCTTTCTATCAAAAGTTGGTTTATTAGCAAGTTTAGTTCTATCCATAATCAAAATTCCCCCTTGTCATGTTACATAATTTATTCACATATGTTAGAGATTAAGAAGTGGGCATCTTTGGGAGTGAACCATTATTCTTCTTAGCACAGCTTAATAGAATTAATATCTGTGGAGAAGAAAAACAAGAATGTAAAGTAAATATGAACTTTATTATCTTAAATATCTTTATTGAACATCACCTATAAAATATTCTGTGCTAAATATTAGAAACGTAGTTCTGCTCTGCATTGCCTTGGAAATGAAAAAGGATATAATGTTTTTAAGAACAACTTTTGTCAGGTAAATGAGTAGTGAAAATGTGTTGCATTGATTGCATAGTGAATGGCAAATGAGTCACCTCTTTGACACTAGCAGTTTTTTTTTCTGTTCTTTGTATGCAAGTATGTATGTAATAATTTTATGCTTCCTCATTATAAACTGACCACCAATCTCACCTTATGCCCTAGATATCTAAAATACTATGATCAAAGGCTATTACTCAGGTTTAATGGAAATTGATTTTTAGATCATTTTTCATTCTAACCTCTTTGACTGGGCATTGCTATTTTGTAGCATCAATAATATGGAAAATCCATTTTCTAAATATGTCCAGAGTTTGGAGCCTTTGGTTATAATGATTCCAAGTATTATATAGCCTTCTCTAATATGCACCATTATTTTTCCATAGTTCTTATCTCTTTATTTCCCTTATCCTTAGTAGAAGTATAGAATATTAATATACATTAATAGCTCTTCCATATAACCTCATCTCTTTTTAAGTGAAATCAACTCATGTATCTTTGTCTTCCTTCACTATATGTTTCTGAACTGTTATTTTTAACAGCCTATGCCTAACTTTTATATTGTTTCACATAAATGATAAGGATTTTCAATTAATGCGTTATCCAGCAAACATGCCAAGCAAAACTGTTCTCTAGCAGAAACAAGATAAGAAGAGAAGTGTGGTATCAGTAAGAAGAGACAAGAATAAGAAAGAGTAATAAGGGACAGATCAGCATATGTCACATATATGAAAATATTATAAGGAAGCCCATTAGTCTATGTACCATAAAAATGCCCTGAATATATTTGAAATGAGAGAGAGAGCACATGAACACTCATAAAATTCCTTGGTGCACAGATTATATATCTCATTGTTTTATTCAATGTGGACAATATGTTTCACAGAATTTTTTAATTTCTCCAAGATTATAGAGACTTAGTGTTCTATTGTTCTAAAGAGATTCGATGACCACAGCAACTCTTATAAAGGATAGCATTTGTGGCTTGGGTAGAATTTCAGAGATTTTGTCCAGTGTCCTCATGGCAGGGATCACGGCTGCATGAAGGCAGACATGGTAGTGAATAAATAGCTAAGAGTCCTATATCTGGGTCCTTAGGCAGTAGGAAGAAAGAGCCCTTGAACTTGGTTTGGGCTCTTCAAGCCTCAAACCCCACCCACAGTGACATACTTCTTCCAACAAGGACACATCACCTAATCTCTTCAAATCTCTAATGACCAAGCATTCAAATCTATGAGTATATGGGGGCCATTCTAAAACCACCACAGGAACTTTCACTTAAATTACCTTATCTGGTAGCAGACAAAAGGTTAGGTCATGAAGTGATTATCTTCTATCCCTTTGCCACATCCCTTTGTAATTTAATCCATTCAGTTGCCAAGTTCGTGGGTTAGAGTGAGTTAACATAAAATTGCATGGAATGAAGAGTATGCATTTTTGATCCTTTAGTGTTCTATCCTTTGCTTCTTACTCATCAAAATTCATCGCATCATTTTTATTTCTTATTTTTCATACATTCTACTAGAGCCAAATTGACCCTCACCTTTTCTAAAATGCATTTCCTAGTACCCAAGTAGTTGCATAAAAGTATCTCTGTGGCTCTGTAATATACTTCTGGAAGTACATATCCTTACTCTGGCAAAATATTCATTTATTTATATTTTCTACCAGGCTGTGAACTTTGCCAAAGACTGACTCTCATTTGCATTATCAAAAACTAGTGTAGTGACCACTGTGTGGTATACATTCGATATATAACTGTCATGAAAACAATTTTATGAATCATTTCATTATGTTATGACAATGGTTCCATAATATAGAGTAATTAATAATTAATATCCTCATTTCAAAGGAACACAGAATGAGAAATAGTTATTTAAAGACTGCAATTCTAGTACATATTTTAGTGGGAATGGAAGCTAGGTCTTTTCAGTTAATGCTCTCCCAATTTACCTAATAACATTATTCTGCAGTACTTTCTTTTGTGTATCATGAATATCACATTCATATTCCTCAGGGTTTCAATATATAAAAGTTAATAGCAGTGAAAGGTGTCTGTACTAATCTTAGGAGATATAAAATGCTAGATATATTGAATAATGACTACCAGAAGGGGTTAACTGGGAGAAGATGTACATGTTTCATGTCACAGTAGAATGATAATTTTATGTGAAATTTTCCCATAGAGAGAATAAAATAAAATATTGATCATTTTTATAAATTTATTAGTAGTAGATTTTCAGTCCTTAACTTCCCGAGGGAACAGTTTTTTACTAAAATTTCTGTGAGATTTTCTTCACTGTCTCTCATATTAATAAACTCAGGAATATTTTTATGAGTAAAAAGAAGTTATAAAATTCTCAAGGGAAAATGAGAAAAAAAATATTTGTTAAATAAAATGACTGAGTGGGTACATGCATAACTTTTCATGACATATTTCATTTTATTGTGTTCTCATTTGCTTTCTTGCTAATTTTAATTTTTTAAAATTATAGACATCATATGGAAACACAAAAATAATCTACATAATGAATCAAATGTGTATGGTATATATGTATATCAATCTTATAGTAATTGCAGATATACAATGGAATACTAAATAGTATAGAGTCAAACTTCTAAAAGTATAAAGGTTTAGCATAGTCACAAAAGATAAAAATGAAGATGGCATATTACTCCCGTGCTGGCTAAGTTTTTATGTCAACTTGACACTAGTTGTAGTCATTTGAGAGGAGGGAACCTTGATTAAGAAAACTCCTCCATAAGATTGGGCTATAGGCAAGCCTATAGAGTATTTTCCTAATTAGTGATTGATGTTGGTGCCCTCAGGTATTGGAAGAGCTATATTAGAATGATTATAGATTAGGGACAGTCATCCTGTGCCATTCCTTTCCTCTTTTAATAATTACACCTGGTAAAAAATAAGAACAAGTGAAAGAAATTTTAAGAATATACTTGCTTCTATGTATAGGATCTGGAAAGATTCTATAATAACATGAATTATACAAGATATCATTACCAAGTTGTAAGTATTTATAAAATCATTCCTGTTTTGTATTCATGCTTAACAAATTTTGATTAGGAAAAACCATATCAATTTAATGTATATGAAGAGCAAGTTAATATCTCCCAGTAATAATACAGACATAATATAAAACAAGAAAAACTGGTGATCATCTTGAATTTTTGTGCACATATTCAAACTTTCTTACTGTGATTATTTTATGGCATTCTATGTAATTTGTTACCTAATTGTAATATAAAGGGATAGCTAGTCATACTGAACAGTATGGACTTTGATTCAAATGATCATTTTCTAATTTATTCTTCATACATACCAGTTTTATTCATTCAGAGTTTACCTTGTTCTAGTGTAAAAACATCAAATATTATATGGATTGATTGAAATATAAAAAGTTATTGAGCAATAAGACACTAAAAATCATTCTAGATTTTTTTGCTATAAAAATTAATTTTAATAATATTTATCACAATTTACATGCTACTATGCAAAAGTTAAACATTAGCAAGTAACTCATTACAGATGTATTTTTCTGGCATGAAAGATGATAATAGAAAGGAGACATTTACTAAAGATGTTTATATGTTGAGCATCACATTTAGTACTATTTATACAGTAGATAGATAGCATTTTGCACACAATGTCAAGGTTGCTATGATGTCTTCAGTGAATTGTATATTGAGATTGTAATTAATTGAAAATAAAATCACAACTCTTTTTTTTTTTTTTTTTTTACGTAAAAGCCTTTGAAACAACTATCTTCAATGGCTTATTTTGGAGGTTATTTGTGATGTATTAAAACACCTGAATGTGTGCTTGTGCACTTTCAAATACTGTATTTTGATACACTTTCTATTCCTGTAACAAAATTTCTGGTATTAGATTATTTATACAGAAGAATATTTTATCTTAATTAATGCTTCTAAAAGTCCATCTTCATGTTGCCAGAACTTGTTCAGTTCTGTTGAACTGAATAATAGGTGAGGGACCTCTTGAAAAATGCAGAGGGCTAGCAGGTACCTTCAGAGATCACACAGAATGAGAAACCTTTCTTTATTACTGATGTATATCTGCTTCTCCTGGCTTGGACATAATCATTGCCCAGTAAATCATTGTGTTTTTCATCAGTGCCATGAGACCTTAATACCATAGGTGTATTTTCAAATGGATTGGTCAGAGAGGTTCACTGGGCTCTTGAACCTTTTTCATTACATCAATCAGAGGGTCCTCTCACTTCTAGAGGTTACAGAAGAGGAAGAATAAAATGATAGCTTATTGGAACTGTTCTGTAGTTTGGCTACCTATAAATCATTCAAGAGAATATTCAGTGGTACAGCTTATTACAATACACTTGGGATTTTAGTAAGAAAGCTGCCATAAACTGCTTCAGACCACTTCCTGGTGGCACAGCTGCCTTTAAGTTTCCAGAGTTCAAATAATTAACCCCAATAAACTTACTCATTCTCCAATCTGTACTAGTACAAAATCTCTTCTTTAATCTACCAGTGCCCTCTTTTTCTCTAGAGTGAATAAGAGATTCTTTACATCTTCCCAAGAAAAGTCACAATCATAACCAGTACTTAATTACTATATTCAGTTTTTATCCTAGTCCTGTGAGAGCAAGATCCCACTCCCATTAGATCACATTGAGCTGTTCAGGCAGTTTCTGCACCTTGCCTCAAGAACTTCCCATTAAACCCCAATTCCCAACATAGCCAAATGAATGTATTAAGCTCCAGCATGTGTTTCATTGTGGACCAAATATATTTAATATATAACAGCTTCATCTCCTCTTTGCTGTTTGCCAGAGAATACTCATGGATTTGAAAGGAAACAGAAATTGGAATTGCAAATAAGTTCATTTACTTTTAGGAATAGCTCTACAAACCATTGAGAGATATTTGTGTAGACTTTTGTGCCAAGCCAGTTAAAATCTGATTATTTGAAATGTTCTATTTCTTATTTTATTACTTTGAAAAGAGTGGTAGGGAATTGATGGTGATAGAGAGGCTCTGTTATGTTTGAAAAGTATTAGTCTACTTTTATTTATTCAGATTTGTAAACAAACGATAGGCTTTCACATTGTATATTTCTGATTTGTGTGATACCACATGGGCAATGCTGAAATTGACCATATGTACAGTAGCCTGTGGGAATAACACAATAAGAAGAATGTATTTTATGAAGGAGAATAAAATGTCCCATATAAGAAAAGTTATCTACTGCTATTTTGCACATTAATAAAAAAACTCTTCCTGTAGGTTCATATATTTAAAGGTAGCCATCTTTTAGTGTATGTATACCTTTGTTATGAAAAACAATTCTTTGCTATATTTCATTCACTTTTAAGAAATAAGATGTTTTTAAGTTTTTAAGTAAAGAATCAAAGTTTGCTACTAAAAATTATATGAGAATATGATTATATTTCAAGGCATTTTCATAATAGTCTTTATGATGTAAGTAAATAGTGTCTGAAATGTCCAAATCTTACATGTCTTATAAATACACAGGTTAATTAAATTAACTAAATAATTAAATATTAACTAAAACCAGAGTTTGCATGAAATTTTTAGTAATTACAACAGATTTTTATGTCATTTTAACTCAATAGTAATCTCTAGATTAGGAAAACAAATAATTTCTATAATGACAATTTTTATAGAGCTATTTCTTAAGAATTTCTCAAAGTATTTCTTTGGCATAAATCTGTGGAGATTTTCCCTCTAAGTTTTTATTTGTAAGCCAAGAAATGACACTCAAATTTACAATTTCTTTATTTTAGGTAGAAAGAGGCACTAGAAATTGTAGACTTGGGGGATTAGCCCTGCTTAAAGCATTTATGTTTGTCAAAGGGTGTTTCCTGAGTTCTTAATTTTTGTAGCAAATAAAATACAAAGGTAACTAAACCATGCTTTTGATTCTTAAGAAGCCTTTCTTATATGAGCATCAGACCTAGGTTAGAGGATATTGTGTTTGTAAAGTACTAAATAATCCTTTCTTCATAAATGACAAAGAGAATAAAGGGAAAGGTTTAGGATTACATTTACTAAATAAATACTACCATATGGTTTACTTTAATTATACTAGAGTGACTAGTAGTTATCAAGGGATAAATAAAATTAAATGTATTTGATGGGACTGATTTCATCAGCATTTTTATTTTTGAATGAGTATGGACCTGACCATGTCAATTATTTTTAAGTATGTTTTTCAATACCAATATCACTCATGTTGAAATTCATTCATCAATGACTTTAACACTAAATTTAAAATAATACGTAAAAGAATACTAACACACATTACTTGAAAGTTGTTTTAGTTGTCAAATATGAGCTATGCTTAGTTATAACATTTAATTTTTTTTATTTTACAATGTAGATGAAAGAGAAGATGTTCAAAAGAAAACATTCACAAAATGGATAAATGCACAATTTTCTAAGGTAAGAAGACTATGTTAGATTTATCCTAAAATAAAGTATTTGTTGAAAGTTGAAATGAATTCTGGAACTACACAATTCAAATGATGGTATTATTTTCTTATGTGTCATTTTAATTTTGGATGTTCAGAATTGCAAATGTTACATTGTATTTTGATTCAGTAAAACTAGCAGAGAATATGATAAAGAGGCATGATTTAAGTTTATAAACCATGCATGTTTGACTTTTTATCAGGAGGTCATTAGAGTATATCCTGTCAATTACCTTCTTTATATCAAGCATTAGAAAGTTTGAGGGACTTTACTGTTTACCTGTCATATTTTTACATTCTTTACTTAGTGAATAAAAGCTAAAATAGTTGAATTAAGTTTTATTCAGCCTCTATAACTAGAACATATTTTAAAAATATATAAAATAATAATAAATTGCACTTTTCTGTAGGCATCAATGCATACCCTTAATATTGATTTATGCTGTAGTTTAAATAAATATTGATTGATATTGTAACCCTAGATAATTATATATGTAAATACAAAGTGAGATTTTAACCTTGAAAACTGACATTTCCAGTGCAATTTAAAGATGTTTATGTAAATGTCAAGGTTAGCAAAACGTGAATTTACATTTAGTCCTACTAGATTTTAGAAAATGAACCAAGTGGTTTTATTCAGTTTTCTTATTTTTCATAATGTACTTGTAAGCACATAAATTCCAAGGGTCTACTCAATATATCAGACTCAGCTATGGACATAAAGGAGGAAAACTGTGATTTCTGTATGAAAATGCTTTAGGATGTCAAAATTGTGATAATAGAAAATTTATGTTTTAGTAGAAGGATATGGAAGAGTCTTTTTAAGTGAAAATTTTTAGTACATTCTATTGTACTGTTACTACATATGAACTACCCTCTCTGTGACTCTTTCTCCTTTTACAAACCTTTTAGTGATAAAACCAATATAAGGCTATAGAAAACAGAAATCTCAAACTTTCTTGTTTTCTATTATAAAAGGGTTTAGGTATCATTATGGTATTTAAAAGCAAAACATTCCAAACTACACTTGATCATGTAGGGGGAGATACATGTTCTTGAATTTATACTGACATTTTAAAAAGTTTTTCCCGTTGAAATAATAGTTAATAGCATTCTATCATAGAACTTTAAAAAAGAAACAGAAACTAGAACATGTATTTTTAAATATGAAGTTTTTAAAAACTAAGTTAAATGTTATTGTAATGTTAAACAATAACATATAACAACACAGTAGAATATTAAATGAATACAACTGAAGATGAATTTATAAATATTCAAGTATGATTCATAATTCTAAGAATTTTTCCATGATAAATATACATAGTTTATTTAGTATATCTACTGGCATGAAAATTTACTAACATTTGAAACAGACAATAAATAGGCTTTCAAATAAATATTTATGTACAAGTAACAATTATAAATCTATTTTCTGAAATAAGAAATGTAAAAATACTCTTAAGTCTGTAAAGCGGTAGAGAGTCTTTCTCTTTTTTTTTAATTTTTATTTTATTTTATGTTTTGCTAGAGTCTCACATTACATGAGGCCAAAAACTCACTATGTAATTCAAATTGGCCTCAAACTTAGTACTTCAGCCTTATGAGTGCCAAAATTACCAGCATGAGCTGACTCTTGTAGACCAGTGAATGATTGTTCTAAGACATGTAAATTACATACATTTCACTCTCAAAATTCTAAAGTATGTGTTTTCATTATCAAAAATCTAAATCTACAAGCCTTTGCTTTCTACACATTGATATTCTGAAGTATCATTTATCATAATTAACCTGTTAACATACAAGACAATGTTTGATATTTTACCTTCCTTGAATACAGTCTTGGTACTCCTTTAGGCAGTTAAACATTACCATTCTCTGTTTTAGGAAAGACTCTATTTTAAAAGTCATAGAATATTCAAACAAAAGTACATCTTTAAATTGAATTCACACTCACTTCATTTTACTCTAAATCTGCTACAGTTGGATTAAGAGAGTCATCAGTCATCCCGAAACTGAAGCTCTATCAGGAATAGTAAGAAGTACTTATACAAACAAATGCAAAATCTTTTTCAGAAATAAAATAAAAAATTGAAAAGTATTTTTTCATTTTAACATATATCTTTGCCAAAGCCTCATATAAGTGAGTACCTTACCCACTTTTGAAGGTAATGAAAATGAAGATACAAAATGTTAAAGTAAAATATTATGACATGAATTTATGAATTTATTGTTATACTGTAGATCTTAGAAGATATCTAGCCTTGTAGGCTACAAAAAATTAATTGAAATTGAATCCTATGATCTTATCAAAAAGACCTGGTCATTTCTTTGCTTTTAAGTGAGTGCTCATGCAGTAGAACTGAACACAATGTATGAGCGACTTGAGTGTGTAGTTTTCATGCCTAGAAGAAAACATTACTTAACAAATGACTGATATGGCGCCTATTGGAGAAAGGAATATGCATTATACCTGTAATCTCAGTGTTCGTTACCAGTATACTAAATGAGTGGTCAAGTATTATTGCTCAGTAGTACAAATATTATCTAGTATAGATAAGAAGTCTAGATAATTAGTTCTGTGTTATGTTTATAAAAAAGAAGAAGAAAAATTCTGAATGGAAAAATAGAATGAATACTTTGAAAACAAAGTAAACAAAATGGAAAATTATTGACTGCCAGCATCTTAAATTGTCTTATGAACATACAGCAATACATTCACAATGAGTGTGAATGCAAACTTTAGAGAGGCATGAAAGTACATTTATAGGTATTTGTAAATTTTAGAATCATAGCAAAGTATGTCTTTTTTGCTTTTGTAAAGCCACAAACAGCTGTTTTAAAGAAATATACGTGATTAAATATATCCTTATCATTTGGTGTCACTCAAAGCCAGATGTGTATTTGCAGTAAATTCCACTAATTTTTAACTTTCTCAATAAGATTTTAAACTAGGCCATATCTCCTTTTCTTAGCTCTTCTTTAATCTTTGATTCCAAATATTTCTCCTAGGATGTGAATCATCACATCTATTTTATATAGATAATCAAACAATATTTATAGCACAAACGCAAAGCCATTTTAAGATAAATTTAATTCAAGGTAAAAATTCTTTCCATGTAATTTGTAGGTATGTTATAATCCTAAAGAAATGCCTGGTATTTATTGATGACAAATATAATTCACATTATTGAAACTGGTTCATTTACTTAGGCTTATTGGGGGAGATGAGGGAGCTAAGAGGTGGTGGCATGGGAGGAGGGAGTCAAGATGCATTGTATATGTTATATGAGAGAAGAAAATTTTTAAAAAAGCGAAAAAATAAAGCACAGTTTTAAAGTCATCACCAAATGCAATTTTGCCACAAAATGTAATTGTAAAATATAATAGTTATTTCCCAATGAGGTAAGTGATGATTTTGATCCTCCCCTAGATGTAACAACTGTCATGATATCTGTATTCAACTTACCTTTCATCAAATATCTCCTTTGACTAATTGACTGACCTGACAACTTTATGTTCTTTGTTTACATTTGGAAAATTTTCATCAGTTCCTTAGGGCAGGTACAACTGGCATGAAATTTAAAATACCTCAGACTTTGGAGACTATTGAATTTTGAATTTTAAGATATGAAATTCTTGACCGATAAGGTCTATAAAAAATTTCAAAATGTTGAAAAATAAGGACTTTCAAATAATTTTCATCCGAAATAACTATCTGAACCCAGGTTTTCACAGCTAACATTTTAACCAGGGAGTTTTTCTATCTATCCACTCATTTATTTAATGTGGTTTTGCATATTTTCTTTTCATAAAATAGTTAAAATAGAATGGTTATTTGTGTTTTATTATCTTGCTATCTTCTATTCGTCAATCCATACCCTTATGTATTTAGTGTATATTGGTCAAACACTATTTAAGTATGAAAGAGTGCAAAATTTATAATCAGTAAATTTGTATATAACTACAATACAAGATATCTGTTGGATCCAAAATGTAACCCCAATTGTCAGTGTTGCTGATGATTTCCTAAAATGATGACAGATGACATCATAGTACTCTGATTGGATAAACAGAAAGATTGTTATTGGGTAGGCAGAAGCCTAAACTCAGAATTCCTCAGAAAACTTTGAATTTTCATTTCTGTTTACCTGGAAAACCGCTACCTTCTATATCTGTTCCAATACTCAGCTATGTGGTGCAAGAGCATCTAGATCCAAATTAATCCTAATAGCCTCTTAAGCACAAAGATACTCATCTTTCTCATTATCATATGAAATTCAATCACTTTCATGCTAAGGTGCTGCCCTTTATTTTGTGAGGCAGACCAGCAGTTTGATTTCCTCCAGAAAACTTTTCAACCCACCAGAGTGGTCCCTTTTAGTGGTTTCACTGCATCTTCATTTACAATACCTACCTTAACAGAATTACTAGGGCAGAATTATTGTGCCATGGAAGGGCTTCCAAAGATACAAAGTAGATTCTGTGTCCCTATCTTCCTGTTTCTTCCTATTCTTTGCTATTGAGAAAAAAAATCAGATCACTAGAGAAGACGAAGGATACTAAAATGTGTACCAGACTTTGGCAGTACTTGGATTTGGTCAAATGTTTTAGAGAAAATAGTATTGGTACAAGAAGAGATTGTGAGAATTCAGAAAGTTTTATTTCTGAATCGCTCCATATAAATGATATTGAGGGTTGTATTCTTATTTTTAATTTCTCCCATGACCTAATTAAATGAATACTAAAGCAAAGGAAAGTAAAGGTTTAGGTGGTTTGTTCAAGGTAAATGAATGATAAGAAGGTCAAACTGAGAACTAGATTCCTGAAATCCATGATACTTCTATGTCTTCTATTTTTCTGATAACTGATCTACATATACAACACTGCATTATTTAGAACACATTACAAAAAGAGTAAGGCCCATGAAAACTGAGAAAGGGATTAGAATACACTTCTTTAAGAAAAAAGGCATTGAATGCTTGTAAAAGTATCTTTAATCCACTTTTCAAAATTTAATTATTTCAAGACACAAATATTCTTCATGAGGCTTTTCTGTTGACTATGTGTGTATAAATTTCAATATATTCAAATTAATATTAATATAGTAATATTATTTTTAATGCTAGTTTTGATGAGTAAAGCAATGTAGTTTTCAGTTAAATAACTCAAACCAAATATTGTATTGTGAATACTGCATTTTGTGTCCAATAGTCATCAGCAAATGACTGTATATATGATAGTTTTATTATTAATATAAAATAGTTTCTATGTGAAATTCAAAATTGGGCTTTGCATGTGTGTAGATGCCACAACTACTGTATTTACTGTCCAGGAAACTTCTGCAATGTGTCCAGATTTTGAATCAAGATATTGTGCTAATGGTTCAATTCACCAAGAACCCTTCCCTTAAATGTGTTCCTAAATCTCATTTTTGCAAAGTATGCAACAAGCAAGGAATATCATTTAGTTCCTGACATAAAAATGGGATTTTGATAGGTCTCACTCTTTTCATTGAAAGGCTAACATTTCTTAGAAATATTTTGTTGTTATTTAACTCATAGTTAACTAAATAAATAACTAAAGACTCAGTACTTCAGTTCATTTTAAAAGGTGCACATATTTTATGTTCTATACATTCTGATGTACCTTAATATTTGAAATTGCCAGTTGCTATGCTTATATGGAGTGCTATCAGTGGTAAGCCCATTTAACTTAAGAATGTAATTATTTACCAATTAGCAATATTGTTGCCAGCAAAATGTAAAAAATAACATATTACTTATAGTTAATGGGTAAATTCATTATTTATTGTATTTTTCTGCCTTGGAATTTTATATAGCTTTCTAACAGAGAAACACAAATTCAGGACTCATGGAGATGGTTCAGTGGGTAAAAGTACTTGGTGCCAAGCTTGATGACCTGAGTTTAATACCCATATTCCACATAGTAAAAGGAGAGAGCTAGCTATTGCAAGTTGTCTCTTTACTCTCTACATATGTGCCTGTGACATGTGTGTACACAAACATATGCACATACAATACAAATATATGCAAACACATAATACATAAAAATTTAAATTTTAAAAAGAAAGCTACAAATTCACTTTTGTGATTTATTTTCATTTTGGATAGTATAGTTGGCACTCATATACCATCTTACTAGAGGTATATTGCTGCTAAAGTAATCTTTCAATTGAGTACCAACTGTGTGTGCCTGACATAATATCCTGCATTGAGGAAGGTATAATAAAAGATGGATTTTCTCTAAGAGATTATCATCAGAAGCAGCAAATAATTCTGTAAATAAATAGTTCAAATATTATTTGACTTTTAATATAATAGAAGGACTGTTGGGATACCCACGAGTTGCTTATAGAGGAGGATGAATTTGGGAAAGAAATGCCCCTTAACTTGACATTGCGTGTGCAGAAGCATAGTTAAGAGAAATGAAGGCAGATTAAAGTTTGGAAATAGTTCACCTAATTATTGATATGACTTAATCTTCATTTATTCTGTCACTGTAATTATATAATCTATAATAATATAATTCCTGTCATTATTTTTACTTAGTTTTACCTTTTTTTCTTAGTTTTGTTTTTTTAACTTACTTTTTTGTTTTTACTTAGCATTTTGGATTTTTTTAAATTTATTTTTAGTTAGTGTCATTATTTTTAATCTTGTGAAGATTTTCTTGACTTCCTAGTTGTTCTATCAAATTATGCAAATTATGATCCTGATAGTCAGAATTATAATCTATGGATATAATTTCACCCATAGAAGTGTCTCACAGTACAGATAGATGGCAGGTTGGTAAAGATTTTGGTAACTAAAGGCAGAATTCAAACTAGATTTCACTACCCAATTCTGTATGCAGGGAAAAATAACAGAATTGTGACTAATTGATGAAAGAAGACTAGTAGATCCCTTAATTAGAAATGTGAGTGAATTCATTCCTAGGCTTAGGTTTATTTTTAGCTTACTTTTAATGAGAATGAATGAGAATTGTTTACTTTCCAAAAGAAAACCAGTGCTTTCAATTTATATGATTCACAAAGATTATGATTTATAAAAAACTTCTATTATTAAAATCAGTAATATATATTATGTCAGAAAGAGAATAACTATTTTAAATATGGATGAAGTTATCTTTCAGAAATAATCATTTATGTTTAAAAATATGTTTTATAAGGCAAGGAGACATATGCCTTCAATTCCACCCCTTAGAAAGCAGTGACAAGTGTACCTTTATGAGTTTGAGGCCAATCTGTTCTACATAGCAAGTTCCAGGCCAGTCAGAGATAGGTAGTAAGACTCTGTCTAAAAAAGGGGAACGGGGAGAAGAAAGCATTTTATCATAAGTATGCATAAACTCCACAAGATCATGTCATCTATTGAGTACTTGCTACATGACAGGTGCTGTCATTCTTTTATTGAAAAACATTTTCATACAATACATTTTGATTTTGATCATGTTTTCCCCTCCTCTAATTCATCCCAGATCTTACCTGGCCACTCAACTTTATATTCTTTTTTCTCTTTCTCTCTTTAAAACAAAATATGGGAAACAAAGCTAAAAAAAACCAAGAATCATAACACACCACACACACACACACACCACAAATATAGAAATAAAAGTAATTAAGACAACTAAGTACCCAAAATAATGAGACATTTCTACAAAAAATACTGTTGAGTTAGTCTTGTGTTGGCCAACTACTTCTGGACATAGGGTCTACCATGACATGTCATATTGTTAATATATTCAGTGAGTCTCCAACTAGAGAACACTGTATTTTTTTTTTTGTTTGCTAGTTGGTATCAATTGCAGATAGCACTTTCAGTGCTGGAATTCTGTCTGTCTTGAACTTTTTCAGGCCTTGTGTGTGCTACCACAGTCTCTATGAGTTCATACATGCATCAGTCCTGTTGAATCTAGAAGACATTGTTTCCTTGGAGTCAGTCATGCCCTCTGGCTCTTAACAGTCTTTCTGACTCCTCCTCCATATAAGTCCATGAGCCTTGAAGGTAGGGATTTGATAAAGACATTCTATTTAGAAATGAGTGCAAAATCTCTCAATTTCTTTACATTTTGCATTCGTGGGTCTCTTTGTTAGTTCCCATTTACTGCAAGAAGAAACTTCTCTGATTAGGGTGAGGAAAGGTACTGAACTATGAGCATGTCAATAGGGCTCTTTTTACTGCTATGTTCTACTAGCAGAATAATACTATTAAGCTTTTTTCTCTATTCCTTTATGTCCATTGCTGTCTAGTTGAGGTTCTTGGCTACTTCAGCACTATTAGGAAGAGGTTCTATCTCATGGAGTGGGCCTTAAACCCAATTAGAAATCAGTTGATTTTGTCATGTAACATTTGTGATACTATTGTACCAATATATCTTGCAGGCAGATCACTGATGGTGGATATTGTTGATTAACTTTCTTCTACTCCTCCAGTTGTTTCTTGAGTACTTTCAGTATTGAGAATATTATTCAGTAGTAGTGAAGTTTTAAATATTTTAATTGTTTTAGAATTCTGTATATGCATATAATGTTTTTTGTTAATCCTATCTCTCTACTCCCTCCTCTCCAACCCTCCACCTAATTCATCATCCCTATTCTCTTCCAATTTTATCTGATTTTTAAAAAACTCACTACATCTACTTGGCACTGTATGCATGGGTATAGGTGGAGGACCATCCACTGGAACATGGGAGTTAATATAAATATTAAGAAACAAAATCACATTAATCATGGGACACTTTGACCTATGCTAACCAAAGAAAAACTTCAGCAAACTATTAGAATTATGTGTCATTATAAGAAAAAAGACAAATGAGAGTAACAGGAGAATAAAAATATAGGAGAAATATTGCAAGAATTGAGTTATTTTATATACTATAAAAGGCTTGACTGGAGGGAAATACTTAGAATGAATCCTGAATCACTAAGGACAAATAGTGAATCCTGGCTTTGTCTTAGAGAATAGGGTTTCTGGCAAGAAGAAAAAGATGTACAAAAGAACTGAAGAGGTCATATATTTTCAAAAGAAAGCAAAGTGGTCAGACTAGAGTGTCTAGGTGGAAACAAAAGTTCCCACAATTGGACAGATAATTGAAGGATGAATAAGACCCTATTAACATTTTTCAAAGCACAGTGTACGTTTTATGGGATGCTAGGAGATTTTTTGAGAGTTTTAGCAGTAGTCACAAACAATATAACTTAGAACACATGATGTCATTGTACAAGTAGAGAGACAAGTTGGGAGTAATGTAATTAATGCAAGTGTGTGTGGCTAGGATTACATTGAATCCATTGGTCTGAGGATAATTGGTCATATTTTGAATTCATCTTGATGGAAGAAATAATATTTGTTAATGGACTTGATATATAGATTGAGATGAGAAGAAAAATAGCTTTAGCTTGAGCAAAAGAATGTTTGGATAGGTACTTACTGGGAAAAGAAATAATATTAGAGAAATAGGTTTAGTGCGAAGTATGTATGATAAATCCCTGAAAATTTTTATAGTATGTTTCATTGGTAGCTGTGATAATTTTCAACTCATGCATCGTATGTTCAGAAGAAAAACTTATCTCTACTTTGAAAAAAAAGAGAAAATTCAAATACCCTTTGCTTTGTATATGAATGTGTGTATAATGAGTAAAAATACTTTGGAGATAATGTGATCTTTGCCTCTATAACTGCCTTCTATTTTCAATGTCCATAAATTTATATAATTGCTTTCATCTATTTGGTTACTATTTGAATCTTGTACCAATTACATTATAACTAGTGTTTCTGTAATTTTATGTCTCTTGGGTACCTTGAAAATCTGAACCTTGATATCACTTTCTACTCTTTCTAACGTATATTTTCTAGTGTACAGGAAAGTTTACACCAAATGGAAGAAAGGAAAGAAAAAGGTAGTGCAGAGGGAACCAGCCTTTTCTGCAGATGGGTTCGTGGGACTCCACTCAGAAGGGGAATATGGACAAAAAGGAAAAGTATGGCAAACGAATAGGATAGTTCATTCTTTATGGCAAATGAACACAGTAGTTCATTCTTTTATGGGAGACAAACATGGCGGACTTACACGCTTTAAGAAATGACACGCACAATTGCTCTTTAGAAATAAAAATGCAGAAGCGTTTTTAATAAGAAAATTTAACAATGTACATATCAAGGGGAAGTAGGGGTAGGAGAGGACACTGCTAGAATGGAGTCCTGAGAGAGTGAGTTCTTTCTGGCTGAGAACTTTAAGGGCCAGTCATCTCAGCAGGGGCCTTCCTGATATGCAGGCCAGAATGGAGCCAGCATCATTCCTCCTGGCACCTGCAAAACTGCAAAACCTGAGGTGATTACAAAGAGCATTTGAAAAGAACCTCTGAGCCACCAATGGCTTGGAGGCTCTTGCTGGATGAATTCAGCTAATCTGGTGTGGATTCATTTTTTGTTGTGTTAATATTAAAGTCTATCTCTTCCTGGAGCATTAACACCTGTCCAGGGGCAGTTTGCCAGGGCTTAAGGAAAAAAGGGGCCTCCAAGGTTTCTGCGTGAAGCTGCTACGTTCCTTTCCCAGCCATCGAGGCCAGCTCGGGCAGGCCATATAGACATTCTCTTTGAAGATAAAAATTCAGCAAGGAAGGGGAGCAATATAGCTGGTGGACTAATATTTCCCAAGCTAAAGCATCTGTATCTCTTTCAGGCAGACTCGATTTAGCATCAGGGATACTCATAGGCCTCAGCAAGGTAGGAAAAGAGAAAGGAGAGAGGAAGGAAGAAAAAAATTGAGCATAATTGTCATTATTTCAGGCCTACCTTCTGCCTCTACTTTTCTTCATCTTTCATACATGACTTTTATGCAGAATCTAATACTGGGGTGAACACTTAGAACATACATTATAAAATGACACAGAACTTTCAAATATCCCTTTGAAACATACCCATCAAACTCTGGTCAAATATTAACTGGAAGCTGTGAAGTTGTAAATGTGTAGAAGTTTATTGGATTTGTTAAAAACAACAGGATTAGGTTAATGTTAGGGTGAAAAGGAAAAATAAGGAGTCTGATTGTTGCAAAGCATATCTTTGGATACTGGGAAGATATGTTTATATACATAGATATAGGAACAGAATTAAAAAAAAAAGAGGAAGATATGTTTGGAGGAATTGATTTACTTGTTTTATACATTGACATTTTGAGTTTGATGTGGTTGTAAGGCAGGCAGAGCATAAGTAAAAGGGCCAGACACATGAGTTAAACCAGTGTTTAATTCCCTATTCATCTTTCAGTATGTGTGAATGTGAATAAATTACAATGTCTTTCTAAGCCTCAACTTCCCTATTAAATATTTATGTGCAATATTAAGAGATGTTCTGCTTGTAGAGCACATAAAATTATGCCTAGGACATGGTAAACATTCAATTAGTGTTGGTTATTATTTTTATGAGGGGAAAAGGACTAGCAGTCCTCTGAAGAGAATGTTTCAGGCTACTGTTTTTCTCTTTCAAATCTTTAATATGCTGAGTGGGGTTTGAAAGCTGATGGACTTTAGTTAACCAGTGTTTTGGTTAAAGGCTTATTTAAATTGGTTGAATTTTAACAAAAATTGTAGAAAACAATGTCCATTAGGTTGGAAAACACAGATTTGTGATTGTTTTTGCTAGCATTAATAGTACAGATAGAAAATAATTTAAAAAGGCATGCAAAAAAAAATGAACACAACAGGAGGCACATCAGATGAAACTCTGACAAATATGCAAAACCAAGGAGTGAAGATATTTACAGTGCTGATCTTAGAGAGTTAAAGAAGGAAAGATCATAGCACAAATGCTTATGAAGACAGGGATATTTATCATTTTCTGAGCCTTAAGGAGCTAAAAAATTTTGACAACAAATCAAGCCTATTGATGGAACATCAAACTGGTTGATCTTGGGACTGATATGCAACAGCAATCTCCTCTGAAATCTCTCTTTTACTCTCTTCCACATCCAATCTTTCATGCTCTGGACACTGTGTCATATTTCTTGGTTTTTTCTCTTATTTTTAGCAAAATATAATCTCTGTTAGTTTCCTAAACAATGACCCAAGGATGGTAATTTTTGGTATTATCATACTGCAAATTATTTTATTCTCCTACTCATGTTCATGGTTTTTTTGTTTGTTTGTTTTGTTTTGTTTTGGTTAGGTTGTACTACAGCCAAACTGTGTGACAGATAGGAAGGTAGAGATGAGAAAACTCTCCCCATTTCCAATTTTATATCAGAACATTTGTTACAATGGATGAATCTACATTGACAAAACATTATTACCTGAGTACATGTTTAAAATTAGGGGCCATTCCTGGTATTGTGCATTGCATGGTCTTGGACAAATATATAACCTCTATTAGAATATCTCAGAGTAGTTTTAATAGCTGTGTGTTTATCTACATCCTCCTTCCCTTTCTTCACCTTGTCACCCACTGACTTTTCATATTTTTAGCTTTTAAGGGTTGCATTCATTTAGAATCTATAAATATTTAAGTTTTTCAGTTATTTAACTAATGCTATGTGTTTAAGGTTCATCCATGTCTTTTCATAACTTGATAATTAATTTCTTTTATAGTTTAATAGTGTACCACTTTCCATGTGTTCCATGATTTATTTATCAATTCACATAATGAAGTACCTCCTATCTCTTTCCAATTTTTGAAATAATAAATGAAGCTTTTATAAATAATAGAGTAAATGCTGACAAAGGTTTCAGATCCTTTGAGAAACACACAAGAATTGCAATGACTAGTTCTTGTGATAAGAGTATGTTAACAATATTGTTATGAAGCTGCCACATTTTATTGTAAAGTAACTGAATCATGTTGCATTCCAAACAGCAATGAAAGAGACTACTTACTACTTCAAATCCTTACCAGCCTTTGATGTTGTCAATATTCTGAATGCAGGCCATTTTGGTAGACTTGTAATGGTATCTCATTTTAATTCTCATTGTCCTGATTGTGTAGAAATTGAAACATGCTTTCACATGTTCATTTATCATCTCTTCACTGATAAGATATTTCTTAAAATCTTTCACCCATTTTCAATTGTGCTATTCTGCTTTGGTTAAATTATAAGAATTATTCATAGGCATACATGGTGGCACATACCTCAATTTCAGCAGGCAGGTGGCTCTGTGTGAGTTTGAGGCCAGCCTGGTTGATATGAGTGAGTTCCAGGCTTATGTATATATGCTTCTGACAAATTTCATATAGAAGAAATAATTTAATCTTAATGAAGTCCATCTTCTATCTCAGAAATCAAATTACCAAACAAAAGGATATATCCTAAATCATATTCTCAGAGTTCTTTAATTTTTCATCTTACATATAGATAAATATTTGTCAAAATTCTCCAGAGATATAGAATGTGTACACACACACACACATACACAAACACATACACACACAAACACACACACACACACATATATATATTCTAAATATTTATGCAGGTGTATGGCAAGGAATTTAGTGATAAGGGTCATCACAAGCTATTTTAAAGTAGAAATCCTAGGATGATAGTTGGCTCAGTCTAATTTTGAAGACCTTGGTGTTTCTGGGAAGATGATTTAAATCTCAGTTAAAGAATGAAAGACAAAAAATTCAAGAGGTCATTGGTGTAAATTTTACAGCATTATAGCCGAAAAGCCTAAGACACCAGAACAAGTGTTTGTCTTAGCTCTTCATTCTTACTTGTTTCCCAGCTGATTGCATTGGACATACCCGCAAAACTGGGAGGATTTTCCTAACTTAATCTAGTCAGACTCAAATACTTTTCATTGTTGGAAAGTCTGTCACTCCAAGTATTTATACTTGGGTGCCGTATCAATCTGGCACCTATTAAAATTAACCATCACAAGGTCTGTGATCTATTTTGAGTTATGTTTTTTTTTTAAAGATACAAGGTCTGCACCTGGATTAATTTTCTTTTTGAGTAAGGATATCCAATTATTCAAGCACAATATTTTTTGCTTAAGTCTGATCCTGTTGTTCTTTTGTCAATGATCAGTTGAGTGTTTATATAGGTCTATTTCTTTGCTTCCTATTCTGGACTATTGACCTATTGTCTATCTTTTAGCAATACCACAGTTTCTTTTTTGTTTCATGGTAATAATTTATCTCAACTACTGTCAACTTTCTAGCTTTGTTTCTTTCATTATGTGTGAGATTTTGAGTCTTTTACCTCCTCTCTAAAAACTTTAAAACCATAAAATAATATATTGTCCTTTTGATTGGGACTGTATTTATGCATTAATTTGAAGATGACATGTTGAAAATATTGATTCTACATTTCTATGGAAATGAAACAAGGGCCCATTTATTTTGTCTTTGATTTCTTTTACTATAATCTTACAACTGTCTCAATCATATATAATTTGTTTTATTTGTATCTAAGTATGTCATTTGGAAAGTGCTAGAGCAGTTCATACTTTTATTTTTAAATTTCAGGTGTCACTTGTTGCTGCTGTCATATAGAAAAGTGATTTATGTTATATACATTGGCTTATATTCTAAAACTGCTACAATGCCCATGGGTTTCATGAGGGATTTTATTGTCAGCAATTTCAAATTTTCTATGTACATAATTATGTCATCAGTGAAAAAAACAACTTACTAATACTAGCATACGTATTCTCTTTTTCCTTCTGTGTTAAGATTGAAATGTTTTAGTGAAAGACAGAACAAACAAGAGTTACCTAGTAAGAGGGCACTTCCATTGACAAATTGCCTCTATCACATTGTCTATGGGCATGTCTGTGGGCATTTTCTTGATTAATGATTGATATGGGAAGATTAATGTGGGAAGACCAGTCCATTGTGGACAATGTCACACCTGGCAGATGTTCCTGAAGTTTATGAGAAAACAGGTTGAAGAAGCCATTGGTATTAAGACCATAAATATTGTTTCTCCTATCGGCTCTACTTCAATTCTATCCTACTGCTTACTATCTTGAGTTCTTACATGACTTCCCTCAGTGATGGACCATAAAGGGTAAGATGAAATGTATTATTTCCTTTCCAAGTTACTTTTGGTGAGTTTTTAATAACAGCAAAGTAAACTGGAACAGTATGCTTCTGTTTTCCATCATTTAGTATAACATTAACTCTAGAATATCTGTTCAACTATGTATTTATCATCTTGGTTGTAAGTCTGCAGTCACTTTCCTCTGCTTTTTGTGGATTTTTAAATAATTTATGGCATTTGATTTAGTGCTTTTCTGTTTTACAGGTGAATGACAATTTATTCATTCATTTGTTAGTTAATAAAAAGTTGAGTTGGTTTGCTGTTAGAGCTATTACATTTATAGCAGCGGTGAAATTTTGCCATCAAAGATTAAAGTGAACTTGTTCCCTCCCTTCTCTTCGTTTCTTTCTTTTTTTATTAATTAGCCTTATTATGACAATTTCTTACATTTATATAATGCATTTTGCTTAGTCTCTCCCGGTACCTTCTCTTATTTTCCTCCTTTCATCTCCTTCTTCTCCTTAGCTACAAGTACCTTCCCTAGTTTCATGTCTTTTTATTTATTTTGTGACTCACTGAGTTCAGCCAGGGCCGTGTTTGCATTTTAATTTTACATCAGCATTTCTCCCTTGCTTTCGTATTGCACATATTTTCTAAGTTCCTTCTTTCGTGTGTACTTTTCTATTGTTTTCAGAAACTGTTTTTATTTTGTGTGTTATATGTTAAATCATCTAGTAGTTGTATAATTTTGTTTACATTCAACTGGAAAGTATTAATTTTTGACACAATGATGCAGCTCTCATACAATGATTTTTCTCTCATACAATGTATACAATACTTCACAATACTCTCCTCCTCTCCTTCACCCCATCCCCCAGCTCTCCCATCTTCCCTCTCTCCAGATCTAAACCCCCATCACCAGCCACAAACATCCGCCTTCTTGCTTCTCCCTGTTGTTTTTAGTTTTCGTCTCCCCCAACACGTTCCGCCACAGCTCTATCCCGGCCTGGAGCTGGCTGGGAAGCCGCTCGGTTCCTGCCCTGGCCAGAGGTGAGAAAAGGCAAGCCTAGAGCTGTGGGGAAGCCCCGGGGAGCCGCGAGGGACGCGGGTTCCTAGGACCACGTGGCGCCGCATGATCCCGCTCGCTGAGAATGAACACGAGTTGGCATCTGGTGGACCCAAACTCATTTATTCCCAGCTTTTCCCCCAAATAAATAACTTCTCCCCATAAGGGTGTGGCTTCTCCCCTTGAGCGGGGAAGCCTTAATTAGCATGGCAGGGGGAGTGTTCCTAAGTGAGGGATCCGCCCCAATGCAGACAAACATGTTTCTTTAGCTTCTTGTGAAGCCAGCAAGTTATAATATTCCTGCTAGGGAACTTCCTGGGCTGGGAGAGCAGGAGTCTGCCAGCGTCTCATCCTTCGTCGACCTTTCCAGGGAGCAGGGGCACTTGGCCTTGACTTCCACTGCTTTCCAGCCCCCGGGTCCCACACTCCCCCTAAAAGAATAGTTCACCCCGGGTTACTGCCTAAACAAGGCATGGCATAGCAAGATAGAGCAAGCTAAGGCACCAATCCCTACATCAAGGGAGAGCCAGGCAACCTGGATGTATCAAAAGTGTCCTAAGGGTAGGTAAAAGGTTCAGAAAGTTCCACACTGCAGTCTGTAAGTGTTTTTCAAAAACGCCAATCCAGACAACCATAAATTGTATTTAGGAGATCCTGCAGTTTTCCTGTCTGCCTCTTCAGTCTCTGTGGGCCTCTAAGAGAGCTAATCAGTTGACACTGTGAGGCATGTTCTCCTGGTGTCCTCAACTTCTCTGGTATCTCCTCTCCATCCTCTCCCTCTTCTGCAGGGTTCCCCAAGTTCTGCATGATGTTTGGCCCTCGGCCTTTCCATGTGCCCCTATCAGCTGCTAGAGGAGGCCTTTCAGTGAGGACTGGGCTAGATACCATTCTAAGAGCAGAGCCTGAGAAATTAGCCGAACATTAGAAATCTTCTCCAAATTATCCAGTCTCTAGTTCCTGGCCTGCCCTGCAGTTTCAGGCATGGGTTTCTGTTGTAAAAGAAATCCTCACACTCCCAAGTGTCCCCAGCCACAGCTTCCTGCCCGGAGAAGCAGCAGAGCAACCTGCAGCCACTGTCTCCAGGCAAAAAAACCACCTAGGAACATGGCATGGGTCACACACAGTTCTTATGGCATCTCCACTTTGTCTGTGGTGAACCCCAGTGAGTCAACAAGAGCACAGGATCTCCGGAGAATTGTGTGTCTGAGGGCAGTCTCAACTTTAAAGCAGTGTTAGAGTACATTTTTAGGGTGGGAAGGGGAGTGGTCATTGACCTCAAGAATGGGACCCATTGGTTGAGGCAAGGATACTGGGAGTAGCCTCATTTGCTTGTGGAGCTCAAGCTTCCCTGTGTTTCCAGCTACAGGATGGACAAAGGCATCAACCACATTTCTTTGCTTCTGTGAAGCTGCCAGGCTAAGGAAAAATAGCTGCCAAACGCCTACCATTTTCATTCCTAGGGAAGATGAGGGGTTTGAAACCAGCTTTGACTTGTTCTTAGCTCTTAGTACAGTCCCACAGGTTCCCACTTTTGGCATGGGGTTCTGTGCTTCCTTTCTCAAAGAGAATCTTGCAAGGAGCATAGGTCAGATGTCACAGGTTTTTTGACCGAAATGGTGTCCCAGTCTCACCACCAAAACCTTTGCCTGGTCCCAGGAGATGGCCTGTTTAGGCTCCCTATCCCTGATTACTGGAGATCCTTGCTAGGACCTCCTTCATAGAGTTCATTGAGTTTCCACTACACCAAGTCTCCTGATCACCCCCTAGTTGTTTCCTACCACCACTTAGTTGTTCCCCAATTCTGGTCATCTCTTCATATATTTTCTAGCTTTGTCCCTCTTCCACTCCTAGTCGCTTCCTCTCCCATTCCTGTCCACCCTCTCTCCCTGCCCCATTAGGCCACCTACACCCTCTGTTCTATTTCCACTTTACCTGGGTGATCCACATGTTCAGACTGGGGCCCTCCTTTTTACAGTTTCTCCATGTCTGATTTGCTTAACAGTTAATAGCCACATAAAAGTGAATGCATACCATGTTTGTCTTTTTTGTCTTTCTGGGACTGT
Source organism: Cricetomys ansorgei (assembly GCA_026225945.1). Classification (NCBI taxonomy): domain Eukaryota; kingdom Metazoa; phylum Chordata; class Mammalia; order Rodentia; family Nesomyidae; genus Cricetomys; species Cricetomys ansorgei. The sequence continues at coordinate 1,447,603 of JAMJFZ010002863.1, read as the reverse complement.
GTTACCTCATTCAGGAAGTTCGTGATGTCATTTATTTTCGAATAGCTGAGTAATAGTTCATTGTGTAAATGTATCACAATTTTTTTTTTATCCATTATTCAGTTGATGGGCATCTAGATTGTTTCCAATCTCTGGATATTATGAACAAAGCTGTTATGAACATAGTTAAACAAGTGTCCTTCTGGTAGGATGGAGCATCCTTTGGGTAAATGCCCAAGAGTGATATAGCTCAGTCTTGAGGTAAATTGATTTCCAACTTCTTAAGGAATCATCATGTTGATTTCCATTGTGTCTGTACAAGTTTTCATTCCCACCAGCAGTGAAGGAGTGTTCCCCTTGCTCCACATTCTCATCAGCATGAGCTGTTATTTGTGTTTTTGAACTTAGTCATTCTGATAGATGTTAAGATGGACTCTCAAAGTGGTTTTGATTTGCATTTTCCTAATGGCTAAGGATGTTGAACATTTCTTTAGGTGTTTCTCAGCCATTCGAGATTCTTATTTTGAGAATTCTTTGTTTAGGTCTACACTACATTTTTAATTGAATATTTACTTTGTTGTTGTCTAATTGAGCTCTTTATATGTTTTGGATATTAATCCTCTGTTGGAAGTGGAGTTGTTGAAAATCTTTTCCCATTCTGTAGGCTGCCATTTTGTCTTATTGATAGTATCCTTTGCCTCACAGAAGCTTTTCAGTTTCATGAGGTCTCATTTGTTAATCATTGATCTTAGTGCTTGAGCTATTGGTGTTATGTTTAGGAATTTGTCTCCTATGCCAATGCATTCAAGACTATTTTCCACTTTCTCTTCTATGAAGTTCAGTTTATCTGGTTTTGTGTTGAGTCTTTGATCCATTTGGACTTGAGTTTTGTGCATGGTGATAAAAATGGATCAACTTGTGTTCTCTACATATAGACATCCACTTAGACGAGCACCATCTGTTAAAAATACTTTCTTTGTTCCATTGTATATTTCTATTCTCTGTCAAAGATCAGATGTCCATAAGTGAGTAGGGTTATGCTTGGATTTTTGACTCAGTTCCATTCATCAAGTTGTCTGCTTTTATGTCAGTACCTTTCAGTTCTTATTACTATAAATCTATAATAGAGTTTGAGATAAGGAATACTGATACCTCCCGAAGGACTTTTACTTTTCAAAATTATTTTTGGTACCCTGAGTTTTTGTTTTTCCATATGAAGTTGAATTTTTCCTGTCAAGTTCTATAAGAAATTGTGTTGGAATTTTGATAGGTATTGGGTTGAATCTGTAGATTGTATTTGTTAAGATGCATTATAGAAGGATAGTTGGGCTTTGATGGTGACATGTTGCCCTGTTTTTTGTTGATTGTGTTCTTACTATGGTATTTAGGCATCTGGGTTTGGAGTGATTGTAGTATTAGGCTCTGAATTCCTTTGTTTGTCTTTATTTAATGAGTATTTTATTCCTTGTTTTTTGTTTGTTTTGTTTTGTTTCTTTCTTAGTTTTTTCTCTGATCTTCAGTTCTTTGTGGAGTTCAGTTCTTTTGTTGAGCTGGGTGTCTCTGCCCAAGTTGAGGGCTGGAGCTCTGGTGGCCTACTTGGCCTCTAGTCCTGCAGGAAGCCCCTGCCTGGGATTGGGGCTGGGACTTGGCTACTCTTCTTCTGCCTAGATGTCCTGGCGTGTGCCATTCTTCTGATTGGTTGCTGGGGCCTACATTAGTTCTTCAAATGGCATGTGCTATGATGATTCTGGAGGCTGGTTCTTCAGCTGACTTGGGTTATGATAGCACTGTGGGCTCTCCACAGGTCTTGTGAGCTAGTACAGTGAGAATGGAGAATATTGGGGGGAGGGGCAGTGGGTTTTGTGAACAAAACCAATTGTTCTGCAGGGAGTCTGCCTTACCTGGTCCATCTACTGGCTCGAGTTGTAAGAATGCTGGGTTTTTCTGCCAGTCTTGCAGCGCTGGGAATCAGGGCTGGAAGCGAGTGGGGAGGGGCTACTGAGGAGTTGGTTGTGAAGGAGTGGGTTGGGGGAACCGAACAAAGTGTTCTGTAGGTAGGCTACCTACCTGGTCTGTCTCAAGCAACTTTTCTTGTTGGAAAAAAACATCATTCTATATAAGAGGCACTGACCACTTTTATTTAACATAGTATATTTTGTATTATATTTCATCCTAAAAGTAGATATATTAATGAATGAAGACAAAGAATACTTTATGCTAAATATGAGACAGAGAATTAATACTCAAGTTGTGTTGCTTTTATATAACATTGTACTAGAGATACTAGACTTGACAACCTGGCAAATTAATAATTCTATAGGAGATAATTGCAGGCAATAGTAGAAGTATCCAAATCTGCAGGCATGATTATTTACCTAAAATTAAAAGAAACCATAATATTAAAAAGATATACATCATTAGAAATTAATATCTGTAAAACATCTTAGTAAATTAGTAGAATATAGAATTTCCCATGCAAAATCAAGAAATTTCCTGCACATAATTTTTAATGACCATGAAGAAATTAACTAGTATAGGAACCTACTCACAGGACAACAGAGACAAGAAATAAATTTAACAAAAAAAATTCTTTTCTAGGTCTGTATATATGTGTATATTATATCCTTATGTGTGTGTGTCTGTGTGTGTGTGTGTGTGTGTGTGTGTGTGTGTTTGCATGCATGTGTGTTTGAAGTACAGTGGTCAATATCAGGATCCTTCTTGCATCATTCTTCACTTTATTTTTCTGAAACAGTGTCTCTCACTGAACTCAAAGCCCATGGATTTAGCTATACTGGCTGTTCAATGACTTTTAGATATTTGTCTGTCTCTGACTGCCTTACTGCTGCCCACTACTAGCGCTAGAGTTAGATATATGCCACCACTCTTAGCTTTTATATATGTTCTTGGAATGTGAACTTAGGTTCTCCTGATTGTATGCCAGGCATTGTTTACCTACTGAATTTTCTCCTTGTGTCCATTAAGAATTTTCAGATTCCTATCTTTAAAACTCTTTTCAAAGACTCAAAGGTACACCACTGAGAAATATATAACCTGTTGCAAAAGAGCATAACATCATATTTTACAGTGAGTTATTTTTAAATGGCTAAAGATCTAAGAAGAAAATTGAGATTTTTCACGAACCTCTTTTAGGAAAAGAAAGATAATAAGGTAATAATATATAAGTTTAACAGACCCATAAAGAAAATTAACTCTCCTCTGGGCGGTCATCAAGCACCAATAGCTTCTCAATTTACTCTGGTAATTTGTGCCCCATTCTCTAACTTATATAGCTCTCCTATGGAGAAATATATTTTCCATGAGTGACACAAGTATATGTAACTTGAGTCTCTACTGGATTCTTTGGAGAGAACATGAGAGAATAGTAGAGTATTCTAGTGTCGTCTCCAGACATAAAAGGAGTGAACATTTTTCTCTGGTAACCAGATTGTCCTTTTCTGTAGAAAAAAAAAAAACACCTTGTGAACTTGTATCCTGCTTCTAGAAAAACAGGAAGATGTCTCCTGAATTGCCTTTGGGTCAAAATAATCTTTGTCTTAGTGGCACACTTTTGGATGACATAATCAAGTATTCTGCAGTTGGATGATAATCTAATAATATATTTTGTTTTCTTTTTAATTTTATGGATCTTTGAAAATCGGGTTTTGAGGCTTTGGAAAACCACATTAAATTACCTTAAGTTAGTAAAATGTTAGCCAGGTGGTAGTGGTGCATGCCTTTAATCCCAGCACTCAGAAGCAGAGGCAGGTAGACCTCTAAGTTCAAGACCAGCCTGGTCTACAAAGCAAGTTCCAGGGCAGCCATGGCTACACAAAGAGTCCTGGATAAGAAAAACAAAAATAAGTGAATAAATAAATAAAATAATAATAAAAATAGAATAAGATGTTGTTTTAGTTTTGTTGGTTCAAGTTGCATGATTTACTGTTTCTTTTAGAAATTTGTAAAAATATTGATCATTGATTTTTGAACAATTTTCCTGATTTTATCCAAAAATTTCTCCTGAAAGCTTTTAAAAACTCATTTTGGAACATCATATAAAATGCGGTTCATTCATGCTCCTTGTCATTATTTAATCTTTGAAATGATACTTTATCATTACTGAAATCAGTGTGGGTACATTGAACAAGGTTTGAGAGCCACTCTGTAGCCTATAATTTTACAATAAATCAAGTACTATATTTTTACTACTTAGAAATAAAATGACCTTGCAATTGACTCTTACATTTAACATTTTCGGTTCTGCCTTCCTACTAGTGAATGCAACTGTTTGTACTGACCAGGAAGGAGTCAGAAAAATTTTTAGGATACAGTTTAAGCTAATTCAGTTTAATATAGGCAGTGATATGGCCAGAATTGGCAATTTACCAAATCAAAGGCCATATTTGCAGTCAAAACTCTGTCAGTATTGGAGTAACTGGCCTTAAAATTTAGAATGTTACTCTGGGCATGCTAAAGCTCTTTAAGAAGTTATTCATAAGATGTATGAAATAATTTTCAACTCTGAGTGATTTATATAATCATAGCAGTTATGTGGAAACCAGTACTGTCATTCTATGTCGATATTGTACAACTCTATGAATAGTTCTTATTTCATTTTCTAGCTTAGGGGTGGTGGGTAACACTTTTCTTCAATGAGAAATCATTTTTTCTGGTCTTGTATGAATGAATAATACAGAACTATTTAGTTTTCAATGGTCATATACCCATCTTATTTCTATTGAAAAAAGCTGCAGATATAGAATTAAGCAAAGGCTGAATTGTCTCTGACATTTCAAGAACAGAGCAATCCATATTATAAAAAATGTATAATTAGGGATAGCTGCTCCAATGTGTTAGCTCCAAGAAAATAGTCCTGTTAAGAAAAATAAAATCATACAACTAGGCATTTAGATAAAGCTCACACGCTCATTTTCTGAAAGCACAGGCATTTGGAGAGATCTTAAGCTAAAAGCAAAGACATTACACCAAGACATTGAACCTAAAATCTAAAGTAGCTCAAAGATTATTAACTAGGAATTGAATATTAATAGCTAGTATTTACTAATGTCAGACATTATTATAGTGGATTTTCATGGATTATTTCATTTAATTTTTTTTAAATTTATCTATTTGTAGTTAACAAATAATAAGTTTGTATATTTATGGAATGCACTGTTGTTTTGATCTATGTTATACATTGCGTGATGATTAAATAAAGCTAAATAGCATATCTATCACCTGTGTGATAAGGACTTGTACACTGTAGTAGGAAAGAAAATTAGTATTCATTTTTAAAATTGAGCTGGTTCCTCAAAAACACTAAAAATATAATTACCACATAGTGAGTAATTAATTGCACTACAGGATGTCTCTCTGTCTGTCTGTCTATCTATGTCAGTGGTTCGCAACCTACAGGTCAAAATGCTTTTGCGTATCAACTGACCCTTTCACAATGTTGGCATTATGACCATCTTTATTTCAGATATTTGCACTAAGATTCATGAAAATAACAAAATTACAGGTATGAAGTGGCAAAAAATTAATTTTATGGTTGGGGGTCACCACATTAGAAAAAAAGTGGAAACATTAGGAAGGTTGAGAAGCACTGATCTATGTATCTATCTATGTATCTATGTATGTATGTATCTATGTATCTATCTTTCCAAAGCAATTGAAATTAAACTGTAGAACAGATATATTAAAGGTCACTTAATTCTTAAAGCAATATTTTGAGATAGATGTTATTCATATTTATATTTTATGTAGAAAATGAACTAATAAAAACTGCCCAAGGTTAAACTAGATCAGATTCTGGATCTTTCAAAGGTTTTTGGGAACCAAAGGTCACATTATTATATAATCCATAATTTCATTAAACTAGAAATTTCAACTTGTTTTCTGTTTACTGTTGATGAAGTTCAAGATACATTATGGGCTACCCAAAAGATTGTATCATGGCATTTGAGGATATCATGGAAGCAAGAATGTCCCTCTGACCTTTCCCTATCCATTTCCCAAGAATGAGTTTATAATAAGATATTTTGTTTTTAATGAAAAGCTACATTTTAATTTTTTTCTGATGGGTAAACTCCATTATAAAAAATGTGTTTAAATAATTTATATTAGTCATGGGGACATTTTTGTAAGCAAGTCTGGGTCACCAATCATTTCATGGGACAGAAGGGATATATACAAGTTTTCATTATATTACCATAGCTTTGAAGGCATTAAGTTGTCTTATTTCCCATTGTTTGGACTTTTAAACTGATAATTGAATCCATTGTCATTTCTACTGTTTGTATTTCAGATCCTCAAACAATTAAGTTCTATTAGAACCATATATTAAATACTTCTGATTTGGAAAAAAAAGTATTCTATCAGAATATACTAAAAGTTTTTATTGTTTCTTTCATATTATTAACATTGATATAAGTAGTTTTAATGACAAAGAAACCATGCTGAATTTCAAAAGGATAGCAAAAGATAGACCATTTTCTGAAATAATCTTTTTGTAAAAATTCCAAGAAGAAAACTAATAAGACCACTAACAATGGCCAATTCCAAGGTGTGAACTGGCATAGGAAAACAGAGGCTAACATATTTTTCTAGTTCATTTTTGAAGAAAAGTTTCTGATCTTGCAGAAGTTTCTAATTAGTTTTGATATAGAGGGTATCTTGTATAAATTATATTAATAAACACCAGAAGTCCTACACTGAAATTAATGCATCTGCAGTATTTTGAGATTGAAGAAACTTTGATTTGGAAATTTAGTTAGCAATAAGGTGGCCATTTCCATGTACAGAACTATATGCACAGAGGTCATTAACCTGGGCCATGCAGCTACAGAACATTTTTAAAACTTCACAAAAATTTAATGTCATTATGTTTTAATTTTTCAAAAGTTTACATATAACCTTTAAAATGTTTGATTTTGGTCAACATATACTAAAGATGTTTCAAAATATCAAGTCATTTTATAATGGTAAATCAGCCCATTTATATGCACAGTGAAAATATATGTGAATTTTTCTAAGCAAATACTTAGAATTTAAAGTGAACTATTTCGTAAAGCCAGTGTCATACAAATAACATTCAAGAAAAACAAACTAGATAAGATACAATTTCTGAACAAGAAGAAAATGGAAGTATGTGGATTATATTTATATACCTTGAAAATCTCATACTTAAAATTAAATGACTAATGAATTTTAACAAATGGGAGATTATATCACTGTGATAGGCAAGGTTGAAAAATACCTTCAAATTGCCACATGCAATAAAAAATGCTGGTTTTATTGAAAATACTTTTTTTTCATACAATATAATCTGATTATGGTTTTCGATTACCCAGTTGCTCCCATATCCTCCCCACCCATCCTGCTCCATGCCTTTGTTTTATCCTTAGAAAACAGGCAAACAATAAAGCAAATAAGACAGAAAAGAGCAATACCAACAAAAACAAAAATAGAAATCACAAGAAATACACACCAACAAAAAACATAAAAATACAAAATTGGAAACTATAATATATAAAAGTAATATATAATATATAATATATGATATATATAATATACAAAAGACAACTAAAACAAAAAATGCCACAAGTGATATAATACAAACTGTTTACACAAATACCACTGAATTATTTCTGTGTTGATCATCTACTACTTGACACTGGACCTACCCTTAAATGTGGTTAATCTACCCAGTAAAACTCCATTGGAGAAAATTAATTTTCCCTTTGCAGGCAGATCCATGTTATTTTAACCAATCTGAAATGTCTAAAATGAAGCATGGCATATAAGATCAAGATGGGCATTCTTGCTAATTTTCTGTTACTTTTTCTGTGTTGACTTGTAGAACATACATTTTCTCCTTTTTAGATACTGTGTGAACCCTTTAGTCACACTTTCAAACTGCGTGCAGCTCTAGCTAAAAGCTTTTTCTGTAGGTATCCCTGAACACCCTGGTGAGAACCATAGGCTAGGAGCTCTTGTACAAACATCAAAGTGATATGATGTGATTATAGTTCACAGACTGCAATGATAAATTACAAATGTTTTGGGAGATCTCTTTATAAAATTAATTTTATTTATAATGCTAGAAAATCACAATTCTATAACTAAGTAAATGCATCTTAACATTCAAGCCAAGCATTGTAATTCAACATATATGTTCAAGTCCTGCTTGGGCAGCATGAGACCCTCTCTCAAAAGAGCAACAGCAGCAATAAAACTTCACACCATTTCCTTAATCACTCTAATTATTTTAGATCAGTATTTCCAGCTACTTCCCTCCTTTTTGAAAAGAAAAAAAAATGATTTATTGGAAACAATGGAGTTAATTCTAAATAAATCCAGAATATGATTTTATCAATGGCTGATGAATTACACTTCCGTGTGTTGATAAGGATATCTGTCTTCTTAAAAGCTGTGAATTTTCCATTTTATTATTTCACTAGAGGAAAGTCTTTTTTTCCAAAGCAGTAATGGTTTATAAGAGGACATTTTTAGTTCCCTAAGTGTTGACGAAAAAATACCTTAAAATCTCAAAGAGGAAGAAACCCTCAAACTATTTAGTACATGTTCACAAATGAAAGCTAAATTGGTGATTTCTTCCCTTGGTATTTTAATGATTCTATGCATGGCAATAGGCTCATCAATCAAGGAGTGAAATCACTGCATGTAGTAACATTGCAGCTATCCAATTACTGTAAAAACATATATTTATTAATTGATGACAGCTGTTCTTGTTGTCATACAGAGTTATGACATCTTCAGGCTATGAAACATGATAACTAAAAATTAGGCAGCTATTAATGTAAGTGTAGATGTGTTCATTGATTTATAAATTTTTCTCATGGGTTCATGCCAGAGAACAGTTTATTCTTTGCTAATTCAATCCCCAGTCCTAGAAGGTTTCAACCTCCATACAAAGGAAGATAAAATCCCTGGCCTAGAAGTCTTTGGCCTCCATACACTCTGTCTTCAAAACTAAACTTAGAAAGTTTCAGCCTCTGAGACTTGCTGCTGACTGAGCTCACTCTGACTAGTTGTCTTCTGAATTCCCAAACTGTAAACTGTAAGCTGTCTGGTTCTGACTCTCTGCTTTCTCTCTTAGCTAATTCTGGACTGGCTCTGCTCTTCTTGGGTTCTTCTTCTGAATTGTCTGTCTGTGAACAGACAGCACTTAAACTGCCCAAAAAAACTAATTCTCTGCTTCTCTCTGAGCTCTCCCTTTTCTGTTTCCCATCTGCTTCCATGTTGCTTTCTCTCTGAGCTCTGCCTTGATTCTTCTCTGCTTCCACACTCTGCTTCTACCTTGTTTCTTTCTCTGACCTCTGAATTCTTAACTTTGCTTGCTTTCCATCTGCTTCCACACTGCCAGAACTGAAGATGTCTGCCACCACTGCCTTCTGAATTGAAATTAAAGGTGTGTATTACATTGGGATTAATGGCATGTACTAACATTCTTTCTACACTCGAGCAGTCATGCTGTTGGATAAAAGAAGAAATATTCCTCTACATAATACTAATAGGATTAATTAGATTATGGTCCTATAACTAAGAAAATGAAGTGAGTATTAGTATACCACTGAAGCTTTGCCACTGTCCAAGTGGCAAAATACAACTAATTCATACTAATAAATTGAGTACTAACCAGATGCTATTTATATCAGCTACTTTTCATATATGAACCAAAACACAGGAAACACTATGGCTTCTCAAAACTAATATGGAAAATTCAGTGTCAGTACCCATAATATATTAAATTAAAAGATAATGGTATCTTTTTAAAATATTGACCCTCATCATAAAGATACAACACCTTCCCAAATATTAACATATTACATAAAAGGACTTTGTAAGAGGAATTGGTTTTGTTTTTATACTTCCTATGTGAAGAACAAATAAGTTTATAGTTAACTACACAAATTAGGGTTCTGTTCTTTTGCAATAGTAATTGTGATATTTATGTCCATACTAAGACTCCAAATTGTTCCCTAGAGTATCTGTGCTATCATGATGAAAGTAAATCATTTTTCTATATTTACTATGATGTTAATCATAGTGGTCATTCATGTTACTGCATGATTCTCAGACAGGACTTTTAAAATGAAATTGGTCACTAGTTGCCAAACCAAAACAGAATAGTAGTATCAGATGAGAGGTATTTTTTTGCGTTTTGTCACATTTCATTGTGATTTTTACTTCTTTTCTGATTGACGTATGTTCTTAACTGGAATGCTATAAAGTTTTTATTGTCATAAGTTTGAAACAGCCACATTCCTCACGAGCTGGAGAGTCACAACTGAGATTTTTATTTTCTTTCAAAGCTGTAGAAATAAAGCTCATAGTACTCTACCCTGTATTTTTTTTTATGTGACACATTTTGTTGCATTTTACTCTTTAATCTCTCTCATTAGTTTCATCCGTAATTATAGGAGAATTTGTATTAGAGGTTTTCTAGTAGATGGCACTTTGATTCAAGCTTGATTTTGTGATAGCTTCTATGTTTTTCTAATGGAGATTGTCTGATCCTTAATGACCGTCTTGTTCTGTATGTTATTATTTTTAATTCTGTATGTGCATGCATATATATGCACATTTGCATACCCTAACATGTCTGTGGACGTCAGATCACTCAATTTTCAATATTCATATGCTACCCTATATGAGTCAAGGTCTCTTGTTTGCCATGGTATACACCAGGCTAGCTAGTCTATAGGCTTCCAGATATTCTGCTTCTTCCTTCCTCCTCACTATGCACATATTGGGATTATAGACTTGTGCTACCATATCTGACTTTTCATAGTGCTTGGAATTTGAACTCAGAGCCTCACACTTGTGTGGCAGGTACTTAGCCATCTAGGGCATTGCCCAAGCCTCCGTTCTAAGTTTTAGATTGACCATTTTTAAACATTGCTAGTGTAAACATTTCTGTTGCAACTCTTATTTCATTGCAAAAGAGGCAATGTTGGATTTCTAAGCAGGCCAAAATTATTGCTTGATTGAAATATGAAAGACAAATATTTGGTTCTTTTTGAAAAAGTGATTAAAATTCTTAGCATATACACAGCAATGTTATACACTTTGTGTAATACATGTACTTCAGCTGAGCTTGAGTCTTTTTTTCATATGGTATTCAAGCCAGCTTCAATTCAGAAATCAGTATCCAAACTTAAAAGTCATTCTAAAATTATCTCATATAATTACATCATTTTCCCTTTCCCTTTCCTCCTCCAAACATTCTCATATATCCCTTCTTGCTCTCTTTTGAATTTGTGGCCTTTTTTTTCCATTAATTGTTGTTACATGTATATATGTATATGTGTATGCATATGTATTAAACAAGGACAGTAAGGACCTATTTCAGTTGAAAGACAGACATCTCAATAAATAATGTTAGAATTATGTCTGTGTGGCTGACTCTGATTGAAGATAACATTTTGGTTCCTCTTGTATTACTTTTAAGATATAAGTAAATCATACTTAAAATTATTTTTAAAGTATAAGTAAAATGAAGTGAGATGTACTTCTGAATTAAAGTCTTGTTACACAGCTTTTAAATGAAGTCTCCTTTTAAGGTAAACACACACACACACTCACACACACACACACACACACACATGAATATTGCCACAATTAGGTTTTAAAATGTGTAAGAGAGATAATCATTATTATGTGACCTTCACTGCTTGCTATGAGGACCAATAGTTGCAAATATGTTTAAATGTAAGCAATGTTTAGCTGTTTCTAAGTACATTTTTTACTTTAAAATGCTTAGCATTTATGTATTTGGTGGCTATTGTTCAGTTGGTAGAATGCTTGCCTAGTATTCAGGCAAGCATATGCAGGCCCAGGACTGCATAAACAAGGCATAGTGGCATATATCTGTAATCCCAGCAGTTGGGAGGTAGAAGCTGGAGTAACAAAAGTTTGAAATCACCATTTTTAGGTATGTAAGAGTTTAAGGACAGCCTAGGTTATTGTCTCTTCTTCAAAAATAATATTGGGAACGTCTACCATTTTTTATCATTGTGACTATTCATGGGCAGATAATACACTCTAGTTTAGCTTCTTTTTCTGTTGTTATGTCAAAATACATTGACAAAAGCAATTTAACTTTGAAGGGTTAACTTTGACTTACAGTTCCAGAGATATCAAGCCCATCATGACAGGAACAACATGGCAACAGGCAGAGAAAACATTCTGGCAGGAGCAGGAAATTGGCTGTTCATATTTCATTAGCATTCAGGGACCTGAGAGAACAGGAAGTGAGGTGAAACTGTAAAACTTTAAAGCCTTTCAGCCAGTGATATAATTAGTCCAGCAAGGATTTACCTCCTAAAGTTTCCATAAACTTCCTAAATAACACTACCAGCTGGAGAACAAGTATTCAAATATCTGAGCCCATGGGGCTCAGATGGGGCTCAATCAAGTAATTACACATTCTCATGCAGATACATTCTTAGTTTTAATAGGGAAAAGAATGTCCCTTTATCTCAAGGAAGTATTGAAGAACTTTTATTTATTTAAAATTTTAGGGACCACAAAATAACCTCTACAAATACACAGGATAGAATTAGGTTGAAAGTAAAGACCTTTGTTTCATGCTGAATGTGATGGAAAAAATAAAGAATCCTATTTTTTGTTTAGAATATGGCAGAGAAAGTTCTAAGGAGATATAGGTATAGGTTGATATGGAATAAAATCAAGTCAATAGGACTACATATACATAGATTCAGAAAAGAGTCACTAAAAAATGTAACTCTCTAACAGAGTTCATAATCTGCCTATGTTTTGTCTGGCTGCTATGCTTGGTGTGTGGGCCATCTGGCTCCTAGATGCCAGTAATGTTTGCACAATCACACATCAATCAGAATTTGTGCGGGTTCTATTATGAACCACTAGCCAGTTAGCTGACATGCCAGGACTGCAAAACAAGCAAGTAGGAATGTCAATTGGGTACCTAGTGGATCTGACACTGGCATGAGCATTGGGATACCTTCTCATTTGTCTGACTATGCCATTGATGTTGTGGTTCAGATATAATAGGAATGTGGATGTCAGGTCCCATAAGGCTTCATTAATATCATTGATTTTGCCTGTGTAATTCAAATTGAGTAAAAAAACGAATGAATTTAAGCCTACGTCCCATGCCTTCTGAACAAAGAAGGATTGTTGACCTGAAATTATCTTGTATTCCTGGCTAGTAGAAAATATCAGAATTATATCTTGACATATCTTGATCCCAGATCTTTTGATAGTATCATTTTTACAGTAATATTAACCATTCCAGAAACATCAACTTAATAATCTCAAACACACAGTGTCTTACAATAAAATGTATTCCAATTTCCTGTGTCTTTTCACACAGGCTCTGAAATTTAAAGGGAAAAATAGTATTTAAAATGTACTACACTGAAATGTAATAAAAGACATGGATATGTTTTTCCTTCGAAGTTCTATCATTCAGTTATATAAAGTAATGGATATTGTAGTTTTTCAAGTTGGACAGAGGGAGGACAAGCCTCCTTCATGCTTATCTTGTTCTGTACCACAGAGCCACTCCCTAAACCTCATACTAATCTTTCTGAAAACAGTTTAGATATACCAATTACAAATCCTATAGTGTTTGTTTCAATGCTGAAATTGAGGGAAATTAACTGAACACTTAAATAACAACTAGGAGATTCCTTATTTTTTTCCTTCCTCCAGAACTTGGGTTACTTTGATGTCATTAAACTTGGATATGACTGTAATATGCTATGTGCATACTAGATTCTTTGCTAGGAAACATAACTAAGGCTCACCTAGAAATTTCATTAAAGTGACAGATATTTTCTCTATCAAAATTATTTCTTATTCTTGAAGTTTCTTAAATTATTAAATATTGAAAATAGTAGTATATTATACAAAATATGTCCACACAAAATGAATTTCTAAATATCAGCTCTATACTAAACAGAAGTGTCTAATGAATGACTTGCAAATAAGCCTTATGAGAATTTGATTTATCTATGTTGGTGTCATCCTAGAAATGCTAATGGCATAATAAGAAATTTAACTAAATAATTGTGTGATTAATAGTGCTGAATATTTGAAACTCTTAAGTACATCATGCTATAATTTTACTATTTTACCTTAAAAATATTCTATGATGTTCCATTGTTCAGATAGGAAAAAAATAAGGCATAAAGAGGGACAATCATAGCATACAAATTTATAGGAATGAAATGTTTATTCTACAGCATGTGTTTGTGTGTGTGCATCTGTGTGTGTTTTGTATTCATGTGAGTAAACAGATATACATGTGGATACCAGAGTAGTCTATCAGGCATGTTCTTCTCAAACTTATTAATTTGAGGCAGGGACTCTTACTGAACTGAAAGCTCCCTGTAACTGGTAGAATGACTTGGATGGAGAACTTGAGATCCACCTGTTTCTGCAGCAGTACACCATTGTGTTGGTTCTCAGTAAAGGCAATAAGTCATTTTCATAGATGCAAACCCTGCCAGACCTCAGCAAAGGGAACCACCTGTCATGGTAAGCGCCATCCTGGACAGTGGATCCCTGATCATCTGATTTCATGGGTTTTGATAGACACAAAAGCTCCTTAGATGTTTCACTGATACAAATTTCAGCTACCTCATGGCTCTGCCAGAGAGCAGTAAGCATGTGCACATCATGAGCAATTAAACATCTTTTACATAAAGCCAATACCTTCAGATAATACAAAACTGTCAAGGCATAGGCAACCCTTCCCCCAATAATGCCCCAAATAACCATTTTAAGCATAACCAGAAATACACTTCTACAACATTTTTCTACCTGCTTCCAGTGCTAAATATACAAGCACTGCTATGCAAATCAATTCTACATGCTTGTACATTAGATATTCTTATAAACTGAGCCATCAACACAGCCAAAACCATAGGTTTTTCAAACTATTTGCTGGAGGAAAGGTACAGGTTCCTTGGTTGCATTTTTTCATACAATAGAACAATATTATATGTTTCCAGAACGTCAATACTAAAAACAAATCAATGATGTTTTTTGAGTACAAGGCCATTCTGTTGTCAATTCCATGCATGGCACATTTGACCTTTATAAGACTCAGCAATCAGAATGAGGTATTTTTCAGCATTGGCATTTGCCTCATTGGTTCTCCAACAATGGGATGGACAACTCCAGGGCTGCAACTGCCTCTGGTTTTTCCACAGTAACTGACTAGAACTCATTCCTTTCTATGGGCTGCCATATTATTCAGAAAATTATTTTCCTCAACTGTAATCAGTTGTAATAAAAATTGAGAATTTCCTTGACATTTTCCAAGAAATGTTAACAATTAGTTAAGGTTCTGTAGTTGTCAACATTATATTCTAAGCATGTATTTTTTTCTACAAATGGATATATATATATATATATATATATATATATATATATGTATATATAATGATAGATATTAAGGAATGTTATCATTTATGGCAGTAAAATGATCATGAGTTCTTCATTGTAACAATTATAATAGTCTTAATCATGTGTACTCTTAAAAGAAAAGTAGTCTAAGATTCAGAATGCAGTGTACATAATTAGGTTTGTCTTATGTTTAAAATGTTAGGAAATGTCATGCTTTTAGGCAAGAAACATAATAGGTTATAAGGGATTCTTTTTATATAAGGCCATGAAATGATCAAAAATTATACATTCACATTTATGTGTAACTGTGCATAGGGATACTTACATAAAAGCATATACCCATATGTATACAGATGTAAGTATATCAAAATGCTATCTTCTTAAAAGATGTAGGCTCAGTATTTCCTTATCACTGTAAGCTAGGAATCATTAAAGTGTGAAAATGAAATTAAGCATACTTCGTTCATTCACTTATCATCACTTTCAGAATTAGTTGCCCTATGGGTACCTTTTTAATTATATTGCACATCTTTCAATTAGATATTGGAAGGTTGAAAATTAAGTGACAAACCTAATGTTTGCTGCAGAAGACCTGAAGCTATGCTATTTAAAAAGCTAGTAAAGGGAAAAGAAACTCGATTTCTTAATCCATGGAGTTAATCATACTAGTACACTACATAAGTCCTATAGAAAATAGTGATATAAATGCTACTTCAAAGGTTTATAGTAAAAGCAATCATTTATGTCAAGAAGAAATTCAAAATGCTATCTTCTTTGCTCCTACAATTTTAATGAAACATGATTTATATTATTTTCATCATCATCATCATCATCATCATCATCATCATATTTATTATAGTGCTTACTTTATGCCTGGCTCCATGGTAAGAGTTATATGAATTATATATCATTACAACACTAATTTGAAGAAACTATTATCACTTCTCTTTCAATACATAGGAAAACTAAAGTACAGTGTAGAGGGATATTTAATCATTTGATCCAACAACATAGAATCTGGGAATCAATCATATAGAAAGACCTGTGTGATAGCTAGGAAGGGATCAAATCCAAGGGTCTATATGAAAGGATCACATTCATAGGCCCATTTGATCTGGATGGAATGCAGAAAGTATAGTTGTAGATTCACCAGAGGTAGATGTTGATTCAGGATAAAACCTTTTATTCCTTGGCTAACTTAATTCCCAGTCCTAGTCCTGGAGCTCTGGAATATTTTGGCCTCCATAGAAACTAGTCTTAAACCTAGAAGTTGAAGGGTTCAGCCTCCATACAATCAAGAACATTTAAACCTTTGTACAGTCTAATCAACCTCTGAGACTACTGCTGACTGAGCCACTCTAACTTGCTCCTACTGATCTCTGACTCTTCTGGTTCAACTCACCTGTTGTTCTGGCTCAAAGTCTTTTCCAAACTGACTAGTCAAAACTGATCTTCAGAGCCGGCTTACTGTTTCTAACCACACTCTTCTGCCTCTAGCAGACTCTGATTTTCTGACTTCCTCACATTGAATTGCTCTGCTTGGCTTCAAACTGAGTCATTCTTCCCATCTGATACTGACTTCTTTTGCCAAACTGTCTATGTGTCTCTGCCCCAGACTCCTCAGACTACTCAGATTGCTTCAGGCTCCTCAGACTGCCCAGGCTGCTTCTGCCTCTTATCCTGTGATGCTCAAGATTGAGAGTCTGCTTTTCTATGGTGACAGTTGGGTGTGTCCTCCTCTCAGGCACTGTGTTAACTCCTCCTTAAAGTCATCACTTTGCCTGTCCTTCACTCTGACACTTCTCAGGTGTTACTTCCTGTCTGACACTGACTCCTTCTGAGTTCTGCTTCCTGTCTCACTGATTAAGGGCTCGTGCTACCATTGCCTTTTGAATACTGGAGTGAAAGGTGTGTACCAACATTCCCAACATTCTTTCACCATTCCATCTGGACCTTTGAGTGTGATTCCTTCATATAGACCCCTGGATGTGATTCCTTTATATAGACCCTTGTATTTGATCCCTTCATAGAGAACATTGGATTTGATCCTTTCCTAGCTAGAACATAGAGCTATTCCTCTACAGAAAGAATGTTAGACTAATCCTATCCTGTATTTGTGGTAATGCTAGCTAAAAGGTATTACTATTACTGTTGTCAAGGCAAAGTAACACACACCTTTAATCCCAACACTAGGGTTTTAAAAGGAAATAGTCTGTTCAGAAGTAGGTCACAGATCCCAGTTCATGGTTATAGAATGATCACATGCCCTTAATCCCAATTCTGAGATTGAATCAGAGTGAAGAGCCAGCAGAGTGAAGTCTAAGATTGAATCACAGTGAGGACATGTCCAACTCTCAGGATATAAATGAAAGCTCTCACTTCACAGGGAGTTCAGAGAGAAGGAAGAGCTCAGTGAGTAGAAGCAGAGCTCAGAGAGACAATCTGAAGCAGCCAGTCAGAGAGTCAGCAGAGTCTGACAGAATCAGAAGAGTTCAGTAAAAATCAGTCTGCCTGCCCAGAAGGTGAGTTTGAACCAGTACTTGGAGAAGAGTTTGAGCCAGAACAGTGGGTGAATTGAACCAGAAGAGTCAGTTGAATTCAGTACTACTCTGAGTTCAGAAGACAGCTAGTCAGAGTATACACAATCAACAGTATGTCTAGGATACTTAAATATTCTACATTGTATGGAGGCTGAAGGGCCGGAGATTGAATTAGCCAAAGAATAAACAGCTCTTTTGCCCTGAATCTACATTTACACAGAGAAATTAAATAACTTTCCAGCAATTATATGTATGTGCCTTTCATGATCAATAGACTCAACCTTCTTTATCCTCCTCCAATAAGAGGGCTTTACAATTTTGAAGCCAGCACACTAATGAATTATTTGTAATAATTATGACCCTGAGTCAATTTATTTAAGTAACTTGGAATTTTCTCTAGCTGTCAGTGAAGGAATATATCCAATTTTTTAAAAAAATCCCAGAGTTTTAGATAGAAAGGGTACTTTCAAGGTTAGCTCACATCTATAATGTAATATCCATTCAAATAAGTTAAAAAATGACTTTTAAGTTCATATCACTTAACATGATTTTTTATAAGGTTATGAAAGTTAAGCTTTCTCTCAATAAATACAACATGGCATGATTCTGAGTTATCTAGTGAATAAAATAAATAAATGCAACCATCTTATTGAATTGAAATTAAAAGGACAAATCAAAGATATCTTGGTTAGCAATTGATGTACTTATTGAAATAGTTGTAAATGCACACGCAGTTAAAAGAAGTAATACAGCATGATCCACAGGTTCTTACCCTCTTTTTCCCAGTGGTAGCACATCATTGCAACTAGATTGGACAATGATGCACCTCACCAAGTATATTCAGGGTTTAGCTGTATATTGTAGTGGTTCAGTACACTTTTATTTCAAGTATAGGTTTGTCGATTATAAGATGAAATTCAGGCCCATTATGAAAGATAATCTGTCTATTATTGTGTTTATAATTGCCTATCATTATATAACTTGCTATTTATTGATGTTTAGATTGTGTCAACCCATTGTGGCTTGGACATTAACCAGAGACCTTGATGGGCCTTTCTAATGCTAGTAGTGGGTTAGAAAATGTTGGATTTGGGTCACTTTCTTCTGTTGGGTGAAGTGGAATAAATCCTCTACTGTTCCAGATTCTGCACAACAAACCCCTGTAATCATTATACTACCATACAGAGGTATCTTCAGTTGTCTTTTGTTTACTGCAGGTGTGTATTTTTATATTAATGAGAGGAAGTAAGAGAAGGTATCATAACTAGCTTATCATGATGAAATATTTTCAAATTGACTTTTCAATTTGAAAAGTGTTTTTGAAATATTTGTTATAAAAAGTAACAAAAATATTTTACTGCTATAAATTTCTTAGAAGTTTGATAGTAGTTATAATAAAAATTATTACTTAATTATGACAATATGTACCACTAACTCAGTTGGTCTGTCTATTCCTCTCTTCCACCAGGAATAGGAGAAATATAATACTTTGCATTTGATGGTATAATGGCATGGGAAAACCAAGTATCATATATATGTATCTCTGAGAAATAAATACTTCTCATTAGTGAGTTAACAGATTTATAAAATCAATTGTTATTAATGGTAGTTGATTCTCAGTGTTGTGGCACATAGTGACACATATTTTCAAACAATATAGACAGTTTGGTTTTCTAGTATGAAAGAATATGATTTTTACTTACCATGAATATTTTGTTTAAATAATACTTTATAAATAGATTTCTGTATATTAGATTTTTAAACAATATAAATTCACTTTGTTTTGATCAACCCAAGATTTCTGATGGTAACCCAACATCACTGTAGTCTGTTGGACAGATAGCTGAGGACATTGCTTAAATTATTAATTCAATTTTGCCTACATTTTAAAAATATTTAGTTTTAGTTTATATGCATGGTTGTTTTACCTACATATATGTCTGTGCACTGTGTGTGTATTATATATAGAAGTCAGAAGAGGGTATCAGGTTCCATGGAACTAGGGGTACAGATGATTGTGGTCCTCCATGTGAGTGATGGAAATCAAATGTGGGTCCTCTGGAAGTGCAACACATGCTCTTAAACACTGAGCCATCTCTCTAGCCCCTCTTTTTCTATTTTATTTTAAATTGAAAGGAAAAGCATCAATTAAAGAAAATCTCTTTTTACACAAACATATATTTATTTGTACATAAGCACTATTTTTAACTGATAAGGCTTAGAGTCGTTGGAAATTTAATATATGTTACTGTATTTTTTTAAAATAAGTCTTAGTAAATACAATAATAAGTTTAAAGAAACATTTATATTAATAAAAACAGTGCCCAGAGCCAAACATTGTGTAGAGCTTGGTGAACTCTGCAGAAGAGCTGGAGGAGGGATTGCAAGGACCAGAGAGTTCAAATACATCAATGACCAGCACTCTTTGGAGCTCACAGAAATTGAAGTGGCAGATGAGAGCCTGTATGACCCCCTAAAAATGTCTTATGATTATCTGACATGGAGTTCTTATAGAACTCGTCCATGTTGGAGGGGGAAGTCTCTGACCCGTTTACCTGCCCTTGGGACTCTTTTCCTCCTGCTACTTGCCTCTTCCAGCCTTGATGTAGTGGTGTGTGCCTGGTCTTGTTCCATATTGATATGCCCTGCTCCAGTGATAAACCTGGGAGGACTACTCTTTTCTGAGGCAATGTGGAGGGAGTGGATATGGAACAGAGGGGAGGTGGGAGAATTGGAGAGAAGGGGTTGGTATGTATTATATGTGCGAAGAAAAAAATAAAACTGTGAATTGTAATTGTATTTATAGACTATAACTTAAAATGGTATGCAAATCATCCCTGAAAATTTGTCTTTGTCTTGTGTCAGTGGAGAGAGGATTAATATTAATGAGGTCATTGTCTATGTTGTTTTCTAGTGTAATTTTAATTAGTTAAAAAAGCAAAGAATTAGGATTTCTGATCACACTAGGTAAAATGGCTATGCCTACTGAACCATATAATACAAAAAAATTCTCTTATCAAACAGAGGTGGCACACTTTTAAATTCCAGCACTCAGGGGGAAGAAGCAAGCAGATCTCTGTGAGATCAAGGCCAACCTAGTCTCAAGAATGAGTTCATGAACAGCCAGAGAGTTACAACAGAGAAACCCTGTCTAGACCACACCCCCTCCAAAAAAAGAAACTTTGTCTGAAGACCATTTATATAATCATGTCAACCTTGGTTAACATTAGCTTGGGAAAAAAATGGACAACAATGATATATTTTTTAATATTGTTCTTTACTGTTGAATCTTTTGAGTTTCACTAAAGCCCATGCTAGTCTTTACACATAGTTACCTTCCTTCCTCAGTCACTCTGGTGCTGTAATTACAAATATGAGGCACCTCACCCAGTTCATCATTCAATTTTAAGATGATAGTTAAGGAAGAGGAAGCAAAAAAGAATGGACAACACAAGGAAAACAATAGAAAAGGGAGCTCCTGATGAAATGAAATGATAGCACATTTAGGTTAGCAAAATGAATTGAGCAATAGACAATTCAAGACAATTAAATGTTGGTATCCTCATCACCTGGAGCTTTCTGTATGCACTGTGGAGAAAATACGGCTCTTTTGTCATGTATTCTAAAACATCATATATTTTTATCTATTCTTGATTTTCTTTGGCTGTCCATACATTACCAAACCATTGTATAAAAGTACATAGTCTTTCCTAGATCTTCATGTCTTCAATCTCAAGTTTCCAAGGTCATATAAAATTATCAAAAAAAATTGTGCTTCCCCCTTGTTAACCTCTTTCACAGGGCAGTAGCTCTAATCCTTTAGAATTGGCATGGAAAGGATCAACCAACCTTTCTATCCTTATTCTCTGGATTGGGTTAGAAAGAAGTAAATAACTCATTGTGGAAAGTTATTTCAGTAAACTACAGGATGAGAATGAGGGTGGAAAACTGAAGAAATTTGATCAAAACTAGATGTTTGATGTTGATTTCAATGGTTTACACTCATGAATTCAACTACCATTTGTCTATCCTTATGTACTTTTTTCACCCTCTGAAACTATATACAGCCCTATATATTATACTATATAGTATTAGTATATAGTATATAGCCCTATATAATTATACTATATTATAGCCCTCTAAACTCTATTTTCAACATTGTATATAGAATTTTCACAAGATGTAACTGTTTATAATTTTTACATATATATCAATTGCTGTAAAATATATTATGAAGCTTACCATGACTAAAGGGGTTCTACCTTTGATGACTATCCCTTTCTTATTCTCTGACAATCTAATCTCTAAATTATAGTGATCCTTACCCCTTTTTTTAAAGGTAGTCATTTACTGTCTTTAAGTAAGGGTTGATTGTTTCAAGAAAAGACCATTCTCTAAATTAGGTCAACTCTCTTATTATATATTTCTCAAAACATCCTGTACTTCCATTTACAACTAGTATGATGGATGCATACAATTGCTTGGCAAAAGGAGTGAAAATCTCTGACGTTCATTCTTACCATTGTGTCTGTGATAATTTTATTTTTTGATGGTAATGATGAATTTATGATAATTTTTTTCTTTTAAGCACATGTATACTTTCAGTAATTTTCATGGAATTTTGTACAAAAGGAAAAAAATAGTGTAAATGTCAAAAGGGTCACCAGAGACAAAGTAAATAAATAAAAAATCAATTACACAAACCAATTTTGATTACTTATTGTCAGAATTACTCCAATAATATCAATCGGTCATATTAAGTAGATTAGTTTTACAAATGGTAAATTAAGTCTCAGATTCTCTGCAGAATAACTCTAATCCAAGAAAGTAAGGCTTGTACTGTTGTCCCCAAAAATAATTCTCACCTAAAAGTCAATAGGAGAGAATTTCTAGCACCATATATGAAAAAACATGGGCAGGGAAGAAAGATGCAGTATACTACAAATTGTATGTTGTGATGTAAAATAGCAGTTTCATGGAATTTTTATAGTAATGGAACAAAGGAAGTCATAAATCCAGGTGTTTTTCAAGTACATTGATAGAAATAATAAATAGGCAATTCCAACAACATGGAGAATTTGCTGCATTAGGCTTCAGATGGTAACTAATGACCCTCTCTTTGCCTTTAGGTTGGTGGAAACTGGTTTTGTTTAGTTAATACATTCTAAAAGGTTTATATCTATTAGTCACAGTATATTTGGTTTGATCCAGATGTGGGCATGACTATTTATGGGGCTAAAGATAACCTAAAATATTTATAATTAGGCTCTGAACCTTCAATATTAGTACTTTTGTACATTGAAGTTCTAATCATCTGACAAGCCTTTGCAGACACTGATTCTTTCTAGGAATTATTGTTCATAGTATCTGTATCACCTGCTCTGAATTCACAGATCATTTATTTATTTTGGAAATCCAGCTCTACCAAAATGAGATGAGATTTCCATTGCCAATTTTTAATACAATGAAAAATAGCCCTGATGTAGGAGTTGGTATTCCCCTGTATATATACTCATGCAAAATTACAAATTCATTCCCAAGAGAGTATCAACTGTAAACCCTTTGTTTGGCTTATTCATATTTGTCTACCCCAGAATTTTTGAAAAAAATAAATTATTTTCAGAGTGTATTCTGCCAATAATCCTAGAAATAAATGTAGAAGTTTCTCTCTGAGACTGTCAAAATGCTGGTCTGTCTGGGTTTGGTCAAAATAAGTTCTTTGTGGGTTATGTATTTGTGAAAAGTACTTGGGTGTTTACAGATGGACATTTAAAAGCAAATGAATTGATAAAATTGTTTTTGGTACCTTGGAAACAAATTGCACAAAGAGCCTGCCAGTGTGGGAGAGAACATAAGCTTCTTATTCACTTGGAATTTCCTGAGATAAAGGGAGGAATGGACTTGGAATGAAATTTAATATGAATCTGAAAAGATAAGGCGTTTGTCTTGAAGGAAGTTTCTAAATAAGAAAGTTACAGAAAAAATGGGAGTATGAATCCTCGCCTGCCCTTTATACAGACTACAGGCACTGTGGGGTCTGC
This sequence comes from Cricetomys ansorgei, assembly GCA_026225945.1. Lineage (NCBI taxonomy): Eukaryota > Metazoa > Chordata > Mammalia > Rodentia > Nesomyidae > Cricetomys > Cricetomys ansorgei. Next base: position 1,423,620 of record JAMJFZ010002863.1, on the reverse strand, counting down.
AATAGCCCCCAAATTTTTCAAAGATAATTGTGGCCCTGCAGCATCTCTCTGTATAATGTACTTTTCCTGCCCTGTAGCAGCCTGCCTGGTCTGTGAACACCATGGGATTTGACCTTGTGAAGACTTTTCTTTTTGATGAGTTTGTCCTGTTTGTCCAAGTTTTTCCATGTAAAGGCTAGCTTTAAGTGTTACCACTTAATTGTCAATGTTTCCATACTTTGGGACAAAGTTCCTTTTTTACTCTATATTTTCTTTCTAGTTTTAGTTTACATGTGGTAATGTTTTCAAACAGAATTTTTCTATGTTCTTCCAGGGTGTGATGATGAATTTATTTTGGAGTATTAGATATTTAATTTGCAAAACACAAGTTGACAAAGTAGCTAGATATTTTTAATTGCTGTACTAGGTAAAGAACTAGTCAGCTCTTACTCAGCTTGATATATTGATTTTTCTCTTCCAACCCGTACATATACATACCTCATTACCATTAAGTCATTAGTACATGACAACCTTTGGCAGAAGCTGGCATTAAATTAGGAGGAGTTACTATCTTAGGAGGTAAGAAAGGGCTAAGATAAAGGAAGTCTATCTTCTGTGAACCATTCATTTTTGATCCACGAATACTGACTTACCACATTCTAATGATTGTAAACAATGAGGAAAACAAATGCTTACCATCTGCACATGAAAAACTGTCAGCTCACTGGGAAATTGAAAATACTGCTCTTGTATTTTTAAGCCTTGGTTGAAGAAAAATACAGATGATATGTTAGTAAGGTTGGTACTAACTCTAAAAGAAAACAACAAAAGTAAACTTAGAGCAAGCTGCTTGCCAAATGCTTAACAACAAAAAGAGCTGTAGGCTTTTTCTTCTAAAGGCTCCAGTGTGTATGTGTGTGTGTACATTTTTATTCAGAAATGGGATATCCTGGGGACTTTTATAACAGTTTATTGAAATATGATTCATATAAGAGCCAGCTTTCAAAAGTATAAAATTATTCCTATCATATAAAATGAAGCTTTACACATTTATAATCCTAATTATGCCTTTTCCTTCCATCCACCCTCTGCTATCCACTATCCAGTTTTATATATATTTTGTCTGGTTTGGACATTTAAAAAATTAATCAGCTTATTTGTAGACTTTAGGTTCTGTTTACTTTCTTTACACAAGATGTTTCTTAAAATTCATACATATTGTAAACTCATAATTGCTGGATAAAATTCTATCCTACATGTACATGATTATTTATTCCTTTCATATTTTGCTTCTAAGAGATCATATGTTACAAAGAGCCGTAAGGAAGTTTATATCATAACTAGAATACAACTGTCATTCCATTAGCACATATGTCTTTTTTTTTATGAAGTGTAGAAAGGAAAGTGTTGTTTTTTCTCATTAAATCACTCTAATATTTGGCAGCATAAGATAATTTTTAAGATATTGATGGAAGCTGAAACTCAGAAATTCATATAATACAGAGCAGAAATAACTTGTGTACTATGCTCTGGAATATTTGGAAGATTTTTAAATCAAAAGTTAGATAAAATCCTGAAAAATTACATGTAATTTAGTTTTGTCATTTGACTTCCTCAATTCATGGACTTCCAGAGCAATTAGACTTTTCCCACAATATCTCAGAGTTGTGAGCAAGAAGTATTCTATCTAAATGGCAAGAAGCTGCCTGGTCTTTCATGATCCAGCCACAGAAAGCACAGAACATCACTTCATGATCTTACCTTAATTGAAGTCTTTATAAACTCATAGTGGACATCTTTCAGTGTGTCAAAGAGTTTTGAGGTTGACTTCAAAACCATTATAACACAATGGTATTTTTTTGTTATGGGTGTGTGCTTCCATCTTGAAATTAATTAGAAATGATTAAATTAAATGCTTCTTGGACATGAAACTTTTTTCTTAACTTTGGTTGTTGCTAACTTTTGATTAAAAGACATGATAATAACTGTAATTTTACTAAGTGAGAATGTATATGCAGCAAATCGTAATAATTTATCTCCTGAAAAGAACATTCTATTTCTCAATTATTTGCTGTCAAACTTTTCTATAGATAATGTTCACAACTGTCACTTAACTGCCCAGCAAATATTTGTAGCTTTTCCCACTAAACCTCCCATTTCCTACCCCTGAGCCTATAAATATATAAGTCAAACAAAATGTCCTTTAATTTATCCCAAGCCTTCACTGATTTTTGATAGATTTAATATCCCTGTCAACTATTTTTTGTTCAAAGAAATTGTTATACTTCATATATATTAAAAATTTACAGAAATATATTTGAATATACAACACACATATACATCAACATGCACAAAACAACACACAAACTCATGATTCCTGAAATACTATAAAACATAAAACAGAATATAACAAAAAATAAAATAATTTAATGATATTTTACTCCATAGATTGTAGACTATTTCCCTTTGAAATTTGCAACACAGTGTTCTTTTCTCACATAACACTTTGTATGGTTATGTATTAAATAAGTTTTATTAAAAACACATTTAGTTTATTTTTTCTTTATTTTTGATAACATCAGACACATGTGCAATGAAATATGATTTTCTCATTCCAGTCGAAATACCCATGATCAAGAAAAAAAATTGACATGTAATGAACTACCTTTTATGCTGTTAAAATGCCCATTTGATTTTTAATATTATTGGTGCCTTCAGCAAAAGCTTCTTTAAAGAGTTCCTTTACACCATTAAAATGATGTCAAACAATGTCACTTAAAAATAGTATGAAAATGAACTTCCTAATCATAATCATCTCATTTCCTTAGATGTTATTTATAAATCAATGTTATTCTTACCCTTGAGGGAATTACCAAGCTTCTTTGAGAATTGTATGTACTGGAGAAGCAGTATTTCTATTAAGACACCCCCTCCCCTCCCTATAAATCCCTGACTGATTTTAAAATCATAATTTGCCAGCTGTGCCCAGTTCATGGGGTTCCTATTATACTGGTATTATTTTTTTCTTGGATGCTCCATATTCAAGAACTAATCACTCCTTAAAGCCCTCCACCTCTTAATGTTGATATTGGTGCTTAGAAATTTGGAGATTAAAAAAATATTTTATTTCATATTTTAGAATTTCATACATGAGTACTGTATTTACATCATTTCCATAATTTCATATATCAATATTATATTTACATCATTTCCATCAAACAGGGGTCAACCCTGGTTAGTATTTGGATGGGAGAATTTTGGGATTTTTATCATATGACTTGCAGAGAGGTACATTCATTCCACATCAGTGCCTGTTTCCTGTGCTTAAGTGGCATTATTTTCTAAATATTTACTCATTGTATATATTTATGTGTCTCCATAGTACATGAAGACTAATAATATCTCTTGAAGTAATATCTGGGGAGCTCTCTAGCTATTAAGGATTTCATCCTTTTTCATGCTGAAGCAATTTGATCCTCTCAAAACTCAAATTAATAATGAGTATTTCTTTTACTTCATTATTTCCTTTCACCAGAAATAGCTTTTTCACTTTTAAAATAATGCAAAGGTAACTGAAGAACTAAATCACTGTCAGGAAACAAAACCTCCTTATAAAAAAAAAATTAGGTAAAGGCATTTAAACTGACTAGCAGAAGCAGATTCTGAAGACGGCATTGAACAAGATGATTAATGTCAATGAACACATTCAGTTATTTATTCAACAACCAAGCATTTGATGAGCCCTTACTGAGTCTGAGAGGTAATAAGGAATATCTGAAATAAAAAGATGAATAAGGAGCCAATTATTGCTCACAATAAAGTGATAATCTGTTATGAAACATGGCTTTTCTGAAGACAGTTTTACTGAGAAGTTTGAGGAATGGCACAGGAGTAAAATACTCAAATTACTGAGGGGACCTCAGGGAGGGAGAAACACCAAAGCTTACCTAGCACATCAGAAAGGGCCACATGACACTGTCTTAAAGCATGCACAGATGTATTCTCCAATTAGAAATTTCTTATTTGCCTTATATATCTCCATGTTGCCCACGCAAGCTAGATCACATTTACAACTTTATTTCTGAAACAGTGTAAAAAGATGTGGAACTGGATTGGTAAGAAAAAGCAACAGAAGTGAACTCTGGTAGACACTAAAAGATACCCATAGGATTGTTGTGGAATCTAGCAGAGTACCCATATTCCTTTAGTTGCTACATTTTGCTGGAAGTTTTCTCCTTTGGAAACATCTGTGGGTTTTTCGTGATATATTTGAAACTATGTGGGAGGGTAATACACTGGAATGTTGAATCCATAGTGCTTTTTCGGTTATGGATAAATGAGAAGAAGGTAAAGGTAAAGGTGCTGAAATTTATCCTTGTGTTGGTATTCCTCTCTCAATCTCAGTCTACTTACATATTGATACCTCTTATAATCACTAATATAATAAAGTCCACAGATTTAAATTCTTTTTCTTTGTTTGTTTGTTTGCTTGTTCTGTTTTTCAAGACAGGATTTCTCTGTTGTAACTCTGGAACTCATGCTATAGACTAAGGCTGGCCTCGAACTCACAGAGATCTGCCTGCCTCTTCCTCCTAAGTGCTGGGGGGATTGACGGCATGCACTACCACTGCCTGAGTTTTTTTTTTTTTTTTTTGAGTTAAATTCTTACCTCATCCAAATATAAGACAGTAACTTATTCACCAGCTTTAAGAGAAGACATAAGAGGCTCCCGTATTGTTGGTCTGGGAAAAAAGTGGATAGAAGAATCAGTTAGTAAATATACATTGCCTTTGAGTATCTTTGGTTTGCTTTATTCAATAAAAACCTAGAAGAGCCAGACATTGAAGAGTCCATGAATGTTATCATGAACTAACTGCATATGGCATTATAAGCCTGTGTAATAATTGGTTGTTTTGGCTTCCATGCTGTAATTTTGATAGTTTGTTATCATCTCAATGTGCATCTGTAAGATCCTGGCAGCTCTTTGCTATTCCCACTCCAATTTGCATCACTGTCCCTATAGGACAACTATCATTCAGGCAATCTCAAGTTTGAACTGATACTCAAATCCCTTAACTCTGCTGTTGGCTGTTTACACCAGGGTCTTTCATATCTCTGTCAGCTACACTATTGATACTCTACACTACGTAGTCACCTTTATATGTACTTTACCCCAGTCCAATACCCTTCAGCACTACTAATCTCCATGCGACCACTTGCTGCTTTTCTAACTCATTTTCATGGAGTGGCAACAGAACCTTGTCATTTTTGTTGTGATATTCTGTTATAAGAGAGGCATAGCAGAATCTCATATTCCCAAAGATTGAAGACAGTTTTAATAATATAGTTACTTTAAATTACACATGGATATTTTTATCCAAAGCTCAAATGTGATATCAAAGTGACTGAAGTCCATTATGTGTTCATATAACAGACATCAAAGAACTGTTTTGACTCTTCCTCAACTCCAGTACATGGGCTGTATTTTTATTTAATTTATTAAGTTTATATATTTATGAGTTTTATCTTTGAACACTAGCCTTATCCCTTCAAAAATGTATTTTTGGAGGTCCTCAATAATTGGCATAATTGTTCTTCAGATGGTCTTATCATGTTGTATTTATTAATCTTCTTTGTTATCAGGAGAGCTCAGATCCCAGCTATGTCAAACAAACTGATACTAAATGCTGTTAATCTTTTAACTCCATTAAACTCCAAATGTGCCTAAATATTTGATTTGAGCAAGCTAGAGCAATCAATCTATTCCATATCTTAACTAGTATGATTCAATGTTAGTTTTACTGCAGCAGTATAAATAATTGCATGTTTTCCACAATTAAATAAATTTTGTGCATTATGTTTGTTTCCTGATTCTTGCATGAAGTTAAGATCATCACAAACAAAATTCTAGATATTTTACTGGTAGAGCTAGACAAACTATAATGATGAAAGTATATGGTTATTTTGAAGCCAAGAAAAGGAAGAGAGAAAGATTTTGAAAAATATTTGTACTCTGATCATATCTTATCATTAATACATTATAGGTACACTTATTACATAAAATTTTAGATATTTAAAAATAAAAATAATATAACAACATCAATATAAAACACATTTAGTTCCAAAGGTTAGCACCACCTCCAACTGATTTTCTTCCTAGACTACCTATTTTCTGCTTTCTAAGGGTTTTGATGCAAATGCAAAAAGTATTTAACTTCTGTTCTAAAATTTTCAACCTGATTTTATATAGTGACTCCTTTTAAACATGCTCTCCAAAGCTGTTGCCATTCCAAAAATTAATATAAACACTGCATTTTATGTCCTAAAGAAAATATTTCATGGGTTATTCAATAGTACCCACCTCCCTTTTTCTCAATTCTCATTTTTTGTCTTTTTATTCATTGTTTTCCTCTTCCCCTTTTCCCTCACTCACATTACTCTTGAAGAAATGGCATCTTCAATCTAGATTTTTTTCATTGCGTTCATTTCATTCATTTGGAATTACCAAACAGGATACTGTATTCACTATGAGTCTTACTACTTGGATATTAGAGAGAGGGCTGCTCATATATAAGTTTCTAGGCATTTCTTCAAGAAGACTTTTAAGTAGTATACATAATTTTATAAATATGTACATAATTTTTCATATTAGAAAATATGTTCACTACTTTTCTTATAGCTGTGGGCCAAAAAACTAGCAAGGAGCAATTTTAGAGTGGAAGAATTTATTCTATAATCTGACAAAGTGAAAATTATGCATAGTGGTGAGCTTTAGAAGGTTCTGGTACATCTGTAGTGAGGTCTCTCCATAGAGACATACTTCTATGCTCTGTTTCTTCTGTTCATGCAGAACTACAGATGTAACTTTTCTCTAGGGAATCTAATGATTCCTTACCATACATACTACAGCCATACACCATTTTAAAATTATTTATACTTCTCTCAGGCATTATATACTGACCACAGTTTCTCCTCCCTCAAGTCCTTTCAGCCACATACTTCCCCTCTCCCCCAGATCCACTCCTACTCCTTTTCGTTTCAAAAAATAACAGGCCAACCAAGGGATACCAGTTGAATACAGAATAGCAAAGTACAATAGTATTAGGCACAAACCCTCATATTGAGGCTGGAAGAGACAACCCAGTAGAAAGAATGGGACCTAAGATGGAGAAAAGAGTCTGAGATACCTCACTACTCCCAATTAGGAGCCCTACAAGAAATTTAAGCAAATAACCTTGACATATATGCAGAGGACCTGGTGCAGACCCATTCAGGGTCTGTGATTGCCAGTCCAGTCTCTGTGAGCCCTTATGAGCCTTGCTTAGTTGATTCTGTGGGCTATGTTCTCTTGGTGTCCTTGACTCCTCTTGGCTCCTAGAATACTTCCTTCCTCTTCTGTGGAATTCTTTGAGCTCCACCTAATGTTTGGCTGTATATATCTTCTTGTAGCCACCAAGAGTATGTGAAATACAACTCCTCTGGCCAAAGTATGGGTACAGTCTGACATTGCAATATTGTAATAACAATGTTATAGTATAATATTGAGGTTGGTCAAGAATATTCAGAGATAAAAACTTAGAAACTCAGAAAAGAAAAAAGAATGTGTCTTAAAGAAAGGATTTAGAATTGATACTTTTACAAAGGAAAGAGAGAGCTAGGCCAATAGCGGAATGGAATGTTATTTTACTGTCTAGAATACTAAGCTTCAGAAGAAATATTGATATATATTGTATATCCTCTGTATCCTAACCTCCACAACTTTTTTTTTTTTTTTAACCTCAATTCATTTCTCATGTTTACTTGCACTTTTCCCTTTCCAGAAAGACCGGCAGGTATGTTTGGGAGTTGAATATACCTGTCCAAGAGTAGAAAATGTAGAGTCATACCCCAAAGAAAAATGTCATTTGGAGACTTAGTTAATAATTATTTCACCATGGATTATGTAATAGCTATAATTTTTCTTCTTCACTTACTTGCTGACGTCATTGTTAGAATAGAGGGATTTTGAATTACCTATTTCACATATAGTTTATGTACACTAAGCAGAATAAGTACTTCAGTTCCTTTCCAAAGAGAACAATTTTGAACATACGGGAGTGGTTTCCTAGTCACCTCCAAAATTTATCAGTGAAGACTTTTACTTATTACCACTTAATTGTTTTGGCAGCACTATAAATGCATACATTTAAAGATGTTTAAATATGACAAATACATTTCTATCATTTTTATTATATTTATTGACCTACAACTTTCATTTAAATCATCTTCATTGCAGCTCTTAAATTATTTTAATATAATACTAGTAAGTCACATAGCTGGTTTTCTTTTGGGAGGGGTGGTTGTTATTATTATGTTTTTGCTTGAGGCAGGATGTCACCATTTAATACAGGCTGGGCTGAGTCTCATTGTATAGTCCTGATTGGCCTTGAACTGGTGGATCTCCTGCCTCAGCCTCCCTACTGCAAGGATTGTAGGCATAAGCTTCTACCAAATAGCTAACGAATTGTCGGAGGAAGTAAGGCCTCCCTAAGAACCAGCTGCCAGGAGTTAAAACAGGGGCAGTGGTTGCACAGATGTGAAAGCTGATACCTAGGAGGAGATGACATCATGAGAGCCAAGCAGCAAAAAGGACATTTCACCATGATCATGCTCAAGAGACGAATGGGAACGGGATGGAGAGCGAGGAGGGGTCATAGGGAGTATAAAGTGTGCCTTTTGTCCTGAACAAAGAGAGTTTGCTTGTCCACGCATCTCCCAGAGTCTGGTCTTTTGATTTCGTGCAGGCTCATCCCCTGGGCTGCAGAGGGGCGGACAGGGCCAGAGGTTCCAGGTAGTAGCTAGGAGTGCCCCCCAGGGTGACCCTAAAAGCCACAACGAATGATTTAGATTGCAGATAATCAATGAGTATTCATGAGGTATGGGTGTAATATTTATCCCTGGATTATTTATTTACTCAGAATATATATTTAGTGACTGATATTTTCTAGGAATTAACAATGAAACAAAAATATTCCCCTTCATGTATTTATGCTAAAAGACAGTGGAACAACAGTTATCGATAATTTAATACGGAGTGAGCACAATTCAAAATGGTTATGGCGGCAAAACATGACGAGAGATTAGATTCCATTGGAAATCTGAACAGATTTCAAATCTGAAGAGAAATTTTACTTCTACAATTTGAGTATCTAAAGTTGTCATGGTCAGCACTTTTACAATTATTATAATAGTCATGTATAAAATGGAATGAACTATTGTGACTTCACTTGCCCTCACTTGTAGTTGAGATTACATTCATATGTTGAACTCATTTACAAATAAAGAAGACAGAATCATCTGCTTTGTAGTCTGTCATCAAAATTTATCATCTTTATTTTCCACTTGTATATTTTTAAAATACTGTGTTGATGTTCTTACATGTAAACTGCCTTTACTATTGTCACAGTTTTTAATCTCTCTTTCTCTCTCTCTCTCTCTCTCTCTCTCTCTCTCTCTCTCTCTCTCTTTGTGCACACTCATGTGTGTGTGTGTATGTAACTCAAAATATAGTCAGCATATATGCATGTGTTTTCACATATATGCAATGTGTATACATGAATATTTCTACGTTTGGTGAAATAGAGTGATATAATTGTCTTTAGCCTCCTCAAAAATGTTATATGAATGCATATTCTCAGGACACTGATTTCTTTTTCTTGCAGAAAGTCTTTTCAGAAATGTTATAGATTAGTGAAGAAAATTATCAGGTCACATATTGTGTCATTGCTATTTCCTTCTCTCTCCTGACTTAGACTAATACCCCTTAGGGTGTTACATAATAGTTTTATTGGTTCTAAATTCATTTTGTCTCCTGGTGATATTCTTCACATTAATTCAACTGTAGTGGAACTGATGCCCTAGCTGGTACTACAGTAATATTGCCTTAAAGTATATCTAACTCAGGAATTTAATTCTTATTTGTTATTAAGTCATATCACTAATACCTGATCAACAGTCTTATAAGATATATTTTGTGATAACAATGTCTTTAGGAGTTATTCAAATATTTTATTATGAGTAGACAAATATTATTTTCCTACTATGAACCATCCTCATATTTCTCTGATAATAAAACATTTTACTTGATGTTATAGTTATTTGTTATAGTTGAGTGTTTTCCTAAACTCATGTAATAAACAGGGTAATTTAAATATCTTTTGAAAAATCATTTTTATATCTAATATAGTAGTTAAAATTATTTTCATTACAATTTACTCATAAAAGCACAAATATAAAACCAAAGTCAAACTCTTAGTTGCATACACAACAAATAAAGCATTAAACAATGTCTTCAAATTAAATTAAATGTAAGTATAAATACAGTACAATGTACCATATTAATATACTCAATAAAATTGCTTTAGATAAATTAAATGTCCATTGTAATGTGAATATAAATTACCTGCAATGATACATGTTTTTGAAACACAGGCATACTTTTATTTTCAGTGCACTTGTGTTATAAATCCACTGAGAAGAATTGTTGATTCCATTTCAAAACTTCAAATAACACTCACGTGTTCATTATAATTATATGTTTTATACCATCCTTGCCTAGCTATGATTTTGTGTCATCAGCATTTTCAAGTTGCAAAAATATGGATTTCTGTTGTGAATACTCTAATACTCTGTTTTCATTATCATTTGTCCCAAATCAGAAATTACTCAATTTAGGAAACTGAACTTGTAGTCTAAAATTTTATTACCATAAATTTATCCTCAAAGAGTTTTTTTAAAGTCCTCCTCTAAACATGAACAAAACTTATTACAAATATATGTGCACATTTATAATGATTTTGTTTGTTCTTTTCATCATTAAAAGAGGCCACATGCAAACAGACATGCTTTAAGAGCTGTGGGAATTTTAGACACAGATGTAAATGTGCCTGGAAATTTTATAGCAGTGAAGGCACATATTTTAGCCCATTTTGTATTACTATGAAAAATATCAGCTATCATGTAAAGTACAAAGTAAATAAATACATTCCTCTTAGAATTCAAATAAAAGGAAGACCAAACAGCATCATACCTACATTTAACAGTGTTCTTCCAATTGTATCAACAAATGGTAGGTGACATTACATGGGAAGCCAGAGGAAGAGAAAAAAAACAGCTAGGAGAAGAGATGGGGGAGAGAGGGAGTGGTGGCATAGGGAGTGGTGGGATATAGGTATGTTAAATGTTGAAAGCAAAAGGAGATATGGGAGGGGTCATGTAGCTCTTTTATAATAATTTACAGCTAGGAGATTTAATTCATTTCTACAAGACCTAGGTCATCTGAAAAACCAATATTAATCAATTCTGCTAGGCAACCATGATCTTACCTATCCTTGTTCACTAGGCCCCAGATCTTAGTAAGTTCCATTAGCGCTCAATACCATTAAATTTAGAGCCAAGAGTCTGGTCATGAACCTTTGGGGAATATACTATGCCCATACAATTCCATTTGTGCATTTAAATAATTAAAAAGTATCTCTAAATCATAGCTTGAGACTATGGCAGAGCAAGGATAACAGTGCTTTCTTTTTATTGTAAAGAATTGATAAGCTGAGCAGTGGTGGTGAATGTCTTTAATCCCAGCACTTGGTATAGCTTTTAGGGTCACCCTGGCGGGCACTCCTAGCTACTGCCTGGAACCTGTCCCTGTCTGCTCCACTGCTGCCCTGGGGATGAGCCGGCCCGGAATCAAAAGACCAGACTCCGGGAGATGCATGGACAAGCAAACTCTCTTTGTTCAGGAGAAAAGGCACACTTTATACCCCCTATGACCCCTCCTCACTCCCCAACCCGCTCCCATTTGTCTCTTGAGCATGATCATGGTGAAATGTCCTTTGCTGCTTGGCTCTCGTGATGTCATCTCCTAGGTATCAGCTTCCACATCTGTGCGACCACTGCCCCTGTTTTAACTCCTGGCAGCTGGTTCTTAGGGAGGCTTTACTTCCTCCTATATCTTGGGAGGCAGAGGCAGGAGTATCTCTGTGATTTCTAGGACAGCCTGTTCTACAGAATGAGTTCCAGGACAACCAGAGTTATAACAGAGAAACACTATCTCGAAAAAACAACAACAACAAGAAAAAAAAAACCAAAAGGAAGGAAGGAAGGAAGGAAGGAAGGAAAGAAGGAAAGAAGGAAGGGAGGGAGGGAGGGAGGGAGGGAAGGAAGGAAGGAAGGAAGGAAGGAAGGAAGGAAGGAAGGAAGGAAGGAAGGAAGGAAGGAAGGAAGGAAGGAAGGAAGGAAGGAAGGAAGGAAAGAAAGAAAAGAAAGAAAGAAAGAAAGAAAGAAAGAAAGAAAGAAAGAAAGAAAGAAAGAAAAAGAAAGAAAGAGAAAGAAAGAAAGAGAAAGAAAGAAAGAAAGAAAGAAAGAAAGAAAGAAAGAAAGAAAGAAAGAAAGAAAGAAAGAAAGAAAGAAAGAAAGAAAGAAAGAAAGAGGCAGGCAGAAGGCTTATGAGTTGTTGAAGCTGATAAAGCTCTTGCTGCACAAACCTGAAGCCCTGAGTTCAATTCCTGGAACTCACATAAAGGTAGCGGAGAGAATCAACTCCACAAAGCACTCCTCTGACTTCTACATGCATGCTGTGACACACATATCTAGACAGACACATCATGAACACATATAAAATATAATAAATTAAAAAAACTTTATAATATGCTCATTAAAATAAATAGATTACTATGGAACAAAATATTGATAAAATAATTTTTCCCAGTCAGATATGAGTATTGATTTACAGTTCATTCCATATTTAATTATTTAATGGAAATATACAATTTTGATGAGACAAGCATTGCTCCAATGTCATTTTGTCTTACTAGAATTTTCTAATGGACTTACAGTGACAATATATTAATCATGACAGAAAATGTTTTAGGCATGCTTAACACATACCAATGAAGATTTTTGAGTGCTAAAGTAAATTAGAATGGGTGAATCAGTTACACCATTAAAAACTTATATTAAGTAGATATTGCATTAAGGACACACACACATACATATATATATACTGTATACAATCTTTCCTTTTAGAACTTTCGTTATTAGAAGAAAGCATGAAGAAAAAGGTAAATAAGTAAATAAATTACTATTTCCTAACTCCCATGATAGACAAAATAAAGCAATAAGAAAAGGTACAAACTAAGGAATACTCAACCAATAGTAAATTAATCTGAGAAGTAACCTTTGCACTGGATTTTCAAAGAATGGCAGGCAAATTGTAATTTATCTTTATTTTATACAGTTTCCAGTATTTCTTATTATCACAAATAATTTTATGAGAAAAATAAATTACATTATTTAGCAAATATATATACCTAGACATATACACATAAGCAAAACTAAAGATTGCAATAAAATGTCAGATTTCCTTGTGACATGAATGCTCATTGTAGTTGGTATACAGCATTTACATGCTATGGCATTTTGAGACCACAAAATAGACAAATAAATATAGCTCAGAAAGAAAGATTCGATTGTATTCTAATAGTCACATCTTGTCACTGACTGAGATCATTAATGAATTCAGAGAAAGACTCTATATGCAGTATTCTAACCTAAATTGAACCAAAGGAAAACTGCCTATTCAGTAAAATAAATGGAAAAGATTTGCAAGGGGGTGTTGTGCCAAAGGTTAGGTTAAAAGTTTTATGAAGAAGACCATCAAAATGAAGAAAGGGTAATTGAGTATTAATCTCATTATTCCAAATGCAAGCTGTATATTTAAGCTGCTCAAATTCTTTGTCTGTGGAAGAGCACCTAGAATAAAAAGAAGATAAAAAAATCTGAAAACTATTAATACGTTTCCCAACAAAATATGCTATATTTTAAATCCAAAAATATAAAGGATTGGTCTATTGTTTGTCTTGCCACATTTCTCAAAATTATCTCTTCTATGAGTATTTAAGCATTATCTCTAGTTGAATGCAATAAGAACTGGTGAATAATATCATGATCCAAAACAGTCATCTACCTATCAAAGACATAGTGAATGGGAACATCAGCTAAAATGGTTAGACTAGATTTCCTTCAGTCATATTAGCCCAATATGAAAACAGAAGCCAAATTGAACTTAATACTTCACTTTGTAGAGATGACATCGTGTTTTAGAGGGAGAATATGAGATCAGGTGTGAGGGGGGAACATTAGTGTTAGGGAATCAGGGATGTTCCCTGTGAAACCAATTTGTGCTTCCTAGCTGATACTTACAGAACCAGGGAATTCCTTTGGCTACCTTTTGTTTTATCCAACACATACCCTAATAGCATTATGCATCATCCCAAGGATGTGACCTTTAGCTGGTAGAAGCCACCATGTTAGTGCCATAGGCCAACATAGGACTATTCAAGACTAAGTCTTGGAAGCGAATGACTAGAGTTTTATTAAGGAATGTACCTTAATAGATCCTTCCTTTTATTCAAGGAAAATATTTGTTTTCTGATCCATGTCAATTCATTTGAAGTTCATATATCTTTAGTTAATTATGAGTTGAACAAGGACTATACCAGTAGATATGCCAAAGTTGGAAAATCATAGGAGGCCTCAAGCCTGCACAAAGAACTACACGCAAGTAATGAATATTAAGATCAAGAAAAATAGTCTTTCAGAAGGAAGAATATACATTTTTGTTCTCAAATATTGAATGGTAAGTCCTGAAAACATACATGCAAGCAACATTATACAGACTGAGAAGGTTATGCTTAGAAATATATATTATATATTACTACATACATAGTATATATTATATATACATGCAATTACAGTTAATGAAAAAAGAGTCCATGAAGTTGGAAGAGCAAGGAGGAGAGTATGAGAGGGTTTGATATGAGGAAAGGAAAGGGAGAAATGTTATCTCTTTCTGCCTGGTGCTTGTGGATCAAGATGTAAAGCTATTAGCCATAGCTCTAATATCATGCATGCATGCCTGCTGCCATGCTCCCCACCATGATAGTCATGGACTTATTTTCTGAATCTCTTAGCTTCCAATAAACTCTTTTATCAGTTATATGTTATGATATCTCTTCAAAATAATAACAAAGTATCTTTAACACTGGATAATGTTTCTGGTCATAAGACTTTCCTCTTCATCTGCTTGAATACAAACTTTCTGTGCAGTATGTGTTTATTTTGCTTTTCTCTTTTAAAAAATATTTTTAAATTTAAATTGCATGTAGGTTTGTGTCTAGCTGTGGGCATGTACACGTGGGCCTAGGTGCCATCAAAAGCCAGAGTTGTTAGATACCCTGAGGCTGGAATTATAGATAGTACAATAGTCAAGCCCATTACAATTGGTGACAGTATTACCTTTATTATGTGATTAGTTTTCAATATGTTAGCTATTATTTCTTCTATCACATAGTTTTTAAAGGTGAGCATAATGTACATAGTGGACCCTGATATCTGAAGTTTTACTCTTATTTTCAGTTACCTGTGGTTAACTATGGTCCAGAGATATTAAATTTAAAATTTCAGAAACAAACAATTCTGTATTTTATAGATGTAATTTTTTTATTACTGTTGTATAATCTCGTGCTGTTTTGGTCCTACTCATGACTGAAAGCACTGATTTGTATGGTGTATACATATTATATTAATTGGCTATTTACCAGCTATTTAATAATTGTTTGGTTATCTGACTGTTGTCAGGATCATAATACCTCTGTAGAAATAATTATTCTATTTTATTATTTACTGTTGTTAATACTTTGTTTTATCTAATTCATGAATTATACTTTGTCATGGATGTTCATGCATAACAAAATTTAGCCATATATAACATAGCATCCAATAATAAAAACGAAGTACTATGCCTTGTTTACAAAGTTTTATGAAGTTTTTTCATATATTAAACACTGAAATATTTTATTAATGAGTCAAGACAAAAATAATGAGAAAAAATGTAGTTTTTTCAAGATAGTATTCCATTTTTCCCCTTCATAGTAATAAAGGTATTCTGGAAGAGAATAAGTAGATTTGATTACAAACAAAAACACAAGTTTCGACTAAGGTTTACTATACGATAGAGATTAAAATAAAAATTGAAACTAATAAATGATTATATTCTGTGTCCTAGTTAGCATTATTTCTTGACTTGACAAAGCGTAGAATCACCTGAAAAGAGGTCCAATTGAGGGATTGGCCAGAGCAGACTAGCCAGTGAGCATGTCTGGTAGACATTTGTTTCGATTGTTAAACTATGTAAGAGGTGTTACCCCAGTGTGAGTGGTACCATTGCCTGGTCAGGTGATCTGGTGCTTTATAAGGAACTAATTGAGTATGAGAGAAAGTAAGGCAGCAAGCAGTGACCCTGAAAGATTCCTGCTTCCAGGTTCCTGTCTTGAGTTTCTGCTGTACCTTCCCTCAGTGATGAATTGTATTCTGGAAATTTATGCCACATAAACCCTTACCTTCTGTAAGTTGCTTTTGGTTAGAGTGTTATATCAGAGTCACAGAAAGAAATTAGTATACTATGGTAATTTAAATTTAATTTAAATTTAAAACCACCATGTTTTGACAATAAAATTATATTCATTAGGCCAAATATGTGCTGTTCAGATTTGGAAAACAATTTAAAAGATGTTGAGAAAACTAGAACTTGTCTAAAAAGCAAATGATAATTTTAGGGAAGTATTAGCTGTCTTCAAATATTCGTAATTCAGCAGGAAGAAGAATGGAGGGTATTCTTATTAGGGTAAGAAGCAAAAAGAATAACAACCAAATATCCAAAATTAAACTCATTCACTCACTCATTCATGTAACATAAACAGTTAAACATGGGAAAAAATAGACAGAGTTTTATCTGGAAGTTGTTCCAGTTTTCTTTATTCTATGGCAAGAATGTATCATCTGCTTAAGGAATGCTATGTTAAGTTTTGTGTCAAATGGTAGTAATTGGAGAATATTAGATAATTTAAGAATATTCTCAGTAAAACTTAGTGGTTACATGGCATATTTCAGGGGACATTGCCAACACCAGTGGATTTCTTTCAGCGAATAGATCATTTTCTTGGATTACATGTTTGGTTTCAGTGTCATTATTCATTTGAAGAAGAGTTTCCATTCAAGTCTGAGACACTTTGCATCTGATGCAATTCTCATTAGTACTTGAATGATTTTAGTTATTTTTTATTTAGAATGGATTGGAACTAGAAGCAGCTGTTGTGCAGAATTTGTTTTCTGTTATAAGCTCCCAAATACCTTAATCAATAGTATTTTAATTAATTAACTAATTATATTAATATATATGGTAAATTTTACTCTTTTTTAGCGTACTGTCAATGTTTATTTAAAAAATAGAAAAATGAAAAAAAATGCTTTCTAGGTAGTCATATTAACCAATATTGTTTTCCCCTTCTAAATTTTTATTTAGATTTTTATTTTTTAGAACATTATACATGAGTACTATACTTACAACATTTCTCCCCAATTGTCCCCCTTCTAGCCCCTCATGTCTCCCTCTATCTTTCAAATTCATGATATTTTCTTTATTATTGTTACATATATACATAAACCTACATATATAAACCACTGATTCCATTCATTGTTTCTCATACATATATACATTTAGGTCTGATGACTTGAGATTGGATAACCTATCAGGGAAATGACCCTCCCTTGAGAAAATTTATTCTCCCTCTCGCAGCAGCTATTTATGTAGTTCTCATCTAGGGGTGGGGCCTTGTGAAATTTTCACCACCCATGCTGGCATGTCAACTGATGTTGTCATTATACAGGCCTTGTTTAGGTAACCATATTGTTGCAGCTTTCCTGTCATGTCTAGGAGATACTACCTATCAGCAAGTGCCTGATTGTCTGGCTCTTATAATCATTCTGGATCTTCTTCTGCCATTTTCCTGAGCTTTACAAGTAGGGGTTTCGTTGTAGGTATATCATTTGGTTTGGGTACTCTCCATAAAACTTTACCCACCTATGCATACAGCAACACCAAAAAAGCAGAATATTCTGAGGAGTAGGTTGATAGGACTTACTGTATCCACTGTTGTTGCATCTGTTAACTTGGAAGGAGATTAGTGTAAGTGACAGTTACTCACTTTGCATATTTCTCACTACAAATTGATGTTTTGTTTCAGTCATTGTAACTGCTCTGCTGCAGTGAATTGGGCAACAATTTCTTCCTAGTTACCCATGTGCTTTTCCTCAAAAGCATACAGTCTTTTAAAACTACATTTAATTTAATAAGTTAGATTGTTGCACAAGGAGGTATTTTTAATTAAATTTTGTTCTCAGTCATTGGATTAAATGATCTATATGATTATATTTACTTGTTTCTAGTTTTGCTTTGTTTTTCTCTTTTTCAAGCTCCTTGTTAATGGTGAATAGCAGTGTCTTAAATTTTTTGAACAATTTAAAATAGTTGAATTCAGAAACTGGAGAAATGTCTTTGTGCTTAAGAATGGCTACTCCTTTTGCAGAGGACCAGGGTGTAGTTCCCCATATCAACAAGGCAACTCACAACTACCTGTAACTCCAGTTCCAGAATATATGACACCCCTTTCTGTACTCTGTGGGTTTCTGAGCACACATTGTACACTGAAACTTACAAAGGCACACATATATGTACAAAAGTTTAAGAATATAATAAATCTTTTTTAAGGTTTTATAATGAATTAAACAACTAAAGTTAAACTATAGTTGCATTCACTCATAATAGCTTACATCTAACAGATACTACATATCTGCATTAATTTTTTGTTTGTTTACTTTTAATTTTATTTTATATTAGATATATTTTATTAAAGATGCATCCCATCCCATGATAATATAGAAATGAATTTAGAATATTATTTGTTTCTAAGTCATAATCTCAACCGTTATTTAAAGATTTGTTCTCAATTTTCTCATTAATTTTCATTGGAATATATAATACTAGATGTTATTTGTACATACATTTTTCAATTAAAATTTTTTGTGATAACTTTATTCATGTACATAATGCATACTAATTATACTTATTCTCTACCTTGACTTAACTCCCTCTCACCATTGTTTACACCCCACTCTTCTCTGAGAATCTTTCTCTTATTCTTATATATATTTTTTTTAACTCACTTCAATTTATGATAGTCATCTTTTTGATCATTAGTTTGGAGCTGTCCTTTCAAGTATGGGGGACTCTGTAGTGGATGCAGAATTGATGATAATGACTCCCCATGTTCCAGAATTTATCAGTACCCAACAGCTCAGTGATAAGGGATAGTGCCCTATGAGCTTTTCTTCTATTCATGACTAATTGACAGGGTCTGTTGTTTTCATGCCCCTATCAGCTTTTCTTTTATTTTGAACTAATTGACATGGCCAGTACACATTCATGATTGAAATGGTTGTGTCATGTCTAAAGGATGGCATTTGTAGCCTTTCTCCCTATCATTCATCTGGCTCTTATGTTCTTTTAGACTCTTCTTCCCCAGTGTTCTTTGAGCTATAGATAGGGTGGTATATGTGTTCTGCTTAAGGTAGGGCCCTTAACTGACACTTTTGATCACTGTCATGGTCAAAACCTAGTCACCGAAGTCATCACCTCTCACAGGTCCAATTATGGGCTGCAGCCACTTGATAGAATGTCTGGGATGCCTAAGTCCTGGTGTAGAGTGCCTTTGTTGATTTTTTTTAAAGTTTTCAACCTGTACCACTATTGTAGAGATGGACAAAACCCTAAATATTATGGTTGGCTTATATGACTCGCTTGTTGCTCAAGGAATAGAAAATACAGAATGAGATATATTTGCTTTTTAAATATTTGGTGCAATGTTATTGAACTAGGGGGCTAATTCAGTTAAACCATGTTTAGTAATATAAAACATTTTCATTATTTGCTTCTCAATATGACTTCTTGATCTGAAAAACATTCCTTAAGTTTGAATTAAGAAGCCTTACTGATGTAGTAGCATGAAATTCTAAAGCTTTTAGAAAGTTTAGCAAACTGAAATTGAACACACAGTAAAAAAGTAAAGGTTTTCCAAGACTGGAATTGGGAACATATTTGACAGTCTGAAAAGTAGATAAGTTTATTTATAAAATTTTTATAAAAGTTATTCTTAAACTCATATTTCCAAATGTTGGAAAGCAGATGCTGAATGGATTTTCTGTACATGGAACATGTAGTCATGAGAAATTGAATTATGGGGTGTGAAAAATATCGCAGCATAGACTCTTATAAGACTAAGAGTTTTCATATGGATATGTGATAAAATTGATCTGAACTTTATCTCAGATACCTGAAACGTGATGACCTAACATTATCCTAAAGTAAGCTGAAGACAAAGAACACACAGAGACATCCAGAAGTAGCTGTAGCAGCACTCTTCCTCATTTAAAGGAAAGACTGTTATTGAGAACCCAAATGGAGAAAACTCCCTATTCATAGGAGAGTGGCTTAGGGAAATGGTTTATTCTAGTACATTCTAAAGTTCCTACTAACAGCTATTCTACATCAATATTTGAGACAGGTGATGTCAAATGTAAAAATGCAAGATGTCCCAAGAGCTTAATATCTTTGTGTCAAGGTTTCTTATAAATAATTTTTGAAAGATATGGGCTCTGGTTCTACATAATAAATGTGACTTTTTAATACCAGAGTTACCTCTAGAACAGTAAATACATTTATTTCAAAGAAATATAAAGATAAAATTAATAGCATTTTTCAGGTACCCCAGATCATTTCAAATGATTCATCAGGTCTTTCTCAGTTTCCTTGGGTTATATGAATAATGCCTTGAGATAGACTGAAACTCACTGAAGTGTCTTTTGGAGGATTCAGGGAGGGAAATGTTTCAGAAAGGAGAAAACACTGGGAAGAATTTTTCTAGTGGCTGTCACGTAATTCATCTCAACAGAAGAGAAGCTGATTTTCAATCAACCTAAGGTAATAGAAGATGTCAGAATTCTAGGGGTATTTTGTCTTCAATAGCCCACTTACCCTGCTTGAGAACACCTTGGGAATAACAAGTGAATCATAAGGTAGAATGACACTCAAGCACATTTGTTTCTTCAAATATTGATATTTCTCCTTAAAAGTGTCTAGAAAAACTTGTTCTGAGAAGTAGTCCATTAAGATCAGAGACATAAATGTGTTAAATATAAAGTTTGATTGCCTCCTCGGGTTTTTGGATATCTTGGGCTGGGAAAACTTTTGATTATTCATCTGTGTGTTCCACCTGAAAGAAGGTAGGGCATGGTTTGAAGCTACACATTAGTGGAAATGCTTGTAGCCATTTTACCTCATTGCCCATCAGCTAAATCTTGCTGACAATATAGGAATTCTTCACTACAGAAGGAATGAGTCTCCCTGGACTGATAATTTTCTCAGTTTATGGTGTGTGTGATGTTTTTGTAAAGTTGAAAATAGCTGGTGGTGTGAATGTGATAATCTTAGAAGGTAACTGTAGGTGATTCAACCAACCAAATACCATCTGAAAATTTGACAGGACTCAGCAGACAAAAGCAAACTCAATTGTATGCTCACACTGCTTGTATTCCCAGGACTTAGCTTATAGAGCATGGCTCATAAATGACTCCAGAAATTATTACTGATTATGTGAATAAACGTAAGTGGGCACAAATGAATATGTCCCTGAGATTTTGATGTACTTCTGGGCTTTTTATCATATGCATAGCTGTTTTCTGTCACTCAGCATTCATAATGTCTGATAGTGTTATTTATTTTAAGTGTCTGATCTTATAAAACTTGAATAAATAATTATGATAAAGAGAAAATGTAATGGATGAAGAGATAGAAGACTAATGCCAAACAATTTAAACTCTGAGTCAGAACTCTCATCTGTAACTGAGACTTATGATATAAAACTGGCTTTCTATATGATACTTCCAGCTTGCAACTTCTAAGAAGTCCTTGATTATGCAATATATATTTATATTGAGTATACTTTATATCTTGATTCAACTGCCTTCATAGTTCTAACAGAAACACTATGTCTAAACATACAACATAAAACAGTGGATACATGCATACGTTTTTATTTAAATTCCCACTTTACTTTTTATAACAATAGTTTAACTGACAATATAATTCCTATTTCTGTGAGAATGGGGGAGCTAATACATGCAACGCTCTTAGAATAGTCTCAGGCTTGTTGCAAATGCACATTGTATTTTAGTATCTTAGTATCTTACTTCCACCTCCATTATCATTACATGTATGATGTTGGTTAGATATGCATTAATGTACACAGTTGACCTCCACTGTCTAAGACCCCAACATGGAGTTGGGTTTTCTTAAAATCTACTTCATTACAACAGTTCTAACATAACATGTCACAAATTCAGGCTACACATATTGTTGTACTTAGCAATACCAACCCTTTTAAAATTCTCCTGTATACTGCTCTTATTTTATTTCACTTTACCTTTGCACTGGCTGCTTATTTTGATTAGCATATCAGCTCTTTCCCAGTTAAACCCCTGTCAATCCTACCAAGTGACATTGTTAAGCTTCACCTTCTGCCATTTAGGTATTAGCAAGGAGCTAATTTTTAAGCATTAGGTGTACTTTCTACATGGTAGTCCTGCAAATGTTTGCTTAGAGAACCATACCAGAACACTTAAGGCATATCTTGAAATTATGATATGATTAAGTGAACTCACTGTGTATATCTCCAAACCAATTCTGTCAGAGACACATTAAAAAAGAACAACAAAATTTTGACTGATGTTAAATTTGCTACCTTGTTAGCCTGTTTGGGGGAACCAATTTGTGGCATTAATACAAATTAATCTGAGATTATATTTAAACAACTAAAATCATAACCTTTCTAGGTTATAATCATAACCTGTCTTTCTAGGAGATCCTTCTTTACAGTTTACCATCATGTTTCCAATCCCAAGAATCTACTTTACATTAAAATATAGGATGAAGCTGGGTTGTGATGGTGCATGCCTTTATTTCTAGCACCCAGGAGGCAAAGGCAGGCAGACCTCTGTGAGTTTGAGGTCATCCTGGTCTACAGAGTGAGTTCCAGGACAGCCAGAATTAAAACAGAGAAACCTTGTCTCAAAAAAAGTAAAGTAAAATAAAATAAAATAAAATACAGGATTAAATGAGAAACATTAAAAGTAGGAGATAATAACACAGTGGCTATATGATAAGGTATGAATCTGTGTCACAATCTGATAAGCAAAGAGAGTCACCTTAACCATTATAAATGTTTATGCATACAGTTAAGAAACGAATAAAATGTGTTTGGGTAGTTCATTTTTACCCAGTAGTTTTCTTCCTATCTTTCAGGCAAACAAGTGCTATCATTTTTCACTCAAAGCTAATAACCAATGTCTTTAATCTATCTACTTATTTGATATTTTATCTGTTTGCCTATCTCTATCTATCCATCTATCTATCTATATATATATCTATCATTTATTTATCTATCTTATCAAGTCATTTATTTTCTCTATCATTGTAGAAATATTTATGCATGTTTACTATATTGTATTTATTTTATTTTATTTTTTTGTACTTTCTAGACAGGGTTTCTCTGTTGTAACTCTGGCTGTCCAGGAACTCACTCTGGAGACCAGGCTTGCCTTGAACCTACAGATATCCACCTGCCTCTGCCTTCTGAGTGCTAGTATTAAAGGCATGTGCCACCACAGTCTGGCTAAAACATTAAAATATTTGTACTTGATATATAATTTATGTCTGGGTACTATGGCATGAGAGTAATATTGTTTCCATTTGCATTTGTTAACTTTGAGAAAAATTAAGGACAGATGGAAAGATTTTGACTATTTAAATCATAACACTTCTTCAAATAAGTTTTATTTCATGAATACGTAGGAAACCACAATTTGATAAAAAAGGACAAGTTTTTGATTTTTAATTATTGAGTAAAATTTTGTTGTTTCAAAATAATTAAATGTTGATACCCTTTCTGGATTTAATTTCTGTCAACTCCCACAAGATTATACCTAGGTAGCAAGGTTGTTTTGGTATGTGGTATAAATATTAAGGGCTTTGGAAATTTTAAAATTCTACACATGCAGTTTTGTTCTGCTCCTCAACATTATTTCCAACATATTTTCAGAAAACTATCAAAGCAAAAGACAATACAGTCTCAAAGTTCTCATCCTCTATTAATGATATAGATTGACTGTGGTCAACTAATTTAAATGCCTTGTGATCTTTTTGTTTCTCCCAAAGAAAACATTATTTTCAGCATATTTCAGAATTAAAGTATATGGAATTGACAAGTGTTTTCTTTAGCAACTGAGAAGTTCACTGCTGATCCATTTAATTGACCTAACCCAGAAAAAGAAGGTAGGGAAAAGACAATGTAAAAAATGACCTGTATTTCATAATTCATGCTTACTTAATAGAATGATACAAGATAAGCCATCCCCATGACACCCTAGAAAATTCGAACTGCAGCATATTTCTAAAGCTATACTTATCAGTACAGATGCACATATAGCTTCTTAAGTGCTAGACTGTCTTCTCTGGGTTGCACAAGAATCACATTTGTTCAGGGCATCCAGAAAATATGTACTGTAGCTCTATGTAAAAGATTTCTAAAGTAGCTGGATTCATTTGAAAAGAAACCATTTCCTTTCCTTGCAATTAAATAGGGTAGAAGGATACTTTCCCATTGGCAACTTCCAAGGCCAAGAAATGTTTGGTCATCATTATTCCCATTTTTGTATCTGTTAATCCTGCATACTCTTGTGGTTTTTATGAGAATGATATTTATATTTTTATAAAAAAGCTGAAGTAATGAAGGAAATCTTCAACAACAGAAATATGATGCAAATATTGAAAATGGGGGATATGTTCCAACAACATAAAGCAGTATAACTTGGCAGCTTCAGCTATCTGGTTCTGGCTTTAGAGCCACAGATGCAAGAAAGGGGTTGTGGAATCTCCATATGTGTCTAAGGAAAGTATCTAAGGCCACTGAGGCCATGTGGGTATCAGTAGTGTCACTACATAGAGGTCCACTGCATAGAGGCCCATACAGGCCATTTCATGGAGCTCTGAATGTGAAACTTGGATTGCCTTAGAAACACCAAGAAGTTGTCGATTCTAGAGCTGTGGGATACCTGCCAAGGAAAACTGCAGACTGTGTGTGAAACCAGTGCAAAGAGATGTTGCAGTCATGAAAGCTGAAAGGAATTGGAGATCTATTTGACATCAGACATGGAGATGTAGAATTTGGAGTTGTTCCTGCTCATTTTTGTTCTTGCTTTGGTCTAGTTCTTCCTCTCTATGTTTCTTTTCCTACATTTTGGAATGGTAAAATATATTCTGGCCATTTTATATTGGAAATATGTGATCTGCTTTGTAATTTTGATTTTACAAGGGATTACAGTTAAGAGATTTCCATGAGTCTCCAAAGGGACTTTGAACTATTAAACAGTGTTGAGACAGTTATAAATTATGGGGATTTTTGAAGTTGGACTGAATGTATTTTTGCATTATGATATGGCTAAAGCCTATGAGTGCCAGGTAGTAGAATGTGGTAGTTTGAACAAGAATAGCCCCATAGGCTCATATATTTGAATGCTTGGTCATTAGGGAGTAGGGCTACTTGACAGGGATTAGGAAGTATGACCTTGTTGGAGTAGGGATGGCCTTGTTGGAGGAAATGTGGCACTGTCTGGGATTTGAAGTTTCAAAGCTCATGCCAGGCCCAATCTTTCTGCCTTCATATCAGGATGTAGTTCTCAGTTATGGCTGCAAGGCCATTTGTGCTGCCATGCTCCCTGCCATGGTGACAATGGACTAAGCCTTAGAAACTGTAAGCATGCTACCAATTAAATGCTTCCTTTTATAAGTGTTGCCATGGTCTGGTGTCCCTTTGTAGCAATAGAACAATGATTGAACCACATACTTTCATGATTTATGTAACATGGTATCTGTAGTAGAAACATGTCTGAAATTATTGTTTGTATATTTGCACAAAAATTACACTGATATCCAATTATGAATATCTTATCAGATGACTGTATCTATCTAGTTTAGCTCTTACTTTCCCGAAAATATGTTCATAGACATAGGATTTACTTTCAAAAGTAGCAGAAAAACTATCTCATATATTGCTAAAATCTGTTACACGAAAGTTTAGAAATTACAGTTTGCCCTCTTAAACATCTTCATGGGAAAGTACTTTTTTCATTTCCTCTACCTATATCTTATGTATCCTTTATACTTTCTCTTAACAAGGAATTCTCATTAGAAAGCACGAATTACATTAACTTTCTAACTGCACAGGGTATTTTAAAATGTTATAGCAACATGTGAAAAATACATGCTTTTCCTTATAAAAAGTTTAATAACGATTGCTTTGATTCTTTGGTGAACAACTATATTGCTAAATTACTACTAGGGTAGTTTTAATTAGATATCTAAATTGTACTATCTTTAATTTAATGCTGAACTAGACAATCCTTGGCAATTCAAGCAAAAGTCATTTTAAATTTTAGACTTATAACTCCCTGAATTAGTAAATGCAGTGTGAAGGAAATCAAATTCAAATTATACTAGACAGACAATTTTAAAATAATTTTAGAAGAAAAGGAGAATGAAAGGAATGAGCACAACTTCATTTTGAGGGTTTTTATTTAAATTTTTGAGTTAGGCTGGAGGCCAAATACCTAATTACTTTTGTATATATGATATAAAAAATTGCCTAAAGAATTCTGGATGAATTCTCCAAAAGGCTATTAAAGATTCTCAATCATTTAAAAAGTTATTCCTGATAAATATTTGTGAGTGTGATAGTTTCTCTGAATGGGTGATGTTCTGGATAATCTATTGAGAGGTGCAGTTCATGACAAAAGTAAAGTTGTGCTTTTCAGAGATACAGTGATTAACTTGTTTACTTATTTGCTCAACTAGCTACATTTGCAAAACTCATAAATCTTAATTATTAATTTTAAAGTCATTCCTTTCTATATACTTTAATGACTCCGGAGTTCCTTTGACTTTGCTGCAGTCTATGAGTACAGCACTCTGAATGCCCCTGATCTCTTCTGTTATTGAAACTTTATAAGAGCATTTAAAATTCACAGTTGCCTGGGTCCTGCCTGAGAAGATTCTGCTTTAATCGGTTTGGGAGGCATTCTGGTCATTTGGATGTTTAAATGTTCCCCAGGTAATTATATTGTTTAGGAAAGGTTGCAGAACATTGAACTTGTGAAAAGCATGATATCTCCTATACAAAAGTCAGTAAATTCAAATTAAATTCAGACAGCAGTATAGGCAAAATAAAAGAAAAAAATGTTCATGAAGCTTTAAATACTTTAAATACTTTTTCAATAACACATCACTGAGAAAGATTGATAAACTCATTAAACTGTTTTTGTTACAAAGTTCTTAACACAAAAAGTTAATTAGATTGTAATAGAACGAGAAAGCCATTCAGAATAATTCAAACATTTTAATTAGTAAATAATATATAATATGATTCCTAGCAATTATAAGAAACACTTTACATTAGATTGGCAGAGACAAATGTAGCCAGCTGTATGTCAGCAGCAGCTGTTTTTTTTATTTTTTTTTTTGAAAATGAGTTATTTCAAATTTCAAAGTCCATTAGCGATTTTAATTCTAGGTTCTGGTAGGACATATACATCTTTATTATAAAGAGAAAACAATATGGTTATTTTTAAACAAAATATTATATTTAAAGACTAATGATTTAAGAGAAAATACTTTAAATATCTGTAAAAAATAAAGCTGTAATAAAAGAAAATTCATGGTTTTATATTGGAGATAAAAGGAAAAATGAGAACTGATACTTAGCTTCATAAAACATTTTTTCAAGAGTAAAAGAAATGCTTTCAAAAATATTAGATACACAGATGCTTTAAAATATCATATTTTGAATTGTCTCTAAAATTTGTAAGCCACAAATATACATTCAAAATCCTACATTGGTATTCAAAAGCTCCTACCGCCTTTATTATGATTTTAAATAACAAAATACTAATGACCAATATATTCTTGTATATCATAAGAATATAAATTTGTAACCCCTAGGATAAATTAAACGAAGACACTACTAAATCCTCATGCTTAAATTGGATTTCTTTTAGAAAATGGTCATAATAATTTCTATATCCAATTCATGCAAAGAAAGGTCATAAAATACATTTTTATATTATGAAAATGTGTTGACGAAATTAAAAGAACTCACTCAAAATTTAGAAGTTTGAACAGGAAATAAAAAATGGAAGAATAGAAGATAACTTACAAATATGGAAAATAGTCTGTTTAAATCTGGAAAGAAATCTCTAAGTCTGAAACAAAAGTATAAGTGTTGACACACATAGTACTCATTAAAAATGATATCTTTATAAGTCTAGATACAAAAATGTAGGGCAAGTGAAAGGAGTATTGTAAAACGTAATTATAAAATGCATGTCCAAAATCAATACTATTTTCTAATTGGTATGAAGAAAAATCAACTATGATAACAATAAATTAATGCTCACAAACCTCATTTTTAAAGTGATGGAAATAATATGCTATTAATAAAATGTAAACACTGCTACATCTTGAAACCCTTTAAATACACATTAGAAAGCAAAGCCTTCATTCTCCAGATGTTCAAAATGTGAAATTGCTATGAATTAATTTAACATGAAATTTAATGAATAAAAAACTTTACTGTAAAACATAAAAAGGATATATGAATATATTCATAGTTACATATATTTTTATTAGAGAGAAATTAATTTTTGTATGTATGTCCTTCTATAACCTAAGGTGTAATCAAAACATATAAAAATTAACTCGGGGAGTGAAATTGTTACAGATATTAATCTGAGGTTAGTCTGGTATATATAGGAGTATTTAGGAAATATTAAAGAACATGTCTTTTCACCATGTGTAGGTAGGTGTATGGTCATTTTTCCATTAGATGCTAAATGTGTAATAATTCTAGCAAGATAACATACATTACATTTTTTACATGAGGATAATGATCTCTCATATCAGTGTATTTTCATACCATAGGATAAATAATAGTAATCTCTCTTGACAATGTTTTACCTTCTAGTTGAACAATGTATACACCCTTTGCTGTTAGCTGTTCATTCTTCTTGTTACAAAGAAATGGAGCCAACCTAACCAAGAAGAAGTTTTAGAAGACACTTAAACGCATTATATTCTGAGACAAGGAAACTCATCTTTCGCTCAGAGTAGACAATCAATAGACATAAACAGCAAATGACCGTTTGTCGATGTAACTTAATCATGTATAAACAGATTAGTGAAAAGAGCAAATATACCAGAGTAAGTATAACTAAAGTGGTATTTGAAATCAGAGAGTAAAAATAGATTCTGAAAGAAAAGATTTTGATAATTACATCAGAAAATCAAAATCCAACTGCACATAACACAGCATATGAAATTTCAGCTTTATATAATGTTTAAATGTAAGCAATTTCAAGAAGCCCGAATAATAAGAGAAATTGGTAAGTGCTATTGCTACAATGCATATAATGACAAAGGGAAAATAATTAATTAAAATTTATAAGCCATGAACGTACATTTACAATAATGCATTGGTATTCAAAAGCCCACACAGCCTTTACTATGATACTAAATGATTAAAACAAAAAAATAATGACCAACCATGAGAATATAAATGTGTAAGCCCTATGATTAATTAAACTGAGAGACTACTAAATCTTAATTAATTTAATTAACCACGACATTGTGTGTTTTTCATTGACTAAATTTCATTTTTAATGAAGTAAGTTTTTGAAGTTTAATATAAAAGTCATTTTAATAGGATGTAATGATAAATTTGTAAGGAAATACCTTAAATCTACTCTGAAGCTCATGGAGAACACCTATAGAAAGATTATAAATATATCTTTCTTGTACAAAGTGAAACTTCTCCCTATCCTATAAATGGTGAAATGGAGATTTTAATGGCCTTCCGTGTTTCTTTATTTCTCCAGAGACTTGAACAAGTGAGTTTTTATCAACAATCCCATCCTTGTCACCATGAGTTAATTGTAGAATTCTTCTCCTTGTACTTCCAAGCAAATCAGAATTTATCTCCCAAGCGTAGGGCCCCTTTATCCCCTGATTGGCATATGTCAAACATTTATCCAGCATGTGAATATTGAATGATAGAGAGAAAAAGCTCTAGTATATTGGACCTGAGAGCCTTCAATTACTTTGACAATCACGTTAGCAGAGTTAAGTCACTTAGAAGCTGTCTTCATGTGAATACCTGAAGCCTGACATGAATGGCATGATATTCTCTTGATAACCCCTTCCTCACATACACTTTGTATTAGAAATCTCAATGTTTTCATACTGCAATCTAGACATCAAAGACTTTATAGCTACTGTTTATATACATTTTATGGCCAAGAAAAGGAATCAAAGATGGCTGTGCATATGAGGACATGAACGGTATTCCAGCCATCACCGTGCAAGCTTTTCTCTGTTTCAAGTTCAGAGAAGAGGGGTTGAACTGGACCTATTCCACGATTATCTAGGTCACAAACTAAGTCTCTACTTTGACCCTGTAGAAAGCCCTCAGCAAGTGTATCTCTCCATAGATCAATACCGTTCTTGGTCCAGTAATGAGAATGTAACAAAGAAAGATGAAAGACTGTCTTGCTTCTATTGCCATTGAGCAGGCTATGTCCTGTCTTGGGAGAACTGCCTTTCTCTTGTCAGCATAATAATTTCAGCAAAAATCTGGACAGTGAGAATGAAACATTGAGAATGTTAAGTAATCCAGCCAGAATTGAAAATAAGCCTGACTTTTGATGGTTGAAGCTGGTAAGGAGAATAAATAGCTTGGCCACATTTCCTTTTACTCAAAATGCTACCTTATTTGGGAGTAGTTTCCGCATCAATCTGTCTCATTATACAGTCTTTTATTCACAATATTAATTCTCATTCCTATCACCTTGTACTCACCTGCTGAATATTTGTGAGATGAAAATAATTATTCTTAAATGAAACTTTTAAATTGCTTTAAGAAGCTAGTGGGTATATTTCTTTGTATCATTCTTTAATATATGTCTTTTTGTCTCTTCTTAGTTTCTTTTTGGTTCTGTCTAACTATTTAATGTTATTCTGAATTTTTAAAATGTAAAAGCTTATCATGACTTACTATTTGTCTTAGAGTAGGCATGGATCATATTACAATGGAAACTCAAGCATGGAAATACTGAAGTTGCAGAATTAATATTCCGTACCTCATTTTTCTTACAAGGATATTAATAACACTGCACTAAACTAATTTATCACTTTATACCCCATATATCCATGTCTACACATTTTGTAGCTAAGTGACATTTGACATACCAATGGGTAAGGAAGGAATTAAAAGGAGGGAAAAGTGTTTTATCTTTCTCTTTCCTTCTAAGTTATCATTATCAACATAAGTGACTGCCCCAAAGAACAAAGTATCACAAGCAAGAAGGGATACAATTGAGATTGTTTGATCATTAGTGTTTATTAAAATGCCTTTATATACATTTGTATTTTTTATTCTCCTAGAAAGCATTACATTTCACAGCTATCTATGTTACACTCATCTTTTATTACTCTGAATCTCTTGCGGTTCCAATAGAGTTGCGTGCTACAAATATGGATGGGTTAGCAAGGACTGACTGATATATTGCAAGTATGCCTTGTGCTTGTGAACATATATCATTGCTTCATATGAAGTTCAAGTTCGGTGAGAAAACTACTTAAAATTTTCATGACAGTATTAGTAGAGTATTGAAACCAGAGTGGGACCTTTTTGAACTCAGATCGTTGTGTGGTAGGACTGGTCTCATGCTGATGAGGCTGGTATTGTGGATGTGTCAAATTTTTGTGTGAAATGTTATCATTAAAAATGAAAGAAGAAAGAAAGAAAAGCTTTTCAGATCTTATGCCTAAGTGCTTTAGAATCACTAGAAATAAGAAAGATTGTCAGATTCTCTGGAGACAATACCTGTAGGGGGTCAAATTCCCAGGTGAATGTTTAGCCTTGTCAATATATACAACCAGGCTGCAGGCAAAGACTTCATATTCATCAAATTTCATTTTTAAATCACAGTATATCAAGACTTCCTTCTGGTTTGAAATTTTGTTTTTCATAATAGCAAGTTATCCCAAAATCTTCTACACACACACACACACACATACACACACACACACACACACACACACACACATGTTTGGCTTCTTAAGTGGGAAGCTAAATTATTTTTGGCAGGTAAGGAAGAGAAATACTAATAAAATGTCAGAGTATTACCCAACTCAGATGTACAACTACTAATAGATTACTTATGATAATAAATGTACTATATGCTTAGTGCAGATATTATGATTCATATAAAAACTGCCAATAGCCCCACCCCTTTTTCTGCTCTGTTACTACCATTTGATTTTTCTTGGAACAATTTAAGTGTTAACACTGTTATTTTTTTTAGGGGTTATATCATATTGTAGTAAATTTATAATATATGAAACTCTATTACTCTAAGTAGAAAATAATTAAGCAACTAAGGATCCTAGAAAGAACCTATTACTTGACCTATGAACTGGTCAGGAGCTACATTTTGCCTCTGAAAATATTTTCTCCTTGTAAAAAATTAAAAATTGATTTGCCAGGTAGAATAAAAACAAAAACAAAAGCAAGTAAACAATAATCCTACCAAATATTGAAAGCTTCAAGTATTGTTAAAAAGACAAACATCCTAGCTGATTTTTAAATTTGTCATGTAGTTGACTGATTCAACAGTAACCAGGATTCATTGTAACTAAAAACCTGCTATGTTTCTAATGATGTTCAGTGAGGCACAGGAAATGAATAGGTGGATACAGTCCAGTTGCTATAAAATAGTTGTTTGTTACTGACTTGTCTGAGAGGAAATGAACACTTTCATTTATCAGGGACAGAGTATAAAGTGTTCCTCACTAGTGCTGTTCTAAAAGCTCTCTGTGCTTTTGAATACTAAGGAAGCAGTAGTTAAAGGAAAAGCATTCAAGTAATCTGAACTATTACAGGTTATTTTACAGGCTATTATATTTTTTATTCCTTTATATGTACATTTTCCCCAGACTTTAAACCAAATAAATTCTATAATCTTTATTGCATGTAACATTATCAGCAAGGTGGCATTTAGTTTCCTTTAAAGTGTTAATTATTAAAAGGAATTGGAAA
The DNA here is from genome assembly GCA_026225945.1 of Cricetomys ansorgei. Lineage (NCBI taxonomy): Eukaryota > Metazoa > Chordata > Mammalia > Rodentia > Nesomyidae > Cricetomys > Cricetomys ansorgei. The sequence continues at coordinate 1,390,450 of JAMJFZ010002863.1, read as the reverse complement.
TTTGTAGACTTTATAGGGATAGATCTCAGAGAAAGCAACTAAATCAGTAGTTTTCAAAATTGGCTGCACTTTGGAACTTTGACAAATAGTTTCCCACTGGGTCCTATTACCAGGGATTCTGACTTAAGTAATCTGTGGGTCATAGCATCTCAATTTATAAGTTCCCTTAGGTGACTATTACACATTTGAGGTTTAGAATCTTGGGGAAAGGAAAGGAATCCTGGGGCCACAGTAAAGCAAGAAGCTCCATTTTCTGTTTTCTATTTTTAAAAAATAATTACTATAATGCCTCTATTCAAATTAAAGACATGACATATAGCTCTTTTGCTACCAAAAACTCAATGTCGAATTTGCTGCTTCATTGGTAGTTCTTGGCTGCCATAGCGAAAAGATGAAGAGAGACTTCATGTTCAGATATAGGTTATGGAAAAATGGTATTTATTACAATATAACAAGTTGACTGATTTCATCCATCTACCTAACAAACTCTCAATACATGTATTCATCTATCCATCCATCTACCAACCCATCTACTAGGTTAGCTAAAGTATCAGGACTTTTGCATGAAGAGTTTATTTATTTACTAAATCCTGGTTGTATTATTAATAGATATCACCAGATTTTGTAAACCAGTGGATTTGACTGAAGGAAGTGATAAACAACATACTAGATTAGCATGAAAGACAAACATTTAATCTTTAAATTATCTTTTCTTGTACTTTCAGATACCCTCCCCATTCTTTTCCACCTTCTTGTGTGTCTCAGGGAGTTTAAGAATTTCAATTAAGAGAGTGGGGGGGATTGCTGAATGGATATGGAATGACACAGTGTTAATTTTCTTGGTTTTCATAAAATCTCCATTGATTGGCACACTCTCTTTTCAAAGACCACAGATTTGCTTGTGCCCTCTGGCCTTTCTGTTGGTCCTTGTTTTCTAGTTTGCTTCAAGGAACCTCCTACTCTTAATCCTTAGAGCTACAGTGAGCTCTGGATTTCTCCTAAACCCCTCTGGAATTGCATTATTCTGACCACATCTCTGTTGATGATTTCCTTATAAACTCTATTTATATGCTAAAGATTGCAAAATGCATCCCTTTGTAAGAGTTGATGTAGCTGAATTGGAAGATCATCATTTGAAGTAAAGTAACCAAGCAGAAAGACAGTATTACGTTTGTACACAGATTTGAAATCTCTTTTGTCAAAACAAAGTAAAAGGAAATTCTATTTGAGATAGGAGAAGAACACAGAGGGGATTATGGAAGAATGAATATGGTTAAAGTGTATTATATACATATTGTGATAGTTAATGTTGATTATCAGCAACACAGTGTCTAGAATTACCCAGAAGACAAACTTCTGCGTATGCCTGTGAGAGATTGTCAGTGCTAGGTTGGCCTCTGGGCATGCCTGTGAAAGATTATCTTGATTAGATTAATTGAAGTAAGAAGACTTACCTTAACTTTGGAAGCATCATTCCATGGGCTGGCATCCTGGACTGAATAATAGAAGGCATGTTGATTTCCAGCATTAATAAATTTGTTTCTTGACTATGGATGCAATATGGCCAGAAATCATTAGTTCCTGCTCCCATAATTTCTACACTATAATGGATTGTGCCCTCAAATAAATTAGAAACCCCAATAAATTCTTTTTTTTGTTCTTTTGCTGTAGTGTTGTTTTTTTTATTCTCCCAGCAACCAAAAAAGTAACTAAAACACTTGTATACAAATATCTTTAAGAAACCCATTCATTTGAAATTCATATACATAAATCCACATACATATACATAAATATGCTAATAAAATATCTGATAATAAACAAATTGGCTATGCTCCTTTGTGATGTGAGATTAAAAGTTTCAAATAAATGTGTAAAATAACCTGTGGTTCCTAGACAGTTTTTTTTTACACGTATCAAAAATAGACCATATGTGTTAAAACTTTGTAAATGTTTCATGGACTTAATAAAGCAATTGAATCTTGCTATTTCCTTTTGATTGTTAATACTACCTGCATCCATACCCCGGTGGTTATTTACATTGAATGCTTTCTAGATTAATATCTCAGTTAAAAGAGACAGGAAGTATAAAATAGCAGAGATAGTGATCCATTTATGCTTTTTATATATGAGGAATTTCAAAGCTGAAAAGTTAAAAGGCCTAACACTATTAACAATGGTTGTCTAGGAAGGAATGATATTGATTCTCCCTCAGTATACACAGTTCCTTACTATTTTAATGCATATATATAAATTTGACATTCATTAAAACTAAATTAGAAAATGGATTTACAATTTACAAATTTACAATTACAATTTACAATCCTTAGTGTACCCTAGGGTAAGGGTAAAAGGCACTTTTCTTTCAAGCTAAAATGAATTTTCTTAATCTGATTGTTAGGTACACAATGTTGTTTACTCAATAAAAGCATCTCTCAACACCAGTACCACCGACCCCCACCCCTTAAATACATAAAGACACATACACAGAGCTCTTACACATAGATACTTGCTTGCATGGTAATCATGCTCTAACTCCATCTTTATTTCTTGTTGGTCTTAGCAGTGCCAACTAAACAATGACTAACCCTGGAAACAAAGCATAGTGAGTTGAGGGACTCAGAGACATTGTCTTCCAGGGGAGAAAAGTTTAAGCGTCTTAGCCCTGCCATCCAGACAGTTCTAGGGGAGATAAATAAGCTTTATATTCCTGTTAAGTCACATGGAAATCCTTATTGCTTAGAGCCCTTTTGACCAGTCTAGTGTGGACAGACTACAGCTTGTGTTTCTGAAGAGGATCTCACTGTTGAATCAATCTTTCTTTGAGTTAAGCATGTTTGTTGGTGAGGTCATTACGCAGATCTTGTTTAGGCTACAATATTGGGTAGAAATTCCCTGTTATGTCTACAGATATTATCTAACAACCAACATTCTGATCTCTGGCTCTCAGAATCTTTCCTTCCCTTCTTTTATGATCTTCCCTCACCCTTAGGTTATAAGGATATTGTTGTGGATATATTAATTGGAGCTGGTCATCGTAGAGTCACTTATTCTTAATATTTTGACCAAGTATGGATCTCTGTGCTAGTCTCCATTTGCTACAAAAGGAAGTTTCCTCTCCTTGATGAGTAGTGAGAGCTAAGAAATATGGTTTAAAGCTGTATTGCCTTCGATTTTGAAAATAGCAGTACTAGATTGTTCTCTAGGGTCTATGACCTGTATAGCCATGGGTAGTTGGCTAGATTTATAGCACAAGGAATAAATTCCCTCCTACTGAGTGCATCTTAAGTCCAATTAGACTGCTCTTTGTTATGTCCAAGGTATACATGCCACATTTATATCATTATGGATATATTGTTAGGCTAGCAATTGTGATTCACAAGCTTTACACCTGGGTAGGATTATTAGTTACTTTTCTTCCTTTGTACTTTGCCTAGTTCCTATGCTATGAGAGTTTGCCCTCAAGGGGGTAGCTGGCAGTAACAGCTTACATTCTCCAAGTTCTGTGTCTGAAGTACATGGTGTCTTCAGCAACAGTGTCTATGGTCACATTCTGGGAGACAACCAAGAGCAATGGCATTAGTCTATATAGCTTAAAGTGCCCCCTAACCAACAACTCAAAAGGAGATTTACTTTGCTTAGTACTGGAGCTTTTGCTAGACAGCCTCTGGCTCCTAGTAGAACCATTGTCACATTGTGTGGCATAACTCCATTCAAAACACACACACACACACACACATACACACACACACACACACACAAATGTATCTATGTTTTGTAAGGACTCATATAACATATTTCCTTGTAGCTTTAAAAAATATTCTTAGTGTTATTTATCTCTGCTTACTCCTTTTCTCTTGGTATTACCTTCCTTCCATCATCAATCAAACATATTTAACAATACTGTTGTGGCACCAAAGTAGCCATAACTACTATGAGTGAGATAGTGCATATGAGTCTAAAATATATGTTATTTCTAGATCTTATATCAATAACATTATTGAAAATGCAAGCACAGGAAATCCCAAGAAAATATGATTTAGACATATATGCATATGAAGTAAAAGTAAATAACCTATACAGAATGAATATCAACAAAATCACAGAAACAATAGCATACAACTACAACTCCCAGATTCTGTAGCATAATGAATCCTAGATAGAGGAGATATACAGCAAAATTAAGACTTTTTATTGAGATATTTCTAAGGTCAATTTGTTCCTAATATTCAGTTCATATATAAAGATTTCATTGTGATAGTAGTATACTAATTACAGGTATGTAACTTATTTGTTAAATACATTTTTTAATCACAGAAGATTATATTATAGGAAGGGGAAGAATGACTGAAAATTAGAGGTCAAAGAAAAAAAAAACAAAAAAAAAATCTAGAAGCAAGCACAGGATTTGAGGCATAGTATGATAAGTTTTCTCCAACCTTCGTAAAGACATCTTGGAAACTGAGCGTTGAATAATGCATCTAAAATTCATTCATCTATTTAAATCATATTTATAATGTATTTTAAATGATACATTGATTTTACTAAAACTGTGAGCCTACCAGTTTCATAGTAGCTACCAATACTCCTTAACTCATTAGTAAGTTTTATTATATATGTCATAGTTTGCTTTTTTATAGCCATGATAAAACACAAATACCAGCTTCAGAAGGAAACAGTTTATTGTGTTACAACTTCCAGGGAGTAATACATAACTGAGAGACATCAGGCAGGAATTCAAGTAGGAACAGAGGTAGGGATCATAGAGGAATACCGCTTACTCAATGAATTTTCATGGCTTGCTCAGCCTACTTTCTTATACAACTCAATACCAATTTCCCAGGGATGACACTATCCACAATAGTTTGGGATCTTCCACTTCCATTGTAAATCAGGTATTGCCCTCGTAGACTTGTTTGCAGGCCAATCTGTGGAGACATTTACTCAGTTGAGGTCCCCTATTCTCAGATGACATTAGCTTGTGTCAAATAGACAAAAGATCAATCAGCACAATTCCTCTGAATGCTATAGAGAGAAACTTACACTGTATTTTGAAATGGGTGTAGTTACTTATCAGTCTTTAAATAACAATAGAATCAGTCTCAAGCACATTACATCAAGAGAAATAATGGGAAATATATCCAAGCAAGGGAGGAATAAAGTGTGTTGAGTAAAAGTACACTGAATGCTATAGATACCAGCACTCAAATCCTGATTCATCACTCTTTGTTCTGGTGATATGCCACATTGCAGCTCTCTCCCCCTACCCCCTGCCACAGATACACAGACACACAGACACACACACACACACACACACATGCAGGTAACTTGATGTGCACATATCTCTTGAGACCAGAGAGATATTTATCCACAATGGATTTTCTATCAATATGTCTCATCTAAGCTGATTCAATCATTGTGATAAGATCCTCATCTCTGCTTTTCATATGGTTCCCCATTTTCCTTTAATCTCATGAAACTTTTCCTCAACAATTCTTCCTTTCCTTTATTCCTTTGTGTGATTAAGCCTCTCTCTCTCTCTCTCTCTCTCTCTCTCTCTCTCTCTCTCTCTCTCTCTCTCTCTCTCTTTTTCTCTCTCCTCTCCCTCTCCCTACCCCTGCCTCTCCCTCTCTCTGTAGCTCTCTGTCTTTTGAATAGATCTATTTGTGCCAGAACTCTTCTGCTGCCTTCTGAGGCTTGCACCATTTAGTTATTTTTAGAGTTATCTCTTTCCTTTCATTAGCACAGAGCTAAGCTGCATATTTTGTTCTTTCAGTTTTACACAGATTAAGACCTTCTAGTTCCTTAGTCATTTATTTTGGCTGTTGCCTTGAATTTCCTGCAGTACATTTAGATTCCAGTTTACTTTAATATGCCCAGAATAAATAAAGCACAGTCTTCTTACATCTAATCACCCTCCCTGACCTGTGTAGGTTTTGAGGATTCTAAACATCTGAGACTTTGCTTCCTTTATTTTCTTTGTCCCCTGGTTGGTAAGCTCTGGGCCAACGTATGAAGTCAGCATACTTTGTTTTAGTAGCCTTATTACATACTACCATTTCCCTGTCATCAGGACATGATCCCCATTAGTATTTTTAAGTTTTCAGTGCCTCTGTGAGCCCATTTATTTTTTTGCCTATACATTTAAATATATTTTTATCAAGATGGGAAAGTATCTATGATCAGTCATTTCTTCTTTCATTAAAACACATTTTCATTTCAACACAATTATCACCAACTAAATGGACGAGGCAGGTATGTTACCCTTCAGGGGAACTTTAATCATCTATATTTGGATAAAATTCATTTTTCATATCCTGGAGATGTGATTAGAGTGCTGATAGGTTGTATCTTTAAAGATCACAATTGCTTGCTCCTCCCTTTCCTCCACTCCCTCTCCTTTTCTCTGGCATCAACCTGATTCTCTAGGAAAATTAGAGGCCTCAGGTGTCAGGAGATCACTTTTCTCAGAATCTTTACAAGTAAAAAGATACTACCTTTCTCAGCTCACTGTCTTTCCCCTCAGTTACAGAACTAGAAGATTCCAGCATTGAAACTAATCATAATGCAAAGTGGTAGTCTAGAAATTTGAAATATTGTATATTTTGTTTCGAGACAGGGCTTCAATGTATACCTCAATATGGCTACCTTGGAACTTTCTATGTAGGCCAGGATTGCCATTAACTCACAGAGGTCTGCCTACCTCTGCCACTTGAGTGTTGGGATTAAAACCATGTACCACCACATCCAGCTAAGACCCTTATTTCTGCTCCACTAGCGATTGGGCCTAAGTAGACTTTTGAGTTTAGATCAAAAGGCACAATCAAATTTGTAGCAGCTACCACTGGAGCCACTACCCTTATGTATTCTATTTGCCTTGTTACTACAGGTATTTTGGTGTCAAATTTTAACATAAATCACATCTATATGATGGAAAAGAAGTTGATATGTGAGCAAATATATACCTTCTCAGTGGGCCAAATGGTCTATATTATAGCATTTTGTTGATATTTCTATACATTTTCAGCACTTACACATTCCGTCACATTTGATAAAATGTAATTAATAAAATCTATTAATATACTAACATAAATTTATGCCTATGTAAATATATATACATGCACACACACACATACACACACGCACACACACACACATACACACATACATATATGCTTAAACATAAAGTTATTTGAATCTCTCACCTGAGAAGTAATAATATATTTGTGCTATTAATATTTTCCTACTCCTCAGGCTAAGAACATAATTTTTCATTTATTTACAATAAACATAAATTATATTTACAATATGTATTTCAGTATTAAGTACATATTGCTCATATAATTTAATAATGAGCACAATACAATAATCAATAATAAATGTGCATTCTTTCTACAGCAAGGAAATAGTTTGATAGCATGTCTAAAGATAATAAATTTAGGATCGTGTCCTTCTTAGAATTCTATTAGAAGTTTTTCAATTCAAAATAGATTCTTCTCTCATAGAGTAGATCCCAACCACAGTTTCCCCTCCCTCCACTCCTCCCAGCTCACCCCCATACCTACACTCTTCCTCAGATTCACTCCTCTTCAATGTCCTATCCAAAAGGATCAGGCCTCTAAGAGACAACAACAAACATGACAAAACAAAATATAATAAGACAAGGCAAATGTCCTTACACGAAAGTTGGACACTGTACCCAAAAACAGGAAAAGAGTCCCAAGAGCAGGGAAAATAGTCAGAGACATATCCACTCACACAGTTAGGAGTCCCTCAAACCACCAAGATAACAGCTATAACATATAAACAGAAGACCTAGTGCAAACTTATGCATGCCCCATTCTTTCCACTTGAGACTCTTTGAACTTACTGGTACCCTGATTAGTTGATTCAGTGGGCAGTGTTCTCCTGATAAGCTCCATCCTATTTGACTTCTACAATCTTTCTTCTCCCTGTCTTTTCCTCAAGATTCTCCAGGCTCAGAAAAGAGATACCAAATGGAGATCTCCAATTTAGACTGTTACTCTCCATAATATCTGGCATCTACTCTGCATCTACTCCTATCTGGTGCCAGAGGAAACCTTTCTGATGGAAATTGGGCTAGGCACTAATCTATGAGTATAGTAAAATATCATTAGAAATCATTTCATTGAGGATTTTTTTATTCCTTCCTCCAGTTCTGGCTGCACAAGCAGTATCTGGCATGGGATCTAGTGGAGCCCATTAGAGGGAGCTGCTCCCTTTAATGGAGTGGTTCTCAAGTCATATCAGACACTGATTGGTCACTCCCACAAGTTCTGCATCACCATTGCCCCAACACATCTTTCAGGCTTGTACAATTTGTAGGTTAAAGGTTTTGTGACTAATTTGGTGTCCATGTTTCTCTTTTGGTAGCCTGAAAAGTACCTAGCTTCACCAAATAGTCTAGAACTTATGGGTGAAGGCTCCATGCAGGCACTAGCTTGAATTCTTCATATTCAATGAGCTTTGTGGATATTTTCCTTGGCAATGGGGCCCTTCTGTCAGTTTGCAGCGAGCAATCGTCTGTACTAGCATTAGCCTGGGTTATTGAAGACCTCGACTGAACCCCTCTGGCCAACAACTCAAACAAATGCAAATAAATTCTGCCACTAGAAGCCTTACTTGGCTACCAGGGATGCCCAGATAAGACTCTGTATCCCTCATTATGAGGAATCCATACTAGGATCACCCTCAAAGACACCAGGAAGTTTCCACTGAAGTATGTTTCCACAACACCCCAAAAATGCACCCAATTGCAGCCATCTCTCCTCACACTTACTCTCTCCATCCCATCTCCAGAACAAGCTGATCCCTCTGCATCCCATTCCCACCTGCACCCAGTACACCTGCAAAATCTTTTCTATTTTCCCTTCCAAGGGCAATATATGTGTACCCTCCTAGACTCCATTTACTTAACCTCTTCAGTTAAGTTTAGTTTAGTTAAAGACTCTTTATTTAATCTCTCTAGTTCTGGATTATAACTTGATTAACATTTACTTAATGGAGAATATCCACTTATAAGTGACTACCATATTTGTCTTTCTGAATCTGGGTTACCTAATTCAGAATGTTTTATTTTTTTTCTATTTCCGTCCATTTGCCTGAAAATTTCATGATGTCATTTTTTACAGCTGTACACCTTGAAAAGAGGGATGGTGATACTTAAATACTAAATATAAAGAAGTTCTTTAGTATTCAGGATTGTATTAACCATCCTGTTTTTTTCCATATGAAATTGAGAATTGGTCTTTCAAGGTCCATGAAAAGTGATGTTGTAATTCTGATGGATATTGCAATGAATCTGTAAATTTATTTGGTAGGATGACCATTTTTTCTGTGTTAATTCTTCAGATCCATGAGCATGGGTGATCTTTCCATCTTCTGATATCTCCATGATTTTCTTTCTTCAAAGACTTGAATTTTTTATCATATAAGGCTTTCACTTGCTTGGATATAGTAACCCCAAGACATTTTATGTTATTTGAGAATATTATGAAGGATGTTTTCTTTTCCTGATTTATTTCTTGGCCTGTTGTCATTTCTATATAGGAAAGCAACTGATTTTTTTTTTTAGTTAATCTTGTATCCAGTCACTTTGCTGAAAGTGTTTATCAGTTGTAGGAGTTCCCTGATGGAATTTTTAGGGTCACTCATGTATTATATTATATTGTCTACAAATAAAGATACATTGACTTCTTCCTTACCAATTTGTATATCCTTGATCTCCTTCAGTTGTCTTATTTCTCTAACTAAATCTTACTTACTATATTGAATAAATATGTAAACAGTGACTGACCTTGTCTTATTCCTGAGTTTAGTAAACTTGCCTTGAGTTTCTTCCATTGAATTTGATGTTAGCTATGGGTTTGCTGTAAATTGCCTTTAACTATGTTTAGGTATGTCCCTTGTATCTCTAATCTCTCTAAGACTTTTATCATGAAGGTGTGTTGGATGTTGTCAAAGACGATTTCCACATCTAATTAGATGATTGTGTGCTGTTTTTTTTCAGTTTGTTCATATAGTGGGTTAAATTTACTTATTTTTATATATTGAAGCATCCCCGTATCTCCGGGATGGAGCCTAATTGATCGTGGTGCATGATATTTTTATGTGTTCCTGGATTCAGTTTGCAAATATTTTATTAAGTATTTTTGCATCTATGTTCATAAGAGAAACTGGTCAATAATTCTCTTTCTCTGTTGAGGCTTTATGTGGTTTGAGTATCTCGGTAACTGTGGACTCATAAAATGAATGTTCCTTCTGTTTCTATTTTGTACAGTAATTTGAGGAAGATTGGTATTAACTCTTCTTTGAGAGTCTGTTAGAATTCTGAAGTAAAACTTTCTGGCCCTGGAAATTTTTTTGGTCAGGATACTTTTAATAACTGCTTGTATTTCACTAGGTGCTGAGTATCTATTTAAATTGTTTATCTCATCTTGATTTAATTTGGGCAAGTGATACCTATGGAAAAAATGATCTCCTTCTTTTAGATTTTCTAAATTGGTGGACTACAAGTTTTTAAAATATATTCTTATTATTCTCTGAATTTCCTTGGTAACTGTTGTTATGCTCCCCTTTTTGTTTCTGGTTAATTTGTTATTTAATTGTTAATGAATTAATTAATCTTGTTAATTTGGATATTCTCTCTGTCTTTTTTGTTTGTTTTTTAGTTCGGATAACGGTTGCTCAAAGAACAAATGATTTTCTCAAAGAACCAACTCTTTGTTTCATTGATGCTTTGTATTATTCTCTTTGTTTCTGGTTTATTGATTTCAGCCCCAAGTTTGATTATTTCTTTCTGTCTCTTCCTCTTGTGTCTAATTTCTTCTTGCTGTTTTAGAGCTTTCAGGTATGTTGATAAGTTGCTAATATGAGATCTCTAATTTCTTTATGTAGAGACTTAAGTGCTATGTTCTTTCTCCTTACCATCACTTTCATTATGCCCCGTAATTTTGGGTATGTAGTGTATTAAATTTCATTGAATTCTAGAAAGTCTATAATTTCTTTATTTCTGTCTTGCCTCATTTTTCATTCAGTAGAGAGTTGTTCAGTTTCCACCAGTTTGTAACCCTGCTGTTGTTTCTGTTGTTGATATCCATTTTTAATCATTGATGGTCTGATAGGATGCGGGATGCTATTTCAATTTTCTTGTTATCTATTGAGTTTTGCTTTGTGTCTGAGTATTTGGTCAGTTCTGAAGAAAGTTCCACGAGGTTTTGAGAATAAGATACATTTTTTTTTGTCTGTACGAAATGTTCTGTAAATATCTGATAATTCCATCTGGTTTATAACATCAGGTAGCTCTAGAATTTCTCTGCTTAATTTTTGTCTGGATGACCTGTCTATTGGTGAGAATGAGATATTGAAATCTCCCACTATCAATCAGAGTGTGAGAGTCAATATGTGATTGTAGGTATAGTAGTGTTTTTTTATGAACTTGTGTGCCATTCTGTTTGGTGCATAGATGTTAAGAATTGCAATGTCCTCTTGGTAGATCTTTCCTTTGATGAGTATGTATTATCTTTTCTCATCTCTATTGTTTAGTTTTGGTTTGAAGTCTATTTTGTTGGATATTAAAATGACTACACCAGCATGATTAATGGGTCCATTTGCATTGAATATATTTCTCCATCTCTTTAATCTGTGGTAATGTCCATCTATGATATTGAGACGTGTTTCTTGGATGCTACAGAAAGATGAATCCTGTTTTCCCAACTATTCTGTTACTCTGTCTCTTTTTATTGGGAATTGAGATCATGGATATTGAGAGATATGAATAACCAATGATTTTTGCTGATTCCTGTTATTTTGTTTTTGTTGTTTTTACTGTTGTTGTTGTTGGTGGTGGTCATGGTGGTCGTGGTGGTAGTGGTGGTGGTGGTGGTGGTAATGGAGTGTTTGGGGGGTGGCAGGAATGTGTGAGAAGGTGTGTGGGAGAGAGGGAGAGTGTGTTTGTGTGATTCACTTCTTTTTGTATTGCTATTATTATTTCCTGTGTTTCCATGGGTGTATTTTGCCTCCTTAGGTTAGGTTTTTTTTTCTTCTAGCACCTTCTTTAGGGCTGGATTTGTAGATAAGTATTGTTTAAATTTGACTTTATCATGTAATATCTTGTTTTCTCCATCTATTGCGATTCAATGCTTTGAGGAGTATAGTAGTCTGAGCTGGCATTTGTGGTCTCTTACAGTTTATAACACATTTGTACAGGCCCTTCTGGCTTTTAGAATCTCCATTGAGAAGTCAGACAGAGTTGGGAGTGGGAAATCAAGAGGGTGAACAGTACTGGGTGGAAGGAAGCTGCAGATGGTATTCTGGGCAGTCCTAGGGAGAAGCCTGATAGATTGTGTATGGGGGAACAGAGAGCTTCATTATCATTTTTAGAGAGATTTATTTATTTAAATTTTATATGTATGAGTATTTGTTTGCATTGATGAAAGTGTGCTGTGTTCATGAATGTCACTCAGGGAGGCTGTAAGAAGATGTCAGATCCCTTGGAACTAGAGTTATGGAGGGTTTGATCTGCCGTGTGAGTCCTGGGAACTGAACCTTGCTACTCTGCAAGAGCAATAATTGCTCTTAACATTTGAATCATCTTTCCAAACCCTCAGTTTGCATTCTTAATACATCATATTTATATCAAAGTAGATAATTATTAAAACTTACTGTTATATTTCACTTTAAAAATTGATGGTTTAACAATTCATTTAAGAATCTTCTATTACATGTTTATGTTTGAATTAAGTATAGAAGATAGAAAAATGAAGAAAGAGACAAAGCACTTAATGAGTTTATAATCTAGTAGAAAGCATTGGATATCTCACTTGTAATAGTAAACATCCTTTACAAATTTGATTATGCCTACTGATCAAAAATGGAAAGTCTTGTCACTTGAAGAAATGAATGTCTTTTTTCACTGTAGGAAGAGGATATTTTTTAAATGATTTTCAACAATGTAAGGATTTTCAGATGGTTAATTGGGGTGCCGAAGAGTAGGATTGGTAATCCAGTTGAAAATGAACAGGCAGGTGGTAGTGCATGCCTTTAATCCCAGCACTCCGGAAGCAGAGACAGGTGGATCTCTGTAAGTTCGAGGCTAGCCTCATCTACAAATTGAGTTCCAGGACAGTCAGAGTTACGACAGAGAAACCCGGTTTTGAAGACAGAAAAGAAAAGAACCAGTGTGTGCTACAGCTTAGAGGGATATACTTAAATGTCTTGATGAATAGTAGGATAGCTGTATGTTTCTGAAACATTCAAAATTTAAGGAAAGTTCCAAAATTAGGTCCAGAAAATTAACTTATGACTGAATTATGTTAATGTTTACAAAACCAATCCCCTGGGAAAATATTTGCAGTATCTTACTATGTAAATAACCAAAGATCTTTTTCACTCAGATATTTAGAGGAAGTTCATGATTTTGAAAACCATAATAACACATGATTGTCTGCATATCAGATATTTACACTAGTATTCATAACAGTGGCAAAATTATGGTTTTGAAGTAGCAACAAAAATAATTTTATACTTGGGGGGCACCAGAATACAAGGAACTGTATTAAAGGGTCATAATGATGGGAAGGTTGAGAACTACTGATTTAACTATTTTTTAGTGTATTGTGAACTTTAATATCCTTAGTTACCTTAAAAATGACACATGACACAGTATTATCAATTTGCAATAGGAGATCCATAAGAGCAGTGAGAATACTTTGTGAGAGAGCACCCATACACAGCCAGATTCTACTCTGTCATCCTCCATATTTTTTACCAAATCAAAAAAAAATGTGTATCTGAAAGGGAGGTTAGACACATTTAACACCATTACACTGCGCACCAGCTATGCACATAAGCAATCAATATGTTTTGGATACAGCTGATGTAATTTGGTGAAGCTATAATTGAATTTGTCCCTTCTTAATATCATTACCCCTACAGAACATCTCCAATTAAGTATCCCACCATCATTCTCAAAATCAAATATCCCAAATGGAACTCATTATCTACTCCCACATAAACCATTTCCTTTTAACTCTTTCCTCTTTTTTTTTTTATAAGCAGCAGTGTTTTCAAGTTCCTAAATGTCAAATTCCTGGAGTACATTTCTTTCTTTCATTCCATTTTTCATCCCCAAATCCAATCAGTGAATGCTGGTTATTCCTGAAATTATTGCTGTTCATAGCTTCTTTTATATTATGGATTTTAGAGTACATTTTAACATACTAAAGAATCAGTGAACAAAAGAATGAAACTATGAATAAGAAAGAATGGGCAGCTGTTCCAACCCCATGTGAATTAATGCTATAATAATAAAGGATATACCTCCTTATATGAAAATTTCTTTCAAAGTCTCTTTGATTTTATAACATCTCTTAATTTAAAAAATCCCCTCAACTGATTATTTTAAATGGTATTTGGAAGGTAAACGATTGCTAGTTTTATATTTAAATCACCTACAGAAATTGATAGACAAATTCAAAGTACACATTGAGGCTGGGTAGTGGTGGCACACACATTTAATCCCAGCACTCTGGAGTCAGAGGCAGGCAGATCTCTATGAATTCGAGTCCAGCCTGGTCTACAGAGTGAGTTCCAGAACATCCAGAGTTACAACAGAGAAAACCTTCCTCAGAAAAAAAAAATTTAAAAAAATATACACATTGAGTAAGATACTTCTGGTGGTAGGAATTTGGGTTTTTGTTATATGCTAGATGCTTTTGTCAATGAGAGTTTTATAGTTCACACATATTTACATACACAAATGGTTACAGATTCATGTTATTGAATTGACAAATCATGTGTGAACAACAAAAGGAAACTAAAAACAGCAGTTTTCTGCTACCAAGAAAATAAGTATGGCATGGGATAAATTTTTAATGAATATATAAACATTCACAAAGTCCTTTGTCTTAAATCCTGTAACTAGAAGTGGAGATGGTGTGTTCTGAGAAAGCTATTAAATGATAAAAGTGTATTTTTTTACGAACAAAGAAGAAAATGACATCTTAATTTCTTACAAAGAAATAGTTATTTCATAAACATCATGCATTTCTAATATTTTATCTAAAAATCATCTCATGGAATAAATGACTTGTAATTTCTTATCAATGTAATAAAAGTATTTTTGACTTGTTAATATAAGGTACTAAAATTTTATATGTCCACATTGTACTTAAACCCTTTCTTAGGCATATAAGGGGATTATTCTCTGTTGGGTAAAAAAAGAAATAACCTAATGAATAGGTTATTTTTATGGATGAGAGTTTTATATTTTAACACCCATGATGCCTTTTATGAGGAATCAGGGAAAAATATATACTTTGTTTCTAAGCCAAACAATATCATCTCTGCACCATGATACTGTGAATATCAGATTTGCTGTCTTAATTAGGGAGATAAAGGTTCTAGAAGGACATGAGAACAAATTTTCAGGAAGATGAATGTGAAAACTAAAGATTGAAAGGACATGTTGATTAATCCCTATGTTAGCATCTGGAAATTTATAACCCAATTAAGACTCAAGTTAAGTACCTGAATACCCCAAATTATATTCATTTTGAGTGATAGATTTTTCTCTAGAATTTGTGTGTTGTGAGATAAAGACGTGTTACCCTTCATTAAACAAGGAATATTTCTTCATTTCTTTATATATGCAATAAGCAAATAGTAATTGAATGCCTATCATGTGCCCAGTAATGGAAACAAGCTTTCTCTCAAGCCAGAACCCTTCTAGAATTGACAAGAATGATGTACAGAGGAGAAATCTGGGAAAGGCTAAATGGGCTGGAGATTTTTCTCACATAGGCAGGTCATCCAAATAGAAATAGAGACACATCTAATTTACTGATGGGCATTACAATGTAAACAACTTGATGAAGTCATTTATAAATAATTACAATTTAATCTTGTGGAAGTATTATGATAAGGCAAGCATTAACCCAAGGATTTTGCATATGGCATTACATTTAGAATTTAGATGTAAATTTTAATGCATATTACTAAATAATATAAAATGATAAAACATTCCTAATATAACACACAAACATGTTTTGATATTGTCACCCCCAGTTCCCCATAGTAACATCTGAGAATGGTACAGGGTATGTACTACCTACCATGATTAAGCCCATAATTCATTTTCTTAAAAGAGTATGTAAGGGATTCAATAGGCCTGCTACTGGGAAAAATTGAGACTATGAAACTGCACTTTGTATATCCTGAATGATACAAATATCACCAAGATCTTGACTTCAGAGTCACTTTCTATATTTTTGAACCCCTCAAATTAACTTCAGATTTGTCTTTTTTTAAAATATATAGGCTACCCTTCTTCATCTGATCTTAATACACACATTTTACACACACATTTTGATGTTTAAAATGTTTGTGTATATGATAACGGGCTGTCTTTGGGAGTTTGGGTTTTGGCTACTAACGTGTTTTTTGCAGTATTTCATTGTACACAGTAATGGTTTGAGGTAATCATTTTTGTCCCAGCCTATACACACATTCCGTTCCCAAATTTTTCACCTCCATTTCATAGGGTGCAGGACATATCCTGTACCTCTGAAAATTCAATTTCTTATATTCTCATGACTTGAAAAGCAGTTTGCTTAATATAAAGATCATCACATAGGAGCTATACCTGCAGAGTGACTGTAGCTTGAAACATGTTTTCAACCATTTAATGAACTTAGAAAAAAATTAGCAAGCTAACTAACATTCTAATATTGTAATTTTTATTTCATAAAGCAGAGATTTACTTTACAGTCAAACTTATAGGAACAGTTTGAGTCCAGATGTCTGAGGGTTTGCTTTTGTTTTCCAATGTTAAAAGACTCTTCTGTAGGTCCTTCTTTGATCAATTCTGTATTTCTCTTTTGACATTTCCTCTATCTCCTTATGCCACAAAACTGCAGTGCTGATATTTACATAAGAATACTCAGGTACTTGCATATTTAACCATGTCTACAGAAAATTCTTTAAAAGCTTAATTTCATAGTACAAAAGTTCAATTTTTAAGATAGTAGACTTCTGATTTGAGTGTGTTTTCCAATAAAATTTTAAAGTTTTGTGTTATTATGGTATTGTAGCCTAATTGTGTTTTAATAAAAAAAAAAGCCAGGGAATCCTTACAAATCCTGTAAAAAAAACAAAAAAACTTTAATGATACATAACAAATACAGAGGGAAAATAGTGGAATTTCTTATAAAACGTGTTGAAAATGATTCATAAATTGTATTTGGTTTTTATGCAAGTTATACAGTAGTAATACTATTTCATTTTTTCAATTCAGTTATGAGAAATTCCTTTATGAAATTTTTAGTCTGTTAGTGAGTTATGCACTTGTGTTTGTGGGTGATTGTGGTATGGAAACAGAACCTAGTGCCTCTCACATACTAGTCTGGTCATTTCCACTAAGCAACACCCCCAAACCCAATAACATCATTGAGACTTTACAATATGATGTGAAGTTTGGATAAGAGAAAAAAATCTGAAGCAAGCTTAGAAATTGTTTTCCTTTCCATTCCTTTTCCTTTTCTTTCCTTTCATTTTTCCTTGTTTCTTCTCTTCATCTCTCCCTTCATTCCTCTATATCATTTTCTTTCTTTGTGTGGGACTGGCAGTTAAACCCAGGGTCTCAGCAATGATGCACAAGTGCCGAAGCAGTGAGCTAGAACTATTTATGCTCTTTTTATTAAAGCTCAGGGTATGTTTAAAGATTTTTTCTAGACTATCTTGAATGAATACATAATATATAATTTTTAGAAAATCATTTGCATGTCACATGTAAAGAGTGATATTTTATTTGTATATTTATTATTGGAAAAATTAAAGAAAATCACAAGAATTTTCTCATTGTGATAAGCCAAAGAGAACTCAAGTAAATAGGAAATTGTTGACAACCAGTGCATAGTAGGGATTTTTTAAATGGATCTTTCAGAATGCCTTTCAAATTTCAACCCTTTTGAAGAGTCTTTGAACTTTCCCCATCCTCTTTGTCTGACTTCTCAATATGCTCTGATGATGAATTTACTATCCATCCTTTGTATTTATTTTCATAGAGTAGATTTTCTCATATATTGTAAATTTAGTGAGAAAAACTGTCTGATGTTGAATACTCTATAGGTTTTCTTCGGGCCATCAGTTGAGTCAAGGGATTAAGCAAATATTTAGAACTAAATATAGAGGAGATGAAAGAGTGGAAAATGGTTGGTGTGAATATTTATAACCCTTTTGTATAAAGTATTTTTTCAGGAATAAGAGAATATATCAACCTATCCAGACATTTAGTAGTCTTTTTGTTTAGTTTTTGTTTAGTTTTGGTTTGGTTTAGTTTAGTTTTTTGGTGTGTTTTGAAGCAATGCTTCCTCTATATCCCAGTTTGATCTCAAACCCTTAACAATCCTACTGCTTCAATCTTTCAGTGTTGGTATCACAGACAACTCTGGTCTACTATACCAGACACTTGCTTTGCTTTTTGAGCTATTATCTCATGCAACCCAGGGTGATACTGAACTTGCTCAACAGCTGAAGACACCATTGAACCCCTAGTGCTGAGATTACAGACTTCTGCCACTGTACTCATCTAATTTTAGCAATTTCTCACGTGCCCTTTTAATATAAGCTATACATGTATGCATACATGGACATGGGCACATATACACACAACAACATATTGTCAAGTTTCCTCTATCTAGAAGCTATGAGCAAACAAATTTTGTCTTACCACCAATAGCACAGCGAGTTATTCAATTTTCTTATCTTTCCTAATCATGTTGGTGGACAAAAATAGTGTCTTTCAGTTTTAGTTACAGAACAGTAAAGGAGGTCTCATCCCACCTCACGATGCCTCAAGAATCTTTTCTCTTCTGGGTAAACTTTGGACATGTACTGCAAAGTGGAATCCTTTACACCTTGTAGTTCCCAGTCTAGTTGGTCTTTCTCACAAATGCCTAGTTGAGTTATGAGATCTAAACTATTTATCCTTCATTTTCTGTGTATTTTGTGCATCATCAGTCTTAGTGTCTTGATCACACTTTCTGTACCACTTATATGGTGGGGTTTTGTTTCTTTGTTTTTTGCATAGACTTTTTAGTCCCTGTAATAAACTGGAGTTTCTAGGAGAGCAGTTTTCAAGTTTGTCTTGACTACTGTTTTGATTCCATTGTCTTGTTAAAATTATGGCATAAAATAAACACTTCACAAACATTTGTGGAACATACATGGGTGGTTTCTCAAAATAGCAATTGATCATTTGAAACCACACCAAATACTTATTTACACTACATTGAATTTAAGTTGAGTTTTTACCAATAGTCAAGAGAAGGATAGGGATGGAAAAGAGAAAGGGAAGAAAGCAGAGAGGGAAGAGTAAAGACAGAGGGAGAAAATCAATCCTTTGTAGGGCTTAGTGATATTAATTCTATACTTATTCACTATTTACTACAAATGGGTTTCATATATAAACTGCAAAATTAGACACTGTCATGTCTCTGAGAATACAATAAGATGAGTTTTAGGATCTAGTATTTGAATGCTAAAAGCAAAGTTGGAGAAATTATTAAAAATTATTTTAAAAAATACTTTTTCTGACAATACTTAAAAAAGAATATCATATTCTTATTATACATAATAGCTGGTGATTACACTATATGTTTTAGCTAAAATCAATAGAATATGTATATCCAAAGATCACATATACCAAGACCCACATATATGACTTTTATATACTAATGATCTCTATAACAAAACTTTTATATACCTAATGCTTGATTGAATATAGAGAATTAATTCATATCCAAGAGTAAATTCAATAAACAAAATGTTACATTCCCCTTTTTAATTTTTTAAAGTTATAATTACATCCTTCCCACTACTCTTATCTTCCCCTAACCTTTCTCATGCTTCTCTGAAATTCATGGCCTCTTTTTTCTGTAATTAACACACACACACACATACACACAAACACACACAAAATCCTAAATACATCCTACTCAGTCCATACCATGTTCCTTATATGTATAAGATCTCAAGAATGACCAAGTTGAAAACTCTTTCCTGGTGGGGACCATTATTCCTTCTCTCAGCATTCCTTAGTTGGCTATAGTAAATTGCCTATGGTTGAGGCCTCGTGAGATTTCCCCCTTCCATATTAATATGACCATTATTATCATCCTTGTTCATGTCTTCTTTAGGCAGCCGTGATGATAAAATTTCATGGATGTAATTTCTCTGACATTTGTAGGAGACACAATTTCACAGGAATCTTTCTGTTCTTCTGGTTCCTACCATCTTTCCACCCTCTCTTCTGTAATGATCCTTGAGCCTTAGGTACAGGAAGTGTGTTGCAAATGTATCAGTTGGGAATGGAAACCACGTGGTCTCTTATTCTTTGAATTTTGATGGATTGTAATTATCTGTAACGAGCTTCATATGTTGAAAGAGAACTTTATTGATGGGAGACAAAAACAAAATTTACTGAGGCTCTAATATTAAATACTTAGAATGTTTGGTTCATTCATCAGTTATAATCACTGGTAACCAGTCTTGCTTGTATGGAAACAATGCTGGCTTTCCTTTGTAGAAACATGTTAATTCTCCTTTGAACCATGAATTGAGGCATTCAATTTTTAATATTTGTTTCCCTAAAGCTCTCTGAAAAAAAGAAACTTTTAATAAGGTTAGATATTTCCAAATAAATGAAACAATAAAAATCTATGTAAAATATAATTGATTAACAATTTTGAACTTGTGAATAATATAATTGCTTGTTTCATGCTGATAAAACATAGAAAAATAGAGGATTAAAATAGAAAACATATATATTAGTTATTGGAATGTAGGTAGTCTACAAAGTAGAAATGAAACACCAGACATGAACACATACAATGTTATTGAATGAACTAACAACAGAAAATTAAAAGTGAAAATTTAACCTAAGCATGAATGTAACCTTGTAATCACTTATGTGTGACTAAAGTACAAGGAAAGTATCATTATATAAGCATCTATTAATTTTAGAGTTAAATGGTGAAGATACTTTCCTAGGTACATTCTTCAAAGGGAAAGCTGATTTTTAAAATATTGTGTCACATATTAGATAGCCCTTCCCATTAATGTTGACAATCATTTTGTTCAGACGATACTATTTGTCATAGACTACTTTTTAAAATATAATATTTATTTTATTTGTATGAATATTCTCCTACATGTATGTATATAGAGGAACATACAATCTTTTAATCCAGCAGCATGGTACTTTGTACTAACCTGTGCCATAGACTATATCAAATTGCATAATATTTCCTAACACACTTCTTTTCAATGAAATTATGAACATGGTCTTGTATGGTGAAAATACATCAAGCTCTGATAAGAGTTTTCAAAAGCATTAGTGTGATATATTCTTAAGGTTGTGATGAAAGAAGGGATCCTTATTTTCTTAGTATGTATGTGGAAACTCTAGGAATTTTGGAAATATTGTTTGATAGAATAAGAGCTTGGATTCCAAGAATCAACTTATCTTTTAGTAGATTTGTACATTTCTATGTAATCAAATCACTTACCATACATTCCTATAATCAATATATATTCTTAAAATAGAAAGTATGATATCTGTGGTTTGTGTTCAACAAAGAAACCATGCATCACTTCCTTAGTATATTTTATTATAGGTTATTTTATTAATGAAGTCAGAAAACTAAATAAGCTTTTTTTTGTGTGTGCAAAACTGGACCATTACATGAATGTTGTTAGTGCTACATAGAATCTGGTTTCCCATCACATTGAGCCCTCTATCCTAAACCTTGGGTTTCTACTACAGAGTAATATGAAAGTGAATCCTGTGTGCATGAGGAAAAAAGGGGAAAGAGAGGAAGGTTAAAAAGAGGAAGAAAAGAGCATGAGCAAGATTGAAAGGGATACTTTATTGAATCATCATATCATTTAGGAGTTTGATGAGGTTCTTTGTAGAGCAGCTTCATTTGTAGAATCTTGCAGAAAGGAAAAGGGAGCTTTTGAGCAATATAAAACCCTAGGGGTCTCCCAGAGTTGAAACTGACAAAGAGAGATACCTTGAGCACTCCCACAAAACCTGAATGCCTTTTTGGAAATGCAAAGAATTTATTCATCCAATCTAATTGTAAATCAGAAAACCCAACAAGTAAACTCCAGTGAAGGATCAACCAAGAAAATTTTATGTTATAAAGATTCATTTTCATCTTCTTCTTTTCCTCAGAGCTGAGACTATCTGGCTAGAAAAAATTTAGAATAAGGGAGAAGGAAAGTTTGTAATTCAGAGTTTTAATACTATCAGTTGAAAACAGAGAAGTTAGGAAATGTTCTCTCTCCTTTAATTTTTGAAATTATAAAGCAGTTTATTTTGTGAATTTTCAGGAGTTATGCCATAAAGTTTGCTGCAATGTATCTGAAATGTATGTAACAGATACACAAAACAAATTCCTTTCAATCCTCATCGTAGTACTTATGAAACTTACTTTGTGGGTGCATAGGACATAGAAAGTACATAAAAGATAAACAACAACAATAATAACAATAACAACAAAACACAAAGCTCACATTGCACCAAATGGTTTTGTTTGAAATGAAAAAAATAGTTTTTTATTTATAACTTTAGCAAATTGCATGTTCAACATTTCTCTGCATTAATGTCATGTCAGTGAAAGCATTTCATAGTCTGTAATAAAGAATATAAAATAATAAAATATATTATTTAGTGAAACAAAGTACTTGTAAGCATAGATTCAGATTTACCAGATTTTGATGTTGGTTTGGTATGAAGGCCTTTTAGTCTTTGATTCAATCACTAGTTCTAGTCCTGGAGCCCTAGAGCATTGACATCTCTGTCCAATCTATACTTAAGCCTAGAACTGGAAGGCTTCAACCTTCATACAATATCTAGAACATTTAAACTGCTACCCTGTACTTAGAAGGCTTCAGCCTCAGCCTCTGAGACCTACTGCTGACTCAATTACTTTGACTAGTTCCTTCTGAACTCTGACTCTTCTGGTTAAGGCTCAAACTTTTTTCCAACCTACCTAGTTGAAGCAGACCTAAGCAGGTCTTAGGTCTTAATATTTCTGACTCTAGTCTTCTGACTCTGGCAAACTCTGGCTGCCTCAGACTAAAATGCTCTGCTTGGCTTCAAAATGACTCACTCTTCCAGTCTGATTCTGACATCTGCCAAGCTGCTTCTGCATCCCTGTGTCTCTCCCTGAGCTCTCATTGCTCCATATTGCCTCAGTTAGCCTCTCTGCTCCTCTGTCAAACCACTTCATTGCCTTTGTGTCTTGACCACCATTTGCCTGCTTCAAGCTTCTCATCTCATACTGCCTGCTTGACTGAGTGTAACTAACTCTACTGTAACTGACTTTACTGTAACTCACCACTGCTCTGAAGTGAGAGCCTGCCTTTCTCTCATGAGAGTTGAGTATAATGTCCTCCTTACTTAACTCTTCTTCTGATTAGTCACTTTGCCTGTCATCCAATCTGACTCATCTCAGATATCACTTCCTGTGTGACACTGATTCCTTCTGAGTTCTGCTTCCTGTGTCTATTTCCACATTCTGATTTCTTAGTTATTTAAGGCATGAATCACCACTGCTTTCTAAATTCTGGGACTAAAAGTGTGTCTACATTCCATCCAGACAACACAGGTCTCTGAATGTAGACCTCTGTGAATATAAAACCTTCCTAGCTTTCACACAGGCTTATTTCTCTACAAATACTGACATGAAATATTTTAAAGTCATATATAACATCAACTACCATAAGATAAAAGTAAAGTTAATGATATTTAATAGACTTAAATTGATAAGACTTTTTGATATAAGTATTTCCAATCTTTTCTGGTCTTTCAAATGAAATGGTAGCTTATAAACTGGTGTATGTCAGTTTTTATTTCTCATACTGTTTACAATATCACACCTGACTCAACTTGGAGACAATATTTGTAGTTCTTTTTCCTCAGAGAATAATCATCTGCTCAAATCCATTGCAACATTTTAATAGAGTAGGAATTATACAAGAAAATAGTATAAATCTGAGCATAAGTCATCTTGGAAAGAATGAGTAAAGTGGCTTTGTCTTGATATTCTGAGAAAGGCAGTATTTTCCTGTATTTCTGCAATGACTATTACAAACAGAAGTAAATAGCTTAATCACTATGAACAATTTAATAAATTTTGATGCCTTTTCACATATTTTAATTCATTGGCCACAATTGCTATAACCATGTCATAGAATAACTCACATAAGTTGAGAAACTGAAAAGGAGTCATATATTGTGCTCAATAGATGATAACATTTGAAATATGTGTCCTTAGATGACGTATTTAACATCTTTAAACCTCAGTTGTTTTGTCATTAAAACAAAAATACAAATAATTAATCATATGTAATAATTGTAAGGAATAGGGGCATCATAGAACAATATGACTCATCAACCACCATTCTGTTTCCATTTATTGATTATAGAGAAGTGACTTAACTGACTTACCTGATGGTGATACAAAGAGAAGGACTGATTCAACTTTCCCTTGTCATTGATCTGTCTCCACACCAAGCTACCTGAAACAAATATTCAATTAAGAAACTAGAGTAACTGACATTTAAGACAAAAGTGTACAGAGTCAAATTTCTCCCACCAAAGACAAATACTCTTCTTTCTTCTCAGTGTTTTTTGTTAATGATTTTTTTCATTGTTTTATATTACACAGGTTTTCATATTGTAGCTCAGAATGGCTTGAAACTCACTATGTAGCTAAATATAGTCTTGAATTCCAGGCAATTCTCCTTCGCAGCTTCCAGACTTCAAGTTTTATAGAGAAAACTCTCCATTCTGAGAAGATAATGATACTTAATGGTAGGCTGTGCTTTTCTTTCAGAAGAAAAAAAATCTTAAATCTTATTTTTTGGTTGTAATTTGTCACAATTGCCTTATTATTTACTCATTCATTTAATTTAACCAATCCTGAGACAAGACTAGACAATGTATAGCTCAATTGGTAATTGATCATTTAAATCAAAAGTAGGAGGAGAGGGACAGAGAAAATGAAGGAACAATATTAATGAGTTTGTTACTAAGCTGGATCTCGTGGTGGAAAGCTGATGTCAAAAGCTGTGGACCTCTTGAGAGGAGTACTAAAATGCACTTTAAATATACCTCTGAAAGACAGGACTGTGGGAAAACCCATCTCTGGTTTCTATGCTGCCTTGACTGAGATTCACTAGGGACAGTAGATCCCTGGCTTTGTATAGGATGAGTAAGTTTCCATGACATTGGAAAAAACCTTGAGGCAGAAACACTAACACATGCAGTAGGTGCTTGACCTAGCATGCCTTCAGCATGCCTGGGAATGTCCATCACAGAGCTGATAAAGTCAAAGTTATGCCTGCTGGGATGAGACGTGTCAGTTACAGAGTACAAACTGGATTTCCCAATTATCCAATGTCATGTTCTTCTTTGACGAGGGGATGAAATGGGGCTCTGTATCATTGTGAAACCCTTCACATCTGATATGTGACTTATGTGATTTTGGTTCATTTTGCAGTTATTTTAGGATTTGAAAGCCCTGTAACCTGTTATCCTTGATATAAATTATGATGAAATCAGGTGAGTTTATTCCAAATTCACAGTTTGATGTTAAGTATATAGCAAGTTTTCAAAAACTACTTCTTAAAAGGGTTATTTTTAAATAGCTTTCTGTTTTATGGGGGTACATAATAACTGTAATGGAGCCCTTGAGCAGAAAAACGAATTCTTCAAAGTTGAATAGTAACTGACAATGACTTACACAAGGTGAGATGCCAAGGAAAATGTTAACAGAGATCATTTTTAAACTATGGGAACATTCATTTTTCGCAATAGTCTTCTCAGCCACCTCCTCAATGAAGTCTCGAGTCTCCTATGATTATTAAACATCTATCTTTCAGGGCAAAAACCTGTGGAAGCTGAAAGGGCACACATTTCTGGAAAAACAAACTCTTTCTTTGGGTTGATAGTTATTCTTTTATCAATCATTTGAACTTATTTTTCATTTCAATATCTTTGATCACACAGATAAAAAGATTTCTAAGATATCTATTTGATATAATAAAATGAAACAGCCATGTTTAGTTATTCCTATTAAGTAGAAGCTACCTATACAATCCTCTCAATACCATTATTTTTAAAAGATATACCACAAACCTTAATTTTGCTTTTCATGTTCTTGACACATGTGGCTACATGTATTACTTAATAATTTTTCTTCCACATGATTTTGCACTTTACATAATTGGCAACACATTACATCTATTCTTCTGTGACTGCTTTTCACCCAATTAGCATTACAGTGCTAAGAAAGATCCCTGTAATTGACTAGCTGTTTTTCATCCATTTTCAGTGCTGTTTTCTATTATAAGGATAAAGCCACAATGTATACATTCTCCTGCTTTTTTTGCCTAATACAGGCACCACTGCTTGTAGAGGACATTGGGAGATGAGATTGTTGAGTAAATGTTACAGTACATGCCTTTGGTTGTGTTTCTTATCTCCTTTGTGCTGTTCCCTTGGGAAACTGACCTTTGTGAGCTACATGTACCTGGCTTTCGTTTTAGCTGACACCATCTCTCTGACTAATAGTGGAGGACATTTTTATGGGAAGAAGTCAGGAGATAAATATATTTTACTTTCCCTTTGTTCACAATCATTTTTGTGGGGGGCAGTGGCTGCCTACATTTTGATATTCTGTTTCCATCCAGACATATCTAGTTTCCAATGAAAAATACAATGATCATATCTACTAAATGAAGGAGCACTGCTTCCTGTCCCATTTTCTTCCTTCTCCCCACTCCCTACTCTCCACTCCCCACTTGCTTTACAAATGAAGTGGCATCTAGTTTCTTCTTGGACACTAATTGATATGGTATGTTCATAAATTAAAAGAAATATTCCAAATTATCTCTAAATTGGTTGTACCAATTTAAGTTCTCAATAACTTCACTTTTAATGACAAAGTTTCTGTTATTCTATTGATTATACTTCTTCTGATTATGGTTTTAATTTGAATTTTACTAGTTAAAAATAAATTGGAATATATTTACAGTTAATTTTTAAAATTTAAATTTAAAATTCAAGTAATTAATAGTCCAATGGAAAATAACAACTTTCATTAAACTCATGTTTAAATTTCTAATTATTACATTTACCTTCAAATATCACTTGAATTCCTATGTACACAATTTAATTTAATTTTATTTATTCATTTAATTTAACAGATACAAATTAAATTCTCTATATCAAATCCTGTTCTATATGAAAATGTGAAATTGGAATATTGCAGAAATGGAATAATAAAGGAACATAATTTTTTAAAAAATTGATTAGTGTTAGAATATTTTGATATCATTTTCCTCCCTTGCCCTAAGATTCACTATTATCTATGACATCAATTATCATCATACAGTTCAAATATAGGATGGCATTATTTAGAAAAGTTAGTGGTATTCATCTCTTTTGTAGCTACTATCAAGACCATTCATCGTCAGTAAAGATCTTTGTTAAGAGAGATTCTAGAAAATTTTGGCTATGTCATTCTTTTAAAATCCTACCTAATTAAAAAGTATAGAAAAGCTTTAGAACACATTAATCTCTAAAATGTCCCAGGTTATAATATTTATAAGATATGGAAATCTTTCCCTTTATAATCTGTTCATGAAGTGTATATAGGTAGGGATAAATGTTAGTCCCATGTACATATAACAGCATATTATTAAATTAGCAACTGCTAATGGAAATCATTTAGAGAACATTAAAACATCCTTTGGAGAAGAAGAAAATATGTATGTGAAAGACAATGACCTCACTGTTTAATTGTACTAATTATTATTTAGGATCCTGAAAGACTATAACATGAGCTTGGCATGATAGTGGACACCTGCAATCTCAGAAATCACAAGGCTGAAAGCAGGTAGAGCATGAATTTGATAGTATTTTAGACTACATAGTGAGTTCAAGGCCAGACTAGATTACATAGGATACCTTTCACAAAAAGAAACAAATTACAATAAAAATATTTTTGTTAATAACTGAGATTACTAAATCTGAAATCTGATCTTCATGTTATAATACTAATCATAAATCATCAAGAATATATTATGTTAAATATGCTGTGCTAGTCCTACATGAACATTTTCATTTAAGCAACCATTGAAGAGGTGTCATGTTCTAGTTTTCATCTAGAGTTAGTCTAGAGACTAACTTACTGCTGCCTGATAAAGCTCCATTAATCCGAATGACACTTGTCTTGATATAGTTTAACTTGAATTTTATTGTGGTTAAATGATTGCATAACTTGAACGCTCATATCTATGTATTTTTGTGTCTGTACAATTAATGAGCCCAAAACACAGGTTATCTAAACCAACATTCCAAAAAAGAGGAAAGAAATGGGGTGGAGAGTGAGTCTTATAGTAGTACAAAAGAAAGGTTCACAAAAAGCTTGCAGGAGATCAATAAAATGCTCTGCTCTGCTAGGTAAACTATACAAATGCCTGAGAATATTTTGCATGAATTTTTATTTTCACATTTTCCTTATATGTCTACCATCTTTTTTTAATTTTTGAAATTAATATATTTAGACATGTTTCTTTATTGACTATATGCAACTGTTTGTTAGATATGTGCAATTACTTTGTATTACATACACAGAATAACATTTGTGGTCATATTTCTACAGAACCTATATATTGATTAAATATGTTTCACAGTGACATTGCAGAAAATTAGTAAGTTCATAAGTCTAAGTTTATGCTTGTCACAAATTGTCTCCTATTACAAATGGCTGAATTTCTATTACTAAGTCAAAAATCTAATGTGTTGCTGAGTGTGGTGGAACACAACTGTAATCCCAGAACTTGGAAGGTGGAGTCAGAAGAATTAGTTGTTGAAGGTCAGCCTTCACTACATGAAACCATTTATAATAAATACATGAATATATAAATAAGCAAGCAGATAAATAGTATGAAATGCACACACACACACACACACACACACACACACACACACACACATACAAACACAAATTTAACTATTCTGTCCTTAAGAAAGTAAGCAGATCCACCTTTTACTATTTCTTCTCCTTTTTGTTCTCTTTTGTCTTTTCCTCCTCCTCCTCCTCCTCCTCCTCCTCCTCCTCCTCCTCCTCCTCCTCCTCCTCCTCCTCCTCCTCCTCCACCACCACCACCTCCTCTTCCTTCTTCTTCCCCTCTTCCCTCTTTTTTTCTTGGTTTTTTGAGACAGGGTTTCTCTGTTCTAACTCTGTCTGTCCTGGAACTTACTCTGTACACTAGGCTGGCGCAACTCACAGAGATTCTAGCACGAGGATTAAAGTCATGCACCGCCATTGCTGGCTCAGAGCCATCTTTTAAAAAGGGAGAATCTTCTCATTACCCCCACTGAAATAATAATTATTATGACATTGCTTGCCTAATAATATAGATTTCATTCAAACTATATTGAGTTGCTTTCATTTATTGAATATTCTTGTCAGAAATTCTTATGGCACTAAACTATTCTTTATGACAAATAAGTCATTCGTGTGTGTGTATGTGTGTGTGTGTCTGTGTGTGTGTGTGTGTGTGTGTGTATTTCAGTTTTAGCATCTGAGTTATTACTCAGGCTACTCCTTAAGCAAGATGACGCTGTTCTGCTTGAAAAGGTCAATACCCTGTTTGGAAAAGAAAGAATAGTTAAGTGGCACAAGAGCCATCCTAAATTAACTAATCACGTTTCTGAAATAAGAATGTCAGAATTAATCCTTTAAGCAAAAGAGTTGTAAAGATATCCCTAGCCAAACTATTTTCTTGACTACTTATGTGACAAATATCAGCCTCTTGATATTTTTTGTAGGCAATTCACAGACTATGCCAATACATGCAAAATGGATCTAACTAGCTATCATAGATTCACATAATTTGGCATAACACAGACTTTTTCAGATATCAGCTATCTTTGAAACTTTGTTCATGGTGAATATGGACCAATCCTTTGTGGTATTTGAGCTCTTACTCTCTCAGAGACACAGATGTCAAAATATATTTAGAATGGATTTGTGAGGCATCATTAGTTGGTAATTATAATCTTTTTGATTGACAAAAAGTATTGGCCTCACTGATATTGTTACTGCATTGATGTGTTCCTGGCTATTGCTGGAGACAGACTGCTTAGATCTAATATCTTATGAGGAGGAAACAATAACACCAAGTAGTTTTAAATCTATGAATACAAAGACATAGGATCTTGAATTAAATGCTGGAAGGTTGCTTGTGTTCCACACTTTTAATATTTCTATTTTATATGTTTCAAATGTGAAATTTGGTTACTACCAAGTTAATATGTTCTACACAAGAGGTAGTTTAAAATGTTTAAGTTTTGGTTGTTTATTAAAATTGCATGTATTTTATTTTGAAAAGCAGTGAATTAGAGAGGCTACAAGCTTTATGATTTATATTTCTCATGAGAATGAGAATGTACAGCTGTGCTATCCTGCATGATATCACTGGCAATTAAGCTATGATAAATTTTAGTAGTATTTGATGATTATATTAATGTCACTTAGCAAAATTAAGTGTTTTATATATTATAACTTCATTGAATGATTTATTATTGATTAAAATATACATTTAAAATTATTGGCATGTTTGCTTTCTCAGAGGGTTAAAGGTAGTTCATAACTATAGGACTATTTATCTTCTTTCTGACAGTTAATAGATTACAGAGAAATTCAACAAAGAGTCAGTCAGGGTGATGGAATGCCTGTAATTCTAATGTTTAGGAAGTTTAAGCTGAGCCATCAAAGGCTCAAAGCCAGCCTGTACTATGGAGAAAGACCATTTCTCAAAATACAGGTACAAAATAAAAATAAAATACTCTATGAAATAGAGTACTGCAAATCATGAAGGACTCCAAGTAGACTATTATCTAACATACTGATATATGAGCTGTGAATTTCCTTGAATAGGTGTCTGAGTTCATACCTCACAGTATTTTCAACTGAAATGAATGAATAAAGAACTGGTCATTTCCTTTGTTTGAATGTTTTTATCAAATAGGTTTATATAGATAAATTCAAAAAGCATATTCGAATGAATCTGCATCAAATTGAAAATTTCAGATCTCGGAGGTTTCCACATTAATAAGCATTCACAAGCATTTTTCTCATTTAAATATTATGATAATTTTTTCTTTTTTTTGTAATAGGACTCCTCTTCAGTGTTAGGAAACTTTCTTAACCACACCAAACATTTCCTTTGTGGTTTTGTTACACATTCCAAAATTCCTTTGTGCTCAGGTATTAGTGTCTGAATTGTCAAGATTTAGTCAAAAAAATTTAAAAACCTTTGTCAGAAAAATGGTTTTGAAGGAAGGAGGAACTTCAAACACTAATTAATTTTCCACCATTAGTAATGCATACAAATAAATACTTATATGTATTTTCCTCCCAGACCTGATTGTACATGAAGAATAGACACAACTTATAATGGGAATTGAAGGGGATGAGACTATGGTAGAAAGAGAAAACTTGATTATAGAAAGGCTTATTAATCAAGAATTGATGTAAATGTAAGCTGAATAGATTTCATAAAAATAAAAATCAAATTTCATATGCAACCTTACACTGACAAAGCAATTGTATGAATACTAACAAGAGTTTTTAATTTAAAGTCTCAAAGTATTGTGAAGTGGCTTTGCAAATAAGCATTAGCTTAAGATGTTTCACAAAATGAAATGGCTATCAGGATGAAATAATTATTCCACTCATGGTAGGTAAATTTAGGTCAAACTTTCATCATAAGGTCAGATATATTCAGTAGGAGATTTGCTCATAATTTACTACATTAGAATGCTGTTATTCTGAAGGTCAGAGGACATCATCATCTTTCAATAAATGCATAGAGCAAGATACTTATAAATTTTCTGCAAACTTTGGGGCTTGGTTCATTTAAATGTATACAATACAACCCACCACCCTCTGTCCTATATTTATTACCTGTATTCATATTTTCTTTACCTATAGTCTACCTATATTTATAATTTATTATTCTAATAAATTATTCATGATTACAATATTTATGTAGACTCCATTTTGCTTGCATGATTGATTTGGCTTAACCTACAAATGAGTGTACTTCCCCCTTAACCTCTGCAATTCTATATACGACTACCTTCTCCTTCAAAGTGTACTTAAATAGCATCCTAGCTGATCTCCCTCATATGTTTTTGCCCCTTTCTGTCTGTTCCATTTACAGCATTTGAAACGACCTTTTAAAAGGTCAATTAAATCATCTCACCTCTTCATTAAAACTATCCTGGTTCTACTAAGAGTTATTTTTTACCCTGTTACTTTGACGTATATATGGACCATTTCCTTCTTTCTAATTTTAACTCTGTTTTTATTTACTTTCAGGCAAGCTATCTCTCTATCTTGACCCTTGAATACAATCTAAGCTATCAATCTCAGTGCCTACTTATTTAAGGTTCTTTCTTCCTCAAATCTTCTTTTCTATTGCTTTTCCTTCTGTTTTATGAACAGTCAGATATTTATTCAGTTACTCCATCATTCAAATGTTTCTTCATTTTTTCAGAATTCAATGACTTTCAACTGAGAGCATCTATAGGCCTTTACTTTATTCTGTTCAAAACACTGTATATTCCTTTGAACATCCCACAGACTCCTGGCTCTATTTGTCCAATAATAATTTATATCCTTTTCTATTAAAACCTTTTATAATCTTCAGATGAAAACTATTTCTAAACATATAGTGGTCCAAGAAGAAGCCTAAGGGCTATAATTTCAAGAGAATAAAGTTCTGATAATATCCCATTGCCTGATTTGATATTTATATGGTTTATGAGATTTGTTATATCCATTGAGCTGTACACTCAGAACTTGAACATTGCCTCTACAAGGCTTATACTTTTATACAAAATTATTACATAGAAATTCTGAAAGGCAAGTCTTACCTTTGCCTCTTATTTATCTAGCACCTTTAAAGAGATAGCTAAAATTCTTATGAGCTGTCAGTGGCTGACTGCTTGCTGGATCTTTGGTATTGTGAGCAGTTATTTACTTTCTTACTTCCTTTAATACTCAATATTCCTATGTTATAAATGTCATTACTTCTGTTTCACATATGAGCAAACAGAAACCTAGGCAATAAAACTTGTCTGTGGACATACAGCTACAAGGTAGAAAAATTTGAATTTCATCCCAAAGTTCCAATGCTGAGGGAATCCTTTTGTACATTCTCTTAGAAATGAATTTGGACAGCAAAGAAAGAGACCACCACTCCAATTCATGTGTCTCAATAAGGCAGAAGTTTTGTTTTGTTTTGTTCTGTTTTGTTTTGTTTTGTTTGAGACAGGGTTTCTCTATTGTAACTCTGGCTGTCCTGGAACTCATTCTGTAGACCTGGCTTGCCTCAAACTCACAGAGCTCTACCAGCCTCTGCCTCCTGAGTGCTGGGATTAAAGGCATGTGCCACCACCACCTGGTAAAGGCAGAGCTTTTAATGGAGAGGGTGTGCTATTCACAAAATCAGAGCAAGCACACCAGGGCAGGAAGTAAACTTGGTTTTTATTCTAATGCTGTTGGTAACTAACTGTGTCTTTTCTACTTTCTCTGGGATGACTTCAGTCGTTCAAGATTTGGTAGTTTTAAAATAATCTAAGCAAAATAAATGAAGGAAACCAAGAAGGTGTTGTCCACTAAAGTAAGTTAAGGTCTAAGTATGCAGCATGGGCTTTGTATAAATAAATAAAATTTTACCAGTTTGGGAAAGAGTTAAAACATGTGTAAAGATTTTAGAAGGTGGAGGAGATAAAAAGATTTGCATAGAAGTCTAATAAGGTGGGAGAGAAAAAAAGAATTGAATTATTTGTCATAAATAAAAGTCTTGTAGTATTTAGCAAAAGGCTAATATTTAATATTTCTTACATGTCCCATGTCTAAAATCCCTGTGAGCACTTTCCTCTATCCCATATTTGATGTTGGAATTGTGAGTTCCTTTTTGGTATCCAAATGATACAGGAGATTGACTGTATCAGACTCAAACAGAAACAAAGAGACTACTGAGTTATAAAAGAAAAATTCCAGGGCAGGGAAGTTGAGATTTTCAGCAGCGACCCAGAGGAAAAGAATAGAAGAGAGAAGAAGAAAATTCCCGTGATTTAAGCTATCACAGAGGTCAGAAACATGTGAGAGGAGGAGGAGGAACAGTCACATGGAGGGAATGGAGGCTTTAGAGACACCATAAGGAAGCCAAAAGTAAGTAAGGAAAACATTAGAAAAGAAAAAAATGGAAAATTTATGCTTTTCTCAAACCTAGCCAAGTTGTAAGCTACATGCTTTGGTGCAATTTAGCCCATTTACCCTATAGGTGTTGGGATTCTGGGAAGTAAATGTTTCATGTCTGATTAAAGGAGTAATTTTTCTAACTATCTCTTTATCATAGCTTAAGCTGAGCCTACCTTATCTGGGTTGGTCTCTGGGCCAGGTGATTGAACCTACTCTACTGGAATGTTATGTCTCTACCCAAGCCTGAGGTTTTATTTTCTTGACCAGAAGTTTTTGCTCAAACATTGGCTTCAGTTTAGACTTTTATATTTTTTCTATATAGCAATGATAATATACAAAGAAGTCATGTGAATTTTAGTCTACAGTCAACTCAGGCTAAACAATGCCAGGGATAGTGACTGCTGCACATTGTAAATGTAACAGCGTAGTTGAGTTAAATCTGTCAAGATGGTAATTAGTGACCTTAGTTACATATAAGAGTCACCGTGCTCCACTCAAGATCAATAAAATCACAATATTTGAGGCTAGGGACCTAAGACTGAGCATTTTGTAAATGTTCCTTGAGTGACTATAGTGTGTGATCAGGCTTGGGAACAATCAATTCAATGTTTCCCTATAGCTTTTATAATGAAAATAAGTTGCTTAAGGTCACACAAAAGGCCCTTCATAATTTTCCATCTTCCTCCTTTCTTAATTGCTTTCCACAACTTCCTACATTCCTGTTTAATAACCGTGCCCCACCTAAGGTAAACTCCATTCTAATTATACAAAAATGTTGTTTTTATGCTCCCTCCAGGATCCTGATTTTCTTATATCACACCTTTATACATACATAAGATTATCTCCCTGAATGTCCTATTATTTCTCAGTGTATTTGAAGACCTCTGTGGCTTTCAAACAATAGGTATGGCATCATATTTTGGGGGAATTTACTCTTTATATGTTTATCTGTTTAAGTAGTAGTAGTAGTAGTAGTAGTAGTAATAGTAATAGTAGTATTAATATTAGTATTTTGGTTGTTTTGAGACAAGGTTTCTCTGTTGTAACTCTGGCTGTCCTAGAACTCACTCTGTAGACCAGGCTGACCTTGAACTCACAGGTATCCACCTGCCTCTGCCTCCCCAGTGCTGGGATTAAAGGCATGCGCCATCACTGCCTGGCAATATTTTATTTTATGTGCTAACAAAAAATGGGCAAGAAAAATTCCTAAAGTATGAATGGCTATATATTAATTTCTCTTAGATTCTTCAATTTCTAATGCAGATTTCCAGAAATAATGATGCATAATTCAAGATATATACCTTATATAAACAATACATTTTTCTACACATGGCATCATATCATACTCATTTATCTCCTCTGTGATTTTCCCACTTAAAATATAGTTTATACTTTCCTATGTCAATATACAGTATATTATTATTTTGCTGAATATCAATATTGTGCTATAATAGGTATACTGTAATTTATGTACTACAACACTTAGCATGTAATAACTAGCATGTAAATAAAATAAATTTCCTATCATTGTTATTACAAATGTATTTTAGTATAGATAGTATTACAGTATAAAGAACATATTTTTTTTTCTTAGTAAAAACTTCAGTGTGAAAGTTGAATAGCTCCTGGTGTACTTTATCTGATAGAGTGACTCGCATAGGTCTTAAAGGCATCATTCCCACTTTCGTGTTTGAGTAAACGTAAGGGTTATTCACATGTCTCTTTTGTATGCAGTAAGTTAGCAGAACCTGTCATTTTAGACTACAAACATTTCATTTTTATTTAAAAACAATGTTTTTAGAATTTAATGTGATACACAATGTACTCCCACGTCTATTTTAAAACACACTTACTAAAACCTATTTCCATGTATTTGTATAAAATTTCCTTAACTGTCAAGGAACATATCTACAGAAGGATAAAGCAAATAGCATAGCTACTAGAATAATCCATATCATGGAGGTACAGAAAGAGGCATTTAATATTAATATTTAATAATAATTACCATGCCTTATTGGGATGGTACATATAAGTGAGATTTTTTTCAGATGATTGGAGTTTGTGCCTCTCAAGATATATAGACTAGATTGACTCCATGATTACCTGCAGTAGTTTTCAAGGAAATAACTACAAAGCTGAGTGATAAGAGAAGGCCTTATATGATTTGAATACTGTGTATACTCAGTTTGAATAGAAATGCATGGTTTGATATAGTACTGGATGACAAAAGCATATGATGAAATACAATAAATGGTTTTATATTGTATCCAGAGTGGTGAACAGCATGTTGTAGTTGCAACCGATGTGTTGGTAAAATAATGA
The DNA here is from genome assembly GCA_026225945.1 of Cricetomys ansorgei. Classification (NCBI taxonomy): domain Eukaryota; kingdom Metazoa; phylum Chordata; class Mammalia; order Rodentia; family Nesomyidae; genus Cricetomys; species Cricetomys ansorgei. The sequence goes on along the minus strand of JAMJFZ010002863.1, from coordinate 1,353,752 downwards.
AGATATTTTTAAAAAGTAAATCTACAATGGAAAGAATAGATCAGAAACTTAAAACTTTTAATCTACATAGATGGATTCAGGTCCAAGCCAAAAGAAAGGAAATGACAGAGATAGTTAGAGGTAGAATCAGCAGAACCAAATGAGTGATATCAAGTGCAGTGGTGAAGGAGATAAAAGAAAATTGATGAGACTATATTGCTGGCCTGTGTAGCTTTCAAAGATGTTAGTATTTTACCAGACTTATTGCTTATTGGATTTTAAGTTTCCCAAGGCAAAGAAGATCTTTCATTTTTACTTAATATCCATAAACATGTGACAATTGCACATAATTTAGATGAATACATAACTTAGATGACATTGTAAGATATTTAGATCATATCTTAAAAACTCATTTTTTTAGAAAATTTCTACAGCAAACTTTTTTTTAATTGAAAATAGATTTTTTTCATAAAGTATATTCTGATTAAGGTTTTCCCTCCCTCAACTCCTCCAGATCTTCCCCACTTCTCCATCCAAATGCACACATTTTTTTTTTCTCTTATTATAATACAAACAGGCATCTAAAAGTGATAATAAAATAAAATAAAATAAAACCCAAATTGTGACAAAACGCAGAAAACTCATAAAAACAATGTCAGAATCCATAATAATATAAGCAAAGTATCTGTAATTAAAAAAAAAAAAAGCCCTGGCAAAGCATTATGAGACACAGAATCTCCAAAAATACAGTTGAGCTTTTTGGTTTCTTTTTCTTTGTTGCCACCTACTTCTGGGTGTGGGGTCGACCCTTAATTGTGGGTTTTGTACCTAGTGAGACTCCTTTGGTGAGTCCTGGTCAAGGTGTGGTCCGCTCACTATTGACCCTGTATTATCGTGACTTCAGTCTGAGGTTACTCCTTTGACTAGCACCTGTTCTTTCTTTCAGCATAAGACTCTTGGAGAAATTACCGTTTTTTTTAAGAGTCCATCATTCCAACAGTCAGATTGTGAGATGCAAGTGACATTTTAGTGTGTCTTCACTTCTGCCAGGACCATTAGAGTAGAAATTTTGTTTCATTAGTATATGTGTATTAAATTTTCTGTGTAAAGTTCAGCATTACACAGCCATAATGTACTGAGAATTTGAAAGGTTAATCTATTTCCAGTTACATTTGTTGAAACTAATCTTTTAAATCATTTCTAATTAGTGGAATTATAGCTGCTTTAATTTTTGTGGGATTTTTTGTTTGTTTGTTTGTTTTTTTGAGACAGGGTTTCTCTGTTCTAACTCAGGGCTGTCATGAAACTCATTTTGTAATCCAGGCTAGCCTTGAAGTCTCAGAGATCCATCTGTCTCTGCCTCCTGAGGTATGCACCACTGCCCAGCTATGGCTGCATTTAAAAAATTATATTCAATATATATTTTTTTTGTGTGTAAAGATCTCACAAAAGGAATTCATAATTTTGGTACTCTTAAAATATGTACAATATATTTTTATCCTAAAAGGACTTATAGTTAATTAATTACAAAGATGAAATGAAATTGAAGTCCAGTCGAAATACAAAACACATCTTTCAAAGCAACATACTTATACATTGACATATTAAAGTCTCATTAATACATTTTCATAAATCTCAAACTTACCTACTTAAACTTTAGTTGAATGTTATAATGCAGAAAATAGTAGATGAAATGATGTGCAAATACTCAATAATCATCTTTCTCACTTGACTAGTTTGTCCATTTTTAGATGCTATAGATTAATCTCCAACCTTATTTTTCCATACTATACATATGTATCTGAGTGTTATTTTAGCATTTTACCTTGATACCTTCAGTAGCTCTATAAACAGGTATAAAACACTTACGGAATTCTTTTAGGGACAGTCTCCCATAACATTAATATTTTACACATTATTATGTGGAATTTGGCTTTATGATGGATATTATTTCAGAGTTATGCAATTTTTTCATTAGCCAATTTCAAAAGCATTTATGATTTATATTTCTAAACAGTGCCTACACTTAGAAATTGTATTTTATCATGCATGTTTATCATGTATTGTACATGTATGTATCTAAACAGCAAATTTCCTTCCAGGTCTTGTAATTTAAAGAGTAATAATTTTGAAAGTTTTTACATGGTTTAATACAAGTACTTTCCAAATGTCAATATTTTTGAGAAAAAAATTATCTTTAAACTGTATACTAGTTAAATTATCTTTTATATTATTGGCTTTAAAAAGAATTGTAGTAAGAAGAAAGATTGTTTCTGAGGTGGATATAAATATTGAAGAGGATAAATTTATAGCACATTTTGCAATATATATTTTTCTGAATTTAAAAATTTAAATGTTAACATTAATTATGACACAATTTTACTATGATATAGAATAATCCTTTCTGAGCTAACTAATCTGTTATTTAGGGGTGTGGAGATGTAGCTCAGCAGGTAAGAGCACTTGCTAGGCCAGCAAGAGGACCTAGGTTGAAATCCCCAGTACTACTATAAAAAGCAGTCAATGACTGCACCTGTCTATAACCCCAACATTGAAGGGCAGAGACAGAAGGATCCCAAGACCTTGTTGGCCTATCAACCTAGTCAAAACAGTAACATTTCTGTTCAGAAAGACATCTAGCATCAAGGGAATAAGGATGAGTGTGATAGAGGAAGACACCAAAGCCATCCTTCTCTGGCCTTCACATGCACATTCATGATTGCAAATACCCACATACTTATGTATGTGATATATATTACATAAGGAATATAGGACTGAACTATTTTTATGAATAACTTCCAAAAGAAATCTAGTGTCATAGAGACTCTGATGTGGAAGATCCCTTTCTTCTCATGCAAATTTTTCTCTTCATTTTCACTTTCTTCTTCATCTTCCTCCTTTAGACAGTATTTTCTGTAAAAGCTAAGCTGTATACTAAATTGAAACCTTCTCTTTAGAATCCGAGTGGTGGGATTCTATGCATATGCCAGCATGCTCAGCCTTTCATGCAGCTGTCCTTGAAGCCGTAACTATCCTACCCTTCCAGTTTTCATTTTTATATTTATGCTTACTATTCCTCTCTGTATAGGTTTAGCGTATGTGTATATTTGTAACACTTTTAGATTACTAACTGAACCCTATGAAAGGATAGTATGTAAGACATATTCCAAGTTAAGGCATACATACACACACACACACACACACACAGAGAGAGAGAGAGAGAGAGAGAGAGAGAGAGAGAGAGAGAGAGAGAAGGAGAAATGTAAGACTAGGATTATAAAGAATCATGATGAGCATAGAGCCCCAGGCATTCCAAATCTTTCTATTTATATTTTAGCAATACAATCTTTTCAAAACAAAATTTAACATAAGGAAGACTCCACCATAAAAAGTAAAACTAAAATTAGAGCTTCTATATTAAAGTAAGGATTTCAGATCAATTTCAGATCAACTGATATGCTGTAACCTGTATTTTATTTATTATGTAACTGGCCAATGTAGAATTAAAGGGTTTCATCAATTTCATCAAATTTACTTGACTTAATTATGTCAAACTCAATATGCTAATCTAGAACATTCTGCTTTACAATTACATACAAACACTTTGAAGATATAACATTGTATAAAGATAGGACCCTAGAATGAAAAAAAAAAACACAAATAAATAATGAAGTCCATAAGTTCAAAATAAAATGCTAAGGATGATTTGACAGGTATTAAAATGAAGGAACTGTTCTAAATGCATAAGAAAAGTACTATCTTATTTGATCCTATGGTGGCATTCTAAGATTTTAGAGGGTTTTTTTTGTTTTGTTTTTTGTTTGTTTGCTTGCTTTTTACCGAACGTACATTTTTCAGGTTGACCTAACAATCTAGTTTTTAAAAATAATAAACATTCTACTACATATCTGCTTCATAAGATGTTAATTTTTAAACATTTTCTCTATTGAATAACCCAAACAACTGTCAGTAGTGCCTATCATATACAGAGAGCAGTATGTATTTAGCAATTAACTTAAAAGAGGAAAGGAGTCCCATTTCAACACTCTGTGGATATGTGGCAAAATTATATCCTGTGTCTGAATCAGATCAACTGCTTCTAGTGGAAACATTTTGTTTTATGTATTTAAAGAGGCAAAAACCTAGTTTATACTGCCTGACTTGATGTTCAGGGACCAGGAACAGGTTTTATTTTCTAAACCATAGTGCCTTCCTTTCTTCTCTTTATTTTTCTAAGTAGAAATATATGAAGATTGGCTGTTTCTTTAATAAAGCAAGCATTTTGCCAAAACATGTTTTTTTATATGAATTATTTTTATGAAGGTCTAAATGCAGGCTGAAATATAGAGTAAAAACATGACTGTATAACAATGATTCTTCAAGGAAATCTCATTATTGACTTATGAGGAGAAATCCCTAACATAATTCTCCATTGGACTATGTGATGATAAGTAACATGAATTTGCTTCATTTCCTGACAGCCTCTTTATATTGTCAGAAGAATACTATGAGAATTTCATTACATTTTCATTTACTGCTGAAAACAGAGGAAGTTACAGAGGGGAGACTAATTACTAAACTGGTTGCTACTAATCCATTGCACTAAGCATAGAAAACAAGGTCACGCTCTCAATATTTATTAACAGATTTTTTTTTTACTGATTTCAGAGAGTAAAGAAATGGAAATGACTTGTTTTGAACTTTATAATGGAAAATTTTAATATAAGACCCAGATAAGCCTTTGGTTGTATCAAGTTCTTCAACTTGAGTTGTATATACAGCACCAGATTACACATATTCAAAGTTGTTAAAACAAAGGAACTGGATGGTATTAAATAAAAGCTGACAAATCAGATGGAACACTGAATGGATTATTTTCATTGGGCATATAGTTCATAGGCTATCACTCTCAAACCAAGAAAGTCATTTACTTTTTATAAAATCTGCTTGTGGTCTGGGTCAGTGGTACAAGAAGAAAGAACAAATTGCAAAAAGAACTCTCACAATCTTACAAACAATTTGTACTACACTCTATCTGATATAGATATGGAAGTATTTGTATATTAATTATCAGAAATAATTCTGCAAAAAATAGTACAATGTACAAATTACAATTCTTTTGGTTATATAATATAAGCACAATAGGACAAATAATAAATGAACTCACTTCAATGTTGTATCAGTTATTTTTGTCGACGTGACACAGTTCTATGACCTATAGCATCCTATGAGATAGAATTTATTTTATTTTATAGTTCCAGAGGGGACATCAATTATGGTAGAGGAAGAATGGGCAGGCTGCCAGAGCAAGAAGTTGAAAAATCACATCCTCAAGTACACAGAAAACAAAGAGTTAACAAGAAGTATGTGAGGCTTTAAACACTCAAAGCTTGATTTAAGTGATGAACTTCCTGCAATATGGCTGCACCTTCCTAAAAGCTCCATCACATCTCCAAACATTGCCACCAACCAGAGACTAAATGATTTTTGGTGGCCTTGTTCATTCAAACCACTACAGATGTAGAACATAAAAATGTCCATCTCCAGACACAGATACTGGAAGGATAGTTATCAGAAGCCCATGTTATTTGGCACATTGCATGGTAACATCACATATACTGCATATTTCAGACTTGCTAAAATGCATTTCAATATTCTCATCACAAAATTGGTAACTTGATAAAATGAGAGATACGTTAATTAGTATGGCTTAGTCATTCTGTGATGTTTGCACAAATTAAAGCTTCATAATAATATGCACAATTTTTACTCATTAGTTAAAAATGAAAACTTATATTCAATGCCATTTCCTCAACACAAAAAATCCAATGCAAAATATTATAAATACTTTATCTTAAACACTCGCCAGTCAATTGCTTGACTTTCTATCTTACAACAATTCAACTTCTATATAAACAATTTTCTTGTTACAGATGTTATACAACTCGTCTCTGATCTTGCATTGAAGACAATCAAGACAGTTTTCTTGAGCACAGTAAAATCAAACTGCCGTTTTGTTTTGGAAATACAGGACAGATTCAGTTGTTCTAAATATTAGCTTGGATACCACAGTAACTAGTTGTCCCTTGAAATCTTTTGTTTTACTTTTCTTGTACTCAAGATAATTATCATGGTTACTGGAGTGTTATGTAACATCTGTTATTCCATTACAGATCTATTTGCAAAATACAGTTTCTTGTAGCATCTTGATTTTTTATATATTCATATTTCAGCCCTAATGCAATGTAGGTCTTATTTGGTCCCTATTATCTGTGTAGATTCAATTATATATGCATCTCTTTGCTTTACCTACAAGTAGTTGTGCATTACTAAGGAGCCTTGAAGTGACCAGTGTTGGCTGGTGTCAATAGTGAGTCTGTGTGTGGCTATTTTTATCCATAAAACAGTTTTACTGTTGATGAAAGGCACTAAACTGAAACCTGACTCTCATTATACCCTAGGAGTCTAACCAAGAGGGGTTTGATTCTAGCATACCAATTAAGGCAGCTAGAGCACACTGCTGCTCTTGGTTATGGTGAGAATTAAGGTGTTCATAGATTTTTGAACTCTTGTGAAATCATTAGGACAAAGCACACCAGATTCTTTTGATAGCACAACTGTGTACATAACCCTTTGCATCGTAGCTTCTGCTCAGAAGCTATATCCTTTAATTTTCTCATAAGTCATTACTACCACAATATTATCATTCTTTTAAAATTTGACAAATATGCATTATTAGTTTCAACTTTATCTCTTGGCTGACTATAAGGGTTATAAGAAAAGGAGAATAGCAATTTTGCTTGTTTAGAATATGGACTCACACACACATACATACATATACATACATATGTATTAAAACATTGTACCTAAATATATAAGCATTATATTACTAGATTATAATATTATATATAATTATATATTATTATAATAAGCATTATTAGAATATACTTTGTCACTCTCAGAAATCTTAAAATTAGTGCTTTTAAACTTATAATCTGGTATTCCTTCCTCAGCTTTGGAGATTTTTTATTATCTTTTATTTACTAGGACTTTCTTTGACAGTTCGTGACTATGTCTCATTAGAATGTGATTGTTTGACCAGCTGTTGTCCTAGAATGCTCTAAAATTATCCATAAACCAGAGACACAAGTCAGATCCATGACATCTGCCAATCTTACAGCTCCAAACTCTAGGTGAGGATTGATTAAAAATAACAATTTCTGTTCTTTTATATTTATGAAAATATTAGTTATCAATTGAACATGTCTATAAAATATTTAATTTGTTATAACCTTTAATCTTTGACAGTGTAGTACATAATTAAATCACTTGCTTAGTCATTTTCACAAAATACTATCAAGTAAATTTAATTCTTTATTCCTTTATATACCTCATACCAAATTCTTATGTCCACTCAAAATTCATATTTTGCAGCCCTAAACACCCATGTGACATTTGAAGGTGCATAGTCTTTGGGATGGGTGTTCTCTCTCTGTATCACTCTTTTTCTCTTCTCCTCACTTCTTGATTCCCCCTTTCTTTATGAGAACACAGAAAAAGGTAGCAAGACAGCAAAATTAGAGACCTATTTTTTAACATACAGAGTTAAGTTTTGGTGAGTTTTCTGCTTTTCTTTGTGATTGTGGAGAAATCCTTTCAAAATATTTAAGATTTTAGCCTAATTACAATGACTCAGGAAAAGTATGTCTCTGTTTACCAGTTTACTTCATAACTCAACTTTTCTAGAACAAATTTAATTATGCTTTTAAGGTTCTCTACAATAATTAAGATGACCCAGGCCTGGGTGCAGTACTCCGTACCACAGGCAAAGAGGGCTGGTAGGTAGCTCAGTAGTGTAACACTTGCCTAAGATACATGAATCTCTCGAATCTATCCCCAGAAGCACAAAAGTTAACACACACACACACACACACACACACACACACACGATCATGAAGGAGGGAGAAGGAGGGTGAAGAGAGAAAGAGGGGGGAAGTAGAGAAGGAGGAGAGAGAGACAGAGACAGAGAGACAGACAGAGAGAGAGAGGAGAGAGAAAGATAACTAAGGAGAAATATCACCATTCTATTCAAAGGAGTAGATTCCATACATAAAGCATATAGCCACAAACATGCTTTGTAAGAAAAGAAAAAAGAGAAAGAGAAATTGTTTAAGATATAACTGGTTAGAACTATGGGGTAATCTGTGTCTGAATAACTAGAAATAGAAATGAGTTCAGATTATTAAGGGACATAAAGAAGGTCACACAACTGTCTAACCATCTGAATGAATGAAGGACTACTGTTTTGGGAAACAGTAACCACAGAGTATAATTCCCTCATTATTGGATCACTAAAAAAAATAAAATCCAGTAGTTTTTCTATCATTTCAGGTGTTACTCTGTCATTCTTATCAATTGATTACTTCTATTCTCTAATTTTACTGTAAATTCTACTCCATTAAAACATAAAAATTTCATTCTAATTTTCCAAGAAAGAATGTATGCAAGGTTGGGAACTTCATTCAGTTGTAGAGAACTGGCTCTGTATTTGGTCCTTAGATCTAGAGACAACAACATCAACAACAAAACAATGCAAACAAAAGCAGGAATTACAGTTATGCATTGTGTTTGGGAGCTTTGGGTTACTGACTCTTCTCATTACTTTAAGGTGCTTTTCAAAATTTGTTTTTCATGCTTCAATAACCACTGTGGACAGGAATACAGACTGTGATGATTATGTAGGTTTGAGCTCTGAGTACTGACTGTAAAAATACAGAGTCAAGAAGAATGAGGTTTTACAATAATATTTGGTATAGCGCTACCAAAGGAAATCAGAATTTAAAAGTTCTGTTAACACATAATACCTACCCACAGTTTGCCATGATCCAAATGAATCCATTTTTAACCTGGTTATCCATTACTATCACCTTAACAGAGTAAATAGATGCCTTTTACCTAATCAAAGTACATACCAATTAAACTGGAACCTGTGGTATGGAGGCATTATTAATGCATCTGTGTGTGACTTTTTAGTTTTATAAATTTATTTTTTTTATTTTTAATTGCTTCTGTCTCTGGGTTTGTGCACATGTGCGGAGATATACACAAAGGCCAAAGTTATTGGATATCCCTGGAGCTGGTGTTACAGATACTCGTGAGCCTCCTGATGTGGGTGTTGGGAATTGCACTCTGGTCCTCTGGAAGAGCAGTATGTGTACCTAAGCACTGTGCTATCTCTCCAGACTTATAATTTTGTTTTGAGACATACTCTCTAGAAGCCCAGGCATGTCCTCAAAGTTGTTTTATAGTTAAGGATGACCATGAACTCCTGATTTTGCTGCCACTACCTCCCAAGTGCAGGAATTATAGGGGATATATCACATCCAATTTATGAAATGCCAGACATTGAACCCAGAGCATCCTTCATGCTAGGAAGCATTCTCTCAATGGATCTATATCCCCAGCCCTGGCACATATTTAAAAGCTCTTCAGAGCTGGTACTGTTAGCCCAAGACTGTAATCCTGGTTCTCATAAAGCTGAAGCTAGGGGATCACAAATTTGAGGATAGCTTGAGCTACATAGGAGAACTTTGCCTCAAAGAAACAAAACTTAAATAAATGAATATATAAATAAACTTATCCAATAAATAAATATGGAATAATATTGCTAGTAGCAAAGGAAAGTCTATGAGTATTATAGGAATTTGAAAAGTTTGAGAGAATTTCAGAAAATTGTTAAAGAATATGAGAATTGCTGTTGTCTAATGATAGCCAGAGCCACAATCATATACAAATTTTAAATACAGTTTATACATGGCTCTGTGTTCTCTGGCTCATGGCTGGACTGCTCCACCTCTGAGTTCAATCACTGGTAAAGCAGGATCTATGACTTTTAAGTCTATGCCACCTGTCTACAGCAACCTTGGATGTTGCACAGGCAGCATTCCCAAAGCTTTGACCTGATTTCAGGAAGACAGGATTCCTGATCTGAGAAGAGAAAAATATTTAAGGAGCCTCAGATCAGATGACAGCTGATCAGCTCTGAATTGGCACTGCTTTCCATTCTAAATAAAAAATCTTTTTTAATTCTAAAAATATTTAGAATTGTATCACATAGTGATCTATAGAATACAAACTTCTGCACATTTTCTTATCCCATCTTTCTTGTTAGTTCTTCAGAATGCAAGCCTTTTTTAAAGACAGAATATCATGTGACTGAATATAAGGCTGGCTTCAAAATCAGAGTGTAGCTGGGGATGATATTGAAGTTTTGATCCTCTTGTCCCTGCCTCCTAAGTGCAGGGGATTATATGCATGGGTACTATACCAGGTTTTATCTAGTGCTTGGAATTAAACCCCAGGCTTCATGAATGCTAGGCAGACATACTACCAGTGGAATGACATCTCCATCTTTTTCAAATTATGAGGAAACAGAGGTGCCATCAACTGTAAAGGCTAACACAGTAAATGCTAGAGTCAGATGCAAGATTTTCTCATTCTGTCCTACATATTTTTATCAGATCATCTCGACCTGCCTCATTCTTTCCAATATTTTAATATCTGATTCCTGTGAAAACTATAAAACCATAAAAATAAGAGTATATGGAAATTAAAGCTCATTTGTATTAATTTTAAATTACTTTCAATGACTCATACTATAGTTTGAAGGTGTAGATTACAATTCTAATGAATCTAAATAGCTACTCTGTCTTAATTTTTGTGATTGATTTCTCTCTTTCTCTCTCTCTCTCTCTCTCTCTCTCTCTCTCTCTCTCTCTCACACACACACACACACACACACACAAATTTTATATGTTATTTGAGTAAGAAATACATTGATGAGAGAAAATGATCTCTGCTTTTTAGTGTGGGTTTGCTACTGACATTGGTATATATGTAGTAGAAATGAATGTTGGTCTTAAAACTTAAGTTTTAGAAGAAATAAACTTGGTTTCTTGCCTTGTTTGGTGCTACACAATAACCAAAAGAAATATACCATGAATTTATAGGCCATTTAAAGTCTCCTAGCAGACGCTTCAAATGTGAACGGAAATGCATGAATCTTATATGATATAATCTATGAAATCCCAAGACCCAAATTATGTATGCATTCAATATAGAAAGGTTGGGGCATTTTATAGTCTCACTCTGTAAAATTTGGTTTCATACACTCACATATACTTGTCATATATTTTCAAATCTGTGTGTCTGTGTGTGATATGTGTATCTGTGCACTCATTCATGTGTGTGAATGTAGGTGTCTGGTTGTAAAGGTCAGCAGCAGGCAATCTCAGGTGTTGTTCTTTACACCCTACCTTGTGAAACACAGTTTCTTATTTTTCACTGATGCATATGCCAGGCTAGCTAGACAGTGAGCTTCAGGGGAGTCTCATGTCTCCATCTGCCTCGCACTGTAGGAGCTCTGAGATTACATACATACACTACCATGTCCAGCTTGATGTGGGTTCTAGTCATCCAAATTCATGTCCTCAGCTGGCTTGTACAGTAAAAGCTCTACTGCTGAACCAGCTCCCCATCTCCAGCTGCCACATTTTCACAAGTCAAAATATACTTCTGTCTCACCAAATAATTAAATTATATGTAACTGGTACAAGTCTTTTATCTGTAAATTAAACAAAATTAAGGGTTAGCTCAATGGTAGAACACTTGTACAGCATGCGCAAAACACTGAAGCCAAAACTGAAAGAAAAAAAAAGGTTCTTAGACATGGTAGTAGCATGTGATTAGTGTCTTTTTTATTGGGTAGTTTATGAAAATTTTCTGTTTTCTGAACTCTGCAGCTTTACTAGGAATGATTTGCCTTCTTATCAAACAAAGGAAAAATGCTGGTCTATTTGTTTTGTTTTGTTTTTACATTCATCATTGAAATGCTTTTCCCTTAGAGTGAGTTGAGAAAGCCTAGAATCAGGTATGTTATTTGAGAAAGACTAAGCAAGTGGTATTCTCCAGATAATGGCCCTGGGTACAGAGCTGCAACTGGTGCTGACAGACTTGTGCTTCCTGCTCTAGGAAATGTTTTAGTCCTTTCAGAAACTCATAGGTTGAGGATAAGTCACCAAAATCCTATAATGAGTTTACTATTTTCTTCTTATGTTGGTACCTATGGAACTTTTGAGGACATTGAAAGCAGTCTACAGGACTGTTTACAACCGGCACTCATCACCAGTGCACCACTGTTTCAGAAACCCCTTGTGACGTCTCAATGTCTGCTTCGTGTATGCTTACTCCTTCTCTCGGGGTCACAGGCTTTTGTTCCTAAATGTCTTGACTCTAGTTCATGTCTATGATTTGCTGCTGGTTTGCACTGCATTTTACTGCATGAGGATTCTTAGAAATCCCCAGATAAGCCCCTGCATGCAGTGGCAATGAATCTCAGTAATTGCATTTTCCTGTACCTGAATTTAATTTATATATTAAGCTTCCTTTCTGCTAGATTCCACACATTTCATCTCAGCCAATTTAGGGATAATATTCCCCAATTTTCTGGAGGTTTCATCTTCAATTTTTTGAAAGGGCTGATATAAAGCTAATATTTGAAGAAGGGTGTGGGTTACCTGTTCTTATGCATAATTCATCCCACTGGGATTATTTGTGTTTGTGTTTCTAAGAATTAGAGGTATATAGCTCTTTGTACCAAAAAATATTGATTTCATTCTCATTCCTAGTCATTCAGGGTTCTCTGAAAACCCAATGGGTACAGTGTTCACTGTAGACATGTGGGATATTTTGTGATTATACCCTGTGCCTGTGGGTACAGGATCACCAATTTATGTCTGTCCTCTTAAATGCACAATGCATATGCCTACTCTGGGCTTTTTCTCACATATATCATTGCCCACTGAAATCCTGTTACATTCCCAGGCTTTACTAGGAAAAGGCATCCACTTGCTTCTGCACTTGCATATCTCCAAACTCATCTGTTGCTCTTTGCTTTCAGTGGTACTGTGATGTTCTTGGAGGCCATGATGTTTCTTTCACCATTCCTTTCTCTAAGAAACATTTATTTGTTTAACATTCTTGTTTATGCACTGGACCTTCACTTATGCTTGAAGATGGTGTTTCAACTCAGAGCAGGACAACTGCTTCACTTTGTATTATAAAGACTATGTTCAGAGTGAAGATTTTAGACTTTGAAAACCTTCAGATCAAGACTATTACTACTTCTGTGTGACTGAAAGCATGGAACACATACATTGCCCTCTTATTACAGAGAGTTAGGCAGAATTGAAGCAAAGCACCATGTAATTTGTGAGAAAATAGTGGTGAATATTTTAAAACAAATAGCTCACCATACAGAAACTGAGAGCTAGTTTAGTCTCAAGAACAAAAAGTATGCATTCAGAAGCATAGTTTGTGCACAGTGTACAATCAAAAGCGTGACTAGAACTTGGCATAGTAGTATGTTCTTGTTCACTCATTTGCAAATATGAAGTAGGAAGGTCACTTATACCTACAGAGTCAACAGCAGCATAGATAGTGTGCTGAGACCCTTGCACATGTCAAAACAATCAGAGGGTCTGAGGGATGGCTCAGTAAGAAATGTGGTTGTCACCCAAGCATTAGCACCCAAGTACATCCTTAACACCCTTGCTAAGAATAAAAATAGTCCAATATGATAGGATGCACACCTGCCCTGGTAATCCTTCTTATTGGGAGGCAGACACAGGAGGATCTCCAGGGTTTGCTAATTAGTCAATGTAGTCAAATCATTAGATATTAGATTAAATAAGACATCAAATAATAAGATGAATGGAACATAAAGTAGACACCTGACATTGACCTCTAACTGCCATGCCATTTTGCATGCAGCAATGTCCACACACCTGGACAACTATACACACAACCATGTTTAGACACACACACACACACACACAAATCTGATTTTCATATGTATAGCTTGAATATATTGCTAAGCATTATTTCTTGCAAAAGTGTTATAAAATATCTCACTTTCATGAAACTACCTTACATATGAAAGGAAGAAGAATAGAAAGAAAGAATATAAGAAAAATTGAATTAAACACACACACATACAGAGAGAGAGAGAGAGAGAGAGAGAGAGAGAGAGAGAGAGAGAGAGAGAGAGAGAGAGAGAAAGGGAGATTACTACAAGTTGTCAAATTGTCAGCTATAGTGCAATAGGAGGCACAGCTTAGAATTGCTACCATTTAGTCCGAGGAATATCTCACTCAGGTAAAGCCAGATTCTTGGCTTTGCTGGAAAAACATAATTTCAGGATATGTCCATGTGAAGCTGTACTGATTTTACTAAAAATAGAAAGGCATTCAGGGAAGAAAAAGACACATCCAAGTACACGCGTGAACCCTCTCAACCCAAAGCCTTACTTAAGTGGCTTAGCTGTAGCCATATATATAATTTTGACTCTGAAACTTCATCTCAAAGTATTTCTAATAAATGGGTTTGTTTTTGCTTTCTCCCTTTCAATGAATGATATTCCAAGGTTCCTTTTGGGATGCCTTTGAAGCAATTCTAATCTGAAAAAGTAAAACCATAGCTATTAAAAGTTTTAAAATATGTCTTTGGCTATAAATATGATTCCTGGTGACATTCTAGAAAATTGCAAGTTTATAGCTGTGACAGGAGAAAGGCCAAAAGAATATTATCTCTGTATTGCCAGCCTTCACAGAAAATGTAAACTGTGTTAAGATACTTGCTTTTCAGGTAGTAAACGCCTTCAACCAGATTCCAAAGTGAAGCTTTCCATGCTCATGTTATATAAGTTCTTTTTGTCTTCTATCCTGCCTACAGCCATTTTATTCTATAGTAGATCTCTTGAACTTTTCCCCTCTAACTGAAATTTTATAACCTTTGACATCTGCACAACATGGCATCTGATGATAGTTCAAGGTAAATAATTTTCTGTTTTCTGCTTGTAAGACTGCAATTTTTAGAATACACATGTAGATTGATTCATGCTGTTTGTCTCTCTGTCTTATCTATGTGACTCCTCAAGGTTAAGGTTGTTTCAAATAATAGCATGATTTCTAGGTTTAAGGTGAAAAATAATATTCTACTGGGTAGAGATACTGCACTTGCTTCATTCTTTTTTCTTATATATACATAACAAATTTCCATATCTTGAGTATCATAAATAGTGAAGCCATGAACATGGGATGCAGGTGTCTCATAAACATACTGATTTCACTTTGTACATGCATATCCAGATTTGACATTACTGGATTGAAATATTTCTATTTGGTATTTTTTGGAGGAACAGCTTTACACAACAATTCCTTCATTTTTGATAACATCTACTCTAATGTGTGACATGTAGCTTTCATGGCAGTTTTGCTGTGTTTTTAATGTTAAGTAATTTTATATACATATGTAACGTTTTATATTCATTGTGCTCATTTGTTTCTTTGGAGAAATGTCAGTTTGACATCTTTGTTCATTTTTAAATTGAGTTGAGCTTGGCTGTCAAATAATTTGAGTTCCTTGTTTATTCTCATTAACAAACATGTGGTATATAAATATTTTCTCTCAATTCACATGTAGTCTTCCATTTTGTTAGTTATAGCATTTGCCTTATGGAGCTCTCTTAGTGTGTTTTAATTTGATTTATATGTTTTTACTTTTTTCCCTCCTTCAAAGTCATAATATTTTAAATGGTCCAGTATATATAGCTTTTTGTGTGCTTTTAGAAACCAGTTTAACATTCTTAGATCATATATTTATTCTTTCCTTTGTGTTAGATGAATTTTCATGAGATGGGAAATGTAGTTCTAGTAATGACAGAAGTTATAATTGTTAATTACTCAAAATAAGATGGGTAGATTTTTAAAAAAAAGATAGAAAGTAGGAATAGGATTGATTTTTTTAAGAAAAGTCATTATTGACAAGTTGGCATATTTATTAGGTCATGTTCTCTTTGTTATTTTATTGTTTGTTTAGCTAGAAGCAGGTTATTATAGGAATTTTTACTCTTTATTTATCACCTGAATACTTTGAGGATATTATTGACTCACTCTTCATAGTTACATAACATCTTGTCATAATGATGTAATAGAATTCACTGAAGTATTTTAATGTTAGATTATTTTTATTTCTTTGTTATTCTAAGTAACCCAAAAGGTTTCTTTGCATTGCCTCTGGCACTGTAAATATATTCACACTATTAGGGAAAAGGATATTAACATTTTTGGAAAGTGCATAGCTGTGCAAATATTTCATGATACTTGTGTCACAAATATCTTTTTACCAATTTACATTATCCTCATAAAATGGGAACATTTAAATTAGCAAATAAAACTGTGTTGGGATGAATATTCTTATTTTATGACCAATTCTGTAAAATAAAATTTCTGTTTGTAGATATTAAAATTTGAAAATAACTATTTTGGTATGTTTTAAAAGTAATATTGAATTCATGGACTAACATATTTAAAAATAAAATATTTTTATGCCAGTAAAGTTGTTATTTGAGATTGAAGATACATTTTATATATATTATATATAAAAGTTATATGTATATAAACTTATAATTTATATGAAGTGATATGTAGTACTTTAAGTGAAATTACTTAACATGGAGAAAAAATATGATTACTAGATAGACATTAAGTGTCTTAAGAAATATTAGAATTTTTTATTATAAGCCTTCATCTTTCATTTTCTCATTTTATGTGATGTATTAGACAAAATGTTTCAGTAATTGATTTTTGTTTTATTCCCTAACAGGGACATTTCAGCACATTATAAGGTTGTTTCATTTAACAAAGATTTTTCATTTGTAATTAATAACTTTGACTTTCATATAAATTGTAAAAAGCCATCTGGAACCTTTGTTTAATATGATTTGAGTGATTTTTAGTAAAACTGTGATTAGTTTATCTCCTGAATTATCTTTAAATTCATTTATATATTCTCTTCATAGTTTTAGTCAATTGGGAGGCATAATGTTAAAACAATAGAAATTGACTGTTAGTTGTTCTAGTTTATTTTGGAAGCCTTAGGCTCTGCAGTTATTAGGTCTAAGATACAATATAATAAATTTACCTTACATCCTCTTCAGTAGTTTCATATTTTACATCCAGACATAGGAAGCAGACTGAAACCTATAATCAAAATCAAAGGTTACACCACAGGGGTCCAATATCTCTAATTTGTTTGGCAATGATGCAGTACCTTTTCCTTGACTGCTATGATTAGATGCATTGTGGTTTGTTCAATTAATGTGAATAGCACATCTTAAGCTGTAGAATGTATTCTTTCTTTATGGCTGCATGACTCTCAGCAGATTATCATTATTATCAAGAAATAATATTTAGTAAATAACAGTGTGAAGAGCACTAGTGTAACTGCACCACTAGTCAAGTTACAGGGGGGAGGACATGGATGCCTTAACCTCCAGCATATAACTTCCTAGCACTTCATATTTATTTAGGTATGAATACAGACACACGTGATAAATGTTTGCTGAAAAACTACAAGGAAAACTGAAATTCAGGAGCAGCTAATACAGTTTGTCCTTGCTGGAGAGAAAATTTGTCAGTATCTTGAAAAGATGCAAAGGCAGTGGAAATAAGTATCTTTCCTCCCTTTTGAGATATGTACTCAACATTTCACACATTATTGTATTTTTGAACCTAGGGTAATAAATGAATTAAAAAGAATGATATATTTTTTATAACTTGATTTTTTGAGGATCTATGATATTTTCACACCTCCTTTTCTGCTTCTAATTTCTCAAGTGGAATATTCTTCCCCTAGGTCTAGAAAAATCTCATGTTAATAATAGAAAGATAGTATATTTATTGATAATAGCCTTAAAATGTATACATTAGATATGCTCAGTTTATTTGAAGTCCCTGTGGAGATCACCTACAGATAAGTAAAATTAGAAATGTTGTCAAAAGGGATAAAATTTAAGGTCATGAATTTAAGATACAATGGAAGATACAATGGAAGCCATTTTCTAACATATTTAGCTTGTAATAAACTAATAATATGTATTAATAATAGAATGGTGATTCTCTTAAAAGAAAATTGCTACAGCTAACAAAAAAAAAACTAGCATGGTACCAGGCTGAATCAGTAACTGCACTTTAAGAATGCACAAGGAAGAGGCAATTACCAATGTCCAAATAAGAAAAAGCTGTAATAGAAAATTTAGTTTGACATGTATTGTACATTTGAGAAATAAGTTATAGAATTTTTGTTCATTGACTTAAATGTTTTTTTAGATTAAATTTCAAGCATAGTAGGTGAAATGTAAGAACAACTTTCTAAGGAAAATGGCTCTCTTGGTCATTTAATTCTCATGCCTGAAACAGGGAAGATACGTTTAAATCCCAAAGGTTTTGGTTAATTTATGTGATAGTGGTAGCAGTCAATTATCTGTTACAAAAGCACGTTTACTAACAGCATTAAGCTGGAGGATATTTTCATTGATACGTAATGCATAATGTACACTTCAGGGTATAAGTTGGAAGCACAGCAGGAGGTACATGTTTAAAAGCTGTATATACACTGTCACTTTTGTCTTTTGAGTTTAACTGTCTGCTTCCTTCCTTTTGTTGTGTAGGAAACTATTGTGCAGAATTTTAAATACACTATTTGATATACATAATGTAGGTATTTTGCAGACTCTTACTGATCTCATTTTATTTTTATCATTCATATTCATTTTGAAAATTAACCCTATAAGAAGGTTCCATTAAACTTTCTGTGGTTGGGATGAAAAGAGTTTGTTTTATTTTAAAACAACTTGGTAACATCTAGAGATATGATGTTTTCTACAGATTGCTATGCAAGTGCTTAAATATTTGTATGGTAATAATTGCATCATCAGTATGTTTGTATTATTGAAATAATATGAAATAAATCTGTAATATATTAAGTGACATTTGGAGGATCTTGTAATCTTTCACTTAGCCTCTTAATGCAGACCTATAAATAAATATAAATAAAACATATTTATTCTTTTTTCATTGTGTTACTGAAAAGTTTGCATTTCAGAACAGAGTATCTTTCAGAATCAGGTAAACAGGTAGAAACCAGTTCAGATTTTTTGGCTGGCAAGAATTTAACATGAGGAACTGTGAAACAAAACTGAGAATTTTTGAGAAGTAACAACTGCACAAATAAGCTACAAATTCCTTTGGCTCAGAAAACAAAGAGAAATTATTGAAACTACCAAAACTTAAAAGCTAAGAGGAAATATTTAACAGAAATGGGGCTCAGATTTATAGAAGTTGGGGTACTCTCTGGCTGGAATTACTCTTGGAAAGCAGGAAGGATCCAATATAACTGAATCCCAGGCGTCTGCCAGCCTGTTGGTGCTGATATTCCAATTTCAGGGGGCACAGTGTTTATGTAAATGTTGAAAAATGAAACTCAAGCTGGACTGACAACTTTTACTGAAAAAGAGTCACTGCAGACAAGTACTAAACCTGGAGTTCTGCAAACAGGCACAGCAATCCACAGGAAGCAAGTGGGAGTAAGTTATTTTCTTCCTCCAGTCTTTCTGTGTCCCTCTGTCTCATCCCTCAATAAATTCACAAGTTAACAGGAAGCTAGTCTGCAAGTCAGAAATATGGTTTGCACTCTGAGCCTCATAGCAGAGTACAGAAGTGTGGGAGGGGATGACTAAACAAAATGATCTCTAAAATCCAGGACAAATGCCAATATTCCTCTGATGATATATCTGGAAAAGACAGCAATCGTTACCTGATTTCACTTAAGTTTAAATATTAAAAGTAAACAATAACAAAATTTAAGTTAAACAATAGGAAAATATTTAGTATTAAATACTACCAATAAAATATATCTTATTTGATTTAGTAATAGATAGCAAATAATATTAAACTTTAATATGTTCATTAGTACTTTTTTGTATAGATCCTGCACATTTCTAAAATTACACTAATACCTTACAGGAGTATGTAGCTACTATTTGAGTAGTTTCAGTAGTTTCAGTCTGGGTGGGGAATGCTCAGAAAAGACATCTATAAAAACTAGCAAGTACTTTTATTCTCCCCAAGCAGGCTGGATCTGGGTGAAGAGCTTACTGGGGTGTTGGTCTCTCAGTGGGACCCCCTTCCTGGGTAAGGGCTCTGTTTTGGTTTCACATGAACACAAACCTATGATCTGGCTGAGTCATCCCATGCTAGGCTGTCCAGTCTAGATATAATACAACGTGGTCTGAGAAACTCAGAATGTTTCGCAGACCATGAGTTGCTTGGTCAAGAATATTTACTAGAGTCCTACCAGTCATTTCTGGGAGAATGATCTTTCCAATGAATATCCTCCATCAACCTTTGGATTTGCCTTGCCCATTTCTTCTTTACCATGTACTTTCAGGCAGCACTGGGTCATGGTATGTCATCAGAATATCAATAGTCCACGCTGGTCTTAGGGCCATTTGCTGGGCAGCCCGGTCAGCAGCCAGACAGTGGAAGACAGCAATTTGTAGGGGAAGCCAATAGCCTCCAGGAGGGTCAAGAAATTTTTACTGTCCTTTTTCCCAGAGGTGAGAAGCCCTATTTCTGTATCATACTGTGAACATGTGCAATAGTAAAAACATAGCAATTGTCCATGTATACAATAGTTGACTTTCCTTTTCCCCATCTGAGAACCTGGATCAGATAAATTAGTACTGCTGTCTGTGCTGAGGTACATGGCTTGGACCTAAATCATTTTGGCTAAAGTAACTATTTCAGCTCCCATGTACTTTGTTTCATCTTTCATCTTGTGACAGTCATGGATGAGCACCTGTGTCATCAAACAAGAGAGTGGCAGGATTGATAGCTGTGGATTTCTTACACTGCACTCCAGGGTGGTCCAGGAGTAGGGACTGGTACTGTGTTACATAGTCATTAGACAGCCAGACTTCTGATGTTCCTCTGAGGAGGGACTCAACCATGTTGTGGGGTGTTGTGAGTATATGATCCTGACCCAAAGTTAACTTGTTTGCTGTCTTTCACTAAACTAGCGGTAGCTGCCACAGCTTTTAGATGGACCATCCTGTGGCTACAGAGTCCATTTATTTTGACAGGTATGTTAGTTATGTTTCCACAGCCCCAAAGGTTGGGTCAAAACTTCATTTGTTGTTTGTTTCATAGATAAACAGATGAAAATGTTTTGAGATATCTGGAAGGGCTAGGGCTGGAGCTTAAGTCAAATCAGTTTTTAAAGACTTAAATGCATTTTCTTTTTAGTTTCATTCCAGATTAGGGACATAGTGTTCCCTTTTGTGTTGACGTATAGAAGGCCTTGTTATTTCCACAAACTCTGATATCCAGAGCAGCAATATCCAGCTGCACTGAGGAACTTTTGAATCTGTCTCTTAGTCTTTGGAGTTGAGATCTGAAGGGTAGCAGCAATCCTACTCTGTGACAGGCTCCTTTGCTGCCTTTCAGTTGGTAGCCAAGATAGATAGTCTTTTACAAAATTGGGCTTTCCTAATGAATAATCTATAGTTCAAGGTATGCAACTGTTGCAGCGGTACCTTAGCAGCCCTTTTATAATCTATTTTCTCAGAAAATCTCGTATGGAAGGAGAGGGAATCTGCATTTAGTGTCTTTAAATCCTGAGTCAACCTGGTCCAGGCATGTTGCCCTCTGTAGCCTCCCATTGGGTCTTTCCATTTAAAAGCAAAGGTGGATTGACTCACCTCTGCCAATAGGAGGCTGAAGAATGTATCTTTAAGGTCCAATACAGTGTACACCTGTTTCTCTGAAAAAATCAGATTCATGAGAATCAGAGATTCCAGTTTCCTTCATAAGCAGGAGAAGCATATTCCCGGTGACTGGTAGGACACCAGGGTGCCTGGCTCTTCAAGCCAGGCAGCATAGACTTCAATTTCCTCTTTTGTCTCCAGAGTTACTGGGTATTGTTTAATCTGGATGGAGGTAGATGACCTGGTTAGTTGAACAATTATAATAGTTTGGTGTTGGGCCATTCTAGGACGGTTGCTTTCTGCCCATATCTCCAGGAATCTTTGTCATCAATCTGAGAGATAATCCACCTGTATCTTCTAATTGGTGACAGAACTTTTAGTTGGGAGATAGTCTTCTCATAGAGGGCAAGATACCAAACTTTTGCTGAGTATCTGCATGTCTAACTGTGTCTCATTATCAAAAAACGATGATGGTGGCTTTCAGTTTATGCAGATGATGGCAAGAACACAAGAACATGGGATAAATGCTCCCCCTCAACCCCATGGTTGGACATAAAGGAATGGTAAAATAGAAGAACAGCAAGTAAAAACTTTTTGAAATAGAATTTTAAGTATTAGTGGAGTAGAAGATTCTAAAGGTAAAACACAGAAACAGAATCATAGCAAAGAAAAAGGACAAACCAGTGTTCAATTAGGTCTGGAAAAACCAAAAAACATGGACTGTGAATTTATATTAGTTGAACTGATGGGAAAACCATGTTAGAATGTATCATAGTGTTATAATTTGCTTTCCTGTTGTGATAAACAAGTCCGACCACAAGCAACTTGGGGAGGAAAGGATTTATTTAAACTTATAATTCCAGGTTACTATATATCTTTAAGGAAAGTTAGGCAGGCACTAAAGGCAGGAACCTAGAGGTATGCAGTTTACTGGCTTTCTTCCTGTGGTTTCTTTTTGTCCAGGCACCTTTTAAGTACAATCCAGGACCATCTGCCTAGTGGTGGCAGTGCCCACGGTGGAGTGGAATAGTTTCCCCCACTTACATCAATCAGCATTCAAAACAATTCCCCATAGACATAGCCACAGACCAGAATGATCTGGGTAATCCATCAATTGAGGCTATCTCCTCCCAGGTGACATGTGGTTGTATCAAATTGACAATAAAAACTAAACTGAATATATATTTAGGGCTGGGGATATATATCTCAGTTGGTACAACATTTTTTTCTACCATGCATAAGACCCTCTATTAAATTATTGGTATTATATAATAAAATGCCACAATTAGCATTTTTAAATTCTTGTCAGTAGGGAAGTCAATGCATGGTTTTGATAGTTTTGACAGTGGACAGGTATATTAAAATACAAGATAGAAAGCAACTGACATGAGTTCTCCATAAGAAGACCTTTAATAAGTGGTTTATGGCATTATTTTATCACCAGCATAATGTGGCCTTGAAAGGAGTAGAAAAAGTGTGTCTTTAGGTCCAGAGAAACAAAGAGAACTCCTTACTTTTGTAGATGATGTGTCATCGTTTACTCCAGGAATAGGGAGCTTAAGCCCTCACCCAATGTCCCATTTGCTCCTAGACTGCAGGCTGCTGTTGTGGCTCTTTCTCATTGGCTTGCATCTCCCCACATCATCTGTCTTTGGGCCCATTGGCAGATTTTCAGGTTGGCTCCAAGAGTAACTCTTAGCTGTGCATGTGTCAACAGCAGTCTTATCCCCAGGCTTGTCCTGAGCTGGCCCTATATGGGAGCCCAGTACATACACGCTGTCTGGCAAGCTGCCTATGGGCACCATTTGGCAAGCTGTGCATACACACTGTTTAGCAGCAGGCTTTGTTCCTGCCACAATATATGTCTTTTGTTATCCATTTATTTGTAGCTAGGGTTGCAGGATACTAACATTCAGAAAAGCATTGATAAAAAGTGGGTCCTGGGCCTTGAGGACAGCAGGCTAGACTAACTTTTACTGCTGTACTTAAGGCCTGAGTGTTGTAACAATCACAACAAGTGCTTGTCCATTCTGTCGTAAGGGGAAGACTGTCAGGTGATACAGCCTGATTTGTGAAGAAACATCTCCAGCTCTTATAAGGTAACCTGGAAATGATTCTGAAATTAAAAGTAATGATTTCGGACTTATCAATGTGGAGGCTAATCCGTAGAGACAGATAAGCTAACAAGTGTATATTAAACATGCTTAAAAGAAAATGGTTGTACTGCCAGTTGTGGCACATGCCTATAGTTCTAGCAGTTGACAGGTGCAGATAAGTGAATCATAAGTTGAGGTTAGCCTGGCCTAAAAACTCAGTTCAAGAACAGCCTGAACTAGAAAGAGATGGCTTGACCTATATATACAACAACAAACACATAACAAAAAAGTATCCCAGATACAAATACTTAGATTAATTCAGAAGAAAAGCATGAATGAAGTGCCAGCAAGATGGCTTAGTGGGTAACAGAGTTTGCTGTCAAGCTTGGTAACTGAAATTTGATACCTGGAACCTACATGGTCGAAGGAGAGAACCGTATTTCTAAAAACATAAAGAAAATAATATTTTTCCAGGACTTGTAACTACATTGATCAAAGAAAGTGATTGATAGACATTTAATTAGGTTTTGAGAAAGACCTATTCATTTTTCTGATGGATTTGATAAGTTTTAAAGGAACAATTTGGTGGACTTGTAGGCAATGACCTATAAATTAATTCACTTATTCATCTGTTTATTCACTGAAATTTTCATCCAAGAGTTAGTTAACTAACTGTTCTTGTTCTATGATTCCACCTGGGTCTAGAACTGGATTCAAATGATATGAGAAGTAGACAACTAGGAGAAATAAGCACAAACATATCCCCCCAGAAATGAAAATAGCTGAAAAAATGGCATGGAAAACATTTTGAAGGAGATTCTTAGCTAATTAAAAACAGAAAGATTAAAAAATAAACGACTAGTATAGATTGATAACCATACATGATATAAAATTAGGGTGCTCTAGTACACCATTCATAGTGTCAGTTATGTTCATGAACAACTGATTGTTAAAATGTTCTAGTATTTTCCCATTGCTTATTAAGTAAGTGATAAACATTTAACAAAAGTTTCCTTTGTTGGTATTCTACTAATATTACCAATATATCATGTTTTATTTTGATTATTTTTATTAAGACAGGACCTCATGTAGCTCAAATTGATCTTAAATATCTCATTTTTATGTTTCTACATCCCATGATCTGAGGTTACAAGATTCTGCCACTGCACCTGACTTAACAAGCTTTTTAGAAACTGTTCTCCTACAATACAAATACAAATTTTGGTGCATACCGAGAAGTAAGCAACTATTAAGATGAATACTGTTAGTATAAACTATGATCATTTGATTTAACTGAATATAAAAAAGATTATTTTAAAATTTTTAAGTTTATTGTTCATAATATCTATACTTTTAAGAAAACATATTTTGATAATTTCACACAAGAATACTGTATTTACATTTCTACCCTAACATCTCCCTACTCCAACTGCTCCCATGTCCCCTATACTTCCTCTCAAATTTATAATAGTTCATATATATGTATATATAAAAATATGTATATGTATATAACACACACACACACGCACAAATATGCAAATATATAGGTTGATTTTAGCAGTATAGCTTGAAGACAAAGAAAAAACTCAGAGAAGCCCAATATGGTCAGAGGAAATTCAAATGTTACCAAGTAGAGGTTGAACACTGAGGGTTAGGGCAATCTGTAACAAGGAAACATACATGAACCACAATATGATGGAGAACTAGAAATAATAAATAAAAGCAAGTATCTCTCTTCTAGAAATATACATGGATACCTTTTTTTGAGATTGTTTTTTCTTTTTGTGGATGGATATTTTGCCTGAATGGATGTTTCTGCACCACATGCATGCCTAGTGCTTGAGGAAGCCAGAAAAGGGCACTGAATACTGTCACATCTACCAAGATCACTTCCAGCACAGGCAAAGCAGAAAGGGATAAGTAGCTGAATTTCCAAATAAAGATCCTATGAACCATAACTTCCTCCCACTGGTAATTGCTAGTATCCTTTATCATTGCCACACATATACTAATACTATTGCTCTACTCAATAAGTTGCTATGGCTAACAGTCCAATGTACTCTCTACCTTAAAATGTCTATGGTATGGTCATGTTATACCTGGAGGAAAAGGCTACAATGTAACATATATTCAATCAATTAGTTTCAAGGTAATCTGTTTCCCCCAAAATAAATGTAGTTGAGGGCTCCCAAAGTGAGTACTCTGAGGACCACACAGAGAAGTTGAAGTCTACTCATAGTGATCTAATCTTTGAATATACCTAATGTCAAATGCATTGATTTTTGCTAGTGATAAGGCCAGTCCCTCAAATTATATATTGCTTCTTTGTGTTTATTTTATTCATAATCTTGATATATCATCCAAGCTGTCCTCAAACTCACCCTTCTCCTCTTCTCAGTCTCTGAAGTGTAGGAATTACAGGTGTGTAGCACCATGCTTGTATAGATTTGACCTCTTGGTTAAAGTGTTGTTAGAGAATTCTGTGATTATCTCTTTCCCATGGTAGTTATTGTAAGTGATTTTCTCCTACTATCATTTTCTCCACAGGTATTAAGTAATCCACATCTTATAGAAGGAGAACATCCCAGTGAGTTTAGCTGTTAGGGGCAGAAGAAAGAAGGGCTTGGCATAGACAGGCTGAGAAAGAAGGGCTGACAGTGTCAGAAAGGAAGACAGATATAGCTTGGAAGAATTAAATTGATGGCAGACACATTTTAAGGCCCAGAGTCACCATTTATTTATATTCATTTTGTAAGTCCAGTTACCCTGTTAAGTGGGATTCTGGAATACAACTAAATGAAACATCTTACAGTTGCTTCCTGTAAAAAATTAGCCCTCTTATAACAGTGTACTCTCAACAATGACTGAAAAATGATTTGTGAAAAAGACATGATGAGTTTTTCCTTCTAAAGAAACTGTAAGAAAAAATATCTTGTTAAGAGTTTCACTATTGTTGCTGTGAAAATTAGCTCTGACTGCCATTAGAAATGAAAACTAAACTAAGACCTTGAAGCTTAACTTGTGGTCTGCTGTCCAGCAACAGCAGCAGCAACTGAGATTTTGTGATTAATAAGATTATCAGACCCCACTGCAGACCGAAAATCAATCAAAGTCTACAGTTTAGCTACATTGTTAGATATATAATGAGCAAATGAAATGGAAGAAATACTGATGGAAAGGATGATTTTTCATTCATCATAAAACTGTCAGAGGTTGCATATTTTTTTTCATGTTACTTAATTCTACTTCAGCAAAGATCTCCATGATACATTCATTTCACATGTAAGACCAATAAAATATTGAATAACTTGTAAGATTATCAACAAAAAGTGCTTTCTTCCAGTATGTATTGTTCAAAAGACAGATCTCTGGGATACTGATAGGTATTATCTCAAAAAGGTTGTAGTGGCTACATCTTTTGTAAAGATTGGTTTACAGTTTTTCTCTATTAGTAAAAAGTGACATTATTAAACATTCTCAAGCAAAGCCTTGAGTAACATATTTAATAATTCTCTGAGTACTGATAATGCTTATAAGAAAAAAATGTGTCAGACTTTTCCCTCTTGTTTCACCTCAACCAGCACCCTATGCCCAACATACCCTGTTTAACTACTTGAACATGCTGCTACTCCCAGCTTTTTATGTGGTTATCATTATCATGTGTTATCTTAGAGGTTTATGCATTGATTTTTCATTTTTTAGGCTTCAAATCTGTTGTGAAATTTGAGAAATAAAAGATTAAAACAATAGCAAACATCACAAAAGAATCAGCTCACTGTGTATCAGTGCTTTATGTAGATTATTAAATTTCCATACATTTTTGAGGTTATGTATATACTCCAATTATTAGGCTGCTGAAATAAAAGCTTATCAAATTAAAGGACTTTTGTAAGATAAGGAAAACTCATATAACAAACTAACACAATGGCCTCATTCCTTAAATGTAGCATATGATTTCATGCAAGCCAATGGGCTTGTTGTTACAGCTTACATCCTATACAGCCTCATCTAAAAGTAAAGATCCCACAGCAGGCATATTAGTCCTTTAAAGCTATTCTTGCATTTTCAAGTTTTTATTGCAACTTTTGGCCAATCCACATACCTAGCAATTTTTAAAGCACTCACTTTTAATGGTGTAGAAATAATACTCCTTTTCCATTTATAAACCATATAACTCTTAAGTATTTCACATAGAACCCGTAAATTCAATACATTATTCTATTTTTTTAAGGACTGAGTTTCAATTGTCTGCCTAAATTTCTCAAAAAAAAAATCTGCCTAAATTTCCCAAGAAAAATCACATGAAACTGTGTTATCTTATAAAACCCATAGTAGTGTCCTTATACAAAAGATTATTAGTTTTCTATCACTGAAAAAACCTGAAAAATCCACAAAGATAGGAATAGGATAAATCAATTTCTGAATCATTTTTTGTGCTGAGGATCACACAATCAGTCTGGTATATCCTGTGGACTGGTTCATGGAATATTGTTTTAAACACAGTATATAAATACACAAAGCTAGCAAGAAAACCAATCATAAAGAAATGAAACTGCTAAAATACTTAATAAATTTGTAATATGATATGTAATTCTTGATATATTAATAAACAATGCATTGAAGAAAGTCAAATAATCATTGTTACTTCTAAATTATGATGAGTATAAGGAATATATATATTGAGAAATTTAAAAGTGTCATGTGATATATCTATCCATGGCTGTTCTTTGTGTCAAGATTTCAGGTTTTTCTCCAAAATTTTAAATGCCCAAAGTAATTAAAAATCAAGGAGACAAATTGTTAGTGATTATAAAAAAAAGAGAAAAAAGAAAAAGAAAGAAATATATATGTACTTATTTTCTTATCCAAGTTTAGGGGTTCCTCGTATTCAAACCATGGAATCCATTTCCTCACCTCCAGGATTCTTGGACTATCTTCTTGCAGACTTTTAGATGAAATATCTTTCCTTGTATTTGATAACAACTTTACAACCTATCACAATTTCATTTTTATCTCAACTTCAGGGAAACCCAGATTTTGCTAATTCATGGTAATTTTTCTTATCTTCTGTAGTTTTATTATTTTTGCATCTTTTTCTATAGTTATATGTAGATCCTAGACATACAGTTTGGGAATTTGAGTGCAGACAATACCTTCAAAAACAGATCACCCTTATTTTATTTTATTTTATTTTATTTTATATGAAGAATGAATGCTTGTGCATTTTTCATTATGTATATTCCTAGTTTAAACAGTCAGTGACATAGATATACCAGAGCTTAGAATTGAGTTTCTCCAAACACATTTCATTTTACATCAGTATAATAATCTGTAAACTGCCAGTTTTTAATAGATTTACCCAGATGGTATTGATGTATACTGAAATCTGAGAAAAAGATGAACTTGAGCTGAGAATACCTAGTTTTCAGGTTGGTGCTTTAACATGATATGCTGCCGGCCAATCATGTGTCTGTATATACTCATGTATACATTCATATCTATATTTATAATCTGTATTTATATATATCTTTATCACCTAACTATCTATCTATTAGTCTATCTATCTATAAATCTGTAAATACCTATCATGTGTCTATAAGCTATAAATGAATCAAAAAGAACACAAGGGGATGATAATGATGATAATGTTACATATCAAGAAATCCATACACACACACAATGCATCAATACCCACTTAGAGGTTTGATTTTATAAGAAATAGGGTGGTACATGGAATGGGATATATGTCATGGGTCTTTTGGATTTAGAAAAGTGTATTGTATGGCTATTAGCTACAGCAACAATTATGCAGAACTTGTAAAGCAATCTAAAGAATGGTAGGAGACCTGTGGGCTAGAATGGACATTTAATGAACAGTTGAGTGAGAGAGGGAGGTATTTCTTAAGAAGCATCAAACAAAAAATATGAAGTTAATTTTGTGTGCTTTTTCTTCTGTTTGATTTTTTTGTATTGTTGATTTTCTTTCTTTTTTTCTGTTTTGATTTGAGTTTTTTATTGTTTTTTATTGTTTTGAGAAACAGAGAGAGGAAAAAACATGAAGTTGAATGGGAGGGAGATGCAGAGGATCTGGGAAGAGTTGGTGAGAAAAAAATGAATATGATAAAAACATTGTGTGAAAAAAGAATTTTTGATAAAAATTGTAAAAGGTTAGGCAAACTATGTAGCATTTGTGGTCTTTTCAACTCTTTAATTTATGAGATAGTTAATGTTATTGATACTCAATACACTAATGATTCAGCAATATAAAGCTCTAATATTTCTGATATATTCCCAATAATTAGAAATATGTTTGTGTCTGGATGACTTTTCTCTTTATATTTTTATGACAAAAACTTATGTGTGGAGAGTAAGTATACATGTGTAGCTTACAAGAATTGGGAGAAAGTATTAATTATATATCAAAATCATAATCAAGTTCGTGATTGTATAAACAAGCACCATGGAACCAGTGAACTAGACCATTCTCTGAGTAAAAACAAAGGTTTCAGGGGGACAAACTGCTGTGCTGTCTCACAAGAATAGAGAGCAGTAGTTCAGCTGGGAAAGCCAAGTAGGCTTTGTGGAGTTCCTGAAGGCTTAAGGGCATATTCCTTCCTCTTGGAAGACTTTTCCTGTCCTAAGTAAAATGGGGTCATTGGGTCATACCCTCTGGGATGGAATTTGTACCTCTTGCAATCAGGCCAGTTTATGGATAGCAGATGTATTTTTGCCTATAGCAGATGGCCATTTAGGGAGGCACAAAGAAACTGCAGTTATCTGATAAGCAATGTGCCTGAGTCACAGCATTTCTGAGAAATGCTGAGGGTTGTTTCTATTTCCTCATAACCATCTGCACAGGCTTAGCTTAAGTAGCCATACTAGAGTGTTCTAAGGCAACTGCACAGAATTCTTAGAGTCCTTCTATGTGACCTAACATTCCAATCTACTGTTGACAGGAAGTGCTAAGGACAGTCTTTCTCTTAGATACGTGGGATGTGGAGCATCTGAGCAGGGATATTGAGTTGGAGTGTTTTAAAGGCTGGGAACTGTGTCAAAGGTTGGGAGTCAAACAGGCGGGTGATGGTAGGAGACCTTGAGAATCATCTAGTTCACTGACCATTGGGTCATTTCACTAACTGTTTCCTAAAAGAAAATCAAAAAGGACAGGGAGAAGTTATTGTTATGAGACAGAGTTAGGGTTACGGTTAGGGTTAGGCTTAGGGTTAAGTTTAGAGTAGACCAAGGAGGGTTAGGAGGCAATTCCCCAGAGAGGTCCATAGCAAGAATCCCACATTGCAGTTATCCCTGAAAGCTGTAGTTTGTAAGCCAATTCATGTGTTGTGTTGTTGTTGTTGTTATCCTCTCTTGTACTTGGTCAGACTGACTTATAGAACATCAACATTGTTTACTGAGGAAGACACAAAGCCTGCCTTTTCAGTGGTCAGCAAGTGAAGGGCTCTCTGATTTTGTAGGACCACTGATGTGAGGGAGGTGAGCTGGTTTTGGAGTAGCTGCATGTCTGCGGTTGATTCTTGGATGGAGTGAGTATCTGCTGGGATAGATATAGACTATGGCACAGACCTGTGTAGACAGTCCTGTAGCCACTACTTAATAAATCATTTCGGGGAGAGTGACAACCCACCATCAGCTGTATATGACCTAGAAAAGAGTAAAATTTTCTCCCTCAGTGTAGAGTGTGAGTTGAAGAAGTAATATGGTGGGGATGCATGTGCCAAGGGTTAATGTATTTGTGCATTGAAAAAAGTTGGAGCAGCACCAGAAGAGGATTTCTCCTGTGGCTAGTTAGGATTAAGGTATTAACATATTGAAAGGGGTAGAGAAAGCAAGATGGATAGTAGTCATTTAAAAGGCAATTGGCTGGTTTTTCTAGAGGATAGGATGATACTGGCAAAGATGAGGGGAGGGAATGGTCTCATGGTTATGAAATGTGAAGCTCAAAGTTACATTTGTGAGGAGGATATATTATGAAAGTCTATTTTTAGTTATGTATAAAATAATTGTGCACCTAGGGCTGCCTAGGCCTTGGCATTTTATGTTATCTGCAGGTGTTGTATTTATGTAGGGGATATTCATTTGCTTGTGATCTGCATGTGTAATCAGTAGAGCATCTGGGAAGTTCTTTATCAATAAAAGCACTTGATCAAAGATGCTCAGGGTTCCACTGTACAGTATAGCACTTGCCATGATGGTGGTTCCCTCTGCTGAAGTCTGGCAGGGCTTTCACCTATGCATATGATTCTGTGTCTTTGGTGAGACACCATGGCAGAAGCTTAGAACAAATGGCATACCAGTGTGGGGCAGGACATCATGCCAATTCATCCAACTGGGATCCAAGGAAGAACAGGAAAGAATCTTTGGGCCTCACAGAGTCTGGTAAAGTATGTTCAGAGCAATTCTCAGAGGTCAGAGATTATATATGTGCAAAAATAATGAATATAAGTCTCCTGAAGAAAGAGAAGAGGAAGGAAATAAACGTTTATGAAGAGAGAAGGCTGTGAAAATTAATTGAGAAAGAGGGTTCAAAAGTGAGAGTCACAGAATAGAGAAAGCCACCTTTAGAGAGATAAATTTTCATGGTAAAAACAAAGAGTTCAGTTGGCAGCAGAGAAAAAGCAAGGTTCTAACTGCTTCTCCTGTTCATGGAGCTGATGCTCCCTCCTGCCACTGTCAGTAGCCAGGGCACTGAAACAGAAAGTAGAGTGTACTGTTTTACAAATGAGTTTTCTGATAGCTGCTTTGTGTGTGTGCAGAGCTCAGAGTTTTGTGTTTGGAATCTGTGAAGAAGGTTGTGTATTTCCTTGCAGTGGTGGTAGAGGGAACCAAAGCACAAACATGTTTCCACTGGAGATTCTTCCTATAGCCTCAGCCCCCCCCCCCTCCTGCTGTGGAAGTGAGAAGCTGCTTATTTAAATTGAATGGTTATTCCCCTGAAAACCAGACTCTAAAATTCAGGAAAGTGTTTCCTCAGCACACAGAAGCTGTCTTCCAGAACTGGCTGAGGTTGTATCTCCTGCTGGTAGCTGAACTTGGTACTGTAAGAGTCACTCAATTGGTGCTGGTTTTGAAGGCATGAAGAGGGCTTTGGCGAGTAGCTAAGGCTTGGTACTATGAGGCCAGGAGGGGCCATTTGTGAAAGTGCAGTGGCAGTGGCAGTTGAAGACCCAGATTGAAGGGCTCATGCAGAGAAGTTGATGTTTGGCAACAGGAAGAGAGCATAGGAGAGACTATTGGTAAAAGTGCAACCCAGTTGCAGTAAGAGACCTCAGTGTTCTGAAGATGCCAGTACCATGGGATAACCAGCTAGAACAACATCAGAGGTGTGAAGTCAGTTGGAACCTGGAGAACAAGCTCTGTGTACTGCAGATGTCACAGCCTAAGAAATGACCCAAGCCATTTGAAGGAGCCCAGAAGATCATGAGTGAATTCCACATAATTGATTGTTCCTCTTGTATATTATTTTGCTGGTGAAGTGTTAAATAGTGTAATAGAGAGAAAGCCTTTTTTTTTGTCTTATACAGAAAGGAGGAAATGTTGTAGAAGTTTATAAAATAATTGTTTTGTGCACTGTTAGGAAAAGGGATGCCTAGGCCTTGGCATTTTGTATTGTCTGCAGGTGTTGGATTCATGTTGGGGGGGTGTTTGTTTGCTTGTGATCTGCACTGCTATCAGTTGAACACCCGAGTAGTTCTGTATCAATTAAAAATGCACGAGCAGAGAAACTCAGGGTTCCACTGTCCAGTATGGCACTTGCCAAGATGGTGGTTCCCTCTGTTGATATCTGACAGGGTTTGCACCTATGATTATGGTTCCTTGTCTTCTCAGCTGAGTCACCAAGCAGTATACTACAGGAATGGTCACCACACAGGACTGTTAAAAGGAAGCACAGAGGAAGCATGGAGGTTGCATTGGAGGATCCATCAGAATTTCTGCAAATGTAGGATAGTCTCAGGGAGTCATTTAGGATGGCCATCCAAGAGGTGGGATCAAAGGAGAGGTCCCTGATTTTAGAGAATTCTGATCTTAAGTCCTGTGAAAATTGTTCTATGACCTCTACTATTGCATCAACAGGTATGAACAGAGCCTTTTTGAGAGTTATAAAACTTTAATTTTTCTTCTGGAGGAAGGCCCCTATGACCCTTGGGCCCATTTGTCATACTAGGGGTCTTGAATAGTGAAGATGACTGTGTCCCCTTTAGGCCCAACTTTGAGTTGGTGTTGTTAGGGTCATATCCCATAGCATGAGAAGAAATAATGATATCTACATCCCCAGGATGGGCAGGCTTTCCATGTGTCTCAGCTTTACAGTTTGAATTTGTTTGGTCTTGGGAAAAGCAAGTACATTTAGAGTTAGCATGGAGGGGAGAATAGAGCCAATTAACTGAACAATCTGCATGGAAGTCAAAAGTAATGTGAATATCTGAAGCAGATGCTGAAAAACGGCAGAAGGTAAAGTACAGGAGCTTAGGGAATCTTTATCTGTGGCATATACATGAAACTTTCAAGTCTGTTGTGTGGTCATGTTGGTTGGGAACATGGAAAGAAACTCAAGACCAGGAGTAGAGTTCATCCTCTAGGATAGGTGGTAGATGGGAAAACTTAAGTTTTAGCTGTTCCTTCAACTAACAGGAGTACTTATAAGGACAGGGGTCCAGAGCTCATGTAAGCTATGAAAAATGGATCCAGACCATCAACCTCTGAAATTTGGCTGCAGTTGGTGTGGTGAGGAGGACCAAGTGTGTACCATCATCAAGCTTGGGCTTAGATCCTGCAGGTAAGAAACCTTAAGAAAACTCCCAGTCACCCACTAAAATGTTTTTGCGATAGGCACAATGAAGGGTTGAGGGAAGACACAATTAGCATGTTCTGGGAGGTGTCTTAAGAGAATGAAAGAAGGTAAATAAGCATGGCATGGGGCTGGATCCAGAGGATGTGAATTTCCCAAGAGAAAAGGGATAGTCTTACATTAACTCAAATGGGTTAAGGAAGGACGGGGTTCAGGCCATGGTCCAATGTGAGTTAAGGTTAGAGTTAGGAGTTGAATCCAAGGAAGGTGAAGTTCAGAAGATAGTTTTAATAAGTTAGTCTTAATAAGTTTATTAACCCTTTTTACCTTTTCTTGTAACTGGGGGATGTAGAGACTTTGGAGGTGTCACTAAGGCTAAGGCCCTTATAACAAACTAAGTGAATTTAGAGATGAATGTCAGGCCATTATCAGATTGCATTGATCCAGGAAGTTCAAATCTGGGTAAAATATTATTCATGAGATGAAAATAGACCATTTCGATGGTCTCAGCCATGGAAGAGAAAACTTCAACCCATCCTGAGAAAGTATCTACAGTAGTAAGAAGATATTTATGCTTTTGTTTTTAATTAGGTGACATGTCTGAAATCTATTCCAATCCTCTGCTTGAAGATTATCCCTAAATTAGTGTGGATTTAAAGGATAGGGGAGTTATACCCACCCATGGGGAGGTTTGAGTGCAGGTGGAGTGTCCTTTGTTAATAGCCTTAAGAAGGGCAAAAAGGTTGGGGTAGAAGGAGAGAGCAGTTGGAAGAACCAGTAGAGAGGTGGAGACCCAATGTGAATGGACTTGCAAATAGCTATCAGGAAGGGTTTTCCTGAATATCAGAGAAACAATTCATGTCCTGTAGAAGAAGCTGTCCCTGAGGACCCATAATGGATCTCATAGCTGTAGGACCTGTCATTGGAGCTCAGAATAGGTAAGGGTTAAATTTGGTGGAACCAAAAGGAGAATAGAGGAATGAAGGTAGGGGATTCATAGGCAAGTGGGTAAGCTTGAATATCTGATTATTAGGAAAGTATTGGATGAAAAGAAAAAAATGTAATTCAGCTATAATACCCTGCCCAGTAATGGAGTTAAACAACTAGACATAACAAAAAATAAGTGATCACCTGGCTCCAGAGAGAACAGAGGGGAGGACTTGTAGCCTTAGGCAGCCATCAGTGCTGAGCACTGAGATCTGAAAATGAGAAGTTTTACCATAGTAAGCAGAAAGTATAGACCAAGTAGCCTCCATATTGGTTAAAAATGACAGCGACTCACTTTCTGACAGGTACCCTGGGCTCCTCCATGGTAATCTTGATGCTTTTGTTGGGGACTGAGTTCCCAGGGCAGCGTCAGTATTCAGCAACTAGGACCAGAAGATCTGAAAGATGTCCCTCTGAAGGAGGAACTTGAGTTACTGGCCTAACTTGCACAGCAAGGCAAAGAGGGGCATTTGATCCTCCAGTGTCCTTGCTCTCTGTAGTTTGGGCAGGGTCCTGGTGGTATGAAAGGTGAAGGGTAGTACTTTGTCTAGTGACCACACATGAAGCAAGTCCCAAGTACAGTCTATTGGTGTTCTGTCTTCAAGAGTTGGCCTCAGGCTGCATCCAGAAGCTGGCATTTCTGTTTTTCACAGAAAGCCTTTTGTGACTCTTCCTGCCCATTAAACCATTAAAGACCTTAAATGCCATATCCAACAGATCTCTCTGAGGGGATTGAGGGCCATCACATAGTTTGTTGAAATTTACTACCACAGCCAGGAGACAAGTAATTACTTTGCCTCTAGCTTCCCTGCCAGAGGACTGATTTTCATCATTAACCTAGTAATCCTAGTGGGGGTCTAAAAAGGAAACTTCCTCAGTCCCCACCACATAAGAATTATCCACGTGTTTGATATCATATGCATGGGCCTATTCAGCCATCCAGATCCTTTTATTTTACTCAGGTGTGAGAGTCGATGACATTAAGAGGATGGCATTAAGAGAGAGGACGACATTAAGGATCATGTCAGGTGAGGCTGACATGTCAAAGGTGAAGTATCTGAATACTTTGATGCAGTTAGAAGGGTCATAAGAGAAGGAACCAAGGCATTTTCTGCCTGGGAAAGATCAGCCACAGAAAAAAAATGGCATGTATATCATGTACTGCTGCTAGAACCCTCTACTTCTCTCACAGAATAAAGATCATCTACATGGGAGCAGGTATGAGCCACTTAGGGTGATAAAGAAACAAAGGGTAAGGTTGAGTCCTGGTGAGAAGGAGAGTGAGCCAAGAGGGAGCTGATAGGTGAGGCTAGACTGGTGATGGACAGGCCCACCAAGTTGATGGTACGTTAAATGGAAGAAGCTCCCCTGGGGATTCCATGTCCTCTATATCAAAGTTAAAAGGAAAGGGAGCCAAGGGCTCTGGGTCCCGGAGAGCTTTGGAAAGAAATTTTGCTTTTGCCATGAGAATCTGATAGGTGTGACAGGAGACACACAGAGAGGGACAAGAGCACAGAGCAGAGAAGCTTGGCCATAAAGAATTTTGGACCCTTGCTAAGGAAATGGCAGAATTTTTCTAATTTATGAGACTTTGGAAGTCCAATGTGCCATTATCTGGTCATTGTGACTGATTTTCAAGCTTGTATTGAGGTCAAGCTGTATTATAGTAAAAAAAAAAAAATGACACCAAGGCTTAATAGTATTTCTGGGTCTAAGGAGGAAAAGAGACTTAAGAAGGCATTAGAGAGGAGCTGAAGAGTCCAATTTTGAATGAGAAGGTCCCATGGTTAGTTAAAGGGAAGAGAGAAGTAACCTTCGAAGAAGGGTGGCAGTGAAGAATTTCTGGGAGCAAAGCAAAGAGAAGGTAGGAGAGACTTAGGAAAGATTTTTCCTTCCAAGTCCAAGTATCATCAATAGGCCATCAATACGAAGCATGCCAGAAGAAAATCCACTAGAGTAATCAGGTGTAAGGAAGTTGAGGTTCCATGAGAATAAAAAGGGATAAGAATGGATACACAGGGTTGGTGACACGGAAGGGGATACATGCCATAAGGCAGAGTCTCAATCCTGAGGGTTTCCTCAGGGATCCAAGATATGTTAGAGAGATGCCCAGATCACAGAGAATGGGAGTTCCTATGCACGTGATGGGCTCCCAAACAGGTGATAGGGAGATTGCATGGTGTTCTTGCATGACTTTAATACAATGGCAGAGAAAGAGAGACTGGACAGGGAACTCTGAGAAAGATACTTACTGGAGTAGGCAAAGAGAGATGAGTGGGTGGAGCAGGTTCCAGAGGAAGTGGCTGAAGAGACAGACTCAAAATCTGGAGTTAAATATGGTGGATACTGTAAACCATCAGAGGCAAATGATCCATTCCCTGGAGGGCCAAGTAAGCAGTTTGGCTTGGTTAGGAAGTTTTGTAAATGTTATGAATGTAAAGAGGTCATCCATTAGCTTTTTATGATTGCAGGTAAATTAAACAAAGCTTAACTTCTAAGAAAAGATAGCTTATTATAACACAGCTAACAATGGGGACATTATGATATATTTTCAATATTTAAGAGTTTCAGAAGATGAGGAAAGTGTAGTGAAATAATTGTAGAGCAGAAAAAAAATCAGAAGAAAATAATAAAGAATAAAGTTATGGGAAAATATGGCAGAATAGAGAATGGTTACTCAATATAGGAATGGAATCCAACTTGTAAGAGGGCAAGAAGAGTTAAGAGCCTATAAAATGTCTGATTAAAACCTAACACAATCAGTGCCATTTGAAATTGATTACTTATTAGTTCCTACAGCTCTTTTTTCCTTTTATTTTCTTTTATGTTTACTTGCTTCTTCTTCACCACTTTCATTCTAAGATGCATCTCAGGATATTATGCATGCCCTGGGTTACACCCCAGTGACCTAATAGACAATGTTTTACATGTGGTGATGTATCTGATGATGAATGTTTTATTATAGGCGTTCCTGGTGATGCTGACAAACTATGTGATTATTACTGACATTGATGCTTGTAAAATTATGATTGTTATACTTTTACATCACTTTGCTGTGATTTTTCTTTTCATTATATTTTCTATGTGTTCCCTATTTTATATTAATTAAGTACATATTCATCTTTAAAACTGTCTGAATAAAAATGCAAGTTGGTTGAAATATTCTGTTATGTCCCTTTCCCACTTATTATGTCCATGATTTTTTTTTTGTTTTGATCAATGGTCAAATTGATTTTACTCACTAAAGAATACATTAAGAAAGACAAAGAGCATTCTAATGATCACATATATTTTTAAGTGCCTATAATGAGCTGTTATGATAGGATTACTAGGAGTGCTTTGGTAGTAATTGGAGTATTAATATAAGAAGACAATGCCTGCTTTGTGAACTGAAGTAAGTAAAAATATTTAATGTTCCATGTTAATTTTTCCACACATACATCAATGAATCAATGTGTATTATCCATCTCTTCATAAGATTGTCCACAGTTATGTTAAATATGAAATTAGAAAAGAATAGAAATATCAAAATTGTTAAATAAAAGTAAGAAAGGTTTTTGATGAATTCTTTCTAAACCTTG
The DNA here is from genome assembly GCA_026225945.1 of Cricetomys ansorgei. NCBI lineage: Eukaryota > Metazoa > Chordata > Mammalia > Rodentia > Nesomyidae > Cricetomys > Cricetomys ansorgei. The sequence goes on along the minus strand of JAMJFZ010002863.1, from coordinate 1,314,641 downwards.
TTCTCAAATCAGACATACCAAAGTGAACACATCCCACAAACTGAAGAGTCAAGATTATTCCCTGTTGTACTTAAGCTAATTTCCCAGAGGGATGTGTCAACACACACACACACACACACACACACACACACACACACACACACACTCACACTCACATACCACAGCTCTCAAATTAATAAAAGAAAATTTATTCTGGAGTCATTTTGGGTGACCATGCTCCAGGAATACAGAATTAGGTTACCCCAAATTTCATGTTCCAATGTGGAAGCAGTTTCATAAAAGTGTACAACTTTGCAGAGCAAAGAAAGTCATGAATCAAGGCAAGTGTAAAATACATTGGTGGGTATATGAAAGAGGTAATTACAACAAGACGAAGAAAGCTTTTCTATAGGCCTTAAACATTATCTGATGACATTTTTTGTTTTGGGATTGGTGGAAGCTAGTGGTCTATGAAGCTAATAGATTTCAAAAGGTTGTTTTTAATCTGTTAGTTACAGGATGTTAGTTCTGACACAGAGATGGGCAAGGGATGGCTACTAATGAGGCTAAAGCTGGCCGTTTAAGATGATAAGATGGTTAGCCTCTTTCCTTACAGTCTCTCCACATCACTGCAGTTTTAATCGGCCAATCAGTCTTTGAAGACATGGCTTCTTTTCAGGAATTTTTGTTTAAAGTTGCTGATGATTTGCAAAGTCCCCAGTTGACTAGTTCATCTGCTTTAGTTTAGACACAGGCACATTTTACTATCCAACCTTCATAGTACTGCCTAAGGTAAACATGACTACAACTGTTAATGAAGACATAGCTAGGGGATATCAATACAGAAATGTCAACTTTAATGTATTAATCAGGATGTTTTATTGTAATGCATTTAAAAATAATTCATAATAGATTTTGATTAGTTATGCAAGGAAATGTGCACTCAATGAGGTGCAATAAAATCAATAAGCCATAAACATAGCAGTGTAAGGATTAAAACTGAAGTTAATGTCAGGGAGAGTGGATTTGAGTCTGAGTTTAAATATATTGGTGAATTTACTTAAGATTTTTGAGTCTTAACTTTTTCCTCTTAAAAATGTAGAAAAGGTATCATATAAACTTACTCCTCCTAATATTCAAGAGTATTTTAATACTATCCATAAAGTACTGAGAACATTAGCTGTTACACTTTAAATACTCACAAAAGCACATATGGGGTTGGGAGTAAACGTCAGTAATTGATTGCATGTTCAGCAGGTACTGCTGGTATATTATACTGATATAATATAAAATAGTATCAATTAAAGATAAAACTAGTAAAACTAGAAAAGGAGAACAAGAAAAATTAGAGACACATATGTTTAAAATTGATGATTATGGGCCTGGAGGGGTAGCTTAGTGGCTAAGATCACTAGCTGGTCTTTGGGAGGATCCACATTTGGTTCCCAGCACTCATAGGGTATCTTAAAACCATCTAAAACTTCAGTTCCAGAGGATCTGACATGTTCACCTGGCTTCCACAGGTACCAGGAATAAACATGGTATACATACAGACATGCAGGTAAAGCAGTTGCACATATAAAAAATAAAATAATTTAAAAAGGAATATAGATATTGTAAGTTAAAAACTTTGCTTATGTACAAGTTGAAAATCCATTCAAATATATTAAGGTGCTGACACTAGTTGAACACTGAGATTAACTTGTCTTCATATCATTTTTCATAATTTACACCTTTACTAGTTGTAAAATCAGGATAAATCAAATCTAAATTAAAATAAGGGTAATAGTTTTCATTTAAAGTTTTTGTTTAAATCTCCATCTCTGGGGTTTACAACCTTTAACAACAGAATGCTAATATAGTCAGAGTAATATTTAAATTTATAGGACAAAAGATAACATCATTCAGCAAGAATAATGAGCAACAACTTTAAAAATATTGCTATTTAATAGAATCTATCCCTTTCAACCAGATTATCATTCATTCATTCTTACTAGGGACTGAACCCAATACCTTGTACATGCTAGGCAAGTGATTTACCACTGAACTATATTACCAGACCTTTTTTTCTTTTATTTATTAAAAACTTCTGCATACAAACTATTTTGGTCATATTCTTCCCCTCACTCAACTCCTTCCAGATTTTTCCCATCAGCTTCAAGTTCTTTTTCTCTCAAAAAAAAAAAGAACACAAAATGAAAAACAAATCAAAGCAAAACACATACAATAAAGAAAGAAGGAAGGAAAAAACAGAGAAAGAAAAGAAACCAATAAGACAAAAAAATACCAAAACAGAACAAAACAAAACAAAATACCTCTCTCTTCTCTCTCTCTCTCTTCCTCTCTCTCCTCCCCTCTCTCTCACATACAAACACAAAGAAAACACCAAACGGGAAATAAAACAAAGAATCTGTTTTGTGTTTCCCAGATACTTCTAGGGATGGAGCCTGTCCCACAGTGTGGTTAGTACACACACTGACATTCCATTGAAAAATATTAATTTTCCCTTTGTCAGCAGGTATCAACTGCAGATGGCTTCTTGGTTAGGGGTAGGACTTTGTGTCCACTTCTTCTCAGTGCTGGGATTTTGTATGGTTATAACCTATGCTGGTCTTGTTAATGCTTTTATAGAATTTTTGCATTCATGTGTGTATTAGTCCTGTTGTGTCTGGAACATGCTCTAGACATTCTTTTTACTTGTAAATTGTGTTCACAAAGTTGCCCATGGTTATGTTGAACTCACTCGGTAGCCCAGACATGTCCTGAATTCAAAATTCTCTTACGTTAGCATCCTAAGTAGCTAAGATTACAGGCCTTACCACCAGCTCTGGCAATCACCAGACTATTTGATTTTTTGTTTGTTTTTTGTTTTTGTTTTTGGAACCATGGATTCCCTGTTGTAACTCTAGCTGTCCTGGAACTCATTATGTAGACCAGGTTGCCCTTGAACTCACAGAGATCCATCTTGCTTCTGCCTCCTGAGCATTGCTGTTAAAGGCAAGTGCCACCACTGCCCAGCTTGACTATTTGATTTTTAAGTCAAGATTATTTCAGTTTACTTTATCCTTGATAATTTTGGAAAGTTGGTGCTTCTGGGAAATAAACATTGTGAACCACAGTATTTACAATTAGCAAATAAATATTTGCTGTTTACAAAGATGATTACAGAATTTGAGAACTTTTCCAGATAAGTAGTGAAATAACAGAACACTTGTGGTAGAAACTTATGCTCAAAGAATTACAAAAGTGTTTTTCTACTTTTGAAAAAGGTTACCAATTACAATTTTATAATTACTTTGAAGACAAGGTAATGTTTTTCCCCTGAGCTTTCCTTTAAAAGGTTAAAATTAACTACTACTTTTTGGATGCTGTTTAGAAAAGCATTTTTCTAGAAATACTAAGTGAAGGTAACAGTTTTAGTTACTGAGAATTATTTTGATTCAGTGTTTTGGATAACAAGCCACTGGAAGAATGAAGAAAATGTGATAAAGAGAAAAAAAACCAACACCAAATAAGACCAAAAACAGTAAGGTCCATTGAATTATTTTATTTCCCTATGTGGACTTTAAATGAACATATTGGATAAGAAATAAAATATTTGTATTTACATACATGTACATACATACATTCATATATACATATAGTATATAATGATTACAAACATTAAAAGAACACATTTACTAAACATTGCTCTAGACATTTTTAAAACTCAATGCTACAGAATTTATATTTTTATGAACTCAAGAACTAAAAGTACTTGCTCTTAATTAATAATTAGTTTTTTTATTTCTTTTTTAATTTTATAGCATGTGCTAGAGGAGCTGTGTAGAATACATTGACTGCTTTTCTCCAGAGCAGTTGTTGGATCAAGCATCTAGAGAGTGTGAATTTCTGCCCATAATCAATTTCAGTAGTAAAATGATGTTCTCTAACTTGAAGTGTTTTGTCATGCAAAAATTCAAGAGCTCTTTTAAAAATTGTATTTTGTAAAGATTTTAACCATTGATATCTTTGTCATGTGTATGGACATGTATTAGTTCATTGACACTTTTTAACTCCCTCAAATCTTAGCTAAAGCAATCACTGTCTTATTTCAAATATACAGGTTGGTCAGATCATTTTTAATCTCTTTGACAAGATTCCTCATGTGGTTTCTAGGAGCTATGGTTGGGATAGGTAGCTTTGCTGATTATAACTGAGCTTTGCTGGATGCTTAGATACCTCCTCATGTCTAACAACCTCCTCTGGGATAGCTAGGGCAACTTAGATATGTTCCATATCTCTCCTACTCCCACAACCTGGCTCAGGTATGTTTCTCTCATGAAGAAAACTGTCACACAGAGGGCAGAAATAATGTTCAAACCCTTTTGAGGCCAATGTTTGGAAGTAGAATACAATTCTCTTTGCTACATTTTACTGGTCAAAGCAAGTCATGGTTGACAAAGATTCAAGAGGCAGGAAAAGCAGAAGACCACATTGTAGAGGGCATGGACTCATTAAAGGAGGAAATGGACCATTTAGAGCAGATGTTCGTGCACAACATAGCTCTCTTGCCAAGTAATATTTCCATACAAGAGTAGCCTCTAAACAATGCCAATATTGGGTTTTCTGAAACAATATTAACTCTGCTAAAACATGACTAATGTATTAATGTACAAAATATGACTTAAGTGTCTCAAAATTAGAAGACATGTTTAAAAGTCTGAAAACAACAGATGTGTGTCCAGGTTCCTTTGAATGGCATAACAAATCCTCTCTGTTGTATCTTTTATACCTCTGTGATATATTCATTTTACACCCCTCAACAGATCCTGTGCTTTAAAAACTGGCTTATAGTAATTCCTGGAATAGTTCTTAAAGTGTAATTTGATCCTAGCATCAGAAGGTCCTTCTGCTTGCACTCTCTTCTCCCATCCATATCTCCCTGTTAGTATTTTATTCAACTTTGTAAATTTGGTTGAGAAACTCCTACTTCCTGCTATTCTCTCCAGAATGGATTAAATCTCTCTTATTTATACCAGCAGCACATTTAAGACACCAGTATCAGGAGGATTATAATTATAATTGCTTTAAAGTACACCTCTTTCCTAGAATGTGACAAAAAGTATCAAAACAATAGCAATAGGTAAAGGGGGAAAAAAGCTTTTCATCTACCTATACTTCCTGGTGTGTGAATCAGTATGAAACATGAGAATAACACAGATTAAATGTAGTTGTGTGACTTAAATACTTCTCTCCTTTGACATGTAATGAAAACAAGTGACATGTTGTATAATTTACATTTTCTGCACAACTGAGAAAGCTAGAAGTATAATTTAAATAAGCACTTTTTTGCTTCCAAGTACCATATTCTTCAAAACAAATCCAATAAATGGAAGGTTTTAAAACAAATAAGGGCATACTTAGATGTTAAAGAAATGCTACATTAAATACATAGAACCAAAACTTGATTCTTTTATTTACTATTCATTTAATCCTCATCACCTTTTAGGATCATATTTTTGATAGTTTTAAATTTGCATTCAAGGTTTTTTTATGATATGAATGACTATATATTTTAATTTAGCTATCACTGACAAGAGAATCATTTTCAAAATCTTTAGACTAAATTTGTTTAGCTGAGTGATGCTCTAGAGCTGTCTAGGTTTGTTAAGTGTGGCAGGCATACAGATGTCCCAAGGAGTTAATGGAATCTCTAAAGTTGAGCACTGTAATAATTTAAAGCTTGATTTTGAAAAATTTTTTAGTCTTTGTGTATATGTGCGTGTATTTGTAGGTATCTCTCCTTGAGTAGCTATGGGAACATGTGTGCCAGAGTATATGTGGCGGTCAGAGGACAACTTTGGTTTCAGTCTTCTTATTTGAGACAGAGTATTGTGTTCAATACTGTGAATACCAGACTAGATGGCTCTTGGACTTCCATAGATTGCCATCTCCATCTTCCATCTAGTTGAGGGGTGATGGAATTATAAACACATGTACCCAGCCTAATGTGGGTATTGGGTAATCTGCACTCAGATAATCACCATTGTAAAAGATGTGCTTTAGCCAGTGTACCATCTCCACAGCAAGAGATCTGAGAAATATGTTTGAATATCTATGTGAGAATTACCACTATGCCCATTAACTTGTTATGATTTTAGCCCAGCATAAAGAATAACTATTTTTTTAAATTGACATGTGTCATTCAGAAACTGAAAATAAAAACAAATAGAATTGGTTACATAAAAACATTGCTTTCTTGAGGAACTGGAAAGATATCTAAGTAGCTGAGAGCACTTTTTGCTTTTGCAGAGGACCTGATCTAGATTTGGTTCCCAGGGCCCATATTGTGCCTCACAACCATTTGTAACTGTAGTTCTAGGGACTAGGATACCTTCTTCTGTGATCTGTGGGTACTGTAGGCAGTACAAACTAAGAAAATATAAAATGGAAAACTTTTAAAATTGTTTTTTGAAAAAGATTTTGAAGATATCCATGATATAATTGCCTATTAATAACACTGAGTGTTAATAACCAAATAATAATAACTTAAGCAAAACTTACACAGTAGAGAATGATTAAGAGATTGGAAATTAGAATGTCTACATTTAGAGTTGTATGTAACACTTACTTGTTGTGACTTTCCTAAAATGATTGACATTCTCTATGCCTCAAATTTATTACCTGTAAAATGGAGATAAATTCCATCAATTATTATAAAAATTAATTACAGCAAAGTATGGAAGGTACACTGATGTTTGGCTCAAACACTAGTGAATCAATGTGTATGAACTGATTCAAATGAAAAATCCGATATCCAGCCATATACTACTATAGGATTAGAAATGTTACCTGACTCAATTAATTAGAAGGAAATAAAAAAATAAGTTACATAGAAGCTTTTCTTTGCATCCTCTATGCCATTTGACCTTGGGACTCCTCTCCTTGGTTTGGTACTCTCTAAAAACAGCTTTTCAATAAAATCATTGAAGAGACTATGAATTAACTATAGCTGACTTCCCATTAGGCAGTAGAATAGAGCAATTAGAAAAAAAATACTGTCTTTTCACACACGTTCTGCATGTACAATTGTTCTGTCAAGTAACTACGAAAGTATATAAAAAGTTAAAGAAATTTTAAATTTATTATTTACAGAATATATGAATACCCCTGGGCCATTGCCCTTTCACCATGTATGAACAAATTAAATACTCTTTAGCCACCTTAGATTTTATTAGGTCCCAAATGCTGATAGATACAGCATTTCCACAGCAAGCTTATTTATTATGCCATATGTGTATTTGGCACACACATATATATGTGTATTTGTGTCTGTGTGTTTACATACTTTGAAATAAAATGCTTCATCTTGCCAACCTCATGCCATATTTTTATGTAACAAAAGAATTCCTGGAATATATCATAACTCATTTGCATTTCCATTCCTAGATGTCCAAACATTTACCTATGTGATTAAGAAAAAATGTAAAGATGTCTTTCAGTATTTCAATATATGAGGAATATTTAATTCTCAGAAAAGAGAATAATCTAAATTGGTGTATTATAAGTCTTCTTAGTTACAATATTTTTCATTTCTATTAAGGCTATGTCAAATAATATTGATAGAAAATCACCAGAGTTTTACAAATTTTGTTTTTTGTGTCCTTAGTATTATAACATACACATTGGATCCTAGTAATTGTGTTTTATAAAAACTTACAACTGAACACCATTTTGTAACTGGAGAGAATGTGAAAGTATTATATAACTTAGCTGTTGAATACTTCTTAGCTCCAAGGAATAACTTGGCATTTTCTTCATTATCTTTGTAGCCAGATTTCAGTGCTATTCCTGGCACATAGGAGTCTCTAAAAGTATTTGATGCTAAGTAATAATGAATAAATACATGTTAATTTTCATCTGCTAAACCTAAGAACATTCCAGAACTTTGATAATATGTTAAAGAAGAAAATGCTTCCCACTGATACATTTAACTCCTTGCAGTAACATTGCTAGAGATAGAATTGGTAGATTAAGACTGAGGAAGAACAACTAGCATTGCAATTCCTTCTTGACATGGATGTCTGGGAAATTTTTTTTGCAATGTGTGAATTGTCAAAATAGCCATGATTCATCTACCAGGTCTCAATTTCTGCCCTTTTCTATTCTGAGTGACTAGCTTCCCTTGTTGTCGACATTTATTTTTAGTTATGTATAAATAATTGTTTTGTGCACTGTTTAGAGAAGGTCTACCTAGGTCTTGGCCTTTTGTAGTATCTGCAAGTATTGAATTAATCTGGGGGTGATTGATTGTTAATGATCTGTATGTGCTATCAGTGGAACACTTGAGTTCTGTGTCAATTAAAACACCTGAGTTCAGATGCTCTGCGTCCCACTATCCCGTATGGCTCTTGCTGTGATGTTGGTTACTTCTGCTAAGGTCTTGGAGAGTTTGCACATATGAGAATGTCTCCTTGTCTTCTTACTATGACAAATGGCTCCTGCAACATCAGGCACACTATCACGTCAGCTAACATCCAACATAGAGACAAAGAAGAATGAGAAAGAAACATCCAGGTCCCAGAGAGTGGATTTTGTTTTGTTTTATTTTGTTTTTTGCAAACTTGTCCAGATACTGGTGAAGTGAGGCAGTCCTGAGAAGACATATCTGCTATGGTGACAGGAACTCGACCCCATGAGGAAATTTTTTCCTGCAGACAAGATTATAAGTTGTTTTCCTGAAAACCAGACTCTGTCTTAAAATCTGGAAAGTGCTTCCTCAGGGTTAGTGCACAGAAGCTGTCTTCCAGAACTAGAAGAGTTTGTATCTCGTGCTGATAGCCTAATTTGGTACTGTAAGAGTCACCCAGATGGTGCTAGTTTTGAAGGCATGAGAGGATTACCGAAAGCAGCTGAGGCTTGGCACTGAGAGGTCACGAGAGGATTGCCTAAGGTGCAGCCTCAGTGGCAGTTGAAGGACCCAATTGAAGGGGTCACACAGAGAATTTCAGGTTTGGCACCATGAACAGAGGCAAGAAGAAGCTATTGGTTAAAGTGCACCCCAGTTGCAGCAGGGGACCCTAGCATTCCGAAGATGTCAGTACCATGAGACCACGACCAAGAACAGCAGCACCAAGGGTGTGAACCATCCAGAGCCTGGAAGACAAGCTGTGTGTGCTGCAGAAGGTGGAGCCAAAGAAGTGACCCAAGCCCTTTGGAGGATCTGAGAAGATCATGAGTGAATTCCAGATTATTGGACATTGATAATGTTTTTCTGCTGTCCATAGACATTGTGAAAACTTTGGTAGATATTTGGTTTTATTTGGACCTGTGCATGTATTAGCAACCCTTGTGATTGTTCCTCTTGTAAATAATTTTGCTGGTGTAGTGTTCCATTGTGTTGTAGAGATAAAGAATTTTTGTCTTGTACAGAAAATGGGAAATGTTGTAGAAGTTTATTTTTAGTTATTTATAAAATAATTGTTTTGTGCACTGTTCGGTGAGGGGCTGCCTAGGTCTTGGTATTTTGTAGTGTCTGAAGGTATTGGATTTATCTGGGGGATGCTTGATTGTTAATAATCTATATGTGCTATCAATAGAACACCTGAAGAGTTCGGAATCAATAAAATGCATGAGCTCAGATGCTCAGTGTTCCACTCTCCTGTATAGTACTTACTTGTCCTGACAGTAGTTCCCTCTTCTGAGGTCTGACAGGGTTTGCACATATGAAAATACCTCTATGTCTTCTATGCTGAAAGACACATCAGCCTAACTAACTGTTTTCACTGCAGCAGCAGATTCCCTTGCCCTGGAACTTCTGGGTGGATTTGTCCAATGTTTGGTCTTAAAGGTAACAAGAAAGAATAGCATAGAAAGATCAGGACACTGAGTGATGGGAGTTCCTCTCAGGCAGTCTTCTTTGTTCTTGCATCGTCTATAGGCCAAAAACTTCTCTGAGTCTAGATGTAAACCAGTTTCCTTATGATTTTAATTCCAATGGTTTTGTAAGACCCTACCTTCATTTTGCAAACATTCTTTTGGTAAGATCTGACAACATTGCTCATTCTTGCAGGGGCATTTGAATCTCAAAACAGAGCTGTATCCTTACTCCCTGGTATGGACATTTAACAGGAAGGATGACACAAGAAATGTTATTTGAGTTTATAAAACATTTTTGCAGCCAGAGTCTATAATGGATACTTTACATTTATTGACTATTTCATCCTTATGTTATGAATTTAGTTAGTGTTTTTGGTCACTCTGAGTCAAAGATCACAAAGAGGAATTACAAGCATTATGGTTCAAAGTACTGGAACAAATTCATGATAGTTAGCATATTTTAAGCATATCTTACTTTTAAAAAGACAACTTAACTTAAATTTTCACATAGTTACCACAATATGGATAGTACTACATCCTTTTTTAATGGAAATATTAAGGCATGGATAGGAGATAAGGCTTGCCCAAGATCTCACAGGTAGAATATAGAAGACATGAAATACAATAATGTCATTCTGAATGTAGACTAAATTTAATCATTCACAAAGTTACAATTCCTTGTGCTTTGTAAAACACACTTCATTCATTTGAAATTTTTCCTTTCCAAGTTCTCTCTATATAAGCCATATCCCTTTCAACCATTACATTCCTAAAATTAAAGCTGAAACAAATTTATTTTTCTTTATAGAGACTTGTGAAATACTATTAATATGCATTGCTAACAATTCGTGTAATGGTAGTTCTTGAAGAGGATAGTCCACAAAGAGGTATGAGGTTGCTGCCAGAGTCATACCCTGTTTACATGTGTGATTGCAGGCAAAATAAATCTATTCACTTTACAATGATTCATTGATGTATACAACTTAAGATATGTTTCATGTATGTATATTATGCTGTGATATGATACAATGTTAATTTTTAATTGTACTTAAGAAAACAATCACTTATGAAAGGTGCCTAATTAAACTGCAGTAGGCTGCATTATTTTGTGGTGAGAAAATCAGCAGCATTGCCTCCCCAGAGATTTTGAATACTCACTTTTCCAGTCCTTTTTGATGTTTCCAGTGTCCAGAGAATTGCAATCACTGAGCAGTCTCTTGACTTTCTGAGCAACAGATGTATCCGTGGCTTGACCTTTCTGTAACCAGAAGGTCATGCTAAATTTTCCCTGTGCTCTTTACCTCTTACAGGCACATTGTATTGATCCTTCTATATTTTCAGGTAAAAAGACCAACACAACTCTGAGGAGTCAGAGGTCACTGAAACAGCTTCAGAAATGCATTTCTGAGCCTTTCCCAGTTTTTTCTTTTTTTCTTTTTTTTACATTTTATTTTTTCTTCACTTTGTTTATTCCACCTATTAATATTTTTTTAACATTGTCTGGGCTTCCATATCTTAGTTCCTTACTGATGGTGCTGTAGAAGGATTAAGGTCTTATGATCATTTCATCTTGCTATTTGGGTTAGCACAAAGGAAGTCAATAACTGATGTGTGAATCTGCTGAGTAATGTCAAAAGTTCGCTGACTTCATTTAATAAAGAAGCCATTAGTCATGAAAGGAAATGAAGACAGAGAGCCCCAGGGTCATGCGGCACAAAAGGATGTGGTGCTTTATATGTTTTACAAAATCATTTTCTGCACTTGAAAAGAAAGCCATCAAAGATGGAATTTTAGGAAAATAGCGATGCATTTATGACCCCAGATGTCACCTTTGAAAAATGATGTGATAGATATCAAAGATGAATTGGGAGCGAAACAAACCAAGATTTAATTTAAAATAGCCAAAGGTGAAACAGAGAAAGAACATGAATCTTCTATGGGAAGTTTACATTTCTCATTCTCAGTGATTGTATGTGGACAATTACAGCCCTCCTTCTTTAATTACATGCACTGCAAGTGGGCTCATCACTTTCCATTAGCTTCAATAGCATGCTAAACTTTCATATGTACATAGAACTTAGAAGTATATAGAGAAGTAGAGAACACCATATAGAAGAATAAAGTCTTAAAATCATCCTATATTTATTAGATGTGGATTAAGCTGACCAGTCATAGACAACACCTATAGAACATGTGCATTTTGTTTCATTTCAATGTCACAGGTGCTCTGAGGTGTTACTATGTCAGTTTCCATTTTACTGATTAGTGCAAAAGTTTACTTACTTTACTAGGATACAATAACTGGGGAACAGGGCACTTGAGCTCCAAAGTTAGCTTCTTCTGCCTCTGAAGCCTGCCCAAAGATTAGAGAGTAGTTAAAACCAAGAGCAAGGTACAAAAGCAATGAGCGTTTTTTTTTGTTTGTTTGTTTGTTTTATTTTGTTTTGTTTTTGGTCTGTGCCCTAGTCATATGACTAAGCACCTGAAGCTCTGTGAGATTTCATTGACAGTTGCCTTAGTAGGTGGGAATCTACACAAAAGTGCTTTAATACTTGTTTTTATATTAAAGCAAACATACATTAAGAAAGGAAGGCAAAAACTGCTTCAGCAGGTGTTTTCACAGAACTTCTAAAACTTCAGATACTGAGGGATTGGTCCTCCCATGTCCAGGGTAAATTCATTCAGTCTCGTGTACCGGAAGAATGTACTTTATCGATGACAATATGGCTTCCTTGCACTATGATCATCAACTAATTACACATGGGAGCCTGTTACTAGACCAGAATAATTTATTCCCTATCCATTTTGGTCGACTTTTCCATGAAAGGGAAAACTATATAGAGTCTGTATCATAGTTAAAATGTAGGCAACATTCTTTCAACATTCTTTCATCCCCACTCCTTTTACCTAAATCAAAGGATATGTCTGATGCTATATAATCCTTATGTTTCATGTCCTGAGATGTACTTCATATGTACCAGCTTCTATTCTGTTTTTAATAAACACCATTTTGTCATCCATATCCTTGGTTTGTCAGAGTTCATCTGCCAATCAATATTGATGCATAGTATTGCCTAAGAATAACTATCTTTTTCAGAAAAACTACAGTTACTTTTTTTTCAAAACTGTATCTGCAAGATGCTTCTTTTGATAATTTTAGAAGACTGTTTTCTAAAATGTACCTATAAAATTTGCTCCCTAAATAAAGGCCATTTCAGGATGTACTTTCATTCAATTAGAAAACAAAACCTTAGTATTACACATGTTTACATATGAAAACCTTGACGGTATTATTAGAAAAAATACACTCATCTCTACATAAAGAGTCACTAAAAATGTCACTTTTGCTTTAAGATTAGCTTGTATATTATGTATCATAAACCTACTTTAAAAACTTTCAGCATGTTAATATTTAGTACTATTTTCATTCTCCCTCTGAGAGTCTCCAAATTAACTACTGGGGTATAATTTCAAAAGAAAAAAATAGCTTGTAAAATACAATCTGTAGTTGATATCATATCACAAAAACTGAGCATACAGGAATTAGTGACCTACCTGCAGGAGCTAGGTGTTTCTTCACTAAAGCACCTAGGCAGCCACAAGTCCCATCATTGACTTTGCTACCTGGTTGTAGGAAGAATCCAATTTTTATGTGTTTAATCTTAAAAAGTATCAACGTTCTATTTTTTTCTGGTATTCAGGTGTCTTGAAAAATGATTTTTTTTTCCTTTTTTTTCAATCCAAGTAGTTTCTGAGTAGGGTAAAATCGCTTAATGGCTAATGTTAGGCCTGTTCTTTGACACTTGGGGAATGCAGCTCCTGATTCTAATCCATAGACTCTGATATTTCCACAGTTATGGTCTCCTGGACCAACTTCTTACCTGTGGGTGATATTATCATTCACAAATGGGTTTTCCCAGCTGAACAGCTTCTGTTAGAGCTGAGCATTGTGTGTCTGATTTACCAGGGTATGCTCTACCTAGCATCTAGCTTAGGCTTGTTGGTGCTCTGTAAACCTCAGTGCTAGATAACCTAAGTCTTTGTAGATAATGTAGGTGATCAAAGAGCTGAAAATAATCTTATCTGTAGCAAATATAGATTTGTTTAACTAAAACTAGGAAAGATTTTTGGAGTATATGTCATAAACACACAATGTATTTGAAAGATAGTAAGGTGGAGAGGAGCAGCATGTTAAGATGGAACAAAGACTTCAGGCCTGACACAAAATCTCAGATTTAGCACCTTCTAGTTTTGTAGCAAAGAGTTGCACAGCCAAATTCTGTGTTTCACCTGCTCCTTCAAGATGAGTGTATTAATGTTACCATGAAAGAAATGTCACAACAGTGATAAGGTCTACTTACAGACTTCATTGTCTCCCATCAGTAATTACTTCAAAAATTTAGGAATTTTAGTACTTATTAGTGATTGTAGTAATTTTTAAGCTCCATAATGGAATTTCTAAGTAGATACCATAGAAAAATAAGTAAAAAGCCTTAATAGACTTATTTTTAACCTTGCTTAAGTCAGATTTCCCATCTACAGCCATACCGCATTGAACACCCTCAGTCTCATCTGATCCCAGAAGTTAAGCATGGTTGGGCCTGGGTAACACTTAGATGGGAGACCATCTAGGATTACTGGGTACTTTTGTGAAAGACCACCCGAGATTACCAGGTGTTATAGGCTGCAAACTAACTAACCAACTAAAGAAAGAAAGAAAGAAAGAAAAGAAAAAGAAGGAAGGAAAGAAGGAAGGAAGGAAGGAAGGAAGGAAGGAAGGAAGGAAGGAAGGAAGGAAGGAAGGAAAGAAGGAAGGAAAGAAGGAAGGAAGGGAGGGAGGGAGGGAGGGAGGAAGGGAGGAGCTCTTCCCAAAACTTGAGTTGTCCAAAATGAGAACAGGACTATCTGTGTTATTGTGTATAAGTGTGACAAACTATGTTGAACAATCTTACAGATGAATTGGATGAATTACACTATAAATTTTCAACTTGCCATTATTGACAGTTCAAATATATTTGTTTTAATGTTATAATTTCTTTTACCCTGTTTATCAACTTGAACTTCCTCTTCATCTATCACTCTTGATCACTTATTTGTTGGATACATTAAATATCCTTAAATATAGCTTTAAATTTCCAAAGGCTTCATAATAGATAAAGATCATAAAAATTGTGCTATCTTTAAATGGGTATGTGGGGTTTTTTTTTATTTCAGTTTGGGAAACAGCACATAGACAACCTCTTCAGTGACCTGCAGGATGGGAAACGCCTCCTAGACCTCCTGGAAGGCCTAACAGGGCAAAAACTGGTAGGAATCTATTTTCCTTCCATCTCTTTTATTTCTTTCACATGTATATGTATGAGGGAGTGAATGTATGCTTATATGTGGGAGGAGAAGTACTTGTGTGCATGTGTGCGTGGAAGCAAAATTTAGACTTTGGGTATCTTTCTCAGTTTATCTCTATGTTCTGTATTGAGGCAGAGTCTCTCACTTGAACCCAGACCTCATTAATTCATCTAGTCTTTCTAGCCAGATTTCTTTTCCTTTCCTGTCTCTGCCTCCTGATCCCTGGGTTTACAGACAGGCCACCATGCGTACTTGGCTATTATGTGCTATTTTGTTATTATCTATTTTGTGAAGAATAACAAAGTAAAGATTTTCAGCAATGTAATATATTAATTAATAAACATTATGAGCCTTTATCTTTTTTTTTAGTACCCTTAAGGATTAACTGTATAAAGGTTTTTATGCATAATGACTTTAAACCTACCTTTGTGTTATTTTGTATTTTCTAAGTATTTTCAAATGCACTTGTATTAGTTTATATATAACAAGATTATTGGTACAGTATAATAAAAATTTAGGTATTTTAGTCTGATATCCAAAAGCATGGGAGATAAAAAACATAACTTCCTTTTGAGAACTGTTAACTTGTATAATCTTAGAACATTCCAATGAGGGATATAACATGATTAATACAACATTATAGGTCACTAAAGTCATAGAAGATTCTGAGTTCAGTTAATGAAAGTCTCATAATAGAGAAAATCTCTTAAATTGTACTCTTCTGCTTAAAGTATCTTATTTTTAGATTTCTATTATTCTGTCAAGTAGGGTTTAAGACTCCAGTCTACCTATAGTCATCCACTCTGCATATCTAATCAGTGCTTTTCATTTATTATCTCAATCTGTTCTCTTTGACCTTCACCAGTGCTCTCTAGCATGAGTATTCAAACATTCACACACACACACACATACACACACACTCACGGTTTTTTATATACTATATAAACTCTAGCTATCTTCCAAAGTTAGATCTGGCCAAACTCTTGTCTCTGAATTGCCTTCTGCAATTCTCTTACACCAAGCCAAGTTAGTTCCTGTTCTGTTAGACATTGCCCAGGAATTTGCCTTGTTGGTTTGTTTATTTATTTTGTGGTCTGAGCTTCTGTGTGTTCTGAGAGTCCTTGAAAAACATTGGCATCTCCTTGCCACTGAAGGCTTTTAACAGACTTCTAAAATTAGTTTCTCTCTCTTAAATTCCATAGAACTTGTTTTTGCCTTTCATTGCATGAAAAATATTTTAATTTGTGTACATAACCATGACTATAAGAGTGGTTCTCAAATGCTGTAGATATGTGGAAAAAACATCCTTTATGCTTTAACTTTTAAATTATCTTCAATATCTATATAGGATTAACACAGTACTTAATTAATTCAAATTGGTAAAATTTTTTGGTTTATTTACCCATTAATTTTATTTTTGGTTTTTGAGATTATAGTGTAATTACATCTCTCCTTTTCCTTTTTTCTCTCCAATATACCCATATACTTGTCTCCACTCTTCTTCAAATTCATGTCCTCTTTTTCACTAATTGTTATTACATGTGATATATGTATGTATACATATACATGTGTGTGTGTGTATTATAATACGTATATATACATATACATATATATGTATATATATTATATGTATATACATATATATTCTTACATTTAACCTGTTCAGTCTGTATGATGTTATTGATATGTATGTTTGATGTATTTTTAAGATTTTTAACCTTGGGTTGATGATGTCCTAAAATAAAACATTCAAATGCTTTACATTTATACTTTTGTTCAGCAGCCAATCAGAAGGCAGAGTGTATACTCTGTCTTAATTTAATTATGTGCACACGTTATGGACACATGCATACATACAGAATGTTTGCATTTTTGTTATGTTGACAGAGCAATAAGTGCCTGTGATCATCCTAGGTTTTTCTGTATTTGGAGTGTCAATTCTGTTCATAAACACAAAAATAAATAATTCTCTCAGTCTTTCAGTTGTTTAAGATTAAGCTTTCACAACCTGTCTTCATTTTCTGCATATCTATGGTAATTTTCTTTCTGCTGCTTTAAAAATGCAATATGTTTATATGGCTGTGTCTTTTCCCTCTTTGTGGTGATAGGTACGAAACACTAAACTATATGTTGTTTTCACTTTTTCATTCATGAAGTAAAATGTTCTAAGACATGGAAAGTGGAGGTGCCTGTTCATGAGGCTATACTTGCAAATGGAGAAAGATGAAGGAACAAGACATCTGTGGTCTTTTACAAAGGGTATTAGTCTAGTCACCTTGGAGATTAGAGAACTTAAGATACATTTTGGAAGCTGTATTGACAGTTCAAAGGGTAAGATTCTCTGGGTTATGGAAGTTTTCAGAAGGATGGGAAGACTCTTGGAAAGCACAGGATAAAATAAAAAAGTAGAAAAATACATTATTTATTCTATTATTCTACAAAAAATGGAGAAAGGGTAAGAAAATAAACATGAAAACTTTTATGTCATAGGAACAGATCAAAAGTTGGAGTCCTCCACTGATACGTTTTTAAATGCATGTTGAATTCTTTAGTTGAGGATAATTATACTTACAAATTGGTATAAACATTGGCATTGCAAATCCTTAGTAATAATGTGAAGTACTTCTCATGTACTACAAACTCCATGAAGCAAACATCTGAACTTATATCAAAATCCCCCTTCTAAATATTTTATACACATTTTCACTTAAAGTTATGGGACAGTTATTTTATTAGCTCTGTTTTAACAGGTAAGAAAACTGGTGTATGGAGAGATGGAGAAGTTTTCTCAAGGTCACATAGTCCAAAAGTGGCAGAGCAGAAAGTTGAACCCAAGCAATTCAGCTTTAGAGCTCATGCCTTGAACAACTACAGCTTCCCTAAGGTTGAGATGAGAGCTACATAAATCATTTGTTTTGGCATCTGACTTGACCCAACAATGTCATTGTTGAAAATATCAAGGAGATTGTGAGTAATAAATGAGTAATAAATATGAGTAATATTCTGACATATTCTTGGTGATAGCTAATGAAAGCTTTCATTAAGAAAAAGAAAGAAAAGATCCAGTTTTAATGTCACATGCCTATAAGCTCACCACATAGAAGGTAGAAGCAGAAGGATAGGTCTTTGAAGCCAGACTGGAATATATAGTAAAACTATGTTTTCAAACCAGTGAAAACAATAAGAAGAGAATAAATATAAGCATCATAACCATAGAATTTCTAAAACTCATCAATTAGTAAAAATAAAGTGATATATGAAATTAATTATGCAGATATTAGTTTAAAATTAAAGGATGGGATATAACTTTTAGGACTAAAAGATTGAATTAAAAAACGTGGTTATTGAAATTTTGAATTCACATGACTAGGACAATTAGATCAGTGGTCAAAGAAATAATCTTTTTTTACCTTAATTAACATTACCTCTTGTAACAATATTTTAGTATTTGAGAATTCCTTGCAATGTATTTTGAAGACATTCATCTCCCACTCTCACTCTGACCATCACTACTCTCTTCATCCTTCCAAGCTTTTCTACCTAACCTTAACATCATTCTTTTTTTTATTATTTTACTCATTTCTCCATTGAGTCTGGTTTCTCTTGCAAAGCTGTTATCAAATACCAATAGCTCCTCAGCTAATAGTAGGATTTTATGTCCACCATCCCCCTCTATATTGAGACATTGTCTTGAACAGATCTTGGCAACACTGTCACATCACTGTGTTTGTTCCTATGTGCATCTGCCCTGTTGTATCTGGAAAACACGGTTTTCTTGTTATCAACCACTTCTGACTCTTATAATCTATTTTCTCCCTCTTCTGAGAATATCCCCAAGACTTGGGGGAAGGGCTATAATAAGTATTTCTATTTAGTTTTGAACACTTTACAGACTCTCATTCTCTGCATGGTGATCATTATTGGGGAGGGGGGTGTCCCTGTGCTATTAGTGATACAGCATTATATATTTTTAAACTAATTTATATTTGACAATCCTTTATTATGTTTTATTTGACAGTTTCAAAAAATGTATTTTGATCAGACCTACCTTCACTTTCATCCTCTGTGTCACTCCCTCTCTTGCTGAATCCCTTCTTTTCTACTAGCTTCAATTTTTATGCTGTTTTTATGACCAACTGATTTAAATTTAAATTAAGGTTGCCTTAGTGGGGTTTGGTCAACTCAAGAGATCCACATCTCCTTCAGACATTCCTAAAATGTATAGAAAGAAACTTTTCTATCTTACTAGTTACTTCCTCATGTATTTTGCTAATGTTTTTTCTATCATTGATGGTCTTATAATGATACACACTATGCTAAAAAATGAAGGAGAAATGATCCCAAGTAATATTGCAAAGGGAAAAAAAGGTGCTTTCTTTCCCAGGAGATGGGTTCTTTATGCTAAAGATATATGATGCTAAAGACAATTAGCCCAAAGATGGAATACTTTTTTTATAGAAATGCTTCCCAGTTTGTTTAATTTAAATGTAAAATATTCTAATTTTAAAGTGAAATTTATACATTTTTTTTATTTGGGGGTAAATATTTTTGTGTCTTTATTCCATAGTAAACACAATGTTTTTCCAATTTTTAGCCAAAAGAAAAAGGATCTACAAGAGTTCATGCCCTGAACAATGTCAACAAGGCACTGCAGGTCTTACAGAAAAATAATGTAAGTGGTGATCTGAATAGGGTCTGAATACCATGAAACAGCATGCTTAATGTTTGAGTAAGGGCTTCAGTGCAATGTATAGAAGCCTTCTTCAGGTCTCTTGTAAATCACAGGAGCTCTTATTCAGAGCTGATGTGCTAGTTCCTTTGTGTATGCCTGTAGCTAATATAATTCTAGAAGCCAGTGCATCCAGTCAAAGAGGACAAAGAAAGATAAGACCTGTACCTGGTCAGGCTTTTGTGTTGTTTCTAAATGTTACTTGATGTAGCTATTTTTAGTAGACTGAGTCCTTCCTATAGCAGTCTTCTATATGAAAAAGAGATTTTGCTTACTGAATATTATTCCACGTGTGGAATCCTAATGATAATGAATGTTGTTGGAATCACTGTCACTAAGCATACATTAAACGTGTAAATTAAACAGATAAACAACTATTATTTTAACTCGGGAAGAATTACTTGGTTTAGTATATTTGGATAAATGTATATATGATGTATTAGAAAAAGTAAACAATAATAGCTAAATGAGTGGTCAGGATACTGCAGGTCTCTTCTCCAAGAAAGGCTCAGCTTTTCTTTTTCATCATGGCTTTGGTGGGAGAAAGTTTTCCTTTCCTATTAACTCCTACAACCTTTCTAATCAATCAGTACATTTACAAGGTACTTTGGTAGCTTCCTAATTACAATACAACCATCTTTAAATGATAATTTCAAAAGCATTGATTGCATACTCTTAAAATAACTCTAATATGTAATAGATTTATAATAGCCTATACTCTCACATACATTTCTCAGCTCATCTGGTCATAACAGGATAACATAAAGGATATGGAAATGGAAACTGTAAAGTAATTACTTGAATTTAACATGTGAAAGTTATTTTATAGGAACATTACAGCTTTAATTGCATTCCAGCTATTGATTTTCAGCTTTCCTGAATATTAGAATAAAATAGACTAATGGAAATGTGTAAAGATCACCATCATCTGAGCAATGAACAACAATAACAGAAAGTTTGGCAGTCATAAATAAAAGAAATAACAAATTGTACCAAGCATATGTACAGAAGGGAACACTTATATAGTAGAAATTATCATTACGGATGTATACAATGCCTCCAGGCATTAAGAAAATTCAATCTTTGTCATTATCAAGAATGTTATTCTTTAATGCTATAGAATAGCCAGAGCCCAACAGATCTATATGGTGCTATTCATGAGTAGGAAAAGCAATATAAGCAATAAAAAAAACTTTTAATCTATAGTTCATTGGTTCTCAGCTTTCCTAATGCTGCACCCCTTTAATACAGTTCTTCATGTTCTGGTGACACCCTATCATCAAATTGGATTTTTCGATACTTAATTTTGCTGATATAATTTTGCTACTATTATGAAACACAGTGTAAATATCTGATATGCAGATGGACTTCGGCTACCC
The DNA here is from genome assembly GCA_026225945.1 of Cricetomys ansorgei. Lineage (NCBI taxonomy): Eukaryota > Metazoa > Chordata > Mammalia > Rodentia > Nesomyidae > Cricetomys > Cricetomys ansorgei. Next base: position 1,293,347 of record JAMJFZ010002863.1, on the reverse strand, counting down.
CTGTGAAAGGGTTGTTCAATTCCCATAAAGGTCATAACCCTCAGGTTGAGAATCGCTGCTCTATTACATTGGGACAATTACTAGGATAATGGTCATGAATGCCTAAGTTATCTTGTGAAAATTAACTGTCCCAATATGAAACAAAGGACACAAACAAAGAAAGTTAAAAGAGGCCACAGCTGGACAGAGAGGCATTGAATTGCTAGGTTAGTTAATAAGCATTGCTATCTTTAAACCAAAAGACAAAACTTTTAAATTAATAAGAGGTCTAGCTTTGGGAGAACACCACAAGATAGATGCTCAACACAAGATACAGGATAAGAAATAAATGTAGTTATTCTAAAACAGTGACCTGACTAGTGAGTTGTGTGTTTTCTAACTAACACTCTAATATCCTATCAGTGCTGTTCATTGGATCAGTGCAAACCATTTGTGTATATGTTGGGCACGTGGGAAGGGGAGATTTAAATCACAGGCAATGGAATCACTTCATACAACCAGGAGTAAAGAAGTTAGGTTGGTATTGTGGCAAGTTGGGCATCATGGAGTGTACTAAACTTTCTAGATGTTCTTTTTCTGTTTTTATGGGTTTTGAAAATTTATATACTGAAAATCCTGACTCTGTACATTGATTGTCTTACTTTGCTGGGAAAATAAGAGAATTTCATACATAAATACTGTATTTAAATATTCTCCCTGTCCCTCTTATTTTTTAATTATTATTACACAGACACACACACACACCACCACCACCACCACCACCACCACCACCTATAAGGGGGCTTGTCTCTGAAGAAGACTGATTTTCCTTTCTCAACAACCATTAATTAACTGTAGCTTATTATGTAGTGGCAGGGCCTTGTGAGAAGGCATGTCAATTGGTAGTGTCATTTTTTAGGTCCTATTTACAAAATATAAACCAGACTATGCATAGATACTAGGTAACATTGGAGGCATGGCTGGAGAGAAAGAGATATATAGATGTGAATAGTAATACAAAGTCATTTTTGAAGGGGGAAATGGGTAAAATGGGGGAAATTTAACTGGTATTAGTCATATCTATTCTTTTATCTTTTACATTCATATCTTTTAAATTCTACTCACACCTTGGCTTTGTAGAACATGCACAACATATTTATAGTTTGATTTGATTTCTCTGTGGCAGTAGTTTTTGCATGACACTATTCTTGTTATCAATAATTTGATTAAAAACACTTATTGAGAAGAAATCACTTCTAAGTACAGTGATACTGTCATTACAATACATGTTGAGAGCAAAGCTAATTTGTAATAAAGTTAGCTGTGGCACTGAAAAGCAAACAAATGACAGTGTACAAACTCCTTTGAAATAGGATGAGACTATGAAGTGTTTTTGATTGTTTTCCCACCTGCTTTAGCTTTTAAAAATTATTTGAAGCCTCTATTTGTTTATGGCTTTTTGAAAGCATACAGAGCATATCTCACATGAGAGGAAACGTCCCATATGTATCAATTCTATCATTTCTTAACCCTATTTTTTTGTGAGCAGCCCATATAAGGAGGCACTTAAACAGCAGGTTAAATGTTCTGGGGTTAGAGGATGCTTCAGTGGGTAAAAGACCTGTTGCACATGAATGAGCACCTATGTTTGGATTGCCATTGCCCACATAAAAGCTGACCATGTAGGCCAGGGACAAAGTTCCTCCTTCAAAGTGGGCATCCAATCTAATCAGAAAGTGGGTGGTTATGGTGGTTATCCCATAACAGTGATGCCACATTTCAACCAGTGGCATGGAATGTTCACAGCTGCGTAAGACTATTGATGACTTTTCTCCTCATCTACCTGAATAGCACCTTTTGGCACTATGAAAGCTAGCCAGCAGGGAGGAAATTACCGTCTCCATTCCAGCATGATACCTGTATGTTCAAAAATAAAAATATGTGATGTTTTTAGCAACAGGCACCTACCATCAAGTTCTGGTAGGCAACCAAGATAAATGGCAATATCTTGAAGCAATTTGGGAACCTTTGGGCAATTGCTGACAAACAACTTATAGGGGTATATTCCACACCCAACATTGATATATTAGCTTAGTAACCCATAGCTTCTTGAATCTGTGTTCTCCATCTACACAAAATCACCCCATTCACACTTTTTAAAATTATATTTTAGTCATGTTAAAAATTTGTATGTTTCCATGTGACTTCCTCATCATCTGTAGTTTGAGTTAGGGCTCTGTTATCCTCCCATCCCCATTATTACCTTGATAACCCCAGTATTCTTTCCCTCTACTTACATATCACATGTGTTCTACTTTCTGCTTCTTTCGTAAGGTCTTCCTCTCTATAACACATCCCTATATTCCAGGTTTCTAAAGACAGACTTTCCAAATAGTATTTAATACTAGCTGTGACAGTTGAAGATCTCAACTGTCCCATAAATCCTTCTCACCAATTGGCTATCACAAGCCAGCAAATTTATCAATAAAATTCAGATCTACACTAGCACAAAGAAATGAGTTCAGTGCTATACATTATTAAACCACAAATCCAAACTACTTTAAAAGCCTAGGTGAAAATTAATTCAGACATCAGCTAATTCAAGTCTTTAGTTAATCAAGTCATTAAAAATTGTCACTTAACTAGATTAAATGTCACTGATTTGACAGGTTATAGAGTGTTCACTCTTGTTGGTATATGATCATAGATAAAAATTATTTGAAATTTTTCTTTAAAACTATAATTTTGTATGTACTTTAAATATTTAAAAGTTTTAAATGGTCATATAATGCATATTTTTAAGTATCTCACCAAGTATCTGTCACTGAGTATAAATTGCTTCCATTTATCACCTATAAAATCTAGGATTGAGATTATAAATTCCAAAATTTACAGTTAATTTCCATTACAAAGGTATTATTTCTGATACTACATTTACCAGCTACATAAGAGGTTTATAAAAAGACTTGCTTATTAGAGATACTGATTCCCAAGGCTTCAGAAAAATATCCTGTTTATTTTTTGGGTGTTTGCCAAACACTTCTATGATTTAGCTATACATCATCATCCTCTGTGAAATGTGCTAATATTTCTTCCAAAATATTCTTTTGTAAATTAGAAAATACACAACAAACACGTCTTATTCTTAAATTCATTCATATTCCAATGAAAGGTGATGTTATTAGTGTTAAGTGAGGGATGCTCTCATTTAAAATAATTTAAAGAGTTTGATAACATGAGTTGGTTAATTTTACTACATAACTTAAACTATGATACTTGCAGTGAGAAGAATACTTAAGTTTTTCATATATATTCCACATAAAACTTAGGTACTTGTTTACCAGTGATACATTTACATGGTTTTTTTTGTGGTAAAAATTATGTGCCTACTAATTTTTAGATTGTATTAGGCTGAATATCAATGATGCATCTTAAATTTTTATGGCCCAAATTGCAAAACTTAGAAAGGCAAGGCTAGATAGAATTGCCTTTAATAAAGTAGCATAATATATTGACACATGCCAGATATGTATCTTGCTTAAAAGAACTCAGGTCAAATAATACTATACTGAAATTGTATGTATTTTACTTCATTCTATAATGTAAAATCATTACTGAGGACTGTATGTGCTTTCTCAAGTGTTACTTTTTGATGTCAAACATACTATATAAAAAACTTGGTTTAGATATAATACATACTTTGCCAGAAAGTTTAGATTAAATTTTATATTTTCCCAAGTTGCATGAATTGAAATGTTATTTTGGATTGTTTGTTTTAATTTATTTCAGCCCTTTAAGTGTTTATGTCTTTTCAAAGTTACAAGATTTAAAAAAAAAACTACTTCATTGTCAAAGTTAATACAGACAATATAAACATATATGTATGTATAAAAACATTGATTCATTGACATATTCTCCTGTGATGTAGTACTGAGATCATAAACACTTTGAAGTTATAGAGACATATTATTTCATTTGTTTCTAAGGTATTTGATACCGCTAAAATTTGTTAACATATCTTTGTTCTCAGTCTTATGTGTAGTATATGACAGCTGGTAAAAATCATAGAATGATTGAATTTATAAAATTGAAACCATTAAATATAGGGAAAATGACTAGTGAAATGATTCAGAGGGCAGAGGCTCCTGCTGCTAACTTCATGACCTGAATTTGATCTACAGGACCCACATAGTAGAAGGGGAAAACCAACTGTTACAAGTTAGCTTCACATGTGTTCTGTCTCTACACATGCACTTCAAATGCATACAAAATAAATTTATAAAAAATGTGATAGGAAAATTTTGAAATGATTCAAACATATGGCATGAAATGAGGGAAACTCGGCTTGGTGTGCCAGGTTTATAATCACAATAATTCCAACCCTTTACATTATACGTATTGAACTATTCATCATTCATTTATAAAATATTCAACACATGCATGTCTCAATGGAATAAAATAATGGTGATTTGTTCCCCTACGATTTGGAAAATTAAACAGTGTACCTCTTGACTTTTTTTTTTTTTTTTTCTGGAAAGCACATACTACAAGGCAAGTGAAGCCACTTTGAGTTCTCTGTAGTTTCGGCTTTTATTAAATGCTTTGTATTTAGAAGGATTATATAAATACTTCATACAAAACTCCTAACCATAGACAAGTCTGTTTAGCAACATACTAATATTTTAGAAAGCAGTAGGATGTTTATAAAAGAAACCTGGCTCATCTCATATGTCAGCAAGAACTTCTCAGGTTATTTATTAATTATGAGAAAGAAATGTATGGATATGAAAGCTATAAATAAGTGATGGAAGTATACTCATAAAAAGTAGCTAACAGAAAAGGCATTTCTCTTAATAAAGTCCAATGCATGGTAGGTTACTAATCATTAGTTTCTATTTAAGGGTGTCAAGATTCTGAATATGTGTATTCAAACTTTTAAAGTGGTGTTTAATATTCTCTTTGAAAACCTATTAAATTTTGGTGTATTGACATGATAAGAATAAATTTGTAGTAATTGTGGATTATTCTCATTCAAATAACAAGAATGAAAAGTTACAAGAGATACCTTGTGCTTACTTTTTCCCTTTCCTAATTTTATACTGAAAATTAAGGGACAAAAGTGCCTCCTCCTAGGAATAAATACTAAATTCAGAAAAGATCTGGGAAAGCCACATATCTTAAAAACAAACACATCTTGGGAAAGTTCGTTATTTTCTATTGGCTGAATGGGATGGATTAGTTGCCATTAGAGACTATAACTATAAAACCTCCATGTTGGTGCCTGCCTCAAAATGCATATACCATTTTGAAGCAGTACACTATAATCTTTTACCCTCAATTTAGGGATAGAGAAAGGAAAGATAGAAAGAAATCTTCACCACATTTGCAAGCAGCCTTGATATAGAAAGAGAGAAAGGTAGAAATTTTCACAACCTCTTTTTAGGCTGTCCTGAGCTTGAAAAGTACTAGCTGACACTGAGTTAGACTAGCATCTCAGCTTACGGTCTATAAACTCAATTCCTCCAACCTCTGTTCTTTTAGAAATTATTACGATAACTAACAACAGCAACCCAACCAATGAACAACCAGCCAACACCCACACCAACTCTCGGGGCTTCAAACTTTTTATAACCTAAGCCAAAATTTCCCAGAAAACCGTGTGGTACCCAATCCCAAAAACAAGCTACAACAACTGCACCTAGCCAAATGATAGCCACCTGCATCAAGCATTCCAAATACAGTAAATAACTATACTACAGCTGAGGTGGGAACACAAACGTATTCCAAGCACCATTTTGCATTTTTATAGAAACCAAAATAACAAAAAAACTTCTTCCAAATGTTCCTCTACACCACTTATTTTTGAACTGATAGTTTCTTTATTGAATGAACTATAATTTTCACTTCCAAGCTAAAACTGTAAAAGAGTTAAAAATATAAATATGGAAAGTTTCATCGTCTTTCTTCCTTTGCCAAAAATGAAAATGCATGACAAAATGTTATTAGAGCATTATTTCACAGAATTTTCTTATATCACAGACACACACACATACACCCTAATATGTATTATAAGAATATGAGTGATTTTATCCTTTTCTCATCTCTTTATTTGCAATGCATCCTAATTTTTGTTATTTATTATTTAACTAGATTTTTGAAACTATTCCTTTGTCTTGTCCTTCTAAAGTCTTGCATACCATTTGCTGTTTGATGAATCATATTCTGCTTTTTTTTCTGTAAGGAAAATTTAAAATTATGTTACCTTGTCCAAATTAGGAATCTTTCACAAACTACTACATTAAAAAAATTTTAAACCCTCTATCTACATATTTATCTATCATTTATATATTTATAAGTTTAGCATCTATTTGTGTATATGTAGATATGTATGTAAAAACAATGTATGAACAATGAAGAATACCTACTTATTGATTTGGCAATTCATATATGGAGAGACATGTACATATTAAACATATATTTTTGTGTGAAAATACTATAAACATTAGCAAAAAAGAGAAGATTTATCCTTTCCAATTCTTTTCCCTACATCTAAAAACTATGGAAAATAAGTCTAATTCACTTTAAAGGTTCACTTTCTAAACCTTCCCTACATATTTTTTAGAGATTGTTCATCCTGATTCAAGGAGTAGATTCCTATTGGTTCACATTTAAATATTTTTCTGGAAGACTCAAAGATGCAGTTTTATAGTTTAAGTGTTTTCCTAATGTGCATAAGCCCTTGGGTTTTATCTCTACCACCATACAGACACACACACACACACACACACACACACACACACAAACATACACACACACATTCACACTAAGAAAAAAACAATATATATATACATATATATTATATTTATTCTACTGGAATCTCAGTGTTTTAATTATATCAATGCACATAGTATCAATCTATTGCTTTCTAAAATTACAGTTGACTAAAGAAATTACCTTTCAGACATAGCAGTGTAAAACTGAGTCAGACTCTACTATTACTTTGTGAATAAAGTTATAAAAAATAGTCTATTGGTAAGAATTGAAATACAAAAGTGGAAGTTAAATACAAATAAGTAAAAATTGAAATATTTAAAATAAAACAAAAAGAATGGAAATACAGAACTCAATACATCTCTCTTAGTTAGGATTTCTATTCCGGTGATAAAACAACTTGACCATAAACAACTTGGTGAGAAATGAGTTTACTACAGCTTACAACTCTATTCCTGAGGAAAGTCTGGGCAGAACTCAAATAGGGCAGAAAACTACAGGCAGGAGCTGATGCAGAAGAAATGGAGGAGTGTTGTTTACTGATTTTCACTTTCTATGGCTTGCTCACTCTGCTTTCTTAAAGCTCACAGGACTGACCAGCAGTGTAGGAATGACACCACTACACACAGTGAACTGAGACATCCCACATCAATCATCAATCAAGAAAATATACAACATTACTCACAGGTCTATCTGGTAGGGGAATTTTCTTAATTGAAATTCCCTCTTCAGAATGACTCTAGCTTGTATCAAGTTGATATGTGACTAGTCAGTATAATATCCCATTAAAATTTAATACAAACTATATATGTTTATATTTATTGATATTTATGAATTTAAAAAAAAATAAAACCTGGGCAGCAGGTTGGGTATCCTTAAGGACCTTAATATTTAACTTTTTTTTTTTACTATGTAATGCTTGTCACAACATATATATATGTTAAAAAGTTAACAAATATAAGTTAAAAAGTTCACTTAATAGTTTAAAAGTTCACTTGTTCATACAAACAGACAGAGTAGAAACACACATCAATACAAAATCAATGTTCCTTGTTTGTGGGATGATATTGAGGGTATCATGAAATCTGTGTTAGGAAAGAATGATTACTTTAAACTGTTTTTTTTAAAGATAGAAATAGAAAAATATCCCTAAGAGCAATGGTCAGTTTACACTGTGGGACTTGTTTGCCTGGTGTTCTCAAATCCCTCTGGTCACCACTGCAGTCCCTCCTCTCCCTCTTCTTCGGAGTTTCCTGCATGATGTTTGGCCCTAGGCCTCTGCATCTGCTTCCCTCAGCTACAGGAAGAGGCCTCTCTGATGAAAATTGGGCTAAGCACAGATCTAAGAGCTGAGCTGGATATCATTAGGAATTCTTTCTGGGCTATCCAGTCTTTAGTTCCTGTCCAGCCCTGAAGCATCAGGAAGTGTCCCTTCGTTGATATGGGGCTCTGCCCTTCCATTACCCCAGTGGATGCTATAGGCAGGTTAGGGCAGACATGAAGACTTCAGGGTCTCCTACATATATCTTATGATTATCTAACGAGGTGTTTTTGTAGAACTCCTAAAAGTTAGAGAGTTGGGGTGGGGGGAGTGGGGGGTAGGGTGGAGTTGTCTCTGACCCTTTTACATGCCCTTGGGACACTTTTCCTGGAGCTCAGCCTTGTTACATCTTGATATGCCCTGTTAAATGGCAACTCTGGGAAGCCTGCTCTTTTCTGAGCAGCAGTAGGGGTAGGGGAGGATCTGACGAAGAAGGGAGATGGGACAAGTTGGAGGACTGAAGGTGGAAAGGATGGGGTTGGAATGTATTATTTGAAAGAAAAAATTAAAATAAACAAATAAATAAATATGTATCTTAGAAACTCTCAAGCAATTCTGAGAGAAGCACACAGGACTTTCTGTCTCTCTCTCCTTTCTTCCTTTCTTCTTTCCATCCTTTCTTCCTTCCTTCCTTAATGCCTTTTCTTTTCCTTAATGCCTATGCTTTAAATCTATATTAAAAAGCTTCTTAATAAACAATCAAAAGAGAAGCTGTAATGAAAATTACAATCTGTATGATACACTAAAATACAGAATGATTCTGTTTAAAGATGGCTCTTTAAAATTACTGAAGAATAGAAAACCACTTCTAATCTGAACAAAGGAAAATTAGAATGAAAAAGACAGGATTAGTAGTGAAAAACTACACATAGCAAAATTTACAGAATAAATTAAGAAAATAGCATAAGCAATTTTGTCTGAATCAATAATTTTGAATAATTCTGGTAATTTATTTCCTAGTATGATGCAAATTATACAAATTGAGCTAAAAGTAAGTGGAAAATTGAGCTAAACAAATTACTTCAGAAACTACATAGTACTTTATTACACAATCCACCATTGAAAACTGCACTAAGATTTTCACAAATGAATTTAAGTAATTCCTATATTTTCAGCTATTTCAGAACATATAAAATATAAAAGCCTACAATTCCTCTTGTAATGTCAAATTAATATTGCTATCAGCAGCCAAAAACATAAAATTAAGTTATGCATCTGTAATATACTCACATTAGAATAAAATATAAAAAGTCTTCTATGATATATGCTTGTAATTACATCTGGAAAATGGTAAGTACTTAATACAAGTTAGAGTCTATTTGCAAACAGCTAATAAATTTAAGAAAACTATACACAAGATGAACAAAGCATATCAATAGTAAATTCCAAATAGTTTTATAGTGGTCATTCTTAGAATATATATATAAAATAAAATATAAATCATGAAAACAAAAAAATTATCAAAATCACATATTTTTACTTATTGAACAAAACTAAATCACAGAAACATTTGGTGGTGGTGAAGCAAGAACTCAATTCTCTGCATTGCTGCATTTTGGACTAAGATCTTATGGCCAGACAGGCCCTAAGTCTTAGGAGTGAATCAACTACTGTTAATCTAGTAAATGGACATAATATTAACCTAATTCATAATGACTTTTCAGCATACCTATAGATAATGCATTTCTAACTCTTATTAAAGAAGCTTTTGTTTGCAGTACATGTCAATTAATATAGAGACCCACAACTGGTCAAGGTGCAGAAAACAAAAGACTGGGGAATTTTCAGCCTTAAACCAGTTATCTGGATCACCTCTCCTCCTCACAAAGCTCAGGAATCTTTGTGAAAAGGGGGAGGAATGATTTTAAGAGCCACAGAAAGTAAACAACTCCAGGGAACTGATGTTTTCTGGACATGCCACAGTTGACACACATACAAATTTTCAACAGTTGGAAAAGTTAAGCTTAAGCCAGACAGAAATCCAGCATGGAAATGGTAAGTGAGCAGGATGTCTCACCTATAGCTGAGGAGTTATTGGCAATTGATAGGGTTTGGGAGAGGCAAAGTCATTATCTTTAAGGTTGTGGCCTCTGGTGTATGGATCACACTCCAGTAGAGGGCAGATATCCAAGAGTATATGGAAGCAGAATTTGGATTACTGGCTTTTTAGAAAAGGACACAGTTGAGTAGGGTTTGAATAGTAGAAGGAATCTTGAAGGATTTGGAGGAAAGGTTGACTGTGATAAAAATATGTTGTACAGAATCCTCAAAAAGTAATAAAATGAGAAAAAATAAGATAAACTTATTACAAATGCATATGGAAATTCTCACAAAAAATTACATGCAGAAAAATACACACGTTTTAATCTAGTGAAAACTTTCATTAGAATTGGTATTGAAATTATATAGACAGCAATGTCTTTCCATACAGTTTGTAAAATAGTAACACAAAATAAAACCTTCAAAAATCATATTATTATGTGAATAATTCAACCACCCATCTACCAACAGGTGGTTGAATATAAAATGTAATGTAACTATTAAAATGAATAAATATTGGAGATTATTGTTTAAGAAAAATCATTTTTCTCTATATATGATCCCTTATGTATTAAAGCCCTGTAAATTTTCGACTATATAAAATTGCTTATGTACACTCATATATAATAATGATTGTCTTAGTTACATTTCCATTGCTGTGAAGAGACTCCACAACCAAGGCAACTTATAAAATAATCATTTGGGGGCTTGCTTCTATTTTCCAAGGGTGAATCTATGATTATTATAATGGGAAGCATAGAAGCATGCTGACAGTAGGCAGTCAGATAGCAGGCACAGTGATAGAGCACTATCTGAGAGTTTTCATTTTACTCATGAAATGGAGGCAGAGAGAGAGTGAGATTGAGCCTTGTGTAGTATTTTGAAACCTCAAAGCCAATTCCCAGTGAGACACCTCCTCCAACAATGTCACACTTCCTAATCTCTTTCAAAAACCATTTCTAACCATAGGGATCAAGCATTCAAATATATGAGTCTATGGTGTTCATTCTCATCCAAACCATCATAATGATCATAGATGTCAAGAAAAAATAGAAACATGAATTTGTTGATCATATCATGAGAAAGTGAGGAGAAGAGAGATAAGCAAAATAATTAATTCATGATAAATAGAGAAATGTGATATGTTAATCAAGCAATTGTGCAAGTGTGATATTTAAATGTATGAATAAATAATAAATAATTTAAAATTTAGAGATTGTTTAACAGTTTAAATGTTTCATGTAGATACATGAAACATAAAAATATGCATATCAAGAAAGTATCATGTAAAGTTGTAATAAGTGTATAAATTACATGATGTTTAAATCAAATTAGATACAACTCCTTAAATACTGAATATTTGTGGTGAAAAACTGCAAAAGTTTTTATTCTACTATTTTGAAGTGTTCAGTACATTATTTTTTTCAAAAGTTATCTTACCATGCAAACTTTATGGCATAACTTATTGCTCCTATAATACTGTAACTTACTCCCCAATTCCCATCAACCTTTACCAGATCCTCCCTTCCTATTTCCCATGATCCACCTCTTCTGCTAACCCACATTCTAGTCTAAACATCTGTAAAATCAACTTTTCTAAATTTTTACAAAGGAGCTAAATCACAAAGTATTTGCCATTCTGTACTTGCCTTATTTTTTATAACATGGCTAATGCAGTTCCATCTGTTTTAGTGCAAACAAAGGAATTTCATGTTTTTCTATAACTGAACAAATATCTATTGGGTATATGTACCACATTTTCTTTCTCCATTCATGAGATTGTAGACACAAAGGCTGTTTTTCATTTGTATAAACAATAATATCTCTATCTCCTAGAATATGAGATTACATGCATATACCACAAGGCCCAGATTCATGTACTTATTTGCCTGCATGCCATATTTATATTGATTCCATTTAATATGTGGACAACATGAAAGATAAATGGCATAATGTGTCTTGATGTGTTTTGTGTTGCCATAATAAAATACAAATAACTGGTTACATTAAAAACTGTTTATTTAACACATATTTCTAGATGTTCAAAGCCATGCTTTTAGTGTGGAAGATACAAATACATAGTGGAAATGTTTGTGTGTCTGAGAGAGGGAGGGAGAATATGTAGAGAAAATGAGATTGCTTATATGAAGCAAGAATACAAACTGAGAAGACCAAAATTATATTACTAATCCAGCTTCTTGTTATCTAGCTATGTCTTTATAAATGAAATCTAGTTCTACTAAAGTTGATTTCCTCAATAACTTGAAATTCTTTCCCCAAGCTTAAGCTTCCACCATATAAACTGTGGGAGACAAACCTTATCCTAAGCACAGCATGTAAACTTACCATGAAAAATAAAACTAATATATTTTTATTTCCACATCAGTCCTCTGTAGGGAAAATAGAACTATCTATTAGCTACTAATGCTTTTAAAAGAGTTCTAACATTCTTCTGAAGCAGAAGATTTCAGCAAATATTTTCATCCAAAGTCATATCAGAATTTCTTTTATACTACATAGAAAAATGATGAAACTTATTTTATTATTATATGTTTTTTGTCTAAATTTCAACTTGACTTAATACTAGACAGCATGACTTAACTTTAGGCATCTTTTGTGAGTTATTCCTATAATTCATTTTACTTGGAGAACACTGATTGGCCTCTTTAACGTGCAGTGATACATTCATATGCTAATGCTTTAACCTCCTAGTTTCTGGGTGCTGTTTAATATAGTCAGTGAACTTAAAATACATTTGGTTTTATTTTTAGATTATGTTTTAAAATCTATAACATTGCTTAGGCTCGAAGAATAGCTTAAATGTAATACTTTCACATTTTGTTTTATTTACAATAACGATTTGCTGTACATTATTCAAATATTTTCCCATTTTTTACCAGGTCGATTTAGTGAATATCAGAAGCTCTGACATAGTGGATGGAAATCATAAACTGACTCTTGGTTTGATTTGGAATATAATCCTCCACTGGCAGGTAAATATTCTACCCAACATTGCATTTCTGTGAAGTGTGTGGCTAATCTTTATTTTAATCAGTGACCTGCAAAATAAATAGATATGTCACTAACAATACCTAGCCATATTCATAGGATTGCCTTTTAAATCAGTACATGTTATATTATTTTGATATTGATCATTATAAAAATAAGCTCTAGTATGCTTGTAGAAATACTGTTGTAATTTTGTCATTGGGTAAGGATGGCAAAAAAAAATCCCAAAATTCTGACAATATGTAAAAATTTTAACAAATATGTGAATTTCACAATATACAGAACATTGTAAGAAGAAATGTATCTTTCCTTTCAATCACCATTGTCCATAGAGTAACATTATGCCTGTTACACAGTTGGATTTTGAAACTGCATTTTTCACAATTTTTCACAATCACTTAAATTTCAACATACCTACTTACTATCTTAATGGCACTGCATATATTTGTATTTGTGGACAATAGTTCCTTTTCTGTCAAAAGTGAAAAGTATGAACATGTTTATATTTATTATCAGGATTAAATGAGAAAATAGGTGCTATTAAAATAGTGCAGTATATCATTTTTAATGGAGGAACATCATATGAATGACAACGATTGCTTAGGATATCCATATATTTTACAAATTAAAAGATACTTAAGATATGCCTGCCCCTTCCTTTTTTACTACTAGGATTAATCTTTTTGTGTAGTAACTCCATTAAGGTATATTTTTACCCATAAACTTAGAGTTAAAGATGTAAAATTCCATGTTTACCAATCTGGCTTAATGTTTTTGCTCAGTAGCTTCTCAAAGTACCTGGAGAAAAGGAAGTTTTTCCTCCAGTAAGGAAAAATAATTAGGTTATGTCCAGAGATGTAGAGGAACATTTAATCTTTTAAACCAGCAGCATGGCTGCTCTATGGTAGAAAGAATGTTAGTACACATCCCAGTTTAATCCCAGTTCAGAAAGCAGTGCCTGCACATGCCTTTAATCCCAGCTCAGTAGAGAGAAGCAGGGAGTAGAAGTAGTATATAGAAACAGAGACCAGAAATGAGATCAGAAAGAGGTGGAAACAGACAAAAGGCAAAGCTTAGAAAGTAGAAGCAGAGAAAGGAGTGAGATGGAAGCATATAGGAAGCATATAAGAGGCAGAGCTCAGACAGAAGCAGAGAGATAGTTGAAGCCAGCAGTTTGAGTGCAATCAGCTCACATACATTTCAGGAGAAGCCAAGAAGAGCAGAGCCAGTCCAGAATAATCAGAAAGAAAGCAGAGAGTCAGAAACAGATGGTTTATTGTCTGTAGTACAGAGTTCACAGTACAGTTTATTGTTGAGGAATAGGCCTGTGTGAAAGCTAGGAGAATCTATATTCACAGGTTTGTGTGGTCCCCATGGAATGTAGGAGGAATGTTAATAATGTTGGTACATAACTTTAATCCCAGTATTCAGAAAACAGTGGCAACTAACATCTTTAATCCCAGTATTCAGAAGGCAGTGGTGGTCCACACCTTTAATCCCTAAGACAGAAACAGAATGTGGAAGTATACATAGAACCAGATCTCAGAAAGTGTCAGTGTCACACAAAAAGTAACGTCTGAGATGAATCAGTTCAGGAAAGGCAACGTGGCTAATCAGAGGAAGAGTTAACAGATTAAATCAGAGTGAGAACATGCCCAACTTTCCAGATAGAAAGACAGGCTCTCAGGTAAGAACAGAGAGTGAGATGAACCAGAAGAGGCAGTTAGTTACAGCAGACAGTATGATGTGTGTCTCTGAAAGAGACAGACAGGGGAGAAGACACAGAGACAATGAAGTGGTCTGATATAGGAGCAGTGGGGCTGACTGAGGCAGTATGCAGCAATGAGAGCCCAGGGAGTATAGCTGTATGCTGCTGCAGTGGCTCACCAAACAGGACAAGGAGGCATATTCATTGGTACAAACTCTGCCAGACCTCAGCAAAAGGAACCACCATCATGGCCAGTGCCATACTCACAGTGGGACCCGAGTGTCTGAGCTCAGGTATATTTATTCATTCAGAATTCCTCGTGTATTATACTGATAACACATTCAGATCATTAGCAATTAAACATTCCCACAGAAATCCAACACCTGCAGACAATACAGAATGCAAAAGATAGCCCCATTTCAAACAGTACAGAAAAACAATTGTTTCAAAAACAACCAAAAAGAATCATCTGCAACATTTCCCCTTTTCTGTATTTAAAAAAAGATGCTTTATCTTTATAAGAGAATTTAACACAACACTAGCAAAACTATTTACAAGAGGCACAATTATGAGACTTCTAATGCACATGACAAAATGAAACCAAGCATCTACCAAGCTTTCTCAATGTCTTTGGAAAGCAGAAAAAAACATTATCAATGTCCCATTATCTGGAATTCACTCACAATCTTCTGGGCTCCTCCAAAGGGCTTGGATCACTTCTCTGGCTCTACCATATGTAGCACATACACCTTGTCCTCCAGGCTCTGGCCAGCTCCATTCCACTGCGACTGCTTTTCTTGGTGGTAGTCCCATGGAACCCGCATTTAAAAATTTGCGGGGGTCCTTTGCTGCAATTGGGCTGCACTTTCACCAACAGCTTCTCATGGGCTCTGTTCATGATGTCAAGCCTCAATGTTTTTGCAAGATCCCTTCAATCTGGACCTTTAAATGCCACTGTGGCTATATATTCACCAATGGCCTCTCCTTGGCTCTCTTCATGGTACCAAGCCTCAAAATTTTTACATGATCCCTTCAGTCTTGGCCTTCAACTGCCACTGAGGCTGTACCCTCACTAATAGCCTCTCTTTGGCTCGCTTCATGGTACCAAGCCTCAGTTGCTCTCCATGGCACCTTCATGTCTTCAAAACTAGAAACACCTGGGTAACTCTCAAAGTACCGAGTTCAGCAGCAGCACGAGATACAAACTAGGCCAGTTCTAGAAGACAGGTTCTGTGTGATGACCATGAGGAAACACTTTTCAAGATTTTAAAATAGAATCTGGTTTGCTGTAAAAATAACTAGTCCTTGTCTGTAGGAAGAGTTCCTTTATGGGGTGGAGGTACCACTTCTAGTCAGATTTGTAGGAAAAAAAAACTGTTCAGCTTAAGAGGCTTTTTGGCTCTAATCTGAGGCTTCCAAACTATCAGGGTGTCCTGGACCAGTGGGAAGGATCTGCAGTTGAAGCACTCTGGTAGTATGGTGTTCTTTCTCACCACCACTGTGGGAAAACAGAAACCTTTCTTCATAAACCTCAAACACAAGACCCACTTGGTCTTCACATGCAAAAGCCATCAACAAGCTCAGTATATAGAACAGTGAACTCTGGTTTCCATTTCCTGTACTCTGACTACTGCCAGTGGCAAGAGTGAGAGTCAACTCCATTATCAAGAAAAACAGTTGAAATCTTGCTTCTTCCCGGATGCCAGCTGAAGTTTTTTGTTTCTACCGTGAAAATGTCTGTCTCTAAAGGACTCTCTTTTGTGGTTCTAACTTTTGAGCCCTCTTTATCACTTACATTTAACAATGTTTTTCACAAAATTTCACAAAGTAAGCCTCTTTATAGAGGCTTCTTTCCTTCTTCTCCTCTTCCTTTAAGAGGCTTCTACTCATTAATTTTGGATATATTTAAAATCTCAGTCCTCTAGTAGCTTTTCTGAGAATACTTTACCAGACTCTATGAGATCTCAAGTTTCTTTCTCTTCTTCCTTGTCTCCATATTGGATTAGCAGGCATGATGTCCTGCCCCATGCTGGTACACCATTTGTAGATATATGCTGCTGTGGTGGCTCACCAAACAGGATAAGGAGTCAAATACATTGGTGCAAAGTCTGCCAGACCTCAGAAGAGGGAACCACCAGCATGGCCAGTGCCATTCTCAGAGTGGAACCCCAAGCATCTGAGCTCAGGTGTATTTCATAAATCCTCAAGTATTCTTCAGACAGCACATGTAGATCCTTATCATTGGTAATTAAACGTACCCCACAGTACTCCAACAGCTGCAGACTGTACAAAATGCCAAAGACAGCCCTTTTTCCAACAGTACACAAACATATTTACTTTAAAGACATCTAAAAATAAACTTCAACAACAAGGAGAGACATAGAGGCAGCTTGGCAGAAAAAGCCAGTATCAGATGGGAAAAGTGAGTCAGTCTGAGGCCAAGCAGAACAGTTCAGTCAGAGGCAGTCAGAGATTCAGCTGGAGTCAACTGGAGTCAGAAGAGTTTAGTCTGAAACAGTCAGCAGGCTCAGAAGGTCAGTTTAAAGTGAAAAGTTTAGAGAAGAGGTTGAGCCAGAACAGTTAACCAGAAGAGCCATTTGAATTCAACCAGCTCTGAGTTCAAGCTAGTCAGAGTGGCACAGTCAGCAGTGGAGGTTTATAAATTTTAGATTGTTTGGAGGTTTAAATGTTCTAGATTCCACAGAGGCTAAAACTTTCCAGTTCGAGGCTTAAGAGTAGATCATACAAAGGAGAAAACACTCAGGCGCTTCAGGCTAAGAACTGGTTTAATGAAGCAAAGCAGGAAAATTCTTCACCCCAAATCATTGTAGGACTGAAGCTCAGAGTGAGAAGAGGTAGTTCAGAACAGCTACTGTGAGTGAGTTCAGTCATCAGTAAGTCTCAGAGTCTGAAACATTCTAGGTTTAGGTTTGTAGAATAGATTATACAGAGGCTGATGCCTTCTAGTTCCAGGCTAGAATCTTGAAGATTAAATTGTATGGAGGAAGAAGACTTCCAGGTCTCGCTTTAAGATTAGATTGTATAGAGGATGAAACCCTCTAGGTCTGGGGATTGAATTTGTAGTTGTATGCTGCAACATATTCATACATGCAAACTCTGCCAGACCTCAGCAGAAGGAACTACCATCTGGGCTAGTGCCATAATCAAAAGTGGAACCCCGAGCATCTGAGCTCAGGTGTTTTATTGGTTCATAATTCCTCAGGTGTTCTACTGATAGCACATGCAGATCATTAGCAATTAAACATCCCCCACAGAAACCCAAAACCTGCTGACAATATGGAGCACAAAGGCCTAGGGTAGCCCCTCACCCAACAATGCAAGAAACAATTATTTTAAACACAACTAAAAATAAACTCCTACAACAATTCCCCTTTTCTGTATAAGACAAAAGCTTGCTTTACCTCTACTTCACATTTTAATACTTCACCAGCAATACCATTTACAGGAGGAACAATCAGGACGGTTGCTACTGCACATGACCATATGATATCAAACATCTATAAAGCTTTTCGCAATGTCTTTGGACAGCAGAAAAACATTATCAATGTCCAATTATCTGGGATTCACTCACAATCTTCCAGGCTCCCCCAAAGAACATGGATCATTTCCTGGCTATGCCCTCTGCAGCACACACAGCTTGGCCTTCAATCTCTGGCTGGTTTCACTCCACTGCTACTGCTGTTCTTGGTGGTAGTTCCATGGTACTGGCATCTCAAAAACTGCAAAATCCCTTGCTGCAACTGGGCTGCACTTTCACCAATAGCCTCTCTTGGGCTCTTTCCACGGTGCTAAGCCTCATCTTCTAATGATGATCCCTTCAGTCTTGGCCTTCAACTGCCACTGAGGCTCTACCCTCACTAATAGCCTCTCTTTGGCTCGCTTCATGGTACCAAGCCTCAGTTGCTCTCCATGGCACCTTCATGTCTTCAAAACTAGAAACACCTGGGTAACTCTCAAATACCGAGTTCAGCACCAGCATGAGATACAAACTAGGCCAGTTCTAGAAGACAGGTTCTGTGTGTTGACCATGAGGAAACACTTTTCAAGATTTTAAAATAGAATCTTGCTTTGCTGTAAAAATAACTGGTCCTTGTCTGTAGGAAGAGTTCCTTTATGGGGTGGAGTTACCACTTCTAGTCAGATTTGTAGGAAAAAAAAACTGTTCAGCTTAAGAGGCTTTTTGGCTCTAATCTGAGGCTTCCACACTATCAGGGTGTCCTGGACCAGTGGGACGGATCTGCAGTTGAAGCACTCTGGTAGTATGGTGTTCTTTCTCACCATCACTGTGGGAAAGCAGAAACCTTTCTTCATGAACCTCAAACACAAGACCCACTTGGTCTTCACATGCAAAAGCCATCAACAAGCTCAGTATATAGAACAGTGAACTCTGGTTTCCATTTCCTGTACTCTGACTGCTGTCAGTGGCAAGAGTGAGAGTCAACTCCATTATCAGGAAAAACAGTTGAAATCTTGCTTCTTCCCGGATGCCAGCTGACGTTTTTTGTTTCTACCGTGAAAATGTCTGTCTCTAAAGGCCTCTCTTTTGTGATTCTAACTTTTGAGCCCTCTTTATCACTTACTTTTAACAATGTTTTTCACAAAATTTCACAAAGTAAGCCTCTTCATAGAGGCTTCTTTCCTTCTTCTCCTCTTCCTTTAAGAGGCTTCTACTCATTAATTTTAGATATATTTAAAATCTCTGTCCTCTAGTAGCTTTTCTGAGAACACTTTACCAGACACTATGAGATCTCAAGTTTCTTTCTCTTCTTCCTTGTCTCCATATTGGATTAGCAGGTATGATGCCCTGCCCCATGCTGGTACACCATTTGTAGATATATGCTGCTGTGGTGGCTCACCAAACAGGATAAGGAGGCAAATGCATTGGTGCAAAGTCTGCCAGACCTCAGAAGAGGGAACCACCATCATGGCCAGTGCCATTCTCAGAGTGGAACCCCAAGCATCTGAGCTCAGGTGTATTTATTCTTTCAGAAAACCTCAAGTATTCTTCGGACAGCACATGTAGATCATTATCATTGGTAATTAAACATTCCCCACAGTAATCCAACAGCTGCAGACTGTACAAAATGCCAAAGACAGCCCTTTTTCCAACAGTACACAAACATATTTACTTTAAAGACATCTAAAAATAAACTTCAACAACAAGGGAGAGACATAGAGGCAGCTTGGCAGAAAAAGCCAGTATCAGATGGGAAAAGTGAGTCAGTCTGAGGCCAAGCAGAACAGTTCAGTCAGAGGCAGTCAGAGAGTCAGCTGGAGTAAACCGGAGTCAGAAGAGTTTAGTCTGAAACAGTCAGCAGGCTCAGAAGGTCAGTTTAAAGTGAAAAGTTTAGAGAAGAGGTTGAGCCAGAACAGTTAACCAGAAGAGCCATTTGAATTCAACCAGCTCTGAGTTCAAGCTAGTCAGAGTGGCACAGTCAGCAGTGGAGGTTTATAAATTTTAGATTGTTTGGAGGTTTAAATGTTCTAGATTCCACAGAGGCTAAAACTTTCCAGTTCGAGGCTTAAGAGTAGATCATACAAAGGAGAAAAAACTCAGGCGCTTCAGGCTAAGAACTGGTTTAATGAAGCAAAGCAGGAAAATTCTTCACCCCAAATTATTGTAGGACTGCAGCTCAGAGTGAGAAGAGGTAGTTCAGAACAGCTACTGTGAGTGAGTTCAGTCAGCAGTAAGTCTCAGAGACTGAAACATTCTAGGTTTAGGTTTGTAGAATAGATTATACAGAGGCTGATGCCTTCTAGTTCCAGGCTAGAATCTTGAAGATTAAATTGTATGGAGGCAGAAGACTTCCAGGTCTCGCCTTTAAGAATAGATTGTATAGAGCCTGAAACCCTCTAGGTCTGGGGATTGAATTTGTAGTTGTACGCTGCAACATATTCATACATGCAAACTCTGCCAGACCTCAGCAGAAGGAACTACCATCTGGGCTAGTGCCATAATCAAAAGTGGAACCCCGAGCATCTGAGCTCAGGTGATTTATTGGTTCATAATTCCTCAGGTGTTCTACTGATAGCACATGCAGATCATTAGCAATTAAACATCCCCCACAGAAACCCAAAACCTGCTGACAATATGGAGCACAAAGGCCTAGGGTAGCCCCTCACCCAACAATGCAAGAAACAATTATTTTAAACACAACTAAAAATAAACTCCTACAACAATTCCCCTTTTCTGTATAAGACAAAAGCTTGCTTTACCTCTACTTCACATTTTAATACTTCACCAGCAATACCATTTACAGGAGGAACAATCAGGACGGTTGCTACTGCACATGACCATATGATACCAAACATCTATAAAGCTTTTCGCAATGTCTTTGGACAGCAGAAAAACATTATCAATGTCCAATTATCTGGGATTCACTCACAATCTTCCAGGCTCCCCCAAAGAACTTGGATCGTTTCCTGGCTATGCCCTCTGCAGCACACACAGCTTGTCCTTCAATCTCTGGCTGGTTTCACTCCACTGCTACTGCTGTTCTTGGTGGTAGTTCCATGGTACTGGCATCTCAAAAACTGCAAAATCCCTTGCTGCAACTGGGCTGCACTTTCACCAATAGCCTCTCTTGGGCTCTTTCCACGGTGCTAAGCCTCATCTTCTAATGATGAGCCCTTCAGTCTTGGCCTTCAACTGCCACTGAGGCTCTACCCTCACTAATAGCCTCTCTTTGGCTCGCTTCATGATACCAAGCCTCAGTTGCTCTCCATGGCACCTTCATGTCTTCAAAACTAGAAACACCTGGGTAAATCTCAAAGTACCGAGTTCAGCAGCAGCACGAGATACAAACTGGGCCAGTTCTAGAAGACAGGTTCTGTGTGTTGTCCATGAGGAAACACTTTTCAAGATTTTAAAATAGAATCTGGTTTGCTGTAAAAATAACTGGTCCTTGTCTGTAGGAAGAGTTCCTTTATGGGGTGGAGGTACCACTTCTTCAGATTTGTAGGAAAAAAAAAACTGTTCAGCTTAAGAGGCTTTTTGGCTCTAATCTGAGGCTTCCACACTATCAGGGTGTCCTGGACCAGTGGGAAGGATCTGCAGTTGAAGCACTCTGGTAGTATGGTGTTCTTTCTCACCACCACTGTGGGAAAACAGAAACCTTTCTTCATGAACCTCAAACACAAGACCCACTTGGTCTTCACATGCAAAAGCCATCAACAAGCTCAGTATATAGAACAGTGAACTCTGGTTTCCATTTCCTGTACTCTGACTGCTGCCAGTGGCAAGAGTGAGAGTCAACTGCATTATCAGGAAAAACAGTTGAAATCTTGCTTCTTCCCGGATGCCAGCTGACGTTTTTTGTTTCTACCGTGAAAATGTCTGTCTCTAAAGGCCTCTCTTTTGTGGTTCTAACTTTTGAGCCCTCTTTATCACTTACTTTTAACAATGTTTTTCACAAAATTTCACAAAGTAAGCCTCTTCATAGAGGCTTCTTTCCTTCTTCTCCTCTTCCTTTAAGAGGCTTCTACTCATTAATTTTGGATATATTTAAAATCTCTGTCCTCTAGTAGCTTTTCTGAGAACACTTTACCAGACTCTATGAGATCTCAAGTTTCTTTCTCTTCTTCCTTGTCTCCATATTGGATTAGCAGGCATGATGTCCTGCCCCATGCTGGTACACCATTTGTAGATATATGCTGCTGTGGTGGCTCACCAAACAGGATAAGGAGGCAAATGCATTGGTGCAAAGTCTGCCAGACCTCAGAAGAGGGAACCACCATCATGGCCAGTGCCATTCTCAGAGTGGAACCCCAAGCATCTGAGCTCAGGTGTATTTATTCTTTCAGAAAACCTCAAGTATTCTTCGGACAGCACATGTAGATCATTATCATTGGTAATTAAACATTCCCCACAGTAATCCAACAGCTGCAGACTGTACAAAATGCCAA
Organism: Cricetomys ansorgei; assembly: GCA_026225945.1. Lineage (NCBI taxonomy): Eukaryota > Metazoa > Chordata > Mammalia > Rodentia > Nesomyidae > Cricetomys > Cricetomys ansorgei. Next base: position 1,270,593 of record JAMJFZ010002863.1, on the reverse strand, counting down.
AGACAGCCCTTTTTCCAACAGTACACAAACATATTTACTTTAAAGACATCTAAAAATAAACTTCAACAACAAGGGAGAGACATAGAGGCAGCTTGGCAGAAAAAGCCAGTATCAGATGGGAAAAGTGAGTCAGTCTGAGGCCAAGCAGAACAGTTCAGTCAGAGGCAGTCAGAGAGTCAGCTGGAGTAAACCGGAGTCAGAAGAGTTTAGTCTGAAACAGTCAGCAGGCTCAGAAGGTCAGTTTAAAGTGAAAAGTTTAGAGAAGAGGTTGAGCCAGAACAGTTAACCAGAAGAGCCATTTGAATTCAACCAGCTCTGAGTTCAAGCTAGTCAGAGTGGCACAGTCAGCAGTGGAGGTTTATAAATTTTAGATTGTTTGGAGGTTTAAATGTTCTAGATTCCACAGAGGCTAAAACTTTCCAGTTCGAGGCTTAAGAGTAGATCATACAAAGGAGAAAACACTCAGGCGCTTCAGGCTAAGAACTGGTTTAATGAAGCAAAGCAGGAAAATTCTTCACCCCAAATCATTGTAGGACTGCAGCTCAGAGTGAGAAGAGGTAGTTCAGAACAGCTACTGTGAGTGAGTTCAGTCAGCAGTAAGTCTCAGAGACTGAAACATTCTAGGTTTAGGTTTGTAGAATAGATTATACAGAGGCTGATGCCTTCTAGTTCCAGGCTAGAATCTTGAAGATTAAATTGTATGGAGGAAGAAGACTTCCAGGTCTCGCTTTAAGATTAGATTGTATAGAGGCTGAAACCCTCTAGGTCTGGGGATTGAATTTGTAGTTGTACGCTGCAACATATTCATACATGCAAACTCTGCCAGACCTCAGCAGAAGGAACTACCATCTGGGCTAGTGCCATAATCAAAAGTGGAACCCCGAGCATCTGAGCTCAGGTGTTTTATTGGTTCATAATTCCTCAGGTGTTCTACTGATAGCACATGCAGATCATTAGCAATTAAACATCCCCCACAGAAACCCAAAACCTGCTGACAATATGGAGCACAAAGGCCTAGGGTAGCCCCTCACCCAACAATGCAAGAAACAATTATTTTAAACACAACTAAAAATAAACTCCTACAACAATTCCCCTTTTCTGTATAAGACAAAAGCTTGCTTTACCTCTACTTCACATTTTAATACTTCACCAGCAATACCATTTACAGGAGGAACAATCAGGACGGTTGCTACTGCACATGACCATATGATACCAAACATCTATAAAGCTTTTCGCAATGTCTTTGGGCAGCAGAAAAACATTATCAATGTCCAATTATCTGGGATTCACTCACAATCTTCCAGGCTCCCCCAAAGAACTTGGATCGTTTCCTGGCTATGCCCTCTGCAGCACACACAGCTTGTCCTTCAATCTCTGGCTGGTTTCACTCCACTGCTACTGCTGTTCTTGGTGGTAGTTCCATGGTACTGGCATCTCAAAAACTGCAAAATCCCTTGCTGCAACTGGGCTGCACTTTCACCAATAGCCTCTCTTGGGCTCTTTCCACGGTGCTAAGCCTCATCTTCTAATGATGATCCCTTCAGTCTTGGCCTTCAACTGCCACTGAGGCTCTACCCTCACTAATAGCCTCTCTTTGGCTCGCTTCATGATACCAAGCCTCAGTTGCTCTCCATGGCACCTTCATGTCTTCAAAACTAGAAACACCTGGGTAACTCTCAAAGTACCGAGTTCAGCAGCAGCACGAGATACAAACTGGGCCAGTTCTAGAAGACAGGTTCTGTGTGTTGACCATGAGGAAACACTTTTCAAGATTTTAAAATAGAATCTGGTTTGCTGTAAAAATAACTGGTCCTTGTCTGTAGGAAGAGTTCCTTTATGGGGTGGAGGTACCACTTCTAGTCAGATTTGTAGGAAAAAAAAAACTGTTCAGCTTAAGAGGCTTTTTGGCTCTAATCTGAGGCTTCCACACTATCAGGGTGTCCTGGACCAGTGGGAAGGATCTGCAGTTGAAGCACTCTGGTAGTATGGTGTTCTTTCTCACCACCACTGTGGGAAAGCAGAAACCTTTCTTCATGAACCTCAAACACAAGACCCACTTGGTCTTCACATGCAAAAGCCATCAACAAGCTCAGTATATAGAACAGTGAACTCTGGTTTCCATTTCCTGTACTCTGACTGCTGCCAGTGGCAAGAGTGAGAGTCAACTGCATTATCAGGAAAAACAGTTGAAATCTTGCTTCTTCCCGGATGCCAGCTGACGTTTTTTGTTTCTACCGTGAAAATGTCTGTCTCTAAAGGCCTCTCTTTTGTGGTTCTAACTTTTGAGCCCTCTTTATCACTTACTTTTAACAATGTTTTTCACAAAATTTCACAAAGTAAGCCTCTTCATAGAGGCTTCTTTCCTTCTTCTCCTCTTCCTTTAAGAGGCTTCTACTCATTAATTTTGGATATATTTAAAATCTCTGTCCTCTAGTAGCTTTTCTGAGAACACTTTACCAGACTCTATGAGATCTCAAGTTTCTTTCTCTTCTTCCTTGTCTCCATATTGGATTAGCAGGCATGATGTCCTGCCCCATGCTGGTACACCATTTGTAGATATATGCTGCTGTGGTGGCTCACCAAACAGGATAAGGAGGCAAATGCATTGGTGCAAAGTCTGCCAGACCTCAGAAGAGGGAACCACCATCATGGCCAGTGCCATTCTCAGAGTGGAACCCCAAGCATCTGAGCTCAGGTGTATTTATTCTTTCAGAAAACCTCAAGTATTCTTCGGACAGCACATGTAGATCATTATCATTGGTAATTAAACATTCCCCACAGTAATCCAACAGCTGCAGACTGTACAAAATGCCAAAGACAGCCCTTTTTCCAACAGTACACAAACATATTTACTTTAAAGACATCTAAAAATAAACTTCAACAACAAGGGAGAGACATAGAGGCAGCTTGGCAGAAAAAGCCAGTATCAGATGGGAAAAGTGAGTCAGTCTGAGGCCAAGCAGAACAGTTCAGTCAGAGGCAGTCAGAGAGTCAGCTGGAGTAAACCGGAGTCAGAAGAGTTTAGTCTGAAACAGTCAGCAGGCTCAGAAGGTCAGTTTAAAGTGAAAAGTTTAGAGAAGAGGTTGAGCCAGAACAGTTAACCAGAAGAGCCATTTGAATTCAACCAGCTCTGAGTTCAAGCTAGTCAGAGTGGCACAGTCAGCAGTGGAGGTTTATAAATTTTAGATTGTTTGGAGGTTTAAATGTTCTAGATTCCACAGAGGCTAAAACTTTCCAGTTCGAGGCTTAAGAGTAGATCATACAAAGGAGAAAACACTCAGGCGCTTCAGGCTAAGAACTGGTTTAATGAAGCAAAGCAGGAAAATTCTTCACCCCAAATCATTGTAGGACTGCAGCTCAGAGTGAGAAGAGGTAGTTCAGAACAGCTACTGTGAGTGAGTTCAGTCAGCAGTAAGTCTCAGAGACTGAAACATTCTAGGTTTAGGTTTGTAGAATAGATTATACAGAGGCTGATGCCTTCTAGTTCCAGGCTAGAATCTTGAAGATTAAATTGTATGGAGGAAGAAGACTTCCAAATCTCGCTTTAAGATTAGATTGTATAGAGGCTGAAACCCTCTAGGTCTGGGGATTGAATTTGTAGTTGTACGCTGCAACATATTCATACATGCAAACTCTGCCAGACCTCAGCAGAAGGAACTACCATCTGGGCTAGTGCCATAATCAAAAGTGGAACCCCGAGCATCTGAGCTCAGGTGTTTTATTGGTTCATAATTCCTCAGGTGTTCTACTGATAGCACATGCAGATCATTAGCAATTAAACATCCCCCACAGAAACCCAAAACCTGCTGACAATATGGAGCACAAAGGCCTAGGGTAGCCCCTCACCCAACAATGCAAGAAACAATTATTTTAAACACAACTAAAAATAAACTCCTACAACAATTCCCCTTTTCTGTATAAGACAAAAGCTTGCTTTACCTCTACTTCACATTTTAATACTTCACCAGCAATACCATTTACAGGAGGAACAATCAGGACGGTTGCTACTGCACATGACCATATGATACCAAACATCTATAAAGCTTTTCGCAATGTCTTTGGGCAGCAGAAAAACATTATCAATGTCCAATTATCTGGGATTCACTCACAATCTTCCAGGCTCCCCCAAAGAACTTGGATCGTTTCCTGGCTATGCCCTCTGCAGCACACACAGCTTGTCCTTCAATCTCTGGCTGGTTTCACTCCACTGCTACTGCTGTTCTTGGTGGTAGTTCCATGGTACTGGCATCTCAAAAACTGCAAAATCCCTTGCTGCAACTGGGCTGCACTTTCACCAATAGCCTCTCTTGGGCTCTTTCCACGGTGCTAAGCCTCATCTTCTAATGATGATCCCTTCAGTCTTGGCCTTCAACTGCCACTGAGGCTCTACCCTCACTAATAGCCTCTCTTTGGCTCGCTTCATGATACCAAGCCTCAGTTGCTCTCCATGGCACCTTCATGTCTTCAAAACTAGAAACACCTGGGTAAATCTCAAAGTACCGAGTTCAGCAGCAGCACGAGATACAAACTGGGCCAGTTCTAGAAGACAGGTTCTGTGTGTTGACCATGAGGAAACACTTTTCAAGATTTTAAAATAGAATCTGGTTTGCTGTAAAAATAACTGGTCCTTGTCTGTAGGAAGAGTTCCTTTATGGGGTGGAGGTACCACTTCTAGTCAGATTTGTAGGAAAAAAAAAACTGTTCAGCTTAAGAGGCTTTTTGGCTCTAATCTGAGGCTTCCACACTATCAGGGTGTCCTGGACCAGTGGGAAGGATCTGCAGTTGAAGCACTCTGGTAGTATGGTGTTCTTTCTCACCACCACTGTGGGAAAGCAGAAACCTTTCTTCATGAACCTCAAACACAAGACCCACTTGGTCTTCACATGCAAAAGCCATCAACAAGCTCAGTATATAGAACAGTGAACTCTGGTTTCCATTTCCTGTACTCTGACTGCTGCCAGTGGCAAGAGTGAGAGTCAACTGCATTATCAGGAAAAACAGTTGAAATCTTGCTTCTTCCCGGATGCCAGCTGACGTTTTTTGTTTCTACCGTGAAAATGTCTGTCTCTAAAGGCCTCTCTTTTGTGGTTCTAACTTTTGAGCCCTCTTTATCACTTACTTTTAACAATGTTTTTCACAAAATTTCACAAAGTAAGCCTCTTCATAGAGGCTTCTTTCCTTCTTCTCCTCTTCCTTTAAGAGGCTTCTACTCATTAATTTTGGATATATTTAAAATCTCTGTCCTCTAGTAGCTTTTCTGAGAACACTTTACCAGACTCTATGAGATCTCAAGTTTCTTTCTCTTCTTCCTTGTCTCCATATTGGATTAGCAGGCATGATGTCCTGCCCCATGCTGGTACACCATTTGTAGATATATGCTGCTGTGGTGGCTCACCAAACAGGATAAGGAGGCAAATGCATTGGTGCAAAGTCTGCCAGACCTCAGAAGAGGGAACCACCATCATGGCCAGTGCCATTCTCAGAGTGGAACCCCAAGCATCTGAGCTCAGGTGTATTTATTCTTTCAGAAAACCTCAAGTATTCTTCGGACAGCACATGTAGATCATTATCATTGGTAATTAAACATTCCCCACAGTAATCCAACAGCTGCAGACTGTACAAAATGCCAAAGACAGCCCTTTTTCCAACAGTACACAAACATATTTACTTTAAAGACATCTAAAAATAAACTTCAACAACAAGGGAGAGACATAGAGGCAGCTTGGCAGAAAAAGCCAGTATCAGATGGGAAAAGTGAGTCAGTCTGAGGCCAAGCAGAACAGTTCAGTCAGAGGCAGTCAGAGAGTCAGCTGGAGTAAACCGGAGTCAGAAGAGTTTAGTCTGAAACAGTCAGCAGGCTCAGAAGGTCAGTTTAAAGTGAAAAGTTTAGAGAAGAGGTTGAGCCAGAACAGTTAACCAGAAGAGCCATTTGAATTCAACCAGCTCTGAGTTCAAGCTAGTCAGAGTGGCACAGTCAGCAGTGGAGGTTTATAAATTTTAGATTGTTTGGAGGTTTAAATGTTCTAGATTCCACAGAGGCTAAAACTTTCCAGTTCGAGGCTTAAGAGTAGATCATACAAAGGAGAAAACACTCAGGCGCTTCAGGCTAAGAACTGGTTTAATGAAGCAAAGCAGGAAAATTCTTCACCCCAAATCATTGTAGGACTGCAGCTCAGAGTGAGAAGAGGTAGTTCAGAACAGCTACTGTGAGTGAGTTCAGTCAGCAGTAAGTCTCAGAGACTGAAACATTCTAGGTTTAGGTTTGTAGAATAGATTATACAGAGGCTGATGCCTTCTAGTTCCAGGCTAGAATCTTGAAGATTAAATTGTATGGAGGAAGAAGACTTCCAAATCTCGCTTTAAGATTAGATTGTATAGAGGCTGAAACCCTCTAGGTCTGGGGATTGAATTTGTAGTTGTACGCTGCAACATATTCATACATGCAAACTCTGCCAGACCTCAGCAGAAGGAACTACCATCTGGGCTAGTGCCATAATCAAAAGTGGAACCCCGAGCATCTGAGCTCAGGTGTTTTATTGGTTCATAATTCCTCAGGTGTTCTACTGATAGCACATGCAGATCATTAGCAATTAAACATCCCCCACAGAAACCCAAAACCTGCTGACAATATGGAGCACAAAGGCCTAGGGTAGCCCCTCACCCAACAATGCAAGAAACAATTATTTTAAACACAACTAAAAATAAACTCCTACAACAATTCCCCTTTTCTGTATAAGACAAAAGCTTGCTTTACCTCTACTTCACATTTTAATACTTCACCAGCAATACCATTTACAGGAGGAACAATCAGGACGGTTGCTACTGCACATGACCATATGATACCAAACATCTATAAAGCTTTTCGCAATGTCTTTGGGCAGCAGAAAAACATTATCAATGTCCAATTATCTGGGATTCACTCACAATCTTCCAGGCTCCCCCAAAGAACTTGGATCGTTTCCTGGCTATGCCCTCTGCAGCACACACAGCTTGTCCTTCAATCTCTGGCTGGTTTCACTCCACTGCTACTGCTGTTCTTGGTGGTAGTTCCATGGTACTGGCATCTCAAAAACTGCAAAATCCCTTGCTGCAACTGGGCTGCACTTTCACCAATAGCCTCTCTTGGGCTCTTTCCACGGTGCTAAGCCTCATCTTCTAATGATGATCCCTTCAGTCTTGGCCTTCAACTGCCACTGAGGCTCTACCCTCACTAATAGCCTCTCTTTGGCTCGCTTCATGATACCAAGCCTCAGTTGCTCTCCATGGCACCTTCATGTCTTCAAAACTAGAAACACCTGGGTAAATCTCAAAGTACCGAGTTCAGCAGCAGCACGAGATACAAACTGGGCCAGTTCTAGAAGACAGGTTCTGTGTGTTGACCATGAGGAAACACTTTTCAAGATTTTAAAATAGAATCTGGTTTGCTGTAAAAATAACTGGTCCTTGTCTGTAGGAAGAGTTCCTTTATGGGGTGGAGGTACCACTTCTAGTCAGATTTGTAGGAAAAAAAAAACTGTTCAGCTTAAGAGGCTTTTTGGCTCTAATCTGAGGCTTCCACACTATCAGGGTGTCCTGGACCAGTGGGAAGGATCTGCAGTTGAAGCACTCTGGTAGTATGGTGTTCTTTCTCACCACCACTGTGGGAAAGCAGAAACCTTTCTTCATGAACCTCAAACACAAGACCCACTTGGTCTTCACATGCAAAAGCCATCAACAAGCTCAGTATATAGAACAGTGAACTCTGGTTTCCATTTCCTGTACTCTGACTGCTGCCAGTGGCAAGAGTGAGAGTCAACTGCATTATCAGGAAAAACAGTTGAAATCTTGCTTCTTCCCGGATGCCAGCTGACGTTTTTTGTTTCTACCGTGAAAATGTCTGTCTCTAAAGGCCTCTCTTTTGTGGTTCTAACTTTTGAGCCCTCTTTATCACTTACTTTTAACAATGTTTTTCACAAAATTTCACAAAGTAAGCCTCTTCATAGAGGCTTCTTTCCTTCTTCTCCTCTTCCTTTAAGAGGCTTCTACTCATTAATTTTGGATATATTTAAAATCTCTGTCCTCTAGTAGCTTTTCTGAGAACACTTTACCAGACTCTATGAGATCTCAAGTTTCTTTCTCTTCTTCCTTGTCTCCATATTGGATTAGCAGGCATGATGTCCTGCCCCATGCTGGTACACCATTTGTAGATATATGCTGCTGTGGTGGCTCACCAAACAGGATAAGGAGGCAAATGCATTGGTGCAAAGTCTGCCAGACCTCAGAAGAGGGAACCACCATCATGGCCAGTGCCATTCTCAGAGTGGAACCCCAAGCATCTGAGCTCAGGTGTATTTATTCTTTCAGAAAACCTCAAGTATTCTTCGGACAGCACATGTAGATCATTATCATTGGTAATTAAACATTCCCCACAGTAATCCAACAGCTGCAGACTGTACAAAATGCCAAAGACAGCCCTTTTTCCAACAGTACACAAACATATTTACTTTAAAGACATCTAAAAATAAACTTCAACAACAAGGGAGAGACATAGAGGCAGCTTGGCAGAAAAAGCCAGTATCAGATGGGAAAAGTGAGTCAGTCTGAGGCCAAGCAGAACAGTTCAGTCAGAGGCAGTCAGAGAGTCAGCTGGAGTAAACCGGAGTCAGAAGAGTTTAGTCTGAAACAGTCAGCAGGCTCAGAAGGTCAGTTTAAAGTGAAAAGTTTAGAGAAGAGGTTGAGCCAGAACAGTTAACCAGAAGAGCCATTTGAATTCAACCAGCTCTGAGTTCAAGCTAGTCAGAGTGGCACAGTCAGCAGTGGAGGTTTATAAATTTTAGATTGTTTGGAGGTTTAAATGTTCTAGATTCCACAGAGGCTAAAACTTTCCAGTTCGAGGCTTAAGAGTAGATCATACAAAGGAGAAAACACTCAGGCGCTTCAGGCTAAGAACTGGTTTAATGAAGCAAAGCAGGAAAATTCTTCACCCCAAATCATTGTAGGACTGCAGCTCAGAGTGAGAAGAGGTAGTTCAGAACAGCTACTGTGAGTGAGTTCAGTCAGCAGTAAGTCTCAGAGACTGAAACATTCTAGGTTTAGGTTTGTAGAATAGATTATACAGAGGCTGATGCCTTCTAGTTCCAGGCTAGAATCTTGAAGATTAAATTGTATGGAGGAAGAAGACTTCCAGGTCTCGCTTTAAGATTAGATTGTATAGAGGCTGAAACCCTCTAGGTCTGGGGATTGAATTTGTAGTTGTACGCTGCAACATATTCATACATGCAAACTCTGCCAGACCTCAGCAGAAGGAACTACCATCTGGGCTAGTGCCATAATCAAAAGTGGAACCCCGAGCATCTGAGCTCAGGTGTTTTATTGGTTCATAATTCCTCAGGTGTTCTACTGATAGCACATGCAGATCATTAGCAATTAAACATCCCCCACAGAAACCCAAAACCTGCTGACAATATGGAGCACAAAGGCCTAGGGTAGCCCCTCACCCAACAATGCAAGAAACAATTATTTTAAACACAACTAAAAATAAACTCCTACAACAATTCCCCTTTTCTGTATAAGACAAAAGCTTGCTTTACCTCTACTTCACATTTTAATACTTCACCAGCAATACCATTTACAGGAGGAACAATCAGGACGGTTGCTACTGCACATGACCATATGATACCAAACATCTATAAAGCTTTTCGCAATGTCTTTGGGCAGCAGAAAAACATTATCAATGTCCAATTATCTGGGATTCACTCACAATCTTCCAGGCTCCCCCAAAGAACTTGGATCGTTTCCTGGCTATGCCCTCTGCAGCACACACAGCTTGTCCTTCAATCTCTGGCTGGTTTCACTCCACTGCTACTGCTGTTCTTGGTGGTAGTTCCATGGTACTGGCATCTCAAAAACTGCAAAATCCCTTGCTGCAACTGGGCTGCACTTTCACCAATAGCCTCTCTTGGGCTCTTTCCACGGTGCTAAGCCTCATCTTCTAATGATGATCCCTTCAGTCTTGGCCTTCAACTGCCACTGAGGCTCTACCCTCACTAATAGCCTCTCTTTGGCTCGCTTCATGATACCAAGCCTCAGTTGCTCTCCATGGCACCTTCATGTCTTCAAAACTAGAAACACCTGGGTAAATCTCAAAGTACCGAGTTCAGCAGCAGCACGAGATACAAACTGGGCCAGTTCTAGAAGACAGGTTCTGTGTGTTGACCATGAGGAAACACTTTTCAAGATTTTAAAATAGAATCTGGTTTGCTGTAAAAATAACTGGTCCTTGTCTGTAGGAAGAGTTCCTTTATGGGGTGGAGGTACCACTTCTAGTCAGATTTGTAGGAAAAAAAAAACTGTTCAGCTTAAGAGGCTTTTTGGCTCTAATCTGAGGCTTCCACACTATCAGGGTGTCCTGGACCAGTGGGAAGGATCTGCAGTTGAAGCACTCTGGTAGTATGGTGTTCTTTCTCACCACCACTGTGGGAAAGCAGAAACCTTTCTTCATGAACCTCAAACACAAGACCCACTTGGTCTTCACATGCAAAAGCCATCAACAAGCTCAGTATATAGAACAGTGAACTCTGGTTTCCATTTCCTGTACTCTGACTGCTGCCAGTGGCAAGAGTGAGAGTCAACTGCATTATCAGGAAAAACAGTTGAAATCTTGCTTCTTCCCGGATGCCAGCTGACGTTTTTTGTTTCTACCGTGAAAATGTCTGTCTCTAAAGGCCTCTCTTTTGTGGTTCTAACTTTTGAGCCCTCTTTATCACTTACTTTTAACAATGTTTTTCACAAAATTTCACAAAGTAAGCCTCTTCATAGAGGCTTCTTTCCTTCTTCTCCTCTTCCTTTAAGAGGCTTCTACTCATTAATTTTGGATATATTTAAAATCTCTGTCCTCTAGTAGCTTTTCTGAGAACACTTTACCAGACTCTATGAGATCTCAAGTTTCTTTCTCTTCTTCCTTGTCTCCATATTGGATTAGCAGGCATGATGTCCTGCCCCATGCTGGTACACCATTTGTAGATATATGCTGCTGTGGTGGCTCACCAAACAGGATAAGGAGGCAAATGCATTGGTGCAAAGTCTGCCAGACCTCAGAAGAGGGAACCACCATCATGGCCAGTGCCATTCTCAGAGTGGAACCCCAAGCATCTGAGCTCAGGTGTATTTATTCTTTCAGAAAACCTCAAGTATTCTTCGGACAGCACATGTAGATCATTATCATTGGTAATTAAACATTCCCCACAGTAATCCAACAGCTGCAGACTGTACAAAATGCCAAAGACAGCCCTTTTTCCAACAGTACACAAACATATTTACTTTAAAGACATCTAAAAATAAACTTCAACAACAAGGGAGAGACATAGAGGCAGCTTGGCAGAAAAAGCCAGTATCAGATGGGAAAAGTGAGTCAGTCTGAGGCCAAGCAGAACAGTTCAGTCAGAGGCAGTCAGAGAGTCAGCTGGAGTAAACCGGAGTCAGAAGAGTTTAGTCTGAAACAGTCAGCAGGCTCAGAAGGTCAGTTTAAAGTGAAAAGTTTAGAGAAGAGGTTGAGCCAGAACAGTTAACCAGAAGAGCCATTTGAATTCAACCAGCTCTGAGTTCAAGCTAGTCAGAGTGGCACAGTCAGCAGTGGAGGTTTATAAATTTTAGATTGTTTGGAGGTTTAAATGTTCTAGATTCCACAGAGGCTAAAACTTTCCAGTTCGAGGCTTAAGAGTAGATCATACAAAGGAGAAAACACTCAGGCGCTTCAGGCTAAGAACTGGTTTAATGAAGCAAAGCAGGAAAATTCTTCACCCCAAATCATTGTAGGACTGCAGCTCAGAGTGAGAAGAGGTAGTTCAGAACAGCTACTGTGAGTGAGTTCAGTCAGCAGTAAGTCTCAGAGACTGAAACATTCTAGGTTTAGGTTTGTAGAATAGATTATACAGAGGCTGATGCCTTCTAGTTCCAGGCTAGAATCTTGAAGATTAAATTGTATGGAGGAAGAAGACTTCCAGGTCTCGCTTTAAGATTAGATTGTATAGAGGCTGAAACCCTCTAGGTCTGGGGATTGAATTTGTAGTTGTACGCTGCAACATATTCATACATGCAAACTCTGCCAGACCTCAGCAGAAGGAACTACCATCTGGGCTAGTGCCATAATCAAAAGTGGAACCCCGAGCATCTGAGCTCAGGTGTTTTATTGGTTCATAATTCCTCAGGTGTTCTACTGATAGCACATGCAGATCATTAGCAATTAAACATCCCCCACAGAAACCCAAAACCTGCTGACAATATGGAGCACAAAGGCCTAGGGTAGCCCCTCACCCAACAATGCAAGAAACAATTATTTTAAACACAACTAAAAATAAACTCCTACAACAATTCCCCTTTTCTGTATAAGACAAAAGCTTGCTTTACCTCTACTTCACATTTTAATACTTCACCAGCAATACCATTTACAGGAGGAACAATCAGGACGGTTGCTACTGCACATGACCATATGATACCAAACATCTATAAAGCTTTTCGCAATGTCTTTGGGCAGCAGAAAAACATTATCAATGTCCAATTATCTGGGATTCACTCACAATCTTCCAGGCTCCCCCAAAGAACTTGGATCGTTTCCTGGCTATGCCCTCTGCAGCACACACAGCTTGTCCTTCAATCTCTGGCTGGTTTCACTCCACTGCTACTGCTGTTCTTGGTGGTAGTTCCATGGTACTGGCATCTCAAAAACTGCAAAATCCCTTGCTGCAACTGGGCTGCACTTTCACCAATAGCCTCTCTTGGGCTCTTTCCACGGTGCTAAGCCTCATCTTCTAATGATGATCCCTTCAGTCTTGGCCTTCAACTGCCACTGAGGCTCTACCCTCACTAATAGCCTCTCTTTGGCTCGCTTCATGATACCAAGCCTCAGTTGCTCTCCATGGCACCTTCATGTCTTCAAAACTAGAAACACCTGGGTAAATCTCAAAGTACCGAGTTCAGCAGCAGCACGAGATACAAACTGGGCCAGTTCTAGAAGACAGGTTCTGTGTGTTGACCATGAGGAAACACTTTTCAAGATTTTAAAATAGAATCTGGTTTGCTGTAAAAATAACTGGTCCTTGTCTGTAGGAAGAGTTCCTTTATGGGGTGGAGGTACCACTTCTAGTCAGATTTGTAGGAAAAAAAAAACTGTTCAGCTTAAGAGGCTTTTTGGCTCTAATCTGAGGCTTCCACACTATCAGGGTGTCCTGGACCAGTGGGAAGGATCTGCAGTTGAAGCACTCTGGTAGTATGGTGTTCTTTCTCACCACCACTGTGGGAAAGCAGAAACCTTTCTTCATGAACCTCAAACACAAGACCCACTTGGTCTTCACATGCAAAAGCCATCAACAAGCTCAGTATATAGAACAGTGAACTCTGGTTTCCATTTCCTGTACTCTGACTGCTGCCAGTGGCAAGAGTGAGAGTCAACTGCATTATCAGGAAAAACAGTTGAAATCTTGCTTCTTCCCGGATGCCAGCTGACGTTTTTTGTTTCTACCGTGAAAATGTCTGTCTCTAAAGGCCTCTCTTTTGTGGTTCTAACTTTTGAGCCCTCTTTATCACTTACTTTTAACAATGTTTTTCACAAAATTTCACAAAGTAAGCCTCTTCATAGAGGCTTCTTTCCTTCTTCTCCTCTTCCTTTAAGAGGCTTCTACTCATTAATTTTGGATATATTTAAAATCTCTGTCCTCTAGTAGCTTTTCTGAGAACACTTTACCAGACTCTATGAGATCTCAAGTTTCTTTCTCTTCTTCCTTGTCTCCATATTGGATTAGCAGGCATGATGTCCTGCCCCATGCTGGTACACCATTTGTAGATATATGCTGCTGTGGTGGCTCACCAAACAGGATAAGGAGGCAAATGCATTGGTGCAAAGTCTGCCAGACCTCAGAAGAGGGAACCACCATCATGGCCAGTGCCATTCTCAGAGTGGAACCCCAAGCATCTGAGCTCAGGTGTATTTATTCTTTCAGAAAACCTCAAGTATTCTTCGGACAGCACATGTAGATCATTATCATTGGTAATTAAACATTCCCCACAGTAATCCAACAGCTGCAGACTGTACAAAATGCCAAAGACAGCCCTTTTTCCAACAGTACACAAACATATTTACTTTAAAGACATCTAAAAATAAACTTCAACAACAAGGGAGAGACATAGAGGCAGCTTGGCAGAAAAAGCCAGTATCAGATGGGAAAAGTGAGTCAGTCTGAGGCCAAGCAGAACAGTTCAGTCAGAGGCAGTCAGAGAGTCAGCTGGAGTAAACCGGAGTCAGAAGAGTTTAGTCTGAAACAGTCAGCAGGCTCAGAAGGTCAGTTTAAAGTGAAAAGTTTAGAGAAGAGGTTGAGCCAGAACAGTTAACCAGAAGAGCCATTTGAATTCAACCAGCTCTGAGTTCAAGCTAGTCAGAGTGGCACAGTCAGCAGTGGAGGTTTATAAATTTTAGATTGTTTGGAGGTTTAAATGTTCTAGATTCCACAGAGGCTAAAACTTTCCAGTTCGAGGCTTAAGAGTAGATCATACAAAGGAGAAAACACTCAGGCGCTTCAGGCTAAGAACTGGTTTAATGAAGCAAAGCAGGAAAATTCTTCACCCCAAATCATTGTAGGACTGCAGCTCAGAGTGAGAAGAGGTAGTTCAGAACAGCTACTGTGAGTGAGTTCAGTCAGCAGTAAGTCTCAGAGACTGAAACATTCTAGGTTTAGGTTTGTAGAATAGATTATACAGAGGCTGATGCCTTCTAGTTCCAGGCTAGAATCTTGAAGATTAAATTGTATGGAGGAAGAAGACTTCCAGGTCTCGCTTTAAGATTAGATTGTATAGAGGCTGAAACCCTCTAGGTCTGGGGATTGAATTTGTAGTTGTACGCTGCAACATATTCATACATGCAAACTCTGCCAGACCTCAGCAGAAGGAACTACCATCTGGGCTAGTGCCATAATCAAAAGTGGAACCCCGAGCATCTGAGCTCAGGTGTTTTATTGGTTCATAATTCCTCAGGTGTTCTACTGATAGCACATGCAGATCATTAGCAATTAAACATCCCCCACAGAAACCCAAAACCTGCTGACAATATGGAGCACAAAGGCCTAGGGTAGCCCCTCACCCAACAATGCAAGAAACAATTATTTTAAACACAACTAAAAATAAACTCCTACAACAATTCCCCTTTTCTGTATAAGACAAAAGCTTGCTTTACCTCTACTTCACATTTTAATACTTCACCAGCAATACCATTTACAGGAGGAACAATCAGGACGGTTGCTACTGCACATGACCATATGATACCAAACATCTATAAAGCTTTTCGCAATGTCTTTGGGCAGCAGAAAAACATTATCAATGTCCAATTATCTGGGATTCACTCACAATCTTCCAGGCTCCCCCAAAGAACTTGGATCGTTTCCTGGCTATGCCCTCTGCAGCACACACAGCTTGTCCTTCAATCTCTGGCTGGTTTCACTCCACTGCTACTGCTGTTCTTGGTGGTAGTTCCATGGTACTGGCATCTCAAAAACTGCAAAATCCCTTGCTGCAACTGGGCTGCACTTTCACCAATAGCCTCTCTTGGGCTCTTTCCACGGTGCTAAGCCTCATCTTCTAATGATGATCCCTTCAGTCTTGGCCTTCAACTGCCACTGAGGCTCTACCCTCACTAATAGCCTCTCTTTGGCTCGCTTCATGATACCAAGCCTCAGTTGCTCTCCATGGCACCTTCATGTCTTCAAAACTAGAAACACCTGGGTAAATCTCAAAGTACCGAGTTCAGCAGCAGCACGAGATACAAACTGGGCCAGTTCTAGAAGACAGGTTCTGTGTGTTGACCATGAGGAAACACTTTTCAAGATTTTAAAATAGAATCTGGTTTGCTGTAAAAATAACTGGTCCTTGTCTGTAGGAAGAGTTCCTTTATGGGGTGGAGGTACCACTTCTAGTCAGATTTGTAGGAAAAAAAAAACTGTTCAGCTTAAGAGGCTTTTTGGCTCTAATCTGAGGCTTCCACACTATCAGGGTGTCCTGGACCAGTGGGAAGGATCTGCAGTTGAAGCACTCTGGTAGTATGGTGTTCTTTCTCACCACCACTGTGGGAAAGCAGAAACCTTTCTTCATGAACCTCAAACACAAGACCCACTTGGTCTTCACATGCAAAAGCCATCAACAAGCTCAGTATATAGAACAGTGAACTCTGGTTTCCATTTCCTGTACTCTGACTGCTGCCAGTGGCAAGAGTGAGAGTCAACTGCATTATCAGGAAAAACAGTTGAAATCTTGCTTCTTCCCGGATGCCAGCTGACGTTTTTTGTTTCTACCGTGAAAATGTCTGTCTCTAAAGGCCTCTCTTTTGTGGTTCTAACTTTTGAGCCCTCTTTATCACTTACTTTTAACAATGTTTTTCACAAAATTTCACAAAGTAAGCCTCTTCATAGAGGCTTCTTTCCTTCTTCTCCTCTTCCTTTAAGAGGCTTCTACTCATTAATTTTGGATATATTTAAAATCTCTGTCCTCTAGTAGCTTTTCTGAGAACACTTTACCAGACTCTATGAGATCTCAAGTTTCTTTCTCTTCTTCCTTGTCTCCATATTGGATTAGCAGGCATGATGTCCTGCCCCATGCTGGTACACCATTTGTAGATATATGCTGCTGTGGTGGCTCACCAAACAGGATAAGGAGGCAAATGCATTGGTGCAAAGTCTGCCAGACCTCAGAAGAGGGAACCACCATCATGGCCAGTGCCATTCTCAGAGTGGAACCCCAAGCATCTGAGCTCAGGTGTATTTATTCTTTCAGAAAACCTCAAGTATTCTTCGGACAGCACATGTAGATCATTATCATTGGTAATTAAACATTCCCCACAGTAATCCAACAGCTGCAGACTGTACAAAATGCCAAAGACAGCCCTTTTTCCAACAGTACACAAACATATTTACTTTAAAGACATCTAAAAATAAACTTCAACAACAAGGGAGAGACATAGAGGCAGCTTGGCAGAAAAAGCCAGTATCAGATGGGAAAAGTGAGTCAGTCTGAGGCCAAGCAGAACAGTTCAGTCAGAGGCAGTCAGAGAGTCAGCTGGAGTAAACCGGAGTCAGAAGAGTTTAGTCTGAAACAGTCAGCAGGCTCAGAAGGTCAGTTTAAAGTGAAAAGTTTAGAGAAGAGGTTGAGCCAGAACAGTTAACCAGAAGAGCCATTTGAATTCAACCAGCTCTGAGTTCAAGCTAGTCAGAGTGGCACAGTCAGCAGTGGAGGTTTATAAATTTTAGATTGTTTGGAGGTTTAAATGTTCTAGATTCCACAGAGGCTAAAACTTTCCAGTTCGAGGCTTAAGAGTAGATCATACAAAGGAGAAAACACTCAGGCGCTTCAGGCTAAGAACTGGTTTAATGAAGCAAAGCAGGAAAATTCTTCACCCCAAATCATTGTAGGACTGCAGCTCAGAGTGAGAAGAGGTAGTTCAGAACAGCTACTGTGAGTGAGTTCAGTCAGCAGTAAGTCTCAGAGACTGAAACATTCTAGGTTTAGGTTTGTAGAATAGATTATACAGAGGCTGATGCCTTCTAGTTCCAGGCTAGAATCTTGAAGATTAAATTGTATGGAGGAAGAAGACTTCCAGGTCTCGCTTTAAGATTAGATTGTATAGAGGCTGAAACCCTCTAGGTCTGGGGATTGAATTTGTAGTTGTACGCTGCAACATATTCATACATGCAAACTCTGCCAGACCTCAGCAGAAGGAACTACCATCTGGGCTAGTGCCATAATCAAAAGTGGAACCCCGAGCATCTGAGCTCAGGTGTTTTATTGGTTCATAATTCCTCAGGTGTTCTACTGATAGCACATGCAGATCATTAGCAATTAAACATCCCCCACAGAAACCCAAAACCTGCTGACAATATGGAGCACAAAGGCCTAGGGTAGCCCCTCACCCAACAATGCAAGAAACAATTATTTTAAACACAACTAAAAATAAACTCCTACAACAATTCCCCTTTTCTGTATAAGACAAAAGCTTGCTTTACCTCTACTTCACATTTTAATACTTCACCAGCAATACCATTTACAGGAGGAACAATCAGGACGGTTGCTACTGCACATGACCATATGATACCAAACATCTATAAAGCTTTTCGCAATGTCTTTGGGCAGCAGAAAAACATTATCAATGTCCAATTATCTGGGATTCACTCACAATCTTCCAGGCTCCCCCAAAGAACTTGGATCGTTTCCTGGCTATGCCCTCTGCAGCACACACAGCTTGTCCTTCAATCTCTGGCTGGTTTCACTCCACTGCTACTGCTGTTCTTGGTGGTAGTTCCATGGTACTGGCATCTCAAAAACTGCAAAATCCCTTGCTGCAACTGGGCTGCACTTTCACCAATAGCCTCTCTTGGGCTCTTTCCACGGTGCTAAGCCTCATCTTCTAATGATGATCCCTTCAGTCTTGGCCTTCAACTGCCACTGAGGCTCTACCCTCACTAATAGCCTCTCTTTGGCTCGCTTCATGATACCAAGCCTCAGTTGCTCTCCATGGCACCTTCATGTCTTCAAAACTAGAAACACCTGGGTAAATCTCAAAGTACCGAGTTCAGCAGCAGCACGAGATACAAACTGGGCCAGTTCTAGAAGACAGGTTCTGTGTGTTGACCATGAGGAAACACTTTTCAAGATTTTAAAATAGAATCTGGTTTGCTGTAAAAATAACTGGTCCTTGTCTGTAGGAAGAGTTCCTTTATGGGGTGGAGGTACCACTTCTAGTCAGATTTGTAGGAAAAAAAAAACTGTTCAGCTTAAGAGGCTTTTTGGCTCTAATCTGAGGCTTCCACACTATCAGGGTGTCCTGGACCAGTGGGAAGGATCTGCAGTTGAAGCACTCTGGTAGTATGGTGTTCTTTCTCACCACCACTGTGGGAAAGCAGAAACCTTTCTTCATGAACCTCAAACACAAGACCCACTTGGTCTTCACATGCAAAAGCCATCAACAAGCTCAGTATATAGAACAGTGAACTCTGGTTTCCATTTCCTGTACTCTGACTGCTGCCAGTGGCAAGAGTGAGAGTCAACTGCATTATCAGGAAAAACAGTTGAAATCTTGCTTCTTCCCGGATGCCAGCTGACGTTTTTTGTTTCTACCGTGAAAATGTCTGTCTCTAAAGGCCTCTCTTTTGTGGTTCTAACTTTTGAGCCCTCTTTATCACTTACTTTTAACAATGTTTTTCACAAAATTTCACAAAGTAAGCCTCTTCATAGAGGCTTCTTTCCTTCTTCTCCTCTTCCTTTAAGAGGCTTCTACTCATTAATTTTGGATATATTTAAAATCTCTGTCCTCTAGTAGCTTTTCTGAGAACACTTTACCAGACTCTATGAGATCTCAAGTTTCTTTCTCTTCTTCCTTGTCTCCATATTGGATTAGCAGGCATGATGTCCTGCCCCATGCTGGTACACCATTTGTAGATATATGCTGCTGTGGTGGCTCACCAAACAGGATAAGGAGGCAAATGCATTGGTGCAAAGTCTGCCAGACCTCAGAAGAGGGAACCACCATCATGGCCAGTGCCATTCTCAGAGTGGAACCCCAAGCATCTGAGCTCAGGTGTATTTATTCTTTCAGAAAACCTCAAGTATTCTTCGGACAGCACATGTAGATCATTATCATTGGTAATTAAACATTCCCCACAGTAATCCAACAGCTGCAGACTGTACAAAATGCCAAAGACAGCCCTTTTTCCAACAGTACACAAACATATTTACTTTAAAGACATCTAAAAATAAACTTCAACAACAAGGGAGAGACATAGAGGCAGCTTGGCAGAAAAAGCCAGTATCAGATGGGAAAAGTGAGTCAGTCTGAGGCCAAGCAGAACAGTTCAGTCAGAGGCAGTCAGAGAGTCAGCTGGAGTAAACCGGAGTCAGAAGAGTTTAGTCTGAAACAGTCAGCAGGCTCAGAAGGTCAGTTTAAAGTGAAAAGTTTAGAGAAGAGGTTGAGCCAGAACAGTTAACCAGAAGAGCCATTTGAATTCAACCAGCTCTGAGTTCAAGCTAGTCAGAGTGGCACAGTCAGCAGTGGAGGTTTATAAATTTTAGATTGTTTGGAGGTTTAAATGTTCTAGATTCCACAGAGGCTAAAACTTTCCAGTTCGAGGCTTAAGAGTAGATCATACAAAGGAGAAAACACTCAGGCGCTTCAGGCTAAGAACTGGTTTAATGAAGCAAAGCAGGAAAATTCTTCACCCCAAATCATTGTAGGACTGCAGCTCAGAGTGAGAAGAGGTAGTTCAGAACAGCTACTGTGAGTGAGTTCAGTCAGCAGTAAGTCTCAGAGACTGAAACATTCTAGGTTTAGGTTTGTAGAATAGATTATACAGAGGCTGATGCCTTCTAGTTCCAGGCTAGAATCTTGAAGATTAAATTGTATGGAGGAAGAAGACTTCCAAATCTCGCTTTAAGATTAGATTGTATAGAGGCTGAAACCCTCTAGGTCTGGGGATTGAATTTGTAGTTGTACGCTGCAACATATTCATACATGCAAACTCTGCCAGACCTCAGCAGAAGGAACTACCATCTGGGCTAGTGCCATAATCAAAAGTGGAACCCCGAGCATCTGAGCTCAGGTGTTTTATTGGTTCATAATTCCTCAGGTGTTCTACTGATAGCACATGCAGATCATTAGCAATTAAACATCCCCCACAGAAACCCAAAACCTGCTGACAATATGGAGCACAAAGGCCTAGGGTAGCCCCTCACCCAACAATGCAAGAAACAATTATTTTAAACACAACTAAAAATAAACTCCTACAACAATTCCCCTTTTCTGTATAAGACAAAAGCTTGCTTTACCTCTACTTCACATTTTAATACTTCACCAGCAATACCATTTACAGGAGGAACAATCAGGACGGTTGCTACTGCACATGACCATATGATACCAAACATCTATAAAGCTTTTCGCAATGTCTTTGGGCAGCAGAAAAACATTATCAATGTCCAATTATCTGGGATTCACTCACAATCTTCCAGGCTCCCCCAAAGAACTTGGATCGTTTCCTGGCTATGCCCTCTGCAGCACACACAGCTTGTCCTTCAATCTCTGGCTGGTTTCACTCCACTGCTACTGCTGTTCTTGGTGGTAGTTCCATGGTACTGGCATCTCAAAAACTGCAAAATCCCTTGCTGCAACTGGGCTGCACTTTCACCAATAGCCTCTCTTGGGCTCTTTCCACGGTGCTAAGCCTCATCTTCTAATGATGATCCCTTCAGTCTTGGCCTTCAACTGCCACTGAGGCTCTACCCTCACTAATAGCCTCTCTTTGGCTCGCTTCATGATACCAAGCCTCAGTTGCTCTCCATGGCACCTTCATGTCTTCAAAACTAGAAACACCTGGGTAAATCTCAAAGTACCGAGTTCAGCAGCAGCACGAGATACAAACTGGGCCAGTTCTAGAAGACAGGTTCTGTGTGTTGACCATGAGGAAACACTTTTCAAGATTTTAAAATAGAATCTGGTTTGCTGTAAAAATAACTGGTCCTTGTCTGTAGGAAGAGTTCCTTTATGGGGTGGAGGTACCACTTCTAGTCAGATTTGTAGGAAAAAAAAAACTGTTCAGCTTAAGAGGCTTTTTGGCTCTAATCTGAGGCTTCCACACTATCAGGGTGTCCTGGACCAGTGGGAAGGATCTGCAGTTGAAGCACTCTGGTAGTATGGTGTTCTTTCTCACCACCACTGTGGGAAAGCAGAAACCTTTCTTCATGAACCTCAAACACAAGACCCACTTGGTCTTCACATGCAAAAGCCATCAACAAGCTCAGTATATAGAACAGTGAACTCTGGTTTCCATTTCCTGTACTCTGACTGCTGCCAGTGGCAAGAGTGAGAGTCAACTGCATTATCAGGAAAAACAGTTGAAATCTTGCTTCTTCCCGGATGCCAGCTGACGTTTTTTGTTTCTACCGTGAAAATGTCTGTCTCTAAAGGCCTCTCTTTTGTGGTTCTAACTTTTGAGCCCTCTTTATCACTTACTTTTAACAATGTTTTTCACAAAATTTCACAAAGTAAGCCTCTTCATAGAGGCTTCTTTCCTTCTTCTCCTCTTCCTTTAAGAGGCTTCTACTCATTAATTTTGGATATATTTAAAATCTCTGTCCTCTAGTAGCTTTTCTGAGAACACTTTACCAGACTCTATGAGATCTCAAGTTTCTTTCTCTTCTTCCTTGTCTCCATATTGGATTAGCAGGCATGATGTCCTGCCCCATGCTGGTACACCATTTGTAGATATATGCTGCTGTGGTGGCTCACCAAACAGGATAAGGAGGCAAATGCATTGGTGCAAAGTCTGCCAGACCTCAGAAGAGGGAACCACCATCATGGCCAGTGCCATTCTCAGAGTGGAACCCCAAGCATCTGAGCTCAGGTGTATTTATTCTTTCAGAAAACCTCAAGTATTCTTCGGACAGCACATGTAGATCATTATCATTGGTAATTAAACATTCCCCACAGTAATCCAACAGCTGCAGACTGTACAAAATGCCAAAGACAGCCCTTTTTCCAACAGTACACAAACATATTTACTTTAAAGACATCTAAAAATAAACTTCAACAACACAAGGGAGAGACATAGAGGCAGCTTGGCAGAAAAAGCCAGTATCAGATGGGAAAAGTGAGTCAGTCTGAGGCCAAGCAGAACAGTTCAGTCAGAGGCAGTCAGAGAGTCAGCTGGAGTAAACCGGAGTCAGAAGAGTTTAGTCTGAAACAGTCAGCAGGCTCAGAAGGTCAGTTTAAAGTGAAAAGTTTAGAGAAGAGGTTGAGCCAGAACAGTTAACCAGAAGAGCCATTTGAATTCAACCAGCTCTGAGTTCAAGCTAGTCAGAGTGGCACAGTCAGCAGTGGAGGTTTATAAATTTTAGATTGTTTGGAGGTTTAAATGTTCTAGATTCCACAGAGGCTAAAACTTTCCAGTTCGAGGCTTAAGAGTAGATCATACAAAGGAGAAAACACTCAGGCGCTTCAGGCTAAGAACTGGTTTAATGAAGCAAAGCAGGAAAATTCTTCACCCCAAATCATTGTAGGACTGCAGCTCAGAGTGAGAAGAGGTAGTTCAGAACAGCTACTGTGAGTGAGTTCAGTCAGCAGTAAGTCTCAGAGACTGAAACATTCTAGGTTTAGGTTTGTAGAATAGATTATACAGAGGCTGATGCCTTCTAGTTCCAGGCTAGAATCTTGAAGATTAAATTGTATGGAGGAAGAAGACTTCCAGGTCTCGCTTTAAGATTAGATTGTATAGAGGCTGAAACCCTCTAGGTCTGGGGATTGAATTTGTAGTTGTACGCTGCAACATATTCATACATGCAAACTCTGCCAGACCTCAGCAGAAGGAACTACCATCTGGGCTAGTGCCATAATCAAAAGTGGAACCCCGAGCATCTGAGCTCAGGTGTTTTATTGGTTCATAATTCCTCAGGTGTTCTACTGATAGCACATGCAGATCATTAGCAATTAAACATCCCCCACAGAAACCCAAAACCTGCTGACAATATGGAGCACAAAGGCCTAGGGTAGCCCCTCACCCAACAATGCAAGAAACAATTATTTTAAACACAACTAAAAATAAACTCCTACAACAATTCCCCTTTTCTGTATAAGACAAAAGCTTGCTTTACCTCTACTTCACATTTTAATACTTCACCAGCAATACCATTTACAGGAGGAACAATCAGGACGGTTGCTACTGCACATGACCATATGATACCAAACATCTATAAAGCTTTTCGCAATGTCTTTGGGCAGCAGAAAAACATTATCAATGTCCAATTATCTGGGATTCACTCACAATCTTCCAGGCTCCCCCAAAGAACTTGGATCGTTTCCTGGCTATGCCCTCTGCAGCACACACAGCTTGTCCTTCAATCTCTGGCTGGTTTCACTCCACTGCTACTGCTGTTCTTGGTGGTAGTTCCATGGTACTGGCATCTCAAAAACTGCAAAATCCCTTGCTGCAACTGGGCTGCACTTTCACCAATAGCCTCTCTTGGGCTCTTTCCACGGTGCTAAGCCTCATCTTCTAATGATGATCCCTTCAGTCTTGGCCTTCAACTGCCACTGAGGCTCTACCCTCACTAATAGCCTCTCTTTGGCTCGCTTCATGATACCAAGCCTCAGTTGCTCTCCATGGCACCTTCATGTCTTCAAAACTAGAAACACCTGGGTAAATCTCAAAGTACCGAGTTCAGCAGCAGCACGAGATACAAACTGGGCCAGTTCTAGAAGACAGGTTCTGTGTGTTGACCATGAGGAAACACTTTTCAAGATTTTAAAATAGAATCTGGTTTGCTGTAAAAATAACTGGTCCTTGTCTGTAGGAAGAGTTCCTTTATGGGGTGGAGGTACCACTTCTAGTCAGATTTGTAGGAAAAAAAAAACTGTTCAGCTTAAGAGGCTTTTTGGCTCTAATCTGAGGCTTCCACACTATCAGGGTGTCCTGGACCAGTGGGAAGGATCTGCAGTTGAAGCACTCTGGTAGTATGGTGTTCTTTCTCACCACCACTGTGGGAAAGCAGAAACCTTTCTTCATGAACCTCAAACACAAGACCCACTTGGTCTTCACATGCAAAAGCCATCAACAAGCTCAGTATATAGAACAGTGAACTCTGGTTTCCATTTCCTGTACTCTGACTGCTGCCAGTGGCAAGAGTGAGAGTCAACTGCATTATCAGGAAAAACAGTTGAAATCTTGCTTCTTCCCGGATGCCAGCTGACGTTTTTTGTTTCTACCGTGAAAATGTCTGTCTCTAAAGGCCTCTCTTTTGTGGTTCTAACTTTTGAGCCCTCTTTATCACTTACTTTTAACAATGTTTTTCACAAAATTTCACAAAGTAAGCCTCTTCATAGAGGCTTCTTTCCTTCTTCTCCTCTTCCTTTAAGAGGCTTCTACTCATTAATTTTGGATATATTTAAAATCTCTGTCCTCTAGTAGCTTTTCTGAGAACACTTTACCAGACTCTATGAGATCTCAAGTTTCTTTCTCTTCTTCCTTGTCTCCATATTGGATTAGCAGGCATGATGTCCTGCCCCATGCTGGTACACCATTTGTAGATATATGCTGCTGTGGTGGCTCACCAAACAGGATAAGGAGGCAAATGCATTGGTGCAAAGTCTGCCAGACCTCAGAAGAGGGAACCACCATCATGGCCAGTGCCATTCTCAGAGTGGAACCCCAAGCATCTGAGCTCAGGTGTATTTATTCTTTCAGAAAACCTCAAGTATTCTTCGGACAGCACATGTAGATCATTATCATTGGTAATTAAACATTCCCCACAGTAATCCAACAGCTGCAGACTGTACAAAATGCCAAAGACAGCCCTTTTTCCAACAGTACACAAACATATTTACTTTAAAGACATCTAAAAATAAACTTCAACAACAAGGGAGAGACATAGAGGCAGCTTGGCAGAAAAAGCCAGTATCAGATGGGAAAAGTGAGTCAGTCTGAGGCCAAGCAGAACAGTTCAGTCAGAGGCAGTCAGAGAGTCAGCTGGAGTAAACCGGAGTCAGAAGAGTTTAGTCTGAAACAGTCAGCAGGCTCAGAAGGTCAGTTTAAAGTGAAAAGTTTAGAGAAGAGGTTGAGCCAGAACAGTTAACCAGAAGAGCCATTTGAATTCAACCAGCTCTGAGTTCAAGCTAGTCAGAGTGGCACAGTCAGCAGTGGAGGTTTATAAATTTTAGATTGTTTGGAGGTTTAAATGTTCTAGATTCCACAGAGGCTAAAACTTTCCAGTTCGAGGCTTAAGAGTAGATCATACAAAGGAGAAAACACTCAGGCGCTTCAGGCTAAGAACTGGTTTAATGAAGCAAAGCAGGAAAATTCTTCACCCCAAATCATTGTAGGACTGCAGCTCAGAGTGAGAAGAGGTAGTTCAGAACAGCTACTGTGAGTGAGTTCAGTCAGCAGTAAGTCTCAGAGACTGAAACATTCTAGGTTTAGGTTTGTAGAATAGATTATACAGAGGCTGATGCCTTCTAGTTCCAGGCTAGAATCTTGAAGATTAAATTGTATGGAGGAAGAAGACTTCCAGGTCTCGCTTTAAGATTAGATTGTATAGAGGCTGAAACCCTCTAGGTCTGGGGATTGAATTTGTAGTTGTACGCTGCAACATATTCATACATGCAAACTCTGCCAGACCTCAGCAGAAGGAACTACCATCTGGGCTAGTGCCATAATCAAAAGTGGAACCCCGAGCATCTGAGCTCAGGTGTTTTATTGGTTCATAATTCCTCAGGTGTTCTACTGATAGCACATGCAGATCATTAGCAATTAAACATCCCCCACAGAAACCCAAAACCTGCTGACAATATGGAGCACAAAGGCCTAGGGTAGCCCCTCACCCAACAATGCAAGAAACAATTATTTTAAACACAACTAAAAATAAACTCCTACAACAATTCCCCTTTTCTGTATAAGACAAAAGCTTGCTTTACCTCTACTTCACATTTTAATACTTCACCAGCAATACCATTTACAGGAGGAACAATCAGGACGGTTGCTACTGCACATGACCATATGATACCAAACATCTATAAAGCTTTTCGCAATGTCTTTGGGCAGCAGAAAAACATTATCAATGTCCAATTATCTGGGATTCACTCACAATCTTCCAGGCTCCCCCAAAGAACTTGGATCGTTTCCTGGCTATGCCCTCTGCAGCACACACAGCTTGTCCTTCAATCTCTGGCTGGTTTCACTCCACTGCTACTGCTGTTCTTGGTGGTAGTTCCATGGTACTGGCATCTCAAAAACTGCAAAATCCCTTGCTGCAACTGGGCTGCACTTTCACCAATAGCCTCTCTTGGGCTCTTTCCACGGTGCTAAGCCTCATCTTCTAATGATGATCCCTTCAGTCTTGGCCTTCAACTGCCACTGAGGCTCTACCCTCACTAATAGCCTCTCTTTGGCTCGCTTCATGATACCAAGCCTCAGTTGCTCTCCATGGCACCTTCATGTCTTCAAAACTAGAAACACCTGGGTAAATCTCAAAGTACCGAGTTCAGCAGCAGCACGAGATACAAACTGGGCCAGTTCTAGAAGACAGGTTCTGTGTGTTGACCATGAGAGAAACACTTTTCAAGATTTTAAAATAGAATCTGGTTTGCTGTAAAAATAACTGGTCCTTGTCTGTAGGAAGAGTTCCTTTATGGGGTGGAGGTACCACTTCTAGTCAGATTTGTAGGAAAAAAAAAACTGTTCAGCTTAAGAGGCTTTTTGGCTCTAATCTGAGGCTTCCACACTATCAGGGTGTCCTGGACCAGTGGGAAGGATCTGCAGTTGAAGCACTCTGGTAGTATGGTGTTCTTTCTCACCACCACTGTGGGAAAACAGAAACCTTTCTTCATGAACCTCAAACACAAGACCCACTTGGTCTTCACATGCAAAAGCCATCAACAAGCTCAGTATATAGAACAGTGAACTCTGGTTTCCATTTCCTGTACTCTGACTGCTGCCAGTGGCAAGAGTGAGAGTCAACTGCATTATCAGGAAAAACAGTTGAAATCTTGCTTCTTCCCGGATGCCAGCTGACGTTTTTTGTTTCTACCGTGAAAATGTCTGTCTCTAAAGGCCTCTCTTTTGTGGTTCTAACTTTTGAGCCCTCTTTATCACTTACTTTTAACAATGTTTTTCACAAAATTTCACAAAGTAAGCCTCTTCATAGAGGCTTCTTTCCTTCTTCTCCTCTTCCTTTAAGAGGCTTCTACTCATTAATTTTGGATATATTTAAAATCTCTGTCCTCTAGTAGCTTTTCTGAGAACACTTTACCAGACTCTATGAGATCTCAAGTTTCTTTCTCTTCTTCCTTGTCTCCATATTGGATTAGCAGGCATGATGTCCTGCCCCATGCTGGTACACCATTTGTAGATATATGCTGCTGTGGTGGCTCACCAAACAGGATAAGGAGGCAAATGCATTGGTGCAAAGTCTGCCAGACCTCAGAAGAGGGAACCACCATCATGGCCAGTGCCATTCTCAGAGTGGAACCCCAAGCATCTGAGCTCAGGTGTATTTATTCTTTCAGAAAACCTCAAGTATTCTTCGGACAGCACATGTAGATCATTATCATTGGTAATTAAACATTCCCCACAGTAATCCAACAGCTGCAGACTGTACAAAATGCCAAAGACAGCCCTTTTTCCAACAGTACACAAACATATTTACTTTAAAGACATCTAAAAATAAACTTCAACAACAAGGGAGAGACATAGAGGCAGCTTGGCAGAAAAAGCCAGTATCAGATGGGAAAAGTGAGTCAGTCTGAGGCCAAGCAGAACAGTTCAGTCAGAGGCAGTCAGAGAGTCAGCTGGAGTAAACCGGAGTCAGAAGAGTTTAGTCTGAAACAGTCAGCAGGCTCAGAAGGTCAGTTTAAAGTGAAAAGTTTAGAGAAGAGGTTGAGCCAGAACAGTTAACCAGAAGAGCCATTTGAATTCAACCAGCTCTGAGTTCAAGCTAGTCAGAGTGGCACAGTCAGCAGTGGAGGTTTATAAATTTTAGATTGTTTGGAGGTTTAAATGTTCTAGATTCCACAGAGGCTAAAACTTTCCAGTTCGAGGCTTAAGAGTAGATCATACAAAGGAGAAAACACTCAGGCGCTTCAGGCTAAGAACTGGTTTAATGAAGCAAAGCAGGAAAATTCTTCACCCCAAATCATTGTAGGACTGCAGCTCAGAGTGAGAAGAGGTAGTTCAGAACAGCTACTGTGAGTGAGTTCAGTCAGCAGTAAGTCTCAGAGACTGAAACATTCTAGGTTTAGGTTTGTAGAATAGATTATACAGAGGCTGATGCCTTCTAGTTCCAGGCTAGAATCTTGAAGATTAAATTGTATGGAGGAAGAAGACTTCCAGGTCTCGCTTTAAGATTAGATTGTATAGAGGCTGAAACCCTCTAGGTCTGGGGATTGAATTTGTAGTTGTACGCTGCAACATATTCATACATGCAAACTCTGCCAGACCTCAGCAGAAGGAACTACCATCTGGGCTAGTGCCATAATCAAAAGTGGAACCCCGAGCATCTGAGCTCAGGTGTTTTATTGGTTCATAATTCCTCAGGTGTTCTACTGATAGCACATGCAGATCATTAGCAATTAAACATCCCCCACAGAAACCCAAAACCTGCTGACAATATGGAGCACAAAGGCCTAGGGTAGCCCCTCACCCAACAATGCAAGAAACAATTATTTTAAACACAACTAAAAATAAACTCCTACAACAATTCCCCTTTTCTGTATAAGACAAAAGCTTGCTTTACCTCTACTTCACATTTTAATACTTCACCAGCAATACCATTTACAGGAGGAACAATCAGGACGGTTGCTACTGCACATGACCATATGATACCAAACATCTATAAAGCTTTTCGCAATGTCTTTGGGCAGCAGAAAAACATTATCAATGTCCAATTATCTGGGATTCACTCACAATCTTCCAGGCTCCCCCAAAGAACTTGGATCGTTTCCTGGCTATGCCCTCTGCAGCACACACAGCTTGTCCTTCAATCTCTGGCTGGTTTCACTCCACTGCTACTGCTGTTCTTGGTGGTAGTTCCATGGTACTGGCATCTCAAAAACTGCAAAATCCCTTGCTGCAACTGGGCTGCACTTTCACCAATAGCCTCTCTTGGGCTCTTTCCACGGTGCTAAGCCTCATCTTCTAATGATGATCCCTTCAGTCTTGGCCTTCAACTGCCACTGAGGCTCTACCCTCACTAATAGCCTCTCTTTGGCTCGCTTCATGGTACCAAGCCTCAGTTGCTCTCCATGGCACCTTCATGTCTTCAAAACTAGAAACACCTGGGTAAATCTCAAAGTACCGAGTTCAGCAGCAGCACGAGATACAAACTGGGCCAGTTCTAGAAGACAGGTTCTGTGTGTTGACCATGAGGAAACACTTTTCAAGATTTTAAAATAGAATCTGGTTTGCTGTAAAAATAACTGGTCCTTGTCTGTAGGAAGAGTTCCTTTATGGGGTGGAGGTACCACTTCTAGTCAGATTTGTAGGAAAAAAAAAACTGTTCAGCTTAAGAGGCTTTTTGGCTCTAATCTGAGGCTTCCACACTATCAGGGTGTCCTGGACCAGTGGGAAGGATCTGCAGTTGAAGCACTCTGGTAGTATGGTGTTCTTTCTCACCACCACTGTGGGAAAACAGAAACCTTTCTTCATGAACCTCAAACACAAGACCCACTTGGTCTTCACATGCAAAAGCCATCAACAAGCTCAGTATATAGAACAGTGAACTCTGGTTTCCATTTCCTGTACTCTGACTGCTGCCAGTGGCAAGAGTGAGAGTCAACTGCATTATCAGGAAAAACAGTTGAAATCTTGCTTCTTCCCGGATGCCAGCTGACGTTTTTTGTTTCTACCGTGAAAATGTCTGTCTCTAAAGGCCTCTCTTTTGTGGTTCTAACTTTTGAGCCCTCTTTATCACTTACTTTTAACAATGTTTTTCACAAAATTTCACAAAGTAAGCCTCTTCATAGAGGCTTCTTTCCTTCTTCTCCTCTTCCTTTAAGAGGCTTCTACTCATTAATTTTGGATATATTTAAAATCTCTGTCCTCTAGTAGCTTTTCTGAGAACACTTTACCAGACTCTATGAGATCTCAAGTTTCTTTCTCTTCTTCCTTGTCTCCATATTGGATTAGCAGGCATGATGTCCTGCCCCATGCTGGTACACCATTTGTAGATATATGCTGCTGTGGTGGCTCACCAAACAGGATAAGGAGGCAAATGCATTGGTGCAAAGTCTGCCAGACCTCAGAAGAGGGAACCACCATCATGGCCAGTGCCATTCTCAGAGTGGAACCCCAAGCATCTGAGCTCAGGTGTATTTATTCTTTCAGAAAACCTCAAGTATTCTTCGGACAGCACATGTAGATCATTATCATTGGTAATTAAACATTCCCCACAGTAATCCAACAGCTGCAGACTGTACAAAATGCCAAAGACAGCCCTTTTTCCAACAGTACACAAACATATTTACTTTACAGACATCTAAAAATAAACTTCAACAACAAGGGAGAGACATAGAGGCAGCTTGGCAGAAAAAGCCAGTATCAGATGGGAAAAGTGAGTCAGTCTGAGGCCAAGCAGAACAGTTCAGTCAGAGGCAGTCAGAGAGTCAGCTGGAGTAAACCGGAGTCAGAAGAGTTTAGTCTGAAACAGTCAGCAGGCTCAGAAGGTCAGTTTAAAGTGAAAAGTTTAGAGAAGAGGTTGAGCCAGAACAGTTAACCAGAAGAGCCATTTGAATTCAACCAGCTCTGAGTTCAAGCTAGTCAGAGTGGCACAGTCAGCAGTGGAGGTTTATAAATTTTAGATTGTTTGGAGGTTTAAATGTTCTAGATTCCACAGAGGCTAAAACTTTCCAGTTCGAGGCTTAAGAGTAGATCATACAAAGGAGAAAACACTCAGGCGCTTCAGGCTAAGAACTGGTTTAATGAAGCAAAGCAGGAAAATTCTTCACCCCAAATCATTGTAGGACTGCAGCTCAGAGTGAGAAGAGGTAGTTCAGAACAGCTACTGTGAGTGAGTTCAGTCAGCAGTAAGTCTCAGAGACTGAAACATTCTAGGTTTAGGTTTGTAGAATAGATTATACAGAGGCTGATGCCTTCTAGTTCCAGGCTAGAATCTTGAAGATTAAATTGTATGGAGGAAGAAGACTTCCAGGTCTCGCTTTAAGATTAGATTGTATAGAGCCTGAAACCCTCTAGGTCTGGGGATTGAATTTGTAGTTGTACGCTGCAACATATTCATACATGCAAACTCTGCCAGACCTCAGCAGAAGGAACTACCATCTGGGCTAGTGCCATAATCAAAAGTGGAACCCCGAGCATCTGAGCTCAGGTGTTTTATTGGTTCATAATTCCTCAGGTGTTCTACTGATAGCACATGCAGATCATTAGCAATTAAACATCCCCCACAGAAACCCAAAACCTGCTGACAATATGGAGCACAAAGGCCTAGGGTAGCCCCTCACCCAACAATGCAAGAAACAATTATTTTAAACACAACTAAAAATAAACTCCTACAACAATTCCCCTTTTCTGTATAAGACAAAAGCTTGCTTTACCTCTACTTCACATTTTAATACTTCACCAGCAATACCATTTACAGGAGGAACAATCAGGACGGTTGCTACTGCACATGACCATATGATACCAAACATCTATAAAGCTTTTCGCAATGTCTTTGGGCAGCAGAAAAACATTATCAATGTCCAATTATCTGGGATTCACTCACAATCTTCCAGGCTCCCCCAAAGAACTTGGATCGTTTCCTGGCTATGCCCTCTGCAGCACACACAGCTTGTCCTTCAATCTCTGGCTGGTTTCACTCCACTGCTACTGCTGTTCTTGGTGGTAGTTCCATGGTACTGGCATCTCAAAAACTGCAAAATCCCTTGCTGCAACTGGGCTGCACTTTCACCAATAGCCTCTCTTGGGCTCTTTCCACGGTGCTAAGCCTCATCTTCTAATGATGATCCCTTCAGTCTTGGCCTTCAACTGCCACTGAGGCTCTACCCTCACTAATAGCCTCTCTTTGGCTCGCTTCATGGTACCAAGCCTCAGTTGCTCTCCATGGCACCTTCATGTCTTCAAAACTAGAAACACCTGGGTAAATCTCAAAGTACCGAGTTCAGCAGCAGCACGAGATACAAACTGGGCCAGTTCTAGAAGACAGGTTCTGTGTGTTGACCATGAGGAAACACTTTTCAAGATTTTAAAATAGAATCTGGTTTGCTGTAAAAATAACTGGTCCTTGTCTGTAGGAAGAGTTCCTTTATGGGGTGGAGGTACCACTTCTAGTCAGATTTGTAGGAAAAAAAAAACTGTTCAGCTTAAGAGGCTTTTTGGCTCTAATCTGAGGCTTCCACACTATCAGGGTGTCCTGGACCAGTGGGAAGGATCTGCAGTTGAAGCACTCTGGTAGTATGGTGTTCTTTCTCACCACCACTGTGGGAAAACAGAAACCTTTCTTCATGAACCTCAAACACAAGACCCACTTGGTCTTCACATGCAAAAGCCATCAACAAGCTCAGTATATAGAACAGTGAACTCTGGTTTCCATTTCCTGTACTCTGACTGCTGACAGTGGCAAGAGTGAGAGTCAACTGCATTATCAGGAAAAACAGTTGAAATCTTGCTTCTTCCCGGATGCCAGCTGACGTTTTTTGTTTCTACCGTGAAAATGTCTGTCTCTAAAGGCCTCTCTTTTGTGGTTCTAACTTTTGAGCCCTCTTTATCACTTACTTTTAACAATGTTTTTCACAAAATTTCACAAAGTAAGCCTCTTCATAGAGGCTTCTTTCCTTCTTCTCCTCTTCCTTTAAGAGGCTTCTACTCATTAATTTTGGATATATTTAAAATCTCTGTCCTCTAGTAGCTTTTCTGAGAACACTTTACCAGACTCTATGAGATCTCAAGTTTCTTTCTCTTCTTCCTTGTCTCCATATTGGATTAGCAGGCATGATGTCCTGCCCCATGCTGGTACACCATTTGTAGATATATGCTGCTGTGGTGGCTCACCAAACAGGATAAGGAGGCAAATGCATTGGTGCAAAGTCTGCCAGACCTCAGAAGAGGGAACCACCATCATGGCCAGTGCCATTCTCAGAGTGGAACCCCAAGCATCTGAGCTCAGGTGTATTTATTCTTTCAGAAAACCTCAAGTATTCTTCGGACAGCACATGTAGATCATTATCATTGGTAATTAAACATTCCCCACAGTAATCCAACAGCTGCAGACTGTACAAAATGCCAAAGACAGCCCTTTTTCCAACAGTACACAAACATATTTACTTTACAGACATCTAAAAATAAACTTCAACAACAAGGTAGAGACATAGAGGCAGCTTGGCAGAAAAAGCCAGTATCAGATGGGAAAAGTGAGTCAGTCTGAGGCCAAGCAGAACAGTTCAGTCAGAGGCAGTCAGAGAGTCAGCTGGAGTAAACCGGAGTCAGAAGAGTTTAGTCTGAAACAGTCAGCAGGCTCAGAAGGTCAGTTTAAAGTGAAAAGTTTAGAGAAGAGGTTGAGCCAGAACAGTTAACCAGAAGAGCCATTTGAATTCAACCAGCTCTGAGTTCAAGCTAGTCAGAGTGGCACAGTCAGCAGTGGAGGTTTATAAATTTTAGATTGTTTGGAGGTTTAAATGTTCTAGATTCCACAGAGGCTAAAACTTTCCAGTTCGAGGCTTAAGAGTAGATCATACAAAGGAGAAAACACTCAGGCGCTTCAGGCTAAGAACTGGTTTAATGAAGCAAAGCAGGAAAATTCTTCACCCCAAATCATTGTAGGACTGCAGCTCAGAGTGAGAAGAGGTAGTTCAGAACAGCTACTGTGAGTGAGTTCAGTCATCAGTAAGTCTCAGAGACTGAAACATTCTAGGTTTAGGTTTGTAGAATAGATTATACAGAGGCTGATGCCTTCTAGTTCCAGGCTAGAATCTTGAAGATTAAATTGTATGGAGGAAGAAGACTTCCAGGTCTCGCTTTAAGATTAGATTGTATAGAGCCTGAAACCCTCTAGGTCTGGGGATTGAATTTGTAGTTGTACGCTGCAACATATTCATACATGCAAACTCTGCCAGACCTCAGCAGAAGGAACTACCATCTGGGCTAGTGCCATAATCAAAAGTGGAACCCCGAGCATCTGAGCTCAGGTGTTTTATTGGTTCATAATTCCTCAGGTGTTCTACTGATAGCACATGCAGATCATTAGCAATTAAACATCCCCCACAGAAACCCAAAACCTGCTGACAATATGGAGCACAAAGGCCTAGGGTAGCCCCTCACCCAACAATGCAAGAAACAATTATTTTAAACACAACTAAAAATAAACTCCTACAACAATTCCCCTTTTCTGTAGAAGACAAAAGCTTGCTTTACCTCTACTTCACATTTTAATACTTCACCAGCAATACCATTTACAGGAGGAACAATCAGGACGGTTGCTACTGCACATGACCATATGATACCAAACATCTATAAAGCTTTTCGCAATGTCTTTGGGCAGCAGAAAAACATTATCAATGTCCAATTATCTGGGATTCACTCACAATCTTCCAGGCTCCCCCAAAGAACTTGGATCGTTTCCTGGCTATGCCCTCTGCAGCACACACAGCTTGTCCTTCAATCTCTGGCTGGTTTCACTCCACTGCTACTGCTGTTCTTGGTGGTAGTTCCATGGTACTGGCATCTCAAAAACTGCAAAATCCCTTGCTGCAACTGGGCTGCACTTTCACCAATAGCCTCTCTTGGGCTCTTTCCACGGTGCTAAGCCTCATCTTCTAATGATGATCCCTTCAGTCTTGGCCTTCAACTGCCACTGAGGCTCTACCCTCACTAATAGCCTCTCTTTGGCTCGCTTCATGGTACCAAGCCTCAGTTGCTCTCCATGGCACCTTCATGTCTTCAAAACTAGAAACACCTGGGTAACTCTCAAAGTACCGAGTTCAGCAGCAGCACGAGATACAAACTGGGCCAGTTCTAGAAGACAGGTTCTGTGTGTTGACCATGAGGAAACACTTTTCAAGATTTTAAAATAGAATCTGGTTTGCTGTAAAAATAACTGGTCCTTGTCTGTAGGAAGAGTTCCTTTATGGGGTGGAGGTACCACTTCTAGTCAGATTTGTAGGAAAAAAAAAACTGTTCAGCTTAAGAGGCTTTTTGGCTCTAATCTGAGGCTTCCACACTATCAGGGTGTCCTGGACCAGTGGGAAGGATCTCCAGTTGAAGCACTCTGGTAGTATGGTGTTCTTTCTCACCACCACTGTGGGAAAACAGAAACCTTTCTTCATGAACCTCAAACACAAGACCCACTTGGTCTTCACATGCAAAAGCCATCAACAAGCTCAGTATATAGAACAGTGAACTCTGGTTTCCATTTCCTGTACTCTGACTGCTGACAGTGGCAAGAGTGAGAGTCAACTGCATTATCAGGAAAAACAGTTGAAATCTTGCTTCTACCCGGATGCCAGCTGACGTTTTTTGTTTCTACCGTGAAAATGTCTGTCTCTAAAGGCCTCTCTTTTGTGGTTCTAACTTTTGAGCCCTCTTTATCACTTACTTTTAACAATTTTTTTCTCAAAATTTCACAAAGTAAGCCTCTTCATAGAGGCTTCTTTCCTTCTTCTCCTCTTCCTTTAAGAGGCTTCTACTCATTAATTTTGGATATATTTAAAATCTCTGTCCTCTAGTAGCTTTTCTGAGAACACTTTACCAGACTCTATGAGATCTCAAGTTTCTTTCTCTTCTTCCTTGTCTCCATATTGGATTAGCAGGCATGATGTCCTGCCCCATGCTGGTACACCATTTGTAGATATATGCTGCTGTGGTGGCTCACCAAACAGGATAAGGAGGCAAATGCATTGGTGCAAAGTCTGCCAGACCTCAGAAGAGGGAACCACCATCATGGCCAGTGCCATTCTCAGAGTGGAACCCCAAGCATCTGAGCTCAGGTGTATTTATTCTTTCAGAAAACCTCAAGCATTCTTCGGACAGCACATGTAGATCATTATCATTGGAATTAAACATTCCCCACAGTAATCCAACAGCTGCAGACTGTACAAAATGCCAAAGACAGCCCTTTTTCCAACAGTACACAAACATATTTACTTTACAGACATCTAAAAATAAACTTCAACAACAAGGTAGAGACATAGAGGCAGCTTGGCAGAAAAAGCCAGTATCAGATGGGAAAAGTGAGTCAGTCTGAGGCCAAGCAGAACAGTTCAGTCAGAGGCAGTCAGAGAGTCAGCTGGAGTAAACCGGAGTCAGAAGAGTTTAGTCTGAAACAGTCAGCAGGCTCAGAAGGTCAGTTTAAAGTGAAAAGTTTAGAGAAGAGGTTGAGCCAGAACAGTTAACCAGAAGAGCCATTTGAATTCAACCAGCTCTGAGTTCAAGCTAGTCAGAGTGGCACAGTCAGCAGTGGAGGTTTATAAATTTTAGATTGTTTGGAGGTTTAAATGTTCTAGATTCCACAGAGGCTAAAACTTTCCAGTTCGAGGCTTAAGAGTAGATCATACAAAGGAGAAAACACTCAGGCGCTTCAGGCTAAGAACTGGTTTAATGAAGCAAAGCAGGAAAATTCTTCACCCCAAATCATTGTAGGACTGCAGCTCAGAGTGAGAAGAGGTAGTTCAGAACAGCTACTGTGAGTGAGTTCAGTCATCAGTAAGTCTCAGAGACTGAAACATTCTAGGTTTAGGTTTGTAGAATAGATTATACAGAGGCTGATGCCTTCTAGTTCCAGGCTAGAATCTTGAAGATTAAATTGTATGGAGGAAGAAGACTTCCAGGTCTCGCTTTAAGAATAGATTGTATAGAGCCTGAAACCCTCTAGGTCTGGGGATTGAATTTGTAGTTGTACGCTGCAACATATTCATACATGCAAACTCTGCCAGACCTCAGCAGAAGGAACTACCATCTGGGCTAGTGCCATAATCAAAAGTGGAACCCGAGCATCTGAGCTCAGGTGTTTTATTGATTCATAATTCCTCAGGTGTTCTACTGATAGCACATGCAGATCATTAGCAATTAAACATCCCCCACAGAAACCCAAAACCTGCGGACAATATGGAGCACAAAGGCCTAGGGTAGCCCCTCACCCAACAATGCAAGAAACAATTATTTTAAACACAACTAAAAAGAAACTCCTACAACAATTCCCCTTTTCTGTAGAAGACAAAAGCTTGCTTTACCTCTACTTCACATTTTAATACTTCACCAGCAATACCATTTACAGGAGGAACAATCAGGACGGTTGCTACTGCACATGACCATATGATACCAAACATCTATAAAGCTTTTCGCAATGTCTTTGGGCAGCAGAAAAACATTATCAATGTCCAATTATCTGGGATTCACTCAGAATCTTCCAGGCTCCCCCAAAGAACTTGGATCCTTTCCTGGCTATGCCCTCTGCAGCACACACAGCTTGTCCTTCAATCTCTGGCTGGTTTCACTCCACTGCTACTGCTGTTCTTGGTGGTAGTTCCATGGTACTGGCATCTCAAAAACTGCAAAATCCCTTGCTGCAACTGGGCTGCACTTTCACCAATAGCCTCTCTTGGGCTCTTTCCACGGTGCTAAGCCTCATCTTCTAATGATGATCCCTTCAGTCTTGGCCTTCAACTGCCACTGAGGCTCGACCCTCACTAATAGCCTCTCTTTGGCTCGCTTCATGGTACCAAGCCTCAGTTGCTCTCCATGGCACCTTCATGTCTTCAAAACTAGAAACACCTGGGTAACTCTCAAAGTACCGAGTTCAGCAGCAGCACGAGATACAAACTGGGCCAGTTCTAGAAGACAGGTTCTGTGTGTTGACCATGAGGAAACACTTTTCAAGATTTTAAAATAGAATCTGGTTTGCTGTAAAAATAACTGGTCCTTGTCTGTAGGAAGAGTTCCTTTATGGGGTGGAGGTACCACTTCTAGTCAGATTTGTAGAAAAAAAAAAACTGTTCAGCTTAAGAGGCTTTTTGGCTCTAATCTGAGGCTTCCACACTATCAGGGTGTCCTGGACCAGTGGGAAGGATCTGCAGTTGAAGCACTCTGGTAGTATGGTGTTCTTTCTCACCACCACTGTGGGAAAACAGAAACCTTTCTTCATGAACCTCAAACACAAGACCCACTTGGTCTTCACATGCAAAAGCCATCAACAAGCTCAGTATATAGAACAGTGAACTCTGGTTTCCATTTCCTGTACTCTGACTGCTGACAGTGGCAAGAGTGAGAGTCAACTGCATTATCAGGAAAAACAGTTGAAATCTTGCTTCTACCCGGATGCCAGCTGACGTTTTTTGTTTCTACCGTGAAAATGTCTGTCTCTAAAGGCCTCTCTTTTGTGGTTCTAACTTTTGAGCCCTCTTTATCACTTACTTTTAACAATTTTTTTCACAAAATTTCACAAAGTAAGCCTCTTCATAGAGGCTTCTTTCCTTCTTCTCCTCTTCCTTTAAGAGGCTTCTACTCATTAATTTTGGATATATTTAAAATCTCTGTCCTCTAGTAGCTTTTCTGAGAACACTTTACCAGACTCTATGAGATCTCAAGTTTCTTTCTCTTCTTCCTTGTCTCCATATTGGATTAGCAGGCATGATGTCCTGCCCCATGCTGGTACACCATTTGTAGATATATGCTGCTGTGGTGGCTCACCAAACAGGATAAGGAGGCAAATGCATTGGTGCAAAGTCTGCCAGACCTCAGAAGAGGGAACCACCATCATGGCCAGTGCCATTCTCAGAGTGGAACCCCAAGCATCTGAGCTCAGGTGTATTTATTCTTTCAGAAAACCTCAAGCATTCTTCGGACAGCACATGTAGATCATTATCATTGGAATTAAACATTCCCCACAGTAATCCAACAGTTGCAGACTGTACAAAATGCCAAAGACAGCCCTTTTTCCAACAGTACACAAACATATTTACTTTACAGACATCTAAAAATAAACTTCAACAAC
The DNA here is from genome assembly GCA_026225945.1 of Cricetomys ansorgei. NCBI lineage: Eukaryota > Metazoa > Chordata > Mammalia > Rodentia > Nesomyidae > Cricetomys > Cricetomys ansorgei. Next base: position 1,231,113 of record JAMJFZ010002863.1, on the reverse strand, counting down.
AAGGGAGAGACATAGAGGCAGCTTGGCAGAAAAAGCCAGTATCAGATGGGAAAAGTGAGTCAGTCTGAGGCCAAGCAGAACAGTTCAGTCAGAGGCAGTCAGAGAGTCAGCTGGAGTAAACCGGAGTCAGAAGAGTTTAGTCTGAAACAGTCAGCAGGCTCAGAAGGTCAGTTTAAAGTGAAAAGTTTAGAGAAGAGGTTGAGCCAGAACAGTTAACCAGAAGAGCCATTTGAATTCAACCAGCTCTGAGTTCAAGCTAGTCAGAGTGGCACAGTCAGCAGTGGAGGTTTATAAATTTTAGATTGTTTGGAGGTTTAAATGTTCTAGATTCCACAGAGGCTAAAACTTTCCAGTTCGAGGCTTAAGAGTAGATCATACAAAGGAGAAAACACTCAGGCGCTTCAGGCTAAGAACTGGTTTAATGAAGCAAAGCAGGAAAATTCTTCACCCCAAATCATTGTAGGACTGCAGCTCAGAGTGAGAAGAGGTAGTTCAGAACAGCTACTGTGAGTGAGTTCAGTCAGCAGTAAGTCTCAGAGACTGAAACATTCTAGGTTTAGGTTTGTAGAATAGATTATACAGAGGCTGATGCCTTCTAGTTCCAGGCTAGAATCTTGAAGATTAAATTGTATGGAGGAAGAAGACTTCCAGGTCTCGCTTTAAGAATAGATTGTATAGAGCCTGAAACCCTCTAGGTCTGGGGATTGAATTTGTAGTTGTACGCTGCAACATATTCATACATGCAAACTCTGCCAGACCTCAGCAGAAGGAACTACCATCTGGGCTAGTGCCATAATCAAAAGTGGAACACCGAGCATCTGAGCTCAGGTGTTTTATTGATTCATAATTCCTCAGGTGTTCTACTGATAGCACATGCAGATCATTAGCAATTAAACATCCCCCACAGAAACCCAAAACCTGCTGACAATATGGAGCACAAAGGCCTAGGGTAGCCCCTCACCCAACAATGCAAGAAACAATTATTTTAAACACAACTAAAAATAAACTCCTACAACAATTCCCCTTTTCTGTAGAAGACAAAAGCTTGCTTTACCTCTACTTCACATTTTAATACTTCACCAGCAATACCATTTACAGGAGGAACAATCAGGACGGTTGCTACTGCACATGACCATATGATACCAAACATCTATAAAGCTTTTCGCAATGTCTTTGGGCAGCAGAAAAACATTATCAATGTCCAATTATCTGGGATTCACTCAGAATCTTCCAGGCTCCCCCAAAGAACTTGGATCGTTTCCTGGCTATGCCCTCTGCAGCACACACAGCTTGTCCTTCAATCTCTGGCTGGTTTCACTCCACTGCTACTGCTGTTCTTGGTGGTAGTTCCATGGTACTGGCATCTCAAAAACTGCAAAATCCCTTGCTGCAACTGGGCTGCACTTTCACCAATAGCCTCTCTTGGGCTCTTTCCACGGTGCTAAGCCTCATCTTCTAATGATGATCCCTTCAGTCTTGGCCTTCAACTGCCACTGAGGCTCTACCCTCACTAATAGCCTCTCTTTGGCTCGCTTCATGGTACCAAGCCTCAGTTGCTCTCCATGGCACCTTCATGTCTTCAAAACTAGAAACACCTGGGTAACTCTCAAAGTACCGAGTTCAGCAGCAGCACGAGATACAAACTGGGCCAGTTCTAGAAGACAGGTTCTGTGTGTTGACCATGAGGAAACACTTTTCAAGATTTTAAAATAGAATCTGGTTTGCTGTAAAAATAACTGGTCCTTGTCTGTAGGAAGAGTTCCTTTATGGGGTGGAGGTACCACTTCTAGTCAGATTTGTAGAAAAAAAAAACTGTTCAGCTTAAGAGGCTTTTTGGCTCTAATCTGAGGCTTCCACACTATCAGGGTGTCCTGGACCAGTGGGAAGGATCTCCAGTTGAAGCACTCTGGTAGTATGGTGTTCTTTCTCACCACCACTGTGGGAAAACAGAAGCCTTTCTTCATGAACCTCAAACACAAGACCCACTTGGTCTTCACATGCAAAAGCCATCAACAAGCTCAGTATATAGAACAGTGAACTCTGGTTTCCATTTCCTGTACTCTGACTGCTGACAGTGGCAAGAGTGAGAGTCAACTGCATTATCAGGAAAAACAGTTGAAATCTTGCTTCTTCCCGGATGCCAGCTGACGTTTTTTGTTTCTACCGTGAAAATGTCTGTCTCTAAAGGCCTCTCTTTTGTGGTTCTAACTTTTGAGCCCTCTTTATCACTTACTTGTAACAATTTTTTTCACAAAATTTCACAAAGTAAGCCTCTTCATAGAGGCTTCTTTCCTTCTTCTCCTCTTCCTTTAAGAGGCTTCTACTCATTAATTTTGGATATATTTAAAATCTCTGTCCTCTAGTAGCTTTTCTGAGAACACTTTACCAGACTCTATGAGATCTCAAGTTTCTTTCTCTTCTTCCTTGTCTCCATATTGGATTAGCAGGCATGATGTCCTGCCCCATGCTGGTACACCATTTGTAGATATATGCTGCTGTGGTGGCTCACCAAACAGGATAAGGAGGCAAATGCATTGGTGCAAAGTCTGCCAGACCTCAGAAGAGGGAACCACCATCATGGCCAGTGCCATTCTCAGAGTGGAACCCCAAGCATCTGAGCTCAGGTGTATTTATTCTTTCAGAAAACCTCAAGCATTCTTCGGACAGCACATGTAGATCATTATCATTGGAATTAAACATTCCCCACAGTAATCCAACAGTTGCAGACTGTACAAAATGCCAAAGACAGCCCTTTTTCCAACAGTACACAAACATATTTACTTTACAGACATCTAAAAATAAACTTCAACAACAAGGTAGAGACATAGAGGCAGCTTGGCAGAAAAAGCCAGTATCAGATGGGAAAAGTGAGTCAGTCTGAGGCCAAGCAGAACAGTTCAGTCAGAGGCAGTCAGAGAGTCAGCTGGAGTAAACCGGAGTCAGAAGAGTTTAGTCTGAAACAGTCAGCAGGCTCAGAAGGTCAGTTTAAAGTGAAAAGTTTAGAGAAGAGGTTGAGCCAGAACAGTTAACCAGAAGAGCCATTTGAATTCAACCAGCTCTGAGTTCAAGCTAGTCAGAGTGGCACAGTCAGCAGTGGAGGTTTATAAATTTTAGATTGTTTGGAGGTTTAAATGTTCTAGATTCCACAGAGGCTAAAACTTTCCAGTTCGAGGCTTAAGAGTAGATCATACAAAGGAGAAAACACTCAGGCGCTTCAGGCTAAGAACTGGTTTAATGAAGCAAAGCAGGAAAATTCTTCACCCCAAATCATTGTAGGACTGCAGCTCAGAGTGAGAAGAGGTAGTTCAGAACAGCTACTGTGAGTGAGTTCAGTCATCAGTAAGTCTCAGAGACTGAAACATTCTAGGTTTAGGTTTGTAGAATAGATTATACAGAGGCTGATGCCTTCTAGTTCCAGGCTAGAATCTTGAAGATTAAATTGTATGGAGGAAGAAGACTTCCAGGTCTCGCTTTAAGAATAGATTGTATAGAGCCTGAAACCCTCTAGGTCTGGGGATTGAATTTGTAGTTGTACGCTGCAACATATTCATACATGCAAACTCTGCCAGACCTCAGCAGTAGGAACTACCATCTGGGCTAGTGCCATAATCAAAAGTGGAACACCGAGCATCTGAGCTCAGGTGTTTTATTGATTCATAATTCCTCAGGTGTTCTACTGATAGCACATGCAGATCATTAGCAATTAAACATCCCCCACAGAAACCCAAAACCTGCGGACAATATGGAGCACAAAGGCCTAGGGTAGCCCCTCACCCAACAATGCAAGAAACAATTATTTTAAACACAACTAAAAAGAAACTCCTACAACAATTCCCCTTTTCTGTAGAAGACAAAAGCTTGCTTTACCTCTACTTCACATTTTAATACTTCACCAGCAATACCATTTACAGGAGGAACAATCAGGACGGTTGCTACTGCACATGACCATATGATACCAAACATCTATAAAGCTTTTCGCAATGTCTTTGGGCAGCAGAAAAACATTATCAATGTCCAATTATCTGGGATTCACTCAGAATCTTCCAGGCTCCCCCAAAGAACTTGGATCCTTTCCTGGCTATGCCCTCTGCAGCACACACAGCTTGTCCTTCAATCTCTGGCTGGTTTCACTCCACTGCTACTGCTGTTCTTGGTGGTAGTTCCATGGTACTGGCATCTCAAAAACTGCAAAATCCCTTGCTGCAACTGGGCTGCACTTTCACCAATAGCCTCTCTTGGGCTCTTTCCACGGTGCTAAGCCTCATCTTCTAATGATGATCCCTTCAGTCTTGGCCTTCAACTGCCACTGAGGCTCGACCCTCACTAATAGCCTCTCTTTGGCTCGCTTCATGGTACCAAGCCTCAGTTGCTCTCCATGGCACCTTCATGTCTTCAAAACTAGAAACACCTGGGTAACTCTCAAAGTACCGAGTTCAGCAGCAGCACGAGATACAAACTGGGCCAGTTCTAGAAGACAGGTTCTGTGTGTTGACCATGAGGAAACACTTTTCAAGATTTTAAATTAGAATCTGGTTTGCTGTAAAAATAACTGGTCCTTGCTGTAGGAAGAGTTCCTTTATGGGGTGGAGGTACCACTTCTAGTCAGATTTGTAGAAAAAAAAAACTGTTCAGCTTAAGAGGCTTTTTGGCTCTAATCTGAGGCTTCCACACTATCAGGGTGTCCTGGACCAGTGGGAAGGATCTCCAGTTGAAGCACTCTGGTAGTATGGTGTTCTTTCTCACCACCACTGTGGGAAAACAGAAGCCTTTCTTCATGAACCTCAAACACAAGACCCACTTGGTCTTCACATGCAAAAGCCATCAACAAGCTCAGTATATAGAACAGTGAAGTCTGGTTTCCATTTGCTGTACTCTGACTGCTGACAGTGGCAAGAGTGAGAGTCAACTGCATTATCAGGAAAAACAGTTGAAATCTTGCTTCTACCCGGATGCCAGCTGACGTTTTTTGTTTCTACCGTGAAAATGTCTGTCTCTAAAGGCCTCTCTTTTGTGGTTCTAACTTTTGAGCCCTCTTTATCACTTACTTGTAACAATTTTTTTCTCAAAATTTCACAAAGTAAGCTTCTTCATAGAGGCTTCTTTCCTTCTTCTCCTCTTCCTTTAAGAGGCTTCTACTCATTAATTTTGGATATATTTAAAATCTCTGTCCTCTAGTAGCTTTTCTGAGAACACTTTACCAGACTCTATGAGATCTCAAGTTTCTTTCTCTTCTTCCTTGTCTCCATATTGGATTAGCAGGCATGATGTCCTGCCCCATGCTGGTACACCATTTGTAGATATATGCTGCTGTGGTGGCTCACCAAACAGGATAAGGAGGCAAATGCATTGGTGCAAAGTCTACCAGACCTCAGAAGAGGGAACCACCATCATGGCCAGTGCCATTCTCAGAGTGGAACCCCAAGCATCTGAGCTCAGGTGTATTTATTCTTTCAGAAAACCTCAAGCATTCTTCGGACAGCACATGTAGATCATTATCATTGGAATTAAACATTCCCCACAGTAATCCAACAGTTGCAGACTGTACAAAATGCCAAAGACAGCCCTTTTTCCAACAGTACACAAACATATTTACTTTACAGACATCTAAAAATAAACTTCAACAACAAGGTAGAGACATAGAGGCAGCTTGGGAGAAAAAGCCAGTATCAGATGGGAAAAGTGAGTCAGTCTGAGGCCAAGCAGAACAGTTCAGTCAGAGGCAGTCAGAGAGTCAGCTGGAGTAAACCGGAGTCTGAAGAGTTTAGTCTGAAACAGTCAGCAGGCTCAGAAGGTCAGTTTAAAGTGAAAAGTTTAGAGAAGAGGTTGAGCCAGAACAGTTAACCAGAAGAGCCATTTGAATTCAACCAGCTCTGAGTTCAAGCTAGTCAGAGTGGCACAGTCAGCAGTGGAGGTTTATAAATTTTAGATTGTTTGGAGGTTTAAATGTTCTAGATTCCACAGAGGCTAAAACTTTCCAGTTCGAGGCTTAAGAGTAGATCATACAAAGGAGAAAACACTCAGGCGCTTCAGGCTAAGAACTGGTTTAATGAAGCAAAGCAGGAAAATTCTTCACCCCAAATCATTGTAGGACTGCAGCTCAGAGTGAGAAGAGGTAGTTCAGAACAGCTACTGTGAGTGAGTTCAGTCATCAGTAAGTCTCAGAGACTGAAACATTCTAGGTTTAGGTTTGTAGAATAGATTATACAGAGGCTGATGCCTTCTAGTTCCAGGCTAGAATCTTGAAGATTAAATTGTATGGAGGAAGAAGACTTCCAGGTCTCGCTTTAAGAATAGATTGTATAGAGCCTGAAACCCTCTAGGTCTGGGGATTGAATTTGTAGTTGTACGCTGCAACATATTCATACATGCAAACTCTGCCAGACCTCAGCAGTAGGAACTACCATCTGGGCTAGTGCCATAATCAAAAGTGGAACACCGAGCATCTGAGCTCAGGTGTTTCCTTGATTCATAATTCCTCAGGTGTTCTACTGATAGCACATGCAGATCATTAGCAATTAAACATCCCCCACAGAAACCCAAAACCTGCGGACAATATGGAGCACAAAGGCCTAGGGTAGCCCCTCACCCAACAATGCAAGAAACAATTATTTTAAACACAACTAAAAAGAAACTCCTACAACAATTCCCCTTTTCTGTAGAAGACAAAAGCTTGCTTTACCTCTACTTCACATTTTAATACTTCACCAGCAATACCATTTACAGGAGGAACAATCAGGACGGTTGCTACTGCACATGACCATATGATACCAAACATCTATAAAGCTTTTCGCAATGTCTTTGGGCAGCAGAAAAACATTATCAATGTCCAATTATCTGGGATTCACTCAGAATCTTCCAGGCTCCCCCAAAGAACTTGGATCCTTTCCTGGCTATGCCCTCTGCAGCACACACAGCTTGTCCTTCAATCTCTGGCTGGTTTCACTCCACTGCTACTGCTGTTCTTGGTGGTAGTTCCATGGTACTGGCATCTCAAAAACTGCAAAATCCCTTGCTGCAACTGGGCTGCACTTTCACCAATAGCCTCTCTTGGGCTCTTTCCACGGTGCTAAGCCTCATCTTCTAATGATGATCCCTTCAGTCTTGGCCTTCAACTGCCACTGAGGCTCGACCCTCACTAATAGCCTCTCTTTGGCTCGCTTCATGGTACCAAGCCTCAGTTGCTCTCCATGGCACCTTCATGTCTTCAAAACTAGAAACACCTGGGTAACTCTCAAAGTACCGAGTTCAGCAGCAGCACGAGATACAAACTGGGCCATTTCTAGAAGACAGGTTCTGTGTGTTGACCATGAGGAAACACTTTTCAAGATTTTAAATTAGAATCTGGTTTGCTGTAAAAATAACTGGTCCTTGCCTGTAGGAAGAGTTCCTTTATGGGGTGGAGGTACCACTTCTAGTCAGATTTGTAGAAAAAAAAAACTGTTCAGCTTAAGAGGCTTTTTGGCTCTAATCTGAGGCTTCCACACTATCAGGGTGTCCTGGACCAGTGGGAAGGATCTCCAGTTGAAGCACTCTGGTAGTATGGTGTTCTTTCTCACCACCACTGTGGGAAAACAGAAGCCTTTCTTCATGAACCTCAAACACAAGACCCACTTGGTCTTCACATGCAAAAGCCATCAACAAGCTCAGTATATAGAACAGTGAAGTCTGGTTTCCATTTGCTGTACTCTGACTGCTGACAGTGGCAAGAGTGAGAGTCAACTGCATTATCAGGAAAAACAGTTGAAATCTTGCTTCTACCCGGATGCCAGCTGACGTTTTTTGTTTCTACCGTGAAAATGTCTGTCTCTAAAGGCCTCTCTTTTGTGGTTCTAACTTTTGAGCCCTCTTTATCACTTACTTGTAACAATTTTTTTCTCAAAATTTCACAAAGTAAGCTTCTTCATAGAGGCTTCTTTCCTTCTTCTCCTCTTCCTTTAAGAGGCTTCTACTCATTAATTTTGGATATATTTAAAATCTCTGTCCTCTAGTAGCTTTTCTGAGAACACTTTACCAGACTCTATGAGATCTCAAGTTTCTTTCTCTTCTTCCTTGTCTCCATATTGGATTAGCAGGCATGATGTCCTGCCCCATGCTGGTACACCATTTGTAGATATATGCTGCTGTGGTGGCTCACCAAACAGGATAAGGAGGCAAATGCATTGGTGCAAAGTCTACCAGACCTCAGAAGAGGGAACCACCATCATGGCCAGTGCCATTCTCAGAGTGGAACCCCAAGCATCTGAGCTCAGGTGTATTTATTCTTTCAGAAAACCTCAAGCATTCTTCGGACAGCACATGTAGATCATTATCATTGGAATTAAACATTCCCCACAGTAATCCAACAGTTGCAGACTGTACAAAATGCCAAAGACAGCCCTTTTTCCAACAGTACACAAACATATTTACTTTACAGACATCTAAAAATAAACTTCAACAACAAGGTAGAGACATAGAGGCAGCTTGGGAGAAAAAGCCAGTATCAGATGGGAAAAGTGAGTCAGTCTGAGGCCAAGCAGAACAGTTCAGTCAGAGGCAGTCAGAGAGTCAGCTGGAGTAAACCGGAGTCTGAAGAGTTTAGTCTGAAACAGTCAGCAGGCTCAGAAGGTCAGTTTAAAGTGAAAAGTTTAGAGAAGAGGTTGAGCCAGAACAGTTAACCAGAAGAGCCATTTGAATTCAACCAGCTCTGAGTTCAAGCTAGTCAGAGTGGCACAGTCAGCAGTGGAGGTTTATAAATTTTAGATTGTTTGGAGGTTTAAATGTTCTAGATTCCACAGAGGCTAAAATTTTCCAGTTCGAGGCTTAAGAGTAGATCATACAAAGGAGAAAACACTCAGGCGCTTCAGGCTAAGAACTGGTTTAATGAAGCAAAGCAGGAAAATTCTTCACCCCAAATCATTGTAGGACTGCAGCTCAGAGTGAGAAGAGGTAGTTCAGAACAGCTACTGTGAGTGAGTTCAGTCATCAGTAAGTCTCAGAGACTGAAACATTCTAGGTTTAGGTTTGTAGAATAGATTATACAGAGGCTGATGCCTTCTAGTTCCAGGCTAGAATCTTGAAGATTAAATTGTATGGAGGAAGAAGACTTCCAGGTCTCGCTTTAAGAATAGATTGTATAGAGCCTGAAACCCTCTAGGTCTGGGGATTGAATTTGTAGTTGTACGCTGCAACATATTCATACATGCAAACTCTGCCAGACCTCAGCAGTAGGAACTACCATCTGGGCTAGTGCCATAATCAAAAGTGGAACACCGAGCATCTGAGCTCAGGTGTTTCATTGATTCATAATTCCTCAGGTGTTCTACTGATAGCACATGCAGATCATTAGCAATTAAACATCCCCCACAGAAACCCAAAACCTGCGGACAATATGGAGCACAAAGGCCTAGGGTAGCCCCTCACCCAACAATGCAAGAAACAATTATTTTAAACACAACTAAAAAGAAACTCCTACAACAATTCCCCTTTTCTGTAGAAGACAAAAGCTTGCTTTACCTCTACTTCACATTTTAATACTTCACCAGCAATACCATTTACAGGAGGAACAATCAGGACGGTTGCTACTGCACATGACCATATGATACCAAACATCTATAAAGCTTTTCGCAATGTCTTTGGGCAGCAGAAAAACATTATCAATGTCCAATTATCTGGGATTCACTCAGAATCTTCCAGGCTCCCCCAAAGAACTTGGATCCTTTCCTGGCTATGCCCTCTGCAGCACACACAGCTTGTCCTTCAATCTCTGGCTGGTTTCACTCCACTGCTACTGCTGTTCTTGGTGGTAGTTCCATGGTACTGGCATCTCAAAAACTGCAAAATCCCTTGCTGCAACTGGGCTGCACTTTCACCAATAGCCTCTCTTGGGCTCTTTCCACGGTGCTAAGCCTCATCTTCTAATGATGATCCCTTCAGTCTTGGCCTTCAACTGCCACTGAGGCTCTACCCTCACTAATAGCCTCTCTTTGGCTCGCTTCATGGTACCAAGCCTCAGTTGCTCTCCATGGCACCTTCATGTCTTCAAAACTAGAAACACCTGGGTAACTCTCAAAGTACCGAGTTCAGCAGCAGCACGAGATACAAACTGGGCCAGTTCTAGAAGACAGGTTCTGTGTGTTGACCATGAGGAAACACTTTTCAAGATTTTAAAATAGAATCTGGTTTGCTGTAAAAATAACTGGTCCTTGTCTGTAGGAAGAGTTCCTTTATGGGGTGGAGGTACCACTTCTAGTCAGATTTGTAGGAAAAAAAAAAACTGTTCAGCTTAAGAGGCTTTTTGGCTCTAATCTGAGGCTTCCACACTATCAGGGTGTCCTGGACCAGTGGGAAGGATCTCCAGTTGAAGCACTCTGGTAGTATGGTGTTCTTTCTCACCACCACTGTGGGAAAACAGAAACCTTTCTTCATGAACCTCAAACACAAGACCCACTTGGTCTTCACATGCAAAAGCCATCAACAAGCTCAGTATATAGAACAGTGAACTCTGGTTTCCATTTCCTGTACTCTGACTGCTGACAGTGGCAAGAGAGAGAGTCAACTGCATTATCAGGAAAAAACAGTTGAAATCTTGCTTCTTCCCGGATGCCAGCTGACGTTTTTTGTTTCTACCGTGAAAATGTCTGTCTCTAAAGGCCTCTCTTTTGTGGTTCTAACTTTTGAGTCCTCTTTATCACTTACTTTTAACAATGTTTTTCACAAAATTTCACAAAGTAAGCCTCTTCATAGAGGCTTCTTTCCTTCTTCTCCTCTTCCTTTAAGAGGCTTCTACTCATTAATTTTGGATATATTTAAAATCTCTGTCCTCTAGTAGCTTTTCTGAGAATACTTTACCAGACTCTATGAGATCTCAAGTTTCTTTCTCTTCTTCCTTGTCTCCATATTGGATTAGCAGGCATGATGTCCTGCCCCATGCTGGTACACCATTTGTAGATATATGCTGCTGTGGTGGCTCACCAAACAGGATAAGGAGGCAAATGCATTGGTGCAAAGTCTGCCAGACCTCAGAAGAGGGAACCACCATCATGGCCAGTGCCATTCTCAGAGTGGAACCCCAAGCATCTGAGCTCAGATGCATTTATTCTTTCAGAAAACCTCAAGCATTCTTCGGACAGCACATGTAGATCATTATCATTGGTAATTAAACATTCCCCAGAGTAATCCAACAGCTGCAGACTGTACAAAATGCCAAAGACAGCCCTTTTTCCAACAGTACACAAACATATTTACTTTAAAGACATCTAAAAATAAACTTTAACAACAAGGGAGAGACATAGAGGCAGCTTGGCAGAAAAAGCCAGTATCAGATGGGAAAAGTGAGTCAGTCTGAGTCCAAGCAGAACAGTTCAGTCTGAGGCAGTCAGAGAGTCAGCTGGAGTAAACCGGAGTCAGAAGAGTTTAGTCTGAAACAGTCAGCAGGATCAGAAGGTCAGTTTAAAGTGAAAAGTTTAGAGAAGAGGTTGAGCCAGAACAGTTAACCAGAAGAGCCATTTGAATTCAACCAGCTCTGAGTTCAAGCTAGTCAGAGTGGCACAGTCAGCAGTGGAGGTTTATAAATTTTAGATTGTTTGGAGGTTTAAATGTTCTAGATTCCACAGAGGCTAAAACTTTCCAGTTCGAGGCTTAAGAGTAGATCATACAAAGGAGAAAACATTCAGGCGCTTCAGGCTAAGAACTGGTTTAATGAAGCAAAGTAGGAAAATTCTTCACCCCAAATCATTGTAGGACTGCAGCTCAGAGTGAGAAGAGGTAGTTCAGAACAGCTACTGTGAGTGAGTTCAGTCAGCAGTAAGTCTCAGAGACTGAAACATTCTAGGTTTAGGTTTGTAGAATAGATTATACAGAGGCTGATTCCTTCTAGTTCCAGGCTAGAATCTTGAAGATTAAATTGTATGGAGGCAGAAGACTTCCAGGTCTCCCTTTAAGATTAGATTGTATAGAGGCTGAAACCCTCTAGGTCTGGGGATTGAATTTGTAGTTGTATGCTGCAACATATTCATACATGCAAACTCTGACAGACCTCAGCAGAAGCAACCACCGTCCTGACAAGCACCACACTCAATTGACAGTGGAACCACAAGCATCTGAGCTCAAGTGTTATATTGGTTCATAACTCCTCAGGTATTCTACTGATAGCACATGAAGATCATTAGCAATTAAGCATCCCCCACAGAAATCCAAAACCTGAAGAATGCCAACCACCAAGACTTAGGATAGCCCCTCACCCAACAATGCAAATAAAAAAAAACCGAAGAAGCAATTATTTTAAACACAACTAAAAATAAACTTCTACAACAGAATTAGCAATGAATAAACAGCCTTTTTGTCTACATCTATACTGAGATGTGTAACTTCTACAACACTCTAATTTTGGTGCTTTTATACTACCTTGAAGATAATTTTTGTTCCTTTAAAATCAATCTGAGCTACTACTCCAGTCTTAGAGGACCATTAAAACATTTCTGTGTATATATTTGTCTTTTCTGGACATATCACTACAACAAGATTTTCTATTACACATTCTTTTCCTTGTAGCTTCTTTCATTGGTTATACTTTTTGGGTTCCCTCATAGGAAACTATTATTTTATTTATTTGAGATGAATTTTAATTAGAATCATAAGTTTATTCTTGGTCTGACTCAGATAAAAGAAAAATCAGAAGTATACCTACTCAACTCAACAGCCATGCTAATAATCCCATTGGCCTGTTACACTTTTATTGTGAATGAATTTAACTACATTTTACAGCAGTACAAAAAGAACAGAGGGCAAATATAACTGTTAACATGAGCCAAAGCTAGCAAGTTTCTATCCATTTGCATATAGTAATGGTATCAACAAAACCAGTGATGTGCCAACATACCCAGCCTCCTACCAGTGATTTTATTATAGTGTCCAATACTTTTAAGAAATATCTTAAAGGAAGAACAGTTTCCATAAAATCAAGTGTTTGTAGAACTAAAGACGAAACATTTCAAAAGTGAAATAAGGCACACAGGACAACAACGGATGTCAGGAGCACTTAGTGAAATGGCTGCAGTAGTTTCTAATACATTCTTAATTGCTATATTTCTCTCATGACCTAGTAACAAATTGTGGAGTAACCCAGTTTGTAGAATACATTGGGTATAATAGACACCAGTTTGACAATGCAAGGAGGACAAGTCAGGCATACACAGATCTCCAAAAAGCTTTTAGAATTTTGTTTGTCATAGAGTTTGTCTTTCATATTAGCCCATTCATTCTTATCTCCTCTAGTCCCTTTGTAATTCCATTCATGTCAACACTGTCCTTTCTGGTACTTCATTCCTTTACTTTTAAAGTATTCAATGTTAATTCTTTTTGGGGAATGTTGTTGTCATGGAAGAAGGACATTTTACACCCAGAAATACTACAAGAAATTCTTTTGTTTAGTTTTTTTCTTGTATAAGACATTCTTAAACAGTGCTACCTTCCACTTTGGTACTTATATTACCTTCACTTTATGAGTGCAAGTATACAGACACTTTCATTCTCCTCATATTTATATCACCTGTTTTCTAGCATGCTGACCTATTTTCTTAAAAATACTAAAAATCTAAAAAAAAAATTATCCTCAATACTCATTATTGATCCTTGTGTTGTTGTAAGTGTAAATGTAGATATTAATGCATATGTTGATTCATCCAGATGTAGACATTGGTTCAGGACAAAGGACAATTTATTCTTTTATCTAATTAAATTACTGGTTCTAAGCCTGAGCCCTGAAGCTCTTGAGCCTTTAGGCCCCTTTACAATCTAGTCTTAATTCTTGAGCAAGAAGGCTTCAGCCTTCATACAATCTAGAACATTTATACTGCTAGTCTGAACCTAGAAGGCCTCAACCTTAGCCTTCTGAGACCTACTGCTAACTAAGCCACTCTGACTAGCTCCTTCTGAACTCTTAGTCCTCTTGTACAACTGATTTTCTCTTCTGGGCTTCTTCTCTGGAGCTCTGATGTGTCTCTGTGTCTCTCTCTGAGCTCTCACTGCTCTATTTTGCTTCTGTAACTGACTGCTTCAACTAACTGCTCTGTAACTCATTGCAGCCTCGGTTTCTCAAACTGACATTTCAGCTTGCTTCTCAACTTACTCTTCTTACTGACTGCTCTGTCTGCTTCTGTGTCTCTGACTCTCATCAACTCCTATGTTAACTCTCTTTAACTGAGCTGACAGCCCACCATTTCTCATGAGATTTGTGCATGTCCTTACTCTGCTAACTCTTCCTCTGATTAGTCACTTTGTCTGCCATTCACTCTGGCTCATTTCAGATGTCACTTCCTGTGTGACACTGACTCCTTCTGCATTATGCTTCTTATGTCTGCTTTCACTGTTTTTTCTAGGGATTAAATGCATGGACATATACTGCTTTCTGAATACTGTATTAAAAGTGTGTCTGCATTTCGTCCAAACCACAGAGGGCTCTGAATATAGCCCCAGGAATGTAAACTTTGGCTTTTACACAGGGATATTCCTCTCTACCTTGAATCCCAAATGGTCTTTCCAACAAGATCATATATGTATCTTTGAACTGAAAAGTTGATTGCTTGGAATTTCAGAAAGATAAAAGCATACTCCTGTTAACATATATATTTCCTAGATTTATCAGATTGTGAATGGCATTAAGGCAAATAAATATGTCAATCCTTTCTGCCAGTGTCACATATTATTCTATTAATAATGCTAGAGAAAAATTCTCTTTGAACTTGTGAAAAACTGTGAATGCCAATCTTACTCCATCATCACCACTTTCTAGTTTCCACATCAAATACATTTATTAGCCTGAAAAATGAATATTGATGTTCAAAAATAAGTGGACAAAACTTTGAACAAAATTCTGATGTCATCTGTATATGGTGTGCTCACCTAAAATTCCAGTGTTCAGGAGACTGACACTAGAGAATCATGAGTTCGAGGCCAGGTAGAGTTACATAATAAGAATTTGTCTGTAAAAGAAAATTAAAGGATTTACACTATGCATTTGGCAGTTTTTCCTTTCAGCTTATGATCTCCAGTTTAGGGAGGTAAACTCAGCTTTAAGAAATACTTAGAGAGAAACCAATGATTGTTAACACTGGTATGGTATCAGTAAGTTTCCTAACTCTCTTAGTTAAGTTAAGGAAAAATTCTCAATTCTAAGTGTGATTCACATTGGGATCTTTATATTTATATTATTTTTTCAACCAAACAACATCCAATTACCAGAAAATGACATGTTTTGTGCTGCTAAAGCCCTTTTCTACAAAGTCCTGCCAAACTGCACAAACCAGATCTTGGCCTATTCCTCAGCAGAGCTTGATGAAATCTTTTTCCCTTATAGAAGCCTTTTTCTACCTCTGCATTGCCTGACTCTCAAGAGGAATATATTCTGGGAAGTGGTTTATGAGAGCAAATCTATGCTGACCATATGTTTATTAAGTCATGCTTTGCAGACTAACAGCCAGAAACAGACAGAGCCACTAGGAGTTGAATGAGAAATATCTATAGCCTCACAGTGACAGAAAATGAAAATGGCCTTATTTAACACCAAGGTGAACTTGGAGGAAAAGTAACCTAATTGTGGCTCAGATGGCAGATAGTTTATATTATTCTTTTTTTTCAACAATGAGATATGTCTGACTGTAGAAAGGCTGTGACCATCAGTTACAGAGCTCTGAAATTCAGATAGTTTCAGAGGACAAATAGCTGGAGACTGTCAGAAAATAGCTGAGCAATAAACCCTTCCTTGAAGGGGGATCTTTGCTAATAAAGTTTTATGTACATGATGCCTTGTTTGCCTAGATAAGTGATTCCATCATTTTCTCATTGCCTATTATTTTTGTCACTATTAAAGATGGAATTCAGGGCTTTGTACAGGCTAAAAATGTGCCCAAACTATCAGCTACATTTCTAGCCTTTCCTAGTCATAATTACATTTCAGTTTAATGAATAAATACATATTTATTTTAGATGATACTTTCTCTCCTAGACACCATAGGGCTTGAAAACAAGATCATTTTCCTACACTTTTGGGGGAATTTTCTTGAGACTATGTTTTTCTGTTATAAATCTGGCTGTCCTGGAACTCATACTGTAGACTGTTGTCGAAATTTATTTTTAGTTATATATAAAATAATTGTTCTATGCACCATTGGGTAAGGGGATGTCTAGGGCATTTTGCACTGTTTGCAAGTGTTGGATTTCTGTGGGGGTTGTTTAATTGATAAAGATCTGTATATGAGCTCAGTGGAATACCTGAGGAGTTCTGAAAGAATAAAAACACCTGAGCTCAGACGTTCAGTGTTCCATTGTTAAGTATGGCACTTTATATGATGGTGGTTCCCTCTGCAGAGGTCTGTGAGGGCTTCCATGTATTAAAATGCTTCCTTGTCTTCCTTGATGAGCCATCACAGCAGGGTACAACTACAGTAGACCAGGCTAGTCTTGAAATCACAGAGATCTGCCTATCTGAGTGTTGAGATTAAAGGTATGTGCCACCACTGTCCATCCAATAAGATCATTTTCTTATTCCAGGTTCACCTCTCCAGCCATCTCAATGATTTCCTGATAACCATTTTTATGTAGGAAAAGGAGAAACAATGATTATTTATTACCCTTTCTTTTTTCTCTCAGCAACATTGTGCTCAAATAGGAGCAATGCCAATGAGACTGGGTCTTATAAGCTGAATTAGACACATAATGAAGCTAAAAACATTTTGGATTAAATACTGTGCTGTCCTTAAACATTATGCACATAGAGGGCAGTCTGGCCAAGTATTTCACAAATGAATCTCATTCATCATTGGAGGGTTGCCTGATCAGAGAAAATCCATCTTAGCCAATATGCCAGTATTGGCTGGTTTCAACCTTGCTTCAGCACAGCACACAAAGCATACTTTTTCTAATGGCTGTATTTGAAGGTTTTTCAAGTCATGATTTTAGAATATGCTACAAAAGACTATATCATATATAATTATTTGACCTATTTATTCCTTGTGTACCTGGGTATAAATAAGTAGGTCTGAAATTAGTTAAAAATTGAATCATCTAGCCCTAAGAAAGAGAATCAGCTATCAACAGATTGTGCCACACATATGCACAGATTTCTTATCTTCAAACTATCACCATGTTTACAAATATCATCTCTAAGCTTGTGTTTTAAAATCAGATTTAATATTCTATCCTACAATTTGTATTCAACAGTTCTTAAAAGATGACTAATATGGTATGTTAAAATATATATTAACTGCAAAGGCATTTGTTACTATTTCATGAAGAAAAAAAAATATCCAAAATAAAACATTTAAAATGCACATTGATGTATGATGATAGAATATATATCATCTCATCATATTTTATGCATATGGATCTTATGTTTCCCCAAAAGAAAATTTTTAGGTAAGCATTAATCACATTTACTTATATATTCTCTCAAATATTTATAATAGATCCTTACTAGCTTTTAAAAAAGCACAATAGTCACTTAATAGATTCTGTAGATTCTACCTAATGAAGTATCACCTCTTTCTTGAAATTCATAAAAATGTTTAGAATGTGCATTTGCTTCAAACTACTTAAGCAGATGAAATTTTGAAACTTGCTGAATAATGTTTCCACCTACTCAAAGCCTAGGAAACAGTTGTTATGAAAGCAATTGGTGAATGGAAAATAAGGTATGTATCCATAGGTGTTAAACATATATATCATTTTTAAAAAATATATTGTTAAGTTGTTGTTGATTTTAAAAATTTAAACAGGTAAACATTTTCAGTCCAGTCAATGTCTTATGCTTATCCTTGTTGTAATGAAACACCATGACCAAAACAACATAGGGAGGAAATGGATTACTTGTTTACGCTTTCATACGTCTGTTCCTAACTGAAGGAAGTCAGGGCAGGAATTCAAACAGGACAGGAACCTAGAGGCAGGAGCTGATGCATAGTACATGAAGGGGTGCTGCTTACTTGCTTGCTCCCCATGGCTTTCTCAGCCTGCTTTCTTATAGAACCCAGGACTACCAGCCCAGGGATGTCACCACACACAATGGGCTGCATCCCCAAAAACCAATCACTAATTAAGAAAATGTCCTACAGGCTTCTCTATAGCCAGATCTTTTGCAGACATTTTTTCAATTGAGGCTCTTTCCCCTCAGATGTCTTTGGCTTGTGCCAAATCAACATAAAAGTAGCCAGTACAATTAATAAATAAAACGTGCATTATTTTCTAAGTTATAAAATGAATGTAGGATATTTTAATTTCACTTTATTTTGGATTATTCTGACAAAAATCTTCTTTGAGGAGATAAATAAGCTGGTGATTAAAAGGTTAGGTAATTTGCTGAATTTTCTATAGTAATTAATAGCAAAGGAAAAATTAACATGCTTTATAAACAAATATTTTCTTCTTAAAAAAATTTGTAATTGAAATAAAATTGCGCCTCTTTTCTCCTCCCTTTGCTCCCTCCAGTCCCTACTGTGTCCCCGCAACTCCCAGGTGATAACCTCTTTGTATTTGATTATTAACACACACACACACACACACACACACACACATGCATGTGTATAGGCATGAATATATATACATATGTACATATGTGTACATATATGTATATGTATATATATATATGTATATAAATGCAACCTGCTGAAGCCATTTTTATTATCACAAACATTTTCTTATTATACTTTTTTATTTGTAAACATTGATAATTTATTCTGTTATACTGGCTTTTTTGAAATACTTTTTTATACTGGATAATTTATGCTGGCTAACAATAAGTCTAGTGTTTTGTGTCCTCTCTTAGCTTATAGAAATTTAGAAAAAGAGAAGTTTTAAATATAATGGTTTAGTATGGTAGAGTCTAGTGGTGATATTGAGCATATTTCTCAGCCACCAATCAGAAGAAATTGATTCTAACCAATTATAATCAGTTCTGACTCAATAAAATCTATTACTTTAAATCACTTATTGGCCCATCATTTATTCCTGAAGACTAGGGCCATTCTTACTGAAATATGAAGAGTACTTGTTTGGGAATACATTTTCTTAACAAAAATTTCTTTAACACATAGGTCAAAAATGTGATGAAAACTATCATGGCTGGATTGCAGCAAACCAACAGTGAAAAGATTCTTCTGAGCTGGGTCCGACAATCAACACGTAATTATTCACAGGTTAATGTCATCAACTTCACCTCCAGCTGGTCAGATGGCCTGGCTTTGAATGCTCTTATCCATAGTCATAGGTAAGATTATTTTGCGATTTAAATTATTTTTTAAGTATTTATTTAGATACTGATGTATTGTTTTGCAGTGTGGCCCCTCTACTAGGCCACACTGTGTTAACAATATCAATCTAAGTATCAGTTGAAACAGACTAATCATATTTTTACATGTTTGATTGTTTGTTTGAGATAGGGTCTCTCTATGTAGGCCAGAACTACCTAAAACTTGTGATCCTCCTGTCTTAGCTATGAGAGTAATGGGATTTCATATTTTAAACACCATGACCAGAATTTTACTAATTTTTAAGTTACATATAGCTATGGTTGAGGGAAAAAAACAAAGTAGACACATTTTATACTGAGACTCCTAAACAGTCAGATTATTCTATAACTTTGCTAATAAGGAGACTGATTTGGTTTTAATAGAAAATGCATCAGTTTTTACATAGACTTTAGAACTAAAAGTGGTTCCAAATTTCATGAAAGCAGTTTTAGTGACATCACCACCCTCAGATAAATGATATATAGGAAACATTTGTCACATGAAACACAAGTTTATGTAGCAAACATGATATCCTAGACATTTTCTTCTAGTCAAGATTAAAAGAGACTTCAAACACATTAGCAACCATGACAAAAAGAAAAATGTAGTGAGTTCTATAACTCAGCACTTAGAACATCAAAAGAAACAGTTGCTATATAACAGCAAAGCATTTTCTGTGGGTCAAGGAATAGTTCTTCCCTGGGCCTTCATAAACAAAAAGTGCCAAAAACAAACAAACAACAACAAATAGTGTTACATAGTGAACCAAGCAGCTTTTACTGTTGTCCAGTGTTATAGTTCTTATGATAATAAGATAATTTTTTTACTTTTCTTGGATAATGAAGATAATAAATTAATTTATAATATCTCAAGTAAAATCAGAACCATGTGGTAACGATATATATATATATAACAATTCAAATGTGCAAGCTATACAGCACCATTTTACACTTGCTATACTATGTAATATCTCCTCCAAGAAATGTCTATTTTAGTTTATTATATACTTTCTCTTTTTAAAAAGGATAAAATGAATTAATTTTAATTTTATAAATGCCACTTGACTCATCTTCCCTGAATCTCCATACAGGTTATCTTTTGTCATTTTTATTTACCTTTTCTTTGTTCTTTTTTCTTTTTCACCAACCCTACCATTTTTCTATACTGTTCTTGCTTCCAGAGAAGCTCAGAATATCAGTGTTCCTTGTGCTAAGGCTGCACTTAAGGGCAAACTCATTGTAAGCTTCTTTGTCAGGTGTCATGCTCCAGCTGGGCTTAATTAACCCCATCCAGACTGGGTTCCCAGGTGAGTGACTCAGCAAACCTGAGTGTAGAAAGGAGGCTGACTGGCCCCAATCTGCACATTTAACAAAGTAACCACGTTATTTTATAGGTACAGCAAAAGAAAAATTTGCACAGCTTCAGTACAGTAAGGTAAGAAGGGATAGAGCTGTTATTTCTGCATCCTAAGTTCATGCTCATTTATGTAGGCACAAGCTTCACATGAAGGACACAAATAAATATTGATCTCGCTCCTCATGTACACATTTGCAGATGAACAAACATATTGAGGATCAAGTTTTGTGCTCCTTGATGGTTCCTTAATATGTTCTTTTCAAGTGGGAGACTTCACTCCTGTGAGCATGTTCACATACCATATTTGTTAATTTTCTTTTTATGATTTCTTAATGTATTTGTTAGTAATATAGAAAACATCCACATTGTCCTGTCCCTGACCCACTATTTCTCTGCCACAGCATGTCTGCATCTACATCTTCTCTCCTGTAGCACTGAATAAGCCGTCAGTAGCTATCTTTTATGTATTACATGTTTAGTTTTCAAGAGGTGCCTCACAGTTGCTTAATGCTGTTTCATGAATCATCTGCCTCTTTGTCTTTGACAGATGTTAATATTGTTTATCTAAAATAAAAAACATGGTTGAACTTTCTGTTCCAAGGTGATTGTCATTGGTACTCTTAGGAATGTCATGCAGTGCCCTGATTTCAATAATTGAGTGACTAAGCTATATAGAACAAAGTACTTTGCTTAATATAGAGCACAGAGACCTTGGAGATTAAAAGCTTTACGTTAAAACACAATGTCCACTACAGTGAATTTGAAATGAAGCCAGGTTCCACTTTTACAGAAAAAAATGGTAGTTTATTAGAAATGTGCACCAGATGTGAACATTAAATTGTAATATTGTTCACACTGCAATTAAATTTATTTGTTGATTCTTTAGTTTGATGCCCCAGGATGCAGTTTAAGAAAAAGTTATTCATTATGTTACTGAGATCTCCCTTTGGTCTGGTCTCAGCTCCCTGTTAATTATAATCTTTGTTGATAGAATTCATTCAGATGAGAATACAGTGAGAATTTATTATAGAATAAAAAGGGTACTCCCAAGGTTAAAAATGGGCAGTGTTCAAAGAGGCCATTTGTGGAGAAAAACAATCATGGTATGAGAGTCAACAATGGTCAGAGAGATCACTTTGTAGGGCAAACTTTGGAGGGGTGAAAATAGACAGTGACCAAAAGGACAATTAGACCTGTATTTTTTAGGTAAGCGTTGTAGTATTACTTAAAGTTCCTAGAACAGACAGCTTTCTTGAAGTACATTTTCCTGCTTAAGTGATTGACAAACCAGTTTGAATTGACTCCTGCTAAAGGAGAGACACTGACTTATCTTTATTGTATACCAGAAGCCAAAACAAGATAGTGAGATTTTAATCTTTGTGGTTGCTCAGAAAGTCAACCAAGGGCAAATGATACATTCAGATTCAGATGCAATTCATTGACTCAAATCCTGAAATTTTGCTTTCTGGATTCATAAGCTGTTGATTATGAGGAAGGAGGTCCATTCTCAATAACTTTTAAGTCTGTTAATATTTATCTAGCTACCTAACAGTCACCCCAAGAATTGAAATTCTAGAATCATTTAGAAGGTGAGTATTTAAACGATTTATATATTGACATTCCTAAGGGATTTGGGGAAAATTTCTTCAGAAGAATCTCCTTTGAATGGTTTAAATTGGGACTTACCAGTCCAGTTGGAAATTTCTAGAAGATTGGTGACTATAAGGGAAGATAAAAGTATAGGAAAATGGCTTTTTTAAAAGAGGAGTTAGCTAATTTTTGGCCCTAAGGACCCTCCTCGTAAGTTCTGATCAGAACCTGTTTGTATCCTGGTGAAGGTGTTTATCATATTTCTGAATGGATTTGAAGTCTCTGTAACACATATTGTTGGTAGACCATTGCAAATAATTTAATCTGGAGACAGATTAGAGATTATATGCATTAATCTATAAATAGGTCTGAATATAGAAAAGGTCAACCATAAAATACTTCAGGCTTAGAGCTAAACAAGAACATATGTGAACTTCAGGGAGTGTTTTGTAGCATTGTTCTCTAGGTTAGATAGTTCTCCTGTCAATATTTTTAAGATTTATTCTTTTTTTTCTTTTTCTTTTTTTTTTTTTGAGATAGAGTTTCTCTATTGAAACTCTGCTGTCCTGGAACTTACTCTGTAGACCAGGCTGGCCTTGAACTCACAGAGATCCACCTGCCTCTGCCTCCCAAGTGGAGTGCTGGGATTAAAGGCACGTGTCACCATCGCCCAGTTTAAGATTTATTCTTATTCATCTTACTTTTTACTTATGTGTATGTGAGTGTATCTGTTTGAGTGTATGCCATGTATGTATAGGTGTCTGCAGAGGACAGAAGAGGGCATTGGATCCCTGAATGGTGTAGTTACAAGCGGTTTTGAGCTGCCCAACATGGGTGCAGGAAACTGACTTCCAGTCCTCTGAGAAATGAGCAAGTACTCTTATACCTTGAACAGTTTCTTCATCCTGATCCTGTCAATTATTTTACATGGCTAACTTTGGGGTTGAATTGGTACATTTTGCTTTTCCAGAGGACTGAAGTGTTTAAAAGAAATGAAGAGATTATTTAATTCTCAGATATGATAATGGAGATAAAGAAAAGGTCAAATGGTCTTAAATAGATCTCAAGAGGCTAGTTTAAAGAATACTTTTAGTTGCCAGCATTTGAAAATTCAGCAATATTAGCAAAAATTTAAAGTTGTATAATGTAAGGTATCCCATGCCGGCAAAGATATTGTTTATGGTAACAGCTTGAAACATTTTTTTAAAATTACTTTTTAAATTGTTTTGAGATTAATATTAATAGTTCATTTCCACCTTCCATTTCCTTTCTTCAAACCCTCTCATGTATCCTTCCATGCTCTTTCAAATTTATAGCCTAAACATGACCTGAAAAAGTGCGATACTAATAGACCTGATAACATGAAAAAGGGGAAGATCACTGAGGTTTCAACTCTAGACAAAGAACAATAGGCAACTAAGGAATGCTAAAAGCAGAAGTAACAGTTTTCCCCAGAGAAGAGCATACCAATTGATTATTCGATACCAAATGGTCAACCCTGAAAACATATACGTGCAAATAATGTGATAAAGACTAATCACAATGTATTTTTGTATTTAGGTGTGTGTATGTGTGTGTGTGTGTGTATCTGTGTCTGTGTCTGTGTACACACATATATAACACATATATAAAAGAAATGTTTTAGAAGAAAAATTATTTTATTTATATCATCTACAATTACAATGTAGTTTTGATATAGAAAAGGATCTCTGGGTCTTGATCAGGTTTGTTCTTTCTGATAGTTAAATAATTAAATGACAAATTTTTCAAGTGCAAGTAGCAAGTAGCAGCATAGAAATCTTAGATACAGCAAACAGAATCAGCAATTGAAGAAGGCATTTACTGGGGATGAGGAAACAAACATATTCAACAGGCATAAAGAGGAAAAAAACTACACAAAACAGAGGTGGGGACTCAGAAAGTTAAAAATTCTAGTCTCTTCTCAAGGTCTGAGGTTTTAAAGCCTCTGAAGAGTTTTACTCTCCTAATTTAGGGTTGGTTAGTTTGAAGAGAGATAGGATGTTTCATTGTCTAGCAACTGTATTTAACATGTCCTGATCTAATCCGAAACTTGTGAAGTCAGTCCATCAGTAGGAAGTGTGCTGGTGGGAGACAAAAGTCAATAAAGCCTTTGTTGTAAGCTCTTAGGTTTTGTCTCAAGTCAGGAGGGTGAGGAATAAGCCAGCCATCTTTGGAGTTTGCCGCCTTTATTACCTAGCTATGCCTCTTCTCCCTACCTATTTGCCTATGATGAGGTATGTCTAACCCCTAGTTTCTCATTTCAACCTCGGTGGTCACCTTAATTGCTGTTAGGGGTTTAGGGACCCTCACTTCTCTTAATTGCTTCCACCTGATGAAGAGTGGATAATGATGGGTCAACAGTCAAAGTATCTCAGAGGAGGAAGGCTGATCTAGGGGGTCCATGATAAAACTTAACTGATAGTAATAATGCTGAACACAAGATAGCAATGTACTGTATATTGTATATCTTTGGAGTTTGTCATATGAGGGCAGTAATATCCATAACATATAAAAATGAGACTGTTAGCAGAATTGTTATTCCTCTGGAGGTTTGCCAAATCTTTGATTCTCTTAACCAAGCTCCTAGAGAGTACAAATACTAGACAATTGAAACAGTGATCAGTGAGACCAAAGAGGACTAATTTGTGATTACATATACACACAGTTCCACTTCCTACTAGTTTTCACTTACAACCCAGGTATCATTATTGGATCTCATCCATAGTATAGATCAAGGTTAGAATGATGTGGTTACTAAGAAACAGAACTAGATCCTCCAAGTCTCCTTCAGATGGCAAACTGAGATTGAGAGCACACTGGTTCATTCCTCATATCACCCATACAAAAGATCAAGTTAGGACAATATAGATTCTAAGGAACAGATACTATCACCCTATATGTATACTTTGGAGGACAGGCTGAGGTGGAAAGTACCATATTTTACTCTCTGAGGTGGGGAGCACACTAGTTTACCTATGTTTTTCAACATAGAATAGCTCAGGGGGTAAGACAAATACAATCTGAGGGACAGACACTAGTTCTCTCTAAGAAGCATCCTTAAAGCAATCTGAATCGGGGAGCATATTGATTCACTCCTAATTCCTCTGTATGACAGATCAAGGTTAGGAGAACATGGACACTGGAGAGACAGGCGTTAACTTCCTCTAAGCCTCTGCAAAAACAGACTGAGGTGGAAAGTACCATATTTCATTCCTACCATCTACCTTAAGACATATCAAGTTAGGACAACATGAAATCTGAGAGAAAGACAATAAAAGAATATTTAATAATGAAGGCTGAGATGGAGAATACATTAGTTCACTCCTATCCTACTCAGCAGGAAAGATCATGGTTAACAGCATGAATTCTGAGAGACAGATGTTACATCTTCCCAAGCCTCCTCTGTAGGACAGATGAGGGTGGAGAGATCACTAGCTCATTCCTGAACCTATTCATGGGACAAGTGATGGTTAGGACAACATAGCTTCTGAAAGACAATAGTTCTCTCCAAACCTTCACAGGACTTGTTAAGCTTAGCACAATATGGATTTTGAGTGACAGACACTGGCTCCTGTCAAACTGCCTCTGTAGGACAGACTGTGGTGAAGACCACATTACTTCATTCCTAACATTCTGTTTACAAATACTAGGTCTCTCCAAGGACAGACTGACAGAGATCACTTGAGTCCACTCCTAAACTTATTCTTAGGACAAATCAATGTTAGGAAAACATGTATGTTATGAGACAAACAATATCTCCATCCAAGCCTCTTCTGTAGAGTAGTTGGAGAGCACACTAGTTCACTCCTATCCTCCCCAATAAGACTGATCTGATGAGGATGAAATGGATTCTGACTTATACTACTTCCCTCCAAGCCTCCTTTGTAGAATAGAATGAGTGGATAGCATACTAGTTCATTCATAACCTCATATATAATACATATCAAAGTTAACACACCATGGATTTGGGGTGACAGACACTAGCACCTTACAAGCTTCCTCTGTAGGACAGAGTAAAGTGGAGGACATACTAGTTCAGTTCTATCTTCCTCCATAGGATAAGTAAAGGATAGCCTGACATGGGATCTAAGACACAGACATAAGCTCCCTCAAACCTCCTCTACAGAGCAGACTGAGGTACAGTAACACAAGTTCACTCAGATTGAGCAGGAAAGCACACATGATCACACCCAACCTGTTCTGTAGGACAGATCAAGATTGGAAAGACATGGATTCTGAGAGTCAAACATTGAATCCTTCTAAACCTCCATAGGACAAACTGAGCTGGAGAGACCACTAGTTCATTCCTAACCTCTTTAGGACAAGTAGATGTTTGGACAACATAGATAATTAGAGAAAGAAACTACTTTGTTCATAGCCTGCATTGTAGGACATACTAAAGTGGAGAGCTCAGTAGTTTATTTGTAACCTATTCTGTACACCCAATTACATTGGGACAACTTAGATTCTGAGAGACAGAAAGTAACACCCAAAAATCTTCCTTTGTATGACAGACTGAGATTGTTAGTTCACTAGTTTGTTCCTATCCACTTCGTTCATTTCTAGACTTATCAGTAAGACATATCTTTGTTACAACAACTAAGAATCTGAGAGACAGATGCTAGTTCCCTCTAGTTCATTTCAATAGGATAGACTGAGGTAGAGAGCATGCTAGGACACCCCCATAGTTATGAGTAGGACAGATTAAGAAAGATTCTGAGACAAATACTGGGTCACTTCAAGACTCTTTGTTAGGAATGTCTGAAGTGGACTGTTCACTTCTTCACTCAACTATATTCGTAGGACAGATAAAGGTTAGGACAACATGAGTTTTGAGAGACAGACACTAGTTCCCTCCAATCTTTATCTGTAGTACAGACAGAGCTGGAAATTACACCAGTTTATTACTAACTTCTTCCATAGGACACATTAAGATTAGGATGACACCTAATTAGGATGGATACCGAGAGATACACACTAGCTCCATGCAGTCATGATCTATAGGATAGACTGTGATGGGGAGTATACCAGTTCACTCTAATCCTCCTCAGTAGGACATATCACAAATAGGATGAAATGTCTGGGAGATAGACACTAGCTCCTCCCATGCCTCTCACTAAGGACATACTGAGGTGGAGAACACACTACTTCATTCATAAACTCTTCAGTGGGAAATACCAAGTTTAGAACAATATATTCTGAGAGACAGACACAGCTCACTACAAGCCCCTTTGGTAGGACAGAATGAGGTGGAACGCACATTATTTCATCCTTTTCCTTATCTGTAGACAGGTCAAGCTTGGGAAATCCTGGGCTTTGAAATAGAGAGAAACTATCTTTTTCCAAGATTCTTCAGTAGGACAGACTGAATTGAAGAGCACACAGATTACTTGTAATCACCTAAATAGGACAAATGAAGTTTACAACATGGATTCAAAGAGACTGACACAAGATCCCTCCAATTCCTCTACTGTATACCTCCATAGGACAGACTGAGTTAAAAAGCACACTAAATCAATCCTAACCTCCTCTTTAGGACAGACTGCGGTGGAGAACACACTAGGTCACTCCTAACCTTTTTCTTAGGACAGATCAAGAGTAAACAACATGGATACAGACACTAGCTCACTCCTGTCTTCCTTTATAGTATATGCTGAATGTGATAAATTACTCCTAACCTAATCTGCAGGACCAAAGTTGAGGCAATGCGGATTCGGAAAGACAGACACTAGATCCCTACAAACCTCCCGAATGAAATGGCCTGAGGTACAGAACAAATTACTTCCTTCTTAAACTCAACCATAGACCATATCAGTTTATGATATTATGGCTTCCAAGACAGCCACAAACTTCCCCCAAGCTTCTTCTATAGGACAGACTAAGTTGTAGATCATACTAAGTAATTCCTAGTATCTTCCATAGGATAGATAATGTTAGGAAAACTTTTATTCTGAGAGACAGACACTAGATCCCTGGATGCCTCCTCTGTATAAAGCTACTTCACTCCTAACCTTCTCTGTTGTACAGAAGAAATTAGAACAAAATGAATTGTGAGAGTCAGACACTGGATTCCTCCAACTATTTTCCATAAGATAGAGTATAGGTAGAACATAATAGGTCAATCCTATCCTTATCTGTAGGATATATCAAATTGAGACAACTTGAGTCCAGAAAACTATATATTGCCCCAAACAGGCTTTCTACTACATATGACAATGTTGTGGAGAGCATAATAGTTAACTCACAACCTCCTACATAGAACAAATCAAATTTGGCACAATATTGATTCTTAGAGACTGACAGTAACCTCCCAACAAGCCTTCTCTGTATGAGGTACTGAGATGGAGAACTCACTAGGTCCCTCCTGTCCTCTTCAGTTGGATACCTGGATTCTGAGAGAGATAAACTAATAGAGATATGGCTAATTCATTCCTAATCTCCTCCATTAGACAGATCATCATATAGACAACATGGATTCTGAGAAATTAACAAGGGCTCACTCCATGTCTCCTCTGAGAAAAAAATTTACTTGGGAGTGTACTAATTCTTTCCTAACCTCCTCTTTTGGACATATCAAGGTTCATATGACATGTATTCTGAGAGACAGACACTAGCTCCCTCTAACTCTTTTCCCAAGGAAACACTGAGATATCAAATATGCAAGGATACGCCTTTCAACAGGTCAAGGATAGAATGGCACAAATTCTGAAAAAGACTAGTTCTCTCTGGTCTTCTTCCATAGGATATAATGAAATATAGATTATACTAAGTAACTCCCATCATCATGTGTGGGACAGACCATGGTTAAGGCAGCATAGATTCTAAAGATATACTAGCTTGCACCATGTCTCCTTAGTAGGATAACTGACATGGAAAGCAGACTAAATCCCTCTTAAACTCTTGATATGACAGATCAAGTGACAATTATATGAATTTGGAGAAACAGAGATTAGCTTTGTCTAAGCCTCCTTCATTGGATACATAGAAGTTTGTTGGTTCATGCTCCCTAATCCCTGGTCTCCTCCCTGGGATAGCCAAGCTGTTGTGTGCTGGCCCAGCCTTGAAGAGGGAGGCACAGTCAGGACCCATCCTGGGGTTTGAGGGTCTTTGAAGGAGGCTTGAGAGTGAGTGAGAGACAGACTTCTCAGGAGGCAGTCTCAGCAAACAGCTCAATTTTTTCAGTGAAGGGAAATACACACACACACACATACACACACACACACACATATACACACAAAAAAATGTAAAGTACACTAGTATACTCCACTCCTATCCTTTTCACTTGAATAGATCAAAGTTAGAACAACATGGATACTGATAGACAGACACTATATCACTCCAAGACTCTTTCTTAGGACAGAATGAGGTACAATGCACAGTAGTTCAATCCTAATCTAATAGGTGTGACAGATCATGGTTAGGACAACAAGGATTATGAGAGACAGAAAATAATTGACCCCAAATCTCCTCAGTATGAAAAACTTAAAAGGAGAGTTCTCTAGTTCACTTCTAATCTTCTCCATTGGACATACAGATCATTATTTGTGCAATATAAATTGAGACAACAGACTCATACTCACTCACTCCATGCCTCCTCTGTAGGGCAGACTGTGGTGGGGAATTCATTCTTAACCTTCTTTGTAGGAGCCATCAAGTTCAAGTTTAGGATGATATGGATTCTGAGAGACTGACAATATCTCATTCCAGTTCTTTTCCATAAGATATACTAAGGTGTAGATCACATTAAATTACTCCTGACTTAATTTGAAGAAAAGATCAAGGTCAAGGCAAAATGGATTATGAGAGACAGACACTAGATTCCTCCAAGCCTCACTAATAGAACAGACTGGATGGTGAAACATAATAAATAGTTCACTTATAACCTCCTCCAGAAGACAGATCAGTTTTAGCACAAAAATGATCCTGAGAAACAGACACTAGATCCCACCAAGCCTCCTCCATATAGCACAGTGAGGTGGAGACCACACCAGTTCATTCTTATCTTCTTCAGTAGGACAGATCAAAGTAAGGGAAACATGGATTCTGAGAGACAGATACTAGGTACCTCCAAGACTTTTCAATCAGTCAGAAAGAGGGCAACTAAACAATAGTTCACTCTTAACCTTACATGTAGGACAGATCAAAGTTAGGAAAAGAGTGATACTGAGTTAAAGAATGTCAGCTCCTCCAAGACTTCTTATTAGGACACAGTTCATTAGAAAGTACAGTAATTCACTCCTAAGATCTTATGTATGATAGATCAAGGTAAGAATGATATGAATTCTGATAGCAACACTCTCTGCCTTCCTTTACTTTTCCATATTAAGGATTGAGGTAGAAAACATCCTAGTCTAATCTAACATTTTCCATCAGACAGATAATGGTTAGGTCAACATGGATTCTGTGAGGGAAACACAATCTTCATCCATCCCTCCTTAGTATGATAGACTAGGGTAGAGAACACAGTAGGTCACTCCTATAACCCTCCAAAGGACAGATGAAGTTAGGACAACATGGATACTGAGAGGTAGACACCAGCTTCTTCCAAGTCTAGTCCATCAGGGATACTTACGTAGAAAGCACAGTAGTTCACTACTGACCTTTCGCATTGGAGAGATAAATTCAGGGAAAAAAATAGATTCAGAGAAACAGACACTAACTTTCACTAGCTTCTTGTATAGGAAAAAATAAGATGAAGAATACACTAGTTCACGTGTAACTTCTTCCAGAGGACAGGTGGAGCATAACACAACATAGATTCTGAAAACAGACACTAGCTCCCTCCATGCTGCCTCCGTAGGACTGACAGAGATGGAGAACACACAAGTTCACTCCTATCCTCTTAAGTAAATCATATCAAGGCTAGGAAGCCATGGATAATAATGACAGACACTAGATCTCTCTAAGACTCTTTGGAAGGACAGACTGAAGGGGACAGAACCTTATATGTAGGAAAGATCAAGAATAGGACAACTAGAATTCTGAGAGAAACTTTCTCCAAAATTGAAATAGAGAGCTCATTGGTTCACTCCTAATCACCTTCATTAGACAGATGAAGAATAGCATAACATGGATTCTGAGAGACAGACACTAGGTCTCTCCATGTTTCCACCTCAGGACAGACTGATGGAGAGTACTTACCTCACACTTAAAGTTATCCTTAAGACAAATAAATCAGTGTTAGGACAATAGGTATATTGAGAGACAATACTAGTTCCTTCTAAGTGTCCTCTGTAGGACCATCATAAATGTAGAACACACTAGTTAATTACCATTCTTTTTCATTGTGATTGTAATGTTAGGACAATATATATTCTTAGAAACAGACACTAGCTCTCTCTAAGCCCTTTCCATATGTCAGATTGACATGGAGAGAATACCAGTTTTCTCCTTACTTATCCATATGACATATGAAGGTTAGCATAACAGGTTCTGTGAGATGGACCCTACTCCTTTTAAGTCTATTCTGTAGGACAGACTGATATGGATAGCACACTAGTTCACTCCTAGATTTATGTATAGGACAGATCAAGGATAGTAGGATATGGATTATGAGGTAGATACTGTCTCCCTTCAGGCTTTTCCTTTGGACATAACTAAGGTGAAGATCACACTAGTTCATTCCTTAATTTCTCTGTAGATCAGATCAAGTTAGGACTAAATGAATAATAATAATGAGGGGGAGAGGGACATCAGGTCCTTCCAACCCTACTTTGTATGACATACTTATGTGGAGAGCACAGTATTTCATGCCTATCTCCTTCACTTGGTCAGTTAAGGTTAGGGCACAATGGACTCTGAGACACAGACACTATCTCCCTACAGTACTCTTTACTAGGACAGTCTGACTTGAGGTGTGCACACTAGTTCTTTCCTAATTTTATCAGTAAGACAAATCAATGTTAGGACAGTATATATATATTTTAGTCAGATACTGGCTCCCACCATTCCTCCTATATAGAAGGAATATAGAATATATATTCTGAGGTATAGAGTATGCTTACTCACAGCTATCCTTTTGCACATGACAAGTCAAGGCTGGGACAACAGAGGTTCTGAGAAACAGGCACTACTATCCCACTCCAAGCCTCCCCAGCAGGACAAACTGAGGTGTGGAGCATGTTAGTTTACTCCTAACCTCTTCTGTAAGGCAGATTAAATTTAGGATGATATTAATTCTGAGAGACAGACACAGTCTCTATAGAGTTATCCTCCATACAATAAACTGAGGTATAGACCATGCTTTGTCACTTATGTACTTACCTATGGGATACATAAAGGTTGAAACTATATGGATTCTGAGATACACACACAAACACTTAATGGATTCTGAGATACACAAACACTTAGCTCCCACCAAGTCTCCTCTATAAGACTAAGTTGGAGAGCACACCACTTCACTATTGTCCTTATCTTTAGGACTGCCTGACGTTAAGACAATGTAGATTCTTCGATATAGACATTAGATCCTCTAAGCCTACTCAGTGCACAAAACTTAAATGGAAAACATACTAATTTACTTGTAAACTTACTATAAGACAGATTAAAATGGAGAGCAAATTAGTTGACTCCAGATCTCTTTTGTAGGGCATATCAGGTGAGGATAACACGGACTCTCAGAGACAGACACTAGCTCCTTCAATTCTTCCTTTAGACAGACTGAGTTTGATAGCACACAGTTCACACATTTCCTCTTTAATAGTAGAGATCGATTTAGAATGGCAGGCATGAATCTTGAAGAAGAGAAATAGCCTACATTCCTAAGCCAACCTTCCATGGTAGGAAAGACTGAGGTATAACTTAAACTAATACATTTATAATTTCCTCCATAGAACCAGTCAAAGTCTGTGAGACATGGATTTGCAGATATAGACATACTTTCTTTAAGAATTCTAATACCACCTGAGGTAGAGAACTTGAAATTTTATTCCTAAGTTCCTTCTTAGGCTATATCATAGCTCCAAATACATGTGTAGAACTCTGCCCAAGCACATTTCACAGGACATACTGAGATAGCAGGCACGCTAGTTCACTCCAGCATCTTTAGTAGGACAGATTGAAGTTCGAAAAATATATATTCTGAGGGACAAATACCAGATCCTTCCATCCTCCCTTGTAGGACAGATTGAGTTGATAGCACTCTAGTTCACATATTTCCTCCTTCATAGTAAAGGCAATTTAGGATGACATGGATTTTGATAGACAGAGTTAGTCCACACCCCACCCAATTAGTTCATTAGGAACTTTGTCAATAGAACTAACCAATGGTTAGCCAGGCAGTGGTAGCCAACACCTTTAATCCAAACACTCAGAAGGCAGAGGAAGACAGATCTCTGTTGAGTTTGAGGCCAGCCTGATGTACAGAATGAGTTCCAGGACAGCCATAGTTAGAACAGAGAAACCCTGTCTCAAAAACAAAAAAAGAAACAAACGAACAAAAAAAATCCAAACAACAACAACAAAAAAAAACAGAGAAAAAATAAAAACAACAACAAAAAACCCACCCAAAAACAAAACAAACAAAAAAGAACTAACCAAGATTGAGAGATGTATTCTAAGAGATATGCATGCTTTTTCAAGAATCTAAGAATACTTTGAAAGATCAACTGAGATAGAGAGCATGCTAGTTCACTCTTATTCTCCTTCTTAGGATAAATACAGTGTGATTCTGAAGACATACATTGTTAGAGGCAGACATTAGCTCCCTGAAGCATATTCCATAGGACAGAAAAAGGTGAAGAGCACACTAGTTTGAAGTTAGGACCAATTGAAGTTAGAAAATAATATATTTTGAGGGACAGAGACTAGCTCCTTCCAAACATTTTTTTTTAGGACAGAACAAACAATCGTTCACACATTTTCTCCATCACAATAGAGATCAATTCAGGATAACATGAATTCCAGACATAGATCACACTCCAATTTCCTCTGTAGGACAGAATAAGGTGAAAATCAAATTAATCTATTCATAACTTCATCAATAACCAATCAAAGTTTGGGTTACATGTTTTCTGAGAGATAGCCAGGCTTTCTCCCAGAACACTCTGTAGGACCAACTGATATAGAGAACATGCTAGTTCTCTCCTAACTTTCTTAGGATAGAACATGGCTCCTAAGACATGAAAAGTTAGAGGCAGATTTAACAATCCCCAAGCAAGCCCCATAGGATTTTCTGAGTTAGAGAGTACACTAGTTCATTCCAGCCTCTTTACAAGGACAGATAGAGGTTAGGAAAACATATATTCAGAGGGACAGATACTAGTACCTTCCATCTTCCTTTGTAGAACACACTCAGTTTAATAGTACAGTAGTTCACATATGTCCTCCTTGATGATAGAGATGAATTTAGGATGGCATGAAATCTGAAAGACAGACATAGCTCTAGCCTGAAACTTCCACTGTAGGGCAGGCTGATGAGAAAATCCAATTAACTCATTTGTATTGTTTTCCATAGAACGAAACCAAATTTGAGAGACATGGATTCTGATAGATTGGCAAGCTTTCTCCCAGAATCCTCTGTAGGATCAACTGATGTAAAGGACATACTAGTTGATTCCTAACTTCCTCCTTGATATATAACATGGTCCCTAAGACATGCACAGTTAGAGACAGACATTAGCTCCCCACAAGCATACTCCATAGGACATACTGAGGTGAAGAACACACTGGTTCACTCCAGCCTTTTTTTTCTAGGAGAGATCAAGGTTAGCAAAACATTCAGAGGGATAGACACTAGCTTTTTCCATACTTTTTTAAAAGACAGCCTAAGTTTGATAGCACAGTAGTTAACACATTTCATCCTTCTAGAGATCAATAATGGATGGCATGAATTGTGAGAGATTTAGACCCCCACCCATTAGTTCATTTGTAACTTCATCCCTCGAACTACCTAAAGGTTTGGGAAACATAGATCCTGAGTAATTGAGTGATAGGCTAGCTTCCTTTAAGAATCCTCTGTAGGACCAATTGAGGTAGAAAATATGCCAGTTCAATCCTAACCTACTTGTTAGTATAGAACATTGTCAGTCAGTTGGATGGACTCTCTCTCACTCCCTCCGTCCATAGCAGGACTCGCTTGTCCATGGCAGGCCTCATTTTTCTCCTACCTGAAGTAACCCCATCACCGAATGTGTAAAGGGCCCACTTCATGAGCAGCAGGAAGGAAGCTGAGAGCAGGAATGGGTCTCACAATCAGGACTGGGGACTCAGTCTGGGCTTCTGAGAGCCAGGCAGGATAAAATAACTATCCTGGGACTACCAGGTGAAGATAGCCAAAAGTCAGTTTAATGCAAGGGCCCAGGTGAATTTATTAGGGGTACAGGGGCGGGGGAACAGGTAATCAATCCTGCCAATTGCTTCTGGCCTTTTTGGGGGGGTGCGTGGCCCAGGTCTGTGATGTAGGAGGGAGGGGTCTATGTTTCTCTTCCAGTCTGGGAACAGAACCTAGTAGCACCCTCGACTGGCCATGTGAGATTTTGACCCGTTTCCATGGCACCACAGCTCCGACTTCGTTTTTATTTTAAAGGCCACTAATATTGATGGCTATTTTGGCAGCATTGTTTACCTGTGTTGTTGAAACAGCTGTGTTTAAGCTGTCAGGATGTTTGAACATTAATGCATACAGGCATTGGGGATGGAACTGGTTTGTAGACCTGGTTGGAAGTTTTCTTGAGGTTATATGTCCCATTTTTTTCCCTGCCCAGAGTCATAGTTTAATATAAGAACCCTTCCATGAGTGAGCAAGTCAATCATAGTCCCAGTAAAAGGGGTTTTGTCTGTTCATGCAGAGATGTGAAGCTGTGACACTGGCAGCAGTGGAGGTCGTGACTTGATCTAGTCTGTCCTGGAGGTCACCGGCCACCAAATGCTTTGTGTCT
Source organism: Cricetomys ansorgei (assembly GCA_026225945.1). Classification (NCBI taxonomy): domain Eukaryota; kingdom Metazoa; phylum Chordata; class Mammalia; order Rodentia; family Nesomyidae; genus Cricetomys; species Cricetomys ansorgei. The sequence continues at coordinate 1,195,013 of JAMJFZ010002863.1, read as the reverse complement.
CTGGACAGGCATTACTTACAGGAATCAGTGGATGGGGAGGATCCTTTCTCTTTCTTGGTCTTCTCTTGGCTTCTGGGCTCAGAACCTATGAATTAATCTGAGACCTTGAGGGAAGGGCTAGGCACAGCTGTAAGCAATGGGCTGGAAGGAAAGGTGCAGTAACGAAAGAGAGACATTAGTGAGCACTGGGATTTGGGATTTGAGTGGGACTCAGAGATACAGATGTCTCTGAGTGGAGGTCTTAGGGGACCATCTCCTTGTGGCTGTGAAGAAGGGGTTGGGTTTGTTATTAATAGAAGAAAGTTTCACCATGTGTCAGATCTGGAATCTCCTTTGTTCTTGATTGTTCTGTGAGGGAGTGAAGTGTCAGGTTTAGAAAAATCTTTCGGTCATTCTTGTCCTCCAAAGTTAGCTGAGTTAGAATCAAGAATGACAAAGACAGCTCTGAGAATAGAGGATAATGGTGCCTGTGGAGAGCATATATCCCTGGCAGTGACCAACTCCTGGATGTCACTCCAAGTGACCTTCTTGTGGCTGTACTGAGGGTGACATCTCCTTTTTTTCTTCAGTAGATCTGTCATGGGGAGTTGGGCCATCCTCTTGGTTGGCAGGGCAATGTCGGACATTCCTGGCTGGAACTCAAATGGGATTTGGCTGGTCCTGTGGAAAAACACAGGCAAATCCCTTTCCTATTGTAATAAGGAGTTCGGGTTCCATCCACTTGCTGTGTAGAGGGTCTTGTCATCTTATAAGGATTGAAGGAAGTGTTCCTGGAACATGCCAATGGAGAGAGATTGGTGGAGGTTTCAAATTTTTTATAAATGTTGAATATATTGAGGGTAGTTAGGACCATTGCATGTTTGGGGGGGGTAGTTGGTCCCTTTTTGTTTTTTAAGTTGAGTCTTTAAAGTTTGGTGGGCTCTTTTAATAATTCCTTGGCCTTGAGGATTGTAAGGGATTCCTGTGTAATGGGCTATTTCCCATCAGGAAAGAAGATTTTAAATTGGGAGCTGACAAAGGTGGGGCCATTGTCAGCCTTTATTTTCTGTGGAAGTCCTATAATAGCGAAGGTAGAGAGCATATGATGAATTAATTTTTTTAAACTTTCTCCCATTTGGGCTATAGCCCACATAAAGTGAGAATATATGTGTATTGTAACAAAGACATATTTTTGATAGCCAAATTGGAGAATGTTGGTGACATTAATTTGCCAGAGGGCACTGGACTTGAGACCTCGAGGGTTATTGCCCATGGTCTGTATTGCTGGCATAGTAATAAGAGACACACAGGAGGAGTAAGTCCTCAAAAAATTCTTTGGAGTTGGGCAAGCAGGATGTGGGGGAAGCAAGTATGAAGTCCTTTTATGTTGGTGTGCATGCAGGAGTGGAACTGGCTTGTCTGTTCAATTGAGCTCATGAAAATTCCTGCGGATGCTACCTGGTCAGTGAGGGAATTTCCTTCAGACATTGGACCTGGCAGAGGGCTGTGTGACCTGGCATGTTGAATGAAAAGGGGATTGGTCCTTCCCTGCAAGAAGGTAGATACTTGTAAGAGCAGAGAGGAAAGTGGTTTGTTGTCTAGTTTGATTAGGGATCTTGACAACCAAGGAAGTAAATTAACAGCATATATGCTGTCTGAGAGTAGGTAAAAGGGTCCATCAAGTTTTTAAGAGCTAAATACATGGCATAGAGTTCTTTGTATTGAGGAGAGTGACTAGGCAGTTCTCTGAAACAAATTGTGGGGGATACCTGTGTGTGACATATTATGGCTACAGCTCCCTTCTTTCCCTCATCAGTGAATACTGAGGGGGGCCTATTAATGGGTTCCCTCATAAACATTTGTAGTGGCAACCAGCGCAGCAGAGGTAGGGCAGAAGCCCATTTTTCATTAGGATAATGGTTGCCAATCTGTCTGGGTACCCCATTAAACTGATTGTAACTTGGGAATGGTTTTTAATTAACCATTGAATATCAGAGAGAGGAAAAAGGGGTGACAAGAATATCTGGCTCTTTTCCTAAAATCTATAGGGCCCTATCCCTGTCATTTTTAATCATAGCTGCTAATGTATCAACCTCAGTCAGGATTCTTGGTGTACTCTCTAGTGGGGTATGGAGCCGTTCTAATGTTTCTTGTGATTGATATAGTGTTCCTATGAGAGTGGGGGAGGAGTTGAGGATAAAGAGGTATACAGGCATTGTTGGACCATATCTAGCGAGTGCCAAATTCTTGAGGGCCAAATTGACAGTGTCCAAAGTTTTAATTGCCTTAGGGGAGAGGACTCATGGAGAGGTGGAGTTTTTATTTCCCTTAAGGAGGTCAAAAAACTGCTGGAGTGTGCTGATGAGGATTGAAAGCCAAGGCCAGAGCCAATTAAGGTTACCCAGGAAGCTCTGGAGGGAGGCTAGGATTAGATTTTGAGGAAAGGTAAGGTTAGGTTTCAGGGGGCACTCTGTGGTAAACGATATTTTTGTCCCCAAAAACGTGATGAGTGGGATAAGTTGTATTTTATGAGGGGCTATTTTAAATCCTAGGGAGGACAGTGAAGGTATTAATTGATCTTTGAGGTGGGAGGAGGAGGTGGAAGAATCTTCCCACCCTAAGATGTCATCCACGTAATGGTAAATGTGTAGACCTTTATCTAAGTAGAGTTGTAACGCTGTGGCAACCGCCTCTTGGCAGATGGTAGGGCTGTTTGCCATCCCTTGAGGAAGGACTGTCCATTTGTATCTAGAGGCCAGCTCAGAATTATTAATGAATGGTACTGAAAATGCAAAACATTGACAGTCTTGGGGATGGAGTAGGATGGAAAAAATCTTTTATGTTTATAGCTAATAAAGAAACATTGGCAGGAATTGCTGAAGCGAGGGGTAGCCCTCTTTTGAGGGATCCCCAGACCTGCATGATTTTATTAATTGCTCTTAAGTCCTGGAGCAGGTGCAACCCTTATGAGTTCTATTTTATAGGGAATACAGGGGTGTTACATGGACTGCAGGACTGGCAGATGTGATTTAATTTTAATTGCTCTTCAACTAATTGTCTGAGCACTTTACGTTTCTCCCTTGACCTAGGGTAACTCATCTGAGAACCAGTCTAGGCAGGGAGTTTTATATTTAACAGTGGCCCTTAGGATTGGGGGTGATTGGGGGGCTTTGGTGGGTATTATGGTGGTCTTTGGGGGCACTGGCATCTATTTTAACATAATCCTTTTCTTGCTGACTAGTTATAACTACCTCTAAAGCCTCCAAGATGTCTCTTCCTAAAATATTTATACCAATGTTGGCTATGAGGAGGCATAGCATGCCCTTAGATCCATCCAGATCTTCCTATTCATATGCTTGTTTGGTAATGAAGGCTTGGGAATGGCCTCCCACCCCCATACGTTGAGGGCCAGGGATTAATTCCCATTTCCAGGGCAGGGGTGGAAATCTCCTGAAGTTTTAGAATTATTTTGTCTGCTCCAGTATCAATCAAGAATTTGAAGGGTTTGTCTCCTATCTTCCTGGTAAATTTAGGATGGGAATCTTCTGAAATGCCAGAGACCCATAAAGCTTCTACAGGTGTTTTCTCTCTTAATGGCAGGGCTAAGGGCTACCCCTCTGTGAGTTTAAAGGTTCCAATGGCTTGTCATCTTTATCATAACAAGATCTACAATTCATCTTCCAATGGAAGAATTACAGCATTGAGAACAGATGATTTTATGGGCTGATTGCCTAGCAGGGGAGGTTTTTGGGGACATTCACTCTTCCAATGTTCTTTTTCACAATACTTACAGTAAGTTCCTTGTATTTTAATAGTCATGGCAAATGCTTGTGCCATCGAGGTTGCTGTATGTGATGATGTTTAATTTGTAGTTTTGAGAAGGGGGCCTCTTACCACTCATGCCACACATACTGGAAGATCCCTGGTCACATCCAGACCATGCTGGGCACCAGTTGTCGTTCAGTTGGATGGACTCTCTCTCACTCCTTCGGTCCACAGGGGGACTTGCTTGTCCATGGCAGACCTCATTTCTCTCCTACCTGAAGTAACCCCATCACCGACTGTGTAAAGGGCCCACTTCATGAGCAGTAGGAAGGAAGCTAGGAGCAGGCGTGGGTCTCACAATCCAGACTAGGGACTTGGTTGGGGCTTCTGAGAGCTGGACAGGATAAAATAACTACCCTGGGACTGCCAGGAGGAGGTGGCCAAAAGTCACTTTAATGCAAGGGCCCAGTGAATTTATTAGGGGATATGGGGGAGGACAGATAATCCTGCCAATTGCCCCTGGCCTTCTCCAGGGGGGGCTGGGTGGCCCAGGTCTGTGACACAGGAGGAAGGGACCAGTGTTTTTCTTCTGCTCTGGGAGCAGAACCCACTTGCACCCTCGAACAGCCATATGAAGTTTTGACCCATTTCCATGGTACCACAGAACATGGTTCCTAAGACATGAATACTTAGAGACAGTCATTAGCTCCAAATAAGCATATTTCTATAAGACACACTGAGGTAGAAAGCACACAAGTTTCCTATAGCCCCCTTTGTAGCACAGATCAGAGTTAGCACAACATGAATTCTGAGAGACAATTTCTAGCTCATATTATGCCTTTTGTGTAATATAGCTTGTAGTGGAGAACACACTAATTCACTCCTATCATGTTCCATATGCAGACCAAAAGTACTGACATCATGGATTTTGAGAGACTGACATTAGCTACCTCAAATGCCCTACCATAGCACAGACTGATGTAGAGTACACTCCTCTTTTAAATTTAACTATAGGATAGATCAATGTAAGGACCATATGGATTCTGAGAGATATACCTATCTCCATCTGAGCTTCTTCCTTAGGACAGACTGAGTTGCAGAACACATAGCTCACTCTGAATCTTTTTCACAGGACAGATCAATTTAGGGTTGCATAGATTATGAAAGACAGTAACAAGCTTCCTTCAGTCTCCTCTATACTGAGAACTATACTGAGGTAAAGGGCATATGAGTGCATTCCTATCCTCTTCCGTTCGACAGATCATGGTTAGAACATCATGGTTTCTAAGGGACAGACACAAGATCCCTTCAATCCTTTTTGGTAGGACAGGCTGAGATTGAGAACAGAGTAATTCACTCCTATCCTCTTTTATTTTACAGATCAAGATAGAATGACATAGATTCTGAGAGACTGATACTAGCTCTCTCTATAAGACTTCTCTGTAAGTCAGGCTGAGTTGGAGAGCACTGTTGTTCTCTCCTCAGGGCGATAGAACTAGGAATTTGAGATACAGACATTAGCTCCCTCCAAGTCTCATCTTTAAGACAGATAGAGGAGGAGAGCACACAAATTCATTACTAACATTTCCCTATAGAATGGCACAAACATAGGACTACATAGATTCTATGAGACAGGAACTAGCTCCCTCAATGGCTCCCCCAGAGCACATAGTGATATAGAGTGCACAGTAGGTCAGTACTTACCTCCTCTGTAATTTAGATCAATGTTTGTATGACATTCTCCCCAGAAGCATGGATTCTGAGAGAAAAAATAGTAGCTCCCTCCAAGTTTCATCCATAGGGAAGGCTGAGGTAGATTAGTTCTCTCCTAAATCTCCTCAGTAACACAGATCAATTTAGGGCAGCATAGGTCCTAAGATAGAGATACAAACTTCTACCAAACCTCCTCTGTAGGACAGACTGTATTGGAGAGCAAAGTAGTGTATTCCTATTCTCCTTAGTAGAATAGACTAATACTAGGATGATGTGGGTTCTAAGAGATAATCACTAGCTGCATCTAAGCCTCCAGTGTAGGACAGGCTGAAGTTTAGAGTACACTAGTTCATTTTTAATCCTCTGTAATACAGATTAATGTTCAGTTGACATAGATTTTGAGAGACAGATACTCATTCCATATAGTTCTACTCTGTAGGACACACTGAGGTTCATAATATGGAAGAGGATAGATCAACATTTGGACAACCTGAATGCTGAGAGAAAAAGACAAGTTCCCTCCATGTATCATTAGTAGTGCAGACTGAGGTGGAAAATCCAATAGCTCACTCCTAATCCTAATAGGACAGATTAAGTTTCAGGAAAACATGGATACTGAGAAAAAAAATAGTTCCTTCCAAACCTCTTCCATAGGATATACTGAGGTGGAGAACACAGTAGTTCACTCATAACCTATTCCATATTAAAAATGAAGTTAGGACAAAATGGATCCTGAGAAATAGACACTATCTCTAATAGATACTCTTTCTAACCTACATTTGTGGGACAGATTGAATTTGATAGAAGTTCTTCACTCCTGCTCTCCCCAGGAGGACAAAGCCAGCTTGACATTGATTTTAAAAGACAGGCATTAGCTCCCTAAAAGCCTTCTCTGTAGGACAGAGTAAGATAGAGAGAGCACACTAGCTTATTACTAACATTATCAATAGGATATATCAAGGATTGGACAACTGTGATTCTGAAAGACAGTCATACCTCCCTGCAGGCCTTCTCCATAGGACAGACTTAGATGTAGACTAAACTAGTTCACTCCTAACTTCCTCCATGAAGCCAATCAAAGTTTGGAAAACTTCTAGATTCTAGAAGACATAAAAGCTCCCTTCGAGGCTTCTTTGTTAGACAGACTGACATGGAGAGCATACTAGTTCACTTCTAACCTCTTCCATAGGATAGGTCAAGATTTGGATGACAAAGATTCTGACAGATAGACAGTAGATCCCTCCAATCCTCCTCCATAGGACAGATTGAGATATAGACCACACTATATCACTCCTATCCCTAACTGTAATGCAGATCCAGTTTATGACAAAATGCATTCTGAGAAAAAGACACTAACTTACTCCAAGCAAATTTGGTGGAACAGAATGAGGCAGAGTACACATAATTTCACTCAGAACCTCTTCATTAGGACAGAGCAAGGTTAGGATAACATGGATTCTGAAAGACAGACAGTATATTCCCTCCAAGACTCTTCAGTATGAAATAGACAGGAGGACTGAACACTAGTTCACTCAACCTTGTCTATAAGACAGATCAAAATTAGGACAACAGGGATCCTGTGTGTGAGACACTATCTCCAAGAGAGCTCAGTAGGATAAACTTAAATTGAGAGCATATTAGTTCACTCCTAATCTCCTCTGAAGGACAGATCATGGCTAGGACAACATGAAATCTGAGACAGACACTACCTGCATCCTGTAATTTCTCCATATTGCAGATTGAGGTGAAGAGCACAGAAGTCACTTCTAACCTCTTCCATAAGACAGATAATGTTAGAAAAACATAAATTATTTTAAAGTGATAAGCTATATATCCAGGTATCCTTAGTAAAACAGATTGATGTGGAGAGCACTCTGTCACTCTTATAATCTTTCTAGAACAAGTCGAGTTATGGGAAGCTAGCCAACAACTCATTGCAAAGCTACTCCATAAGACATTCTTAGGTGGAGCGCATGATACTTCATAACAGACATATCAAGTCAGGAAAAATGAGTTGGAAGAGACAGACACTCTAGGCTCCCATCTATCTTCCATGAAAAGATTGGGTATGAAAGCACACTAGTTCATTCCTATCTAACTTTGCAGTGTAGACCAAGTTAGGATCTCATTGATTCTCAGAGACAAATACTAGTTCCCTACAAGACTCCTTTGAAGGACAGACTGAGGTAAAGGGCACACAAGTTTACTTCTATCCTCCCTCATAATTCAGATTAAGTTAAGACAACATGGATTCTGAGAAACAGTTATTAGACCCTGTCCTGTCAAGCCTTATTGGTAGGACAGACTGTGGTGCAGAGCATACTAATTCACTCCTAACTTTCTCTGTAGGACAGATCAAGTATAGGATGTCATGAATTCAAACAGATAGTAGCTCTACCCTGTCTTTCTGCACAGGACCTATTAAAGTATAGATTTCACTAAGTCACTCACATTCTTATCCATAGGACAGATCAAGGTTAAGAGAACATGGATTCTGAAAGGGATACATAAACTCCCTCCAAGTCTCCTCAGTAGATTGGCCTGAGTTGGGAAGCACACTTTCCCTCTTAAACTCCTCCTCAGCACAGTTTGAGTTAAAGTGAAATTGATTCTGTGACACAGTGACTAGGCTTCTTTCAAGCCTCCTCCATTGAACACACTGAGATGAAAAGCATACTATTTCACTCCTATTTTCTGTAGGACAGAGCTAGAATGACAAGAATTCTGAGAGACAGATAGTAGCCACCATCAATCCTTTTCTGTAGGACAGACAGTTTAGAGCAAATTATTTCATTTGTAGGAAATAAAAAGTAAGGGCAAGATGGATTCTAAAAGAGAAACACTAGTTTCCTCCAAATGTCCTCCATACAACAGACTAAGGTGGAGAGTACACTCCTTCACTAATATCCTCCTCAGTAGGACAGATCAAGGTTAGGACAACATGGATTCTGAGAATCTGATACTAGCTCCCTCTAAGCCTCTTTTCTAGGATAGACTCAGTTGGAGAGCTTGCTAGTTCACTTCTAAATTTACCCAAAGGACGTAAAGCTCATCAAAACATGGATTCTGAGAGACAGATTTCAGCTTCCTGTATGTCTTTCCCATAGACCAGACTGAAGTGGTGAGCATACTTGTAGATGCAGGTGTATGCATTGATTTTATTAATTATTCTCATGGGTTCATGGAAGATTACAGTTTATTCTTTGGCAATTCAATTCCCAGCCTCAGAGGGTTTTAGCCTTTTTACAATCTAATTTTAAGCCTAGACCTAGAAGGTCTCAATCTCAGAGTCTTATTACTCACTGACAATGTCTTCTGAACTACCTTTTTTAACTGTGAGCTCTCTACTTTCTCTCTGCTTATTCTGGACTGGTTCTGCTCTTTTTGGCTTCTCCTTCTGTCTGAGAGCTGATTGCACTCAAACTGTCTGAATAACTCTCTGCTTCACCTCTCTGAGTTCTGCCTCTTGTCTGTTTCTACCTTGTTTCCACTTCTGAACTCTGTTTCTCTTCTCTGAGCTCTGCTTCCACACACTGCTTCTACTCTATCCAACTGCTTCTGAAATATTCCTTGTGAACTGGGATTAAAGGAACATATTATGTTACCTTAACCACAGAAATCCCTTTCACCTAGCATTAGCACAACCAGAGGACAGGATTTAACCTGACTAACATTCTTTCTGCATCCCATCCAGATCATAAAATCCTCTGAATGTGATCCATTCATACAGGCCTTTAGATGTGATCCCTTCCTAGCTATCACTAAGGCCCTTCAATGTGAACATTTTCCAGAGCAACCAGGCTGCTTGATTAAAAGATTAAATGTTCCTATACACACACTAGTTCATTTCATACCTCCTCTATTAAACAGACCTAGTTAGAAAGGTCCAGATTATAGGAGACAGAAAGAAGCCCCCTCCAGCTCTTTTTCACAGGTTAGAGTGAATATTAGAAGATGCTACATCACTTCTATTCTTTTCTGGAGGAACGATCAATGGATATTGAGAGATAGGCACTAACTACTAACAAGCTTTCCTGATAAGACAACCCAAGATAATAAACACACTAGATCCCTCTTAACCTCCTCCCCAGCACAAATAAGATTAGCACAAAATGGATTCTAAGAGACAGGACTGGGTCATTAAACTGAACACTAATTTACTCACAACCTCATCTGGGGGACAGATCAAAGTTATGACAACTGTGATAAAGAATTCAAAGAATACTCAGTAAGACAGTTAAGTGGAGAGCACATTAGTTCACTCCTAAAATCCTCCATAACTATTAATACCCTCCACAGGATAGAACAAGTTTAACACACATGAATTCTGACAGACACTTGGTCTCTCTAAGCCTCTTCCTTAGGACAGATAGAAGGAGAGCACTTTAGTTTACTTCTAAGTTTATCCTTAGGAAAAAACAAATTTAGTATAACATGTATGTTGAAATAAAGACACTAGATTCTTCTAAGCCAGCTCCATGGGAGCATCTGAGGTGCAGAGCACACTACTTCACTCCTATCCTTCTCTATATGGCTGATCAAGTTAGCACAACATGGATTCTGAGAGACAGTCACTAGATCACTTGAGGCCTCATTCATAGTTCAGAATGAATTACAGAGTGCACTAATTCACTCACAACTTGAGTAGATCTAGTTTATAACATACTGCATATTGAGAGACAGACACTAGATCCCTCCTAGTCTATTGTATAGAACAGCCTAAATTAGAGAACACATTATTTCTTTTGTAAAATCATCATTAGGATAGATCAAGGTTGATACAGCATGGATTCTGAGAGGCAGACACCTCCAAGTCTCCTCAGTAGGATAGATTGAGGTAGAGTACACTGTAGTTCCTTTCTAAACTTCAAAGGACATAACAGGTTACAACAACATTGATTCTGAGAGTTAGACACTAGCTTCTTCCAAGCCTCCTCTATCATACAGACTGAGGTAGAGAACACACTACTTTACTCTTTACCTCCTTTGTTGAACAGATATTATTAGAATGACATGGATTCTGTGAGACAAATTCCTTCTTCCTATATTCCTCCTCATCAGAGCAGACTGGAGTAGAGAGCACACTAGTGCTAATGAGAGACAGAGACAAGCATCTTTCAATTCTCCTCTGTAGGACAGACTGAGGTGTAGAGCAATTATTTCATTCCTATCCTTTTTTGTAGGAAGGATAAAGTAAGGGCAGTGTGGATTCTGAGAGATAATCAGGAGCTTCCTCCAAGCCTCCTCTATATAACAGACTATGATGGAGAATACACTCATTCACTATGATCTTCCTCAGTAGGACAGATCAAAGTTGAGGCAACATAGATTCTGAGAAACAGACACTATCTTTCTTCAAGCTTTATCCATTGTACAGACTGAGGTGGCAAACATTCCAGTTTACCCTTTTCCCTAGTTTGTTGAACAGAGTTAGAACAACATGGATTCTGAAAGACAGAATTGAGCTTCCCCCAATCCTCCTATTTAGGACAGACTGATGTGGAAAACACACTAGTTCACTCCTAACCTCCTCTGTTGTACAGGCTGTTTGAACTACACACATTCTGAAAGACAGACACTGGTTCCCTCCATCTCTTTTCTATAAGATATACTGGTGTTGAACATTCTAGGCCAATTCTATCCTTATCTTTAGGAGAGATAATGATTAAGAAACATGATTTCTGTTAGATAGACACTAGACCCTCTAAGTCTCCTCATTAGAATAGGCTGAGGTAGAGAACACACTAGTTCACTCCAAGCCTTATCCATCAGAAAGATCAAGGTTAGTCTCCTCTGCAGGCAAAATTGAAATAGAGAGGACAATACTTCAATTCTATCCTTATTTGTAGGACTGATCAAGGATAGGGAAACATAAATTCTGAGATGGACACTAGCTCCATCTATACCTACTATGTAGGACAGATGAGGTATATACATATAGGACTCTAGTTCATGAATAATCTTACCCATAGTATAGACCAAGGTTACCCCAAGTTGAATTCTGGATAATATATACTAGAACCCTACAACTTTCCTCTATATGACAGAGTGAGGAGTAGATCACAGAAGATAACTCTGAACTTTTTCCATAGGATTGATCAAAGATAGGATGACATGGATTCTGTAATACAGACAATAGCTTCTTTCAAGTATCTTATATAGAACAGAAGGAGGAGGAGAGCACTTTAGTTCCCTTCAAGGCTTCTCCATAGTACATATCAAGATAGTACAACATGGATTATGAAAGACAGACATTAGCTTCCACAAAGCCTCCTCCATGGTACAGACTGAGATAGAAAACACATTAGTTTATTCTTTTACCTACTTTCTTTAACAAACACAGTACTACATAGAGTCTGAGAGACAGACTCTAGCTTCTGCCAATCCTCCTCATTAGAACAGACTGGAGTGGAGAGCACATTATTTCATCCCTACTCCCCTTCTTGTACATTCTGAGTTTGAACTACGTGCATTCTAAGACATAAGCTCCCTCCATCTATTTTCCATGGGATACACTATGATGTCAAGTACTTCGTCATTATATAGTTGTCTGTATCATAGTTAAGAATACATGTGTTCTGAGAGACAGTCTTTCTGAAATACAGATCCCTTCTAGCTTCCTCAGTAGAATGGACTGATGCTGAGAGCACACTACTTCACTCCTCTGCTTATCCAAAGGATATATCAAAGTTAGCACAACATGGATTTTGAGAGAAAGAGAGGGTGGCGGCAGGAGAGAAAACATAGAGTTACACCAGATGTAGTCACTGATTTAGGTTCAAACAGTTGTTTATTCTTTGCCTAGTTAAATTACTGTTTCTTAGTGCTGGAACCCTGGAGCTTTTCAGCCTCCTTACAATCTACTCTTAATCCTTGAACTGGAAGGCTTCAGCCTTCATACAATCTAGAACATTTAAACTACTAAGTCAGACCTAGAAGGTTTCAGTCTAAGCCTCCAAGACATACTGCTAACTGAGCCACTTTGACTAGCTCCTTCTGAACTCTGACTCTTCTGGTTCAGACTTATTATTCCCATTTGATACTGACTTCCTCTCTTGAGCTCTGCTATGTCTCTGTATCTCTCTCTGAGCTCTCACTGTTCTATCCTGCCTCTGTAACTGACTCTGCTGTAACTGACTCTTTATAATTTTATATTTTTAAGTTTTTTTATATTTTTATCAATAATTTGAGTTTCATACAATGTATCTCAATAACACCCTCTTCCCTTTCCTCCTTGCTCCAATGCTCCTCTCCATTCAAGCTTGTATGGCAGGAGTAAGGAGGTGGGGATTACCATGGTCTTTGGAGGCAGAAGGGTACTCTGATTGTGTTCTTTGACCTGGCCCATACTAGCCCAAGATGAAGCATGACAGAGGACAACCTAAAGTTGAGCTTCACTGTCCAAACCCAGACATCAAACAGACTCCTTGGTATATTGCAAGCATCAAGGTATCCCACAGGGTCTCTAATATGTCATAGGTCATGGGCCTCCCACAGGCAACTGGTCAATCCTCAGGCATCTGGATTTCATATAGGTACCTGGTCATCTGCAGTCACCAGGACTTGTCACAGGAATCAGTGCTCCCACAGGCACCTGGGCATTCTACAGGGACCCAGATATCCCACAAACACCCAGATATCCTATAGGCATCAGGCCTGACTCTGCTGTAACTGACTCTTTAACTCTGACCTAGGAGCCCACCTTTCATTTTCTCTTATGAGAGTTGGGTGCATCTTTACTCTTATTTGCTTTTCTAACTCTTCCTCTGATTAGTCACTTTGTCTGCAATTCATTCTGACTCATCTCTTCACTTCCTGTGTGACACTGACTCTTGAGCTCTGCTTCCTTTGTCTGCTGGCAGATTCTGTTTTTCTTAGGGATTTAAGGTGTTCACTACAACTGCCTTCTGAATACTGGGATTAAAGATGTGTCTACATTCCTTCCAGACCAAACAAGCCTCTGAAATGTATACTCCTGGAATGTAGACACTAGCTTTCAAAAAGACCATTCCTCTACAGAGAGAGACTGGAGGTGGGGGAGACTAGCTTCCTGCACAAGCCCTCTCCATTTGTCAGACTGATCTGGAGAGCATACTAGTTCTCTCCTAACTTTATCCATAAGACAGGTGAGTCTTAGCACAATGTCTATTCTGTAAAGCATACACCAACTCTTTAAAAATCCTTTTTGTATAACATACTAATGTGGAATGTGCACTAGTTCATTTCTAACTTTATACAATAGGTCAAGGATTGTAGGATATGGATTTTGAGAGACAGACACTATTTCTCTCCAAGCCTTAGCAATAGAATAGACTGAGGAGAAGATACTACTTCCCTCTTTAACGCCTCTGTTGGATAAATAAAGTTATGATGACATAAATTCCTCATTAGGACAGACTAGCAAGGAGAACACACTAGTTCACTTTTATAGTTTTACATAGGACTGGTCAAGGATAAAATGACATGGATTCTGAGAAAACTAGTTCTTTCCTAATCTCCAATGTAAGACAGAGTTATAGAGTGTACTATTTCATTCTTAAAATCATCTTTAGGATAGATCAAGGTTAGAACAACATGAATACTGAGAGACAGAACCAGTTCCCTCCAACTATACTCTGTAGGACAGACTGAGGTGGAAAACATATTAGTTCCCTTCAAAACTCTCCCATAAGACATACCAAGTTAGGAAAACAGAGATTCTGAAATTTAGATGCTAGTTTCCTCCAAGCCTCCTCCATCATACAGGTGGAGGTGGAGAAGACAGTAGTTCACTGTTTATCTCCTCTGTTGGACAGGCAGAGATAAAATGACTCTGAGAGACAAACTCTAGCTTCTTCCAACTGTCCTCCTTAGGAGAGACTAGAATGAAGAGCACAATAGTTCACTCCTAACATCTTTTGTTGTACAGACTGAGTTTGAACTATATGTATTCTGAGAGACAGACACTAGCTCCAACTCTCTCTTTTCCCCAAGATATACTGAAGTATAGAACATTCTATCAATTCTATCTTTATCTATAGGATAGATCATGGTTAATAAAACATGAGTTCTGAGAGACAGACACTAACTCCCTCCAAGCCTCCTTAGTAAATTGGACTGATTTGAATATCCCCACACTTCCATCTTTAACTCTTCCATAGGACAGAACAAATTATGATGATATCAATACTGAAAGACAATGACTAGCTTCCTTCAAGCTTCTTCCATTGGACACACTGACATGGAGAGTAGAGTACTTAACTCCTAACCTCCTTTCCTGGACTGACCAAGTTAGAATGACAAGGATTCTAAGAGGCAGACACTTGCTTAATAGGATAGATTGTAGCATAAAGCAAATTATTTCATTCTTAACCTCTTCTATAGTGAAGATATAGTAGGAACAACATGGATTCTGAGAGACAGACACTAGTTTCCTCCAAGGCCCATCTATACAAAGGTCTAAGGTGGAGAGTACACTTCATTCACTACTATCTTCTTCAGTTGGACAGATCAAGGTTAAGACAACATTGATTCTGAGAGACAGTCATTATCTACCCTCAACTCTACTCTGTAGGACAGGCTGAAGTGGAGAACACTTTAATTCTTTTCTAAACTCCTCCATAGCACACATCAAGTTAGGAAAAAAAGATTTTGTCAGTCTCTAGCTTCCCCAAATCCACCTCATTAGGATACACTGGATTGGAGAGCAACACTAGTTCACTCCTAACCTTTCCCATAGATCTGAATGAGTATAGAACAGCATGCATTTTGAGATACAGACCCTAGCCACCTCTAATTCTCAATTGTAGGACAGACTGGACTAGAAAGTACACTGGAAAGTTCACCCCATTCTTGCACAGACTGAGTTTGAACTACATGCATTCTGAGGGACAACGTCTCTTTTCAACAGCATATTCTGAGGTTTATACAAAACTAGAGCAATTCTCTCCTTAGCTGTGGGATAGACCATGGATAAGAAAACTTTGGTTCTGAAAGACAAATATTAATCAATCCTAGCCTCCTCAGTAGAACAGAATGAGGCTGAGGACATACTACTTCACTCTTAACCATAGGACAAGAAAAGGTGAGCATAACATGGATTCAGAAAGGGGGAGCAGCTCCCTCCAAACACATTTCATATATCAGATTGATATGGAGAGCTTACTAATTCATTCCCAATCTTATCTATATGGCAGATGAGGTTGACACAACATTGATTCTGTGAGACAGTCCCTAACTCCTTACAGGTCCCCTCCATTTATCAGACTAATCTGGATAGCATACTAGTTTACTCTTAACCTTATCCATACGATAGATGAGGGTTAACACAACATTGATTCTGTGAGACACACCCTAACTCCTTACAAGCCTCTTCTGTAGGACAGCCTGATTCAGAGAGCACACTAGTTCATTCCAAACTTTATCCATATGGCAGGTCAAAGACTGTAGTGTATAGATTCTCAGAGATAGACACTAGCTCTCTCCAGGCTACTCCTTTGAATATGTTTATATGTAGAGCACACCATTTCACTCCTAACTTTCTCTGTTGAATAGTTCAAGCTAAGCCAAATGGATACTGAGAAACAGAAACTAAGTCCCTCCCACCTTTCTTTGTAAGACATACCTAAGTGGAGAGCATAATATTTGATTCCTATATTCTACAGTTGGTCAGATCAAAGTTAGCCCTCTAGGGACTTTGAGTAGCTCCCTACAATCATCTTCTCTAGGACAGACTAATGTGCCTACTATTAAACTTCTAATTTTTAAGTCAAACAGATTGATATTAGGACAGCATGTATTCTGAGAGACAGGCAGTAGCTCCCACCAATTCTTCAATATTGGACAGACTTTGATATAGAGTGCCCTAGGTCAATCCTATCCTTATCCAGATGGCAAGTCAAAATGAGGACAACATGGATTCTGTATAACAGACACTATTCCATTCCAAGCCCCCTCTGTAGGTAGCCCCCACTGACTGAGGTGTAGATTATATTAGTTTTCTCATAACTTCCTCCATAAGGTAAATCAAGGTTCAGATGACATCAGTTCTGAGAAACAGTTTCACACTTCCCGGAAGCCTACTCAGTAGGATGGACAGAGGCTTAGGGCTTAGATCATGTTAGGTCATTCCTGTAGTTATTCATAGGAGAGATCCAGATTAGAACTATATTGATTCTGAGAGACACACACTAGCTCCTATCAAATCTCCTTTGTAGGACCAACTGAGTTGGAGAGCACTATTGTTCACTCTTATTCCCATTATTAAGACAAATGAAGGTTAAGAAAACATAGATTCTGAGACACAGACACTAGATTCCTCCAAGTCTCCTCATTGCACCAGACTGATGTGGAGAACATTTCTAGTTCACTTGTAAATTTACCAAAGGACAGATGGAAGTGGAGAGCAAATTAGTTGATTCTTAATCTCTTTTGTAGTATAGATCAAGTGAGAAGAAAATGGACTCTGAGTGACAGATACTAGCTCCCTCCAATCCTTTTTTGTAAGATAGACTGTTTGATATCACACTAGTTCACACATTCCCTCCTTCTGAGTAGAAATCAAGTTAAGATGACATAGATTCGGAGACATTATCTCATTTCAAGTCTCTTCCATATGACAGAATGTGGTGGATAGCATACTAGTTTACTCTTAACATCATCCATAGGACAGATCCAGGTTAGCACAGCATGGCTCCTGAAAGACAGCATCTCCCTCAAATCTTCCATTGTGTGTAAGATTGAACACATTGTTTACTCCTATCCTACTGATAAGTTCAGATTAAGTTAGGGCAATATGGATTCTGAGAGACAGACATTAGCTCTTCCCAATCATCATTTCTAGGATAGACTGAGTTCAAGAATACTCTCGTTTACAACTTTCATCCTTCATGATATGGATCAAGTAAGGGTGACATATATCTTGAGAGACAGAAACTAGCTATCTCCAATCATCCTTTTAAGGACAGAATGAGTTTGACATCATAATAGTTCACTCCTATCCTCATTCATAATACAGAATAATTCATGTCACTGTGAATTCTAAAAGCCACTAGCTCCCTCTAGGCCTCTTCAGAAGGACAGAATGAGGTGGTGTACATGTTAGTTCACTCCTATGCTCAGTAGAACTAATACAAGATTGGACAAAAGGGATTCTGAGAGACAGACATAGCTCCCACCAATTCTCCTCTGTAGGACAGAATTAGGTGCAGGTCAAGCTAGTTCACTGCTTACCTCCTCAATAGGAACAATCAAGGTTTCTAACACATGGATTTTGGGAGAGATAGGAGCTTTCTCTAAGCATTTTCTGTAGAGCCAAATGGTGTATAGAACATGCTTCTTAGAATAGATCATGGTTCAGACAATATGTGTAGTTAGAGACAGAAAAGCACCGTATGTAGGTCATACTGAGTTGGTGAATACAGCAGTTCATTCTATCCTCTTTAGCAGGACAGATTTAGGTTAGAAAAACATATATTCATTCTGAAGGACAGATACTAGGTCTTCCATCCTCTTTTGTAGGACATTGTAGGACAGACTGAGTTTGAGTGTACTATATTTTATTCCTATTCTTTGTAGTACAGATCAGGTTAGGACAATATTTATTTTGAGATGCAGACACTAGCTCCCTCCAAACTTCACCTGTAGGATAGACTGATGTTGAAAACACACAAGTTCACTCCTAAGCTTATCCCTTAGTTAGATCAGTGTTAGGACTACATGTATACTGAAAGAGAGGAAGATGGGGCTAGCTCTCACTTCATGTCTGCTGTTTATGACATAATGATGTGGAGAGCACACTAGTTCATTCCTGCCCTTCTTAGTAGGTCAGATCAATGTTTGAATCACAGATATTCTGAAAGACACTTATTAGTTTCCTCCAAGCCCCTTCCTTAGGAAGTACTCCATTGGAAAGCACACATGTTCACTCCTATCCTTGTCAGTAGGACAGAGCAAGATTGTCACAATATAGATTCTGAGAGATAGATATTAGCTCCCATTCTGACTTCACTGTAAGAAAGACTGCTGTGAATAGCACACTGGTTCACTTTCATCCTTCATAATAAAATAGATCATGTGAGGGGGGCATGAGTTCTGAGAGACAGACACATAAACTTCCCAAAAACCTCATATGTAGGATGGACTGATATGGAGAACATACTAATTTATTCTGCAGTTTATCTTTAGGATTGGTTTAAGTTAAGATAACATGGATTCTGAGAGAAAAAACACTATCTCCCTTTAAGGTTCTGCCATAAGACAAACTGAAGTGTAGCATACACTATTTCACAGATCAATCAATATTCAGATGACATGGATTCTGAGAAATGACATTAGCTATATCCAATCCTACTCAATATGATACATTGAGGTGAGGAGCGTTCTAGAAACTCCTATTCTTATCTGTAGGATGGATCAACATTTAGAGAATCTGGATTCTGAGAAATAGAGACTAGTACCCTCCAAGTATCCCTAGTAGTGCCAACTAATGTTTAGAACACAATAATTGATTCCTAACCTCCACCTTAGGACAAATGAAATCCTGGGAAAATGAGGATACTGAGAGAAAGACACTATTTCCCTCCAAGCCTCCTTTATAGGACATACAGAGAACAGTAGTTCTAACCTCTTCAGTAATAAAGATCAGGTTAGAACAACATAGATTTAGAGAGGCAGATACTAGCTTTCCCCAGTCCTCCTTTGTGGGACAGAGTGAGTTTGACTGCACAGTAGTTCACTCCTATTCTCCTTCATCGTACAGATTAAAGTCGAACAACATGGATTCTGAGAGACAGACAATATTTCCCAATAAGTCTCAGTAAGACAGATTGAGGTGGAGAGTTCACTAGTTCACCCCTATCTTCTTCATTAGGACATATCAAGATTAGCACAACGGATTGAGAGAGAATAGTTACCTTCATCCCTCTGTAAAACAGACTGAGGTAGAGAACACACTAGTTTACTCCTTTCAGCTTCAGGAAGACATATTTAGCACAACATGGATTCTAAGATACAGACACTAGCTCCCTCTATGCCGCCTCTGAATGATTAACTTAATGGAAGACACAGTAGTTCACTCCTAAAGTTGTCCATTGGAAGGATCCAGATTTGGACAACATGGATTCTGGGAGACAGAAACTACCTCCTTTGAAATACATATTCCTGACCTCCTCCATAGGATAGAACAAGAAGATCAACATGGGATCTTTGTGGCGGTGGCTCACTATAAGCATCTTTCATGGTACATTCTGATACAGTCTAGTTCACACCTATCCTCTTCAGCAGGATTATCACTGTTAGAGCATCATTGGTTCTGAGAGAGAGACATTAACTCTCTCCTCTCCAAGCCTCTTTGGTAGAACAGAATGAAATGGAATGAACACTAGTTCACTCCTAACCGTATCCACAGGACTCATAAGGTTAAGACAACCTGTAATCTGAGAGAGATAAGCTAACTCCTTCCTAGATACATTAATAGTACAGACATTTGGTGTTCTCAGTAGTTCATTCATAATGTCTTCTATAGGACAGATCAAGTTTAGGATGACATGGATTCTGAGAGACAGACATTATGCCTTTCTAGCATTCTCTATGAGACAGAGAGGTAGATAGCACAGTAGTTTGATCTTAATTTCCTCTGTTGTACAGAGGTTAGGAAGATATTAATTCATAGAGACAGATACTAGAACCCTCCAATCCTTTTCTGTAGGATAGAATGAGGTAAATAGCACACTAGTTCACACTTATCCTTCTCCACAAGACAAAGACAAATAAAGCTTTGCACAACATGGATTCTGTGAGATATATACTATCAACCCTCGAAGCCTCTTTTGTAGGACATACATAGGTAGAGAGCACACTATTTCATTCTTAAACTTGTCCATATTCCAGATCAAAGTTACCACAGCATGGATTCTGTGAAACATACACTAGCTTCCTCTAAGCCTCCTCCATAGGGCAGACAGAGTTGGAGAGCACAATAGATCACTCCTAATCTCTTTATAGTCAAGTTCTAATTGCATGAATTCTTAAGACAGACACTAGCTCTTACCATACTTCCACTGGTGGACAGACTCAGCTGAAGAACATACTAGTTCTCTTCTAACCTTTTACATAGAACAGATTTTTGTTAGCAAAACATGAATTCTGACAGAGACAGCAAGACACTAGTTTCCTCCAAGGATCCTTCATAGGACAAACTGAGTTAAAAAGAGTATGCTAGTTTACTCATAACATTCTCTGTAGAACAGATCAAGTTTAAGACAATGTACATATTGAGAAACTGATACTAGCTTCCTACAAAACTTTCCTGTAGTTCAGAGTGAGGTGGAAAGCACACTAACTGCCTCTAAACCTTATCTGTAGTATTTAACAAGATTAGGATAACATTTGTTCTGAGAGATAGAGGGTTATTTTTGTCTTTTCCAGAATTTAAATAATTGCCTGATTTGGTGATTTAAAATCTTGTTACCTCTATCTCCTGCAGAGAGGAGTAGGATTCCTGTGTGTCTCAAATAGTAGGTAAAACAATAGAAAAGGATAGTTGCTCTACCTTAGGATCTTTCTGATATCATGTCCCTTTTTTAAGTTATAAATTTATTAATATTACCAGGTTTTTCCAGATAGGAAGCAAGTATGATAAGTCCTCTTGGTTATTTTATTATCATTATGTCATTACTACATTCTCCATTAGCAAATCTTTTTCACAATTTACCATATGTAAATTGGACTTATATCCCTGTAATCTAGAAGGTTGTAAACACAGAAAATAAAGGGGAACAAAAAGTTTAGACGAACTCAGTACATGATTATATTAAGTCATTTCTTTTTGTTAATCTTTTTTAATTGAAATATTCAAAATCAAAGAAGAACCCTAAAAAAATAATAAAAATTATTGGAGGATGTAATCAAGGGCATAGTGTAACTACTGACCTGGATCCACCCTTGGGTAGAAAAGTTTATGAAATGTTTAGTTAGAAATGAAAAGCATATTGGTAGACTCAAACTAACTATCTGTCTCCAAGAATGGAGAATACCAACTGATCAACTGTCAGGAAGGCATGTGACATTTATATGGTACTAACCTGCATGGAATTCTTTGAGCTGTTACAGGCTGTTCAGACTTATCAGCAACTATATGCTTTTGCCCAAATTAGTTGACTGTTAGAGACAGTTAAGAAAGGTAGTTATTTTCATGGCCAACAGAAATAAATCTTATGAAATTCCTGAGGAATTTAGGCTTTTACCTAATAACAATCCTTCTGTTTCCCTGGCCAGAGTCCTTCTATTTAAGTCACTGTCACTAACACTGCCAATTTGGTGGTCCACTTTGGACCAGAGGCCTAGTATTGCTCACTTAGGCTATGAGAGAGAGTGGGAGGAGTGAGAGAGATAAGGATGTGGCATATCATAAGTTGCTCATGCTCTGGTAGATGGTTCAACAGCCATGTATATGTGGACAGCACTAAATCTGTAAATGTCTAAACCTTAATCTCATTTCAGTATCCCACCCAAAACAGGAAGGTAGAGTAAACTGTTTGATTACAAGAGTCCCATTTATTCCCATCACCCACCAAGAGTCAGGGAGGCCAATTATCTAACAGTTGATGGCATGTACAAGGCCTGCATAAGAGTAATCTAGTTAATATTCCATCATACACTGGGTGTGAGCCTCAGGAGTCAATACCTCTAACTGACAAACTACTGACAGTTGATGGCAAGCCACCAAATGAAATCTTTTTTTGATAAGAATTGCCTTGATCATGGTGTCTCTTCACAACAATACAACAGTAATAAGACAAGGAACAAGAGTCAGTTTAATTTAAGTGTAACTAAAACAGGGAACAAAAATTATTTACTTTAAATGTGTCGCCTCTGGTAAGTCAAGCATGCTCAAGTGTATTTCCCACACCCATGAGTCGAAGAGTAGCATAAATTGGACTGGGTAGGTTATTATAAGAAAAAAAGACATGAAGTGGGTAGGGAGGTTGGGGTTGGATCTGAGGAGTGAATATGATCAAAATATGTTGCATATATGTATGAAATTATCAAATAATTATGAAACATTATATTAAATTATATGACAAACAACCTAACATTAAGAAACAGTAACTGGTAAAGTGAATTTCTTTTATTTAAATCTGGCTGGGGTGTGGTGGGGGTGTAAAGGGAAAAAGAGATCTAGTAACCCTCTGAAGTCTCTGTTGTACATCTTGAGGTCCTGAAGTGAGATTAAAGTTTAAATATATGGCCAGGGATGTTCACTTCTAAACAGTTGTGGTCAAGATGTGGCTTTTGTCCACTAATGACAGACCCATAACTGTATGAATTTTAGTCTTATGTGGCAACATGCTTTGACAGTTGTTAAAATTGTGTGAAATCTCTTTCAAAGAGACAAATTCTCTATGGCTGGAGACCTTTCCTTCACCCAGCATGAGATTTTTGTGGAAATTCCTATTACTTTGAAATCTATTGTTTCGCTAGTCTGGTAGATTGAAAGACACAATTGTCTCTTTAGTATAGCCTCTCTTTTGCTAGTCTGTTGCAGAAGCATCCCACTCTGAAGGCCCTGCTCAACCCCAAATTTCTTATGAAGGATAATCAAGGTTACACTTGTCACTTCCAATTACCATTGCATTCTCTGAGATGTGACTAGTATACTCTAATATGATGATATCTTTGCTGCTTCTAAAGGACTTTACTTACATTGTAGGGTAAGGAGAAAAAGAACCACTTAGTGACACGTATCTAACAACAAATATGTCTTCTGCTTGGGAAGAAAGTACTATCATTAATACACATCAACTCAGATAGTTTGTAGAAATCTACATTAAGTTTTGCCCTGATCCTGCAAATTACATAGGTAGAAGTACAGTCTACATCATCCTTATCTATGAGATAAGGTAAAATGAAGAGATTTGTCTTCAATGCTTGACCTTAGATCCCTCCATATAATCCATGTGTCTAACAGTGCATTTTCTGGTCTGACTATCAACTCTGTGGGACCCAAAGTCACTTCTTTGCCATATGCCTACCCAAACTCCCTTGTTTGTCTTATACACAACCAAATTCCCTGTCTGACATCCATGCCTAGAGCACCCAAAATACGTGCCTTGCCATAAACTCTCCCAAAGCCCCTGCTATGTTATACACCAATCTAAGGTGTTTATGTGTTCCCCAACTATTTGGGACCAAGGTCTTGTCTCTTCTCATATTGCTTGACCATAGCTCCATCCATGACATCCCATGTGTCTAAGAGTACATTTGATGGTCTGGTTCTCAACTCTGTGGGGCCCAAAGTCCCTTCTTTGTCATAAACACAACCATATACCTTGTCTGGCCTCCATCCCTATAGCAACCAAAATGACTGCCTTCCCAAACACCCACCCAAAGTCCCTGATGTGCTATATACCTACCTAAGCCACTTATCTCGTCCCCAACCATTTGGGACCAAAGTCTTGTCTATTCTCATATTGCCTGACTTTGGCTCCATCCATACAATCCATGTGTCTAACTGAATCTCCTGGTCTAGTTCTCAACTATATGGGGCCCAAAGTCCCTTCTTTGCCATATGTCTAACCCAAACTCCCTTCTTTGTCTTATACACAACCAAATTCCCTGTCTGGCATTGATCCCTAGAACACCCAAAATACCTGCCTTGCCATAAACTCTCCCAAAGCCTGCTATGTTATATACCAATCTAAGGTGTTTATGTGTTCCCCAACTATTTGGGACCAAGGTCTTGTCTCTTCTCATATTGCTTGACCATAGCTCCATCCATGTCATCCCATGTGTCTAAGAGTACATTTGATGGTCTGGTTCTCAACTCTGTGGGGCCCAAAGTCCCTTCTTTGTCATAAACCCAACCATATTCCTTGTTTGGCCTCCATCTCTATAGCAACCAAAATGACTGCCTTCCCAAACACTCACCCAAAGTCCCTGCTGTGCTATATACCTACCTAAGCCACGTATCTCATCCCCAACCATTTGAGACCAAAGTCTTGTCTATTCTCATATTGCCTGACTTTGGCTCCATCCATACAATCCATGTGTCTAACTGAATTTCCTGGTCTAGTTCTCAACTATATGGGGCCCAAAGTCCCTTCTTTGCCATATGTCTAACCCAAACTCCCTTCTTTGTCTTATACACAACCAAATTCCCTGTCTGGCATTGATCCCTAGAACACCCAAAATACCTGCCTTGCCATAAACTCTCCCAAAGCCTGCTATGTTATATACCAATCTAAGGTGTTTATGTGTTCCCCAACTATTTGGGACCAAGGTCTTGTCTCTTCTCATATTGCTTGACCATAGCTCCATCCATGTCATCCCATGTGTCTAAGAGTACATTTGATGGTCTGGTTCTCAACTCTGTGGGGCCCAAAGTCCCTTCTTTGTCATAAACCCAACCATATTCCTTGTTTGGCCTCCATCTCTATAGCAACCAAAATGACTGCCTTCCCAAACACTCACCCAAAGTCCCTGCTGTGCTATATACCTACCTAAGCCACTTATCTCATCCCCAACCATTTGAGACCAAAGTCTTGTCTATTCTCATATTGCCTGACTTTGGCTCCATCCATACAATCCATGTGTCTAACTGAATTTCCTGGTCTAGTTCTCAACTATATGGGGCCCAAAGTCCCTTCTTTGCCATATGTCTAACCCAAACTCCCTTCTTTGTCTTATACACAACCAAATTCCCTGTCTGGCATTGATCCCTAGAACACCCAAAATACCTGCCTTGCCATAAACTCTCCCAAAGCCTTCTATGTTATATACCAATCTAAGGTGTTTATGTGTTCCCCAACTATTTGGGACCTAGGTCTTGTCTCTTCTCATATTGCTTGACCATAGCTCCATCCATGTCATCCCATGTGTCTAAGAGTACATTTGATGGTCTGGTTCTCAACTCTGTGGGGCCCAAAGTCCCTTCTTTGTCATAAACCCAACCATATTCCTTGTTTGGCCTCCATCTCTATAGCAACCAAAATGACTGCCTTCCCAAACACTCACCCAAAGTCCCTGCTGTGCTATATACCTACCTAAGCCACTTATCTCATCCCCAACCATTTGAGACCAAAGTCTTGTCTATTCTCATATTGCCTGACTTTGGCTCCATCCATACAATCCATGTGTCTAACTGAATTTCCTGGTCTAGTTCTCAACTATATGGGGCCCAAAGTCCCTTCTTTGCCATATGTCTAACCCAAACTCCCTTCTTTGTCTTATACACAACCAAATTCCCTGTCTGGCATTGATCCCTAGAACACCCAAAATACCTGCCTTGCCATAAACTCTCCCAAAGCCTGCTATGTTATATACCAATCTAAGGTGTTTATGTGTTCCCCAACTATTTGGGACCAAGGTCTTGTCTCTTCTCATATTGCTTGACCATAGCTCCATCCATGTCATCCCATGTGTCTAAGAGTACATTTGATGGTCTGGTTCTCAACTCTGTGGGGCCCAAAGTCCCTTCTTTGTCATAAACCCAACCATATTCCTTGTTTGGCCTCCATCTCTATAGCAACCAAAATGACTGCCTTCCCAAACACTCACCCAAAGTCCCTGCTGTGCTATATACCTACCTAAGCCACTTATCTCGTCCCCAACCAGATGATTCCCAACTTAAATGGTCCAAAATTATTTGGGATGAAGGTCTTGTCTCTTCTCATATATCCATCTGAAGTCCCTCCTTGATCATATACCCACCCAAGTTGCTTGTTTGGCCCCAAAGAGTGTGAGACCCAAATCCCTCCCGTGTCATATACCTGCCCAATCTTCCTTTCTTTCCCTTTTCCACTTCCCCTTCTTCCCTTTCTACTTCCCCTTTTCCCCCTTCCCCTTCTCCTTCCCCTTCTCCCACATCCCCTTCTTCTTCTTTCCCTTCCTTCTCCCTCTTCCCCTTCTCCTTACCCTTCTCCCACGTCCCCTTCTTCTTTCCCTTCCCCTTCTCCTTACCCTTCTCCCACATCTCTTTCTTCTTTCCCTTCCCCTTCTCTTTACCCTTCTCCCACATCCCCTTCTTCTTTCCCTTCTTCTTCTCCCCCTTCTCCTTCCCCTTCTCCTTCTCCATGTCCCCATCTGCTTTCCATCCCCTTCTTTCCCTTCCACTTCTCCTTACCCTTCTCCCACGTCCCCTTCTTCTTTCCCTTCCCCTTCTCCTTACCCTTCTCCCACGTCCTCTTCTTCTTTCCCTTCCCCTTCTCCTTACCCTTCTCCCAGGTCCCCTTCGTTTTCTTTCCCTTCCCCTTTTCCCCCTTCCCCTTCTCCTTACCCTTCTCCATGTCCCCATCTTCTTTCCATCCCCTTCTTCTTTCCCTTCCCCTCCTTACCCTTCTCCCACGTCCCCTTCTTCTTTCCCTTCCCCTTCTCCTTACCCTTCTCCCACGTCCCCTTCTTCTTTCCCTTCCCCTTCTCCTTACCCTTCTCCCACGTCCCCTTCGTCTTCTTTCCCTTCCCCTTCTCCCCCTTCCCCTTCTCCTTACCCTTCTCCATGTCCCCATCTTCTTTCCGTCCCCTTCTTCTTTCCCTTCCCCTTCTCCTTCCCCTTCTCCCACGTCCCCTTCTTTCCCTTCCCCTTCTCCTTACCCTTCTCCCACGTCCCCTTCGTCTTCTTTCCCTTCCCCTTCTCCCCCTTCCCCTTCTCCTTACCCTTCTCCATGTCCCCATCTTCTTTCCGTCCCCTTCTTCTTTCCCTTCCCCTTCTCCTTACCCTTCTCCCACGTCCCGTTCTTTCCCTTCCCCTTCTCCTTACCCTTCTCCCACATCTCCTTCGTCTTCTTTCCCTTCCCCTTTTCCCCCTTCCCCTTCTCCTTACCCTTCTCCATGTCCCCATCTTCTTTCTGTCCCCTTCTTTCCCTTCCCCTTCTCCTTCCCCTTCTCCCACGTCCCCTTCTTCTTTCCCTTCCCCTTCTCCTTACCCTTCTTCCACGTCCCCTTCTTCTTCTTTCCCTTCCCCTTCTCCCCCTTCCCCTTCTCCTTACCCTTCTCCATGTCCCCATCTTCTTTCCGTCCCCTTCTTCTTTCCCTTCCCCTTCTCCTTACCCTTTTCCCACGTCCCCTTCTTTCCCTTCCCCTTCTCCTTACCCTTCTCCCATGTCCCCTTCTTCTTTCCCTTACCCTTCTCCCTCTTCCCCTTCTCCTTACCCTTCTCCATGTCCCCATCTTCTTTCTGTCCCCTTCTTCTTTCCCTTCCCCTTGTCCCCCTTCCCCTTCTCCTTAACCTTCTCCCACGTACCCTTATTCTTTCCTGTCCCCTTCTTTCCCTTCTTCCCCCCTTCTCCTTCCCCTCCTTTCCCTTCTTCCCCTTCCTCTCCTTCCCCTCCTTCCCCTTCCCCTCCTTCCCCTCCTTCCCTTCCTTCCTATTCTTCCCCTTTCCCTTCTTCCCCTTCTCCTTCCCCTCCTTCCCCTCCTTCCCCTTCCCCTCCTTCCCTTCACCTTCTTCCCCCTTCCCCTCCTTCCCTTCGCCTTCTTCCCCTTCTTTCCCTTCCCCTTCCCCTCCTTCCTTCCCCTTATTCCCCTTCTTTCCCTTCCCCTTCTCCTTATTCCCCTTTCCCTTCTCCTTTCCCTTCCCCTTCTCCTTTTTCCCCTTCTTCCCCTTCCTTTCCCTTCTTTCTCCTCCCCCTTTCTAGTTCTACCATTAGTGACTCACAAAGACATAACTTCAAATTATAAGGAGTTTATTTTTAATACCAATGTAAATTCAATTTTTATTGTTTATGGGGCTGGGGATTCCCCAATTGTAGATAGCCATCAATTGACTATCAGCTTCGACTCTAGCGGTAGTGGTGGTCACTTCGGAGATAGCCATCTATTGGCTATCCGCTTCGGCGGTAGTGGTGGTCGCTTCGCCAGCGGGTTGATCCTCCTGAGGCTTTTCGGCTACCTCCTCCAGTGGGGGCATCTCCTCAGCGAGTGGTGATTCCTTGCTCTTTTTCGGCACGGGAGGAGCAACTTCTCCAGCATCCTTCTTGATGTTATTCTTTGCCAGGGCACGCTTTCCACGCCTGCTGGGTTTCAGACCCTGGAATGACAAGAAGAGTTAAATTATGGAGAAGTCAGGATCCTCAAGTAAAGGAGACTTTATCAGAAAAGAGAAAGTTAAGGGTATTTGGGCCAGGTCAGGATTAGGTTACTGGTAGGCAAGGTAAATCAGTAGAGGAGGGAGCTTGGGTAAGTTGGGTCATCTCACCTTTCCCTTTAGTATGCTCTCAGGGTAAAATTTGTAGGCAGCCTTTGTCTTAATAGGTAAGACAGGCTTCGGCTTCACCTGAGCATCGGTTGAAGAGCTTGGAAGATCCATTTCGGACACAGTATCGTCAATTTGCTTCGTAACTTTAGCCATTAACAACCTGCCAGTGGCTTGACCAAGCGAGGTCTGAGCAACTGCTAGAACAGTGAGGACCACACCCCTCAGGGCTGATTCGTCATAAAGGTCCTCAGCCAATAGTAGACGACCGCATCCCAAGACATCACAAAGCATGCCTTCGGACCTTCAGGGATGCTTGTTGTAGCAACAGACAGCAGAATGTACCACTTGTAACATTTCTGAGGAGGAGGGTTCAGATACTAAAAAGACTAAGAGAGACCATATTTAGTTGGAAGTTTGCCTTCAACAAACACAAGGCAACTTTTAAATAATGAATTTCTTCATAAATTCACTTTAGTGTGGTAGAACACAACAGGATATTTGCTTCTCCAATTTCTTCCCCAAGACCTCTTCCTGCTCAATGGTTTATTCCAATATGTCTGCCCTAATCTTCAGCTAGTATCATGGATACCTGCCCTAAAATCACTCCAAAGTAACACTATGGCAGATGAGTATCAGTAGATATGTCAATCACCCTACCAGTCTCTCCTATAGCAAATATTTGGGCTCCTACAAGGACCCAGGATGCTTCTATTCACATCCCCCAAACAGGACACTTTGCTCTGTCTACCCCACCATGGTTGATCCAGTCATCCCATCTCCTCCTCTATGGTTGGCCTGGTGATGTTACCCCTCCACCATATACTTGTTTTTCCACAGCTCACCCTATCTAACTAGTGTACCACAGCCTATTCTTGATGTTTCTTTCTTGCAGTAAATACTGCTATGATCCTCGGGGTCCAAATCCCTTGCCCCACTTAGTCACACCAGTAAGTCCTATAGTCAACATCTAGGATCCCCTTCCAGGACTGGACCTATCCATATACATTCACATGACCCTTTGCAACATTTAGACCACCACACTCCAAACAAACACTTCCCAGGTCTGAGCATGGTCTGGCCTGTTGAATACCTACACACAATGGGATACTTGTTTTTCTACCTCCTGCCTACTCTCTCTTGAGTAGCACTAGCCAGTGCCTAGTCAGTCTGGCTCTCTGTCCCTTATAGTATGAGATTCTAGGGGTCAACAAGGAACCAAATTACTTGCCCCCACTTTGTCCTACTTCCTACATCTGGGCTACAGTCCACATCTAGGTTCCTATAGGAATACCTCTCACTCCATCTGCCACAGCACCTTTTTTACTACCTATAGTACTCCATTCAATACCTAGACCTCTCAGGTACTCCATTCAAGAGCAGGCCTCTTGAATATGCCATCGCAAACATTGGATCCTTGTTTTTTACATCAGCCAGATCTAACATGGGGAACACATTCAGTATCCTGGCCTAGTCTGGATACCAGTAACCTGGAATACGGACCCTAGCCTTCCACAGGGTCCAACATCCAGTGCTAGGGCTTGGTTACTGCCTTCCATGCTTTAACCAACATCTAAGCTTCCTGCATGACACTCCCTACTTATATATACACATAGGACTCTTGTTTTCTATATACCACTGGATCTAATCTGATTTCTACAGCCACTGGGCACACCTAGTATGACTGCCTGCACCTGGCAGTAGTGAGCTCATTACTTCCACAGAGTTTTGATTCCTGAACCCTATCCTAGACCCACCATCTCCTCCTGAATTGTCTTCAAGATTTAGGCTCCTAACAGGGTCTTCCATACTGATATCTACCTGCAGGACACTGTCCCTCCAATACTACACTACACCATATCTAGATTCTCCATGTCCACCCCCTGGTCTAGGTTGATGAGTAAACCTCACCCCCTGCATATATATCTTTCTACATCCTGGATGGAACAATCACTTCTTCAATATAGCATGGTGCTTGATCTTTCTAGTAAACTCTACCCTTCTGAAGGGTTCAAAACCCAAGCACAGGTATAATTTTCTACATTTTCCCTTTGGTAACTAACTTTTAGGCTCATACCATGACCCAGTCTAATTACCTCCATCCACATGGCCCTTTGTTCTGCCTACAAGGCCCTACTCCATAGCTGCTCTTCCCCGTCCTCACACTGTATCAACCCTTTTGAGACCCTCCAAACACATAAATGTACACACAAGGAGAATATTTATTTTTCCATATATTGTAGTATCTAGCCTGTCTACAGTCTTAGTGCTTGTACCTACTCTGGCAACCTAGGTCTTACAGCTGCAATCTGTATGGTCATGCATGGTTCAAATCCCACACCCTGGCCTTTCTTGAACATCTCCTTTTGTGTTGTTGCCTCCATGCACAATCTAGACGTGTCTGCCCTATTAATACACACCCATGGGAATATTTCTGCTACCTACACCACACATTGTGTACTAGACTTCCATGTCCTCCTCTACTGTCTGGTCTATAGTGTAAATTTCAAATAAGTGGATACTTGTTTTTCTACATTCTAATGTATCTAGTCCAGGTTGCTGAGGCAGTGTGAATGCCTAGTCTGGAAACTGCAACTTGAATAAGGAAGATCTACATACCACATAGTTACAATTCCTGAAATGCAGTCAAGTCCCACCAACTTCTGCAATGGTGTATCCAACATACAGGGTCTTGCCAGTGCTTGTCCTAACTGAATTTACACAGAGGGTACAATAGGTATGCATACTCTACCCCCAGTATATTCCTAGATTTTCCTGTGCTCCTACAGAGTCTAGAATGTTGAACACCTCTCCCCACAACCAGAAACTTCATTTTCCACATTGACTGGATAAGTCTGGTTCCTATATCTAGGGAAAAATCCTAACCTGCCCCAAGTTGCCATCTGCTAGCCACCTCTAAGCCTCAGCAGTGTCCCAAATCCTGTGTCCTGACTTAATACTACCAACTAGTCCTGTTGTATGGCCCATATCTAGGCCTCCAACATTCCTCAGGCTCCTATTCATGTCCCCCCACAGGACACTTGTCTCTGTCCACCCCACCTCGTATATAAACAGACTTTGCAGGTCCTTCTCCAGGATCAGCCTGGTTATTGCACCCTACCATCCTATGCTTGTTTTTCTACATCTCATCTGATCTAACTTGTGTCCCTCAGCCTAATATTGCTGCCTGTATCTTGTAGTAGCTACCTGTAGGCTTCCACAGTGTCCAAATTCCTTGCCTCACCTAGTCACAACAGTAAATCTTATTGTCAACATATAGGTACCCCCTACAGGACTCACCCTATCCACATCTATTCACATGATCTTTTGCAACATCTGTACTACCAGATACCATAACCATTTCCAGTCCCTGTATGGTCTTGCCTGTTGAATACCACACACACAATGGGATGCTAGTTTTTCTACCTCCTGCCTGTGAGAGAAGGCAGGAGGTAGTGCCTAGCCAGTGCATAATCTGTCTGGCTGTCTGCCCTTGCAGTGTGGGATTCTAGTGTTCAGCAAGGTCCCAAATCCTTTGCCACAGCTTTGTCCTAACAACTCCTCCTGGGCTGTTTGCTAGGAAGTTTTTCTAGGAATACCCCTTACTGTATCCACCCACAACACCCTTTCTACTGCCTGCACTACCCCATTCAATACCTCTCATGTAATACCTCAGGGGCAGGCCGCTAGAATATGCCACCCCACACGATACTTGTTTTACAACATGGGCCAGATCTAACAAGGGAACAGAGCCAAGACTTTGGTTTAGTTTGGCTACCAGCACTTTAGAATAGTGGTCCTAGCCTTCCACAGGGTCTCACATCCGGTGCCTAGGGCTTGTTCTACTTCCTCCTATGCTGTACTAAGCGTTTAAGCCCCCTCATATACATTGCATACCTATGTACACACACAGGTATCTGTGCTGCCTACAACATCTTACTCCTTACAAGACTACTTAAAACCTTCCCCAGAATCCAACCCTGTGAGAACCCTCTCCATAGGATACTTGAATTTTCATACCTCTTGAATCTAGCATTGTATTCACATCCATGGCTTCAGCATAATCTGCTTGCCACCTTTTGGAGTTGTTTGTTCTAAGCTTCAGCAGCATCTCAAAGCTCATGCCCAGGCCACTCCCACCACTTACTCTTTGTCTGTAGTCTACATATAGACCAACACCATGATCTGATCTACCATCATTTACCCACAGGACACTCAATACCTCCTATACCAATCCATTCAGTAATCATACTTCCCATACATTCCCACAGTGTATATGTTGGCTGCCCTATACACAACAGGGCGCCTATTTTTCCACTTCCCATATTATTTACTCTGTGTAGCTTAGCCAATGCAGTCCTAGTCTGGCCAACTTCCCCTTGCAATAGGTACAGCTAGCCTATGCAGTGTACCAAATGCCATGCCCCTGCCAAGTCCTACCTCCTAGTCTCATACCTGGACCTGATCTACTCACATATACCCACAGGACTCCTTGTGATGCTTAGACCACCCCATTCCATACCCAGATACCCAATGATCACCCCCATGGTGAAGCCTGCTGATGAATATATTAAACAGAGAATTCTTCTACCACATAGAGGATACATTTTTTTCCCACCCCAAAGGATCTAGATGGTATTTTAGGGACAATAATCTGGCCTACAATGGCTTCAAGCACTTCATAGTAGTTACCTCTAGCCTTCCAAAGAGTCTGGAATTTTATACCTCCAAGTTGCCCAATCACATGCTCTTGGATTTTAGCCAATGACTTGGCTCCCCACAGGAACATGCCTATTCACATCAACACATAGGACACATTTCCTAATATTTACTAAATCATTCCATAATCTAGTATACAATTCCATAGTGTACAAGTCTTCCTCTGGGTCTAGCCTGATAAATACCCTCCCTATTGGTCCTTTTATTTTGTACATATCACCAGTTTTAGGAAGATTTCTACAGCCAGTGTACACACCTAGTACCTAGTGGCTCAATTCCTGTACCACATCCTAGTCCTACCAGGTCCTCCTGCACTATCTTCAGTATCTAGGCCCCCAAAAGGATCCTGCATACACAAATCTATCCAAAGGACATATTGTGCCACCTAAACCACCCTACTCCATACCCAGATTTTCTATAGCCTCCCCCAGGTCTAGGTTGGTGAGTAAACCCCACACCCCTGCATATTTAACTTTCCACTTCCAGCAGGATCTATCCTGGATGGAACAATCACTTATTCAATAGAGCATTGTGCTTGAGCTTGGTAATAAAGACCTCTAATCTTCTGCATGTTTCAAACCACAAACTCAGGTCTAACTTTCATGTTGTTTCCAAATTTTAGAATCTTGCCATTAACAAACCTAATGACCTCTGTCCAAAGGTCTCTTAGTTCTATCTACACCAACCAACTCCATAGGCACTCTTCCATGTTATCAACGTGGGTTAACTCTGTTGAGTCCACCCCAAAACACATAAACCCACACACCAAGAGGATACTTGTTTTTAAATATATTGTTAGGATCTAGCATATCTACAGACTTAGTGATTGTACCTACTCTGGCAACAGGTGGCTTGTAGCTGCAATCTGTTTGATTTTGCAGTTTCCAAATCCCATACTCTGGTCTTGTTTGACCATCTCCTTTTGTCTTATTGCCTCCATGCATGCTGTAGCCAAGCCTGCCCTATTAACACCCACCCATAGGAATCTTTAAGCTGCCTATACCAAACACTGCATACTAGACTTCCCATGTCCTTCTCTATTATCTAGACTATAGTGTAACCCAAATTAGTGGAAACTTGTACCATGACCCACTCTAACCACTTCCATCCACATGGCCCTTTGTTCTGCCTACACCGCCCTATTCCATACCCACCCTTGCCATGTTCTCACCTTAGTTTATCCCAGTTGAGCCCCCCCGAACACACAGACACTCATAAACACACACACACACACATACACGCACACACACCACACCACACCACACCACACCACACTACATCACACATAAAGGCATAGAATAAGAATACGTGTTTCTCCATATATTGTAGGATCTACAATACTTACAGTCTTACTGCTTGTAAATCCTCGGTACATGTGAACATTACAGCTGCAATCTGTATGATTATGCATGGTTCCAAATACCATATGTTGGCCTTATTTGAACATTTCCTTTTGTTTTGTTGCCTACATGCATGCTCTAGCCAAGTCTGCCCTATTAATGCCCACCCACGGGAATCTTTGGGCTGCCTACACCACACACTACATACTAGACTTCCCATGTCCTCCTCTATTATCTACACTACAGTATAACTCCCAAATTAGTGGAAACTTGTTTTCCTACATTCTATTGGATCTAGACCTGGTTCCTGAGCCAGTGTACCTGCCGAGTCTGCATACATCAACTTGAATAAGGAAGGTCTAGACTTCCACAGAGTTACAATTACAGAAACACAGCCTAGTCCACCAACTCTTGCAGTAGGATATCCCACCTACAGGCTCCTGCCAGTATTTGTCCTATCTAAATCCACACAGACAGCAATTTGAGTACATTTACACCACTGCCAGTATGTTCCCAGACTTTCCATGCTCTCCTCCAGAGTCTAGAATATTGAAGAACCCTCTCTACAATCAATGTTTTCTTGGATATTGACTGGATAAGTCTGGTTCCCACATCCAAAGAACCATTTAATATGTCCAAAGCTGCCGTATGCTTGCCACTTCTAGGCCTCAGCAGTGTCTCAGTGACTGTGTCCTAACCTAGTACTATAAAGTCTTCCTGTGGAATGGAGCACATTTGACTCCCAGCATGCCCCATCTCCTATTCATGTCCCCCCACAGGACAGTTTGCTCTTTCTACCTCACCTTGCTTCATACACAGCCTTCCCAGGTACTCCCCCATAATCAACCTGGTGATTGTACCCCACCACTCTATGTTTGTTTTTCCACATCTAACCTGCTCTAAATTGTGTCCCTCAGCCAATTCTTGCTGCCTATATCTTGAAATATCTACCTCTATGCTTCCTCAATTCCAAATCCCTCACCTCAGTTAGTCACACCAGTAAGTCCTATAGTCAACATCTAGGCTCCCACTCCAGGACTGGCCCTTTCTGCATCCATTCACATGACCCATTTCAATATCTACAGCAAAACACTCCATACACTCACTTCCCAGGTCTGAGCATTGTTTGGCCTGTTGAATATCAAACGCACAATGGGATACTACTTTTTTATCCCTCCTGCCACCTCTCACTTGAATAGCAAAGCCAGTGCCTAGTCTGTCTGGCTGTCTGTACCCTGCTGTGTGGAATTCTAGGGCACAACAATGTCCCAAATACCTTGCACATGCTGTGGCCTTCTGCCTCCTCCTGTGCTTTAGCTTACATCTATATTCCTGCTAGAAATACTCCTTACTGCATCTAACTACTGCAGCTTTGTATTGCCTTACTACATCTTCAATACCTAGACCATTTGTGAATACCCTCAGGTGCAGGTCACTTGAAAATGCCACCCCACACTTTGGATCCTTGGTTTTCCACACCAGCCAGATCTCAAAGGGGTAACACAGCCATTACCTTGGATAAGTCTGGCTACCAGCACTTTGGCATAGTGACACTAGCATAGTTCAAGTCTTCCTACATCTAGTCCCTAGGCCTTGTTCCACCTCTTCCTATGTAGAAAATCTAGGCTCCCTCCGGAATAGTCCCTACCCCTATACACACACAGGACTCTGTGCTCCCCATACCACCTATCCATACCAGACTGACTACAACCTTCCCCAAATCTACCCCTGTGAGCAATGTCTACATAGGATATTTGCATTTCCCCACCATTTTGTCTAGGATAATATGCATATCCATGGATTCAGCATAGTCTATCTTGCTGTACCTTACTTGTTTGCTCTAGGCTTCACCAGGATCTCAAATCTCAAGCTCCAGGCTAGTCTACCACTTCCTTTTTGCTTCTAGTCTTCAAAATCCACCACCATGATCTGATCCACCATCATTTACCCACAAGAGACTTGGTAGCAATCCATCCAAAAACCAGACTTCTGATGGCTTCCCCTGGTGTACATGTTTGGTATCCTGCACAAAACAGGACACTTATTTTTCTACTTCCCATATTATTTCCTCTGAGTAGCTCAGACAATGCACAGTCCTCATCTGCCCACATTTCCAGTGCAATAGGAACTACTAGCCTCCTACAGGGTACCAAATGCCATGCCTCTGCTTAGTTCTACCTCCTACTCCCCTGATATGGCTAACATCTAGACTCCTCTTTGGACCTGACCAACTCACATCCACCCACTGGACTCCATGTGATGCCTAGACAAACTCACTCCATACCCACATACCTAACAAACACCCTTCCCCATGCCAATGGTGAATGCTGGTGAGGAAATCACGACACACAGAATCCTTTCACCACACACAGAATAAATTTTTTCACTTCCCAAAGGAACTAGGTAGTATTTCACTGTCAGTACCCTGGCTGAAAATGGTCTCTAGTACCTTCCAGTAGTTACTTCTAGTCTTCTAAAGAGTCTGGAATTACATGCCTCCACCTTGTAAGATACTATGCTCCTGTGCTGGAACCAATGAATGGGCTCCCAACAGGAACCTGCATATTCACATCCATATATAAGACATTTATTACTCATTCCTCATTCCATATCCATACTGCCCAGTCTTCCCCTGGGATCAATCTGATAAATACCCTCCTAATTAGGCCTTGTTTTCCCACAAACCACTGGGTCTAGCCTGATTTCTACAGTCAGACCTCACATCTAGTATGACTGCCTCCACATGGCAGTAGTGAGCACAGTGCTACCACAGAGGTTCAATTCCTGAAACCTATTCTAGTTCCACCAGCTCCTCCTGAACTATCTTCAATGTCTAATCTCCTAAAATGTTCCTCCATACCCACATCTACCTTCAGGACACTTTCTATCACCTAAACCACACTACTCCATACACAGACTTTCCACACCTTTTCCCAGATCTAGTTTGATGAGTAAGCCTCACCCCCTGCTTACTTACCTTTCCACTTATAACAGGATCTAGCCTGGCTGGATCAATCAATATAGCATTGTGCTTGAATTTTGTAGGAAAGACCTCTAATCTTCTGCAGTGTTCAAAACCCAAGCCCAGGTCTGATTTACTATACCTATTCAGTTGTAACCAAATTTTAGGCTCAGTCTAACCAAATCCAGTTTAACCCAGTCTAACCACCTCCATCCAAATGTCCTATTTTCTGCATACACCACCCTTCTACATAGCCACTCTTCCCATGTTCTCACCCTGGTTTATCCCTGTTTAGCCCCTGAACACACACACATAGACACACACACACACACACACACACACACACACACACACACACACAGGCACACACACAGGCACACAATGAGGATACTTGTTTCTCCAAATATTGTAGAATCTAGAATATCTACAGTCTGAGTGGTTGTACTTTATATGTCCACCTGAAACATGCACCTGCAATCTACATGGTTCAGAATGGCTCCGAATCCCACACATTGGGTTTGTTTGACCGAAAATTTTTGTCTTGCTGCCTTCATATGAGCTCTAACCCAGTAAGCCTTACTAATACCAAATCAAAGGAATCTTCATGCTACCTACACTAAACACTGCAAACTAGGCTTCCCATGTCCTCCTCTATTATCTACACTACAGTATAACTCCCAAATTAGTGGAAACTTGTTTTCCCACATTCTACTGGATCTAGACCTGGTTCCTGAGCCAGTGTATCTGCTGAGTCTGGAAACTGCAACTTGAATAAGGAAGGTCTAGGCTTCCACAGAGTTACAATTACAGAAACACAGCCTAGTCCACCAACTCTTGCAGTAGGATATCCCACCTACAGGCTCCTGCCAGTACTTGTGCTAGCTAAATCCACACAGACAGCAATTTGAGTACATCTACACCACTGCCAGTATGTTCCCAGACCTTCCATATATTCCCCTCCAGATTCTATAATGTTGAATACCCTCTCTACAATCAGATACTCTTTTTGACATTGACTTATTAAGTATGGTTCTCACTGCCAAAGAAACATCTAACATGTCCCACTTTGCCATCTGCTTCCCACATCTAGGCCTCAGCAGTGTCTCAGTTTTTGTGTCCTGGCCTAGTACTACCAACTCTTCCTATGGTATGGGCACAACTCGGCTCCCACAAGGACTCAGTCTCCTATTTCATGACCTCCCCCCAACACTGGACATTTTGCTCTTTCTACTCCAACTTGCTTCATACACAGTCTTCCCATTTACTCCTGCAGGGTTAGCCTGGTCATTGCACCCCACCAGCCTATATTTGTTTTTCCACATCTTAACTGATCTACCTTGGGTCCCACAGCCTAATCTTGTTTCCTTTATCTTGTAGTATGTCGCTCTATGCCTCTTTAGAGGCCAAATTCTGTTCTTCACCTAGTCACACTAGTAAGTACTATAGCCAACATCTAGCCTACCCATCCAGGACTGGCCCTATCTACTTCTATTACCAACACCTACACCGCCACACTGCATACACACACTTCCCATGTCTGAGCATGGCCTGGACTGTTGCTTACTCTACACAAAATGAGATACTAATTTTTCTACCTCCTGCCTGCTCCCTTTTGAGTGGCATAGCCAAAGCCTTGTCAGTCTGGCTGTCTGCCCCGTGCAGTGTGGGATTCAAGGGATCAGCAAGGAACCAAATTCCTTACCCCAGCTTTGTCCCACCTCCTCCTCCTGGGCTGTAGTCCACATCTAGGTTCTTTCCTGGAATACCTCTTATTCCATCCAGCCGCAGCACCCTTTTTTCTGGCTGTTCTACCCCAGTCTATATCCAGACTTCTCATATAGACCCTTCAGGGACAGGCCTCTTGAATGTGCCACCCCTCAAATTGAATCCTTGTTTTTCCACATCAGCCAGATCTAACATATGGAACATAGCCAGTACCCTGGCCTTGTCTGTCGATCAGCATCTTGGAATAGCGATCGTAGCCTTCAACAGGGTCATATATCCAGTACATAGGCCTTCTTTTACCATCTCTGGTGCTGTAACAAACCTCTATGCTTCCTTCAGGACTTTCAATAGCCATATTCACACAAAGGACTCTGTGCTTCTTACACAACCTTACTCCATACCAGACTGCCTACAACCTTCCCCAAGCTCTAACCAGGTGAACATCCTCCCAATTAGAAACATGTATTTTCATATCCCTTCGATTTAGCATATTATCCACATCCATGACTTCAGCATAGTCTGTCTTCCTGTCCCATGCAGTTATTTGCTCTAGGCATCAGCAGGTTCTCAATTCTCATGTCCCAGGCTAGTACCACCACTTCTTCTTTTGCTATAGTCTACAATCAGCCTCTGTCATGACCTGATCCATCATTATTTACCCACAGGGCACTAAATGCCCCATATACCAATCCATTCAATAAACAGACTTCCCATGGCTTCTGCCAGTGTACACATTGGGTACCCCACACACAAGAAGAAACCTTTTTCTGCCTCTCATTTTATTTCCTCAGTCTTGATCAGCCAATGCACAGTCCTAGTCTGTCCAACTTCCCATGGCATTAGGAACAGGTAGCATCCTGCAGCGTTCCAAATGTCACGTCCCTGCATAGTCCCACCTTCTCTTCCCTTGATATGGCTGACATCTTGGATCCTACTTGGACCTGATCTACTCACATCCACACACAGGACTCCTTGGGATGCTTAGACCACCTCGCTCCATTCCCAGATATGCAATGACCACCCCCCATGGTAAATCCTGGTATAGAACTCACCACACAAAGAATCCTTGAACCACATAAGGACGATTTTTTTACACATCTTTAGGACCTATGTGATATACCACGGCCAGTGAGTGCCCTTGCAAACAATGGCCTCCAGCACCTCACAGTAGTTTCCTCTAGCCTTCCCAAAATTCTGGTAATATATGCTTCCATCTTGCCCCATAATATGCTCCTGTGTTGTAGTCAATGAACTGACTCCCAGCAGGATCCTGCTTATTCACATCCACACAGAGCACATTTTTTTCTTCACGTATACTATCTAATTCCAGAGCCATAGTGTGCAAGTCTTGTCCTACGATCTAGCCTGATGATTGCACCCCTCATTGTGCTTCTTTTCCTTCATACCAATGAGCCTAGCCTGATTTCAACAGCCAGTGCCCACACCTTTTATGACTACCTCCATAATGCAGTAGTGAGCACAGTGCTTTAACAGAGGTTCAATTCCTACAGCCTATCCCAGTCCCACCCCCTCCTCCTGAACTTCTATCTTCAACATCTAGGCTCCTAACAAGATCCTCCATACCAACATATACTTACAACACACACTGTGTCACCTGAACCTCACTACTCTACACCCAGACTTTCCTGACACTCACTAAGTTCTAGGTTGATGAGTAAACCTCACACCCTACCTGCTAATCTTTCCACTTCCAGCAAGACCTAGTCTAGATGGAACAATCACTTCTTCAATATAGCATGGTGGTTGAGCTTTGTAGTAAAGACATTTCTCCTTCTGCAGGGTTCAAAACCAAGCCCAGGACTAATTTTCTATACCTTTCCCATTGTAACCAAATTGTAGGTACTTGCCAGGACACACCCTAACCACATTCACATTCATTCACATGGCCCTTTGCTCTGCCTCTACCACCCTAAAACATAGACACTCTAGCTATGTTCTCACCGTGGGTCAACCCTGAGGTGCCCTTTTACCCACACATAAATGCACACACAAAGAGGATACTTGTTTTTCCATATATTGTAGATTCTAGCC
The DNA here is from genome assembly GCA_026225945.1 of Cricetomys ansorgei. Lineage (NCBI taxonomy): Eukaryota > Metazoa > Chordata > Mammalia > Rodentia > Nesomyidae > Cricetomys > Cricetomys ansorgei. Next base: position 1,153,591 of record JAMJFZ010002863.1, on the reverse strand, counting down.
TGTCTGAAATCTTAGTTCCTATACCAACACTGGCAAACTGGGCCTTGCAGCAGGCATCTTTGCATGGTAATGCATGGTTCCAAATCCCACACACTGGCCTTATTTGACCATTTCCTTTTGTGTTTTCTGCCTCCATGCATGCTCGAGCCATGTCTGCTCTCCTAACAGCCACCCACAGGAATCTTCATGCTGCCTACACCACACACTGCACCTTAGACTTCCCATGTCCTCCTCTATCATCTATATTATAGTGTAACTCCCAAGTAAGTGGAAACTTGTGTTTCTACATTCTTCTGGATCTAGCCCTGGTTGCTGAGGCACTGTGAATGCCTACTCTGGAAACAGTAACTTGAATAAAAGAAAGTCTACATTCCATATAGTTACACATCCTGAACCACAGTCAAGTCCCAACAACTCCTGCAGTGGTGGATATAACAATACAGGCTCTTGCCAGTACTCACCCTAACAGAATCTACACAGAGGGTACTCTGTGTATACCAACACCACCCCAGTATATTCCTAAAACTTCGTGTCCTCCTCCAGGGTCTAGGATGTTGAAGTCCCCTCAGCATAACCATAAACATCTTTTCCCCATTGACTATATATATGTCTGGTTCCCATATCCAAGGAGCCATCCTAACCTGCCCCTAATTTCTACCTGATGTCCACCTCTAAGCCTCAGCAATGTCCCAAATCCTGTGTTCTGACCTAGTATTACCAACTAGTCCTGCTATATACCCCACATGTAGGCCTCCAGTGGTCCTCAGCCTCCTACTTACGTCTCCGGACAGGACACTTAGCTCTGTCTACCACCACCTCCTTCTTACACAGTCTTCCCGTGTCTTCTTCCAGGGTCAGGGTAGTGATTGCACCCAACCACCCTTTACTTGTTTTTCTAAATCTTATCTGATCTAACATGTTTCCCATAGACTATTCTTCAGCCTGTATCTTGCAGTAGCTATCTCTATTCTTCATCATGTCCAAATCCCTTGCCACACCTAGGCACACCTGTAAGTTCTATAGTCAACATCTAGGATCCCCCTCTAGGACTGGCCCTATCCAAATCCATTCACATGATCCACAGCAACATCTATACCAAAGATACTCCATATACATACTTCCCAGCTCCTAGCATGATCTGTCCTGTTATATAGCAAGCACACAATAGGATACACCTTTTTGTACAATCTGTCTCCTCTCTCTTGAATAGCACAGCCTGTACCTAGTCAGTCTTGCTGTTTGCGCCTTGCAGTCTGGGCTTCTAGAGCTCCGCAATGTCCCAAATACTTTGAGTCTGCTATTTTGAGCCACCTCCTCCTGGGTTGTAGCTACCTTCTAGGTCCGTGACAGTAATGCCCCTTCCTGCATGTAACCACTGCACCCCTTTTACTGCCTGAACTACACCATTCAATTTCTAGACCACTCATGTGCACCCTCAGGTGCAGGTCTCCTGAATATGATACCCCATACTTTGTATCCTTTTTCCATACCAATTAGATTTCAAATGGGGAACTCAGCCAGTATCTTGGACAAGACATGCTATCAGAACCTTGAAATAGTGATCCTAGCATAACATGGTATCCTCCTACATCCATTCCCTAGGCATTATCCAACCTCCCCCTGTGTGGTGGCCAAAATCTAGGGTCCCTTAAGGATAGTCCCTACCTATATACACACACGCAGAATTCTGTAGCAACTTACTCCATACCAGACTGCCTACAGTCTTCCCCAGAATCTTGTCCTGTGAGCACCCTCTCCATTGGATATTTGTATTTTCATACCCCTTTGTCTAGCATAGTATGCATATCTATGAATTCAGCATAGTCTGTCGAGCTGCCCTTTAGAGATGTTTGTTCTAGGATTCACTATAATCTCAAATCTCATGTCCCAACTTAGCCCTTCCACTTCCTCTGTGGCTCTAAAATTCACCATCCATCACCATAATCTGACATACCATCATTTAACCACAGGACACTCTATGCCCCTATACAAATCCACTCAAAAACCAGACTTCCCATAGCTTGCCGTAGTGTATATATTTGGCACCCCACACACAGCAGGACAATATAATATCCTCTGAGTACCTCAGACAATGCACAGTTCTACTCTGTCCACTTACTGCTTGTAGCAGGAACAACCAGCCTCTTGCAGGGTACCAAATTCCTTGGCCGTGCTTAGTACAACCTGCTACTCCCATGATATGGCTAACGTCTAGACTCCTGTCTGGACCTGACCAACTCACATCCACCCACTGTATTCCATGTGATACTTAGACTAACTCACTCCATTCCCAGATACCCAATGAACACACACACACCCTCAGCCAATGGTGAGTCCTAGTGACAACTCACTGCACAAAATCCTTCTACCTCACACAGGATATATTTTTCACATCCCAAAGCATTTAGGTAGTACTTCACTGCCAGTCCCCTAGCCTAAAATGGCCTCCAACACCTTCTATTAGTTACTTCTAGTCTTCCAAAGAGTCTGGAATTACATGCTTCCACCTTGTAGGATAACATGCTCCTGTACTGAAACCAATGAATGGGCTCCCAACAGGAACCTGCATATTCATATCCACATATAGGACATTTATTCCTCATTCCATATCCATACTGCCCGAGTCTTCCCCTAGGATCAATATGAAAAATACCCTCCTCATTATGCCTTGTTTGCCCACAAACCACTCAGTCTATCCTGACTTTTACAGCCAGTTCCCACACCAAATACAACTGCTGGCACGTGGCAGTAGTAAACCTAGTGCTCCCACAGAGTTTCAATACCTGCAACCTATCGAAGTCCCATCAGCTTCTCTTGAACTATCTTCAGCATCTAGGCTCCTAATAGGATCCTGCATACCCCCATCTATCTGCAGGACACTTTGCCTCACCTAAACCACCCTACTCCATACCCAGACTACCATACCCTTGCCCAGGAGGTCTAGGTTGCTGAGTAAACCATACCCTGTAGTTACTTATATTTCCAGTTCTAGCATTATCTAACCCTGATGAAACAGTCACTTGTTCAATATAGCATGGTGCTTGAGCTTTCTAGCGAATTTCTCTTACCTTCTGTGGGGTTCAAAACCCAAGTCCGGGTCTCATTTTCTACACCGTTCCTCTGGTAACCAATTTCTAGGCTCCTGCCATGACCCACCCCATGACCTCCATCCACATGGCCCTTTGTTCTGCCTACAACACTCTACTCCATAGCCCCTCTTGTCATACCATTACCCTGGGTTAACTCTGTTGCACCCCACCCCCACATACACAAACACATACATGCACACACTAGGATGATACTTGTTTTCACATATATTTATTGTAGGATTTAGAATGTCTACAGTCCTAGTGCCTGTACCTCCTCTGTCTACTTGTGCCTTGCTTCTGCAGTCTGTATGGTTGTGCATGAGTCCAAATCCCACACATTGTCCTAGTTTGACCACACACGTTTTGTCTTTGTTCCTCCATTCATGCTCTAGCCAAGTCAGCCCTATTAACACTCACCCACAGGAATCGTCATGCTGCCTACACCACACACTACATACTAGGCTTCCCATGTCCTCCTCTATTATCTACACTACAGTATAACTCCCAAATTAGTGGAAACTTGTTTTCCTACATTCTACTGGATCTAGACCTGGTTCCTGAGCCAGTGTATCTGCTGAGTCTGGAAACTGCAACTTGAATAAGGAAGGTCTAGGCTTCCACAGAGTTACAATTACAGAAACACAGCCTAGTCCACCAACTCTTGCAGTAGGATATCCCACCTACAGGCTCCTGCCAGTACTTGTGCTAGCTAAATCCACACAGACAGCAATTTGAGTACATCTACACCACTGCCAGTATGTTCCCAGACCTTCCATATATTCCCCTCCAGACTGTAATGTTGAATACCCTCCCTACAGCCTCCTATTTATTTCTACTCACTGGACATTTTTCTCTTTCTACCCCACCTTGCTTCATATACAGTCTCACAGGTACTCCTCCATGGTCAAGCTTGTGATTACACCCTACCACCCTATGCTTGATTCCTTACATTTCACTAGATCTAAGGTGTGTCCCTCAGCCAATTCTTGCTGCCTATATATTGAAATATCTACCTCTATGCTTCCTCAATTCCAAATCCCTCACTTCAGTTAGTTGCACCTGTTAGTCCTATAGCCAACATCTAGGCTCCCACTCCAGGACTGGTCCTTTCCACATCCATTCACATGATCCATTTCAATATCTACATCAAGACACTCCATATACTCACTTCCTAGAGCCAAGCATTGTCTGGCCTGTTGAATACCAAACACACAGTGGGATTCTTTATCCCTGCTGTCTTCTTTCTCTCGAGTAGTACAGACAGTGCCTAGTCAGTCTGGCTGTCTGCACGTTGCAATGTGGGATTAGGGCTCAACAATGTCCCGAATACCTTGTACCTTCTGTTTACTGCTGCCTCCTCCTGGGCTTTAGCTTATATCTAGATTCCTGTTAGGAATATCCCTTACTGCATCTAAGCACTGCAGCTTTGTACTGCCTTACTACCCCATTCAATACCTAGACCACTCATGTATCCCCTTCTGCAGGGTTCAAAACCCAAAATGAGCTCTGATTTTCTATACCTTCCCTCTGGTAACCAATTTCTAGACTCTTTCCATGACCCACCCTATGACATCTATCCACATGGTCCTTTGTTCTTCCTACCCCACCCTACTCCATAGCCCCTTCTCCCTTGTCCTAACCCCATGTCAACTCTGTTGATCTTCCCACACACATATAAATACACACACACAAATAGGATACTTGTTTTTCCATATATTGTAGGATCTAGAATGTCTACAGTGCTAGTGCCTGTAACTCCTCTGTCCACCTGCTGCAGCTGCTATAATCTGTATGGTTCTGTATGGTTCTAAATCCCAAACCCTGGCTTTATTTGACCATCTCCTTTTGTCTTGTTGCCTCCATGCATATTCTAGCCAAGTCTTCCCTATTAACACCCACACACAGGAATCTTTATGCTGCCTACACCACATACTGCATACTAGATTTTCCATGTCTTCCTCTATTATCTAGACTATAGTATAACTCCCAAATAAATGAATAATTGTTTTTCTACATTCTACTGTATCTAGTCCGGGTTGTTGAGGCAGTGTGCCTGCCTAGTCTGGAAACTGCAGCTTGAATAAGTAAGTTCTTGTCTTCCACAGAGTTATAATTCCTTAAACACAGACTAGTCCCACCAACTTCTGCAGTGGTGTATTCAACATACAGCCTCCTGTCAGTACTCGCCTTAGCTGAATCCACACAGAGAACACTTTGAGTAAACCTACACCACCTCCAGTATATTCCCAGACTTTCTATGTCATCCTCCAGTATCTAGAAAGTTGAAGGCCCCTCCCCACAACCAGAAACTTGTTTTTTTTTTTCCACATTGACTGGATAAATCTGGTTTCCACAACCAAAGAACTATCCTAATCTGGCCTACTTTGCCATCTGCTAGTCACCTCTAGACCTCAGTATTGTTCTCAATACTCTGTCCCAACTTATTACTATCAACTCGGCCTGTGGTAGAGGTGAAGTCTATTGTTTCCACAGGACCTTGCTGAATCATATCCATGTACATGACTCTGTATACCACCATATTCTCAATACATATTTCTCACATTCTTTTCAGGTTATAGCCTGAGGATTATCCTCCAACTGTTTTTTTTCCCCCAGTATTCTGTGGGATCTAGCCTAGATTGAAAAGCCACACACACACACACACACACACACACACACACACACACACACACACATATAAGATTTTATCACTTCCTGCAGGATCTAGCCCAGGTAACAATCCCAGTGCTCAGACCTAATGTGATCTGCTGTGCCTTGCAATATCAGTCTGTAGGCTTCTGCAGGGACCCAAATCACTCATATTGGCTTGGTTCCTCCACATTTTTTTGTGTTATAACCAACATCACTGTTCTAGCTTGGACCTGCCCTAACAGTATCTACTCATGTGTCCTTTTATGCTGTCGGTAGCATTCACTCTCCATATCCAGACTTAACATGTTCTCCTATAGAACCTAGTCTTTATGTACCTCACAAAGAACTGGATATTTGTTTTTCTACACCTTGTTATCTACCTAGCCAAGACATCAGGAGACTAGAAGTTGAGTACAACAAAGTAGGGCTGGAAGAGCTAGCAAAAGACTTTAGATTTTGGATGCCCCAGAAGGAAAGAAATCTTTACTGCATTCATCAAGGTCCAATATAAACTGGCACATTAGCTATTCAATCCATGTTAGATCCTACTAGTTTTGGAAAACAAGTACACATTAGGGGTGGGAGGACCTCATTAAGACAATATCCTGGGGAAGAATGTGGAAAATTTAGGTTTGGTGAGGGGGTTGTAGGAAGCTCAAATGATCCTAAGGATTGATATGTGTAGGCTGGTACCTGGTGGAAACCTAGACGTTGGCTATAGTTTAAAAGGTGGTAGTGAAGCTATGTTGACATTCAGAATACCATCCTATATACATCCATTAACAGAGTCTTTTGTCTTCCTTACAGCATTCTACTCCATACCAAGTCTTCTCTTGTTCTTCCAGAGTCAAACTGGTTGAGTATCCCCCATACAAATTGCTTACTTATTTTCTGTTTCCCACAGGATCTATCTTCTTTCCAGGTATATTATGGCATCCAGCACCTTGCAATAGTGACATATTGTTTTTCCCAGGTTCTCAGTTCCCATGCCTTGATTGTGCCCTACCTCCTCCTCCTGTCTGATAGCCAACATCTTGCCTCACACCATGATCAGCCTACTCATGACCACTCACAGGATTATTTTTCAGGCTTATACAACTTCACTCTAAACTTATACATCCTAAGTCTCCCCCCATATGTTTGCCTGTGAGTACCTTCTCCACTGGATACTTGTTTTTCCATAAGCCAGTGGATCTCTCTGCCCAGACCTAGTCTGGTTGCCTGGAGTTGCATGAGTGACCCCTTGACTTCCACAGTTTCAATTATTGAACCCCATCCTAGTCCCACCACCTCCTGTGCTGTCCTCAACATTTATGCTCTCGACAGTTTCCTTACTACTAGCATCTACCAACAGGACTTTTTTGCTGCCTACACCACACCATTACATACCTCAAATTTCCATGTCCTCTTCTAGGGTCTAACCAACTGATTACCCTCAACCTCTTACACTTAAACACTGGGTACTTCTATTTCACATCCAGTGGTATCTATCCTGGATGGAACAGCTTCTTCTCTATGCTGGAATGGCACCTCTACTCTATTTTAGAGAACTCTACTTACTGACTGGTTGAAATACCGAGTTCAGGCAGGCCTAGTTCCCACCACCCACATCTGTGCTGTAGCCACATCTAGAGTCCAATCAGGATCTATACTAACCAGCTCCACCTACAGGACTCTTTGTCCATCTGTAATCAGTGTTCCAATGTCTATTGCCTTGGTCAAGCTTGTTGAGATATCCTACCCCCTAACAATACTGTATACAAGTGTTTCCACAATCTTAAGAATCTATCCTGGGTAAAAATCCCAGTACACAGTCATAAGCTAGATACCTGTGCCTTGCAGTAGCAATCTCTAGGCTTCAGTAGGATTCCAAACTTCATACCTTGGCCCAGTTTCATCATCACCCTTAGTTATGCTGTTGCAAAAATCCTTACTCTAGCCAAACCCATTCTATACCCATTCATTTATAGGACAATTTATGAGGCATGCACTACCCTACTCCAGATCCAGAATTACCATGTCTTCCCCTGAAGTCTAGTTTATAGTATATCTCTCAAACAACTATATGCTTTTTCCCACATCCCACTTCATCCAGCTTTGTTCTCATAGCCAGAGTGCTTGCCTAGTCTGGGTACCTATATCTTGAAGAACAGAGTTCTAGTCTTCAACAGAGTTTTAATCCCTGTACCCCAGCCTAATCCTACTACCTTCCCCTATGCTGTGGCTATCATATAAGTTCTTACCTATAACCTCTCTACTCCCATCCAGGCAGAGGACTCCTTGATCCATCTAAAATTACCTCAGTCCATTCCCAGACTTTCCATGTCCTCCTTCAGGGTCTAGCTTATCACCCCATTCCACAGTGAGATATTTGCTTGTCAACATTCTACAGGACCAATTATTAGTCCCACAGCCAAAGACCAATCCTACTCAGGCCCACATTTCCCTCTGCTTGATAGATCTAGTCGTCTGCAGCTTCTCAAACCCTGTGTCCCAGCATACTCTGACCACATCCTCATGTGCTGCAACCAACATCCGCTCTTCCCCCAAATCTCAGCTCTCACATGACTCACATCCACTCACAGGACCCTTTTAGCTGCCTGCATCACCTCATTTCAATCTCAAAGTTCCCATATTTTCCTCCAGATTCCAGATTGGTGAGAACCCCTAGTTCTTCCTCAGCCTTTATAGTGGTGACCCCCTCCTGTCACTATCTTAATATTTAATATTCACATACTATGACATGTATCCTAGATCGAAACACTACTCACTTGTCCTGGAATGACTACCTGTGCTTTGCCATAGAGACCTATAACCTTCTTCAGGGTCCCAAATTCAAGCCTCTGAGTAAGTATACTTCTACATCTGTATTATAGCCATTATGTAGATTCCCAACTGCATCAGGCCTACTAACATCCACCCACAGAATGTTTTGTGCTGCTTCCACCAAGTCACTCTATATGTAGACTCCTCATGTCCTCCCCCAGGGTCAAGCCTATAGAAATTTTCCCCATCCTTCACAAAAGATAACATGTTTTTCCATATCCTATATGATTTAGTCTGGGTACAACTTCAGTGCCCAGTCCAAGTCTGACCACTTTTGCCTTGCTGTAGTTGTCTCTAGACTTTTGTGTATACCCATATACTTTGCCCTGGCCTAGTTTTAGCACCACCTTCTGTGCTTTAGCCAACATCCTGGCTCTAACCTAGACTTGCCTTACCTTCATCTACCCCCAGGATCCTCTGTACTGCCTATACCACGCTACTTCATAGTGAGAATTCTCATGTAGTCCTCTAGTATCTAGCTTCTTGTCTAGCACCCAAACAAGTGGATGTTTTTTTTCCATATCCTGCTGGATGTTGGTCCTGGAACATACACACATATATACATACATGTAGGGGAGAACCTATTACTATTATTCTGATAAATGGATATACTATAAACAAATTCCCAGTGACTTACTGCTATATCCATAGAGTTCTGCATTTTTCAACTCTCAAGAGAAAAGCTTCTTCTTACAGCAGGCTGAAGTTACCACAGAGATTAACAAATGGTCAGTGTGCAGAGAATAAGGTACTTGGGAGTGCTCAGCCCTAAATGGAACATGGATATCACATCCATTCTCTTAAGGCCCAGGAATCATTGGGGGAGATGGGGTGGAAAGAGTATGAAAGTTATATCTGATCGATGACTACAAGGAAAGTGTATTCAAAACACAACAGGGAATTTGTACAGTTATATTTACAGCTGTTGTAACAGAATGCAATAAAAAATATGAAAGCTCAAGCCAACCAAATCTCAGCGTAGGCTATACATAGGCAAGTAGTCCTTCCCCTAGCTCAGGAATGAAGAAATTAATGTTCACCCCCTTTTTGTAACTCAGTGAGTATAATTAATTTTGTCCATATGCACATGGGTGTTGGGTCATCAACTGGAACTTGGTCAACATCCCAGGTTCCACACACCTAAAAAATTCTTACTTTCCCTCTCCTAGCAGGTTATTAATTTTCAATAACCCTTAGGTAGGGTGGGTACTCTTGTGCCACTCTTCCATCAGTGATGAAATACTGATAGACTCCATCTTGTGAAGAACTTCTGCAGGCAACCATTGATACAACCATTTCATGAGTGTAGTAGTCTTGTTATGTCTAGAAAACATGAAACGATTGGTTTTTGAAGAATGTGATGGGGATTAATTAGCAAAAGTTCAATGAAAAATTATAATATAAGGCTTGAGAATTTAGGAGTTCCAATTTCAAGATTGGATAAGTGTAACATATTTTGTTAATAAAGTCTAATTTACTTCTTATTTTCTCACTGACTTTTTTTCTTTTCCAACTCTATTGTGGTATAATTCACAAAATTTATTCATACTTAGCATGTGAAATGTCAACATTATAAGTTAAAATTGTGATTTATTTAAATTTAAAATGTTATTGAGAGATAATGCCTTAGTTACTGTTCTATTGTTATGAGGATACACTATGACCAAGACAACTTATAAGAGAAATTATTTAATTGGGGGCTTACTCACAGTTTTAAATGGTTAGTCCATGATCATCATAGTGGGAATTGATGGCAGCAAGACAGGTATGATGCTGGAACAGCACTTGAGATCTCACATCTGATCTGCAAGTTGCTGGCAAGAGAGAGAAAGAGACTGGGTTTGGCATGGGCCTTAAGAACTTCAAAGCCCACTCCCTCTGACACACCTCCTTCAAAGAAGCTGCACCTCCTCCAACAAGCCCACACATTCTAATCTTTACCAAACTGTTTCAGTAACTGGGGACCACGCATTCAAACCTCTGAGCCTATGGAGGCCATTCTCAATTCAAACAACTACGGGTAATGAGAATTAGAGTTAGTTCTTATGGACATTGGGTATTAAAAATGTGAATTTAGAATTCAAACAAATTTGATAGTACATTGTGGATTAATTTATATTTGTATTTGTGTATGTGTGTATTTCAGGCCAGACCTGTTTGATTGGAATAATGTGGTTTCCCAGCAGACAGCCATACAAAGACTGGAACATGCTTTCAATATCGCCAAATGTCAGTTAGGCATAGAAAAACTTCTTGATCCTGAAGGTTGGTGAATTTCTGGACTACTATAAATTTTACTATAGTTTGTCTTTGTTTATTATGTGTTGTCTCACTCAGACTTGACATTTCCAATATAGTAAACACAAAATAAAAAAACTATGGAGAATGAGACCCAGTCTCAACAAAAACAAAAAGTAGAAAGTGATATACCTTGATGCTTTCCCGTGTTCTAATAATATGAAAAATGCTATTGTCTATCTTATATTATAAATTCACATTTAAATGTACTTCTTAATATACAAAATTTTAAAACAGATGTGGAAAATTTTCTGAGGGCAATAGGGGAAACAAAAACAAAGTCTTTTCACTGTATGTGCCTTATAGATGGAGCATACTATATTGGATAATATTTACTCCAAATAATTACAAATAGATAATGATTTAATTATTCTACCCAAAGATTTGATAGATACTCAAAGATATAGATAGCTATAGTTAATTAGATACTCCTGCCAATTTTGTTCATATGCTTCATAAGGGGCAATATATTTTATTTAAATCAGGATGTATATACCTGCACTGCTTCTGTTATAATTTGTGACTCTGGGAAAATCCTAAATTTAATTGTTTTTCATTTTTGGCTTCAATAACTGGCAGGCAGAAGTGAAGCATTTATATTTTATTATATTAACCTTAAATAACTTACATCTTTGTCACTGAAGCTATAAACCACATCATCTGGACACCAGAACTTGTAGCATAATGATTTCTTGACATCTGCTCTTTTGGTACACAGTGAAATACATTCATAGTGTGTCAACTTTGTGAAATTAATCTGTTTTCCCTTTACTGAGTCATTACCACACTTCTAAGCTAGAAGTTTGAGAAGCAAAATTAGTAGGATCTGAAATATAATGAAAACTAATATTTGGGCAGAAACTGAATAGTAGAAACTAAAAATTAAAATCTTTGAAATATTTAATGAATTCTCAAATAGGACATACTGAAGTGATGTTGATGATAATTTCCTTTCTGAAAATCTCCTAAATATTTCAAAAGATCACATTACCATATAAGAGAATTTCAAAATCAAGAGTATCAATCTTTTGCCATTGAGCTTTATTGAGGCCAAGCTGTTTGTAGTAACAGAGATATGGTTTAAAATAAACTGAGTCTGTGGAGGAAGAGCAAAACAGAAAGTAGGGGTTCTAAAAGCTCCAAGAGGGAGCTAACAGAGAACACAGGTGGCCCAGAAGGCCTCAGAGAACCTAGGGGACTTCAGGAGGGAACTGAGAAGAAGGCTTCAGAAACAGACCAAGGAGACAACTTTAACAGAAAAGGAAACTTTAGGAGGAAGCTGGGAACAAAAGCTGTGTGACTGTAGGTAGGAGCTGAGTGCTGTCACAGAGGCCCAGATGGGTTTAAGGAAGTTCAGGATTGCAGGCAGCTCCTATGGGGAAGAGACAAGAGGGCACAGTCAATAGTCTAAGGCTTTTGGGAAAAGGAAGAGGCTGTGTCTCTAGTAGTAGGCCAGAGCCCAAAGTAGAGAGAAGAGTGCCCAGGTGGGTGCTTTGGGAGGGCATAGACCAGTGGTTCTCATCCTTCCTAATACTGTGACCCTTAAATATAGTTCCTCATGTTGGGTGACCCCCCAACCATAAAATTATTTAAATTGCTCCTTTATAGCTGTAAGTTTGCTTTTGTTAAGAAAATATCTAATATGCAGATGAATTTAGGCAACTTCTGTGAAGAAGTCATTTGATCCCCAATGGGGTTATAATCCACAGGTTGAGAATCATTGGCATAGAAGTCTCTAAGAGACACTTACAGAGTGGAGAAGTAGCAGATGGAGAGAGGAAGCAGCTTAAGAATCAGACTCTAGAATTTGGAATCAAATTTAGTGGATGGCAAAAGCCAGTAGAAACAACTGATCTGTACATACCTTAGGAGAGGCAGCTTAGCAGCTTTGTTAAGAGCAGCTAAGACCCTTGTAAAAGAGCTCATTTATGACATTACTGTGATTTTGTTGTGGGATACCTTTGATTCAATTATACCAATATACAACTTCTTGAAAGACGAGGAAAAAATTGTTGAGTTCAGCATAAAAATAAAAAAAGAAAAGAAGAAAAAATAAAAGAAAGAAAGATCCTGGCTGGATCTGCCAGGGATGTAGTCTGAAATGACAGTTAAGAGCAATACCCTGACTCAAATTTTTACAAACTATTTAAGCTTGAAAACCATAAGCATTTTGTGTCAACATAGAGAAAAGTTAGTCATAATTTTTAACCAATCAGAAACACAGTAACAATCATGATCAGAGTCCCATAACTCAGAAATGACACATCTCAGTTTCTAAAACAAGCACCAGACAATCATTTTGTTTTGGCTTTACTGGTAGGCTTTGAAGGCTAGGAGCTTTTTTCATTTTTCTGAGAACCTCAACTTTGTCTCTGTTTTAAAATAGATTTTACAGTTTAAGATGGTGTTGGTTCTGCCATTTCATACCAGTTTCATTTTAGTTTCAGCTCTCAATGAATGAAAAAGAAAAAGAAAGGGAGGACATGACTGCTCCTAAGGGGTTGAGGTTTTTATTATAGATAAAAGGGAGAGTGTTGGCAAAGACAGACATCTTAGAGAGTTCAGAGTAGACAACATGGGCCAACTGAACCAGGCCATTGGAGGAGAGGGGTGAAGGGAGAGGAGACTCAGAGGCCAAGAGAAAATCCAAAAAGCTAAAAGGGCCAAAAGAGCCATTTAACCAAAATGGCTGGGTTATATAGGAATCAAAGAAGCTGGAGAAAGAGAAATCTCAGCCTCTGGGCTGGACAGTTCAGGCCAGGGGACAGGGTATGCCACCAAAAGGATCCTGTAACTGATAGGGACTGAGGACTGCTTTGATATGTTAATAGACACTCCAGTTGGCAGTTTGTCCTAGTTTTGATACAAAAAACTTCCAAAATGCAATGATATAATAACATATATTCCAATTTCAAAATGAAGGTATCAGAACTAAGTGTAACCAAAGCAAGGCCAAAGTGGGGCAGGTAAACACTAAATTTTGTAGCTCCTCGCCTGGTATTTGCAGTTTTTGTTTTAAAGGCTTTAGATACCCCTCTAGCTTTGCTACCTGAAACAGATATCTCTTTATTAGGATTGTTCCAATGCCTTTATGCAGTTTTCATTGCCAGATGTCTCACAGTCCTGGCATCTTCAACATCTTAGGGTTTCCGATGAAACCCAGGCTTTACCATCAAAGACTTATAAAAAAACCTCCCACAGTCTCTTCTCAGTGACTCCAGCTCTATCACCCAATTGTGTGGCCTCAGAAAATCCCTGAAAGCATGGAAGAAGAATCTTTATCCAGCTTCTATTTGCACAGCTTATGCCTTCAAAGCCAAATTGTAAAAACAATACTACCAAGTGTTCTGGTGACATTTTGGGATGAACCTTAGGCTTTTGAATCACATTAGCAGCAGTTTTTGTGTACTGTTTCTTTCAATGAGGTTGAAACACCATGTAGACCTTCTTCTTGTACAAGTTGAAAGCTTTGTTGGATGGGGTCTTCCCCTGAGTCACATTTCCCATTGTTCCCATCCAGAGTAGGCTTTTTATAAAAATAATGCTAATCTCTTTAACAACTGCAACCTCTATTTTAATACATGCCTTAAGGTCAGCCTTATATTTCCTAGTACTCTTTCCCTCTTTATGCTGAACATTTTCACTTTTGCTCTTTTCAACTGTAAATTTGTATAAAAATAATCATAGACTCAGTGTTATACTGTCTTGAAATTTTCTTTGACAATGAAATTAGTCCACTCCTGTTTAATTTAGCCTCAGAAAATGTATTACGATATGAGCAGAAGGTAGCCATATTATTTGGCAAAATTCCACACAACTGGTCTTTACCTCAGTTGCAAACAGAAGAACCTTGTTCTTGCTCCCCTCTGAAACTTCTGAAATGAGCAAAAACTTCGTTTCATGGTACTAACCAATTTTTGTACTGGTTACATTTCTGTTTCTGTGATAAAACACCATGACCAGAAGCAACTACAGCAGCAGTTCTCAACCTGTTCATCATGACCTCTTTGGAGGTCAAACAAATCTTTCGCAGGGGTCACCAATGAATATCTGCATATCAGATATTTACTTTTCAATTTATAACAGTAACTAAATTACAGTAATGGATTAGCAAAAGTAATTTTATGGTTAGGGGTCACCACAGCATGAGGAACTCTATTAAAGGGTCGAAGCATTAGGAAGGTTGAGAAATAAAAGAGCTAGAGTCCATCAAAGAGGAAATGGCATGGCTTGGCTGCAGGAACAGAAAATTGTGTGATAATATTTTCACTTCTATACAGAAATCATGATGTGAGGCAGAAAGGAGAGGAGAAGAGATGAGAGAGAGAGAGAGAGAGGAAGAAAGGAGAGATAGAGAGAGAGACAAGGATAGATAAGAGACAGAGAGTCAGAGACAGAGTTGACAGAGTTAGAGAGAGACACACAAAGAAAAACAGAGCAAGAGACAGACACAGAGATACAGACAAAATAGAGGGAATGAAGTAGGGTAAAGCTATAAACCCTGAAAGTTCACCACTGGTGGCATACTTTCTTCATTAAGGCCTCTACCTCTTAAAGATTCCATAACCTCCAGCAACTGCAGACAAAGTATCCACATGCATGAGTTTAAGGGAGATATTTCTCATAAAAACCACCACAACAGTATAGCCCCAATCAAACTTGATGACTATTATTTCTCTTGATGAGCAAATGAATTCGATAAAGCAATTCCTATATTATTATTTGTCAGATTAACTTTATTGGAAATATTTCTTCTACTTTGACTAATGTATATCTAGGCACTGATTCCTATAACTTCTGTTTTCTGCTTTTTTATATCATTAAGCACCCTCCTGTCCCAGATTTTAGCTGTACTGGAGATACTGTATTAATTATATGGGCTAATTTTTTTCAGTAAAATGATCAATCTCTTCACTATTAATGCATTGATAATTTACTATGTGTTTTCTCTCCATCCACTGGGGTAGAGAGGACAAGTATAATGAAAATGTTCAGATCAAAGACAGGATAAGAGCCATAGTATATCAATTTGAAGAATAAGTTTACTACTGATGTTTTTAATTAAATCTTCATGTGGTAATCAGTTTCTATTAACTAACATATATACTCCAGTTATTTCTCTTTTTGCCCTGAACTCTAATAAAATCATAACTGTAGATTCAAAATAGATCTTTTCTGTAGACTGTGGTTCTGTGGTAGGACATATTTCTGGCATGCAGCGGAGCCTAGATTTGACCCTCACAATTTCATTAATAATGACAATTATAATAAATAACATAGGTCTTTTTCTTTTTAAATGATAATATATCTTTTAATTTCTATGTCCTTTGTAAATCAATATAGTAGAGGTTGTCAGATATACATATATACATTTGCAGAAAGGAAGTTATATGAATTATATATTTGTAATAATATCCCTGACATAACTAATCCTAAATGGAGTATGTATGTTGAAATAGACATTTCCTTTAGGAGAACTGTGATAGTATCTAGAGATTGAACAATTCAAAGTCAACCAAATATAATGAGAAATATTATCTGATTCATACAAACTACTATTTATTATAGTCCCATCTGGTAAATAATATTATAGTTGTATGGTTATATAGACTTTATGGACTCCTTATTTTAACAGCATTATGTCTTCTAAATAAGTTTATTAAAGATTTTATATGGTGATCAGTAAGCTGAGGATTTCATAAAAATAATATTTTATATTTTAGTTGTCTTTGTTCTTTCCTTGTTGTGTTATAAGACAGAATCTAAATATATGTTAAAATTTATTACTCAGCTTTTTTCAAGAATTTATATCAATTATTTTTGAAAGGAAAAGTCATGGAAATTTTTGTTTGGTTTGTTATTCACAAAAGACAGAATACTATTGTTTAGAATTACATGCTTAAAATGCTCTTTGCAGTGAATCTAAAGGGAGACTAATACAATTCTTTCATATACATTATAATAAATGCCACTCAAAACTTCATAAATTTTATTTAACCAAATATTGGTGTTTTAGTTTACGCATGACAATACCAGCTTTTTTGCATAGATCTCTCTCATTTCATATCTATCATGTCCATTGAGAAGTTAATGAAACATTATTTTTGTCAAGTGACATATAAACTATTGGAGACTTGAAGCTAATATCTGCCAAACAATAATTTAAATTCAGAACATATGCCTTTTTATTGGGTTGATTTGGAAATTAAAATGTTATTGAAATATTGGAGGTTTTCACATATTGCCTATATAGATTTTGGTATACTTTGTTTCGCCTTAACTGGTGTTATGAGACCCGACATTTGATTTTCAATGAACTGCCTTTTAAACTAAGTAGCAATAGACATTTGCATAAGCAATTTCACGAGCTGTTTCTAGTGTGTTTAAATGTTAACATATGCAAAATTAATACATCTAGGGAAACATTATTTAATAGTTGATGCATTTTTTTGCTTACAGATGTAAAAGGTTTGTTTCCTTCAATATATATTCTATTTTGAACCTGACAATTCACTTCCTATCATAATTTCTCTATAAGATATATATATATATATATATATATATATATATATATATATATATATATATATATATATATATATATCTCACATGCTCCCTGGGTGTTATATTCATTCTTTGCTTCTCTGATTTTCAAGGAAATTGTTTTGTTTGCCAATCCAGAAACAACTAACTGCATTAAGAAAATGCCTTGTCAGTATTTTCTTGTGAATAATAGTGAACCAGAAGAGTGAGAGTTCAGAAGGATCTAGTCAGAGTGGCTCAGTCAGCACCAGGTCTCAGAGGGCTAAGGATGAAGCCTTCTAGGTCCAGACTAGCAGGTTATATATTCTATATTGTATGAAGGTTGAAACCTTTCCAGTTCAAAGATTAAGACTAGATTGTAGATTGTAAAGAGACTGAAATGCTCTAGGGCTCTAGAGCTCCAGGCTAGAACTGGTGATTTAACTAGACAAATAAATAAATACATACATACATACATACATACATACATAAACTGTCCACTGCCCTGAATCAAAATCTATATCTAAGTGAATCAACAACTACATCCACATCTACATCTGACTTCAACATCAATACAATAAAGTGAATTTAAAAAAAAAACCTCAGGGATACAATATGCTTGCTATAGCTAACTTTTGCACATTATTGTAGAAAGTTATTTGCATTTAAGATATGCAATCCAATATAAGAATGTTCTTACTTATTTACCAGGGAACCTCAAAGACTAACAACAACAACAAAATAAAATTACAGTTAAATTTGGATATCAACAACAATAAATACAAAAGGCCTTGGGAATAATTATCCTACCTCAAAATGACATTTTCAAAGCAATTAGAATTGACTTTTAATCTACATCATTTTGAATTCAGGAGGATGGCAACACATACTCGATTTTCACCTTGTTCATTCCTCTACCACTGTGACTTGTTTCTTAAAGTTTTCTTCTCCAAGAATTAGCTCTATTAGAAAGCTTTACTACCAAAGTAAAATGGTCCCATGCTTAGCTTTGCATGTCCTGTTTTTGTCATTAAAATTATTCAAGGAAAAAACATAACATTTTTTATCAAAGAGAAGAATTATCTCCATCCTCTTCAACTGTCTCTAGTAGCAATTATTTGAGCAAATGCCATTTTAATTTTGTTCCATTTTTGTTGTTCCCCATCAAGTTTTTCAAAGGTAATGACAAAAAGTTGAAAAGTAATTCACACAAGGTAAAATTTAAAGAATTACAATATACACAAAATATTGTTAATTTAAACAACTAGATTATAATGAATAGGAACTCTTTGTTAATATAGTATAATAATTCATTTACAGAATATAAAATGAGATTAGAATATAGAGATATTCTTCCCTTGCATAATATGTAAGGTAGAATTCATTACTGTACAAATCTCAAAACGTTTAGAATCAAACTATGTATTCAAATTTTAATATTAGGCACATGAAGAAATGTAGAAATGAACTTTATAATGAAAATGTCAACAAACTGTACATTTCTTTGTTCTTTTTTCATGTTTTATTTATATGATTAGCCCAGCCTGATAGTATTTAGTGATATTTATTGTAAATATAAAATCAAAACTTATAGTTGTAATTGTCTAAGCCTAAATTCCAAGTTTTTTTTTTTTTAGGAAAATTTGTTAGTTCAGTTTCTCTGCAAAAGAAAATAGAAGTGCTATCATCACTTTATATAGACATAGTAACATCAAAGTAATAGTCTTACTCTCTCAGCTGAAGATCACTTTTATTCCAAGAATTACTTTTTTTAAAGAAACATTAAACTTTTATCATTAAAAGCAAATTATATCATGTAATAGTGCTAAATATAATAATAGCGGAAATATTTCCTAATTTTAGTCTTCAGTGAGTTAAAATTGAAATGAACAAATTAAGATATATCAGACTTTCGTGAGCAAAGGAGAAGGCTACTTTAATAGATTTATTTTCCCCATATCATTTACTTACAATAAATTCAATACAACTCTTTAGGAAAGGAATTTAGAAATTTCTCTGTTAACCAATGTAAATATATACATCTTTTGTGTTACTTACAGAAGAGACTAGAGTGGCATAATGAGACTTTAGAGAAAATTGATAGCTGATGTCAAGATGTGATTAATAGTCTTAACCTGGATGTATCTGGAGCAAGAAGGCTGAATGGAATAGTCTTAACTATTTTTAACTTTTATCATGAAAGTTAATTTTTTAACAGTTCTCTTGTCTATGGCCAAAGATATTGCATAGCTAGCCTTGGCTATTCATTGTCACATTAATGCAATTGAATTAAAGAAGGATATATATGACTATCTTAGTGGCATCCTCAGATCCTTCAATGCCTTAATAACAAATGAATGAGCATATCTTTTCTTTATAAAAAAAATGAGATGAAGCTTTCTATATTACATAAGATATAACCAAATTAAAATGAATTCTGCATGGATGAAAATACATAATTACTTTAAGTATAAATATAAGGATATATATTTTAATAGTGTGATAGAGGTGACTATATTAACATTAAAATATTAATTTACCCATCTCCTGTTTCTTGTTCAAAAAAATTCTTGTCACAATGAAAATGAAAATAAATAGGTATGTTACTAATACTTCATGAAGGCCAAACAGGCTGAAATTGAGGGAAAAATAAAGGGAAAAGAGAACATCTCCTTTTGATGGTCTCTCTTCTCCTTTTTATTAAAGTCAGATGCCATAACAGTAATTTTCAGGGCATTTTGAACCAAACACTAGTAAAACAAAGTCCTTTTTAACTATTTCATTTGTTCAGATGACTGAAATAATTGGTTGTAACTATCTCACATTCACCCACCTAGATTGTAGAGACCCACAAAGCACTATACATTATTGTTATGTATATGTACATACCTTGAATTTAGCTTTTAAAATCAAATTATGTGTTTTCTTTAAAACTATCATTTCCTCTAATGTTACATAATAACTATGACTTTAAAGAAAACAATCAACTTATAATTTTTATGCTTTGTAAGAGATAATTTGTAAAAATAAAATGGATCTTATATTTAAGAAATGTAATTTCCTATAGGTCTTGAGTAATATAAATAATGAATAATCGAATCATTTGATTCAAGTTTAAGTTTTACAATGTAGATTAGGTTCCAACACCCAAATTGCTAGAGACATTTGAATAATCTCTTGGCCTAGATAACTAGGCATCAGTATTATATTCTAGGTCTATATAGTCAAAATAAATTTAATTTGAATTTAAAATATTACATCCCATGGTAATGTAATAATAAGAATGCAAACAGGAACTCCCAGTGCTAGATGACAATGACAGCAGGTTTTTTTCATGGTATGTCAAAATATTTGTTCAAAAGGATTTCATGACATTGTTGAAGATAATATAGTAGATAAAAAGTTTTAACTTTTTGTACTGTATTTCAGTAAAGCTCAGCTATGAAGAAATGAGTGAAATGTTTATAAGTTTGAGCCATTAAAGGTCTATAGATCCGTGGTTCTTACCTATATTTTTAATTTGAGTCAATAATAATATTTCAAAACAATGCATAAACTGACAGTTAAAATATTTTATTTAATTATTTGAAAAATTGAATTAATTGTTTATAAAATAATTATAAGATATATGACAAAACTTACAAATAAGTATCTAAACACTTTAAAAACTTTAAAATACTTTAAAAACATTAAACACTTTAAAAATAACTAATGGTTTTATCTCATATTTAGTGCTGCTCATTCAGACTGACACATAAACTAGCTTTTGCAAAATTCATTATAGATCCACACGTGTGTGTTGCAGTGGGGCCCTACAGGATTGAGAATTGAAATCATAAATGTTAAATCTAACACAATTAATCACACAAAACTTTAAAAAGGAGTTTTTAAGCTATTAAGTCAACATTTATAAGAGAAACTTGATTTAAGATCTTAACCTTTTTGAGAGATCTAGAGAAGCTGCTTTTCTATACAGGTAACAAATATTGCCAATGAAATATATAAGGGAAAACATTTACTTCTAAAACATACAAAAGAGTTTAATGGGAACAATTGTTTTTATTAGCTTTCTGCTCTTTAATGGATGAGACCATCCCAGGGCTCTTTAATTTGTGTTCCAAACAAATAGATGAGTTCAGGGAATTTATTTTTCAACATGAATCACTTATGTCTGCATTGATGCTTGCATCAGAAGTCTTTTAAATAGTGAATCTGTCTTTAAATTACCTTTTGACAATTCAAATACGTTTAATCATGCATAACATGAAATCTCAGTACTAATTGTAATAAAATAATCTATAAACTTAATAAACCATTTCAAGTATAACATTAATGTAAATTATGTTTTAATATATACTATAATTGAATTTATACACAATACTCTGATTATCTTATATTCATCAAAGAAATGATCAAAGCAATTAGAATTGACTTTTAATCTACATCATTTTGAATTCAGGAGGATGGCAACACATACTCGATTTTCACCTTGTTCATTCCTCTACCACTGTGACTTGTTTCTTAAAGTTTTCTTCTCCAAGAATTAGCTCTATTAGAAAGCTTTACTACCAAAGTAAAATGGTCCCATGCTTAGCTTTGCATGTCCTGTTTTTGTCATTAAAATTATTCAAGGAAAATGATCATCTGAACTAATATCATCCTAGAGATACCATTTTCCAGTCTGTGGACCCATCATCATTAATTCAATCTGCTGCTCAAAGAAAAAAATATAAATCAATCCTGATTTTCCAAATTGCCATCTTCTGGAAATTTCAGTCCATTGTGATGGCTTATGGTTTAATACTTTAGGAAGATACTATGAAATATTTAACACATGTCCAACTTAGCATCCAGAGTCAAATTTATTCTCATAATATTCCATGTAATGCAAGAGGCTGATGCTAGCCTTGCTTATTTCTGTATATACCCCTATTCTTTTTCATGTATATTAACAGAATTATATTTTCACAACTGAGAGTCCTAGTACTTGCTGTGCCAACTGCTTAGAATGCTTTCCTTTTTTTATACATTTCACAGCTGAACCCCATACAAATTATGTGCTTTCTGGATTTGACTATTATAAAAATAACATGTTTTTATCATAACTATTAACATAAGTGTGCTTTATCAGTTATTTTATATTATTGCATATTTTATCCACTCTATTACAAGTCCAGTTTTCCCTTTAATAATATCCTAAATTTTATTCTTATACATATCTTAGGAAAGAAAAGCTTTTTCTTATTTATTTATTTGTTTGTTTGTTTGTTTATTCATTTATTTGTGTTGATGGATATTGAAATCAGGATCCAAAGCAAGCTAGGCAAGAGCTTTAATACACACTTACTATAAGCCATCAGTCCTCAATTTTATCACTGCTAATTGTATATAGAAAGTATGGTCTGAGCAATCATTTGGTTTATAATTTAACCTTCCTAAAAATTATCATTTTCACTCATATAGCATTGGTTCAACGTGTTTTTATCCTTTAAAATGACTATATTCTACGTAATATTTAAATGCAATTAAGATTAGGCAAATGTCAATAATACACTTAGCTCTTTTAAAAGGTTTTATTTATTATTTGTGTGTATGTGTGCTTTTCTTTATGTGTGTATGTGTGTGAACACACATGTACATGTGTGTGCTCATGCCACACTATGCTTGAGTAAGAAAGAGTACATGGCAAGGACTTTGCCCCAGAGTCATTATGCTGGCACCACTTACTTGACAGCCTACATGAACACTAACTTTTGAAATGTCACCTAAAGTGTTTGGCCATCCTTTGAGAAGAATACAATGTTTAGGCACTACTAGAAAGCAGACTAGAGAAATGCAAAACACTTAGAGACAAAGGGGTATATCAACTAGATATTCATGTATTTTCCTAAAAGTAGAATCAGATGTTTTTTTATCCATACTGCAAAATGAGATATATAATTTCCTGTAGTTAACCTAGTTTTGTCACTTTAACACAGAGGTCAAGTTATATATATCGTGTGTGCATAAATGCATGCATGCACACACTTGTGCTTGTGTCTGCATGTGTCTGTGCATGTGCACGCCCACGTGTGTGTGTGTGTGTGTGTGTCTGTGTGTGTATGTGTGTGTATGCACTTGTGTCTCTGCATTCATGTGCATACCTTTTCAGTAAATGAAGAGATGAGAAAAGTCAAAACCTTGTTTTAGGAGAAGCCAAGTTTCAAAATACTATGAAGGTGGGGTGTACATAAGTGCAATAGGCATTATAAGTGCCTATCTTTACTTACAAGGTTAATGCTGCTTACAATGTTTCTAGTTTATATGCCTTATTTAGAAGAATGAAAGAGTATGCCATAATTATATTAGAGAATTATATGTACACAAAGATTTTTGTGTTCAGTATTTTTATGTTAATAGTTTATTTGCTTATTTTCAAGAATTTCATTTTTATCTAAAATGCCAATAATCATAAACTGTTTAGTAGACAGCTAACAGTTTAAAAAGAATATTGGTGTTTCTTATGTTTCATTTTGATTTTATCAGGGAGAAATATCTCAATCCTGAAGTAAGAATAGATTCTGATATATTTTCGAATGCAATATATTCCTAATGCTGTACTGCTAACTTTTGATACATCTACAAATAATTGTAGAACTGGGCAATTAACTAATCAAAGATAACTTACTCATGTAAAGTGACCACTCATATTCACAGTTGAATTATTAGAATGTCTTTCCTTTTAAAAATTATTCATTGAGAATTTCATAAATATATACAATGAATATGTCCATATTCACCCCTGTTTTATGCCTTCAACTCCTCTTCATCAGGTCCCTCTCCTAACCTCCTGCCATTTTTTGATGAGGTAACCCACTAATTCTGAATAGTTATGAGTATGCCATGGGGTTACCCACTGGAGCATGGTGTAAGTGGTTCTACTCCCAAAGGAGAATGATTTTTCCTCCTTTAGCAGCTGTCAACTGCTAGTAGCTTTTTATCTGGGATTGGGAATTCATGATGTCCTCCCCTGTCCATGCTGGAATAGTAACTGGCTAGAATTCCTGTAGATCTTCTGCAGGTGACCAGAGTTGGAGTGAAGTGAGTTAATGAGCATAAGAGTGACCGTGTTTTGTCCAGAAGATAGCATTTCTAACAATGTCTCCCCAGTCTTTTCCTCTCACATCTTTCCACCTCCTATTCCACACTGTTCCTGAGCCTTGGCAATGAGATACTGATAATGATGTCTTATATAGGGCTGAGCATTCACAGTCAATTATTCTCAGCACTTTAACCAGTTGTAAATCTCTTTATTCACTGCTGCCCACCACAAAACAAAAACAACAACAACAACAAAAAACATACCCCAGTCTGGCCAAGTTTGAAAGAAGTACAGATCTATGGGTATGAACTTAAATGTTGAGAAGTCAATTTGATATCATGTCCATTCTGTAAAATACTAATAGCAGATTCTATCCAAGGGCTTGGGATATCCCTCCCCTTGAATTTGTGCCAGGTTTAGAGTACTAGGCATTAATTGTCTCCTGTGGAGCCAGCCTAAACACAATTAAAATATGATTGCTTACCACATAACAGTAATGCTACTATTGCACCAATAGGCATATCTTAATTGAAAGGTCAGTATATAGCATGCATGGTCCATTGTTAGGAAAGAACATTAATGTCCTGACTTCTCCAGAAGACTACATGCACCTCCAGGCACTATGGAAGTTAACCAGCAATGAGGAAGTTTCTTCACTGGGTTAAGGTTGATTTCTTTATTTCCTGCTATTGAAAAGTATGATATGTCTTCAGAATAAGGTCTTACCATGTAGTTATGATAGGAAGCCTAGGACAATGGCCATATCTTGTGTTATTTCAGAAAACTCTGGGGTCTACCTGGCAAATGAATCATAGATAAGTATCCTATGCCTCATCCTGAATTTTTTATTTTAAGTCCATTCCTTCAGGGAATGACATTGACTGCCTATACTGGATATTTTATTTGAAATCCTCTGAAAAAACTCATACTATAAAATTAGTTCACTAATTAATAGGTTTCTTTAAGGCCTTTTTCATTAATTCTTAGTTCTAGTTAACCTATCACCTGCCCCCTCTTCTTCTTCACTCCTACCTCATAACCTCTTAAACACTTAATCCCAGTGCCTCCCCACAATTCTTCTTTCATAATATGTGTTTGTCCTATCCCCTTATAAGGCCTATAAAAGGTAGAAAAAGACTTAAAAAGGAAGAACATGGACCTGATTGTATTTAAATTTATACTAATAAGGGCTATGTCAGATTTCTTAACTACCAAAGTGGAAAATTAAAACAAATGAAGATAATGTATGTAGGAGAATTTTTCACAGCAATAATTCAATGTGGAACTTTTAAAAGTGCTTTGACTACCTAGATCCTTGACTTAGCTTTTCATTTACTGTATTGGCAGTTCAGCTTGGGGTTAGTTGAATTCTCCTCAGTGATGGTAGCAAGAATGATTTTTATTGAATTCAGAATGTAAACAGAGGAAGCACAATGTGAAAATGCTTTGTCTTTACCTTAGTTCAAAACCCTTATTTCTTTTGCCTGGCATGCTATGAAAAGGAATATGGCACACTCCTCTCTTCAAGAGAAATTATCCATTAGCATTTTAAGTGATAGTGTCATATGATTATTAAATCAATACCCAATAACTTATATATTCTGGAGTATTCCCTTTTAGCTAATACTAACAACCACTTCACAAGTCAATGTTGAACCACATCATGATCATGTCTCCTCTACTCCTTATATAATAGTGTTCAGAGGCACCCATCATTTTGGAATTCTTACTGGGATCACTACCTATGTGTCTAAACATATAGGTATGTTTGTATGTGTACCTGCATTATTATGTGCCCCCCACACACAATAGTATCAAAACTGATCATAATATGCACAACACATAAATCTATTTCTAAGATGAAAAGTAAAATATATGATATAAACTATAGCTCCTCTCTAGAAAGTATCTTTCACTCCATATGATGGTGGAAAACAGTTGTTTGTTTTGTTTTGTTTTTTATAGAAGCATCTAAAATTTATCCTTTGCCAAAAACTGTCAGTGCTAATTGGAAACTTAAAGATATTGCCAAAAGAAAGTGACAGTCAATTCCAAAATTTATAATGTTTCTATTTCTTTTTGGCATGCTGCTTTGCTGAACTCCTGAGTTTCAGGATATTCTTTTTGGCTATTCTAATGTTCCCCATTTGAGAGGAAATTTCATATTCCTCAAATAAGTGAAGACCAGCAACTGTATTATAAAAAACAAAGAATCTTAAATATTCTTACTTGTTTTAGGGAATATTTTTTGTGAGTCCACACTTAAGTTATTTATATTTTAATCAAATAATAACCCAAACCATTTATTGTTTACAACAATGTTATCCTGAGTATTTTAGCATGTTCTGTCATTAATTTCATAGTGTGGAAAGATTTACTCTCCCTAAAATGCAAACTGAACAGTCTGGAACTTCCTATCCAGTCTGTGGCCCCAGATATAAGCTGCTGACCTAAATAAATTAATAATGCTGAAAAAGAAAATGACCTAGAAATCTAACTAATCTTTTCATCACTCATTTTTAATTGGGAAAGTCTAATTACTCAGATAAGCACAGCACTTGTTGCTTACATTTAATGACTTAAAAATAGAAGAGACAGAAATTTATGATGCTAGATATTCCTCATGCCCTATAAAACTGGCTAGATCTTTCCATGACCCATTTGATTCCAACTTTACCAGTAAATAAAATGCAATATAATGGTTCTTATAATTTCATTATCTTTGGTTTACTTTTTAGCCATCAAATTTCATAATTTTGGTTGAATTAATTTGTTTATGTAATTAAAACATTTTTGAAGATGAATTGCTTTGCTAGTAGGTTTCATAAATAAGAAAGTTTAGGAAACAATTCTTCATTATACTTAAAACAATTTAGTCTGTATTAATAAGTACACTACCTCAAAGAACTACTGTGAAAGGATAAATCCAGTTAACATATAATGTGCTCAGGAGTTGTGTCTCCTTGTAATTAAAAAGCTTTAAAGGAGGAGATGTCTCTTCTGAATTGTTCTGTTTCTCATAGTCATGCGATTTTCATAAGTGGGGCCTCAGTAAATATTAATTACACTATTACAACACATAAACATTAATTGTTATAAATTGAAGTTAACTAGCTTTTGTTCCAAGTATAGAACCCAAATCTGTTAGCACTTTAATGTAAAGATTTACAGTTCCTTAGTTATCGTAGCTTCATGTTTTGTGCATATTGTTGATCAGTTTTTGTGTTGAGGCATGTCTAGATGTACATGTGTGTGTATGGATATCTAGTATAGTTGTCAATTTAATCTTAAGCAACTGATCCTATTTTCCTAGTTATTTTATATATCTTTTTGTAAATAATAATTTATTTCCTATCATTAAAGATAGCCCAGATATCAGAATTTCATACAGTGGAAGTATAACTGAAGCTAAAGGGGTAATAATGGTGAAAGTAAAGTATAAATAGAAACGTAAGTCAAAAGAGATTGTGGATCTGTACCCAACTCAGACGTTAAAAACGTATATGCAAATTACCCTGATCTGTTCATTATTTAAGCACACATAGTGAAATATTATTCTGTACTCATAAATATGTATAGTTACTATGTGTCAATGAGAAATAAAAATTTAAAAGATAATGTACTATTGGGAGAAATTTAAATATTCTGAAAATATAGCCTGCCAACTGGCAAACAGCATTTCTATGGAGTTTTGTAGAAAAAAAAGAAAAAAGAGAAATAAATGGGCTGAAGAAATGTGTTGGGGGGGTAAAGCACTTAATGGGTAGGTATGAGGACCTGAGTTTAAAGCTGGATATGGTAGCATGAATCTGTCCTGTGGTGAAGTGGGAGGATGAGACACGGGAATCCCCTGAAGCTTGTTGGCCAGGAAGCCTGGTATATATGAGTAGCCTCAAACAAAAAGACCCTGTCTTGACTCAGAAAGTATGGATTCACACTTGAAGTTGTCCTGTGACCTCCACAATGTGCTATGGTATGCTTGCACTCATACATACCTACAAGTATGTATGCAACAAACACACACACACACACACACACACAAACACACACACAAACATTTAAATGCAGTATCTGTTTTTAAAAAGAGTTCATAATTTCCATCACAGATTATGAACACCAACCAAAAGCTTTCACTACTCAGACACAGACCCGCATTCTAGTACTATAATCTTTCACACTGGATTTAAGGACTTCCCTCTTACTAATTCTAGCATTGGATATGCCATTATCACAGGAACTATCAGAATTATTGCTAACTTAGACACCACTAAGGCTTTAGACAAATATGATAGTATTATCCATTAGCTCTGGAATATACTTCTTTAAAGAATAGTGATAGTTAGGTCTCGATTGAATCCATAGTAATAATTTTCCAACTGAAAATATGAAACATAATACTTTCACTATTTTTAAAATTATTTTTCTTTAACAGTTTCATATGTGTACATAATATATTTTGTTAATTGCCATCCCTCCACTGCTATTTCTTCTCTACTTTCAGTTTTCATTGAACCCTTTCTTCCTTTCAAGTCTCCCTCCTACTTTCATGTTTTATTGTTGTGGTTGTTTTTGAAAGACAGTATTTAATTAGGATTGTTAGCATGAAGATAGATCCAGCATCATTTACTAGAGCTTAGAATTTTTACCATTGGCTATGTTACTGCAAAAATTACTAATTTGCACACAGCAACTATTAACTATTCCTCAGCTGCAGGAAGCCTATACAAGAGAGGACCATGTCAGAGATGTTTTTATTGTTGACAAGCACTAAAACTTTTTGTCTGAGCTTGTTGCTTCGATTATTGTGTCTACTGCTAAATTAGTTATCCATTAAAATAACCACACTTGGCAAATATCTCAGGGAGTACAGGTTCTTCCATCCATTCAACCAATGATTAAGTGTATCTTTCAGGAGGCATGTAATTTAAAAAATTAAGAAAACATAATTATTATCATAGATATACTTGTCTGAAGGAAACAGTGTGAGATCATATAACTAATGGGGGCAGTTTTGAGGTGTTTTTGTGTGTATAAGAGGATATAAAGGTCAGGGAAATTTTTAGTAATATTTCATTATCTGAAATCTATGTAGGCCTTTGTGCTTGTTGATCCTTTAGTTTGGAAATTTATTTTTATCTAGAGAATTAGCACAGAATTCAACTGAACATTTAATGTTTTTTTTTAATTTCACTTGAATTGAAAGGCCTTCCCTACAAAATCCACTTTAAAACAGAGCCCTGACCTCCATGTTATGCATTCTCTATCTCTTTGTCCTGCCGTACTTTTCATCATAACACTTTCCAAAATCTTATTTCATTTAATATATTTAGTTGTCTACTTATGCTTTCTTTACTTCTGATCCAAAAAATTTAATGCAATATTTCTCTTTGCCTTATACACAGCTCTCCTTCAGCACCTCTAGCAGAAGAAAAACAAATATTTAATAAGACAATGAGTAAATGAATTAGAGTTATAGTCATCATACTCATCCCAAGTGTATATTTTGTATTATTTAGAAACATTTGATTTAATGAAATTAGTTGTATAATTAAGGTTTTGATTTAGTTTCCTCCTTTGAGCATTTTATACATCTATATATCTTGATCATATCCACCATGTACTCCCACATACATGTCTCCTCAGTATTCCCCTATCACATTTCCCTCCAAACTACATGTCTGTCTATTAAAATTATTTGTTCATTTAATTCATTGAATTCAATTCATGCTGCCATATATGCAGGGGAGTGTGTGCAAAGGGTTATACACTGGAGCATGGTGAACTGACCAGTGGCTACATTTCCAAAGAAAAGTAAGTTTCCTTTCCCTTGCAGCCATTACCTACTAATAACTCCTCAGATAGAGAATGGTCCATGGTATCCCCTCTCCACTCCATGCTTAAACTAATAATTGACTTGATTTTGTACAGTTTTTTATATAAATAGCCACAGCTACTGTGAGTTTGTGTGTGCAATAGTCATGTCATGTCCAAAGGACAGGATTTCATTGCTCTTTTTTCCACCCTCTGGTTATTCCATTCATTCTTCCCCTTCTTGCATGATGTTTCTTTAGCCTAGTTGGTGATTTGACATACATGTATTATCTAATGCTGAGCACTTTCTGTGAATTATTTTCAGCATTTTTTATATTAACATGTTTCTGTATCAACTAACAACCACAGCAATAAGAAGCTTCTCTGACCAAGGCTGAAAGCAGTACAAGTATATGGCTATAAACACAAATATTAAGAAGACAGTTTGGCAACATTACTATTTAGAAAGTTAACTATAATAGGTTCTTCTGTATATTGAATTAAAATAAACTGCCTCATATATGATAGTAAAATTTAAAAATACTTAAGTTGACCATAAAATATAGAAAAGGAACCTCAATTCCACAATTAAATAAACTTCAGTTTTATACCTAAAATGTTATTGCATTTTCTTATTCTAATTTTTTATAATATATGTTCTGAACTTCTTTGTTATGAGCATTGTATTTCTATTTTCTCCCCTTTCTCTGCTCTCTCCAGTTCTTCCCATGTCTCTGTCAATTTTTCTCAAATTCATGGTTTCTTATTCTTTAATTATAGTTGTTTTATTTAAACATATGAAGTTATAAATATACCCTGTTGAGATCATTTAGTATTGCTCATATGTGTTTATGGCTAGCCTCTTGCAAATGGCTAACCTATTAGTAGGCTTGTTCATGGTTTTGAGTAAATTGTAAATTTCTGTCAATTCATTACCAAAACAACAATGTATTTATGGGATATGAACTGAATAATCTCAGAATTTCAAGGGTATTGAGTAGCTATTCATCTATCCTTATCTTCCATAAAGCACATGCATTATTTTGGATGACCTCATGCTAAGACATTCTATCAATTTTTATTGAAATCACAATATATAAATAAATTATAGCACCTTATTAACTAGGCAATACTACTACAATAATGAATAATAATACATAGATGAAATAGTTATGGCATTAACCTAAAGGTCTGGTTATATTAGGGCTGTAACTTGGCTTATGTTATGCTGTCATTTTCTTCTGCATGTCACAAGTGAAAAGGGAATGAGAACTTGGAAAATCTATGCAGCTTCTTGTATGTGGTGTGTGTGTGTGTGTGTGTGTGTGTGTGTGTGTGTGTGTGTGTGTGTGTATGTATGTATGTATGTATGTGTGTGTATGCACATTTAAGGCCAATGATAGTTATTGGGTATTTTTCTCTATTGCTTTTTACCTTATTTTTTGAGACACATGATCCTACGGAGAACAGAATTACAAAAATGCATGAATATCAGTAAATTTCATGGAGTACACAGTAGTGGAAATGTGATTAATTTCACAGGTAATTATATAACAATACAACAAGAGAATTAACAAGGGAATTAAATAGCAAGTTCATAGAGAACTGTTAACCTTGAGTCTGAGAGGCAAGATACATATCTTTGTGACAAGGGTAGCAAAGATTGCTCTAAAATATTTACTGGTATAAAGCAACTTTAGTTTCACTGACACTTTTCCAAAACATAACCCAAAATTAATATTCTATTCTCAACTTTCTAAAGGTAATATCTAAGAGAAATCTAATTTCAGTCTTGTTGCTATATAAGTTTTTATAGTATCTGCCATGTTTAACAGTTTTTGTTAAGATACAATCATTTTTCAAATGTAAAATATTTTAAATATAAAAAGTTCAATGCATAAGAGGAATACCTTTTCAGAAGAGGAGGAGTTTAACATGAAAGGGAGATAAAGAAGGTGGATAATTGGGGACCAAATCATTATATATATATATATATATATATATATATATATATATATATATATATATATGAATATATATGAATGTGTATGTACATGAAACTGAAAGAGTAGCAAGAATAGACATTCTACTGGTATTTACTGACTTCTGTAGTTTAATTTTCATATCACTAATATGTATTTTTTATTTTAATGTGATATTTTGTGTTTTTTACTGTTGTAAGAAAGGAATTTTTTTTCATGTAACACCTTTGAAAGATTCTAGTGACATTGTTTCTACAACCAGACATGATTTCCCTCTGTTGATCAGCCTTAAGTCCTACTAAATAGTTGTTGATGACTTTCAAGATATTAAAGCCACTACTATACCTTTAAATATATCTTGCCATGGTAGTTATTACTGTGGTTCATAGGTATGATAGGTGGGAAGGAGAAATGATTGCTTCCCTCTCTTGGAAACTTGCATAACACCAACTATTAAAGCTAGTCCCTAGGAAGAGACTTTTGAGTCAGATCCAACTCTAATCCTGTGTCTGAACTGCATGTTATCTTCAGCAACAGGGACTTATTTTCAATTTCTAGGAGACAACCAAGGGCAGCAACAAAAACCTATGTTGTTTTGGAATACATTTTTTCTCTCATAAAATACATCCTGACCACAGGTTCCCCTCCCTCTACTCCTCGCAGCTCCTTTCCCCACATCCCCTCTCCCCCATATCCACTCTACCTGTTTCCCTTCAGAAAAGAGCAAGCCTCTAAGAGACAACAACCAAACACACACACACACACACACACACACACACACACACACACACACACACACACACACACACACACACACTGCACAATGAAACAAGGCAAAAGCCCTCTTATCAAGGCTAGACAATGCAAACCAATAAGAGAAGAGTCCCAACAGTAGGCAAAAGGGTCAGAGACATACCTGCTCCCACTTTCAGGAGCCCCACAGAAAGATCATGCTAAGATCCATACATACATGTGGAGGATCTGTTGCAGACCCTTGCAAGCCCCATGCTTGCCATTTCAAACTCTGCGAACCTACATCAGCCTTGGTTAATTGATTCAGTGGGCCCTGTTTTTCTGGTATCCTTGACCCCTTTTACTGCTACAGTCTTTCTTTACCCTCCTATTTTGGGATTGGGGGTCCTGAGCTCCAATTGGAGAGACTCGATGGAGACAGCTAATTTATATATTTCTCTGCATAATGTCTGGCTGAGGGTCTCTGTAGCCTCTCCCATCTGTTGCCAGAGGAATCCTCTCTGTTGACAATTGGACAAGGCACTGACCTAAGGTTATTTGCACTGGTGGTATAGTAGTGAGCATATCTTCCTTCCATATATATTACTATATGTAAATATGTAATATTATGATTCCTTGTGGCTTCTTCAAGCATCTTTAGTGTTATTTACCACTGCTCCCCTTCTCTCTATATATTGTCCTCCTTTCCCAATTAAAATCATCCTTCATCTTTTCATTTCCCTCTTAACATCACTTATATTCTGACTTATCATACTGCCTTAAAGGAATAAGAGAAAATGATCCACTTGATATTCAGATTGAGAAGTGAGCATTACAGTTGAGAATCCATCCCTAAAACATGGTACATATATTTATATTCATTTTTAATTTAAAGCTTAAGAACACCTAAATATATTTTGAGTGGTTGTGTCATGTGAACATTTACAATCTGAAGAATCATTGCATAAAAGATTAAATTAATGAATTAAAAATAACTAAAATATAACAAAAAGGAGATAGCAGAAGATATCATGCTCTGATTCTTTTCAGTTGGATATCTTGCTATTTTTTTTACCTCTCTTTTCTAAATGTACTCTAGAGTTCCTTAAAATGACTACACTTTTGGAAGAGATTTTTACGTAATATCCATGTAAATGAGTCAGAACTTCTAAATGCCTTTAGCTTCCATTAATATGGCATTACTAATTCATGATGTGAATATTTTATTTTAATATCAGTAGTATTGCTTTTGGTTAGAAGCCAGGTAGATTTAATCTTATTACAATGCTTATAATGTGGAGTAGTTTTGGTTAATGGTATGTATTAATGCAACATTGGACAGCCCAAATTGAGTCAGAGAAATGGCTCTTGGCAAGCACTGAACATAAGAGATTTCAAAGTTTCATGTGCCTTGTTAGATAGTATTCCCAATTATCTTGAGGAAAATCACCATTAAGTACAAAATTTATAAGCTTGTTATATAATGATCTAATAAGTAGAAAATCCTAAACATTATACATGCTGATACATATGCATATATGTATATCCAGTTAAAGCTAATGAATAGATTCAACAAATTTGCAGATTATAAAAAATGTTTCCATGCAATAGTAGTAAAACAAAAAAGTCCACTCTCAAAAGATGGCACATATCTGTAGTCTATGCACTTGGGAGATCATGAGAAGAGAATCAATTTAAGGCTATCTTCAGCTATGTTATCAATTCAAGGTTACCTGAAGCAAAACATGACACATTTTTAAAATATCAAGAGCTGGGCATGTAATCAATAAAAAAGTGATTGTTTTGAATATCCAAGGCTCCCCAATGCTTCCAAATAGTAAGAAATTAAGAAAACAACTCCATTTAAAATGACATGGAAGGAGAAAAATATTTATGAATTAATTACACCAAAAAGCAAAAGACATAAGCTAAAATCCATAATTCTGAGACATACTAAAGAATTCTGCCTATAAGTAAATGGAAGAAGAATAATCTATGTTTATAAATTTGAAGGTGGTATAGTTCGGATGTTTTCCAAAATTATGGAATTGTTCAATGCATTCTCTATAGTAAGCACACTGTTGTGTTATACAGTTATGGGAAAATTTGCCAGAAAGTTCTGTGCAATCTCATGAAGCTCAGAGAAATCTAAAAACATCTTGATTCAAAACAGTATGGTACTCATTCATTCATCAGTGGATCATCAAGTCTCAAGAATAAACCATAGCATATAATGTGAAATAAGTGTGATAAGCTTATTCAATAAATATAAATAGCCCTTTCAACAAATAGTTCATAGAAAATGCTATTTATACCTCTAAAAGAGAAAGTTTGATCTTTAACACATATACAAAATTTAAAAGAAGTGCATTCCTTTAAATTGATTAGCCAAAACCATCAAACATAGGTGTCAAAAATCCTGATACTGTTTTGATTTTAATTTCTTGTATATGAAGTAGAAGCACAAGAAGCAATATAAAACAATATAAAAATTAGATAAACTTAAATAAATTCAAACTTAAAAAAATTGTGTATCAAATAGTGAGGGTAAAAAAAGAAGCTTAAAGAATTGCAGAGTATGTTTACAAATTACTTTTTTTAATTTGGAAGTCATACCTAGAAAGAAATTCTATAATTCAGCAACACCTCTACTACCATCACCAAGAACAACAACAACAAAAAATAACTGAAATAAAAATGATCAAAGATTTTGAACAGAAGTTTTGATAGGGAAGATATACAAGTGACCAACAAGAAAGGAAGGTTTGCTCAACATCATTAATCATTAAGGAAATGCAAATTAATCTCAAACAAGAACCATTACATTGGTGTGGCTTTTATTAAGTAAAACTAGAAAGTGACACAGATTCAGAAGTAGGGGAATTGAAACATGTTTGCATTGTTGGTGAGATGTAAAATGGTACCAGAACAATGGAAAACAAGATGATTGTTTCCAAAAAATGATAGACATAGAATTATAATTATAATATAATACCACAAGTCCATTATGAGCATATAGATAAAATATTGAAAGCCCTGCAAAAAGACACTTGTTCAAACAAAGTGGTAAAGACAGATGTCACTCAAATGTCCATCTGAGGATGTAAGAATAAACAAAATGTAGTATGTATGTACACAGAACATCACCAGCTTTCAAAAGGAAAATAATTTTGAAATATACCACAATATGAGTGAATTTTGAACTCATTGTATTATAGAAAATAAACAAGACATAATAGGGCAGCTCTATCTTGTATTTATGACATCTGTAGTACCCAGATTCCTATAAAAGAAATTTGAGTGGTGGTACCAAGGGGTTAGAAGAGGAGAGTATGATCTTTGTTTAATGAGTATACCATCTACATTTGGGAATGTTTCTAGAGATTGATGGTGGATGCTTGATGGTTACACCATAACATCAGAGTACTAAGGCCATGAAATTGTGTATTCATAAGTGACTAAAATGTCAAGTTTTATATTATGTATATTATAATAATTATCCTGTATGAAAAGTCTTATGAGATGTCTAGACACATGAGAATTGTAACAATTTTACAATATGAATTTTAATTAATGAGGTACTTTTACTTATCAATTTATTTATGTATATATTTCCCAGATATATTCAAAGATATTTTAATGTTTTTAGACATTTGATTGAGAAAGAAACCCTAGAGAGAATTATATGTATAATATTTTCAAAATAGTGTAAATATATTAAAGCCAAGCACTTTATTCATTAATATTTTTATTGGCAAAGGTTATAACTTTCTAATGTCAAAGATTATGTATAGGCAATAGTTAGTATTCTTTAGAGTCTTTTTTATTTTTTGTATTTCTGCATTAGAAAGTATTTTGAATGTCACATACTTTTAGTAATTTAGCTTATTTTATTAAAAGCAATCAAAACATGAGTTTGGATTTAGAAATGAAATGAAGCGTCAGTTCTGTATACCCTGATTATTATAAGGAATGTGTAGAGACAGAAGATTTTTGAAAGACTTCAGAATTAAGATGTTATTGCATTGCTTATCTTTATATTATTAATTAGGGTTTGTGAGACAAATTGATTTTGAGTGATATCAAGGTAGTCATTTGAAATACAGATGTGTACATACGGGTGGCAGTAGATAATTACTATGCTTTCAACTATGGTCATTATTGTGATTAGAAAAGTTTTCTTTTGTAGGTTGTTTATCACCTTTGTCCCTTAGTGCTGCTTAGAGTATGATCAGTTATTACTGTACTAACAAGTTTAGCCAATTTATCATAGGCTGACAGGTGCCAGAATTTATCCTCACATGTGTACCCACTGAAGCAGACAAACACTATTTTCATCTCCTAAGTTGCCCATTGTTTATTGTTGCCTTAATTAGGGTTTTATTGCTGTGAAGAGATAACATGACCACAGCAAGACTTATAAAGGAAGCATTTAATTGGGGCTGGCTTACAGTACAGAGGTTTAGTCCATTATCGTCATGTCTAGAAGCATGGTAGCAGGCAGGCCAACATGGTGCTGGAGAGGAAGCTGAGAGTTACACATGTGAATAGGCAGGCAGCAGGAAGCAGACTCTCACACTAGCCCTAACTTGAGCATCTGAAACCTCGAAGCCCTCCCCAAGTGACGCACTTCCTCTAATAAGGCCACAGTTCCTCCAAAAAGAGCACAACTCCTACTAGTGGCAATTCTTTTCTCATTTTCCTAAGAAAATGCTAATAAATGCAGTGGTAATGAGCCAAAAGAGAAGGGAAAACAGGTTAATTACAAACAGTTAATAACCTTGTGAGCAATTGAATGATAACTATATAAATTCTAGATAATATCCTTATTGTACCCAGGCTGCCTGTTAAAAAAGTCATAAGGAAAAAACATAGACATCTACTTTCTATATATGTAGTTGAACGGGAATCTTATTACATATTATTTAATTGTGGATATGGAATTTTACTTAGTTAAATGATTCATTAGTTGCCTTAGATTCCTGCCAAATATTTTCCCAAATGATCATTTCAGAAGTGTCAATGACAATTGAGATATTGGGACATTTGTTTTTTCTTTTCCCATCTGCTGACTCACAATTCTCAGACAGGAGATAATATGGTACTTTAATCACACCTTAGAGTTTCTTCTTAAAATGGGAGGGAGAAATCATACCCATAGTGCACAAAATACTGTATTTATTGCTTCCCTTCATTGGCTATTTCTAAAGGAATGTCCCATAGGTCTAGAATGTTTGCCTCACATGAACAATGTGCTGTATTCTAGCCACAGCATTAAACAAATATTTAAACCTGAAATGTGAACTGGTAAATACTCTTGCTGTGTAAGCATAAGAACCTGAGTTTGAATACCCAGAACCTACATAAAAGGGGAAGGGTCATGTCAGTAATTTGAAAAGTCCTTAGATATGGTGAACCAAAGCTTGAAAACATCTTTTAAGATCTTCAATTGGAAATGTAGCGGTGGTGGCACACACTTTTAATCCCAGCACTTGGGAGGCAGAGGCAGGCAAGTCTCTGGGTGTTTGAGGCCAGCTTGCTCTACAGAGTGAGTTCCAGGACATCAGAGTTACAACAGAGAAACCCTGTCTTGAAAAAACAAACAAACAAAGATCTTCAGTTGGGAGTTTTTGCCCAGAACTGCCATTCCCAATCTTTAATATGTACCGGAATCATGATGTGGGCTTGATAAAGCCCAGATTCTTAGATTTTACTCACAATAATCTTGTCAAATAGTTCTAAAGAGGGACTTGAGTATCTACTTTTAACAGATTCCTTGGTGATGCTGGACCAACACTCTGATAAACATAGCTGCTGTAGATTACACAAAAAATTAAACAAACAGTATATAGAACATATAAACAAACAGAATATAGATTGGATACTATCTTAGATTTTCAAGGATCCTCTGAAGATCCTTTATAATCCCTCAATGGAAGCTCTCTTGTGAACAGACAGAACAGTGTTATGTAAAATAACCCAGTTTAGGGATGTGATTATTTAGAGCTATTTGCTACTCATTCTAAATATGTAAGCATGCCTTGCTAATAATTCACAAGGGACAAACAGTATGATTACTGTAAACCTAATAAGAAATACTCAGCTTTACAACACTTTGGAATACAATTGGCAGGTTTGGTGAACATGGGATTAATTTAAAATATGTTTTCAATAATATTCTGAATGTTTATAAATTTGTAGTTTGTGCTGTCTACTAGTTGTATTTCTTATTTGTATTATTTTTGGTGCTGACTAATTGTGCAAAATAATGAGGTTCATTATGATATTTTCATGCATATGTATAATAATCATGTTTCCCCCTCTATTTTCATTTCCCTAAAGATATTTATAAGTTTGTACTCTAAAAGTAAGCCAAGAATTTTATTGAAGAAATTACACAATTATGTAGTTTCCTAGCTTGAGAAGGAAGCATCCCTGAAAGTCTTAGGCAGTATCACTGTATTGCCTATAAAAATCACAATTGTACCTACACTCTAAGCAGATATGTGACTTATTTATTTTAATGATTTTGAAATTATTAATACCTTGAACATTTTTTAAAATTTTTATTTAAAGAGAAATGGAAATATCTCACTTGGGACAATAATAATAAAAAAAACACCAGAGTATTCACATACTTTTAATTTCTCAATGTATGTATGTAGGTTGTGACCAAGAATTCATTTAATTGAAGGGAGCATTTGACAGGCAGTATTGAAGTTGTAAACACTTTGAATTCATTATGGTGTCTCACTATAGGAACTGTCGTTCAAGACTCTCTATCAGCAAAACCATCATCTGTACAGTTATTTTCATGTTTGCCTGAAAACCTTTCATTGTACTTTAAGGCATTTCAAAAGACAAGATGGAAGCAAGGGTGATCCTAGGGATTACCTGACTTATGTGAGTGCTATGTTCACACACACACACACACACACACACACACACACACACATAATGTTGGTTGATCATCGTGACAATGGCTTTGGAAGGAGTTTCAAGGCAGTGATGGTTTGACTTTTTTTTAAACCTTGTAAGGTTACTTATGGTTTCAACAAAAATTTCTAGTTTTTCTGAGTTTCTTGTCAACAACTTTTAAAACTAAAGACATTTGAGATTGCTACATCAAATTAATCATGAAACAAATGTATCAGAGTGATTTTTCATTTATATTAGATATTTGATCATCCAGTGGTCATATAGACATACCACTGCTTGAGAAAACAGGCATGGATGAGATACTCCAAGCCATAAATCAATCATTAGTGTCATCAAATGGTTTCACAATTCAAAATATATAGTGAATCCCTGTTATGCATATTTTTGAAAATCCTAAATTCAGTAGTTAGCAATATTTTGCACAGCCTTTCTAATTTGTTTCTTCCTTCTGGTCTTATTCTTACCATCTTTTCCTGTTTTAATCATGGACCAGAGTTCTACTGCTTCCTAGAAAAGAGCAATCTTTCTCCTATTGCCAGGGAAGTCTTGCCTCTGTCTAGATCTTTGTCCACATCTATATTTAAAGATAACAATATATTTTCTCTTTATTTGATCTTGTGTGATGTATTTTAATTCTTGCATAATAAATAATGTATTTATACATTCATTTAAAGACATGTTACACATTGATCTGTGAATCTTATTACTGCAGTTTCTTAGAGCCAGAAATATGACCCAGTCATCTATAAAGTATTGAGCCAAAGGTTAAATTTCCCACAGGGCATAAAAAATGTTGTACATGTTTCCTCTTTGCTATGGAGCTTAAAAAAATATTACATAGTACATAGTATGAGGATGGATTAAACATTAACATTTGTCAAATGCCTTGCTAAAATGTCTTTGATTGACAGGAAAGGTAATGACACACATATTTAATTATGAAAAATGAACCATAACATGTTGTCTTCTGAGTTTCTTAGTATGAAAACAACTTTTCAGTTCTTTTTATCATGTTTCTTCATTCAACTTGATATATTGCTTTTTATCAGAAATTGAAAGGGGCATCTGCTGAGATGACTAATGAATATAGAAATATTACAGAGTTCAGAGTAAAAGTTGCCATAAGATATGACAGGTTTCCACAGTGATACATAGTAGGTATATATGCCAATCTACACCAACTCAGTTTTTAAAACCATGCATTATATATATATATACATATTTTTCCACAGTATTTCTTAATATAAAATACTCTTGAAGTTCAAGACCTTCATTACTGACTAATTTTCTACCAAATGACCAAGTATTTTGTAACATTAACTTTCACTGTGTGGCAAAATATTGAGGAAACTGGGTGATATATTGTGCTACATTTCCTGAGGAGATGTGAACAAATTTCTATTTACTTATTGATATAATGCATCAGTTGCATAGCAAAGAAATGATTTTATCCAAGTTTAGTTTAGTGAACCAGTAATTTTATTAGTCTTACATACAGGAATTTTGATGAGAGGTTACTCAAATTAGTATTGGTGACCTGAAAACCACTGTATCACTGAACAATCTTCCACTTCGGTATGAATTACAACATCTGGAAAGACACAAAGATGGAATTTCTCCTTCAATTGCTCTTCTGTATACTTTAGCACTTCTTGAAAACATGTGTAGCTGGAGCAGAATTATACATATCTCTGGAAGTTAGAGTTAGTATGTTACTTCTAGACTCAGATGAGGGTCTGATCCTCCAACTCTATTCAAGAGGGAATGTTAATAGGGTCCAATATTTTAAGGATCTCATGCAGGTGTTCTCAACTTATCTGATAAAGATGATAATAAACACATAAGCCTGAAAGACAAGGATCCAAAATACATGATTGCTCCCTTTGACTCTTGTTCATACTTGTAATCTACTATATAACTTAAATCCTGATAAAAATGATAGGCATTCAATACATGTTTCTATAACAAATGATTAAGTACAATTATTCCTTTCTAGTACCATATTGTGGGAAGAATATCAAAGTATTTTAAAACATATAGTCAAGTTCAGACATTCTTCAGTGCATTAACAGGAAATAAAAGAAGATTAAGAAAAAATGGAGACTTCAGTCTTATTGGAACTAGATTAGACCAGCAATCAGGGAGGACTGACAGAAATAAGGAAATAATAGGATTATTGCACTCATGAACTCACAGTGTCTGTGGTTGCCTGCACAAGAACTGTCTAAGATCAAGCCAATAACCATTCCAACATGGATGGAATATTGATTTAAAAGGCCACACCCCTCCCTGAGGAGCTACTAACATTTGATATCTACTGAGGAAAGGAGCATCAGGTTTTTTTAGGAGTGTGTCAGCTAGTAAGTTGTCCATTTTCCAGTGGATGACGTTATATGCATGTGCATTTGGGTAGCACAGATTTTGGACTCAGTAGGTTATAAATGTTTTTTTTAATGTTTGTAGAAAGAAGAAGAAGGAATTTGGGGTATGTAAAATGAAACCCAGAAGGAGTTGGGTTTGTGGATGTAGTAAAAATACACGTATGGAATTCTCAAAAAATAAGTGAAAAAAATTAAGACTAGAAGGCCAATGAAGCCAATGAAGGCCAATGAATAAACACATTTAGCAGGAAGTTTCCACTTAAGCCAAGAACTTATCTATCTACTATCTATCTATCTATCCATCTATCTATCTATCCAATCAGGTTAGGAAAATGGTAAATTTTTTATATTTTCAATATAATTTTCTTTTCAAAATGACTGCCTTTCATGTTATATAACTGTCAATTAGTACTACAACTTCCATTTTGTCATAGGCAAGGTGGAATGTATAAGACAAGTTTTGTAGGTAACACACTTTAGTTAACTAGACTATTAACATGGTACTTAAAAATGCTCTATTGGTCTTTAGGTTCAAATAAATTTACCCTATAAAATATATCCATGAATTAAATGATTTTAAATCCTTATTTGAAGAAAATATTCCTATTAAACCATTTCCATTAAGCAGAAAATAATCTATAATACTTACTAAATATTTAAATATAGATCTTACTGTGTGATCATTACAAAATATGAAATATTAATATGTATGCCCTGTGTATCTTTTAAATATCTATTGTGCTTACTTATTTACACATGTAATACCTATGTGATTCATAAAATGACCCTTTGTGGTTTCTGAGCTTTATAACAAGAAATTGAGAAGCAATTCTATATTAAAATAATACTTTTGGATTTTTGTGAAACTAAAAATATTCTAATTGAAGTACTATAAAAGCACAAATGCAGTCTACGTCATAATATTACACTTTCTAACTAATAATAACAATAGTAACAATTCCTTACTAACTTGGAAATATCATTTTGCAGAAGTGTTGATTGATCGAGGCCTCTTGTTAGAAATATAAAATGCATGCAATTTACATACAGCTGGGAAATACAAGCTCATCATTTCTGTCTCACAGGTAGTAATGCCCTTTATAAAGTATGGGAGTTTCATTACCAAAACAGTTATTTAAATTGAATATAAACAAATGGTCATGCATTTTCTAAGACTTCATGATTTATAGGCATATCAAATTAGGCATATTTTGCCCAATAAATGAGACTGGAAGTACCATTTTAAGACATATACAATAACATGCATGAAACCTTAATAGTGGATGAGAGAAAATCGTTGTCAGCAAATATTGAAATTTTCACATTTTTCCTTTATTGAAAATA
This sequence comes from Cricetomys ansorgei, assembly GCA_026225945.1. Taxonomy (NCBI): domain Eukaryota; kingdom Metazoa; phylum Chordata; class Mammalia; order Rodentia; family Nesomyidae; genus Cricetomys; species Cricetomys ansorgei. Next base: position 1,109,934 of record JAMJFZ010002863.1, on the reverse strand, counting down.
GATTATTTTCTCATATAATATATCCTGATTATGGTTTACCTCCCTCTTCTGCTCCCAGATCCTCCCCATCTGTCTCTCATTAGAAAATAAACAAGCATCTGAGAGATAAAAATAAAATATAATAACTAAAGTATCAGAATAGGAGAAAACAAACAGAAGGAAACGTGTCCTAGAAAAAGAACAAGAAACACATATAGAAACAGGGATCACTCTTTTGCACACTAAGGAGTCCCATGATAACACTAAATATATATAATGACATCCAGTTTAGTGTCATATATATGCAAAGGATGGATAGGATAAAAAGAGAGAAGGGAAATGAAAATAAAATAAAAATGATAATAATTAAATAAATGTTTGCTTGTTTTTTAATAAAGGAAAAGCTCTGACACGACATTATGGGACAAGGAATATCAAAAGACTCATTGAATTCATTTTCTATTGGTTATCTACTGTTGGTCATGCTGCCTAATATTAAGAGTAGTTTAATATTGGGGCAGTGAAACATCCTTGGGGCAAATTAAATTTTCATTTCCAAGTGGTTATCAATTAGAGATTTCTTCTGGGTTAGAGATAGAGACATGTGACCATTTATCCTTTCAGCACCAGGACACCAACTGGTACAAACTCATGCAGGCCCTAGGCATGCTTCCTCAATCTCAGTGAGTTCATATGTGCATAAATCCTTTTGTTTTAGAGGGCCTTGTTTTCTTGCTGTCTTCTAACCCCTCTGGCTATTACTCTGTTCTTTGGGGTTCCCTGAACCCTAAGTGAAGGGATATGAAAAAAACATCCCATTTAGGGATGAGTGTTCCAAGTTCACCTTTCATTGTTTCTTAGCTATGGGTCCTTGTATTTATTCCTATCTGTTACAGGAGAAAGCTTCTCTTCTCATACGATGGCTGAGCAAGGCACTGATCAATGTCAATAGCAGAATGTTATTAGGAGTCATTTCACTGCTACTTTTTTGTTTAAGAATAGTATTTTATTTTGCATTAGGTACATGGGCTATCTGGTCACAGGTTCTTGGTCACTCAAGCAGTATGGGTTCCATCACCTGGCATGAGCCTTAAGATAAATCAGATATTGGTCAATTACTACCACAAGATTTGTGAGACCACTGCACTACCATATCTTACAGAGAGGACACCATCATATATCAAAGGGTTTGTGTCTGTTTTGTGAGAATAGCATGCTGTTTTAATTATTATAGCTTTGTATTGCAACTTGAAATCAGGGATAGTGATACCTCTAGAAGTTCTTTTACTATTCAGGATTATTTCAGCTATCCTAGGGTTTTTGTTTTTCCATATATAGCTGAAAATTGTCCTATTAATATCTGTAAAAAAATTCAATTGGAATTTTGATGGAGATTGCATTGAATCTGTAGATTGCTTTTGGTAGGGTAGCCATTTACTTTGTTAATCTTACTGATCCATGAGCATGGGAGATCTTTCCATCTTCTGATAAATTATTAAATTTCTTTCCTCAAAAGTTTAAAGTTTTTGCATACAAGTCTTCCACTTGCTTGGTTAGAGTTACCCCCATAATATTTTATGTTATTTGAGTCTATTGTGAAAGTGTTGTTTCCCTGATTTCTTTCTTAGTTTATCATTCGCATATTGAAATGCTACTGATTTATGTGCATGAATCTTATATCTAACTACTTTACTGAATGTGTTTATCAGCTTTAGGAGTTACCTGGAGGAATTTTTAGGGTCACTTATGTGTGCTATTATATCATCTACAAATGATGATACTTTGGCTTCTTCCTTTCTAAATTATATCCCCTGATCTCCTTTAGTTTTCTTACTCCTGTAGCTAAGATTTTAAGTACTGAATTTGATAAGTATGAGGTGAACAATCTTGTCTTGTTCTTGATTTTAGTGAAATTGCTTTGGGTTTCTCTTCAATTAAGTTGATGTTGGCTATGGGTTTGCTTTAAACTATTGTGTTTAAGTATGTCTCTTGTATCCCTAATCTCTCCAGGACATTTATCATGAAGGGGTTTTGGATTTTTCCAAATGTGATAATATGATCACATGTGTTTTGTCTTTCAGTCTGTTTATATGGAGGATTACATTTATTGATTTTCATATGTTGAACCATCCCTGCATCTCTGGGATGAAGCCTACTTAATAATGGTGGATGATCTTTTTGATATGTTCTTAGATTCCATTTGCACATATTTTATTAAGAAGTTTTACATCTATTTTCATACAGGGAATTGATCTGTAATCAAATCTCTTTGTTTGTTGGGTTTTTATGTAGTTTTCATATCAGACTAATCATGGCATCATAAAACAACTTGGTAAATGTTCCTTCTGCTTATATCTTGTGGAATAATTTGAGGAACATTGGTATTAACTCTTTGAAAGTCTCACAGAATTCTCTGCTAAATCCATCTGTCCCTGGGCCTTTTTTTGGTTGGTAGATTTTAAGTTATAGCTTCTATTTCATTATGGGTTATATATGTCTGTGTAGACATTGATGTGGATGTGTGCTCTGATTTATTAATATACTTTTCATGAGTTCAAGGCAGACGACAGTTTATTCTTTGCTAATTCAATCCCTAGTTCTAGAGGGTTTCAGCCTCTGTACAATCTAATCTTAAGTCTAGACCTGGAAATCTTCAGCCTCATTACAATCTAGTCTACAAACCTAAACCTATAACTTTTTGCCTCTGAGACTTACTGATGAGTAGCTCTTTCTCAGCTTAGAGCTGTAATGAACTCAACTGATTCTTTTGGTTGACTGATTACTCGCTGTTTTGGCTCAAACTCCTCGCCAAACTGGTGAGTTCAAACTGACCTTCTGAGCTGGCTGATTGTTTCTAACTGAACTCTTCTGACTCTGAGTGACTCTCACAACTTATCTGAATTTCTTTTCTAGGCTTCAAACTGACTCTCATTGTTAACTGACTCCTCCCAAACTCACTCTCCTTCTGCTGAACTGTCACTATGTCTTATGTGACTGATTCTCTGACTGCCTGACTGAACTAACTTTGCTTCTCTCTGAGCTCTGCTTCTTCTCTGCTTCCCATCTGGTTCCACTTCACTTGATCTCTGAGCTCTGGCTTGCTTCTTCTCTGCTACCACACTCTCCTTCTACTCTCTGAGCTCCACTGCTTCTTTTCTACTTCCACTTCTTTCTGATCTCTGCTTTCTGAGGTCTTCTTTATGAGCACAGCAATATCATTAAGAATCATCTCTTGGCTATCCAGTCTCCTGTCCCTGGCTAGCATTTCAATGTCAGGCTTTGGATCCCTCTTTTGGGGTGGGGTTCTGCCCCTCAATTTCCTCAACAGATTCTGCAGGTATGATAGGTTATAGGTAAAAGATTTTATGGCTAGGTTGGTGTCCCAGTCCCACCACTGGAAGCCTTTCCTAGTTACAAGAGATGGCCTGTATAGACTACCTATCCCCTATTACTAGGAGTACTTGATAGGATCACCCTCAAAGATTCTAGGGAGTTTCCAATGTATTAGGTCTCCAGATCACCTCCTAAATATCCCCCAATTCTGTTCCTCTTTCCCTATATTCTCCTCCTCCATCCCTCTCCCTCGACCTAGTTCCCCTTTTCCTTTTCCCATATTCCTCCAGCTCACCTGAAATGTTTCTTCTATATCCCCTTCCCAGGGAGAGCTATGCATCCCCACTGGGGCCCTCCTTGTTTCATAGTCTCTCTGGGTCTGCAAACTGTAGTAAATTGTCCTTTACTTGAGAGCTAATATCCACTTATAAGTGAATATATACCATGATTATTTTCTTTGGATTGTGTTACCTTGCTCAGGATTATTATATTTCTTAGTTCCGACCAATTTCATGCAAATTTCACAATGCCATTTTTTAATACCTAAGTAATACTCCATTGTGTAAATGTACTTAATGTTTCTAATTTCTGGAGAATATGAACAAAACTGCTATAAACATAATTGAGCAAGTGTCTTTGTGGTGGGATGGAATATTCTTTGGGCGTATGCCCAGGAACGATATAGCTGGGTCTTAAGGTAGAAGGATTCCCAATTTTCTGAATAATAGCTGCATTGATTTCCCTAGTGGCTGTACAATTTTGCACTCTCACTAGCAATGTAAGAGTGTTCCCCTCACTCCAAATCTTTATAAGCATGAGCTGTCACTTGTGTTATCATCCTTCCCAGCTTGAGCTGTCCTCTGTGTTATTGATCTTAGCCATTCTGACAGGTGTAAGATGGAATTTCAGAGTAGTTTTAACATATAAATTTTAACTTTTCATGACAATAAATATGCGTTAACATTGTCATAAATATGTTTTAAAAGGATATATTAAATCTAAATTTAGAGAAAAAATGGAGAGTTTCAAGATGAACTTTTTGAGCTAAATACATCAATCTGACTGTTTTTCTCTTTGGGGTTTCTTTTCAAGGAGCAGTTAAGCACATTTGTTCATTCAAAGTCTAGAATATAAATTGGGATGAGAGCTATGAGTCATAAGCCAGACTCTGCAGGACATTATGATTTAAAGTTTTATACCAATCCTTGGTCTTCATGATCATCAGGAGAGAACAAGCCATGACAGAAGAATTTAACCTAAAGGAAAAGTATTTTGGGGAAGCAAAATTTTCAGGATCAAGGAAAACAAAAAATTGAAAATAAAAAAAGAAAATAGTTTGATGTTTAGTACACCTGTATAATTCTTCCTTGGCTACCAGAAAAGAGAGAAGAAATTTTAAATTTAGAACTGCAAAAGAATAAAGTCCCTATCTAATAATTAAAATAGGAGTGAGATATTAAATAAAACAATTCATATTCTCTCCTCATATTTTGTTGTTACCAGTATCTCTAATCAAAATATTGTGATTTTGAGTTCTAAACTAGGTACTGATATAGCTATAATAGTGAAAATATTGATTGCTTTTCAGGGTTTATATCTCATACTTAAATTTTCTTTGTTTCTTAACTAAATACCCTACTTTCTGTCATGTATCAGCTTCAAGTATTTGCTTAAATTTTCAGTTATTCAGTGACAGTTTTAGTGATCCAGCATGACTTTTACCTACTAAGTTCCAGGTATGCAGACATAGTGACAGGATTTTGAAAACTATGCTTCACTCCATTTCTAATATGTGTACTCTCTCTACGTGAGTCTGGGAATACTTGAACACATTTTCCTCTTTATATAAGTCAATATAAGTTTTTACAGATGTTTGATGCAAACCACTGTGCTGTTTTATAACATTTATTAAAAAATGAATAAAACAGCAATTTCCTGTGTTTTGAATTTTAACTTGAGTATTTCAATCTAAGTTACTCATGTACTGACTTAGTCATCATTCATAGGCAACTTGGTTAACCCGCTAATATGCTCAGATTTAGGAATTATTGTATCTTTGCTTCTCATAAACATATGATCAAGTTCCTAGAACAAAAGGTATTCTTCAAATCGAGCCTCCTTTTTTGAGACTGTGAGCAATAATTTAATAAAAAGCTTTAGGATGCAATAAGAAGCAGGGGCTTTTGCTAATTAGCCTTGTCTAAGTTCACAAAATGAAAAAACTAGAATAAGAATACAGGAGCCCATTATTTTCCACTTTAATCAGACAATTGCTGATTGGCTATATGACCTTGGACAGTGTTCTTAACTCATAAGAGAGCACTTAAGATTAAATGGGGAAAGGCCATAAAAATTTCTTGCTTGTAACTGATGCTCAATAGAAATTGATTAAATATTAAACAGTCTCTTTCATGTAATTTTGTATGGAGATAAGTATTAGTTGATCTTGTGCTTTCTTCCACTTCACTAGTTTGTAATTTTCAGTACACACCTTACTTTATGCTCATAGATGACTATTAAAGTGAACCTTCATTCCCAGGAATAATAATTAACTTCATTCATTCATAACACTTATTTAATAAAAAGAATATTCAGTCCCTGCTATTGATAAGACAGTGGGAAAATAATTCAGAGAATGTTCCTGTCCTTGTGTTCCTATTATAAGGTCTGGTAAAGTTAATAATGGGAATACTATCTATGCATTGATAAGCGATTTTGTTACTGTATATGGAATAAGGAATGCAATTGTGAAATCTTAGATACTGTATGTCTATCACTGAAGGTTGGTATCTTGGTACAATTCAGGGATGCCATGTATACACTACATATGAGTCTGTTGCCAGAGTAATATAGCATACTGTTTTGCAGTAGACTTTATTTTAAATAGGAGTAATAAACACTAAAATATATAATGTAGTGTTCTAGTTTGATCTCAAATTCTGTCTTATAAAACCCTCTGATCAAAAGCAACTTCAGGGAGGAAAAGTTTTACTTCAATTTATACTTCCAGGTAATAGTCTATCACTGATGAAAATCTGTTAGGACCTCAAGTCAGGAACCATGGATGAGAGATGCTTATTAGCTTGCTCATGCTCAATGAGCTTTTTTATATAGGTCAGGCACACCTGCTTAGAATAGTGCCACCACAATAGCCTGGGCCCTCCCACATAAACTATCAATCAAGACAGTCTCTCACACAGATGACTACAGGCTAATATGCTTGAGTCAGCTCTTCAGTTGAGGTTCGATCTGCTCAATAACTCTAGGTCAATAAAATATAATATAATGACAATAAAATATAACCAGAAAAAAAGTGAATACATAAACAGCATAGGCTTTTATCATTATGAAATACACTATTCATAATTGTGTATGCTCTCCTTTTATGACACTGGTAGTGCAGTTACTTTGTTTATACCATCATCACCATAGGCATATGGAGCATGTGTTATACTGTCATATTGCAACTACTACAATGCCATTAGGTAAGAAGAAATTCTTATGCTTCTGCCATATTAGATGGCATCAATTATTGACTCAAACATCCTATCTCAAGGTACCAGTTCATTCTTACTGGGACAGAGGAATAAATAAATGAACAAATAAATAGATATATCATTTATGCTTGTGCCAAGTGTCATAAAGGAAACAAGTCCACATGAAACAAAAGAAAGATTTTGGTGTAGGCTTCTTGATATAGGATGACTAACAAATGCATTTTGAGGAACTTCCTGTGAGCTATAATGTAATAGATATACCAGTAGTATATCAGATGTGTAAAAAATTATGTAGAAATAGTTTAGTTGCAGGTATAAAGAAGAGCAATAAGAGTAAAGACCAAGAGATGTAAAAAAAAAAGCCTCTCTTATGACACAAAGATAAAACAAGGTAAATACATCCAAGTCAGTAGACGAAGAGACAGAGAGATTCTATTGCTGTGAAATCAACAAAGTATATGACATTAATCATGTAGCGAGAAATGGAAGAAGTGGTATATGTATTTTTAAAATGTTGAGCTTCAAAAAAAGTTCAAGAATGATGTTAAAATTTAATTTGTGATTTAAAAAAATTAATGATGGTTCTTGAACACAAAATGATGGAGAAACATGAAAGCAGTTGAGATGGGCACATTAGTCCCAAAGATGAAGATTATGGCTTGGATGAAAGAGTAATAGTGATCATAGAAAAAAATGGACAGATCCATTCTTTCAGACACAGAAAAGGCATAGTTTGTTAATAGACCAAATGAAAGATTCAGAAATGGAAAAGCATAGATGATCTCTACCATAACATCTTGGTACAACATATGAATTCTATCCCCATATGTCTAAATATATAGATGGAAAACTAGTGATTTTGGAGAGAATTAAGAGTTTAGTTTTGGATAAAACATAACTAACTATCTAATCACCTGCCAGAACCTGAAAGTCAATATATGGAATGAACAAATTAACACTCACTTGCTGTCATTACTATGCAGTATATTACCCATATCATAAAGTATTTTTCAATGAATATTTATATCATTTAAATTCAGTTCAGTATTCAAAATAATATATTAGTATTCAATGTATGCAATTTGTATAAAAACCTATCTTTTCCTCTATTTTCTTTTACTAAAAATAGGTTTTTTTATATAATATATTTTGATTATGGTTTACCATTCCCCGATTCATCTGAGATCTCCTCTCTACCTCCCCTCTCATCCAGATCCACATCTTTTCTGTCTCTCATTAGAAATCAAACAAGCATTGATAATAATAATAATAAGATAAAACAAAAACCAACAAACTAAAATAGGACCCCTCTCCCCCGAAACCCCAGACAAAACATATATCCAGAGATACACAAGTTCATACATACAGGAATACTATAAAAAACCCAAACTGGAATCCATAGTATGTGCACAAGGTTAAAAAAATGCCCTGACAAACATTATGAGACAAAGAAACTTTAAAGATGCCACTGAATTGTTTTGTATTGACTATCTACTACTAGGCACGGAGCCTACCCTTAAGAGTTGCTTATATCCACAGTGAGACTGTTGGAGAGAATAATTTTTAACTAGATATCAATTGAAGATAGCTTCTGGGTTAGAGATGGTAGTTTATGTCAACTTCTTCTCTCTGGGACCCCATTTGACTCAGAACCATGCCGGCCCTTTGTATCCTTCCGTAACATCTGCGAGCTTATACATGTGTTTGGTCCAGCTGTATTTAGAAGGCCTTGTTTCCTTGGTTTTCTCCAGCCCCTCTAGGTCATAAAATCTTTTTGCCTTTTCTTGTGCAAGGTTCCCTGAGCCCTACGGGAAAGGATTTGATGGAGACACACTATTTAGGAATAAATGTTCCAAGGTCTTTTCACTTCTGCACCTTTTCTGGCTATGGGTCTCTGTATTTGTTCCCATCTGCTGTAGGAGGAAGCTTCTCTTATAATGGCTGAGCAAGGCACTGATCTAAAAGTATAGCAAAATGTCCTTGGGAGTCATTCCATGGCCATGTTCCTTTAGCAGAATTGTAGTATTTGGTTTTCCCCTAGGTCCATCCCCTATCTTCTTTCAGGGATGGTTCCCTTCTCATGGAGAGGGCCTTAAATCCAAACAAATATTGGTTGATTGCCCCTACAACCTTTGTACCATTATTTCTCTAGCACATATTATAGGCATGTCATCATTGTAGATCAAAAGTTTGTCTATGATAAAACTATCTTTTGAATTATGTTTTTTTGCCTTTTTTGACATTATTGATTTTGTTCTCTTTTATATATTTTCTTCAGTTTTTTTTGTTATATGATATTGATGCTTATTCTCTTTTATATCTGTACTTTCTCTGTTGTTCTACATTCAGTTATCTCTGTATTTATGAAGTTTAAATAACAATTTACAATTTGTTATGTATCATTCATGCATATTATTGTATTTATAATTTGGAATGTCCAGTTATATTTGAGGAAAACCCCAGATCATGCTTAATGAAATTGTGTTAATATTGTCAAAAGCAGAATGTGTCCCTGTAACTTGATAAGTGCTAAAGCTTGCAACTATGTTTGCTATGCTTCATTAACATGCTTCTATTCATGCTTTAGACACACTGTAAATCTGAGCTGGAGCCCATTACATTTCTGTTGGATGACTATAAAATTGGCAGTAGTTCAAGAAAATATCCTTTACCATCCAACATCTTATAATTACTCAACTTTGTGTGACAGTATTTTGCTACACTTTGTACAACTCTCAAAAATGTAGCATGTGATACCCGATGTTGTGACAACATTGCCTATCAGGAAGATGTTATGTAGTATGTTACCAGGAAGATTTTACAATATTTGTTTCAAGAAGGGCTAGTTTTATATATAGTTTCTGCCTTAAGCTAGTGATCATTGGCATATCTGCTTTATAGTTGTTCTGATACTGTTAGGCATATTTTCAACTCCAAAAGCATACCAGATAGAACCATAGTAACCAATTAAATGTGTGACATTGAAATAAATATCTCCCATTCTGACTTTATCATTTACCAATTACTTCTAATAGTATGAAAATTTGAGTGTAGAAATATAGTATTTTGTTATAGTAAAGAATATAGGATCTGAGTTTACCACTCAAAGTTATAGCACTTTTTCTACAAGTAGGGAAAAAGAAGTCAATTTTGCCAGGTCAAAAGCAAAGCACAAAAACAGCAGGTGACAATTAAGGAAACAGAGTTAAAAGTCACTAAGTCAAAATACTTCTTTCTCAGGTGATAACTCCAGTAGTTCTTTCTCTAATAGGCATATAAAGAGAATTTTAAGAAAGTAATTTTTTTTTAATCAATAGTCTCCAACAGTGACTGATCAGGTTCCAATTGTCCGGTCAAACTACTTTCTGTTCTTCTGGTTTTAGATGATATGTAGTCAAAAGTTATTCTAACATTTGAAGTGGCTGAAAATTTTTTTTTAAATGTAATTCTACAGGGTACACTCTCAATGAGTACAATTTTTTTAATCAATATTATTTCCATATATCATTATTTATAAAATTAAATACATGATATTCAGATTGTATTTTTGGAACCACCAAGTTCAATTTTGCTAGCATATGTATATCCTTAGAATTTTACATTAAGATTATCTATGTCTAGGTTGTGACCATATACTCTCTCCGGTTCATCCACGCCTCTTTGCTTTTGAATTGTGAATTTATTAATTGGTTATTTTTGCTTTCTTTCATTGTGTAAACTCTCTGGGAAATTCTTCAAATATGTTCTTATGATGGTGACTGAACAGTACCCACTAATTTAAATAAATAATAAATCAACTCTTAAGAAGAAGGCTGACCCATGCACTTTTATGCACAAGTTATCTTTAAAATTCTGGTTCTTTTCTGTTACATGTGATGTGCATTAAAATACAGTATCTTAATTTCTGTTTTTCCCTGAGAAGAAATCTGGCCTTTGATTTGGATAGTCTAGACATTTCTTTAAATTTCCCAGATGTATTTCAAGGTTACACCTGGCAGCTGGCTAATCAGACATTCCAGAATTTGACTGTCCAAGACAGGAATATGTTTTTTTTGTAATGACACCAATTTTATAGCAAACTCACTTGCATTGACTTTTCAAGGGTGCAAGCACAGTGAAAATTAAATTTATGCAACTCTGTTTGTCATCACTCATTTGATCTTTGTAGATTATTTTATTGCAATGTAAAATATAATTGCCTAATTATGAAATTAATGTGTGTTCAATAGTGAGTGTAGAATATATAGATAAGATGTAGTAGATGATTATTTTCAATCTAATAAATGAACTTTATTCATAGCTTGGAATGTTATTAGATAGATGGTCTTCATCCCTAAAATTGTTTTAGAATTCTGTATAAATTAGAACTTTTGTTGTTCAATGTAATAAGGTATTGGTATAAACATTATATTAAGTATTCTTAAAAATCTACATTTGAATGCCTGCATAAGATCCCTATTCAACTATATATTCAATTTTTAAATTCTAGAACTAATACATTTTGATTAATCTGGGGTTTTAATTGTTTTTATGTGAACAAGAAAAAGCACTTTTGTTTGGTAGGAATTGTTTACATTTCATGTCAAATTTACATGAAACTTAATTTAAATTTCTGATCATTTCCTATGCTTTTTTTCTGAACATTACTGCGTTTTCATTTTCTAGCACTATGATCAGATGAAAACAGACTTTTACTTCACAGATGAGGAAATAGAAGCCAAAGCTAAGATTTTCATGCACACACACACACACACATACTGACACACACGCACATACACACACAAATTTAAGAGTGACAGTTAACATAGATTCACAACTGGTCAAAGTATAGCAGATAAGTGATTGTGCAGTACTCAGACAGAGAGGAGACATCTATAAAACAGTTGTGTTAATTCTGGTAAAGCTTTGAGAATATTTTGGCAAGGAGAATATCCAGACTTAGTGCTTCAGAGTTATTTTGAATTTCTGCCCCTATTACTGCTTTTCTTTTTCAAATTAATTATTTAAATGTTTTAACTTAGCAGTTCTCAACCTGTGGGTCATGACCCCTTTCAGGGTTGAATGACTCTTTCACAGGGGTTGCATATGATCATCTGCATAACAGATATTTACATTACAATTTTTAAAGGTAGCAAAGTTTACAATTATGAAGTAGCAACAAAATAATTCAATGGTTGGAGGTCACAACAACATGAGTAACTGTATTAAAAGGGCACAACATTGGGAAGGTTGAGAGCCATTGTTTTTACTGGTAAAAAATATATAAATTTTGTCATTTATAATATGATACATTGAAATAGTATACATTTTAGAGGAGCTATATCTAACTAATTAACATCTAGCACAACTTGTAACATTCAAATTTTTATGAAGAATAGTTGAAATCTGTCCTTAGCAATTTTCAGGAAGGATGGTGATATACTGTCATTAAGTAGATAATACAATAGTTTTATTGAAAATTATTCCTCCTATCTATCTCAAAAATTGTAGATATTAGCCTACCTCTCCTTAACGGAGTTCCTAGCTATTTCTGTTCTACTCATGAATTGGCTGAATTCAACTTTCTAGTTTCCATGTTTAAATAAGATTGTAAGTTACCTCTCTGCATCTGGCTCATTAGCATAATATCTTCAAGTTCATCTATGTTGTTATAGATGGCAGTATTTCCTTTGTATTTAAGGCTGAATGGTATTCCATTGATAGGGCTTTATTTTTAACACTTATGAGATTTATGAAAGCTCCATATACAGGAATATTTTTGTACCTTTTTCTGGAATGACCACAATATTATAAAATATTATTCAAAGTACTAAGAGGACCTTTAAAGGTAACTATAACTTACTTTTACATATTCATTATGAAATTCTAAGAAAAATAGACTACTAATTTAACAGATGTATCATAATCTAAACAAATATTTAATTGATAAATATTAATTATTAAATATTAAGAAATATCAATATATTTATTCCTAAAATATAGATTCCTAAAATACCACGTTTTATTTTTATTCATATTATTGTTTTATTTTCATTTTTACAGGGAAAATGCACGACTAATTTTAAGAGAAACATTTGATTCTGTACATCATTTTTAGTAAAAAAAAAATTGATTAGGAGACTGAAAGCATTAAAGCCTTTTTAATAGTTATTTAATTATAAATACACCATTTTAATTAACACATCAATATAACTTTCCATAGAAAGGAAATGTAATCAAAAGAATTTCTTATCTAATGAAAGCTATGCACTTAAATGGGCTAGTTTAGGCAATTTTACTTAGGAGAAAGTATTATAGAATGAAAATTTTATGTGGACAAGAAAGTGAAATTAACTTTAGTGTTCATCTCATTGGTTTGTCAAATTGTATGGGCATTTTAGGCCTGATTATCTTGTTCTAATTAGTCTCTAGAGGACTTTTCATGGCCAAACAAGTGCTCATTAATCTGTCTTCTTCCTGTAACATTGATTTGTTCATTAGCCTTTCAGAGTTTCAAACACAGAAAACAAAAAATTGATGTGTGCTGTTAATATGTTTACAGATGTTGCTACCACTTATCCAGATAAGAAGTCCATTTTAATGTACATCACATCACTCTTTCAAGTTTTGCCTCAACAAGTGAGCATTGAAGCCATCCAGGAAGTGGAAATGTTGCCCAGGCCATCAAATGTGACTAGAGAAGAGCATTTTCAATTACATCACCAGATGCATTATTCTCAACAGGTAAAACAGGACCACTAATATTAGAGAGGTTTCAATTTTGTATTCATTTTAAAGATCACTTTCCAATGCAAGTATGTAGTGGATATATATGTATGTATAGAACAGTATACTTGTATGCATAGCATTTCATGTGTACACAAAGACTATACCAAATATTTAAATCTCATGTGACACAGTATTATTTTCAAAAAACATTGTTCAACACACTTCTATTAGTATATATGATATTAAATCAGGTTACAATACAAAACATATTGTGTCTCTATTGTATAATGTGAAATCAAATTAATGAAAATATCATATACACATAAAATCAGATTTGTCATCAATCTTGGCTATATGCAAAAAACCCTAAGAAGAGTAAAAGCAAGCATTTTTATTCAAAAATGTATTTTAAATATTTGGTTAAAATTTATGAATTAATAGTTTCCGATTATTGTAGGTAACATTTATTTAAGATTTATTTATCTTATTTATATGAGTGCTCTATTTGCATGTAAACCTGCATGCCAGAAAAAGGCATCAAACCATGTTATAGTTGGTTGTGAGCCATCATATGGTTGCTGGGAATTGAACTCAGGACCTCTGGAGAGCTAGTGCTCTTCACTGCTGAACCATCTCTCCAGGTCCAAAAGTTTTTTTAAAATTTTTTTCTTAACATTTTAAAAGGAAACATATTTTAAAACCTGTTTCCTACCAGTTAAATCAAATATATATACAAGATAAAATTGCTTATTTTTACAATTTTATATTTTTTTATTTATATACATATAAATATATTTATATTATAGAATATGTTATATGTAACATTAAAAATATAACTACATATATCCATATATTATAGATACAATTTTATCATTTTAAAAAGTACAAAGGAATTCCACTAATTTGTTTTTTCTAATTCTAAACAGTGGGAATACTATGTGTTTTATTTTCTTAAACAAAATCAATGATGAAAAGCAAATTCAGCACAATTTTCATGAAGGAAAATTCTTGGGCCTATTTTTTGTCATTCTACTGAACTAATTCTATTTTTATGCTCAGCCTATACCAAATTATTGACTGATGAGTTCTGGCTTTGAGTTCAGAGGAAATTGCTTTTGGGTGCCCATTTTTGCCAGATCAAAGATTGTCATGCAGTATAACTGCTGGAGTTATGTCCCTGTAGAAGCTACATGATACATCCTACCCTCATTATCACTTCCATTTTTCTTCTCTCCACATAGATCAAACTGAATTCCTCCCTTAGAGGAATTCATTTGTGTTTATGGTTAAATGCTTCATCTCACTGTTTCCATTTAATATTCTGTTTTCTAGTGGGTCAGAAAGCAGTCCTTCCCAATTATTTACTATATGTGCCCTCTTTTCTTTCTTTCTCTTCTCCAACCTCTTTACAGATCACAGTCAGTCTAGCACAAGGCTATGAGCAACCTTCTTCATCTCCTAAGCCTCGATTCAAGAGCTATGCCTACACACAGGCTGCCTATGTTGCCACTTCTGATTCCACATGGAGCCCTTTTCCTTCACAGGTAACTTTCTATTTTATAAACCAGGGAAATTCTTTCAAGATGATCTAACCTTTCTTTTGCTTATTTGAAGTCTTCAGTATTTTTTTCCCCTCAGAGATATTTTGTTTTTCATTCTATTATTAGATTCTCTCATGTTCTCCTGCTGTGCTGAGAGATGGTTTTCATAGTAATAATATTATTCCTGATATATTATTATATTTATTTTATTATATCATATATATATATAACAAAATATAGCTATATTATATTATAGTTACACGAGTCTCTTTTACAAAGTCTATCAGTGTTTGTAAAGAAAATCAATCCCATTACAAACTTATGTACACAATCCTAAAAACTCTGGACATATAAATAAAAGGTACTAATTGTATTTTTAGGGAGATTTTTTAGATGCTTAGGTATCTTATGTGCTAATGAAATATTCCCAAGTATATATGTTCATTATATATTCATTCCATAAAATTATATTCTAATTAAGAAAAAATCCAAGCTGCTCAATTTGGTTTTATGTAATTACAATATATATAAAACAAGTTTTGTAGTATTTATAAAAAAAAAAAGTCATTCAAACAACCCAGATTCTATGTATCTTTTAACACTTTCAACAAGAGAAAACATCCCAGTTGAGTTTCTCACCTTTTCAATATTACAGGAAACCTAAAAATTTAAGAAATATGACCTCTGTTATACATGAGTGTATAAAAATGAAGGATACTAGAACTGCTAATGTTGACAGAATTGTATTTGAGAAGAAAAGTTTACTTGGCTCAGAGGAGCAGTTTTAAAAGATCTTAATGAAGTGCCTTTTATTAAACCTACAGTATGAATAGTAGATTAGCATTATGGACCTTATCCTATTGGTACATTTAAAATACATATTTTTGGAGACTCATTGATTTTTTTTCAAGTTAGTGGTACCCATTTGATTAGAGATCAGTGTGTCAGCTAATTGATTGATGAGGCTAAATCTTCTATACCCTGAAAGACTCCTCTAAAAGGAAACATCTGTTTGGGGGCATAATTAACACCTCAGTCGTAGGCTAGTTTTCATTCAATGTTGAGTAAAAATGACTAAATAAAAAGATTGTTTCAGGTTCTTCTTTACTCTATTTTTCATTCCATGATTTACAAAGACTAGTTCTATAAGTTCAAACAAATGGTTTCAACAGTTTATTCCTTATCATTAAATAATGACTCTATCCCACCTGTTACTGAGAGCTTATGCCAATCACTTTGGTATGAGAACTACTATTTTTATTGCCATTATAAGTTTAAATTCATGCTTTCTTTTCTCCACACATCCAACCCCTTAAATCTGCTTTAACTCTCTGCCATGGAAACCACTAAGATTTAAGGGATATATCCTACATTCTGAAACAAAGAAAGAAAATCCAAGACAAAGATAGAAGAATTTTCTCCCTCATTATCGCTTTACTGAGCTACATTTTCTGGGTTTTCTCTAATGCCTATTCTGGCAGCACATTTTTACATCATTACCACTTCATTAAGTCCCTGCTCTGATATGACCCTTAATGGAATAATTACAAATTATCTTACAATTTACAGGCTCATTTTGTTCACTTTACCTTAGTCTAAATATTACTGAATGCATAATATGTCATAAAATCCTCAGTATTTTAGTTTTATGTAATACAAACTGCTGAAATAAACCTAACATTTATCTCTCAAAAAAGAATCAGCCCAAGATTCTTTTTTGAAAGATAAGTTGTAAGAGACTCGCAATGATGTAGTTTTACTATTGCTAAGAGAAGTCTCATCAGAAGATGATAGCACACAGTTAGCTCTGAGAACTTTGTTTTCACACTACCAAAAGGTTCACTGAAGTCTCTGGAGGACTGAGCTTACACTTTGCCCTATAGGTGGTGCTTGTTATACCTGCAGCAACCTCAAAATCTGTTTTATGAGAATCCACCAGGTATTTGATTGCAACTATTTGGAGATATGTGAGAAAACATGGATTTTGTTTTTCAATATAAGAGAGTGCTGAACATGTAACTTCTCATACAGAAATCATAAATATCATCAATTATTTTTACTGGTCTTGATATCTCAGAAACCATTCTTGTTACCTTGCTCATCACACATACTTGGTTCTTAATCTTATGTTTTAGAAATCCACAATAATCTTTTTATCACTAAGTTCTCTCTCCTGGAGCCTTATCCTGTCTAGAATTTCTGCATGTAGACATATCATATGTCTTACTTCTCTCCCCAAACATGCTGAGTTTCTATTCTTGCTAATAGATTTTTATTTACTGCCTTCTATATACTGTGTTTTATTCATTCAGTGAAGAAATATTCTTTGTGACTGAAATAAATGTCATTTATCTTAATAACTTCTATCATCAGTAAAACTTGTCAGATACCAGAAGTTCATGTCTCTGTCTGTTCTGTATATATTTTTTATCTTCTGTGTGTTTCTCATCTAATCTCTTTAGCATAAAAATCTGGAGGGAGGTCTCCTTTTATCTGTATATCCACTATTAATGTGATTTAATCATGTCTTCAACCTATATGTAAATGATCACTATATATCTGTCTTTACTTCTTTCAGTCTGTACTTAAAGCCACATTTCTAGCTCATTTTCAACAATTTTATATGTGCTTATACCTTGATATGTCCTAAAGTAAACACTGTAACATTGCTCACAATCTATTCTTTGTCCTTTTGGTTATCAAAATGGGATATGACTCAGCAGTGATTGTGGCTTACATACGACATATTCTTTCTTCTCTATATTGATCCTGAAGTCAATAATGAGACAAAACAACTCTATTCTTTCTTTACCTCATTTCTCCATTAAATTATGCCCAGTTTCTCTCTACCTTTTTGAACAAAGCTTTGTTTTTTCATTTTCCCAAGCATCATGTTATTTTCTTCTTCCACTACTGTCCATGACCATTGTCCTTCCAAAGGCAATGTGAGGTTACTTTTGTGTGAGAAATATTATGGTAAAAACTCAATTATGCCCCTATTTTTGAACCTACAAAGACCATGTTTATGTTGTGTACTATATACAGATTAAGGTATATTCAATTAATAATCCCTTTGATCTCAAACTTTTGTATTTACTCTTGTATACCTCACGAATACTAGAAGTCAGGCTTTGGAAAGTCACTTGTACTTTGGATTCTCATAATTCTGTATGATGAAAAGGACTCACAACAACAACAACAACAAGAAAAGGCATTTATCTCATTTAACTCATATTCAGTTTTATTAAGACTTTCAAATATATATCTCCTCTAACAAATAAAAGTGTGAATTGATTTTATCAGAATTTAATTTTTTCAGCATTATATGTTACAGAAAATTTAAATAGAATGGGTAATTTGCTGAAGAAGCTAGTGACATAGAGGTGGAATTCAAACCCAATGTCATGATTTTTAAGATAGATGTGTTTCACATCCTGAAATCCCTGAACCAGATAGCAAAATGATTTATTCTTTCCTTATCACCATTGCTTCTGTGCTCTCATCTTCTAACATGTTGATACTGGTAAGTATTCAGAAAGAAAGATCTTCATCTCTGCTTCTTATTTTTGCCTGATAAATAATACTTATCACCCTTAGGGAGTATACCTACCACTAACAGAACACATAAACAATTATTTATGCATTTGTAAAATAAGAAGCAATTGAACATTTCAAATGGTGATAGTAAGCATAAGGTACATAGAAATATTGTAGAGAAGCATCTCCACAATAGAGAAGATCTGTATTGCAAAAGTAATAATTACAACTGTCAGTAAAATTGGCTTTTATAATAGCAAAGAGGGAGAACAGTAAGCCCACTCTTCAAAACTGTTAAGCATATTTTTCTCTTAAATATTTTTAGATGACGGATATTGATGAAATATAAGGTTGAGACCCATTTTGTGATATTAGACAGTTAAAAATAGTAGTTATATATTCATAAACCAGAAAAATACAAAGGAAGTACCCATCATAAAATTAAGTGTGTATCCTTATAATTGCTTTCCATTCAAAAACATCTTATGCTTCTCAGAGCTTCAGCTGTCCCCCAGAACTTGTTCAGCACTGTTTTCATTTGCTCACTAAGTAACATGTATACACACACACACACACACACACACACACACACACACACACACACACACACAAACACACACACATACACACACAGAAACACACACAAACACAAACACTCAACAAATTATTATGGAACTTACTCTTTCCTATAGGCCTCCTCCCTCAACTCTTATTGCTCCTTTGCATCATTTCTGTCATGTTTGCTTCCCTGTCGCTTAGCTCTGATTTTAGGAAATTTTATGATCTTTCTGGCAAGCCTCACGAATACTATGTTTCATTCTTTTCCTATATAATGTTCTTCATTATTCCTAAATTCTGTGTTCACAATCATCTCTCTCTGTATGCAAGTTATTCATGAAAGGATTGGTCAATTCTGCATCATAAATGCCCAGTCAAATATTTGTGTGTGATGATCATGTAGAATTTTTTCTTTTCATTACCCAATTGATATCACAATTATTTAGAAAACATTTACAACAAAGTAAATATTAGTAACTATAGAAGTTATTTGAACTGTACAAGAAGACGTGTAGATTATATGTGAATACTCTTTCATTTATATAAGAGATTAGAACTTTTGCAATTTTGTTTCTGTGTTATGTATTGGAATCAAGCCCTATAGGCTAAAGGATAATTGTAGATTTTTAATTTAGGCTATTCAAACATTTTACTTCCTTTCCTTTATTGCTTCTCATTCTTTCTATATTTCACGTATCATCTTACAGCTGCACAGGGATTCGCTCTGTGATTATGACTCATCTCATACTAAATGGCAAGTCTTAGGATTTGAATGATACACTTAAGGAAGTGGTTTCATTAGAAGTCGTATATATCAATTACATTACATTCATTCTTGGTATAACAGGATATGGATATTTTGAATGTGTATTTGATATGTGTGCTTATCTATATAAATATATCATGACAAGTACTTGATTTTTTTTTCTTTTGAAAGAAACTGAGTATAGTCATTCTCACAAATCTGGAGTAGCTTTTCCCCTCTGGAAAATTTTCATTTCTGCAGATTTATTATTTTTCTTATTAAGTTGCAAGAATTATTTTCATATTAAATGATATAGCTTTTCTGTGATATGGTGGGCACATAATTTTCACAGTTTATTAGTTGTCTTGAATTTGAGGGGCTGGTTAACTTCACTAGAGATGAAATTTTGTAGAGTTGTAAATTATTTAGTTTTTAGTTTTATGGATTTTGTTGTTATTATATGGTTTACATATAATACTTAAAACAAATACTTCATGCAAAGACTCTTAAAATTATTCCATAATTTCTTTTAGTTCAATTTAAAAAATTGGTCTTACTACATCTTGTCTAAGTTTTTACATTAAGAACAATTTTACTATTTACTATTTTCCCAGAAGCTATGCTGATATGAAAAAAACATGTGTTTATTACTTTTCATTGACCAAAATCAAAATAGAATGTAAGAATATATATCAGAAGTCACTCTAAGCATACTTTCCATATATCTTACTAGTCAGAAATATATCATATCTTCTCTAAATCAAAAAAGAGAAACAAATTGACTACTATGATTTGATTCAGTCTATCGAATTTTGACTATGTTTTAGTCATCTGGACATAAGAAACAAGGTATCATTTAAGTCAGAATACATTATATTAGAAAATAGGTAGGAAAGATGGGAAGAATTTTCTATCAGAATCAAGGAGTTTGTGGTAATATGTCTCAGGACTTGATAGAATTTATGTATGTGGATCAAATTTCCTTCTTAGGTGGGATGCCTCTGAGTTTGCAGAGACATGCATTTAATACTCCAGAAGCAGGGAATTGTTCATTTCTGAAACCCTACATTAAAGCCATATTTGCTTAGAAGAACATATGTTCTTGAGAAGGAAATGTACTAGTTGAGCTGAAGCAAGGGAGAACAAATCGTGACACTACAGTGAATAAGGCTCATATTCAACCCTTGTCACTTTCTGGTCACATAGTCTTGGAACAGTTTTTCTGCATGCCCCTTGCCTTAATTTATTCATGTTTGTCATTGAGTTTCTATATAATTTATGGAGCTATTAAGAAAATGTGGTGAGGTAAACTATATGAAGAAGGTTCTATGATGTAGGAACATAGTAATTTCTCAAAAATGGCAATCATATCATTACTACTTCAAAAATCAACGGTTAGGTAAGGTTTTCTGGTTCAGAATGATGATTTTCATTATATTTTGATAAACACTTCTATAATTACTGAATTGTAAAATTTCCAATTTTCTCAATCATGATCTGTAGGGAATTCAGTTTTATGAGTTATGGTAGCATATGGAGGATTCTAATATGAATAGTGTTTGTTTTTTTCCTACAATTTTTAAGGAACAATCTTGGAGCCACACAAAACATAATATAGCAATGTTTGCTTATAAAAAAAAATTCTCTTCTGTTTTTGTATCTTCGAATCCTTTGTGTGGGTACCCTGTGTAAAGGCAAGAGGAGATATGTCACCCTGTTTTTATTACTGATTCTTCCTAACTCAACTTGTACCTCAAACTAAGTAGAGATTGCATAAAATTGGATAACAAATGTCCATTAATGGAGAGCACTCCTTCCATTAAAACAATCATTGGTATGATTCAAGAAAGAATTTATTCTTTTTTATCTGACCAAAGAAATAACTTAGAAAAAGAATAGTCAAATTTATAATCAGCACTATACATTGGAAGATATGATGAAAATTTTGAAACAATTTTAAAACTTGAGGGGTTGCTGGACAAGGTGTCTTACACCTCTAATTTCACTACCTAGGAATCTGAGTTGTTCAGAATATTGGGTCCCATATTATTCAGATATATTGATCTGTATTTTGCTTATAGTCTTTTTAAGTCCTTGGTATCAATGCCTCATACAATGAGTTTGGAAACATTGTTCCATTTGGAATATTTTAGAAGAATTCAAGATAAACTAGCATTAATTATTTTTATGAATGGCAAGAATTAACTGTAAAATTATCTGGGCATTGGCTTTTTGCTAGGTAATTTTTCTCTTTTTTCATTAAATTTGTTCTTCTCACAATTTTATATACAATACACTAATTACTGTCATACTCAGGTTCTCTTACTTGCCTCCTACTCATATTACCTCTCACCCCAGAAGTACCTTTCCTACATTCATGTTTTTATGTTTTGTTTTGTGACCTATTAGTTTAAGTAAGACTTGTTGTATGACCATGGGCTTGCCAGTATTCATCAGAAAATAGTGAGCTTATCAGTGAATATGAAACAGAAGACAATATCCTGTTGTGTTTGAGCACTCTCACTTATTCTAAGTATCCCAGGCAATTATACATCTCTGCTTTTACTGCCTTTTATTGCTAACAGAAGCTTTTCCAATTAAGACTGAGAGTAGCATTTGTGTATGGGCATAAACATAGACATTTAGTAGCAATTTGGTGCAATGCAAATTTATCCTGAGATTATTGATTAATAGTTTGTGTTTATTGAGTTTTTCAGACATCTTTGGTTTTTGGAATTCAGTCTTAGACTATGTTATAATTTTAGGAATCTACTCATTTATTCTAGGTTACCCAATGCCCATAATTTTAAGATCCTCTCTATTTATGTAGCAGTGGTTGTTCTTTTTGCTTATGAGCTTATGCTTTAATGGCTGAGCCATTGTTCCAGTCCTACCTGATTTATTTATATTTTTTTTCTTTTCTTTTCAGTAGTCTAGATAAAGGTTTTGTTCTTTTGTTTACCCTTTCAAAATTAATTCCATGTAAGTTTTTTTTTCTCTAGTGTCTATTTATCTTTGCTTTAATCTTATTGTCTCTCCTGAAAATGTGATCCTTTGTTTCCTAATTCCTTGAGGTGTTATTTTTAGTCTGTTACTTTGTTCTGCTTTCTCAATATACCTCCCTTAGAAATAAAGCTAGAATTACTATCTTGCCATGAAAACCAATTGTGCTATGAAAGTATTATCTTTTAGTTTCAGCGTCCTGAGTGCTGAGGATAGAGTCATGTAGCACCAGGTCCAAATTTCCTTTCTTTCTTTCTTTCTTTCTTTCTTTCTTTCTTTCTTTCTTTCTTTCTTTCTTTCTTTCTTTCTTTCTTTCTCTCTCTCTCTCTCTTCCTCTCTCTCTCTCTCTCTCTCTCTCTTCCTCTCTCTCTTTCTTTTTTGTTGTCTTGTTTTTGTTTTTGAGAAAGGCTTTCTCAGTAATAACTCTGTCCTGGAACTCACTTTGTAGACCAGCCTGGCCTCAAACTCAACAGAGATCCAACTGCCTCTGCCTCCTGAGTGCTGGGATTAAAGGCATGTGCCACCATCACCTGGCCAAATTCTCTTTTTAAAGTAGAAATTTAGTTCAATACTCACCATGTATTTAATAAGCAGTATATTTTGAGCTCAGAATATGAGACAACTTTCTTATATTGTCATTTTTATTAAGTAATGTGGAAATATGTCATGACTACATGATCCATAGATGAGAAAAGAGGGAAAATATTTTTAAATTAAACTGAAAATGACTATAAACATTTAGAGACAGTGTGAATGAGATAATTTAAAAGCCTTTGAAGTTACATTGAAATCTGATCAGCGAGAAGAAGCAATTGAAAGTTATTTGTATTTTGAAAGACTTAGATGCCAGTTCAGAAAATATTGCCTTCTGGTGCATGAAAAAAAACATTCACAAGATGCAAACACCCAGGCAGAATATGACTCCATCTTTATCTGCCATGATAATAATACAGACACATTTTTAAATAACAATTTTTATATTCTTCATGCTTTTTTATTTATTGAAAATGCAATATTATTTTCTTGTACAATGTATGGCAACCACAGTTCCCCATTCACTCATTCCTTCCTCCCAGCTCCCTCTTACTTTCCTACTCCCCATCCATTTCCCTCCAGAAAAGAGCAGGCCTCCAAAGAGGTAACACTCAAACACAACAAAATATGATTCAACAAGACAAGGAAAAGCCCTCATGTCAAGAATGGACAACACAACCCAATATGAGGAAAAGAATCACAAGAGCAGACAAAAGATTCAGAGACACACTCATACCAATTCTTAGGAGTCCTACAAAAAGACCAAGCTAGCAGCCATAACATACATGCAGAGGACAAGGTGCAGACCAATGCAGGCTCCATGCTTGCCACCTCTGTCTCTGTGGGTCCATATGAGTCCTGCTTAGTTAATTCAGTGGGCTGTTTTCTCCTGCTGTCCTCCATCCCCTCTGACTCCTACAATTTTTCTATTCCCTCTTGTGCGGGGATTCCCCAAGCTCTGAGAAGAGCAACCAAAGGGAGACCTCCAGTATAGGCTCCCTTTCTACATATCTGGCGGTGGGTCTCTCTGCACCACCTACCACCTGCTAATAACAGAAGGTTCTCTGATGATGATTTGGCTAGGCACTGATCTATTAGGAATCATTTCTTTTTCCTTCTCTATTTTTCTTTATTGTTTTTTTTTCCAGTCATGTTTTCTTCTGGCCTATACAGTTCTTCACCATTCAGGCAGTGTCATGCATGGGATCCCTCTCAAGTTAAAGCAGACATTGGTTAGCCATTCCCACAAGTTCTGCTCCACCATTGCCCTAGCATATCTTGCAGACATGACAGATTGTAGGTTAAGGATTTGTGACTCGGTTGGCATCCCAGTTTCACCATTGGATGGCTTGCCTGGCTTCAACAGATAGCAGGTTCAGAATCAATATCCTCCATTACTATCATTCCTCATGAGGTTCACTTTCATATATCTTAAGAAGTTTCCACTCAACTAGGGTTCCATATCGTTCTAGAAATAGCCTCCAATTCTGCCACCTCTCCCCCACATTCTCTCCCTCCACTCTTCTCTCCCACCTGATCCTTGCTAATCCAATTCCCATCAGCTGCCAGTCTGCCCACAAAATCTCCATTGCCCCTTCCCAGGAAGATCCATGTGTCCCACTTAGAGCCCTCCTCTTTAACTTCTCTGGGTCTGTGGATTGTAGCTTGTTTTTACTTTATTTAACAGCTAATATCTACTTAAAAGTGAATACAAATCATATTTGTCTTTCTGGGTTATTTTATTGTTCAGGATTTTGTAGTTATCCTGGAATTTTTGTTTTTACATATGAAGTTGAGGATTGTTCTTTCAAAGTCTATAAAGATTTGTGTTGAAATTTTGATGGAGATTGCAATGAATCTTTAGATTGCTTTTGGTAGGATGGCCACTTTTGCTATGTTAATTCTACTGACCAAGGAGCATGGAAAACCTTTCAATCTTCTGATCTTTTCTTCAATTTCTTTCTTCAAAGACTTTAAGTTTTTGTCATAAATCTTTCACTTGCTTGGTTAAAAGTTATCCCAAGATACTTTATGTTATTTGAGGTTATTGTTAAATGTATTGTTTTCCTGATTGATTAGAGTCACCAAAAGATATTTTATGTTATTTGTGGCTATTGTGAAGGGTGGGTATTTCCCTAATTTCTTAACTTTTGTCTTTTTCATGGTGTCTTAGATTTCCTGGCTATTTTGTGTCAGGATATTTTTGGATTTAATATTTTCTTTTACCAATGTATCTATTTCTTCTACAAAATTGGCAACTCCTGCACTTTTCATTTATTGTATTCTGTTGCCATATCTTGCCTCTGTAGTTCTTGATTGCTTTTCTAGGTTTTTCATTTCCAAAATTCCCATGGAGGCACTAAGAAAGTCTGGGGATTCTCTGGAAGAGTAGGCAATCTAACTGGAGTTGTAGGGATTGGGTTGGCCTCTGGTCCAGCACAGATCTTTTGCTTGAGTTGGACTGTGAGACCAGGTAGGGACAAGGAATCGAACCAAGATCCTGATATGGCTTCTATTTCCATTTTCAGGTCTTGAACAGTTTTGTTTGTTTCCTTAAATTGTTTCCTTGTTTTTTCTTGGCATTCTTTAAAGGATTTATTCATTTCTTCTAATTGTTTGTGTTTTCCTGTGTTTCTTTGATGAATTTACTCATTTCTTTCCATTGTTTGTCTTTTCATTGAGAAAAGTATACATTTTATTTTTAAGGATTTTTATTATCTTCATAAAGTTGGTTTTAAGATCTTTTTCTTCCGCTTCTGCTGTATTGGAGTGTTCAGGGTTTGTAATAGGAGGAGAGTTGGGCTCTGGTGGTGACATATTGCCCTATTTTGTTGTTTATAGTGTTCTTATGCTGATGTTTAAGCATCTGGGCTTGGAGTGATTATAGGTTTCGGTGCCAAATTTCTGAGTTTTTCTTTATTGGATGGGAATTTTGTTCTTTGGGTTCTGTTTCTTCTCTGTTTTTTTTGCTCAGTGTTGCTTGGGGTTTGAGTGGTATATCCTCTCAGTCCTGCAGTGAGTGTCTCCTGGAGTTCTGGAGGCTTGCTTGGCCTCTGGTCCATTAGAGAGCTCCTGCTTGAGTTGGGCAGTGGGACAAGATGGCAACACAGAGGGGGAAAGAGGATCAGAGAGAGGATGGGAGGGCACCAAGAGCGTGGAGGGATTCTGTAGGCAAGCAGGTAGCTTACCTGGAATTGTGGAGGCTGGGTTGGACTCAGATCAAAACAGGGAGTCTCTGCTTGAGTTGCAGTGTAGGGTGAGGAAGTGACAGTGAAGAAAGTGAGAATTAGAGATAGGATGGGGGCACTAAGAAAGGGGAATTCTCTGGGAAGGTAGGCAGTCTATCTGGAGTTGTAGGGATTGGGTTGGCCTCTGGTCCAGCAGAGATATTCTGCTTGAGTTGGGCTGTGAGACCAGGTAGGGACAAGGAATTGAGCTGAGATCCTGATATGTTACCTCAATTTAACTTTTTATATTAAAAGTATATGATTGGCATGCCTACAAAGGTATGATTGGTATGCCTATTGTAATCCATGCTATGGGATTCCATCACCACAAATCCTTATATACTGTGGACTTTTTCTGCAAATAATATCAGTTCAAACATGGAATAATTAGTTTGTTATTATAGCCTTCTCTCAATACATTCAGAACATTGTGGTACATGTAAATATTTATTGTAGGTAAGTTCCAAATATCTTGACACATTTTTGTTGTTTCTAGGAAATTTTGACTGAGTGATTAACGTTATAAAAGGAGTACTTTGGTTAGAAATTTCTATACTGTGAATTAGATTGCTAAGTCCATCGACAATTATCTCCATTCTAAGAATATGTGGTTCTCTTTCTTAAACCTTAAAGCTTACTCCATCATAACTCAAAAACCCATTTCAAAGGAAATTTGGACAATTAATGTAATTAACAATAAGATCTGCCCATAGATTCTTATATTACTCTTTCATCATGTATATCTCAGATTACCCTGGTGATTAAAGTCATATTAACTATTTAGTACCTCACATAGTTCAGAAACAAGTATGCCTGGAGCACTATAATATTACCATTAGTTTGCTAATTAGTCATTTCCTACTTTATTGTAGAGTCCAGGAATATGTATAAAAAGAGAATTATGTTCTCAGTAGTCTTTTCATGTCTACTTCTTTATAGTCTATATTTATAGTAAGTATCTATTGATTAAAAGAAGATATTCTCATGGTTCTCATTGTATCATGTATTCACTAGAATATACAATAAAAATCATGAAGCAAAAGGTTAAAAAATTAGAATTATAAGTGATTTTTAGAAAGTACAAATTACACCCTTCACATATAAATAACATTTGTAAATCAACAATTAACGTTAGGATATCTCAATAGAAAAACAAAAATATTAGTCAGAAAGGGAAGAAATGGGAAAAAATTGTCAGTGAGTCTTAGATGGGTTGCTAATGCTGGGATAAAACACCATGACTAAAGAGAAATTTCAGGAGGAAAGGATTTCTTTTCTTTTCTTGTTTCATTTTTATTTGTTTTATTTTTCTTCTCTCACATAACACATCCCGAACCCCATCATTACCTCCATCTACTCTTTCCAGCTTTCCCATCTCCTCTCCCCAAGATCTATCCCCTACCCCTTACTATCACCCCATCCATACTTCCCCACAGAAAAGAGCAGTCTTCTCAGGGTTACCATACCAACATGGCAAAACAAGATGGAATAGGGCCAGGCAGTACTCCCTATATCAAGTGTGGACTAGGAAACCAAAAAGAAAGAAGGGTTAAGAGGGCTAGAGACTCCCTACACCAGCCTATAGGAGTTTTAAAAGAAACAAGACAGACAACCATGTCTGCCACTTCAGTCTCTGTGATCCCCTAAGAGTGCTGGTCAGTTGACACTGTGGGGCTTGTTCTCTTGGTGTCCTTGACCCATCTGCTCCTGCGATCCTTCCTCCCCTTCTTTCATTGGGTTACTCAAGCTCTGAATGATGTTTGGCCCTGGGCCTCTGCATATGCACCCATCAGCTGCTGGAGGAAGCCTCTCTGAAAAAAAGGCCATCTCCTGTGACCAAGTAAGGGTTCAAGTGGTGGGATTGACACACCAGCCACAAAACCTTTGACTTATGGCCTACATACATTTGTGGTAGCCCCACCAACCATGAGCAGAGCCCTCCCCCAGCAATCACTAATTAAGAGCATGCCCCACAGGCTTGCATACAGCCCATATTATGAAGGCAACTTCTCACTTGAGGCTCCCTCCTCTCTGATGACTCTAGCTTGTGTCCAGTTAGCATAAAACTAGCAAGGACAACATACAAAAAAGACATATCTAATTTAAAATGAAAGGTATATAGTATAAGACAATGAAATATTTTATGTGCCCAATATGTAGTAAAATCACAAGAGCTACAAATGGAATTATTAAATAATAATTTGATTCTGACACAATCTATTTTTCAACAGATCACAACTGTAAGGTATTTAAAATCTTATGTACAAACAAATAAATCTTGAAATTTGTATTAGTCACCTCAAAATAATCTGATGAGTACAATGAATTAGAAATAGTTGACACATTTTAAATGAGTGAAATTTTAGGTAATCATTAAATATTCAACTTCACAAAATTTGCAAAGCTCAAGGTAACCTTAATGAAATAACAGAAAATATCTAAAATCCATGCACTGATATATGTTTACTTTTGTTCTGTTAAGCAAGTCTTGATAAATGCTTAAGTTAAAATCGGATCCTAGCTGCGTGGTAGTGGCACACACCATTAATCTGAGCACTCAGGAAGCAGAGGTAGGTGGATCTCTGTGAGTTTGAGGCCAGCCTAGACTACAGAGTGAGTTCCAGTACAGCCAGAATTACAACAGAGAAACTGTCTCAAAAAGGTAAGTAAAAAAAATGGCTCCTGAAGTGCATGAGGTATAATTATATATTACATAGATTTATATAGATATGTATATTACAATATAAATCTACTATTAATAATGTCAAATGCCAATATGGATTCATATTCTGTCTTAAATGATATGTATAAGCCACCTATGAAAGAATATTTTCTTTGGTGATGACTTCTTTTGTCCAACTAACATTCATTTCCCAGCATGCCCTGACTTACCCTGTCATCAATCGCAACTTCACCTCCCAGGATACCCCAGTCCCCCTATCAATCAAACCCACCTTCATTCCCCAGGATGCCCTAGTTCCTCTGTCAATCAAATACACCTTCCATTACCAGCATCCCCCTGAACCCAGTCCCATCTGTCGATTAAACAAACTTTCACTACCCAGCATGCAACAGACACCTGTCAATCAAACAAACCTTCACTTCCCAGGATGCACCGCACCACAGTCACACTGTTAATCAAAAGCACTTTCACTTCCCAGGATGCTCCGGACCACAGTCACCCTGTCAATCAAATGCACCTTCACTTCCCAGCATGCCCCCAGTTACCCTGTCAATCAAACACAGCTTAATTTCCCACCATTACCAGACTCCAGTCACCTTGACAATAAAACTCACCTTCATTTCCCATCAAGTCCCTAGTCCCCCTGTCAATCAAATGCACCTCACTTCTCAGCATCACCATGATCCTAGTACCCCTGTCAATCAAAAACACCTTCACTTCCCAGCATGCCCCGGACCTCAGTCACCCTGTCAATCAAACACAACTTCAGGTCCCAGCATCCCCCTCACTCCAGTCGCCTTATCAATCAAACACACCTTCATTTCCCAGGATGCCCCCCAGTCACCCTGTCAATCAAAAGCACCTTCATTTCCCAGCATGCCCCTAGTCACACTGTCAATCAAATGCACCTTCACTTTGCAGCATGCCCCCACTACCCCTTTCTATCAAAAGCAACTTCACTTCCCAGCATGCCCCAAGTATCCCTGCCAATCAAAGCACCTTCATTTCCCAGCATGACCCGGACCATTGCCACTCTGTCAATTAAACACACCTTCACCTCCCTGCATGCCTCTAACCTATTCTAACAGTCAAGCAAATGTACCTTCACTTCCCAGCACGCCCTGGATCACAGTCACCCTGTCAATCAAATGAACCTTCACTTTCCACCATGGCCCTGACACCAGTTACCCTGTTAATCAAATGCACCTTCATTTCCCAGAAGTACCAGGACCCCAGTTACCCTGTCAATCAAACTCAATAACAATTCCCAACATGACCCGTCACACTGTCAATCAAAAGCATCTTCACTTCCCAGGATGCAACAATTCACCTTGTCAATCAAATGTACTTTCATTTCCCAGCATCCCCCTTATCCCAATCACCCTGTCAATCAAACACACCTTCACTTCCCAGAATGCCCCTCACTCCATTCACCCTGTCAATCAAACGCACCTTCATTACCCAGCATGCCACCATTCACCCTGTCAAATGCACCTTCATTTCCCAGCATGCCCGGGACCACAGTCAATCAAAAGGACTTCCATTTCCCAGCATGACCCCAATACCCAAGTCAATCAAATGTACCTTGATTTTCCAGAATGCCCCTAGTCTGTCTGTCAATCAAATGTACCTTCACATCACAGCATGTCCCCAGTCCCCTGGTCAATCAAAGTAACCTTCATTTCCCAGCATGCACCAGAACCCTGTCAATCAAAGGTACCTTAACTTCCCATAACACCCAGGATTCCATCCTCCTGTCAAACAGGCCTTCACTTCCCAACATGACCAGGACTCCATCCCCCAGTCAATCAAAATAACCTTCATTTCCCAGCATGCCCCAGGCCTCAGTCACCCTGTCAATCAAATGCACCTTCATTTCCCAGCATGCCCCTGACCCAGTCAATCAAATGGACCTCCATTCCCAGCATGCCTGGAGTCCCCCTGTCAATCAAACACACCATCACTTCCCAGCAGACCCCAGTCTCCCTGTCAATCAAACACACTTTCATTTCCCAGCGTGCTGCCAGTTACCCTGTCAATCAAATGTACCATTTCCAAGGATGCGAACAGTCACCCCATCAATCAAATGCACATTCATTTCCGAACATGCCTCCAGTCTCCCTGTCAATCAAAGGCGCCTTCATTTCCCAGCATGCCCCTGAACCCAGTCAATCAAATGCACCTCCATTTCCAGGCATACCCCTGACCCCAGTCGATCAAATGCACCACCTTTCCCAGCAGGCCCATAATTGAGCTGTCAATCAAACGTACCTTCATTTTCCAGCATGCAGCCAGTCACACTGTCAAACACACCTTCATTTCCAAGGAAGCCCCCAATCACCATATCAAACAAATGTACCTGCATTTCCAAGGATACCCCCAGTCACCTTATCAATCAAATGTACCTTCGTTTCCCAGCATGCCTCCAGTCCCCCTGTCAATCAAATGTACCTTCATTTCCCAGCATGTCCAGCATAACAGTCACCTTGTCAATCAAACACACCTTCATTTCCAAGGCTGCCCTAGTTGACCTGTCAATCAAACACACCCTCATTTCCCTGGATTCCCCAGCTTCCTTGTCAATCAAATGAACCTTCACTTCCCAGCATGCCTCCAGTCACCCTGTCAATCAAATGCACCTTCATTTCCAAGGATGCCCCCAGTCACACTATCAATACAATACACCTTCATTTCCAAACATGCCTCTAGTCTCCTTGTCAATCAAAGGCACCTTCATTTCCCAGCATGCCCCTGAACCTAGTCAATCAAATACATCTAAATTTCCCAGCATGTCCCTGACACCAGTCAATCAGAGGCACCATCTTTCCCATCATGCCCTGAATTGCCCTGTCAATCAAAAGCACCTTCATTTCCCAGCATGCAGCCAGTCACCCTGTCAATCAAAGGCACCTTTACTTCTTTGCAGGTCCCCAGTCACCCTGTCAATAACACACCTCCATTTCCCAGCAGGCCTCCAGTCCCCCTGCAAATAAAAAGCACCTTCATTTCCCCAAGTATGCCCAGCACTCCAGTTACCTTGTCAATCAAACACACCTTCACTTCCCAGGATGCACCAGTCCACCTGTCAATCAAAAACACTTCCATTCAAGGGCTAAACTAATCTCTTCCCAGCATCCACCTGATACCAATACCCCTGTCAATCAAACAAACCTACACTTCTCAGCATGAACCAGACACCTGTCAATCAAAGTAACCTTCACTTCAAGCATGCCCCTGACCCCAGACCTCTGTTAATCAAATGCACTTTCACTTTCCATCATGTCATGGACCCCAGTCACCCTGTGAATCAAATGTACCTTCAATTCCCAGTCACCCTATCAATCAAACACAGCATAATTTCCCATCATTATCTGACCCCAGTTGCCCTGACAATAAAACTCACCTTCACTTCGCATCATGTCTCCAGTCTGCCTGTCAATCAAATGCACCTTCACATCCCAGCATACCCTAGATCCTAGTACACCCGTCAATCATAAACACCTTAACCTCAAGTATCCTCCTCACACAAATCACCCAGTCAATCAAACACACCTTCACTACACAGCATACAAAGGACACAAGTCATACTGACCATCAAAAGTACCTTCAATTCACAGCATGCACCCAGAAACCCTATCAAACAAAAGCACTTTTATTTGCCAGAATGCCCCGAGTAACCCTGTCAATCAAATACACCTTCATTTCCCCACATGCCCCAGACCCTAGTCAATCAAAAGCACTTCCATTTCCCATCTTGCCCCCAGTCTTCCTGTCAATCAATTCCTCCTCCATTTCCAAGCATGCACCGAATGACAGTCAATCAAATGCACCTCTATTTCATAGCATGCACAGGACCCAAGTTCCCTCTGTCAATCAGATGCACCTTCATTTCCAAATCTGCCTCAGTCCCTCTATTAATCAAATGCACCTTAACTTCCCAGCATGCACAAGACCCCTGTCAGTCAAATATACCTTCATTTTCCAGGATGCCCTCAGTCTCCCTATCACTTAAATTCACCTTCACTTCCAAACATGCCCCCAGTCCCCTGGTCAATCAAAAGAACCTTCATTTCCTAGCATGCCCAGACACTTGTGTATCAAATGCACCTTCACGTCCCAAAATACCCAGGACTCAATTCTACTGTCAATCAAAGTAACCTTCACTTCCCATCATGCCCCTACACCAATCACCTTGTCAATCAAATGCACCTCTATTTCCCAGAATGCCCCCAGTCTCCCTGTAAATCAAATGCACCTTTACTTCCTGCATGCAGAGGACCCCAGTTCCCCTGTTAATAAAATGTACCATCATTTTCCAGAATGCCCCAGTAACACTGTCAATCAAATGCACCTTCACTTCCCAGGATGCCCCCAGTCTCCCTATCTCTTAAATTCACCTTCACTTCCAAACATGCCCCCAGTCCCCTGGTCAATCAAAAGAACCTTCATTTCCCAGCATGCCACAGACACCTGTCAATAAAACACGCCTTCAATTCCGAAGATCATCAGTTTGCCATCCCACTGTCAATCAAATTAACCTTCACTTCCCAGCATGCCTCGGGCCCTAGTTACCCTGTCAATCAAAGATACCTTCATTTCCCAGCATGCTTCTCCATCAAGTCACCTTGTCAATCAAATACTCCATTTCCCAGCATGCCCCTCCATCAAGTCACCTTGTCAATCAAATACTCCTTCATTTCCCGGCATGCCTCTGACACTAGTCAATCAAAAGCACCTCCATTTCCCATCGTGCCCCCAGTCCTCCTGTCAATCAAATGCTCCTCCATTTCCAAGCATTCACCAAATGCCAGTCAATCCAATGCACCTCTATTTCATAGCATGCACAGGTCCCCAGAGCCCCCTCTCAATAAAATGCACCTTCATTTCCCAGCCTGTCCCCAGTCCGCCAATCAATCAAATGCACCTTAACTTCCCTACATCACGAAGACTATGTCAGTGAAATACACCTCCATTTCCCAGCATGCACCAGACCTCAGTCAATCAAATGCACCTCAACTTCCTGGAATGCAGAGGACCCCATTTCCCCCTGTCAATCAAATGCACCTTCATTTTCCAGAATGCCCACAATCTGCCTGTCAATCAAATGGACATGCACTCCCCAAAACCCCCAGTCTGCCTGTCAATCAAATACACATTCACTCTCCTAACACATCCCCAAACTCCCTGTCAATCAAATGCACCTTAACTTCACAGCATATCCCCAGTCACCTGGTCAATCAAAAGAACCTTCATTTCCAAGCATGCCTCATCACCTAGCTATCAAAAGCACCTTCACTTCCCACAATGCCCAGAATTCCATCCTACTGTCAATCAAAGTAACTTTCATTCCTAGCATGCACCACAATCCACTCTCCTTGTCAAACAAATGCACCTGCATTTCCTAGGATGTCCTCAGTCTCCCTGTAAATAAAAGGCAACTTTACTTCCAAGTATGCCCTAGACCACAGTTAATCCAATCCACCTCCATTTCCAGCATGCCGCCAGTCCTCCAGTCAATCCAGTGCATATTCATTTCCCAGGATGCCACCAGTCACCCTATCAAAAGAACACACCTTCGCTACCCAGAATGCCCACAGTCTTCCTGTCAATCAAATGCACCTCTATTTGCCAGCATGCCCCAAGTACTCCTGTCAATCAAACGTAACTTCATTTCCCAGCATGCACCAGACCCCAGTCCCAGTGTCATTCAAAAGCAACTTCATTTCACAGCATGTCACCAGTCACCTTGTCAATCAAATGCACCTTTATTTCCCAGGATGCTGTCAGTACCCCTGTCAATCAAATGCAAATTATTTTCCAGAATGCCCCCAGTCTCCCTGTCAATCAAACGCACCTTCACTGCCCAGGATGCCCCTAGTCTCCATGTCAACCAAATGACCTCAACTTCACAGCATGCCCCAGTCACCTGGTAAATGAAAAGAACCTTCATTTCCCAGCATGCTGAGATCCCTATCAAATGCATCTTCACTTCCGAGCATTCCACCAGTCACCTTGTCAATCAAACACACCTTTGCTACCCAGGATGGCCAAGGTCTTCCTGTCAATCCAATGTACCTTCAATTCACAGCATGTCCCCAGATCCCTGTCAATCAAAAAGAACCTTCATTTCCCAGCATGCCCCAGACCCCTGTCAATCAAACTGAACTTAACTTCCCACCATGACCAGGATGCCATCCCCCTGTAAATCAAAATAACTTCATTTCCCAGCATGTCTCCAGCCCTAGTCTCCCTACCAATCAAGCCCACCTTCATTTCCCACGATGCCCCTGACCCTAGACAATCAAATGCACCTCCATTTCTCAGCATGCCTCCAATCCCCCTGTCAATCAAATGCACCTGCATTTCCCAGGATGCCCTCAGTCTCTCTGTCAATAAAAGGCAACTTCATTTCCCAGCATGGCCAAAACCACAGTTAATCCAATCCACCTCCATTTTCAGCATGCCTCCAATCCTCCTGTCAATCAAATGCACTTTCATTTCCCAGGATGCCACCAGTTATCCTACCAATCAAAAGCACCTTTGGTATCCAGGATGAGCCCAGTCTTCCTGTCAATCAAATGTACTTCACTTCGCAGCATGCCCCCAGTCCCCTGGACAATCAAAAGAAGCTTCATTTCCCATCATGCCCCAGACCGCTGTCAATCAAAAGGACCTTTGCTTCCCATCATGACCAGGATGACATCCCCCTGTAAATCACAATACCTTCACTTTACACCATGTCTAGGGTCCTAGGAACCCTACCAATAAAACCCACCTTCATTTCCCAGGATGCCCTGACCCCAATCAATCAAATGAACATCCATTTCCCATCATGCCCCCAGTCTTCGTATCAACCAAATGCTCCTCCATTTCCAAGCATGCACCAAATGCCAATCAATCAAATGCAACTCTATTTTATAGCATGCACAGGACCCCAGTTCCCTCTGTCAATAAAACGCACATTCATTTCCCAGCCTGTTCCCAGTCCACCAATCAATCAAATGAACCTTAACTTCTCAGCATGCACCAGGCCCCTGTCAGTCAACTACGTCTTCATTTCCCAGCATGCCCCAAGTCACCCTTTCAATCAAATGAACCTCCATTTCCCAGCATGCCCCGGATCCCACTCCCCATGTCAATCAAACGCCCCTTCATATCCCATCATGCCCAAGACCCCAGTCAAACAAAAGTACTTCCATTTCCCAGCATGCTCCAGTTACCCTGTCAGTCAAATGAACCTCCATTTCCCAGCATCCACTCGACCCCAGTCCCCTGTCAATCAACCGCACGTTCATTTCCCAGCATGCCAACAGTCACCTTGTCAATCAAATGTACCTTTGCTTCCCAGGATGGCCCCAGTCTTCCTGTCAATCAAACACATCTTCACATCTCATCATGCCACCTGTCCCATGGTCAATGAAAAGAACCTTCATATTTGAACATACCCCAGGCCCATGTCAATCAAAAGAACCTTCATATTCCAGTATTTCCCAGTTCCTGACAAATTCATCTTCACTTCCCATCATGACCAGGACGCCATACCCCTGTTAATCAAAATACCTTCACTACCCAGCATGCCTCCAGCCCTAGTCACCCTGAATCAAACCCACCTTCATTTTCTAGGGTGCCCATGACCCCAGTCAATCAAATGCACTTCCATTTCTCAGCATGCCCCCAATGACCCTCTCCACAAATCGTACCTCCATTTCCCAGCAAGCAGTGGACCCCAGTCCCCTGTCAATCAAAAGCATGTTCATTTCACAGCATGCCGCCAGTCACCTTGTCAATCAAAAGCATGTTCATTTCCCAGGATGCCGCCAGTCCCCCGTCAAGAAAATGAAACTTCATTGTCCAGAATGCCCCCAGTCTCCCTGTCAATCAAATGTACCTTCATTTCCAAGGATCCCCCCAACCTGCCTATCAATCAAATGCACCTTCAATTCCCAAGAATGCCCCCAGTCTCCCTGTCAATCAAATGCATCTTCACTGCCCAGGATGCACCAAGTTACCTTGTTAATCAAATGTACCTTCACTTACCAGGATGCCCCCAGTATCCCTTACAATCAAATGCACATTCAATTCAAAAGGATGTCCCCATCTCCCTGTCAATCAAATACACCTTAACTTCACAGCATGCCCCCAGTCACCTGGTAAATCAAAAGAACCTTCATTTCCCAGCATGCCAAGACACTTGTGTATCAAATGCACCTTCACATCCCAAAATACCCAAGACTCAATTCTACTGTCAATCAAAGTAACCTTCACTTTCCATCATGCCCCTACTCCAATCACTTTATCAATCAAATGCACCTCTGTTTCCCAGAATGCCCCCAGTCTCCCTGTAAATCAAATGCACCTTTACTTACTGCATGCAGAGGACCTCAGTTCCCCTTGTTAATAAAATGCATCTTCATTTTCCAGAATGTCCCAGTAACACTGTCAATCAAATGCACCTTCACTTCCCAGGATCTCCCCAGTCTGCCTGTCAATCAAATCCACCATCACTTCCCAAGAATGCCCCCAGTCTCCCTGTCAATCCAATGCATCTTCACTTCCCATCATGACCAGGACACCATCTTCCTGTCAATCAAAATAAACTCCTCTTCCCAGCATGCCATGGACCCCAGTCCACATGTCAATCAAATGTACCTTCATATCCCATCATGCTCAGGACCTCAGTCAATGAAAAGTAATTCCAATTACAAGCATGCCTCCAGTACCCCTATGAATCAAACATACGTCCTTTTTCTAGTATGTTCCAGACCTCATTCCCCCTGTCAATCAAATGCATGTTCATATCACAGCATGCCACCAGTCACCCTGTCAATCAAATGAAATTTCATTTTCCAATGCAACTCCACTTCCCAGGATGCCTCAAGTCTGCCTGTCAATCAAATACACATTCACTTCCCAGCAGGCCCCCAGGCTCCCTGTTAATCAAATGCACCATAACTTTACAGAATGCCCCCAGTCACCTTGTCAATCAAAAGAAGCATCATTTCTTAGCATGAAACAGATCATTTGTTTATCAAAGCCAACTTCACTCCCGACAGTATCCAGAACTCAATTCTACTGTCAATTTAAATTAATCTTCATTTGACAGGAAGCCTCTACTCCAGTCAGCTTCTCAATCAAATGTACCTTTATTTCCCAGGAGGACCACAGTCTCCCTGTCAATCAAAAGCACATTCACTTCAAAAGGATGTCCCCATCTCCCTGTCAATCAAATTCACCTTAATATCATAGCATGTCCCCAGTCACTTGCTAAATCAAAAAACCCTTCATTACCCAGCATGCCCCACACCCGTCAATAAAACATGCTTTCAATTCTGACCATCACCAGTTTTCCCTCCTACTGTAAATCAAAATAGCCATGACTTCTCAGCATGCCTCTGGACTTACTTATCTTGTCAATCAGATACTCCTTCATTTCCCAGCATTCCCCTCCATCTAGTCACCTTGTAAATCAAATACCCCTTCATTTCCCAGCATGCCCCTGACACCAGACAATCAAAAGCACCTCCATTTCCCATCATGCAGGCAGTCCTGCTGTCAATCAATTGCTTCTCCCTTGCCAAGCATGCACCAAATGCCAATCAAACACACCTCAATTTCATAACAGGCACAGGACCCCAGTTCCCTTTATGAATCAGATGCACATTAATTTCCCAATCTGCCCCCAGTCCCTCTATTAATCAATAGCACCTTAACTTCCCAGCATGTACAAGAACCCTATCAGTCAAATATACCTGCATTTTCCGGCATGTCCCAAGTCACCCTGTCAATCAAATTCACCTACACTTCCCAACATGCCCTGTACATCAGTGCCCATGTCAATAAAGTGCACCTTCATATCCCAATATGCTCTGGACGACAGTCAAACAAAAGTACTTCCATTCCCAGCATTCCCCAGTACCCTGTCAACCAAACTTACCTCCATTTCCCAGCATGCATGAGACCACATTCCACATGTCAAATGACACTTCATATCCTGTCATGTCCAGGACCTCTGTCAATCAAAAGTAATTCCAATTCCCAGTATGCCACAGTTTCCCTGTCAATCAAATGAACCTCCATTTCCCAGCATGCACTGGACCCTAGTCCCCCTGTCAATCAACCTCCCCTTCATTTCACAGCATGCCACTGACCAAAGGCAATCAAATGCACCTGCATTTCCAGCATGCCCCCAGTCCTTCTGTCAATCAAATGCTCCTCCATTTCCATGCATGCACTGGACCCCGGCCAATCAATCATTCCTCCATTTCGTAGCATGACAGGACAGCAGTTCCCATTGTAAATACAACACACCTTCACTTCCAAGGAGGCCCAGGACCTCAGTCATCCTATAAATCAATCACATCTTCACTTCCCAGGAAGCACCAAGTCACCTTGTTAATCAAATGAACCTTCACTCACCCAGAATTGCTTGCAATCAAATGCACATTCGATTCAAAAGGATGTCACCAACTAACTGTCAGTCAAATGAAACTTAACTTCAAAACATGCCCTCAGTCACCTGGTAAATCAAAAGATCCTTCATTTCCCAGCATGCCCCACACCCATGTCAATGAAACATGCCTTCATTTCCAACCATCACCAGTTCTCCCTTCCCCAGTAAATCCAAATAGCCTTCACTTCCCAGCATGCCTCGGCTTCACTCATCTTGTCAATCAAAGGTACTTTCATTTCCCAGCATTCCCCTACATCTAGTCACCCTGTCAATCAAATACCCCTTCCTTTCCCAGCATGCCCCTGATACCAGTCAATCAAAAGCACCTCCATTTCCCATCGTGTCCCCAGTCCTCCTGTCAATCAATTGCTCCTCCATTGCCAAGCATACACCAAAGGCCAGTCAATCAAGCGCAACTCAATATCATAACATGTACAGGACCCCAGTTCCCTTTATGAATCAGATGCACGTTCATTTCCCAATCTGCCCCCAGGCCCTCTGTTAATCAATGGAACCTTAACTTTCCAGCATGCACATGATCCCTGCCAGTCAAATACACCTTCATTTTCCAGCATGCCCCAAGTCACCCTCAATCAAATTCACCTCCACTTCCCAACATGCCCAGGACATCAGTCCGCATGTCAAAAAAGTACACCTCATATCCCATAATGTGCTGGACGCCAGGCAAACAAAAGTACTTCCATTTCCCAGCATTGCCCCTGTACCCTGTCAATCAACCTTACCTCCATTTGGCAGAATGCATCAGTCCACAATCCTCATGTCAATCAAACCCTGCATCATATCCCATCATGCCACCACCCCTGTTAATCAAAAGTACTTCCATTTCCCAGCATGCCCCTGTCTTCCTGTCAATAAAATGTTCCTACATTTCCAAGCATGCACTGTACCCCAGTCAATCAAATATTTCTCCATTTCATAGCATAACATGACAGCAGATCCCTTTGTGAATACAATACACCTTCAACTCCAAGAAGGCCCAGGACCTCAGCAATCCTTAAAATCAATTGCATCTTCATTTCTGGGAAGCACCAAGTCACCTTGTTAATCAAATGTACCTTCACTTACCAGGATGACCCCAGTATATCTTTCACTCAAATGCACATTCACTTCAAAAAGATGTAAACAAATCCCTGTCAATCAAATGAACCTTAACTTCACAGCATGCCCCCAGTCACCTGGTAAATCAAAAGATCATTTCCAAGCAAGGACCACATCCCTTTAAATGAAACATGCCTTCATTTCCAACCATCACAAGTTCTACTTCCCCCTGTGTATCCAAATAGCCTTCACTACCCAGCATGCCTCGGGCCTTACTCATCTTGTCAATCAAAGATACCTTCATTTCCCAGCATTCCTGTCCATTTAGTCACCCTGTCAATCAAATACCCCTTCATTTCGAAGCATGCCTCTGTACCCTGTCAATCAAACTTACCTCCATTTCCCAGCATGCACCAGTCCACATTCCTAATGTCAATCAACCCCGCATCATATCCCATCATGCAACCACCCCTGTCAATCAAAAGTACTTCCAATTCCCAGCATGCCGCAGTTCCCCTTCAATCAAATGAACCTCCATTTCTCAGCATACACTGTATCCCATGCCCCAGGTCAATGAAACACCACTTCATTTCCCAGCATGCCACTAACCAAAGGCAATCAAATGCACCTGCATTTCCAGCATGCCCCAGTCTTCCTGTCAATCAAATGCTCCTCCATTTCCATGCATGCACTGGACCCCAGTCAATTGAACACTCCTCCATTTCATAGCATAACAAGACAGCAATTCCCTTTGGCAATACAATGCACCTTCACTTCCAAGGAGGCCCAGGACCATAGCCAATCTTTCAATCAATTGCATCTTCACTTCCGGGAAACACCGAGTCACCTTGTTAATCAAATGTACCTTCACTTACCAGGATGCCCCCATTATTACTTGCACTCAAATGCACATTCACCTCAAAAGCATTTAACGAAATCCCTGTCAATCAAATGAACCTTAACTTCACAGCATGCCCCCAGTCATCTGGTAAATCAGAAATCCTTCATTTTCCAGCCAGCCCCACACCCCTTTCAATGAAACATGCCTTCATTTCCAACCATCACCAGTTCTCCCTTCCCCTGTGAATCCAAATATCCTTAACTTCCTAGCATGCCTCGGGCGTTACTCATCTTGTCAATCAAAGATACCTTCATTTCCTGGCATTCCCCTCCATCTACTCAACCTGTCAATCAAATACCACTTCATTTCCCAGCATGCCCCTGTATCCTGTCAATCAAACTTACCTCCATTTCCCAGCATGCAGCAGTCTGCATTCCTCATATCAATCAAACCCCACACAATATGCCATCATGCCAACCACCCCTGTCAATCAAAATTACTTCCATTTCCCAGCATGCCACAGTTCCTGTGTCAATCAAATGAAACACCATTTCCCAGCATGCACTGTACCACAGGCCCCCTCTCAGTCAAACATTCCTTCATTTCCTAGAATGTCACTGAACAAAGGGAATCAAATGCACCTTCATTTCCAGCAGGCCCCAGTCTTCCTGTCAATCAAATGCTCCTCCATTTCCATGCATGCACTGGACCCCAGTCAATTAAACACTCCTCCATTTCGTAGCATAACAGGACAGCAGATCCCTTTGTCAATACAATGCACCTTCAATTACAAGGAGGCCCTGGACCTCAGCCATCTTTTCAATCAATTGCATATTCACTTCTGTGAAGAACCAACTCACCTTGTTAAACAAATGTACCTTCACTTACCAGGATGACCCCAGTATAGCTTGCACTCAAATGCACATTCACTTCAAAAGGAGGTAACCAAATCCCTGTCAATCAAATGAACCTTAACTTCACAGCATGCCCCCAGTCACCTGGTAAATCAAAAGATCCTTCATTACCAAGCAAGCCCCACACTCCTTTCAATGAAACACGCCTTCATTTCCAAACATCATCAGTTTTCCTTACCCCTGAGAATACAAATAGCCTTCACTACCCAGCATGCCTCGGGCCTTACTCATCTTGTCAATCAAAGATACCTTCATTTCCCAGCATTCCTGTCCATCTAGTCCCCCTGTCAATCAAATAGCCCTTCATTTCCCAGCATGCACCCCTGTACCCTGTCAATCAAACTTACCTCCATTTTCCAGCATGCACCAGTCCATATTCCTCATTTCAATCAAACCCCACATCATATCCCATCATGCCACCACCTCTGTCAATCAAATTACTTCCATTTCCCATCATGCCACAGTTCTTCTGTCAATCAAATGAACCACAATTTCCCAGCATGCACTGTACCAAAGGCCCCTGTCAATCAAACACTTCTTCATTTCCCAGAATGCCACTGACCAAAGGCAATCAAATGCACCAGCATTTCGAGCATGTACCACTCTTCCTATCAATCAAATGCTCCTCCGTTTCCATTCATTAACTGGACTCCAGTCAATCGAACACTCCTCCATTTAGGAGCATAACAGGACAGCAGTTCCCTTTATCAATACAATGTACCTTCACTTCCAAGGAGGGTCAGGGCCTCAGTCATCCTGTCAATCAATCGCATCTTCACTTCCCAGGATGCTGCAAGTCACTTTGTTAATCAAATGTACCTTCACTTCCAGGATGCCTACAGTGTCCATCACAATCAAATGTACATTCACTTCTAAAGGAAGTCCCAATATCCCTGTCACTAAAATGCAATTTAACTTCGTAGCATGTACCCATTTACAACTTAAATCAAAAGAACCTTTGTTTCCCAGGATGCCCCACAGCACTGTCAATAACACGTGCCTTCATTCTGACCATTATCAATTCTCCTTTCCCCTGTGAATCCAAATAGACTTCACTTCCCAGCATGCCTCGGGCCTTACTAATCTTGTCAATCAAAAATACCTTCATTTCCCAGCATTTCTCCCCATCCAATCCCCCTGTCAATCAAATACCCCTTCATTTCCCAGCATGCCCCAGATACCAGTCAATCAAAAGCACCTCCATTTCCCAAAAAGCTCCCAGTCCTCCTGTCAATAATTTGCTCCTCCATTGCCAAGCATGCACTAAATGTCAGAAAATCAAATGCACCTCAATTTTATTACATGCACAGACTCCTTTTCTCTCTATGAATCAGATGCACGTTCATTTCCCAATCCTCCCCCAGGCCCTCTATTAATCAATACCACTTAAGATTCCCAGCATGCACAAGAACCCTGTCAGTGAAATACACCTTCATTTTTGAGCATGCACCAAGTCACCCTGTCAATCAAATTCAACTCCACTTCCCAACATGTCCAGAATATCAGTCTGCAAGTCAAAAAAGTACACCTCA
This sequence comes from Cricetomys ansorgei, assembly GCA_026225945.1. Taxonomy (NCBI): domain Eukaryota; kingdom Metazoa; phylum Chordata; class Mammalia; order Rodentia; family Nesomyidae; genus Cricetomys; species Cricetomys ansorgei. The sequence goes on along the minus strand of JAMJFZ010002863.1, from coordinate 1,065,793 downwards.
TATCCCATAATGCCCTGGAGCCAGTCAAACAAAAGTGCTTCCATTTCCCAGCATTCCCCCTGTACCCTGTCAATCAACCATACCTCCATTTCCTGGCATGCACCAGTCCATATTCCTCATGTCAATCAAACCCCGCATCATATCGCATCATGCCAAGACTCCTGTCTATCAAAATTACTTTCATTTACCAGCATGCCACAGTTCTTCTGTCAATCAAATGAACCACAAATTCCCAGCATGCGCTGTACCAAAGGACCCCCGACAATCAAACACTCCTTCATTTCTCAGAATGCCACTGACCAAAGGCAATCAAATGCACCTGCATTTCCAGCATGCCCCAGTCTTCCTATCAATCAAGTGCTCCTCCGTTTCCATGCATGCACTGGACCCCAGTCAATCGAACACTCCTCCATTTTGTAGCACAACAGGACAGCAGTTTCCCTTTGTCAATACAATGCACCTTCACTTCCAAGGAGGTCCAGGACCTCAGTCATCCTGTTGATCATCGCAACTTCACTTCCCAGGATGCAGCAAGTCACTTTGTTAATCAAATATTCCTTCACTTCCAGGATACCTCCAGTGTCCATCACAATCAAATGTACATTCACTTCAAAAGGATGTCCCGATCTCCCTGTCACTCAAATGCAACTTAACTTCATAGCATGTACCCATTTACCACTTATATCAAAAGAACCTTTGTTTCCCAGGATGCCCGACACTCCTGTCATTAACACATGCCTTCAATTCTGACCATTAGCAGTTCTCCTTCCCCCTGTTAATCCAAATAGCCTTCACTTCACTGCATGCCTCAGGCCTTACTCATCTTGTCAATCTAGGATACCTTCATTTCCTAGCATTTCCCTCCATCTAGTCACCCTGTCAATCAAATACCCCTTCCTTTCCCAGCATGCCCCTGATACAGTCAATCAAAAGCACCTCCATTTCCCATCAAGCTCCCAGTCCTCCTGTCAATCATTTGCTCCTCCATTGCCAAGCATGCACCAAATGTCAGTAAATCAAATGCACCTCAATTTTATTACATGCACAGGACTCCATTTCTCTCTATGAATCAGATGCACGTTCATTTTCCAATCCTCCCCCAGGCCCTCTATTAATCAATACCACTTAAGATTCCCAGCATGCACAATACCCCTGTCAGTGAAATACACCTTCATTTTTGAACATGCACCAAGTCACCCTGTCAATCAAATTCAACTCCACTTCCCAACATGTCCAGAATATCAGTCTGCAAGTCAAAAAAGTACACCTCATATCCCAAAATGCCCTGGAGCCAGTCAAACAAAAGTGCTTCCATTTCCCAGCATTCCCCCTGTACCCTGTCAATCAACCATACCTCCATTTCCTGGCATGCACCAGTCCATATTCCTCATGTCAATCAAACCCCGCATCATATCCCATCATGCCAAGACTCCTGTCAATCAAAATTACTTTCATTTCCCAGCATGCCACAGTTCCTCTGTCAATCAAATGAACCACCATTTCCCAGCATGCACTGTACCACATGCCCCCTGTCAATCAAACACTCCTTCATTTCCCAGAATACCACTGACCAAAAGCAATCAATGGCACCTGCATTTCGAGCATGCCCCAGTCTTCCTGTCAATCAAATGCTCCTCCATTTCCATGCATGCACTGGACCCCAGTCAATCAAACACTGCTCCATTTCGTAGCATAACAGGAGAGCAGATCCCTTTGTCAATACAATGCACCTTCAATTACAAGGAGGCTCTGGACCTCAGTCATCTTTTCAATCAATTGCATATTCACTTCCGTGAAGTACCAACTCACCTTGTTAAACAAATGTACCTTCACTTACCAGGATGACCCCAGTATACCTTGCACTCAAATGCACATTCACTTCAAAAGGATGTAACCAAATCCCTGTCAATCAAATGAACCTTAACTTCACAGCATGCCCCCAGTCACCTGGTAAATCAAAAGCTCCTTCATTACCCAGCAAGCCCCCACACCCCTTTCAATGAAACACGCCTTCATTTCCAAACATCTCCAGCTTTCCTTCCCCTGTGAATCCAAATACCTTCACTACCCAGCATGCCTCGGGCCTTACTCATCTTGACAATCAAAGATACCTTCATTTCCCAGCATTCTTGTCCATCTAGTCCCCCTGTCAATCAAATACCCCTTCATTTCCCAGCATGCCCCTGTACCCTGTCAATCAAACTTACCTCCATTTCCCAGCATGCACCAGTCCATATTCCTCATGTCAATCACACCCCACATCATATCCCATCATGCCACCACCTCTGTCAATCAAAATTACTTCCATTTCCCAGCATGCCACAGTTCTTCTGTCAATCAAATGAACCACAATTTCCCAGCATGCACTGTACCAAAGTCCCCCTGTCAATCAAACACTGCTTCATTTCCCAGCAAGAACCTGACCAAAGGCAATCAAATGCACCTGTATTTCGAGCATGCCCCAGTCTTCCTATCAATCAAATGCTCCTCCATTTCCATGCATGCACTGGACCCCAGTCAATCGAATACTCCTCCATTTTGTAGCACAACAGGACAGCAGTTCCCTTTGTCAATACAATGCACCTTCACTTCCAAGGAGGTCCAGGACCTCAGTCATCCTGTCCATTGTCGCATCTTCACTTCCCAGGATGCAGCAAGTCACTTTGTTAATCAAATATACCTTTACTTCCAGGATGCCTCCAGTGTCCATCACAATCAAATGTACATTCACTTCAAAAGGATGTCCCGATCTCCCTGTCACTCAAATGCAACTTAACTTCATAGCATGTACCCATTTACCTCTTATATCAAAAGAACCTTCGTTTCCCAGGATGCCCCACACTCCTGTCATTAACACATGCCTTCAATTCTGACCATTAGCAGTTCTCCTTCCCCCTGTTAATCCAAATAGCCTTCACTTCTCAGCATGCCTCCGGCCTTACTCATCTTGTCAATCTAGGATACTTTCATTTCCTAGCATTTCCCTCCATCTAGTCACCCTGTCAATCAAATACCCTTCCTTTCCCAGCATGCCCCTGATACCAGTCAATCAAAAGCACCTCCATTTCCCATCAAGCTCCCAGTCCTCCTGTCAATCATTTGCTCCTCCATTGCCAAGCATGCACCAAATGTCAGTAAATCAAACGCACCTCAATTTTATTACATGCACAGGACTCCATTTCTCTCTATAAATCAGATGCACGTTCATTTTCCAATCCTCCCCCAGGCCCTCTATTAATCAATACCACTTAAGATTCCCAGCATGCACAAGACCCCTGTCAGTGAAATACACCTTCATTTTTGAACATGCACCAAGTCACCCTGTCAATCAAATTCAACTCCACTTCCCAACATGTCCAGAATATCAGTCTGCAAGTCAAAAAAGTACACCTCATATCCCATAATTCCCTGGAGCCAGTCAAACTAAAGTACTTCCATTTCCCAGCATTCCACCTGTACCCTGTCAATCAACCATACCTCCATTTCCTGGCATGCACCAATCTACATTCATCATGTCAATCAAACCCCGCATCATATCCCATCATGCCAAGACTCCTGTCAATCAAAATTACTTTCATTTCCCAGCATGCCACAGTTCCTCTGTCAATCAAATGAACCACCATTTCCCAGCATGCACTGTACCACATGCCCCCTGTCAATCAAACGCTCCTTCATTTCCCAGAATACCCCTGACCAAAAGCAATCAATGGCACCTGCATTTCGAGCATGCCCCAGTCTTCCTGTCAATCAAATGCTCCTCCATTTCCATGCATGCACTGGACCCAGTCAATCAAACACTGCTCCATTTCGTAGCATAACAGGAGAGCAGATCCCTTTGTCAATACAATGCACCTTCAATTACAAGGAGGCCCTGGACCTCAGCCATCTTTTCAATCAATTGCATATTCACTTCCGTGAAGTACCAACTCACCTTGTTAAACAAATGTACCTTCACTTACCAGGATGACCCCAGTATACCTTGCACTCAAATGCACATTCACTTCAAAAGGATGTAACCAAAACCCTGTCAATCAAATGAACCTTAACTTCACAGCATGCCCCAAGTCACCTGGTAAATCAAAAGCTCCTTCATTACCCAGCAAGCCCCACACCCCTTTCAATGAAACACGCCTTCATTTCCAAACATCTCCAGCTTTCCTTCCCCCTGTGAATCCAAATAGCCTTCACTACCCAGCATGCCTCGGGCCTTACTCATCTTGACAATCAAAGATACCTTCATTTCCCAGCATTCTTGTCCATCTAGTCCCCCTGTCAATCAAATACCCCTTCATTTCCCAGCATGCCCCTGTACCCTGTCAATCAAACTTACCTCCATTTCCCAGCATGCACCAGTCCATATTCCTCATGTCAATCACACCCCACATCATATCCCATCATGCCACCACCTCTGTCAATCAAAATTACTTCCATTTCCCAGCATGCCACAGTTCTTCTGTCAATCAAATGAACCACAATTTCCCAGCATGCACTGTACCAAAGTCCCCCTGTCAATCAAACACTGCTTCATTTCCCAGCAAGAACCTGACCAAAGGCAATCAAATGCACCTGTATTTCGAGCATGCCCCAGTCTTCCTATCAATCAAATGCTCCTCCATTTCCATGCATGCACTGGACCCCAGTCAATCGAATACTCCTCCATTTTGTAGCACAACAGGACAGCAGTTCCCTTTGTCAATACAATGCACCTTCACTTCCAAGGAGGTCCAGGACCTCAGTCATCCTGTCCATTGTCGCATCTTCACTTCCCAGGATGCAGCAAGTCACTTTGTTAATCAAATATACCTTTACTTCCAGGATGCCTCCAGTGTCCATCACAATCAAATGTACATTCACTTCAAAAGGATGTCCCGATCTCCCTGTCACTCAAATGCAACTTAACTTCATAGCATGTACCCATTTACCTCTTATATCAAAAGAACCTTCGTTTCCCAGGATGCCCCACACTCCTGTCATTAACACATGCCTTCAATTCTGACCATTAGCAGTTCTCCTTCCCCCTGTTAATCCAAATAGCCTTCACTTCTCAGCATGCCTCCGGCCTTACTCATCTTGTCAATCTAGGATACCTTCATTTCCTAGCATTTCCCTCCATCTAGTCACCCTGTCAATCAAATACCCTTCCTTTCCCAGCATGCCCCTGATACCAGTCAATCAAAAGCACCTCCATTTCCCATCAAGCTCCCAGTCCTCCTGTCAATCATTTGCTCCTCCATTGCCAAGCATGCACCAAATGTCAGTAAATCAAACGCACCTCAATTTTATTACATGCACAGTACTCCAGTTCCCTCTGTGAATCAGATGCAAGTTCCTTTCCCAATCCTCCCCAGGCCCTCTATTAATCAATACCACTTAAGATTTCCAGCATGCACAAGAACCCTGTGAGTGAAAAACACCTTCATTTTTGAGCATGCGCCAAGTCACCCTGTCAATCAAATTCAACTCCACTTCCCAACATGTCCAGAATATCAGTCTGCAAGTCAAAAAAGTACACCTCATATCCCATAATGCCCTGGAGCCAGTCAAACTAAAGTACTTCCATTTCCCAGCATTCCACCTGTACCCTGTCAATCAACCATACCTCCATTTCCTGGCATGCACCAATCTACATTCATCATGTCAATCAAACCCCGCATCATATCCCATCATGCCAAGACTCCTGTCAATCAAAATTACTTTCATTTCCCAGCATGCCACAGTTCCTCTGTCAATCAAATGAACCACCATTTCCCAGCATGCACTGTACCACATGCCCCCTGTCAATCAAACGCTCCTTCATTTCCCAGAATACCACTGACCAAAAGCAATCAATGGCACCTGCATTTCGAGCATGCCCCAGTCTTCCTGTCAATCAAATGCTCCTCCATTTCCATGCATGCACTGGACCCCAGTCAATCAAACACTGCTCCATTTCGTAGCATAACAGGAGAGCAGATCCCTTTGTCAATACAATGCACCTTCAATTACAAGGAGGCCCTGGACCTCAGCCATCTTTTCAATCAATTGCATATTCACTTCCGTGAAGTACCAACTCACCTTGTTAAACAAATGTACCTTCACTTACCAGGATGACCCCAGTATACCTTGCACTCAAATGCACATTCACTTCAAAAGGATGTAACCAAAACCCTGTCAATCAAATGAACCTTAACTTCACAGCATGCCCCAAGTCACCTGTAAATCAAAAGCTCCTTCATTACCCAGCAAGCCCCACACCCCTTTCAATGAAACACGCCTTCATTTCCAAACATCTCCAGCTTTCCTTCCCCCTGTGAATCCAAATAGCCTTCACTACCCAGCATGCCTCGGGCCTTACTCATCTTGACAATCAAAGATACCTTCATTTCCCAGCATTCTTGTCCATCTAGTCCCCTGTCAATCAAATACCCCTTCATTTCCCAGCATGCCCCTGTACCCTGTCAATCAAACTTACCTCCATTTCCCAGCATGCACCAGTCCATATTCCTCATGTCAATCACACCCCACATCATATCCCATCATGCCACCACCTCTGTCAATCAAAATTACTTCCATTTCCCAGCATGCCACAGTTCTTCTGTCAATCAAATGAACCACAATTTCCCAGCATGCACTGTACCAAAGTCCCCCTGTCAATCAAACACTGCTTCATTTCCCAGCAAGAACCTGACCAAAGGCAATCAAATGCACCTGTATTTCGAGCATGCCCCAGTCTTCCTATCAATCAAATGCTCCTCCATTTCCATGCATGCACTGGACCCCAGTCAATCGAATACTCCTCCATTTTGTAGCACAACAGGACAGCAGTTCCCTTTGTCAATACAATGCACCTTCACTTCCAAGGAGGTCCAGGACCTCAGTCATCCTGTCCATTGTCGCATCTTCACTTCCCAGGATGCAGCAAGTCACTTTGTTAATCAAATATACCTTTACTTCCAGGATGCCTCCAGTGTCCATCACAATCAAATGTACATTCACTTCAAAAGGATGTCCCGATCTCCCTGTCACTCAAATGCAACTTAACTTCATAGCATGTACCCATTTACCTCTTATATCAAAAGAACCTTCGTTTCCCAGGATGCCCCACACTCCTGTCATTAACACATGCCTTCAATTCTGACCATTAGCAGTTCTCCTTCCCCCTGTTAATCCAAATAGCCTTCACTTCTCAGCATGCCTCCGGCCTTACTCATCTTGTCAATCTAGGATACCTTCATTTCCTAGCATTTCCCTCCATCTAGTCACCCTGTCAATCAAATACCCTTCCTTTCCCAGCATGCCCCTGATACCAGTCAATCAAAAGCACCTCCATTTCCCATCAAGCTCCCAGTCCTCCTGTCAATCATTTGCTCCTCCATTGCCAAGCATGCACCAAATGTCAGTAAATCAAACGCACCTCAATTTTATTACATGCACAGTACTCCAGTTCCCTCTGTGAATCAGATGCAAGTTCCTTTCCCAATCCTCCCCCAGGCCCTCTATTAATCAATACCACTTAAGATTTCCAGCATGCACAAGAACCCTGTGAGTGAAAAACACCTTCATTTTTGAGCATGCGCCAAGTCACCCTGTCAATCAAATTCAACTCCACTTCCCAACATGTCCAGAATATCAGTCTGCAAGTCAAAAAAGTACACCTCATATCCCATAATGCCCTGGAGCCAGTCAAACTAAAGTACTTCCATTTCCCAGCATTCCACCTGTACCCTGTCAATCAACCATACCTCCATTTCCTGGCATGCACCAATCTACATTCATCATGTCAATCAAACCCCGCATCATATCCCATCATGCCAAGACTCCTGTCAATCAAAATTACTTTCATTTCCCAGCATGCCACAGTTCCTCTGTCAATCAAATGAACCACCATTTCCCAGCATGCACTGTACCACATGCCCCCTGTCAATCAAACGCTCCTTCATTTCCCAGAATACCACTGACCAAAAGCAATCAATGGCACCTGCATTTCGAGCATGCCCCAGTCTTCCTGTCAATCAAATGCTCCTCCATTTCCATGCATGCACTGGACCCCAGTCAATCAAACACTGCTCCATTTCGTAGCATAACAGGAGAGCAGATCCCTTTGTCAATACAATGCACCTTCAATTACAAGGAGGCCCTGGACCTCAGCCATCTTTTCAATCAATTGCATATTCACTTCCGTGAAGTACCAACTCACCTTGTTAAACAAATGTACCTTCACTTACCAGGATGACCCCAGTATACCTTGCACTCAAATGCACATTCACTTCAAAAGGATGTAACCAAAACCCTGTCAATCAAATGAACCTTAACTTCACAGCATGCCCCAAGTCACCTGGTAAATCAAAAGCTCCTTCATTACCCAGCAAGCCCCACACCCCTTTCAATGAAACACGCCTTCATTTCCAAACATCTCCAGCTTTCCTTCCCCCTGTGAATCCAAATAGCCTTCACTACCCAGCATGCCTCGGGCCTTACTCATCTTGACAATCAAAGATACCTTCATTTCCCAGCATTCTTGTCCATCTAGTCCCCCTGTCAATCAAATACCCCTTCATTTCCCAGCATGCCCCTGTACCCTGTCAATCAAACTTACCTCCATTTCCCAGCATGCACCAGTCCATATTCCTCATGTCAATCACACCCCACATCATATCCCATCATGCCACCACCTCTGTCAATCAAAATTACTTCCATTTCCCAGCATGCCACAGTTCTTCTGTCAATCAAATGAACCACAATTTCCCAGCATGCACTGTACCAAAGTCCCCCTGTCAATCAAACACTGCTTCATTTCCCAGCAAGAACCTGACCAAAGGCAATCAAATGCACCTGTATTTCGAGCATGCCCCAGTCTTCCTATCAATCAAATGCTCCTCCATTTCCATGCATGCACTGGACCCCAGTCAATCGAATACTCCTCCATTTTGTAGCACAACAGGACAGCAGTTCCCTTTGTCAATACAATGCACCTTCACTTCCAAGGAGGTCCAGGACCTCAGTCATCCTGTCCATTGTCGCATCTTCACTTCCCAGGATGCAGCAAGTCACTTTGTTAATCAAATATACCTTTACTTCCAGGATGCCTCCAGTGTCCATCACAATCAAATGTACATTCACTTCAAAAGGATGTCCCGATCTCCCTGTCACTCAAATGCAACTTAACTTCATAGCATGTACCCATTTACCTCTTATATCAAAAGAACCTTCGTTTCCCAGGATGCCCCACACTCCTGTCATTAACACATGCCTTCAATTCTGACCATTAGCAGTTCTCCTTCCCCCTGTTAATCCAAATAGCCTTCACTTCTCAGCATGCCTCCGGCCTTACTCATCTTGTCAATCTAGGATACCTTCATTTCCTAGCATTTCCCTCCATCTAGTCACCCTGTCAATCAAATACCCTTCCTTTCCCAGCATGCCCCTGATACCAGTCAATCAAAAGCACCTCCATTTCCCATCAAGCTCCCAGTCCTCCTGTCAATCATTTGCTCCTCCATTGCCAAGCATGCACCAAATGTCAGTAAATCAAACGCACCTCAATTTTATTACATGCACAGTACTCCAGTTCCCTCTGTGAATCAGATGCAAGTTCCTTTCCCAATCCTCCCCCAGGCCCTCTATTAATCAATACCACTTAAGATTTCCAGCATGCACAAGAACCCTGTGAGTGAAAAACACCTTCATTTTTGAGCATGCGCCAAGTCACCCTGTCAATCAAATTCAACTCCACTTCCCAACATGTCCAGAATATCAGTCTGCAAGTCAAAAAAGTACACCTCATATCCCATAATGCCCTGGAGCCAGTCAAACTAAAGTACTTCCATTTCCCAGCATTCCCCCTGTACCCTGTCAATCAACCATACCTCCATTTCCTGGCATGCACCAATCTACATTCATCATGTCAATCAAACCCCGCATCATATCCCATCATGCCAAGACTCCTGTCAATCAAAATTACTTTCATTTCCCAGCATGCCACAGTTCCTCTGTCAATCAAATGAACCACCATTTCCCAGCATGCACTGTACCACATGCCCCCTGTCAATCAAACGCTCCTTCATTTCCCAGAATACCACTGACCAAAAGCAATCAATGGCACCTGCATTTCGAGCATGCCCCAGTCTTCCTGTCAATCAAATGCTCCTCCATTTCCATGCATGCACTGGACCCCAGTCAATCAAACACTGCTCCATTTCGTAGCATAACAGGAGAGCAGATCCCTTTGTCAATACAATGCACCTTCAATTACAAGGAGGCCCTGGACCTCAGCCATCTTTTCAATCAATTGCATATTCACTTCCGTGAAGTACCAACTCACCTTGTTAAACAAATGTACCTTCACTTACCAGGATGACCCCAGTATACCTTGCACTCAAATGCACATTCACTTCAAAAGGATGTAACCAAAACCCTGTCAATCAAATGAACCTTAACTTCACAGCATGCCCCAAGTCACCTGGTAAATCAAAAGCTCCTTCATTACCCAGCAAGCCCCACACCCCTTTCAATGAAACACGCCTTCATTTCCAAACATCTCCAGCTTTCCTTCCCCCTGTGAATCCAAATAGCCTTCACTACCCAGCATGCCTCGGGCCTTACTCATCTTGACAATCAAAGATACCTTCATTTCCCAGCATTCTTGTCCATCTAGTCCCCCTGTCAATCAAATACCCCTTCATTTCCCAGCATGCCCCTGTACCCTGTCAATCAAACTTACCTCCATTTCCCAGCATGCACCAGTCCATATTCCTCATGTCAATCACACCCCACATCATATCCCATCATGCCACCACCTCTGTCAATCAAAATTACTTCCATTTCCCAGCATGCCACAGTTCTTCTGTCAATCAAATGAACCACAATTTCCCAGCATGCACTGTACCAAAGTCCCCCTGTCAATCAAACACTGCTTCATTTCCCAGCAAGAACCTGACCAAAGGCAATCAAATGCACCTGTATTTCGAGCATGCCCCAGTCTTCCTATCAATCAAATGCTCCTCCATTTCCATGCATGCACTGGACCCCAGTCAATCGAATACTCCTCCATTTTGTAGCACAACAGGACAGCAGTTCCCTTTGTCAATACAATGCACCTTCACTTCCAAGGAGGTCCAGGACCTCAGTCATCCTGTCCATTGTCGCATCTTCACTTCCCAGGATGCAGCAAGTCACTTTGTTAATCAAATATACCTTTACTTCCAGGATGCCTCCAGTGTCCATCACAATCAAATGTACATTCACTTCAAAAGGATGTCCCGATCTCCCTGTCACTCAAATGCAACTTAACTTCATAGCATGTACCCATTTACCTCTTATATCAAAAGAACCTTCGTTTCCCAGGATGCCCCACACTCCTGTCATTAACACATGCCTTCAATTCTGACCATTAGCAGTTCTCCTTCCCCCTGTTAATCCAAATAGCCTTCACTTCTCAGCATGCCTCCGGCCTTACTCATCTTGTCAATCTAGGATACCTTCATTTCCTAGCATTTCCCTCCATCTAGTCACCCTGTCAATCAAATACCCTTCCTTTCCCAGCATGCCCCTGATACCAGTCAATCAAAAGCACCTCCATTTCCCATCAAGCTCCCAGTCCTCCTGTCAATCATTTGCTCCTCCATTGCCAAGCATGCACCAAATGTCAGTAAATCAAACGCACCTCAATTTTATTACATGCACAGTACTCCAGTTCCCTCTGTGAATCAGATGCAAGTTCCTTTCCCAATCCTCCCCCAGGCCCTCTATTAATCAATACCACTTAAGATTTCCAGCATGCACAAGAACCCTGTGAGTGAAAAACACCTTCATTTTTGAGCATGCGCCAAGTCACCCTGTCAATCAAATTCAACTCCACTTCCCAACATGTCCAGAATATCAGTCTGCAAGTCAAAAAAGTACACCTCATATCCCATAATGCCCTGGAGCCAGTCAAACTAAAGTACTTCCATTTCCCAGCATTCCCCCTGTACCCTGTCAATCAACCATACCTCCATTTCCTGGCATGCACCAATCTACATTCATCATGTCAATCAAACCCCGCATCATATCCCATCATGCCAAGACTCCTGTCAATCAAAATTACTTTCATTTCCCAGCATGCCACAGTTCCTCTGTCAATCAAATGAACCACCATTTCCCAGCATGCACTGTACCACATGCCCCCTGTCAATCAAACGCTCCTTCATTTCCCAGAATACCACTGACCAAAAGCAATCAATGGCACCTGCATTTCGAGCATGCCCCAGTCTTCCTGTCAATCAAATGCTCCTCCATTTCCATGCATGCACTGGACCCCAGTCAATCAAACACTGCTCCATTTCGTAGCATAACAGGAGAGCAGATCCCTTTGTCAATACAATGCACCTTCAATTACAAGGAGGCCCTGGACCTCAGCCATCTTTTCAATCAATTGCATATTCACTTCCGTGAAGTACCAACTCACCTTGTTAAACAAATGTACCTTCACTTACCAGGATGACCCCAGTATACCTTGCACTCAAATGCACATTCACTTCAAAAGGATGTAACCAAAACCCTGTCAATCAAATGAACCTTAACTTCACAGCATGCCCCAAGTCACCTGGTAAATCAAAAGCTCCTTCATTACCCAGCAAGCCCCACACCCCTTTCAATGAAACACGCCTTCATTTCCAAACATCTCCAGCTTTCCTTCCCCCTGTGAATCCAAATAGCCTTCACTACCCAGCATGCCTCGGGCCTTACTCATCTTGACAATCAAAGATACCTTCATTTCCCAGCATTCTTGTCCATCTAGTCCCCCTGTCAATCAAATACCCCTTCATTTCCCAGCATGCCCCTGTACCCTGTCAATCAAACTTACCTCCATTTCCCAGCATGCACCAGTCCATATTCCTCATGTCAATCACACCCCACATCATATCCCATCATGCCACCACCTCTGTCAATCAAAATTACTTCCATTTCCCAGCATGCCACAGTTCTTCTGTCAATCAAATGAACCACAATTTCCCAGCATGCACTGTACCAAAGTCCCCCTGTCAATCAAACACTGCTTCATTTCCCAGCAAGAACCTGACCAAAGGCAATCAAATGCACCTGTATTTCGAGCATGCCCCAGTCTTCCTATCAATCAAATGCTCCTCCATTTCCATGCATGCACTGGACCCCAGTCAATCGAATACTCCTCCATTTTGTAGCACAACAGGACAGCAGTTCCCTTTGTCAATACAATGCACCTTCACTTCCAAGGAGGTCCAGGACCTCAGTCATCCTGTCCATTGTCGCATCTTCACTTCCCAGGATGCAGCAAGTCACTTTGTTAATCAAATATACCTTTACTTCCAGGATGCCTCCAGTGTCCATCACAATCAAATGTACATTCACTTCAAAAGGATGTCCCGATCTCCCTGTCACTCAAATGCAACTTAACTTCATAGCATGTACCCATTTACCTCTTATATCAAAAGAACCTTCGTTTCCCAGGATGCCCCACACTCCTGTCATTAACACATGCCTTCAATTCTGACCATTAGCAGTTCTCCTTCCCCCTGTTAATCCAAATAGCCTTCACTTCTCAGCATGCCTCCGGCCTTACTCATCTTGTCAATCTAGGATACCTTCATTTCCTAGCATTTCCCTCCATCTAGTCACCCTGTCAATCAAATACCCTTCCTTTCCCAGCATGCCCCTGATACCAGTCAATCAAAAGCACCTCCATTTCCCATCAAGCTCCCAGTCCTCCTGTCAATCATTTGCTCCTCCATTGCCAAGCATGCACCAAATGTCAGTAAATCAAACGCACCTCAATTTTATTACATGCACAGTACTCCAGTTCCCTCTGTGAATCAGATGCAAGTTCCTTTCCCAATCCTCCCCCAGGCCCTCTATTAATCAATACCACTTAAGATTTCCAGCATGCACAAGAACCCTGTGAGTGAAAAACACCTTCATTTTTGAGCATGCGCCAAGTCACCCTGTCAATCAAATTCAACTCCACTTCCCAACATGTCCAGAATATCAGTCTGCAAGTCAAAAAAGTACACCTCATATCCCATAATGCCCTGGAGCCAGTCAAACTAAAGTACTTCCATTTCCCAGCATTCCCCCTGTACCCTGTCAATCAACCATACCTCCATTTCCTGGCATGCACCAATCTACATTCATCATGTCAATCAAACCCCGCATCATATCCCATCATGCCAAGACTCCTGTCAATCAAAATTACTTTCATTTCCCAGCATGCCACAGTTCCTCTGTCAATCAAATGAACCACCATTTCCCAGCATGCACTGTACCACATGCCCCCTGTCAATCAAACGCTCCTTCATTTCCCAGAATACCACTGACCAAAAGCAATCAATGGCACCTGCATTTCGAGCATGCCCCAGTCTTCCTGTCAATCAAATGCTCCTCCATTTCCATGCATGCACTGGACCCCAGTCAATCAAACACTGCTCCATTTCGTAGCATAACAGGAGAGCAGATCCCTTTGTCAATACAATGCACCTTCAATTACAAGGAGGCCCTGGACCTCAGCCATCTTTTCAATCAATTGCATATTCACTTCCGTGAAGTACCAACTCACCTTGTTAAACAAATGTACCTTCACTTACCAGGATGACCCCAGTATACCTTGCACTCAAATGCACATTCACTTCAAAAGGATGTAACCAAAACCCTGTCAATCAAATGAACCTTAACTTCACAGCATGCCCCAAGTCACCTGGTAAATCAAAAGCTCCTTCATTACCCAGCAAGCCCCACACCCCTTTCAATGAAACACGCCTTCATTTCCAAACATCTCCAGCTTTCCTTCCCCCTGTGAATCCAAATAGCCTTCACTACCCAGCATGCCTCGGGCCTTACTCATCTTGACAATCAAAGATACCTTCATTTCCCAGCATTCTTGTCCATCTAGTCCCCCTGTCAATCAAATACCCCTTCATTTCCCAGCATGCCCCTGTACCCTGTCAATCAAACTTACCTCCATTTCCCAGCATGCACCAGTCCATATTCCTCATGTCAATCACACCCCACATCATATCCCATCATGCCACCACCTCTGTCAATCAAAATTACTTCCATTTCCCAGCATGCCACAGTTCTTCTGTCAATCAAATGAACCACAATTTCCCAGCATGCACTGTACCAAAGTCCCCCTGTCAATCAAACACTGCTTCATTTCCCAGCAAGAACCTGACCAAAGGCAATCAAATGCACCTGTATTTCGAGCATGCCCCAGTCTTCCTATCAATCAAATGCTCCTCCATTTCCATGCATGCACTGGACCCCAGTCAATCGAATACTCCTCCATTTTGTAGCACAACAGGACAGCAGTTCCCTTTGTCAATACAATGCACCTTCACTTCCAAGGAGGTCCAGGACCTCAGTCATCCTGTCCATTGTCGCATCTTCACTTCCCAGGATGCAGCAAGTCACTTTGTTAATCAAATATACCTTTACTTCCAGGATGCCTCCAGTGTCCATCACAATCAAATGTACATTCACTTCAAAAGGATGTCCCGATCTCCCTGTCACTCAAATGCAACTTAACTTCATAGCATGTACCCATTTACCTCTTATATCAAAAGAACCTTCGTTTCCCAGGATGCCCCACACTCCTGTCATTAACACATGCCTTCAATTCTGACCATTAGCAGTTCTCCTTCCCCCTGTTAATCCAAATAGCCTTCACTTCTCAGCATGCCTCCGGCCTTACTCATCTTGTCAATCTAGGATACCTTCATTTCCTAGCATTTCCCTCCATCTAGTCACCCTGTCAATCAAATACCCTTCCTTTCCCAGCATGCCCCTGATACCAGTCAATCAAAAGCACCTCCATTTCCCATCAAGCTCCCAGTCCTCCTGTCAATCATTTGCTCCTCCATTGCCAAGCATGCACCAAATGTCAGTAAATCAAACGCACCTCAATTTTATTACATGCACAGTACTCCAGTTCCCTCTGTGAATCAGATGCAAGTTCCTTTCCCAATCCTCCCCCAGGCCCTCTATTAATCAATACCACTTAAGATTTCCAGCATGCACAAGAACCCTGTGAGTGAAAAACACCTTCATTTTTGAGCATGCGCCAAGTCACCCTGTCAATCAAATTCAACTCCACTTCCCAACATGTCCAGAATATCAGTCTGCAAGTCAAAAAAGTACACCTCATATCCCATAATGCCCTGGAGCCAGTCAAACTAAAGTACTTCCATTTCCCAGCATTCCCCCTGTACCCTGTCAATCAACCATACCTCCATTTCCTGGCATGCACCAATCTACATTCATCATGTCAATCAAACCCCGCATCATATCCCATCATGCCAAGACTCCTGTCAATCAAAATTACTTTCATTTCCCAGCATGCCACAGTTCCTCTGTCAATCAAATGAACCACCATTTCCCAGCATGCACTGTACCACATGCCCCCTGTCAATCAAACGCTCCTTCATTTCCCAGAATACCACTGACCAAAAGCAATCAATGGCACCTGCATTTCGAGCATGCCCCAGTCTTCCTGTCAATCAAATGCTCCTCCATTTCCATGCATGCACTGGACCCCAGTCAATCAAACACTGCTCCATTTCGTAGCATAACAGGAGAGCAGATCCCTTTGTCAATACAATGCACCTTCAATTACAAGGAGGCCCTGGACCTCAGCCATCTTTTCAATCAATTGCATATTCACTTCCGTGAAGTACCAACTCACCTTGTTAAACAAATGTACCTTCACTTACCAGGATGACCCCAGTATACCTTGCACTCAAATGCACATTCACTTCAAAAGGATGTAACCAAAACCCTGTCAATCAAATGAACCTTAACTTCACAGCATGCCCCAAGTCACCTGGTAAATCAAAAGCTCCTTCATTACCCAGCAAGCCCCACACCCCTTTCAATGAAACACGCCTTCATTTCCAAACATCTCCAGCTTTCCTTCCCCCTGTGAATCCAAATAGCCTTCACTACCCAGCATGCCTCGGGCCTTACTCATCTTGACAATCAAAGATACCTTCATTTCCCAGCATTCTTGTCCATCTAGTCCCCCTGTCAATCAAATACCCCTTCATTTCCCAGCATGCCCCTGTACCCTGTCAATCAAACTTACCTCCATTTCCCAGCATGCACCAGTCCATATTCCTCATGTCAATCACACCCCACATCATATCCCATCATGCCACCACCTCTGTCAATCAAAATTACTTCCATTTCCCAGCATGCCACAGTTCTTCTGTCAATCAAATGAACCACAATTTCCCAGCATGCACTGTACCAAAGTCCCCCTGTCAATCAAACACTGCTTCATTTCCCAGCAAGAACCTGACCAAAGGCAATCAAATGCACCTGTATTTCGAGCATGCCCCAGTCTTCCTATCAATCAAATGCTCCTCCATTTCCATGCATGCACTGGACCCCAGTCAATCGAATACTCCTCCATTTTGTAGCACAACAGGACAGCAGTTCCCTTTGTCAATACAATGCACCTTCACTTCCAAGGAGGTCCAGGACCTCAGTCATCCTGTCCATTGTCGCATCTTCACTTCCCAGGATGCAGCAAGTCACTTTGTTAATCAAATATACCTTTACTTCCAGGATGCCTCCAGTGTCCATCACAATCAAATGTACATTCACTTCAAAAGGATGTCCCGATCTCCCTGTCACTCAAATGCAACTTAACTTCATAGCATGTACCCATTTACCTCTTATATCAAAAGAACCTTCGTTTCCCAGGATGCCCCACACTCCTGTCATTAACACATGCCTTCAATTCTGACCATTAGCAGTTCTCCTTCCCCCTGTTAATCCAAATAGCCTTCACTTCTCAGCATGCCTCCGGCCTTACTCATCTTGTCAATCTAGGATACCTTCATTTCCTAGCATTTCCCTCCATCTAGTCACCCTGTCAATCAAATACCCTTCCTTTCCCAGCATGCCCCTGATACCAGTCAATCAAAAGCACCTCCATTTCCCATCAAGCTCCCAGTCCTCCTGTCAATCATTTGCTCCTCCATTGCCAAGCATGCACCAAATGTCAGTAAATCAAATACACCTCAATTTTATTACATGCACAGGACTCCAGTTCCCTCTGTGAATCAGATGCAAGTTCCTTTCCCAATCCTCCCCCAGGCCCTCTATTAATCAATACCACTTAAGATTTCCAGCATGCACAAGAACCCTGTGAGTGAAAAACACCTTCATTTTTGAGCATGCGCCAAGTCACCCTGTCAATCAAATTCAACTCCACTTCCCAACATGTCCAGAATATCAGTCTGCAAGTCAAAAAAGTACACCTCATATCCCATAATGCCCTGGAGCCAGTCAAACTAAAGTACTTCCATTTCCCAGCATTCCCCTGTACCCTGTCAATCAACCATACCTCCATTTCCTGGCATGCACCAATCTACATTCATCATGTCAATCAAACCCCGCATCATATCCCATCATGCCAAGACTCCTGTCAATCAAAATTACTTTCATTTCCCAGCATGCCACAGTTCCTCTGTCAATCAAATGAACCACCATTTCCCAGCATGCACTGTACCACATGCCCCCTGTCAATCAAACCCTCCTTCATTTCCCAGAATACCACTGACCAAAAGCAATCAATGGCACCTGCATTTCGAGCATGCCCCAGTCTTCCTGTCAATCAAATGCTCCTCCATTTCCATGCATGCACTGGACCCCAGTCAATCAAACACTGCTCCATTTCGTAGCATAACAGGAGAGCAGATCCCTTTGTCAATACAATGCACCTTCAATTACAAGGAGGCCCTGGACCTCAGCCATCTTTTCAATCAATTGCATATTCACTTCCGTGAAGTACCAACTCACCTTGTTAAACAAATGTACCTTCACTTACCAGGATGACCCCAGTATACCTTGCACTCAAATGCACATTCACTTCAAAAGGATGTAACCAAATCCCTGTCAATCAAATGAACCTTAACTTCACAGCATGCCCCCAGTCACCTGGTAAATCAAAAGCTCCTTCATTACCCAGCAAGCCCCACACCCCTTTCAATGAAACACGCCTTCATTTTCAAACATCTCCAGCTTTCCTTCCCCCTGTGAATCCAAATAGCCTTCACTACCCAGCATGCCTCGGGCCTTACTCATCTTGACAATCAAAGATACCTTCATTTCCCAACATTCTTGTCCATCTAGTCCCCCTGTCAATCAAATACCCCTTCATTTCCCAGCATGCCCCTGTACCCTGTCAATCAAACTTACCTCCATTTCCCAGCATGCACCAGTCCATATTCCTCATGTCAATCACACCCCACATCATATCCCATCATGCCACCACCTCTGTCAATCAAAATTACTTCCATTTCCCAGCATGCCACAGTTCTTCTGTCAATCAAATGAACCACAATTTCCCAGCATGCACTGTACCAAAGTCCCCCTGTCAATCAAACACTGCTTCATTTCCCAGCAAGAAACTGACCAAAGGCAATCAAATGCACCTGTATTTCGAGCATGCCCCAGTCTTCCTATCAATCAAATGCTCCTCCATTTCCATGCATGCACTGGACCCCAGTCAATCGAATACTCCTCCATTTTGTAGCTCAACAGGACAGCAGTTCCCTTTGTCAATACAATGCACCCTCACTTCCAAGGAGGTCCAGGACTTCTGTCATCCTGTCCATTGTCGCATCTTCACTTCCCAGGATGCAGTAAGTCACTTTGTTAATCAAATATTCCTTCACTTCCTTGATGCCTCCAGTGTCCATCACAATCAAATGTACATTCACTTCAAAAGGATGTCCCGGTGTCACTGTCACTCAAATGCAACTTAACTTCATAGCATGTACCCATTTACCTCTTATTTCAAAAGAACCTTCGTTTCCCAGGATGCCCCACACTCTTGTCATTAACACATGCCTTCAATTCTGACCATTAGCAGTTCTCCTTCCCCCTGTTAATCCAAATAGCCTTCACTTCTCAGCATGCCTCCGGCCTTACTCATCTTGTCAATCTAGGATACCTTCATTTCCTAGCATTTCTCTCCATCTACTCACCCTGTCAATCAAATACCCCTTCATTTCCCAGCATGCCCCTGATACCAGTCAATCAAAAGCACCTCCATTTCCCATCAAGCTCCCAGTCCTCCTGTCAATCATTTGCTCCTCCATTGCCAAGCATGCACCAAATGTCAGTAAATCAAACGCACCTCAATTTTATTACATGCACAGGTCTCCAATTCTCTCTATGAATCAGATGCACGTTCATTTTCCAATCCTCCCCCAGGCCCTCTATTAATCAATACCACTTAAGATTTCCAGCATGCACAAGAACCCTGTGAGTGAAAAACACCTTCATTTTTGAGCATGCGCCAAGTCACCCTGTCAATCAAATTCAACTCCACTTCCCAACATGTCCAGAATATCAGTCTGCAAGTCAAAAAAGTACACCTCATATCCCATAATGCCCTGGAGCCAGTCAAACAAAAGTACTTCCATTTCCCAGCATTCCACCTGTACCCTGTCAATCAACCATACCTCCATTTCCTGGCATGCACCAATCTACATTCATCATGTCAATCAAACCCTGCGTCATATCCCATCATGCCAAGACACCTGTCAATCAAAATTACTTTCATTTCCCAGCATGCCACAGTTCCTCTGTCAATCAAATGAACCACCATTTCCCAGCATGCACTGTACCACAGGCCCCCTTTCAATCAAACACTCCTTCATTTCCCAGAATACCACTGACCAAAAGCAATCAATGGCACCTGCATTTCGAGCATGCCCCAGTCTTCCTGTCAATCAAATGCTCCTCCATTTCCATGCATGCACTGGACCCCAGTCAATCGAACACTCCTCCATTTCGTAGCATAACAGGAGAGCAGATCCCTTCGTCAATACAATGCACCTTCAATTACAAGGAGGCCCTGGACCTCAGCCATCTTTTCAATCAATTGCATATTCACTTCCGTGAAGTACCAACTCACCTTGTTAAACAAATGTACCTTCAATTACCAGGATGACCCCAGTATAGCTTGCACTCAAATGCACATTCAATTCAAAAGGATGTAACCAAATCCCTGTCAATCAAATGAACCTTAACTTCACAGCATGCCCCCAGTCACCTGGTAAATCAAAAGATCCTTCATTACCCAGCAAGCCCCACACCCCTTTCAATGAAACATGCCTTCATTTCCAAACATTACCAGTTTTCCTTCCCCCTGTGAATCCAAATAGCCTTCACAACCCAGCATGCCTCGGACCTTACTCATCTTGTCAATCAAAGATAACTTCATTTCCCAGCATTCCTGTCCATTTATTCTCCCTGTCAATCAAATACCCCTTCATTTCCCAGCATGCCCCTGTACCCTGTCAATCAAACTTACCTCCATTTCCCAGCATGCACCAGTCCATATTCCTCATGTCAATCACACCCCACATCATATCCCATCATGCCACCACCTCTGTCAATCAAAATTACTTCCATTTCCCAGCATGCCACAGTTCCTCTGTCAATCAAATGAACCACAATTTCCCAGCATGCACTGTACCAAAGTCCCCCTGTCAATCAAACACTCCTTCATTTCCCAGAATACCACTGACGAAAAGCAATCAAATGCACCTGTATTTCGAGCATGCCTCAGTCTTCCTGTCAATCAAATGCTCCTCCATTTCCATGCATGCACTGGACCCCAGTCAATCGAACACTCCTCCATTTCGTAGCATAACAGGAGAGCAGATCCCTTTGTCAATACAATGCACCTTCACTTCCAAGGAGGGCCAGGACCTCAGTCATCCTGTAGATCAATTGCATCTTCCCTTCCCAGGATGCAGCAAGTCACTTTGTTAATCAAATATTCCTTCACTTCCAGGATGCCTTCAGTGTCCATCACAATCAAATGTACATTCTCTTCAAAAGGATGTAACCATATCCCTGTCAATCAAATGAACCTTAGCTTCACAGCATGCCCCCAGTCACCTGTTAAATCAAAAGTTCCTTCATTTCCCAGCAAGGCACCCACCCCTTTCAATGAAACACACCTGCATTTCCAACCATCACCAGTTCTCCTTCCTTTGTAAATCCAAATATCCTTCACTTCCCAGCATGCCTCGGGCCTTACTCATCTTGTCACTCAAAGATACCTTCATTTCCCAGCATTTCCCTCATCTAGTCACCCTGTCAATCAAATACCCCTTCATTTCCCAGCATTCCCCCTGTACCCTGTCAATCAATCTTACCTCCAATTCCCAGCATGTACCAGTCCACAGAAATTATGTCAATCAAACCACGCATAATATCCCATCATGCCAAGACTCCTGTCAATCAAAATTACTTTCATTTCCCAGCATGCATTGGATCCCAGGTCCCTGTCAATCAAACACTCGTTCATTTCCCAGAATGCCACTGAACAATGGCAATCAAATGCACCTTCATTTCCAGCATGCCCCAGTCTTCCTGTCAATCAAATACTCCTCCATTTCCATGCATGCACTGGACCCCGGTCAATCGAACACTCCTCCATTTTGTAGCACAACAGGACAGCAGTTCCCTTTGTCAATACAATGCACCCTCACTTCCAAGGAGGTCCAGGACCTCAGTCATCCTGTCCATCGTCGCATCTTCACTTCCCAGGATGCAGCAAGTCACTTTGTTAATCAAATATATCTTCACTTCCAGGATGCCTCCAGTGTCCATCACAATCATATGTACGTTCACTTCAAAAGGATTTCCCGGTGTCCCTGTCACTCAAATGCAACTTAACTTCATAGCATGGACCCATTTACCTCTTAAATCAAAGTAACCTTCGTTACCCAGGATGCCCCTCACCCCAGTCAATTACACATGCATTCAATTCTTACCATTTCTAGTTCTCCTTCTCCTTCTGAATCTAAATAGCCTTTACTTCCAGCATGCCTCCGGCCTTACTCATCTTGTCAATCAAAGATACCTTCATTTCCCAGCATTTCCCTCCATCTAGTCACCCTGTCAATCAAATACCCTTCCTTTCCCAGCATGGCCCTGATACCAGTCAATCAAAAGCACCCCCATTTCCCATCAAACTCCCAGTCCTCCTGTCAGTCATTTGCTCCTCCATTGCCAAGCATGCACCAAATGTCAGTAAATCAAATGCACCTCAATTTTATTACATGCACAGTACTCCAGTTCCCTCTGTGAATCAGATGCAATTTCCTTTCCCAATCCTCCCCCAGGCCCTCTATTAATCAATACCACTTAAGATTCCCAGCATGCACAAGAATCCTGTCAGTGAAATATACCTTCATTTTTGAGCATGCACCAAGTCACCCTGTCAATCAAATTCAACTCCACTTCCCAACATGTCCAAAATATCAGTCTGCAAGTCAAAAAAGTACACCTCATATCCCATAATGCCCTGGAGCCAGTCAAACAAAAGTGCTTCCATTTCCCAGCATTCCCCCTGTACCCTGTCAATCAACCATACCTCCATTTCCTGGCATGCACCAGTCCATATTCCTCATGTCAATCAAACTCCGAATCATTTCCCATCATGCCAAGACACCTGTCAATCAAAATTACTTTCATTTCCCAGCATGCCACAGTTCCTCTGTCAATCAAATGAACCACCATTTCCCAGCATGCACTGTACCACAGGCCCCCTGTCAATCAAACGCTCCTTCATTTCCCAGAATACCACTGACCAAAAGCAATCAATGGCACCTGCATTTCGAGCATGCCCCAGTCTTCCTGTCAATCAAATGCTCCTCCATTTCCATGCATGCACTGGACCCCAGTCAATCGAACACTCCTCCATTTCATAGCATAACAGGAGAGCAGATTCCTTTGTCAATACAATGCACCTTCAGTTACAAGGAGGCCCTGGACCTCAGCCATCTTTTCAATCAATTGCATATTCACTTCCATAAAGTACCAACTCAACTTGTTAAACAAATGTACATTCAATTACCAGGATGACCCCAGTATAGCTTGCACTCAAATGCACATTCACTTCAAAAGGATGTAACCAAATCCCTGTCAATCAAATGAACCTTAACTTCACAGCATGCCCCCAGTCACCTGGTAAATCAAAAGATCCTTCATTACCCAGCAAGCCCCACACCCCTTTCAATGAAACACGCCTTCATTTCCAAACATCACCAGTTTTCCTTCCCCCTGTGAATCCAAATAGCCTACACTTCCCAGCATGCCAGGGCCTTACTCATCTTGTCAAAGATACCTTCATTTCCCAGCATTCCCCTCCATCTTGTCACCCTGTCAATCAAATACCCCTTCATTTCCCAGCATGCTTCACACCCTGTCAATCCATTGCACCCTCACTTCCCAGCTTGCCCTGGTCCCTTCTTCCTCTGTCAGTCATTCAAACATTCATTTCCCAGCATGTACTGGACACCAGTATCCCTGTCTATCAAATGCACCTTCACTTCCCAGCATGCCCCAGTCCCCTTGTCAATCAAAAGCTTCTACATTTCCCAGCATGCCCCTTCAACCTGTCAATCAAAGACTTCTTCATTTCCCAGCATGCCCCAAGTTACCCTGTCAATCAAACCCCTGTATTTCTCAGGAGTTGAAATCTTCCCACTCAGTGCATGTCCCTGCATCCTGCCCCTTGCCTAGATTTTGGTTCTGCCTGAGCATCCGGTTCCTGGACAAGGGACTAGGCAGGGAGGACTGTGTAGCAGGGCAGGCTGTGGGTTTTTTCTGCATCATGCTGAGCTTCCTTGTTGGGCCTCTGTGTGTTGTGAGTGGAGGGATAATACTCAAGAGCATGCTTCAGTGGGTGTGTCTCTCTTTAATTGAGGGTGTAGGGACTATATCAAGAATCACAGGCGGGGAGGAGCCCATGACCCTGAGAATGTCCATTGGTTAGGACACCCTATGTTGGAATGACCTTTCCTGTGTTTGGAGTTTGAATCTCTGTAATCCAGTCTGCTGGGCAGAGAGGCACGTTTGCTTAGTAGTGGTTTATATCTAAATTTGGCTGGGTTTTTGCCAGGGCTAAAAGGTAAGGAGTACCTGAATTTCTGCCCGTTCTCACTCTCTAGGGGTGACTCTGGGTTCAAGGTGAGTTTCAACTCACAATTAGCCCTTGGACAGTTCCATAATTCTTCGTTTCTTTTTTATTAAAAGGGGGAAGTAATTGTCATTATTAGTCTCTAATTGAGAGACAGTTTGTTATAGGATTAGAACCCAATTTGTGGCACTCTCAGTTAAATTGTTTATCTGTCTCTTCAGGAACTGGATGACACAGTGGCAAGTAGGTCCCAATTGTCAAGCATGGGGAGGAATCAAACAATTAGGAGGTTTGAACATTAAGGCATAATGACATTAGGGTCGTAAGGGTCTTGTAAAACCCATTAGAAGTTTTGGGGGTTAGGTTAATGTCACATATTGTCAGCCCAGATTCATTGGTATAAAATAATATCCCTCCCACAAGTTCTGTCTAGGTGCGGACCTGTGAAGCTGTCTGCAGTGGAGATGGTGGCTCCATCTGGTCTGTCTTGGAGGTTATTGGCTGCTAGATGGCATGTCTGGACAGGCATGCTTTAACAGGAATCCATGGGTGGGGGGATGTGATGAGCCTTCTTTCTCAGTCGTCTATCAGCTGCTGGGCTCATATAAACCTGTGGATAATCTTATAGAGCAGTTTGAAATCCTGGAGGGAAGATTTGGTACAGGGACTGATAAGTCCTTAGCACCAGAGAAGCATAGGAAGATGAACACATGTTGGTTCCTATAGCATCTGTGAAAGAAGCATGGAAGATTTTGGAATTTGAGCAAGATTCAGAGAGATGGGTGTCTCTGAGTGGAGGTCTCAAGGGACCATCTTTCTTCTGACTTTCTACAAATGTTAGGTTTATTAATAGTAGGAAATTTTACCATCTTCCAGGTCTTGATCTCCTTTTTTGGTCTTGGCTTCTCTGTTAAGGAGTGAAAAGGTGAGGTGTCTGGTTGGAATGATTTTTTATCCATTCCTGTAAGGGTAGGAAAGAGAAGGGTTTGTGGCTACCAATTCTTTCATGTTGTCTTAGGTGATTTTCTCATTGTTCTTCTAGGGGGCATCTTTTTCGCTTCTTCAGTTGTTCTGTTAACGAACATTTTTGGCTGGGACCCAAATATATTTTTGAGTGATTCTGTGGAGAGACACAAGCAGGAAAACCTTTTCCATTGTGAGGGGACAGACTCTTTTTATGTAGTAGACACACCTTGCAACTATAGAGAGATGGACCAGTAGCAATGAGGGATTGTTGGGTGTTGGGGTGATCAATCCAGCAAGGAGGGCATGGCTGATGTCTCCTTTTGAGTATGAACTTCCCGTAGAGAAATATTTTTTAAGTTATTACCAGCCTTGGGGTGAAGTTTGGTTTTTCTTTCTTCTGAGGAGATTCAGCTGTTCTCTTGATCAGCATGGATTTGTTGTGATATCTGGAATATAGACCTCTGAGGGAAGACAAAAGTCTTTCCATTGGGGAGGGAGGATTTCCTTGTAAATCTCTCATTTGTATGTAGACCTTGTTTTAGGGCTGTTAAATACCTTGATATGTGGAGAAAATTGCCCAATTTTTATGTTTATTGATTTTAAGATTGTTTTTGGTATCCCTTATTTGTATCATTTTTAAGTTTTTTAAAGTTTGTAATATATATTGAAGCATAGACACATACCTGGGTGATTATAAGTTATGTCTCTGGGCCAAAGGTATGAACCTTTTGTCTATCTAGAAGTAGGGAAGGTTATGGTAGGAACTTTGGATTTTTAGAATTTAAATAAAACTTTAAAGGCATCACTTGTTTAAGGAAAAAAACGACTTTAGTTATTTTTTGGTCTGTAACAGTTGAATTGGCTATTATTTTATTAATTTGTACATGTGAACACTTTAAAGAATTTTGTACCCTGTATAATTATAAATACTATAGTCTTAATAATCCCAATTTAACATGAGCATGATATTATGGCTCCTGACTTCTATTTTTTGAATTATAAAATTGAGTTGGAAATTTAATTTTTGTCTATTAGGGCTGTTTATATCCATTAGCTGTAGCAAGCAGTCTGTGCTAAGAGGCATAGCCTTTTGTTTTACACAGCTGTGTGTCAGTCCACTGACCTGTGTCTGTCAATGTGCTGGATTTAAAGCCACATAAAACTTTTTCTGAGTAGCAGAGGTGGTGCAAACAGTCCAATGGTAAGCACATACATTGCCAATTCCCAGGGAAAACCACTGAGATTAAAGCCTAATCTCCTATCTTCAAGCAATGCTACCACAACCTTGTGCAGCTGTTTCAGAACCCACCACATGCAACCCATGGCAGCCCTGCCAAGCCCGTGCCTGTGCCCACAGGCAGAGGCCTTGCAGCCAGCCCACCAGCCAGCAGCAGGCGTTTTTGTACCTTGTATGATATTAAAACATATAGGAGAATTGAAGCCATTGTGGCTTTTTTGGGGGAGGGGGGGCAATGCTACTCTAAAACATGTGCTTAGATTCAAAATGACTTAAGTCGATGAGGACATCATGAGGAAGGGACAGTCTGACCAATCACCGCTTGAGCAGGGTGGGCATATTTGCCTGCCTGCAGTAGGGATTTGGAGGCAGCCTGTAGTCACACAATCGGCTTCAAGGATGAGTAGGCCATCCTGTCTATCTCTGAAGTCATATCCGCCCTCATGGACCTACTTCCATTCCTTTTTTTTAAAAATGTCTTTGGGAGGGAAGATTTTGCACACACATGCGTACTGTTCCCTAGCCGTGTGGGAGCATACAAACTTTAAAATTTTAAGTTAGAAATGAACAAGAGTATAGCTTGTTAATCTGTTTTTCAGCAGCTGTACTGTGGCCAGGCACTAGCCGTGGCATAGAGTGGAGTGAAGGGAGTACGCAAAAGGGCTGCTTGGCACCCTGGCCCTCTGTGCCAACCAGAAGGATGCCCATGGGGCTGCCTATCCTAGCAGCTGCACTGGGAGCTGGCTGGTGACCACACCAGAAGCTGGCCACAGTTCTGAGCTCTTCAACATTTTTGTGGAGACTTACCAGCAATAAAGTTTTGTGACTGAGGGGCTCTGAGGCTGTGGTGGGAGCTTGGAAAAAACAGGAGAGAGGAGTGCCACAGCACAGTGCGAGGTGGGGGACAGGGCAGCTTATGGTGCTTTGGCTTAGGTCCTCAAGGCAGAATCTCCTGGCTATAGTCAGCTCTCCACTGCTAGACATTTGTCCCCAGCACACTTAGGGCCACTCAGTGAAAAGCTTGAGGGATGGGCAGGTGGGCTCTACACCCCAGTTATGAATCATTTAGAACCCCATTTTTTCTCCACATGGCATGGCTTGGTGCCAAGAGAAGGATTAAAGCTTAGCTAGTCTGCTCTCTTAACAGAGAGACTGAGACACGTGTTAGCCCTATCTCTTGTGAGGAAAGAATCACCAATCCCAGGCATAATCCAGAGGAGACAGCAGGAGTTGGGCCCCTTATTGGTGGTGCCATCCATAGTTCCCAGAGGTTGAAATCTTCCCGCCACATGCATTTCCCCACCGCTGGTCCCTTGACCATAGTCAGGGCCAGTAGTGGATCTGGCACCCGGCCAAGGGATGCAGCAATGAGGACAGCATGGTGGGCCTGGCCCTATGTTTAACAAATCCTGCCTTGCTGCCTCTTTTTAATCAGGGGTGTAGGGCATATATCAAGGATCACAGGTGGGGAGGAGCCCATTACCCTGAGAATGTCCATTGGTTAGGACACCCTATGTGGGAGTGGCCTTTCCTGTGTGTGGAGTTTGAGTCTGTGTAATGCAGCCTCCTGGGCAAAGAGACATGTTTGCTTAGTAGCAGTTTATATCTAAATTTGGCTGGGTTTTTGCCAGGGCAAAAAGGTGAGGAGTACCTGAATTTCTGCCCGTTCTCACTCTCTAGGGGTGACTCTGGGTTCAAGGTGAGTTTCAACTCACAATTAGACCTGGGACAGTTCCACAAGCACCTTCAATTCCCATCATACCCTTATCTCAGTCCTGCTGTAAATCAAACACACCTTCAGTACCCCTCACTCCAGTCACCCTGTCAAAAAATCCACCTTCATGTCTCAGCATGCCACAAATGCCAGTAAATCAAAAGCACTTCCATTTCCAAGCATGCCCCAATCTCCCTGTCAGTCAAAGGCACCTCCATTTTGTAGCGTACACTAGGCCCAAGCCCCCTGTCAATCACAACACACCTTCATTTCCCAGCATGTCCCTAGTCCCTGTGTCAATGAAATCTACCTTTGCTTCCTAGCCTACTCCTCACTACAGTCACCTTGTCAAACACACCTTCCCTTCTCAACATGCCCTGAACCACAGTCACCCTGTCAATCAAATGCACTTTCACTTCCCAGCATGCCCAGGACCCCAGTCACATTGTCAATCAAACTCACCTTTCCAGGATGCCATCAGTCACCCTGTCAATCAAAGACTCTTTCAATTCCCAGCATGCTCCAGGTAAAAATGACAAAGGCACTTTCATTTCCCAGAATTTTCCTTATCCCAGAATCCCTGCCAATCAAACACATCTACACTTCCCATTAGGCCCCTCACTTCAGTCTCCCTGTCAATCAAAAGCACCTTCATTGCCCAGCATGCCCCAGATCCCAGTACCTCTGACAATCAAGCACACCTTCATTTCCCAGAACAACCCTCCCTCCAGTCACCCTGTCAATCAAAATCACCTTCATTTCCCAGCATGCCCTGGACCTCAGTGATCCTGACAATCAAATCTACCTTCATTTCTCAGCATGTCCCGGACCCCAATCAAAAGTATTTCCATTTCCCATCTTGACCCCAGTCACCCTGTCAATCAGATATAGCTTTGCTTCCCAGAATACTCATCATTCCAGTCACCATGTCATTCAAAAGCACCTACATTTCCCAGCATGCCCCCAGATTCCCTGTCAATCAAAAGCATCTTCACCTCCCAGAATGTCCCAGTTCACCCTGTCAATCAAACACACCTTCATTTCCCAAAATGCCCCAGTCTCCTTGTCAATAAAAAGCACCTTCATTTCCCAGAATACCCAGGTTCAATCTGACAATCAAAAGCACCTTCATTTCCCAGCATCCCCTTGATACCAGTCCCCCTGTCAATCAAATATACCTTCACTTCCCAGAATGCTCCCTACTCCAGTCACTCTGTCAATCAAAGGCACCTTCATTACCCAGCATTCCCCCAGTCTCCCTGTAAATCAAAAGCACCTTCACTTCCTAGAATGCCCCAGTTCACCTTGTGAATCAAAGACAACTTCATTTCTGAGCATGCCCCCAGTATCCATGTCAATCAAAAGCACCTTCACTTCCCAGAATGCCCAGGTTCACCCTGTCAATCAAAAGCACCTTCATTTACCAGCATCCCTCTGATACCAGCCCCCTTGTCAATCAAACACACCTTCAGTTCCCAGAATGGCCCTCATTCCAGTCACCCTGTCAAAGGCACCTTCATTTCCCAGAATGCCACCAGTCACCCTGTCAATAAATATGTACCTTCACTTCCCAGAATGCTGCTCACACCAGTCACCTTATCAGTCAAAAGCACCTTGATTTCCCATCATGCCCCCAGTATCCATGTCAATCAAAAGCACTTTCACTTCCCAGAATGCCCAGGTTCGCCCTGTCAATCAAAAGCACCATTTCCCAGCATCCCCATAATACCAGTCCCCTTGTCAATCAAATATACCTTCAGTTCCCAGAATGACCCTCACTCCAGTCACCCTGTCAATCAAAGGCACCTTCATTTACCAGCATGCCCCAAGTCTCCCTGTCAATCAAAAGCACCTTCACTTCCCAGAATGCCCAGGTTCACACTGTCAATCAAAAGCACCTTCATTTCCCAGCATGCCCCCAGTCTTCCTGTCAATCAAAAGCACCTTCCATTCCCAGCATCTCCCTGATCCTAGTCCATCTGTCAATCAAACACACTTTCATTTCCCTGAACACCTCTCCCTCCAGTCACCCTGTCAATCAAAATCACCTTTAATTCCCAGCATTCCCTAGACCTCAATCACCCTGACAATCAGATCTACCATTATTTTCCAGCATGTCCCAGACCCTAATCAAAAGCACGATTTCCCAGCTTGACCCCAGTACCCGTGTCAAACAAATGTACCTTCATTTCCCAGCATGCCCCCAGTCACCCTGTCAATCAAATGTAGTTTCACTTCCCAGAATGCTCCTCACTCCAGTCACCCTGTCAATCAAAGGCACCTTCATTTCCCAGAATGCCCAGATTCACCCTGTCAATCAAAAGCACCTTCATTTCCAGGCATCTCCCTGATGCCAGTACCCCTGTCAATCAAACACACCTTCAGGTCCCAGAAAGCCCCTCATTCCAGTCACCCTGTCTATCAAAGGCACCTTCATTTCCCAGCATGCCACCACTCACCCTGTCAATCAAATGTACCTTCACTTCCCAGAATGCTGCTCATTCTAGTCGCCCTGTCAATCAAAAGCGCCTTCATTTCTCAGCATGCCCCCAGTCTCCCTGTCAATCAAAAGCACCTTCACTTCCCAGAATGCCCAGGTTCACCCTGTCAATCAAAAGCACCTTCATTTCCCAGTATGCCCCCAGTGTCCCTGTCAATCAAAAGCACCTTCAATTCTCAGCATGCCCCAATTTACCCTGTCAATCAAAAAGCACCTTCATTTCCCAGCATCCCCTGATTCCATTCCCCTTGTCAATCAAACACACCTTCAGGTCCCAGAATGACCCTCACTCCAGTCACCCTGTCAATCAAAGGCACCTTCACTTCCCACCATGCCACCAGTCACCTTGTCAATCAAATACACCTTCATTTCCTAGCATGCCCCTCACCTCAGTCAATCAAATGTACCTCCATTTCCCAGCTTGCCCCAGTGCCCCTGTCAATGAAATGCACCTTCACTTCCCAGCATGCCCCAAATCACCTTGTCAATCAAAGGCACATTCATTTCCCAGCATGCCTCCAGTCACCCTGTCAATCAATCAAACACACCTTCATTTCCCAAAATGCCCCAGACCTCTTTTCCCCTGTCAATCACGGGGAACCTTGGACCCATACACTGATAACCTACCTGGGATAAGCTCCTCATGTGGCTCCTTCAGGAACTGAAGTCTAAGAGTCAGGTTCGCCCCAGTCCTCATTAGCACAGTCACCTTTCTGGTCTTCCTCATTAGCATAATTAATGTTAGTTAGGGTTCTGGACACCTTGTCCAGTATCCTGGCTTTTATAGAGAATTTTAATTATGATCCGAAAGGACAGAAGTGCTGTCACTCAGAGGATGAGCTATGGGTTGCAGATGTCAATCAACACCTGTGCAGAATTCTGGGTAGTGAGGATCAGTAAGGTCAGAGGTCAGATGTCAAACAATCTGGACCCCAAGGAAGGAGACTGATATTTTTATCCTGGTTGCTGGGTATGGTGAGGCCTACTGTGAGCAGGACTTCCTGTGTCAATCATCCACCAGACATGCCTACAGCCTCCTGTGTCAATCCATCAGGACATGCCCACAGCTCTCCTGTATCACTCTCACATCAGGACAGGCCCACAGCCCTCCTGTATCAATCATCCATCAGGACACACCCACAGTGTATAAGGTAGGATCCAAATTTATTATGTACCTAAATAAAAGTTAATTTGTGTGTATATATTTACTAAATATATCATTAAATTTTTTTCACAATTCCATGAGTATGTGCAATAATATTTTAGTTTCTGCATTTATGCTAGTAAAATTTTCATTGTAAATTTAACAACCTACTAACTAGGTATTTTCTACTCTTAATTTTTAAGGAAATAAGCCATTATTACTCAATAGTCCTTGAAGTGTTGAGGCATTAAGTCTTACGGTCTTCCTATTAAGTAAATACGTATATGCATTTCTCTTTCAATTAACAATTATTGAGTGGTTGCAATATTCTAGGAAGTAGTGTAATGCTGTTTAATAAGATAACCCAATTCTCATTTGAAGAATTACTAATGTATCAAACTATGCAGGTTAAGAGTATAGTACTTGGATTTGTTAGTAGCAGCATAGTATTTATTAAGTGTCATCTGTACCAAAAATTAACATTCTAAAACTTATGGAAACATATCAATATAATATTTGGATATTATATTTTCTAAAATAAGCACCTCCAGATGCAATAAAGAGCTTGATAAAATAGTGGATGATGTATTAGAAGAGGTACCCAAACGAAGCATAGATAATCATTGATTACAGAACAGATTCACCTGCTCACCAATAATGCAAAAGAACTTTCCAAATTTTCCTTTTATTTTTTTTAAAACAAAGAATCTATGGTCATAATGAGTTTTTCTTATGCAAAAGTGTAACTATTATGAAACAAGTGATAATTAGTCAACATGAGGCATCCTGCTTTCTTTCCTATGAAGAACTTACAAACGAGAAGTTGAAAAGGTGTTTGAATATGTCACAAATATGTTTTCTGTACACTTTGTAGATAATCCAATATCCACTAATTATTTGATTAATAGGTCTCCTTATGTTTAATGTCATTTAAACTGGCATTTATTCCAGGTTTCTTAGACTACAACTTTTCCTTAAATGAGCGAAGCATGTTTTCATCTCAGGGAACATTACAGTGTATTTACAAGTTCCTTGAAAGATGGCTTCCTACATAGTAGTGTGGCATACTTCCTAACCTGGGCTTCAGAAATAAACTGAATTCCTTAGTAAAGCAAACATATTTGCAAGAATTTTCTTCCAATAAGTGAAAACTACAAGACTGAGGAGACTAGGTCTAGAAAAATATGTAAAACACTGTTTTGTTTTGTTTTGTTTGTTTTTGTAAATAAATGTATATAGTATATATTTTATATGTAATTTTATCCCATTATAATACATATTGCAGAAGTCAGTTGATTGTCATTTCTTAGTAGAACAATCACCCATGACCTTAATTAATTATTCAGTATTTTAGAAATAGATTCAGTGATGCTTACCTGTTGCAACAATTTTATATTCTCTTTTTAACAATAAATTATTGTTATTAGCAACTATATATTAAAATAAAATGTACATATAACATATGTATATTTATAAATATACATAAAATAAATATAAATATATTTTTATATTTTTATATTTTATATAAATATATTTATAAATATACATAAAAATTAAATTAAAATATACACATAAAGTATAAATACTATAAATACCACAAACTGGAGAGTTTAAATTAGTATTTGATACATAGGTTTTATCTTTGTAGTTAACCTTTGGGTCTGGAAAGTAGTAGAAGTATTGATTTCTTTGGGTTGTGTCTCAAGTATACTAAATATGATCCAACAGGTGCAGTTTATACACCCAGCTACAATTATCCATGGGAAGGTAATAAGAGAAGTTTTCATGGAGTAGGACAATAGTCAATAGATCTTTTTAGACTTAAATATTAGCAGAAAAGAATGAGAATCTTTTAGGTGTGTCATAGTTTTAATAAATGTCATTGCTACACCCAAGAAGGTAAACTTGGATTCAATAGATGGAATAAAGAGATTTGGGAGGATCTTTTCTTACTTAATAATGCTTGCTATTTCAATAGGAAAAAAAGATTAGGTAGAGTGAAAATTATCACTTATTGACTAACAGGAAATGTGCAGAGGAATTGATGAAAAGTTGTATAAAATATAACTAAGAAGTAAGTGAGCCAGTGGTAGAAAGCACAAGCTTGGCTAAGAACCAGAAAGTAGGTAGTTGGGCATGCTGAAATCTTCTTTTGCGATATTCCTGACATAGGATATGTATTTTAGAACTTGTTGAACACCATAAGATATCATTAATTCAGTCAGTTCACTTTAGTGTTGCATCTTTATTAAAAGAAAATAGTATCCATTGTTTCTTTTACTATTTCACTGAATGGTTATTAAAAATCTTACAAATTAAACTTCATGGACAAGTGGATGAATGTTCAGTATAAATAATACAGCGGCTTGATTATTTTTTGTTGTGCTAAGGATGGAAGGCAAGACATCACATAGAGGCTGGGCAAGTGCTCTACCACTAAGATACATTCCCAGCTCTTGGCTACCATTTTAAGAACATTACAAGGTATCAGGAAATAGACATTAATGTTCTAGAAAGCATTTCTTGGATGGATTTCATTCTCAACATAATATTGGAAACAGATGGGGGGAAGTGATTAATATGTGATCAATTCCTTAAATATTTTAAATCTTATTTTGACAACTGTAAATTAATTTTGCACATATCATGCTAAATCCAGCCATTCAAAAAATCAAACAAAATAATATTTACATTTTCAAGGATGTCAATTATTTTATATGTTTGTTTTCACCTCCATATTTAGAAATCCTTTATTTTCCTCTTATTCACACTGCTTGGCATTGAGAAGATGCCTTTTGTAACCTCTGTATGAATTATATTTAAGTTTCAAGGAAAGATTCTACTAGATAATCATAGAAATTTGAACATGAATTTTGTTCTTTCATTTAAAAAGGAAGGGACAAAATAACCAAAAAACATTGGAGAAATTTCCATTCAGTGTGTTTTTTTCCACTAAATTTGAATCACATATTTTTAAATCTGTAAATGTCAAGGATAAGAAAAAAATTCCCTATTAAATAACTCAGGCACACCACACCTTGAAGGGCAACACACAACTTTAGAATTACATAGAGCTAAACACTAGCATGCCTACTTTATATTAAGAAATTGAGAGCTAGGGAGATAGCTTGGTCCAAAAAAAGCCTTGTATAAAGGATTAGGACATAAGTTTGGGTCCTAGTACTCATTTAAAAAGCTAGGGTGTTGACATCTGTAATCTTAGCACTGGGTAGACAGAAATAGAAGGTGGTTTAGCTCACTGGCAAGTCAATAACACCACATTGATGAGAGCCAGTGAGAGACTGTGTTTCAAAATTGAGTTAGAGGGCAGTAGAGGAAGAAAAGTGACATTGACCATAGACATCCTCATGCATGCAAGCACACATGTATGGACATATACATGTATGCAAATATATAGCTATGAACATACACACCACATACATACACCAAGAAGTTGAATAAGTGGTCTATGCATTATATACTCATTGGACGAATTTTTTTTTAAATTCTGCAGAATTCTTGTTTTTCTGGTATTGTTAAGATTTATCCCATTCTTAATTAGCTAAATTTGTCAGTGAGGGATTTATTTTTAGACATGATTTAAATTTGTTTATTATCTTATTGAAGCACAAATTCATTTCAAGGTTGGTAATAGTGAGGATAGGCTTTAAAAGACCTTGGATATTTAATTATTAGAATTATTCACAGGGATGACAAGATGAATAATTTAATGTGGATGGGTCATTTTTTTCACAAATGGCATAAATTAAAAGCACAGATATATTTTCATGGTCTCAGAATCTTAGAAAGTTGAATAACTATGGTTGTGAGAGAAAGACTAAAAGAACAAATTAAAAAGACATATAACTTATTAAATGTTTTCTTTTATTCTTGTTTCATAGATACGATATCTGTCATATGTCAGGCAGTTGCTGAAGCAGCTGCCTTCTAGTTTCGTGGAGTTAAGATGTCCTTAGTACACATACATGCATATGCATACACAGAAACTGCTAATCAGTCATTTTCCTGACTTTGACTCTGCTATTTACTAAATTTGCAGTTTAGAATATTATTGTGCATTTGCCTTTATTTTCCACTTAAGACACTTTTAGTTGTCATTTTGTTTTTAATAAAAAATTATTGGTCACAGTTTATAGCAAGAATACCACATGCTTTGTGATAGTCACAAATTTTGTCTAAACTATGTCACATTTCTTTTTATGGTAGGAGTATTTAACTTCGTTGTACCATAAAAATCATTAAATAAATAATATTGTATTAATTATCAGAAAATTTTATAGAGCAGATTCTAGAATTTATTCCTCTTGAACAATTGAGACTTTATAAACATTAAACAATATTTCTTCATTGCTTCCTTCTTCTTGCACATGAAATCACTACTCAACATTCTCTGATTCCATGATTTTTATTTTGGAATTTCATGAGAACAGATTAATGCACTAATTTTAAATAAGTGTTCTTTCCCCACAACATCATTATAAAAATTAACTCAGTTGAGAAGAATAAATATGAGTTTGAGTAAATATAGTAGATATTACTTCTTAATGTATATAGAAGATATTTGTAGTAGTTGTAGATAAAATGAGTATTTTCTTCTATGTTACTAGCAATCATTAGTTTTAATAGAACATTTGAAAATTTAACTGGTTTAATTTTGATGATCCAAGTAAGGTTATTGGATTAGTCATAAAACAAAATTCACTTAGAGTTCCTTGAACAGTTTCTTAGACTTTATATTTATATTTCACATTGTGAAATTAATGTACTTTTAAGACAAATGTGCATCTTAAATATACTCCAATGACATCTTTAGGTACATCAGTGCACTCCCAAATGACCCATTATCACAGGAGTACAAAGAACTAGGTATACTTATATGAGATTTTTTAAAAAAATTATAGTAGTATCTTAGTCAACTTCTTTTACAATAACAAATACTTCAGATCAGCCTATAAAAAGAAATATTCAGCCCATAGTTTTGGAGGTTCTAGTGTAGGATCTAC
The DNA here is from genome assembly GCA_026225945.1 of Cricetomys ansorgei. Lineage (NCBI taxonomy): Eukaryota > Metazoa > Chordata > Mammalia > Rodentia > Nesomyidae > Cricetomys > Cricetomys ansorgei. The sequence goes on along the minus strand of JAMJFZ010002863.1, from coordinate 1,028,265 downwards.
TAGTCCCACGAGTTGAGGACCTCTGATGAGACAGTACATTATGAGGGTAGGACAAGTTATGGAGTAGGACAAAGGTTCTCACCTCATGCCTGGAAATCAAAAATAGGAAAGAGAAATAATCTCATAGTCCCCTTCCCAGGCACTTCTGCATTGATATAAAACATGCCACTAGGCCTCTTTTTTTCTGGTATTTTATAAAACAGGGTTTCTCTGTTGTAACTCTTGCTGTCTTGGAACTCAACTCTGTAGACCAGGATGGCCTTGAATTTACAGAGATCCACCTGCCTCTGCCTCCTGAGTGCTGGGATTAAACTCTGGGGCCTTAGCTCTTAAAATTTGTGTTGTCTGAAAAAATATCAGCAAGCTAAGGACTAAAAATGGATCTCCAAAGAACATTTGGTCCAAAATTATGGAATAAGTATTAAATATGTAAAACATTAACTACAACTCAATTATGAATAATTTCAGAAACAACTAATTTATGAATCTGGTTATTAATTTATGTTTACATTTAGCAAACTTCATAATATTCTATATTAAAATAATTTGAAACATTTTAATTGAGTTCTGTGGCTTTTAGAGTTTCAAAATTGTTCTTTCTTCAGTGAATTAAATATTTTAAAATGTATCCAATTGAAAGTTTTTGATAAGTATAAATTGCATACACAGATTGTTTGAAAGAAACTCTGGAGATGAATATGATTAGTGATATATTCTCTGAAAGCCAAAATTCAATAATCTGAACTAAGAACAAGAAATATACCTAAATTATATGATTTTTAAAAAGAATATATAAGCATTTCAGGCATTATTCAGTATAAGGTAAACAATGCTGTTGAGTTCTAGGTATATGCAAGCTTAAGTATATTTTCTTGAACTTTGTTATCCAATTATTTTTTTTCATTCATGAAATGGGCAAAACAACCATCTAGAGTTGAATAAGAAAATGTGGTATGAATCAGGCTACAATGTAATAATCAATATAAAAAGTTGAGCAATGCAAAAGAAATAACATTCTAAATAATATATAATGTTTATATCCATGAGCATGAATAAAAATGGAATAAAGATGTTACTCATTATTGTACACTAATTATATGCCAAGTATTATTCCATATCATTTTCATTTACTAACTTATTATCATATACATTTTTTCTTTAAATAAATTTAATCGTTATGAAATCTGCACAATATCATGTAGATTAAAAGTATCTGGGCAAGGATTTTAATACATACAATTTGACAGTGGCATCCATCTGTTTGACCTGCATGCTAAACTGACACAAATGATTTAAACTATCAGTAAGAAGTTGTTTTCATAAATAGTTACATTCATACTCATCAGTCTTTGCAAAGTGAAAGAAAATTATAAAATTTTAATGAGAGAAACTATAATCTATTCACTCAGAAAATAAGGAAATGAAATGTAAGGCATTTCAAAATTAATTTAAAAAAAAACTAAAATGTTAAGGTTAGATATCTGATAATCATAAAGAATAATTGAAGTGAAATATATCAACTGATGAATTCCATGATATTTCTAGTTTGTAAGAAATTCACATAACTTTTGCCTTTTACTTTTTGATTTTATAGCCAGTCTGTGAAAAATGGAACATTAAATTCCAATTTGGCATCCTGACTGTTTTACAATAATGCAGCTTGTCTAAAATTCTCACTTTGATGAATAAGTGAACCAATTCAAAATGTCTTCATTTCATTGATAATAGCGTCAGTGTCATTAATGATAATGCTTTTTGACTAAGAGCAATTAACTAGATTTGATGAGCTGAGCAATTGAGCATTGAATATGAAATCAGAACATTTGGCACTGAAGATGCTATGAGTACATTTTTTAAATGATTGTTGATTTTTTAAACATTTATTAAGTTGATGAAGAACATTACAGTGTATTATGTTCTGTATTATTTAGGATACTACTTGTTTCAAACCTATATAAGACAAAATGGTAATTTATTGGATCAGTGAATAATAAGTTCAATGTTTGTTCATGGATTTAACACAGAATAGCCATGCTTCACTGTTAAACTCTCAGTTCTACCCTTTATAATTGCCATGGTAATGAAGACAGGTTTCTCTCAGCAGGTCTTACTCTTGGTTTCTTTTCCAGACAGATACAGAGAACACATATTCCATAGATAATAGGCCAAACATCTTGGTTTTTCTTTTCCCCTTGTTGAATTTCTTAGATCATACTTCTTTTCTGAGCATATCACTATAGCAATATAGATCGAAACAAGCACTTGTTCAAAAGCTATTTCACATCAAGATCAATCCTATCCAAAGCCCATAAATATCATACAGTGAAGAAATGGTAGATAAATCATTAACAATGTAGTTGGTGTATGTACTACAGTCCTTTTTGATAGCCAACTTTGTAACACATTCTTCATAGTTTGTATTTGTTTTCCAATAGCAATATTCTCTAAAGAGATTCTAAAATCCTATTTAGTGAGTTGACATATTTGGGTGATGTACAGACTCCTTCAGTAAAAACTCAGTGGAGTGCATTATAATTCACTGAGTTCTAAATAAATGAAAATGATTAATTTCCATTACATATAAACAAAAATGTAGAAAGATAATTGGAAATTCTAAGTTTCAAAAATAAGCCTTACATACTTAAAAGGAAAGATAAAAACCAAAGACACGTTATATCTCACATTTTGCGAGAGTTCCTGCCTATTCTTTCTTTTGGTTATTCAGAATCTTTTCTCCTAGCTGTCTTTATAATGATACCTGAAATTGTATTTGGGAAATGGCAACTCCAATGCTTTGTATCACCCTACTCTTCTATTTACTGTGTGTTTTGGCATCCTTCTATTTGTTCTAAGGTTGAAAACATGGTTGTATTTACTTAGGCTTAGGGTTTCCTTGGAAACCAAGGCTTTTCTTTTAGCTTTTAAGTTTTCAGTTGTTTTCCATATGTCTATGACCTATTGAATAAAATCCTCTTCTTTAATTCACATTATCAGATGTGAAACATTTTGTGCTTTCTTGATAGTTTTTTTGTGTGTGTTGTATGTACCTCCTTTATGTAGGCAATGTGCAGCAAATGTTTGTGGAAGGAGTTAGAGCTAGTCTACCTACTGAGCACAGAATGCATGTGAACTTTTCTTCATGGTAGAGGTGTGATCATGGTAAGAAAAGTGATTTGAAGAATCCCTACAGTTGAACTTTTGTTAACACTTAAGTTTTCAGTTTTCCCTCTTCTGACTCTAACCATATAAACATTAGATTTAGAGTAAAAAACTACAAGACATGTTCCTAGTTCTATTAGGTACCACATTACTGGCCTTTTAACCCATATATGTTATAAATGTAGACAGAGAAAATCTCTTCAAGTAAAACCATATTTTCTTTTTCTGTGCTTCAAGAAGTTGGCCTTTATTGTATGTTTCTCTCTTGATGTGATGTTGGCAGTAGCTTATGTCAACACCTTTTTTTCTATCAAGTCACCTGATAGTGTTAATAAACATGTTAAATATGTCTGAAGATAAACTACTCCATTGATTTAAGACATTAATTTTTAGTAATGGATGAAATACTTCAGTGTCTTCACATGATATAATCACAAAAGTCTTTACTGTGATATAATTTGTTGATGTTTCTTTTAATGTTTGTGTGCCTGGATATCCATATATATTAGAATATATATGTATATAAATAAAATACTCATTCATTGATAACTTTTATTATTGATAACTTTTATTATTGATAACTCTATTATTTACTTTTACTTTTTATTTTCAAAATTATAATATTTTCTATTTTAAAGAGATGTTTCTGAAACAGTACCCATAGGAGGAAGACATTCTTACAGCATTTCATAGAAATATATATATATACACACACACACACACATACACACACACACGCACACACACACACACACACACACACACGTATGTATATGACTTAGTACTTATAAAGTAAGTATTTTAACATGCAGATATGAGTGATATTAATTGACCTGGCCTAGCAGGTCATTCTTCAATGACAGGGTCTTAAATGAGTGGCCCAGGAGATGAGAAGATGAAGACAGAAAGCTGGGGTCTTGGAAATCTTACATAATCTGATGGCTTATGCCAAGCAAGTTTATTAAAAAGTACATCATTTTATATACTATTTGCAGGGGGATAAAAGGACAGAGTCAGCAGAAAGAAAGCTATCAACAATGGGACAAAGTCAATAGGAGGCTAATCAAGCAATGTTGTATAAGAGGAACACAGGATATCTTAAGTGCATCTGAGACCTAGGCACACAACAGTCTTGGGGTTGATAACTGTAGTCTCTTCAGTGGGAAACATCAAGTTTCCTGGAATCAAAACCTGAGCTACTATGAGGCATAAGCCCCAACCCTAGACTGAACCTTGCCACGTGTGCCCCATGGCAAGTATAAAGAACTAAGTTCTTTTTGTCCTTTCATCAGGGCCTCGAGGAAAGCCTTGGATTGTCCTGGCTCTCAATCATCATAAATACAAAATCCAGATCAGTGATGGTAAAACAACAACAAATATTTAATATTAATATAGTTATTTAATTCATGTGGCCTTTTTTGTATGTTTTTAAAAGTTGTCAACATGATCTAAATATTCTCTTTAAATACAATGGCAATATAGCATAGATTTCTTAAGTATCTGTATATACATTACTCTTACTGTTCTTAACTATAGAATGTCTCAGTAACAGAAGGTTAAATATATTCATTCTACAATATCCCTGCTCTGTGGCTCAGCCTGTCTTCAATCTCTCTGGTTTCCCTTTCTACCTTCAGATGCCCACCTAGAAAAGATGTTGATAGGAAAGGCATGAAGAACACTTGAATTATTAGACAAATTCAAATCCCATAAATGACATTACTAATAAGTTTAGTCTTGTCACAATGTGATAAGGTCCTTTTTTTTCAGTCATTAAAATATTTATTAAAATATCCATCTGTTGATCCAATTGATAATTAAACATGGAAAATCAATCAAGATGGAATATGAACTAGTTACGTGAGAAAGGAAAAAAGTTCAGAAATAAGGAAGTGAGATTTACATTCATCATGTAAGAGCCAAATGGTTCCTCTTGTACATCATTGTTATAAAATTGAATGAATGTGGACTTCGATTTCTAAGTCAACTAATCACAACATATAATCAATAATTTCTAGATTCATACAGTAATAGCATGCTTAAGAAATGATTTTGTTATTTTATATAAAAATACTTGGATTATTTTCCAACATGACATGCAGTCTACACTCATTAAACCATGCTTAATGGTTAATTCCTGATAAGTGAAGGGTTATTGAGAAAGTGCTTTAGATCTGCCATATAGTTAAGCATATGCAATACTTTGCAATCTCTTTTGAGTACCTGTTATAAGAAAAGTGCTTTCCTAGGTGCTCTTGGGTATGTGAAGATAAATATAAGTCATAAAATAATGCCAGGTTGGCTTTTAGAATGTTTTTATGTTCAATAATCATCACGTTTTTCTTTTCTGACATTTTTCAATTTTAAGAGGAGAAACCTAGAATTATTTTATACAAAATATGTAAAATAATGATATGGTGTTCACCCGGTAGTCACATACTATATAGATTTTATAAGGTATAAATCTATAAAACATATGAACATATATTTTCACAGTTTGGATCATTATTATATTTCCTTTTATCATAGATGGATAGCCTTAAATATCCATCCGCATACTTTACAAAAAGTAACAAGAATTTAAGAAGCTAAGTAAATTGATCTTTTTAAAAGTATCTATAAATAGCTTAACAAAGTACGAGAGTAGGGAGAGCTCTCAGGTCAACAGAATAATTTACTCTTTTTCTGAATACATTTTATTCACTTATGTACTTTAGTAGAAAAAATGAGTATTTTATCAGAAATTAACTGTATCATGTCAGGAAATTCCCAAGTAGTCTATTTTTGTGAAAAAATAATAATACTACAGCAAGTTGCCTTCTAAAGTACTGACTCCCCACTCACACTTATGCATACAACCATAATTAAATGGCATGGGTCACAAAGAAACAACAACAAAAAAAGACATGAAAGTAGGAGGGTGACATAATGGTATGGTTTGGTGGTCTGAAGAAGGTAATGGGAGAGTGTCATGAATGGAATATAATAAGAATACAGTATATATATATATATATATACACACACACAGTATATACTGTATGCATTATATAAATATATGTAATGAAAGTGTAAATGAATAAATAAAAATATTAATGAAAAAAGGAAATATATTAATTTCTAAAACAAAACAATAACCTTCCAAACTCATCATGAAGTACTCTTTTAAAATAACTAATTTTTAAAAGGCATTTGTGAAATATTTGTGTAGGGAGGATCAATTTTTAAAATAACAAAACCTGATGAGTTCTGTATGTGCATGTAAGATCATAAGTTTAAACATTAATGTTTTTGTTAATAGGAAAATAATTGGATTTGATATAAATTGTTTCAAGTCTTGCTTTTCAGAAATGTTTATTAACCAAACCAATTTCCTGAAAATACCTAACCAAGGGAGAAAGAGAAATGTCTTGGGAAGGGTATAATAACTGTGATACTCATCATTTCTACCTTCCCACTTGTAGCTGAGAATATTTCCTTAAATTGTTTTTATATATGAACTATTATCCGTGCTGGCTGACATCTGAAATCCTTTGTTTGAACTAAACTAAGAAAACCTAAATAAGCCCTAGGAAATGTTCAGTAAATACATTATTATTCCATTCACCCACACACATCCTTGCCATTTATGAGGACACATTTATCTTAACATTATAATGGTTGTTGGCCTTGACAGAATCTGCTCAAATTAATACAATGTTCACTACTGCAATTACAGAAGAGGCTGTACTTTTGGAGCTTTTATTGTTAAGTAATTTCAAGCAAGTAATTCTGACAAGTGACCATGCTGAGAACTTCGGAGAAAATAAATACATTTATTTACTAATCTGTCTTTACAGCATTTAATGGAGGAGCTTTATGCCATTTATGTTCCTGAATACCACACACACACACACACACACACACACAAATATATATAATATATAATATGCTCACTTATATAATATTCAGCATATATATATATATATATATATATATATATATATATATATATAGTGTTGTATAATTTGAAGCAGGTACATTAGAGAAGCATTTCAACGACAGTGTCAGTAATGTTTATCATCAATCAATTTTCTCAGATTATAGATTAAGTTAAAAGGATTGCTGAAGACCACAGATTTGGTAGAAGGAAGATCACAATTGAATCTAGGCATTTTAGATGCTAATCCTAGTATATAAAAATGCAGTTTCTGATGTTTCTTTTAAACTTAGTTTTATTCACAGTGATGCTTTTCAAATTTACATAAGAATGTTGTATATTGAGGTCAAACAGTGATAACAAAATTCTCCAATTCTTTATTGATCTTTATTGATTAAACAAATATTGATATTTGTGCTACATCCTAGGTTTTATTCACCTTGTCTTCATATTCTTACAGAATAGAAGAGGCATGATCAAATTAAGAAATATGATATAAAACAATATGTATCTTATGGGAACATAAACCCTAGAATCATAAATCTGACCTGAGCAGGTTATAAGAGGTATAAATGAATGACAAATTTTGGGGGCCAAACTATGCTTTTCAATGGGGAGAATTTTCTGGTGGAAGAAGTGAGGAAGAGACAGTAGCATGGATTTTCAGTGATTCTTCTGAATAGTATGTTGGGCTGATGATCAAGGAGAAGAATAGAGAATTAGAAAAGAAGATTGAGGATGGATTGCACAAGATTATGGATACTATGCTAGGAAGATATATTTTATCTTATAAGAATTAAGAAAGTAATTAACACATTGTGACTATAACATATAAACCCAGTGAACCATACAGGGATATAAATAACAAAATCTTAAGGCATCTTGTCATTAGGAATGATAGAAATATTTATAAACACAAACACTACACCTAAGGCCTAGGGAACATCACGGAACAGGGAGGTATTAAGAATGTAAGAGCCATAGGACAAGGGTATCCTCTTCAAGTTAGTTTCTTGCACAAATAACAGGGAAACTATATCCATGAAATCTCAACAATGTGGTTGCCGAGAGAGAAAGAAACCAATCTTTTCCTGAGACAAACTCCCATAAGTTATCCAATCTTAAGCAGTCATCCATAAACATATATGTATACAGACATCACTAAAAAGAATCAGCAAGTTGAATTGATTAGTTCATGTGATGTGATGTGTGTGTGTGTGTGTGTGTGTGTGTGTGTTTGTGTTTGTTTATTATAATAGTTAAAGAACAAGAAGACATGAATTTTAGGAATGGTGGGACACAGGAGGACTTGGAAGTAAGAGGGTAAATGGTATAAATACAGTACTCAAATATTTGATTCTCAAAATAAATAAATTATAAAAAGATGAAAAGAAATGGCCATGCCATTGCCATCAACAGAAGCAGATAACTAATTAAAGGTGTGAACTAGGGTTTACTTAGCACATTTACTGTAATATGGGTTTCCACAAAGAAGAAAAAATATAGAAGGCTTGATGATGTTCAAAGGAAATTTTTGAATGTATGTATTGCATATATGAATATATGAATACATATGAATATATGTAGTGCATATATATTATATAGATAGATCAGAGGATGGTATTGTAGACAAATTTAACTGTCAAATGTTGTGAAGATTTAAAAGGGGTAGAGATAGGGAGAAAGGCAGCCATATTTGGTATTTTATAAGTATACTTATGTACTTGAGAGAGATGTTTCAAAGGAATGGTAAGAAATTGGAAAAACTGCATAAAATTTAGGGATGATGATTACATATTGGAAAAAAGAAAGATGATTTTTCAGTTTTCTGATGAATATAAGAAGAAAATAAGATAATGTTCTACAGAATAATAGAATTGGACAGATGTGTTAGTGAGGATCCTCTTACACTCTTCTCTCAGATGTGGAAGAAATGTGTAGTATATGGTATGTAGCATACTATGCACTGCATATAAGATACTGTATCCATATATCAATTTTGATTTTTCTATCCAAACACACATGTGAAATATAATGACATACCCCTAGAACACAGTTTACATTAGTATTTATACAACATAAGTCTTTTTTAGTAAGTTATTATTATTACTATTGATTCCTTTGGAATCTCTTGAAGTCTCAGCACAATTTCCTCTTTATTAAAAAGTAATCTTTCAAATTCAATTTTTATCTGAAAGCATGTTGGCAGATAATAGAGTAAATGCATTACTTGGAACACTTGACAAAATTTGGTTTTATAAAACACTATAAAACAAGCTCTACATAGCATTTTGAAACCAATCATTGTTGGAATTCTATTATCTATTATTCACATACAAGCTTACTGATTACTAGGATTTTGTCATCCCTAATGCCAGGTATTTAGCCTCTTCTACAGATCTGTACGGATAATGTAGAGAATCATTGAACATTTTTAGTGAAATCTAAAGAAAGACAAGTCCTCTCAAACATATTGTTCCCACATTAGGTAATGCAGCAGTCTTTCTGATCAAGAAAAATGCTAGTAAACATATTGAATTTTGACCTCTAGCTATTCATATTCCTTAATCTGAAGTAAAGGGAACAATTCCTGGTTTGCAGTTCAGTCTCTCTGTATATGGGCATACTATATAGATTGTGGATATTTATAATCAAATGTAATTTTAAAATCAAAAGTGATTTTGATGATAAAGCCAGACATTGGAAATACCTGTATTTACAATCTTAAGTGAAATGGATGTCCTTCAGGCAACTTTAAAGCCACACAGTGAGATGCAATTATGTTTCATATTGTATGATTTTTAGTGGAAAATGGCAGAAAGTATGTAAAATATCTGTATAGTATAACAACGGCCTATTGCTCACGTACCTCCTATCCAGTAAAGTCTCTTAATTTCACATGAAGTAATAATTGAATATGGTACTTGAGGTTGTTTAATGTATTTTTATAATACTTTTATTAATAAATTGTGTTTCATAAAATGTATCTCTACAACGCCCTCTTCCCATTTCTCCCTGTTCTACCCTTCTGACCCTGTGCCCCCCAAAAACTAAAACAACTAAAAAAGTAACCAAAAAACAAATACAAAAAATTAAGTCCAGCTAGTGAGGCAGGAACATAGATTGCAGGCACCACTATGGTTCCTGGATGCAGCAGGCTGCTCTGATGATGCAATTCTTAATCCCTCAAGTCTTCCCTTTATCCACAGCACTAGCACAATTTATTTAATACTAAGAGAGTATCAAATAGCAATATTATCATTTTGAGTCCCTTGTGCCACATAGTGTTTTTTTACCTGGTTTTTATGTATCTTTTTACCCCTTTCTAAACCAAAAACAAAGAAGTCATATTTCAAATATTGATCTGTCTGGTTTTCCTCCTTAGATCCAACAAGTACAATAATTTGTAAGGATAAACAGAAGTCTATCACTTCCAACTGTTCTACTGCTTGGTTGAAACCCTCAATATACCTCCTCAGTTCATTATTTTAATAAAATTTTATTAGAACACATTGACTACATAGAGTAATGAATTTCATTACATTTCTATATATGTATGCAATATTTAGATGTTGCTTACCCACTTTATCACCTTTATCCACTTTGACAATTAATGATTTTCCTTCCCACATCTATAAAGCTCTTTTTAACTTTTGTATTGCTTTATGTAAAGGAACATTTAAATCTTTTAATCCAGCAACATGTGGGATGACCCATTTCATGGTGGGTAGGGACATCCTGAGCTAGTGGTCCTAAGTTCTATAATAAAGAAGACTGAGCAAGCCATGGAAAGCAAGTCAGTAAGAAGAACCTCTACACGGTCTCTACATTAGCTTCTGCCTTCAGGTTTCTGCCCTGCTTGAGTTTCTGTCCTGAAGTCCTTCAGTGATGAACAGTGTTATAAAGTATAAGCCAAATAAAATATTTTCTTTCCACGACAACTAAGAGAATAGGATGTCTGAAAAAGTCATAAAATATTATTATCTACCTACAATAACCATATTATACATAAGTCAGTTTATAATTATGCATGTATAGTTTAAATGAAATTTTCCTACTAAGTTGACAGTGAAACTTGCAAGAGCCATAGAGCCTCTAAGAAAAACCACAAAACCAGATTAAGAGAAGTCCACTTTTGAGTCGCTGATCACAGTTTTCAAAGAGACTCCCAGAATATTAAAGTTTATAGTTGTTGCCTTGTCTTCCATTATAAAATCAGGTACTTCCTCACATAGGAAACAAGTAGCTTTAGCCTATTTCCAGCATTATAGGAGTCAGGAAATTCTACTGTTTTGTTTTTTTCATCAGTGTTTATGAGAGGGAATTTTACTGTTAGCTCACACTGGTCTGGAACTCACCATGTAGCTCAGGATGGCATCAAATTCATGATTCTCCTGCCTCTGCTACCCAAGTTCTGACAACACTGCAGCATGCACCACCATGTCCAAATTAGGATGTATATTATAATTTTATTCTAGCCTCAATTTCTCTAATATTCAAAAATGCATATTCTGCGTCTTTCTAGGCTTTCATAGCATTCTTTGTCTTTAGTACACACACACACACACACACACACACACACTCACTCACTCTTTCTCAATGTGTCTTACATACCTTTAAATATTTATACAAATTCTCTAGCTGTCATCTTAATCCCCATTTTTTCCTTATATGCTAAGTTATTTCTCATCTTACCATTTTCCATAGGTATATTATCTTTGGGATAATCATTCTAGATTAAGAATAATTCCTAATTTTTATATAAAGTTTAATTTTCCCTGCTATGTTTCCATTTCTTCTTGGCCATATGATTCTAAGTCCTTTAAAGGACTATAATTTCCTTAAGTGAAGATGTTTTGTTTGTAGTTTTATATGTTACTGCATAACAATGCTGATCATACATGAATACATGCTACTATGTTATTGTTGATGAATATATGATGTTTCTTCTTTCTTTGTTATCAACTTGTTTATTTTTAATTTTTGATTTGAATGATTATTTACTTATTAGTGAGTGAGGTTATGAATAAAAACATTTTGATTTTTATTTTACTCCATTTATTTATTTATTTATTTATTGGCAAATAGTCTTTCCTTCCTTCCCTCTTTCCTTCCTCCTTTTCTTTCTTTCTTTATTTCTTTTTTCTTTCTTTCTTTCTATCTTTCATTTTTATTTATTTTCTTTTTCCTTTTTAACAATAAGAAAGACAAAAGCCCTCATATCGAACCCAAGAAAAGTGTTCTGTGAGCAGGCAAAAGAGTCAGAGACACACCTGCTCCCACTTGTAGTATTACCACAAAAAAAAACACATCAAGCTAAAAGCTATAACAAAGGCAGAGGGTCTGGTGCAAACTTGTGTAAGCCCCGTGCTTGCCGTTTCAGTCCCTGTGAGCCCATATGAGCCCTGCTTAGTTTATTTTACTCAGAACACAGTGGGCTGTGTTCTTCTGTTGTCCTCCATCCCTTCTGACTTCTACAATCATTCTACTCATGCTTCCTTGGTGTTCCCTGAGCTCTGAGGGGAGGGACTCAAAGGAGACCACCAATTTAGACCCTCTTTCTCTATAATGTCTGGCTGCGGTCTCTGCATCTGCTTCCATCTGTTATCTGAGGAAGCTGTTGAGGGGTATTCACCAGCAAAGACTATCAGACATAGGTTTAAACCAGTAGAAAGTCTTTACCAGCCTACAGTGGGTGGTTGGGATCCCAGTGTAGCCCCAAGCCTTTCTTAGGATGAGCTTTTAAGGACATAAAATATATTCTGGGTTGACATACTTCAGTTAACAGAACTGTTACCCAGAAGCAGTACTAAACTTTAAGTTTAGAAATTATAGTACTAAACTATAAGGTTAGTACATTTTGGTACTTTCCCCAAAACTACACAGACTTTGATGGATTAGGCCTTTGTTTTAGTTTTGGCAGGTGGTGCTGTCTACATGCTGAGTCTTACAACCTGAGTGGCACTTCCATCATGGAGTAAGCTGTGGTAAGGTCTTAGGGCCTACCTACTAAGGTCTGGGAACCTGCTACAGAAGCTTCTGTGATGATGACTGGATCAGGCACCAATACTGGAGGATATCATTAGGAATCATTTCATTGTTTTGTTTCGTTTCACTTTTTGTTTTGTTTTATTTGGGGGTTTTGGTTTTTCTTTGGCTAGTCATGTTTAGTCCTATCTTAGCTCTCTGGACTATCTAGTCTCCAGTTCCTGACAATCCAGGCAATGTTGGTCAAGGGCCCCCTCTAGATGTGTGGGTGTCAAGTTAAAGCAGACAGTGGTTGGCCACTCTCACAAGTTCCGCATCACCACTGCTCCAGCACTTCTCACAGTAAGGACACATTGCAGGACACATCGAAGTTTCTGTGCCTGGGATGGTGCCCAGCTTTTTCTTTTGCTAGTCTGCAGAATAGCTTCCTATGCCAGAGACTAGAACATAAGGGTGAAGGCACTAGCTTGACGTCTCTATTTTCAATGAGCTGTGTGGATGATGTTTTTGGCCACACTTAGTTTGTGGAGAGCAATATTCTGTCTGAGAATTAGCCAGGGTTGTTTGAGGCTCTCCACAGGACCCTGTATGCCAACAACTCAACTGAATGCAACCCACTACTAGAAGCCTTGCCTGGCTACAAAAACATGACCAGTTCAGACTCTGTATCCTCCATTACTAGAAGTCTTTAGTAGGGTCTTCCTTGGAAATTCCAGGAAGTTTCTACTGCACTAGGTTTCCACACCACCCCTGAAATGCCCCTCAGTTCTAGACATCTTTCCTTGTATTCTTCCCCCATCCGCAAATTGATCCCTCCTGCTCCTATTCTCACCTACTCACAGTCTACTCATAAAAGTCTATTCAATTTCTCCTTCCCAGGGAGATTCATTTGTCCATACTAGAGACCTCTTCTTTACATAAACTCTCTGTGTCTGTAGATTGTATCTTGATTATCATTTACTTAATAATTAATATCCACTTATACATGAATACATAAGATCTATGTCTGTTGATAACTTTTTTTTTACTTTTTGAGATTTTTAACTTAATTACATTTCTCCCTTCTCTTTTCCTCTGCAATCACTGCAATATACCATTCCTAGCTCTCCTCCAAATTCATGGCCTCTTTTTTAAACTAATTTTTATTGCATGCATATTTGCTTGTGTGTGTATGTGTGTGTGTGTGTGTGTGTGTGTGTGTGTGTGTGTGTGTGTGTATCCAGTTTAATTTGAATAATACTACCTGTATGTATATTTTCAGGCCTGACTCTTTAGCACTAGGCAACTAATTGGTGTTGTGTCCTTCTCTGGAGAAGACCATTCCTAGCTTTTTTCTGTTGCCTGTAGTTCTTTGTGTAAGTTTGAGGAACTTATTATAGGGAAGGTTCTTTCCTGTTGTGAACATGCATACACACTGGAAGTATGTTTGCAATCCCATTGTGCTCATTTTAAGATGAAAACACTAATTTCACTGTACAGGAAGGAATTTTAATACAGATGTTTGATTGGATCAAGAATCCTCATTCTTTTTTTTCTTATTACTATCTTGTTTACTAACATGTTAATAGTAGTCAAATATGAAAGGTTTTCTGCTTCAAAAACAGTGCAATATGATGCATGTTAGTTGGGTATTTAAAGGCACATAATTTGTTTTCTTACTATTTACCTAACAGTTGTTCAGTATTCACAATATGCCAGGCACTGTTTGAAGTTCTATATGGATACCACCTACGTAATATAAGTAAATTTGGTACTTGGAAAATTATTCACAACATTCCACCTGTATCTCTGACAACTGTCCCCATTACCATTTCAGGTTCTACTTTTTATTAGTTATTTATCGCAAGGGAAGGAATTATTTTGTGTTATACTTCCAATTTTTTTTTATAATTGCTTGCCCCAGCTACTTGAAAAGAAAAACATGACAATGGGAGTATTTAGCATTTTTTTCACTTTTTTGCATAGGAGAAGCAAATATAAGGGATACAGGGAGGTACTAAGATAAAATACAGCCATAAATTTATGCCCTCCAATGACCTACTTTCTCCATCCAACTAGACTTCATCTCCTGTCATTAAATATTAATCCATCAAAACAATAGTCTGTGGATTAGGCCAGAATTCCCATGACCTAATTGTCTGGAACCACTATTACAGACACACCAGGAGTATGTTTCATTCATTACTAGGCATTTCTTTATCTAGGTAAGTAGATCATCAAAACTAACCATCTGAAAGGATTACTATAAACTAAAATGTTACATTCCTGAACCCCAAAATGCTGTTTCTCCTATAATGGTAAAGGTTTCCAATTCAAAATCTAGTCTTCATAATCTCAATAATTCAAAGGTCAAAGTTAAGTCTTTTCTGAGATTCAAAATGAGTTTCTAGTTAATAGACCCTATAAAACAAAACAAAACAAAAATTCAAGTTACAAAATTCCCACACATTGACAAAAACTAAACATTTCTGTTCTAAAATTGATGAATAAGACAATAGCTAGACAAGAACTTCCCAAACAATACCAAAAAAACCCAACATAGTAAATACAAAAACATGGGAATGTAAGAAAAGGCAATGGCAGAAAATAGCCACCAAGAGCATGACTCCAGTGACCTGCTTGTTCTGCAGGCCCTAATTTCTTCAATTTACCACTTTCAGAGTTGGGATTATGTTATAAATCCCAGCAATGTAAGACTTTATTTTGGTTCACAGTTCCAAAGGGCTAAATATCTATAACAGTGGGGAAAGCATGGCTTCAGGAACAGGAACCAAGAGTTCACATTTACTTGCATAGTGAAAGCAGAAACAGTTTTCTAATCTAAAATGAGACAAGACTATAAATCTGAAAGCCTTCCCTCAGTGATGCACTTTTCTCAACAAGGCTGCACCTACCCACATTTCCATAAGCTCCCAAAACTGCACCACCAGTCAAGGACTGGGTGTTAAAAAAAATGTTTAATACATGAGTGTGTGGGAGATATTTTTCATTAAAACCACAATGCTGAATAGTATTTCATTTTAAATGCAAAACATTTTAAATACATTTTAAATCCCTTTATCTATTGATTGGCACCTAAGCTGACAATGTTTTACCCATCATGAATAGTCCAACAATATACATGGTAGTACTATGATCGCCTTGCATTCTCATTTCATGTTTTCAGATCATTTCATAAATCTATAGTACTATATATAATGGAATAATCAGAGGTCTTCAATATGATCAGGCAACAGCAGGTCTCTGCCTTATTTGTTGGCAGCATTGATGTCCTTGATCCACTTCAATTCCTGCAGTTAATAGGTTTATAAATTGCACAATCTTAAATTACAGAATGTTAAAGTATTTTTTCAATAAATTGAAAGATCTCTAAGAAAACACATTTTCTAATCCACACAGAATACTTCCAGCTATCTCATATCAAAGAAGGTAAAATAAAGTGAATTGCATATTTTTATTTAAAAAAATCAAGCATCCCAAATATGTTGAACAGTATTTCTTTGGAAAGTAGCTTTTAGTAGTGTGCTATATCTCTGATATTTAAAAAAAGCAGCTAAACCACTTACTATTTTCTTTCAAGAAAATGATTATCTGTAACAGTGATTCAGAAAAGATGTGTATTTTCTGAGCAAGTCATTCCATGGAAACAGAATTTCAAGTGGATATTTTTTAGCATATTCATTGTGTGTTTATTATAAAATATTATATAATCCACAAAACACTTGAAATTAAAATTCATTCAGTTTAAAATATTTTCACTGAATGGTTTCATTTAGTTTTTTGGTTTTGTTCTTTAATCTCAATATGAAAAGGTAGGTGCCCACCAGGGGCAGTGAAGTTTTAGAGAAAAAAAATTAGTTTGGGCATGCAATAGCATGGGAATAATTGGAAAGAAAGGTTCTATAGAAAAGAGAAAGTAAATACTGGAGAGTTGTTAAGTCCCTATACAAATTAGGTGTAATGTGGGAAAAAATTAGGGGATCAGAAGACTTCCCACAACTGCCAGAGTGTCAAAATACAATCACATCTTGTATTTTATAAGTAAAATTTAATTAGAAAATATCTAAGTTTATATACTTGTAAATAATCTGTGGTTGCTTTTATGTTACAACACACAATGGCGGTGGAATGGATAAAATTGTTGTGTAGTTCTTGGTAAAAAATAAAGATATCTGTTATCTGACCCCTTGTAGAAAAGAATAATAACAGTTGGATTAAGTGATATAAATAATAAGATTTTCCAATCAAATGTGAAGTGAGAATACTAGGATTGATGCACATATATATGTTTGTATATTATGGGAAAGACTTGTTTTCAATTTATTTAAAGAGATTTATAAAATTAATTTAAAAACAGCTAATACTATAAATGTTAATTAATGAGCCAGCTGGTGGTGGGTGGTACACACTTTTAATCCTATCACATGGGAGGCAGAAAAGGGGAAAGACTGAGTTTGAGGGCAGCCTTTTCTACACAGTGAGTTCCAGGACAGCCATATTTACAACAAAGAAACTCTGTCTTCAATAGATGAAATAAAATAAGATTTTAAAAATCATCACATTGAAATACATGATAATTAGTTTTCTTCATAGCCCTTTATTGAACAGTTTCGACATGTGACAGCAAATTGTGTATACTATTATCATTTTAAAGGTGTATTTTTAAGTGAATAATAGTTTGTTCAAGACATATATATTTTATGTTGAAATGCTTTTGATAAGAAAAAAAAATACTTCTTCTAAAGCATTTCTTCTAACTCCTTTTCATGGTCAAATCACAGTCTGGTGAGTCTCACTTCCTTAGGAGTTTAAAAAGGACTGAGTAAAAGAAGTAAGACTTGCTATTTTTGCACTAGTCCTTAGAAACAAGGAAAAGAACGTTAGAAATTTAGTCTTCCACCTTATTTTCAAAATTACTATGAGATCATCTTTTATCATTTAAATGATCAAACTTGGTAAGTTTCATCCAAATGTTGGCATTTGAAATTATTTTAACACAAAATCATTATACAGTTATCGTTCTCATGTGACTTCACTGCATTCTGTGGATCTCATAATACTTTCTATAGTCCTTTTCTTGCTGTTTCACTATTTATTTATTTATTTATTTATTTATTTATTTATTTATTTATTTATTCATTTTTGGCTTTTGTTTTTGACACAGGTTGTTACTGTATCACCCAGAGTGGCCTTTTAGCTGAGAATGGCCTTGATGTCATAGCAACCTCCTGTGTCAGTCTTAGTCTTATTTAAGGACAGAAAAGACTGCTTGGTTACTGAACAACTCATTGCTCCTCTTCTCTTTTCTTCTCTTCTCTTCTCTTCCCTTCTCTTCTCTTCTCTTCTCTTCTCTTCTCTTCTCTTCTCTTCTCTTCTCTTCTCTTCTCTTCTCTTCTCTTTCTCTTTCTCTTCTCTTCTCTTCTCTTCCCTCTCCCTCTCTCTCTCCTCCTCCTCTCTCTCTCCCTCTCTCTCTCTCTCTCTCTCTCTCTCTCTCTTGTGTGTGTGTTCAATGAATGAATTTTATTTGACAATAAACAAATTAAGGGATTGCAAGCCAGGACATGCATAATCAACCTAGATGAAAGCAGAATGCAACTTCAGTTGTTCTCCATGGAATTTTAATAGCACTCACTGTGTTGTGTAAAATTGGCTAGCTTTGATTAGTAAGGGTTTGCAGTTAACAGACAGCTAGCAGTAAGTCATTACAGCTTTTTCAGTGGATTAGGTTTAAAAAATATTGGGTAAATGATCACTCATGATAGTAATTGATTGTGTTATCAACACTTTGTACCAGGCCTCCCTTTATGTCTTTCTCTGGTTACATTTATCAGAGTTTGTCATATGTGACTATATTTTGAAGCAGAAATGTTTTGTATTGCTCTAGATACATTTCAAATTGTTCTAGATGCATCTTATAAAATATTTTTGTTATGTTTTCTGTGATTTTTGTTGTTGTTTATGACAGTTTTACTTTATGATTATTCCTTCTTCCTTCCTCCTCATTGGTATGGAAAGTGTTTTAATTTGTTGGAGGATTTAATTACAATAGAAAAAAAATCTCAGGAAAAGGACAATAAAATAAATAAGTGCATAATAAGCAGAGCAACAAATTAAATGTGTACTGAATGATATAAAAAGAGGGCTAAAAATTAGGTAAAAAAAGAGAGCATACAGGCATATGTGTTCTATACAAATATGAATATGTGCATACAGTCCAAAAGACAATTTTGTACATAAAATCATATAAATGAAGGAATGTGTTTTTAAGAAATTATCATGAACTACACCAAGCAAGTTTATTTAGAAGTATTTGCTTATTCTCTTTTTGCTATACCTTCCATTAGGTACATAGGCAAATTAATAAAGATTAGTATATATTTAAAGGTATAATGCCTACCCTCCTTTATCCACGACTTTGCTTTTAGTAGTTTTAGCTATCTATGCTGAACTTTAGTCTGAGACATATTGAATGTAAATTGACAGAAATGAATCATTCCTAAGATTTGAATTACATTCTGCATTAAGTAGTGTGATAAAATCTTACATGCTCTGTTCCATTCCTTCTAAGGTGTGTATTAATTCTTTGTAAAGCTTATCCATGATATATATACTACCTCTTCTTAACTCAATTAATAGCCACCATGTTTATCAGTCACTGTTACATCACAGTACTTGGACACAAGTAACTTATGATGTAGACAAATATGTCCCAATGTGTACATCATTCACCATATTTCACCTCATCAAGATAACAATGCATAATTTCACATCATCATAATAAGAATATGTACAGTACCGTATGATACTGAAGGAGAGCACATTTGTGTAAATTTAAAAGCACATTGTTCTATTTTGCTATTACTCATTTTTATTTTACTCTTTCTATTTATTGTTTACAAATAAACAAAGTTTTATATATATGGAAAAGGGAGTTCCACAATAAAGCTTAAATAATAATGGAGTAAAGTAACCTACTTCTTTAATAAGTATGTATGAGAATGAGGCATCATCAAAAAATACCTAATTCAATGGTTAGAAATTAATTTTTAAATATATGTTCACTTTTACAAGTATATTTTATATTGGAATTTTAGCTCCTAGGAAATTAAATTATTGTTCATATGTAAGGTGGGCTTATAATCTGTTTAATAAAAAATGAGTTAGGTCAGAGGCAGGTTTCTTTCTCTTTCACAGTTATTTATCTTCAGTTCTCTGTAGTTAAATGTTCTCAAATCCTTGCTTATCCAGAGACCGAAAATCTACTTTGCTTTCTGTTCTGTAATATTCCAGGGATATTGCCTTAGAGGAATAACAGTCTTTGTATTGTCCAGGTTTTCTAGCTATTCTGACTAATATTTTTTACTGTAGAACATTCTGTATAATAGGATTTGAATACAATTATAAATAAAATGTACTCATTTATGTACAAACCCCTGTTAAAAAGATTACTTTTTCTTATTAAACAGGAGATACTAATGACACTATGACATTTCTGTCAGAACCTCTGTAACATTGAAGAATGTCTGTGTGATGACAGCAAATATAAAAAACAAATGATTGCCTTTATAGAGGTATATAATTAGAGTTGTTTACATGCCAAGTAACTTCAAAGCTATGATTTTTGTTCAAGTTCTCTATCTCAATAACAGAGTAAATATACCATCACCTAGTCTGTGTATTATACTTATTCTTGTCTGATTTTATGTGTGATTTTAGTATGATTTTAGTGTCTGTGACTAACAAAAATTTTAATATTTTCTTGATTTATAATTCTCTCATGTACTAGAATGCGGTTATTTTCTTAGTGTCCTGAAAACCATTGACTCTGAATTTATAGAAAAAAACTGCACTTATGTTCACATTATTGTTTAGAAGTGTTATTAGAATGTTTTATAAAAGTGTTCATTCATAGATTTTAAGTTTATATTCTTCATGAAAGGAGATTTCTCAGATTGTGGAAAGATATGTTTTCTTGCAATCAAAAAATTCTGATTTTAAATTAAAGAACTATTAATAATCTTTTGAACATTAAACCACTTACATGATTTTGCTACTCCTGTTTCTTCATCCTACTCTTCTCACTCATCCTGATATGCTATGTAAAATTATATAATATGCATTAAATGGCTGGAAAGTTGATTGATGCAAAGTGCTCAAGAAATAACAGCAGTTTTTGTTATTGCTAATATATATATATATATATATATATACATATATATATATACACATAGTAGCTTTTTTTTTTATTGTGGTTTAATATTATCATTAAGCAGGTCATTTTTCCCATTAAGACTTAACTTTGAACTATTTTCAAGCACAAGCACAAGTACTTTTAAAAGTACCTATGTATTGATGGCATTACGTTGAATGCCATGTACAATGTTGTATGAGTAATTAATTTCTAATGAATCACTTCTGTAATCAATTTTCATACTTCAAATAAAACCCCGGTTTTAATGTTTTACCTCTGAAGAAACAGAGAAATGTGGCAAGAATATCTCCAAATATGAATCATAGTTCCTCTGAACTGTGCTTCTGTTATTTACTAAAAGCGATACTTGCTTATCCATCAGTAATCCTTTAGCACTAAAATAATCTTTCATTGAAGGATTAAAAAATTATGGAAAACAAAAAGTTTCACAAAATATGCATAGATTGAGACCATGTAAAAAGAATTATGACATATTTAAAGGAACTCAGAATGAACAATTTCAACATGTATGCAATAAAAGAAGAAGAAAAGCACTTATAATCAAGATAAAACTAATATCTCATTTTGAGGTTCGAACTTAGGAACATTGCCAAAACAGAGCAGTTTTATCAGGAACACGAAACTGGTCAGTGATAGATGGCTTTCTCTAGAAATATCCAAACTATTTTTCTAATGCTGTGTGCTTGTGTATTTCTGGCTTCTCTGTATGGATATAGGAATTTGAAGACTTGTATCAGTCAGAAATGCCAAAACAATGCTTCCTAAAGTACTTATTGATCTTATTCAACTATTTACTCATGAAAATCATTTGCTATTTCATTGATTATTGCTCTCCAAATGAAGGCATTGCTGAACATTTCTTGGAACATATACTGTGCAAAAAAATTTGTATTTATTATATAATATAATCTTTCCAACAAATATAATGGTACAAATTTTTATATTCCCTTTTTAGAAAATAAGACATAGAAATATCAAGTGATTTTTCCAAAAATCATGGAAAGAACACATTGGGTTTAATGATATTTGATCATGAAACTCATATGATAGTATATTATGTTAGGAAGCAATATAAAGTATTACCGAACTTTCCATTATTAGAAATTGTCTGTACAAATCAGTTTCCTGAGTTGATCTTCGACACTTCAGGGTTAAAAATTGTATCCACTTGCTTTATTTCATAATTTTATCACTCCTCCTCTCTACCATTCCATTTTTATGCATAAACCATGTCATCAAGAAACCTAGGTTATAGTTTCTACTACTTTCTCACAACAAAACAATATTACTTATACCTTAAATATGTAAAAAAAAAAAGTAGAGAACTTACTTCATAGAATTTGAAAGCAATAAAATATTGTTTCATTCATTAATTATTACACCTTTCTCCTAATTATTATTTTGACAATGTAGTATTTGACAATGTAGTTATACTGTGATAAATATAGAAAATTAAATAAAATTGTATTGGAACTCAGGAAGAAAATTAGTTCCAGTTGATGATCATTCTTGAAATAATTAGTGTCTGTATTTCCAATGCATAGAACTGTAGTAAGCAAATATCAGGATTTCTAGAAAATTCATTTAGATGTCATATATGAACTTCCTCTACAAGCTCAGGGTCAACATGAAGTCCTATGATGATGAAAACATAATCTGGAATGTTAAAACTTTTCAGTTTCAACTTTTTCTAAATACAGCTTTATTTCTAAATCTGCTATGAAAGATGGTTTAAGAAATGTGTTTTATTCCAAGTATCCTATTGAAAATAACAAATTTGGGATTAAAAAAATTTTTTTAAGTTTTATGGAGTTTTAAATTTTAGATTATTTCAAATTATGTTTCATTATCTCTATAAAATACCTTGAATCAAATAAATTGTGCTTTTACAAGTTATTTAGACATACATATATATGTTATGCAAATTTAGAAAAAAATGACTCAGAAAAAAATACTAATCCATAGTGTTAATAACAAACTGATATTTTATTTTTGTTTAATTAAAAAGTATTCGGGTCATAACGTACTAGAATAATTTTGTATATTATTGATAAATCAGATTTGAATAGGAAACAAAATTATCTCTACAAATAATGGATTTTTGAGGGCCCAAAAATTTTTATCATAAATTCATGCATATTTTAATAAATGTGTACATACATTAATCTATGAATATGAGTAATATTTTATATAATTTGAAACAGCTTATCCATATTTAAATTTAAGATTCTTTTTTCAAAAAGATTTTACTTTATATATATTCTCAAACACAAAGTTAAATTCATGATTTATGAGTTTTAGATATATCTTTGAAAGGCATCTCAATAGTAGGCGGCTTTTAAGTTTTCTCTCCAAATGTAAGCCTATAAAAGCATCAGTAAAGCATAAAATGATTTAAGTTTTTTAAAAATACTTTCCACAATGGTAAAATGTAGTTTTGTTAATCTAGTATTGATTTTTTCAATGTATCATTAAAAAATAATTATTTGAATATAAGATTTCTAGTTTTTGAGAAGTTTTAAGAGAATTTAGGTTGAGTTGTAACCTATACAAAAACAAATGAAATGACTTAAATTAATACCTATTCTTTTCAGTTTTGTGGGGGCATTTTTTCTACATTAATAGTCTGACTCCTGAAATCTGGGCAGTTGCATAATAAGGTAACTTTAGGGCTAGTTATATTTTTTAAAAGCTGTTATATCTATAAATGCAAAACTGTATTAATAATTATAATTGTAACATAATTTATGTTTATTATTCCAGGCTAAGCACTGTGTCAAATGCTTCATAAACTTGACATATTGTTCATTTTCTACCTAACATTAGACTCAATCAAATGAATTTAAAAATCTAGAGTGTTAGCATGAGTGTTACTTGTCTCTATTGTGTTGTATAATTCCAGTTGTGAAATCAAAATGAGTCAAAGTTATCAGATTATGTATTTTCCATTTTGTAGCTACTGTGTTTCTATAGATTTTATTCCTATTATATTGTAGGAGCACAAAATTACCCCAGCTGTTTTTATTTTACCTCCTGTTTATTTTATAATTCTCTTCATCTTCATCTAACTGATTAAGTAAAGACTAGTTTCAAAAAATGGACAGTGGATTGTTGTACATTTCCTTTGTGTGTCATTGATTTCAGCATAAGTAACTGACTAATTTGGGAATGCTGTTTCACTAATCAAGAACATTGTCAATAGTCTGATCATTCATATGAAACTTAAGATGATGGTAGTTGTTGCTGTGATAACTTCATAAATGTCATACCTGTTTCTTGTGAATAAGGAACTGACAAGAATGGGCCATTCTGATAAAAGCACCCAGTTTCACTACCACAAAGAGAGTCTAGAATGGCTATTAGTACGGGAGTTCTCAAAGGCAAGACAGATTTTGAAAGGTTTAGAGCTTAAATCCAGGCTCCTTGGTGTAATGTTCCTCTTCCTCTCAAAATACTATCAGCATTAAATGTCAAGTCAGAATTAAAGAAGGAAATTACAAAAATGTATCCTAAGTTGTAATGCTTATTTTCATCAGCTTAACTTCATCAGATATTTGTCTCTGTTTCATACTTCTGACTAAAAATCTTTGAATATGTTCTTTTTCACATTTTTGAAGTCCAGAAATACATGCATTTGATTAAAAAATAATAATCTGGCATTCTCATATATTCAAGTTTTTGCTGTTGCTGTTGTTGCCCTTGGTTATTGGCCAAAGTAAGAATTAAGCAGCATATATGTAATCCAAGGAGAGCATTCCTGTCATTGTATAACAACTGTATAATAGCAGAATCTGCCAAGATATCCTGGGTTTATAGGCCAATATTTTGTGTTGTAAACTACCTTTTCTCTATTTAGGTAGAGGAAAGTCTCTGCCATGTAACACACTCAATGCTGAAGAATCCTTCCTCATTGTACATCTCCAATTAATATCTTTGCTTATTCTTATATGCACTTGAGCAGGATACTAATTAAAGTTTATGAGGTCTGTTTGTAATAACTTTCTATGACTCACTTCTTAGGTGATTAGATTCTCTTTTTAGAGTTATGAGATATTTGAACCACTATTCTCCTTGGTTTTATAGAGTCCTAGCAGATAATCTAAGGAAAATATTTGGCTTCTTGCTAAATATCAATCTCATTACATTGAACAGATCATACTTCATATTTTTCTTTAATATTTCATACTTAAATTGTTTTCTTCTGGTATTAGACACTTGATACAAGTGATATACTTTTGGGAACTTTAGATATGTCTTCAGGGGTTTCTTAAAATTAATTTCATATATCCTTAAACAGATATAATAGATACTTGTTTTTAAAGTTTTGGAAATATCCCATTATTTGTGGCATCTGGGGAAAGGATGATTTCTTTCAAGACTTTGCAAAAGTATGCATATATTATTCCAGTAATTCACATGCAATACACATGCAATATATATATATATATATATATATATATATATATATATATATATATATATATATATATATATATATACATACATGCACAGTACCACGTGATGGAACCTTCTCCTGCCATGCAGCGGGTCACCGCCACCAGCCTCTCCTCCGGAGTTCTGGGCCGCCAGTGGCCCACTCCAGGCCAAGAGGCTAGGTGGGGCATGGCTGCTGCGTGAGTATGGGTCACATGGCTGTGGGTTTCACCTCATCCTGCTGTGACCTTGGTGGGTCTCCGTGAGTCGACAAGCGGACAAATCACCACTCGGGACATGCTTCAGTGGGACTCTCTCTTTATTGGGACATACACTCTGTATATCAAGGATCACGGGCCAGGGTGGAATTCCCATTGGCTTAGGACATCCTATGTGGGAGTGGCCTTGCCTATGTATGGAGTTTGAGTCTGTGTATCCAGTTCAGAGAGTAGAGAGGCATCATATCTAAATTTGGCTGGGTTTAAGCCAGGTCTAAGGTGTGGAGCAATGAACACCTACCATTCCCACCCTCTGGGAGTGACACCAGGTTCAAATCAGCTTCAACATACTATAGCCCGTGGACAGCCATATGTATGTATATATATATACACACATGTTGTCACAGCATTTAAGATTCGACATAAAGAAATGATGCACTGTCTCACTCTTTAGTGTAACATAGAGTAGCTTTGATAAAATGTAAATTTGGTATTGATTTCAAATATCATTTGAGAATTTGTGTGTGTGTTCATGAGGATGTTAAATTGCAGGCTCCCTATTCTATATGTTTGCTGTTCATGGCTCTGATAATGCAAATGGACATTTATAGCAATTTAAATATTCCATTCATTTTATCATGTAATCTACTGGAACAGTCTGCAAAACCACTAATTATATAACACCAATTTTATTTTTTTTCTTCAGCATTCAGAAGCTCCTGAAAATAAGACATTGATGGAGACTGAAGTAAACCTGGAAAGTTACCAAACTGCTCTAGAAGAAGTGCTCTCATGGCTTCTGTCTGCAGAGGACACATTGCAAGCCCAAGGGGAAATTTCAAATGATGTTGAAGAAGTAAAAGAACAGTTCCATGCTCATGAGGTAAAACAAAAGACTGATTTATGAAGCTAAAGTCCCTTGATTTACAATGACATGTCTTCTTTTTGTTAGTTATTCTTGTATCTCACTTACATTTTGGAAATATGTTTGTTTTTCTGTAGAGGAACATTTAATGTTTTAATCTGATACCTAGCATGGCTGCTCTAGGATAGAAAGAATGTTAGTACATGCCTTTAATTCCAATGTAGCACACACCTTTAATTCCAATTCAAAAGGCAGTTGTGGTACATGCCTTTAATCCCAGTACTTGGGAGGCAGAGGTGTTGCTCAGAGGGAGAAGCAGAGAATAAGGCAGAGTTCAGAGAAGGAAGCACACAGGAGGCAGAGCTTAGAGAAAAGTAGAGACAAGAAGCAGAGCTCAGAGAGGGAAACAAGGTAGAAACAGAGGTGGGAGCAGACAAGAAACAGAGCAGAGAGTTAGTTCATTCAGCCAGTTTGAGTGAGTCAGCTCACAGACAGTTCAGGTCAGAAGAATCTGAGAAGAGCAGATCCAGTCCAGAATAAGCTGAGAGAAAGCAGAGTAAGAAGCAGACAGTTTACAATTTATAGTTTGGAGTTCAGAAGACAGCTAGTCATAATGAGCTCAGTCCACAGTAAGTCTTGGAGCCTGAAATGTTCTAGGTTTAGGTTTGAGGTTTAGATTTATAGCTGAAGCCTTCTAGGTTTGAGCTAGCATCTTGAAGATTAGATTGTAAAAAAGGCAATGTCTACATTTTTCTGTGTGATAATTTTGAGATATTAACAGTATGTGAAGTTCTGCACTGGGAAACAAGTCCCTGAGGTGGTGATAGTGGCTTCACATATGGGTCTTAGAAGTCTAAAACCTTTGTGTCAGGGCAAAACTGAGCCTTAATTCTGAAGTACATTCCAGAGTATCTACTTTTCATCATACATAACAATTCAAAGGCACATCATGAGAACATGTGTGGTAGCAAGTTGAGAATTCCTTAGTTGGCAAGATTTCTTCAGATTATACAGTTTTTTTTTATTATTCCCTATATAGAATATACATTCTTTACCCTACTAGATGCAAGTCTTTAAGGGATCTCTGGAAGGCTTGGTATTACCTGTATAACCCTGGCTGGCATTAACCTAATGGATATCTTCCTGCCTCATTCTCATTTATGCTTGATAATAAGCATGTTCAGCTATTTCTTGCTTCTTTAACCTTTCTGCAGGTTCTCCTGTGAGCTGTTTAATAATTATTTTGCCCTAAAATGCTCCACATATGGTATTCTTCCTCAGAAGTTGTTGTAAGATCACAGTTTTCCCTAATTCATATTTTAAATGATGCAAAATTGCATGGTATAATAACAAATACATTTAAATGGGATGCTAGTTTAAAATTGGAAATAATCAAATCAAACTCCCAATGGTTTCCAAAATGTTGATTACTATCATTAACTTTTTATTGTCAGGGCTTCATGATGGATTTGACATCCCATCAAGGACAAGTTGGTAATGTTCTGCAGTTAGGATGTCAACTAGTTGGAAAAGAAAAGTTATCAGAAGATGAAGAAATGGAAGTGCAAGAACAAATGAATCTTCTAAATTCAAGATGGGAGTGCCTCAGAGTAGCTAGCATGGAAAAACAAAGCAAGTAAGTTGTGTGTGTGTGTGTGTGTTGAATGTATTAAGTTAGATATACTAGGGAAGGGGTCTACCATTGAGCAACAGCAACATCCCCAGCATTTTGTATTTTGAGACAGGATCTGAATAAACTTCCCAGGTTAGCCTTGAACTTGTTATAAAGCCCAATTTGATCTTGAAATTGCAATATTCCACCTCAACCTCCAAACTAGCTAGGATTATAAGTATGAACCTCTATACAGTGCTTCCAAGTGAGTATTTTTGGTTTATAATTAACAGTAATTTTAGTATGACATACCTGAAATCTTACCTAATTAGAAAGCTAACGCAAGAATTGACCATGAAGAGTCTATTGACATTCTATCTTTGAAAAATGTATTTTCATGTAGTTAAGATTTTATTTTACTTTATTTTATGTATATGAGTGTTTGTATGAGTTTATACGCACCAAGTATATACTTGATGCCTGTAGGGTGCAGAAGAGGGCATCAGAAGCACTAGAACTAAAGTTATAGATGGTTGTGAGAAGCTATGGGGGTCCTTGGAACTGAACTCTGGTCCTCTGCAAGAGTAGCAGCAAGTACCCTTTAATTAATGAGAAATCAGGAACTTGAAGCACTGTCACAGGTCCATCTTTAAAACCAGGGAAATTTTAGGTTATTTGTTATTATTTTCAATATATTTTGATTAATACTTCAATCTAGATTCTCAACATAAGGTATACAAGTTTTAATTGTTTTCTGGAATGTTATGGCTAAATTTTCATATAAGTAACATAAGTATCTACACTTTTGCAACTGAAGTAGAGCTGCTGAGTAGGTGCATTGTTATCTACAGAAGTGAGCTTTGAGAATTGTCAAAAATTTTTCTAGACTTTCTAATAATTGACAGCATGAATGTAGCAGCCATAAAACCATGTGAAAATTTGTGTGCATAAAATCTTTGATGAGTAGTGGATTACAGGAAACTTCTCTTCTGAAGCAGAAGTGCTCAGAATAATACTCATCTCTTAATGAATATACTCATGGAGAAAAGTTTCTCAATTGTGTGTGAAAATCCTTATTAGTACACAGTGTGGGTATGAATCAGTTTAAGAATACGGATTTACTTATTGAAAAAAAGGAGATTTTGAGACATTTGTGAAAATGGTCGATTTATTATAAAGGTAACAAGCAGATTTCATCATTCTGGATGTGTTGCTTTGATTTATATTGTTAGGTGTGTGTATTCATGTAGAGCCTATCAAGACAAGATAGATTTATTTTTAAATGAAAAGAAATGAAGTGCCACTGTGGATTTGAATACATTAAGCTAAAGAAATTGTCCAAGTGCCTTAAGTTTACTTAGCTATTATTTATGAAGATTTAAAGTTTTAAAATACGACCATGAAACTCATTAGATATGCTGGAAGGATTGCTGTTCCAATACTAAATTATAGTGTAGCAACAGGGAAGCAGAAAACACATTTTTAAGCTCATGTTTTTTGAAAGAATAAATAATGCATAAATTATAAAAGAGAATTTCACAACTCTATCTATATTCTAAGCCAGAATATACTAGTATCTACACATTGACATGATTACCCTGTTATTATCATCACAATTATTTTAACTGACCCTAGAAGTGAGAATTATGGTGTCATATGTTAGTTATTGAGCCAGCTTTTCTTAAATGCCCACAGGGAGTGTTTTTATTCCATACATTTGTCATCATAAATCATAAGACACAGAGTTGTCAAATTTTAGTCAGGTGTCAGCAGCCTATACAGTGGTTCTCAATGCTGCGACCCCCAACCATAAAATTATTTTCATTGCTATTTCATAACTGTAATTTTGCTAATATTATGAAATATAATGTACATAACTGATATGGAGATGGTCTTAGAGTGACTATTTGCGAAATGTTCATTTGATCCCCAAAGAGGTCGTGATCCACAGGTTGAGAACTGTTGGTCTATAGGGTAGAGACTCTATTTGCAACTTAACCATAGTAGCCTCAAAAAATGAATTACCTAAAAAATCACTCTCCTATTTTCTACCATCCCAATGGCCACATATCTTTCTTTTATGTACCCCTCTAGATGATTTATTTCAAGTTGAAAACAATGTGATATATGGTTCATGTAATTAATTAATCACAGTTTGAGACTTATTTGCAAAATATAAATTCAACCTGGAATTAAGTATTATATTATATCATTTACAAAAATGTTCATGTGTATCTCTCTGGATGATTTGAATCCTAAAATGCCAATATTACTACCTAGATGCAATTTGTGACAACAACAACAAAATTATTACATCTTTAGGGAATATTTTAGGGCTTTTCTTTTAGGCTCAACTTTTAGGATGAAAGGCACAGTCAGTGTTCTAGGCAGAATAAGTTTTGATAGAATGTTTTACATAATGTTAGAAACAAGACAGTAATATGGAATCACTTGTAGCATACAGCATTTTTAGATAATATCTTGTAATACACGTACATTGTTTTGTTTAATCAAATAAATATATATGAACACCTGTAAAGAATTATGTCTTCCATGTCCTTTCTATATTTATTTACAAATATTAACAAACATTCTTGGGGTACTTCACTTTCCCTGATTGAAGTAAAAACATTGAGGACACATTAATTATCGCAAAAGGTAATATATTACAGTTCTCATGAACCTTGTTATATTTTACAGAGGCTGACATCCAATAAAGTTCATGATTGAAATGTCCAGTAAGAGTATATTTAAAGATGTTACAAAGGGATGTACTAGGGAATCATTTAAAGGTTAGACTTTGTGATCCAAGGAAGAATTTCAGTTTTATAGTTGGCCCCTGTAGTTCAAGATTTGAATGAGAAGGAATGAGAACTTAGATAATTTAACCAGTGGAAACAGCTAAAACATGAGTCCTAAAAGAAGGACAGTATGACTCATTGGAGGAAACAAAATGCCTATGGGACTAGAGAGTTTGGAGATGATTTTCAATCAAACCACCACATGGCTGTGTTCATTTAAACGCTACCCAAAGGCTTTATGTAGGGGAGAGATAGGACAAACTGTTAACAAGGGTACTGAAAAAGAAAAATAAGAAAGGAGATATTTATTTGTCTGGAAGAATAAACCAATAAGGTTATCTCAGTATCCTAGACTAGGAAATAATTGAAGTATGAGTGTACTCTACAATCTCAGCCATGTACTTTTATCTAATTCTTACTTTCATTTTATACTCTTTAATAGTAAGAATTATTTTTTTCCTTTGAGCTTATTATGACTTACCTTTAACACAGAGTCATTACCATTCTACAAATTTGTATCTAGGAGAAACTATTCCACAAACCGTCAGATACTAACATCCTCGGGGGGAAAAATTTAAATGGAGATAAAATTTTTCTTTCATGTCTACCTTATCTAAAATTGAATCTACTTTACATAAAGGATAAGCTCTCTCCAATATTTATATATTTGAATTGGAGAAATATACTTCCCTTCTATGATACTTAGTTTCATAATTCCTACAACAGTCGCAAAAACATGTTACATACATATCTCTAAAGGAAATTGGTTATGATATGGTATTAAAAACTACTTTTTAAAACAAAATTACTACAAAGCATAATGAAGAATGATAGGCATCAATAAGAGAATTGGCATGAGCTAATTATTTCTTAACCACATCATATTACTTTTCCTAGTGTATAATTATTACTGTTTTCTAATTTCTGCATTGAACTTTTTAGAAAAATATCTTGAAATGTCTTTTTATTTGGACTAGGGAACATGATCAGATTAATTAACACTATATTAGAAATTATGTTTATTCAATTAAAACATTGAAAAATGTGCTTACAGAAGAATACCAGTCAAAGAATACAAATATTCCTCTCCTCATTCTCCTTCTCCTTTAATTATCACTAGGCTGATTTTTTCCAGTATAGTTCTCTAATAATACCTTTTGGGATTCAAATGAGAGAACAAAATGCCACTGCTTTCAAAATGAAATAAGATACTGCATGTTGACATTCTTGAGTTAGAAATCTGGTGTAAAATAAGCTAAATGATCATTGTTTTTGGTTTGTTTTTCTGTGTGTAATACCCTGAGGATGGTAAAGAGGTGAGAGAAATGGAGAAAGAAAGCCAAGACAAAACTTCCAACTGTGGAAGCAGAAGAAGACAACTGGGCTTGGGACAACAGAAGATTTTCTCCTCTATGAACAAACAAATTAATTTGATTTAAAAAAAAAAAACAACCTGTAGAGAGCAAAAGAGATTTCTTGACATTTCTATGAAGATTACTAAAGATAAGCACAGCAAGTTCCATCAACTTCTCTGATAATAGTGGTTATGACAGTCAGTGGAAAACTAAAACCATTGTGATCGTTAAGGGAAAATGAAAGCAAATCAGTAAGAAGGACAAAGGAAGTTACGTTATGGTTCACATCATCACTGGGAGTAGAGATATGAATAGTATCTAAAATTAAACACAAAACATAAATCATTATGAATTATCATCAACACTTTGGGAAGAGCAATATGTTTTCACAAATATGGTTCTTTCTTCCAAAGTATTGTCTGTTTCAGTCATGAATTTAGACATATGGTGTAGTGGATAGAGAAAATGTGATGGTAAACAAATAGGTAGAAAGTTTTCCCACAAATTACCTAAGTAACTATCATATTGCATATTTAATGAGATTATTCAGACAGTTGTAAACTTTTAATTGAATTTTCAAGCTTTAACTTTAAACATCATAAAATGCATGATGTCAAACTCCTGGTTTTAGTGTTACATCACAAGTCAATATATTATTGCTTTAATTATTTCACCCCATGGGTGTTGATGCCTTTAGAGATCTAAGTAGTCCTA
Organism: Cricetomys ansorgei; assembly: GCA_026225945.1. Taxonomy (NCBI): domain Eukaryota; kingdom Metazoa; phylum Chordata; class Mammalia; order Rodentia; family Nesomyidae; genus Cricetomys; species Cricetomys ansorgei. Next base: position 994,991 of record JAMJFZ010002863.1, on the reverse strand, counting down.
GGACCATGAATCACTTGAGAACTTCTTGAAAAATGCAGAATTTTTGTCCTAAGTATCATCTGTAGAACAAAATCTGAAACCTCAAAGCCCAACCTCCAATGACACATGTACTCCAGCAAGACCACACCCACACCAACAAGCCCACAGCTCTTCATATTGCACTCCTTATAAACCTATGGACACATTTTCATTCAAACCATCACATCTACTTAATTGTATTTAAGCTACCTTTTGTTCATTCCTATTAAATAGTTTCCTACATACATGTGAAATTCAGTACTTGCTTAATGAACTATATGTCTATGGATGGAAAAAAATAAATATTTTTAAATTAAATTCTTTCCTAACTAAAAATGATGTATTAAACTGAAAACACTTCTTCAACTGTAAGTAATAATCTGGGATTCTTTCTTTTGTTCAAAATGTGAGATCTTTAGTTTAACCTGACAAACTAAACAGGAAAAACAGCAAAATCAAGAAAAGGTAGAACAAGAAAGTGAAAGATTTATATTTCATACGATACAATGGTGAGGTGGTGTTCATTGTCTAAGAAGTTTAAAAAGAGACATTCATCTTTTCCTTCCACTAAAACGGATGTATCACCTGTTACCCATAAAATAGAAATGCACTTTTTTGTGTCTGATGAAAGGAAGTTGATTCTCATAGACCAATTTTCAATGTAACTGGATACATGCACCCTTGAAATACTAAAGGTCAATATATGGTGTAATATAAATAATTTTCAAAATCCAATGATATGTATCTTTTGCTTTTATTAAAAGAAATTTCTGTTAAATACTCCATTAAGTCAAGATTATAAATTACTAACTCAAAGATAGTTTTCAGCATACTATTGTTTCCATAACTACTTTAAACATAGATTTTGTAAAGGACATTTATGTTAAGTACTTACATTTGAGTTGCAAGCTTTTGCTGAATTAATGGATGAAATTGTGTGAAGATATATTTTCATCTTCAACATAATTTTCTAGTTATGATCACAGTATTAAATCGTGTCCCTCAAACTGAAAATAGAAGTGAAAATACCAAAGACCTTGGTTGTAGGGAAAAGACTAGGCAGTGAACTAAGGCCTTTGGACTATAAATCGAGTACTTAAAACACTATTTTATGTTTCTATTTAGGCATAACAAAATACTTAAAAATGTAATTGATTGCTTATAATAACAACTGATACTTTCACAGATCTATACTACAGATTCTGTATCTAGTGATTTAGCTAGGGTCATTCTTTGGGCTATATTCTGATGGAACTACAAGTTTCGGGTAGCATTCTACCCTCTAGTGTCATTTTTGTCCTAATATTTAACTATTTAATGGTTTAGTTTGGCTTCTTTCTTCAGTGGAATCAGGGGGAAAGACAACATTTCAGTTCTCTTTCAGACTAAACTTAAAACTGGTGGTTCATTATCTATCATTATAACAATCAATTCTGCCACATTATATTGGTTGAAAAATAATTGAAGTCATAGTAAATATCTTGATTGAAAACACGACCAATAATTTATTATAAGGATGGGGTAGAACTTACCTATGGGTACTAGGTTGTATTTGGATAGGAGGAAGAATTTCTGGTGTGCTATTATATACCCAGGTTACTACAGAGTATAATATGATATCATGTATTTTAAAGAGCTAGAATAAGCCAGGTGTGGTGGTGGCACATGCCTTTATTCCCAGCACTCCAGAAGAAGAGGCAGGCGGACATCTATGAGTTCAAGGCAAGCCTGGTCTACAGAGTGAGTCCCAGGATAGCCAGAGTTACAACAGAGAAACCCTGTCTCAAAAAATAATGCTAAAATAATGAAATTTGAGAGTTTTCCCACTTAAGACATATAAATATAAGAGGAAATAAAAATGTTCAGCCATATTTAGACATTATGCAATTTTCATATATGTTAAAGAACCACATGCTACCTCATTATTATATGTGACATGTTGATATTTATCCCACAAATTTAAAAAAGGAAAATGATTTGTGATGCTTACTGTACCTACTAAATCATATAAATAAAACAACATTAACATTATGTGCATTAATTTAGTTATCAGAGATAAATAAAGATAAAAAATAAAAGTAACCGTATTTCCAGGACAAGAACCTTTACCCACTGAACTACATTGCCAGTACAATTTTCTGGGTGTTTTTAGCATTTTTAGCTATACAAAATTTTCTAGAAACTGTGATATATATATATATATATATATATATATATATATATATATATATATATATATTTGAGGTAACAATATAGGTATAGTGGGACCAGAGAAAAAATAAGCTATAGAATTTTTACTCATGGATTTTTGTAATATTCAAAAATGCCAAAAAATGGATAGGCCATCAGTTATGTCTGTTTTTATATACATGTATGTTTATTAACAATAAACTGCTTAGTAGAGGTAATAATGGTTGGTCTTTTATTTTTTAGTTTACACAAAGTTCTAATGGACCTCCAAAATCAGAAATTAAAAGAGCTAGATGAGTGGCTAACAAAAACAGAAGAGAGGACAAAAAAAATGGAAGGAGAGCCATTTGGACCTGAACTTGAAGACCTAAAATGCCAAGTACAACAACATAAGGTCTGTAGACATTATCCTATGTGCTTTCTATTCTATAAAGCCCTTTGTGTGTGAATGTGTATTGCATATAGATGAGAACACATGTGATTTCCTCTGGATGAGACAGTAAGCTTCTAGTCAATAATTTAAAATAAATTGACTTGTCATGTTGCAGTCATTATTGCCCTGTTTTAACTATGTCCCTTCCAAGATTTGGATGTTGCCAATGTGATAATTTAAAGGGTGGAGTTTTTAAGAATTGATTATGCCTTGAAGATTCTTCCCACATAAATAAGATTAAGGCTTTTATAAAAAGAGGTGCTTTGAAGCATTTTGGCTATTTTTTCAGTATCCATGTGAGAAGAAAGCAAGAAGATTGTAAAAGAATATACCTTGATCTTGGCTTCCAAACCTCTGAAACTTTGTGTTCTTTGTAAATAACCCTATCTCAAATATTTTCATTGCAGTAACACAAAATAGACTAAAGCACATATTCTTTATCAAATGTAACATAATCAGAGATTTTCATATTTGAAAAATATTCACATTTATTATTCAACAAGAATAATGCATACTATGTTAAATAATAAAACTTTCCTGTGTTTTCCTCTAAGACAACCTATTCAGGGATCACCCAAAATGCCTAATTGATACATTATGTCTAATGTTGCATTTTTGCTTATGTTTACCTTCAGTTCATAGTTACTTAAAATAGACCAAATTTTGATAAAAACTGAGTATCTTTAACATTATTTTGCTATAAAATACAATATTTTTTAAATTATAAGAGTCTTTGTTCAAATTACTTATAGATTTAGACTTACTTTCTGCTTAGTAGAAATTGTTTGTTGTTTTTCTCTATACTGTGATTGAGACCCTATGATTTTTTGTGTATCAACACAATTTTGGTCCATAATTTGAGATTGGTTCATTCTAACATGGACTGTTCAATGTTAAAACTTGTGAGTTTTATGGTTAAAGTAGGACCTTTTCTGTTCTGTAAGTACAGACATGCAGCCAAGACCATTTGCAAGTAGCCCAAGACCAAGACCCCACAACAGATAGCAAGCAGAAACACAAGAAACCTAGATAAACTCGACTTTTTAGATCATTAACTAATATTTTTGGTATATGCATACCCAATTAATTTTATTTGAAATAACATTCTGGTCACTCTATTTTTAAATATTTTATATTTATTGAGGTGTGTGTTTCTTTCTGTTTGTCTGTCTGCATGCGATTATATGCACATGTGTGCAGGTGTACACAGAAGACAAAAGATGGTGTCTGATCATCTGAAATTGGAGTTACAGGAAAGGCTCAACACTTGGGTTCTCAGAAGTGTGCTCATGTCATCTGCAAGAACAATAAATACATTTAACCATTAATCAATCTCTGTAGCCTCTGAATACTTTTTCTGGTACTCTCAGGATCTGCGTTTCATATATCCATTAATTGTAAAGGGCATATCTGTTCCCTTAACTCATACCTCCTAGATGTCCTAGAACTTTATTCTTTGTTTCTAACAGTTTCTCAGACAAAACATCATAGTTCTTCTACACAGTTAAAAAATGCTGTTCTTTCTATGACCCAAATTGTTTATTTTCTTTTCGAATAAGCTTCAATTTCACAATTTTTGACTAACAAGTGGACCTAATCTTTGCTGTTACCTCTCTTTTAGTGGTTCATTGGTTGTTTCTGTTCAAATATTTATTTTTATTAGTTTTAAGTGTGTGTGTGTGTGTGTGTGTGTGTGTGTATCCAGACTCCTGTGGAGGTAAGAAATGTCAGATTTTTCTGGAACTGGAGTTGCAGGCAGTTCTGAGCCTCCTGGCATGGGTGCTGTTATTGAACTGAAGTGCTCTGCACTAGCCATATATGACGTAACCAGTGAGCCATCTCTCCAGCCCCCTACCCATTGTGGTTTATGTTCAATTATTTAAGGAATCTGACAATTCTACCCACTATCATTAAAAGACAATAAGGCATCAACTGTATTACTATCATCGCATGATCACCATGACAAAACTTGCTACAAATATATCAATTAAACATCTGATACAAAAGTTAGCTTATCTGGTATTTCTACCTGTGCCATTGCTTCTGTGTAGACATATATTAATTACTCTGATGGACCCTTTAGCCTCTTCCATTGGGTATTTGCTGGAAAGTGTGTGTAGAGAGTGTGTATTCAAAAGTGCTTTAATTTGATCTGACAGAATTAGTTGGCTCCAGGAGCATCTCAGCCAGTGAGCCAGGACAGAATGTGAAGGGAGTACTACCAGAGCACTAATTGATTTTACCCAAGATTTTTTTGTCCTGTGGAAGTACAATTCTAAAATGTTACCCAGTACCAAGTAGATTCTCAAGCATGGTATAGGGATTCACATTCTCACACATTCATATCATATCATGACATTACTTCCCAAGTGAACTTTTTACCCATGTATTATCTTTTGATCAGTATCTGTCCTTTTGTGAGAGAAACTAGTATGAACTTTTTGTCTTGGGCAACAAAGTTCTAATTCTAGCATTAACTAAATTTTTTTTTTTGGAACTCATTGAATCTGTTACAGTACCCACATATTTTTCTTGTAAATAAATGACATTTTCTGGTGTTGTTTTCAGTTAGGATTATACCGTGTTAAATAGTTTTGAAGAATATTTCAAGAAACTGAAATGCAGGTCCTTTAGGTATAACATCAAAAGGAAGATACTTGTGCTGAATGCCTGAGTGTGGCAAAAAAAACAGGAAAATGAGGCTCCAAATGTATTGAAGATGAGTGTTGGGGTTATCATGGGTCTAATTAACCTGAAGAGACTGGAACTCTGAACAGATTTTTCATTATTGTTAGAAATGTCATCTAAGATCTGATTTTTTCATTGTGATTAGACATGCCATCTAAGATCTTAATATTCTTACAGTTACCTGAAATGTTTTGCACTTTTCTTCAGAGGATGTAAAGTGAATAGAATGAAAGATATTTGACTAATACTTTCATAAACTCTGAATAGATTGTCAATTACTGGAAAGTATGCCATTTCCAATGAGTATGAAATTGCTTTCTGACAATAATTTGAAGCAAAAAACCAAAATGCTTATTTGCAAGTTGGTTATGCAGCATGTTATATCTAAGACATATTCATGTACAATGCATAATGAGAATAGGAAAAGTAGGCTCATAAGCTCAGGGTGAAGCCAACTCTTGGTTTATCTATTTACATATACCTTGGTAAACATTTGTGCTTATAGAGTTAAAATACTGGAAAAAACACATGTAGGTAACATAAAGTAAACAGTGAAATAATTTGTATTAGATTTTCATACTGTTTCTTTTGTAAATGAGCTCAAATTAATGGCTAAAAGAAATAATCAGTGATTTATTTTATAGCTTCATTTTCCTAAAAAACTATAAACCAATAAAAATGGAAATAATTCCATTTGATAGCAAAGTGCATCATTAACTTCCTTCTTTCTGCATTGGCATATTTCCTACCACATATTATATTTAGAGTATTTAACTATTGTTCATCAGCCTGAAATATTTAAACTATCTCTATTTTTGTTGTTGTTTTTGATTTTTTTCTCCTATTTTTGAAAGTATGTTTTTCTCACATAATATATCCTGGTCATGATTTCCACTCCCTCTACTCCTCCCAGTTCTTCCCCACCTACTCTTCCATCTGGATCCGCCTCCTTTTTGTCTCTCATTAGAAAACAAACAGGTCTATTTTCTTTTACATTTCTCTTCCGGACCTAGTGATCAATCTCATAGAATTACATGTACTAGACAGGTATTCCTCCACAGAGTCATATTCTAACCCCCAAATTTCTGTTTCTTAAGGGTGATTACAAATAGAAAAATTAATTGATGAAAAGATACTAGTGCTGTTAATAAGAGCTGATTGAAATTTTGATCTGATGAGAGGGCATATGTTTCTAAATTGAATAGCAAGATAAAAATATTCATAAATCTTGTAAGTGCACTATGAATATTATAGACACACTTCTGTATATTCTGCAAGAGTGTCTTTTGATGTCTTCATTTCATCAGCTCTTCAGTATAGGCATATTGGAATTTCCATCACCATGAGATACCATCAAAATATGACTTTACAATGAACCTGCCAATTAGCAATTGAACATAAATTGGTTGTTATTGTTAAATTCGGCCAAAATGGTTAACTTTCAATAGCTGTATTTCAATTGGTTGCAAATTTTGAAAAAGAAAGTAAAATGAAGAAACCTTCCTATTCAGTCTTCCCAGCTGTTCCTTTGAAGAGAGCATTTAGAGAATTGCTTTTGATCTGAGGTACTTAACACTGATTTTTTTTTTCCTGATGATTGACTAAATTGAAACTCTTGAAACATGTGAGAATCATTCTGGCTGGTAATCTCTGTCTAAGAGGTGGAGTGTTTTAGTGATGCTCATAGGAATTTTGTCTTAAATTAATGGGGATACTATTTAGGAGAAGACTTTATGGGTTCAATAATTTATTAATTGGAATGTAATGTAATATTTTGGGGGAATTTCCATCAAAAGAAAAATGTATCACTATAAAATTTTGTCCCATGGTAGTCAAACTGCTATGGAATTTTGGTTACTTAGCTAGGTTTCCAAGTCTTTTCAGAACTAAATTTTTTAACATTGTCTCAATGACAGCATCAACAAAGTCCTCACAGATCGTTAAAATATGAAGCTATAAATGTAACGAACATTATGTTCAGACTTCAGTGGATGTTCTGTGTTAAATGCTAATTAATACAAACCAAATAACCCATTAGAAGGCCAATCACCTATCCTTTCCGTGAAGTTAACTTCAAGCATTTGGGTTGCCAAGATTGTGAAATATCCTCATCTGATGACCTTTAAAATGAACTAGATGTTCATGTAACAGAGAAGGTTTGGTGTAATTCCGCCAAAGGAACTGACATTTCATTTCATACCACTGCATCCCAGTAGCTCTGAACAAACATTCATTAAAGCTTGTGGGTGCTGCGAAGAATACAGACCAACTGTCTCTGAAAGCCTTCTCATGCATCTCACAGTCCAGTATGCCAGATAGAAAAAAGAAAATAAGGAACTATTACATGAGACAGAACATGACAGTTGAAATTGGTTATCTGTTGGAATAAAGAAAACAAAGTTGGAAAAGATGAAGGGTGTTTTGTCTCAGTCAGGTGTTAAAGTTCTACATCACCAGAGCTAGAGGATTATAGTTTCAGTGTGGAGGGTCTTATACATGAGACCCTGACAGTTTCAGTTATTCTATGGGTAATAAGGAACCACCACGGCTCTAAAATTAAGGTAAAATGAATAGCAATTTTGAAAAAAACTTAATTTTGTGCACAGTATGTCTAGTAAGAGAAATGATATCACAGGAAAGTGGGAGTCAAATATACATCTTCGAAGACTATTTCAACAAGCATGTACAGCCTGAACAAAATTATAAATGGATGGAAGAAACATTTTGAAGCTCAACAGCTGAGCTAACAGGCCCAGAATTAGAGAATGAGCAAAGAGCTTTAAATAACAGATTCTGAGACTAGGCAGTTTGCAACACCAGAGTTAGATATAAGAAAATAATAAAAGGAGATGCAGTGTTTGGGAGGAGGGTGAGTGAGACAGATAAGCCTTGAGAATACCTTAAAATCAAGTAGTGCTTTTAGCAAGCTCTCTCACAACCCAGAGATGATGATAATTACACACTGCTGTGAAGTCCCACTTAAATTCCTACCCTTTGTCCCTGTAAGTGCTTAATGAAAGTTTGATGTCTATGGATGTAAAGATAAACAATATACTCAGGATGAAAATATCATACTATAACAAGAGAACCAAAGCTCATCCGTGTTTCTGCAATGTCTAGCAGAGTACTTAAGAAATAATTGCTTAGGAAATGTTTATTTTCTTTTCAGAACACATGTTTTAATGATTTTCACTGTTTTGTTACTTCAACCGTCTTCATCATTGCTACCTTTCTGACAGGGCAAAAGAATTTGCCAAGTGAAATAGGCAATAAAAAAATCTGTGTAGCTGCGAAAAGCAACCCCAAAATGAGCAAGGAATATTTCTCTAAAGTGACTTGCATGGATCTGCATATTGACTTTTGTGTTGGGTTTTCTTCTTTGTCCCCATCCCAGTTTGATTTCTTATGCAAATGCCTTCATTGATATTTACTGTAGAATCATTTCTCACAGTAGTATTATCTTCACATAAATACATTTAGAGTAGAAGGAATAATGTCACTTTTTTGTATTCTATGTAATAGTATGCTTATAACACTGTAATACTTTTTAAAATCTAGTTTAAAATCCAAGTAATATTCTATCACCATTTCAGTAGTAAATTTTGAAGCAATCATATTCTAGATTATTTCCTTAATTATGGTAACAATAATAATGATATGCAAGTTCTTATGTATTTCAGCTTATGCTATCCTAATAACTGAAGACATAGGTTCTTTCTAGTAAGGATTGGATATGATTAAATCAGATTTTGATAATGTTCTATAATTTCAGCACATTGAGAACTTTTAATTAATTAAAAGTTATGAACTATGATTAACAAGGATATCAGGATATTATACTCAGGATGGCTATTTCCATTGCATTTTGCTTATTAATAGGATGATTATACATACATATTCCAGAATAAAATATCAATTTCTTTACCACTTCCTAGTACCACTAAACACTGTGTTGGCTGATTATGATGTATCATCTTATTTAACTCCAGTTCTAAAATTGTGCTAGAGAGATTTTTGACACATCAACAAATCTTTATTAAGGGATTGTACAAAGTAACATCACCAGCAACTTGTAGGTTCCAATTTTCTTTTTACTTTTCAGTATTATCAAGAGTAAGTCTGAATTTACAAACCCAAAAGATCTCCCTGCCTATGTTTCAGATATGTTTCTGTGCTACAGAGTCACAAAGAGCCCTGTTTTTAACCTTACTATTTTTGCATTCAAATCAAAAAACTTCCCCTCTATTCTGCAGTTTCATTAAATTGTGACTCCATCTGTGAACTTATAGTTTAGAAACCATGCAGAAATGTACTGCAGATACTTGGCAGTGCTCTAATAGGATTGTTAACTTTTAGATGGCAGAGAGAGAGATTGAGTATATAGAAGCCTGCAAAGTTAGAGTGAACTGTGATGGAAAAGTATGCTGGTGGTAGCTGTTCATGGAATACTCCGAATCAAAATGTTTAAGGCAATGGTATGTTTATATTCATACTGTAAATTAGAGCTGAAGGGATGAGTAAGCAACAGCACAGGAAGAAGTGGACTCATAGTGTTAGTGCATTACTATCTAAGAAGGGGAATAAATAGAGTGATTTAACTGAGATTAATACTGGGATTTTATGCAGTATGTATGGATGCATATATTCATTGATTATATGAGTAGAAGGAATGGCAAGAAAAGTACAGGCTTCTATTCAGTGATTATGATTTTTTTTTTACCTTAGGACGTGTCTCTTGCTATCATAATTTTCAGAAATAAATTAAATCACTACATGAGTTAAACTGCATTTTTATTTTAATACTTCTATTCATTTATCAGAAATTTCATACATTTATATTATACACTCTGATCATATTCATCAAACACTACCTCCTTCCAACTCCCCATAGTGTCCCCATCACCACATCTTCCTTCCCAAATTCATGTCTCTTATCCTTGCTTTTTGTTTTTATGATTGATAATCCCTTGAGTCCAACTATTGCTGTCCATGGACTGCTCACATTGGTATAGGGCAATCCATTGAGACACATTCAACCCACCAGCACCCACATCCCCAAAGGAAAGTGACTCTCCCTCCCTCAGCAATTATTAATTATCAGGAGTCCCTCCACAAAGGGTTGTACTTCGGGGCCCCTCTCCTAGCCAATATTACTGGCTTGTTCAGGTCTTCTACAAGTAATCACAGTATCTGTGACTTGCTGTGTGCAACATATGTGCCATATCAGTATTTCATAGCTCCCCTTTCCATCTGCTAGCTCTTATACTATTTTCTACACTTCCACCTCTTTTCAAGATGTTCCCTGGGACTTAGATGATATGTGGTAGAAAGAGATGATTCATCCACAGCTGAGCACTCATCGTTACTTATAAACTATTCTTTGACTAGTTATGAGTCTCTGGATTATTCCTCTTAATCTTGTATAAATAATGTACAAATTTAATGATTATTTTAAGGGGCTGGAGAATGGATAAGCAGATAAGGGCTCTCACCTGTCTACCACAAAGGCCAGAGTTCATATCTCGGCACTTAAGTGACTCACAAATTCCTGGAACTCTGACATGAAGGGATCAATACCCTCTTTTGGTCTCTGTTTACACCTGACATACATACATGCCTCTATACTCTCACAATGCACAAGTGTGCACACACACTCAGAAACCCCTACTGTCACACCAATACACATGCACACAAAAGTACTAAAAAAATAATTTCAAATGTTTAAGAATTTTAAATCAAGTATGTATTTTTCAGCCCCTCAAATTTGCTGTAACTTCAGACTGTCATTTTATGAATTTCTAGAAGCACATTTACAGTGGGTTAGATGAGGCTGAGTTTGGTATGCTAGGTAGCAATTGAATTCTTGCAGCTTGTTTCAACATCTTCTGAATATACATAATTATTGGGGTTCAGAAATAAGTGGGTACTGATATTTATATAGTTACATTTATGTGTTAGGTAAAATGCTAATCAATTATATTTTAGTCTGTCATCAGAACTACCTTAGATAATATATATCCTTTTTCATTAAGTAGAAATGTAAAGCTTAGGTTAGTGAGGAAATCAGGGATCAAATCTAAGAACTCTGAATTCTGGCCCTGATTATTTGTTAGTTGTTAAATGGTGTCCTCATGAATACATTTCCATTTTGGGTAAATGTTCTCCATATTGTGTCGTCTTCCATTGACAATCTGAAATAATATATATGAGTATAGTAATTCTATTATCAAGACAGGATTTCTTTAGGTGTGTGTGTGTGTGTGTGTGTGTGTGTGTGTGTGTGTGTGTGTGTGTGTGTGTATGTGTGTGTGTTTATGGTTTTTCAAGACAGGGTTTCTCTGTCGTAACTCTGGCTGTCCTGGAACTTACTCAGTAGACCAGGGTAGCCTTGAACTCAAAGAACACAGAGATCTGCCTGCCTCTGCCTCCCAACTGCTCAGATTAAAGGTGTGTGCCACCACCACCTGGCCATTTTTTCTTAATAATGGAACTTACTTTCAGCTATTGAAAATCAGTGTGTCTGTGGCCTTTCAAATTTATTTGCTGAAGTTTTCTTTGCTTTTCTTACTTGGTAGCTTCATGTGTTGGCAGAAATAAAAACATACCCTCTTAGACAAAAGGTAAAAATAATGGAGTTTGATATAAAACTAGCTAGTCCTATGTAATGAATCAAGGATCAAATTACATGCTGTTCTAGGAGAATCTGTTAGGGAAGCTTATTTAAAATATTCAGCAAATGTAAAACAATGTATGTGCCCTAAATAGATCCACACAGGAAGATAGACAATGTTTTAGACAGCCAGACTAAGTGAATGAATATTTGACTGAAAATAAAATTGGAAGTCATTGCCCTACCATTTCACTCATGGTAGTTAGACATATAGAAACTAGTCCAGTGTAGAGTTTATGGAAAGGGAAAGTTAGGAGTGGCTATAAGAATAATAAGAAGAGAAAAATAATGGCCCACTTCTCCATCAATTTCAATAAAAACATAAACTGTTGTGATTTGGGTTTAAAGCAAATACAGATCTAAAATGTTTCATTAGCTAATCAATCATAATCATCTTGTTTCTTATACAGATTTTATATTAAAAATTACTTTCCTGGTTGTGAGACTAATCCTTGTTTCTAGAAGTTATTTAGTTTTGGAAGATCCTTTGCAAGAAACATGTTTGGCAGATAGGTTGCTTTCAAAAGTCTTGTTTTTTTTTTTTTTTTTGAACATTTATTCAGAAAAAGTGCTGTAAGCTTTTTAAATGCAATATTTATAATTAACCATATCTTAAAGGTGATTTGAGGGAGGAAGCTTCTATTCTTAGACTCTATACAGAAAATGTTGTATATGTTCTTCCTCAGTGTATATGTGTGCTTGTATTTTCATCAACTTTCTGTGAATGCTGGCAATTCTTTAATCATTATAGTAGAGGGGATTAAAAGAAAGTGTACACAAAGATAACCACTGTGCTTCTTGGTCCCAGTATCCTACACTGAATCTATACTGTGACCAAAGTATTGTACAATTCTTGTATAGAACAAGCAGGACACCTCACCCCACCTTGCTTTAGTTTCTATTATATTTTATTTTCTATATCAGTTTATCATCACATCTAAGTACAAGTACAAAATATTTCTACCCTTATATACTTCCTTGTGTTCATTATCTAAGCATTGTCTGATATCCAAACTGAGTATTGGTAAGGTAACGTGGGATCTAGATCAAATACTGGAGTTACATTTTCCAATGGCTGTTCCCAAGCTGTTTGACCTGGTAAGAACAAGAAAGTTTGTCCTGATGATGACATTTGAAGAAGTAGAGAAAAATCATATTTGAATCATAAAATTGGGACCTAGTCCTAAGAGGTTAAACTGTGGTGAAGCCCTTTAATTAGACCATTATTTAGAAGAAAGACAATTAACTACAGAGTTACAACAAAACTTTAATCAAATCTAAGGGTTTCTAATGTGTTTCACTGTTGCCCTTTTCTCTTGTCATAAGAAAAAAGAGATTGCTATTTGACATTAAAGAACAAATATCACTGACATTTGTATTTAATAATGATATAGAAATTTAATTAGGAGCATGACAGATTTTTAACTTGGCTGGTGTGACAAAAGCATCTCTTTAATAAAAATAATAGTAAAAATGGATGATAATTTAGTGAGCACATGTACACATGTAAATTATAAATTTCTTATAATGAAAGCCACTTTTGTAATTACACATGAAAGGATTTTTGTCTTGAAAATAAAGACTTTGAATAGTCAAACTTTAGTGTATTACTCTGGGGACATATCTGTATTTGGAAATAACAGCGTATAATTCATGTCCAATGAGCACAACACTGGTAAACTTCTATTGTTTAAATCTAACTATGAGAAATTGAAATCTATAACATGTGAATATTTAACTAAATTTTTAATTTAAAATATTTTAATGAAAATTCATTAGTCTTGAAAATACATGCCACCAAAGAGGAAGCCAGGCAAGCATTTTGTTTTACCTCAATAATCAGGACCCTCATTCACAGATAAGTAGGTTGACAATCCTACAATTTATGCTTAATATTTTGCTATTTTAAAAAAAAGAGCTTTCAACAGTAGACTCCAGACAGTGAATGCTTTATAATATTGTATTTATTGATCATATTGGAAGGTATTAATACTGTGATAATCGCTTTTTATGATTCTGAGTGTGGAAAGCTCAGAACAAGGAATTTTCCAACAGTTTCTATTTTGCAACTACACAGTTTACTCAGCAAAATTTCCTTAGCATTCTCATTTTAAGCCCAAGAAATTATAATAATAAAAAGTTATAGAAGATAAAAAAAGGGCTATTGGACATGATATTTTATCATATGTGGAGTCTAATCCAGTGCTGTGTGCTCTGTAATCCAGTATGGAGATCCTGTCCTGTTTCTGCAGATCTCTCTGATTAGTCAAATCAAAATGGTACTGTCATTTTTAAGTTATTAAATAATAATTTCAATAGTACCTTGTATAAATACCTTTGAAATTTACATAGCAATTAATAAGGAAATGTCTCTTCAGGTAGACAATACATAATAACATCAAATGAGATGCTGTGAAAATGGATATTGAATTTGACAATCGTTGCAAGAGAAATGCTTCGATGTGACAGTGGGCAGTAAGGGTCAGGTTAACAAAGCACAGACAATCATTGTAAAAATACTAATATCTAATATTTTCCAATGAAAATGAACATATTAAATAGAACATTCAGACAATTGAGTCAAAACTGATTACTCTCTTTCTATGATAATAGAATATTTTTGTAAAGAAAAAAAATACTAAGGATGGGAGAGGTACAAATAATTAAAATAAAGTCCTTGAAAAAGTAGAGAGTGTGTGAGAAGTGCACTCTAATTATACCCCTCAACAGTGTGTGACCTGCTATTGTCTATTGTAGCTCAAATGACAATGGAAAAATAATTTGCTCAGTATACTAACAGAAAAATGTTTTAAAATCAGTCTAATTTAATAAAAATTGGTTTAAATGACTAGTTTAATGACTCCCATATGTGGGAGAAATAATTCACATGTACTTAAAGAGAATTGTTTTTAATACTTACTTTTGGATTATTTTCTTTCAGGTGCTTCAGGAAGATCTAGAGCAGGAACAAGTCAGGGTCAACTCTCTCACTCACATGGTAGTAGTGGTTGATGAATCTAGTGGCGATCATGCAACAGCTGCTTTGGAAGAACAACTTAAGGTCAGATTTTTTTTAAGTAACTGAATACATCTTTTTCAAATTTTAATTTCAGTTTGAAATGTATTTAGAATGTTCTGAATGTAATATATCTTATTTGTAATCTATTTATTCATACACATTCAGATCATTCCCCCATTGTGCATACTCAGTTTCACTAATTTAAAACTGCTTGCTCGCACTATTTTCCTTGCCTTTGAGGGGAAATATGCATTAGAGAACTGTTTATGTATGCTTCAAACCTACAACTGTAGGTTTGTATAAATAAGAATTAACTTAAAATGTATTAAATTCTGTTAAATGTTGAAAAATTGAGTACCTTTGTTTATTCATTCCTTTAAGCTTTCAGTGTTTGCTCTCGTGTAAACACTAGATGTTTAAATCAAAGAAGTTGGAGTACATATTCAGCCATTTAACCCCTTTCCTACCCAAGTATTTGTGCTCTTGTAAACGTATAAAATATGGTAGCAAATGCCTGTAATTCTAGCACTTATATGATAGAGGCATGAGGATCGAGAGTTTGAGGCCAACCACAGCTGCACAACATATTTGAATACCAGTTTGGGTTAAATTAGAACCTGTCTAAGAAACAAAACAAACAACAGAGCTAGAGTGAAGACTTAGAGGCTAGTAAAGTAGCTGCTTTTTTCAGAGGACCAGAATTTGTTTTTCAGCACCACATCTGTATCTCTAGATAAAAGGGACTTGACACCTCTTCTTAAAGAGTCTCCTGCACAACATGATGTACAGAAATACACTCAGGCACATAAACATACACATAATATAAAAATAATATTAAAAACAACAGACTAGTCGGGTGGTTGTGGCATATGCCTGTAAACCCAGCGCTTGGGAGGCAGAGGCAAGCAGCTCTCTGTGAGTTCAAGGCCAGCCTGGTCTACAGAGTGAGTTCCAGGACATCCAGAGTTACAACAGACAAACCCAGTCTCAAAAAAAAAAGATGAAAATGATAATGTGCATATTTCAAAGTTCCATTTTATATGTACATGCACAAGTACATAAAAGTAAATGTGTGTATATACATGTGGAGGCCAGAGGAAGAAAGTGGGTGTCTTCCTCAAGTACTCTCAACCTTAAATTTTGAGATAAGATCTCTCTGTCTCTCAACCTGGAACTCACCAATTTTGCCAGACTGGCTAGTCATCAGTTTCCAGTGATCCTGTTTTCTCTATCCTCCCACCCTGGGTGCTGGGATTACAGGTATTCACCATAGCACTTTCCATTTTACATGAGTGCCTGGGGATCAACCACTGGTCTTCTTAGTTCAATGAGATGCATTTTACTGAATGAGCTATCTTCCTGCTCTGCTGCTTTTAGGGTTCATTGGACCCTAGAAAAGCTTTGTGACAGATAGGGGCCACAAGTCAATATGTCAAGTTTAAATTGCTTTATCAGTCTAAAGTAATTCTTAACAGTATTTCCAACATAACCTATAACACAGTTTCTTAAAGCCTTATCTTTCTTTGGTTGTCTGTTGTATGAATTATTTTTTCATTCCAGTGAAATGTCATTTTCCTGGGTTATTGCTTTATACTGACAATCTGCAACATTACTATCTCATTTTCTGTTACTAAGTGACAAAGGAGTAAAAAAAATTCTAACAGATAAACACTTTTACAACAAAGCATCATTATCTACTGCAACCTATGTTTGTTACTTACATTCCAATAAAATTGCTGAGATCTGAAAATGCTTATGTTATAGTATATGGTACTATATCATGAGATAGAGGATCAATTTTATCATGCACACATACATACTGCTGACACACTAAACTACCACAGCACAACACAGTTACTCATAGTTACTCTGCTGTGCCGTGGTAGAATAATCATATTTTTATTCCTCCAAATTTTTTGTTATTCAACCTGCCTTTTCTCTCTTGCTCTATCATCCTTCTTATCTTTGTTGAGCACAGATCTACTCACTGATTTTAGAAAACCAACTCCTTAGCCTCCGGTGAGGGACTATATGCAGTACATTAATTTTCTGTGCTTAGCTCACTTTACTTATATTATTGTTATTACACCAAGACATTATTACAGTTGAAAATGAGGTCTAGGAAGTAGCAAACTGTTTATTGGAAATATTGAGTTCAAACAGCTAGGTCATATGTTTAAGTGTTTCAAAAGAGGCCCTTTACTGAGTCAGCCCTCCAGAGTCCCTACTGCTAAAAAATTGTATACCACTAGAGTACAGGAAACTACAAAATAATTTTTTCCAACCTCATCAAGTAGAAGCGTAATTTTCTGTCATTGTGCAGATAACTTTATATTAAAAACCATGTTTTTTTTATATGAGTGGGAGAATGAAAAGCTATGAATGCAATAACAGCATATAAAACAGTTGTACAACGGATTTGTCCATGTATTTTTACAATTATAATTATCAAAAGAGACAGAGTTAATGAAGAGTTATGAAGTAAAAAATTTCCAGGCACTTAATGTTTACAAACAAATGGCTCTTAAGTCAGTCTTGAAGACATATCTGAATTTGAGAAGCCTGATAGCCCATAGAGATAGATAATTAATTTAGAGTTGTAAGTTTTCTAAGGTAAGCATTTCTCATTAGTCAGTTGGTCAAAAAAAGCTATTTGTACTTATTTTCTTTCTATTTAAATGCTTTTTGGACCTCTTGTAATTCAATATAAATTGAAAATCAGCTTATTAGCCTCCTTTAAAAATTATACTATAGTTCAAACTGTATTATATTGAAATCATAGGTTAATTGTAAAGATTTGATTTTTTATTATAAGTATCATTTAGTAAATATATTTGGAATAACTGTCATATAAGTAGTATCTTGTTATTTCTTTTCAAAACTTTTTATAATTTTCAAGTTAGAAAGTCTCAGACTTTTTAAAAGATGTTACTTGAGGTTTTTTGTTATTTTTCTTTTTGTGTGTAATATGCTTGAAATATTTCATTTTCAGTGTGCTTTTTCTGATTTGGAAGAATATAAGTTTTATTTTGGGTTTTGCATCAAGAGATTATAAGTCTACATATTAATTTCAGTAGTTTATGAAAACAGTATAGATATGTAAGTAATGTGTGAGTGATGACTATTTTATTTTTCCCCTTCCAATCATTATTCATGTTATAAGTTTTATTCATCCTATTGTATAATGGGTCCTCCTTTTAGGTATCACAAGTAAAGCTACTAATCATTTATTCTCTGTAGGTTTGTTGTAGGTGCCTTTGACCTTTAGTGTTCTAAGATATTTTATTAACAAAGATGTTTGTGGAGTCAAGTGAACTTACAGTATTACCATTATCTTTTATTTTATTAATATAATAGAACACATTTGTCAATTTTATGGTGTTAAAATAGCTTAATTTATGAAACACCTTATATGTAGTATATTTTATTTATTAATATATGATTAACATTTTTTCATTATACCCATAAAAGTGAGTGTGATATCTGGTTTTATGTCAACTTGAAACAAGCTAAAGTCATTTAATAGGAGGGAACTGCAATTAAGAAAATGCCTCCATAAGAGCCGCTCTAGGCAAACCTGTAGTGATTGATGTGGGAGGGCCCAACCAATTGCTGGGGTTCATGGTGGCTGATAGTTCTGGGTTCTATAAGAAAGCAGGTTGAGCAAGCCATGAGGAACTAGGTAGTAATCAGCACCCCTCCATGACTTCTGCATCAACTCCTGCCTCCACTTTCCTGCCCTTGTTTTAGTTCCTATCCTGAATTCCTTCAATAATGAAAACTGATGAAGCCTAAGTCAAATAAACCTTTTCCTCCTCAAGTTGCTATGGTCATAGTGTTTCATCACAGCAATAGTAACCCTAACTCAGACAGAGAATAACATTTTTCTCTGAAATATGCTAATTGTATGGAAGTAACTTATGATGCAAGGTTGAGAATTTGCCCTGCAGATGGAATTTATGTTTATGTTTAAGTTTAAGCAGTTTGCATATTATATGTTTAGCAATTGAGCTACCAAAATGACAATATAATCATATACAATTATATTTGTTTTACATAGTACTTTGTAATAATTTGTTAGTTAACAATATATGAAATTGAGATGTGATGTAAAAGAATAAATTTCTAACCTCTCTGGCAAATGAAGTTGATCTGATAGTCATTGACCAATTTATCTTCTTATTGACCTCATGAGAAATCATGAAGCTCTTTATTTCTTTAAAATGAGTTTTAAATTTAGCTCATCTCCATCAATCCTCCATTCTCTCACTCTTATTTAATGCATTTTGTTTTGGACATATATTAAAATTTGTAATTTTTGCCATATGTAGTGGTATACACCTATAATCCCAGTACTGAGAAACTAAAACAAGTTTGAGATTTTATTATAATTTGCTTGTCATCAGTACTGCTACTACTACTACTGCTACTACTACTACTACTGCTGCTACTATTGATTTTATTATTTTAGTTATTCTTCTCTCATACAATACATCCAGACCTATTTCCTCTCCCTCCATTTTTCACAGTCTCCCCTTCCCCACTTCCTCTTTCCCCAAGTTCCACTTCCCCTCCACTTCTCTTTAGAAAGGAGCAGGCCTCTCAGGGATATCAGCCATCCATGGCACAATAGGCCAGGCACCAACCCTTTTATCAAGGCTGAACACAGCAATGCAATAGGAAGACAAGTGTCTCAAGAGCAGGTAAATGGGTCAGAGACACATCCACTCCTACTGTTAGGAGTCCCACAAAAAAGAAAAACAAGCTTGCAGCCATATTGTACATGTACAGGACCTAGTGCAGACTCATGCAGGCTCCATGATTGCTGCTCAGTTTGTGAGCCCCCATGAGCCCTGCTTACTTGATTCTGTGGGCCATTTTCTCCTGATGGCTTTGACTCTCTGGTTCTTATAATCATTTCTCCTCTATGTTCCCTAAGTTCCGCAGGGAGGGATCTAATGGAGATCTCCCATTTAGACTCTCTTCTCCACCTAATTTTTGTCTGTTGTGTTCTGCATCTGTTCCTATTAGCTTCTGGTCGAAGCCTTTCTGGTGGTAAGATTTTTAAAAGATTAAAATTGAGGGATTACCTATAGAATATAGATCGTTTCAATGACAGTATTTATAATGAAGCACAGGAAGTATCTGCTTTCCATAATTCACTTTCAAATGTAATACATATTGGAGCATAGTCCTATTTAAAATGGGAAAATGAGTATTCAACTGATACTGCTGAAATAATTCCAGCCTAAAATAGATCTGTGATGAAGCATAGCAATGTGTCTAGTTAACACTGTAACTTAAAAAAATTATTCAAAACTTGGTCTAATGAATTTTTCTTTTTGATGCTGAGGACTTAAATATTATGAGAATATGAACCAATTTTATCCTTCTGACCAGACAATTCCCAAACACAACGGAAGTATTTCTCCCATGCTGAAAGCCAAAACTGTTTTGCCTACCCAATATGATGCTTTTGGTAAAGATTCCAGTTCAGCAATGGAAGTTGAGAACAGAGCAAAATTGGAGGCCAGATTGAGAGTTTTGGAGGGCAGAGGGATAGGAAAAATGAAAGGAACAGGAATAGCATTAGCAAAATCTGAAAAGTTCTACCACAAAAGTGAAGTGAAGGCTTATGACCCCTCTGGTGACTCCACACTTCCAACCTGTACTAAAAAACACAAAATAGAAGAGATAGATAAAGGTGATGAAATTACTGAAAAGAAAGAAAGAAAAGCCAAGATTAAAATTAAAGCTGAAGTAGAAGGAGGAGGTGGTGGTAGATGGTGCAGAATTTGAGGAAGAGCAGGTAGTAGAAGAGCCATCTGTAAAGAAGAAAAGAAGAATAAAAAGAAACACATTAAGGAAGAACCACTGTGGAAGAAAAGCCATGCACCAGCAGAGCAATTCCTAATCCAGAGAAAATGAAGAAAAAGAAAAAATGCTGAGGAATAATGGAAGGGAACTGTAATTCTGTCACCTGGACACATCATGCTTAAGTTGGGAGCATGTCAGATTCTTTGTAAAATAATCAAGGGAGGTTGAATTTAGCATCGATTGTCTATATATAGCATTTCAAACCTTGTGTGTGAGTGTGTGTGTGTGTGTGTGTGTGTGTGTGTGTGTGTTGAAATCAACTGTTAACCTTGGAATCTTTGCTACACAAGTAAAAATATTGTCTTCATAATAAAATTTAAAAAAAAAAAACAAGGAAGTGAAAGATACTTCAGCTCTTTTGCAAAGGTATTTAGCTCTTATGGACTCCAAATAAAATATAAAAATATTGTAATTTTTATGTTCCAGAGACATGTCTTCTATTACTATTTTGTAGCATTTCAGAAGTTTCATATCTGGTAAAAGCTGACTTTCTTTCAGCTAAGCTGTAAATCATTACCAATCACTGTCATCTGAATAACTGATCATAACATTCAGAGTACTTTCATATATGTTGCCTGTCTAATCTAGCAGTAAAATGGATCAGAGACTACTTTTTACTGCTTTTTATTAGGAATATATAGCTGAAACATAATTTGTGCAAAGATTGAGTTTCTCAACAGGTGTTATTGATTTGGTCAAGAGCAGAACTTACACAAGATTTTATGCTATCTATAATTTAAGATTAGGGTTGCTTGTATTAGTACTTTCAAATACTTCTCTATGTGATTCATGATTATAGTTAAGTCTTCACCATCTATTTTCTAAGGTGGAAAAGGCAGAATTTCACATAAAACTTTTGCTTCTTTAAGCCTTCAAATCCACCATAAATTACCAGTAGGGAAATTATTTAGTAAAGAAGAATGAGAAAGATTTCTAGGACAGTACTTGGAGTTTATAATTACAATAATGATATTCATGTATGAGATAGCAAACTGAATAGTAGGGAGTCTGTCTACTCCAAAGAGTTCTGAGTTGTAAGGAGCAGTAAATGTCCTCATGACAAGGGATCACCAGGAATGTGATGAATGCTGCGAAGAATTTTGCATAATAGAATGTTGTTTATTTTCTGGTATCCCTGTTGACTAGACAGCCAGGGGAGTGGAGAGAGCTGGAGACTACAGAGTTTATTAAGCTGCCAAACAACATTAAATAACACTGTTCAAACAGCAATAAGAATGAAGTGGCCTTTCCACATGTGTTCATTAGCACTTCATAAAATTCATAAAGAGACTAATATATGGAACTGAATGGAACGGTACATAAAAAAATATGGTTCTGTCACTGTATTTTCAACATAATCATCCAGGCGAAATTTCATTAACAAATCTGACAGTTATATTTGCCTCTTAAAAATAAAGCCCACCAAATACTACACAGTCTTTATCTAAAGTGCAAGTATTTTCTGATTTTCTGTATGATTAAACCAATGTGCAGTTATAATGTCAAATATGTCTTAGATAAAATTATAATATTGAGCTTCAAATACTTGTCAAATCAGTTAGATAAAATGTTTAGTTAAATCTAGTCAAACTTTTACTGAAACAATGTGGAAATCTCAAAAATTTGAAAAGCTCAAGAGATTCACCGACTCTATGACTGTAGATTAGCACACGTTTAAAGTTAGATCTTTTATGTTGAATATTCTATTGAGCAAATTCTATTGGATTCATGAAAGAACCAGATGATTTGAGGTCAAATCCCAGATATGTAGTGCAGTGACCTCCATGTTCCCAACCTATTTGTCAATTTACTCATCTAAATTCTGAGTAACCATCAAGCATTTTCTTATGTTTAGTTAGGGCAATAGCATAAGATCATTTGAAGAGAAGTAAGAAAGATGCTTATGAGAAACTTCCAGTAAGTGTTTCTTGATAATATCAGTCTATGTTTTTCTACCCTAGATCATATTTTGAGGAAGATATAAGGTGTGCTGTTTTAAATATTCACCTTCATTTAACAATATGTAAAAAAAAAAACTTCAAATTTGAGAATAAAAATCAGAAAATTGACAAAACATTATTCAGAAAGACTGGAACATTTCTTGCTTCATTTTGTTTTTTTTTCTTTCAGTATGTTACTTAATGTGACTTCTGTTTTATCACTGGTGAGATGGAGTTGATTATATTTGTAAGTGCATAATTACTTATAAAATAAAAATTAGAATTCAAGAAAAAATTAGCTTGCAGAAGGCCCATTAAATGCATAGTTCATTTAGCTGGGGATGTATTGCAGATGCTTCCAGTGAAATGTAAGGAGATGATATTCTTTCTGCCTCCCTTTTTTATGAAGCCCACTGACTGCTCCACTGTGTGACCCATGACATATAATTATTTCTTCTTTAGTAGGCATATACCTGGCAACAATTTATTTATTAATACAAAATTCATTATGTACTGACACCTGTAACAACAAGGATTGCTGTATATAAGTTTTACCTCCCAGGCTTTTCAAATTCTTGTCCTTTTCACTTATCCAAAAGTTACTTTGGTGGCTATTTTTCACATGTGCTTTGAAAAAGCAACTCAACCAAACAAAGGGATTCAGATAAGAAATGTTCTTGATTTGAATAACAATATAAGGTATGAATAAAATGGGAGGAAAATCCTCCCCATTGTGAATCTGAGCAAAACTAACAAAGGAGTTGTGATTTAGTCCATGAGAATGTGTTAGAGAAAGGGGAGCTGACCTTTAACCTTACTGCTGCTAGGTTCAGATGAGTATATAGATAAAAATTAATTTATTTTTCTCACTTCATGAGATGTTATAATTTATGATTTTGCATTCATGTTTAATGTTTACTATGTTTATCTAACACCACAGATACATGCATTATTTCTAAAACCTCAAGGGATTGCTACACTTGAAGGGAACCTCAGAGAAACATGTCAAGGCTTCAGCTGCCTTATTTCTCTTCAAATTTAAAATAAATCCTCTAGTTTAAAAAGACAGCTTGCCTTGTTCCCAGACCCTAAAGAGGCAAAAGTAACACCACTTTTAGTAATTGATTAAATGAATGTCTATGTAAGTTCTGAGGTCCCAAATGATGCTTTTAAGATTTTACAAATATAAATTGTGTCATATTTAAATTCCAAAAGTTCAGAGTGTTAATTGACACTTGCCTCATTTCTGATTCTGATTCTGTTTTATGAACAACAGAAGCCAATCTCTGTAAAGAATCATTCAGGTACTGTATTATTTTAGTGAAAGACTCAGACCTTTTGGTAAAACACCAGATAAGTGTTCCTAATGGTTTTCTAATAAACTGGTATCACTGTTACAAGATGTAAAACTCTCATTTGGTTATCTCTAGAATATGAATTAAAATGCTCTCTAGGTCTGACTTGTATACTTAGGCCTCTAGACAGAAAAAATATCTTCATACCTTTGGTCCATAGCCATAACTTTAACTCAAAGGTATAGATCCATATGTGCCCAAATGGTTTTACAATTACATACTAACAGCTAACTGCTCCTTCTATAAATACATAGCTTTTGCTATAACTCAAGGTATTTGTCTACACTTTAATGCAGATTACAAACAATGGTAACTTTAAGATATTTATCCCCTTTTATGAATTTAAGCTTCAACTCACTAATAGCCCTTGGAATTCTCCACAGAGGAAATATTCTTGTTTATGTGAAAAAAATAGTAAAATATTAAAACTTTAGGCTCTGAGATCCTTAAAGTAATTGATACATTTTTATAACATAAGATTTATTATAATATTTGTTTTCCAATTCAAAAGTATTGTCAATAATTTTGGTTTATGTTACATATTAAAATAATGTATATGTACATAGACATGAGGAACACATTAAATATATGACAGCTATTTCTCAGGGAAGAACAGTGTTTTCTTACTATTGTAATTAACAGAAGACTTTGATACTTTTCTAATAATAATCAAGGAATTCTTATAATAACCAAGAAAATATAAACAGTCAAACATGGAAACATCAAAATATCAAAATGACTCAGAATTTTCTCTAGACAACCCGAGTTACTGATAAATTATTAAAATAAGAGTTTTTAGGGTTTTTTTTTGCTTTGTATCTTATATTTAGACCTTTTGCTTAAAGGTTATATTTTCAGGTCTAAAGGAGAAAATTATTTTGTATATTTTCATTGGAAAATCTTTTCTGTCTTTTTCTATTGAAACATAAGATTTATATATTTACATGGGGCTTAGTATAATATCTTGGTACATTTTATATTGTGTATTGATCCTTTATAATTCTCTATTTTATCTTTTTTATTTTTCACTCATGCAGACACTCAAAAATGGTTGGACAACTACTTTAGATTGCTTTCAAATATCTATGTTTTTGAATGAAAGTTCAAGAATGAATGAAGTAATATGAAATTATATAAAAGACATATTGCTTACCTAATTATGAGCTGAAACAGGAAAGCTATTCTTTATAGGAGACTCAAATAGAATACTTTGGGACAGCATTCCTACCATTTTAATGAGATTCTGTTAATATTGTTTGCTAAAATAGTTAATTCTCCTATCAGGTGTTGGGAGATCGATGGGCAAATATCTGCAGGTGGACTGAAGACCGTTGGATTCTTTTACAAGATATTCTTCTAAAATGGCAGCGTTTCACGGAAGAACAGGTACATCCTTGGAGGAGGACATTGAGGCTGTGATAAAATTGAGGAGTTGTTGAATTGGACAAATAACAACAAAAAATCTCTTTTTTCTTCTTTGTTGATTCCTTTCAGTGCCGTTTTAGTACATGGCTTTCAGAAAAAGAAGATGCAATGAAGAAGATTCAAACAAGTGACTTTAAGAATCAAAATGAAATGGTATCAAGTCTTCAAGAAATATCTGTATGTATATTTTGCTTTTAATCATTTTAGAAACTCAATAACACATATATTTATCATTATTTAACATTATCTATTCTATTTTGTCTTAAGCCAATTGCTCATTGTTAATGCTTAGATTGCAGCTTATTCAAAGTTGGTATATTGGTATTTTTCTTAGTCAAACTTGCAGAAGCTATAGACACATTTTTAAATTATTTTTAAGCAAAATAGCTTATTTCTTTTTATTTATTTATTTATTTATTTATTTATTTATTTATTTATTTATTATTCTCTCATATAATACATCCCTATCCACATCCTTCCCTCCCTCCACTCCTGCTACCTCCCTCCCATGTCCTCTCTTCCCCAGATACACCTCCCCCAGCTCTACCCTCCTACCCTGATTCCCCTCTGAGAAGATTAAGACTACCAGGGTTACCACTCAAATGGAGCATAACTAGATGGAGCAAGGCCAGGCATGAGGCATTACATCAAGGCTGGACAAGATAACCCAGCAGGAGGAAAAGGGTCCATGGGCAGAGAAAAGGGTCAGAGACACTATACACACACACACACACACACACACACACACACACACATACACTCTCCAACCATAATATATGTAGAGAACCATGCTGGCTTCATGTCTGGAACTTCAGTCTCTGTGAGCACCCTGAGAGTGCTTGCTGGTCAGTTGATTCCCTGGGACTTGTTCTCTTGGTATCCTTGAACCATCTAGTCTCTGCAATCCTTTAACCTCTAGTCTCTGCAATCCCTTCTCTTCCTCTTCCATGGGGTTCCCAGAGCTGCACACTGATGTTTGGCCCTGGGCCTCTGCATCTACCATCTCCCACCATCTACCAGAGGAAGCTACTCTGATGATGACTGAGCAAGGCACAAATCTATAAGCACAGCAGAATACCACTGGGAATTGTCTTTAGGCTATCCAGGGTGCAGCTCCTGGCTAGCCCTATAATGTCAGTTATAGGCTCCCTACCTTGGCATGGAGTTCTGCCCTTCCATTTCACAGAATATCCTATAGGCATGCATATTATACATCAATGGTTTTATGAGTGGGTTGTGTCCCTGTTCCACCACTGGAAGCCTTGCCTGATTAGAGAAGATAGTCTGTTCAGTTTCAACATTCCCCATTACTAGAAGTCCTCACTATGGTCACCCTTGTTGATTCAATGATATCTCCACATCACTAGGTCTTAAGATCTCCCCATAAATGTCTTCTAGTCCCTGTCATATCTCCGTATATTCTCTCCCTCCATCATTCTCAATGCACCTAGTATCTCCTGTTCCCATTCCCATCCTCCCCCAGCCCATTAGCAATGTCCATTCTATTTCCCCTTTCCAGGAAGATCCAGGTGTCTCTATTTGCAACATCCTTGTTGCATTGTCTCTCTGGGTGTATTGGTTGTAGAATGTAGTTCTATTGTCCTTTGCTTAATAGCTAATATCCACTTATAAGTGAGTTATTACCATGTTTATCTTTCTGATTTGGGTTACCTCACTCAGAATACTTTTATCTAGTTCTATCATTTTTCCTGAATATTTCATGATGTAATTTTTTTAATTGCTCAGAAATACTCCATTGTTTAAATGTACCACATATTCTTTATCTAATTTTCATTTGAGGAGCATCAATGTTGTCTCCATTTTCTGCAATTATGAATAAAGCTGCTATGAACATAGTTGAACAAGTGTACTAGTGGTAGGATAGAGTGTCCTTTGTGTATATTCCCAAGAGTGGTATATCTGGGTCTTGAGGTAGGTTGATTCTCAATTTCCTGAGGAACTGCTATATTGATTTCCATAGTGGCTGTACAAGTTTGCACTTACACTAGCAATGGAGTATTCCTCTTGCTCTACATCCATGCCAGTATGAGCTGTGCTTTGTGTTACTGATCTTAGCCATTCTGGCAGGTATAAGATAGAATCTCAGAGTAGTTTTGATTTACATTTCCCTGATGGCTAAGGATGTTGAACATTTCTTTGTTTCTCATTCATTTTAGATTCCTATATTGAGAATTCTCTGTTTACATCTTTACCCATTTTTAATTGTATTATTTGTCTTGTTGATGTCTAGTTTCTTGAGTTATTTATATATTTTTGATATTAGTCTTATATCAGAAGTGGAGTTGGTAAAAATCTTTTCCCATTCTGTAGGCTGCTTTTTTTTGTCTTAATTGACAGTGTCCTTTGCTTTATAGAAGCTTTTCAGTTTCATGAGGTCCCATTTATTAATGGTTGATCTTAATGCCTGTGCTATCAGTATTCTGTTCAGGAAGTTGTTTCTGTGCCAATGTTTTCAGTGTTATTCCTCACTTTCTTTTCTATCAAGTTCAGTGTATCTGATTTTATGTTGAGGTCTTTGATTCATGTGGACTTGAGTTTTGCACAGGGTGATGAATATAGATTTATTTGCATTCTTCTACATTCAGACATCCAATTAGACCAGCACCAATAGTTGAAGATGCTTTCTTTATTTCATTGTATATTTCTGGCTCATTTATTAAATATCAGGTGTTTATAAGTGTATGGATTTATGTCTGGATCTTCAATTCAATTCATTGATCAATGTGTCTGTTTTTATGCCAATATCATGTGGTTTCTATTTCTATAACTTTGTACTACAGCTTGAAATCATGTAAGTTCAAGGACTGTAAAGAATTGTACTGGAATTTTGATAGGGATTGCATTGAATGTGTAACTTCTCTGACTGAACTGCTCTCCTTGGCTTCAAGCTGACTCTTGCTGTTAGCTGACTCTTTGTCCCAAACTCACTCTATGCTGAAATGTTTCTGTGTCTCTGCCTCAGAGTGCCTCAGAGCTCTGACTAAACTGCTCTGCTAGGCTGCAAACTGATTCACTCTTCCCATCTGATACTGACTCCTTCAGCCAAACTACCTGTGTCACCTTAAACTGTCTCTGTGTCTTAAATGACTGTTTCTCGTACTAATTGCCTGACTCTCTGAGCTAAGAGCCTGCTTTTATATCATGAGAGTTAAGCATGTTCTCACTTTGACTCACTCTGCTAACTCTTCCTCTGATATGTCACTTTGCCTGCTCTTCACTCTGATTCATCTCAGAAGTCACTTCATGCCTGACACTGATGCCTTCTGCGCTCTGCTTCTTGTTTCTGCTACTACTTGCTTCTGTCTTGGGGATTAAAAGCATGTGCTACCACTGCCTTCTGAATACTGAGATTAAAGATGTATACTAACATACTTTCTACCGTAGAGCAGCCATGCTGCTGGATTAAAATATTAAATAATCCTCTATACCGTGTTTTGGAGTTTTCCTTCTAGTACCTTCTGTAGTGCTGGATTTGTAGCTAGATATTATTTGAATTTGAATTTGTCATGGAATGTTTTGTTTTTTCTATCTATGGTAACTGAAATTTTTTCTGGGTATAGTGTCCAGGTTTTTATACGTGGTCTATTAGAGTATGCAGCACATCTGTCTAGTCTCCTCTGTCTTTTAAAGTCTCTGTTGAGAAGTCACATGTAATTCTAATAGGTTTACATTTATATGTTACTTGCTTTATTTCTCTTGTAGCTTTTACTGTTCTTTCTTTGCTTTGTGTGTTTAATGTTTTGATTATTATGTGGTAAGGGTACTTTCTTTTCTGGTCCAGTCTATTTAGTGTTCTGTATGCTTCTTGTACCTGTTTAGGCATCTCATCCTTTAATTTGGAGAGTTTTCTTCTACAATTTGTTGAAAATATTATCGGTACCTTTGAGGTAGAATTCTTCTCCTTCCTCAATTCCTACTATTCTTAGGTTTGGTCTTTTCATAGTGTCCCAGATTTTCTGGATGTTTTGTGCTAAGGATGTTTTTGGATTTAATATTTTCTTTTACTCATGTCTCTATTTCTTCTATAGCATCTTCAACTCCTGAGATTCTCTCTTCCATCACTTGTATTCTGTTTTTGTAGCTTTCCTGTGTATTTCATGTTCGATTTTTCTAGATTTTTCATTTTCAAAATTCCCTTGGTTTGTGCTTGCTTTTTGGCTTTTATTTCCATTTTCAGGTCCCCAGTAGTTTAGTTCCTTTCCTTCAATTGTTTGCTTGTTTTTATTTTGGCTTTCTTTAAGGTATTTATTTGTTTTCTTTAATTGTTTGTGTTTCTCTGTGTTTCTTTAATGAATTTACTCAATTCCTCCTCCCATTGTTTGTCTTTTCATTGATATCTTTGAGGGATTTATTCATTTCCTCTTTATGAGCTTCTATTATCTTCATAAAGATGCTTTGAAGATCTTTTTCTTGTGCTTTGGCTGTGTTGGAGTGTTGAGGGTTTGTTGTAGTAGGGTAGTTGGGCTTTGGGGGTAACATATTGCCCTGATCATTGTTGATTTTGTTATTATACTAGTATTTAGGCATCCAGGTTTAGGATGATTATAGGTTTAGTTGCAGAATTCCTGGGTTTGTCTTTATTGAATGAGTGGGTCCGCCGCCCGCCCCCCCACCGCCCCCCCATTGATGTCTTTGTCTTCTCTGGTCTTCTGTTCTTTGTGGCCTCTTGTGTTGGGAGCTGGAGCTCTGGTAGCCAACTTGACCTCTTGTTGAACAGGGTATCTCTGCCTTAGTTGGGGACTGAGACTTGGTGACTATTTTTCTGGCTGACTGTCCTGGCATACACTGTACTTGTGGCTGATTGGTGTAGAGGAAAATTTAATCTTTTAATCCGGCACATGGCTGCTCTAGGATAGAATGAATGTACACCTTTAATTCCAATTCAGAAGGCAATGGTGGTACATGCCTTTATTTCTATCACTTGGGAGTCAGAGGCAGAGCTCAGAGGGAGAATCACAGAATAGAGGCAGAGTGCAGAGTTCAGAGAAGGAAGAAAGGTAGAAGCAGAGTACAAAAGCAGAGGTTCGACAGATGAGAGGTAGAAGCATACAGGAAGCAGACAAGAGGCAGAGTTCATAGAAAAGCAGAGAGTTCAGTCAGACAGGAAGAGTGAGTTTGGGATAAAGAGTCAGCTAATGGTGAGAGTCAGTTTGAAGCTAAGCAGAGTAGTTCAGTCAGAGAAGTTGAAGGAGTCAGCCAGAATCTGAAGGGTTCAGTCAGAAACAGTCAACTGGCTCAGAAGGTCAGCTTGAACCAGTCAGCTTGGAGAAGAGTTTGAGCCAGAACAGCAAGCAAGTTGAATCAGCCAACCAGAAGAGTCAATTGAGTTCAGTACAGCTCTGAGTTCAGAAGTAGCTAGTCAGTGTGAGTCAGTCAGCAGTAAGTCTTGGAAGCTAGAATGCTCTAGGTTTAGGTTTTAAGATTAGATTATTTGGGGGTTGAAACCCTCTAGAACCAGAGACTGAATTAGAAAAGAATAAACTTCCTTTTGCATTGAATCTATATGTCCAGGTAGGAGTGACCTGTGCTGGTTCTTCAGATGGCTTGTGCTGTAATGGCCTAAAAATAGTTTTTTACAGGTATACCCAGAGTAAAAATCCAGTTAAAATTTAAAAGCAAGACTAAGAAACATTTGTTTGCTTTCTACAAAGTTTAAACAACATATTTTTAAACTGATAGTTTTAAAGGTGATCCTCAGAGTAATATATAGAAAGAACACAATAAACTGGGTGATGGTATACACCTTTAATCCCAGGACTTGGGAGGCAGAGGAAGGCGAATCTCTTTGAGTTCAGAAAAAAAAATCACAACATATTTATCCTCCCATCTATGGGATTAAGCATTATTTTGACAGGGAAAATTAAATAGTTGAGAATATTACACAGACTTCTCAATTAGGTGACTGGATTCCAAGATTATGTAGCCTAATAGGAGAATGGAGGAGAAAATGCATGAATGAAAAGAATGCTAATATATATTCACAAATGTTAAGATTGAAAATTCCATATCTATGTGAAAATACTATCAATAGATTCACCAGACTCTCAGAAATTGGCACCTAACCAGTTCATTGATGGAGCCCCAGTAAATATGCCAAAAAGAGACTGGGTAGTGTGAAATGATAAATAAAATGGACAGAAATGCAGACAATCAGTTCAACAACAAAGTGAAGGAGAGAAGACAAAGACATTTTATAAGTGGATTGAATAATTAGAATTCAAGAGTGTAAGACAAAAAAAGTAAACGGCATTATAAGAATCAGAAGAAGTCTGTGGTTATATCTCAGTTGGTAGAGTGTTTGCATAGCATGCAGGAATCTCCCTGTTAGATCCAAAGTACCACATAAACCAAGCATGTTGGTAGGAATCTGTAATCTCAGCACTTGAGAGGCATAGGCAAGAGCATCAGGATTTCAAGATTATCTTGACTACATCATAAGAGTTCCAGGCTAGTTTTGGATAACTGAGATCTTGTTTCAAAATAAAATAAGAGAAATAAATATTATATAGAAGAAGACAGTGATGTACATTGTCATTTGCCACAAAGACAGAAGGGCCAACTGAGCAAAAGATTACATATTTTCTAAAGGAAACATGTATGGCCTCTATATCCTTAAACAGGAAATAAATGAACATTACTCTTCTAAAGAAAAAATGGATCCTTTGAGTACATTGGTGACTGATGATTATGAGAATTTAGTCCTGAACTCTGATAAGAATAAGATTATTCTGAACTGAAGCAGAGGCCATGGAGGAATTCTGTTTATTGGCTTTCTTCCACCTTTCTTAAACCACCCTAGACTTTCTGCCTAGTAGTGGGACTGCCCACACCATTAACAATTGAGAAAATGCTTCATAGACATGGCTACAGGCCATTCTGGTTCAATCTCTTCCTCAATTCAGATTCTCTCTTTCCAGTTATATCTGTGACTGTGGGCACTCTGCTTGTGTTTCTTGTCATGCCCTCGGTATCTACAATGGTGAATCACACATATTAATCATTCAATAAATACTTAATGTGTAGTACCTGTCAGAGAAATCTCTACAAGGAAGAAAGACTATTGGATACTTAATTCTAAACTTTGAAAATGTGAGTTTATTGTTCTTAGATGTACAAAATAACTTGAACTTTTAAAAGATATGTTAATTTTATATTATCCTCATAGGTTTTATAGATCACCATTACTGAGTATGTACAGAGTGGGCTTGTTTGTTTCTCAATATTTGGACTTTCAATATCTGGATGACTAGGAAAAAGAATAACCTAAAAGTGTTTCTTTATTAACACCTTCTGGTACCACAGCTAGGATGCATTGAAGTCTGTGGTTTCTGACTAAACCCCTTTGCTGTCATAGCATGAGTGCTTCAGGTAGTCAGAAATTACACAGAGTGTTTCTGCAACTAAGACTTAACCTAAAACTTCATTTAGTATTATTCCTTTTATACTTGGTTGAGGCAGTCATAAATCTGCCCAGATTCTATGGTAAGCAAATGGATTTCATATCTTCATTTAGAAGCATTAAGGTTAAATGATAGCAGAGCATATGGGACAAATTTATTTGACAGTCATATACAGAATGTATCATAATCCAGAATATTATAAATTTATTTTATATGATAATAGATACCTAATTTTAATACCAGGTGTTAGTTATTATGAATATCCCTGATTAGATTTACCAATCAATAAATGTATTGTTAGGAAGTAACAGATTGACAAAGTCCAAATGTCATAAATCTAGAAAGGGTTTTGTAAATTCTCTTGTCTATCCTCAAATCAATTACATGTTGAAAGTTCTTTCAGATCAGCTACTTAATTGATTTTAGAAGACGGAATAGAGGTCTAGGAAAAAATAGGCATGGCATATAGCAGGTATTATATAATATTAGTATCTTTGTAAAAATGTGCACTAAGGCGTCTAGACCCAGGTTGAAGCCTCTCAAGCTGTTTCCAAACGCCTCATATCATCTGATTTCTTAGAAACAAAGTGGCTGTGTTCCAAACTGTCATTTCTAAGAATCATGTGCCACTGTGTGGACATTTTTGTGAATAAAAGTCATTGCCAGTCTCATAGCCATGAAAATTCCCTCTTTGTAAAGTCTCAGTAATTTTTCAATGTGATTAAAATTCATATTATATCACTTTAGTTATGAAGTTTAAGCCAATTAACAAAACCTGACAGCTGGTTGAGAATTTGAGGTAAAATTCCCCTGCTGACTCAGGCAGTGAATAAGAATTTAATGTTCATTAAAATATGTCACAATCTGAGACCCAAAACAGGTACCATCTGTTACCAGTTCCTACTATACGCCTAGGTATAGATTCAGTGTGTTGAAATTCTCTTTTACTTAAAATAAGTATAATTTCTTTTGAAATAGTATCATTAATAACCAGTTAAATTTTTAATACTTTTTTAGGATTTTTATCTGGGAAGTTTCATATTTCATTTCTTCCAAATTTTATATATATATATATATTTATATATTTATATATTTATATATATACATACATACACACATACATATTCATATATATATATATATATATATATATATACATAAATACCTATTTTTTATTAAAAGATTAAAAACTAAAAGAGAGCAGAAAACTTGGGTGAATTCTAGAACTTATGAAATTGTATAAATTATCCCAGGAAACCCATCTCAAGAATAAATCTGTTTCTGGAGACTTGCTGTTTTTTAGGAAAAGATAACACTGGGGAAATATGGGTCTCTAAGAGTATATCAAATAAGGTTTGCAGGAAAACCTTGTACTCACCTATTCTGTTGGATTAAATGACAGGAATGCCATGTATCTGAAGGAGCAGTAAGTTTCTGTGGAAAGCACTGTTTTATCCTGATTTGCTACTCTGATTCCAACTCCTCTGGTGAAACTCAATGAATTAATCTTAATAGAATCAATGCTTTCAAAAATGTATTTCTTAGATCAGTAGTCTCAGAATTACTTCAACCTTTGTAAGAAATGTAAATTCTTAGGCTCTTCCCAGATATGTTGATTTGCATATTCTACAGGGAGGACCCAGAAATCTGTATTTTTAATGAGATTTCTATATGATTCTAATACTCCCTGAAGTTTAAAGACCCTGAAATCAACCAATCTACTTTAGTACAGGAACTGGTTATTGGAATGGCATGAACTACTTTGTATATTCTGATAAATCACTACAGAAAAAAAAAATAGATGCATTATTCAATTTCTCCTGTGAAAGAGAAATTCCGTTGGCATTATCATCCTGTGCATACTCCTGATGATAAGAGGGTGAAGGTTTCCTGTACGTTTTGTAATTGTATATCCTGCTTCAAATTCAATTCTTCTAACCTTGACCAGGTAGAACTTGTCTACTCTTATCATACTGAACAACATAATCTTTCTCTTTTCCACATTGACTACTGACTCAATCTGATTTATTTACTGTGGTTTCCTGTTTGCTTTAAAGGAAGGTCCAGGTGCTAGGCTTTTATGAAAATGAAATGTTTATTTTCTTTTATCATCCTATTCTTGTGTAAGCTTTTCAGTTTTCTTTTACTTCCTGAACAATGAAAAATATTGTGTGAGCACATATACACTTTCATGTGTTTATTTTTATGCACATGCATGTGGCATAGCTTGCATGGGGAGATGAAAGGACAACTTTGTAAAGCTGGCTCATTCATTCTATTTTATGTGGGATTCTGAGATTGAGTTCAGATTTGCAGTTCTTCCTGTATATTTTCATACTCTATGTATCTTTAACCTTTGTGGACTTAGCCTAAGCAATTGATTTATAAATATTCCTTTGCATCTAATAATTAGGGAAAATAAAATATAGTTATTAAGGATATTCACATTAGATTCAAGATTAAAACAAATGACATCAAGCCAGGCATGGTGGCTGATGCCTATAATACTACCACATGGAAGAGACAAGATGATAACTTCAAGTTCTAGGCCATCTTAGTCTACACAGTGAGTTACAGACCAGGATCAAGTAGGGAATATAAAATCCAAATACATTCACACAGAGAGATAAGTATAGTGCCCATATGCACAAAATAAGTGACATCAAGGATACACAGAAGAAAATAATTCAGAACTTATGATTAGTTTCATCTAGTATCGTACAGATATATTTTTATTCTAACTACTAACTATTGTGAAAAAAATCCTTTCAGAAACTGGAAGATAAAAGAGAAGACAAGGAGAAGAGAAGGTGTGGGTGGGAAAACATAGAGAGAGATGGGGAAAGGAGAAGAAGAAATTGAGTCTAAACAAGTAACTTGCCACAGTCGTTAAAAAAACAACTCATACTGGGCTGGCTATATGGCTTAGAAGGTAAAGATCCTACTACCTAGACTAACAATTTGTATTTAATCCTCATGACCTACATGGTAGGAGAGATCCAATTTCTGCAAGTTTGTCCTCTGACTTCTGCATGTAATCTGTGGCACAATTTCATACACAGAAACACACATACATCAATAAATAAAAAAATAATTAAAAATTTTAAACTCATGTCTAAAATTTACTAAATTAATTTTGGTTTAATTTTGTAGTTTTGTCATATAGATTTATTTCAAAATTACTGATTACATAACTACAAACTTTCTAGCACTGCTTACATTTTACTTTTAGTTTATTTTCTGCATTTGTATTTTAAAAGTGACTTTATTTTGATTATTGTGATTCTTGCTAAATGCTTTTTTATTTGCTTTAATAGTAATACTGGAGACTTAGTTACATTTATTTAGGCTCCCTCCAACCCCCCCCCCCTCTCTCTCTCTCTCTCTCCATATATATATATATATATATATATATATATATATATATATATATATATATATATATATTACCAAAGATTAAGGAAGAATATTAACTAAATTATATATATATATATGTGTGTGTGTGTGTGTGTGTGTGTGTGTGTGTGTGTGTATGTGTATAAAACCAATACAGTCTTCTTTAAAAGTAACTTTCAGATCCCTCATATAAAATGTTTCCAAATTACTAAATATTTACCATCAATATTAGATGCACTGTCTATCCCTACATATATGACTACTTAAAAGTCTTCCTTAAGCTCTGAGAAGATATGCCAATGAAGAGTATGCTTACATCTTTCTATTTTACATATATTATAAAATATATTTTATATATTTTAAATGTATATATTATATAATGCTTCTTTCCAAAGAAAAATTAAAATAAAAAATAAGAACATTTCATAAAAATTAAGAACCTATAGCTGCTTACAATTAAATGAATATACACAAAAAGTTATTGAAGAGAAAACAAGGAAAAGGAGACTCTTTTCATAAAGGAATTGGAAGGATTTACAATGAAATTCAAATTTGTCTTTCAGTTCCAGGCAGGTAAAATAAACTCTAGTTTTACTATTAGTATAAGTATGTACTTAAATTTAATGGAATGCTAACATGTGATTTAGGCAAAGCAAATTTCCCAGTCCTAGGTATGACTGCACTATGACATTGTTAACTTTGATATGAATTCAGCTTATAACTGAATTCATATTTTAGACTGTAACATTTTTCAATTGAGAAAGTGGCAATTACTGAGCAAAAATTACTAATGAACTTTGCAACTTGTGCCCCTCCAAAATATGGCACAAAGGCTGCAGCATAAAATTCTCCAAATAAAACAGCCTCTAACAAAAAGGGTACACTAACTGAAGGAGACACTGGTACATTCTGTATTTCATAGCAATCAATGTAGGTGGTATGCCAAAATGAGTTATGTAAAATGTCCTTGGTAGAGGGCTATATTGACTACTCTGTGTGGATAATACTTTGGTTCATGAGTATTTGGTACATGTGTTTCATGATAATTTCTTGGACCATATGTAATCTGAGTTGTTCTTAAATAAGCAAATAAAAATATTTCTTTTTGAAAGTCACCATTTTTTTATTTTATAGTCACTGTACTTGCTACTACCAGACGAATGAGGCTTTTAAATGACTATAAAGTGATTTTATCCTTTCTTTTCCCTTTTCCGTGTTTACAAGCAAAGTCACTGACTAGCATTTAGTTTCTGGAAATTGGAATCCTCTATGTGAAGGGTGACCTTAGCTGATAATCTACTGATGGCATATAAGTCACTTTGTTTTATCTATTCTAAAGCAACCCAAGGGCAACCATAAACTTCCACAGCAATAAGACTTCGAAAGGTGTAACAGTTACTTAATATGACACACAAGTATTTAGAAACGAAGCAAAGACAATCTGAAAGGTTTGATTCATATTCAGTGACTTAGTTCTTTTATTTAATTGGGTTTAAAATTATATTAGCAAATAGTAACTTAAGGACTAAGAGTCTGATGCAGTGGTAGAGCACCTGCCTAATGTAAGTCATGTGTTCAATCCCCAGGGCCACATGCACAAAAAGAAAGAAAACAAGTAATCATACAAGTAGCCACATTTTAATTAAATAGTGGTAACTATAAACAAACATTAAGGTCAGGAAACCATAAAACAATACATTTTCTACTAACGTGTAAAGGAGTGTTAAAATTGTGATCAAAAACAATACTTCAGTTTTTTCTAAATGAACATAGCACTTCTGAATGACAAAGCCCCTAAACGATTTCTGTTTTCTCCACTCAACAATGAACATGACAAATGATAGTATTAATTTGATTTGATCAGTAATTAAGAAACTTAGTAGTATTCAAGAACCATGCATCCTACTTTCAAATGTTAGGGAAAAAAGCATGTACAGTGTACATGGATTTCTTTCTGGAGTGCCTGTGTCTTTTTATTTGGCATTCCTTAAAATACATTAAAGTGGGCCTTAAGTTTTGTTTTCTTTTTGTCTTTGGCCTTCTAATGGAGTGTATTTAGAGTATAATTTTCTACCTGGAGTTTTATGGACACAGAAACATTTACAACATTTTCTCAGCTATATAAAGGAGCAAATATATGTAAATGTGATTGAATTATAGTATTTTAAGTCAAAGACTTAATTCCACGATTGTTTTTGTTTTAACAGACTTTAAAAATAGATCTAGAAAAGAAAAAGCGAACCATGGAAAAACTCAGTTCACTCAACCAAGATCTCCTTTCAGCACTGAAAAATAAGTCAGTGACTGAAAAACTGGAAATGTGGATGGAAAACTTTGCACAACGTTGGGATAACTTAGCCCAAAAGCTTGAAAAGAGTTCAACACAAGTAAGTGCTATTAATTATTATATTGAAAATTATACTGGAGATATTAGAGAACTACATTAAAACAAAAATACTGTGATACCCCCAAAATATGTCACCAGTTTAGTCCTTTCCCAGTGTTCAGTTGCATTAAAAACATATTTCCTTTGCTTTTACTGATATTGGGGAATTAAGAGAGGGAGATATATGAGTGCCAATTGAATGAGTTCATTGCTATCCTACTGGTTCCTTACGAATGGAAACCTGAATGCTGGAATAATTAAACAAAGTACAAGGGAACTGCATCATTACTGTCCAACTTTCTGACATAGATTTGGAGAACCATAAACTACTAGATAACCATAGTTTTTACTTGAAAAAAAACTAAAATTTAGGTATCCATTGAAATTATTGGCAGGAGTAAGACAAGACTCCAAATTTTCACTTCTTCTGCAAGCTGTTTTTTTTTAGTGCAAATGATGTAATTATTAGACTTTATGCTGCATACTGCTGAGATAAAGTCATCACTGTGGCTAAATTACACAAACATAAACGTTAGAAAAATATAGCTAAGTCACACTTACAATGGGATATGAGTTTATGTTGTAAGTTTTTGATATTTTACTAATTTTAGGAAATATTTGTAATTTGAAGATATTTTATGGTTGTGGTTAGATAATGGTATAATAGGTAGATATTCAAAAATATTATGTATGATAATATTTAACATAATCTTCCTATTACTTTTAATCATAAACATTTTTGCTAATTGTTCACAATTCATAGTTCATTTTATCATATACATACCACTATTAAAATAATGAATGAATATATTTAATAAATTTTAGGCAGTTCTAAAACTTTAGTTCTGAAATTCTTTAGTTCTGAGTCAGGTACAGGGAATCTGTCTTCCTGAGACTTGATATATGATGTGTAGAACTTACAAATATTTGTTGAAAGATGAAGAAACCTTGAGATACACTATTATTCATGATTTTCAATTACACTTCATATCAAAATGAAATTCATAATTAAAATAAGAGAGTATATATGTAATATATGTACATAATTTCTCATGTCATCATTATGCAATAATAAAAATTTTATTTGTTCTCTATGAAATACATAAAATTTATAGTCATAACTTTATAATGATATTTTTATTGTATATGATGTGACTATGGTTATTTTGCAGAATTGTAGCTATATAAGAACTAATTTGAAAAGTTTTGACTCAGAAATGGTGTCATTCCTTTATGTTCTCAGTGGTTCCATAAATCATTATGACAATAAAACTCATAGATACATGTTGCTTTTGCCCATCCACTGGACCCTAGGGGTTGGGGTACAGCTGGCACAGAACCAAAACACAGGCTCTGGGAGTCAGGTAAATGGCAAAAAGCAGATTCACTTTACTACAGGGGTGGAAGCCTCTTTCTTATACCCTCCACCCAGCCCAGTGTCCCATTGGCTCTCAGACTACAGGCTGCTGTTCTCTGGGTGTGTCTGGGCAGGTTCATCTCTGGGTACGTCTGCATAGGTCTCAGACCTTGTACTGCTCAGTGGCAAGTCCAATTTTCTCCTACAGATACAGTGTTGTAAAGATCCACATTATTTGATAAAACTAGTTTGAAAGATACTCCTTTT
Source organism: Cricetomys ansorgei (assembly GCA_026225945.1). Taxonomy (NCBI): domain Eukaryota; kingdom Metazoa; phylum Chordata; class Mammalia; order Rodentia; family Nesomyidae; genus Cricetomys; species Cricetomys ansorgei. The sequence goes on along the minus strand of JAMJFZ010002863.1, from coordinate 954,549 downwards.
CACAAATATATTTTTGGTAGTATAACTTTACCAATTTTTTTTTAGCTTTGTACCATAACAACAATATGCCTATGTTATCAATATATTCATGTCTTTGTTTTTCCTCAAGAACTTTCTCCCAATCATGTAACCACAGAGTCAATTTAATTCTTTGATACTAGGTTTTAGGAATATAGAAACAGAACTTCTCAAGGAAGGGGTATTAAGATATGGGAACAAAGAAATGAAACTTATACATGAAATTTGCTTTTTGTGTCTATCAAATTCACCCTGATCAAAATTGTATACGAATTCTAAGAAAAACTGCAGTTAAGATTGTAACTTTGAAGAGATCCATTCAAATGTGTATTTTTCTTCTGTTGCAGGGAAAGTAAACAAGTTTCCTTAATATCTCAGACATTATGTAGTATTGTGGAAAATACCTTTTTAAGTGTTTGCTAAGAAAAAGCAAAGTTTTGTAATAGTAAAAATTCATTATTGTGAAGTAAGCTATTGGATTGTGATAAAGATTACTAGAGTGTGATTGTGCTCACATAAAGAAAATCATGTACTTATGACTGACTTCTTTTCAGGTCAAAGCTTTGAGGTGATTTGAACTTAAGAAACTGTCACGTCAAAAGATCAAAATGTGCGCCTGAGGGGAACTCAGCTGTCAAAGTTTCTCTCTTGTATTTTAAAGTCATCTTAGGCTTGAAGAATACATGAACACAAACAAGAGATGTTAAACTTAGTAAAAAGGCAGTCTAGGAAAATAGAAATATTTTCTGTTCTCAAATATTGGAAGGGTAGTAACTCTAAGTTGTGTGAATACTTACAATGGGAAAGAAGGGCAAAAGAAACAAATATATTTGAAAAGTTTTAACACAGAAATAGCATCATTCCTGTATGTTCACATTGGTTCCATAAATTATTATGACAATAAAAGCCATACGTACAATATTGTAAAGATAAAATTATTTGATAAAAACTAGTTTAAAAGATACACCTTTTCGCAAATATAATTTTGGAAGTATAACTTTACCAACAAATTGATTCTTTGATTTAATTCTGTGACACTCCAAGGTAAAGACATATTTAATCCTTTAATTCAGCAGCATGGCTGCTGTATTGTAGAAAGAATTATAGTACACACCTTTAATCTCAATATTCTGAAAGCAGTAGTAACACATGCCTTTAATGTGCAAGACATAAACAGAGGGTGGAAGCAGACACAGGAAGTAGAACTCAGTAGGCATCAGTGTCAGACAGGAAGTAAATTCTGAGATGAGTCAGAGTGAGGGCATCTCAACTCTCAAGATAGAAATGCAGGATTTCAGATGAGAAAGTTAAGCAGTCAGTTACAGAAGCAGGCAGACTGGGAGAGAAACACAGGGGATACGACCCAGAGGCATCATAAGGCAAGCAGTCAGAGGTAGTCTGAGGCAGTTTGAGGTAGAGACACAGAAGCAATTCAGCAGAAAGAAAAGTGAATTTGGGAGAGTCAGCTAACAATGAGAGAGAGTCAGTATGAAGCTGAGCAGAGCAGTTCAGAGAAGTTACAGGAGTCAGCTAGAGTCAGCTAGAGTCAGCTAGAGTCAGAAGAGTTCAGTAAGAAATAGTCAGCTGGCTCAGGACCATTTGAACTAGTCAGTTTGGAGAAGAATTTCACCCAGAACAATGAGTTTAATCAGCCAACCACAAGAGTCAGTTGAGTTCAGTACAGCTCTGAGTTCAGAAGGAGCTAGTCAGTGAGTCAGTCTTGAAGGCTGAGGCTGAAGCCTTCTAGGTCTGGACTTGTATCTTGAAGATTAGATTGTGAGGTGGTTGAACTGCTCCAGGACCGGGACCAGGGAATGAATTAGCAAAAGAATAAACAGTTTTTTCCCCAAATCAATGTCTACACTTTAATGATTATGTCTTTAACTAATGCTTTTACAAATGTATGTGCTGAGATACTCACATTTTGTTTTCTAAATGCCATTATGAAAATAGTATAGTTAACATTTTCTATAGTTAATAAAGGAATGTAAATATAATTTGAATTGAAATACTAACATAGCCATTTAACTAAAATCATATGGGAAATGTATGGGAAATACAAGTGACTTGTATGCTTTATAATTAATATGATAGAATATACTAGAGCTTGAGCATCTGATGATTTGATGTATATATACATATCAAATGTGTATATATATTCATATATATTTACCCAAGTAAATCTGAAAGTTTTCAGTCTTTTTTCTTCCAGAAAATTAACTTTCTCCTTTGGAATAAAAAACATCTATGACTCATAAAATTTAATGTCACATTTTGTTTTTGTTTCTATACAGCTAATGACTATTTTTGAGATAGTCTCAATTGTGAGTATAAATATCCTAACGATAAAACTAAAGTACTCAGAATTTATATATATATATATACATATACATATATACATGCATATATATATATTTACCATAAAGGATCAGTACTATTAAATTACTTCAGTTACTTCACTTATTTTAGGATTTTATGTCACTTAGATGGCATGGATTAGAAACTTCAATTTTTAGTGTATATTTTGAGTAATTCCATTGGTTAAAGGTGAAAGGTTAGAAAAATGTGAGGTTAGGCTTCAAGTTACTTTAGAAATTAAGTATTATTTTGATACCTTTAGTCAAAATAGGTATTTGGAAAGGGTTTTGGATACTAGTGCAGTCAGTCTTACACTGTTCTTTCATTACCTACAGCAATTGAAAACATTACAAGCACTGAAATTCAATCAACTGAGGCTGAATTAAATCTTGCAGCCTCTCATTTATTTATAATATCAAAATATTAGCTAAATTGATCTATGTAGTTATCTTCTAGTCTCTAATGTTGGTGATAGGTTCCTTTTCATTTGAAATTCTGTATAAATCTATGAATTACTGAAGCAATTTCTACGTTATCTTATCTACATGAATGTCAGATGCAGATAGAAGATAAGGATAAAAATAAAATTACCCTTCTACTTCAATGACACTGACTTCTGTTATTAATATACTTCACCTACCATGAACATATACTGAAAATGATTGCCATCTGTTGTATTCATTTATTGCCTAGTGAAAACAAATGAAATGATATGCAAATAAATGCTTTCAAGTTATATCCTTTATAATCACTAATTATAGAACATTTTGTCACTTATATCTCAGATGGCATGTAGTGGAAGGTTAGGTGAATCAGAAAATTAAATGTCACTGCTTTCGAATTTTTTTAGGCGGTGCTAACTAACACAATTGCTCAAATTCTATATTTAATGTGAATCCAGAAGTCACTGTGCATGTTTTCTTTCTGATATATTTTTGTACTAAAAACAACTTGAAGTGAAAAAAACAAAACATAAAACTGAGGAAACCACTTCACAGAATGAACCCTCTTAATTATTATGTAGTATTTTATTCCGAAGTCAAGAATGATTTCTTTAAAGAAGTCCTCTTATTATTTGACTCTAATTCTTCTCACAATCTCAATGTCAGTTCTTATTCAAGATTTTTTTTTTTTAATTCTTGAATTCTTATTCTTATTGCTGGTGACAAAATAGAACAATAGTTTATAATAAAAAGTAAATTTAGTTATTCAACTACTGTTGGTGTTTCCTGTTGGCTTCCCTAACCTATGATATTTGCTCAGTATAAGTTCATGAGACACAGAGTTTTAGATACAGATCTTGATACAAACATGAATTTATATGTTAATATGTTGATCAAGGGAAATCTAGCTTTGTACCTGTCATGAATTACCCAAAACTGCCTGGCCACATTCCAGAAATTCCTTTGGCCACATTCCAAGACCCCTTTCCTGGAACTCACCCAACCCCTTACACCCTACCCCAACTCCATTGACTTCGCCCAACCCCACACCCCAGCTCCAAGCACACTTCCACCTTCTGTCCCCAGGTATCAGAAAGGTACCACCTCCAAGCACTGTATCTGAAATATACCTGCCCTGAGGTACCTTTCTTGTGTCATCAGCAGAGAACAGGTGCTGATTCCCATATAACCCCTGGTGGGCAGTGGAATCTCTCTCCCTCTCCCCCACCCCTTCTTTGCCCCTTGTCTCTCTTAACCTGCTGTCCAGTCCTCTCTCTCTCTTTCTCTCCCTCTTTCTTCCTCTCTCCCTCCCCACTCCCCCAACTCAGATACTGTCACTTCTGTCTCACTCCACTCCAACAAACCTCTTGCATCAGACTCTGTTGCATGGTGTCCTGCCCATTTCCATCAGTATCAAGTCAAGTAAAATGTCCTTGACTCATGTATGTTCAGTGCAAATATTATTTTGCATAGTTACATTTCTCATGTAACACTCACTTTATTTCAGAAATCAGACTATGATTATAACATTGTCTACTACAGTATAAAATATTTAAGATGGTGATTCCATTTTACCCATTTTAAAATGTCCTATAGGGTACACATATTTGATAATTATTGAACTTATTTAAAACATTATGCTGTATCTACTGAATTAATTGTATAATTTTAGGTTTCTTTAATTAAATATAGTATCTGAAGTCATAAAATCTTGGTTTTGACAAATCAATCATATTAATGCCAATTCAAACAAATTCCTGACATTTTAGACCTTCAAAATAAAGTTTAATAGGGTCACGTTTATTGGGTTTTAAATATTTAAAACTGATGTTTAGTAACAATTCCCAAATTTCCCTGTGTTCGTTCAGAGTTCAAAGAAAAATTGAACTGGAAAAGTTATTAAATGCAGTTTTATCATTAATCATGTTCCCATAATCATGTTATTTTAAGCCTGTATGAACAAATCTATTCAATTTCATAACAAGAATGAATAAGAAAACATAAACATTATAAAAATTAACCTCAGAGTCAAATACTTAATACCAAAATATTCTATATGACATAATTTAAAAGTAATGCTTTATATTTTCATACTGTCTATAGTCAGAGAAATTATAGATACTATTCTCAGGAAAAGTATTCTTTTATAACAGCTATTGTATGTAAAATGATATTTCCTTTTGAGTTAAAAATATCACAAAAAAGATTTTTGGAATTCTAATAAAATTACATTTTCTTTCAGAATAAAGACAAACTTATATTGTTCATTTAATGTTCTTTTTGTATTGGGTGCAATTATATTTGAGTTCATATTTTAAGCAACTTTAAAAGTGTTGCTTTTTGCTTTCATCTTGATATAGCCTGTCCTTAGAGTATGTAATTAAAGTTACTCATAGCTCAATGATTGATTCTTGATAAAGAGTTTATGAAGGGCTTAGAGAAGATAAAATATAACTTGCCTTTACTGCATATAGGAGTTTAGTATCTTTTGGTGTTTGTTGGATATTGTGTTATTGTGGTTGTATGCTTGCTTGTTTTGCATAAAGAAGCCTAAAAGACCCGGGCCCCACACCCCACAGTATGAGCCCCTGACAACCTCCAAAGAAAACCCATGAGACTTAGGATATTGATGCAACTGCATGAGGCTTTTACTATCCAGCGGGTCGGGGTTCACCTTCTGCAAGTCTCCACGCAGGGAAAATGAGAGGCGAACCCCGATTCCTTTGTCTTTTGGCATTTTATGGTGTGCAGGGGAAGGGGGCTGGGGATAGGGCGTGCACAACTTTGATTGGCTCAATCTGCCTTTGTTATGTTTTAAACTGATTGGCTCTGTTTTTCTGCTGTGGGGGGGGAGGGGGGGGTCCCTTATGAGTACATGACAGCTAGCACCTGGCAATGAAGCCTGAGGAAGTTTGTTGCTTTATCCTGAGACTCGAAGTGGTCATCGGTTAATTCAGGAATCTGATCTTGGTTCTGAATCTGAATCTGAACCCCAGGTTCCTGGGCCCTTTCAAAGCTACCAAAATAGAATACTTCAACATGTCCAAAGATGTTGTTTGCCAAAAGGCTAGAATTTTAAATGTGTTTATTGAACAAATTTTTATAGATGGTAACTTGTAAGATTTTATCCTTTTGTGGCCAATTTGGAAGATGAAATAATTATCCTGACTCTTCCCACATTTCTTCCCATGGAAGGAATTGATCAACACTTGTTAAAATATTAATATTAATATTTCCAGCCAGTTTCAAGAAAGAGCCATGACTCAGGGTTGCAATACCGGGGCAGTTCGGACAAAAGTCCATATCAAAATCCTCTCCCATGGCCTCCTCACATGGCTCTCCTAATGGCTCTGTCTGACTTCCTCTGTCTGCCTCAGCCCCTAGGTGCTTTTTTCCATTCAAAACTCCCTCCTTCCTCCACACAGACCTTAATTATACAAATGAATGGAACCTAAAACTTCTCAAGGTCTCCTAGCATATTTGTCACCTATCCCAGTGGGTTTTCAAGCTGGGGGGGGGTGACCTATGAGTCACAGTTTTTCCTGATCACCCAGCCTCAGACCATTGAAGGTGGTAGGGATCCTTCATCTGCATTAATGTAAACAAATGGCCTATTCATATGGAGATCCAGGAGGGCTACTCCATTGTTTTTAGCATAGAGGTGTTAACAGGTTTTGGAAGCAAGTCCTTTACATGCTGCAAGGCAGCAGGAAGCACCCTTCCCCCATACAGCACACACACAGTAGTATAATCCCATAACAACTATAAAATATTTAATTCAAATATCCCACAACAAACACTAAGTCATGGAGGGATGGTGAACTAAACTTTTCTCATATTTCTCAGGAAGTTCAGGAAAGTCCATAAAACAATTCTTGGCTGCAGCCAAATACGTGTTCTTACGTTAATAGCCAAAAGAAGAACTAACGCCGGCTTTCTTTGGCCTTGTTGGAAATAAATCTTCCGAATAAGTTGGTTACAAAAAGGGTTATAATTAATATACAAGTGGTAACTTATGTTCACAAAAAAGTGAACCCTTTTTTGTGAAAGATATGTAGAGAATTAAAAAGAAGGAATGTGTCATTTTGTACAACTTGTCTGTCTGGTTATTATCTTGCATATGGAGATGGCAACTGTCATTATGCCTATCACATATTTTATTAGGCAGAATTTGAGAACTATGCCTCCCCAAAACTGTCTGATCAAAAGGTGAGTGTAATTCTAAAATAAAAGTCTCTAATGATAAATTCAGAAACTCACATATTTGAACATATTCAATATTTTATACAGAGAGTATTTAAACTGAAACCTTTGTATAACATAAAACACAAACATATTTATGGATTAATTAATAAGTTATTTTAGCTTTTTACTAAAATTGTAAAAGATGCCACTTCTTTTTTTAAATTAAAAGACGTTTTTTGTTAGACCTGGAAAATTCCTTCTGAGGGAAAGGGCTTCCACCATGGAAGAGCCAAGGGCCCTTAGGACTTGAAAGGGACCCACCCCCACCCTGGTTCCTGAGAAAAACTACAAAAGTCCCTTCCCTGATCCGCAGACTAACAAGAGCAAGGATATACCTGCCAAATTGGGCTTAGATAACTTGAAAAAGGACCTTCCACTGTGAAGGCAATCAATCAGAGAGAAAAAACAGGGCAGGAGTGGTCCCTACCTTATCTGGCCAGATGGCCTAGGGACCATAAACCAAATGTCTTGACTTTGATGGCTAACCAGATATAGCTTATAGGTAGCCCCTTGAGCACAAGCCAATCAAAACTAAACATTTGTAAACTGCATTTCTGTTCCTCAATTAGAAACCAGGCTACCTCATCTATGTTAAAACCCCCTCTTACTGTCTATAAAAAGGTCAACAAGCCTTTGTTCAGGGTCGGCCATTTCGCCTGGTGCTTGACACCAGCATGCTGGTTTGCTCTGCAGAATAAAGGCTCCTTGCTTTTGCATCAGAACTGGGCTTCTGTGGTACTTGAGGAGAGGGAATTTGGACACCGGGTACAACAATTTTATTCCAAAGTTCAACTGGTTATCTTTTAAATGTACACTGAACAAAATGCTCATTGTAAAATCAAAATTGCCTTTTCAATTATATTTAATATAATTATTTTTTACAGTTTTATCATCATTCAAGTATTCATTTTTATCTGAAATAATTAGAAAACTATAAAAATGCATATACAATGTCCCAGGTGTTAGAAATCGTGATCCAATACTTTAGTAAAATTTATCTTAAATGTGAACACTTTAATTACCATGATACGGTGGCATTCTAATGCTTCTCCTTTGCTACCTTTACTTCCTGCAGCCTTTCCAATATACTCAAGTGTCACTGTTCCCTTCTGATTTTGAGATTACCTACCTTTACTGTTTCAGTCAATGTAGCTTAAGTCAGATAAAACAATTTGATTCGGGTTTAATATAGTGCTAGTTTGATCTGAAGGTCAATTTACCAACAAGCAGGAACAGTTTCTCATTATTGCCTTCACTACTCCAAGCAGTCTTAACCGAAGTCTTTCCAGCAGTATCTGACCTCTGTTCAATATTGTTCACAGATTTCACAAGCTGTCACCACCACTCAGCCATCACTAAAGCAGACAACTGTAATGGAAACGGTAACTATGGTGACCACAAGGGAACAAATCCTGGTAAAACATGCCCAAGAGGAACTTCCACCACCACCTCCTCAAAAGAAGAGGCAGATTACTGTGGATTCTGAAATTAGGAAAAGGTGAGAGCATCTTATTCATGATTTTATTCACAAATGAAGATTCATTTTTAAGCAGGAAAACTAATTTCCATGAGAGTCATGTTTTATACTTGAATCATATTTCCCAAATTTGGGTATTTTGGAAATTTCAGTTAAATAGTGAGAAAAATAATGAAATGAGTTTTAAAATTTACCCAAGAAATTAGTATGTCAATAATGGATGTCTTAATGGAAATGCTGTTTTCTGACTTGAAACAAGAAATTACAAATCATGAACAGCCATGAAACATTTCCATCCTGAAAATTTCCAGTTTTGTTTTGTTTTGTTTTCCTCCTTAAAGGCCTGCTTGTCCAGACGTTAGTTTTGCATTAAATGACTTTTGTCTAGTAATAAGAAGTATAATTTCATGAAGAAGTACACCTTTAAAAAGTGAAATCCATTCTACTGTTTTACAAGAACATAATGTCTCAATCTGCACATCCTAAATCAGAAGTAATTGCAGAACAGATTTCCTGTTCTTTGATATTTATAAAGTCTTATCTTGAAGGTGTTAGAATTTTTAACTGATCTTTTTGTGGATATTCTTAAGTAGACATTATAGATAAATTAGGTATTATGTAAATCAGTAGATATATTAAAATCATGGCAATAATATTTTATAAAAGCAGAACTAGCATGAAAATCATAAAATAGTACAATTTCCATTTCATAGCCATCATTGTAATTTTAAGATTAAAAAAGCACATTGCAATATGACTTATGTTTCAAAGTGGCATATGTTCAGGAATGTATAGAACATTTGACACTATAATTTGCATATACCAGGGTATAGAAGTATGGGAGTAATTCATACCTAAAATAGTATGTCAGATGTTCTTAGCAAAGGAAAAGAAACATCTAGAAAGGTTATTTGAATATATCATTTGATACTTTTTATTCATTCATTCATGACTTATAACCTGATCTGAAAATTCCAAACTAAATCTTGGGCTTCTTCATCTTGAACATGTCTGTTTTGCTGAGCTAATTGTCTAGTTCAGGCATCTACACACGAGGTAAGGCCTTTAGACAATAGCCAGCCTACTACTATTTTCTTTATGAGTTATGAACTAATAATTAGTATTTATTTATTTTTTAACTTTTTGTATATATGTGTATGATATTTGTTTATATGGGTGTAGGGAGTATATGTGTATGATATGTGTACATAATCTTTGTGTGAGCATGGACATATGCATGTCACGGTGTATATATGGATTGGAGAAGACAGCATCAGTGTTGTCTTTAAATTCCACTTTTTGAGGCAGGTTCTTGTTTTTGTTATTGTTACTGTGGTTGTTATTGCCATTGTTTACCACTACAAAAGCAACTGAAATGTGAACTTCAAGGTATTCTACTGTTTGCTTCCGATCCCCCATTAGGAGCACTGGAATTAGAGATATATACTACTATGCCCACCTTTTATGTCTCTCCTGGGAATTTGAACCATAGACCCATACTTTCACTGCAAGTGTTTTACATACCGAGCCATCTTATCAGCCCTGATATTACATTTTTAAGTAGTTAAAATAATCAGAAGATGAATAATTCATGACTGTAACCATATAAATTTCAAGTTTCGGGACCTTCATTTATAACACAGCCCCATTAATTCAAACATTTATCATCTATGACTTCTTTCACATGGCAAAGTCAGGCTTTAAAAAATATAACTATAACTCTATGACACTTCGTAAAACCTATCTTATATATCAGAAAACAAACCAAGCAAACAAACAGAAAAAAACACAACTTTTGCTGATCTTTGGTCCAGTCAAATTGTTCTCAAACTCTGAAAAACTTAGTGCATCCATTTATTAGGCAGCAAATTTCATAAATCTCATCACTACAGTGGTGGAAATGTCACTATTCACTGATAGAGAAGCAATCATAATGACACAAATAAATCATAAGGTCTCTTAATTTACATTCATTTTTTTCTTAAAATCGTGTCCATTAATTTACATAATGTTTCATTAAATATTTGCCTATTGATGATGACTAGTGGGCTTATTACTTATGGGTATATGCAGCAATCCAATAACTTTCCATCAATCATTCAAACAAAGTAATATCTAGCTTTCTAATCCTTGTAATGTCTTCAGAAACAGCCTTACCCAGAAAGCCTCAAAGGGATTTGACCCTGTCTTCAAAGAGTTATTTCCAGTTCTTATTTTGAGATTGCATTTGGTTATAAATTATGTTCTGATTGTTTTAGGAAAGAGTGGGTGGTGGTAGAGTAATTGGTCACATAAGTTCTGTTTTTATGCTATGTTTCCCCAGTGTTATTATAATTGACTAGGATGAGATTAGGAACATAATGATTATTTAAATAAAACCCAGCTCATACTGAGGAGTCTATTATGGGCTTAGAACAATATTCTGTGGTTTAACTGAATAATATTAATTCTTCCTGATAACTTTCCAAGATAGGTATAGCTATTATTAGTATTACACAGAGCTACAGACGGTCTGAGCAAAGATTTCAACATGGACTGCATAGCAAAATATCTCTTTGGTAGGTATAAGACTAAGGTGATATTATATTGTTGTTTGCCTAAAGCCTCCTAATTATACTTATTGTCCTAGCATAATTATGCTTAGCACTAGTATGCACTCTCCAGGTGTCCTGTTTTGAACAGCATAAGTATATAGACAGACTATATAGGACTCTACAATGATGAGTTTAAACAAAGAGAGCAAAAGAAGAAGAACCTTGAAGCAATTAAATTAAGTAATTGATAGTTGTTTACTGGATAGAATGTGATTAAAGACTGAGAATTTTATGTTAGTCAGTGTTTCCCTCCCTCTCTCTCATTCCATATCTGACACAATAACATTTCTCTGTGAACATAGTATTTGTGTTCAATTAATTCCCTTTCTTTTAAAAATACCTTTGTGAAGTATCTATGACTAACTATAGTTCATCCTCCTGACATTCTTCACATGATGTGTTTTCCTTTTTGTCTAATTCTTATGAGTGTCTCAGAAACCAAATCCCTGTGCCTTTGTGACTTATCTCATTTGTCCTTTGAATGAATAACTCCCAAGTCATATTGTTTTATATATGACCTCTTCCCTCAAATACATCACAGCTGTTTAGAACTAACGCTGTGATGGTAGTATTTCTATGTCTGAATCCAACATTCCACACATATTTTCATTGTAATGCATGGCCTGTATATTCAGATGAGTACCAAATGTTAGAAACAACATTACTGAGGTTTGAAGCTTGCCCATTTTAATTACTAGCATATGACCTTAGAAAAATTATTAAAACCTATTATCAGATTTAATATTTTTATATTATTGAGCACAGTAAAGATGAAGAAATACTGAATCTAGTGCCTATGAGGTAATAAATTTTCAATAAATGACATGGGGATTTTGTCTGTTTTTCATGGAGTTGATGGAGTTCTTAGAAATGGTGGTAGTAATCTAGAGGTAAAAGGGGTGATTGGTGTTGGAGTTACAGGTAGAGAATGTTAATATATAGAACTTGTGAGAAGAAAACTTATAATTTATTATTTCAAATATATATATATATATATATATATATATATATATATATATATATGGCATTGTTTTCCTTTTCAAAACAAAATTGCCTCCTGAATTCTTTAGTATGTCTAACCAACAACTATTAATATGTTTTTTATCATTATTACATTTAATTATTGCACAAGTATCATTATTTAAGTATTTTATTATATAAGTAATCATTCTAACTTCAAATCCCATAAAATAAGCAATTTCTCTCACTCTTGTGTAATTTCTCCCATTTCTAATTAATGTCTCTATAATTATTATATCCCCAAATTTCTTTTTGTGCTCTCTGTCCAGAAGCAAAATTTTTATTAATTCAATTGCCATCATATTAAAAACATAAATTGATTTTAAAGGTATTCAACATTATTCTAATTTTCTCACTGACTTTATGACTTTATTCCTCAAATTTTTCTACTTCAAACTAATAATCATATTGTATTCCTTTCAGTTTATGTATATAAACTTTCTCACCACCAATCATAATAAAAATATCTTGACATTGTAATTATTTATATTCTACTTAGATCCCACAATAATGGGTGTGCAATAACTGGAAAACAATTTTGTAAGATTCAATACTGCAGCTCAACTAGTTGAAGTGACTTTCATTTGACATTCCAGTATTACTTAATTGTTCTACCTAGTTTCTCATAAATTTACTCTTGATAATAAGCACATGTTCATTTGAATAATCTCTATTTATAAATTACCTATAGGATATCTTTACTTATTTAAAACAATTAAGATATTTAAAATTCAACTTTGTACTACAATGTAGTTTTCTTAATTAATCAAGATGCAATTACTTGATTCCATAGCAATTATATTTTTCACAAACATAAAAATCTTAAATTGTCTTCCTTACATTGAGATTTACAAAAGTATTTGATCTCAGTCCAATGTAATTATTTCTAACAGTGAATTATCCCTGTAGTTTAGTGATATTAGTTTACACATTAGCAATTATCAGAGTATGGAATTGAGAGTGTGTTGTTAGTTGATTTATTATCTTGTTAATGGGCATTTATTTGGTTGATTAGTTCCTAATCATGTAGTAATTATTTAAAGAATTTTCATGAAAGCTTTCATTTATATTATTTCATCAACCATGTGAAACTAATAGCAAATTGAATCATTTTTTTTAGCAAATGTCATGTCAATGAAGATCATCTTCCCAAGTGGTTTTAATAAGTTAACATCTTATTCGTAAGTTAACATCTTAGACTTTAAGAATAACATAGAGGCACTTAGAATACCTAAATTCATCTGTTACCCTCTTTTTATGCTAGCATGAGCATATAGAATAATATAGAGACACTTAGAATACCTAAATTCATCTGTTACCCCTTTTTTATGCTAGCATGAGCATATAGATAATATATTTTTTGTTATTGATTTGTGCCCTCCTTAGCATACTAAATAACAGAAATGGGCTAGACTGTAGGCCAGTGGTTCTCCACCTTCCTAATACTGTGACCCTTTAATAAAATTCTCATGTTGTGGTGACCCCCAACCACAAAATTATTTTCATTGCTACTTCATAATTATAATTTTGCTACTGTTAGGAATCATAATGTAAATATCTGATATGCAGATAGTCTCAGGCAAGCCCTGTGAAAGGATCATTTCACCCCCCAGAGAGGGTCAAGACTCAGAGATTGAGAATCATTACTATAGACCTTGGTTATTATTTTTTACATTTTAGAATTCATGATTTTGTTCCCATTTTTGGTGATATTTCATTTACTATAGCTTCTGCTGGGACATTGTTAATGTACATCACATCCCTGGAATGAAAATCAACAAGAAGAGATAAAAAATTCTATAGTTTTAATTATGTTCATGCTTAAAAGATACTATTTGAACTTTGATTCCCAAAGAAAAATCTGGGTATTTTACACTAAACCACAATAACTTATGTGAAGAACGTAATTAAAGGATTAATGTATCTATGAAATATTTTTTAAGTGTTATAGATAAATTGAGACTAAAATACCTTGGATGTTGGGCTTGGTATGGTATGTTGCTCTTGATATGGTCTAGAAAAACAAACAATTTTACATCATTTGCTATTTTTCATAAGAGGACTATACTTCTTCAAGATTACAAATTATTTGAGGTCTATAAAGGTTAAATAACTTGCTTTTGGCTGCAAAATAAGGACTAGTGCTGACTCTCCTAATTTCTACTCCAATGTTTTATCTTCAATGTAACGCTTTCTTTCTAAAGTATTATCCAATGGCCTTAGTCATGGACTCAAATTTTAGTTTGGAAAGTGTTCTGTTTTTTAAATGAAGAATAGAAACACTTTATATTATCTTCATAAATTCCAAAATGTAACCACCCATTTAATGTTCTAAAAAGTTATTTTGCTAAATAAGTTAAAGATAATCCCATAACCATGTTATGAAGTATGAAATGATGGAAATTTTAGACACATATATACCAGAAAGCACTGACACATATATGCCATAAAGAACTTGGAGTGGGGATACTCAAAACAGTGTGTGTGAAAAAGCAGCCTCATGTCACAACTTGTGTGTAATGCAAATTTGTGTGCCCTTTTCAAGACTGGTAAATTGGAAACTTTGCTTGTAGGCTTCTGAATTCTTTCACCATCTCCTCAGGTAATTCTCATACACCATGAAGTTTGAGTCCTTCCCATATGAACAATTGTTCTCACACATCAACTTGCATCAGAATAACTTGGAGAATCTTATAGAATTCCTGAGCTGACCTTTTTTTCTAATTTTAAATAATTCTTTCAGAATTTTGTTCATTGAATTTTGATTATATTTGATACTTTCTCATCTCTTTCTGAATCTATACCCCCTTTCCTACCCACCCAACCTTGTGTCCCCTTCATCTTTTTTAACCCATCAGTAAGGATTGTGCTGCCCATATACTACTGGGAGCATGGCCTTCATTGGAGAGTGGCCAGCCCACCAGGGGCTATGAAACATTACTGACTCCCCTCACACGTTTTTATTTCATTCACTAGATCTATAGTGAAACACACAAATTTTAATTTCAAACACATTCCCAGGTGGTGGTAGGGCCCTAATTCAGGTCCCACAGTGGAAAATTAGTTCATTACAGAAATCATTAATTTCATTACAAGTTACCTTGTAATTTTCTTTCTTATAAGAGACACAGTTTACTTTAAGCTAAACTATGACTTACAATTGTCCCATCTTGGGACACCTGCACTGCATATTCTTAGAATGGTCTATTCAGATGGCTATTCCATCAACTAGATATGAAGATTTCCTTGGCCAGAGTGTAGATTTTATTCTTGACTGGATGTGGGGTCTTCTGTATGACACATGTCTAAAAGATATTTTTTAACAGAAGGAAAGAAATCTGATATTCTCTTATATAACAGTATATCTAGCAAACAATGATGAATTGTTTCAAAATAGTTAGAAGATTTTGTCTTCTTACAAGGAAATAACAACTATTTGAAGGGATGGATATATATGTACATCACCTTGATGTGATCATCACTGAAATGTGTTCGTGTATGGAAACAGTACATTCTATCCATGACTATGAACAATCATTATGTGTCAATTAATGAGTCTTACAAAGAAATAGATGAAAATAGGAATTGGTTCTATGACACAGTACTTGTAGCTCCAGATGTCTAGCCCCAGAAGCCACATAAATATGTACCATGTTAGAATGCATGACAACAGAGTCATATCCCTAGCACTGTAGCATGGTGATTTATTTGTTTTTGAAATGAAGAAAAAATAAGCACATATACTTATCCAAGTATAAGAAGAATGAGAGTTGAGTGCATAGCCTGACTCTCATCAGAAAAACTCTAACGCTTTACTTTCAATTCTTTCTTTAACCAGCTCATTCTCTACCTCAGGATCTGAAGCTGCTCTCAGCAAGGTCACTGGAGAGCTCCTTAATTGCCAGTTTCAAAGGTCACTCTTCAGTTCTTATACTTCTTGACCTTTGTACTGTGCTTGACAGTGATGATTAGTCCCTTCTTGAAATTTCCTTCCTCTCAGTTTCTGGAACATTATTCTCCTCTCCTGCACACCACCCCCCTGCAAGAAAGCTGGTGCTTTCTGACTGTGTCTTGTCAATCTCCTCTTTTTGTCCCTTTAAGGTTAGTCTTTACAACTCAAAATTTTGATTTTAGTTCCTTATAATGATATTTTTATTTCCTGAATTTTTTTACTTATACGTCTGTTTTTCTCAATTATCTGTATCTTATAATTTGCAACATAACATGTGTAGCTCACTGTCTATCCTTATATTCATACTTGCATAAACCAAATGCTTATTAATTGTATACATTTATATTTCTAATGAGAATTTCAAATGTAGTTCTGTGCTGTAGATTGTACAAGGCTAGAAAATAACATTCATATTGTAACCTCAAAGATTGGTGAAGCTAGCATTTGAGAATTAAAACAGCTAGCAAATTGTGAAGTAATTCTCAATGGACTCTGTTACTGCCATATCACCAAATTATTTCTAAATGTACCTCATAAATCATTTTAAATGTATTACTTTCTCTCCAATCTTGCCTTCATCCTAGTTTAGTCCCCAAATTGTTTCTGCATGAACCTAGAATATATCTGCATTTGCTTTTGCTCTTTCTGTCTGTGCTTTACAGTCTCCTGGAAGATTATCTCAAAATACAATTGAATTAGATAATTCCTTTGCCCATAATTCTTTAAATTTACATTATAGAAATTCATTTATGTCCAATGTCTGGTTTTACTCCCTGCCTAGTATTTCCATACCAGTGCTGTTTACCATCACCTACAAATTGCTTGTTTCCAGTTCACAGTAAGATGAAGAGCTTCTACCAGGATATAAATCAATACATGGCTTCTTTTTTTCATCAAAGTTTGGCAAATGTAGAAATCAGATGAAATAGAGGAATTTGTGACTTAATTGATTAATTCTTTGGCAAAACCTCTGATTTTATCACACAATTCAAGTTATAATTTACAAACTGGCACAATCTAGTGAATAAACTTCGGCTTCCATTAATTACTCTTTGTGTAATCTCCCATTATTTTCTACTCACTGAAGATTTTGCTTCTTTGTGCATAATGATGTCTTCTTATAACATTTCTCTAAATATCTGGCTTTTCCTATTGTCACATGTATTACTTCTAAATTTGCCTTGAATCTCTATAACTTCACAGAGATATTTTTAAAATATATTCAATAAAATACTGCCTTGTATTTTAAGAACTTTACTTTTGCATATCTGTATTTATTGAAGCATCCTCAAGGAAAGGAAACACCTTATTTTTCTAGTTAAAACAATGTTTAAACAGATTTCAGCACAACCTGAATATTCAGTAAATATTCATGGATGTTGAGGAAATATTTGACAAATATTTCAAAAATATGACAAAAATATCTTATTTTTTTGTTTGTAAAACAAAAGTACTGTAGGTGTTTCAAAGAGAAGAGGCTTACTATCTGATAGTGCTTAACCAGATAGTAGACATTAGAAGCAGCAGAGAAAGAAGCAACAGAAAGTACAAGCAACATTGGGAAGCTACTAATATTATTAAGTTAGGGAAATTGTATGGTGATTTATATGATCCCAGCCCAGAAGCTGGGCCTGCTAACAGATTAAATCAAAGCTGATGCAAGAAATTGGACTGATGGCATATGTGGAAAAATGAAAAAAAAAACAAGTTATGGAATATGTGGAAAAATGAAAAAAAGAGTTCCTAATTATTAGCTTAAAATTGTTATCTTCCAATTATATATATATATATATATATATATATATATATATATATATATATATATATATAGTCTAATAGAAGGCATTCTCATTCTTCTCATTCTGGAAAATTCTGAGACTATTGTTCATTTTTTTCTAATAAGAAATCTATTGCTGATTTAATGAGAACTTGCTTTGGACTGAAATGCGTCCTCTGAAAGTTCTTAGGTTGATGCCTCAATCTTTAATGCCATAGTATTTAGAGATGGAGATTTTTGGAGCTAGTATTGGAAGAATTCGTGAAGATAGGACTATCATGAAGATACTAATCTGCTTACAGGAAGGATCATCAGAAAGTATTGTTTTAGGAGTTAGTCTACAAGTCTACATGCAGCAAGAGGGTTCTTAACTGAGACTCATCCTCCAGGCACTGTGATCTTGAAGTTTAGGTGACACAGCTATGAGAAAAATGTGTTGTTCATTTTACTACATATATGGAATTTTATATTCAGAGTCAGAGCAAAGTACTGACTTTGTAAAACAGTGAGATTTATCTTGTATTTAAACTAAAGCTCATAGAGATGTTCACTAGAAGAAGTAAATGGATTAAAATGGGTCATGATGCTAAGGAAGACGCATCAGGGCAATAAGAACATGTCAGACTTAAATGCCTTTCTACATTATACTGGACAGTTTCTTAACCCTGACTAGAAGTCATTTAAACTTTAAGCACCCACAACATAAAAGCATGTTGAAGTCCTTTAAAGTCAGTGAGTTTTCACACTGAGAGTATTTAAAGTTTATATTGCTTCTCATAGGGTCCAGGGCATATTCAGTATGTGGTGCTTTATTTGACTGTGCTTGTAGACAACCACTTGGGAGGGAAGTGACAGCAACATTAGTTTTCATGCTAACTTCATTATTCATTCAACTAGGACCTAATGGATCCTCGTGATTTCAAAAGCACTCAAGTTGCTATCACTACAAAGCATATTTAAGTATTCTCTCAGAAAACTTGCATTCTAACATAAACCAAGTCAAGAAGGAATAAAAGTACTTCTAAAATGTTAAATTATGAGGTAGAAAATGTTTACATTCTATTGAATAGTTGGACATAGAAGGCTCATGGGGGATATTAGCTCTGAGTATACAGTTAAAGTACAAGATAACTTTGAACTCAAGCTAATGGAAAATGACAATTCAAATGACAGGGCATCCTTTACATAGGGTTTTAGGTGATTGTGAGCTCTGGGTAGAATTTTTATTCAGTGAAATGGAGAAGCAAACAAGATGATGGCATTAAACAATAGAGTGACTTTCTAGAATATATATTTTAAAAAGGGACTAAATGCTAGATTTTAATCTTCTGCTCACTGGGAACCCATAGGTATTTTTTGAGATAAAACATTACAGTGTGACTATTGTGAAACACTACATTTCAACCTTATTTTAGAATAATGGCCCAGCAAGTAAGTATGCTTCTTGCAAAGACTACTGGCCCATTTTCTGGGCTATGCAATTGTGGTGATGCCCTGTAGGCTTTATGGCAGGTAGCAAAATTGATCAAGGTGAGGTAAGAATGAAACTAATTTCAGCCCAATTTTATTGTAACTGGTGCTGGTCCAGGGCTTCTGGAATCTTTTTACTTTAGCCATGTTTAAGCACAGCACACTTTTGGAGAAAACAAAGTTTTCTGACAGAAATTATCTCAGTCCCAAGTAAAAGTCTAAGACATGTTTACATTGAGATTCTTTGCAAAAATATATCTAGCTTCTTTCATAAGAATGGGTACTGTTGACTCAGAGATAATGCCCAAGGTTTAGAGTCTAGGAAGAGTGAGTGAAGTAAACATAAGGCCTGTGGGTATCAGGATTGACCTGGCCCTAAGATAACATAGAAGTCAATTAGGCTGTTGTGAACAAAACTGACAATACTCATAAATAAGGGTTTTATGGACTAAAAGCAATGTTCAAAATTTAGGGGGAAAAGTCTGGCATAAGCAGAAACAAATTCTGGGAAATACAGGTAGAACCTGTCTCATTAGACAGCAAAGGATTATCAGGTTGTAAAACAATATCAACCTGGAATTCCAAGAGGTACAGCTATGTACCTCATTCCATTGAACAGGTAAGCTGTGCGTTTAACTTTTTTGGCTGCTCCAATGTTGTACAAGGCCTTTTTGCCCTCTACCTGCAAATACTTCCTTTCATTTCCACTCCCTCTAGCTCATTTATTTATAAAATGTCCAAAATTGCTGGTAGCCTCCTGGTGGGAAGAAATAATTCACTTCTACAAGTTGTCCTCTCACCTCTGCATATGCATTGACCCCAATCATACACTGCTACCCAATAGTAAACAAATGCAAGTTTTCAAAATTATAGGGAGAAGCCACCCCTTCAACACTACAAAAAAGCTGGAAAAATAGTATTTATTTTCACTTCAAAGGGCCAGAGAAATATTTTGGGGGTTTGTGTACCTTAGTCTTTTTTCTACAACTGTTCAATTTAGCTCCAGTAGTCAGGAAGTAGTCAAAAAGTAGCCAAAATAGCCAAATAGAACCATGGATGTGTTCCAAATAATTTTATTTGGAAAAAGAGTTGTGAGTATGCTTGTCCAATGGAATCTTATGCTAAAGGGTAAAACGGATAAGATTATTTTACTATGTTTTTGTCTTTGTTTTAGCTGTGCTGATTTGTGTTTTTGTGTTTTGTGCTTGCTTTGCCTTGCTGTCATTGCTGTTATTCAAATGACTTTTTACCTTATTAGCCATTGACAGAAAGTTGAAACAAATACAACTGTCCTGATACATGAGTAAGTAAGAACAACAAAGGAGTGATTTAATCCCAGTAAAGAGCTTAGCTAAGAACCCAGATAAGAAAGGAGATTATATATATATATATATATCATATTTGTCTATAGCTATGTGAAAGCTATAATGAATAGTATCCAATGTATGTTCCATATGGCAACTCACATCACACAAGTTTTCACATAAAAGCAATGTTGTTCTTCATGAAATCTTTTCTTCATGAAAGCATATTAATTGGTTATTATTCTTAAAATTCCATTTTCCTTCTTTTCTTCTTTTAAATTTATCTTAAATCTAGTATTGCAGTATCTTAACTTATATAATGGCTGGATATTTGAAATCATTACAGGCACACAGAGTGTGATAACCTATAAATATTTATAAAATATTTAAAGATAAGGTGAAATAAATGACTTAGGGATAAGCTCCTTGGTTACAAAGTCCACAAGAAAACACTGCAATATTTGCATTAAGAATATTGCCCTATATATGGGTCTGTGTGGAAATTATGTGGGAGTACTTTTTGTGAGGTATATGTATTAGGACTTCAGGATACTTTTGTTTTCCAAAATGGCTGAAAACATTTTAGCTCTACATCTGAGAATGTCTTAGTAACATATTTTTTGAATACAATTTTATCTTTTTTTCAGGACATTTTTCAATTTCTATATAAGAAAGCCTCCATGAAAAATCCATTTGTCTTTATGTTGCCCTTATGCATATAAGAAAATGAGAGAAGCTAAACTTGACAAGCTTTGAAAGAGAAGGCGTGCCTCCTAGTGATTTGTATCATTTCAGAGGGACATTTTTAGCTTTTGCTTCTGGTTTCATCATTTTATATAAACTTACAATTTGATTTTAAAATAAATGCCTTAGTAGTTTCAACCTAAGCATATTATATTGCATGATCATAGATTTATTACTATGACAGCATTTCATCTACATCTATCACATAAGAGAGTACTTCTGTTAACTCTTGTTACGGTGGTTTGCTTTTGCACAGAATTATGTTTTATAGCAACTTGAATCTATAAAAGAGGAAAAGTCTTGAGGCACCTGTGGCTTAGAAAGATTTTCTCTTTAGTCCCCTGGGTCACACAATTTTTCATATGATTTTTATATTCCTTTACATTATAACTAATTCCTTTGTTATAATTGGCTTCAACATTTACCTTTTAGGGGGGTGTTATTTACTTTTGAACATTTGAGATAGTTTCTATAAACATTATATGAATAGAAGATGTGAAAGTGACTTCTTGCAGTCATGTCACACAATAGAAATGCACATTAGGGTGGGATTTTTAGTGATTAAGATTTGATATTAAATTTAGATATGGAGATTACTTTAAAGACATTTTATCTACCAGATAATGAAATACTTAAAGTCTTTACCTCTTTCAGAGAAGCAGCGTTTCTTCAGAAGTCTGACTCTGTTTAGTGTAATTAGCTTTCTAGAGATACAAAGGTGAACATCAAAGCCAGGTAACTCATGGACTTTCCAATCCTTAATAAGCTAAAATATTAAAGAACTTATTTTACATTCTTTGGTATATATCCAAAAAGAACTGATCATACATAATTTAATATCCATAATTAAGAATGCAGATTGAAAGAAAAGTGCACAACACCACACAACAGGGTCTCACGCAAGAGGTTTATTGAGGTGAGGTGAGACACGAAGTGTCCGCTTCCGAATGGAAGGAAGAAGAAAAAGAGAGAGAGGAGAGGGGGAGAGGGAGAGAGATAATAGAGGAAGAGGAGCAGAGAGAGAGAGAGAGAGAGAGATATCCAAAGAGAGGAGGAACGCAAAGCTCACTGGGATTATATGGGACTGATGACACAGGACAGGTACTGGTCTGGGGGCAGGCACAGGGGCGTTACCTGGCCAGAAGATGGGGAGTGTCAGGAGCATGGAGGATGGGCGAGCTCCAGGGAGGGAGCTCTGGCCAATTCACAACACAGATAACACAGTTTGATGGACAATCCTTTATGTTTGGACAAGACTTCAAATTTAAACATACTGTGAATATACATATTTTAGGACAAAGTAGACCAAGCAGAAATGGATGTTTTAGTATCTTTCAAAGTGCATTTTATTACAATCTGGAACCATTAAATTTTACTGTATTGAAAAATATTGTTTTATGCTAAATGTGCTTAAATTCACACATCTGAAGCAACAAATACATTCAAGACAACAAGGAATAGATTGCTTGACAGGAACATTAATGTTGACTGATGAGTAAATTAATTTGTTTGAGATATCAAAGCCACAATGCAAAAAGATCTAACTTCAGATTTGTATCTCAAATCAAAACCTCTTCAACTGTAAAAATAAACAAACTGATTTCTGTGGAATACTTTAAAAGTAGTTTTATGTTTTTATGTCAAGGCTAGTTTTATTGTAGCTTTTTCATCCTGTTTAAAAATATTGTAAGTATTGCTAATGATATTGTTTGTATGTATGTATATATGTATGCATGCATGCATGCATGCATGTACCACAGTGAAGGCATAGAGGTCAGAGGACAACTTTGTAGAGTCATTTCTCTCATTTGAACTGTATGTAGGTTACAGGGATCAAACTCAGGTTGCTAGCATTATGCTGATATTATCTTTGCCAGCTGAGTCATCTTCTTGGTCCATATGATTTTACCACTTTAAAAATAACAACAAAAATAAAGATCAGGGATACTAAATAGTCTCTTCATAAATGTAATGAAGAATTTGACCCAGCCTACACATGTGGAAATGATAAGTTCCAAATGGTAAATTCAACATTACTGAATGGGAGTTTATATAAATATGTCATCTTGGTATAATGCTTGGTATAATAGCAGTCACTACACAGACACTTGAGACAGTACACAATCAGTGCCCATACAGAGGTTCCTCTTCCATAGTTAACATGGTTACCATGAAGAATAATACCTGAACATTGGTAAATGATTGACAAGTCAAAATTTTACAACCTTTAACTGTAAGTACATAAATATTTCCTTGGTTATTTAAAATATTTTTTGTGTTTTTGTCTTTTAATTAAATTTAAATGTCTATACAATCGTCTCTCATTATTGACTGGGTGTCACTGACCTAATTTTTATCACATTTCTGAAAAATTTATGTGGCTTAAATTGAGTCTGTGTTATATCATGCTTAGGGAAATTTAGCCTTCTAACTTCTAACTGCTGGATTTGTAACATGGTTTGAAATTTGAGTCTTCCATAAATGTAGCGTGAATATGTGAGTAGAGACAGGCAATGTGTGGCTGGCTTATTTCTGAGGGTAGAGAGGAGGATTTTTAGCTGGTACTTGCTTAGCCTATGGTAGAATAAAGTATGACAGAAAATATACATAACAAGGCACTGGAAAGACTATATAGCACCTAATTTTTGAGCATGTATGTTTATGTATTGAGAATCTATTAATTTGCTGTGCATCTCTGCTTGTATATGTGACTATTTGAAAACTGTGAAAAACCTGAGACATATACACAAAAGAAAACTGTACCAAACAGCAAAATAAGAGCTGCCAATTTGATAAAGGATTAACTATATATGCAATTCTTAAAAGCCAGGATCTGAGTAGGCTCTTAGAAGGAGATTGCATTCATTGTGCAGTAGAAATGTCATGAGTTTAAGTACTGAGTGTAGGCTGTTTGCACTCGATGAGAGCTGCTTCCTCTTCACTACTGGCATTAAAAAGTGGAATTATCTGTTGACACTGTATTAGAGAGAAAGTAATTTATGATGATGACTGTTTATTCTCAGAACTGTAAGCAATAACTGTTGAATGTTACATAGTAGAATGAGAACATAGACATTGATTCAGGTTCAAAGGGTAATTAAGCCTCTTAGACTTGCTGTTGATTGTGCCACTCTGACCTCCTTCTGAACTCAGAGCTATACTGAACTCAACTGACTCTTTTAGTTCAACTCAATTCATTCACTGTTCTGGGCTCTATGCTGACTGGTTTAAACTGACCTTCTAAGCCAACTGACTGTTTCTGATTGAACTCAGACTCTGGCTGACTTCTGCAACTTCTCTGAACTGCTCTGCTCATCTTCAAACTGACTCACTCTTCCTATCTGAAACTGACTTCTGCTGAACTGCCACTGTGACTCTACCTTAAACTCCTCTCTTTGGCTCTGTGTTTTGTTCCTCTCTGAGCTATCACTGCTACATACTGCCTCAGTCAGCCTCTCTGCTTCTCTGCTTTATCCTCGGTCAGATTGCTTCATTATATCTGTGTCTTGTCCTCTCTCTGATCCTGACTCTCTGACTGAGAGCCTACTTTTTCTATTGTGAGAGTTGGGTATGTCCTCACTCTGATAACTCTTACTCTGATTTGTCACTTTGTCTGCCTTTTTACTTGGACTCATTTCAAATGTCACTTTCTGTCTGATACTGACTCTGCTTCTTGTCTTCCGAGTTCTGGGATTAAAGGCATGCACCATCACTGCCTTGTGAATACTGGGATTAAAGGTGTGTGCTACCACTACTTTCTGAATACTGGGATTAAAAGTGTGTACTAACATTATTTCCACCCTAGAGCAGCCATGCTGATGGATTAAAGGATTAAATATTCCACTATACATTGAACACTTCTTCTGTTATATTTAGCGTTTGTTGGAACATATATTTCGGGTAACCTCAAGCCATGTTGAGATGTTTCAGAAGGTAAAAGAAGAGTATTTATACAAATATTGCTTTGTATTTCTTTATTGATAATAGAGAGTTACTCAAAGCATGGTCAGACAGTTGGGCTTCTTGTATTATAAGTTATTCTCAGAATGTATACTGTAAGAGGAAAGACTATAGTATGCAAACATTTGCTAAGACCTTACTTGGATTACTCTTACTGATGTTCCTTTTGCTATACCAAGTTGAGCAGAAAAGCCTAGAGAAACTACTCTGATACCACATAAGAACAAGAATATCAGAATTATCATCCAGTTGGGGCAACCAACTGGTGACAATTTTGTATATACTTTTTTCAAAAATAGAGTCATTTGAAGAGGTAGTAATTTTTCAGGGAGCAAAACTTTCATGAAAAGTCTGAGTAATAGCTTCTGTGGGATACTGTACAGGCAATGCTGCACTGAGTTGAATAAAATGGACTCCATGATCATAAAGCTCTAGATCAATGTTGACTCTAAAGTTTGAGTGTACTTATCTAGAGAGATGGTGATGCTGTTAACAATATTAAGAGTGTCAGCTTAGAAGGAGTGTGGTAAATGTGAATGAACTTTTTTTCTTTCTATAAAGAAGAAATATATAATAAAGAAATAATGAGCCTTATTCTTTGCTTTTTTAGGTTGGATGTCGATATAACTGAACTTCACAGTTGGATTACTCGTTCAGAAGCTGTATTGCAGAGTCCTGAATTTGCAGTCTATCGGAAAGAAGGGGACTTCTCAGATTTGAAAGAAAAAGTCAATGTATGTTCTGCATTAAATCTTATGTTTCTTCTTATTTTATGCTGCTCACAAAATTTTTGTTTCAGATAACTATATATTTACTGAGGTTAAAACAATGCAGTAAAACGATGTTTAAAGTATAAAATGTTTTAGATATCAAGAAAAACAAATTATCAGCCTATAAAATCTTTTCTGATTCTGCTATGGGCAGGGAGACTTCTCATGTTCTTAAACTTAACCAGTATTTACATAGAAGTAAAAACTTCAGATACTGTACTCATGTTGCTTTCTCTTCATAGATTGTTCTAGAACTTTTAAAGTTCAGAGAATATAATAGTGCATAATAGAACAAAGTAGAATAAAATAGGATAATAAAAGACACTGTTTATGTAGGATCAAGATATTATTTTACAGTAATCAATACCTATTATGAATAATAATAGCTCATTTATGTTTCCAAGATATTTATATATTGCATTGACTCACCTAAAAGATGTACATCCTCTTTCTGTAATGATATTTAGTAGCAGAAAGTTTGCTATTTTTTCCCATTCTGAGATTATATGGTTTGACCTTCATAAAAGGACTTTTTCTTGACTTAATAAGAACTATTTCATCTTCTGAAAAATTATCAGGGCTTTGCTTTCCCAGCCTCGACAATGATAAAACATTCATTTTTGGTATGTAACTGACAGTATTTTCTAAGAGACTTTCTACAAAGCAGAGTAAATCAAAGGAAAAGGCTCCAAATAATGAATGTGAAATAATTTTTCTTCTAAGAATATCACTTGCAAGTATATGCATTAGCATTTAAGTCATGAACTATGAAATCTATTTAAAAGATTTTAAATGAAATACTACCTCACATATAAGTTAATGTTTCCTATGGACTTAGAAATGCTGGGAATTAAAATCCAAAAAATATTTTGTGATAACATTGTATATATTTTAAGAATGTCCAAGGAACAAAGATAATTTGTCATTAGTTCTTAGAAATCAACATGTATTTATATTTACAACTTAGTTATTTGGTAATATTTATTCACTTTTTGAGATATGCTTATGTTAGTATCATGATAGACTATGACAAACAGTTTCACAAAATAAGAGGTATGATTTTATTATTACTGTTACAATTTTAAAATAAATTGAAGGATAATATATAAAAACAGCAATTTATATATTAATGTATACATTAAAATACGTTTATTTTTATAATTTTGAAATAATTATTTTTTATATAAGATTTTTATTTATTCTTTGAATATTTCCAAGTTGTATAGAGTTCATTTCCTCAACTTCTCATTATAATCCCACCATATCATCCTCCCAACTTAAGGTCCTTTTTTGACTGTTATAAATACATTCCAAAATCCAATTTGTTCTGCCAGTCTGGGCATGGTATGAGGCCATCAGATGAAGCATGGGCTGTCTACCAGTAGCCAGATTCCTAGAGGAGAGTGACTATCCCTCTTTCCTCAGCCATCAACTGCTAATAGCTCCACTGCTATGTGTGGGGACATGGTAGCTCTTCCCCTATTCATGCTGTAATTTTGAATTGCTTAATCTTATGAAGATAATCACAGTTGCTGTGAATTTCTGGTGAAAGCCATGTTTAATCAGCAATTCTCCATTTCACAGTTCTCTCTTCCTTGTCCTTAAGCTCTTATATTCTTTCTGATCTCTCTTCTGTGATGATCCCTGAGCTTTGTATGGGGGAAGGTAAATACAGATAATTTAGAACTAAGTATTCATGTTTAGTTAAAGTTGATACTTTGATCAGATATGCATCTCTGGCTTAACCACTACTCACTACAAAAAGAAGTTTTTCTGACTAAAGTTGAGATCAACATAGATCTATATGTAAATATATACAGAGAGAGAGAGGGGGGAGGGGGAGGGGGAGAGGGAGAGAGAAAGGACAGTTCAACAGCATGATCATTTAACATAACACCAACAGTATGTTCTACTCCCAGAGACAATGATTTTCAAGGACTTGAGTAGGTTTATGCTGTGAGGCATGAGACCCTCCTATGAAAGAGGCAAGCATTTAGCTGCTTTTATAAATATCATCTTGCTAGTGAGCAAATCTTGCCAATTGAAGTTATGGTTTCAGTGCTAAGTGGGACCACTAATGTCTTCTCACTCCTGGCAGCCTGCATAGAATCTTCTGGTACTCTGTAAGCTAGGCAGCAGAGATAGAATTTTCCAGTCATTCAAGGTTGCTTTCTCTATGTGTTGTTTGTAATGTGAGTGGAATTTTCAGCAATATGGCCTTACCATCTAGTTATTATGGATAACCAAGATAAATGGCAATGATTTTTTGTCGTTTGGATGCTTCTGGGCTTCCCTGATCCATAGGAGCTCATAGGAGATATGTATGCTTGGCACTGACATTTCTATTTAATAACCATGTCTTTTGAGAACAGCAGTGAAACCCATGAAAGGTACTTTTGTTCAAACTCCTTTAAAATATATATTCTATTTTTTATAACTTACAAACTAGATGATTTTATAGGGATTCTTTATATATCTTTAGTTTTAGTTAACCTAGTCTCCTCTATCTATCTTGCTCCAATCTAAACATAAATCTTTAAAGTATCTTTCCTATTCTTTTGTGTAACCTGTGATTACTTTTTCTAACTTGGGTTTGAAAATCATAGGTTGAAAATTCTAAGTAGAAAATTGTCTAGAAAAGTTACCCAATAAGTTTTAGGGTTCATGTTATGTATTCAACTCCATATAATATATTCAACTATGAATCACTTTAATAATTTTGTTAGCTAATTGAGGTATTTATTGATTTGGTTTGTATAGTTATCTGTGTATCATCTTATGTCTGTGTTTGAAAATGGCTTTGATCAAGCATGAAAATGAAGTTCCACAAATTGGTGAATATAAATTAAAAAATTTCCTCTTATCATTTGGCTACTTAAAGGCAAATATAACTCACACACACACTCACACACACACACACACACACACACACACACACAACCCAATAATGTCTACATGGTAGACTGAAAGTACAAAAAATGTACACTATTCTATAAATGACTTTCTGATGCCTTCCAAGTCACTTTTATCAACTTTAACTTTCATCTTCAGAAATAACATCATTCTTAATTGCCTGCTAAAATATGACCTCAAATGATGTGCCTAGATATTTCCTTGAAGCTAAATGTAATGTATATAAATTAAAGACCCTTGAGAGAAATGGTGATGGATGTTGAACTCATCTGTATATTCATTTTTTTAACTTCTTCACCTGTCAGTTTATGTAAGTTATTTTGAACTCAGGGGTAGTTCTTCTCATGAAAGTACCTGGTATTAATTCACATATAGATAGCCATTTAAAATGATGAAACATTACTTGCTTTTTTATTCTTTCGCTGGATCTCTACATTGATTTATACCTAAAGTGTTTTTAGTTAATAAGAATATCTTAGGCTATTGTTTAGTTTTCATGTATTTTCAACCATGCAACTTTTAAACTTCAGCATAACTTTATCTTTTCTGTTGACTGTATGTTTTTATTCACACGATTATCGAAAAGCTCTTATTATATGTGTAGACATAGGATAATAACATTATTTGAGATTTGCTAGAAATGGAGGGAATGAAAAATATTTTCCTTGAAATTAATGCTCAGTGTCTATTTATAAACTCCATTAGTCTCTTCATCATCACAAAATTATTTTCTGCTTATGCTTAGAATGTGTCTCATATTTACATTTTCTTGTATCATTTAATTATATTATTTTCTTATTGAAGAATTTAGCAGTAGGTTCAAAGTGCTTTCCATTTAATTGTACGTTTTATGTTATCTCAGCATACTTCTGGTATATTTTGTTCTATCTTTGATCTTATATTTGCCTCAATTCAGCTACTTACATGTGATTATACTACAGACATTGTTAATGCTAGGAATCACTATCAATCCATTTCTTAAGTAACACACTTTAATAGAGTCAGGGTTACATCTTCATGGAGTATGCATACATCGTTAGTAAATTATTCCTCAATATCTCTTAATTATTTAAAACTTTTATAAATCCCCTGAAACTTTTCCCAGCACTCACAGTATATGAACGTTTATTGATTTAGTCAAAATAGAATTTCTGAAAAAAATGTATATTGGTGTTAATAGTATCTGTGTCCTCATGTCATTTGATAAAGGAGGCTATATACATTTCTAAGATAAAACATCTCTCAGTATAGCCTCAATATCACTGTAGTATATTTACTAAAGAACAACTTCCAGTTAGCTACATATCCATATTTTACCCAGATTAATAATTACTATTGTTTATTTTAATAGAAAAAAATCATCTCACCTTGGAAACAGTATATACTGCTTAGGCATATAGTATGCATCTGACAGGAGCAACAATTGAACTGTATGTTACCATTTGTTACCAGTGACTGCCAGTGCCATGCATTTCTTGTATTCTCAGTGCTGATGCTGAATTAATAACAGATTAATACCTTTAAGACCCATATTATCCACAAACTAAATCTTCACCTTTAGTATGAGTTATGTTCTGGTATACTCAAACCTATTAAGTGAATTTTCAATGACACTGTGCATGAGAGAGTGTTGAACTTGTAAACAGAAGAAATGATTTGATCTTTTAGACCTTTACCTTTTCAAATTCTGTTCCATTTGATTTGTCATTTAATATTATTGCTATAATGCTATTTTGTTCTGTCCCACAACTATTGTGAAGTCTATTATAAATAATCTGTATAAAATATAATTTGTAGGCAGTATAAGGAAATTGAGTTTGAAATGGTACTATTGATACTCTCAAATGTTTTACAAACTAATTTGTGCCATGTCTTTCTCCCTTGTCAAAAGAGGAGAGTAATAATGATTATTCTGTAGATATTTGGGTTTTTTGTGTGTGGGGGGTGATATTATTTTCTTTAGTTATATAATAATCACAGGAATAATATGGTTAGCAAAATTATTTTAAATGTGACTATTATTCCTGAGAGATTCTAATATAAGGTTGACTCATTAGATATCATTGCTCATTGATTATCTTATAAGACACTGAGAATAAAGAGACTATGATAGTGGCATTTTGAAGGACATTATTCTTATAATTTGATTATTTGTAACATTTATGTGGTGGTATAGTTATTTTCTTTATATAATTCTTAAAAAGAGAATTAACATACCAATCTAGTCAAATAGTACGTACTGTGACAATGAAACAGAAGCATTTTTCTTTCTGCATGTATATCTGTATGCATTTTTCTTTCTGTGTGTATGTGTTTATGTGTGAGATAGATAGATAGGATAGATAGACAGACAGACAGACAGACAGACAGACAGAATAAGTGTAAGTGTATCCTTCTGGACACATTAGTGGATGTCGGAGTAGGAGGTTTGAGTGAATTCTCCAACATTTTCCTTCAAGACAAGCATCTTTCCTGGAACCTAGGATTTGATTGTTTTTCAGCTAGGTAAAAAAAAACAGCAGGCCCTAACAATCTCCCCATCTCTGCCCCTGTAGAGCTTTTATTATAGGTTTTCCAGGGAAGCCAGGTTACATGTGTAGGCGCTGGGATCCAAACTGTTGTCCTCATGGTTTCATAGGAAGCTATCTTAACCTTGAAGAAAAATTTCCCAGCCCCATAACTAAAGCATGTAATTCAAAGAGCACCAGCTTAATGATTATTTTATCTCTATTCATCTTATTGTACTGGGACATGGGAATTTTTTATGCTTTTATATATTGTGATTCAAATAAAAATAATTCAAACCCTCTTGATTTTCTTAGTAGTTAATATAATGTAATTATTTAGAATGTGTCCATTATTTTCTTCCAAATGTGCTCAAGAGTGCATTATAACTGTCATTTCTTTTTTATCGAAGAATATAGTGAATTATTGGGAATCATGTGCTAATAAGCTGTTAAGCACAGGGATTTTGTAACACAAAATGAACAGTTGAGGAAAGGTGAATGCTGCGACTTTGGCTTTGATCTGAACCAAATTTGAGATGCTAGTGTAACTTTTATTTCCATGGACTTGCCAGGTCAACCAGCAAGTCAGAATCTTTCATGATTGTCCAAATCACTCTTTATGAAACTGAATTTCAAGGCATCCTTGAGCTTTTCTGTTCAATGAAATAGGATTCTGGGAATGCAGAATCACAAAACAATGTAATCTTTGTGCTGGGAATAATTCAAGTGAAATCCAAAATATTAAAACGTGTCTTTTCACTTTCAGAACTTTGCACTGAGAATATAAAACAGGGTTTTTCTTTGTTGCCTTTTGCAGCATAGTATAAAGTACATATTTTTCTCCTAAGCTGTAGATACTTCAAATAATTCCAAGGAACCAATTTGATAGGATTTTGGTTACTCATCATTTATTGTATATTTTAATAATACTTTATATCAATATACAAATGGTTTGTTATGAAAAATCTAATCTAGATAATTATTTTCTATGTTTTATGTCAATCTATTATCTGTTTATATTTACATATTCATCTGCCATCACTTACTTTCAACATAAATATACAAGAGCAAAATAATAAAATTAGGATTAACACTGGTCACATATAAATTTTTAATATAATTTATTTTAAATCACATTAGGTTAAATTAAGTTAAAAATTAATTTTCTGTGTAACTGGCAACCTTTCATCTACTAGTGCTTATGAACAGCTACTGGATACAGTAATTAAAAACACAGATATTAAATGTTCATATTCTTGAAAACATATCATGTAAAAAGCATTGTTTCTCTTCACCTAGTACTCTGCATATTTCTGTTAAGTCTATTTGGTTTATAACGTCTGTTAGTTCTGTTTAGTTTTTGTGTGGATGACCTGTTCATTGATAAGAGTGAGGTATTGAAGTCTCTAATATCAGTGTGTGAGGGTGAACATTTGGTCCCTCTCCTTCTAGGAAGAGGGGAAGGAAAGGTTGGAGAAGCCAGAGAGGATCAAGGAGACCAGGAGAACACAGCCTCTGAATTATCCAAATAGGGCTGAAATGGGCTCACAGAAATTGAAGCATCAAACACTGAACATGCACCAGGTCCTTGGCTTATATGTCAGGGCTATTAGTTTGGTGTTTTAGTGGGACTTCAAACTATGGGGGTGAGGGTGTCTCTGACTCTTTTGCCTGTTATTACGACCTTTTCCTTCCTACTGGGTTGTCTCATCCAGCCTTAATATGAAGTTTTGTGCCTAGTCTTATGTTATCTTGTTGTGTCATATTTGGTTGATATCCTTGGGAGGCCTGATCTTTTCTAAAGGGAAATGGAGGAGGAGTGATCTGGGGGAGAAGGAAAGTGGAGGGGGGGATTGGGAGGAGTCAAAGGAGGGGAAACTGCAGTCAGGATGTATTGTATGAGATAATAATCTATTTTCAATTACAAGAGACAAGAAAGAAAAGCATTGTATAATATCCAATTTGCATGGCATGTTGCCTATATTAAATATTGAATCATGAAATGTATGTTTTAATTCAAGTAGATAAAAATTAAGTTTTGGAAAGAATTTTGATTTGGAATAAACTCCAGACTGATTGAATCTCATGTGAAATCTCTTTCTCTAATTCTTATAACAGAAAAGTTGCTTGTTCTATATGCTAATTACATTACAGTTCCCTTTTTTTCTGGTAATGATTATGTTGATGACATAAAATACCATATGTAGTTATAACCATGTTTAATAAATTTAGTTATAGTGATTTATTTGTACATGTGCATCTATATGGGTATGAGTGTACTACAAAGTATGTATAACAGTCAAAGAACAGCTAGTAGGAAATAACTTGTAGGACTTCTACCATGTGGGTCCTGGGGATTGAACTCAGGTTGTTAGGATAGCACTGATAAGTTTTATTTGCTGAGTCATCTCACTGTCCCAGCTACTTATTTTTAACAACAGTAGTAATGTATAGCATTAATTCCTTGTGTTTAAAGTTTTCCTGTCTGTATTGCTATTAGTAAGTAAGCTAATTGGCAGATGCTATTTTTATTAATTTGAACTATTTTATATTTATTGTTCAGAGATTAATTCTGGTTAGGAACAGGGAACAAACAGTTCAGAAAGCTCTTTGAATATGAACCTTGATTTTCTTGGAAATGGGAGGACTTTGAATATTGAACATTCAATAAAGATTGTTAAGAAAACAGTCTTTAGCATTTACATGATGAGCTGATAAAATGAAGTATCATGAGGCTTAAAATCAGGTTACGGTTATGATTACTGTGTAGACTCAGAATCTGTGTACTGAAATGCTCACTTTTGCTATCATGCTGCAGGCCATAACACGAGAAAAAGCCGAAAAGTTCAGAAAACTGCAAGATGCAAGCAGATCAGCTGAGGCCCTGGTGGAACAGATGGTGAACGGTAATTACATGAAGTTGAAATTATTGGGGAAATTCAATTTGAGTCCATTGGTCGAAAATGAGATGTGGTAGAATATTTTATAAGTCTATTGGAGAGAGATGAACTGTCAGGAAACTCTGATAAAATTCATTTAAATAAGCTTAAGAAAACAGGGCTTTTCCAAAGTTATTACTTGAGGAAGCAATTGGATAACATTAAGTAAAGGCAATTATATTGTTTTAAAAAATAATTTTGTTAACACATTTTACAAATAATCTAAAATTTCATGGAAGGCTTTATTCTATATACTACTAATATTTCTCATGTTTGGCATGGTACCTTTTAAAAAGATGTATCTTTGGAATTTATTTTTTATTTTTTATTTTTTATTTTTTCTGTTTCTCTTAAGTAAGCCAAAAGTACAAAAGTAGTATTATGTTTTTATTCTATTTTAAAAAATACAATTATTCTTTGCTAACATTGCCTGAAAAGCTATCTCTACAGAATATTGTAGTCATATGAAGAAACGTTTTTTCCAAATTGTCTGTTCTAAACGTGTATCTATTTCTAAATAAAACTTTATGAAAATCACAAACAATGCAATTTCAAGACAACTTTGTTTTTACTTTTGCTGGGTATATGTTAAACCAATGCAACATGTTTTTTCTGTACATGTCAGCTTTTTTGAGAAACTGCCTATATTCTACATCATAACTCCTGTATGTGAATTATGTTTAGTCTTAATTACCATGTTGGTATTCATAAATACAGTGATTTTCATAAGAAATCAATTTATTTTCTTTTTTAATTAGCCTCATCACTGATTAAAAATGAAAAACAGAAAGTTGTGTCAGTTAGGAACTGGGTAAATCAATTAATATATAGACAATGGAAAATATTTATAGTATATGGCATTGCTCCATGTTGTTTGCTGATTTTGAATGATGGCTTTAATAACATATTCAGCCAAATAATATTTCATGATCCAAAATAGTCTTATATTCATTCTATAAAATTCCCCTAGGAACTACATTGTCACCATCGAATCTAAATAAGCTAATATAAAATCAATAATATCAACTTCAAATGGCTTCATTTTGTAATAAAATATCAAGTATATCTCATATCATTTTATATACACATATACTGAATTATTTAAAGTCTTTTAATATTTAGAAATGAGTGAACATATTTTTTAGTTTTTGTTAAGTGAAACTGAACAGAAAATTGAAAAGGTAGTGAATGATAAATGCTAAAATATTTTCTTTTCTAGATCCTTGTCATCAGAATTCCTAGAGGCCTGCAGGAAATATCAGGGCATATAGTGTTTTCTGAATACATAAAAATTAACTGATTCAATTCTATTTAACAGAGCACATTTGATAGTACTGGAGAAAATAGCATTCATTATTTTTGCTCAGAAAAATACTAACTCTGAGTAAAATAGTATCTTGGATAGCTAGATCAATGAGTTATGGGTTATGGGAGCATGATTTGAAATTTTCTTATTTACATTGATGAAATTTTAGGCTACTCATTTGTGTACTAGTGATAGGGAATAGGGTTAGCTGAACTATATTTTTTCTTTCCAAAGTGGCTCACCAGTGGTAGAAAATTCAGTGTGCTCACTGAGGTGAAGCCTAAGAGTTTTTCATTTGCCTTTATCATAATACTGAAAATACTTATATTGCATCTTATGCTACTCTATTGGATGCTAAATTAGCTGGCAGTGACCCTCAGTGAATGCACAACAAATATAGGAAGTTATTAGGAAGTATAAGTTTCATTCCAGATATTCTTCAAAAGATAAAACTCTGAAAACATGTTTTCCTATTATTTTACCAGGGCTTCATAGTTGATGATGAATATACTTGATAAGGAATACTTCATTTTAGGTGTCAGTTCTGAAGTACTTGCATGGAAGGCAATGCACAATTACAATTATTCTAGCAGTCTGTTATGCACTGTACACAAGTAATAAAATTAATGGATGCACTTCAAGTGATGATTCATTTCCTCTGGGTGCAATATATTTATTCATAGACTATTTCAAGAGTTGTTTAGAATATGAGATATGAATGGATTATGATCCATTATCCCCGAGAATCTAATGTGCTGCTCCAAAATGGTTTCCATAAGTATTGTTCATAATGTCTGGTGAGTCAGTGTTTGGATTCTTAAATAGCTAACAAAAAATTAGAAAAGCAGATGCTCAGATGATTGATATTTGAACTCAGTGAATATTTATAATTACAGGCTGTCATAAAACTTAATTTTTTTAGTTGGGCAAAGGAAAACAATCCTATGAAATGCATACTCATAAAACAATGTAATAAAAATTCTCATAAGCAAATACTTCCATAGCTATTTTCCAGATATGTATTAAGGTATCTACTAGTATCAGAAAAATAGGAAATGTATGGTCAATTAATTCAAGAAGTGTAATGGAATTTCTAATATTATTTTGTGTCCTCTGTCCAAGCATTTTTGAGCAAACACAAGACAAGATACTATGTGATTATTTTTTGTATGATTTTTAATCCTCTATCTATTGCTCTCTTAATGTTTGTCTTCTTAAGAAGCAGCTATTGATGTGGTATTGTATGAGCTCACAAATAGTGTTTCTACTATAACCTAAAAGTATATCAGAAAGTACTAGTAACAATCTATTTCCTAGAGTTTAGAAGGAAAGACTAAAGTTGAACAGCAAGCATATTCACTTATGAAATGTTTACATACAAATTATCCAAAATGATTAATTCTCTGTGGTAAACATTGTATCTTTTAAACATTTTTGTTTTCATTTTGATCGTGATTGTCCTCAAATTCATTTTTAAATTATTATAAATATATGACAGTGTACTATAATAGCCTAAACCAAAATCTTATTAACATATAACTTGTCATTGATGAAATTTTCACAACATATTAAGATGTTTCTGTATACCATATTTTATATAAAATTTATTTTACAAATTTTAAAAAAATTTTTAGTATAAATGTAAATATAAATAAATATGAAAATATTAAAAATCAGAGTTTTTATAAATATTTCACTTAATTCATTAAAAAAACTTTGTCTCTCCTATTTTCTAAATGTGAAAACTGATGTTTCCTTATTTCCTATATATTCTTTACCATATCTCATGTATTAACATTGCTTATATTTATTAGTTTAAGATTTGTAAAGTGAAGAGAAATTCTGAGCCCCAACTCTCTGGAAGTTGATTTTATCATTATTCTCCTTCCTGTCTTGGATGAGAAATATGACACCCAATGAGGTTACTTACCTGAAAACAGTTCACTTTTGTACTGAGGGACATCGAGTTTGAACTCAAAACTGCCTAAATTTGGAGTTTTGGTTTTATGCATATACTTGTATATATACTTGTATACTTGTATATATACACATATATGTATGTGTATGTATATATATGTATGTGTGTATATATATATATAAACCATATATAAGTATATATATGGCTTCATACATATATGTGTATACATGTATATATATATATATATACATATATGTGTTTATATAATCATGTGTATATATGTACATATATACAAACATATATATATATACATATAGATTAATTCATACACACACACACACACACATATTTCCATATAATCATTTATACTAACTCAGTAGTTACTCTATTTAATTTCACATATTCAGTTATAAAACTAATTATACAAATAAATATTTATATTCCATGGTATTATAGATTTATAACAAAATTTTACTTTTCACTTTAGTTTCAATTTCATTTAGAGAAACACTTTCACAGCATAAAGTTGAGTGCCAAGGTCAGCATAACTCATAAAACTAATTTTCTTAGATTTTAATATATACCACAGTATCTTTTGTTACACCTCTGTGATTTTTGTTTTTGTTTTTTTTAAACATTTCACAAAATTGAGATTAATCAGCCAGAATGAAAATTAATTTGTGGTCTACAGATTCTAAGAGTTTTATAAGGTTGAATTTTCTAAGGAGCAGATAGACATTTAAATCTATTTTGCCTCATTTAAATAAATGAAAGAATCAAGTTTAGTGAATCAGAGTACTTTTAACTTGCATTGCTCATTTGCCTACTTAATATCTCCTTTATGTTGATTTTTCACTAATCATGAAATTCCTTCTAAGTGCGTATTGAAATTCAACATTTGGTGACAATATTTCTCTTAGATATCTAATCATTTGGACTATGGCATAAACTTGAGATATTATATAATATAATTTAAACATTTTCTCCTGTGCATTTTTAAATTATGCATTTTTATTTGCTAATGTAATTTAGACATTTCATTATGATACATTTTCCCAAAATGAGTAATTATGCAATTGAAATTTTAGGCTTTTGTCTCTGATACTTTATAACAAATAAGCTTGTTACTACTAAAGTTATAATAATGACAACCCCCAAATATATGTTGCTATAATTCTCAATCCAAAACTAATAATCATTAATAGCATAGCAAATCACACCTTCTTATGCATCATTATGATTAATAGCCACCTTAACTATGCAGAGAATTAGGAAAAATTTAGTCACAGGAAACCATGAATTTCTTGTGTAGCCAGGAATAGGGAGCCACGTATCTATTACTTTTCATATTTTTCTCATCATTATTTCTATTTTCATGTAAATTAGCCAAAAAATGTAAAAAATTGTTATAATTCGTGTTTAGAAGTCCTGATTTTTTTTGTCATTGTATTTTTTGTTTCTGATATTATGTAGGATGATGTCATATTTTGAAATTCTAAAGTTTGGATTTATGTTTCAAAGGAATTGTCTTGCTTGGTGCAATAGTGTGATTTTAACAAATAAAAAATTAGAAGAGTTGATCAAAACAAAGTAAAAGAAGATATAAAGTTGTTGAATTCCATTGTTATTTCCATAGCTTTAGTCTTTAAAAAGCATAAAGTAGGAGGATTGTATAAACTATGCCTACCACAGGTCTTATATTGGCGCATGTATGTATGTGTGTGTATATATATATAAATAGATATACGTATATATATATACATATGTATATATATATGTGTGTATGTATGTATGTATGTGTGTGTGTATGTGTGTGTATATATATATATATATATATATATATAAAGAAAGAAAGAACTTAGTTTTCCTTAAGTCTTCTTATATTTTAAATGAACATTCACAAAATTTGATTCTCTTAAACAACTTGGCCTTTTACTAATCCATTTTGTTCCTCAGATATTTGAAGGTACTGAGTTTTAACTCTCTGGGACTGCTGTGTATAAATGCTGGAATATGAAACCTGCACCTACTTATTGTTATAAATAATTGGTAGTGCCAATTTAACTATGTTCAAAATTGCATCATATCACATTTAATCAATTTTCTTCTTTGTATGATACAATTTAGTAAGGGAGTCTACACTCCCATGCTCTGTAGGGTAGCATGCACTTGAACTGGCTTAGTAGTATATCACATTGTCAGATAATTAAGGTATAATCTAAGAAAAGCCAAATTTCTCTAATGTAAAGTGGTTACCACAGAGAAGTAAATGTGTCCTTATGCTTCCATTTGAAATCCATAGAGAAACTTCAACATTTGTAAATGAAAATCTTTTCAGATAACTACTACTTTTCTGAATGTTTTACGTCATGAATAGTCTGATTATTTTGTGGAAATTATAATTATAGCATAAAGCGGGAACAATTAATTTTAGATGTATTTTTATAAGCATACAAAAAATATTCCAACTTTATTTGTTTGTTTTTGTTTTATTTTTTGAAACAGGGTTTCTCTGTTGCAACTCTGGCCATCCTGGAACTCACTCTGTAAACCTGGCTGGCCATGAACTCACAGAGATCTGCCTGCTGCTACCTCCTAAGTGCTGCCATTAAAGGCTTATGCAGTCACTGTGTGGCTTCTCTTACTGCTTTTAATGAACTGTGAATTGGTTTTAGAATATTTATTTTTAACAATATACATTATGTTTAACATTTATTTGCAAACATCTAAAGTATGAGAAATCATCATCAAAACTTTGGTCAGTTTTCCTTTTTTTTTTAAAAAAAACAATCTTTTCTACTATTCTGCATTTATATCAATTTATTTGTTATTTTATGACAGTTAAGCTTTTCTGATAAGATTCAACTTTAAAAATTTCCAATTTCTAGTTAGATATCATCCTTTGCATCTTTATCAGTAATTAAATGAGTTTTCTTTTTTCAAAATTACTATGTGCTGAATATTTTTATAATAGAAACGCATTGGTTTTCAAATAATATTTAGACTGGCTTCATGGTGTATATATATTTTGCTTTTCTTTCTAGAGGGTGTTAATGCTGAAAGTATCAGACAAGCTTCAGAACAGTTGAATAACCGGTGGACAGAATTCTGCCAATTGCTGAATGAGAGAGTTAACTGGCTAGAGTATCAAAACAACGTCATCGCTTTTTATAATCAGCTTCAGCAATTGGAGCAGATGACAACTACTGCTGAAAACTGGTTGAAAACCCAACCCACCACCACAGCAGAGCCAACAGAAATTAAAAGCCAGTTAAAAATTTGTAAGGTAAGACTCTTTCCTCTTTCCATTTGGAGCATGATCAATAGGCATTTCTTGGCAAACTGCAAGAGAGCCATAGCAAACTGTTTAGTAATGAGATTTTCCACTCCCAGGGATTTAGCTGAGCACAGTAAAGATCAAAATATTAACAAAGAAAATCTGTTTGAATTAGCACTGTATTGGTACTATAATCTTGTTGTTGATTTGTGTAATTTATATGTAGCTATTTGATTTTTTTTCAGTTTGCAGATATGTGAGACAGGAAGTATAGGAAGCACATTTTCTATAGAAGAATGGCCAGTACCTGAAACTCTTCAGATGTAAAACCTAGTCACATGATGAAAAACTTTGAATGATATGAATAGCCAGAAACAGCTTAAGATTAAGGCAATATGGTATACAATGGAACAAAAGGGAAATCCATAAAAATAATGGCCCATATAAAACTGGACATTTTGAATAGTATTTATTCACAAAGAGATATTTTACTAATGTTCTTGCTCTATAAATGAACTTGAAGAAAGGCCAGATCAAGCCAACCTCTCTCTTAAGACAGAGAAAATAAGTGTAAAAATTGTGAAAACACAGGAGAGAGTAAGAACTCTATAATAAAGGCAGCCTTAAGAGCAAGCCTAAGGTGCCTACATGGGAATAGAGAGAGAAAAATAAATAAGCACTTTTATCATCTTCCCTGCCTGAAGAATCTGGACAGGGCTCCCCACTGACTAAACTTAATTAGAAGGCAAAGAATAAATAGCTGTGATCCCACAAATTCCCCTGAGTCATGAGAAGAATGTGAGCAAACAAGGTGGAACTGGCACTGAAGGGCCCAAGTAAGAGATTAAAAAAGCTCATCTTCAAGTGATGAAAATTAAAAATTAATAATAATGAAAAGAACTTGACCTTTTCCAATCCTTAGCATAAACTTCACACTATTTGTGGGAAACAAGACGTTGATGAAAGGCTAGGTTAAAAGATTTCAAGGACAAACATTTAATGATAGACTGGCATGTGTATGAAGGGAGATTAATCTATATTTTTTTTTACTTTTATCTGCATTTTATTTTACACTGAATGTATTGCCCTGCCATATGTTTTTGTTTCTTAAGTTTTTTTGTTTTTTTTTTCTGGAATATCTTCTTGTTTTTTGCAACCTTCTCTTCTGGTTTGGAGCAATTCGTTCCTTTTCAGTGAGGCTCATATAGACGTGGCAGGGGGAGCTCATGTAGGGATTAATCTGGCCATGAGCTTTGTAAATTCTTAGGTGCATCTTAGGCATTTTGTTCCACTGGATATGTAGAATGACTTGAGAATTTACACATAGACCCTTAACTTCAGCATCATTCTCTGCATTTTCAAGCATGTTGAAAAAAATCAGAACTCTTATTTGGCCACCAGCCCTCTGTTCAGCCCTGCTGTTTGGCCTGGGTACACCTACTCACTACACCATTACCTCTTTAAAGTGACATCTTTCAGATACTCGGTAGGTTTTCATACATGCATACCCTTGATGGCCTGAATAGTTTCACTGGTGTTCTTAAGGCGAACACGAAGATTTGAACCTCTGGATTTGCATAACTGTGTAGGGTCTTCTGGGTCAAAACAGTAGTGAACCATCTTCATAGGTCACTGCAAGCCACTTACAGGAAAAGCTAATCTGCATACTTTTAACAAGAATGGCTTAATTGAAGACTGACTGGAGATGGACAGCTGACAGTGTTGCTCCAGAGAAACATTGAACTCAGGAATGTAAAGATGTTCTGAAACAAAAAAGGATATTTTTCTTCAGTTTCTGTACATTTACTAGGAAGTAGACAAGCTCAAAAAATAGTTTTACACAAATAATTCACTACAAAAAGTCCTTTGCATTAGTGAGCAATCACACAAGTGTAAAATTTTTATGTTTACATACATTTTGTAATTAGACAATAGAGCCTACAGCCCATCTTCCATTTATCTGAGGAATAGTTAGTATTCATTATTGTTACAACAAAAATATGGTAAGGACATGACATGAAATCACTGGGAAGAGTAAACACTGGTCAACTTTTTTGAGATTAGGACTGTACTTGATAACTTAATTGCCTATAACCTTTATTGTTTCCCAAATTCCCTTTTCCAAATATAGTCTCACTGAGCATTAAGTCTTCAGCATATATATTTTGAGGGACCATAATTAAGTCCAAAGCACTTAAGTTCTAGAAGAGATAGAGTGGGATGTTCATTGACAATGGTTTTATCATATTTATCCAGAATAGAGGAAATAGACATTAGGCAAATGATTAAATACAATAATACAAAACTACCATGGGAATAAATGCTTCATACAATGTTGGAGAACATCTAAAAGGAAAACATGACATAGAGAGAATACTGTAGGTGGCTTCCTTAATGGAAGGACATTTGCATTGTATATTTAGGTTGAAGATGTTAAATAATGGAATATCATTACTGTCAGAAACTGTAGAAACATGGAGAAATAATGACCACACAAGTAAAATAAAGGCTGTATGAGTACTGAGTATATTGGGATGGGAGAGTAGAATAATAGACAGCCGTGTAAAAGTAGACATATTGAAGAAAAGAGAAGTGAACTGAAAGAAATATCATAATCTTAGTCTTAATCTAAGTCACAATCTCCTTAATACACTCACTAACAAAGTTCTCAATCTTGCTGGCACTCTTATTACTTTCTCTAAAATCATGTATTGCTGTTTGGCCCTTTGGTCCTTAATGAGTTTATTAAGTGGTTTAAGTAAAGTATTTAGTGACATAAGGATAATATCTTTCACTGATGAGCTAAGATCTATTAGTGGCTTAATATTGGTGCTTGGTAATTAATTTTGTATCCAATTTATTTCTTTATTTCCTTTAGAAAATTTTAAATATTAGACTGCAAATTTAGCACATGCCCCAATATGTTGGAGGTGAGAGAGCTTTTTCAGATTTGTAAGAAATCTGTTTACA
Source organism: Cricetomys ansorgei (assembly GCA_026225945.1). Taxonomy (NCBI): domain Eukaryota; kingdom Metazoa; phylum Chordata; class Mammalia; order Rodentia; family Nesomyidae; genus Cricetomys; species Cricetomys ansorgei. The sequence goes on along the minus strand of JAMJFZ010002863.1, from coordinate 910,587 downwards.
TTTCCAGAGGTGAAGGAATGATCCCTTTTGGTGTTCTATTATTTAAATGTACATAATTTTGAAGTGGGAAACACATTCAGGGAAGATGTCTTACTCTAGGGGACCAAGTACACCAAATCCCTTTATGTAAACAATGGCTAATTGTTAATGAGTTTGTGAAGTTGAATAGTTCCAAAATGAATGTTATATCTTCAGTCTTCAAATTCTGAAGCAATTTGATTGTCAACAGCAATAAGTGAAGTCCTACTGCTAAAGCTATGTAACCACTTTCCTCTCAAACTTATCTTTATATCTTCAGAAATCAGAAGAAAATAACATTGCCTATTTATATTCCTGCCCCATGAGAATATTTATAAAATAAATTTATCTCAATCAATCCTCATAAAATAAGGTTCTCCAAATAAGCATACATGCATCCAAAATCAACAATTAATTTTTCCATTTTAGTATGATTTCCAGTAAGCTCAGATTTAAATTTAGTTCTTAATTGCTATAATTTTTAAAATTTCCTCTCCATCTAATTGGCTCATGATCTCATTTTTAATTTTAATTATCCAGCTTTTTGCATATTAATTACTAAACAAACCCAAGTTCTTTTTAGAAAGGTAGCATAAATATGAATTATAAGTAAGTAATGCACTAACAAGAGAATTTAAGAGTATTTGTTACGTTAAAAGTAATGTATATATGAAATATAAACTAATTGTAATTTCACTTATTATGCAACTAAAATATTTTTATAGAAAACAATATGACTAAATAAATAAAGCACAATTTTGAAACTTGAGTGTCATGTATAAATTTAAATATTCAATATTTAATCATGAAAAAAGAGAAAAATCACTGTAATAAATAAAAATAATAATAAATAAAAAAGGATTAAATAAAACATCTTTATTTGATTTAGGTTAAGAATTTGTGTCCAACTGTAATACATTGCAAACATGCATATTTGTGTGCTATAGTGTTCAAATGATAATATCCTGATATTGAAGTAGTCATATGTGATGATCCAAAATGAACAAAGAGCTGTTGTATTCTTCAATTGACTTACAGTAGAATACTGCCATTATGGATATTTCTTAAGAAACATTTGTTAAGGACATTAACCTGATCTCATATCACTGGTGGTGAATAAACCTGCTTTGTTTTGAAAACATAGTGCATGCATTGTTAAACAGTTACATATTTGTAATACTCTGAAATATGGTACAGGATGAAGTCAACCGGTTGTCAGCTCTTCAGCCTCAAATTGAGCGATTAAAAATTCAGAGCATATCCCTGAAAGAAAAGGGACAGGGGCCAATGTTCTTGGATGCAGACTTTGCGGCCTTTACAAATCACTTTAACCATGTCTTTGCTGCTGTGCAGACCAGAGAGAAAGAGCTACAGACAAGTAAGTAAAAATACTTTTAAAAGTTAACTTGAGATTTTAGAAATTTATTATTTGTGGGTAAAATATTAAGTACAAAACAAACAAACAAACCAATAAACAGGAACAACCACTATCAGTGGAATCACCCTCCTTCCATTAACAAATGACAAAATACTGATGTTGGACAAGAAATATATCCTTTTTGCTTCCTTTAATATTCTGATGTCTTTAGAAAAGAACAAATAAATCATATTTTATACAGACATAACTTCTTCATCGTGGGTTAACAATTTCATTACCAGGTGTTTTGACCATTGTTGAATAAAAGGAGCAGTTCAGTAGACTTTCAAAAGATTTCCTTTTGTGTAGGTGAGATATTTGCACAGGCGCCTTCTGATGCTTCTGTCAGGTCATCTGAGAATGCCATACTTTGGAGACCTGAATTTCAGGAAAGGAAAAATCATTCTTTGAGCTATGTTCTACTTTTGGAACTCAGTAATTACATAAATCCATTTTTTTCTTTTGTTGATAAAAGATAAAAGTAGAATAATTATGCAAATATGCAGCATGTACCTAACAATTTTTCAAGATAACTATTACTAAATTATTTTTGCAAGTTGTTAGCATGTAATATTTCCTTGAAATGTCTGTTCATTAGCTTATTTTTCTATTCATTAGCTTAATTTTTAAGACAAAACTTCTATAGAGATAGTTTTATGCATATTTTTAAACAATATTAAATGAGTTTTTGATCCAGCACACACATGCATATATGTGTTCTTGTGCATGCAGAACGGATTATAGTGGATTCAAAGGATTTAAGGATATTGGTTTATTTGTAGTGAAATTTGTAGGAAATATATTTTCTTACTGCTTGTCTTTGTAAACATTAAACATGACTCATTTAAAAAATTTATAGATTATTTGTATACAAATGAAGGTTTGCTAGCAATATTTCATAAAATCAAATTAAGTTTGCAATTTACAATTATTTTCTTTTTTTCTTCTACTTTTTAAAATAGTTTTTAAGTGGTTTATTTTTCTCCTAGGAAAGCAGTCAGTAAAACTTTAAAATGATATCAGCTCCCTCTAGTGGATTGGAGCATACTTGCTACTGAGTTTCCAAACTCCCAACTGAAAAAGATATTTTAATACTCCAATTTTTCATTCATCTTAAAATCAATGTATTTTATTTTTCCATGAAATCCATTAACTTCCTTTAAAATCAAGTAATTTGAATGAATGAATACTCTATATTTGAACTTCTTCACTGGAAAGTTATTTTAATTCCCATATGCCTATTAGGTTCAATCTTCAGTTTAAAGATGTTAGTTTTATTTTTTAAATGTACATATTTTTGTAGTTCATTGTGACAATTTAGCAATTCAGCACCCATATTAGATATACAGTGATAAAGCTGGAATAAGGCCTAGATAATGAGAAATAGGTACAAGTGAAAGTAATTTTGAGTTTGTCCTTAACATACCCTGAGTATTTTACCAATGTTTGCATAGTTTTGTGGAATATAGCCTACCTATGACTGTACAATAAAATGAACAAAATATATATGTCAGTTACAACTTAGCAGAGTTATCTGATACTCAGTGTTGCTTAAATGAAATCATAAAGAACACTTTCATCTAATTTGGTACCACTTCCTTTGCTTCTACCTATTACAATTTTTTTCTATCATACAACTTATACAATACACCCCAAACCCCTCCTCCCCATCCCTCTACTCCCTCCCAGTTCCCCCATCTCCCCTCTCCCTCAGATCTATCCCCCATCACCACTTAGAAACACCCCTCCCCACTTCTCCCCAGAAAGGACAATCATCTCAGAGTTACTGCTCAAACAGGGCATGGCATAGCAAGATGGAATAAGGCTGTGCACTAATCCCTACATGAAGAGTAGGTTAGGCAACCCAGAAGGAAATAGAAAAAAAAATATCCTATTACATTTCTTAAAAATCTGATTACATTCTAGAATGAGGTTGAAATGAATATACTCTCTATATGAGTCAGGCTAAACATGCTTGTGCATTTTCTATTTTCATGTTTTGGTATTTATACATGCCTATGCATCTACATTTCAGTGTGTTTACTTGTGAATGCATAAGACTAATATGTGGTGATTGGATATCAATCTGTTTCTGAAAATTTTAATAAAAGTAAATAAAATGACCTGTTCTACTAGATACATTCATTTCTTAAGAGTATAAAATTTATTACATTCCTTGTGGAAAGAAAGGTTTCTGTTAATAAATGTCTTGATATTCATTCTTTTACCTTGTCTATTCACATCATTGTCTACAGGGAGGCCTTCTGATTACTATCTGTTCACTTGATATACTACTTTAAATTCTATTTGTGTACCACATATTATATCATGGAAAAGATCTAATATATAAAAAAAGATTTTATCTAATAGAAAATAGTTCACTGGAGTAATAAATAAGATATAAAATAATCTTATAAAATATAAGATATACGATAAAATAAGATATAATTTTTTTCAGAACCAATTCATGTCTATTCTTGCCTTCTTCATGAAAATCCTTTGTCTCCTCAACTATTATACTGTTGAGATAATTTGTCTATCCCTCTATCCTCCTCCATGCCATTCCCATACTGTCCTTTAAAATGACATTTCCCTCACATTCTTTTTCAAACTAGCTGTTTTCTTTCATTGGACAGAGGGATGCCCTCAGAGGCCATTAGGATATGAGAAATAGAGATTAGGATCTTTCTCTTATTCTCTATATGCCAATGTGTCTTCCAGTCAGAGGATATGATAAATCCTCTAAGTATGGAACCCACATAGAAAATGCCCTTTTTAGTGGCCCAGCTTCCCAGCAGAGATGTACCTTGTGAATTTCACTCCTGAGAACTGACACCAGTTATTGGAAACTTTAAAAAACGTTTTTATTAGTTTTTTTTTGAGAATTTCATACTATGTGTTTTGACCATATTCACATTAGTTCCTAACTCCTCCAGATCCATTCTCCCTTCCTGACTCATTTAACCTTATGACCTCTTTTTTATTTTGTTTACAACACATCAAATCCAGAGTGTGCTGCCCATATATCTTAGATGTGTGGCCTTTTACTGGAAAATGGATGGTTTACCAGGGACTATATTCTTAAAGAAAATTGTTTCTCCCTCTCCCAGTATCTATTAATTAACAATAGTTCCTCATGTAAAGATACTTCATGACTCTCTCCCCTACTCCATTTTGGGATTTTGTCTGGTAAATTTTGTCGTAACTGCCATGAGTTCTCATGTGAAATTGATTTGTTTTTTATAATCCTTCAATTCTTGCCCTGTCATTTCAACTCTTGGGAAGATATTTGTTTCTCTTTGCAGATCTATAGACTATATAAGATCTTTGGGGTAGGAGTTGGATTATTCTAATGTTTTCCTATCGAATTCTGTTTATTCATTTACTACATGATGCGAAATTATGTTTCCTACCCTCACTTCCTCTCCCTGTTTATAGGTGTCTCTGCTACTTTCAATATAGTCCCCTTATTTTTTCCAATGGTCATTCCAATAACTATTACTTTTCAGTAATTATTAGTTATAGTTGGACTCAACAATTAAAATTTAAACATCAAGAGATATGTAAATTTTCACATCTATCATTCCTAGTGCTCCAAGCATTTGGAAAATTATTGCCAAATTTGAAAATTGTTGCCAAATTAAGAAATTATGAATAAATGGAATTATTTATACCTCTCAAACATATTATTATCCATATTTATAAAATTGATATCTGAACTCCTAAAAGCTTAAGTAAATTACTGAAAGTAGGAAATAGACAGCTGAGTCTACATCTAAATTTCTTGAAATGAAGAATATAGTTTCCTAATTGTCATGCTAAAGTGACTATGTATATAAAATCTAGGAGAAACAATCCTGTTAGATGTTATAAAATGTTGTCGGTTTCTTACTAATAAAAAATATTTCCAACAACTTTACTGATTCTCGCTACACTTAATTCTCTGTCTTGACATATGTGCATCATCTGGATATAATTTAAATGATTAGTAAAACCTCTGGCAAGCTTCCAATATACATGTCTTTCCCAACTACTACCATGGGGAAAATAGAAACTGTTTTCTAAAATGTACATATTCATGTTGACTTAAATCAATCTGTATGAATTCTATGATACTTCCAACATCCACCCCATTGCCTATTATTATGCCATCTCAGATAAAACTCTTTACCACATTATATTAAATGCCTTCATATATCATCAAAATTCACAAGACCCCTTTGATTTTGCTGTGAACAATTATATAAGATCCAAATAAAAGTATCTTTTCAATTGTGAAAGAAACACATAGCTTATATTAATTAAAACACTAAGTCTTAGGCCTTCTGGGGAGATGGCTTAGTGGTTAAGAGCATTCATTTAATATTCCAGAAGAGGACCTAAGTTCAGCTCCTAGTAATCACGTTGAGCAGCACATAACTGCCTGTAACCCCAGCTCCAGAGAATATGATGATTTATTCTGGTATCTGCAGACATATGTGGCATAGACTTACATACACAGACACACACAGATACAAAAAGACATACAGAGAGAGAGAGACACACACACACACACAGAGACAGAGGGACAGAGAGACAGAGAGACAGAGACAGAGAGACAGACAGACAGAAACAGAGAAATAGAGAGACAAAATAAAAAAATTGAAAATAACAAAATAAAAATACTACAAAAATCGGGAGGTGGAGCTGTACACCTTTAATCCCAGCACTTGAGAGGCAGAGGCAGGCAAATCTCTGTGAGTTCAAGGCCAGCCTGTTCTACAGAGTGAGTCCAGGATAGCCAGTTACAACAGAGAAACCCTGTCTCAAAACAAACCACAACAATAACACTACAAAACTATTGAAGTTTAAATCACCAAATAGACATTTAAAGAAAAAAACTGAAATTCTTCAGAGTGAGCAAAATCTAGAAATAAATCTGGGCTTTAACTCTTAAGTGTATTCATGTTGAAGGCCGTTCTCCATTTCCAGTATTTCAATCTGAAATTTTAAAAATCATACTCAAAATTCATCTCAGTCTGTGGAATATTCCATTAAACAACATGACAAATAGTTTCTAATTTTCTTATAGAGGGAATTTATACATGGGAGTAATATGTATGAAATAAAATAATATTCACATAGTTTCATTTGATATAGTGAAATATATTAAGATATACCTCAATATTTTCTTATTTATATATATATATATATATATATGTGTGTGTGTGGTGTGAATATATGTGTCTGTGTGTTCACATGTGTGGGTATATACACCTGTGCCTGAGTTCACTGGAAGCAATCCCTTTTAATTGCTCTTCCATTTATCAGACTCTATCAGTCAAAACCAGAGCAATATGGCTATTTACCTCATCCATTTTATTCCAGGAAAATTTCTTTCTTCCTTCCAAGACTAGTAATTATGTGACAGCTATCATGCACACCCAGCATTTACATGGGTTCTAAGGATTCAATCTTTACACCTAAAATACTGAACCATATTTACATCTCTGTTTTATGATTTTTGTGTATAAAGAAAACAATCCTTGTGACTTGAAATATTGATTCTGTTATATTCTTTCTGGGATGCATTTACATTTGATTTTTCAACATTAATGTTATTCTTTTCACTCATATTTCATTCTATATATTTAATTCTTACCTATCATCATATTGCTTTTATTGTGCTATTTAATTTGCTATGAAATCAATCCACTTAATTCTTTCAAAATATTATATTTTATTCTGCTTTAATGTGTTATTATTGTCCTTAAAATGCATCACTACATTTTGAGTCAGTATCTCATGCAGCTCAGGCTTCCTCATGTTTAATTTCCATGAATAGTCAGGATAGACATAAGGATCATATATGTAAATGGTTTTCAACACAGTTGTATATATTCCACATATATAGCCACACACACACACACACACACACACACACACACACACACATTTAACTGAGTAAAATCAGTGATGATATTCCTTTTAAAATATTAAGAACTTTGGATAATAGTATTGTTTCTTCTAATACAAACCATCATAAGAAAGGTTGTTTTCAATGTTTGATGTACTTCTTTCTCAAAATAGAATCTGTATAATGTTGAGCAAGTACTTAGCTTCTAATTCTCTCTATTTCCTAACCTTACAAATAAATATATTAAAACAGACTTTGGCCAGCTTATTTGAAAATTTGACATATCTTATAAAGTGTTCTTAAATACCAGACATGTATTAAGTAAGAATGTGTCTTCATCATCACAACCAGATTCCATTATATTTCAGGCACCAGTACTGGTTAATACTTAAGATAAATAATATAGTTGGATTTATTGACAAATGAAGAAAATGTGAAAAGGATTAAATTTATTTATTTATTTTGTTCTTTCTTTGTCTCCTTTGATGAAGTTTTTGACACTTTACCACCAATGCGCTATCAGGAGACAATGATTACCATCCGGATGTGGATCCAACAGTCAGAAAACAAGCTCTCTATACCTCATCTCAGTGTCACTGAATATGAAATAATGGAGCAAAGACTCGAGAAATTACAGGTCTGTGAATATCATAAGCAACAATGAATACGTCTTATTTGCCAAGAAATTATATTGATGTAACATTAAATATAAATAAAGATAATAATCATAGAAATCATAGGTTAGGTGCTGATAAAATGAACATGAGAATTGGAGAATAAAATATATTGTTCATATATATATAGTATGTTATAAATGTACATACATATTTACAAGTATGGGTATTTATGTCTAAAATAAAAGTATTGCCTTTAGAAAAATTGTATAATAAAACTATAATTTCATTTTAAATTTCGTGTATATTTTAAGAGATCAAATATGATTATTAAAATTAAGTCACATCATTTTATCAGTATTACATTATTTATAATCCTGATTATCTTTAAGCATAGGTAAAATCAATTCATTTATATAATTGGCTAGAATTTAAATATTAATCAATTGTAAGGTTATGATGAAATATTTAAAACTGAGTAGCAATTTTAACAGCTTAATTCAGGAAAGTTTAAATACTAATATTAGAAATGAATGAAAAGTAAGGGAGTGTGAAGACTAATTTTTTATTCTAAAAATGCATGGTGTGTACTCATTCTTTTAAAATCTGAAAATTTATTAGTCATATTTAGAAATTAAGATATGTTACATTTTTGCTATTTAAGTTCTTTTTAAATGGCTATGTATTGGTTCTTTTAAAAATAATTTTAAAGAAATTTTTATTTAAATATTTTCAAATATATAGTCATCCATTGTAGGTAATTTCTTCTAAACAGCAGCAGGTTTCTACTTGCTGCATATTTGGTGCAGTGATTCTGATGTTTACTGAAAAAAGTGTGACACAAAGGAACTGATAAACTTCATAAAAAAAGAGCTTATGAAAGTAAAACAATTGGGGAGTAGAGAAAATACAAAAATGTTTTATGAATGAGTAGAAACTAATATTAGTACAGGAAAATAATTTATAGATGAGTAGTCATAAGTATCATTGGGAATATGTAAGGATCCTGCTTCAGAAGTGAAAACCAAAATTACTGTGGGTTATGAAGTTTTCTATCTGGTAGAGAGGTATTCAAGACAGTAAAACAATAACATCCAATCCAAAACACCAAAGAAAAGAAGAGTGACACAAGAAAAAAATTTTCTGTTACTGAGGAAGAGTCTTCATATGAAAATCACCAAGGAGATAATAAACTTTGAATAATACTATGACAAAGTATAAGTGATGAAGTACTGAATGAGATATAACATTTCCTAGTACAGAGTAAGTATAAATCAGAAGTAAATATTCTCATTTAATGATTGGAATTTAATTTTTGAGGAAAAATTTTCAATGATTTATAGTAATACATACATTTTCATTTAATTGTATATATGAGCGTAAGTAATGAAAATTCTGCATCTCTATGCAAATAATTAGAATATGTTCAGTGGTACAAGTAGATGAATCTAAATACAATTCATAAAAGTGGAAAGTTAGAAATTAATTATGAAATTTTAGTTAAATATATATTAGTATTAAGCCATCCTGATTGCACATTCAAATGTAACACACATATAAATATAATTTATTAAGAATTTTAATCAGGAAAGTAAAGATTGGTATACTGATGTTTCACTCTAGATAAGTTAAAATGTATTACCTATATAATAAATGTAATTATTAATGTATATACATTAAATAAAACTAGGCGTTCCAAATCTCTTATTAAGTAAAATATGTTTTGTTCCACATTAGACATTATTTATAAGAATACATGTGAATTGTTTTATCAGATAGTCTACTTTCTTTAGATTGTTAAATTTCATAAGCTTTCATTTAATTTCTTCTTGATGTGAGGGAAACTTATCAATTATGCTTCAGTTAGTGTGAATGTACTTCTTTTTTAATTTTGAGGCTTTGCAAAGTTCTTTGAAAGAACAACAAAGTGGCTTCAACTATCTGAGTACAACTGTGAAGGAGATGTCTAAGAAAGCACCTTCAGAAATACGCCAGAAATATCAGTCAGAATTTGAAGAGATTGAGGGGCGCTGGAAAAAGCTTGCCACCCAGCTTATGGAACATTGCCAAAAGCTAGAGGAACATATAAATAAACTTCGAAAAATTCAGGTAAGCCAAAGTTTTGATTTTTATATTTATACTTTTATATTTATACATAGCAATGCATTGTAAAATGTGATGAGAAATAGATAAATGACACCCAGGGACCTTCAAAGACATAGATGATATCAAATGACATGTCTTTCACAAATGAGTATAACTTGACTGTTTTTCCTATAAAAAAAAATGAGTTATTCTTCTTGGATTTTCTGTAGAATTGAATTTCTTTTTTACCAATACCAATTATAGTTATACATTTTAGCATAATAATTTAAAAATACTTATTGCATTGATTATATTCTCCTTAATTCGCAGATATGATTTAAGTCACCATGTGCATATATACACATATATTACATATACATATATGTGTGACAGGTATATATTTTCACTACCATATTTTACTTTTTACTAGTGAGTATATATTTAATTTCTGCTACATTGCTTTCTCTACATTGACTTCCATTAACTTAATATTTCAGTAGTTCTATCATACTAATAATAATCTGGACTGAGTGCAATAATCCAGCAATTACATTTGAGTCTAAATTCTAAAATAGTTAATCCTACAGGTTTATTTTTCTTTTAGTTAGCCAACTGTGAAATATGATGTTAGAAAAGAAAGTTCAAAAGAATCATGACTTAATTCAAACTCATTAGAACAGTGTCGCTAGTTAATTTTTCAATCTTATATTTTATAGCTAAAACACTACCCAGAGTTTCCAATTAGTTAACTTCCATGTATGGGTGAGGCTGGCTATGAATGTAGCCCACCCTATTTTGAGGCTTTAAGAGAAAGTGTATTAGTTATTTTTAGTTTTTTGAAGCCACACCCATTCTTCTATTCATGAGCTCATTTTATATCATCCTAGATTCTTTTGGTGACAATCTATCTATATCTGGCTCTGAATCTGTTTCTGATTTTTCTGCTATCCTTTACTGTATCATCTTCTTCATTTTCTTACCTCTTCTTAAAAAAGTAAACCCTTTAGCATTCTATTATGTACATTATAATCTGCCAGATAATGAAGGATATCATTCACATTTTTAACTTTTTCATATCTGCAATATTCCCCTACCATGTTAAATATTTTTGATGTGTGTCAGTTGTTAATATATTAAATATGTATAACTGTGCTAATCATTATAACTGGGCAGGAAAGAACTCCATTAACAAGGAAAAGAGCTGATGAGACACTTATTATTATACAGGTGATTTAAACTATACTTTGAACTAGTGAAATTCAGTATTGAAGAGGCAAAAAGGTGATCTTTGCAAAATGGAGCAGATGCTCATTTTATTTGAAAATGTTAAATATTTCAACCATAACATGTATGTTTGAGAATGAAATATGCAGTTCAAAAATGTTATACTAATGTCATGGATGGTCATGAATATTGTACTTTTGTTTGAATCATTTAACTTATGGAAATGGATTAAGCACAGCAACAATAATAAAACAATGATCACAAAGGTCTGTTATCAGTACTTTTTAAAGGGGAAAGTATAGTTGTATGTCTATCTTCTAAACATCATGAAAGGAACTAGATCACTTGAATAAATTTGTGGAAAGAATTTGAATAGAGTAAGATTGAAATGAACCTTGATAAAGATAATTCTTTCACCAAGGAGTCCATGGTAATACTTGAATGAAGGTAATAGAAACATGGAAGGGAAAAATAGACTCAAAAGATACCCTTAACGTGATAACGTTGAGGTTATTAGATTTAAGCAAATGCTTTTAAAATCATAGTTATAACTATATTTTAATCATGTTCAAAGTGAATCTTTTTTGTGAAGTACATGTTTTCAGTAGAAATTTCGGAAAGGAGAAAAGAGTATAACTAGACATTATAGTTGAATATCATGGAACTAAAGAAGTAACAGATTTAATTTTGAAAAGTGACTAATATAAAGTACATAAATAAAGTAATACAAGAAAAAAGGATGGGAGGCACTTGTCCATATATAAATGGCAAAAGATCCCATTGTTTGCTTGATCATTACTTCTAATGGGTCAGACAAATAAGAAAATAAAAGTTTTTCTTTAAAGAAGACAATTTTCCATGAAAATCCCCAACTGAACCGATTATTTGAACTGTCATCTACAGAAAACCATTTGTGGAAGTTCAGGTTTAGGGAGGCTATAAAGACCACATTACAATGAGTTTATTGTTCATAGTTTGTTTTATGTACACTAAGGGCATATCATTAGTATTATCCTGAGATGTTTTGTAACATCAAATTTCTCTAGAGGGAGATATGATTTAGTGTTCTCAAGAGGAACACCATAAAACCACATTTAGTAGTATTTTTTTTATTTTTAACAATAGCAGATTCATACATCAATGCTCGTACAGTAGACCATAAATTGCAATCTTTGTGAAACTATTTTTTACTAGAACAGCAACAATGAGACATCACTCAAACATGAGAATTGTTTTCTGGTTTATGTTTGCACATATCATCATGATGAACTGTGTTAAGAAAAATCAATGGTTAGTAATGCCTTCAGATTGCTCTTTTACTACAGAATCACATAAAAACCTTGAAGAAATGGATGGCAGAAGTTGATGTTTTCCTGAAAGAAGAATGGCCTGCCTTGGGGGATTCTGAAATTCTGAAAAGGCAGTTGAAACAATGCAGAGTAAGATTTTTATCTGATGCTTTTCAAATGATGTCTTTTATATAAGTAATATCATTTAGTTAGCTCAGTCACTTGCTGATGGGACAGTCCACATTTTCTGAATACATTTTTGGATGTCCTAGCATCTAGTACATAGAGGTCATGGATGTCACTAAACATACTTCAACGCCTTCAGAAAAAATAGTTTCATTATCCAAAATATCACTAGTGCCAATATGTTCTTTTATTTGGGCCTCACATTATGAATCTTAACAGAAAGTTCAACATAATTTAAAGAAAATTTCAATTACTTATTAGTTCTTACCATAGGTTATTATTCATACTGGATTACATTTTCAATCAAATACATAATAGTGTGTTTGTGTGTGTGTGTGTGTGTGTGTGTGTGTGTGTGTGTATGATGTGTACACATTTGAGTAGTGCTGAAGGACAATCTCAAGTGCCATCCTCTCTTACTTTCCATGGTGCTTTTTGAGACAGGGTCTCTCAAGGAAGCTGGAACTCAGCAGTTGTCTAAACTAGATAGGAAGAAATCAGCAGGGATCTTTCTGTCTTTGTGTTCAAGCACTAGAATAAGCACACACACCACTGTATTTTTTTACATGTGTGTGCATATCTGAACTTAAGTCCTCATTTCATAGGAAGTACTTTGTTTACTGAGCCATCTCCTCATTCCAACAATATACATTCTTGAAATGATATTCATTAGAACATTGTCATGCAACATGGGAAAAGTAATCAATCTCTTTAAATAATTCTCTTTTCAAGTAAAATCTAAAAAGCAATCATTTCTTCATGCTACTGACAATGATTGAAATATCTTGTTTTTCAAAACTAAAGTTATTTTGAAACTATACATGTATGAAGCTCATCAATTTAACTCATTTTATAGCAAGAAATATCAAATTTACTTAAAGTCTTCTTGAGAAAAGTAGCATTACAGATAATTCCCTGCATCATTCATGGCATAACAGCCACTGAATATTTTAAGGATCTTATATAGATAGATCTATATTTTGTTCACCTTTTAATAGTAAAAATTCTTGTGGGATGGGCTGTTCATATATATATATGTGTGTGTGTGTATGTGTGTGTATACATATATGCATATATATATATATATATATATATATATATATATATATATATATATATACACACACACACATACACATACATTTGTGGTAATTTTTCGATCATACTAAAGCACGCATTGTTTTCTTAGCTCTTAGTCAGTGATATTCAAACAATCCAGCCCAGTCTCAACAGTGTCAATGAAGGTGGGCAGAAGATAAAGAGTGAAGCTGAACCAGAATTTGCATCCAGACTTGACACAGAACTCAAAGAACTTAATACTCAGTGGGATCACATGTGCCACCAGGTATGAACAGTTTAATTCGCTGTGGTTTGTGTCTGTTAATTAAGTAAAGTTTCTAGTGGTCGACATTCATGATTACCTTCATTTCATTCCTTCTGACTATGTTTTCAAAATCACTGCCATTTCAAATAAGTTACTCTTTTCCCAGCATATGGCACTACTTTGTAGTTGATTTTTTTTAATCATTCCTAATGGACATAATAAAATAAAATTTCTTTCTGAAAATGCATCAATTTGATTAATCGATTTAGTGAGAGAAAAAAAATATATATATACACACATAAGTATATGTATGTATAAGAATATGGAAGTATATATATATAAATATATGTATTCAATTCATGCAGCATACTTTGTAGGTATTTATTTCTAATTTCAACATTAAATTGTGAAAAATAAAACATATTTTTAAGCATCATGTATCAAATTGTTCATACCAAAAGCAACATTTTGAACTAAAGCATTGATTGCTTTTAAATTTATTAAATTTTGAAGTTAAAGAGAAATTTTATTTATTTATTATAAAGACAATTAGTCTTTTGGTTATTTTTAAAATAACCTTTCAAATTTAAAAAAGAAATAATGCAAAAAGATGAAGGCTAATTTTAAGAATGAAATAAAATAAATCGAAGCAAATATGTGCAGTTACAATAATTATATGATAAACAGTTCTAATAACTCACCAATGGCATAGCTCTGGGTGAGCTAACTTGCATTCTTCTCTTGATGTAATTATTGATAGAGGACGAGAATAGAGTAAAAGAAGGGAAGAGACGCTGGAATGTTGATTCAAATTCACTATTCCAGAGGGGAGAATGGAAATGAAATATAAACCTGTCCTTAATAGAAATATTTATACATTAAAATGAGTATGTGGTGTTTTACCTTATATTAAAGTATAATTTGTTATAAAACGTTCAAATGTATGTAGAAGTTTAGGGTCTTAACAATCCCTAAATCTGACTTTTAAAAGTATAAAATGATGAAGAATTTATTTTACATCTAAAAAAAAAAATAAAGGGAAGAAAGATAACCTTATTTGAAATTTCAAAGTTAATGAATCTAAATGAACAATGTCAATATTTTAGGTATCTTCAAAAATAAAGGATAATTTTTACTAAAAATGTTCACATTTTAATGAACTATGTTCAAGGCAAAAAATGAATTAAGAGAGAGAAAAAGGAGAGTTTTATATTTATACATTTATTAAATTACCATAGTGTATAGGTATCTTATTAAATTATTCAAATGCAATGAAAATAGTTCAATTAAATATTTTTTCTTTCATTTCCTTTGCTTATTTACTTAACTATGCAATTTTTAAAAACTTCATATCAGAAGTAAATAGAGAATAAAAAAGGATATTTTACTTATCTTCATGAAAATTCTAGTTAATAGAGAAGATGAAATTTATATAAGTTTTTCTAAGAAGACCAAGGTTATTTATTTTTCTGAGGTCATACATAGATTAAAGAAAATGGGTGAAATAGTACTCAATACTAGATTTGAATGTAAGACATGAAGAACTTTCTGCATTAACTATTATGAGAATAGACTACAATATAATCAGCTGATCTTGACAATTGCATATCTTATAGCGAGCATTTTAGCATCTCCAATATGATGAATTTAGGGGGAAATGCAATGTTAGACTGTTACATTTTGATATAATCCTTTTAACATAGGAAGACACAAACATTTCATAATTTCTCTGGCTAATCAATCTATGGAACGTAAAATTTTTAAAAGACCCCAGGAGCTATGCTCACTAACCCTTAGGTTAGTTATGAACATGAAGAAAGACAAATGATGTTAGCTATCTAGTGACTGATCTTAGTCATTCTGATTCCAAAGAGTTTCGCTTCCAGGACACTTATGCTATCATGGCAGAATGTATCTTTCTGTCTTTAAATATCTTAATTCGGTTTCCTTTCCTCTAGTTTACTTCTATAACATAGGATAGAAATTTTGTTTTTGTTTTTTTTTTGTTTTACTACAAAACTTGACTAAATCCTACTAATCTTCTTAATACTTCATATATTCTTCAAATGCTTCAAAAGTTTATGGAAAACACAGTAACTATGTAAAATTTTAATTGCATGTTGGCTTAGGTTTTTTTATGGGTTCATGTGCAAAATTTACAAATTTAGCATTGATGATATAGCAGAGTGAAATAATTACTTGCACTTTGGTAGGTAGGTTAGTATATTAGAAATGAAAAAAATTGCCATAATAATATTATGTTCATTATGATTGATTTGTAATTCTAAAGATATTTAGTACCAAGCATGGTGAAAACTTCATTTCTCTATACAAGGCATTACTTAAAATTCAGAAACATGTCCAGTTCAAGTTGTAATCTCTGTTTAAAGGGTTACACTTGAATGGAAAATGAAGCATTACATTAAGTATAATATTGTAGGATTCTTTTGTACAAGCTTTGTAACAAGCTGTTCTAGTATAGGACATTATTTTAGAATAATGGTTTTGCTGATTTTCTGGTAAATGAGTACTAAATTATAAAACACCTTAAATTCTCAGAAAGGAATATGGTTTGAAAAAGTAGACTTTACAAGGTGTAGCTTTTCTTCAGTGATCCAGGGCTTTTCAGCTCTCAAGGAAGGCCCTGGGTCCAGTATCCATCACTAAAAAGAAAGTAACAACAATAATAAAAACCTCTCAGACATATATTTCATAAGTCTACATACATTGTTAACAACTTTATTTTCAAATGCAGTTTATATAATGAGCAACTTTTAATTTTACTATAGGTATGTTAATGGAAGATTCATGTCATAATTAGTTTATTCCCCTACCAAAACATTTCTGGAATTGATTCCACCATAATGGTATTTCCAAGCTTATTGAACAGCAGAATGAAACACTATACATTCTTACTCATTCTTAAGAATGAAAAAGAGAAATTCAGAATCATGAATTTTAGCATTTTAAGCATATTTCACTGATATATTGTGTAAAGTTTGTTTGATTTTGTGTATTATTCTCAACAGGACTGGAAACTTCATTCTTCCACCTCTGCCAAACTGATCATCTTCATTATTTATTTTTTGCCAATGTTATGCATGAAAATATATTAATTTTGATCACTTAACCATTAATCAAATTTGAACATTCTCTTCAAGTACTCATATTACATATATGATATATATTGTAAAACATCATGTACTACATATACATGTGTTTATTGTACATGACCATATATTCTTTTTAATGATCCACCTATGAATTTTCCACTGTTTTGGATATAGATTTATGAGAACCTTTAATACATATAAGGCTTTTGGCTCCTAGAATATGTAAAATAACACAAAAAATTGTACAAATTTATATGAAGTGAACACTTGTACATATGCCAAGAGATAGAGCTTACAGTTTAACTAATGCCTGACCTCTAACTAGCTTACATAGATCAGGCTGCCCATGAACTCATGACAGCCCCCAGCATACTTGGATTAGAGTCATAGTTCACAGTGATTGGCTGCCATGAGTTTCTTTCTTCTCTGCATACAAGAACATGTTGAGAGTAATTACGAAATAGCATTCTAAATATAGTGAGCTTAAAATATTAGTCTGATCTATTGCTAAGTCTATTTTTCCAGAAAAACTTAGTGCAGCATTATAATTCATTATAAGTGTTTTCTTCAACTAGATATCCTGGCCAGCTCAGCTGGTCTGATTATCAACCCTACAATTTCCTTTCAGTGAGGGATGCATTTGAGATAACCACAGCACTAGTCTCTGCTATGCTGACTGCTGACTGTTCATTGGGTCGAACATTGCAAAGTGGGCTGAGGTACACTCAATCGCCCCTTTCACAGAATAGAACCTGAAAGTTGGTGTAGTTGTAAAAGAATGCAGACGCTGGTTAAGGGCAGAGGACAGTTCATTATTTTATCTAAATAAATCACTGTTGCTAACTCGGGGTCCTGGAGCCTTGTAGAATTTCATCCTCTTTATAATCTAGTCTTAATTGTCAAATTGGAAAGCTTCAGCCTTCTTACAATCTAGAACATTTAAGCTGCTAGCTCAGACCTAGAAGGCTTCAGACTTAGCCTCTTGAGACCTACTGCTGATTAAGCCACTTTGACTAGCTCTCTCTGAATTATGACTCTTCAGATTCCACTTATTCTCTGTTCTGGGTTTCTTCTGTAGAGTTCCTCTGTGACTCTGTATCTCTCCCTGAATTCTCATTGTTCCATCTAGCCTTTGTAACTGACTCTGCTGTAACTGCCTGTTGTGTAACTCATTCCAGCCTCAGTTTCTGTAATTCCTCTGTTCTAACTCTTCAGTTACTCTGTTAACTGCTCAACTGACTGCTTCAACCAACTCTTTGATCTGCTCCTAATAACTGACTGACTCTGATTGCTTCTATGTAACTCCTATGTAACTCTCCTTAACCACACTGAGTGCCCATCTTTTCTCCTGAGTGTTAGGCATGTCCTTACTCTGCTAACTCTTCCTCTGATTAAGTCACTTTTTCTGTCATTCATTCTGTCTCATCTCACACTTCCCGTGTGACACAGACTCATTTTGAGCTCTGCCTCCTATGTCTGCTTCCACTGTTTTTCTAAGGATTAAAGGTGTGAACCATCACTGCTTTCTGAATACTGGGATTAATGGTGTGTCTACATTCCATCCAGACTATAGGCCTCTGAATGTAGACCCCCTAGAATATAAACCCTTGCTTTCACACAGGGCTATTCCTGTACAAATTAGGTTATTTAGCTTATTTCACATGTTCTTTATTGTTTCATCTCTACTTTCTAAGCCTTTTTATTGTTTATAAACTGTTCAGTAATACGGTGAAAATAGTACATTTTTCCTGCCAATACTTGTGTTTTACCTGTTTCGTTTTGTTTTTTAATGGAAGGTCTACACTAGAAAGGAAGCCTTGAAGGCAGGTTTGGATAAAACTTTAAGCCTCCAGAAAGACCTGTCTGAGATGCATGAATGGATGACACAAGCTGAAGAAGAGTATCTAGAGAGAGATTTTGAATATAAAACTCCAGATGAATTACAGACTGCAGTTGAAGAAATGAAGGTAAAATACACCAAAAAGAAAAATAGAAAGAAATATAATACCATTGAATTTTGATTCTGTAATATCTATAGTTTTTATACTACTGTTCTTATAGGAACATGAAAATGTTTATAGTAACTTTCAAAAAAGAATCCTACTGGATTTGAAAATAGGGAATGATTACTGATTACAGGGCAATTGGTGGTGGTGAGATATTGTCTTGACAAAAATTGATTTGTAAAGCATTTGTGAAGAAGTACATTTCATGTGAGAGATCTGAGTCATGAGAAAAAGCTAATCTTAAAAAATAAACCCTGGAAGCACATTCCTGTCACAGGAAATCTTCTAGCAAAGACCCTAAGGCAAATTGGGAAAATACATGAAAAAGACCTGCATACACATAAAATATACAGCCGAGGCTAAATAACTTGAGATTAATTTGAGACAGTGGGCAAATATCTATTAACACCAGAGTTGTGTAGGCTATAACAGGAATCTGCATTCTGAGTAAATAGAGTAGACCTGTCAAGGGTTTCTCATAAAAGTCTATGATGATTTTAAATTTGATTGTGTGTAAGTCATGACTAGACTAGCTATATAAACAGTGTGTATTTTGAAAGTAGTACAGATCATACTTTTTCTGATAATCAGAAATAAATGAGACAAATCCCCATAGAGCGATTAATTATGATTATTCATATTTTATCTGTGGTAGAACAACATGGATTGATGATATTTTTGCCCCATCCAATTTGTACCTATTCCATTTATCTAACACAGTTATGCTTTTCAAAATTCTTGCCACATGAGTTGCTGCTCCATTCCATAATATCACAGTTCCATGATGGCTTCTTTCTATCACCTCTAATAAGAGTATAAATATAACTTATGATCTCTGAGAAATTAAATGCCACCTTATCAATTGCTTTGTTTCTTGAAGTATTCTTTTGCTTGGCTCATTTTCAGACACACTATCCCTCTGTCTTTTATGTATTTTTGTAAGTACTGCACAGTAACTGATTGGGCTACTGTTTATGTATTTGTATTTGGACATCCAATATTTATGTATCCCTCTCTCTCTCTCTCCCTCTCTCTCTCCCTCTCTCTCTCTCTCTCTCTCTCTCTCTCTCTCTCTCTCTCTGTGTATCAACCACCCAGTCAGATCTTTTTTTGTTGTTTTATTTCCATTGGTGGAGAGTACTAGTGTGCTTCAAGTTTTAAAATTCTAAAACAATCCCAAAAGTGAGAGGTCCAATCAATTTGTCCATTTTGGTTGGCATGTTTAAATAATTGGGATAGCTACACAATTGGTTCAGTATGCTGGAAAATTGAAAGGAAAACAGCTCAGGCAGCCTCTGGCAACATCAGCTAAGGGAATTGGCAAGAAAATCCAATTTCTTGAGGTTCTGCTTGCAAGTTAAGGCATTTTTTGAGGTCTTGTTTGCTTTCTGGTGTGCAGTAATAGGGCTTGCTACAGACGTCCAGCTGTGCCCATTTGAAGGACAAATTACTATGCATTATTGCAAATATCTACAGACTTATTTTGACATCTCTCTCTAAGAGACAAAACAGAGATCTCCTGTAAGTTTATTTTAATCTGACATTAAAATGACACTGCTGTTTGGTAGCTTATTTTACTTTTTACAAGTAAACAAAACCTTTTCCATCTCTTAAAGTACCTAAAGGGAGCTTTTGAATCTCTTCTGGAGACCATCATTAATTATATTCTGAAACTTTGTAATAAAAAATTCTTGAATTTTATTTTTAACAGATTTTTTTCCTTAACATTTCACTGCTGTGATTTTAATTCTAGAACTTAGGAAAATACATAGTTGTAATAAAAAGTAAATAATAAAATAAAGGAATAAAAATAATAAATTAAACAATATAAGTAACAATAAAATAATGGTATAAATAATATAAATAAAATGGTAAAAATAAATAATAATAAAAAGGAAATAATAAAAGCATATATTTGCTTAATCATTAAAGCAGCGGTATTTGTACTTGAGATGACATCAGAATCACCTGGAGGATTTGTATAAAAAAATTACTTGGAGGTTGATCAGATGGTTTAGTTGGAAAAGTGGTTGTTGCCAACCAAGCTGGAGGACCCAAATTCCAGCCCATGGACCCATTTGGTTAAAGAAGAGAACAATTGATCACAAAATGTGTCCTCACACACAGATGCATACAATCACAGATATAATACATAATAAATGATAAATAAAGATATGACACTGGGCCCAAGATTTGCAATTTGGAATTCAATTATTCTTAGCATGTTTCTGATATACTAAATTTTCAACAAGTTTCCATGTAATGCCAGTGACTAAATTCCAGATAGAATACAGTCAACTAAGCTTTGAAAACCATTTAGTGAAAATATTACAGAGGAAAGGCAACTGGGCATATATATAGTTAGATGCATAGAAAAGCCATAAGATACATTTTTTGAAGCTGATATCTAAGGATATCTAAGCTATGTAGGCTCCATTGTAAATTTTGCTATGTTTCTTTCAAGGACCTCTCTAACATCTAAACCAGTCTTTGTAAAATATTATATACAAACTGAAAAATCAAGAAAAGTATATCTCACCATTTAGGGTACTAAGTTATTTATAGATTGTATAAATTCTGATTGTATTTATTGAATACACTATAGCATCAGATTTCAGGCTAACTTAACACACCTTTTACAAAGAAAAGAAGTAACCCTAAAACCATTCACTTAAACTATTTGACTCTTTTGGAATGTCTAATAAAGGATAGCGAAACATACGTTTGAAGGTTTGATTGAGTGAAGAAACAATGTGTCACAAGTGTCACAATGATGCTGAAATACCAATGGTTATGAAAGTTGTCAATGATATTAAGATTACTACAGGCAAAAATAAGATTTGCATGGAAATAAACCCCAATCTTATATGGTGCCAGTTTTTTACAAGAATGAACTAAATTTTTCAAATGTTTAAATAAAAATCCATGGAGTCAAATACATTATAGTTAAATGTTTTGTATTTTCCATCATAATGCATATTTTATGGAAACCTAAAACTAAATCTGAAGGAAAGGTCAATTGTGCTAAAAATATAAATACATGAAGCAGCATTTTACAATTTTATACCTCTTTTGTTCATGCCCTGTCCCTATTCTGAATTGTCCCCACTATTTTGTATGCAGGCCAAATTTCATTCACCAGAATCTGCATTGTTTTGCTCGAATTCCATTTTAAATCTTCGAGACAAAGTTTTAACGTTGTGTTCAACCAATTGTAGAACATTATGTGTATACAACCCTCCAATTCCCTTACCTATGAAATCAATAATTCTGAGACATATGTTTCCCAGAGATTTCCTATAGAACTTATGTTTATTCCTTAACAAAACTGTATAGGATTATAAGTGAATCTTCATAATTTTCTTCCCTTCCGTATGTTCACTCCTTATTTAGCTAATGATATTTCTTTCACATGGAGCATGGCTCCCCCACCCCTATTTTTGTTTGTGTTCTACAACGTATTTTCACATTATAGATTAAGTGTAAATTGCCTCCAACTAAATTACATAGGCTACCTTCTTGTGAGGATTATTTAATTTACTAAACTCTACAATTAACAAAATATACACACTGTGGGGAATCCTGGATAGTGTGAATGAAATAAAAACCTTTATAATATTTGTGTGTCAGGTGATTTTGAAGACCAACTTAAGTGCTTTTCTTAGGTATATTACTGCCAGTGAGTAGAGATAACTCTACTATAGGATCAGTTATCTGTAGAGAAGGGAAACAAGAGTGAAACTGAAGTTGTAATTGATGAAGTCACCAGTCATTCATCAGCACCAGGACAAAGAACAATGGAGTGTTTGATATGTTGTGCTTTTGCCAGTGTAGATGTTAGATATTTTGTACATATATAATATTTACATATGTATACATACATATGTATATATCTATATCACTGAGTGATCTTGTTGAGATTCTATGTGTACAAAATGGACTTGTTGAATATTTATGTTTTATGAAGCAAATTTTCTTCCACTAAAGAAGGGTGAAAATAGTTGTGAGACTTTGTACTTTAGCTTTCTTGGTTTTTCCTAAGTTTTCAATTACTGAAGAAAAATTTTTCAACGAAATACCCCAAATATAACATTATGCAATATTTTTTCTGTATTTAGACTCTTTTGATTTAAATAGCATCTTTGCTAAATTCAATACTGATTCACCTGAATGATTTAGAAGTAATGCTAATTATAGACTGCTAAATATTTTTAAAATAGTATCAAAACATTTGTATCTTAACTGAAGCAACTTTATATAGATGCGCACATACATTTGACAGCTACATCCATGTACAGATAACCTATCAAATTCTTCTTATTTTCTGAAATCAAGTTTCATTTTCTCTAAGTCAGCCTCAATATATAAATATATATTTCATTATATAGCCAAGAGTGGCCTTGAAGTCTTTTTCCACCTGGCTCTACTTCCAAAGTACCCATCTCAAGCTATTATTATTAAAAGTCAATTATATTTTGATAGAATTTTTCAAGTTTCTAATTATACATAAATCTGAAATAAAAGAATTGAAATAAGCACTGGCTTTACATTTATGAATTATTTTAACATGAATACTACCGGGAAGTAATTATGTGATATGTAAGAAGGAATATTGGAAGTGATAATGTTGACTTGCTTTTAAGAAAATATGCTTTTCTTTTTCAGAGAGCTAAAGAAGAGGCTCTACAGAAAGAAACAAAAGTGAAACTCCTCAGTGAGACTGTAAATAGTGTAATAGTTCAAGCTCCACCTGCAGCACAAGAGGCCTTAAAAAAAGAACTTGAAACTCTAACCACCAATTACCAGTGGCTGTGCACCCGACTAAATGGAAAATGCAAAACATTGGAAGTCAGTTGGTTTTCTTGGTTTTTATCAGTTTTGTATCAAAAACTTATTAGTTAAGAATCTAAGTTCTGATGTAAAACCACTTAAGCTAGAATTCTTCCTCCAAACACTTAAAATATGAATAAATTTGTGCCAGTTGCTTAACTTGCATAAACAATTTCCAGTTTATAAAATGATCATAATAGATTTTTCTGCTATTGAAGAGATGGCTCAGAATTTATGTATGCCTTCTGGTCTTCTAGAGGACCAGAATTCAGTTCCTAACACACAACATAGGCTGGTCATAGGTGCCTGTAATGACAGTTCCTGGGGACCTGATGCCTCTTCTGGCCTCAATGGTCACTTTCACATGTGTTGTACATGGGCACACCCACACATGTAATAAGTCCAAAAATCTCTTTTTAAAATGAATGTTATTTGTTTTGTATGTATTTTATAGTTTATAACTTAAGTGTATGACTAAAAATACTTAGACAACAATTATGTTTTTACTGGTATTATTAGGTTATAAAATATTTAAAGATTAGATACCTTTACATTTATATGAAATTGTTTTTCATATATTTTAATGTGCACAAACTTATTGAATTCTCTTACATGTAAGCATTCTGTTCTAGATATATATTTAATTATGATTATTTTTAATAATCACTGGACCCCATAAACTTCATTATAAGACAAATTGCATAACTAGCTCCTTTTTGATATTTCCTATTCATTCATTATCACAAATCTTGTTTTATTTTTCCCACTTGACTTATTCTATAGGTTTTGTTTGTGTGTAATTAGAGGAAGGATTCAAGTGCCTCATACAGTTACCACTGTATCAAAAATAAGCAGTGATTTTTATTTTGAAAATGTAAAGGGGGAAGAGGATACAAAACTATCCAATGAGTATGACTTCAAAAACAGGACACAAGTTGAACTTCAAGTCCTCTCCTCCTAGACAAAATTATCTCTGTAAATACAATCAATAAAGGGTTGCATTTCACCATTATTGTTGAATAATATTTTTGATAAAGTTTTATACTTTTGAAATGTAAAAGCATATGTACTTCTGACTGGTAAGATAAACCCTTAAATTATTTGGTGGGGGGTTATTGGTTGATAATATCATGCATGCAAAAACAATTTTTGATAATGTCTACCCCTATTTCCTCTCCTCCATTTCTCCCTATATCACCACCAATATTACTGATTGCTCCCAATTTCACATGTTTCGTTCTTTTTTTTTTCTTTCTTTCTTTCTTTCTTAGCCAGTGGAGTCAACTTAATGATGATTGTGATATGTGTGAGAGTGTAGTGCTATCTAGTGGAGCATAAATAACCTCACAGGCGGCTGTAACCATAAAATAATCTAATAATAACCATAATAATCATTCTTTTTTCCAGTAACCATAAATTGCCAATGCCTATTGAACTAGGGGTGAAACTTCCTTACCTCTTCCCTCCTACCACAACTAAAATCTATTATTTCTCTGACTTGATTCTATATGTGTTTGTTCATGGTGTTTCAACTACTGCAAGTTGATATTTGCAATAATCCTGTTGTATTCATAAAACAATTTCTTTTTAGTCATTCACTATCTTTGGCTCTTACAGCAGTTCTGCCTCATTTTCCACAATTACTCCTGAGTCTTGGGAGATCGGAACATAATATAGATGTCTTATTTAGAGACAAGCATTCTGTAATCTTTTATTGTCTACATCTAAACCAGTTGTAGGTCTCTACTGCAGAAAGAAGCTTCTAGGATGAATGTTGAGATATACACTAATCTATGGATAATTCTCTAGGAGTCCATTTAATGCTACATATATTTATCAGAATAATAGATTAATGTTTGCTCCTATGAATGACTTAGTTTTGGATTCTTGGCCTTGTTAAAATTTGAAGGCACAACTTCTGCTTTGTGCCACTGACATTGACTACAGTAAGAAAGTAGTTAGTTACTCTTATAACATTAATGTCATTATGGCACCAGTGGACATGTCTTGCCAGGTCTGTCATTATTGTAGCTTTCAGGTTTCACAACTGGGTAATACTAAAGATTGTTTTTCTCCTAATCAGTGTGCATAGCACCTTCAGCACTATGAAAGGTAAAAAGTAGGGATGTTAAAATTTAAAAAAAAAATCTCAGCCATTTGTATTTCTCCTTTTGGAAAGTCTCTCTTTAACTTCATGTTCCAATTTATAACTGAGTTATATGTTCTCTTGGTTTTTAGTATTTTGAATTCTTTGACTATTCTAGAAACTAACCTTTTGTCAGATGTTAGTTGCTAAGATTATTGCCATACTATAGGCTGCCCTCTCAGCTGAATAATGCTTTGGTTTGCTGTGTAAAAGCCATTCTAGTTGTATGACATCTTTTTTTGTCAGTTGTTGGTCTTAATGGCTCTGCCACTAGGTTCTGTACAGAAAGTCCTTTTCTGAGCTCTGCATTGAAGCATATCTCTTACGTTCTCTAAAAGATTTGGGTTATCATGTATGATATTGAATCCTTGGTCTATTCTGAGTTAAGTTTTCTACATGGTAAAAGGTAACAATCTAGTTTCCTTTTTTGCTATATGTATTTATCAAATTCAACCTACATAATTTGTTGAATATAAGCTTCTATGTGGCTCTTCAACTGTATTTCATTGATGAATGTCTGGTTTCATGCCTAATAGCATGTTAACTTTATAACTATAGCTCTGCAGTGTAACTTGAAATCTAGGATAGTAATTCCTCTAAGTGTCTTTTGATTATTGATGAAAAATTTTGCCTATTATGGTTCTTTGCTATTTCCATGTGAATTTTAAATTGTTATTTTCATTTTTTGTGAAGAATTACAGTTGAATTTTTATTGGGTTGCATTGAAGCTACTGGTTGTTTTTGATATAATACTCATTTCACAATATTGATCTTACCATAACATGTACAGGGGATATCTTTCCATCTTATAGTATCTTCCTGAGTTCATTTTTCATCCCATAAGGTTTTTATTATACACATCTTTCATTTCTTTGGTTAGATTTACTCCAAGGTACTTTTCTCACAAACATTTACTTAGTAATCTAATATTTTTTTCTGCCTTCCTAGATTCTCTACTTTTCATATGATTCATTCTTTTGGTGAGGTTTTTCACTGAGGTTTTATTTAACTTACTAAGGTTTTCATTTTCAGCATCACTTCAGTTTGACTTTTCTTCAGTAATTCTATTTCTTTATTGAATTAATTTATTACTGTATTGGTTTGACTTCCTTATATCATTTAGTTTTGATTTCTTTGAGTTGTTTGTCCAATTATAATCATTATTTTAATTCTGTAAGATTTTCCAGGCTTTTCTCACTGAGGTTCATTACTATAGGATCAGTAACTTTTCATGGGGACATTCTTGTAGTGGAACACTTTGAAGAAGTTTTTGTTATTTTGATTTCTTTAAAAACACAAGATGGCATTTGGATTAGGTTTGTGTTTACACTAGGTGTGGTAAATGTTTATGAATTGGATTTGGAATGCTTGATAGGTATTTGGAATGCAGGTGGCTATAATTTGGTTAGGTGTAGTTCTATACCGCATGGATTATGAGAAAGAAAGCTCTGAGGTGCAAACAACAGAATGGAGGCTCTTGGAGATAAAGAATTCAGCTTTGAGCAGGAAAAAGCAATGTCCTTACTGCTGTTCCTAATAATGGAGCCAACACTATCTATGGCTGCTGGTGGTAGCATACTGCTTCACAAACTGAGTTTTCTGGTAGCTGCATTGTATATATGTGAAGCTCAAGATGTTGTTTTTGAGATCTATGGAAGGGGTTGTATGTTTCACCAACTTAGCGGTGGTGAAAAAGAACGCCAAAGGCCAGAATGTCTCAACAGATTTTTTCCACCAGCCCAGGATCCCCTGTTGTGGAAGCCACAGCTTAGAACCAAAAAACCTCTTAGCTGACCTGAACAGTTTTTTTTCCTGCAAATCTGTCTATAAATGGTAACTTCACACCATGGGGAACTAACTCTTCCTACAGGCAAGGACTAGTTATTTTCACAGCAAACCAGTCTCTTTCTTAAATCTTAAAAGTATTTCCTAAGGGTCAGCACACAGAAACTGTTTTCCAGAACTGGCTGAGCTTGTATCTCATTGCTGGCAGCTGAACTTGGTACTGTTAAAAGTTACCCAGGTGATACTGGTTTTGAAGGCATGAAGTGGTCTTTGGAGATCAGCTGAGGTTTGGCACTGTGAGAGGCCAGGAGAGACTATTGGTAAAATTGCAGCCTCAGTAGTAGTAGTTGAGGGCCCAGATTGAAGGGGTCATGCAGAGAAGTTGAGGCTTTGCTCCATGAAGGAAGCCTATGAGAGGCTACTGGTGAAAGTGCATCCCAGTTGCAGCAAGGGACCCCAGAAGTCCTGAAGATTCCAGTACCATGGGACTACCATCAATAACAGCAGCAGCAGTAGAGTAGAGCCAGCCAGAGCATAGAGGACAAGCTGTGTGTGCTGCAGAGGGCAGAGCCAGAGAAGTGATCCAAACACTTTGAAGGAGCCCAGAACATTGTGAGTGAATTCCAGATAATTGGACATTGGTAATGTTTTTCTGCTGTCCAAGGACATTGTGAAAGTCTTGATAGATGTTTGGTTTCATTTGATCCTGAGCATTTCAACCTTCTTAATTGTTCCTCTTGTAAATAGTTTGCTGGTATAGTGCTAAATTGGGTTGTAGAGATAAAAAGCATTTTTTTTGGATTGGCTTCTACAGAAAAGGAGAAATGTTGTGGAAGTTAATTTTTAGTTATATATAAAATAACTGTTTTATGCATTGTTGAGTAAGGGGCTGTCTAGGGTATTTTGTATTGTTTGCAAGTGTTGGATTTCTGTGGGGTTGTTTAATTGCTAATGATCTGCATGTGGTATCAATAGAACACCTAAGGAGTTCTGAATCAATCAAAAAACCAGAGGTCAAAGGCTTGAGGTTCCACTGTCCATTAACTATGCCCCTGGCCAGGATAGTGGTTCCCTCTGCTGAGGTCTGGAGAGAGTACATGAATGAAAATGCCTGTGTTTTCACTGGTGAGCTGCCTCAGTAGGTGAACTATTACACATTCTGTCTTAATTTTTCATGGTACTATGGTTTCTGCACTGGGATTGACTACATCTGATGTAGTTTTTATTTACTTCTTTGTTTTTATTCACATCTTTTCTCTTTCAGTGTATATGTGTACAATGTTCAGGAAAGGATTAAGTTGAAATTTGTTTGAGATCTTGTTTTCTGTTTTTGAAGTTGTTTTGGGGATTCTATATCTAGGTTTTTGAAAATCAGCTGCTATCTTCTTAAATAGACAGTATCAAAGGGTCAGCACACCCCTTGCTGGGCTTGTCCTTAACTGATTTCTGGTGATATTTTCCAAATCTAGTTTTTCTGAATTTATTAAGTTCTGATGAACTCAAAGTTGTGGATAATAGAATTTGATGGGCTGTGCATGTAGTCAGGAGGCCTGTGCAAAGTTCTGCTGGTCTTCAGATGGTTAGTCTAGAGTCTGCTAGATAGGCTGTGCTATTAGTATGATGTGTGTGGCTCCATATGGTCATCAGGAGACAAGGGTTGAGGTCATCAGAGGGAGGTGCCTTTAAAAACATTTAAAACTAAAATTTTACCTGTGTTACTACAAATAGATCTAATACTTTCTAATTATAGAATATTATTTTTGAGGATCTATTATCAAACCTAATCTATTTTTGTTTACAATTGTTTACTTTTCTCCTCCAAAACACTGGTCAGACTATTGATAAGAATATTCTCTATATATGGAGCTATTAAACTTGTTGAGACTATATATACACACCAGGTTTGTATTAATAGTACGTGAATGCTACAAAAAAGTAAACAAACTAGGAAGGAAAAGAAAGGGAATACCCTTGTAAGAGTCACAAGGAAGTCATAGTAAATAGACTGTGATTTTGTGAGGGGGAAAAATTTTTGTACCCATGAAATTACTTTCTTTTTGTATTTAAATATAATTATTCTTAATGTTTCTAATTATTTAAGCACTACTCTTAATTACTCTTATTTTTACTGCTCATTTCAATGGTAGTCATGTGTTCTTGGGAAATGTGTTGTTACACTTAAGAAAGGAATCTTCTGAATTCATATTGATTACAAAATTTTGAAAATTAATTAATAAATCATTCTTCTATCTCCCCCTCAGCTCTTAACAAACCTATTTCTGCTTGTGTTTCCATTATCAACTTAGTTCTATTTTTATTCATTATCATCTGGTTTATTTTTTCCCTTAACAACTGTTTTATTGAGCGTTGCCAATGCCATTCTACTCATTTTTGTTGCATCTGTGTTCAATTTCCTCCTAGCTCTCAAACTGAGTGAAGTTGCAAGTTGTCTTACATTTTACATGATTGAAAATGGCTTTACTTTCCTTTTTATTGAATAATAGGTCAGAGGAGCATATAATTTATGTAGACAGTGTTATTTTCTAACACTGAATACTATTCCCTTGTTGCTGTTTTTTTTTTTAAAGTTTTGTGTTGCTAAGAAGCTTACTGTCAAATTGTAGTCACTTTATTATTTTTTTTCTGTTGCCTTTTAATTTTCTCTTTGTCTGCTATGCCCTACAATTTTGGTTTATTTTATTTGGGTATAGATTTGTGTTTATTTGTACTTTGTCAACTGATATGTTAGTAAGAGCAGATATATGGTTTCTTTCAATAGTGGTTCTCTATTACATTTTTGAATATTGTCTTTTCTCCAGTCTACACACCTGTTCTAAGAGAATTTTTCATAATATCTGTGAATAATGTCTTTGTAAAGATATCTCAATTTTCTAGCAAAATTTTTACATTGTTTCCTCGATCTGTCCAATTTAGACTAAGTTCTAAAGTCTGTGATTAAGATCTTAAAGTTTTTTTAACCTGTTCTTGATGTAAATCTATTCATATGTTCACACTTTTATCTAAAATTGCATGGATATGTGTTTACAATTTTCAATGAAAATGTTTCACATTATTGAGATTGTTATAGTTTATAAATCTGATACTTTATCATAATTTTCTGTTTTATATAATTATAGTTCCTTACTAAAAGATGAAACATTTACCATATTTTTAATTATCTCTGACCTCATTGATATACATAGTAATTCTAGTATCCAAATAACTAAATCAACCCTGCCAAGTTCTATTAGCTGTCTTGTTTGGGGCTTTTTTCATAGTGATATTTTAGTATTTACATCTTCTCCCAAATCTTTTTATTCACTCTTAGCTTTTAAAATATAATAAAATTTAAATATCAATACTATAGTTAATATGTTCAAAATTTTCAATATTTTAATTTAATATTAAGAACTTGGCTATTTTTACTAAAGTGAAGATAAGAAAATATTTGTTTTAAAACTCTTCTCTCTTCTGTGCTCTGAGTATCAATCTTTAAGTGTTAATGCAAAGAGGAGAGGATATGCCTTTCATGCTAAGATCCTTTACTTGTGAGGCCATATTTATATTTCCTTTTACTAATGCCTAAATATGTGTGTTATAATTATTCTGTTGTCACTTGCTATTTTGTCCTGACTGTTCTGTCTTATTCCTTGTAAATTCTATGGGTGTTATTAGAAACATTGGTTGCATTTATTCATATGAATTTTCAATCTGCTAAACTACATGGGTCTTCAGGTATTCATAGTGAAATATTACATTAAACAAGATTTCTGAGTGCTTCTTTCCCATACTTGTTATACCACATTCCTTTGAAAGATACATCTCTTTGTTCAATGTGTTGATAGTCCCAAACATTTTATTTCTTCATTATATTTAACTCATTGGCCTTGGAAGAAATAGTCCTTCATGCCTTTTATGAATTAGCAAGTTTTAACAAGTTGTCCTTGAATACTCTCAACTGGAAGTTCAAAATCACTAGCTCTTTCTGAATATTCCACTTACTAAACAAATGATATTCTTTTAAGTAGTAGAAAAGGGTTAGGTAGAGGGTTAGGGTGTAGCACAGTGGGAAACTACTTACCTTACACATGGAAGGCATGGGTTCAATTCTCTGTAAAAGCAGCAAAAAGAAAATGTATATGCAGATAATAGAAAAATTTCTCATTATTAGTTCTCCAAATGAGAAATAGCTGCTTAATTTTCTGAATACAACCTTCTTCCCCTTCTTTAAATTGTCTCTTCTTCAAACCTTTCGTGTATTTTGTACTTCAAGAAGCCACTTTAATTCTGTGATTTCAAAGCAATTTTAAGTTCCAAACTGTTACATTTGACATTTACTCTAAGTACATTTTCAATCCAATTTAGGATTCAAGAGTATATTTTATTTTGAAAAGGTGACCAGTAAAACTGGTGCTGTATCATTCAGATGCACTGAGGACAGAAGAAGCCATCCATTCTGATAGTTAAATGCACCAAAGTTGATATTACTTATTACCAGTGGCATCCCCTTACCTTTAAATCTCTAGCAAAGGCTCTGGGTTTAATGTAATACTTGTTATTTCCCTATTGGGTTGTTTGCCCAGAAGGAAAATGTGATATAGACCAGCAGGAGCTTGGAATGATTTAATGTTTACACCACCATTTTATAGAAAAAAAACACTTAATTTATCCTTTTAGAATATACTGTATAAAAAAAATCAATAAAATATAGTAGATTGATTGGCTTACAGGCAGGTTAGAATGATGTTTAGCTGACAGATGTAGAATATCCTCATGCCTTAATTATGGTTACTATTGCTGTGACAAAGTACCATAACCAAAAAAAGTTGGGGAGGAACAGATTTATTCAGCTTACACTTCCACAGAACTGTTTGCTATTGAAGGAAGTTAGGGAAGGAACTCAAATAGGGCAACAACCTGGAAGCAGGAGCTGATGCAGAGGCCCTGTAAGGGTGCTGCTCACTGGCTTGCTTCCCATGACTTGCCTAGCCTGCTTTCTTATAAAATCCACCTCTAATCACAGCACTCAGGAGCCAGAGATAGGCAGCTCCCTGTGAGTTCTAGGCAAGCCAGAGCTGCTTAGTCAGACCCTGCTTCAAAAGAAGGAAATAAAATATTGAATATTAATCTTTTAGAACTACAAAAGATTGTAAAATACATATTGATTATTGCTTGCTCATTTTACCAAGTACTTTTATGTGTAAGATACAATCATGTTACACTATTTGATATTATTTTTTATTTCTGTATTTTCAGTTTAAAGGTGGCATAGTCTTATTTGATGAATATTGAAAAAAATCATTCTTTTCTCTTTTGGATATTCCGAAACTTGTTAAAATGACATTCTTTCTAAAAATTCACTCTGTATGAGAATTTTACGCAGTATGTTTATTTTTTTCATTTTCTTTCCATTTTCCCAACTCTTCCCAGGTCCTAACTGCTTCTCCACCCACTCAACTTCATATTTTTTTCTCTCCCAAAAAAATTAAACAAAAAGACAATAAAAAACACTGGGATAATTTTGCGTTGCACAACTACTTCTGAGCATGGGGCATGCTCTGAAATATGGTTCATATACCCTGTGTCACTCTAGTGAATAAAACTTCTTTCCCTTTCTCAGCAGCTATCATTTGCCAATAGCTTATTGGCATAGGGTGGGACTTTGTGTCCACTGCCCTACCTTCATTTTGGTGTTTTGACTATCTTGAGCTTCTGTGGGTCTTATTTGGGCTGTTACATTTTCTGTGACTCTATATCTGCCCTGTTGCTTCCACCACTTTGGGTCTTAAACTATTTCTTCCTCTTTTTCATCAGAGATACATGAACCCTTAGGGAAACAATATGATAAAGACATCTGATTCAGGGCTAAACACTTTCACACTCTCTATATATTGTGCAATATTGGGCTTCTTTTATAATTATCATCTTCTGCAAGAGGAACCTTCTCTGATGGAAGTTGAGAAATGTACTTGTTTATAGCAATATGTAGTTAGGAGTCTTTTTTGCTGTTTCTTTACCAAAATAGTAGTATTACATTTTCCCTGACCTACATAATCTCAGGTTCTTAGCTTCATTAATAATATCAGGTATGGGTTCATTTTATGGCATGGGCCTTAAATCTAACAAAACACCAGTTGTGAAGCATCCAATTGAATACCAACTCTGTTTCTCCATATTCTATGCCATAAGTTTGTGGTATCTTCATCAGTAGAATGTCATTGTGTGGAGGGAAACCAACAGCATTGACCATAGCTTGTAGTACTTGAGGTGTTTTATGGAACACCTTTGGCCAACAATTCAAAATTATGTACCCTTTTCCTGGTAATTGGTTATAGGTTGTTGTGAGCCTCCCAATGTGGGTGCTAGGGACAGAATCAAGATCCTCTTTAAGAAAAATATGTTCTCTTACACTGAGCTATCTCTCCAGCCCCATATCATATTTCTCTTTTATTTGTTTCTTCTTTTCTTTCCTTTCTTTCTTTCTTTCTTTCTTTCTTTCTTTCTTTCTTTCTTTCTTTCTTTCTTTCTTTCTTTCTTTCTTTCTTTCTTTCTTTTTTTTCTTTCGTTTGATCAGGGGTGGAGGTGGCTATAATGGGCTTTATTTTCATGTGTCCACTGGATTATTTATTTATCTTTCTAGACTTGTTGAAAAGTTTGCATATTATTATTTAAATATTAACAAATGTTGCATTTCCTTAAGTTCAAAGCCATGTTTTCTTATTATTTCTGGGCTATATTTTGCTAATGGTAAGATTTTGTTTAAATGAAGTCAAATATGTTCATTTCTTTTTCATATTGTCAGTTTTGTAAAAATTGTACAATTTGTACAATTTATCTTACTTCAAATGTCCTCCCATCCAGTGAGGTCAGAATGATACTCTTCTATATTATCTTTATGAATCTGGAAGTTTTCTTTGAGTACCAAATTTAAAAAATGTTACGTTGTGTATCAAAGGCCACATAGAAGTAAGCATACATTAGAATTAGTAGTTGTGTTTGTGGTAATATCACCCAATGACACAATGAGAAATATGAGAAAGTTATGCATATTTATGAGGATGTTCACTGCAAAATAGAATTGAACATAGTCAAATTGAATCAATAATGACTGTTTTATGGTAACTAATATATAATCACTACAATGAAATCTTTGATTTTTCATAAAATTTTCCCATTAATATCAAAATTCTAAATATGTCTAATACCAGGAGATAAATAATCAAATACATGTTTTCATTTCAAATATCAAAGTATTCATTTTTGGAGAGTTTAGAAGTAAAAAAATAGTGGTAATTGTTGACATTTGAGGAACTTATGCTCATGCATGAATTTTATCATGTTTTGACTTTTCTATTTTTAAGACTGTAGTGTTAGGGAATGTCTGATTTTTAAAGGCAAATCACTGGATCTTGAGTTTATTCATGTAATAAGCTGTTTCCTTAGTGACATAGAATTACTAAGGTATTAGATATTCAAAGGAACAATTTGAATTTTAAGTAATCTGCAAAGTAAAGGTGAATGTAGAAAATTAAAATTTCTAATTTTAGAAGTTTTAAAATTATAATATGAAGAACCATGTATACTTTTACGTAGAAATATTTAATATGCGATATTCATTTCTTTTTTAGGAAGTTTGGGCATGTTGGCATGAGTTATTGTCATACTTGGATAAGGCAAACAACTGGCTCAATGAAGTAGAACAAAAACTTAAAACCAGTGAAAATATTCCTGCAGGCACTGAGGAAATCACTGAGGTGCTAGAAGTAAGTTGTGAATTCATCTAAACGATACTTTGTATGCAGCACTGAAAGGTTTTAGTACCAAAGAAAAGATATGTCTTAAAACACACTCCTGGCAGTTTTGGAAAACACTTTGTTCCCTGATTAAATCTTCTACAAACTTCTAAATACAATTTAATATAAAATCTTCTTTTGGCATACAGCCGAACAGTTTGGTGATGGAAAGTTTTCTAGTTTTAAATCTATATATTTCTTGAGCAGCAACATGTAACATGATTTAAAATCATGTTAATGAATGTTTTAAGTCTTAAATATGCCTTATAAATATAAATGTATCTTTCAAATTCTCATATACATATGTAAGTTTTAGAGACTTTAAATATGAAAAATTAAATGATGCATGTACAAGGTATAAATTACATTATCCTCTGATGTTTATTTAGCTTTACATGTAGTATGCATTTTGTTTAGCTTGTTTAGTTGTGGATAATAAATATAAATATATTTAAATTGGACATAAATATATGGATAATAAATATAGTATATGCAGTATATGTCAATCTGTACAAGAAATATGGCACGTTTGTGACTGCAAAATAAGAAGCAGGTAGATTTTAACTTTGATCCTGCCCTGCTCAGAGACATTCCTTGCACAAATATCCCTTGTGAGATAACAGTGTGATACATTTCCCAGAAAAAACAAAAAAAACTTGTAAAAATTATACTAGTCAGAATAAAGACTGTGATGGTGTGACTATCCTCAGAAATTATCTCACTGTATGTTCATTACCCTATTAAACTCTTGATGCCACATTTTAAGTAATACTTTGAAAAAATAGAGCATGTTTATGTTGTTTGTATGTCTTTCATGTATGAATGCTAAAGAAAACCCTAAAATGTGAAAATGTAAGAGTAAGTATTAAGGAATAGAAAAGTGCGTGGTGTTTTATCTCCACACTGTATCAATATGAAGATATATGAAGAGTAAAGGAGTTTATCTTAAGAGGAACTGGGCTTATGAGCTTCCAAAACACATATTTTTGAGAATCACTTTACCTACATGTCTCTGACCACAAAAAAAATATACTTGAGAATTTGAGCACTTTATCTTTTCAGGTTTTAGATTAGCATCCGTCAATGAGAAAATGTAATGTTATTTTTTAAAAGCACAGTCCATAAGGTAGCAATAAGCCAGTGAAAAATTATGTGCAATGATATTTTTAAACAATAATGCTTCTTCATGTTTTGTTAGCAAAATTAAATTTTGTTTACATTGCTTATTGCTTAATTGTATATAAATAAGAAAATACTAAGCATTGTGTGTATAAATTCAATGTAGTTATAAAAAAGAGAAATGTTAATTATTAGAAATGTGTTTCAGTCTCTTGAAAATTTGATGAAACATTCAGAGGACAACCCAAATCAGATTCGCATATTGGCACAGACTCTAACAGATGGAGGAGTTATGGATGAACTGATCAATGAGGAACTTGAGACATTTAATTCTCGTTGGAGGGAACTACATGAAGAGGTATGACAATAAGTGGGAAATCTTTTTAATCTAAATTTTATAAATGTATGATAGGCACAGTGTTCTCCAATAAAATGAAAAATGATTTCACTGTAGCTCAGCCTGAGATTTAACAACAAAAGCCAAATTCTTTTGACATGCATTTTATTCTTCTTAGAAATGCATAGAGAGTATGTTTTTTAACAGAAAACTGAGACATATTGAAAACAAATACCATGATCAGACCCATAAATTAATATTTAATATATTGTCTTAGATAGGGTTTCTATGGTTGTGATCAAATACCATGCCCAAGACAACTTTGGGAGGAAAGTGTTTATTTCAGCATATACTTCCAGGTTACATTATTTTTGACCTGGTCCTAAGAATTCATTTCAGTATAAAATAAGAACTAATGGACTAAATTCTTTGGGCAGAAAAATTTTCAGCAACAAAACATCCAGTCTGTGATGTGGTTCTTACTAATAATGCCTATGCTGGTATCAGTAAAAGATAAAATAAAAAAGAAAATACAAATAATCAATGGGGCAGAAAGACATAGGAAATGCTGATTTTAGAGAGAGAAATAACGCTAGAAGGCTTAATATTGCATTCAAGAAGCATAGTATAAGTGAATACAAGGAGATTAATACATTTAAGTGAAGGATGGCCCACTTTACATTGTAACAAAGTGAAAGGTGCCTGCAGCAATGAAGCCCTTATAAAACATTTTTATTCATGGGGGTTCAAGGAAGAACAAGATACAATCTTCAAGATGCAAGCCTGGACCTAGAGGGCTTCAGCCTCTTAGACTGAACTGTACTAAACTTTTTCTGAACTGAACTCTGACTAACTGCCTTCTCAACTGCCTCTTCTCCACATGTTTGCTTCTTCAATCTCCTATTTATTTTCTTGCTTCTCACTCTGAACTCTGTCTTCTCTCTCTGCTTACTGTCTGCTTCTCCTCTCTGATTCTTGTCTGCTTTCACCTCTGCTTCTACCTTGCTTCTCCTCCACTTCTACTGACTACTCATTTTATATCCCAAAAGTTGGGTTTAAAGGCATATGCCACCATTTCCTTTTGAGTTGGGTTTAAAAGCTTGTGCTACTACAGCCTTCTGAATTGAGTTTAAAGGCATGTGCTACACTGGGTTTCAAAGTGTGTACCATTGCATTCTGAGTTGGCTTAAAGGCCTGTGCTAAGTTGCCTTCAGATACAGTCTTATTTTGCATTAACGAAGAGAATTATATAATTCACATCTCAAATGCCAGGCCAGTACTTTTATAGTAGCTTTATTCTATACCAGAGTGACCAAATTTCTAAGGTGTTTAATATACAACAAAGGCTTAATAATAGTAGTTATAGTATATTGGTTATCAAGGCCTCAGCACTGTTCTAATAATAATGTGGTATAAAACCTTTTGCATACTCATGCTATACATTTGAGAAGAGAATCAAAAACCAAAAAATTGGCAAGAAGTTTTTAAGCATTTAAATCCAATTGTCTTTGTACATGGAACCTAGGTAGATGAGCATTTCACTATTTTACCTAAAACCTTTGTGATCCTTGGTTTATATTAAAGATAAGAGCTACCTATTACAAAATTACTATTATGGGACATATATACCTTCAGATTGCCTATCCAAAGATTTGATCAACTGCAGACAAATAACATCTGGAAAACATGCATTTATAGTGCTCATATATAGAATATTTTTTCTTGACCTTATTATCTAAACAATATGATATATCATGTATTTCATAATATTTATATTGAGCGTTGTAAAGAATCTAGAGAAAATTGTAAATATAGGCAAGGAGATGTATATGTTGTATTCAAATACTTTCATTTCATTTAAGGGATTTGCATATTATCTGCATATTATGATATTTATAGTTACTTATGAAATTAGTTGTTGTTTATTTTTGTTGTGGATGTCTATCTTTTACCTACCTGCCTATAAGTTTACTTCTTTTTCCTTTCTTACTTTCTTTTTTTCTTTCTTTTTACATGGTTGTGTATGTGTGTGACTGTGCATGCCACAGCATGGAAATAGATATCAGAAAACAACTTTTTGGAGTTGCTTCTCTCATTCTAACTTTATGTAGGTTCTGGGGATAAATCTCATGTTATTAGGCTTGCTTGGCCTTTACCCACTCACTGAGCCATCCCACAGACCCTGTCTATAAACTCTTTTACATCACATAAAAATAATAGGCAGAATAAAAGAGAAGAAATAGCACCTGAATGGGTTAATTCTGTTTTCATATTAACTGTCATGATAGATAGCTACAGAGACCCTTTAATTGATTCAGATAATTATGACAAGTTGTTCACTCAGTGTCACATCTTGCTTAAGATAAATAGACAAGGATGGCAAATATTGATTCAAGGCACACTGAAAAGAATTGGCTCCATGTCAATCAATCTCAGGATTTAATTTAGTTACAAAACCTTTTGTTTGAAAAAAGAATGTGCTTTGTGATTTTGTTACTTTAAAAAATGTTAGGCTGTAATTATAGTAATATTAATGTTTGCTTTTCAGTGAGCCATAATTTTATGTTGGATCTTTTGTTGTTACTTATACATACGCTGTAGTCTCACAATGCTGTGGCACCTCAGCAAACGGGACAAAAAGTTGCTTTCATGTGTACAAGCCCTGCCAGACCTCAACAGAGGGAACCACCATCCTTGTCAGTGTCATATTGAACAGTGGAACCCTGAGCATCTGAGTTCAGACGTTTTTATTGTTACAGAACTCCTTAGGTGTTCTACTAATAGCACATGTAGATCATGTGCAATCAAACATCCCCCATATAACTCCAACACCTGAAGACAATACAAAACACCAAGACATAGGCAGCCCCTCACTCAACAGTGCACAAAACAATTATTTTATACATAAATAAAATAAACTTCTACAACATATTGTCAGATTTATTTCCAAATTAGTTTTCTGAAATAGATTTGATAATCTTAACATATAGAAAGGATCAAAGTTTATATAATTTGCATTGCCAGGGAGGGGCAGGCTACATCTTCTAAAATGACTTTAATGGTTTGACACAGGAAAATGTCTAACAGATGTGCATTGAAACATCCTCACTAAAGAGAAGTAGAAGTATACATTTAAGGGCAGGGCATAAGATATAGAGAATAGTCTCATAGGTAAGCCACCTCTGATCGCTGACCCTTGTATTGTCTTTTAATTCTATGACTTCTTTTTTTAAGAATCAAGACAACTGATAATACGTAAATCTAAGTATCAGACTCAAACTGTAAGGGGAGGTTAACTGTCATCTTGCATGAAACTCAGATCAAGGAATATCCAAACAAATGTATAAATCAAAGTATCTGCAGGTTACTAGCACAAATCAGAAGTAAATACAAATACCTTATAAAGAAAAATATTCTCCTCACAGATTTTGTTTGGTTAAATTTGACAACAAAGTAAGCAAGTAAAAAATGCCACCAAGATGTCAGCATAAATTTAAAAAAGACCAAAGCATATTATATATACCAGAATTCCTATATATTACAGTTTAAATTATTTAATAGTAATGGTGCACACTAGAGGCTAGGATTATAGTTCAATGGTAGTATTTTGCTTAGTATATGGGAGTAACTAAGTTACAACTAAAGTAACAAAACTAGATGAACAACAAAAATGTGGCATAAATATATTTCCAAGAAGAATTAATGCATACTTTGGATAATTAGTTGATTTTATTTAGATCATCAAGTAAACTGTTGGAGCCCAACTCCAGAAAAGTTCAGAAATATGGATGGCAGGTGTGAAGTCGGTGAGAACACACACACATACACATACACAAACACTCACATATGGCTTGAGGATGAAGGCAAAATTCAACAACTTTATTTTCCCCATACACCGTATATATTTTCCAAAAATGTCCTTTATGAAAGAAGAAATCACATCATAATCATGGATTCTATTTTCCCCAATGAATGGTTAAATTTTCATCTTTTTAAAAAACAGGTTGTTTTCAAATGCCCACACATGATTAACCATAGTTACATTGTACCCCAACACAATGAATTTTCTGTTACAGATTAACAGAGTTTAAGCAAGCCAAGTATTCTTTCAGCAAGTTTCCTTGTACTGGCTGGCAGCACCTTGTAGTTACAAAGCAGAAATTAATTAATTATTCTATTATATTTCCAGTAAAGTAAATTAGAAAAAAATCAGAATTCAAAAAGTTTTACATTCTTTCTTGATCATAAAGAGGAAAATCAATTCAGTCCATTTTCTGCACAATTTTATGTCCCTTAGGTGCACACCAGAACTCATCAGAAAATCTATAGACTGTCTAGTTAGGAAGCTCAGATAAAACAGTGGATACAGTGACATTATTATTGTTTTTAATCACTATCTTTTCTTTCAATAGAAAACTTGCAGTCCTTCAATGACCAGGCTCCATTTGTTCTTGTTGACTGACCCTTTCAAATCTCTCATGCAGTTACCAAGAATGAATTTTCTTAGTTTTATATTGTTTTCTAGGTTTCTTTACATCAGAGCAGTTGGTAGGACATTCTGACATAGTCTTTCTAACCATCCGTGATTTTGAATTAGTCTTAAAGGTTGTGGCTGAATCATTAATCCACCAAAATGGCATTGCTTTGAAAAATCATACTACATTTGCATTGCCAGTGAGAGTAAACATTGCCCAGATGGGTTAGAGAACTTTCATACCATAAGAGAAACAGGGAGAGCAGGATGGCAAAAGGCACAATGACTAGCAGTAGCAAAAAAACATTCAGGAGATGATTTCCATGGGGATTTGCCTCTCCCAGGTATACTCACTATAGCTTTGCTGAACCATAAGCCATACTCCTCAAGTTCCAAAGCCCACTGCTGTTGTTCTGGCATGGCCACCAGCAGTTAACATTAAAGTCAATATTATTTCTAGAGATAAAAGAAAAGAAAAAGCATAATATTTCTAAACTTTGCACACAATTAATATACCTTCTAAGGAATAAAGCAGAATTTAACACGTAGGAATTCACTGGTACATTAATGTGTGAAAGACTTTAATGCCCCCTCAGTACAGCACACAAAAGAAGGCATTTATGATCAATAATTAATGTAAAATTAAAAAGAACATGTAGATAACCCCCAAACTGGGATGTGAAATTCATATTAAGTGCAGTGAATCCTCAATATATTTACTATATTTGAAATTCTCATAGAAATAATGTTTTAAAATAATAACAAATTAGAATAATGATATCTTAATCCATGGATCAAAGAATCAAAGTGAATAATCAAAATTCATATTACTGGGTTATAATAAAAATATATATGCTAAGACTTATTCACTCTCATATAAACTAAGGGTCTAAAATCTATTCTTGACGAACTAAGTTCATTTGTATTGGGTTAGATTTAGGACTAAGGCTCACACTGGAGTTAAAATTATGGTTAGGGTTATGTACCAACCTTTAAACGTCATGGTTTTTTTTTTCTTTTATAATCAGAAATTTTCAGGTTTTGTGCAGTTAAGACTTTAAATATCATCCCATGTTACTTATCTTCAAAATATCATCTGACAGAGGCCTTTGCCCCAACCCTCTCCTGCTATATATTTGTACTTGACTATCAAGCTGGCTACTCTAGGTTACACTCAGGTTAATGGGCCCTTAAAAATTACCTGTGCGGTTTTCTCCATCTCTTTATTTACCCCTACTTTGGTGTATGTTTGTGTGTGTGTGTGATTAATGATTGTAACTAGGGCTGTGTATGTGTACATAAAGTGATGGACCAATGTGCTATCTACCAGTCCCTTGTTATATTATTTTATATTTTAAAATATGCTACCACGTGTAGCCCAGGCTGTCAGGGAACTCTCATTAGTCTTCCTGTCTCAGCCTTATGGGTGCTAGGATAACAGGTATGAGTCACCAAACTGAGATCCATTTTCATAATTTCAAATCACTCCCTATATTTCGGAAGCTAAAAAAAATTTAGTTAAGATCCCATCCTTTTTCACAAAACTGTCTCTTTTTAATTTCAGTTTGTTTTTTTAAAGCGCTAATGTGGAAATCAGAGGATAACTTGTGGGAATTTGTTCCCTCCTTCCACCATGTGAGTTCTTGGGATTGGAATCAAACTCATATCCTCACATTTGGCAGCAAACTCCCTTATCCTCTGAGCCATCTCACTAGCTCTCACAAACCTTTCTCTTCACTGATTAGAAAGGTGACCTTAGGAGATGTACAGATTATTTTGTAAGTGACGAAAGTTGTATTTTTCAAATTTTAAATTTGATCAATATATGGTCATTTTGGACCTCTTTATGTCACTGTGTCTTTAACAAAAGAGTGTTGACCCCTGGCTGTAAATAGCCTGTTATCAAAAGGAAATCACACTAAATCTAGTACTAGATGATTGAAAAAGGCAAATGTCTAATAAAATGCTGACATATATTTTGCTGCTAAATATAGGTATGATTTTTAGTAAA
Source organism: Cricetomys ansorgei (assembly GCA_026225945.1). Lineage (NCBI taxonomy): Eukaryota > Metazoa > Chordata > Mammalia > Rodentia > Nesomyidae > Cricetomys > Cricetomys ansorgei. Next base: position 866,920 of record JAMJFZ010002863.1, on the reverse strand, counting down.
AATTGTTATAATAAGGATTGATCTATATATTAAAATGACATATTACTTATGGATTTATAAAGCTTATATTGTAGATTATATTTGTACAGTACAATCTCCTTATCTATTGAATGTTATATAAAAATAGTATAGACTAAAAGAAAATGCAATATTAGCAAGTTTTAATGTTTAACTCCCTTCTAGGGACTTGGAAACACTTTCAATAATTATTTGTTTTTTCCCCCATATTCCAGGAAGTACTTAAACAGGAGCAGACACTAATGGCTCACCTCCCACTCGATCTTTTACTTACTAATTAAAGCTGCCTTCTTCAAAAGTGTTGGTGAGAAAAGTGACAGATGACAAGGAGCTAAAAGTAAAAAAATAGCCCCAGTGCCCAGTGCAGGCATTAAAATCTGGGTGACAAGACTAGAGAAAAGGGCTGGAAATTTAGAACAAATAGCACAGTAGTGGAGACAGGTTAGTTTGGTGGACAATGGTAACTTCAGAAAGTTTTCAATTAAAAGAAGATCCAATAGTGAGACAGATTTAACGTGTCAAATCAAGTTATTACAAGATAATAGACAAATAAAAATGAAAAGATTAACTTTCAAAGAGAAAATATAATATTAGGATTAGACAAAGTTAATTTGACGTGAAACATAGTAAGAATGAAAAACTGATATATAGTGAAATCCATCTATGAGAAATTTATGTAAGGTTTAGGTCCATGACGTTATAGCTGAAAGAGGGAATGGGTACTGGTACAGACAAATGGTATCACTGTGTGTTTAAAACAGGATCTACTTTATTGTAAAGATCCATTAAAAAGAAAAATAATTTCAGCCACACGTCACATCAAAAGAAGTACTATTCAAATAATGGTCTACTCTACTTCAGTAAAACTGTGTATGATGAGAACTGTTAGTTTCTAAGCATCTCAAGAACTGTGTACAAATGCATACCTAAGCAAACAAAAGAAAAGAGAATCTTGCTTATGTCATCTTTAATTATTGTCTTCAAGAAATGCTTGATTATAGTCTGAAACAACCAAGAGTCTGGTCTTCGGAATCCTATTTTACAATTATAGTGAAACTCAGAAGTTCTTTGTTTGATATTTGTTCTTCTTCAATATGTCACCATGTCCTGGTGGCTCTGATGTGAAATCCATGTCTTATTTCCCATCTAATATATCCCGTTTACTTTAGTTTCTTTTTTTAGCCTTTTATCTCTTAGCCATTTTCTCTAAATTATGGTAATCATATCAGCTGCATACTTTAGGAAGATAGTACAAAAAGCAAATGTAGAACCCTTGTTTGAAATGTTATAATTGCCAGGCAGCAACAGCAGAACATTAAACTAAGTTTGGGCTCTCCTAGAATAGGTTACAATGTGATTGCCTGTATTGCATACAAAAGATGTTATGTCCAAGTGTCATTTTTATGGCTTTTATTTTAATTTATTTTATTTTACTTTAAATTGTTTTCAAAAGTGTTCAGAAGTTAAGAACTTAACCTTATTTCTGTGAAATATTGTTGATTAATTATTACATTGGAGATAATCAACCAGCACAAATGATATTTTCAAGAGGACATTTTTTTTCAATTAGTGTTAGTGTAATAATAATAATAATAATAATAATAATAATATTTAAATAATCTGGGATTACATTTTCCTCTATATTTTTAATGTGTTGCTTTCTTTCCTTATAAAAAGGAAGGATAATAAACTTCATAAATCTTGACTTTTCTATGTTCGATGCTCTTTGATAAAACTATTTTCTTTGTGTAAATATTGCACTGTATGCAAGCTGTTATGATGAACATCTGGGTTCAAGGTGACTTAGTTTTTATCAGCTTAGTAGAGGAGGTTGCATTTACTATTGCAATAATATTAATTGATGACCACACTTTGAGGAGGAGAAAACCATTTATATTAACATTGTATTAGTTTTACTAATAATAGTATGCATATTGTAATGTATATTCAGGTAATAAATAACCCAATCTTTACATGTAGGAAAAGTAGATGAGAGTTGTACTCATAGGTTTTTTTCCAACTTGACTCAAATTAAAGTCTCATTAAAAGAGGGAACCTCAGTTGAGGAAATGCATCTAGTAGATGGGCCTGTAAGCAAGTCCATGGCAACATTTTCCTGGTTAATGTTTGATATGGAAGGTCACAGACAACAGAGAGTAGTGCAACCACTGAGCAAGTGGTTCCGTGGTGGTTATCAAAGCAGACAGAATGTAATAGTTGATGTGGGAGGGCATAGCTTACCAGGAGTGGTGCAGCCTCTGAGCATGTGTTTCTGGGGCATATTAGAAAGCAAACTGAATGTATACCTTATAAGGGCTGACCATTTGGTTTTGAATAACCAGTTTCTGTACTTTTCATTGGGGAGCACTGTTTTTCATGTTCTCAGTATTTCTTCGTTGCCTATAGTTCTTTGTGTAGGGCTGTGGCCTTGTGACCCTTCCCCCATCTATGCTAGTGTGTCTGTTGTTGTCCTACTTTATGTCATGTTTAGGCAGCCATATTGTCATGTTGGTGAGACATTATATGTAGCTTCTTGAAGACACAATCTCATAGCAAATTCCTTGTTCTTCTGACTATTAAAATCTTGACATATTCTCCTTCCACAGTGATCCCTGAATCTTGGGTGCAGTATTTCTATTGCAGATTTATCACTTGGGAGTGTATCCCACAACTCTGCATTTGAATTGGTTATAGTTTATATAGAATGTATTTTGGGATTATACTGATTTAGTTAAATGGCAGCTGTAGGTTACTTTCTAAGATTCATGACTTCACTAGCTCTGTATATTTGGTTAGGCTTCCCAAACTAGGCATGATTCTCCTCTTTCTCAGAGGGTCTTGAGTTGCAATAGAGAGCTATCAGTTACCTCCAAGTTAACTACTCCAAGGTATCCAGGCCACTACTGTACCCTTAGTGTTACCCTGCCATGGTGGTTGTTGTTTTAACTCATAGGCATAATATCTGGGTATGACTGGTGCTAATTCCCTCCTATGGAATATTACATGGTACCTTCTGATACCATAAACCTATTCCTCTTTCAGGAGTGTTTCAGGTCATTTCCACGTCAAGGGCCTTTAGGCCAGGTGTCTGAAGTAGATGGTATTCTCAGCAATAGAGATTTCCAAGTCTGGGTAAATTAAAGGGGAAAATAACAATAGACTGTATGTTTGGGGATTCTCATGGAAACCCTGACCAATAACTCAAGAGAGGACTTCTCATAGCTGGTGTTGGGATTTTGTTAGATGGTCTTTGGCTCTTGGAGGGAACATTGCCACCCCATATGAGAAGATTTCATTTAAATTGTGTGTATGTATATGTGTGTGTGTGTGTGTGTGTGCGCGCGCGTGTGTGTGTGCATGTGCGTGTATGTATGCATGTACATATTTATATACTGAATTACTTTTATTATAGGTATTTTTAAAATTATTCCTTTTATTTTTTGAGTTGCTTTATAGGTTTCAGATATCCCTGCTGTTATATTAGCCCTTCCCTCTTCCTCCCTAACTAGGTTCCCATTTTCCCATCTTACCTTTCAGCTCACGTGTACCTTTGTATTCCCTATTTATTGCCCCCACACATGTAGACTCTTTTTAATAGTCTGTTTTCTGTAATTACTTCAGGTTATATAATCACATCTGATAATTCAGAGCTATGAAAATGACATGTAACATTTGTCTTTCTAGGTCTTGTTCACCTCAAACAATATGATCTTTTCTGCTTCCATCCATTTACCTGCTTCATTTTTTATAGAGCATTATATTATTTTATAGTATATATGTAAAACATCTTCATTATCCATTTGTCAGTTGAAGGACACTTAGTTTGTTTCTAAGGAAATAGAAACAACCTCCCTCACCTGCAGCTAAATAGAGCAGCAATATACATGACTGAAACAGTCTTAATGGAGTATGCATACAAGTAACATTACATAGACTGAGCAGCTTGTATTTATGTATACATACACACACTCACATGCACACTATCTTTCTCGCTCTTACACACACACACAAACACACACACACACACACAAACACAAAAGAATGTAATAGAAAGTAATAAAAAAGAGGCTATGAATTTGAAAAAGAACAAGGGATAGTATATGGGATGGTTTGAAGAGAGGAAAGGGAAGTGAGAAATGATGTAATTATATGATAATCTCAAAAATCAAAATCATGATGCTAATGATGAAAAGTAATTTTTTCCTCACATAATATATACGGATTACATTTTCCCTTCTATCTATTCCTCCCAGTTCTTCACCTCTACTCCCGTCCATATCCACTCGCTTTCTGTTTCTCATTAGAAAACAAGCAAGCTTCTAAAATATAACAAATTACATATAATAAGATAAAACAAAAGAAAATCATAACAGAGTTGAATAAGACAAACAAAAATAGAAGTTAAGGAGCTCAAGACAAGTGCAAGAATCAGAGACTCACTCATTTACACACTCAGGAATCCCATAAAATCACTAAACTGGAAGCCTAATATATACACAGAAGACTGAGCACAGACCCCTGCAGGCCCTGAGAATGCTGCCTCAGACTCTGTGACTTTGTGTGAACTTTGCTCATGTTCATTTAGAGGACCTTGTTTCTTGATATCCTCCATCACCTTGGTCTCTTACTCTTTTTTTCACCCTCTCTTCTGTGGGGTTCCCTGAGTCTCAGGGGAGGGATTTGATGAAGACATCCCATTTGACACTGAATTTCCAAGGTCTGTCAACTCTCCGCATGATGTGTGTCTGTGGGTTTCTGCATTTGTTTCCTTTTGTAGGAGGAAGATTTTCTGATGATGTCTTTGCAAGGCACTGATTAATCAACTAAAAACTAAATTAGTTGTTTAATTTGATAAATTACTTTTAACCTCATTTTCTATGTGTACTATTTCAGCATCATTTTTAGAGTTTTCTTCATTATTGAAATATAAGTTGTAAGCAACTTCCACATTTGGAATCACTAGTTAATTCTTATAACATAAAACATTATTCTCAAGTTACATATTCATCTACTTTATACATCTTAAATACCAATAGCTGCTTTGGAATCATCTTCTCTTTCAAATACTTTATAGATTTCTGGAGTATAATACTCAAATCTTTTATTTAATATTGAAGAAATGCTAGAGTAAAATAATGTTTTTCTTTTTTATTCATTCTGTGAGAATCTCATACATATATGCTATGCATTTTTAACATATTAACTCCAAAATAACTCTTCAACTATACCCATATTATTCTCCCCATACATCTTCTTTTCCTAGCTCACTGAGGCCAATAAGTGCTGTCTTCATGTCCTTGAGCCTATTGTTAGAGCACAGGCATCCTAACAAGAGCCACTTCCTGAAGAAAACTCACTTTTCCTACCATAGAAACCTTTACAACTTCCAAAGCCCCTCAGCTAAGCACGGGGCTTTTTTAGCTCCTCCCCATCTATGCTGGGATTTTTGCCCATTGGACTTCTATAGTATTGTGAAGACAACCACAATCTTTGTGGATTCACAAGAACATTGGCTCTGTTATGGCCATAAGATACTATTTTGCTATATTCTTCCCTCACCTCCAGCTCTTACAATCTTTGTACCATCTCTCCTGAAATAGTCCCTCAGCCATGTGGGAAGGGTATGGTGTAGATGGTTCATCTACTACTTAGTACTACTTTTTTAAAAGGAAAGTGGATGTGGGGTATATGGGGAATCATTTATTTATAGTATTTTTGACTCTTTCAGATTGAGAAATTCTATTCTATATTGAGAAATTCTCTAAGGCCAATCAGTAGCATTTTCATATCCAACAGTATTTTTTTTGCTTCTTCTTCATCTTCTTTCTTATTTTTTGTTATATAAATGAATATGTATAAGTATGAGTGTGTGTGTGTTTGTGTGTGTGTGTGTGTGTGTGTGTGTGTGTGTACACGCCACAGTGCACATGTGGATATCAGATGACAATTTTGCATATTAATCCTCACATGAATTTTCTTTGGTATTTAGTCTCTCATCTTGTTCACTGCTGTGAAAGACAAGCTACACGCCAAAGAATTTAGGAAATTATTTTTGCACCTCCCTTCTTCCACTATGGGAATTTTAGGATTACAAACCCTCCTGTACTATGGAGTCTGATTTTTAGATGGGTTTGGGGGATCCAACTTTAGATACTTAGGCTGCAAGCTCTTAAGGCATTAAACTTTCTTCCTAGAATAGTGTTTATTTCTTTTTTTAACATGTATTTTATTTCAATTTTTATGGTTTGTAACTGTCAATTCTAGATAATTTGTCTATGTGGATAGAAGGACATAGGACCCTTACTATATATGTACTCTCTTTACAACTTTTATTTTCTTGCTTAGGAAATTCTGATTTCACCTTGAAAATATAACTGGGAAAGTTTTTTTTGGTGGAGATTTTGATGATTAATTAGATTTCTTTCAACACTAGCTAACACCTTTAACCATAAGAGATTAAGGCAGTCTATTGCTAATGTGCCCATTGTCTCAGATTCATTCCTAATGAGGACAATTAACATTTTGTGACCAGCTCCACACATCTGGGTGATCTCTAATTTCTACTACTGTAGCTCATTTCCAGTTTCTGAACAATTAAACCAATCAAGGGGAAAGTAATTGTCTTTCATAACTATTTTTCCCTACTGGCACAAAATGAACACTTTCTAGGAAACCAGAGCAAATTATTTATGGGATTGAAAGTATATCTTTGTGGTCTTCATGATGTTTTCTCTAGCCCTGTAAGCCATGATCCAGATGGAACATTTTCTGTTGGGAAAACATCGAGTAGTTAAACTTGGCTATAGACATTGTAACATCTGACGTTGCGACAGTTATATGAATCCTATAATTAAGAGCCTGTAACCAACTTGAAACATGATTACTCCTTCACTGGGATGAAAAAAATATAATGGTATGAATTACATTCATAGGTGATTAAAAAAACTATCCAGGGTTAAGAGAATAAGGAAGGATGAGGCTTGAAACCGACTTAAGTGTTTTTCAAAGAGCTTATGTATTTGTAAGAGTATTTGTAAGAGTATACATATTTTCCAGGTGGGCATGTCTAACATGTGACTCGGTATGAGGCACCACTTTGCCAGAATTTATTGGGACCCCTGTCATCAAAGCAGCATGTATGAGTCTTTTTGTAATTTCAAAATATTACACATCTCATCCTCTTGGTGGGCAATGTGTTTGAAAGATTTTCAGTCATCTTAGTAGAAAACAGTGCAAATATTGACTTAGACCTAAATCCTTTAAAAATGTGATATAGTTAATTAGGACATCATGAAACAATATCTATACTCCATCTTATTCTTCACTGTCTATAGAGCTTTAGAAATCATTGGAGTATTTTTGATAAATAAATATAATTAATTATACATTTAGAAATTACACTAAAGATTCAGTAATCCCAGGACAGAGGGAATTTTTTCAGTTGCTCAGAGATATATCTTTAATTAGGAAATAAATTTAATACTGATTGACCATAGACTCCAATGTAAATGGTAGTATTTTCTTTCAAGATAAATTGAATGACTTTATCATGGGCTCACATCATCCAGAAAACAAACAAACAACAAAAAAACTATGTTTATTAGAAAGACACCATTCCTGGTTCTCAATGATATATGTGATTTTTAGACTTTGATTTGGAGCAAAGAGTTGTTTATTCTTTTATCTAATTCAATAACTAGTCCTAGTCCTGGAGCACTTGTCTCCTGTACAATCTAAAATATTTAAGCCTAGAACTGGAAGGCTTCAGCATCTGTACAATCTAGAACATTTAAGCCTCTGTGACTTACTGATGATTGAGCCACTCTGACTAGCTCCTTCTGAACTCAGAGCTGTACTGAACTCAACTGATTCTTCTTGTTGGTTAATTCAGTTCACTCAACTGTTCTGGCTCAAACTCTTTTCCAAGCTGACTGGTTCAAACTTAATGTCTAAGCTGGCTGACAGTTTCTGACCAAACTCTTCTGACTCTGGCAGGCTTTTGCAGTTTCTCTGACTGAACTGTTCTGCTCCACTTCAAACTGACTCACTCTTCCCATCTGATACTGAATTTTGCCTCTTTGTCTCTGCCTCAGACTCCTCAGACTGCTTCTGTGTCTCTGTGAGCTCTCTGCCCCATACTGCTTCTCTGTCTCTCTGTTTCTCTGTCTTATCCTTAGTCAGACTACTTCATTGTCTCTGTGTCTTGTCCTCTCTCTGCCTTTCTTCCTCTGTCCTGCCTCTCTAATTCTGTCTCTCTGAGCTAGGGGCCTACTTTTCTATCATGAAACTTGGGCACATCCTCATTCTTACTCACTGCTAATTCTTTCTCTGAATTGTCACTTTGCCTGCCCTTCACTCTGACGCATATCAGATATCATTTCCTATATAACACTGTCTCCTTCTGAGCTCTGCTTCCTGTCTCCCGAGTGCTGAGTTAAAGGTGTGCACCAGCTCTGCCTTCTGAATACTGGGATTAAAGGTACATACCAGCATTCATTTTACCTTAGAACAGCCATGCTGCCGGATTAAAGGATTGAATATTCCTCTACATGTGTTACTGCATGCAAACTGTTTTATTCATGCCTGATCCTTGGAACCATTGTAGGTACTTCAAAAAAAGAGAGTATTAGAGATATATTTCATATGTGTTAAATAAAATTGAGTAGGCTAAAAGCCCTGGGTCCAGTCTTACCCTGAAAGTCTGAATTCCTGAATTCAGATATTATATCAAGGGATGTTCTGAAGTAAGATTTCTGTCACATATTGTGCTGGATGTATATTTCTAATCTTATATATGGGGACAGCTATTTATCTAGCAATGACTACTTGACTCACAACCTGAAAGTTTCTGTGATTGATCTCAGTAGGCTTTCTCTCAATTGAGTTAACTACCAACTTACCTCAGTTTACTGGCACCATCACTGTTCATTTCTTTTGGTTTCTTCCTAATCATATGGAACTTTTTAATCTCCCTCTGTCTATAATTACATCATAATGGTCACTGAATTCCTGGGGCTACAACATAAACAATTTGATATATTCAAATACATACAGTGGATATATTCTTAGCATTGTTTTCTGATCTCCAGTCACTACTCCTGACTGTCAATATATTTTATCTCTAGATTTATACATTTTTAAAATTAACATGTAGACACAAGTGCAGTCATTGTAAGTCAAGCTCTAATAAATGTAGAAACAAAATATTACTTTGAAACTTGTTTTATGAGTTTATCTCTTTGTAGAATTTGGTAGCATGTTAAACTGCCTTTCTCAGCTGGGAGCCTTGAAATTCTAGCAAAGTGAGGCAAGAACTGAGAAGGCAGCTGTATCCTTGTGGGAGGAGCTGGTAGATGTTTACTGTTTTTAAACTGTGAAAGCTAGCTAGTTATCAAGCCATCAGATATCTGCAAAGGATAAATTACATAATCTAAATGGCCTATGTATAAATTAAAATGACAGAGACTTACTGACTACCTGGACAATCCACCTAGATCCATCCATCATAATCTTAATTTTCTTGGGGGCAGAAGTTTCAGAGCAGTGCTTGTATTTAGCTGCAAGGACCAGAGACATGTTCCTGTTGCGGGGATCTCTGGGAATCATCTCACCTTGTTTATGCAAAGTCAGGCCTTCAGTTACCCAGTATTCTGCTTGTCCACTCTGGGCACTTTTCTGGAGTTGGGCAAGATGAAGGTCAGATTTTTACCCAGTGGCCAGCTTTGTCACACTTCAAAAAAGATTCAAGTAGTGTTCTTCTGTGTCCCATCATCTTTGGAGGAAACCTCAGGGCTGCTTCCAGAAACTTCTCTCTATCATGGGAAGTTTTTTTTTTATTAAACATTTTAAGTTCCATGTTCAGCAGGTCTCTGAATGGTTTGAGGAATATAATCTATTAAATATATCTGAACTAAACAATCTTTACCTGATTTTAGTTACGTGCTTTAGACTTAACTTTGAAAACATATAGGGAAGACTAAATAAAGCTTATTCCTGGAATTAATTACATTACTTTTAGCAGGACTACAACTGTAGCTCTGAAAAGATTAAAGAATTTGGTATATAAGATGACTATTAATTTGTATGTCTTATTCCTAATATTTTCCAATAAATGTTAGTAATAATAATATCCTTATATATTATATATTAATAATTTGTTAATCATTTATTAATTTATAATAGATAATTAGCACAACACAATATATAATTGAAATGTTAATTATCTATTAATTATATATATTAATTACTACATAATGTTATCAAAATATTAGTATTTTGCAGCTTTATCTCTGTTAAGACTGAGCCTTAAAAATTTAAGTTGAAGATTTAATTAAAGATTCTTTACATAAACTATAAATGCAGTCCATAGCGAGACTGAAAATTTTACTATTCTGATATTTTTAAATACTGTATTATAGTAGAATACCACAGTTTTTATATGACTTAGTTTATCTAAATAGCTAAAATTTAGACAGATTTACTGTGAACCTAAGTAGAACTTAGGAATTTGTAGATCTTATTTATCAAACGAACTTATGTTGCTTTTATCACATAATTTTCTAGAAGCCTAATGTTGGACAAACTTAGCAAAAACATGAGTGGTTAGACTTACATTCCAAATTAGGTTCTATTAATCTGAGTATACTTTTATAACCTTAGGAATTTATCATCATATAAAACTCCATCCTAGTTCATAATATTTTGGAATTTGTCTGTTGCTCTCTTAGACTAAAAGGAAGATACAATGATAAACAGAGAGCTCGGTAGGAGTGCAAGTTTTAGTTGTTTTGTGTTATGTAGTCATTTTAAGGTGGTGGAGTCAGATAGCTTTAAACTTAGTAAAGTTGGCTGCTAATCATGTGGATCCATCTTGATCCATGTGGTCATCTTAAGATGGTGGAGTCATATGGCTGCAATATAAAACATTTATTTTTCTAGTAGAATATTTTCTAAGCAAGAATTGAATACAAGTTACATATATAGTGTATTTTACACAAGGGTTGGATATCATAAATAGTAAGTGATAGCAAATTAAGATTACTCATGTATAAATTTTTAACAATCAACCCTGGTGTTACAAGTTTTAAGTTAACCTTTTTGTTACAGATTTTACAGATTTTAACCATACCCAATATGCTTACAAATCTTGATGTACAGAAAGTTTTTAGAATAGTCTTATCCATCTTGAGATAAGATTTATACATTAACAAAAGTTTTAAAGAGTTTAACGAAAACCCATAGAATATGAGATAAGTAGCACTAGACTCCATTGGGAATAGTCTGTTCAATTATTCTGTTTTGCTCTCCATTCTTTGTCTTTCCTGATATGGGACAGAGATTTTTGGAGGAAACCTTTGAACAAGTATGCTTCAGTTTAGGGGCAGGAAGAAGCATACCAGAGGCAACTGCAGAACCAGCTTCAATTGAAGTGGGACAGCATAAAACAACAATGTAATGCCACTCATAAATAAAAGACCCGGATCCCTGTAAAACTGAATCTAATAAGCTGAGAAGAAAGAAGGCTTAGAGATAGAAAATGTTTGAGCCCTGGCTAAATATAGAGGACACTGCAGGGGGAAGCTGAGACATACACCAGCCATCAAGGAGTGTGTGTGTGGAATGTATGTAGCAGTGGCTGGATTGTCCCTTTGCTTTCTCCTCTTTTTCTTGGTTCAGCTCCCAGCTCAAACTCTGCAAAAAACTTATAGATTCATCCAGAGTAACTTGAAAAGAGAGAACATTCACATAATGTTTAAGTGTGTGTGTTTGGGGGGTTAGGGATCAGACAAAAACAAACAGAACTTGAAGCAGAGAAAAGAGATAGCTTACAGTATTTGTAAATACTTTGGATAATATTGGGCTCCAAGATGTCATTTACATGGCCATTTTGATTGGTTATCTAAGGAGTACTGAGGCCAGATTAAATGCAAAAAGGATAAGTTTAGGGGCCCTTAAATCAGGCACTAAGCAGAGAGGCTGGGGGTTTTCTAGAAGGTATCCCAAAGAGGAATGAAAGGGTATTGGGCACACCATTCCCATGGATGAGAAGGGAGGAAAAGCGGGAGTGTCACTGCTGTCTGTAGTCCAGTGTAGAGGAATATTTAATCATTTAACCCAGTAACATGTCTGCTCTGGGAAAGAATTATATTGAAAGGCCTGTGTGATAGCCAGGAAGGGATCATATTTGGGGTATATATGAAGGGATCACATACAGAGGTCTGTGTGGTCCAGATGGAATGCACAAGGAATGTTAGGAGACACCTTTAATCCTAGTATTCAAAAGACAGTGGTGGTGCATGCTTTTAGTCCCATCACTTGGAAGACAGAAAGCAAAGCTTGTAGACAGGAAGTAGAGCTCAGAAAGAGTCAACATCAGACAGGAAGTGATGTCTAAGATGAGTCAGAGTGAAGGATAGGCAAAGTGACGAACCAGAGGAAGAATTAGTAGAGTGAGAACACATCGAAGTCTCATGATATAAAAGCAGGTACTCATCTCAGAGAGACACTAGAGGATAAGACACAGAAGAAGTCTGAGGAGTCTGTAGCAGTTAAGCAGAAGAAGTCAGTAGGAGATGGGAAGAATAGGTCAGTTTAAAACCAAGAAGAGTAGTTCAGTCAGAAAAGACGTGGAAATCAGCCAGAGTCTGCCAAAGTCAGAAGAGATTGATCAGAAACAATCAGCCAATTCAAAGGGTCAGTCAGCTTGGAGAAGAGTTTGAGCCAGAACAGCAAGTGAGTCAAATCAGAAGAGCCAAAGTCTTCAGTACAGCTCTGAGTTCAGAAGGAGCTAGTCATTGTAGCTCAGGCAACTGTAAGTCTTAGAGGTTTAAATTTTCTAGATTGTATGGAAGCTGAAGCCTTTCAGATCTAGACTGAAGATTAAATTGAATGGAGGCTGAAATGCTCCAGGGCTCCAGAACTAGGACCTGGGATTGGATTAGCCAAAATATTAAAAGCCTTTTGAACCTAATCATGGCTATAGTCTGGACCTCCCCTGGTCCCAGGGAGGACAGGAGGAATAATATAAGCTATCCAGTGAGTTGTCAACACATTTAACAATGGTCAGGGCAGACAGCCCAAGAAGACTCAGCATCTGGTACAAGGGCTTGGGACTGAAGCCAAAGGGCAAAAACCTAAGCTCAGGAACAGAATCTTATCCAGGGGAAAGGGCTGGAAGCAGAGTCACAAAAGCCACAAGAGTCATCTGTAGTCATAAAGCCATGGCTGGATATACTTCCTCCTGGGGCTGGGGGAACCTTACCAAATTGCCACTGGTGGAAGTCTGTTGCAGGCAGACTGAAGTGGAGAATATGATACTAGTACATCTCAAATCCAGGCACCAGGACAGCCTGAGTCACTAGATCCATGAAAGGATTTTTGCTATGGAAGGGCATCTTGGTGATAGGGTGCCAAAGTACACAACAAACTTATACCATGCAACAGAACACTATGATAGAGATTTACTGGGGGTGGAGATGGGGATAGACACAAAGTGGCTGCCTCAGAGAGAGACTAGATGGAGACAGTGCCAGGTTTGGCTGAGATGGCACACTTTAAAAGGGAAGTATAGAGCATGCACATAGGAAACATGTCAAGTTGGCTATTATTAGTGATTAGTAATGACACTGAGTCATTGAAGGTGGTATAGGGTATGAGGATGGGAAAGCTCTTTTGGTGGTTCTTAGTATGCACAAGAGTTGATATGTTTTTATTTCAAAAACAAATCATTACAGTTTTACTTTGAATACACTTTTATTTTAAATTGGAGAACACATTGAAATAATAAGTTTAAAATATTGTCTTGTTTCGTACTCTTTCATTTGCAAAACAATTGAGTAAAATTTCTTTATTTTCAGGTAGCCCTTTCTAGGATTTTGTTTTCACCCTCATATACTCTTTGTTGCTAGTCTTTTGATGTCTTTATAATTCCCCTAATTATTTGCTATTTCTGTTGATCTATATGATTGTTGTTATTACTGAATGGATTATTTAAAATGAAATAACATTTTAAAACAACCATTGGACATTGCTTTCAGATCTAAACAAATACATGATTATGGCTTAAAGTTTTCTACTAATTCCATTCAATGTAGTAGCAGGTCAAGTGTTGCAAAGAGTCTTGCAAATTCTGTCTTGTATACTATTGGGGTCTGCCTAATAAGATGTTTAGAAATAGAAACCAGCTTATGTCATGACTGGTTTAAAGCTTGGATTGGCATCAAGTCTTGGATTAACACTAAACTGTCCATGTAATCACACTTTTATTGGCTGTCTGTCAGGCTAGGCTAAGAAACTTTTGTCATCACCTTTTAGTGTCTACTATTTCATGCAGCCCATTTAATCTCAAGAGTAAGGAAAAAGGTTAGATTGAGAAGCACAAATTTGAGGTCAGGGATGTGATTTAGAATTCTGCTATATGACTTCCTTTTCAATTATGTTAAAATTCTATAAATGTGCACTGAGGTCGATGCTGAGTTTACCTTCAGTCAGAGAAAAGACCACGTTTAAATAATGTGGGATCAGACAATTACTTTATATTATGAATGGAAAGCTTCTGCAGCCACCTGTTACAATGCTGACAATATATAATTAGAGACTCACTTGTCTGAAGGAGCTGTGTGCATCCTATAGACAGTCTCTCCTACATTACAGAAGGCTAGGGGCATATATATGAGCACTGTTACCTGAATCATTATGGGAAGCAATTTAGTTGATGTTTTGACTGAAACAAGGGAGTCCATTTGAATTAAGGCAAGGTCTCATTTATCAGTCTTAGACAGAATATTTTAATAGAGATATATTAAAGGATTTTAATATAATGTTCCATCCTATTATTAAGCTTTTAATACAAAAATATTAAGGAAGAGTTATTCTTCAAATGTAATATCTTTAGGAGATGTTTACTTTTTAGTTTGTATTTCTATTATAATTTCATTCTTTAGCTGGTTGAACTATTCATTTTTCCCCATTAAATAGATAACTTTTTATATCATCATTATAGTCATGAATAAAGCTGTTAGTATTGCTCTGGGAACTGTTGTTCAGAAAAGAACAAGTTGGACAGAATACCTTACCTCATTAGAGCTAAGATCCAAAGTAAATGTGCATAATTAATGGCAAATTGCAATGTGGTATATTAAGAAAAATTTAAAATAATAGAGACTATAATGGAAATTTGGTAATTAATGTTAAATAGATTAATTTAAATATTCCATACCATATACAAACATCAAAATACCAGACCACTGATACACACAGTTTATTATTAAAAAGAGAGAGAGAGGCCAGAGATGGTGATGGGGTTTGAATTGATCATAGGTCATGTTTTACTTTAATCCAAATGTAAGTTTGAATATCATACCTTTCTATAATAAAGTCTGCATAATAAAATAGGAATAAACAAATAATTATATTTCAAAACCTCAAAGAGAACATTGGAGTATTATACACTAGATCCTAGAAAGTGCCAAGACTAAGAAGATATATTCATGTAGGTTCCCAGATATTTTTCTATTTTTTCAAATATCCTTAATTGAATTTGTACTTGAGTAATAGTATATTCTACATTGGCTTTTTCAAAGAATAATAACATCTATAAAGTTTTTGTTTGTATATATATTTAGTCAAATATGTATAATATAAAAACCAAGAACATTTTGAAATCCAATTGTAATCTTTTGGAAGGGGAGTTACCAGTACTATATTATAACAATCAGGTCTATGCCTTTATGTAATGGATGACTTAAGACATTTATAATAATAACTTTTATGCCTCATTTTTCACCTTTAGAAGGATTCTTTTAAGAGCCACTCGATCCTTAAGGGTAGACGTTGCAATCTTCAGCATGCTATTAATACTTGAAAAGTGTTAAATTAGCCTAATCACATTTATATAACAATCAAGATTAATTACAGTTATATATAATTTAGTTATGTATATATATATATATATGTCTTTCTATATAGTTATATAGAAAGACATATATATATACATAATTTTATATATTTAGTTATATATATTCAACAGTAGCACAAATTCAATTGTACAATTTCCATAATTAAAATTGTAAAGGAAAGTTGGGAGGAGAAACAACCATACAAATCAGGGTAAAAATTATATTAAAAATAAATCCTTAAACAGATGGTTACCTAAATTTTTCATTTTGAAAAGGAGCCGATTCTGAACAGATTGTATTGAGTCTCGCCAGTGGAAGTGGATTATCTGTCTTGAATTGGATTGTGATGACGGTGACCCTATTCTAAGTAAACCAAATCTCTTGAACTATATAATGAGATCAGGAGGAACATTCTGACTGAGAACAACAGAGTGCAACAACTGAGATGATTTTGCTAATGTTTTCTTTCAGTTTTTCACTTTGTTGTGCATGATACTGTGTTTTTTTTTTCCTGCAGACAACTCTGATCCTATGTACTATTTTTTTTAAATTCTTTTATTATTGTTTATATAAGCACGGCTGAATGAGTGCCCGAAAGCTGCGCAATCAGTCTTACAAAAAGGTGATTGTGGAAGAGTCTAGATTCTTCACTGGTTATGTGACAGGAATTGCAGAAAATCTACTAAGAGGGAACGTTTAAATAATTCATTCTTATTTATTCTTCTATATAGGCTGTGAGGAAACAAAAGTTGCTTGAACAGAGTATCCAGTCTGCCCAGGAGATTGAAAAATCTTTACTCGTAATTCAGGAGTCCCTTGAATTCATTGACAAGCAGCTGGCAGCTTACATTGCTGACAAGGTGGATGCAGCTCAAATGCCTCAGGAAGCACAGGCAAGTATAACAAACTGGGAATGAGCATTTGTTTTTGTTTATCTGTTCAATGTTTTTTACCTCATTGGGATGCTTATGAATTATTTAATTAATTGTGAAGAGGTTTCCTTTCATTTACATATTTGGAAGTAAGAGCTTAAAGAGGTCCATGTAATAATGCTAACATTTATTTTCCAAAGTATACAGTGCACCAACTTTACATACGACTGTGAGAGCGAAGAGATCTGACATCTATTGTTCACAAATGTTTCAAAACTATACTCAGTCTTATAATTGCAATTTACATGGTACAGAAATAGTTTATTTTTATCTTAAACCTTAGTCTCAACTAATTGTTATCAACTAATATTTGCTAGGATGGGAATTAGAAGTTCAAATGTGTGTTTCTGATTTTATATTACTGTGCTACAAGTAGCTAACAACACACATAGAAATAAATATCCATCTCATTACTATTGATCACACCAAATGTGCGAACGTGCAAAAGCTCACATACTCCCATGCTTTTAATCCAAATTATGAATTGTTTTAACTATATTTTCTGGAAAATGAGATTTAAAGTAGAAATGAATCCTATATAAATTGGAATTAAATAAGTAAATTCTATAGCCTAACATATTTCATATGACATTTTAAATAGGAAATTTCTGCTTTTAAATAACATGTAAGTGTTGTATAGTCACATGCATATTATTATTCAAAAATCTTAATCTATCTATATGCTAGGAAGATCAAATAGTTTACTTTTCAAATTACATATGAATACTATAAATCTAATAACCAAGTATATCTACTATCTCTATGAAATGATGTGTGGGATATTAGGAAGTGATGGGAAGTTCCCATATTACCTCTTTTAACTTATTTATAGAAATTCTGGAAGCAATTTTGTTAAAAAATAAAAAGCAGATAGCTGTGTAAAATATTGGTAGGATTTGTAGATCGTGACTACAAATGTGATTACACTGCATTGTATCACAATTCGTTGCTCAACGTATCAATACACATACTAGCATTCAGTAGCTTACCACATTGTTTATATTTAATCAATGAAGTACCTGAGAATTTGAGATAGATGATAAGAATTTTTTATAGTATGGCAAATTCTAGAGGACTGAATTCCTTATGGAATGCACAGTATTGCAATAGATGAAGAACAGAATTAATTAATTTGGAAGAGAAATTGGTAATAAAACAAGGCTTGAGACCAAAAGATTAAATACTACAGAGGAAATGTGGATAATAGCAAGCTTATTTTGATATTTAATCACTCTAGTTTATGCACTAAGAAAATAACCTTATACAAATCTAGTCAAGTACTATAGTACTAATCATTTGAGTGATTATCCAGATTTGATTCACATAGAAGCTTTTATAGTCAGGCATTTAAAAAAATAAATATATATTATATATTTATTACACATATATATTATGTGTGTGTGTGTGTGTGTGTGTGTGTGTGTTTGAGACAGTGATGAGAAACTGATACTAAATTGAGAACTACACAAAAGTAATAGTTCTACTTAAAAAATAGTGTTATGTCTTTGGTGGGAGGTTTGAATACAGGATGACTGACAGTTTTTGAATAGAAGGAAATAATTTAAATGGTATAGTTTTGAAATTTAAATATATATACTTTAAAATATATGAAGACACAGTTTTGAGGCTTATAGAGTGAAATCATAAGTAGCACATTGAAGACAGACTCAAGCAATTATTAACTTAAGTTAAAGGGTGAGCATTTAGAAGACATCTTTCTTGGTTGAGAAGAATGTGCTCTAGGATTCTGGTTCAGTATATAAACATGAATATAACACAATATAAATATATAGTATATACACACATATATAACACAATAGTTATGCATGATGTATGTCTTTGACATTCTCAATTGAAAATCTCAGCACTGAAGTCATTGGCAAAGACTATAGCACCAAAGTCATACATGCAATTATAATATACAAACTAAGAAGATTATGTTTGTATCCTAAAATTTTGCTAAGTACAATAGTTGAATATTACTTTCATATATCATCCCAGATAAATGAATACACACCAACTGAACTTTATTTAATAAACACTCTAGAGTCCAAATTAAAATCACTTTTCCATGTGTGTCTTGTTCCACTTAACTTTTGAAGATATTTTCTGACACTGAGTTCTTTTTGTTTTATGTATGCCTTGATGAATACAAAACATTTGAAAACTGTTGAACATTATTTCATTCCAGCCCGTTCTTTGCCAATGACTATAAATCAATTGTTTTCTGGAACAAAGTTATCAAGCATTAGACTTACTTAATAACTTGCATTTCCAAAAGTTCCAGCTGAAGCACTTGTTGAAAACAGAGTTGAAGAGTACAGAAGCTGTCTCTGAAATAATAATTTAAGCACAGTTTTTCAGAGACAGAAGCATCTATGAATGCCAGCAAATTTATATTTTCTGAAGTTTGTGTTTGTGGTAGGAATGGATTTGAATACTTTATATTAGGCAGAAAAAACTGAAATATGTTTCCTTAAAGGTAGGTCAATACCAATTTAAAGATGAGTAGACTTTGTGTTTCCTGTCAGAAATTACATTCTTGTTACAATTCATCAACGAGAAACAAAGAAATACACATACAATATTTCTATGGTTGCTTTCCATTTACATAAGAGCTCAGATTTTTGAAAGATGCTGATCATGGAAATTTGTGAGTTTCTGGCTCCACCCTGTGGTGCACTGCTAGTTTTGCTACGAAATAGGATTTCTAAATATATCTGTCCTTTTCATCAGTTTAAATTGAGAGCCTCAGTTATAAAACTATCCTAATAGTATGAGAATTGAGAATATATGTCATGGGATGAACTTCTGGCAGTTTTACTCTTATTACAGATAAAAATATATATAAAGATACTTACTTTTTCCACATTTACATTCAGAAAGTGCCCCACTTAATGACCATTTCCATCTATCAATTATCTAATGCCAGACAATTGATTAGAAAACAGTAACTTGTGCATCTAGTTTGTAGTAAAAAATACATTCCCTAGTATTTAGTGACAAGTGTTTACAGAAGCAAAACCATTTAAATGATAAAACATACTTTAAGGAGCACAGGTTGTTCTATATGACATTATATTTCAAATAGTAATACTTAGATCATCATCTGAAATGTTTCAACTGCCCAGTCCCATATTTATTATAAAATAAGTCAACTAACTTAAAACACACAACCGAATTTACATATAGAAATACGTCTTCACGATAGTAAAACTCTAGGCTTATGGGCCATTAAAAAATTTTGTAATTCAAAATGCCAAACACTGTAAGTATTTCTTTGAAGTAACTATACAACTAAAATCATTAAATTGTATTACTGCGTAAGTCATAGAACACAAATATAATAATTTGTTTCTTATATTTCCATAGTCATATATGGAAGCAGGTAATAAAAAGACCAGGTAATAAAAAGAATCTAAATACACAAACTGCACCCAAGAACTATCAATTCAGGGTATATTCAGTCATCAGAAAGTTTAGAAACTCTTTTCGTTACTCTGATGTAAGTGAGCTTGAGAAGGGCTTTGCTAGTTCATTACTGATAACAAACAAATTGATTGAGATTCATTATTTTTATTTTTTCATATATCACTTCTCACTAATATTTATAAAGATTAATATTTATGACTGTGTACAGGTTTCAGTTGAAGAAAGTTGGAGTTACTATTCACTTATTCTGCCTTTTTTCTGAATTTCATTGTTCAATCATCCCTATAGAAAATGGGTAAAAACTGTAAAAATAGATGAGAACCACTATACATAGTTTACATATATATAATGTACATTGTGGATGTTTGAAAATAAATTTTGATTTATTATTTTCACCATTTCTAATTCCATATACATAAACGTGCCAAGTAACTTTAAGAATCTTCAAATTATTTTATGGGACACAGGTAACTGTATTTAAATAGTTACATTATTTATAATTCTTTATGTTATGAACATTTTTCAAAACACTATATTACTCAAGTAATTTTAGATTTTGAAATTTTGCTCTTCATTTTCATTTGCTGCTAACAATACAGCATTAATTTAAAATAATTAAATAGAAAAAACCTATTTTTAAACCAAAAAAAGCTTTCATTTTTAAAAACTGAGTATCAAAAGAATCATAATTGAGATATTGCCTGTGTTTATTAATGATGATAAACTTAAACTTACATTGGTTGTATTTTTCACATTTAAGTTTAAATATTCTAAAATATCAAAGTTAATGAGTTAAAAATAATGTCATGGTAACAGAAATTGGTCTATCATAATGAGTACAATATTTCATTAGGGAATTATACATAAGGTTAAATAGTCACTTTTGATTACAAATGATTTTAGCAGCTTATATTGACAGCCTATTTCTTTGATGTATTTACTCAGAGAGGGTCATCTTTTCAGAGTGTATATGAAAATTAAGCAAATTAGTGGTAAGAATATAGCTCAATTGATAAAACATTTGCTTATTATTCCTGAGATCCTGGGTTTAACTGTATTGCAAAATAAATACAATATAACACAAGAGAAAGGGGGAAAGGGAGAGAGAGGGAAAGAGAAAGTGGGAGGGAGGGAGAGGGAGAGAGAGAGAATGAGAATTTACAAATGAATGAATGACTGGTGTAAAAATGTGAGCTGTTCTCATGTACCATAATAGATATAATGATACCATCACACAATCACCTGAGTGTTACTATATACAACTCATGACGTCAATTTAAAGTGACAATTATTGTTATTTTGTTATATTGACTTGTTTGAGCTACAGAAGATGTAAGATTAGAATCAGACCATCTATCATTTACTGTCATTAGACAGTATGCACAATCATGTATCTTCTCAGAAATTAAGATAATGAAATGTGCAGTTTTCCATTATAAGCTTAATAATTATGTCCAATAGAAATGTGATAGTTAATTATAACCTATTAAAAGTAAGGCAAACTTATCATTTACCCCATCAGATAACAGCAGGAGCAAGATGAATATTACAGAAGTGAGAGCAGGGATCAGTTGGGAAGAAGAGTTTCAGTAGAATAGTGAAGGGGATAAAAGAGGAGAGTGGAGTAATACAGCAAAAAGTCATTTCACAAGTGTATGAAACCATCAAAAAATAAAAAAGAAAAAGATATTCTCAATATCAAGATTACTCTTATGATTGATATCATTTTTTACAATGGAACTTAATAGTGTTTTTAAGAGAATATTTGAAGGAATTATTTTCATTTTTTGAAACTAAGTGGGAAAGTGAAACATAACTGCAAATGGAGAGAGGAGATATAAATTTCTAGGAAATAATGTTTTCTCATTTGTCTGGTCAACTTATGAGATTTCTTTTCACAAACCTGAATAAAAGTCTATCCAAAGTTCTAGTTCTTTTGCTTGTTGAATTATGAAAAAAAATATATTGTGAAATTTTCAAATTTTTCTACCCATGATCATAATTATATCTTTTACATATTCCCCCATGGTTGAAAAGTAAAAATCATTCAGGATCCTTTGAAACATTTTTCATTTATTTTGCATTTTTTGAAATATTTTCTTTGTTATTAGTTACAAATTCTTTTTTTGAAATTCGTTGTATTTTATTATGTCAGATACTAATAGATAACATTTGCATATAATATATTTTAAAAGCTTGGCATTGATTTCCACATTGCAGCCTTCTCTTATTAAATAAGGAATATTTTATTATATGTATATTGAGTTTTGCCTGCAAGCTTCGAAGTATATATTTAGTAGTATTTTCCTGTATATTTAAAATTCTATTTCTTTTAGTGTTCTACCTTTGATAAGTGTGTGCCCAGAATTAATAGTGAATGTGCCATATAAGAGTCTTAGACTGAGAAGTATGCATTGATTTTGAAGACTAGGGTCTACTATAGGATCCTGATTTCTTCATACCATGAAAGTTTGCTTTTTCAACTGCTCAAAATTGGAAATAATTCAATTTGTTGTTAATGTAAATCTTTACAAATTGAGTAACAAGTTCTTCAATAATTATTTGTTACAACTTCATTTATTCAATTCGTGTTTCAGGTAGATACAGCTTGAATTCACCATTTTATGTCATTAATTTGATACATGAGACTGATCTGATGAGGTAAAGCATTATAAAAAGACCTCTGCTCAGAGAACCTAATTGTAAAGTACTATATTGAAAATACCACTTATGTTTGATTAGTATATTTGTTCTATAATTTAACATATTGCCATGTTTAATGAAAAATTGGTATTTCCATTTCAGTTGTTTTAATTCATCTGTGAATATATAATTTTACTTAAGAGTGTAGTCACTGTATTTTTTTTCCTTTTGATTTTTTTCAAGACAGAGTTTCTCTGTTATAACTCTGGCTGTCATGGAACTCACTTTGTAGACCAGGCTGGCCTCAGAATCAGAGATCTGTCTGCCTCTGTCTCCCAAGTGCTGGAATTAAAGACATAGTCAGTGGATATTTAAATACCTTATTTTTTTGAGAACTTCATACTTGCAGACTGCCTCTAAATCACTCCTGCCCTTTCCTCTCTCCCCTCCAACATGCCTCGTGTACCCCTCCAATACCAATATTCTTGATAACTTCAGTTATTATTTACACGCCATATATATATATATATATATATATATATATATATATATATATATATATATATATATATATATATCTTGTCCCTGGAGGAAATTATTTCTCAACAACTATTGACCACCTATATCTCTTCATCTGTTGGTTGGACCATGTGGAATTTTCCCTGCATTATCATTATGTAGGTCGTATTTAGGCAATTGGAATGCTGAGAGTTTATGGGTACATTTTCTCTGTCGTGTTTAGGGTATGTTAAGTAACCATAGATGAACACCTGGGCTCTTTCCACCCCTCATCTGTGATTTTTCTTGAATCACAGGTTTAGAATTTGTTTGCAGATTTGTCATTTATGTTTAAGCACCCCATAGTCTCTTATTCTTTGCACTTTGACCAGTTATGAATCTCCACAGTAGTCTCAATCTATTACAAAATGAAGCTTTTTTTGATAGCTGCACATATCTGTGGGTGTAAGGACAGGCATTTTGAATAGAGTTAGAACTTGCATTGCTTTAGGAGAATGGCAATAGTATTTTTACCTTTTGGGGCTTTGATCTATCCAGCCATAGGAAGTTGATTAGATTTATAATACATGACATGAATACTCTCCTTTGGAGTGAGTGATAAATGCAAGAAGATAGCTGTTCATTACCCCCAAGATAAAAGTGCCACTATTGCACCTTTGTGCCTAATGTGCTGGTCCAGTAATTGGTATGGCTCACAGGCCTACAGCTGTGTACTACTGATTGCTCCTCTCCCTTTGCAGTTTGCATAAGACTTTACAATTATATGAGAGCCATTTCTCGGGGAAGAGGTTTCCAAGCCAGTTCCAGCTAAATTCCTCCACATTCTATATCTGAAGTATTTGATATTTTCATCTATACACCATTACCTTCTAATTCTGGGAGGCAACCAAAGACAACACCAATATCCTATAATGCTTTGGGGATTTTTGAACTCCATTGGCCAACAATTTTAGAAGTGGCTTCTCATACATGATATTGGAATTTGTTAGATGGTCCCAAAGGGGAGCACTATCATTCTCAGTACTGTAATTTAATTTAAGCTGTATATCTCTCTGTGTGTGATATATATTATATAAAATATATATTATGTGCATATATATTATATATATAAACATCTTGCATTTTGTAATTTTATGAGATATTACTTTTCCTGTTGTCATAATAAAATACCATAACTAAGGCAACATATAAGAGAAAGAGTTTATTTTGGCCTGTGCTTCCAGAATGTTAGAGTCTATAGTAGTGGGTAATACATGGCAACACGCAGCAGGCATGGTGGCAGGGATAAGTCGCTGACAGTTCAAATCTGAAACCAAATGCACAAAACAAAGAGAAAAATATGCAAGTAATGATGGCCTTTTAATCTCAATGACTACCCTAAAGTGACTTACTTCCTCCAGAAAGGCTATACCACCTTAACTTCCCTGTTTGAAAGTGCCACAAAATGGGGCTCAAATATTTAAATGCCTAAGAGTTTGGCAAACACGTTTCACTCATGCCACCACACATAGTGATGGAATTTGTATTATGCTATTTGAATTTTCAAAAAAAACTCATAAATTTCAAAGTTCCATGAGATTGTAGATAGGGATTATACTTTTGTAGATTAATTTGTTAATTTCATTACTGTTTCTGTTGGATTTTAAATTTTTTATATGTAGTCAGAATCATAATTTTATGAGCTTTGTTGTATGCCTTTCTCAAACATTTGATGGATAATAAGGTAGAAACAGAGCTCAAGATGTATGACCTTCAGAATTTTTCTGAAGAGTTTACAAATCTGTTGTAGAGTATGGAAATCATTCTCATTCACATTTAGCCTTCCATCCCTCATGTTTTTGTTTTTAAATGTCTTGACCATAATCTCAAAAAGGCCAGGCAATGTTTATCTTATTTTTGATATTGTTAATAATAAATTTCTATTCTACTGAAAGTCCCTATATGAAAATATCACTTGAACAATTCACTTATGTTTCACAATAACATTCTTTAAAATGAAAAATGTTTTTAAGTGATATCACCTAAGAAGAATATTTTGATAAAATAGAATGCAAAAGATTAAAGTAGGTACAAATTATCATTTGAGTGGAAAATATGTTCAATTAATTTATAAATGTACTAGATAGATAACATGCCCAATAACTTTGCTGAGGTAGAATCAATAGGAAATGTTTAGTCATTTAATTTATAGTTTATAAAATGGATTTAGTTATTATATATAATTATAATTTGAGAATTTTTATAGCATTAACATCTTTATATTTAATGTACATAATTTATTTAGCCATTTAGTTGTTTATGTACAATCTACTTAAAAAATGAGGAAAACTTAATCTCTAATCATACTGGAACCATGCCATGACCTTCCTATGTCATGCTACCTGTTCCTTTACAACCTTTGGTGGCAGATGGACATTACATTTCTGGTTACATATTGGTAAATTTAAATTGTTTCTCACATTTAACATTTATAAATCATGAAAATTGTATAGCTTATTTGAAAATAGGTGAAATTAGCCATCAGAAGATGTTTCTTGTGCCTTTAGAATTGTACTCTCCTTCTATGTCCACAATTTGAATGTTTGATTTATGGTACCATCCGGCTCTCCTATTTTTTATAATACACACACACACACACACACACACACACACACACACGTATATAATTGACTTTTACCAAATAATCCAATTCTCTTATCTTCAAGATCTGATGCTCACTATTCTTCATACTTCATTTTATTAGTGAGGTTTTTCCAATGAGGTTTTTATTTGGCATATTGAAGTTTTCATTTACAGCATCATGTTATTGACGTCCCTTCAGCAATTTTTTTTATTGAATTCTATATAGCAAGAGGAATTTTGTGATCGTGGTTTCTCAAAAAACTCAGAATGAATTTTGGAATATGTTTTTGTTTCCCATCCCAGTCGTAGTGGATGATAGTGATTTGAGTTATATAATTTGTTACCAGTGGCTTTGATTTGTTTATGTGCCAGTGTGAAAAACATAATTTTGATAAGCACACCTTGTCCTGATGATTGCCTACTGCTTAGATTTCTGAGAACTTTTATCAGAGTATATATTGGTTGAAATCTGAAGGTAAGGGAGAGACTTTGGTTGGAGGAATTAGGTTCCGGGATATTGTGCTGAGACTTTAGTCCAGCACATTATCAGCTCCTTCTCTCCAAGGTTCAGACAGCTAATAAGGGCTATAAATCTTTCCTTCCTCCCTCCCTCCCCTCCTTCCTTCTTTCTTCCCTTCCTCCCTCCCGAACTCCCTTCCTCCCTCCCGAACTCCCTCCTTCCTTACTTCTGAAAGACCTTAACTCCCAAATGAAGGACCTAAACTCATGCCTGAAAGAGCCAATCAGATCGTACCCCAAAGAGCCAGATTGTGCCCCAAAGAGCCAATCAGATAGCGCCCCAAAGAGCCAATCAGAGATCACGCCCCCTAGCCCACCAATTCCCTCGCGCCGGAACTGGATAGAACAGAACAACACCCAATCTGTAACCACTGGGTTAAAAACTCCCGCCCCTTCCTGTAACCGTGATTAAAAAGCCCGCCTAATCGGAGCTTGGGGCTTTTCTTTCTGAACCGGCTGCATCAGTGGATGCAGGGAGCCCAAGCCTGCATGCTTTTTGCATGCAGACTCAGGCTCTCTTGGAGTCGTCCAGAACCAGAATTCTGGGCACAACAGTTCCTCTCCCCCTTTCCTTCTGTCTTTCTAGGCTGCTATCAGGTCAGTGAAGATTTCTGTCTCTCTTCCTATCTTTCATTTTTCTATCCTGAGCTAGAGGATAAAAAAGCATGGTAGCAACCTCCTACAATTCTACATTTATATCTTGGATTTACTTTCTTATTACATTCTGCTGTGTGTGTGTGTGTGTGTGTGTGTGTGTGTGTGTGTGTGTGTGTTCTCTCATAGTACTCTTTTGCTTTCTTTGAGTTATTTGAAGATATTTATCAACACTCGTTGTAATTCTTAGCAAGTTCTTTTAAGTCATTATCATAACAAGCAATTTTTATGTATAATTTTTTTCTAACCTTAGGCAAATCATCTTTGTTCTTTAAGTGGATATATTTGTAGTACTCAAGGGAGAAGTGAATCATAATAACCTTTTCTTGTAATTTTTCTCTGGTTCTTTCTTGTAAATGCTCTCTGATATTCAGGGTTATTGGTTGTATCCCCAGTGTTTCCTCTGAGAGTTCACTGCTATCTTTAACAATTACTATGCAAGGGTGAATAAACCCCTAACTTATTTCCTCCTCCACACACTCTGATATGGCTCTTTGCACCAAGAAAACTTATCCTGGAAATATTACCAGTAAAATATTTTCTGTAAGTACTATAATATCTAAATATTTTGATTAACATATAGTAATTCTATATAGCAAGATGATTTAATGTAATAATCCATTAGGCTTCTCATGAAAGGATGTCATTTTTATATGGTTTGATAATATCCAGCTTTGTATAATATATATATATATATATACACATTCATATCTTTGACACAGGCTAAATTCTTAGCTATTGTGAATAATGATGCAATTAATATGAAAATATAGCAATATTTTGTATGCAAGATTTAATAATTTCAGATGTACTATTGGGAGTAGGGCAACTGCATTATAAACTATATCGTGCTTTGAAGAACCTCTGCATTGTCAATTATAGTAGCAATACTAAATTATATTGCAACCAACATTATATGAATTCATTTATGTCTGGACACTCAACAGTACTTGTTCATTTTGTTTTTTAAGGTGATACCTAATTTTCTCTATGATTTGTATTTTCATAATGACTGCATTTTTATATTTCTTTGTTATTTATATTTAATTGTTGATGCATGTCTTTTCACATGAATTGAAAATTTTTAATATGATTCCTTATTCTTTGTTTCATTTTTAGTTCTTTTCATATATGTGAATATCAAAATTGTTCAGAAAGTCAGAAAAATTGCTGAGAGATCTCTTCTCACATTTTCTAGGCTTTCTTTTCAGTCTATTGATTGTTTACTTTTCTGTACAAAACCTTTTTAGGTTTTTGCAATCTCATTTGTCTGTTTTTGCTTTTGTTTTCTGTGCTTTTGTGCTTATACCTTAAAAAACAAACAGCAGTGTCTTCAAGAGTGTCTTGAAATGCTTCCATGGTTTTCTTCTAGTAAATTCAGATTTTCTGTTTTTAATATCAGGTCTGATTTATTTTGAATTTTTTTTCAATTTAGGTAAAAACATGTGTCATTGCATTCTTTACATGTTGACATCTGGGTGTCCTTCTTCCAAATTATATTTTTAGTGCCTTTTTCTGAAAACCAGTTGGTTATGGGAGATAATTCCATTTTTTTTGTTTGTCTTCTTTAATTTCTTTCACTTGTTCTTTTGGAGTTGCCATTGTAGAGGAGTTTCACTTTCTTGGTAAAATTAATTAGTGGCTATGGCAAATATGATTGCTTTTATGAATTCATGCTCAACCAGTGCACTACTGATATATATATATAAGAATACTTTTGAGTGCCATTTATTGGTTTTCTATTCTAATGCCATAAGGAAATCATTTAATTTGTTTTCTTTTAGATTCTAATAAAAATATTTTTATTTTCAGAATGATGACAGCCATGTATGTTAATCAGTTTTTCTCTGATCCTAAAAACACTTAAGTCAAACATCTTAAAAGACATTTATTGGGGTTTACAAGCACAGATTTATTCTATATTCTTTCTGACTTCTTTATCTTTTCTCCGAAGAAGAGTTGAGAAAATAATGATGGGGTCTTGTAGAGAAGAAATCTAATCATTTCATGAGGGCCAGAAGGGAGGGAACAAATGTCTATACCAACAGACTTTCTCCCTTTTACCCTTGTCTTTTATTCATATTTAAGACTAAATAGATTAATGCCATACATAGTCAGGGCAGATTTTTCACCCCTAGTTAGTCTCAATCTCCAGAAACATCATTACACACATGCTTATATGTGTATTTCACTAGTCTAGTGATCAGTTCTTTGTTCAATATATTTTGGAAATCAAGTTTCACCATCATACTGTTCATTTAGAAAAAAGATATTTAATTCTTGATTGCTACTTATACTTTAGTTAAACTTATGCCGAATTTTATTTTTCCCAAAGTAGTATTGCTTTTGTTTTACAGTTTTACACTTATCTATGAAAATATGTACTAGTAAATGTAACTCACTAAATTAAAATAAAAGTGAAGGAAAATTGCTGTAAGAATATAGGAGTGCCTCACAGGCAATAAAGGGAAAAACAAATTTTATTTTTAAAGAAGATAAAAATTGTGGTATTAATAACAGCCAATTGTTATTATCTCTAGTGGTTTTGTACACTAAACGTGTTCAGCAGGTTGATTCTTCCTTGACATCTCTGATAAAAGATTATTGTAAGTCTGGCTCTGAAAATTTAGTGACCTGAATGTTCAATTGAGATCACTTACATGAAATTGTAAGCAGACAGCTCATCTGGGATTAATTATTGAAACATATTCTGTAATCTCCTGTATGGTTTATGATTTATAAAGTTTGAGATGCTTTTAATAGGGAATATCCTAAGAATGAGCATTCCTCAAAAATAAAAGTAGAAGTTAGTAAGATAGTTAAGAACTATCACTACAGCAGGTAGATCAATTCTTGTGCCTTTTTTTCAAGACAATCAAATGACCAGACCAATTTTTCAAAATGAAATAAGCTGAGCAACTTGATGGAAATTATTGAGAAGAAATATTATATGTTTGTTTAAAGTTCAAAAATCAGTACCTGTAATAATTAAGTGTCTCAGAAGACAGAAAATAATACCAGTAAAGGTGTTTAACTTCTCTTTTGGTTTGTTTCTGAAATGACTTCCACATATCCTTCATTTGAACACTTTTCTTATAGCTGGTGGCACTCTTTAGGGAGTTTGTGGCACCATCCGATGCCTCACTGGCAGAAATAGGACACTAAGTGTAAATGTTGATTCTTGGCAGAGACTTATTATTCTTTGGCTAATTTAATCCCTGGTCCTAGTCCTGGAGCTATGGAGCATTTCAGCCTCCATACAATCTAGTCTTAAGCCTCAGCCTCTGTACAATCTATTTTATCCTCCATATAATCTAAAGTGCTTAAACCTCTGAGACTGCTGACTAAGCAGCTCTGTCTGTCTCTTTCTGAACTCTGACTCTTCTGGTTCAACTTCCTTGCTGTTCTTCCTCAAACTCTTCTCCAAGCTGACTGGTTCAAATTAACTTTCTGAGCCAGCTTAATGTTTCTGACTGAAATCTTCTGACCCTGGCTGATTCTCTGACTGCCTCAGACTGAACTGAACTGCTTGGCTTCAAACTGTTTCACTCTTCCTATCTGATACTGACTACTTCTTCTGATTTGGCTCTCTGTCTCTGCCTCAGACTCCTCGGATCACATCTGTGTCTCTGTGAGCTTGCACTGCCCCATCTTGCCTCAGTCATTCTGTGTCTTATCCCCTCTGAGCTTAGATTCTGCTTTCTTATCATGGCTTTTGGGCATGTCCTCACTCTGACCCACTCTGCCAGCTCTTCTTCTGATTCATCATTTTGCCTGTCCTTCTCTCTCATCTCACACATCACTTCCTATCTGACACTGACTCTGTTTGAGCTCTACTTGCCTCTACATGAGTTCTGCTTCCTATATCCCAAGTGCTGGGATTAAAGGCATGACTCCTGCCTTCTGAATACTGTGATTAAAGGTGTGTACTAACATTCTTTCTACATTCCATCTAGACCACACAGGCCTATGAATATGATCCCTTTATATAGACTGCTAGATGTGATCCCTTCATATAGATCTCTTGATTTGATCCTCTCCTATAGTAGCCATGTTGATGGATTAGGTGATTAAAAATTCATCTACAACTAAGTGTAACCCTCTAGAGGGTTGGGAGTCCTTTGTGCTAGTCTAAAATCTTCTGGTTTGTACCATGTGAGCAAGCAAGCAAATGATACCCTATGTTTCCATGTTATAGATAAACTTATCTTAGCTACAATGACTTCTCCACCAAAATGGACTGTTTCTTCTAAACCTGTAATAAAAATATGGCACCATCATTTCTACTAGATATTTGGTTATAGCAATGAGAAAAGTAATTAGTATGACTTGCTTATTTTAGATTAGTGGTTTTTTGTGAAATTTAACAAAAATAATCTAAAGAATGAGTGAGAAACATCACTAATAAAGAGTATGATACCCCAATAAAAGTATCCTCACTTTTTCACTTCTATCATAGCTAGATTACTTATAAATTTTGACATTTTTATATTTGGTCAAATTTTAAAATACCCTCAAAAATAAGATATAATCAACTCTACATATGACAGATAAACATAAGTGATTTTTATAATAATCTACAATTTGAAGAAAGAAATAATTTCCTTTTGCTCTTTTAGGGAAGATTTAAAACATTCTCGTCAATTTTGAGGAGTCTGTATTGTTAATGATAGTTCATGAATATTTCTAAATTTCACATTCTTGGAAAAGGAGTTGCCTTTTGTAATAACTTGAAGAGTATGCTGGCTAATACTGTTGTTTTTCCAACAGAAAATCCAATCTGATTTGACAAGTCATGAGATCAGTTTAGAGGAAATGAAGAAACATAACCAGGGGAAGGATGCAGCCCAAAGAGTTCTTTCACAAATTGATGTTGCACAGGTATAATTTATTATATATGCAGGAGTTGCTTTATATATTAGACAACTTTGGTATCAGGAAACTGAAAACTATACTATGATTTCTATCAACATAATATTTAAAAAATGACTTGTGTACATTTTAAAGATATGTTATCATATAACTATTTATTTTCACATTTATAGAGTACTAAATTCTTCCAACCACATGTTCTTTGTGTTAGAAAATGACAAACAAATGACCTTTTATTTTCTTTTAATTTGTATCCTGGTAAAACTCCCTAAAAAGGAAAATTAATCTAAATATAGATAATTGGTTTACTAAAGATGAATTAATTAATATTTCCTTACATTGCTGCTACAGAAAAAATTACAAGATGTCTCCATGAAATTTCGATTATTCCAAAAACCAGCCAATTTTGAACAGCGTCTAGAGGAAAGTAAGATGATTTTAGATGAAGTAAAGATGCACTTGCCTGCACTAGAAACAAAGAGTGTTGAACAGGAAGTAGTCCAGTCACAACTAAGTCATTGTGTGGTATGTATTCCTAGTGGCAAATATCCATCAACCTTTTCATTTTACTATATTAGAAGAATTCAATAATTTATTGCGAATGTATGTGAATGTATGTCATTCAACTATAATAATCATGACAAGTAATTTTAAGATTGAAAAATGTCAGTATATTAATAGAGAGGGGTTTTATTGAAATAATGGTCATTTGATGCCATTTTGGGAGTGTGTTTTGAATAGATAATTTTTTAATGGCTGAACAAAATGAGAGTACTATTTACATTTTTTTTTCTTGGAAAATACTGTTAAAAAGAAATCAAACAGGAAATATACTAATCTAGTAACAGCAACCGCATCACTAGTTGTAATAGTAACAACTATTCTAGAAAAAAATGGTTTTCGATGTACAGTAGTCATCAGTATTCTTAAAGTTACAGATTGCCTGAGAGAAATTAAAGACAAATAACTGTGAAGTGTATAGCAGATTGCATTCCAGGTACTTCAAATCATAATATATTTTCATTAAATAGTAGCACTGAATATATACTGAAATGTCATCAGAATGCAACAATAAAAAAGACAAGAAAAGATACAACTGACCTACAGCATAAATCTATATCATTTGTAGTATCTCATTCTATCATGTCTTATTCTTTGAAATCTGTCAGTCATATAACCCCTTTGATAACATAAAATATTCATCTAGTGCTCTGAGGTTTAAGTTTTAATGTTGTATCTACTTGACACTATGAATAAAAATAAGGTATCTTTACAGATATGTCAGTTGTGACTATATAAATGTTTAAAGTCTTCCTATTTAGCAATAAATCTCTGCCTTTTTTGATAAAAAAATGGAAATGTATTATTTGATAATATAATCATTCATTTGGGTGTATTTTAAGGGAATAATTGTACTAAGTAGTCCCATCATCCAAAATATAATTTGATTATAAGAATGGTTGAATAAGAGTAGGCATACATGGGGTCCTATCTTAAATTTTTCAAAAACAATTAAAAATAAAAATTCCCAAATATACTCTACTCATCACATACATTTGCAGTATGAAAGATGATCATTCTCTTTGAGCAGGATCTTGCCTCATAAAATTTATCTTCCAGTTAATGAGCTCAAAATGACTATACATACATCTGTAAAAAGGAAACAGCACAAAGCATTAGCTTGGTCTGTATCTAGTTTTGTTTTAAATGGTAGAACCAATGAGGATATTTTTTCTGTAAAGACACCTTTCTTTCACCGATTTTATATTCTCTGTTTTATAATACACTTTATGATAATATAGACTATAATTGTACCCTATCCTTGTCTTCAAGAATGATTTTTGTTTTCTCGTTGTTGTTATGGTTGTTGTTTGTTATGCACATGAACAAATGTACCTGTATGTATGCATTCATATATACAAAGAAATTCATATATTTCCTATCAAATAAGTACAAAACAAATTGTAAGACCAAAGTTGCATTGACAGTATATTGATAATTACACTTGCCACTCAGAGTAACAATATTTGCCTCACAAAGCCTTTGTTATGCTAAACTATCCATGTAAAGTAATATGTATGTGCCTTAAGTTGTGATACACCATGTAAGAAATAATATATTTCTACTGCTTTATATTCTTATCAGTATCTATATTTGTATAGTTCAATTAAAATATTTAAGAATAATTCATTTCCATGTGATACTAAATACATGAAAATAGTGGTCTAATTATTTAGATGCTTTATTCTACTTAAATGTAACCACCATGAGAACAAGTGTACATTTTTTACCTTTTCATAATTGATATGGCAGAAATGCAAATACTATCTAGTGAACTACAAGCACTCAATATAGCAGAAAAATGAATAAATTCATTCATATAAACTTGATGGCTATAATTGAATAAATGTGGCACATAAAATAAAAATCCTATTAACATTCAGAAATGACATTTTTGAATTTAGATTGAAGAACTAAATATATATGATCCATTTAATTTATAAAAATAGCTTCAAATTATGCACATGCATATTTATATAATCACAAATATCAAAGTTACCTCAACAGAAAATACAAAATGAAATGACAGCCACAAAATGCACTTGATTGAATTTTTGAATGCTAAAGGGCAATTAAGGTAAAATACATTCAATTTCACTGTATTAATAATATAATGTTTCATACTTTATATAGTATTTATGTTTGTTTTTTATTTTGACATAGAATTTGTATAAAAGCCTGAGTGAAGTGAAGTCTGAAGTGGAAATGGTGATTAAAACTGGACGTCAAATTGTACAGAAAAAGCAGACAGAAAATCCCAAAGAGCTTGATGAAAGAGTAACAGCTTTGAAATTGCATTATAATGAGTTGGGTGCAAAGGTGAGTGTTTACTTAGACCAAAACTGCATTTTATGATACTTACTGTATATTGTCTCATTTGAATATTTCCAAGTGAAATTGAAACTAAGATAGCATTAATCTCTGCTTGTACAAATAAGTTGAAAATATATATTATAAAATTTAAAGAGGTATTTATTGGTAAAGCAGATAGTTTAAAAAGGTTTTCTTCTTCTAAAATACTTTTTGTTCTGAGTAAGACCTTTTTTATATTTTACATTCAGTTATAATAGGAGTGACATATTAAACTTAGAATGAACTAAGTGGAGTGGAGTTAGAAAAGATCTAAATCAAGACAATAAATTATATATTTATTCAAATCATTTTACAAATATTATATTTAATATTTATACATGCATACATGTGTCTGGATTAACTATTATCACCTCTTTTCCCTCCTCTCTAATTCCTTCCCAATCCCTTTTTGATATCATGTAATTGTTCTTTTCTCCTTCTGATGTTATTGTTGCATGGGAAGGGATCATGTTAAATACATCCTTGACAAGTCCTTTAATAAAGTATATTAATTTTTTATTTTCTTACACTTTTATGTGATAAACATGAAATTCACAAAATCTGTATCACAACAGCTTAATGTTTACTAACGTCCATACACTGAAATTTTGTAATGATGAGTACATTTTTAAACAGGGTCTCATGGAGCACAGGCTTGTCTTGAGTTCATAAAGTAACTGAGGCTGACCTTGAACCCCTGATCCTTCTGCCTCCACCATCCAAATGCTGGGATTACAGTCACATGCCACCATGCCTTGCTGATGTGTATCCTCAGTGATAAAGAAAAAAATGTGGTTAGAAAAAGTGACATTCTCTTCTTGCTCTTTCAGTTAAAAATAATTGTCTATAGTAATTATTTACACAAACCATTGCCTTTAACATGAGTAATTTTCACCTAGAACACTACAAAAAATCACCTAGAATTTCCAACAACAAAAATGAAATTAGAAGACTATTAGGACCACTGGTTGATTATTAAGAATTTAATGAATCTAATAATGATGTGAAGCTCTATTCTTGAAAATACAAATTTGAGAGCTTATGTTCAACAATCTTACACTTAATATCATTTACACAAAATCAGAGGAGTACAAAAAGCCACTCTTTAATAGCTTCTAGAAAATATCACAAATAGAAATTTGTATTTAAAGAAAATATTAATTTTTAGATATCAATAATTAAGGGATTGTGTATTAATGTAATCTTATAAAAATACTATAATTCATGTATTTCCTGCCAAAGAACAAATAATTTTCTATTTATTGACCTTCAAAATATTTTCATAAAAGTTATTTTTAACAAAAACAAAGGCAGAAAAACTGTATTTGATGAAATCATTTTTTACTGTATAAATAGAAAGGCATTCTAATTTAATTATCCTCAGAATTTACATGTTTGTACTTAAGAACATTGCCATTTGTAGCAAACAATTTATAGTGCCATCACAAGATGAATATATTGAAAAATACCAATAACAGTAATGTATTCCTGAAACTTCTGAGCATGCTATTCCAAGGTTAAAGTGCTGACCTATCTATTTCCTGATAAGGACTTTCTTCTTAGATTGTAGATTGTCAGACATATTTTCACTCTCATAACTGGGTAGGGAGAAAAGAATCACTCACTCTCTCTTCTTACAAAGCTACAGGCATTTAAGATTAGCAACTCATATTTATGACCACATTTAGCCTTAGTTAATGCCTTAAAACCACAGGCACATGTATTAAAAATACAATCACAGTGGTGTTTAAGATTTCTGCATATGAAATTTGAGTATTATAATTTAGTCTCCAGTAGTTTTCTGAAAATACAAGTTTATTTTTTAATTTTAAAAACATCAGTTAATTGCATTGTCTAGAGAATACAAAGTGAATTTTCTTATATCTAAATTTCATCAATTTGAATGAGAGATATGTACTTGGCTCCCTTGATATAAAACTTGTAATTTCTTTTTTGTCTTCACTATGCTTTGTAATTGTAGACGTGGATGTAGATGTGTATATGTTGATGTAGATTCACCAGATGTAGACATTGGTTCAGGACAAAGGACAGTTTATTCTTTATCTAATTAAGTCCTGGAGCCTTAGAGCATTTTGTCCTCTTTACAATCTAGTTTTAATCCTTGAACTGGAAGGCCTCAACATTCCTACAATTTATAACATTTAAACTACTAGTCTGGACCTAGAAGTCTCCAGCCTCAGCCTTCCAAGACCTACTCCTGACTGAGTCACTCTGACTAGTTCCTTCTGAACTCTGACTCTTCTGGTTCAACTCACTCTTTGTTCTGTGCTTCTTCTGCCAAACTCTGCTGTGTCTTTGTGTCTCTTACTGAGCTCTCAAGTGCTCTATCCTGCCTTTGTAACTGATTGCGCTGTAACTCACTCCAGCCTCAGCTTCCTCTGTAACTCACTCTTCAACTAACTGTAATTGTTCTTCAGCTGACTCTTCATCCTGCTTCTCAACTCACTGCTTCAACTGACTTCTCTGTAACTCTCCTGAGCTGAGATCCCACCTTTTCTCATGAGAGTTGAGCATGTCTTTACTCTGCTAACTCTTCTTCTGATAAGCCCTTTATCTGCTATTCACTCTGACTCAACTCATTCTTCCTGTGTGACAATGACTCTTTCTGAGTTCTGTTTCCTGTGTCTGCTTCAACATTGTTTTTCTTAAGGAAAAAAAATAGCATGTACCACCACTGCCTTCTGAATACTTGGATTAAAGATATGTCTGCATTCCATCTAGACCACACAGGCCTCTGAATGTACCCCTGGAATGTAGACCTTAGCTTTCACACAGGGCTGTTCCTCTACAAGGCTTTGGCTTATTTTTAATAAGCATGACTAGTGATGCCTTCTCCAAAATACTGTTGTTAGTATTCATAAAAACAATAACTACTGAAGCATTTTAATATAAGTTGTATTCTTTTTAAATGGACATTTTCTTTTCTCACAGACAAGAACAGTGTAAAAAATTTTTCCTTTAGGTGGCAGTGTCTCCTATTTTTAAAAAATCTACTCAATTGGATATAAATAAAATAAATAAAAATTAATAGTGCATTAGCTTTAGAAATAGGATTTATTTGAATTATTGAATCTAGAATTATTTTCTACCAATAGAGCATAGAAATAAAATAACTATACATAGAAGCAGGTTATACAAATGTTTTTGTCTCCTGCATACAAATAAAGTCCATGCAGTCCAAAGGGTAGATGTTTACAATTCTCATGGAAAAAAAAAACCCACTAGAAATAAAAATGTGTTAAAATATTCAATCTGGGCCAGGGAGAAGGCTCAGGAGTTAACGTAACTTGTTGCCAAGCCTGGTAACTTGGGTTCAACCCTTGGACCTCAAATTGTAGAAGAGAACCAATTTCTACACGTTGTCCTCTGAATTTCATACACACTTTACAGTGTAGACCAGCCCATACACATGCTGTGCTTCTACCTACCCCCCCACCACCACCAAGCACAACAATAACAACTGGGACAACATCCCAGTATTTAATATATGGGAAAAAGAGTAAAATATAAGCATGAGGCCTAGAGCTGGATTCAGAGAATCCATGTAAAAATTCTAGGTCTAGTAGCCCATACTTATAATCCCTTGCTGGGTAAACAGAGACTGGAATACTCCTGCACTTAATGGCAATGTCTCTAGTTTAATTAGTGACTCACAGACAAGTGATAAACTCTGTCCCAAAGGAGGTAGACAGTGTTCCTGAAGATTACACTTAAAGCTGTCTTCTGCTCTACATACACACACACATGTGTCTATAAACACACCGAAACTCTGTCATCCTTACGCAGCCACAACACATATGAACGTGTATACTGATATATACAGATATATACCCTTAATTGAAAAAAAACTCATCTAAGAAGTAAGCATTTTCTCAATGCATACATATTTCTCATGAAGGAACAAGTAACTTTTGTTGGATATTTGGAATTTGTGTTAGCATTTTTATTGCAAAATGTTAAACATTTTTACATATTTTTATATTTGATATTTTTTCATGCTAATATTTATGTGTAATATATATTACACACATACACACGTATATTCATTGGCTGAAGCATAAATATGCATTCATATTGTTTGTATTTTCTTATAAAATTTCATAACAGTTCACAATAATTTGAAGTCTACTTTTTGGATAGCATATCAAACCAAATCTTGAACTGGGCATGGTGGCACAGGCCTTTAATCCCAGCACTTGGGAAACAGAAGCAGGTGGTATCTCTGAGTTTGAGGCCAGTCTGGTCTACAAAGTGAGTTCTAGAACAGCCAGATCTACACAATGTAGCAGGCCTGTTCCTCTATAACACAGAAAAAAAAACTGCTTTGAAAAATATATAAAAAATAAAAATAAAAATATACATGTTTATATTTTCCCTTGTGGTTTTCTTTGCTAACAAAGTAATAGTATAAATACAATTTTTGTCATGTTTCATATACAGTTTTATTAAGCCATTCTAATGGCAAATACTAGAAGTATATACAGAATTCAAATTAGCATTTACACTCTTTTTGGGATCCACTGGAAAGACCAAAGACTTAGACCAATTCAAATATAGATTAAGTGAATTTGTTCTTACTGCTAGCAGTTATTAATTAGCAGTAATGCCTACAGAGTGTACTATCCCGAAGGTAAGGTTTGTGAGGAGGGTTAAAGGCAGACATCAGAAAGGTGTGGATCACAACTATGCACACAGTTTACAGCTGGGCATGATAATTGTTTTACTTCCCTCGATTGTCTTTTTTTTCAGATTATGTAGTAATAAAAAGACTATTTTATCTCTTTCCCACAGAGAAAAGCAAGTTTAAAGAAGCAAAGGCAGCTATTAATATCTCACAGCCCATTATCCCATTTTTCTTTCACCTGCAGGCCACTAGGATACCCCAGGCTTTCCAGAGCAGGGTCAAAGGCCTTTGAAGGCTATGCCTGGCTTCACATTAAGTTTCTTTAATCATCACAGGGGAATCTGTGTAAATTACTCTCGTCTGAGCACTCTAATGACTTGGATAGTGTCCTGAGGTTAGAGCTGGCTATCATGTCCCCACATACTAACTCAAACTTCTATTGAGTTTTTCTTCACAATATTCCTTTGTATTAGTTGAAGTGAAATATGTACCTGTTAATTTTCTACTGGAGTGTTTGCTTTTTTCTATTTTTCATGTTTTTTTCAAGATCTTGGTTTTAAACCATGTGAATAAATATTGTATATACATGATCAATTTTTAAAATTTATGAATGTGAGATTTTTGGTTTTGCAACTAGTTTGAATATTTTCCATAGAATTTCTGTTTACGGGAAGAGTGGGAGTTGATGGTGTTCTGTGCAAAAGTAATTTTAAAATGTAATGAGAATGAAACAGATAATGCTATATATTATACTAATATGTTTGCCTCTGTAAACAAATATTCTTTCTCCTTTTTGATACCCTCTTAGCAAGAGAACAACTCATACGTATTTTGAAGACTGTAAGCCTGTTCATCCATGTCTATAACAAATGGCTAAGTTTTCTACGAAAAATAGGTCATGTCTTCTACTTGACTTCTGTTATTATATTTATTCTAAACACAGGACAAAAATTTTGTTTTACTTTTCTTAGAAACAAATTATCATAGGTTTTTTTTAATTTTAATGAATGACATTTTATCAGAAAACAAAAAAAGAATTTTAAAGGGCATTAACTCTTTATCAAAACAGAGCCTAGTATATTATGCCAGTTGGTAGCCTGGTGGTACATACCTCCCTCACCCAGAAAGCCATTTAAATAAATGGAGGTATGTATTACTGTGCCATGTGGAACTCCTAGGAATAAAAGCTCCTTGTGTCTATATTAATCTCTTTGGAGGTTCCTTTTCAATGCAAACAACTAAGATAACAAGTAAGTAGAACAATGGAAACAGTACCAACAAAACTGTGCATGCTTCTTCAGTATTGACACTTTTGCCTCTTTTCCTTAAAATTTAGCAGGACTCATTATGAATCATTGTTCTTAAGACCTCTAACAAAATATCAAATGCAACTCGAGTGGTTTCTTCTGCAGAGGCTCAAATCAAGTAAAAGAAAGAGGAGCAAGGCCAGCATGTCCTGTGGTTTCCATTGTTTAATGTGGCTACAGATCCAACCCTTGGCTTTTTTTATTTGCTTATAGAAAAGTAAACCTAAAAGGTTTGACTAGAACTTTACAAAGTTTTTTGTTTGTTTGCTTGCTTTCTTGCTTTGTTTTATGTATGTATGTATGTATGTATGTATGTATTTATTTATTTATTTATGTGTAATTTCCAAAGACAGAAAAATTAAATAACAGAACTTTGGATGAAAGATACCGAACTGAATTTTTAATGGGAATTCTCACTAACTATTCTCTAAGTCTACCATTTCTATCCGAAAGACTCTGTTTCATAGTTTGCTTTTTAAAAAATTTTTTCAATTGAAAATAATTTTTTTATCCCATACAATATATCCTGAACATAGTTTCCCTTCCCTCTAGTCCTCTCAGCTCCCCTTGACCTCCCCTTTCCCCAGTATTTGCTCCCCCTCCATTTCCTTTTAGAAAAGACCAGGCCTCCAAGAGACAACAACCAAACACACAAACACACAAAAAACAAGGTACAATAAGACAATACAA
The DNA here is from genome assembly GCA_026225945.1 of Cricetomys ansorgei. Classification (NCBI taxonomy): domain Eukaryota; kingdom Metazoa; phylum Chordata; class Mammalia; order Rodentia; family Nesomyidae; genus Cricetomys; species Cricetomys ansorgei. The sequence goes on along the minus strand of JAMJFZ010002863.1, from coordinate 825,258 downwards.
AAGCCTTCATATCATGGCTGGACAAAGCAATAGGAGGAAAAGAGTCCCAAGAGCAGGCAAAAAAGTCAGAGACACACCTCCCACTGTTTGTAGTCTCACAAAAACATCAAGCTAACAGAAATAACATGTATATAGAGGACCTGGTACAGATACATGCAGGCCCTGTATCTAAGTTGTATCCAGTTTTTGTCTATTATGAATAAAGCCATGATAAATAATCTTTGACCAAGTGTCCTTGTGGTATAATGGAGTACAATTTGAGTATATCCCCAAGAACTGGGTCTTGATGTAGATTGATTCCCAATTTTCTAAAGAACCTCAATATTGATTTCCCTAGTGGCTGTACAAATTTGCACTCCCAGCAGCAACAAGGGAGTGTTCCCCTTGTTACACATCTTTGCCAGTGTGAGCTGTCACTTGTGTTCTTAATGCCTGCACTATAGGTGTTCTTTCTGTTCAGGAAGTTGTCTCCTCTGCTAATATGTTCAAGGCAATGTCCAAGTTTCTCTTTTATCAGGACCAGTGTATCTGGTTTATATTGAGGTCTTAGTTCCAAGTGGATTTGAGTTTTGTGCAGGGTGATAAATATAGGTATATTTTCATTCTACTATATCTAGCCATCCAGATTATTCAGTACATTTTTTTTCAAGGTGCTTTTTTTCCCAGTGTGTATTTCTGACTTCTATAACAAAATTCAGGGGTTCATACACATGTACATATATCTCTGGGTCTTCAATTCAATTCCATTGATCAACCTGTCTGTTTTTCTGACAATACCATGCAGTTTTTATTTTTACAATATTATTATAAATACTATATTATTTACTATAATATAGTATTTACTATAATATAAATATAATTTATATGTATATAATTTATATATATTTACAATAATACTATATTATACTAAATAATAATACATATTATTTTTACTATACCTCTGTAATTCAACTTGAAATCAGGATGGGGATACTTCCAGCAGTTAGTTTATTATTCAGGACTGTTTTTAGTCTGGGCTTTTAGTTTTTTTCCATATGAAGTTGAGAATTGTTCCTTCAAAGTCTGTAAATAACTGTGTTGGAACTTTGATGGCAATTTCTTTATTTATATAGATTTCTTTTGGTAGAGTGACCATTTTAACTATGTTAATTCTACTCATCCATTAGCATGGGAGATCTTTTCATCTTCTAATATCTTCATTAATTTCTTTCTTCAAAGACTTGAAGTTTTTATCATACAAGTCTTTCAGTTGCTTGGTTAGAGTTACTCCAAGATATATTATTTGAGGATATCGTGGAGGGTATTGTTTCCATGATTTCTTTCTCAGTCTCTTTGTCATTTGTATATAGGAATGCTACTGTGTTTTGTTTTTGTTTTTTGTTTTTTTTTTTGGTTAATCTTATATCCCTTTAGTCATTTTGCTGAAAGTGTTTGTCAGCAGTAGGCATTCCTAGGTCAAATTTTTAGGGTCATTTATATATACTATCTTATCATCTGCAAATAAAATACTATAACTTCCTCATCTAGAATTGTATACTTTTGATCTTCTTCATTTGTCTTATTGCTCTAGCTAAAGCTTAAGATACTATATTGAATAGATAAGGAGAGAATAGACAACCTTGACTTGTTCCTGATTTTAGTGGAATTGCTTTGAATTTCTCCCATTTAATTTGATGTTGGCTATAGGCTTGCTATAAGTTGCATTTATTATCTTTAGTTATGTCCCTTATATCTCTAATCACTCCAGGACTTTTATCATTAAGGGGTGTTAGATTTTGTCAAAGGCATTTTTTGGCATATAATGAGATTATCATGTGTTTTTTTTTCTTTCAGTTTGTTTATATGGTAGATTACATTGAATGATAAGTGTATGTTGAACCAACCCTGCATCTCTTGGATAAAGGCAACTTGATCTTGGTGGATGATCTATTTGATGTGTTATTGGATTTCATTTGCAAGTGTTTTATTGAGTATATTTGCATCTATGTCCATCAGGGAAATTGGTCTGTAATTCTCTTTGTTGAGTCTGTATGGGGTTTGGGTACCAGGGCAACTGTAGTCTCATAAAATAAATTGACCAATGTTCCTTCTCTTTCTATTTTGTGGAATAATTTGTGGAGTATTGGTGTTAGCTCTTTTTTGAAAGTCTGGAAAAATTCTGAGTTAAACCATCCATCCCTAGGCTGTATTAGGTTGGGAGATGTCTAATGACTATTTTAATTTCACTGGGAGTTATAGGTCTATAGATTTATGTTGGTAAGTGGTACCTATTGAGAAAATTATCCATTTCTTTTAGATTTTCCAATTTTGTACATTACAAGTTTATAAAGCATGCCTTTATGACTTTTTGGGTATCCTCTATGTCTGTTGTTATGTCCCCTTTTTGTTTCTAATTTTGCTAATTTTGGTATTCTCTGTCTGCCTTTTATTTAGTTTGGATAAGGGTTTAGCTTGTTGATTTTCTCAAAGGACCAACTCTTTCATTGATTTTTGTATTGTACTTTTTATTTCTATTTCATTGATTTCAGCATTGAGTTTCATTTCTCTTGGGTATGCTTACTTTTATTCTTGATCTCTAAGGAATTCTGTTAAATGGCTAGTATAAAATCTCTCTAATTTTCTTTAATGTAGGCACTTAGTGCTATGAACTTTCTCTTAGCACTGCTTTGATTGTGTCTCATAAGTTTGGTTATATTATTTATTTTCATTGAATTCTAGGAAGTCTTTATTTTCTTTATTTCTGACTTGATCTAGTTATCATTCAGTAGAGAGTTGTTCAGTTTCCATGAATTTGTGAGCTTCCTGTTTCTGTTGTTGGTAGTATTAAGATTTACTTTGTGGTGGTGGATAGGCTGCAGAGAGTTACAACAATGTTCTTGTATATGTTGAGATTTGCTTTGTGTCCAAGTATGTGGTCCATTTTGGAGAAAGTTCCATGAGGTGCTGAGAATAAGGCATATTATTTGTGTTTGGGTACAATGTTTTGTGAATTTCTATTAGGCTTATTCTATTTATAATGTCTTTTTCAGTATTTCTCTGTTTAGTTTTTGTCTAGATTACCTGTCCATTGGTGATATTGGTCATTGAAGTCTTCTACTATCAGTGTCTGAATGCCAATATGTGATTTAAGCTGTAGTAGTGTTTCTTTTACAAACTTGGGAGCCCCCATGTTTGGGGCATTGTTGAAAAGAATCAAATCATCATTTTGGTAGACTTTTCCTTTGATGAATATGTAGTGTCCTTCCCCATATGATTTTATTAATTTTTGTTTGAAGTCAATTTTTTAATACTAAAATGGCTACACTAGCTTCTTCTTATGTCCATTTGATCGGAATATCTTTTCCAACCCTTTATCTGGGGTAATGTCTATCTTTGATGATGTGTGTATTATATGCAGCATAAGGATGGATTAAATTTTTGCATCCATTCTGTTCATGTGCGCCTTTTTATTGGAGAGTTGATATTACTGAGGAATGATTTTTGATTCCTATTATATTGTTGGTGATGGTTGTTTGTGTGTGTGAGAATGTGTGTCTGAATGTGTGTATGTGTAAGCATGTGTGAGGATGTATACATGTTTCCCTTCTTTTGGTTTTGCTGGTGTGAAATTATTTACTTCCTTTTCATGGTTGTAGTTTACCTACTCCTGTTAGAATTTTCCTTCTAGCACCTTCTGTAGGCTGGATTTATAGATAGATATTGTTTATATTTGACATTATCATGTAATATTTTATTTTCTCCATCTATAGTGATTGAAAGTTTTTGCCAGGTATAGTAGTGTGTTCTGGCATCTGTGGTCCTTTAGAGTCTTCAGAACATCTCTCCAGGCCTTTGGCTTTAGGGGTCTCCATTGAGAAGTCAGGTGAAATTCTAATAGTTCTACCTTTATATGTTACTTGGTCATTTTAATTTTCCTTTGTAGTTTTTAGTATTCTTTCTTTATTCTGTATGTTTTGTGTTTTGATTATTATGTGGTAAGGAAACTTTGTTTTCTGGTTCAGTCTATTTGATGTTCAGTATGCTTCTTATACATTTATAAGTACCTCCTTCTTTAAGTTAGGAAAATTTTCTTTTATGAGTTTGTTGAAAATATTTCTGGGCCTTTGAGCTGAGATTCATGTCTTTCCTCTATTCCTTTTATTCTTAGTCTTGGTCTTTCCATAGTGTCCTAGATTTCCTGGATGTTTTGTGTCAAATTTTTTTGTTGTTGTTTAAGATTTTCTTTGACTGCCAGGCAGTTGTAGCGCATGACTTAAATCCAGCACTTGGGAGGCAGAGGCAGGTGGATCACTGTGAGTTCAAAGCCAGCCTGGTCTTCAAGCGAGTTTTAGGATAGCCAGAATTATAATAGAGAAACCCTGTCTTTAAAAAACAACAAAAAATATTTTCTTTGACCAATATATCTATTTCTTCTATACTATCTTCAACTCCTGAGATTCTCTCTTCTGTCTTCTATGTTCTGTTGTTGTTGTAGCTTGCCTCTGTAGTTCATATTCACATTCCTAGAATTTTCATTCCCAAATACCCTCAGTTTTTATATTCTATATTGCTTCTATTTCTATTTTCAGGTCTTGAACAGTTTTATTTGTTTCCTTCAACTATTTGTATTATTTTTTCTTTGTTTTTTGTTTAAAGATATTTATTTATTTCCTTCATTTTTTTGTGTGTGTTTTCTTGGATTTCTCTAAGGGATTATCCATTTCCTCCAATTGTTTCTGTTTTCCTGGATTTCTGTAAGGGATTTTTTAAAAAAATTTCCTCTTTAAGAACCTCTATCATCTTCATATAGTTTTTTAAGGTCTGTTTCTTGTGATACCTCTATGTTGGAATATCCAGGGCCTACTCTGGTAGGATAGGTGGACTATAGTGGAGACATGCTGTTCTGGCTATTACTGTGTTATTATTATGCTGGTGTCTAGGCATCTAGGTTTGGCGTATATATACATTCTAATTTCTGGGTTTGTTTTTGTTTTGTGTGTGTTTTTCTTTCATTGTTTTCTTTTTTGTTTGTGGATTTTCAGAGTGTATTGTTGTGTGTTGTTTTGTTCTGTTCATCTGATGTGTTCAAGAAAATTCTTGTTGGTGTTGGATGCTGTAGGAAGGAAAGGCCATAGGGAGATGTGTCTATGGGATCCACAGAAGGTATGGACAAGGGTAATGGGAAGCTGCAGCTGGTGTTCTGTTTTGGAGTTAGGTAAGGCTCTGAGGATTGAGTCCGGGTAAACTGAGAGCCTGGAGGAAGGTCCAAGATAGTCTAGTTTATTTTCTCAAGTTTTTTTGTAGTTGTTGTTATCATGGCAGCAGATACAAGACACTGTATTTTGACTAAGCATATAAGTTGCTGGAGACTTTTTCCTTACTGCTAATTTCCTGACTATATGATTTTTCTAAAATATTATGGAAAACGGAATATAAGAAAATAGTTTTTTTACAGTGATTGAAATATAAAATCTCCAATAAAGTGAATGCAATACTTGTCTTACAAAGTAAGCAAAAATCAATATATTGTTATTATTATATTTAGGTAACAGAGAGAAAGCAACAATTGGAGAAATGCTTGAAATTGTCCCGTAAAATGAGAAAGGAGATGAATGTCTTGACAGAATGGCTGGCAGCAACAGATATGGAACTGACAAAGAGATCAGCAGTTGAAGGAATGCCAAGTAATCTGGATTCTGAAGTTGCATGGGGAAAGGTAAATCCTATATCACTGGAAGTTATTTTACCATATATGTAAACACATATTAAATGATTTTCTAATCAAATAGTAATGCCTAATAGAAACAGAATTATCAATATTGCCTTCCTTCATTTTCCTTTTTTCAAAAATTAATCAAACTCTAACTGTATGTTTCAAAGCTGATAAATCAAATGGTAAATTTTATGAAGAATATTTCCAAAGTGTACATTGTATAAATGAGTTATGTGTCAGTCCTTTAAAATATGTACATTATTACTAAAAAAAATGTTAAGACCTCTACAGGTTTTTCTAAGGAATCATAAAGATCCAAATCTTGCCTTCACAGAGTTTAAGTTACATGTTCTATTAGCTTACCTGAAATAAGAGTGTTTAGATGGAACATACAAGCAGGGATGTGGTAAGACACAGTGATGGTAAATAGTTCAGCATATTGCCAAGGTCAAAATCATAAAGAATCCAAAGGTTCCTGTGAAGGTTCTGTCATTTCTGTCACTAAATGGAACTTGTCCTACATTCATTCTATTTGGGGAATTTTTGTCATTTCTCTGACAGAAAGACATTTATTGCTGCCTAGAATTTAAAGTCAAACAGTCATAGCATAATATTTTTCTAGGTGATACTTTATGATATTATTTGAAATTGTCCTAATAGAAAGGAAATAGATGGGGGCTGGAGAGGTGGCTCAGTGGTTAAGAGCACTGACTTTTCTTTCAGAGGTCATGAGTTCAATTTCCAGCAACCGCATGGAGGCTCACAACTATCTATAATGGGATCACAAGCAGGTGTACATGCAGATAGAGCACTCATGTAAATAAATAAAATAAAATCTTTAAAAAAATAATTAATTCTTCTCTCACATAATATATATCAATACCCCTCCTACCCTCCCTCCATTCCTCCCAGCTTCCCCCATCTTCCCTTTCTTCCTATTATATAACCTCCTCACACCAATTCACTCATCCCCACCCTGCTTCTCTCTGTAGAAGAGAACAGTCCTCCCAGAGTTACTGCTCAAACACAGCACAACAAAATGGGACGAGGCCAGGTACTAGTCCCTACATCAAGGGTGGACTAGGCAATCCAGCTGGAGGAAATGGGTCCCAAGGCTAGGCATATGTGTCAGAGAGCTCCCATATACATTCTAGACTGTAGGTTCTCTGCAAGAACAGCAAGTCAGACAACCACATGACATATCTAGGAGACACTGTAGGTTCTTTGCTGCTTCAAGTTCTGAGGGCTGGTCTGTTGACTCTGTGGGACTTGTTCTTATGTCCCTGACCTCTCTGGTCCCTGAAATCCCTCCTTTCCCTCTTCTGCAAGTTTTACAGAGCTCTAAAAGATGTTTGGCTCTGGGCCACTGCATCTGTTCTTATCAGCTGCCAATGGAAGCCTCCTGATGGAGATTGGGCTAGGTACCACCTATGAGTAGAACAGGATATCATTAGAAATCATTTCCTGGCTATCCAGTCTCTAGCTCCTGGATTAACCTGCAGAATCAGGCATGGGTTCTCTCCTTGACAAGGGATTCTGCCCTTCCATTGTCCCAGTGAATTTTGTACCAAGGATGGCTTATAGGTCAAAGGTTTTGTGTCTGCTATGGTGTCCCATTCCCTCCACTGGGAGTCTTACCAATTATAGGAGATGGCCTGTTCAGGCTTCCTATTCCCCATTGCTAGAGGTTCTCACCAAGGTCTCCATCGTGGACTCCAGTGAGTTTCCACTACCCTCGGTCTCCGGACCTCCAGTTCCAGTTGTCTTTCCATATATTTTTTTCCTCCATCCCTCTCCCCACACCTGGTCTCTTCTCTTCCCATTCTTATCCTTCGGCAGCTCACCTTCATCATCTTTTCCATTTTCCATTTATTAGGGAGATCCCTACGTCCCCACTAAGGCCTTCCTTGTTGATTAGTCTCTCTGGATCTGTGGATTGCAGCACCTTTGTCCTTTGCCTAATAGTTAATATCCTCATATAAATGGGTGCATGATGAGTTGGTTTTTCTGGGACTGGGATACTTCACTCATAACGATTTTTCTCTAATTCCATCCATTTGCATGAAAAATACATGTAGTCATTTTTTTTTTTTGTTTTGTAGCTGAGTAGTACTCCATTGTGTAAACGCACAACAATTTCTTTATCCATTCTTCATTTAAGGAGTATCTAGGTTGTTTCCAATTTCTGGCTATTATGAATAAAGTTGCCATGACCATAGTTGAGCAAGTTTCCTTCTGGTAGGATAGAATCCCGTTTGAGTGTGTGCCCAGGAGTGAAATGACTGGGTCTTGAGAGGTAGGTGCAGGTCCAATTTCCTGAGGAGTTGCCAAATTGATTTCCATAACGGCATGTTTGCATTCCCACCACCAAAAAAAAGTATTAACCTTTTTCCACATCCTTGCCAGCATGAGATATCATTTGTGTTATTGATCTTAGCCATTATGACATGTGTAAGATGGAATCTTAGAGTAGTTTTGATTTGCATTTCCCTAATGGCTAAAGATGTTGAACATTCACTTTTTTATCTAGCATTTGAGATTCCTCTTTTAAGAATTCTTTGTTTAGATCTATACCTCATTTTTTACATTGTATTATTTGTTTTGTTGATGTCTAGTTTCTTGAGTTCTTTATATATATTTGGTATTAGCCCTCTATCAGAAGTGGAGTTAGTGAAAATCTTTTCCCATTCTGTGGGCTGCCATTTTGTCTTACTGACCATGCCTTTTGCCTTACAGAAGATTTTCAATTTCATGAGGCCCCATTTGTTAGTTGTTGACCTGAATGCCTGAGCTATTAGTGTTTTGTTCAGGAAATTGTGTCCTGTGCCAATACATTCATGGATACTCCTCACTTTCACTTCTATCAGGTTCAATGTATCTGGTTTAATGTTGAGGTCTTTGATTCACTTGGACTTGAGTTTTGTGCATGGGTCTATTTGCATTCTTCTACATGCAGACATCCAGTTTGACCAACACCATTTGTTGAAGATGCTTTCTTTTTTACAGTATGCATTTCTGGTTTCTTTATCAAGGATTAGTTATCCATAAGTGTGTGGATTTATGTCTGGATTTTTGATTCAGTTCAATTGATCAACATGTCCATTTTTATGCCAGTTTTTGTTTTTGTTACTATAGCTTGGTAGTACAACTTGAGATCAGGAATCATGATACCTCCAGAAGTTCTCGTATTTTTCAGGATTATTTTAGCTATTCTGGTTTTTTTCCATATGAAGTTGAGTATTGTCCCCTCAAGGTTTGTAAAGAATTGTGTTGTGATTTTGGCAGGGATTGTGTTGAAATTGTAGATTGCTTTTGGCAAGATGGCCATTTTTACTGTTAATTCTACTAATCCAGGAGCATGGGAGATATTTCCATCTTCTGAGATCTTCAATTTCTTTCTGCAAAGATTTGAGGTATTTGTCAAATAAGTGTTTCATTTGTTTGGTTAGAGTTCTTCCAATATATTTTATGTTGTTTGTGGTTATTGTGAAGGGTGTTGTTTCCCTGATTTCTTTCTCAGTCCATGTGTCTTTTGCATATAAGAGGGCTACTGATTTTTTTTTGAATTGATCTTATAGCTAGCCACTTTACTGAAGTTGTTCTATAATGGGATCAGATGTACTCTCCTGGCATGCAGATATGCATGCAGACAGAGCACTCATGTAAATAAATAAAATAAATTCTTCAAAAAGTAAAAAAAGAAAAAGAAGTAGCTGATGTAGCTTGTCTTAATAGCATATTTTCATCTTAGACTTTGCCAAAGCATTGGGTCATTTTCACTAAAAGTGAGTCATAGTATACTCACTATCATATTTTTAAATTAACAATTGTGTGACATGGCTGCATTCATTAGCTAAGATGTTTGCACTTACTTTTAAATCAGTGAGGTTAAAAATTATACTCTAAATTTGAAAACATTGAGTGCATTATGTAAAAACTTGATATGAGCCCACACTTAAAACTATTTTCATGTAAATTTGGATGATTGTAATAGTAAATTTTTCAAATAAATAGTGGTAGATTATATTCCTTTTGTCACTATTCAGACAGTTCTTTAGGGTTACAACTATTTTAAGATCATGTATTATTTGAGATTATTATGATAAGGGACAAACAGATGATACAGAATAAAAATTGAACTGACCTTATTTCCCCTTATAATTCTATCATATAATCTCTTTCTGTTTGTTTATATTAAATCAACAATTATGTGCTTAGGTACAAGCTAGGCTACTATAAAAAGTTATCCAAAATACAGTGTTTCAGAGAAGATAATGATGAGATTTTATCTCATATACAATCACTAGTTCAGAGTAAAGAAAGTTGCGTTGGTATAAGAAATCATCTAGAGACTTGAGTCATTTTGTTCTATATTTTTGAAGTGTTTGGCACTTCTCTCCTCTTAGCATAAAACTTGCTTACAACTGTTGTCCTTTACATTTCACCTACAACAAGGAAGATAATGAGTGGAGAATGCAGATTTTCTCCACATATTATTTCTGCTCTTATTTCATTTGCCAGAACTAACATATTCCATTCTACTTACCAGAGTTGGTAAAAAAAAATACAGACTATAAATGAGCAACATTTTACCTGGATTAAAGAACCTCTTACTAAAATGAATACAAAAAGAATGTATTTGGGGAGATAATTGCTTTTTACCTCATTAACTAAAGAATGAGGACGAAAAGGGTCCACATAACCTGCAAACCTATAAAAAAAATTGTCAGTGCCTAGCATCTTCTAATATAAGTAGCCACAAAAACAGCACAAACCAAATGAGTTTGTTCTGTTCTATATGAAATATAATAAAATGTACAAACTACTTTTAAGAGATTCATGAATACTATCCAGAAAATGTTTTCTTGTTATCACAGATATATCTTAATTTCTACTTTCATAATGATCAGTTTCAATCAATTTCCAGGACTTTCTTAAGAGAGTATACAAAGCAGTAGCTTAAAATGTGGTAAACCTATTTCCCATAGTTCCGGATACTGAAAGTTCAAGGTCAGTTGTCCAGAAAGTTGCTTTCTTCTAAAACAATTCCCCTTGGCTAGTAGATAGACATCTTAGTCTTCACATTAGTCACATTGAAGGACAAATCTGGACAACAAATTAGTTCTTATACTAGTCATATGGATTCTAGGCACATGGACTCTAGTCACATGGATTCAGTATCACTATGATATCATTGTATCAGTAACCTCTGCAAATGTTCTATTACTATAGAGTCATATTCTGAGATATAAGCATTTAGAACTTCATTATGTGAATTATAGAGGAATATAAAACAGATTCTGACAAGGGAGGCACCCTGAAATGTAAATTTTAATAAAGATGCATAAAGAACAAGATCTAGATATTTGAAACTCAGCTAATTGCATTTTATAATAAAGTTATGAGAAATTTTTAAATTATATCAATTAAACTCTATTCTAAAATCCCCATGAAGATTTTTACTTAGCTTTCTAAAGATATATTTTGCATTAGCTACACACACACACTAACAATTGACATCACAATGTCCTTTGGTGAGTTCTCTAAATTATAGGAGGTTTGAGTAGTCTGGCGTTATGGCCACAGACTGAGTCTTCATCTTGTCTCTTTAGTTCATTCATAGTTAATGTACTTTCTTGGCAGATGAAATATTTGACAAGGGTGTGAGACTTATCTGTAATTTTAAACAATAAATTACAGATTAAAAGAATTTTAAAAATTTAAACAATAGAAAATTTATTCTTTAACTGTTTCATTTATTTTTGTTGAATTTCAGTTATTTTGATAAAAGAATCTTGTGCTCATTTGCATATGAACATCTTTCAGTCTCTAATTAAAATAGATTTTCTTCACAAACATTTCTGAACTATAAATGGATTATCTTTCTTGTACCTAACCTAAATTAAAATTTCAGGTGTACTGAGTAAAATTAAGCAATCCCATTTTGCTTTGTAGTAGCTTAATTATATTTATTATCTATTTAAATGTATAAAATATATAGAATGCCTTAATATATATACACTAGTATATAAAATAAATATAATAAAATAAGTGAATATATATTATAACTGTACAGTACTAAATAAAACTAGGGTAAGAGAAATTTACAGTAAGTAGGTAACCTTTGTACTTGATTGTACAATGAAGATTTACCGGGGAAGGCCCCTCCCCCTTGTGGTGGCATGCCTCTTGGTCTTCTGGGAACATCTTGTTGAGAGGTATATAAAAGGGACACTGACAGTTGAAACAGCAGTTGGGAGTTATCAGAGTTAGGAGTTACAGCAGAGTTACAGTACAGTTGCTCTAGTACAGAGAAAGAGCACAAGAGCTGATGATAGGAGAAGCAGGCAGAAATTAGGCTGAGATAAAATGAACTAACAGGGTTTTAGAAAAGTTACAATGTAGATCTTCTCAGTAATTGCTATGTTGGGAGAAGCTGAACCAGAATGGGGTAGAGTTAATTCAGCTCCCCAGACTTTGACAGATTAAGACAGACAGAAAAGGGCTTCTGGGAACAAAGGGGAAGAGTCAAGTTGCTACTGAGAAAATTAACAGCAGCTTTTGAGAGCCCAGACTCAAATACCAAAAAGCAGCCAAACCCATGCTCCCTCTTTAGAAGGAAAATTGTTACATTATAAAAACCTTTTATACTTGATTATGTTCTCAAATATGATAAAATAGTTAGGAAGACTAATGAAAACACAAATTTCTCAGCATGCTTCCTAGCAGATTGTCATATTTGGAAAATTAAGTGTCACACAGAATGGCTCATGTATCAAAGTTTTAAAATCCTAGTCTCGTGTTGGTGGCTCTGTTTAAAAGTGGTTGGATCATGATGAAAGAATGCATATTATCAATGAGTTAAATCTATTGATGGGTTCATACTGAATAGATTTATAAGAGTTGAACTCTCATAAGGGGGAAGTAGGTAAGTAGCAGTGTGCTTTTGAAGTATATATTTTTTCTCTGTTGTATTGTGACTCTTTTTTTCTTATTCCTGGTGCCATGAAGTACTATGCTTTCCTCCATCATGCCCTTCTGACATGATGTCTTGTCACTGGTCTAAAAGTAATAGATCCAGCCAACATTAAAACAAAACCTATGGAATCATGAGCCAAAATAAATCCTTCATTTTAAAAATTGCTTATCTCAGACATTTTTTCCATACTGATAAAAGGTTAAAATAAGTCTTATGCTTGTTTTAAATTGTTCAAGTTTTGGAATAGAAGCATGAGCAATCTTTTGAGCAAATGCCCATATTTTATACATGAGAAAGTTCTGACTTCTTAAATACAATTATCATAACTGGAATATGATACATACTCCAATTCTCAGGTTTTGCTATGTCAAATTATTATTAAAATTTTTATTTTCTATTAATTAAGGAAATATTACTCTAAAATTATTTATGATGAGTAGTAAGATAAAATATTAATAAATTTTATGTGGAGGAAATATAAATTTACTTTAAGAAATGAAAGAGAAGTCATAGGCATTTAATATTAATTATAATATTTTTCTCTTTCCATTGAAATCCCTTCATAATTTAAATGGTAATTTAAATAGGAAAGTGAAACTAAGGGCCACAAGCATTAAAGATCAGTTCTCTAACACTGAGCCATACCCCATCCTTTAAATACATAAGTAAATAAGTACATTTTGAACATGATTTCTTAGCTGAGTCTCAAACTCAGGAAAAATGGCTAACTGAAGTGTCTATTAACATAACATAGCTGACACTGGTTGCCAGGTTTTCCCAGCATCCTTCAAACCCTACCAGTTATAGGGTTCTTCTGGATGTCATATCTTGGCCCTACCCTGAACCCTCCAGCCTAGGGACTGGGCTGGGCTGCCTTTTTCCCCAGCTCCTATGTTCCCTTATAACACAGTCATTTTAGCTATGAGACCCTTTTGCCTGTTTGGTCTCTTAGCTTTCTGGTCTCTTGGTCTCCTGGCTCTCCTTCTCTCCCCTCCCTCTTATCCTTATATGGACAGTCCAGTTTACTAGGCATGTTCAATCTAGATTCTCTCAAATGTCTCTACCTCTGCCTCTTTTTATCTTTATCTATAAAAAGACCCCAAGCTCTTAGGAGTAGTCCTGTCCTCTTATTTATTTTTATCATTCACTCTTCTGTAGTCAGCACTGGCCTTCTATATGCTATAGCTTCAAACACAAGATCCTTCTGTTTTAGCCTCCCAAATACTGGTATTACAGGTAAGCAACACTTTGCTCAATCATCAGATAGTCCTTTTAATGCTTTAAAAATAAATATGATTAGTTGTATATGAGAAAATCAATTCTAAGTATCTCATTAATGCACAAAATTGCTTAGCATTTAACTGAGCCACATGAAAGTAAATATTTATGTGAATAAATAGGAATTTACTTATGATAATCATTTTTAAAATGTACCAACTCTAACAAAGTTTATTTTGTAACAATTTTCTGATTTAACCACTAACAGATTTCATTTATTTCTAATTTAGTGTCATTATTGAAAAATTGTGAGTCATTTAAATAGGCTCCCTAAATTCATAGTGGCATCTACAATCTAAGAGTTCAATATGATTTCCTAAAATATTTTGTCCTATGCTATTTTTGATCCATCAGATCCTTTGTAATGTACACTGTTTTGTAGAAAATGAATTCTCTGACTGAATCAATAAGAGGAAACATTGAATTCTATTCAGCATAAAAAATCATGCAAAATAACCTATTTCTATATGAACTGACACTAAAAACATGACTACTCCATGAGAAACATCTGGGAGAGTACAGAACAGAGATAGAAAATGTTATGTCATCAGAAATCAAAACAGACTCGCCAGGATGTTTGCAAGGCAAAAATTCTATTTTGACTATGCTAATTTTCAGAGGAGTATTTAATCTTTTAAACCATCAACATGGGTGCTCTGGGAAAGGATCACATTCAAGGCCTGTGTGACCTGGGCAGGAATTCAGCACATGCCTTTAAGTAACCCAACAAAGATGGCAGTGGTGACACCAATTGTTTAATTTTTTTAAAGCTGGCACAAATCTTTAATTTTAGCTCTCAGTAATTAAACAGTGAATTCAGAAGTAGGTCACATCTCTCATTTCATGGTTCACAGTTCAGAGTTCAAAGTCAGTTCAAAGTAAAAAGAGAAGCAATAGAGATTGAGACAATGATAGGAGATTGAGCCAGAGCATGCTAGTCTACTGAGAAGTGGAAAGTGGTAAGTCATAGGCAGAGTGAAGTACAGAGTGAGTATATACCTATAATCCCAAGAGAGTGAATCAGAGTCAAGACTGGGCAGAGTGATATCTGAGATGAATCAGAGTGAAGAGCAGGCAAAGTGATGAATCAGATGAAGAGTTAGCAGAGTGAGTCAGAGTGAAGGCATGCGCAACTCTCAGGATATAAAAGAAGTCTCTCTGCTCTGAGAGCCAAGCAGTAAGGAAATCCATCAGATAAGACACAGAGGAAGTTCAGCAGAAGAAGTCAATGTCAGATGAGAAGTAGTAGGAGCTCAGAGAGAGAAGCATGGTAGAAGCAGAATGTGGAAGCAGAATGGAACCCAAAAAGAGTAGAGCCAGTCTAGAACACTCTAAGAGAGAAAACCGAAAGTCAGAAACAGATGGTTTACAATTTACAGTTCTGAGTTCAGAAGACAGCTAGTCAGAGTGAGATCAGACAACAGTAAGTCTCTGAGGTTGAAATAATCTAGGTTTAGGTTCAAAGATTAGATTGTATGGAGGCTGAAGCCTTCTAGGTCTGAGCTATCATCTTGAAGGTTGTATAGAGACTGAAACCTTCCAGTTCTAGGCTTAAGATTAGATTGTACCTCATTCTTTCTTGAACCCCCACAAATAAGAATATGTGTACACTAACCACAGTCTCCATGGGAGTTGGAGAAATGTAGCAAGCCAACTAGAAACAGACAAAATGTTTTGTATTCAAAATTTGACCCTTTGTCAGCAAGCAAAGCATATGACAAGAGCAGAACATGACGGTTAGCAATTTGTGCACATCTGTGATCAGTACATCTCATGGTGAAAGTCTGTGAAAGTCTTTGTCATCTGTTGGATTTGGTTGGAGAAACAGTCTTGAAAAATAGGCATATATGGTCAGTTTGCTGTATGATTAACTAAAGAAAAATCGGTTACAAAATTGCATGGAACAAAAATGGAGTCAGATCCAAAATGGAGTCAAGTGGACCTTAACATTCTCCCATTTAGGGGAACTCCAAATCTTTGGAGATCATTATATTAGAGGAAACTAGTATAAATTGTTCATAATGACTCCCCAGGACTATAAGTTTTACAGTGTTAATTTGTTGATTGAGAATTTAACAATAGTATTAATAAGCAGGGTCCATAAGTGAAGATTAGCAAGACAAAAGGAAAGGACCTATTATAACACTTAAAGGAGTGATCAACCTGAAAGACCAAGAGAAGAGTGATGTATACCAACTTTGATTGTTGGTATGATGTTCTTTTTTATTTATGTTTTTAACTTCTGTTTAAATTTAAGCTTTTTAAAAAAGTTTCTCCTTGTCTCTATCCAATCAGGGACAAGCATATATCCTGAATAATTAATTGAATTTGAACCCACACTTACAAACCCCACCTTGGCCTGTGTAACTCTTCCAAATCTTTCACAACAGAGCAATTATTATTTAATAAAGGACCTCAATAACCATTAACACAAGGGCACCCAGACTGGAATTTACATATCTAGTTAAGGAATTAATGATGGAAGGACCTATAGTAATTCACTGAAACAGAAGGGTTAAAGCACATCAGAGTTAGAACCATCTTAGCTAATGAATCTATCTGTTGATAGATCTGGGGCTATTTGAATTTTAAATAATTACCCCTCCTGATATGTCAATAGGCATTACAGGCAGCCATTATTTCTCCAATTTCAGGGAGTTTTCATTTGACGAAATATTCCAGCCTGGTGATGGGATGGGGCCTCATAGATTCTTTTGGGGCTGCTTCCCACTAAAACTAGGATATCATTGTCAGGGGAAGCAGGAAGGTAAGAATATTCATCAGAAGCTTTGAGGGGATTCAGGCAATGGAGTATTCATCAGAAGCATTTGGTTTATTGATCCAGCTGAGGGGACAGGAGCAATCATATTGATTGGACTGGTCTTTATCAGCTCTTAGCGAATCTATGGCTTACAGCAATTTGTAACAATTTATAGTCCATAGCTGATTTATGTGTGGTATCTGTCAGCCAAGTGGAAATCTGCTGAAACATATATAGACTACGCATAAAAGTTAAGGTTTAGGAAGCTTAAAGGAAAATGTTACATTTGGAACTTTTAGGTTTACAGTTCTGGAAGTTTGAGAAGGGAAGGAATCCCAACACCAGGAGAGCAAGATAGAGACCATACCCTCAGAAATAGTCAGGTGGAAAAATTTAAGCTGTATTCATCTAGAGTCTGTTTGACCTGTGGGAGGTAGATAGTTCTATTACTCCTTGGATTTTCTCAAGCTTATATGAATTTTTAGTTTACCAATGGAAATAAAAATTAGCATTACCATTGTTTATAATTTGTACTGAAATCCATAATTAGAAAAAGCAGGTAACAGGTGAAAAAAGTTGAAGTAGACTCACAACTTTTAGTCACAGCAAAGCTATGGCTTTGGGTTAAAATCATGAAAATTTTGCCCATAGAGTTGGATATATAGAGATATTTTAGCCCAGTTAGAAGCATTTCTAAGTCTATATTGAGGAAGCAACCAAAGGAAATTTAAAATCCTGAGCTTGTGACTGATAATAGTAATATCAGCTCTTTAGATCTTTTTAAAAATATTTATCCAGAACTCCATCAATGTTAAAATTCTTAGCCTTTGAAATCTTAGTATATAGTGTAGAAATCTGAAATATGTCCTATCTTTTATATATGTTAATTTATTTTTATATCTTTGTAATTTATATCTATATTTTAAATCATCTTTTTAGACACTTAGAATTTACATAGACTGTTTCTAAATCATTTATCAGAGACATAATTGATAGTAATCATTGTAAAGCAAGATTTTGCAAAAACTAATATTTGAAAACTGTTTGTCCTTAAATGTGAAATCTGTTAGCAACCCAAACCTGTTTGTTGTGTTTGTTTTATGGTTTTTGATTTTTTTGAGAAAGGATTTCTCTGTTGCAGCTCTGGCTGTCCTGGTATTCACTGTGTAGACCAGGCTGGCCTCTAACTCAGAGATCCACCTGCCTCTGCCTCCTGAGTGCTGGAAATAATGGTGTGCATCATCATTGCCCAGCTCTGTTTGTTCTTTTTAATTAGGTGTTCCAATAGTTCTATGAATTGAACTAAGCATTCTGTTTGCCAGTGATTGCTTAGTTCCCTTTTTGAATCACCTGGGAAAGGTGAAAAATATACAAATGAATCGACTCCTTCTCAGAGTTTCAGATGTAATTGCTCTTCCCAAATGTAGTTAGAACTGTAATATCCTGAACAGTTGTGTAGCACTGGAAAATATCAGTCATATAATATCTGTGAATTTCAAGCAGTCTGATGGGTTTTACATCCAAATCTGCTAATTATGTCCTATCTTTTTAAAAAAATCTCCTTATCTTTTTAAAGAAATCTAATTTCTACCCTGAGTTTATAGGAATAATTGCCTCATCTTTTCACCTCCTTAAATACTAAAGCATGGGAATTATTTCTTATTTATTCATTGTGTTACACTATCATTTCATGAAAAATTACATATCATTTTTTAAAAGAAAAGAATGTAATTTATCTGTGAAGTGAAATATCACTAGCAGATCATTAACTTGGTACAATGAATGCATCAAACAGCTGTTACTTAGAAAATAGAACATCTGTTAAATGCCATTGAAGTCACTATTCACTGTCATTATAGTTATGGCTATAAATTCTGCTCTGAATATTTTCTTTCATGCAAACCTTCTTTAATAGATGATGTATTATTAATAAAAAGTCAATACACTTTGCTGTAAAATCTAATATTTAATGTTTCATATATTTCTTTAATCTATCATTCTATTATTCTATCACATAACCTAAGAATAAAATATGTCATACACCTTAAGCTATGACTGAATAATGTAAAGTCTCAAAAAAAGTAATCAAAGTCCATCATGTGTAAGGCATATTAGATTGCATGATGCATTGTTGAGAAACATAGCATACATATATTATCATTTTAAAGGTAAATATAGATTGTTTTGTAAACTTAAAATTTAAAAATCCCAGCATGATAAATTTCTATATTTTAATTTTCTATTGTTCAATTTTCTAGTAAACAGAAATTGTAGGGTATTTATTGTAGGCCAGATATTTTAAGGTATCTTTTATGAGTATATTAGTTAATCCCTCATTTACATTTTAGTGCCTAGGATGAAAATAATAGTTATCCTAGGAATATTTTTATTGGGAAATTTCCAGAAAACTTATAGAAGCCATTGTAAACATGAGAAAAAAATATGAAATTGAGATGGTAAGATGTTTTCAAGCCTAAATGAAACCTGTCTTTTATTCCTGGAGAATAGTGTCTGTATGTTTGTTTTAAGGTATCACATAATTATTCCAATAAATTTTATAATTGTAAAGTTAAAAATAAGACTATCAGTCAGGCCATGGTGGCGTACACCTTTAATCCCAATACTCAGGAAGGAGAGTCAGGAGAATCTTTGTGAGTTCAAGGCCATCATGGTCTACAGAGTGAGTCCCAGGGCATCCTGAGGTACAACAAACAAACCCTGTCTCAAAAAACCAAATAATAATAATAATAGTAGTAGTAGTAGTAATAGTAGTAGTAGTATCAACAGAAACTACCAGAGTAGGTTTTCCCATCAAAAAGTGAATTACTGACTTCTTAGTGTATGTACCTCATCATTTCTAAAATGAGTACCTCCACTAGTACCTATTGTGGGACTGTCATAGAGCTAAGAGTGGGTTGAAGCTGGCTTGGAACCCTGCGTCATCCGGGAGATGAGAATGGCAGGCGTTCAGCTGCTCCTCACCTTAGTCCTGGCTTAAACCCAGATAAATTATTAGATATTAATACTGCCTACTTCATTGAATCAAAGATGCTTTGTCTGCCCCTGCAGGCTGGGGACACAGGCTCAAATGTGTTCATCTGAGGCGGCACCCAATCCCCCTGACTCAACTAATTAGTGCCACTCTTGTGGCCAGACCACGCCCCCGAACGTGCCACATAAAAGGCACCCTCAAATCCCCAATAAAGGCGACGCCCACTGAAGCGTGTCTCAGGTGGTCATTGTCCGCTCGTCGACTTACAGAGGCCGGCCAAGGTCACAGGTCACAGCAGGATAAGGTGAAACCCACAGCCCCGGAATCCTCTAGCCATGTGACGGCCATGCCCCACTGAGCCTCTTGGCCTGGAGAGGGGCACTGGCCACCTGAAACTCCAGATGAGAGGCCAGTGGTGGTGGCAGGCTGTGTGGCAGGAGAAGGTTCCATCATGTGGGACTACACCTATGAGAAGTTGATAGTTATAACTATTCTTCCATGATAAAGAAATCAGAGTATCTTCTAGAGATTTTTTGTAGATAGGAAATATACTATATTTCCTATATATATAGAAATATAGGAAGTATACTTGTTTACTGGAAATCATCAATTTTAGTTCTTAATATTTCTGCACCTACCTACACATATATTTTACCCTTAAAATGTTAATGTTTGCAGCAGTTTTTGTTTCAGTATAATTCTACTCATGCTAAATACTTGCTACATCATAATATCCCTTGATGTCACCTCTGTACTTCTAACTTTGCTGTTCTTATGTCTCCAAAAGTA
This sequence comes from Cricetomys ansorgei, assembly GCA_026225945.1. Classification (NCBI taxonomy): domain Eukaryota; kingdom Metazoa; phylum Chordata; class Mammalia; order Rodentia; family Nesomyidae; genus Cricetomys; species Cricetomys ansorgei. Next base: position 804,767 of record JAMJFZ010002863.1, on the reverse strand, counting down.
GATAAAATTTTCATATTGGTCAAAATATGATCTAGTATATATGATCTAACTTCTTCCTCACCTTAAAATCAACATAAGGAGTATATATATTACAACTTGAGAAGGATAAAAACCTAAGTATAATTGAGTATAAAGGCAGAAACAACTTCTTCTATATGTTTTTGCCTTTTGTACCTAGAAAAGTGGTCAACTTCTATATTTGTGGAGTATATATTGTACCCAAGAGTATACAGAATTTTTAAAGGGTTGAATTCTAGTCCTATCTATTTATTTCTAAATGAGCTATGTCTGCCAAAACATGATTTTTATATTGCAAACGGTGTTTAATAGTATTACCTGTGGCAATTCTACAATACTAGTTAGACTCAAAGAGGAAGACAATAAACACTTAAGATTGATATATGAACAAATTGATTTTATGAAATTCTAGTCTCACTCATGTACAACAAAATTATGCCTACATTGTAAATAATCCTTTCTGTCATAGAAGATAAACTCGTTTAGCAAGGGGTACCTTAGTATCAGTATTTCAATGTTAAAATGAGAAGAAAAACACAAATACAAAAATTTGTAGATGAAAATGATTATTTGTTACATAGTTATTTGTCCAATCAGTATTCTTAGCATATTTATTATTTCTATTGATTAGATGACTAAAGCAAGAATCAAAAGATAATAGTAAATGGAAATGAGGACATGACTGCTTCTAGGTATAGTTTCAGGGGATTTTGTTGTAGCTATGAAGAGTAGTATAACCAGAGGCATCTAGAAGAGTCCAGATTGAAAATGGCCAGTAGAATAAACTGGGCCACAAGAGGAGGAAGAGACAGGTAGAGGAAAGAGAAGATAGTGGAGGGATATAAGGAGACCAAAGATACCAAGGAGAACCAAGAGACGAACAAGAACAAATAGTGATTATAGCCAAAATGTTTGAGGTTATATAGGAAAGGGAAGCTGGAGGAAAAGAAGCAAAGCTCAGAGGCAGAGAGGTTTATGGTAGTGTGTAGGGATGGGAAGTGCCAAGGAGCCAGGACTCTGTAAGAGGTACTCCTTGAGAATCTTGTGGCCAGCTTCTGATCTGATATGTTAGTAGGCAACTCAGTTAGCCTTTTCCCCTGGTTTCTTTAAGACTAACAAAAATAGTACTCTATGACCAAGTGTTGATCAGGACCTGATTGTGTGAAGAAAAGATCACTACAAAGAATTTTGATATATTACATAGACAGAAAAGACACCTTGTAGAACATCTAAGAGTAAAAATTCTACTGTCTGAAAGAGACAGCTTCTATATTTATTTACTTCTTATTTATTCTATTATTATTGTTCTTCATGAATAAATTTTGATTCTACTTGTGAACTTATCCTGACTTATTATTGCTGTTCCTCAGTGATTTTTGTCTTAGTTTGGCATTGCTTTGGTTATTAAGACAGTGGCTTCTTTGTAGCAATTGTGTATATTTTTATTTTATATTTTAGAAAGCATGAGAAATGTTCATTAAGTTTAATGAGGTGTCAAAAATGTTCACGTCACTAAAAGGCTGAGAATACTGCTGTGGAAAAACGATAGCATCATAGTTGTTTAATTTTCAAAATACCACTATTTATTTGTAGATGAGTCTTAAATTGTCTTTTTTTACCCAATACAGGATCAAATTAATAAGTATGAAATATTAATTGAAAAATCTGTTTGTTTAGTTATTAAATGTTTCTAATTAAGATTAAGAAATCAATCACATTTATATAACAATATTCATCCCATATACTCAGTAATGAAATTACAGTATATATGGGATTATTTCTTTGTCCATAAACATGTGGTTGTAGGTTTATGACCTTATAAAACATTTTCATAGCAACCAAACTCACAACCCTTTTACAAACTTTAAGTCTTGAGACTACATGCAGTATGTTACTTGCAACTTAATTTTAATTTTTCCTACAGGCTACTCAGAAAGAGATTGAGAAGCAGAAGGGTCACTTGAAGAGTGTCACAGAGCTAGGAGAGGCTTTGAAAACAGTGTTGGGCAAGAAGGAATCCTTGGTGGAAGATAAACTGAGTCTTCTGAATAGTAACTGGATAGCAGTCACCTCCAGAGCAGAGGAATGGGCTGAATCTTCTGTTGGTAAGAAAAGATGTTGGAAGCTTTTCTACTCCTCTTTGTCAAGCAAACAAAGCAAAACCAAAGCAAGAAAATAAGAACTTAAGATTGATGTATGTGGTTGGAAATTCAACTACTCTTTCTATGCATACTGGCTCATAATTCTAAGATATTTTTCTATAGTTAACGCTAATTTCTGTTTTTGATATGTTACTTAAAGGGAATTTAAACACTATATATTTTTTTCTTTTAGAAGGTAGAACAAATGTTTTAAGAAGTTTGTCTAACCAATAACATGATATGTTTCTATACAATTCAGGAATACCAGAAGCACATGGAAAACTTTGATCAGAATGTAGATCACATCACAAAGTGGATCATTCAGGCAAATGCGCTTTTGGATGAATCTGAGAAAAAGAAACCACAACAAAAGGAGGACATTATTAAGGTAGCAAATAAAATATTATGAGAAGTAGTTTTTAACTGTACAAGTTATAACAATCATGTTTGAACTACAAAATAACAAAGACTTTTTAGTAAAAAAGTGAAGCCTTTTTTCTTTCTTTTTTGTCTTTGTTGCTTCCTTCATTCTATCTTCCATTATTCTCTCCTATCATGCCATCTTTATTTCTTTCTATCTTCCTCCTTTATTACGAACTAATGACACTGTAGGATTCTATAATAATTTGGATATTTGTCCAAGTTCATATAGCTCACAAAAGATTATATGGTTTTATTTTCTGTCATATTGTAAAGTCATTCTTACTTTAGTGGGAATATTCTTGTATGCACCATCAACATTGTTTCTTGTCCATTCATATATTCCACAAAATTAATACTGATTTTTTTATCTGCTTGTGCCAAATGTCAATCTTAAAATATATTCAGCATCTCTCGGCTAAAAAATATAAATTCAGAGTGCTCCAAACCCCAGAATTTTTAATCCTTACATCATTCTACAATAGAATATTCTATATGATGCAACACTCTTTCATATGCAAAATTATTGTAAAACATTACACAAAATTACCTTCAAGCTAAATATATAGATATTTATGAAAAACTATGTTTTATTTGTTCTTGGGCTAATCATCAAGGTACACTATGTGTGTTTAAATATTCCAAAACCTAAAGTATAATATACTTTTTAAATCAAGTATTTTGAATGAATGATATTCAATGTGGTATTACCCATAATCATTGGCTTACGTAACCAAATTATTTTATATTATACACATGAAAAGAAAACTAACATCTTTAAAATGTGTCATCTCTCACTTTTTAATTTTATTCAGGCAGCCTATGTCTTATATCGCAAGAAATATATCTTCTCAATATTTATTTCTATTTGATATTATTTCCTGTCCCAATCAAATTAAATTAGTTGAATTTTACAGATCTCATTTAAATTAAAAATTCACTATTTTGTTTGGCTGAGGTTTTCCGTAATGTGTGATTACAGTAACTACTTAAAAATTAAGCTATTATTACCATCTCTGGCTTTCCTTTATAGTGGTTACTAGTTTTAGAAACAGGATCTCCCTAAATTACACAAGCTGGTCTTGAAGTCATTATGTAACACATATTGTCTTTTAATTTGTGAACTTCCTGTCATTCTTTCAAGACTTTAGGGATCATAGCTGTACACTACCATGTTGAGCTCTCATTTTCTGTTTTTGTGCTGTGAAATTTGTCTTCTTTTTTAATGAAATACTAGAGATATTCTATGATATCTCAAAAACTTATTTACTTTATTATCTAGATTATGTATCTTGGTATGGATCTGTGTTATGCTCTCTAGTCTTAATTGTTAATTAACTAATATTAAGGGTGCCATCTAATGGTGAAATGCATTCAAAGATTTTGATATAATACAAACTGGATATTCAACATATGGACCCTTTAGCTGCTTGGTTCCTATGCAACACTCCTCCTTTTATAGGCAAGACCAAATTAATGTACTAGAGATTCACCTTTTCCCCCATGGCATTCAACAAAATTAAGAGGATCTCTAAAGTATAAGAAAAGAATAGAAAAGTATGCTTCAGGTACTTTCCTTCCCTTGTTTCCAGACAATAACTAGAAGCCAGGAAAATTGTCCTTGTTCTTACTTAGACAAAGTAGACAGATTAAAGAGAGATATATGAAACTTAAAAATAGTGTCATAGTATTTTTAAGCTCACATAAAGTTTCATACTATTTCACTCTTATTGCAATTCATTTTATTCTTTCTACTTTATTCTTCTGCATGTATGACAATCCTTGTTGTGCCTTCCTCTCCCTTTTCTCCTCTCTCCCTCCCTCCATATCTCTCTTTTTCTTCCTCTGTGTCCACTGCAACTTTGATTACTAACTTAAAGCCCTGTTTCTTGCTCATGGAATATAGCGTTTAAAGGCAGAAGTGAAAGACATTCGCCCAAAGGTGGACTCCACACGTGACCAAGCAACAAACTTGATGGCAAATCGTGGTGACCATTGCAGAAAAATAATAGAGCCCAAAATCTCCGAGCTCAACCGTGGATTTACAGCCATTTCTCACAGAATTAAGACTGGAAAGGTAGGAAGATCTACTCCAAGGTGGAAACTTGTGCTAAATGATCTCTTGAGAAGGTTGCGCAGTACTCTGAAAGGGGCAAGCAATCCCCGCAACAAGGTTTTCAAAAGGAAAATGAAGGCCAAAATATACTTGAGGAAATTTTGCCACTGACGATCATGGAGATAGATCTCTCTTCCTTTCTCTATATCTTTCTTTCTGTCACACTTTTCTCCTGCCACAGCTATGATAGAACTGCACTCTGCAATAGTTTACAATTGTACTTTCAGGGATATCCTACCAAAAATAACAGCATGCAGTAGGCAAAAAAAGCACAAAAGACATCTATCTAAAAAGCACTACTGAAACATTTTTCTAAATATAATATTGCTTGTGTGTAATGCATATAAAATATCCACCATGAGGCCTTGTATATTTGCATGATCTAGGGTACTTGTACCTCTTTACTTGTTATGCACATTTGTGTATATAATTTGCTCATGCTAACTGCAAGCACTGTGACAAAATCCATTAGGTTATGCTGTAATGCTCAAGCCATGAAAACAAATGAATGTGAAACTTAAATTCCATATTTTCTGTAGTTTTGTATGTATATTTTATTGAAGAACTAGAGGATATGGTACTTTTGCATGACAATCTTCATGTTTGTATAACATGTAATGGATATAAAAACTTTCTAAGTAATTTGCCAAAATATGTAAATACAGGATTATAGAATTTCAATGTTTTGGGAAAGATTAGAAATACAAGGAATTATCTGAAAATTTATCTAATGTAGTCTGAAACATTTTTCTGTAAAATATGGAATGCACACAAATATAAAATACGTATAAAAGAAACATATTTATGAATATAGTTAAGGAATCAATTTAACTGAACGAAGAAATTCATATTAACAAAAAATTCTAGTTCAGCTTATTGAGATTTTCCTGCATTCTCTTAATTACTAAAACTTACTGGATATGGTGATATTCATACTGTGCTTGGCTTATGAAGGGATAATTATACTTTGCCATCACAGTAAAACTAAAACTGCAGAGATGAAGTATATCTGATAATTTGCCTATTTATTTATTGATTTGTGGAAAATAGGAGAATGTGTTCAAAATTATTTTCATCACTATGGTCATCAAATTATATATATATATATATATATATATATATATATATATATATATATATATATATATATATATATAATATGTTTTAAGGCATTGCAATATGTCAGTGTGTATATATATATATATATACACACACACATATATATGTATGTATAGTTTATGCATGCTTCAAAACATATACAATGTGGTATCAGAAATTGCAAAGTTATTTATACCTCAGAAACAATTGTCCTACAAATTCACTTTCCCAAAATATACAGTGTGTAACCTGAAAAAGCATTGAATAGGCTCTTAAATTTTGTTTTGTTTACATACTTCTTTAAGATTGTACTCTGCTACTTAAATAGCAATTGTCATTACTTCCAATGATATCCGTGTTAAAGTTCAAACCTAAATAGCTGAAGAACTTTTGATTTTAATAACCAAAAACTGCTATTATATTAATGTGTCTTTAAATTGTTGTTGTTGTTCACATTATGCAAATATAATTTTGATAAACTCCTCAGCTATAGCATATATAAAAGAAAATGTAGATGTGCTCTTAATTAAATTATGTCATGAGATTGTGGCTCCCACATACTGCATTGACAAAAGGGAGAGTTCATCCTCCACAATAGATTAATACCTTTCTCTAAGACAGCTTCATAATCAAGATACCAAAGTAAAATTTTCTTCTATATTCTGCCTGAAATTGTTAAGAACAATTTAGAAATCATCAATTATGATATTCAAATCTCATATTTTATTCATCCTTCCAAGCAAAGCGTAAGTTATTCCAAGTCAATAGTTTGAAATACATATTGATAAAGTAATCAAATCTTATCTCACAGAATATTCCTTTTTTCCATTAATTACAAAATATGATATTTATACTGTTTTGAAGAGATAATTATGTTTTATCATGATAAAACTAAAACCACAGAGATAAGATATGTCAGATAATTTCCCTATTTGTTGTGCCAAAAATGACATCAAGCTTCCGTTTTCCTGGAAATTGTACAGATGCAAGGATTTAAAAATATTTCCTTAAGAAATATCTGCTTACAAACACAAAACCAAAATAAAGGCAATCATAAACTATGCTTAATGAGATTTTTACTATTCAATGAGATTTTTAAAAATCACTGAGGTAATTCTATTAGGAACAATGCTAACTTTTGCCAACAATCTGGACATAGGTAGTACCCCTGAATATCTATGCTTTTATACAAGGCAGTTATATTTTGTGGTTTTTATGGAATGAATATTTATTTGAGTATAAAGTCTCCACATTGTAGAATAGCACACAACAAAGACATATGTCTTGGTAAACAATTAAATTTAAAATGAACTGTATAGAATTGCATAGTCTTTAAAATAATAGACCTTCAACACAATGAGATTTTAAATTGCTTTTACCAACATGGCTGTCATATTAAAAAAACTGAAATGTAACAAAGTTTTAATATCCATGAGATTTCTACAGTGACTTTACTTGGAATGCAGGGTATCCTTAGGTGGCAAAAGGAAAGGAAAAAGTAAATTCGTATTTATCTTATTAAGATTAATCATAAACTCATTTCTTCAAGCAGCATTTTAGAAAATTGATACATAAGACAAAAGAACAAACTTATAGAGGTATGGACTTTAATACTATTTACATAAATATTCAGGACCTGTTTTTACTTCTAACTCATATGTAGTACTATACACCTTTGTCTCCTCACAAAAAGGAAAATTACCCTGAGCCTCAAAAAGAACTATTCAAAATTGAATGTATAAAGTGTAAAATAGTGGAGCTACTAGATAGGGAGGGATTATGTCCTTTTAAACATTTTTATTCCTATGATTGAGCTCAAGAAGTATAAATTAAACCTGTTGAATATGGTATTAACTTTTTCAAAATAGGCCAGTCCAAAAACCTAACACTTTTGAATTGGGTACTTCAATGACTTTGTCTTAATAAATAGCTTAAGATGTTTAATGGATTAGATATGATTTTGCTTGTAGAATAAGATTCTAATAGTATTACCATGAACTTAGATGTTAAAATGAGATTAGCAGGATGGTTCAGAATGTGGTTATTTCTCTGGGTAGATTTTCTCATGAAGAAGTTATCTTTAGTGATAACTGAAATACGAAACTCATTTGATATTGAACAGGAGAATATTTGGAACTCAACGTAAGGCATAATTTTAGGCTAACTTATAAACAGTTAACTATAAGGAAAATTTAGTAGAGCAAAGATTATCGTGAAAAGTCATTGATTACTACTCTATGCTTGGTTGTTGAGTTATAACTAGTGAAAAGAATCCTTTTATACTTCTGACAAAGATGATCTATCTTTGTATGAAATCCTAAAAGTCAAAAGAGTGAGTCATAGGTGTTAGAATTCTTTACACACCCAGAAGGCAATGGATGGAGCTTAGATATGTGCTATTGAATGTACTTGAGAGACAATAAAACACAGATATCAAGGCTCTACACCAAGAGATACTTTTTCAGTGAAAGTAGGAGGAGTCCAAAAACTTATATTACTAACAGGTTTCAGGGCAATGATAATGCCAATGGACTAAGAAAGCTCACCTCCAGAATTACCTAGCTAATAACACTGGTATTTATTCTTTAAGAGCCAAGAAGATGGGAACTAAAAGATCAATTTGAATTTCAAACTGATTGGATGAGAAAGTCTGTGTATGAATTTCAAAAATTATATATGCATCAAGATGTTTCCATATTTTAATATTTTCAAAAAGCGATGGGTAGACTTCATAAAACTCTGTCCTATTATCATAGAGATATTTCATTTTGCTATAAATATTGCAAAATACATGCATATGACTTCTACATATTTAAAGTATTTTACTTTTGAAAGTACTGGAAAATTTACACATTGGCAATGAAACGGATAATAACTAAACAATTTTAAAAAAATGAACTTATTTTCTTCCTGTCTTTAGTTATTAACTAAGACTTATATGCTATAGGATATATTTACTGCATGTTTTTAAATTCTACATGGGCCTTGGAACTTGCAATTTAAATTCATCTATCAGTTTCTATATCTGCACTGTAACAGTAAAAAGAGATTTGGATAATATGGCATCAGATACTTAAATATTCATAATTTTACTGCTATAATAATTGTATCAGATTTTTTGATTTTCTATCACCATCAGCACATATAAAACTAGTCTTTCTTTAAATAAAGATTTTTTAGATATTGATCATAGATTATGTGGTAACCAATGAGATAGCAGGCAAGTTTTCTATGTAATATAGAATATTCCACACAGAAAACAAAAAACATGGCTACCTGAAAACACAGTTTTGGATGTGGGGAAAAATGAATAATATATTAAACTGATACTTTGTATCTCTTGAATATCAGTGTGAAATAAACAATACAACTTACACAATCTAAGATATCTAATTAAGACTTCCTAGATTTGCCAATTTTAACTAAATCTTAATTTCTGTGATCAACTTCTTAATATGAATATACTGATCTTTCCCTCCTTGCAATCTGGTTTTAATCATCTACCATAGCACCTCTTCTGACAGAAAAGACCAAAATGCATAATTTGGCAGTTATTCATTTTATATAAATGTATCCTTGACTTAATTTTCTACAAAGAAAATGTAATATTTATAGATAAAGACTATGTGGAAAAGCCAACAGGTTACTTTTCAAACTATATAATATACATACTATTTAAATTTAACTGGTGATTAAGAATTTATATACTAATAACATTGTTTCACATTTGTATTTGACTACCCAAGTAAACAGAGTTAATTATAATTAAATTTTGATAATAAACTCATAATTATTTTAAATATTTTGAATACTGATATGTAGTTGAATATGGTGAACATTGTATTGGATACAACTGACTAGGTCTTATTACTATGATGTTTACTATACTTAAAGCTGTTTGGTGATTAATGGCTGTAGTAACTTAAAAATAATTTTCCCAATTAGTATAAGTGCATTCAAACGAAGTCATTCTTTGGACAGCAGACTATTAGGTATTAGAAAAGATGTATATTCCCAAAGTTCTCAGAATTATCCTGGTTAGAAATTTTTAGATCTCGGTTCTTTTGCTTAAACACTAACCTTAAACCACTCTTTTTCTGAATCCTAACATAGTTCTTCTGTTTATGTCAAAATCGTCACAGTTGATCTCTGATATGTTAGTATGAACGTATTTAATTTCATTTCGTTTCAAATGGTAACTTAAGCATACTTCTTTATTTTGAAGCCACAAAGACCTAAAAGGAATTTCTGAGAGGAGAGAATAGAGAAAGTTGAAAATACAGTTTTCTAAAATGTTGTGATTTTACAGTTAATTCATCTAGCTTCATGCCCCTGCAATGTAATTTAGATTTAAATCCTTTCCTGTTTCATTTGACACTACTGAATTCTCACAATCATAAGAGAGATAATTCTTGTAATATTTAACACAAAATAGCCAATGATTCTGAATCCACCAATGTCTTATAAAACTAATGTATGTTTCTGCCCAATTCTGAATTCAGTGGCTCAGAGGTTTATTCCATCAACTTAAAAATCAGTAGAAATATATTGGACAGTCCTCCTAGTAGCTTCACAGCTTTGCCATATTTACATCAATAAAGCGTTCAAAGTAAATTGGTACTTTACCCATTATTACTATACCTCTTACCGAAACAATTCAACCAATAAATGATACAATTTTGAGCCCCTACATAACTTATTACAACTGTTTCATAAGTTTTTCTCATAGTTTAAATTTAAATTCAAAAATTAAGTAAGCTAACAAATTATAAATTTGGGTATCTTCTGTCACAGATAAAGATCTTTAAAGGATCTTATTTATTTTTGTAAGTTTTTTTCCTCTATAAACAGGAGTATTTGAAATTACTGTCCACATCATGTCATTAGTGTCTTCTGGGTTGAAAGATGTTACTGGGCCTTAAAAATTTACTCTTTTGATTGCTACTAGCTATTTTACTTTTATTCCTTTTTAAATTTTGTAATGATAAATATTATTCCAAACATGCAAAATTAAAAACATATTGATTGAATTGAAAGAATTCTAAACCAAACTGTAGCACATGGATTATTTATTTGCAGTTTAGATTCAGTGTGATTCCCATCTAGTGTTTTTATTTTGATGACTGAGATTCCATAGTCAAGATTAACAGATGTTTACAATGCTATCTGTGTCAACATGTACATTATTATGCGATTGTAAATGTACAGGCTGAATTAATATTTAACCAAAAGAAAGCAAACATTTTAATATTGATAAAGTATATCTAAATGATTATAAATGCTTTCAAAATTTAGTGAATCAGTTTGTAATTCATTTTACTTTTGTTTACTTTTTTTATTCTTTGTTGATTTGTGGTATACATGAACATTAATGCCAAAGCTTTAATCGAGCCTTAAGTCTCATCAATCCTTAAAATTTTCAACAAAGCACAATTAATAGTTGTTAAGCATTTTAAAGAAATATTAAAATATCAAGGAAAACAAAGTGTTGTCTTTATCAGTTTCTCTGTCTCTTCTTTCTTTTGTGTCTATTTATCTGTTTATTAAAGTTTTCTATGTTCTATCTTCTATGTATTTTTGTGTAACTGCACGGTCATGCTAAAGTTCTAAAAATAAAAAGGTAAGTAGAAGATTCAATTGTGCAAAATAATAATTGCTATATGCCTCTCTGAATACATTATAACTTCATTTGTATTATTTCTTATGTATTCTAAAACCTATCTTGTGTTCATTGTCTAAAATTATGTGACATAATTATGATTCTAGTTTTACTATGGTCACAAAATTTCTTTAAGTAAATAGAAGCATTTTATTTGATAATTAAGATGATTTGTCAACCATTGCCTTCAACTGCCACAGAAAATCTGTCATAATTTTAATTGGAAAAACAAGATTTATAAACTTTGTACTTTTAAATTCAATGCCTTGAATTGAACTTTAATTATTTATGCGTTTATTTATGTACTCATTTATTTTCCTTGTTGTTGTATGTGGCAGGACTTCATTATGTAGCCCCAACTGATACCAACTTGCAATTCTTCTCTCAGCCTTTCATATAACTCTATTGCAAGTGTGCATCAGCATGCCAAGGTCTAAGTGAGCATTGATTCAATATGCACTTCCACATTATTCATTTTTTCTTCCAGTAGTTTGCATAAGAATCCAAAATTATGAAGAAAAATAAAAGCATGGAATAAATATTTTCACTGATTGCCAAAAGTGTCTTCCTCATTAGAATTGTCATGACCATGCTATAATGGTAAACTAGTGAATCCTTAAGGGTAACAATTAAGTGTTTCTAATTTTTTTTATGTAAAGAGAGTAGTAATCATATCTATATTAAGTTTCTGATTTCTTCTTGATGATAGATGAAATAATTGCATTGATTATTTATAGTCATTTTGATTGTATAAAAAAGATTGTTGATAAATCAATGTGCAAATAGTCTCAAAACTAATACAGTATATAATAAACATCCTTTTTACATAAAATGGCATCATACTTACTATGCAAAATGCAGACTGATACAAGAGGTGTTGCCAGCTTCAAAGATTGAAAATGTATTTGGGAAATGTATATCATTGATTAGATAACACTATATTCACATATAAGAAACAGTGAAAAAATGATTTAGGGATAAAGAATCTTGAAATTTCAGGTAAGACTCACTTAAATTTCTCATCCTCAAAGGGCTACGTGGAAAATTTCCTTCAAAATAAAGACCTAAAAAGTAAAAGAAAAAAATTTAAATGGATGTGAATGAGACTGACATTATATGACTAACGTAAATGCAACCCAATAAAATTTTTAAATATTCTCATTTGAATATTTAAACTCAATATTTATATTGATTATATAAATATCAATATTTAAATATTAATAAAATAGGATTTTATGCAGACTTTTCAAGTTGGTAATGAGTACTAAATCTTATCAATTGTCGTGGCTAAGATAGCATAGATCATACTAACAAGAGTCTGCTGATTCAAATTCAAAGTTTGCTTATGCTAAATTTAGATGTACTATAAAAATAAAACATGCCTACATTTTAAATACTTGGTATGAAGTAGTAAATGTAAAATAAAATTATTAATTTAACTAGAAGATGATATTTTGAACATATTACTGAAACAAATTATTACTGGATATTGGGAGATCATACTTTGTACATATTTTTGAAAATAAAATTATTTTACCCAATTTTTATTTTTAATATAGCAATTAGATAATTTTAAGTTGCATTTATGACTTTCATTATATTTTTATTGAAGTACACTACTCAGAACACTTTGAACTTAGAGAATAAGTTTGATCATGAGGTCTTAGATTTTAAGGTAATACTCATGTTCAAATGGTCATATTTTAAATATATGACCCAGTGCATCACTATTTAGCATCTACTTGTATATTTGCAGCAATGAAAAAACTTGCTACTTCTAATAAAGCTTGAAAATGTCCCAACACTAAATTTATCTTCATTTCAGCCTGAAGTGCTGTCTGTGAGTATTTTCTAACTTTTGATTTAGAGCACACACTTAGAGGAACACTGGAAGTTTTTAATCTCTAACATGCCTAATGTTTTTATTTTCTTTTTAACAAAATGTAGAGGAGTTTTACATAAAGAAATCTCTACTTTGTACATTTTGTTAAAAAAAAAAATTTTTAGTTCTCTATTCCTTGTCTGAATCTGTATCCATTTTTGTAATAATATTGCCTAAAGTCTTTTTCCATCATTAGTTCATTGTTGGTGTTGTTCTTTTGTTGGTTTCAGTTTTACTTTTGGTATATCATGGTATCATGCTCTTCATATCACTTATCCCATTGTTGATATATTTTACATATGAACTCAAGAGCATCCATCAGATATTTTTAATACGTTTAGAAAATGTTTGCCTACCATACAAAATACTGTGGATTTTATCTTATTACAGACACTGCCAGATAATATATAATTATAATTATATTATATAAATGTACTAGTTTCCTTGCAACATTCATCTGCTAAGCCATTGCAGCATTATAGTAATGTTACTTGATTTTCTAGGAAAAATATATTTTGGAGTACATACTCCATATCAGGAGTGACTCTAGATAGAATAAAACAAACTCATTTTAACAGTTAGTGGACTTTATCTCACTGGTTCTGAAGTCACTTCTTCAAATAACTCCTAATAAAAATATTTTAGAGGACAAAATAAAAGTACATTGATATCTTCCTTGAAACTATTTTCTTTAATACTACAAGCTCATAAATACAACAAGTTTTGTTGTTATTGTTGTTTTGTTTTATTTTTGTTTGATTTTGCCAGTTTGGTACATTTTGCCAAACTGGTGCTTTACTTTCTCCATGCTCACATTAGGATTCAATTATTTTATTTTTCTATAATTCATTGGAAAAATGAAAGCATATAAATAAGAAGCATTTATCCTTCAGTAACACTTCCAAAGTAGTAACATCGGGTAATGGCTATGATTTTAGAGGTAAGCATTTGAGGCAAGATAAATTGACCATTGATTTGCGTCACGTGGGTGCACAGTACTTTTGAAGATAATGACAATATATGGTTACTGAATATTTATTACATGTCAGGTAAACATTTCACACAATTGATCCTCATGTTTTTATGAAGTATATGTTTTATTCCCAAGTGTTGCAAATGAAGTAATCCATGCTCTAGAAAAGACGAAAGAAAATGTTGACTAAGGTTTCTCAGCTAGTATGCAAAAGCCCAATTTCAATATATGAATTTTAAGTCAAGAGCTTATGTTCTGGCTGAGCCATGATGGCACTTGCCTTTAATCTCAGCACTCAGGAATTAAGAGTCATGTAAATCTCTTAGTTCGAGACCAGCCTGGTCTACAAAGTGAGTTCCAGGGCGACCAGGTTTGTTACATAGAGAAACTCTGTCTGAAGAAAGAAAAAGAAAAGATGAGATGGGGGAGAGAAAGAAAAAAATAAAAGGGAAAAGGAGAACAAAAGAAAAATGAGAGCTTATGTTCTTTACTAGAAGACGAGAGGCAGTATAAGAATCTTGAGAAAGGATAACAAAGAATGACCAAATGGCCTATAAAGCAATCCTAAATTAGAAAGACTAACATAAGCCTAGAAAGAGCCTCAAGAAAATATTAGGAGATGGCTTGACTATCATGCTGGATCATACACCTTGTTTGTTTTTAGTAGATGAGTAAGGTTCCTGTGCAACAGAAAACACAGTGGTGCTTAACAGAAGGTATATTGACCTGATCACTGTGCACAGAATGGAGCTTGTTGGAAAGGAAGGGAATTAGACACTTTTTGGAGGATTATTGGGACTACAAAGAAATTGGACCATAGACAATTAATTTATATTTGATATTTATTAGACCCAAAGATATCCAAGATCTTAAAATATTTCAAGAATGACATAATTTGTGTTTTGAGATTGGTTGGCTGAGAATAGAAATATGGTATTAATAAAATTTGTTTAAATGGTGTCACATATTTTGAGGAAAAGATAATGAGCTCTGTTCAGATGTGTTGTTGAAGTTCAAGTAAGAAATTGACAAGCTGTTGGAAATTCTAGTCTGGAATTCAAAAGTGAGTTCACAACTAAATGCAATAATTGAAAGACATGGGGCTTCTCAATCTATTAATTAATTGATTAATTATGTAACAAGCATTCACAGAAACCCACATTCTGAGCCCATGAAATTATTCTATTTGAGTATGTGAACGGAGGATGAGCAATAAAGAAACAAGTAAATCTGATCTCAAACAGGCTCATGTTATTTTGATAACTAGTTAGTGAATAAAGGTTACTATAAACATTTATCTTCTATCCATAAAGTCATCTTGAACAGAAAGTTGCTCTCACTAAGTATCAGCAAAGGTGAACAACAGTTCAGTAATTTAAAGTACCACCAGATTATTATTCTGTAAACATTATACTGTGGCAATATGATAAGCCAAAGATTACAATCTCTTTTAAGTTTAGGTTATTCTAGTTTATACCAGTTCAAAATTTACTGAATTTCAAATGACAAGCCTTGATTAAAAATTTAAGGAATACTACTATAAATTATTTTAATTGGATCCTATAAAACATTCACTGGACAGAGAAGACATTGGAAATATGCCATTATTCATGTTTTATGCTACACTTATGCTCTTATGAATAGGAGTAGTTTATTTAGTTCCCCACTAGCAACATTTTATTTTTAGATACTCTGTTTTTCCTTAAGTGCTAATCCTAATTTTCTCTCAGGACTTTTCATCTAAAAATGGTAGTGTCAAGCAATAATTGGGAATATGGCTAAGGAAGACTAGGAAACCAACTTCATAAAATTATCTTGGGCATAAAATGCATGAGCATTTTCTTATATTTCTGTTACATGAAATAGATCTGAAAGAAAACTGGATTTTTGTATGTCAACTATGGCTTTTTAAAAATGGTCAGGTAAAATATAGTTTCTTGTATTATACTATTAACAAATTCAATACAACATAATGTTCAAGAGAGTAAAAGGAAGTAGACTTTATTATGAGAACTTTAATGAAAGCTTGGGATTTTTGTGGTTATTTTATTTTCAATCTCCTTTAATGCATTTTTCAAGTTTTTGTTTTGTTTTTTTTTAGAAAATCAAAGAATTATTAAGTGTTTTGAGACTGTAGTCAATATCAATTTCAGAAACAAATACATTCTGAAGTATGTGGAATATTTGGGTTTCGTTCTCATGAATGTATTTGTGCCACCTAAGAAAACATTCTGGAACTAAGACTATTGTTTTAGTCTCCTAAGACATGCCAGGAATTTGCACAAAGCTAAAAAGGGCATTTGAAATATTTGAGCAGATTGCCATATGGTTGTTCTAAAAATAAGGTGAAAATTCCAGTTTTGACCCAAGATTTCTTTAATGATGGATGAGGCAATTTTGGAAGGACATATTTACTTAAATGTTATATGATCAGAATGTTTAAAAATAAATTTAACTTTAGAATATTAAAAATTAGCAGAAGCAAATATATGTAAATTGGCTATGTTGATATTCTGGAATGATGAATTGCATTATCTTGCATGTATGTTCAGTTCTGGTACAAGTGTTTCTACTTATATGCGTCCTCAGGTACTTTCCCAGTTGTATTTCAAAGCCTTCATAAACTTTAATATGGAAACATAATGCATGCCATTATTTTAACAACAGGGGGCTGAATAAATGTATTTCTTTTGGTTTATGTTTCTAATAAAAAGTAATTTTGATTTAAATTAGCACTATCTTTTCTTTTAGGCCTCCATTCCTTTGAAGGAATTGGAGCAGTTTAACTCAGATATACAAAAATTGCTTGAACCACTGGAGGCTGAAATTCAGCAGGGGGTGAATCTGAAAGAGGAAGACTTCAATAAAGATATGGTAAATTGGTTATGATGAAAGTGTGAATGAACTGGGAATGAAAATGAGTAAATATTTGGAAAGAAATTATGTAACTTATGTCTCCCACTGATTCTCAGAATACTACCATTGTGTTATTTTTAATGCTTTTATTCAATGCAAATTATTCATTTTGGCATGTTATTATTACTGCCAAATTATTATGTTATGAACATACAGGAAGACTCTCAACTTCTAATAATAGTTCAATTTTGTTTTGGCTTGTTTCATTGTTAAATTCAGGAGGCAATGTAAAAGGTAATAGGAGCCATTCAGGAAATAAACTAAAATATAATAGAAAATTTTAGTTTCATACATAGTTGATATTTTGTTTCTCTGATGATTTTGGTAATAGAAAGAACAATTCATGAAATGTAATATTGTCTACCAAAGATTCTAACAAAGTGATTTTATGAAAGATTTAAGAAATACTGCACTATATATATTGAATATGTATTTATATATATTGAATAATTCCGTGTTGTGTTTTCAATGGGAGCAAATGAACATGGTCGCGTGTCCTGTGCATAAACTCAGAACATCTTCCTGTAATACCCGTTAATTTCATTATGTCTTTTATATTTCTTTCTGGCTTGACTATTTCTACATCGCATCACAATTCACTGAGAATTTTAATGCTACGTTCACTTTCTTCATTCACATGTTCTTTTCCTCTCTTCCACTGCTATCACCACTGTAGCGTTCTTAACCTCAATGTATATCATGTTAGAGGTTTTCAAATACACATCAGTGCTAGAGACTTTTTTAGGCAATGCTTAAACACAACATTAGGAGCAGTATATAATTTTTAAATGTTAGATATGAAAAGTAATTGGAGAAATATTCCTACCCAGTACTCTTATCCTTCAGTCATATTAATTCTACGTTCTTGGAGCTGTCTCAATCAGTACTGCTTATGTAAGAAGTTTAGTGGCCTTCATAACTCAACTCCTGGAAAGACAGGAAGAAACTTCCCGAAATATTGAGGTCCAGCTAATTCTACTTCATGTCAAAGTGGAAAGCCCTGAGTGAAGAAATCAAAAAGTGTTGTTTTCTCCTCAGTCTTGCTGCCAACCCTGCCATAGAATCCACACTGTGGGGAATAAATTAAATAAGTTTTACTTTTGTTTGATTCTTTTCTTATCCACTGAAATTGCTTCACACTTTTAAAAGACATATTAAAATATTCACTTATAGGCTACAAATATACATGTATATATATGTATAGCTGTGATTTTCGCTAGAGTATTAATTGACAGTTGTTAAAAAATAATCTCATTTCCTTCCAACAACAATGGATGGATGAGTCCTCAGTTGTATTTTGAAATTTAAGCATGTGTCATAAATGTACATATATTACATTTGTTACCACATATAATGATAAAGATTTCTACATAAATGTGTCTTCTGAAGTTTGTATGTCATTTATCATTAGCTATTAGCATACCTGAATATCATTGTATAGTATGCATTTTAGTAGATATTTTTCACATTTAGAGTTAAATGACAGGAAACAGGAGATGCACACATGTAACCATGTGCAATGATATTATAACACCACTTTTTTCAAATCATATCTTTAAGTAAATATAATTAAACCATTGTTCTTGGAGAATAAAACAAGATTGAAATTGAAAACATTTGAAGTTATTTTAATACATATTCATAATATTATTTTATTTGCTTAAACTTAGCATAATTATGTGCCATTTTAGAAATTATTTCCAATATCTGAAAAATATCTCTTTCATTTTCATTAATGCTCCATATTCTAAACTTGAGCATTTAGTTTTAAATATAAAACATAGATGAGTATGAAAAATTTACTGTATATTTTAGAATTTACTTAATAGACTATTCAGATGTATATCACTTAAGATCAGAAGTGACAAGATAAGTTTATTTCTCTGTACATTTTAATTTGTTTAACTGTAATAAAATAAAATCCAAAAGGATAATTTTTCAGCAAATTGTGAGTTCTATGATGTAATGTGTCTTACTCTCCATCTTTGTACATATGCCATTCAAATGTGTTCTTTGAAAGAGATACATAGAAACTTCCTTGCTTTCAAACTAATAAAAGACAAAAGAAATGTTATGAGCATAGTATTTTATGATAGCATCCCCTAAATATTTTAAATTGGAATCTTGTGTATATTTAAATATGTTTTATTATCTCTGTTAACAATGTACAGCTTAAAAAAAAACCAAAATGAAGACTGTACTTGTTGTTTTTAATCAGAGTGAAGACAATGAGGGTACTGTAAAAGAATTGTTGCAAAGAGGAGACAACTTACAACAAAGAATCACAGATGAGAGAAAGCGAGAGGAAATAAAGATAAAACAGCAGCTGTTACAGACAAAACATAATGCTCTCAAGGTATTAGAGCTCAAATTATATGCTTTGCCTGCGGTTCTGTATATATAGAGCAAGATACCATGTACATAAATAAAATCTGGTTAGAATTTTAGTTACCAGAAAATTACTTTCTCTTTCAATATGTGTATTTTATTCATGAATTTTTTGCTGCCAGTTTTGGAAGTTATGTGTCATAAACTATACTTTAGTTCTTTTTCTCAGTAATTTTGAAAACAACTCAAAAGTACTATTCACCGTATTTACAAATTCATTTTCTAATATGCTTTTTTTCTATAAGCTAATTTTGTATTTGTCATGATTTCCAGAATATATATTCTATTAATATTCCCTCCACTGTTGTCTATAGTAGGTCTAGTATTTTGGTAACCTATTTCTTTAATAGGACATGAATTTTTTTCTCATTTTATTAAATAAACTTTACTCTGTTTATAATAGATACTCCGAGAGCCTAATATCATTTATATAAGAATGTCAAAAATACCCATAATGCACTTGAAATTATACTAGCAGCATTAGTATATATGCAGCCAATATCCTTGAGACTCATTGGAATTGTGCAGGAAGAAGAGAATAAAGTGTTCATTTTTCTCTAATGCTGTCTAGGCAGTTCTTGAGATGAAACTAGACACGGTAACATTTTGTGAAATATTTTTGTTTACACCTTGCAGTAGTCTCTATTTTCCATTTTCACTTATTATCTAATAATGTTAACTGTAACGTTTTTAATTGTGAATCATTGCTTTAGACCTATGTAGCTATACAGTTAGTTTCATCTAGTAGGTGGATTGAGTCTGCTTTCTATATGCAAATAAGCGAGTAAAATCTTTTTCCCTATTGTTAACCAAATAAACACTGCTGAGAATGTAATTATACAACATTGTGCCTGCAAGGAATCCACAAGGAAAGTCTAATTGGCCAGCAGGTGTTCTGAAGTTAGCTGCTGATAAATATAGTAAATAGAAAAGACCTTTTCCTTGAGAGGAATGCAAGAGCAAATCATAATGTGCCCAGAAAATCAAAAACCTGTGTAATTCACACACCTTTTTGACAAATCTTTGGAAATGTATAGGCTAGTCACATGAGGATATGTGTACTACTGGCTAGCATTTTTATTAAATATATATGGCATGAGGAATTACAATATACTGTAGTTTGTACATTATATATAATTTCTAAACCATGTAATGCTAATAAATGCCTTGGAAGAGTCAGATGGAATTCTGCTTCCTCCACCACTTGTTCTAAGATCCAGTCCTGTGACTGATTGGCTTATTCATGATACAATGTACATGTTTGCAGAAAGGACTTGCTGGTTCTAAATCCAGTAGTCCTTTCATTTCCTTAGAAAGAGGTAATATGTAATATAGAATACTCTTTACAGAAATTGAATGTATTTCTTAGATGTATGGAAGATGACCTTTAGATACTGCTAACCAATAGTGCACATACTCTCATGTTACTAGTCTATACACTTCCAAAAGATTTATCAAAAAACAGTGTGAATTACACAGGTTTCTGATTTTCTGGGCACATTGAGGTTTGCTTTTGCACTCCTCTTCAGAAAAGGTCTTTTCTATTTACTATACTTATTAAATACATTGTTTGCCAAAACAACTTATACCAAACACAGTTACTGAGTTAACCTGCAAAGTAGTTGCGGTTCTATTATAAAATATTTTAAAAGAATTAGTAGTTTCTAAAGCAACAAAACTTTCAGCTCTTCATCAACATTTTTCTTCAACTTTATATTATCTTGGACATCAATACAATTACTACCTCTTTGAAGAAATGAATTCTGTAGATAGAGCTGTTACATTTTCTTGGGTATAAACTGATATTTTAACTAATTCTATTGATTATAGAAGGTATTAACTACACTTCTATGAGCCATATAATAATATTTTTTCTCCTTTGATGCTTTATTAAAAGTTTCCTTGTTTTATATCACCGGATTGATTGAAAACCATTCAGTCTTTTTGAAATAATAATTTGATTCTTTTTGTACTTCAAATATGATTTAATATGATAAGAATATGTTGGCTACAAATGCATTGAAATAAAAAGTGTTTTCTAATGTTTAGTTTGTTATTTTCATGTATAACCATAGCTACATAAATAATACTTACAATTCTACACATATAACTTGGAATAACTTTAACTAAAATAACTAATTAAATATTATTTAATGTTGGTATTTAATTTTATGTATATGGGTATTTTTTCTGCATGTTTTTCTTTCACAATGTGTGTTAAGTGCCCACTTACACAAAGAGCTGGTGTCAGATTCCCTGAACCTGGAGTTAGAGATTGGTTGTGAGCAGCCTTGTAGGTGCTAGGAATCAAACCTGGGTTCTCTACTATAGCAGTCAATATTCTTAACTACTGATCCAATGCTTCAGCTCCCAAAAATAATAAAGTTTTAATCAGCAATATTAATGGCTCCCATTTCAAAGCCCTTTCTAAAAAATGTATATTATTTGTCTATATAAAGTTAATTTTGGTTGATAAGTCTCAAACTGAACACACACATATATGTATAATATATTATATATTAGAATATATATTTATTATTATATATTATTATATATAATATATTATAATATATAGAAATTATATATATATTTTAAATGTTTTAAATGTCAAGTGCAACTCAATGCTTTTATAGCTAACTGGTTAAATTAACTGTATTCATACATGTAATTATTTCAAATGAACTACACAAGCAAGTTTGAATATTCAAAGAAAAAATATTTTGTGTTATTCATGTTTCATAGCTTCTGTATATCAATCTAACACAAATATATAATTTAATAATTTATGTGTATGCTTTGTATTTAACTATGACTTTGATATAATACTTAAAAAGACAGGAGTCTCAATTTAGTTTTTATGAATAACTGCAGCCAAAAGTATATTATGCAAATATATTGATATTTTAATAATATCTGCATCATAAACAGGATTTGAGGTCTCAAAGAAGAAAAAAGGCCCTAGAAATTTCTCACCAATGGTATCAGTACAAGAGGCAGGCTGATGATCTCCTGAAATGCTTGGATGACATTGAAAAAAAATTAGCCAGCCTACCTGAACCCAGAGATGAAAGGAAAATAAAGGTAAAGTTGTTTTAGAATGGCAATACTAGATTTGCTGCTAGAGTTTAACTACTATAATGTAAACTGTGATGATCATGTGTAAAATATTAATGTTCTAGTTTACTTTATTAGCTTTCTCTGTGTTTTGGTGCATTACTTTGTATTGTGTTTTGTTTCAGTAACTGTATTGTACTGAGTGTTATTGAATTGGCGTAATGTTGAATGAATAAAATGTTTGGTTTTTTTTTTAGACAATGTGAAATGAATTACTGTCATGTGCTTTCTGGTAAAATTGTAATTGACTCTGTGTATCTTTGTTCCAGATGAAATAATGATTTATCGGTACATGGACGACTTCTTTCTCATGTTAGCACATTCATTTCATCAGAGCATCTTCTCATATCATTGTCAAATCTCTATAGATTTATTTTTAAGTTGTTGGAAGATGTTTTCTTTCTGTTATTATTTTACACTTTTTATTTTGCTTCATTCTCTGTTGAGTTCCTCAAACCTTTGAAAGGAAAATAAAAGTTGTAGTCCCTTACCCTCTAAATTGTATCCTATATGGATTATCCCTAATAAATAAAGAAAAATCACTCCAATTTGGGTAAATTCTCAAAGCACCAGACAATTCAGAAGAACCAAAATATTAACTTACATTTAATAATTTTACTTGAATATCTTAAACTGAGCATCCAAACGATGCTTAAAGTTATATTTGGTTTACTGGGTGAGGATGACAATGACACTTTCCATTATTTATGGATTATGAAAAATCAAAACAAAGGAACAACAGCCTATGAAACTTCTGAGAGAAGTATTTGCTACTTGTAGGTTGGTTGATGTGGTTAGCTAACTGCCCTGGGCCCTGTATTGATTTTGCTCAATAGGAAATTGATCGTGAGTTGCAGAAGAAGAAAGAGGAGCTGAATGCAGTACGCAGGCAAGCTGAGGGCTTGTCTGAGAATGGGGCAGCAATGGCAGTGGAGCCAACTCAGATCCAGCTCAGCAAGCGCTGGCGGGAAATTGAGAGCAATTTTGCTCAGTTTCGAAGACTCAACTTTGCACAAATTGTGAGTTGTTACTGGCAAACCCATATATGTGTTTGCAACTACTATTCTATTCACAGAAGCCTACTAACAACACCAAAAATCTGGGCTCTATAACAGACTTCTAGTGTGCATTCTAAAAGTGATTAATTCCCCTAACTTTGGGCTTCTGCAACCCAAAAAATTAATTTTCATGATTAAAGGAAAAAGGAAAAGTAATAGGGAAACCACCTTATTTGAACCTATATATATATATATATATATATATATATATATATATATATATATATATATATATATATACATCTTAATTTCTTTTGCTGCATAATTTTTCATAACATTGACAATGTGAATTTGTCAATTTCTCATACATTTTTTTTAACTTCAGTGTCTAATCCAGAAATATGTATTGTTTTCCTGAGATCATCCCATGCAAATTTTACTTTTTTACTGTATGAATGGTAAATATTAAATATTTTAAGAAACATGTTATCTCAACCTACATAAGGTCTTATCTCATTGACTTAAAGAATACTGGTGTGGTTCTAACTTTTAGATTATGCAGTTAGTTAGTCACAGTGATTATTAGATGAACTGAATGGCTCATGATATGTTGATATTTGGTAGAAGATCAAATAAGATGTCATCTCTGAAATATTAGAAACCAATAGGAAATGAGAGTTATTGTAAACAATATGATGGGATTTTTCTGATACTCTCCTTGAAAAGGGAATTAAAAATTGTCTAATTGTTCTTGATTATTTATAATAGAATAGAAGCAACAGAGACTTTTTGACAAATGCATTGTTGTTTATTCTCCGAGTTCTTAGAAGGTGAAGAAGAATGACCACCATACGTATTTTCCAGAAAGTATACACTGCAAACCCAGGCTTAAATATCTGAGACAAAATGTTAGGTTGGAGGACATGAAACAGCTATTCACTCATTTTGCATTGTAAAACCACCAACTGCATGTAGTTCAATTCCAAAATGGTATTTCTTCTGTTATTTTATTAATTCCACTAAGTACAGTGTATATGTATGATGTCTAAGGTAATTAAAATAACTATGAATGTGTACCTGAAAATACACTGCATATTATTGTGACTTCTTTTTATACTTTTATGAAAATTCATATGTATACAGTTTTTTACATGAAACACAATAACCAAGTTTAATTGTATCTGTTGCAAATAATTAATTTAAGAAATATTACCAGGCATGATTGTGCGTGCATGTTAACATAGCAGTTATGAGGCACAGGTAGCAGAAGCAGGAGTTCAAGGTTAGAAAATCCTTTTCAAAAAATAAAAATAAAATGAGAAATACAGAGATTATTTTACCTTAAGTCTTAATTTTAGCTGATTAAATATTTCAGCTTATGATCTTTCCTATTTAATATTATAAACATAAAATTGCATAAATAACCAAAGCTTATAATGACAGGCAATATAAAATTTCTAATTGAATAATTTTATTGTATGTATTATGGAAGTATGCATGTTCAAAAGTGTGTAGGTATAAATGAAGGTGTGGGTAAGTGTGTGTGTATGTGGGTACAGGTGGAAATCAAAATCAGAAGACAACTTCAGGTATTATTCTTCAGGCTCCAGCCATCAATTGTTGATTGGAAGAGACTGGGATTCTAATTGGTCTGGAGTTCATCAATTTAGCTAGGCTCATTGGCCTATCAGGGAACCTAATCATCCATCCTCTTCTCTCCCCAATGCTTAAATTCCAAGCATATACAACCGTGTGTGTGTTTGTGTTTGTGTATTTTTCTGGAGCTTGAACTGAAATCTCAATCATCATTTTTGCAAGGAGAGTATTTTCTCTTTGGAGTTACGTTTTTATATCTTAGTAAAAGGTATAATTTTGCTTTTATTTATAGAACGTTCATAAAACACTTTATAGCTTATATAGTCCCATTTCTTTTTTTCTACTTATACGTTAGAAATAATTAAAAAATGCATTTTGAAATGGTGCCTTTTTAATCATTAAGACAGTTAGGCTCATTATATGGCATTTGTTTAGGATGGGAATTATTGTTCCCTTATCTGATTTGTTGTGATCAATATAAGCTACAAGTTAGATAAAATCTATGGGCAATTAATTTTTTATGGTGTCAAACAGTATTTGAAGAAATGCCAAACAAATCCTGCGACTCAATCAATGAAGGGTATTATTCTACATCAATTTAGTGTTAAAGTTCTTGTTCAAATTTTATCATCTTCATGAAGATAATAGGTAAAGTAAAAAAGTTAAAGGCTTCAAAAGCTCCATAGCAGAAAACCATGTATTCATTTTAGTAGAAATATGTATACAAAGTAGAATGTACTACAAAATTTGCTTGGCTGAAAATTCTAGAAGACATGGAGACTAGAATAAAAAAGTGCTCTGATGTACTCATCAAAAAGAGTTTCAGATTGTAAAATTGGAGAAAATAAGGAAAAGACAGTATTTTATATAGTAAGTAGCATTTAAGACAATTGAGTTGATTTCACCTTATATGATTGGATAAAACGCTACTACTTTAGAAAAACCACAGTGAGTTCATACATATTAGTTGTGAATTAAATTTTATATATTAAATGACCAAGAATGTAACATAATAGCTGAAGACTAAAAAAAAGTTTATGCATTACAAAATAACAATACTCCCAGAAGACTTTTAATCAACAATATATATTGAATACAATAAATGTCTGATGATCTTCAAAATGCTAGATGCAAGACATTTAGACATTCAACTAGTATTCTATATAGAAAACAGCAATATTTGTATATTTATTCATTAATCTTTTGTAAATAGGTAAATGAACCTAGCATAGAATAAGATACTGAATTTAAATAAAAACATTAAAATATTTTATTCTAAAGTTCTAGTAAATGATGGAAAGAACAGAATATTATGTGAGTGTAGAAGCGATGTGTTGAAATCTATGAAAATAATAACAATATGAGACAGTTACATTGTGTCATGTTTAGAAGTAAACATTTATTCACCAGATGTAAGTGTTGCTTTGTGGCAAATACTTTTTTTATTTTTTGATTAATTAAATTACCGGTTCTAGTCTCCAACTCTGAAGCATTTCAGCCTCCATACAATCTTAATAACAATCTTAATAATCTTAAGTTCACTTAAATAGTGAACTGGAAGGCTTCAGCCTTTGTACATCTAGAATGGTTAGGCTGATAGCTCAGTCCTAGAAGGCTTCAGCCACAGCCTCTGAGACCTACTGCTGACTGAGCCACTCTGACTAGCTCCTTCTGAATTCTGATTCTTCTGAATCAACTCACTCTTGTTCTCCCTCAAACTCTTCTGCAAGCTACTCAGCTTCAAACTGACTCAGTCTTCCTGTCTGATACTGACTTCTGCATAGTTGAAGAAGTATCTCT
Source organism: Cricetomys ansorgei (assembly GCA_026225945.1). Taxonomy (NCBI): domain Eukaryota; kingdom Metazoa; phylum Chordata; class Mammalia; order Rodentia; family Nesomyidae; genus Cricetomys; species Cricetomys ansorgei. Next base: position 777,648 of record JAMJFZ010002863.1, on the reverse strand, counting down.
ATCTCTCCTTCGTTCTCATTGCTTCATACTGCCTCAGTCAGTCTCTGTGCTTCTCTTTCTTATCTTCTGACAGACCAGCTATTCTCTGTGTCTTATACCCTATCTGTCTCCTCAGACTGCTTGCTTCATAATCCTGCTGTAACTCACTCCTCTGCAACTGCTCTGTAACTTACTCTTCTGTAACTGACTGCTTCTGTACATGAACTTTGTAACTCTCCTGTAACTAACTGACTGTAACTGAACTCTGTTCAGAACTGAGAGCTCGCTTTTCTTTTATGAGATTTGGGCATGTCCTCATTTCCACTCATTCTGCTAACTCTTCCTCTGATTAGTACTTTGCCTATCATTCACTCTGACTCATCTCAGATGTCACTTCCAATCAGATAACTGACATCTGATTTCTGAGTTTTGCTTCCTGATTGCTTCCACACTGTTTGTTTTAAGAATGAAAGACCACTTCTTTCTAAATACTGGAATTAAAGGTATGTCTACATAGCTTCCAGACAACACAGTTCTGTGAATGTAGACCCTGGAATATAGACCCTTTCTATCTTTCACAGAGGCCTGTTCCTCTACAGTCATATATATTTTGTCCATGTGCTCAGTATGAATTATTCCATCTAGGTTTTCAGATACAAAAAGTGTGGTACCCTTTTAGAATAACTAGGAAAGAAGAATGCATGTGTGGCCTATTCAGCAAAGGAAGTGTACAACTAGCTACTTAGTTGAAAAAGAACAATTAAATAATAAAATTTCTTTTCAAAAACAACTTGTTTCCCTGAGTATCCTGATATCAAGCATCAGGAGGCATTATGATACCATCATTAAATAATTTATATCACCAAACATCTAATTTAGTTTATCTTATATGCCTAGTTGGCATCTCAAACTTAGCACAGCTTCATGTAGAGTAATTGTCTCCCTTGCTCCCATCTATATTAATCAGGGATCACTAAACTCAGATCTTAGGAAATCACATCACCCTTCCTTTAAGTCTAAAACCTAGACAGCATCCATGATTCTTTTTATCTTACATTATTTAATGCTAATATTTAATGTCCTCTTTAATTTACCTTTAATTTTCATCAGATCATTCATTGCTATCTGCATTACAGAAACTCTAAAACATCATCTCTCACCTGGGTTATTTCAACAGACTGTAATTTCTGCTTTCAATGTCTTCCTAACAACACTATATTCTTTGGATGAGGCTACCATGATCATTTTAAGATCAAAAAGTTAAGGCTAAGTCAGTAGTGTCTATTACCCTTTCAGCAAAATACTTTGAGCTCCACTGTGTATCACTGATTATGCTAGCTTTATCTCCCTTTATGGTATTGTGCAGCTATAGTCACAATAATTTCTCTTCTTTATATTGAAACTCAGCAATTTCATTTCCATTCCAAAATCTAAGATGTTGTTTTTTTCATTAACTCTTTTAACTCTCTAAATCTGTATAGATGCCTACTTATTTAGTCAGCATTTCATTTATGAACAACAAATAGTAAGACTTGCATACATAATCTGCACTTCTTCTGAGAATAGTTTCAGCTTTAAAAATACTTTGTAAATCCAAACTGGGGTATGACAACTGTTGAAAAAGCAACACTTTTATTACCAGTGCTCTGGAAGAGGGGACGATATGGAAAGAAAGTGGAATGTAACACCCTGGTTATAAAGAGTGAACATGAGATGGGTTACAAAATATATCATAAAAGAAATCTTTTACTATATGAGAGCAATCAGAAAAACATTTTGAAATTATCAACAGTATGTATTTCCAAAACATATATGCTCCAAAAATGTTGGTGGAAATTAATGTATTACAATATTAAGTATTAAATGCCACAGAAATATATACTGTGAAATTATTCTTAAGTAACTTTTTGAAATGAAAACCTTTTATACTGTGAATATTTTTCTACTAACTTATGAATTAAAAATCCATAAAAGTCTCTATTTTTTCAAGGAAAAAGTTTGATTATATTGACATTATCAGTATTGTTTCTGTTGCCACTGAAATTATCCAAAATCATATCTGTAAAACAGAAGACATCAAATGAGTCCAATGCTTTCTGAATGTGGAAGGAGAATATATATATATATATCCAAATATTTGGAGGATACATAGAATTAAGCAATGTACTTATTCTAGAATATCTCAGAATATCTAATGTTAGAGTGCCTTAACTTTTATGAGAGAAACAGATTCTAGAAACCCTCAAATTTGGACAGGTGCAATAGAAAGTGAAAATGTCATTTGCAGTTATTGAAAGGATTCATCCTGGGTGGCAACAAGTAGAGTTTTTTTATAAAAATATTGCAGAGAAACCATCAAGTTAACTTTATGCATTTGTTTGCTTGTTATTGTTTTAAAGTTAAACATCTTTTTAACTTTATACAGAGCTAATGACAGAGCTCATTCCCAACGCCTTATGTAAAATCATGTCTGACCCTAGATTTCATATTGATCCACAAAACAAAATTTTTATATTCAAACTTTTACTACATAATGAAAAGTAGTTGCTATTGAGAATAAAAGAGAAAGCTGGGCAGTGTTGGCGCACGCCTTTAATTCCAGCACTCAGGAGGCAGAGGCAGGTGGATTTCTGTGAGTTCACGGCCAGCCTGGTCTACAGAGTGAGTTCCAGACAACCAGAGTTACAACAGAGAAACCTTGTCTTGAAATAAAATGGGGAGGACCATTTTATTTGCATAATTACCACATGCAGTTTTGTCTTCACCTTGAAGTAAAAACAAAGATAATCAGCTACCAATGCAACATCCTTGGAAAATAAACAATTTTATTTTTAGGAGACAGAATGTTCTTCAATAAATGGAGTTGTGAATATATATAAAAGACTAATAATAATTTCCAGGGCAATCATTGACCCAGGAGTTATTTGCTTATAGAATTTTCATCCTCTCAGCTTCAATACTGTAATTAACATATCACAAAGGTTACGAAAGAAATTACATATGTTAATATTTTATAGATCTATTTTTGCTAAATTTTTTGATGATGATTATGATCATTGCTATCTCTTTAATACTTTTGTGTTTTCCTCTATTTATGTAGCTTAATACTTCCCTGGATTTTAGGAAAGAGATGTGTGTGAAGCTAGAATGAATTTCCAATATACACAATAGAAACGATTGATTATCTCACATCTCATTTTACAAAATGTGAGAATTCTGGAGAATTATGAGCTCAAAATCAATGATGAAACCCATCTTCCCAAAAGGAGGCATAAATAAATACATTATCATATGTAATTAACGTAATGGCTATGAAAGAATTTTGGGAAAATTAAAGACAAAAATTATACATGACTTTGTAAGGGATATTATGAAGATGTAAATACAACCCCTGCCTAAGTATAGAAACTCAGGAATTGACTTCAGAATATAAAGGAGAATAGAGAAATTCTACTCACATTGGAATAAATGCAATTACAGAGCTGGCAATTGTTTAGGATTTCCTAAAATTATTAAGAGTTCTAGTACTCCAACTGAGAAACTGAGAAAATGTCAAGCAGGGAAAATAATATGCCTTTAGATCCATTGTGATAAAATTAACATACAGATTTAGGAAATAACAAGAAAAGTGACAGCTGGTTTTAGAGCCTTGGTATAAACAGGAAGTTAGTGAAATACTAGCATATAAATAAAATACGTAGGAACATTAATTTTCACATTTAAATGAACTCTTTGAAGTATAGCTTTGAAGGGGTGGGTAAATAGCTCAATCTAATATGTCTGTTGTACATGGAATTTGATCCCTAAAACCAAGAGAAAAATCTAGACACTATGGCATGAATTTATAATCCTAGTAAAGACAATTGGACTTCAGGCTCCCTGACATTCTTAAATAGCCTAGTTAGTGAGATTCAGGCCAGTGAGACTGTTTTAAAGACTAGATTGATGACATCTGAGGAACAACAACAGAGGTTAGCCTCTGGCTTCTACAAGAACACATATGTGCACACACCTGTACATATATATGCACCTGCACAAACACATATCCATACATAAACACACAAAAGAATAACACTAAAATAAACTTCTTTTCAGAGCATAAGTGAGTTTACTAACATAAGAATCTCATTGAGTGGACATGGCAGTTTTGTTTCAAACAGCAAAGTAACCAGAGAAGGAACATCGAGGTAGCAGAAAAGAAAAAAAAAAAGATAAACAGAAAAAGCTATAAAGAAGTACAATTTACATACAATTAAATCACTTATACATTACACACACGGAAACTAAAATGCTGGATTCTGATGCTAGGAAATTGCCTGAAAAGTGTATTGATTGGGGTGAACCCAGTTTATCTCCCATCTATTTCCTTTTTATATTTGTTGATTAGAAATACCTACCTCTCTCCCTTAAGGGTGAAGTATCTCTGTTATCTGTCCTTGAATATTTTCTGATTTTGATCTTTATTTTATGTATCTTGATCTTTTCATGATTTTATAGCAAAGACACTACATTTTAAAATTCAACACCATTATTCTTCCATGCCTTAGCAACTCTGTTGAATTTTCAGTTAAAAATCTTCACTCACTTTTTTTTACTTGCAACCAATATAAACAGGGTCATCGTTTGAACATATACATCATATATGTCAAATAAAAACATTTCAATTGATTCCCATTTATTTTAAAGTGTAATTCAAAATGCCTACAAAGTTTATATTACCTAGCTAGGTCACTGCTTAACTCTCTGATACTGTGTTTATATTACTTTATTCTTCACTGCCTAAAAGTTATCATAACTACAACTTGAATATATATGACATTACATGTTCTGTCTGTCTAAAGGACTCTTCTCTCATTTATCTGTATTGTTTCATTTTCTGTCTTCAAGTATTATTCAAAAGTATTCATAATGAATCTCCACCTCCGCCCCCCACACAGAGAGAGAGAGAGAGAAACAGAGAGAGAGAGAGAGAGAGAGAGAGAGAGAGAGAGAGAGAGAGAGAGAGAGAGAGAGAGAGAGATCCTACTTTCATACTGACATTTCAAAAATATTTTCACCATTTTTAATATGGACTAACATGTAGCTTTTTTGATAATTATTTCTCTACAAAAAAAGATAGATCCAATAATACAGATTTTTTTGCTGTTCTCTGTTCTAGAAAGCAAAACAATGAAAAGATACATAATATATCCCTATATATAATTCATGATCTTATCAATTAAAACCAATGATAAGATTTTATAGGGATAAAAATGTTAATAGATTAATTATGTATGTTAAAACTTGGCAATAATTTTTGATATAAGTACAGTATAAAATCTCCAAATAGTAGAATATATATTTAAACAAAATTTGGAGATAAACTGATTAAGTTAAACAAGAAACAGAGCCATGATAATATTAATTGAATTTCCTAAGAGTTCTAAATGATTATATTTGCACAGGCTTTTTGGTCTTCTGATTCTCTCTATACCAAATATTTTATTGTGCATGAAATTAGATGTAATAATAATCAATTTTCTTGTGAGTAAAAAGAATTGTGATTTTATGCACATACGATATCTAAATGGCTGCCTCTCAATAGCACAATAAACTAAAATTATTATAATAAATGTGTCAAACTATTCCCAATTATTTAATAGTAGATTATGGCTCAGATTGTAATTGTATATATGAATTGTATATATGTTCATGCCATGAATTAATGTTATAAAAATGTACTGAGCCTTCATACTATTTTGTGAACCATATATAAACATTAATAAAAATAGTTACCTTTCTTAGAGTAATAGACTTTCAGATTGTATTATCAAGTAGAAATGAATATATTTTAAAGAAATAATGATGGTGGTTAAAATAGTGTGAATCATACTTTTTTCTGGGATTATTACATGTCAATGCAAAGTTAAGTTTGATGCAATTATATATGTGGAATTTTAGTATATATTCTTATTGACGAATAGGAAATATACATTTTGACAACAACACATTCTGATTAACACTGAAATTAATACCACCTTTCTTGGAATGCTAAAGGCTTCAAAATTTACTTCATGTCATAGAATTAAATTGAAGTAGTGAGTTAATTACTTCTCTTTCTTTCTCTCTCTCTCTTTTTTGAGACAGGGTTTCTTTGTTGTAACTCTGGCTGTCCTGGAATTCACTCTGTAGACCAGGCTTTTCTTAAACTCACAGAGATCCACTTGCTCTGTCTCACGACTGCTGAGATTAAAATCATGTGCCAACACCACATAGTGATTACTTCTTTTTATAAGTAAGAGTATTAAGTAAAATCTTGTTTCTTTAGTAAAATAGAAATGTTTAGAATTATCTGTTATCTTATTGCTTGAAACTCTAGTCATTTGGTAATATGAGGTCTATGGATGTTTTATAATAGATATCTATAACAGCAACTATGTCCAAAAAAGGGGAAGAAATAGGACAGAAAGAAAGAAAGAAAGAAAGAAAGAAAGAAAGAAAGAAAGAAAGAAAGAAAGAAAGAAAGAAAGAAAATAAAGGAAAGAAAAAAGCTTCAGTTATTTACCTGATTTGTAAGAAATTTAAGGACAATATTTCAACCTGAAAATACAGTTTTAATTGTAAATTATCAAATAATTTTGTTGATGCAGTTTCCCAGTTATTAGATATTAATGGTATCCTCATCTTTTATCTTTTATGTTTCATCTTTCTCCTTAGTTTTAAAGGGAAACTTTAAATAAAGATGAAGATGCTCTGATATTGGAACTGCATATGCTTACTAGATGACTACAATAAGCCCAAATTTTATTTTGGATATAGTTTTTGGTATTTCCTTTCTTTAGCAAACATTTGTCCAGTGTCTGCTATGTGCTAGACAACCCAAAACATAAAATATCACTGGCATATATATCCAGAGCAATCATACAAAAGACTGGATAGTTGATAAATATAATTCACACAATGAAAATGGGAAAAGAACAATAATTTATGCTCAACAGTTTGACCTCCATTTGCAAAACAACAATAAAATGTGTAATTTTCTCCATATAAATTGTCCTTGACAATATGGAAAAGCAGCTGAAGGGAGCTCAAATGGCTTTTGTAACAGAGTTGGAAATATCCTTTTTTGCATGCCTAAAACAAATGGTTAAAAATAATTAAATGGCTTCAACATCTTGGAGTCATTCTTATTCTTTATTACTTAAGACTTTCATTCTATGAAACTTATTCTGAGAAGGGATGAGTAAAATGTATGCAAGTACATACATGACCTTTTGCAGTTTTACTTTTACGATCAAAACAGGATCCAATGTTTTCAGGTTTGCTAAATTATCTCAAAATATTCTGCTCCCTGATGAATATGTTAATAAGACCTTTTAGTAGTAATACAAATGCACCTGTTCATCAAAAAACTATTATATAACATGTTTTTTGTTGGAAAACATTCTGTTTTTATTGTTATATATAATCTTTTGAGTAGAGGTCCATACTCACTTACTAAAAGATAATTAAATGAGAGTCTAAACTGATTGATTTCTCAAATTTATTGCCATATGAAATAATCATAAATAACTTTTAAATTCTTACATTAGAATTGAAACAAACATAAATTATGATAGGTATATAAAGGCAAGTAATTTGTGAATACATGAAAGCATGAATTATATGAAAACCTAATGTTTACATCTTTATAAGCATAAGTTATCCAAATGAATTGAAAAATGAAGAGCCATTGATAATTGTTCATTACATACTAATGCATCACTACTTAATGCTAGATTCAATTTTATAGAAAGTTTCCAGGAGATTCATGAAAAGAAAATTTCATAATCCTCATTTTTAATTACTAGTAGAATCCTCCTTTTTAACTCCACGGCAAAGCTTCAATTACTCACCAATGATTAGAATTATTTTCTGAATCTGTACATAATTCAAAATATGTTAAATGGCTAAAGTCTAAGTAATCACACATATTCATGAAACATGAGGATTAGCCACTGCACTATGTTAGTCTTTCTCACACTTTTAAAATAAGTTTTATTAAATAAGGATGCAAACAGATGGATTGCAGTATGATTTTTTCTTGAATACTTATTTGTCTTTTTAATATTCCTCATTCCCCTCAGTAGGTGCCCTGTCCCACTTTGCTCTTTCCCTTCTCCATTCCACAATAGTTACTAACTGCTTTATACTACTTGTACTCCATTGCCCTCTTTTTATGCTGCTACCTCTTAAGATATATTCTTTACTGCCATGGTCTATTTTCTAATTTCACACACACACACACACACAAACGAAAGGGAAATATGGGTCTATAGATTAACATGAATTACCACATACCACCTATATCCATTTCCCTAAATATTTCATATTTTCATTATTTTTGGTGGAATAACATTCTTATGTATATAGACCAGATTTTCTTTTTCTATCATTTGTGCACATCTAGACTAATTCTATTTCTTAGCTATTATATAGTACAGCAACAAACAAAATTGTATAAGTATTTCTTTGATAGAAGTCAAACTTATTAGAGTATACATCCATGAGTGGTACAGATGGGGGTCATAGGGTTCTATGTTATTTGAAAAATAACATAGTTTAGTTATTTGAAAAATCTTCACTCTGATAATGCTGGAGTATGCAACACTTTACAAAAGTGAGTATGGATTACTAATTGCTCTCATCCACACATAGATTGGTTGTCATTTTTTCTTAATATTAATCACTCTGAGTTGCAAAAAAAAAGATTATCAAAATGCTTTACACTAGTGACTAAGTATGTTGAAATGTTTATTATTGACTTTCTCCATTTGAAAAACTGTTTATTCAGTTCATTAGCCCATTTATTTATTGACTTTTTTGATGCTTAGGTTTTTTAATTCTTGACATATTAATTCTCTGGTACATAGTTGGCAAAGATTTTCTCTCATTATTTAATTTCACTTTTCACTCTGTTGATTGTTATTGCTGTCCAGAAGATGTTTCATTTCATGTACCTGCTCTTGTCAGTTCTTGGGATTACTTCAGGTGCTGTTGGAGTTCTTTTCATTCTAACCATCTCTGGTCCTTGCTTGTTCCTTTGTTTGAGACAAGGTCTTGATCTGTATCATTAGATGACTAGAAACTTGTAAACCAGGCATCCTAAACCCAGGTCAATCCTTTTGCTGCTACTTTTGTAATGCTGGGATTATAGGAGTGTGGTACTACACCAAATTCTAGCCTCTTTTTGCTTTTCTTCATACACTTTGGTTCATTCTTTAATAATTTTATACAAAATGTTTTGATCATCCTTCTTCTTCAAATTCTTCCCTGATTAACTCTCTTTTCCACCAAAATTTGTGTCCTATTTTCATTTTGCTTGATTTTCTTTTCAATTATACCCAATTTGTGCTGTCCAAATATTCTTCTTATGCAGAATTTCTATGTAGGATGGTTGACTTATCAGGAGTTCCTCGGCTAGGGGTACAACTTTGTTCCCAGCACCTCTATGCTGGGGCCACTATGAGTTCATCTGTGTAGCTGCCCTGCTATGTCCAGAAGACACTGATTTCTTGTAGTCACCACTACCCTGTGCTCTTACTCTTTTTATGTACCTTTTCCAGAATGATTATGTCTCTCTTCCACAAAAATGTATGAAACTTGAGAAGAAGGAATATAGTATATATGTTCCCTTAGGGCTGAGTATTCTATAATCTTTTATTCATTGCACCAGGCCAGTTGTCTCTGTATTGATCTTATCTACTGCAAACAGAAGCTTCTCTGATGATGACTGAGAGATAACCTATTTTATTGGTACAATGATAACTCATCAGAGGTTGATTTAATCTAATATCAATTTTACAGAATAAAAGTGAATATTCCCCCTAAGGCCTAAGACTTTTCTAGCCACAAGATCTTAGCACAGTAATGGTGCTGTGTATGTGTTTTATCTTTTGAAATGTGCCTTAATTCCAATCAGAAAGTTTTTGATTACTCCTATAACATTTATGCTTCCTATACTAGTGCATATATCTTGCCAGGACAGTAATTAAGGTTTAAAGATATGTAAGACTGATGAATACTTTTTTTCCCTCCAGTACTATGTATACTACCTTTTAGCACTATGAAAGCTATCTACTAGGATGAAGCTTCCAAGTCTTTATCAGGTTGATTTTTCCATGTACGCTAATTGAAAAGCATGGTCTCTTCTGAAATAGGGTCTGTCACATTCTAGAGAATAACCAAGAGCATTGGCAATAGCCTGTAATTTGGGGGAATGATTCTTTGGGATCTCAATGGCCAACAACTCCAAAAAAGATAACCTATTCCTGGGACTAGGCTCTTTATTTGTTAGCCTGTAGCGTCTCATAAGGGTATTGTCATCCTGTACAGGAGTTACCCTTTTCCACCATTATTCAGTATATTTATCTAACTCTTAAATGGAACAATATGAAAATATAAAAAATATTGAAGGTTTACAAATATGAAAATTAAGCAAAATATCCCTATTTGCATAATATATTATATTACAATTAAAATACTCTAAACAGTCTATCAGAAAAGCTTTGGAAGTGATAAATATTGTCATCAAATTTGCAAAATACAAAATAGGCTTGAAAAGCTTAGTAGCTTTTCCATACCACAATAATTTACTTCCTGACAAATACAAAACATCCTATTCATGTGAGTTTAATAGACATATAAGGGGCCTAGAAATAAACATAACAAGGGAGATGAAGAACTTCTAAAATGAAAGTTATGATACTTAAGAAACTAATTGAAGAAGGCAATAGAAGATGGAAAGACCATCCATACATATGGGCTAGATGAACTAACATTGCACATAGTAGGTACATTACCTGAAGTGGTCACATACTCCACAAAATAGCCACTATTTGCCAGTGACTTCTTCACTGAACTAGAAAAAAATCCTAAAATTTATATGAAAACACAAAAGCATTCAAATAGCCAAAATAATCATAAGCAAAAATAACAGCAGTTAAAGTATTATAATCACTGACTTATATGCAGTAACACATTGTCAAAAACAGCATAGTGATGGCCAACATCAGAGATGTAGACCAATAAAATAAAATGTAAGATCAAAAATAAACCTGCTTAGTTATACCCAGCTATTCTTTTTAGGGAAAAATGTGTAAAACATACAGCATAAAAGTGGCAGTTTCTCCACCAAATGATGTTGGGTAAACTAAAATATAATATATATATATATATATATTTAAATCTTCCCAATTTGGATCCTTGTTTGCTGTAATTTATCATCTTACAAAATGCAGAGTGCATAAAAAACTCTATATATTACCTACTCCACTGCTTTGATTGACACTATCCACCATTTTATTTTTTTCTAGACATCTCCATCATATTCTACAATATCAGTCTGGTTTTTCCTTATATTACTTTCTGCAAACTGAAATTTTATGTGTGTGTGTGTGTGTGTGTGTATGTGTAATGCATATTTATATTCATACTTCTTACAGTTTGCTTCCACTATGTGAGTATAGGTCTATGAAGGGAGTGAATCTGTTTCTCCTCTTAGCTAGTATCTCTCCAATATTAAATCTCACCCATAGCAGGTTTGAAATAAAATGGATGATGAATGAATGAATGGTATCTTTCTTTGAAATTCCCTATAATATTAAGTTACTTGTTTTATATTTTTGTCATTGATGCCCAAGTGTTATTCTACCATTATCAGAAGATTTCAATAGTCAATAAAAATATAAACACACAAATTTGGGATTTTCACAGAACTACATTAGTATCAGATGTGCTTATTCTAGACCTAAGGCTTCTTCCAGTATACATAAACAGTAGTTTACCACTACTGTTTGTATAGTGCTGTTTGCTACAAGTAAAACACAAAACATTGTGCAGTTCTCTGAATTTTTGTAAGTTTTTTATTGGCCCTTGACATACTATGTCAGCATATGAACAAAATGAAAAAAACTTATTCACATGAAAGTGCACAATTCCAACAAAATTCTATGCAACAAACTTGAATGAGGAAGAAAAAGCCCCCAAACCCAACATTTCTTCTAATTTTTTATGAACATTTAGTCAGTAAATATTCATCCCACAAAAGTTATTCACTGCAATGAAATTAGAATTTTTCTTTATGCCATATAAGGAACAGATACAACACAGACAATATTCAAAGAGAGTATGATTAGAATATCACAAACATATCCAGAATAATGTATTTTCAATATAATCACAAAGAAACTAACAATATGGCATTTTCTTATTAATAATAATTTTATTCTTTGGATGTATATGAAGTTATTTTTCAATATATCACAGAATTTACAATAACAATATGCAAGGAAACAAAAAACTAAGTTAAATTACTTTGAGGCAAGAGTGTTTTATTTTTCTATGCTTTATCCAAATTGGAAAAAATATGATTTAAAAAACTTGGAAAATATTATGTTAATATTCATGTTTTTCTTATCCTCTTCCTTTGCAAATAGATATAATGACAAATACTTAACATTGTTCTATTGAATACTTAACATTGTTCTATTGTAGAATATAAAAAGTCACAACATTTATCATTTCACTCAGTGTTCTTTCAAGAAAATAATTTATTTAGATACGAAATGTAAACACAATTTGTAAATCAGTTTTCTGGGCAACTCTGAGTAGTGAAAATTACACTGTTTATGGATAAACACTATCTTACACTGAATTTTCAAATAGAATTTAGAAACAAATGATATGCCTAACACTTCAATTAATTACTGTTTAATATATGTAATACAAATTGGATCATATGAATATGATTTCTTAGAACTAAATCTTGTCAATTCACTTGCAGATCAGTAGATGCTTATATTGTAACCCTCATCATGTAAAAATTCAGTGATAATTATTTCCTGGAATATTGACAGAACAAGATAATTCAGGAATTACTGTCATGTTTTTAATGTGGACTACATTAGGCCAATATAACTAAGCACCAAAACTCTAAGAAAAAATTGAGTATAATTGTAAGAGAAAACAAATGGATTTCTTCAATGAATGTAAACATATATGATGACCTGGACACTGATAAAATATATTTGTGGAGATAATATCAAATATGATAGGTTCATTAAGCCTAACAGTACTTTTATTTTGGAAAGCAACAATACCATACTTATGACTTACCTTATTTTGAGAAAATGCCTGATAACAGCTCCAAATCCAAAAAGGTATAGGATACCTTTGAACTCTCTAAATTGTGTCTGCAAACTTGTTCCTGTTTCATGTGATAGGACTTTGTGAGGTTTTAAAATGCTTCCTTTTTTCTTTGTTCTGATAATGGAAATAGTTCTACTAAATCTAGTTATCATATTTTATCTACCCCCAGTATACTAGTGAAAGAAAAAAATTAAGTGTATGAAGCAAAAAATAATACCTTCACTCAAAAAAGTGAGAAGCTAGGCAGGAGGGATAAGGCTTTCCAGTTCAATACAGTCTTTGTATCTCCATATTTTGTGACTACTATGTGGTGCCATTGAAAATACTGTGTTAGAGTCAGTTCTGGAGAACAACCAATAACATTGACAATAGCAATATTTTTTTGCCGGGGTGACAATGGGAGATCATTGACTGTTGATCCCAAAGGATTTAATTATTTTTGGTGCTGAGCTATTTTTTTAAGCCTGTGGGAATTGTCACCCCATTGTAGGGTAACTCAAAATGATTTGATATACCTTCCTTTAATATCAGTATTAATTGAATAAAAATCTGACTCAATCACTATTTCTATATATATGAAAAATATAAAAAAATTTGAGTCATCATAGTATGGAATATGTTCATTTTGAGGTTGGTTGAACTCATGGAAACATAAATGACTCAGTAATCACAGGCATTTGAAGAAAGGAGAAGTCCTTTAAACCACAGAGGAAATCATTTGTTTTCAACCTGAATTTCTTTATCTCATACACTTAGATAGCCATTCAAGAAAGAAATTAAAATACTATAAGATAGGTGATAACTAAATTTTCAGAGACAGTAAGGTTAGTAAATCATAAATGATGTGCATACCTACTAACATAACTCAAATTCTCAAAACAATTTTTTGAGATTACAGATCTTGGTGTTATTTTCTAAAATAATGTAATCATTTAGAAACACTGTTTAGACTCTCCATGTCTAGATAAAAATAGGAGCTTTTGGGCTTCCTTCACATATTTTTTTCTGTTTCCTGAAAAAAGTAAGGAAAGTATTTTCTTTTGTGTATATTTGCTTAGCAATGGCAATAGACAAAGAAAAATAATGTGGCTTAGTGTGGCAACAACATGCTTCCTATTAAGATATGTGTGTCTGTAATAATATAAGGTGGTAAAGAACATTTACAAACACAAGTCAGTTTTCAAAATTTTAGACAGGATTTACACATATGAGAATTCAGAAGAATATAATTACTCAGGGCAAAGTTAATGAAAAGGCTCAATCTGAATGTGAGTGCTTTAATTTTACATAAAGATAAGAAAATGAACACGGTACTTCCAATTACACTGACTTTTAAGTCATTGTCTGAACTTTTTATGAAATGCAATATGAAGATAGAATGGATATATTTCATTCAATAGATACCTGCATCTCTCTGTCAAAAATTATACATTTAAGGAACAGGTAGAAAATTAGAACATAAGACTATTATAATTTATCTTTATATATTAAAATGCTGCATGTTAAAAGCACTGGCTATCATAAGACATTAACATAGTAAATGTTTATAGAACAGTTTAATTCAAAGGTGAGTTAGCCATTTGTTAGTAGTACTCAGGAGTTATTTGCACTTTTTTAGTTTCTTCCTCCTTCTTCTTCTTCTTCTTCTTCTTCTCCTCCTCCTCCTCCTCCTCCTCCTCCTCCTCCTCCTCCTCCTCCTCCTCCTCCTCCTCCTCTTCTTCTTCCTTCCTTTCTTCTTCTTCTTCCTTTTTCTCTTCCTCTTCTTCTTCCTCTTCTTCATCTTCCTTCCTAACTTTCTTCTTCTTCTTCCTCTTCTTCCTCTTCTTCTTCCTTCCTTCCTTTCTTCCTCTTCTTCTTCCTTCATTCCTTTCTTCTCCTCCTCCTCCTCCTCCTCCTTCCTCCTCCTCCTCCCTCCTCCTCCTCCTCCTCCCCCTTCCTCCTCCCCCCTCCCCCCCTCCCCCTTCTCCTCCTCCTCCTCCTCCTCCTCGTTTTTTTGAGACATGGTTTCTATGTTGTTACTCTGGCTGTCCTGGAACTCACTCTGTAGAGCAGCTTGGCCTCAAACTCACAGAGATCCACTTGTCTGTCCCTCCCAAGTGCTGGGGTTGAAGCGTGTGCCACCACCACCAGGCTATTTTGATTTCTTAAAAGAGCTCAAAGATCATGCTGATTTCTATTGTTTGCCTGATCTATACTTCTAAAATTTAGTTCTATATGGTGGTTGAATGCCATGTATTTCAGTATTAGGAGGGAAATTGTTCTTTAAATTAGGCATCATTAAGTATATTCAAAATAAAAACCTTTATTTTTCAAAAATCACCTTTTAAAATTATAACTGCATCAATGTCCACTGTAATTAGAAATACTTTCAGAGGTATAGTTGAGATATCATATTTTTGTCATAGACAAAATGAAAGATAAGAAAATTTTTTTCTTAAACCTCAGTTGTTTAAGATAGTCATGATTACAGCATTTTATATTCAGATGCTTTTAAAGTTCTGTCTTTCATTTTTCTTGAATATTCCTATCGAATGTAAAATTTTAATGCTTGAAAATGTCCATGACCATCTTTTAATTCCATGTCTTAGTATACAGCATATATCACATTTATCACATTTATCACAGATATTAATAGACCTTTACTTCAAAGAAAGAAGAAGGACTTCATATTTAGTAAAAATGTTTTAAAAATACTTTCTAGAACTAGAGATGACATTTCAATTATTTGAAAAGTGGTGAATTTAACTACCGTATAACATTACATACAATACCTCTTCCATTTAAGTATGGGTGAAAAATTTGATGTGTTGACCAATAATATGAAATGAAAATGTGTGATCATTTATGTGCAATAAAAGCATAACTGACCCATGCAAATGAATAGACAAAAGCATAAGAAATGAAAATTCATGACCAGAGAAATGGCCTATAAGATAAGCGCATGTCACCAAGCTTGAGGATCTGAGTTCTATCGCTGGGACCCACAGGATGGAAGGAGTGTGTCAACTCTAGGAACTTGTCTTCTGACTTCCATATATGCACCATGACACATGAACACACACATTTATGTGTGTGTGTATGTGTGTGTGTGTATACACACATATATAATAAAAACTATGGCAATTTAAAAATAAAGCCACAGGGCTGTGTACTGCTTAGAAACTTAGAGCCTTGTTTCAGGATTATAGTTCAGGATGGATCTTATTTTTTAGCTCATAGAGTTCTGAGCTTCAGAGCTCTATGTTTAGACCTAATTAGTATTTATGTCAATCCCATTTTATTTACAGTGTCTCCATGAAATTCGAAATATAATGAACTACAAGAATCAAAAACTGATATAATCATTTTAAAAATCAAACTTACATTAAATCTACATTACTCACCAAATGCAAGTTTACATTTAGTGCCATTTTCCTTTATTGTATTTCCTTTTCATTTAATATACTTGCTGTGTTTACCTATACATAAATTTAAGTAGCTGCTTATATCCCAAATGTCACTAATGAAAGTGCTGAAACTAAATGGTAATCAAGGCACACAAAAACGGATATCCGGGAAATGCTTTTTAAAAAAAAATATGATGAAATGTACATCAAAATAGTTTGAATAGGCAGGACTGAAAAATTTTAAATAAGGCTATGGTGTTCTTTACATATTTGAAGTTCAAATCCCAAGGTAACCATTGTTGAAGCGAAGGTGAATAATTATTAAAACATAAAAATCCACTATTTGTTTGGTACTTAACATTGTCACTAATAATAACAACAAAAATGTTCTTTATAAACAGGTATTAAAAAAACAAGGATAATTGTACCATTATATCAAATCTTGTAAGAAATGTCACTTATGTATATAATGAAATTTTTTTGTCTTGGATGTTAAAACAACCAATTCAATCAAGAAACACAAACTCATTAACTCAAAATAATTTTAAGAATGACATAGTCATCTGTCTAATGGCATGCCTGAATATAATAATAAATTTGACTTTTTGTGTTAATTCCCTAGTGTTGAATATCTCATTAAAAATTTCACATTCAAATACTGTACTAAATTATTTATATATGCATATGTATATATTTGACTTACTAAAATGTTTAATTTGAATTACAGAAATAAAAATTTATATTTTAAAGTCTATGGTTAAATTCTAAATTGTCTTCATCAAACTCAAGTTTTGCTGATCATTTTAATTGCATGTTAGAAATGCATATATGTTATAATTCATTGATGATGAGGAAACATGTCAAGAATTTGATTTGATATAACCAATTTTATAAATTACATGTCATTCTAAAATGGATCTGTGCAATTCTGAGTTTGCTACAACATAATTAGATGAGCGCCTTTTTCCATATTGTTATGTCCTGTTCTAGTGGTAACCTTGGGAGTGATGAGCTCCTTTCTGAGGGGATGTGAGGGTGGGATAGGGGTAGATCTGGGGAAGAGGGTAAATGTGAGGGAGTTGGGAGTAGTAGAGGGAGGGGAAGGATGGGGTTCAGAATGTATCATATGAGAGTAGAAAATATAAATAAAAAGGAAAAAAAGAAAAACTCAGAAAAAGAAACAAATTTGAATAAATTTGACTTGTCTGTCATATAAAAGTGAGCACAAAAATCCCAAGCCTGAGAAATTAGAAGCCAAACTAATCAGCATATAGTTTTTATACATCTTTGTGTTGATTTCAGTATGGGCTTTCAAAGTCCATTTAATTATGCTATTGAAAATACATTTGTGGATCTCTCAAAAAGACAGCAGCAATAAAGGACTGTGTTAGCATATTACTGTCTGAACTTCCCCAGAGACCCTGCCACTGAAGTCCTTAGCTGACCCCATCAACAGGCAAGGTGGCAGTTGATCAATTGAGAACAAAGTTACTGGGAGAATAATTTCGATTACATGAATGTTTCTGCCTATACTGTAGACAGAAAAGAGCAGAGGTCATCCATCTTTCTGAATTTTCATGCCAAGTTGTATTTAGTTATTGCTTTTATGAAGAATAGGAGAAAAAGTACTATTGGCAAATGCCAAAAAGACCTGGGCTTTTACCATTCCTGGCATTTGGATACCAGTCCAGAAAATGTAGATGCAAGACAGACATTCTAAGGTCTTGTGGCTTTCTGGACTAGTAGAAATTCTATAGTCAATGAAATTTATTTAGCAGTTTAATTAGCAGATTAATTTAATGACAAGCTAGCATTGAAGGCAGGAACGAATGTGTGCATCTTGTGCAAAAGGTATATACATACTCATTAATTCATTTTTGAGTCCTATACTTCAATTGAGACTAAGAGAAAGCAAATGGTGTTTCTTTCTTATTAAAAAAAAATAAGTTAAAATTAAAAGTTCATTTAAAGCCATATTTTTTTCTTAAGAGTTGAACTACCCTCCTCCCAATCTTATGACTTTGGTCTTTCAGCTTGTATTAGGAGTGCTAAAGTATGTGGAACTCATCAAAATGTTTTGGAAGGTGAGAATATTTGTACAGAATGTATAGCCATTTTACTAGATATTGTGTCATGTGTTTATTTTTAATCCATTTCCAGCAGTCTGTCACCTATAGACCGGAATCAATATAAACTCATCAAAGGCTTTTTCCTTATTAGAAAACTAAAAAATATGTTCTTCTGTATATCTGTACCAGCACACTCTCCGTGAAGAAACCATGGTAGTGATGACTGAAGATATGCCTTTGGATGTGTCTTATGTGCCTTCTACTTATTTGACCGAAATCAGTCATATCTCTCAAGCTCTGTCGGAAGTGGAACAACATCTAAATGCTCCTGAACTCTGTGCTAAAGATTTTGAAGATCTCTTTAAGCAAGAGGAGTCCCTTAAGGTAAAAATCACTTTCATTGAACTTTAATGTGCAATTACTGCACAGTGAAGTAACTTTCATATATATATATATATACATATACATATATACATCTCTCTCTCTCTCTCTCTCTCTCTCTCTATATATATATATATATATATATATATATATATATATATATATATATATATATATATATATATATATGTTTCTTTCAAGACAGGGTTTCTCTGTTGTAGCTCTCGCAGTCCTTGAACTTACTCTGTAGACCAGGCTGGCCTCAAAATCACAGAGATACAGCTGCTTCTTTCTTTCAAGTGCTGGGATTAAGAATAAGTCCACCACCACCTGACTATTTTTAGAACTCTCATAAGATTGGTAGATGAGATGTCAATTAGAAATACTTTAAAATGTTTAGTGTTGCAAAGTGACTTTCAAAAATACTGGAATGCACAGAAATAATAGGTCACACATTCACCCAAGGAGAATCATTAAGCAAGTTTTAATAAAGTTTACCCACAGCTAGTATATGACTTTGCTTTATCCTCTCCCAATGGGAAGATAAATTAGATTTAAATTATATCTACTTTACATTGCCTTAGTTTCTTACCTTCTTTATTTAATGTACATACTCCATTTCAAATTCATATAAAAATGTATTATGATATGTAGAATATAATTGAATAGAATCTGATTACATAAGCCAAGTATGGTGGTATGCACCAGTAACACTAACACTTCAGGTAGATGCGGGTAAAGATAATTTCCTTAAATATTTTATTAAAACCAGCATCCAAAGACTTTCTACCAAAATGACCATTTTTCAAACAAATAGCAACTTGTTACTGAATTCTGAACCATGACAAATCATATGAGGTAATAAGCTATGAATTTTAGTAGGCAATGTATAGTGATAAATGAAAGTATCATCCAGAAAAAATGTACATAAAATGTGTGTCTTGAGATAGTTTTGCAACTTTATACTTCATGCTCAAAATGAAATATTATAGTAATACCCATGGCTTCGTATTTTCCAGAACAAACATAATAATATTATAAGACAGATAGGTTTTCTATCAGCAGCACGTATTAGCTAAAGTATTTTATTTGCTAAATGGTTTCTTGGGAGTTCATTCCATATCATACATTTTGTGCATAAGTATACAAATAAAAATGTTTTTTTGTTCTGGGAATGCATTTCAATATCTTAAGTGTTTTGAATTTAAAGTCATATATTAAATCAAATAAACTATAAAATTACACAGTAAGAGGAGAGCTTCATGGGTGTCGGGTACAGTCCATCTGCTTCACTCTGGTGGTGTTAGCTTTTGATCTTTAAAGTAAAAGTCAAATATTTTATGGGTACATCGAAGAGAAGCAGCTCAAACATTAAATAAAGGAGACTTGCCTGCATACCTGTCATTATTCACATTAACCAATCTCTTCTGACAGCACAGTTTG
Source organism: Cricetomys ansorgei (assembly GCA_026225945.1). NCBI lineage: Eukaryota > Metazoa > Chordata > Mammalia > Rodentia > Nesomyidae > Cricetomys > Cricetomys ansorgei. The sequence goes on along the minus strand of JAMJFZ010002863.1, from coordinate 757,223 downwards.
TAAACTCATTATTGTCATTCCGCATTCAAATCATTAATAATAATCTAATGTTCATTCATTTCATGTTACTAGACATATTGGTCAGAAGAGCAGTGACCCTGAACTACATTGCATGCTGAATACCTTTGATTCATCATTTTGAATGCTCAAAATGACAGAACACTGTTTACACTCAGTGTTATTAATTGGCTGATCTTAATAGATTTACTATACTATAGCTTATGGTAATTTAGTAAGATTGATTAATATGTTTGGTAAGAAGATATTGTTCCAGGTTCAGTTTAGCTGAAATTCAATTTAATTTTTTGAATCCTCAGGAGGTATGGCAAAACCTATTTCCGTGTCTCCTACGACAAATCTGCCTCAGGGAAATGGGTTTCCTACATTCATTGATTTTTTTTTTTTGAAGGGAGATAGTTTTCAAATTACACTTTTCAACAAATATGTATTTTCTCTTAAAGACATTTATCATTGTCATTATCTAAAAATAAAAATAAGGAACACAGATTACATTCAGGCTAATTAAGGCTGTTTGAAATTAAATTATGGTTATTATATTCTTGATAGAGTCACATAAATAAAATTACAAACTGTATCACATAATGCTGGAGCTTAAACCATATATTTCTTAAGAGTTTAGTACAGCATATATAAAGTGAAATAAGATAGGTAATTATTCCTTGAACACAAAATGATTAAGTAGCATGGATGGCTTGAGCATATGTGTTAATTTGGAGAGCTGCCTAATTATTTTCACAGAGAGTGAAGATAAATGCTATCCTCATATGAATGTCCTCATTTTAGCTAACAGACTCGTTAAAACGTAAATAGAGATGGATAAGAAACATATACTTAAATAATTGATGTTCTTATCTCAAAATCAGTATTATCAATTTTAATTAATTATGCTTGATTATATGTAAAATTTAATAATATAAATGCAGTGGTATTATTACTTTAAAATAAATACACTCTTTTGGAAATTTTACATAAGTAGGAATTCATTGCAACTTTATTTTTTAGAATGAAAGGTCACCTTAATAAAACTTACTGAAAAGTAAGAAATCTAGTGCCAGAGTATTTCATATGAAAGCAAAATACGTTTATAGCATTGTAAGTTCAAGATCCCAAAATTATTGCCGCAGGAGAACTTTAAATATTCGGAATATTGCCCTGAAAATAGAAATCATTCATTAAGGAGTCCATTGGAAAGAATTCATACTCCTGCCTCCATATTCCAGATTTTACTGAAAGTTTTCTCTAAATTGGTGTCTTGCACACTCACACAGCCCTGTTTCTCCATCAACATTTCCTGCACACTGACTGGCAACTGCCATTGCCAAGAACCTCTGACTCTTTGCCCTCATTGTTTCTGTAGTCATCAAAGCCCACAAGTTTCCAGAAGTTAAAATTCTCTATATATACATTTTCCTCCAATTGTAGTAAATAAGAGATGACTTAGAGCAGGTATACAGCAGTCTTTCCACATGCTTCAACTGAGATAACTGAAGAATGACACAACATTATAAGCCATGTGTACAATTTGATTGTTCATAGTTGAAGCATGCCTCATAATTCCTTTCACAGGCTTACTTTTTCCTATCATAGTTTCTTAGGGTGGTTCACCATTATACTATGTGTTTGCACAATCTTGTTTTAGGATGTATTTCTAAAGGGACTCTATCAAGGGCATTTTTAAAATAATAACATATATACTCTATAGTCAGCATTTGTTACTCAAAATCCTTTGGCATACTCCATTCCACATGGACAGAATTGCCCAGTGATGTTATAGCTATTTCACCAACAAGTTCCTTAATTTTTCAGTTAGACCACACTGTCAACTTGACACAAGCTAAAGTCATCTGAGAGGAAGGAGCCTCAGTTGAGAAAATACTTCCATAAGATCAGGCTCTAGGCAAGACTGTAGGGCATTTTCTTAATTAGTGATTGATGTAGGAGGATCCACCCTTATTGGTGCCACCCTGAGCTGGTGGTGCTGAGTGCTGTAAGAAAGCAGGCTGAGCAAGCCATGAGGAGCAAGCCAGTAAGCATCACCCCTCCATGGACTCTGCAAAAACTCCTGCCTCCAGAATCCTTTCTTGCTTAAGTTCCTGTCCCGACTTCCTTCAATGATGAACAGTGATATAGAAATTTAAGCCAAATAAACCCTTTCTTCTCCAAGCTGCTTTGATCATAGTGTTTCATCACAGCAATAACCCTTCCTAGGACAGAAAAGTAACCTTAAGCTTTTGAAGTAATATTAATAAAGTTAAGTGTGCTTCTAAAACAACTTGACCATATTTACCAATTTAATCCTCCTCCTAACTCTATTAAACAGTTAAAATTATTATAATTATTTTCTACATGAAATCTGAATAAACAAAATATAAATAAAACAAACACACCTGGGTTGCGAGAGATGGCTCAGCAATTAAGAGTACTGGCTTCTCTTCCAGAGGACCCATGTTCAATTCCCAGAACGTACATGTCATCTCACAACTGTTTGTAATTCCAGTTACCAGGGAGTTGACACCGTCACACAGACACAACAACAATGCACAGAAAAATAATAAATAATTGAAAAAATGAACATAACTGATGTTTATGAAGCATGGATTTTATTTTCAGGTCATTGGATCAAACTCATGCTCCTATGTAATAGACAGGATCATCACAATTGAGGTACACATCCATCACAATGAAGAAATTGATTTAACCCAGACAATTATTTTACTTCTTTCATGAAGTTCTGTCTAAGATGTTCTGTTGAACATAATGAATGTAAATTTAGGTATAACCAGTGAGCATACTAACGTCCATCCTCCCTAGTCCACAGGAAAATTTCCTGAATTCTAATTCTAGATTGTATCATACCAACATAAATAGATTCTATAGAAATAATGAAGGAAGTAGTTAGTATGATGGAAATATGAAGGAAAATAAGGGGGAAACATGTTGAATGATAAAAGGAAGTCCACAATGCACTGTTTCTACAAGGTTAACTGAGTCAGATATAAACTAGCAAACACAGAATTGAGTAAATATTGCCATTTCAATGTAATACTTCTTATTATAAAAGAAAATTCAGAATTAGATAAGGGGATATAGAACCATTAAATAGAGACCAGTAGATGCAATAGCAGGATTCAGATCAAAATTGTGATTAGAAGAGAGGACATTTGAGCACAGACTACGTAAAAGTGATTCAGTCTTATACCCTAGGCATAGGAAATTACACATAGTTCAAACTATGACAGTGAGCCCGTATTCATCAACAATCTGCGAAAAGGCCAGAGTAGTGTTGGGAAAGACTGGGGATGAAAGTACAAAGTTAGAGATCAAGATTATGAAGGTCCTTGCTGACAGTTGTAAAGAAGGCCCTGCTTTTTTGTATAAACTGAAGACCTTTGTAAATGGGAAATATCATCTGATTTCTGTTTTTAACAGACCCTAATGACTGTTTACTTGAGAATAGAGCTATGCTGGCCAAGAGTAAGGTCAAGGAGTCCAGGAGATAGATTATGATGACTTTGGACTAGGATGATAGAGAAATAACATCAGATTCTGGAAATGTTTTCAAAGCAAAGACAGCAGATCTTTCTCTATGTTCACATAGCACCATTAGAATGTGTGGATAAGGACTACTTATTCGAAGATCTTGGACTTAGGTAGGATAGGTTTCCTATTCAATTAATATATGATTCATTGGTGGTTTGAAGATTTCTTTGTTATTTTTGTCTGAAGGATTTCAATGTTGTCTTGAGTCAGGGACAGAAGTACTGCCAGTGGATATATAAGCAGACACATTGAGATTTTCTTCCTTTGAAATCTATTTGATGCCACTTAAGCACAATTTAATAACGGCAATCATGAAGACAAAACTAATGTCATGATCAAAGTGATTATTTTTCTATTTTAGTGCCATGGATATTAAATAATATGCAATGGTACTACACGTACAGAGTCAAGCAAAATAAAAATGAATGGAAATAAAGGAATGATTATTTATGAGAAAACTTTAATAAATGGGTGTGCTAGGTAAAGGTTTGCATTTTCCATCAATCTGATAATATTTCAGCAGAATGTTACTGTATTTGGTCCAAGTAAAATAATCATGGATACAATAAAATCTTTGAATTAATGCTTATAGATTTAGAATAATTGTATAAGAGAGTTTTGTTTGTACTCTGGGGAAACACTTAAATATGTCTCTCAAATGTTGATATCATGAATTATTTAGACAATAGGTATATGTGTAGATTAAACACTTTAGTGACTAACTGCAAGTCAGAAAGTCATCAGTATTGCATCAGTGAAAGAAATTAAAGCACGTCTCTTCGAAGTCATTTAAATTAGAGTGAGTACAGATTTGAATTCTCTATTTCACTCTCCCTGTTTGTTCTGTCCTCTTGTTGCATGAATTTGAATCTGTGCCCGCCTAAAATCTGTCTCATGAATCTGTCCCTGTATCTTTATATTTGTTTGTTGTGTAACTGTGTGTATGTGTGCCCCTATCAAAGGGCTTTGCCCTATCATAATTAAATAGCCTAGAAACATCATATGAGAAAGGAATGAGAAATACTTCACAGAAATTGTTAACATAATTTTACAAAGGATTAAGTCGCTAGCTCCAACTAACCCAGACAAGAAATAGTACTATGAACATCATTGTTTATCAACCAATATCTATAAATGTATCCTTTCAAACTTTATGGTAGATTTTAGAAGGTTTCTTTCAGCCTCTGTATTTGCTGTAAATGATACACTCACATTGTTCTGGGTCTTGGATATGAAAGAATACATAACTTATGAATACAGCCATGCATTAGTTTATGTTATCAAAGATGATCACGTTGGAAAATCTAGGCAAAAATGTTGACTGTTACATTCTTTTCCTAAAACCAGGTTGAACAATCTGAGTATACAGTCAGATACCAGTCTTAAGTCTTAAGTGGCTCTGGTTGTGAGGTCCAGCAAAGTTTCTTGTGTCTTAGAATGTAAGAAAATATTTTTCTCATAATGTTGCACAAATGGAATTTCACTAATTCCATTTCACTAATTCCACTAATTAGTCTCTTTGAAACCAACTTTTTATTTATTGCCATCTACTGTCATATGCTTTTTGTATACTTGATAACACTTTACTTTGTATGGTAAATATATTATAATTTTCTTGGTCATTCATAATAGATTTTCAATTTTAATAACAATAATAAGACAACCATGATTGCATATTTCAATGTGATAAGTCATATAAAATGAATAGAGGATAGAAAAATATCCTCCTCTTGTTTTGTATTTCTATCACTAGGCTATAATCAGAGATATTTTGCATATTTCAATGTGATAAGTCATATAAAATGAATAGAGGATAGAAAAATATCCTCCTCTTGTTTTGTATTTCTATCACTAGGCTATAATCAGAGATATTTTGTTGTTGTTTTTTGTTTCTCTTACTTTTTAATTGCTTTAGACTTTTTCTCCAGAAAATCTACCTCCAGAAAATCTCCAGAACAATCTACTTTTGTTCAGTTTTTGAAAGATTTTAAAGTGCATTATGTTTCTAATTTTTGGGAACATAGATTTCCATACATCCAGCTTCTAAGTAAAAGAAAAAAAACATTTGCTTCTGCATAAGTTTCCATTGTCATGAGTACCTGTCAGAATTTCCTATAAAATTATGTAGGTATTATGGACATTTTAACCTCAAATGCATATATTGCAGACTGACATTATTTTCCATTTTTGAACTAGAAGCATTTAGTTTTGCAGAACACTTGGAGCAATGAAGTAACAGTTATTAGAGTATCATTTTTGTTCTTGATATTCTATGGCATCTAGGAGACATAAGCAAATGTAATTCAAAATGAAAGGCTTTGTTTTCTCTTAGTTATCTGAGGAAATGTGGGAAACCATAGGGCAAATCAGGCAGAACATGCAGATGTACTTTCCTGCCACCACTTCTTCTAAAGCTAAATAACCAAGAAAAGTAAAAGTGAAGAAGCAGAGAGATACCTGAATAGCTCACAACATCCATGATGATTGGATTGTTTATCTTCAATAGATAAACAACAGTTTAAAAAATAATTCCATTCTAATTGGATTTTCTTTTTATTCTATCTACAAATATATTTATATTTTACATATTTATAATGCATTTATTATTTATAGTAATACTAATATATATTATTTATAATAAATATTAGTTTATATAGGTACTGTGCTTATCATTCTAAAAGAAGAGAAAGGACTCCTGCATTTAAGTAATTTGTAACATGACTAACTATACATATCACTGTTGAACAAACAAGTTAGAAAGCGATAAGAGCAAGGAGATAATTTAACATCAGATATACATTATGAGCTTTAAATCTTAACTTAATCCATAAACCAAAGAAAGCAATATAAAAACAGAAGCTAAGAAGAATTGCATCAAAGAAGAAAACATGTATTGAGCTTTGAAAATCATTAGTAACAGCTCAAATATTATTATCAACAGAATTATGTTCTAAACAATTTACTTGAAATAATTAATTTGTTCATCACAATAACCTCATTGGAAAGGCACTGGTATTATATTCATATTCATATAGAGAAACCATGGTGCCTAGCAGTTAGATAATTTGCTCAGGTAATGTAGTTGATAAATAGCATAATAGCATAGTTGGGTGGCCTATCCTGCTGCCTTTTTTTTTTTTTACTATGTGTATATATATATATATATAATTGTTTTGAGAATTTCATTCATGAGTACTATTTACATCATTTCTAAATCTGTCTTCCCTTCCAACTCCTCCTGTGCCCCCACTCACTCTCAACTTTAGAAAGCAATATAATTTCTATGTATACTGTAAATGTTTATCCTTATACCCACAGATAAGCTTTCATTAAAGTCTAGTCTTTTTTTGTTGTTGTTTTGTTTTGTTTTGTTTGTTTTTGTTTTTTGAGACAGGATTTCTCTGTTGTAACTCTGGCTGTCCTGGAACTCACTCTGTAGACCAGGATGGTCTCAAACTCACAGAGATCTACCTGTCTCTGCCTCCTGAGTGCTCTGATTAAAGGCATGTGCCATCATCGCCTGGCTAAAGTCTATTCTTAATGAGTATGTTAGACCAATTTCCGATACAAAAAAAATGTTCTTATGGTTAAAATATTATTAAAAGGTTGTAAAAGGTCTGAATTAGAAAGGTAAGTAAATTGGAGGAATTATAAAAATGTATCCTCTCAAATCTGAAGTATTTTTTTGTGGAAAGACTTGTGGACAAAAACTGTGAACTCAGATTTTTTTATCTCAAAAAGATTGATTTAAAATTATCTCAAATCTAAATGCAATTGTTATGTATTTTATGATGTAGAAACTTCAAAGTGTTACAGTTGTTTGGAGACAAGAAAAAATAAAGGGGTGTAAAGTTTTTTTCAGTTTTTTTTTTCCCAAGCTAATTTAGAGACACTACCTCTATATGGTTCTTTTGTTCATAAGATTTTAAGCTGGTTTCTCCAACTTATGTTTCTGGCTGCATAGTTAAATGTTCTAATTGGTTGAGGGAAGACTTTTGTGAGATAACACAGATCTAATATTGTCAAATTTCTACCAATTCATAGACTGAATTTTCTTCCTTATTTTTATCAGACTTCCTTAATCCGAGTTAAACATAAAGTGGTTATTAGTTCTACCTGAAGGATACCTTTTCTGTTGGTCCCCATTAGCAATTAATCTGTTTTACTATTTTGGTATCTTACCTATTCCTTTTTCTACTTTACTAACTCAATATACCATGTATCAAAGTGATACTTAAGTAAAAGAATTGACTAAGATTTCTGCATAGGTAAGGTTAGCAGATAAAAATGCTGAGAATGGAACATCAGGAAAGCATACATATTTTATGGACAGGTGTGTAAACAGAATTCATGACCAGGCTTGTGATGGGCCTCTGCAATTAAGAGCACTGACTATTCTTCCACAGGACCAGAATTGTATTTCTAGCTCCTACATGGTGGTTACCAACTGTCAGGGACTTCATTTCAGAGGATCCACTATCCTTTTCCAGCTTTTACAGGTACTTCACACACAATTTGCACAAATACACATTCAAGAAACACACCCATAGACATGAAAGAAAAATGAATAATTTTTTTAATTCATGAAAAAGAAGAAATCCATATGCTTCCAGCCATTAGTTGACATGAAACATGCAGAGAAATGAAAAGTAAGGTAACACTGGAAAGAAATTTCAGCATTTTTCAAATATCATATTCAATATACTTACTTTAGTACTGAGATTTGAAACTAGTATTTTGGATAAGCATATATACAGGCATTCTACCACTGAGCTACATCCCTAGATCTATTTAGATCAGAATATCTTTAAAATATGTAAGTCACTTTTAGGATAAGAAATACTGAGAAAACCATTTTATATTTGCTTACAGTTTAATTTATGACTTCATATATCCATAATTTTATATTGCTTTTTACAAATACTTTTTTGAGTAAGAGAACTGAAAATTTTAGAAATAATTTATTATTAAAAGCAAGCTTTAACAATTAGATTTATGTCTTATATACAATTGAGTTTTTAAAAATCTTAATAAGATAATAAATATGCTTTAGAGCCTATTTCATAGTAGAAAACAAAGACATGAAGATGCCTATGAATTATAAGAAATTACCTTTTAGTAATTGAGTACTGATTTTTCAACATTTCTGAATTATATTTTACATTTCTGTCAGAGGGATGGCCATTTATTTTCATTGCTATTTGGAAGAGGAAACAGAAATCAGAGTATTTAAAATATAAGCACATGCCAGGAGGTGGTGGTACACGCCTTTAATCCCAGCACCCTGGAGGCGAAGGCAAGCAGATCTCTGAGTTCAAGGCCAGCCTGGTCTACAGGGTTAGGTGCAGGACAGTCAGAGTTACAGCAGGGAGATGCTGTCTCCAAAAAGAACTGAGCAGAAAAAGAAAGAAAATGAAAGAAAAGAAAAGAAATACTACTATGTTTCATGATATTCCAGGGATGAAGCTTAGCTGTAGACAAGAAAAAAAATTAAAAATTCAAGGAATTCCTTGTAAAGTATTTGCTTTCATCAGAAGTAATTAAGATTAAGTTCAATGTATCAGATAGTATTATCTCCTACTCTTAGCTGGCTATGTTACTACAGTATACTCTGGTATTCATATAAATAACTTTGCCATCCAGCTTAGAAGAAGCAGGCACTGTAGTTAAAGAGGATTAGGTCCTTTTACGTTAAATTTTCTGCAATTTGATATTAAACTATAGGGATATATCCATTATGAGAGAGAATATAAAATAATTAAATTAACAGTGACTGGAGACCTTTATCTCAGCATGATTAGCTGGCAAATAGATCACTTGTTTAGGTTTCTAGATGCAGCATCTGCTATCTTCTATTTATTTCTCTTTTTAGCCTATAAAGATGTATATTCCACAAGCTTGGATAAGCAATGTACTTCAGGCTTGTATTATCTGTCTACATATCTCCTTTGAAATAGATTTTTCTAGAAGACTAATTCTTTAAAATAGTATATACCAAAAAAAATTAGGGACCAAACTATTATAGCCATGCCACTAATGACCCATTAAACATGCTTTTCAATTAGAAACAGTAATCATATCAGAGTGATGCATAATTAGATTTTTTTCACTTTAGTGCCTGATTTTTATCTTCCTTTTATGAAATTACTTTCAGTATATAATTTTTAATCTCTTCACAATATATTAATAGAAGCATTATTTAAACAGACTTGAAACAGACTTGAAAACAATGTGTAACAGTTCAAAATATTAATTATAAGTGTGTGGATCATTTAATTCAGGAACAAGTACCTTCTAGAAATTAAAACTAATTTTTATTACTAATTAGTACTTACAAGTAAAGAGACTAAAAACCAAACATAACTTGTAATCTGCAAATGAGGGTATCAGTTTTTAAGGACTTGCCAAAATTAAAAAGGAAGTTGACAAAATGTGGGTACTTTCTCATTTTGACATCATATTTTCAGATATAGTAAAAACTATTCAGGAAGCAAATGGAATTTTATCTAGGGATTTTTCTATCACCATAGTTCCTATAGGGACTGTAGTTTCTTTTCTGGAGATTCAAAACCTATAAAGGTAATTTCTTCTAGACAAAATTACATAGTCAAAAGCTAAAAGAGATTTTATATTTTAGTGTAAACACTAGAGAATGTTCAATTTCTTTCTTTTCTTTATTTTGGTGCTTATATTATTTTTCTATATGAAGTGCCTAGAGGACGATAGTATGTGTAGGGACTTTTGAAAAGATTTTCTGGATTCCAGCCACTTTTTACATTCTTCTCTGGGAATGCACCCAGGAGTGATTATTTAGATATCTAGGGAATGAAATGTGACATCCCCTGCCCTAGTTTTTGCTTTTTTCATTTAACATAGAAAGTTTTTCTACCTTTGAATACTAGAACTGTTCACAACTTGATTCTGAGAAGTTCTACTATTTTCCAGAGAACTGAAAAATTAGAATATTCTCAAGCTCAAATCCCTTGAAAATGTATGTATCATTTGTGGTTTTGCTTGCTTACACATATGCACCTATGTGAATAGGAATACTTACACATATACAAGCTTACACATCTCATTAAAACAGAACCAGATAATTTTTGTATGCTGGTCTTTAAGATCTTTCGCTTTTTATTTGAATTTAGCCTTTATAGGTGCTTACAGCTATGTACTTTAAGCATTTGGGCTACCAAAACATAGGCAAGTGTGATCAGTTGTCTAATGTGAATTCAAAGAAACAACATTGTTTAAAAAGTAGTAGAAAGCTGACAAGACTTGTGATTCTTGTTAATGGATTACCAAGTGAAAAAGAAATCCACGATGTAGTCTTATTCCATCATGCACTTCTACATAGGTGTACCATTGTTTATGATTATTCTCTGTTTGGTTGTTTGTTTTTTTTTTCAAGTCAGGGTTTCTCTGTGGTAACTCTGGCTGTCTTGGAACTCACTCTGTAGATCAAGCTGGCATCTAACTCACAGAGATCCACCTGCTTCTGCCTTATGAGTGCTGGGATTAAAGGCATGTGCCACCACAGCCCAGCATTCTATAATATAGTCTTATATCATCATGGACTTCTTAGGTGTACTTTTGTCCACGATGTAGCCTTATAACATTGTGCACTTCTCCTTAGGTGCACTGTTAACTCCATGATGGTATAACAATATATCATGGACAACAGTGTACCTATAGACAAGTGCATGATGGTATAAGAATATACCATGGACACATGATATAGGAAAGGAAAGAAAAGAAAAGAGAAAAGAAAAAGAAATCCATGACTTTGAATCAGAAATGGCATCTGATCAACTGCTGTTGAATTCAAGTTGCCCAAGTCAGATAAATTAGCAGAAGAATCAATGAAGTCATGTTGGTGTAAATTACTTGTCCATGACCTAGTCAGGCTATTGCAATATCCCTAAATACACTGAAGGCTCAGAGCCATAAAACATGGCAGTACTATTGAAACAGACAAAGGTAAAGACAGACTGCTGGAGACACCCAAAATCCAGTGATATTGGGGTATAAATAGCAGGTAACAAATCTACTCTATCCTATTAAAATTTTTTTGTAACTTTTGTTATATGTTCAACCTTATTTTTATAAGATATGAACTCTTTGTCAATAAACATGTGTCTTGTGCCAAATAAAGCAAACTATAAATGTTCCCTTTTTACTGAAAGAAAATGACAATACCTTTAACTAGATCTAATAAGACTTAATCTTTGAGCAAACTGATATCTTTACTGCACCCTTGCTACCAAAGAGATCCATCTTTATGTAACATTTTTGTGATCTCTTATAAATCTCCCTTTAGCCATATGACCATCTCTTATACAATTAAAACACAACATATTTCTGTGCATACCATTTCTGTAAATAAACCTGTTAAAAGAGAGTTTTAGTGAGAATTTTTAAGATGAGTAAATTCACAGGCTATTTCTGTGTTATCATGCCCCCCATTTTCCTCATATGTAAGAACATAGTTATCAGATATGTCCTTTTATCTCAAAGTACATTTGAAACATTGAACAAATAAATAAGTTTCACACCATAAAGTATGCAAAGAGTAGAAGAGTCTACCTTATAATTACTAAGAAAACCTTTTCAACTTGAAATGAATTCATATCACCCATGATAATCACATTTTACCATTGAGCAGATATACAGTACTATAAGCAACAATTGCTTTCTTTTTTATTTTAGAAGTCCATTTCAAACACTTGCTTATAATTTACATTATCTACCTTCTTACCAGGTTCTACAGCTTAATTATCATAATTCATAGTTTACAAAATCATACTTCATTATTAGCTACTGAATTAAATGCAGAATTTTTAGTTTGAGATTCAAAGCCCATTATTACAGATCTCTAACCTCTCTACCTTAGCCCATCTTCTAACAGGTTTTTATGTGTTATAAAATCATCTACTTTTGATTGCTTATATCTATCACCACTTTTTATAAATGTCACATATGTGCTATAACATCTTTTCTACTTCTGCTACTCTGCAATGTCTATCCAACATTCCACCTCCTTCATGACCAAATGATATATCATTCTTTCTCCAAATATCTAAAAAATATTAGAGAAAGAATGAAAATGACCAGAGTACTAGAGTAAGTATACTTGGGCTCTGCCCAGTATCCAAAAGAAAAATACAGAAGAGAATAAAAAGGAAAAGTTATGCCTTTCTGAATCAGGACTCAAAAATAATCAGACCCAATAGAACCTTACAGTGGATCTGGAGTGGCTGTGTTGAGGGGCAGGGATACCAAGAAGGAAAACTATATTATCTCATTAAAAGCTAATTGTCTCCTATCTCTTTAGCAAAGCTTAAGGTGGATCTATCTTCCTGAGGGGTGGTCCCTTGGTCAAGTGATTGGCCAAGACAACTGGATTAAGTATTTCAATTTTAAAATTAATATATTTTGTAATTAAATTATATGTGTATGTGTGTGTTTGAATGAGTTTATGTGAACCATTTGTAAAGGAGCCTGCAGATGCCAGATGACAGTATCAGATCCCCTGGAACTAGAGTTGACCTAATGAGATAGGGATGCTACTAAGGCAGCCTACTTCCAGTAAATTGAGTTTTTGTCTAGATTTCAGATAAGATGCCTTGGAAAAATCCTAAATTTGGATATCAGTATCTTATACAGGTTATTAGAAGTCACAAGCACAAATGGAAAACCATCTAGGCATAAAAAGAAAGCATGTGAAAACACCAAGTACACTTTAGTATTGAGATCAGATAAGAAGGGTACAGAGAGGAGATTGAGAATCTGTAGACATGAAATCAGAAAAAAAATATCAGGCCAAATGAAGGCAATTTTAAGCTGTATGATGAGAACAATTATCCTGGAATGAAGACAGTGACTCATGTTGATTTAGGAACATTTAGTTATTGGATATAAAGACTAATATGTATCGGGTCAATAATTTAGGATTGCAAAGTACTTTCTTCAAGGACTATTTCTCCTTTTTCCATTTCTAGAGAAAGCTAATTTATTTTTATGATATATGTGTTCATTATTACAGAATATAAAAGACAATCTGCAACAAATCTCAGGTCGAATTGATGTTATTCACAACAAGAAGACTGCAGCCTTGCAAGGTGCCACCCCTGTGGAAAGGGTAAAACTTCAGGAAGCAGTGTCACAGATGGACTTCCAATGGGAAAAAGTTAATAGAATATACAAGGAGCGACAAGGGTAGGTAGCATTTTAATTTTAATGAAAGGTTATAACATTTATTTTGGAAACTAAAATTTATTTGAATAGTCTCTATGTCTAAAAAGACAAAAAAGAAAAGGAAGAAATATGAATGTAAATTTCAACTGTATTATTATTAATGGATCAAGTTGAAATTATTATTTGCTTAAATTGTGTTCATATATTATATCATCCTCTAAAATTGCACATAAAGTGAAGGCTTTTCTGGTCATTTAGCTAAGATGGTATGAAATGTAAACCATATATCTTTAATTCTATCTGTCTCCTATATATTTATAAGAGTTTGGTACTTAGAATAATGTATTTTAAATATGGCATAAAATCTCTTCATTTTAATTTATTATTTCTATTTTGTACATTGATACTTATATATTTTATAGTCTTTCCCTATATTTCACTATTATTTCACTATTCTTAATATGGAAGACATACTTAGTTTATTTAAAATCAATTTTAGTGCTTAATTTAAGTAAAATATTTAATTTTAAATTAATTTTTGAAGGAATTCAGATATATTGGGTTCACATTACAAGAAGTTGGGTTATTTTTCTTTTATAAATGTAGAATACATGTTCTCTAACTGCATAAAACAGTATTAAGTTCTGTAGTTTAAAGATAGTCGTCTTGATTTGCCTAAGAAGAACTCAAATTATTCTGCATCACTCATGTCTCCATATATAGCCACCCTTGAACTCTAGGTTTTAGTTTACTACATTATACTCCCAAACTGATATTTCAGACATTAATTTCAGTTGTCATCAATGATTATCTTTACCCTATTTTCAATTATCTTTCATCTAGAGTTATTTTTGTGAAATAATGTTAGTTCTATAATCTTATTTCCATATGAATAAAGCACCGACTCATTAATTTGGCATAAAAGACCTTCACATGACTCCTATTCATCTGGATCTAATAAACCATGATATTTGTCACATGCTATCTGCACTACAACACTTCTGCACTGTATTTTAGCAATATGAAGTTGCTTTGCTGTTTCTAATGTGCTTTGTTTTCTCTCTATCGTACCCATCATCTTCATCAAGATTCACTTAATGTTTTATGACTCTTAAAATCCAACATTACTAGTGGATCATGATGTCTTGAAGCTTAAATAGTAGTTTGTCACTTAATATAATGTGATATCCATAAATCAATTGTATTTCCAAGTATTTCCATATTGGGTTGTCACTCTATAGCATATCTA
Organism: Cricetomys ansorgei; assembly: GCA_026225945.1. Taxonomy (NCBI): domain Eukaryota; kingdom Metazoa; phylum Chordata; class Mammalia; order Rodentia; family Nesomyidae; genus Cricetomys; species Cricetomys ansorgei. The sequence goes on along the minus strand of JAMJFZ010002863.1, from coordinate 742,219 downwards.
TTCTTTGCTGTGACATTCTCTTAAAATTTACATGTAGCAATAAAATTTTTAATTAATATTTTTTCAAATGTAAGATATATTTTGCAAATATCTCTCCTCAGTTGAAGTAATACATTTAACTCAACAGACGGCAAAACAATTAGTCCAACAATGTCTAATTTCACTGTTGATGAGGAAGAGAAAATCAGTAATCTAATATACATACTACAAAAGATAATCTTATATTGTTACTGTAGTAGACATTCATACTCTATGTGGACTAATTTTGAACCACTGAATGAGTGAAGCACCTCACTCAAATGAGGTGACATTCATCTTTTTTTTTTAATGTTTTCATTCTACTGTCTTTTGTGCTTTTCCATCTATTTTCTTGCATTTTTCTGGTCTATGCACATTTGCAAAGATCTTTTGGAATTTCATGAGTACTCAGTGATTAATGTACATCTTTAGGCACATGCCATCACAGCAAGGGAGTAGCATTTTTACATTCTGAAGATTCTTCTTCTCTTTGATCATATGCTATGAACACTTATATTCACTTTTAACAGTAAAACAGTTATTTTCTTTTCATTTCACCTATAATCCCAGATATAATAATAAAATCAGGAATAATAATGCTAGTCCATAGAAAAGGTAGCTGAAATTTGAGATATTTTAGGTTTCTTGTAAGTAACTTTGTCTTTACACGCAGTAGTCTTATTCTTTCTTGTCTGAGGCCACAAGAGAATTCTAACTTTACTGTTTTGGGTTTTCTGCAACAATTACAGGCTCTATCATTTTCTCTGATTTTCAATCTAATCTCAGGTAAAACTTTTATAAGTAATTGTTTATAAGTAGAAACTCTATAGGGTTCATCTTCTTTGGAATCCTGGATGTTATACATTCTTGAACAAAGTCCCTAATTTTTATGTTCCTTACATATAAAACAGGATAAGAATATTATCCAAACTACTGTGTTGTTATAGGAGGTACTGATTGAGCAAATGAACAATGTTAAAAAGGGATATTTTAATGACAAAAAAGATCCTGTGGATCTGATAAGTTTGATTCCAGCTAATTTATTATGTTCATGAATATTTGTTTATTTCATGTGGAAGAGGGCACTCATGTCCTTTAGTACATGAGTGAAGTTTAAAGGACTATTTGGAAAAGTTGTTTTTTCTCCTTCTGTCATGTGGGACCCAAGGAATGAACTCAGGTCATCGTCACTGACAGCAAGCACCCTTTCCTGCTGAGCTCATAATGTATTTTTATACTTCCATATTTTTCTAGTTGCTTCAGAGAAATGAATTAGATTCAGTCTTTGCTTTGAAGATCATTACAGAAATTGAATAAAAATTGATATCCAGCCAGTAAGTCAAGGGTAGATAAATATAAGATATGATATTCCTATCAGCAAATGTGATAACCTTAGAATTAGAATGGAACCATCTTATCCAACTCAGGAATTACTCAAAACTGAATTCATCTTGATTTAATTCTTAAAAATAATATTTTAGTATTTTTTGAGTTTTTCTTCCAATGCATAAAATTCCCAAAAAAATACTTACATGAAATTCTCTAACTTCTCCAGGATCTACTTCCATGTTATTACCTATCCTATTTTGTACTGTGTTTTAAAATAAAACATTTTTTGAGATTGTTCAAATACTTTTTCTGTAGGGCCTACCATGGAATATGGTAAACCTCCCAGGGTCAACCTCATTAGGAAAACAGACTCTTCTCCCAAGAGCTATTAATTGCCAGTAGTTCTTTAGCTAGGGTATTACTTTGTGCCTATGTTCAGCTTCTTCTATGCTGGGGTTTTGTCTGGCTTGGACTTTTACAGGTTGTGATGTTGTGAGTGTTGTCACAATCTTCTTGTTGATATGCAACTGTTCTGTTTTATGAAGAAAACAACTCTTTGTAGTCATCCAACATTTATGAGTCTTACAATCTTTCTTGCTCATCTTCTGTGCTGATTCCTGAGTCTTGAGGAGAGTGATGTAATTCAGATGTATGATTTAAGGCTAACCACTCCACAGTGTCTTCTCTGAATGATTACCAGTTGTGTGTGTTTGTGTTAATTGTAATATACTGTAAGAAGTAGTTTTCTACCAGTGAAGAAAAGAATCACGTTTCTTACCCACCTATGAACCCTGTGACTTAAAATAATTATGGAACTGGCAAAATACAATCACAGGTACAATAGTGACATGAATGTTACAGGTTTAAGCAAACACATTTTGATCAGATTTAAAACTCAATCCATCATCAGCTAGAACACATACATGACAATATTATTGCAGTCAAGGACCTGTGGCTAGACAAGTCAAAGGCCCTATAGGAAATGTGAAAATTACAAAGAACATAAATGCTTTCTAGTGTTTAACAAACAGCATGCCTTCATCTTTCAGCGAACACTAAAAAGTTACCTGCTAGTAGATGACCTCATACCCATGAGCATATTGTCAGCACTAATTAGACTTAATGAGTTGCCAAAAAAAATATAAAGTTGAGCAGGGCATGTTTCAGGGATGCAGGAGGAGTTGGGGGTAAAATAGAGGCAGATATGATTATATTTCATTGTATATATGTATTATATTCTCAAGAATTAAAAAAATATGATTTAGAAAAGGGCCTACAAAATGGCAGGCACTCTGTATTGCTGACTTTATTTTCTGATACCACATTTGTTATTTCTAAAGGCAGTGATGGATCTGTCATATGCTTATGAATTTACTCCCTAAAACATCAGAGTATATATAGCACAGTTTAAACAAGATAATGAAAAATTAAGCATTTTCTAGACTTCAGATTTCTGTACAGCCATAAGATGGCATTATTGTGTTACAACAAAGTTCTGGTCTAAGATAAGAATGTGTTGTTATAAAATCTCTTTTCCTCCAAAAATCCATTTAGTTAGATATTTCAGGATGGATCGGCTATGTATATAAGTAGTTAAATTCAACTTGATTTTCAGCTTTATATATGATCTTAAGAGAACATAAAATCAAGATCACTGATTCAAATAATGCTGAATTTTTACAACAAAATTTCATTTAAATGGATAAGAAAATCAGTATAAGTGTATTATTAAAATGTAAATTTATTACTAATTATGTTTCCTAAATACAAATGATGGAAATAAATATGTATGGTGAGCTAGCAATATAACTTAAAGAAAGGGCAATTATCTAACACTATGTTACATAAAAGAAATCAGACTGGAAGGAATATGTATTGTATGACACAATTTTTAGACTAAAGATGAGCACATTGATGTCAGAACTCAGGTGGAAGATCCATTTTTGACAAACCTTCATTAAATATGAACAGAAGCAGTTTCTAGGGTCTGTGTGATGTTTAATTTCTTTATCTTGATGCTAATTACACTGATGTTTCCTTTAATAAATTTTTTGATACGAAATGTTTCTGAACACATTTTTGCATGTATGTCATAATATACTGAAATTTAGATTTATAGACTGTAAAAACAAAAATTAAAGCCAATAAGGATGTAAACATAGTTTTAAAATAGGTTTAGTAAACACATACTCCCTTGTTCTGTTTTGAACATTTCACCCTGAGCCTCTGAAAGAACTTGATCGTTTCCCAAGGCAGCTTTTCTGGTAAGGTTACACATACCACTGCTTTACAGAAAGCCTTTTCCAAGGCTGTCAACATTCTGGAACCAAAACACCACATGTTAGTGGGATCTGAAAGAAAGAGACCTGAAAACTGCTTTTTCAGGTGCTTCTTCATCGTTTTGGTTCCTTGATGCTTCATAGACTTTTTCTGTCTTGTGTACAGCATGAAGAAAATAAAACGAGAGAAATACTGAAGTTGTACCTTAGTAGTAGAGCACTTGCCCAGCACATAAGGCCATGTGTTCAATTTCTAGGATGACAGTAAACAATTAAAATATATGATTAATCTTAAAAGTAAAACAGGAATAGAAGCCAAAGAAATCTGTTTTGAAGAGAAAATTCCTTAGTCATCTCTGGAAAATAGGCATACCATTCCCAAAGCATTCTTCCTACAAATATTTGCTCTCAGTTTTCATTTCTCCACTAAGACACGTAATAAATTGCTGCTTATTTTGTAAATGTGAGGAACATAACACCATACTGTCTACAGAAGAGGTCAGCATAGTAATTCTCAGGTCCTTGCCATATCATTGTGTCCTCTAAAGTGGAAGCTAGAAGGACAGATGCCTAATCTGGGAATTTTTCCAGAAATACTTGCTCCCAATGAAGCATTCAGCTATGGCAGCATTAGCAGCTTCTTTTTGTTACAACAAGAAATGCATTAGGGAAGACACATGAGAAGCACATAAGAGATACTGACAAATCAAGAGGTTGCCATTTCAGTCTCAGAATTAGTCTGCACCAAATCTGAAATTTTTCATGTGAGAGTGAACCTTCATGCACTGCCCCAGGTGTTAATATATGTGCCAATATATAATACTACTCTTAGTTTCTGCATTATCTATAACTAAGTAGAGAGGAAATAATTAACATGCCCCCAATAAAAGTGACTCATATCTTATCCCAAGATTATTGCTTTACTCTGAAAATTGCTATACAGATAAAGGAAAGGGTCATGTGATAGCAGTAAGAAAGTGACTTTCTATGAAGATCTATTTTTTTACAGTTTTAAAACACCTTGATGGAGGGAAGACTTCTGTTTTGATTGTCAATGTCAACATTATTTTTGAAAATCATTACTAAGTACAAATTCTTTGCACCCATTTTTAAATTTAGCTATTTGTGTAAAAATTTGAGAATGTATGCCATAAATGTAGCAATATGTTTTTTGTTTTTGTTTTTTGCTTTTTTTTTTTTAACAAAAGCACACTGCCAATTCTAAATGCTGGAAGTATCTAGAAATTTCTTCTTGACCTTAGTGCTTTCTTCCAGTTAAGGATCTTGCTCACCATATATACTACTATGTTGATTAGTCTGGGTTATTTATATTTGCTTATTTTTGGTTCAGAATATGAGAAATTGCCTCAGGTTCTTTACTTATACAATGGCCAGTGGTAATAAGTACCATCTGGTAACCGATAACTTCTGTTAATAATAGTAAAAGAAACTACAATTTGACAGTGTCTATATGTCACATATGCCAGATACATCGATAACACTGAAGAATGTTAATCTCTCACTTATCCACACTTTTATATTCTCTCCATGCTTAACATCTATACTGTCTTTACTGCAGCTATGTAGCTTTGAGTATTTTATTTCAAATCTACTCTTCTCCCACATAATTCTGCTTCATGCTGTTTTGTTTAACCATTCATATTTTTGTACAGGGTTTGTACAATCTAGCTTAATCCTTACCTATTGTGAATATATTGTACTGGTCATAAATTGCAATTGTCCCACCACTGAAACAGCAAACGAGTCGAATAGGGGAACCTGTGTTTTCACCCAGACTCCCCTAATGAATTGTGTAACCTGATGTCAAATACACAGAGGTTTGTAACACTGAAGTTAAAAATGCAAAAAGTTAAATCCACAGAGTTACTATGAGCAGATATTCAATATCAGTTTATTGACTACAAAAAAATCTCATTAAATCAAATTAGAAACAAATAACATCTTTACCCATATTTGTGATTTTTCTCCTATTCTGCTTAATTGTAATACTCTTTTTTGTTTCTTTGTTTTTGTTTTTTTGAAACAGAGTTTCTCTGTTGTAACTTTGGCTGTCCTGGAACTCATTCTGTAGACCAGACTGGCCTTGAACTCACAGAGAGCCACCTGTCTCAAACTCCAGAGTGCTGAGATTAAAAGTGTGCACCACCGCCACCGGCATCATATTCTATTTAAAAACAGAACCATCCAGGATACTGCACCACTTTACTTAGATACTTAAACTGGCACTTGAAATATATTTCCCAGCGTATTTACAATTTCTTCTAAAGCCTTAGTTATTATGAGCAGATGTGAGGAGGATCAGATGAAGGGAGGTTGCAGTCTTTAATGGAAGAACTTATTGAAATGTTTCAAAATGAAGTGTCTTTCTGCTCATCAGATTATCTTCTGTATGTTCATATTGGCACATCAAAATGCTGAAGAGCTGTGGACTGATCCATTGTTGATTGTTAGAGTTTCACACAAGATCATTTGCCCTGTATCTTCATATTTTCAGATACTTATAAATCCTTACAGTTCATACAGATCACATAGTTTATATGAAATATGTGTTAGACCTCACGTAGAGGTTAGTTTAATTCTTCCTTCATATAAAAAGTTGAAAAGCAACAAAATTCACATAGTTCTGGAGTTAACTACTGGACAATTTAACCTGAGTATTTTTCCTGTAACAATTGTACATTTTTGTTTCTCAGGATAGTTATATATGCATATTTCCTTACTTCACTATAGATAATTCAATTTATTCAGTGTACAGGGACTGTTTTGCCTGTTTTTAAACCTAAATAAACATATTGTAGTTGTTAGGCTGCTGTGATGGCTCACCAATGAAGAACAGGGGTCATATTCATTATGTGCAATCTCTGCCAGACCTCAGCAGAAGTCTGCCACCATCATGGCAAGTGCCATACTGGAAAGTAGAACCCTGAGCATCTGAGCTCAGGTGTTTTTATTAATTCAGAATGCCTCAGGTCTTCTACTGGTAGTACGTGCAGTTCATTTTCAATCAAACATCCCCACATAAATGCAACACCTGCAGACAATACAAAATTCCAAGGCTTAGGAAGCACTGCCTGCAACAGAGCTCAAAGCAATATTTTAAATAGAACTAAAAATGAATTTTTATTAAAACATATATTTTAATTTTATGTAAAAAAGACTGTAATAGCAGCATTGTATATCTATAATATTAACCACACTTTGAAGATAGTTTTGCTAACTTTATTCACTGTGTTTCTTTGTCAGATCATTAACTTATTTTCTTTGGATACACATTAAAAAATAGCTATGTGTTGTTGATGAATTTTGAAAATGCTACCATCAAAACTCTGCTAATACATTTTTCTAAGCAATCCTTTTTGTTCCTACAATTACAATTTGCTTAGGCCAAGATTTAAAAGTGTTCATAGAATGATACATTAAGGAGAGTATATTTCCACCCGTAAAAATACCTGGAGATTTTAATCAGTGCATCTGGTGACTGCTAATTTTTTTTTCTACTTAGTTATCTTTATATTATGAGCCTTTACCCACCCATTGCAGGATGGAGCTCCCAGCAAATTCGTATTCTAGGAAAGATAGAAAAAGATGAGAGGAAGGGACAAAGTGTGCATACCAATTATCTTTTAAAAATCTGTGTATGTGTATATTCTCATGTGTGACTGTGGGAATATATGTACAACAGCAGTTATGTGTGCTTTGACATGTGCGTGGAAGTCAGAAGACATTAGGTTTTAGTCCTCATCCTTTATTTTGAAGAAGAAACTATTGTTTGTCATTCCATAAATCAGACTTGCTGACCCTTTAGTTTCCTATGATTCTCCTGTCCCCACATTCATTAGCCCTGTGGAAGCCCTGCTATTATAGTGCTACCACATATAACTTTGTATTCATTCTTGGAATCCAAAGTCAGATATCCGCAATTGTAGTTGTTGATTCAGGTTCAAAGGCAGTTTATTCTTGGGCTAATTAAACCACCAGTCCTAGTCCTGGAGCCCTGGAACATTTTGGCCTCTGTAAAATCTACTCTTAAGCCCAGAATTGGAAGGCTTCAGCATCCATACAATCAATAACAATCTAGCTTAAAGCCTCATATAATCTAATCAACCTTTGAGACTTACTGCTGACTGAGCCACTCTGACAATCTACTTCTGAACTCTGACTCTTCTGGCTCAACTTACACACTATTCTGTCTCGAACTCTTCTCCAAGCTGACTGGTTTAAACTGATCTTCTGAGCCAGCTTACTGTATCTGAGGGAACTCTTCTGACTCTGGCAGACTCTGACTGATTCTCTGTCTCAGACTGAACTGCTTTACTCTGCTTCAAACTGATTCTCTCTTTCCATCTGATACTGATTTTGTCAAGCTGCCTCTGTGTCTCTGCCTCAGACTCCTCAGACTTCTGTGTCTCTGTAAGCTCTCATTGCCTCTGTCAGCCTCTCTGCTTCTCTACCTTATCCCCATTCAGACTGCTTCATTGTCTCTGTGTCTTCCATGTCTTATCTTCTGTGTCTTATCCTGTCTGCACCAGACTGAACTGAGAGCCTGCTTTTCTATCATGAGTTGAGCGTGTCCTCACTCTGATTCACTCTGCCAACTCTTCATCCTATTCATCACTTTGCCTGCTCTTCACTCTGACTCATCACAGATGTCACTTCTTCTCTGACACTGACACCTTCTGAGCTCTGCTTCCTGTGTCCCAAGTACTGGAACTAGACATTCATCACCACTACTTTCTGAATACTGGGAATAAAGATGTATACTACATCCTTTCCACATTCCGTCTGGACCACACAGGGGCCTGGATATGATCCCTTCATATAGATACTTGGATTTGATCCCTTCCTAGTTATTACCATTCAGACCATTCAATGTGATCCTCCTTTCTCAGAGTAGCCATGTTGCTGGATTAAATGATTAAATATTCCTCCACACCCAATTGTATGACAAGCACTTTATGCACCCCGCTGAGTCATCTCCTCCATTCCATACTGGTTTTTAAAGAAATTTTCTTGGTTCTGCTATATTGGATTTCTGTTTATTCTTTATTGTCTGAATATCAGTCTCATGAGTATCCCAAAGTTGCTAGCATTGCTGGGAAATATAAAGATTCTGTATGCTGTCTGCTAAAATGAATTCTGTTGTGGGAAAAATTAAAAAAATTAATGTTGGAAGAAAATGTATAATCTTTATCATGTGCACCAAAACGATCATGTTGTTTTGGAAACAGCTCTATGAAAATTGCAACAACAATTGTTCTGTCTATAATTAATTCTTCCTTTACTGCTTTTGATCATTTGATGAACTCTGATTCTAGCTTCCTGAATTAACCTAATATAAAGTTAGAAGTATTTGATTATTTATCAAGATGTCTACTTTTCTGTATTGTCACATGTCAAAATAATTCCTCTTTTTTTTATTTAAACATAAGCCATTGTGTGTAAAGATGGAAGAGAAATGGAGAGCTGGGTTGTCATGTTTTTCCTAGGCTATACATTCACAACTTACCATGTTCCCTCTTCCATATCCTATAATAAGTCACATATAAATTACAAAACATAACTTAATAGATGCCTTCAACTCCCTAAATAATCTTTAAGAAAGAAAGATCGTAGCCTAAAGTTAAAACTATAATAATAAGTACAAGTGTCAGGACAGGCAAGATAAAGCTTCTCGAAAATTCAGGAGTAGCTTCTACCTTAGATATAACTTTATGTCAAGCATTAAGACAATAAATTACATATGTCCTTTCCTTCTCAGAATAACCTGAGTGTTAAGTTTAGAATTAAGTGATAAAGAAAACAAACACTTTACTCCAGCTTACACAGATATGTATACCACAGCTTGTGTGGGCCCTGGTTATGAACTTTTATCAGCTACAGTACCACCTCCCTGCAGTCAATCTCATATCCAATCATTTTTATTCTCCCTTCTGTATTTTTATTTCAGGACTCAAAGCTGGAATTACATGTTCATAACATGTTTTCTTCTCAGACTCTATTATGTGAAAACACAGTGGTTTAAAATTACTGTGTTTAATATGAAATGAAAAAAAAAACTCTGAATTATATAAGAGGCTTGCCAAAAGCCAAGTATCAAGGCTGTCTGAAATGTAGTTCTGTGGTAAAGTACTTTTATGAAATTTTTAGAGAATATTAATTTGTATCTACTGGGACCCAATTCCAAAAACTCCATTTATATCATAATGTGTTTCACAAAATACTGATAGAGTATTTTTTCCATAGTTTCATTTACTATAATAAAGGTACATAACAACTTTAAGGTGTTAATATAGCAAATATATAATAGTCTATGACCTACATGCATTCTAAGGACAGAATTTGACAGACAAAATCCTCTTCCTTAGGGAAATACAGTGTTACCTACTGTGTGGTTACTAACTACTTGTTTGTTTAACTTCTTGCTTGTCTTGACTTCTATCATTCTTGGCAACATTTGTTTCAGGAATGGTTATTAACACTAAAGCAAATACAGTTTAACCTGTGAGAATTATATATTCTTCCCAGTAAGGAAATTCCTCACAAGAATCATTTTCATATTCGTTTTAATTTAATTTTGAACATCCTGAAATTTCTCTTAGAATTATCAGTTATATCAAGTCAGAGTGATAGTTTTTAAAAGGAATTCTATGTGAAACAATAAGTTTTAAAAGACTCTGTGGTTTCCCAGAGCTGAGAGATGATAAAATAATAATATTGTTGTCTTAAATAGTGAATTTTGTGTAAATTATTTTAAATTTTGTTTCCTTCTTTCATTCTTCCTCCTCCCACCATATTCACAGTTACAGATTTCACTGGAAAACTATAGTCAGTTATTATGTCCCCTTATATCTATGCATTTCTCAAGTAATCAGAGACACAATTCTGTATTGTCTTCCAGAACATAGATGCCAAATACACATTTTTTCTTATCTATTTTCTTAGTACCAAAAAAGTTGGCATAGCCCAAGATAATTTTCATTTGACCCTACCAAAATCAGAAATAATTGATCTACTGTAGCTACTATAGCCACAGTCCTGGTGGATAACAACCCCACTCAAAACAACAATTACTAATTTTAGCCATTCACAAGACATCTATGAATCAACTGTTTTTCAGCTGTTGGGACTGCAGATTGACTGAATAGATCTGATTCATATATCTATTTGTAGGAAACATTCTGGAAGTGCAGTAGATAGACCCTTAGAGTACATGGACAAATGCCCAAGCTGTCCGGGGAGCCAGTCAAAACACATATGTTTATAATACTGATATTTGTATGATTCTTATTTTTCCTGTAATTCGTATCCAGTGCTTTAAGCAAGTTAAACAGCATGCCCCAAGTCAAGTGTCTGAGAAGTATATTGCACATGATAGCTATCAAATATGTAAGTGTATTACATTACTATAGAATATGGTCACTAATAACAATTTAAAATATTTTATAACCTAGTAGATCATCACTTTGGATTACATAGTGAGACAATTTTTAAAGAAAATAAAGTGAACTTAAATTTGTTGAACTCACTTGGAAATGTGTTTTGAATCAATTTTTATGCATGATTTTTTTCTCTAATCTAGTATGTGTCACTATTCTTATTTTACCAGAATGCCATAACACATCATATATTTCAGAGTGCCTAATTATAATAAAAAACAATTTTTCAGTGATAGTTTATTTACCAACATAGTGATATCATAGTGTTTCTGTGTAGTTTTGAGTTTGATTTTTGAATAGCATCATGACTTCTGCTTGAAACTATCATAAGTTGATGATCATGGCTTACAATATAGCCTTGAAGAAGGCCATCTGGTCTATATCTCTTGGCAAATTTTTTTAAAAACAAGCAGCTGCATTACAAAGTAAGAGTGAATCTCTGTCTAGCTGTGGTAATCAAGGAGATTTGCAATGCACATCCTACAGCATTTTTTTCTAATCCTAGTCAGAATCAACAGAAGAGAAACATTTGTTTTTTGACTTACAAAATAAAAGTTTACAGACTTAAATAATGATAAAATTACTCCTTCAAATTATGTTATAGTGGCAAAAGATTATGAGAGCTAATCTGTGCTTTATTTAATTATTTCTGTTAACTAATTTGAAAATCTTAAATCTCTCTCTTTTGTCTGCTTATATTAGTCAGTAGAAGACATAAAATAATGTATTCATTTATCTCTACCTGTCTTTCCTCTTTTCCTCTCCTTCCCTCTTGCCACAAGATCTTTGTGTATGTGTTTTCTTCCACTTGCTGTTCAGAAAGAACATGTTTCACTTTTTTCCCTTAAATAATGTTAATTCATTTCACAAGTCAGTATTTTTTGTTCTTATCTGTATCTATAGGGACAAACTAGGAATGGCAGAGGATTGATTTAGAGCTCAATAATAAAAATTATCAGGCTAATAATATCTAGGTTTGTCTATGACAAGGAATTGAGTTCAGATACTCCTTTTGGACAGTGCTCTCAGGAATCTGTAGCAGAGCAGCAAAGTTATTTTAAAAGGGAGTCAAGAGCATACTAGAAGGAAAAGTTATCAGGCCAGCTACCACTATGTATGACTAGAGCTTATTCTATGGAAAAGGGTTAGAAAACCATAAAACATGTGCCTCTTACTTTTCGTAGACAAAAAGCAGGAGTACTAAAGTTTGTATTCTAACTTGTACTCGTCATTTTTAAGGGCTAGAGTATGAAGTTAATATTTTTTTATTTACAAGCATTTCCAGATTCCTTGCATGTGGCTGTAGCTGTTATTTCTGCTTCTAAGCTATCTCTTAGACTAAGCTAAGACAGAATGGTTTGTATGGCTGTGTTTTTTTTGATTCTTCATTGATTCTTTCCTTAAAATTTCCCTATCCTTTATGTATTCCACATTGGTAAGCTTTTGAATTATTGAGTCTTGCTTTAAGACTTAGAAGGTGATTTAACTATGAATTTTTAACCTTTTAAAATTATTCATTGACAATTCCATACATATACACAATATACTGCTTTAAGACAGTTTTTGGAATGTCATAAATAAACAACAGTTTCATTTTCTGATGCCCATAAAAAAGTCATTTTCTCATGCATTTATTCCAAGTTCTGTGCAAAAAATTCAACGTTAGTATTTTAGCTTAAAATAAATATTTTAGCTTAAATATTGTTTTAGCTTAAAATAATCAATATTGTGATTACTTGGTTTGGGTCAAAGAATTTGTAGGTGCTTCATGTACTGCATACTTCATGTTTGGTATTGATTAGAGTCATGTTTACTAATTTTGAGAGCTGAATATGGGAATTGAGGTCTCATAAATACTATATAAAGACTCTAACTCTGAGTTCCACTCGGTCCTTAATTAGACATTCACTGCTAGATCCAAAATCATCTTTAGATCTCAAGAAGATTAAAAACACTATTCTGTGGATTTCTCTAAGAAAGACAAGAAAAAAATCAGAACTTACTAGATTAAGTGATGCCAAATTTCAATCATTGACTAATTTGGCCTAATGAACCAAATTCTTTGCTATATAAAATCTTTGGTTTAGAACTAAGTAACATGCAAAGAAGTAAGAATTAATAGCAATCTAGAATACCCAGACAGGAGACAGAAAGAGAAAGAGCAAAGATTTTGAGATATGTAAAGAAGAAGCCCTAAGAGACATGTGAGCAAGACTTAGAGTTTCTTAAGTATGAAGAACACAGAAATAAGATAAATGAGATAACAGAAATAAAATTTATTTGCTTATTAAGAGAAAAGAAGAATGCAAGCTAAAGGGTTCTGCTTTTTGTTTTGCTTTATGTGCTTGTTTAGTTAGCTCAGTTTCTGTTTTTGTTGCTGCTGTTCTCTTGTTTGGTTGGTATTAAACTCTATTTCCCCCTAGTTCTGCCTCCTGAGTGCAGAGATTATGGGACTATGCCTTGTTTTTCTTTGTCTCATAATAGGAGCATACCTGTGGCTAATCTAGTGTGTTAGAAAAACTAGAACTTTTAACATGGTGATTTTTCAAAAGTCACAAAGGAAATTAAATTGCAGATTGAGTTTTAAAAGACTAAAATTACTTCCAGTCACGTATTTTCAGTATTCCTTGTGTAATAAGAAATAGATGACAGTTTAACAAGGCACACATTTTGATATTCACTGGTGTTACCAGAGACTGCCTGATAATATTTTGGCTCAGATAGTATATTTATCACAAATGTACAAACATTTATCTCTATAATAATCTTTATTATAAAATTATACAACTCTATATTGGCTGGAAATATCATGAATAAAGAAAAGTGTGATGGTGGAATATGCCTGTTATCAGAAACTTGTGAGGTGGAGGCAGGAAGATCAAGAGTTAATACCTGTTTCAGGTACATGACATTTTTCTCTAAATGAATTTCATGTTGGTATTTCTGTCCATGATATCCAAGTCTTTAAAGACTACAAGTGGCCAGATGATAAAATACTTAGTTAATGAAAATTCAATCATTAATAAAATAATGTTTGTTGGTAAAAAAGACAACAGCAAAGTGACTATGAATAGTGGCATAAATTTCATATGACTAATTCATGTGCATAGTCACTCCCATTTTCTGTACCTAACCATTTGAAAAGGCTAAGTTTCTGTCCTAGTTTGTCCTAAATAGACTTAGAAGATGGAGAAGTGCTCCAGTGGTTAAGAGCACATACTGTTGTTACAGGCGACCCAGGACCGAGCACCCATTTTGAGTAGCTCACAATGGCCTGTAACTCCAGCTTCAGGAGACCCAAAATCCTCTTCTGGACACTGAGAGTAGTGTATTCACGTGTGTACACATACCCACACATATGAGGATATAAATATATACTTCTAATAAAAAATAAATTTAATTTAAAGCCAAGAAACAGAGTAAGATAGAGTTCATTGGTGATTGCACTTAAGAAAAATGCCTGGTTTCAGGGAAGGCATAAAGGGAACAAGATTGGGTAGGGAGAAGAATTACCTGCTCATGCACTTACAAGAGAGACTCTAGTCAGTTCTCTAGGCAGTTGGGATGATGGCATTCACAGAATTCTTTTAGTAATGTTTAAAACATTTTAATAAATTAAAAAATTTAAAAAGTCATTAGAAATTAGCCTTTGACTTTCTTTTTTAATATTTCTTTATTTTTCTTCTCTCATATACTTATGTAATACATCCCACCACCCTCTCCCTCTCTCCACCCGCCAGCTCCTCCCCATACCCTCTAACCAGATCTACCACCCCATCACCACCCACAACATTCCCCTCCCCCTCTTCTCACAGTATTCTTAGGTGAGACCTTTCAGGTTTTGGGTTGAGCTTTCTCATTTCTTCCTTCTCAACTATAAAATATTGAACAAAGAAGCACTTGTCTGCTAAGAGAAATTTCAGAAAATAGTTTATCCATAATTTGTTGGTAAATAACACTTCCAGTAACTGAAGAATAAATGTTTCATTAGAATCCTTACTGAAGGATACATTTTTATGTAGCATTTTTATAATTAGAAATGCATGTAGGTAGTACTCTTATAAGTTATTTACTTTTTATTATGTATAAATGTCATTAAATATATCCAGTTTGTTTGAAGGATTCAATTTCATACATGTTTATGTGAATACACACTATTGAATTCATTACTATAATTAAGGCAAATAACACAGCTCTCATCTTCACAAATGCCCTCAACAATCTCTCACTCTTATCCCTAGGCAACCACTTATCTACTGTATGATATTTCAAATTAATTCAAAATTTAGAAAAGCAAATATATAAAAGCAAAATTAACAAGTATCTAACATCCTGCTGGTCTATCTTCTTCTTCTATCATGATTCAAAATTTCAGTTTGTAAATAATATGATGTGAGTATACACATTCAATGAATAAGTAGAAACATTTTAGTTGGATTTTCTTGCTGGTCCATAATTCTTTGGAATGCACTTAAAATGGCCTTATGACTGTCTTACTCGTAAGATTTCAAATCTCACTGATATTTAGGCACCTGTTGCTTTATTTGTAACTTATCTGTTTTATCAGCTTACCTTCTACCTACCAATTACCTAATATATTTAATTCATTACACAAGTACAGCAAAGAATCACTAGAAATCTCACAGTGTTCACATGATTAAAAATATTTAGTATCATAAAATTGAGTAATACTCTCCACCATTTTGTATAATCAATAAAAGATGCATGACACAAGGAACTATGCGCACATTTGAAACATGTTCATTTTTGTTTAGTCATTTTCCTAAGGCAAATATTTGCTTTAAAATTATATATATGGTATGCAATATTATGTAGACTGTTGTTTTGTGACCTTCATCATATCATGTAAAAATAAATTTCAAGTTTTATGACATATAGTTTATACTTATCATGTTAGTAGTACTATGCTTTTCATCCCTCAAAATGTGCATTAACTAGATCTCCCAATATCAGTAATGACTACCCTTATTTATGATAATGCCCCTAGGTGAATATACTTATTTTTTCTCTTTTTACACCTCTCTGAGCCTACATTTTGCCATTTAATGAATTATACCTATTGTTTTTGTCCTATTTTTCTTTGAATTGTCCTTGGCATCTATCTCCAGCCAACTGATTCCTTGTGAGAGATGCCTTTCTATTTTGACAAATTAGCCTATCTAAAGTATTACTTCCTGCTTCAAGTTCCCCAGCACAGAAAAGTTCCCTGGTTCTGTATTGATGAGTTTGTGTTCATACTGGTATCCCCTAGAAAGAAGTGAGTTGGAAGATAGATTTTGCCTGTTGTTTGTTTTGGCCAGGATGAAAATTTAAAAGCCAGTAAAGTGTCATAGATTGGACTTGTTATCACAATTAGTTTTACACTTATTGCCCTATATCTTGTAAATCTTCAGAATTTTATGTGTTTCACATGTCCCCAGAAGTCACTTTACTTTATAACCCAATAGATCAAAGACTAACTTCCAAAACTCATAATCTGTCATTCATCATTCTAGCCTGTCTGACTTGCATCTCCATGCATATAACAGCAAAGTGGATTTAAAAAAAACAATTCATTTTGTTATTCTTTGTAGTGAAATAACATATATAATAAACCTCTCCATCTAGAAGCACTACAAAGCTTTTAATATAAGAAGCAGTACTAGATTCCATGTAACCCTTTAGAGAAATAACTCAGAAAAATAATTATTTGTTGGATAACAACCCAGTAGACTAGTTCATAGAAATGAACAAAAATAATACATATATCCCAGGAAAAACAACATTGAGAACTCATGAGCTCAAAGAAGTTGCCTTTATTTTTGCCACTATCAAAATTAGCTTTCCACTCTATTGCACTTATTACTCTGAAATCTACATCCACTGCTTAAGTATAACTGGCCTATGTTACATCACTTTTTATCATCCTTTAAGGCAGATTGCAGAGAACTATGATTAAGAGTTCCTCCAATATTATATGTAATGGAAGACTAGTTCTGTCAAACAAAATAAGATTATTACCAGAAAGTGAGTTTATTTAGATAATGCAAGATGTCATAAAAATAAATTATAACTTTTAGTGACTTTAAACTTCTGTTTCTAAATTTTTAATTTTTTAAACATATTTGTTATTTTTATTAGTTTATATATATATGATATATATGTGTTTATATGTATATGTCACTGCATGGTTCTGGAATCACAGTCAGATTTGTGGCACAAGTACTTTCTTTAACAATGAGCATATCACCAACTCTAAACTATTCTTTTATTTCCCAAATAATATGCCATATAAAACAAGCCACATTCCGGGCTCAGGGACTCAGAGTGCTTCTATTTCATGGCTGTACCTTATCAGCATGGAAACTACAGTGGTTCTAATGATGAATAAGTAAAGGAAAGATACTGCCTAGTAAAGGCCTCACACTAGAAGGGATATGTGACTTCCCTCACATCCCAGATCCCTAGCTTTCATTAACCTTGACTACACTTCATCCTCCATGCAGCGAGAGGTACCAATGAATGAATGAAATGCTTGATGATCACCAATTCTTCACCAAAACAAGAGATACTGGAGAGGCGAAAATAATTCTAGCCATTAAATGTTCTTAAAATACCTACTCAAATGTTTCTTTGGCCATCAAGAGCTTCTTGTTCCATACATTAAGTGATGTCTTTTCTGCAAATTTGCAGAATCACATTCCACCTCTTTATCCCATATTCTATTATAATATAACTACTCCTTATAACCCAAAGTGTATCAGAAAGTTTTATGGAACTTTGAGGAAGAGTATGGATTTGTGTCATTTCTTTATAGCATTCAAAACATGGTTTAGCTTTAATATATATTAAATATAATATATTTAAGTATAATATATAGTATAATATATATGAGGTGAATTAATAACACCTTCATAAACTATAATGTTCCCCAAATAAATAATCAGTGTTTAATAAAAAACATATCAAACGTCATACAGCATGATGTACTTTTCTTTGTTTACAACATATTAGAAATGTAAATTCAATACTATACAGTGAAATTTGAGCAAATAATATAAATTAAGTAAAATGCAACAATTCCATTTAAATAGTGTCTCATAAGATATATGAAAAATAAATATGAAAGCATTCAGGATTGCAAACATTATATTCCGTGAATATTCGCATTTGAATTCAAGTATGGAAGGTGCTATAGTTGTGAAAAATTAGAGTGAATATATGTATTAAATGTAAATCCTAAGAATAAAAGTATGTCACTCTTGGATGACATCTAAAGATATCAGTCACTACGTATATATGACTACATATCATTTTAATGGATTATTTTTCATGAACAAGTTTGTGTTAGGTATTAGCATCTTAAAATTGAATGTTTCTATTCACGCTCAGATATTCAGATTTCAAGCAGAGCTTACACTGGCAAAGCAAAGATTCACTGTGCTATTTTAAATGTATCCTAAATCCTTTTTCATACTGTGTATGAGCGATACAGAGCTTTAGTTTCCAGGCACTTCTGTCTATAATCGTTTAAATAAAACACTGTTTATATAATAATATGGTGGTGTATATACAATTTGTAGTATGGGGACATAATTCTACTGAGTCATTTTAGCTATTTGCTACTGAAAATTATTTCTGAATTACTTATTTCCCTTCTTTATAAGTTGTGCTCTTTTATGATCCAACTTATAGCAATGTGTGAAACAGTGACAAGGAATATTTACCCTGATATTTAGCATGACAAAAGAGTATGCTTTCAGTTATACATAGCCCATGAATCTGATTTATATTATAAGTAAGCATTTGGAGTCCAAATTGATTTGCAATTATAAAACCCAGCATACCCAGACATAAGTAATTTCACTTTATTTTCACTGTTCTCATATTTAACAAGAAGAGAAAGCATGAAGCATTGCATTGATGCTGAAAATTTATAACTGAGTTTCCATCTAATTCACACACATGTGTATGCACAAATGTTGGTGATACTAGTCTATGATTCAAGATGAGATTATAAGATTTATCTACAGCAATTTAGAATGAGTATTAATGCAGGGTTAAGTTCATTGGATAGTGTTACCTCTGTGTAATATTCTTCTCTTTTCTCTCGTCTATAGGTTCAGATTATCCTAGTTTAGTCATCCAGTATGAATGGTATTTTAACTATTTGAAGACACATGCTTCCCATCAAACCAAGTAATTGCAACTAAAATTTTTTGTAACAAAAAAAAAAATCAGCAGTTATCTTGTGATGGGCCAGATAGTAAATATTTCCGGCTCTGGAAGTTACATGTACACTGGTTAACAAATGGAAGATAACCTCAGAGGTGTCACCAAAATATGTCAATATTACATGAAAAAAATGAAAATAAAACAGCTTCATCTTGGAGTAGTTTGACTAAGAGCAAAAACAAATTTTAATTCTTCATGTTTCTGTGTATTCTTTCTGTGGTTACTAAACTGTGTAATCTGCATGTTGTATATAATCTCTATGTTGAATGATGTATGTTGTGTGTAATCTGTTGTATGTTTGTGTGTCTGTGCAAGGTGTGTGTATGTGTATTTGTGTGTGTGTGTGTGTGTATGTCTGTGTGTGTGTGTGTGTGTGTGTGTGTGTGTGTGTGTATGTCTGTCTGAATTTGTGATTGTCTTTGTCCCTGTGCCTGTCCCTAATAAAGAACTTTGCTCTGTATTTATTGATCATTACACAAAATAGGCATGGAAAGAGATGAAAGGTTCTTTATAGAAATCATTAAAAGAGTATTACAAAGGAAGAACTTACTGCTCCTACTGTCCCCAAATAGAATTTCTCACTGAAGACAAACATTGTAAAGCTATATTTGCATGTTGTTTGCCATGTTTATGATTGATATTTGTTGTATAGTGTTGCTTTTAAAACCATATGCTGTTCTAAGCAAATCATTTACCAGAACACACACACACACAGACAGATACACATACACACACATTTTCTCTCTCTCTCTCTCTCTCTCTCTCTCTCTCTCTCTCTCTCTCTCTCTCTCTCTCTCTGTCACACACACACACACACACACACACACACACATAAACACACTATTCTGAATCAGAGAAATGGAAGAGGACATAACTAAAATTAAATCTATACATTTATCTTAGGTTTGTACAAGTTGACAGCATGGGAATCTGTGGCATAGTACATTTCATTAGAAAAGGCAATTTAAACTTATTTATTTTTACTTCAAAAGAATTGAGCTTACAAAATAATTACAACTTTTTTACACTCCCTGTTTCTTCCTCTAAACCATTCTGTATGCCACTTATTTTTGTCTTTCAAACTTATGGTCTCTTTTTTCACTAAGTGTTGTTGTATGCATATTTGTATATGTATGTGTGTATATGTGTATGGGCATGGACATGCATATACACATGTATATGTGTATATATATATGTATGTATGTATATGTACATGCACACATGTGTGTGTATTCCTACCAGTCTGAATAAATTGTCAGATTTCAGGGTAAGTACATAGTCTTAAATTATCTCAAGGCATGTTACTAAACTGATAGCAAGGTGTGGAAAAGTTCAGGCTTTTTAAATGCAGAAAAAAACATTTTTGGAAAAATGTTGTATACCATAATTCTTTAACTCTGAAATTTTTATGTGAAAAGAACTACAGATAATAAACAAAGAAATTGTTACTTATTTCCAGTGAAACTATCTTTAAGAAACAAACCCAGTTCCTCAAGAAATTAAATAAATACCAGAGGATCTACACATTTCAATTCTGGGGTTGGACATTTAGCAAAATAAAGCAGGAAGAGGAGACAGCTGTGTTGATAATGTGCTTGTCTTGCAAGCATGAAGACCTGTCTTCAGTCCCTTGAACCAATGTAAACAATGTGAGGCCTGGTAACATGTTTCCTCTTATCCCAGTGGGGAGGCTGAGACAGAACAATTCCTGCATCTCACTGGCTGACCAGTCTAAGCTATTTGACAAACTTCAGGCCAGTGCAAGATATTGTCCCAAGAAACAAGATGGAGGATATTTTTAAGGATGATGCCAAGGTTGGCCTCAGCCTTCCACATTATAAAGCATTTGTGGTGACATGTAGTTGTAAATTAACCCAGAAGTGATAAGGTAGAGACAAATAGAACCCTGAGAGTCCCTGGACAGCTAAGTTTTCCTTGGTGAGTTGCAGGCCACTAATAGACCTTGTTTAAAAAAGTAACCTTTGCTCAAGGAAGGACAGCAGAAGTTATCCTCTGGTATCCAAAATGCATGAGCACATACACTGGCACACACACAATAACTGGGTAGGAATACAAATGCAGAATAGTCTGGGAACAATTGATGTGAGATGAAAGCAAGGGTACTGTACTGTTTTCTAGAAAAGCCAGTAGACAAAAATGTTCATATTACAATGATAATAATACTGCTCATTAGTCATTCCTTATTGGAAGTAGGGGACCATATGCATATTGTAATTTCAATGCCTTTTCTTGTCTATTTTTTAATGTAGCAAAATGTGAGGAAGAGAAATCACATATTAAGAGAAATATTTGTGTCAACAGAAATAAAGTTTAAACATTTTCTTTTTGGCCTACATACATAGGAATATAATAAAGCAAAGAAAAATTAAAACTTATTACATGAGGCAAGTAATGCTTAATAGGAAACAGAGAATATTGCTCAGTAAAGAAAACAAGAAGGAATTTGCAGCAATAATATCTCAAAGGAATGTAAAGGAAGCCCACATATCTTGTTATGTGTTTCAAAGATAGACATAAATACTATCATTTTGAAGAGGGATAATACATCATAAGCAGAAGAGAAAGTAGAATTTTTTAAAGTGATACATATTTAAATGTTGAAATGCCACTAACAATACTAGCAGAGAAAAAAATGCACTAAAACCCTGTATAGTCAGTAATATACATATTAAGCTCCTACAGATCCTCAAGATAAATGTTCTATGGAACTGGAAAGTACTATAATTATTACTGCTGTTACCAGAAAAATAAATAAACACGCTGAGGAGACTTTTCTCATATTTCTGGTGAAATCTGCGTACTGAATGGTTCAAAGAGAAGTGGTGCTTACTGGCTTTCTCACTAGCTCATGTTCAGGTAATTTTCTTATACAGCCCAGACGTGCATGTCTAAGACTAGATTGCCTGCCATTAATAATCTGTAAAATTCCCTACAGATGTACCCACAGTCAAATCTAATCTAGGCTATTCCTTTATTTAGTTTCCCTTTTTATAAATGACTAGACTTTGTGTCAATTAACAATAAAAGTTTATAAGTACAGTAACTAAAATTGAATTGATGGCATGTATTTTTACTATTATAGTAAACATTAAAAAAAAACAATTTCTCTTATTTCTTTCTCAGTCTATTTGTAGTTTGTGAATAGGAGGACTACTGATTTTTTTGTGTTGACCATGTAGCTAACCACTTCCACTTCATGGAAGTTGTTTATCATATGTAGGAATGCCCTGGTAAAATTATTGGGGTCATTTATGTATATTATCATATCATCTGAAAATAAGAATACTTTGACTTCATCCTTTCTAATTTGTATCCCCTTGACTTCTTTTCAGTTGTCTTATTGATCTAGGTCAAACTTCAAGTACTATATTGAATAAGTATGGAGAGACTGGGCAACTTTGTCTTGCTCCTGATTTTAGTGGAATTGCTTTGATCTTCTGTCCATTTAATTTAATGTTGGCTGTGGGCTTGTTGAGAATTGCTTTTATTATGTTTAAGTATGCCCCTTCTACAGATAATCTCTCCAAGACTGGTCATGAGGATGTGTTGGGTTTTGCCAAAAGCGTTTTCAGCATCTTGAATGACACGATAATGTGTTTTTTTTTTTTTTAAAAATTTGTTTTTATGGTAGATTACTTTGACTGTTTTTCGACTATGTTGAAACCATCCATGCATATCTGGGATGAAGCCTACTTGATCATGGTAGATAATATTTTTTAGGTGTTCTTAGATTTGATTTTCCAATATTTTAATGAGTATTTTTGTATCAATGTTCATGAGAGAAATTGATCTGAAATTCTCTTTCTTTGTGGTTTGGGTATCAGGGTGACTGTGGCCTTGTAGAATGAGTTTTGGCCGTGTTCCTTCTGTTTCTATTTTGTGAATAATTTGAGGAGTGTTGGTGTTAACCCTTCTTTGAATGTCTGATAGAATTCTTCACTAAAACCATTTGACCCTGGGCTTTTTTTCAGTTAGGAGACTTTTAATGACTGCTTCTATTTCCTTATGCTTTTTAGGTCTATTTAAATTGTTTATCTGTTCTTGATTTATCTTTAGTAGATGGTAACCATTGATAAAACTATCCATTTCTTTTAGATTTTCCAGTTTTGTGGAGTTCAGTTTTTTTAAAGTATGACCTAATGATTCTTTGTATTTCATCAGTGTCTGTCATTATATTCCCCTTTTCATTTCTGATTTTATTGATGTGGATATTCTCTCTCAGGAAGGGAAGACTGAATCCGTTTAAAGCCAAACACACCAGTTCAGTCAGAGAAGTTACAAAAGTCTGCCAGAGCCAGAAGATTGTGTTTGGTCAGAAACAGTCAGCTCAGAAGGTCATTTTGTACCAGTCAACTTGGAACCAGGACAGCAAGTGAGTTGAGTTGAACCTGAAGAGGAGTCAGTTGAGTACAGTAAAGCTGTGAGTTCAGAAGGAGACAATAAGAGTAGCTCAGTCGCAGTAAGCCTTGGAGGCTTAAAAGTTCTAGATTGTATAGAGGCAGAGGCTGAAGCCTTGCAGTTTTAGGCTTAATAGTTTTAGATTGTATGAAGACCAAAATGTTCCAGGGCTCAAGGACTAAGACCAGTGTTTGAATTAGGCAAAGGATAAACCACCTTTTGTCCTGAAGGTTTTGTTTGGTTTTGTTTTTGTTTTTGCATAAGCATGGATCCTGTTTCATAACCATTCTGTTAGTCTGTATATTTATATTGAGAAATTGAGTTCATTGATATTTAGAGATATCAACACCAATGATTGTTAGACCTTTTATTTTGTAGTTGATGTTGGTTGTGTTAGTGTGTATGTGTATGCCCACGTGAGTGTTTTGTGTTTCCCTTCTTTTGATTATCTTGGAGTGAGGTTATTTATATCCTGTGTTTTCATGGGAATAGTTAGCCTTTCTGGGTTGGAGTTTTCCTTCGAGTATTTTTTGTAGGGCTGGATTTGTAGGTAGATATTGTTTGAATTTGAATTTGTCATTGAATATTTTTTCTTCATCTATGGTGATTGAAAGCTTTGCTGGATATAGTCATCTTGGCTGGCATCTTTGGTCTCTTAGTACAGTACATATGCAACACATCTGTCCAGATGTATTCAGAGTCTCCATTTAGAAGTCAGGCATAATTCCAATATGTTTACCTTTATATATTACCTACTCTTTTTTTCTCTTGCAACTTTTAGTATTCTTTCTTTGTTTCTGTATGCTTAGTGTTTTTTATTATTATGTGGCAAGGGGACTTTCTTTTATAGTCCAGTCTATTTGGTGTTCTGTATGCTTCTTGTACCTTTATAGACATGTCCTTCTTTAGGTTTAGAAATTTTTCTTCTATGATTTTGTTGAAAATATTTCCTGGGCCTTTGATCTTGGTTTCTTCTCCTTCCTAAATTCCTACTATTCTTAGGTTTGGTCTTTTCTTAGTATCCCTGATATCCAGGATGTTTTGAGTTAGATATTTTTTTGGATTTAAGATTTTCTCGTACCGATGTATCTATTTCTTCTATAGATCTTCAACTCCTAAGATTCTCTCCTCTTCCATTTCTTATATTCTATTGCTGTAGTTCTTGATCAACTTTTAGATTTTCATTTCCAAAATTCCCTCTGTTTGTTTTCTTTGTAGCTTCTATTTCCATTTTCAGATCTTGAACAGTTTTGTTTTGTTTCCTTTGTTTGTTTGTGTTTTTTCTTTTTTGCTTTCTTTAAGGGATTCATTCATTTCTTCTAATAGTTTGTATTTTCCTGGGTTTCTTTAATGAATGTACTCAATTTCTCCCATTGTTTGTTTGTCTTTACATCAATTTCTTTGAGGTATTTATTCATTTTCTTTTTAAGGGCCTCTATTATCGTCATGGTTTTAGAGAAATTTTCATTGTGTATAAGCTGTGTCTGAGTGTTCAAGGTTTGTTGTAGTAGGATAGTTGCACTCTGGTGCTGTCCTTTCCCCTTGGTTGTTGTTGACTGTGTTCTTATGCTGGAGTTTAGGCATCTGGGATTGGGGGTGATTGTAAGTTTGGGTCCTGAATTCCAGAGTTTATCTTTGTAGATGTTTATTCAGTGCAAAGGCAGTTTTATTCTTTGTCTAGTTCAATTACTGCACTGGTTCTAGCTTGGCTCCCTAGAGCCCTAGGAGTATTTCTGCCTCCACACAATCTAGTCTTAAGCCTTAGAACTGGGAGGCTTCAAAGTCCATGCAATCTAGATCATTTACATGTACACTCTAATAAACCTCTGATTCCTGCTACTGAATGAGCCACTCTGATTAGTTCCTTCTGAACTCAGACTCTTCTGGTTCAAATCTTGTTCTGGCTCAAATCTTCTCCATGCTTACTGGTTCAAACTGTTCTTCTGAGCCAGCTTACTGTTTCTGATTGAGCTCTTCTGACTCCAGGTTACACTGGCTGATTCTCTGCCTCAGCCACTCAGCTTCAAACTGACTCACTCTTCCAATCTGATACTGACTTTTACCAGACTGCCTCTGTGTCTGTCTGTCTGTCTCTCCCCTAGCCTGCCTGCTTCATACTGCTAGCCTCATGCTGCCTGCTGTAACTGACTATTCTGTAACTGACTCTGCTATAACTGACTTCTGCTTTCTGAGCTGAGAGCCTGCCTTTCTCTCCTGAGAGTTGAGCATGTCCTTACTCTGATTCACTCTGCTAGCTCTTCCTCTGATTAGTCACTCTTCAATCTGACTCATCCTGGATGTCACTTCCAATCTGAGACTGAATTCTGAGCTCTGCTTCCTGTCTGTTTTCACACTCTTTTTCTGTTTTAGTGATTAAAGGCGTGGGCCACCACTGCCTTCAGAATACTAGGATTAAAGATGTTTACTATCACTGCTTTACTGGTATTAAAAATGTGTACCAACATTCTTCACATTCTTTCTACATTTCATCTGGAACACATAGGACTCTGAATATGATTCCTGGAATATACACCCTTCATAACTTTCACACAGGCTTAATCTTTTATAGTTGTTATTGGATGAGTGTTTTGTTTCTTTTTCTTTCTTTCTTCCTTCCTTCCTTCCTTCCTTCCTTCCTTCCTTCCTTCCTTCCTTCCTTCCTTCCTTCCTTCCTTTCTTCCATGGTCTTCTGTTCTTTGTGGCATATTGTTGAGCTGGGATCTCCACCTGAGTTGGGTGCTAGAGCTCTGGTGGCTGCCTTGCCCTTTGGTCCAGCAGGAACTCTCTGTGTTGGAAGCTGAGACTTGGCTACTGTCCTTCTGGCTGGCTGGCCTGGCCTGCACTGCTCTTCTGGCTGGTTAATCTGGTCTGAAATAGTTCTTCTAATGGAGTGGGCTCTGATGGTGCTGAGGCACATTCTTCAGCTGGCTTGGGTTGTGATAGCACTGAGGTCATGCAGAGTCAGGCAGTCGGGCTGAGGAGAGTGGAGAAGGGCTATGGAGGAGTGGATTGTCGGAACAGAACCAAGTATTCTGCAGGCAGGGTGCCTAACAGGTTATTTCACTTGCTCAGACTGTAATCAATTTTTTGGCAGAAATATTCAAACATATTGACCTGAGAACCACATGGGCAATATGCAGGCCTTGTCTAATGACCTTGTAACAAAGAAAACCTATCTAGGATTTGAAAACATATATACAACATTTAGTTTCACTTCCAAATACATGAAAGAGAGAGGGGATGGCTTTTCATTATATTTAAAAATAGTACTCTCTAACACAGAAGACCAATCAGCATAAAAATAAACTAACATATAAAGGGGGCAAGGAGCTATAACAATTACACAGGCAAAGAAAACATGAAGGAAAACAAAGGCATAAATTCTAAAATTATTTAAATAATTAAATCTCGGACTATTATAATCCACTCATATGTGGTACAAGAATATATGTAAAATATTTCAGAGAAAGGAAGAGCTTTTAAAACTATGGAATGAATTAAATACAGCCAATGAAATCAGTCTGTATGATGATACAATGATAGATATATGCTATTAGGTATTTATTTAAACCCACATATCATATAACACCCTGAGTGAACTCTAATGTCACTATAGACTTGGAAATGATGTGCCATGATCTGTTTAATGTTTGTAAAACCTGGCTTCGAATTTGACATTGGGTAAGGCACATATAAAATATAGGGAGTAACATTGCTAAAATCTGTCTGTATTGTCCTCAGTTTTGTTGTGAACACGAAACTTTACTAAAATAATATCTAGTAAAATTAACCCATAAAATATTTCAGCAAAAAGAGAAAGGGTAATTTTGAAGAAGTCTCCCATAAAATATCATAACCAAAGATGGAAAAATAGGGGAGGAAATATAAGAATCTTTGAAGATCAGTCAAAGAGTTGCTCAAATGGGGGTGATTTTATACTCCAGAGATCATTTAACAATATATGGAAACATTTAAAAAGGTGAAAGACCAGTATGCAAACTTTCACCTCATAAATAATGACCAACAAAGTGGCAATAGTCCATTCTTTACAAATGATTATCCTGTTAAGTATCAATAGGGTTTCAGTTGATAAGTTATGATCCATGTTGTCTAATATTTAAGTGATAGAATTTACAGGAAAAAAGAGAGAGAGAATTGTGGAATGGAAATTATCAAAGAAATGATGAATTTCGACCACAATAAAGAGTTATCTAAAGTCACACCTACTACTATCATGATGAAATTTCATAAAAATATAGATAGAGAATACAAGAACCAGAAACCCAATGATGGTTTTTCCACTTTCCAAGAAGAATAGAAGCTGAGATAAACATGATGTGTTGCCTTGATACTTCCCAGAGTAATTTTAAATCTTGATTCTTGATTGTGTGTGATGATTTTAAAACTATGTTCACAGATTATTTAACACTTCTCTCTGTAAGGATTAATGCTGTAATTTCCTTCCATTAAATATGTATTGCTTTTAGTAGTTCTCTTGTGATCATATGCCACTTCTAAATTTAGGTTTGTGGTCTTAGTTTTCCTCTCTCTTTCTCCTCTCTTTTTCTCATTCTTCCCTCTCTCTGTGTTTAATAACCAATGATATATATTCTTTTTCACATTCTCCCTGAGTTAGGAATAGGCAAAACTTGTAACTTTTTTCTAATAAATAAAACAGATTAAAGGTGATAAGATTCACTTGGATAATTAGGCTTCATAATGTTGTGACTTCTGTGTTGTTTTGTAGCCTCTCCCTCTTCCACTGTCCCCTTATTTCTCTGTCACCAATGCCTACTTCTTTGAGAAACTGTATCATAATATCCCCCACCCCCATGTAAAGGCCACAGTAGGGAGAACTGTTATCTTTTTAAAAGACACTAACAATCATTTGACTCCAGTTAAATCTTAAGAGACTATAGGTAGAGGCCACAACTTAATGAAAACTTATGACATATGCTATGCAGCTTCAACCCTGATAAGCCACTTTTGATGTTTAACCCTCAAAAATTGCTCTGGGTAGTTTTTTACCATCTACAAAATATATGGTAAAAGTATAAATTAAAAGTTGAATAAGTACATAAATTATATCACTATTTCACAAGATACATAAAATTATTAGAACTAAGGTATTGATTAACTGCTTAACTATGAAAAGCACATGATTACAAAACCACATAAATTATGAGATTTTCTATTCTTCAGGTAGGAGGAGGGTTTCTGTATGATAAAGTGAAACTCATAAAAAATTGTTATATTTGAACCATCTTAATTCAGAGTTATAACAAAAGACATCATAAATAAGGTTAAACATGTGTTCATAGATTGTATTTCATTATAAAAAGCAGGCCATAAACATAAGGACTTTTATTGAAAAATTTCCTGATCAATATTTTTTAAAAAACTAATAAAAATGTTTCAAAGGTTTAAAAAAAGTATTAGGTGGCACAGAATAACATCTGAATATCAAATACATACATAGATCAATACTGGTTATCATAAAAACTATTGAAAAAATAGGTGAGATAATATTTATTTTCATCTCTTTGGTAAAATTTAAGAAGTCTAATGGTAGTAGTAAGGTCACGTACTCTTATTGTGAAAATCTAAGTTGAAGCAATAAGTTGATCAGTTGGAAAATGTAGAAAATTGGGGGATTTAGTTTTATGAAATTGGGTAAAAAAATTAGAGTTCAATAAATCATACCAGGTAGTATAGATAGTGTATATGTTTTCAAGAATTTGTCATCTACTAATATAGTCTGGAAGTTCACAGTAAATTTTTAACTTGGATATTCCTTTTGCAACTAAATTGCTTCAGCAATAATGAATGCAAAACAAATAAACTTTAGGTCACAGGACTTTCAGCAGCCTTAATAATATTGATCTAGTTCATCTTGTCACTCGGTCACTCCTTCCATTCAGTGATATTTGATTATGCCCCTCCCCTTATCAGCATCATCAGTACCTGTGAACTTAAAACAACTGCAAATTCTTTGGTCTGACACATTAGAAATTTGAAGATGGAATCCAGCAATCTGTGTTTCGAAGAACCTTCTAGGACACTGTATTAAATTTGAGAATCTATATTATGATGTTTTTGTGTGCTTGTTCTGGTTCATAAAATACTCTTCTTTCCTTTCTCTCCCTTGGCAAACTGCTCAACTTTCTGGCACCAATCTACTGTACAGTTTTCTTTGTTTGTCAAGATTTTGCAAACTACTGCCTGCATTTTACTTTCACAACTTCTTGGGCGAGTTAATGCACTATCCTTTATACTGGCATAAACTTTTCTCTCTACTTGGATTCACCCTAAAGAAAAAAACCAGAGGAGCATATGCCAGCTTTAGGTTATTTTAAAGTGTAAGGATTATCTTAGGAGGCTGGAACAAGACTGGAAACAGATGTGTTTTCAACTTGGAAAGCTTCGTCCCCATCAGAAAGCTAGAGAAGCATCATAAAGCAAGTGCCTTAGATTTATCTGGTCATGATTGCTAGCAATGTGTACTACTTATTTAACAATTCTTTTCGATCATGTCTGAGAACAGCTCCCGGGGGTGTTCATTCTTGAGCAGTTTGACTTGCTATGCTTGTAGTTAAACACGCCTCTTCAGCAATTGAAATACAAAAGTTGTCATTTGAAATTTGGGTTTGTAGAATTGAAATGGAAAACTTGAAGCCACATGCCCAGGACAAAATTAATATCTGCCATAACTACAGTACTTACCTTCCTTATGATACTTTAAAGCACACATTAAACTATGATTTTCTGATTGGCAGGATTATATATTTACATTGATAAGCCTTGAATATAGTACATTTTTAGCTCTAGTTCTAACCATTCAATAGGTGTTTATTAAATGAATGAATAAACAACTAACTAGATCCAAATTCTCATTTCACACATATTTATTACATACTTCTATTCATCTATGAAATTTGACATTTTTACTTCTTAGACATTGTGACTTTTTCCCATATTTGTGGGTTTTTTCTATTAAAAATGGTCTTATTATTTACCTTTTTGCAAAAGCTATATTTACCTGCCCAAGATAGTTGCATAAACTGATGTTAATCAAACTTTAGATAAAATATCTAAAATGGTAGCAAAGTATCTGCTCTAATTAATATAATAAAGTGATGGCTACAGGTTTAGACATGTGCCTTCAGGTATAAGAAAGAAAAAAAAATGAATATAGTAGTTTTATGCCAAGAACATTTCCCTTGTGTGCATATATTTTTAATAAGATAGAATATAAAGTAGCAAAAGATGCCTGATTTCTGTGATAATATTCCTAAGGTAGTCAGATATGATAAAATTCCTTTGACTTCAAGTTGCTAATAGCAGTGATATTTTAGTTCAGTGAATTGGAAGTTGTATTTCCTCTGTAGTTTCACTTTGGAACAGTCTTGCTCCCAGGGATACATCCAGGCTGGGGAATAGTTAGGAGGCCACATACCCAGACAAACATAAAATCAATAAATTCAAGGTAAAATGAGCACTCCAGCCACTCTCTTCATAAAAGACTCCTGGCAGATAAAACTTATTTAACAAGTTTGTTCTGTGTGTATAAACTTAAATGTATTAAGTATATTACATTTTGTAATTAATGAGGTTTGTAATTTTACAATCTAGTACTTTTAGACACTTTCATTTTAACTTATTGGTGAAACACCCAACAAAACTTGTCAAGTCTACTTAAATCCTCCTGCTTTTCCTTATTATCTTTGAGCAGTTAAACTTTGAAAATTCTTTCTTGCTATTTCTAGTTGAAATGTTACTCTTGTCATTTTTGACACTAATTCTCTGTTTAGTGCTACTTGGCACCTCTAGTTTTTTTTCTTTTTAAGTAATCCTAAGTCTACATGTTTCAAAATTAACAACAGCATGTTTTATTACTTGGAAATTTACTTTTGCATTCGTTGATTATTATAAAAATCATTACTGCTAAATTCTGACTCCACAAACTTTGAAAGTGGTGACCATAAAAACAAACAGTTTGTAAAGGTAAAGAGTTAAGACAGTAAAATAGCTTGGTATGTTCATTAACATCACACATTAGGAGTAGGAGGTTCTTGTTAATTATAACTACCTTAATAGGGAAGGCAGAGACAATTCAGCTTGATGCAAGGAAATTATTCCAGTGATTATATAAAAGAGAAAATAGAATTACCTATGTAGAATAAAACTAAATTAAAAGATTTTTCCTTCCAAATTTGTTTTAGACTTGAATTGTTAATAATGAAGATGGTGGTGGTGAAGATGGTGATTATACTGTGGTATTAGAGATGAAAAATCACCTTGAACATGTTAGACAAGAGTTTTCCCACTGATCTGTCTCTAGCCCACTTTTTAACATTTTATTTTGAGATTGGATCTTACTAATTTGGTTAAGCAGTCATTTAAATCAGTCTGTATTCCAAGAAAACTCAGGATTTTCAGGTCTCTTACATGAACCTATCAATCATCTGAGAATCCAGGCCTACACATTGGTGATAATTTATTTTTGTATTTGTTTGACTGTACTATAATTCCAAGTAATACATTATAAAATACACATGTATAATCTTTATTTTAATTTAGCCAAAAGAAAGCAATCCTTGTATAAAAGAGAGATGATTTTATAAATTAATTACAACATAGTCTTTCTCATTTATAGTTATATATTTTAATTGTGCTTTTGAAAGTCTCATATGTGTATTATTTATTTCATAATTTAATAACAGTATGTAAATGTGGGAATTATGTAAATATTTATATATACTTACTTATATATAAATAATATAGAATATTATGATTATTAATTCAAACAATGATTCAGTACTTACTATATTTCAGAAATCTTTCCTACATTATTTATAATTAATCCTTATTAAAAAACTTGTGAAGTAAAAATTATGCTTTATTTCACAATTGTAAATTCTAAAATTGATAGGTTCAAATAACTCATTGAAGTTTGCATTGCATCAATAAGCAGTAACATAAAATTTCAAAGCCACAGTTTTCTGTCTTCAAGTTTCACTTGCCATATAATCTTATTGTTTTTAGTACCTGCTTTTAATCAAAAAGTATATCTTAATTTTAGAAAATAATAATTTGACAGTACCTCCACAATTCTAACAATGATTTACCTCCCAATATATGTGGGGGAAACCATTTTTCACAAAATCATAGCAATTGAAGAAATACAAGCAATTAACAAATCCAGGAAAGGATGAATTAGTTTATCTCAAGGATAAACCCCATCTCTGGGTTATCCAATAACAAGTGGTCAACTCTAGAACGATATATACGTAGGCAACACTGAGTAATTTTTCAGGCTCTATTTATATGTTCATTCATTTATATATAACAACAAGTGATATTAAAGAGAAGGCTGAGAGTTTGGGAGGCAATAATAAGAGAGACAAGAAAGGGAGGGGGCAGGGAAACTTTATGACTAAAATTTTAAAACATTTAAAAATTAATTATAATATCATAAAATCATAAAAATAAATTACTCGTCTGTAAAACATGTTTCTATTAAAATGTGTAGTAATGCATGTTAGATAGCTATCATATGTATTAAAAATTATCATTTGACTACTTGAATTTGATTTCAAAAGTTTAGGTTAACTATCTGTTATCTATTAAAGAAGGTTAAAATGGCACTGATAAATTTTCTGACTTAGAAAAGATTTTTTGTAGTTTACTAGCAACACAAATCAAAGTACAGAAATCCTTTAAAGCAGAATAGATAAAGGGTGGTAGGTTAAAAGGAAAAAAAAAGTTTCAATTAGAAAAGATAAGCTCTGTAAATCTACTATATAACACAGTGCATATGGCTATCAGGATATAATGTATACCTTGCATTACAAATTACTACCATAAGCAACAACTGAAGATGGTGAGAAGAACCATTGTGGGTGAGTGATAGTTTTATATTTTGATGGTATCAGTTTCACAGATAGATACAGATTTTCAAATCCATCAAGATATATAGGTTAACTATGTAGAAGTTTTGTGTGTCACCCTTAGAACAATGAAGTAATTTCAAAGAGAATAATGAGAATATTATCATCTAAGGGAAAATATTGTTAGGCTTGCTCAAAGAAAGTATGAAATATTTCTAATTAGGAATATGAAAGGAGATTCTCATTGAGGAGAGTATAGCTGGAAGAAAATCTAGAAGAAATGGTGTTTTAAAATGAGAAATACCAAAAGAACAAGCCCCATAATATCAAATGATGAGCACTTTTAGGAGTCCACAGAGACTGAAAGGAAAGACTGAAGGAAACCTACAGGGTCCCCTAAATGCATCTTATGGCTGTCTGGATTGATGTTCTTGAAAAACACCTACTGGCTGGAGTTGGGGAGTATTTGACCCTTTTACTTACTTGCCTTTAGGGCCCTTTTGCCCCTGCCATGTTACCTTTGATATAGGGATTGGTACCTGAACTTGTTCCATCCTGCAATGCCATGGCCTAATTGAGCACTAACCCTAGGAGGATGGTTCTTTCCTGGGGATAAGCAGGAAGGAGGAATGTTTGTGGGTAGTGATGGGGGCTAACCTGGGGTAGTGATGCGGGGAGCTGGGGAGGTGGAGGGAAGAGAGAAGAGGAGTCGGGTATATACTGTATAAGTTCTATGAGAGAAGAAAAATAAAATATAAGAAAAACAAGAAATTATGTGAAGACAACTACAAAGAAATAAAATGACAGTAGCTCTCTAGGAATTCAAAGGAAGTCTAGAAAATTTTAAAATGAGAATTAGTTATGAAGATGACATGTGTCATAAAATTTTACTTTACCAGAACCTTAGGTCATTTACGAATCATTTCCTTTGAAATATAAAATTTATAATTCTCAGAAATATAAGAGTAGAAACTGACCTGTAACAATATAATTTGTACCCAAGAGGAGCGTCTACTCTAGAGGTATGTTTTCTTGCCTTTCATGAGTTTATGTCTGGTGATATGAATGACACAAAACAGTTTATCAATACATATTGTTTGTCTTTAATCTCTGATTAGAAACATATGAATCTGCTTCCAAAAATTTATCTTTCTCATATACAAAATGAATATAATACTAGTACCTACTCCAAGGTGTATTTGAGAATACTAAATTCTTAAACCTGAAGGTCCTCATAGAGTGCTTAACGAGTCTGTGGCTGAAACTTCTTACAGGAATTTTTTAGGACAAGCTTATAACATGTATTGCACGTTTTATCTCTGGATAGGGATGAAGATGTTGCTTTGAATACCTTTTGACTAACAAATTAAAGAATATTTAGTAGCTAGTGGCTCTTACATTATATAATCACTTGATGTTTAATCTAGGTGATGTGTAAATTGAAAGTGAAGTAAATTCCCACATTTTGTACGAAACACCCATGAATCTATCAAGTTCTTGAATAATTTTAGCTTAAAATTTTAGAAATTGTAATTATTTAATTAAAGCTGCTGAATCAATTTCTATAAATTATTTCTCCAAAATACCTTAACATTAATGTAACATTACAGCTCACTAATAGGAAACTATTTCTGGTGCTTTGGGTATTTTTACAGAGTGCTAATTGTGCCAAATCAAGATGTTGAATTGCATAATTTTTAGGTTAACACTAGCATAAGCTCACATTGTAGGTTTTTTGTCAGAAATTTTACAGGAATATTATACCCTAAATATTTTTTCCATCATGATGGAACTGTCAAATATCACGCTCTTCACACTTTCATTAGTCTAAAGGGACTTTTAATGTGGCAAAAACATTTATAAGAGAAAAGGACAAGAGAGATTTCTAGAAATTGAAAAACCAGTAATATCAAAGGCACTTTTCATTCTTTGTTATATAACTAAGCAATGAAGTCAAGGGAAGTGAAACAAGATCATTCGAACATGAATATACAAATAAAACATATTAATATTTATAATGTCTTAAAATCTTAAGTACTAATATAAAAATATACATATAGAATTCACATGACATTTACTTTTTTTCTGAGATTATTTAGACTCTAAAGAGTGAAATGTGAAAACCAAATATTTATGGCTTCTAAATAGAAGATATGAATCTGTCCAAATCTCTCAAGAAGTTATTCATTCATTCATAACTTTATAAAATGCATTGATCACATGAGTGCCAAGAAGGATGCTTGTTATAAAGAAATCAAACTTTTATATAGCACATTCCTTTCTCTTGTATATTTACAGTCTATACAGTTTACTGGGAAAGGCAGCACTGTAAATGCAAGTGTACAAACAGGACATCAAATGGTGTATTGACAAAGGTTTTCACACAGAGCTCAAAATGTGTTCTGAGGAGATCTAGTACCTGGAAAGACAGGCATCGTGAATATTTAATTCTCAAATGTAGCATACATAGTCTACTCTCTCAGTGACTCTATTGGTAGCATAAAGGAGTTTGCAGTGTAGTAATAAACTGACACTAGGAAAGATGAGCATAAATTTGTAGAAGACAAGGTATTAGGGGCTCTCATAAAATGACATGATAGTGGAGATAGAGGGTATACTTAATATCAATTTTAGTTTGAAAGCACACAGAGACAAGAATCATGAAAAAAAGGAGAGGAATGAAGGTTAACTTCAAGAATTCTATAATAGATCACATTAACTAAAAAATAAAGATGTAAAGAATAAGAATTTAATTACAGACCAGTTTTGCTATTCACATAGAATGCCCACATAGGCAGAAGTGTATTTGTAGAAGTAGATGTATTCACCAGATGTAGATGCTGATTCAGGGCAGAAAAGAGTTTATTCTTGTGTCTTAACTATGTCACCAGTTCTAGCCTGGAGCCCTGGAGCCCTAGAGTGTTTCAGCCTCTTTACAATCTAGTTTTAATCATTGAACTGGAAAACTTTAGCCCTTGTACATTCTAGAACATTTAAACTGCTGGCACAGACCTAGAAAGCTTCAGCCTTAGCCTCCGGAGACCTATTGCTGACTGAGACCCTCTGACTAGCTCCTTCTGAACTCTGACTCTTTTTGTTCAACTGACTCTTCAGCCTGCTTCTCCACTGACACTTCAGCCTGTTTCTCAATTGACTGTTCAACTGACTCTTCCTACTGACTGTTTCAATTGTCCCTTCTTGCTGACTGCTTCCACTGGCTCTTGACCGAAAGACCTAACTCCTCTGTAGTTGCCCTTAACTGAGCTAAGAGACCACCTTTTCTTGTGAGAGCTGGGTATGTCCTTACTTTGCTAACTCTCCCTCTGATTAGTCACTTTGTCTGCCATTCACTCTGCTTCACCTCATACATCACTTCCCATGTGACATTGATTCCTTCTGAGTTCTGCTTCCTGTATCTGCTTTCACTATTTTTTCTAGTGAATAAAGGCGTGGACCACCACTGCCTTCTAATACTAGGATTAAAGGTATGTCTACATTCCAACCAGACCACACAGGCCTATGAATGTTGCCCCTGGAATATATACTTTAGCTTTCCCACAGGACTATTCCTCTACACAAAAGCGTGTTTGACTTTAAGGCAGCCACATTGCACCCAGTATGCTTGACAACTACCCTATGACTGTGTAGATGGAGTACCCTCTGACCATCTTTCCCCACTTATATATTCTAGCCCTTCCCAGAGATCCCAAGGCACATGAAATTAGGGAAGAATTATATATAGTTTCCTAGGAGATGTAGCTGAATCTCAAGTGAAGTTCTCATGACTCTCTTCATGATTTCTATTCAAGAAAAAGAAAGTTAACAAGCTATAAGCCCTTCTGTAATGATCTTCAGAGATTGGCTCCAGAAGAACTTGGAAGGGGATTGCAGTTTTCCTCAAAGAATATTCCTATACAACAAGTCAGACCTGGGAGCTGTGTCCTAATGATCCTATTGGTAAAGGATTGATTAACTCCTACTCGTACATAGTCTATTCCCTGGGTCACCACATATTTCTGAAAAGAAAGTTTTATTTAAATTCAACCACACCATTTGTTTACATTGAGACAAACACTGGTTTTGAGTTACAACAGCATATCTGTGCAACATATAAGTCTATGAATCATATAAACCTTAAAATATTTATTTCCTGAGGTTTTAAAAGATAGTATGTGCCAAACTCTACAGCAGACTTCAGTTGAATCTTTCTAGAGTGATTGAGATGCTCTAGAGAAGCCTGTACATCATTTAAGGAAAATTATAGCTTTCTTCCTTAAAAATGGTAAAAGTGTATTTTATGATTGAATTAGGTCCATTAAATTTCAAATACTGTCCAACTTTTCATATGAAAATGAATGAGAACTTACTATGAGAAGCAGGAAATCTTAATTGATAGATTTTAACAGTCAAGAAAAATATAAAAGCCTTAGAATATTTTTCTAAACTTGGCTGTTATTAAAAACTATGAAAAACTAAAAATCAAAGCAATAATCCAAAATCATTTGAAACCTGAAAACCAGGCTCGCAACCTAGGGAGGATTAAGGATCAATAAATAAACAGGGTATTACAGAATAAAGTATGAATCTAGAGCTGTAAAAGTACCAGCATTGGCTATACTGAAAACAGTAAAACTGAATGAAAAGCTATCAGTTTATAACACTGTGTTGGTTTATTTTCTTGATTTGCTCCATAAATATTTTAAATTATGAAAATTTATTAACAGTGAAAGAACTACTGAATGGGGCTTTGGAAGTGGAACAAGTATTTTTTACTACTAACATATTTACTTTTTCACTGTGTACTCAGTATTTTGTATATATATGCCTTACCTAAAAAAGTACAGCTGTATTTCAGGCTTACAAAAAAAGGCATAGGTTATTTTTATTTTATATAATATACAAAAATAAAATGTTAAAAGTTTATAGACCTAAATGGGAGATTCCAAATTAATATACCTTTTGCAAAATATAAACAGGACTATATTCATGACTATTTGGTAAATAAAAAATTTTAAAATTTAAGGACAACTAATCATAAATAATAACAATGTACTAGACTACATTGCATATTAATGATTTATATGTATCAAAATACAACATTAAGAGACTAAAAATTAATGCCCTGGGGTGAAAGAAGATATATGAAATGTACCATAATTATGAGGAATTTTTATTGATGGAGGTATCATGAATGCAGGAATAGAAAAATCAATACAAAAATGGAAAAAGTTCTTGAAAAATGGTTAGTGACAAAAAAGAACACTCTGAGGATTTGTGATATTCCATATATTGACTGGATGGTGTTCATAAAGTAATCACTAAAAAAAGTAATGTGCTTTACCTTTCATTCTAACACTAACACTATCATCATCACAAAAATAAAGAGATCAGGATAGCCAATAATCATATAAATAGTTTCTAAATCTTAATATTGAGTGGCATGCAAACTAAAATCGAAATTAAATATACATGATACTCTCTACATTGGTTGTAATGTAACAGTCCAGCATTGACAAACATTGATAATTGTTGCCGCATACTGTGTAAGAAGTTTGCGTGTATTAATTTCTCCCTAATAATTAGCCTTAAGAAGTAAGGAATAATTTTATAATCAGTTTTTAGAGAGATCACTTGCTTGCCCAATATTACCTGGTAAATGGTTGATCAAGATTCCAATTTCACATTCTGCCCACTACTTGACCTGCCTGAAGCTTCACAAGGATGGGTCCAGTTACTTTAGTGGAGACTAATTGTGCCTTTGTAAGTCTTGGACTCAGTATGTAAGTTAGGCAATGGACTTTTTAGTTTAATTTAGAGAGCCGAGGGCTATGTGTTGATAACTGAAATTGATCTGGGAAGGGTGAACAAAATTGATGTCATGGGAACTCTCCTTTAAGTGCATCATGTCTTGTAAAGAAATCTTCACAACTATTAATATATTTGGGTGTTACTAAATAATTTGCTTCCTTGGGAATGTGAGGGGTGTGTGTGTATCAGCGTCTAAGGAAATATGTTATCTAAATTATGTTTATAAAAGAAAGAGTTTTTATTTCTAGTGATTCAAATACACTGTGGTGAAATTAGGCTTACTGTATCGAGATCTTAGCATATCATCTCAGGAGCACATGTGGGAAAAGTAATCACATCACCAGAGGTAGCAAGTCAGAAAGCTCTGTTAGGTGAAGGTGCTCAGGATTTTATCACAACCCCTTTAGGAGAAATCCCTTAATTGCTATAAGAAATAGAACACACTCATGACTTTCCGTTAGGCTCTACCTCTTAAAATTACCACCCCCTCTACAGCATGCAAAGGATCAAACCTCCAACACATAGATACTTGGGGAATTACTCACATCCAAACCACAGCAAGAAGGAACAATCAAGATACTAGTATTCTGGGCAATAACCAATTTACCTTTATTGATAGGTTACCTAGACTTTTAAATATGAACCTTTAGCAAAGATCTTTCCTATTCACCCAATCAAAGATGAAATATGTAGGAGGAAATAATCAGCAGCCCAGTGCTGAATTTGCAGACCTAAGTATAAACCTACAATAGATATGTCAGAAAGCTACTAGGGTGTTATTTATTTAAATTTACTTCTTGAAATTGAGCATCACCTTAATGGCTTGAAAGTGTTAAAGTATGTCCCAAAGTACCTAAATTACTCCCTAAATGTAATTTATGCTTGAGAATAATCTCACTAACTTGATTTAGAACAGTGGGAAATAAGTTATGCTGCACATAAATGAAACAGCACTGTAATTTTAAATACCGCTTGCATAGTGAATGAGAATTTTAATATTTGCAAAATTTTAGAATCACTTGATTTATTATCTTTATGTTTACACTGACATTTTTTTCCTTATTTAGATTTTCCCACATTGCCTCTTATTCCTAAGGAAAAAAATTGGAGCTTTTTTTTTCACCTGTAGAGATAACATAGAAAGTAAAACATTCATTTCTCAGAATCCTATTTTTTAATATCTCCTTTTATGTGTCTATTTGCTGCTGCCATTTTGTTGATTCATAGACTGTTAAGTTAATGGAGTGAGAGGAAATTCAGTAGCACAGTAACATACTGAAGAATAATTTTATAAATGTAACATTGTAAAAGCAGTAAAACTTTACACACACACACACACACACACACACACACACACAATCTTCTTTGGTGGGAGAGAGATGTGTAGTCATTTCAAAGTTATAATTTCGTATGATAAATTCAAGAATAGATTTAGGCTGCTATTAATGGATATTAAATCCTAATATATATATTAAAGTTTATATGATGTTTGAAATGCAATTTAAAGTAATATTACTTATACTAAACATCATGTGTAAAACACATGTTTTATTCTTTAATATTTTCTTTGGATAGAGTTGTTCCTTTGGACAGTAATTTTAGCAATAACATTAAATTAACTTCACAACTTTCAAAATTTTAGAGGTTATCAACTTTATGGAAAACTTTATATATTTGTTAGATTGTTTCTCACTTGCTCGTATAAAATTCTTAAAACTGCAAAGTGTTGCTTTGGAAGAGCTATAGAAAACAAAAATGAAAATAAGGACAAGGGGCTTATGTCCAATCCCCAGCATTTAGAAGGAACAGGAAAGCTTCAGACAACCACCTGTGCCACCAATGCCCATCCTATCTAGCTACTTGGATATTGAAGAGGCTATAAATAAACATTCATCTTGTTTCCCCTCTCTTTGTACTTTCTGTCATTAGAAGGTAGGTGTACAGAGATCAAGTGTATAGTCCTTACAGGTTTTCTTCTCTTGAATGATTATAGAAAGATAGCCTAGGAAAAGGACTATGAGTAATGGTGGGAAGAGATATTGTAGAATCTGGTGGAGAATAATAGCACCAGCATGATGAGCGATAGAGTGAATCTGTGATTGGAAACCTCTGGGATATGAAGTAGCCAACTTATTACAACATGAATATTTAATGAACAGCTACCTCCTATTAGATAATAGTGTTAAGGGGATAATTCAAATTATTGAATTGTAATAAACGCAAACCAAGAAGAGGATTGCTGACTGCTACAAAATTGGATGAATCAATTGTGACCAACTGTTAATTGTGCTCTGGTACACTACTATGTGCTTCTCAAACTATGATAATAGAATCATCAACACGAGGTTACCACTAAAATTATTTTAAAATCCTTTTATGGTTCTGACTCATGAAATATAGAAATGAAAACTAAACCAGGTTGAAAGATAGATAATGAAAAATGATGTCAACCTAGAGGCTGGAGAAATGGCTCCATTATCAAGAGTACTTTTCTGGAGAACTCATATTTAGTTCTCAGTACCCAGATATGGCTGCTCAAATTCACCTGTAACTCCCTCTCCAGGGTATCATGACACTTTTTTCTGGCCTCCATGGGTATCCAAAATTATATGTCATAATTTCGCACAGACACACAGACATAAACACAGACACAGACACAGACACACACACACACACACACACACACACACCACAATAAAAGAAAAATTTAATTAATTAACTCTAG
The DNA here is from genome assembly GCA_026225945.1 of Cricetomys ansorgei. Classification (NCBI taxonomy): domain Eukaryota; kingdom Metazoa; phylum Chordata; class Mammalia; order Rodentia; family Nesomyidae; genus Cricetomys; species Cricetomys ansorgei. Next base: position 700,059 of record JAMJFZ010002863.1, on the reverse strand, counting down.
TCTCACCAACGTGGAACAGTGCTAACTATGCTTCTTCAATATTTAAGATACTTATTCAACAACAATTCTTGATTTCTAGAAACATGGAAGCCTCTAACTCTTGTGATATCCACTTCTTTCTTAAAGGAGGTTAACTCTTAAAATGTATTATAAGACCATTTATCGCATATGAGACACTACTGATCTCATTTGAAGGATAGATTATTTGTAAACATGAAAATCATCTCCATCATCACTTTGTTGCTGAACAATGTATTTTATTTGTGTAACTCTAGAATATAATTAATTATAAAAGATAGATTTTTACTTGAAACCAACTAGTTAGCGAAAACCTGCTTATGCTGTCTTTCACTACATTTATCATGCTACCAAACTATTATTTCAGATTTTTTTACAAGAAGATAATGATTTATTAAATGTAAATTCTGTCAAAATGCAAAGCATATAATCCTCCCACTCCAGTCTCACCATGTCTCTCAAAACTATATATTGTATCTCCCCTTCTTTGGGAGTACCTCTCCTCCCACATAGTCCCTTACTTGCTACCTAACCTCTATGGTTGTATAGATGCTGACATGCCTATCAAACACTTAAAAGCTAAAATTCACATATAAGCAGAAGCATGCAATTTGTCTTTTTGTGCTCTAGGTTACCTCATTCAGGATAATTTTTCCAGCTCCACCCATTTACCTGAATATTTCTTTTTTTTAACAGCTAAATAATGTTCTATTGTGTAATTGTACAAAATTTTCATTATCCATTTATCAATTGGATCTAGGCTATAATGTCTGGCTATAATGAATAGAACAGCAATGAACCTGAGTGACTGAGGATATCTGCAGTAGTATGTATAGTTCTTTGGGGTATATGCCCAAGAGTGGTATAACTGCATCTTGAGGTAAATCTGTCCCCAGGTTCCTGAGGAATTGGCACACTGATATCCATAATGGCTATAGAAGTTTGTATTTCCACCAGCAAAAAATGCATGTTTTCCCTTTCCTCATATCCTCAGATGCATGAGCAGTCACTTGTTTTATGAATCTTGGCCATTCTGACTGGTGTAAGATAGTTTTGATTTGCATTTCCTTGATAGTATAAGGTAGTTTGATTTTTCATTTCATTGATGACTAAGAATGTTGAACATTAATTGTTTACAAGTCATTTGTATTTCAGCTTTTGAGAACTCTGTTTAGTTCTGGACCCATTTTTATTTGGGTTATTTCTTTTCTTTAAATATATTTTAGATCTCAACCCTTTATTAGATATATAATTGGTAAAGGTCTTTTCCTATTCTGTAGTCTGCTGCATTGCTCAAATGATAGTTTCCTTTTCCATGCTGAGGCTTTTCAGTTTCATGAGGTTGAATTTTATTGGTCTTCGTACCTGAGCTATCAATGTGCTATTCAGAAACTTTTTATGGTGTCAATGAGTTCCAAACTATTGTTCTCTACTCTGTCTATCAGATTCAAGTGCTCTGGCCCTTTGTGGAAGTCCTTGTTCCATTTGGATTTGAGTTTTGTGCAAGGTGATAAAGATGGATCTATTTTCATTCATCTACATGCAACCACCTAGTTTGACCAGCCCCATTTGTAGAAGATGTTTTCTTTTCTCCAGTGTGTATTTCTGGCTTCTTTGTTTAAAAGAGGTATCAGGTTTCCATAAGTCTGTGGTCTTCCATTGGTCAGTGTAGCTATTTTTTTTTAATGGCAATACCATGCTGTTTTTTTACTACTATAGCTCTGTAGTACAACTTGAAATCAGGGATGGTGATAACTCCAGCAATTCTTTATTACTCAGGATTTTTTTTTTTTTAGCAACCTTGGGTTCTTTGTCATTCCACATTAAACTGAAAGTCTTCTCTCAATTTCTATAAAGAATTGTGTTAGAATTTCAACAGGAATTGTGTTGAATTTGTAGATTGCTTTGTAGGATGGCCATTTTTATTACATGGGATCCATGAGCATAGGAGACCTTTCCATCTTCTGAGATCTTCTTCTATTTCTCTCCTCAGTGACTTGAAGTTTCACTGATTGGTTAGAGTTATCCAAAGATATTTTATATTACTTGAGGCTGTTGTGAAAGGTATTGTTTCCCTGATTTCACTATCAGTCTGTTTGCTATTTGTATAGGATGGCTACTGATTAAGTTAAGTTTGTATCCAGCTACCTTTCAGAAAATGTTTATCAGCTGTAGGAGTTCCTTATGAAAATTTTAGGGTCATATCTGTAAATAAAGATAGTTGATATCTTTACTTCTCATTTTTGCCCCCTTGATATCCTTCAGTCATCTTTTTGCTCTTCATAAAATTTCAGGTACTATTTTGAATAAGCTTGTAGATAAGAAGACCCTAATCTTGTTCCTGATTTTAGTGGAAACTCTTTTGAGTTCTTTTCTGTTTATGTGTATGTGGGCTGTGGTTTTGCTGTACATTGCCTTTATTATTTTTAATATTATGGCTTTTTTATCCCTAGTCTCTCCAGTACTTTTATCATGAAGGAATGTAGGATTTTGTCAAATTCTGCATCTAATGAGATGACATTGTGATTTCTGTTTTTTGATCTGTTTATGTGCTGGATTACATTTATCAGTTTACATATGTTGAACCACCGCTGAATCTCTGTGTTGAAACCAACTTGATCATGGTGGATAATCTTTTTGATATTTTCTTAGACTGGGTTTGAAAATGTTTTATTGAGAATTTTTTCATATGTGTTCATAATCGATATTCATCTGTAATTTTTCTCCCTTTGTTGAGTCTTTGAATGGTTTTGGTATCAGAATAATTGTGTTCTCAAATTCGTGGAATAATTTGAGAGTATTGGTGTTAACTCTTCTATGAAGGTCTGATGAATTCTGTGCATAAACTAACTGGCTGTGACCTTCTTTTTCGTTGGGACATTTAAGTGCAGTTTCTATTAAAATAAAAATACTCAAAATTATGAGTTTATTTAAATTGCTTATCTGTTACTGATTTAACTTTAGAGGCTGTATGTATTGAGAAATTCATACTTTTAAGTTTTTCACTTTGGTGTATATAAATTTTTTAATGCATTCATGTTTCTATTGATTTCTTCATATCTGTTGTAATGTTTTTGTTTTCACCTCTAATTTTATTAACTTGAATCTTCCCTTTGTGTCTTTTAGTTAATTTGGCTAAGGGTTTACCAATCTTATCACTTTTCTCAACAACAACAACAGCAAAAAAGAAAACTTCAGTTCATTGATTATTTCTATTTTTGTGTGTTCATTTGCTTTTTGTTGATTTTAGCTGTGAGTTTGATTGTTTCTTGCTGTCTACTTCTTTTGGGTGTGGTTTCTTTCATTTTTTCTAGACCTTTCAGGTGTGCTGCTAAGTAGATAATAAAATATCTCTCCTTTTTACACATACACACTTAGTGCTATGAGCTTGCCTCTTAGAATTTCATTCCTTTTGGCCCATAGATTTGAATATGTTGTACATTCATTTTCTTCAATTGTAGAAAGTCTTTCATTTCTTCCTTAATTTTTGTCTTGACCCATTTTTCATTTATTGGTGAGTTTTTCAGTTTCCATGAGTTTGTAAGTTTTCTGTTGTTTCTGGTGTTGATATACAGCTAATATCTGTGGTGGGCTGATAGGATACAGGGTATTATTTCAGTTTTCTTGAATCTGTTGAGACTTGCCTTGTGTCCAAGTAGTGGTCAGTTTTGTAGAAAGTTTCACAAGCTGTAGAGAAGAACGTATATTCCTTTTTGTTTGAGTGAAATGTTCTATAAATATCTGTTAACTCCATTTGGTTTATCTCAGTTAGCTCCAGCATTCCTCTGTTTAGATTTTGTCTGGAAGACCTGTCTATTGGCAAGAGAGGAGGTATTAAAATCACCCACTATTGTTGTGTGAGGGACAATATGTGATTTTAGCTATAGTAGTGTTTCTTTTATGATCATGTGTGCACTTGTATTTGGTGGAGAGATGTTTAGAATTGCAATATCCTCTCAGTGAATTTTCCCTTTGACTAGTATGTAACACCTTTCTCCATCTCTTCTGATTAGTTTTTGCTTGAAGTCTTATTTTGTCAGGTATTAGAACGGCTATACTGGCTTTCTTCTTTGGTTCATTTGCCCGTAATAGCTTTTTTGTCTATAATTTTAAGCTGAGGTAATTTATATCCCTAAATGTAAGGTGTATTTCTGAGATTTAGCCAAAGGTTGGATCCAGTTTAAACATCCAACCTGTTAGTTTCTGTCTTCTTATTGGGAAATTAAGAACAATGATGTTGAGAATAATCAGTGAGGAATATTTATTGATTCCTGTTTTTTTCCCATGTTACTGGCCTGAGATTTTTATTACTTGCATTTTTTTTTGTATGAGGTTAACTTTTTCAGACTAAAGTTTTCTTTCCAGTGCCTTCTATAGAGTTTGATTGGTAGACAGATACTGCCGAAAATTGATTTTATCACGAAATATTTTTCTGTCTCTGTATATTGTGATTGATATCTTCGTGGGTATAGTAGTTTGGGCGGGCATCTGTGGTCTCTAAGAGCTTATAGAACATACACTCAATTCCTTCTGAGTTTCAGAGTCTCCGTAGAGATGTCATGTGTTATTCTTACGTGTCTGTGTTTGTGCCTGACTTGCTCTTTTTTCCCTTGTAGCTTTTAATATCCTTCCTTTGTTCTGTGTGTTTTGTTTTGTGTCTTGGGGACTTTCTTTTCTGGTCCTCTCCATTTGGTGCAGAGCATGCTTCTTGTTCCTTGATAGATGCCTCCTTTTTTAGGTTGTGGAAATTTTCTTTCATTAAAAATATTTTCTGGAAGCTGGGAGATGATGGCACATGCCTTTAATCTCAGTACTTAGGAGGCTGAGGCAGGCAGATCACTGTGAGTTCAAGGCCAGCCTGGTTTATAGATTGAGTTCCAAGACAGCCAGAGTTACAACAGAGAAACCCTGCCTTGAAATACCAAAAAGAAAAAAAAAGGAGGTTGGGAGAGAAAGGAAAAAGTTCAATTTCTGGAGCTGGAGAGATGGCTCAGTGGTTAAGAGCACTATCTGCTCTTCCAAAGGATCCAGATTCAATTCCCAGCACCCACATGACAGGTCATAACTGTCTATAACTTCAGTCCCAGGGGATCTGACACCCTCACATCAATGCACATATAATAAAATAAATAAATTATTAAAAAGTTTTCTGTGCCTTTGATATGAGTTTTTTTTCCTATTATTCACAATTTTGGTCTTTATATGATGTCTCATGTAGATTTCCTGAATATTTAGTTCCTAGAATGTGTGTGTGTGTATGTGTGTGTGTGTGTGTGTGTGTGTGTGTGTGTATGTGTGTGTGTGTGTATGTGTGTGTAAGATTTTCTTTGATTGAGCTGTCCATTTTTTCTATCTTGTTTTCAAGGCCTTAGATTCTCTCTTCCATGTCTTATACATTGTTAAGAAGTTTTTGTTTGACTTCCTAAATTATTCATTTTCAGTTTTAATTCATTTTGGGTTTTCTTCAGTAATTCTATTTCTTTGTTAAATTCTACTATCATGTCTTGAGTTGTTTTCATTATTTCATTCCACTGTTTGTGTTTCCATAGTTTCTATTAGGTATTTATTTGTATCTTCCTCCTGGTCTTTGAACATATTCATAATGCCTATTTTGAAATACTCGTCTTGTTCTTCAGCTATATTGCATCTATTGTGCCTACTGTAGGGTTACTTGAATATGTAGGAAACATACCATCTCAGCTGTTTATATTTGTGCTTTTGTGCTAGTATCTAGGCATCTGCTGAGGTTGAGATAATAGAGGTGATTCTAGGTGTTGATATCTGGTCTTGTCTTTCTCTTGAGTATTCCATTTCCTGGTTTCATTTTCTGCTCTGAAAATCAAGAATATAGATGGCTGTGTGTTGCCTGGTAGCAAATGCTTCTGTAGGTAAATGGGTGGCATAGAGGAATAGAAGCATGTTAACAGAAAAGTTTTAGAGTGATTCCAAGAAAGATCTAAAGGGGTCTTGCCCTCATCAAGAGGTGAGGTCAACCAGGGAGTACAGTAGAATGAGTGGTAATTGCAATAGGAAAAAGAACATATCTAGAGATCTAGAGACACAGTGATAAAAGGTCTAGAGCGGCTTCAGACCTTGTACAAAGAGTTGTAGTCTCTAGTGAATGGAATTGATATGGGAGGAAAGGCACCTGCAAGCAGGCTGCAATAGGGCTGAGGGTGAGAAAATAGATATCATAATGGAGGTTAGAAAAAAATAATGAAAGTTGCCTACTTGTGTCCTGCCTTGTGTGGTCAGTGAGGATCCATGCTAGATGATGTTTCTAGGCATTGGTGGCTGATACAAACGATTGGAGATAGACTAGAAGGGAGTGCTGAGATGCTGTGCAGGAGGGAACAAAGCTGGGTCAGAACAAAGGTTGGTAGAGTTTCCAGGGAAGAGAGGTAGGGTGGGCGGTGGGGTTTCTGCAAGCAGCTGGATGCTTAATAATCTTGATTAGAATTTTGAATCAGGAGAAATGTAGAAACTCATAAACCTGATGAGATAGTTTTAGTTTGATCCAAATGTAATTTTAATTTAATATATGGTTCCCAAAATTTTTTATCAATTTTAAAATGTTTTAAAATTCCTAGAATTACTTTTTTTCCACTTTTTAATTTATTTTCCTTCTTTCATATAATACATATCAACTCCCCTCCTACCCTTTCTCCATTCCTCCCAGCTCCTCCCACCTTCCCTCTCTCCTCATATTATATTCTCTCCCCTCCCCCACCAACTCATCCCCACCCCTGATTCTCCCCATTGAAGAGAACAGGGTTACTGTTCAAACAGGGCACAAAAAATGGGTTAAGACCAGGCACTAATCCTTACATCCAGGGTGAATTAGGCAACAACCCAGCTGGAGAAAATGGGTCCCATTTTCTATGCATTTTCTAATGCAAAAGCATTAGAGAACTATCACATACACTCTAACCTGTAGGTTCTCTGCAAGAGCACTCATAGAGTCAACAGACCAGCCCTCTTGGGTTCCCACAGAGCCTTCAGGGTTTCCTAGATATGTCATGTGGTTGTCTGGCTTGGTGTTCTTGTACGATTACTTTTTAAAAATTATCATAAGGAAACAGATGTTAAAGCTCCTAAATAATTGCCTAATGTTAATTTAATCAATATGTATGTTTAAATTTAAAGGATTTTTTGTTTTAATTCATACTTCCTGTTTAATATTGTTTATTATGTCTGATCATTGAAACTGAAATCTACAAATGCATGACACTAAAAAAGTAAAGCATTTGTCAACATAAATAAAAGTATTTGTGGTATCCACTTACTTTGTTTCATCCATATCTTCCAATTCTAGGCAATTTGATAGATCAGTTGAAAAATGGCGACATTTTCATTATGATTTGAAAGTATTTAATCAATGGCTGAATGAAGTTGAACAGTTTTTCAAAAAGACCCAAAATCCTGAAAATTGGAAACATGCTAAATACAAATGGTATCTTAAGGTAAGACTATTGAGATTTACTTTTCCATAGTGTCTTTATTTTGCAGCAATATTTTGAATATTAAGCTTCTGTATGTTCACCAGGAAAGATGAATGACATATATAATTCCTGACTTTTGTGATGTTCGCTGAACATGCTATATAAATCATCATAACAAGTATGCCTGGAAATTGTTCTGTGAATTTTTGTGAAAGGAGAACTGTGAAAGGTTCTGCCTAGGTACTACTTGACCATCAGAGGAACTGTGAAGTATGCAGAAGATCATCTTGCAGAAGGGTATAATGTGGTTTGGGTACCCCCCCCTCTTTGTCTCTATCTCTGTCTTTGTCTCCCCCTGCCATTTGTGTGTGTGTGCTTGCCATATGTTGGAACCTATCCAGAAGGAGAAGTTGTAGTATACATAGTAGTAATATATTTGCTTCAAATATCCATCATGATAAAATTACAAGTCTATTTCCCTCAAGACAATTTGTGGTGATGTAGCAATATTTCTATACATCCTATTGACAAAATGACTTCTTAGATAGACCAGAGGCCAAACCACTGTTGAGTTAATTGCTAGTACTTATTAACTTTTTCTGGTTTATGTTAATGGAAATGTAACATATGGATTATAACCAGGGAATCATTTAACTCCAACTTGTTGAGTCCTTTAATGTGCAGATAAAATAAATTAGATTATGGAGTATATAATTTAGTTGATAAAATATGTAGATTAGGTGTAAGAAATATGGTTTATTATGCTAAGGCTTAAGTTTTTGTTGCTTTGTTACTAATTCATGTTTCAGATTTCAATCAAATGGGTTTGAATTTTTACCAACATTTAATATCTGAAAATACTGATTAAGACAGATGAAGGCAATGAAAATGATAGTTCACTAAACAATTTAAACAATTTAAAATTCCATATTAAATATGAGATCATACTTTACAATTTGTATTCCCAATAGTATTTGTCTAGAAAACTTCTTATGTTCAGAAATTGAGCATTTAACACCAACATAAATTACAGGTCATGTAAACAAAAAAACACCCAAATACTTTTATAGTCTTCTATAGTTACATGTGTCTCAATCAAATTCATATACACATAACCATTAGCATATGTTACAGGAAATTCATTAATTTATGATCTGCTATCCTATAAAAGATACATTCTGAATAGCAGCAATGTGCATGTTGAGAAAAGGAAGCATAATGTAATCTCTGCTTGAAAGGCATATATATAATACAGTCATATAATATGTTCTTGAAGAAACATGTAAATTTCTTGGATTTCCAAAGATCTGACAGTGGATGTTTAATTCATATATTCATAATACGGCACAATAAATATAATTATTTATTATAAAACCAATATGAAGTAATTAACATTAAAATCAAGCAATAAGAGAAGTAAAAATATACCTCTATTCTACTTCCAAGAGATGGGTAATATTGGAATAAAACTCAGGGCCTTGTTCATTCTATATGAACACTCTGCCACAATTGGTAGAATTGATAGACATCCTGTCCTTAGTGTGGAATTGGCACTTTTTAAATGTTTAGTTATTTAGTGAAGTTAAATTGAGAATGAGTTAGCATGAAGGTATATTAAGGAGCATATTTTAATCCAGCAATTCATTAATTTGCTGAGGCTATGTTTGTCTTTTTAGTTGTGATATTGATCATTTTATATCAATGAGATCATAATTTTCATCACATTGTCAAATCAGTAACTGATTCTTTAACTTACTCTGCTCTGAGCTGAGAGCCTGCCTTATATATTGTGAGAGTTGGGTGTGTCCTTATTCTGACTCACTCTGTTAACTCTTATTTTGATTAATCACTTTGCCTGTCCTTCACTCTGACTCAACTCAGATGTCGCTCCCAATCCTGACATTGACTTCTTGAGCTCTGCCTCCTTTGTCTGCTTCCAGGCTCTGTTTCTGTTTTAGGGATTAAAGGCATCAACCACCACACCCTTCTGAAAACTGAGATTAAAGGTGTTTGCTACCACTGCTTTCTGAATATTTGGATTAAAGTTGTGTCGGCATTCCACCCAGAGCACACAGGCCTCTAAATCTAAAGCCCTGGAATATTCCTTCCTACCTTTCACACGTGTCTTTTCCTCTACAATAAGTCAACTGGAAGATTTTAAAATTTTAGTAGTCTCAGCCGTCATCAGTATTGATCAATGATAAGTAGGACATATGAATATATGTAATCAAATTATTTTATAAAACAATATCTGTGTACCTACTAGCAAAAGATAAGTTTTGTGCAAATAACCAATAGTATCATATAAATACATAGAAAGATAAGTTTGAAAATATAGATGCACAATTTTCAGCAAAGATGTAGCTAATAGATTTAAAATGAAACAAAAAATATGTATAATAGTAAGCTTATCTATATGTATTTCTATTAAAATGCATTCAGTATTAATTTCTTAACCTAGGTTGGTTATTGTCACTTGGAAAAAAGTGACTAAAATCATCAGAAAGATGGCCTGATTCCATCCAATGTATTGTAAATCAATGGTAAAATTTAAATATACAAATTTATGATATTTCAGGATATTTCAAATCAATTTACTACATTGCCACGGAGAACCTTTTAAAATATTGTGGACCTTTTTAACCTAAGCAAATATCAACCATGTGATAATGCCATTAGGAATAAATTTGTTGACAGTGATTTTAAGGATCTCAGTCTTATCATACAACAAAATATTGATATGATCTATTAGGCTCTGTCAAAGTTTTAGAAAGTTTGGGTAAGAGGTTGAATGTTAGAGAATGTAAAGGCTCAAGTCAGAGATCCTTAGCACCCAGAATCTTGCACAAAAGTTTCAGTTCTTTTCTTTGGCTATGTTCTTAGTTTCTTAAAGTAGGAAATAACAATAAGACTGATGGAAAAATGACATTTCTCTCCTAGTAATTCTGCATTTATTGTAAGACCTCATTATGACTTGTTATTCTTAATGAATGATTAGCTCGTATGTATAAAAGCTAAAACTTTACTGAATTGTTCTTCTCAAACATCTGAAATGTAAGATAACCTATCTCAAAATGTCATTAAACATTATTTCCATGAAGTATAGGAACTTCTCAAAGTATAGCACTTTAAGTAAGAATTGAAGAAATTCCCATTGAGACAGACATATTCACCTGAGATGGCTGACACTTCTGTCTTCTCAGTTCTCTAAGTAACAAGAAAAAATGCTAGTGAGAATTTTTAGAAAAAAAAGTTAATGGATGAAGTGAAGTTATGAAAATATATGAATTGATGTGTCATCAATTATCTTGGTTAAAACGGACATGAAAATCATAAAATCCCCTAATGTTAAAATCTGGCCTGCTTTCAACTAGACTCAAACTAAATAACTTTTTAAACATAAGCTGTTGTTGAAAGATACTGAATTCTTATAGTTGCCAGTAGAAATGGTAAAAGTCTTCATTAGGTTAATTATTTATAAGTGCTGAATATTCTTTCTTATAATGGAAAAACAGCCTGTTTGTTTTTATGGGATAAGGCTGTTTCATGAACCATGTTAATAATTAACAGCACTTTCTAAAGAATATTGCCATGAATATATGTGAGGCTTTGAATATTAAAAATTCTATTTAAATTCAGCCATAAGAAGTAAAAAGCAATAGGATAGTTTACATGAAATTTTAAAGTTTAAATCAACAAATATAAAATTAAGGAGACATAGGAAGTGAAATAGCAATCTGTTATATTTATATGAGTTGATAATTTTTTAAGGTTAAATGCAGTCTTTCAATATTGATTGGTTTACAGGTATATTCTGCAATGATACTGCATTTTACTGCTTAGTAATTTCAATTGCATTGGCATGCAGTGTATTTATGTATTTTTTTCTGTAAATGAATAGAATTAAAAGTGGCTACTTTGTTGAATAATAAATTTGAATCATTGTAATAGGATAATACTTACCCAAAAATGGATTAAATGTAGTATATTTTTATCAACCTACCATTAAATAACAAAAATAGTTATAGAATAGGATTCTACTCTACTGTATCTAATAGAAAACAATGTATGAGTGAAATAACGGACATGCTGGTATCTTGGACATGGAGGGAAAAGTCAGAGAGAAAACTGCATCAGTGTTAAGGACCAGCTGAGCTGCTCTTCATTTCGCCTTTCCTTGCCTATCAGTGATTGAAGAAAGCATTTTGTAAAGGACACAATTTTGATGACTGTAGATTCAAAGAGTACAAAGGAATTGAGAGGACTCCTGTCCAAAAGTTTGAGACAAGTAAGTCCATGAAAAATCCTTTCTTGTTCTTAATGGAGATCCTTAGAGTTCTCAGTCTTATTCTACTTTCTCCACTTGCAGCCCAGAAAGCCTTCTTATATCAGAGGCAGATATTGAAAAGCTACTGTGCAGATTTGATAGGTTGTGAATTACATAGGTCAGTGACTGTATCTGTAGAGGATGTGATTACTATCTAGAATGGGCTTTATTATAATAATTAGACATGTATTCTCATAAAGGACTATATATGAATTAACTGACATTCTATTAATTCAGATAGATTTAAATACACACTTTTTAAAGGCATATGGTGTAAAAGACTAAATTGGATACAAGCATACTTTCTATATAGTAAGTTGTCACAGTGCTGCATTTACCAGCTGGCTAGTGAATTTGACGGCTTCTTAACAGCCTTGCTGCTGATAGAAACGTTGATGGAAAAATTACTTGAGTAAATATTCCTGCCATCTGTTGCCCTTCTTTGGGACCCCAGAGTTCAGAATAATTCATGCCACTGCTTGCCTTTTCTTTTTCCCCAGCAGTAATAAAATTTCATAAGATTTCATTTTGCGGTCACAAAATCTATCCTGTTTTCTGTAGCCAGAGGACATATACTAACGTAAGGAAACCAGCAAGCCAATTTACTGCAAAGGTATTTGTCTCTAGTCACTTATATTACGGTTACAGCAATGTATAAAGATGGGAATATATTATAAAATGAGTGTTTCAGCATTAATTACCTTGTAGTAACATGGGAATTCAGTATCTTAATGTGGTCAACATTTAGGTGTGTTATTCTTATGTAAATACTCTTAGGTGTTTATGGCTGCTTTGAAAGTCTTCTACAACTTCTTGGCTCCCATGCACCTTTTCAGAAGTAGTAAATAACAGACTTATTGAGAATTTGGCACAGTGTACAATTTCAGATATGGGCTTTAAATCATAGATATCTCATAAATAAGTGTATTAAAATAATTAGATAATGTCACTGGCTTGTTCTTAAAGTTTTGTTGTCTATCATGAGGTCTTTTAAGATAGAAAATTGTTACATATTATTACAAAGAAGCAGGAACAACCATTGTATTCTAAATATGATAACCACAGCAGTAAAGAGCTACTTAAAATGCATGATAACCTACCTGTCCCTAAGGGATTCCTTTTCTTAGTGTATGAAATTATCTAGACTAAGAGAAAAAAGGGAGCATAGTAATTACACCTCTCAAATTGATAAATCTGTAAACAGCTCACATCAATATAGAAGCAATGAGAAAAATTGATATTTAATGAAAAACAAATTAATTTTCATGTGCACAATTTTCATAAAATAACAATGCTTTGCAAAAAGATATTACAGTAGTTTCTTCTTACATATCTTGCTGTCCCTTCTAATGCTTTTTTGCCTTTACTATTATGTTTCCTTTCGTTTATGAAGACTAACACATACCCATTCCCTAGCTCTCCCTTCTAGTGCTTCTTTCTGCCATATTACTATTAATTTTCCTTTCTTTTATGAAGACAGACGTATACCCATTCCATAACCTCCATGCCCAAAACTCACCTCTTTATGCTTCTGTACATTTCTCTTGTGCATATTCCTGTGGCAATATACTATCAACTATTCAGTCTGTTAAAACTCTGCATTTTAAAAAGAAACTAATCATCCAAATGCACAAACAATAATGCAGAAATAAACATACAAGATTGCTTTTTCTCAAAATTAGCCTTTTTACATTCTTGATATTATTACTTTACAGTATTATGAGATATGTTTACATGGGATGGTCTTAGAATGTTTAAATGCATTAAGGAATTATACATTCATTACACTATTTCCTTTAGGAAAACAATTCTTTATTCCTGCCATTCTTACCTAATTCCATATCCTAAACCCAAACCTCTCAATATTAAAGTGCTCTAACCACTTCCAGGCCCATGAAATTGTCATGTAGTCTGACAGTTTAACAATTTGATGACTCCATAATCTAATCCATTGAAACACATTTTGTTGTTTTCTGCATTTATTTAATGAAGGACAAGAGGCCTTCTCATGCAACAGCATACACATGGAGTTCATACACATGCACATGCACATGCACATGCACATATACATGCACATGCACATACACATATACATACATATACACATACACATACACGAGTTTGTTCTCTCCTATCTTGTGGGTCACAGAGATCTAACTCAAGTCTTGGGACTTGCTGATGAATTATTTTAACCACTGAGTCATTCACATAGTGTGAATGCCCTGATTAAACAGACATTTTAATTGAGTCTGCACTGAACAAAACAGGCACTACTTGTTACTAGGAACACAAAGATTGACTAAGAAGCTGTTTTTTTCAAGCCTCAGTATTTCAGTACATCAATGCTAAGTGCAATTCCGTGTGTAGACACTCTGAGAAATAGTTCATCTAGTCAAAGGAAAACATATTTGCTTGTTTGTTTTCCAGTAGTAATTTTTCATAGCTCTTAACCTTTCTTGATATCCCTGCATCACACATGAAATTCTCAGTCTCTGCTGGGAAAACATTTTCTGTGGAACCAGTAAAATAAGTAATGTGAAAATAGCCTGAGGAAATCTATTAGCAAGACACACAAATAGAAAGAAAATGTTCTAATATGGATGTAAATTTTGAACAAATTATAAAATTAACAAATTATAGTATAAGAGGCCTGTTCAGAATTGAGCATGTTCAGGATGAACTTGCAATCAAGTTGAACAGTCAGCATCTAGTAGTAATAATGGTAAATCTTTCTGCCAAATGACTATTTGTTAGGAGCAAGAAATATAGATCATTTGCAAACACTATAGCAAAAAATAAAAACCTCTCTTAACTTGAAAAATCTTTAATTGATAGAATTTGTATTGGCAGCTAACACATATTACTGTCCCCTCATAAAAAATAGTAGAGAAAGATTTAAAGACAGGAGTAATGAAAAATAGTGGGCATATCTGATATAAGCACGGTTCTATACAGTGACATTTTTCTCTTTAGGCTTTATGGTCTCATTTTCACTATTTGTCAGTACATGATTTTATTTTATGAATTTATAGTTCCTACTGTTTTAGCTGTGTCCTTGGTTCAGTGTTTTATTTTACTCAAACTGGTTTTGAGGAAACGTTTCAGAGGAATTTGAATAACAGATTTATATGCAGTTTGGGAATCCAGGATTTCATGAAGTATATTGAGCTAGTTAATTTTATGAGTAAATATATCACCTAAGAAATCACTCATGGTACTTGCAATGAAATTAATTTTGATACAATGTATAGTTTCTTAGTGTTATTATAAATTATCAGCTTAATAATGATCTATGAATACCAGAGTAATAAAAGGAGTAAAATATGGATCAAAATCATCCTGACTACTTGTTATATAATTAAAGTTTAAATGGAATCTCACAACATTTGTTTATTGACAAATGGTCTCCATCTACTTTATGGCTATAAAGGAATGACTTACTAAGTAGTTGCCCTCAAGGTCATATGGCCTATATACCATGAGACATTTAATATGAACCTTTTTATAAAAAGAAGTTTGTTAGCTCATACTTTTTAGGATAGAGTCATAAAATGTTAAAGTAAAAGATTAACGTTCCATGTTACCCTCTAATTAAACATTCTTTGTTATTGGCTATACATTGAAATGTACCTGGTTTATGCTTATAAATCAAATCAAAGCTCACACTAACCTATGAAATCAAATAGACTTCTTATTTGACTCAACTTGTAATTTATAGTATTAATGGGAATGGTTGATTTTCTAAGTTTTGGTTTTTATTACAATGTAATTGTACATTTTTATGAGATAGCCATGCTATCTACACAGCAGATAAGAATCACATCAAATATTTGTATTTTATGTCATAACATTCAGAATCTTCTTTGAGATTGAAAATCTAGTTATTTTGAAATATATAATAAAATGCTGTCTAGCAAAGGCTTGGAAGTCATATAAATAGAGTAAAATGGGCTGAATGGTTTTGAAGAGAATGCAGGAATTCTTCCCTTCACTGATCTTACTTCGAGTCTATTGGGTCCCTGAAAAGTCTTAATGGGACACTAAATCAAGTGATCATGATAAAAACTTCTAGTTGTCCTCCAAGAAACCACTCTCATCTCAGTAGTCCTGAACACAAGTCCTCCACTAAGGTACCCATGTTCCTTCATGAAGCTTTGGACCTCAAGGTGAGTAGAAAGCAACACCTATTCTAATGGGAATGCCTGGTAGTCAGGAAGGTTTGCCTGTTGTCATGACCTGCTCATGGCCTACCTGTATGAAATATTACTATTTTATTTTCTTTCCAACCACTTCAATTTCTCAATATGAGTATTGGTATAGGCCATTTCTGTTGCTTTTAAAAGAACAATACTAATAGGATCTGCAAAGTCATCAGATAATCTCTTCTACCCTGATTGCTTTCATAAAAAAGGTTATGTTCCCCTTGGAGAGACCGAAGAACATAATCATTTGTATGCAATGAAGAGTTTTTAATACTTTGAAATTGATGTGCAATTTCAATTTGACAAGAGAGAAACAATTAGGTTCCACAGTGGTCATATATCCCAGAGTACCAATGTTGCTTCTACACTTTAAGTGCTGCTGGATCATTATAGGAGATACAAATTTTGTCCTGTTGTACATACTTCTGCATTACCATCCAGTCTTAATTTATTATACCCTATTAAAAGTTTTTAGGTAATTTGTTCTTATTGATACTCAGACATTAAAATGTCTGCAGGCTGTGAAAATGAATAAATTTAATGTGCCAGCATAGTTCTCCA
Source organism: Cricetomys ansorgei (assembly GCA_026225945.1). Lineage (NCBI taxonomy): Eukaryota > Metazoa > Chordata > Mammalia > Rodentia > Nesomyidae > Cricetomys > Cricetomys ansorgei. Next base: position 683,509 of record JAMJFZ010002863.1, on the reverse strand, counting down.
AATCCTGGCTTTACAGCTAATAATACAGACCTGTATTTTAAATCCTCCTTAACACAGATTTATTTGAAAATCTCATTTTACTGCTAAGTTTAAATAATTCATTTTTATGCATTTTCTCCCCCAGAATTCTATGTTTTACAATATATGGCTGTTGTGTATTTACAAGTTGCATATATTTTCTGTCTAATAATGGATTGATGAAACAACTGTAACTTTAAACAACACAGTTATGAAATACAATAGGCTTTGCACCATAGAGGCTTATGGACATTGATTTAATATGCTTACTATAATGATAAAATTCACTCCCTTTGTAGAAATGTACAGATTTAATTTTATAACTAAGGTTATCCCTACAGAAATTCTGATGCAAATTCATTCAATGCAATTGCACATAATATAATTTCATTAAAAAGAGGCTGTAATAGTGAAATCTTTTAGATTCCCCTTGAAATTTCATTTAAAAATTATGAAACAAAATTATAATGTTGTGCAGAAAGAGATGTAAGTATTTCTTCTAGTGTATTCTATTATGCAGTAACAGACTGCCTGATAGCATGTCATTTATAACGTCAGAAATATATTGACTCATAGTTTTGGGAGCTGCAAAGTCAATGTCAAGGAATTAGTATCTGATAAGGGAATTTTGTAGGCCATCACATGGTAATATTTCAGAAGTTAAGGACAGAGATATAAAACTTGTACTTTTATGTTGTTCCTAGTCTTACCTGTAGGGTAGTGTCCTCACTACTTCAAAGTCCCCACAAGTTATTACTGAAAGTATGTTTTTTTTTTTTATGTCATCATTGCTTGGAATTGTACTACGGATCCCCTTCAAGACCATATTGTGCTTTTCCATCCCTTTTAGTCAAAAAAGAATCTATCACATAATATATTGTGATTACGATCTCCCCTCCCTCTACTCCTCCCAGTTACTCTCCTACAATCTGAATCTACTCCCTTTTTGTCTCTCATTAGAAAATAACTGGCTTCTAAAAGATAATAATAAAATATAATAAGATAAAACAAAAACTAGTACTGCATACACCTGCAGGGCCTGTGTATACTAAATTAGTCTCTGTGAGTTCATGTTAGCTTTGCTCATATTAATTTAGAGGACCTCATTTTCTTGGTGTCCTCTTTCTTTTCTGGCTCTTACACTCTTTCAGCCTCCTCTTCTGTGTAGCTCCCTGATCCTTGAAGGGAAGGGATCTTTTCCATCTTACGATAGAAAGATCACATTTAGTGCCGAGTGTTCCAAGATCCTTCATTTTCTATCTGATGCCTGGTTGTGTGTCTCTTTATTTGTGCTCATCTGCTGCTGGAGGAAGCTTTTATAATTATGGGTGAACAAGGCAGGGATCTATGAATACAGCAGAATATCTTTAGGAATATTTCTATCATTTTTTTCAGACCTGCATTATTTGGTTTTACATTAGGTCTCTAAGCTGTCTAGTGTCTGATTCTTGGTCCCTAAACCAGTGTTAGTTAAGAGTTCCATCTAATAGAGAGGGCCTTAAGTCAAATCAGATATCGGTTGGTTATTCCCATAAGATTTGCACCACCATTGCACTAACATATCTTGCATTCAGGGCTCCATGGTAGATCAAAGAACTCTTGGCTAGCTTGGTTTTTACATTTATCATTTGGTAATATGTCGAGTACCTTCCTATACCAAAGATGCTAGAACATAGGAATGAAGGCTCTATGTAGGGATTAGCTTGACTACACCATGTTCAATGAGTCAGTGTTGTCTTCAGCAATGGGGCCTTGCCATCAGTTTGTAGAGAATCGTCTATTTTCTTGGCCACAGCCTGGGTTTTTTGGAGATTCCCATGGGGCCCTTTGTCCAAATTAGATGTAACTCAACTGCTGTACTACTAGAGACTTCATTTGGGGACAAGAGTTGGGCTAGGTCTTCATTATTTGGGGTATCCATTTCGATTGCCATCATATGTGTATATATTTCAGGAAGTTTCTACAGTATTAGGTTTCCACACTACCCTTCAAATGACCCTTAATACTACCTGTCTCTCCTAGTGTTTCCTACCTCTACCCTGTCCCTCCAATGTCCACAGTTGATCTCCATTCCAACCCCCTTCAATCCTTCATCCATCCATAATTTTCTGTTCTATTTACCTTTTCTAACATAATCTACCTTTCCCCTCTAGTCCCATCCTTTATACCTATCCTCTGTGGTTCTACACAGTGTAGCTTGACTATCATTGATTTAACAAATAATACCCATATATACATGAATACATATAATATTTGTCTCTCTAGCTCTGGGATACCTCACTCAGGATAATTTTTTCTGTTTTTATCCTTTAGCCTGTTAATTCATGACGCTACTTTTTTTTAACAGCTGAGTAACATTCCATTGTGTAAATGTACCACATTTTCTTTATCCATTCTTTTCTTGAGATACATCTAGGTTGTAGCTATAATAAATACAGCAGCAACAAACATGGTTACACAAGTGCTGTTGTGGGAGGATGAAGCATTCTTTGAGTATGTGTCCAAAAGTGGCATAGCTGGATCATTGGGTAGATCAATTCTCATCCTTCTGAAGTACTGCCACACTAATTTCCATAGTGACTGTGAAAGTTTTCACTCCCTCCAAGAATGAATGAGTGTTCCCCTTAATCCAGATACTCACCAGCATGAGCTGTCGCTTGCTTTATTGAATTTAGGCATTCTGACAGGTGTTAGATAAAATCTCAAAGTAGTTTTGATTTACATTTCCCCCAATGACTAGGGATGTTGAACATTTCTTTAAGCATTTCTCAGCCATTTGTGTTTATTCTATTGAGAATTCTCTGTTTAGACCTATGCCCCATTTTAATTGGGTTATTCATTTTTTTTTGGTACCTAGTTTCTTGAGTTCTTTATATGTTTTGGATATTAGCTCTCCATTGGATATATAGTTGATAACATATTTTTTTTGCATTTGTAGGCTGCTATTTTGTCTGAATGATGATGTCCTTTGCCATACATAAGCTTCTCAGTTTCATGAGGTCCTACTTATTATTTTTTTTTTTATTTTAGTGCCTGTGCTAGTGCTGCTCTATTTAGAAATTCTTTTCCTGTATCAGTTATTGCAAGGATATTCCCTACTTTCTTCTTTATCAGGTTCAGTGTATTTTGTTTTGTGTTTAGGTCTTTGTTCCATTTGTAGTCGAGTTTTGTGCAGGATGATAAGTATGGATCTATTTGGATATTTCTACATGCACCTATCCAGTTGGACAAGCATCATTTGTTGAAGATGCTGTCCTTTTTGGATGTTTTTCAGGAGGAGATAGATTATTCAAAATAACAAAATTAGAGATAAAAGGTGGGACATAAAACAACAGATTCCAAGGTAAGCCAGCAAGTTATAAGGCATATTTTTAAAAACCCCTACTACACCTAATTGGAAAATCTAAAAGAAATGGATAATTTTCACTATAAGTTCTATTACTAAAGTTAAATCAGATCATATAAGCAATGTAAGGAGACCTATAACCACTAGTGAAATGGAAGCCATCATTAAAAGTATCCCATCCAAAAAAACAAACAAACAAAAAAAAAAAAAAAACCAAGGCCAGATCATTTTAAGGGAGGATATCCCGACTTCTATTAGACTTCTAAAGAACAGTTAATGTCAATACTCATCAAATTATTCCACAAAATAGAAACAAAAGAGGCATTGCCCAATTGGTTTTATGAGTTACCCTGATACCCAGACCACATAAAGATCCAGCAAAGAAAAAATTACAGAACAATTTCCTTTATGAACATAGATACAAAACTTCTCAAAAAAATACATGAAAACAAAAATCCAAGAATATATAAAAAAGATTGTCTACCATGATCAAGTAGGTTTAATCCCAGATATGCAGGGATGGTTCAACATATATAAATTCCACCATATAAATAAGCTGAAAGAAAAAAAAACACAGGAGCACCTTATTAGAAGCAGAAAACAGCTGGGAGATGGTGGCACACACCTTTATTCCCAACACTTGGAAGGGAAGGCAGAGACAGGAGAATCTCTGCGAGTTCTAGGCCAGCCTGATCGACATAGTGAATTCCAGGACAGCCAGAGTTACAACAGAGAAACCCTGTCTCAAGAAAACCATACCCCTCTCCCCCCAAAAAAGATGAAAATGCCTTTGACAAAATTCAATACATACCCCTTCATGTTAAAAATCCAGGAGAGATTAAGAATACATGGGACATGTATTCCTCAACACAATAAAGGCAGTTTACAGAAATCCCATAGACAATATCAAATTAAATGGAAAGAAATGTAAAATAATTCCACTAAATGAGGAACAAGCAAAGTTGTCCACTTTCTCCATACCTGTTCAACATAGTCTGTGAAGTTTTAGCTAGAGAAATAAGAAAACTGAAAGAGATCAAGGAGACAAAAATTGGAAAGGAAGAAGTCAACGTAGCAGAAGATGGAAAGATCTCCCTTGTTCATGGATCAGTAGTATTAAATTATAAAAATGTTCATACTACCAAAAGCATAACAATTACAATTTAATGTGGACTTTAGTGTTGGTTTTAGAAATGATATTTGAAAATTTTCAGTCCCACTAACCACCATCTCAGTGGATATTTGAGCAACCACTAAGTTGTAATATGAATATTTAGCCTAGGCATTTTATTGTATAGAACTTTCAAATCAACACATGCACCCAGTGGACTTTTACCAATGAAACTGGTCTATCACACCCTGTTCTAGGAGCTAATCATATCAAAACTGACATAGCACCAGAGTACTCACCAAAAATCCAACGTTTTATGATGTTGTTGGACATTTAAATAATTGAAACATAAGGCCAAAAGGGAAAAAAACTGAGAAATATGTAATCCTGGGAAAATAGAATATATTTTCAAAATGCTAATATAAGGAAAGTTTTGAAATGGAGACATAATGAAAGTTGCTTTTGCTCAGATAGGGATAAATAAAAAGAAGTGCTGAGAAAAGCTGCTGACAGTATTGGACTTTTTTTTCCTTTGTTGGTTTTAGTTTTTCATAGTTTTGGTTGATTTCATATTTCAATTGAATAACATAATGGTTTACAAATTGTGAGTCATGAAATTGATTTGTTGGATTGCCATAAACATTTCTATTTTAGTGAAATAATATAGACATTGTTTTTTAGATATTTTTGTTCCATTTCTCTATGTCTATTTGTGTGTATGTATATTAATTTCTGAATGAAAGTCATGAGATGGTAATATTTGTATGAATACAGGAATATTTCGTTTTTGAAGAATTAAAGTATTTTAAGAAATGATTAATTTAGTAAGGTTAAAAAGTGAATTTTATAAGAATTTGCATCAAAGATATAACTATAGCAGATTATCTAATGACAACAGATTACAGAAGACTTTAAATATACATACTATTTTTAAAATTACTAGAGTCGGTAATTTAGGTTGCTTTCAAAATATTTGAGCAAGATCAGTAGAAATTACTTTCTTCTAACTTTTTTATGAAGCTCATAAAGAATCAAATGCTATTCTAGAAACACAAGAGTAATAAATGAAGACTCTGTAATCAAAAAAAGGTTGATTTAGTCACCAACTGTCTGCTAAAAGTATGAAATTCTTAATAGAACAAAGCAAACCACAACTCTATCTAATAAGCGTAGTGAAAACAAATAGAATGTTGCTTGCCACAAAGTTTAGGACAAGGTCTTTCTTATAGGTCTTATGTGTTTTGAGGTGTAAAATGAAGCATTTTTATTCATTAAACAATGTTGCTTAGTAATGAGAATAACCCAAATTAAACCTATATTATATTGTCATAACTAAGGCTGAGATTTGTCATGTTTACTATTGTGATTATTCTTTCATCACTAAGATATTTAAAGGAGTCTTTTAAAATTACAGATGATATTAGCATTGTGATGATGATAATCACAGTTATAAAAAGTTGATTATCTATGAAACAGTTTGGATTAAATTGCTTTTTGATTCATCTTGCTTTAAGATATGTATTTAGGGCATCTCTTTTTACCACAAGATGGTGGAAGAACTGCACATGCAGGTCATTTTGTTTATTTCTCCTGGATATAGAATACAAGTAGCAACCTTGGAAAGACTTAGAGATGGAATGAAAATATATCAAGAAGCACTCATATATGGGATGAATAGTTGTATGTGTAATCCTTTGTGATTTACACTGTAGGATACATTTATATTAGTATGTAAATAACTAAGTTTCTAAATAGGGATGTGATTGAAATTTTTGAAAACAAGCTTCTTTAGGGTACTTAAGGTGAGCTGCTTATGTCCTAGATTTTCACATTGCAGTTGTGATACTTTTATAGGAGAACTGAAACAGTATAATTGAACAGTTGTAGCTCTAAATAATTATTATAAAAGCATAGTTGACTAATTTTGTCATTTTGTTTTTTATTTTCATCCTAGACTTTTCACATAGCAAGTTTTTGATGGCTTGTTTTTAGTTTAGCATCTGTCTCAGGAGCTTATGGAGAGTTTTATATAACATAATGCAGAATATGTGATTAATATGGAATTGAGTTCATAAAGGACCCAGTGGTTTTATTAAAAGATATTATTTATCCAATTAAACATACAAGACAAAATCGTGTGATTTTACATATCATTCTCAGCCTCTCCCAAATTAGATATTAAATTTGTACTGCCAAAGAATGGCAGTACTACAGCAAAGTTTTCAGCATGGATACTTAGTAGGTTGAACTTAGCTAGATTTATCTATGAATGTATCAATGAAACAAATATTTGACCTAAATGATAATGGCACTTTTTGTGATGTACGACAACCTGAATTTCATTCCTGAGTCTTAGGTAGTAGAAATAGCTAACTAGCTTCTTTAAGATGCTCTCTAACATCCACATGAGCATACAGACACAAATACACATACACACACACACACACACACATGCACACACACACACGCATACACACACACCAATAAACAAGCAAGCAAACAAATAAATGTGATATTAAATTAAAAGAACACAGGCCAGTAATTTTTTCCTGTATCATTGTTGGCTGACAGATTAGAGTCATAAGTAAGATATCAAAAAATAAGAGTTGAGGCAGGGCAACAAACAAATTTTAAGCAAATAGAATCATGAAAGTTGCTAAGAAAGTCCCCTGAAACATTTATCTTTGAAAACTTTTGGTTTCTGATGATAAACACTTTTCTCTGGGGAAACTGAGATTTTGACACACTTGTCAAAAACTTTATTAAATAATAATTCTATGATATATATTGCCTCCCCTTCCAAGTTTCAGGGATCATAGTAGAAGAGGCATAAAGAATAAAAGGGCCAGAAGCAGTGGATGACTACAAAGATAGTGTCTTCTGACACAGCAAAGCAACTACACATATATACTCACTGTAGTTGCAACACCATACACAAGACATTTGTAAGCCCAAGCCAGACCAAATTCCAGCATTGATGGGAGAATACATGTAAGATGCTACCCCAGACGTGGAACTATTAACAATTTTTAGCTCTTGAAGAGAAAGAAATGGTTTTATCTGAGAGGATAGACCATGGTAACTAGGGATTGCTCCAGTGGAAAATCACACATCCAAGTATATTTAGGCAACACTAATTGGTAGCAATGGGTAAAAAAAGGACATATACACAAGTGAAGTGTGTAGGAAGCAAGTGCTGGATTATAGAAGAGTTGAGGAGGAAAGGGATGCAATCAAAGCATTTTATACATTACTCTAAAAGAACTAACAAAAAATCTAAATTAAAAACTAATTAAGTGCTTACAAAAATAATCCTAATTTAAAAATATTCAAACACCTAAGAGTTACTAACTTTTTAAGAGGTAATCTACCTTTCACCTCTTGGGGAAAGATTTTTAGGATTTTGGTTGGAAGTAACTCCATCTTTATGGAAGTAACTCCATTAGATTGTGGTCACTAAAAGTGCATCTCTACAATGGCAGAGTGAAGTATTTTGACATGAGTGATGTTCATGTCATCTCTGTAATCTGCTAACTTGAAAATATTAAACTTCATGTATGGTTCTGTTACCAATGTTGGGGACAGAATCTATTCCCTGGCAGCCCTAATTATCATGGCTTGGCTACTTGTCATTCAAAAAGCTAATCAAAAGTGCTAAATTAATGTGAAAGCAGAAAAATATTTATTTCATGTGGCCACATTGACAATAAGGAAAAAAATATCCAGAGATTGCTACCAGTCCAACCTGAGGACATAACAGAAATAAATGGTTTAAATAGAAGCCAGTTCATAGATAAGCAGCCTGGCCAAGTTACGGTCACCAACACAACATTGTTAACTCCAGTCTCTACAGCAAGATCCTCTGACAAGTTCTAAATCTTTAAGATGCAAATTTCTCCTCTGACTGTCAATTTCCCCTATGGATGTTTCTAGGGTCTCAGACTTTCCTTATCTAAGCATGAGATTCCTGGGGGAAAGTCTAATTTCTTTGGGGCCATTGTTTCAAAAGTCTGGCAGCTAAACGAAGGGAGGACAAAAGTGCCTATTTTAGAATATTCCTATTTTTAATACTCTGGTAGATTTTAGTATTGTCCCGTAAGCAATAACCTAGTAGACTTTTTTAAATGTTTATATGGTGTATCTGTGTGTGGAATTGTATACATATGTGTATGTGCTCTCTGAGGCTATAATACGGTATTGGATTCCTTGGAGCTGGAGTTACCATTTATTTTCTCTCTCTGTCTCTCTCTCCCTCTCTCTCTTGCTGAGTTTTTTTTAACAAGATTTATTTATTTATATGAATATTCTAACTGCATGTACATCTACATGCCAGAAGAAGACATCTGATCCCATTACACATGGGTTTGAGCCACCATGTGGGTTCTGGGAATTGAACTTAGGTCCTATGAAAGAGCAACCAGTGCTGTTTCCTGTCTTGAGTCTTCATATAAGTTCTGGGAACCAAACTCCAGAGCCCTGGAAGAGTGGCAAGTGCTATTAAGCTTTGAGCTACCCCTTCAGCTCCTTCTTTAATGAGATTTAATAGTGAAAAAAATATGAGCTTTTGAGTGGTGGGCTTTCCTTCACTTTTAAGAACACAGGTATTGTCTTTACTTGGCTATTTTATAAGAATCATGACATGTACTCTCTTAGTGCAATAGCCACTGGGCAAAAAGGGAAGTGAGGGTGGGGGGACTGGGTAGAATGGAAGGAGGGGAAACCAGTCCAGATGTTTTGAAAGAGAGAATAATAAATTTAAAAAAAAGTTCAATATCCAGTTAAGCAACCACTAGCCAGAAAATCCACTGAGTTCTTGAAGTATGAAAAATCCAAATTGAGATAAGCTATAAACATCACACACACACACACACACACTAAATATAAAAGACTTAAGAATCTAAAATTAAGTAAGCGTTCTTGTTTATTGAAGGTTAAATAATGATATTTTTCTTATATTGAATCAAATAGAATATCATATCTTTGAATGTAAACTAACCTGTAATCTTTTACCTCTTGAAATGGTTACTAGAAAATACTTTTCTGTTCACATTATTCAAATTAATTAAAATTTTAATTGACAGGCAACATTTTCTGTTTTTATTGTATGTAAGATATGTGACTTGTATTCTGTCACTGTTATTTTGGAGGTTTGATTTTCTTAGTTTAGAAATGAGAGCAGCAGCATTTAATAGATGTGTTTTGTTTTGTTTCATTCAGTTTTGATTTGATAATGAGCAGCCTTTAGACAATTTTTAGGAAAATAAATAAGTAATGTTCAATATGAAGAGATAATAGGAAATATAATTAGAAAGAGTTGGCAAACAAAAGGGCTATGGATCACTAAACCCCAGTTCCACACTTTTTCTAGCCTTTCTCTTCTTCTTCTTTTTAATTTTAAAATGTATGTTTCATTTTATTTGTATTTTTGTTATTACAATTTAATTCATAATTCCTACCTTTTTTTCTTCCACCCAAACCCTCCCACATACTTCTTCTTGCTTTCTTTCAAATTCATGGCTTCTTTTTTTCTCTATTTTGTATTGCATTCATATATGTATACATATTTGCATATATATTTCTAAGTACAGTTTGTTACGTCTATATAATGCTACCTGTATGTCAAACAAATAAAATAACAGTTGTTGTTCTGGCTTGCAAAAGAGAAGTAAAAACAACTTTAACTCTCTTCCAAACTTTTACATTTTTAAGGGAGCTTATGATCAAATATAACAAAATAATTTGGGATATTGGTGCAAGATAGCATGATTTGATGGTGGGAACTATAAAGACTTATGTTCTGTAACTGCCTGCAAACCCTCCTCCTCCTCAGTATTTTTCCAGGGAACAAAATTTTGCAATTGGCATCATTTAGTAGTTTACAACTGTAAACTATTGTACTGCAGACCCTTACTCTCACAGTGGCTCAGCTTCCCTCAGGGCTCACTAGAAACACACACATTCCAAAGAAAAAGCAACTGAAACAAGAAAATGAGTTGGCTACACAGAATATTTGAAATCATCAATGCTTGAATGAATATGGAGGGTTGCCTGCAGTTTACGACATGTGAAATTTGTGGTTCAACCCATAGCTGGACTAATAATTATTGGTATCTGTCTTTATGATGCCTGAAGAGAAAGATTCTCAAGTGGAATCAATGACCAAATTATAGTGTATATCTTGGCTGTGGAAGTTATTGAATTTTAGCCAATATTTTCCAGCCTTTCATATATAATGTGGAAAAAGAAGATAATGAACCTCAGCCTGACTATCCTGACTTGTGTGCCTATCTTAGCACATTCATAATGAGTGCATGTCAATATACATATGCATTTGCTGTCTTCATTTAGTCTCCTTAATGTGCTCAATTTTATTCCTGATATGTATGTGTATGTGTGTATATATATATATATATATATATATATATATATATATATATATATATATATATATCAAGATCACATAAGAAACTAAGTGGCTAAATATCAGAAAGTAATCAGTACTCTTTTCTTATACATACATATATTTCTTATGTGTGTGTGTGTGTGTGTGTATGATCTTAATGTAGAAAGCAACATAAAGCTTAAAACTGATTTTTATAGACTACAAACTCATTTAAATGTCTATTTTTCATATTACAAATGAAAATATTTAAAACACAGAAAAAAAGGAAATCAGTAATTTCACCACAGATTGCCAAAGGGAAATTTTGTTAAAAACATAATTTTCATATAAATCATAAAGAATGCAATGTAGATTTAACAAAATAAAAAACTGTTAGTGGAAAGACAAAATAGGTTCAAAAGATGATTTTTAAAACAGAACTTCTTATAACTAGTGATGGGAAAAATATTGAAGCCCACAGACAGACATTATGCACAGAGTGGGGGGGGGCGTGTCAGAGAAAGACTTTTTATCTCTTAGCTCTAAATGAGATGCCTCCATCAAATCCCTCCCCTCAGAGTTCAGGGACTTCATGGAAGGGATCTGGAAAGAGTGTAAGAGCCAGAGGTCATGGAGGACACCAAGAAAACAAAACCCTCTAAATCATCATGAGCAAGGCTCTATGAACTCAAAGAGACTGTAGCAGCACGCACAGAAACTACATGGGTCTGTTCTGGGTCTTCTGCATGTATATTGTGACCCCCAGTTTAGTGTTTTTATGGGATTCCTGGATGTGTGAATGAATGGGTCTCTGATTCTTCTCTTGAATACTTTTCCTTCTTTGGACTTTTCTGTTCCAACTTGGATGTTACAGTTTTTGTTTTATTTTGTTGATTTTTACTTTGTTATATTTTCACAAGAAAGAATAAGTGATTTTTTTAAAAATCTAGCTACTAAGAGAAAGGTTAACAACTGAACTGCCACTTACATTTGCTGTGAGATGAAAAGTCAGTTTTCTACAATGGAGTTACATTGGATGGGTCAACCACTCCAGGGAAGGCCTCATATTCAGAAGTAGTTGACCAACATATAATGGATTCCACATTTTTTTCTTTTTTCTTTTCTATTTCTTTTCTTTTTTTTTTTTTGGTTACTGTTTTATTGTTTTGTTTTCTTGATTTGGAGAGGTTTTGTTGCTGTGTTGAGTTTTTGTTCCTTGAGAAAGAACTTCAAGTTGAATGGGTAATGAGGAACAGAGGATCTGGAAGGACTTATGCAACAGGAAGAATATGATCAAATTATATTTATATTTAAAATTGTTTGTAAAAAAGGAAAAAAAAGAATTATTGCAAAATAAGATTAGTGGATAAATTTTAAAACTAGTTAATACCTTATAGCATTTTGTGCCATCTTTTTTACTAAATATTTTTTTACTATGTAAATAAAGTATTTTACAGTAAGTCTAACACAGTTAGTTTCTTCCCCTGGAAATATATAATGCTCTTCAGTGATAGGGAGTTCATGAGGAAATGACATGTCATTATTCTGAAGAACAGAATTATCTTCTTTGGATTCTTTTTCACATTTAAGACAATTTTTCATACTATTAAAAATAATTACAATTAATTTAAGACAGTGCTCTTTCTAGACTTCTCTCTATGGGTATTTGGAATGAGGATTAAAAAGTACTAAATTCTTATCATCTATTTTCAATTATATTGTGAAAGTTCAAAGTTGTTTATCTAATATTAAAGCTCAAATTCTCACAACTCTTTATGCGCTGAAGAAAATATAACAGAAACAGTCTTACACATTCGTAGTAGGGTACCAATAAAACTCTTGACACTTTTAATGTAATACACAAGTAGCATATTTTTGTAAAAAGCAGCATTATGCTTATACTTGTGTATGGGTACAATATTTCAGTCATATAGGAGTTGTATTGGACAGAAGGGTAATTAAAGATAAAAAGGTGTTTTATATTAGAAATAAGTAAAAGGGGAAATAAAAGCTCTTGCCACAAAAGTAAATGGTTATACATATGCTAATTCTTGATTTAATTATTCTAACAGTTATATGGATTTCAAAATAGCATGTGGTATACAATAAATATATTCTTTTTTTATTTGCTTATTGAGGTAAATAAAAGTTGGTCTTGCTATAGACTTCATCAAGTATAGGTGTTTGTTGTATAGCTTGATAACCATAGTTCAATCTGCAGGGCGAAAAAGGTAGAAAGAAAAAAGAAAATTCTGTATATTATTTCGTCTTCCCCCTGCATACAATAGCACTCATGTGCACGTTTACACATGCACACACAAAGATAAATAAATATAAAAATATAATTTAAAAATGTATTAAATAAAATTGCTTTGTATGCATCAAAATCAAATACTTCTGATTACAGTATAAAAATATGCATGTTTTAATCAGGAAAATGCATAAGTACCAATAGGAAAAAGGATCTTTAGCCTTCTTAACAGTGTTTCAAGTTGATACTACTACTGTTTATAAATATCATTTGATGAATAATTGGAATCAGTTGATTTTGGTGCCTCTCAAATTTATCTCTCTGTAATTTTATACCATTATATCATTGTATACCCCTTGAGAAAAACTAGATTAGTCAATATAAGAAAATATTAGAGTCTATCAAATTCCTTGAATAAAGTTTAAGGGTTTAGTTTACCATGTGTAACTCCATATACAGGCTGAAAGCGTGTGTTTAAGAATACCACTTGTTATAAAACATTTGACTGGTATATTATAATCCCCATAAAAACCACAAATTAATAAGATTTTAAGGGCAAGCCAAGGATATGGAAATTATTGCATATGTCTTTCATAAATTTGAATCCTTAAACTAAGGTTTTATAAAATATTGTCTTTATAGTTTTCATGCAATGGTCATTTCCTTTCCTTAGCATTTTTTATTTAATTATTTACTTGTCTAAGCAAGAACTCTACCACTGAGATACACACTGAGCTTTAGATTGAATTTGTACTGTGGAAAGTATTTGTAGATTAATGGGATTTTTAGTGTTTCAAATAACCTGAGTCATTTTGCTTTCATTATAGTTCATCAAGGATTTATAGAAAGCTTACTGTGTGCTGGATTATAACCCAAGAATCAACAAATAATTTATGGTGTATTTATTAGGTACAATTATTGTTTTTGGTAAAGAAGAAACTTCTTTACCTGGGAAGAAAACTGGTTAGAGTGTTATGCTATTGGAGAGCTAGTAGTAATACAGTAAAATCTAAAGGCAGAAATAATATAAATAATAAAAGGGTGAAAATGATAACATATTGGGGCTCTTAGCAATTGATCTACATATACCTAGATTGAGTTGATCTTAAAGATTAGATTTTAGCTTTAAAGCCCAAATCAACCAGCATGTTGTGTCAGAAGCAGTGCAGATCCTCCCTAGATAAAAATGGGTTGTTTTCACACCAATAGAGAGCTACTAGAAATAGGTAGAGAACAAGAATTGTTTACTTTGCAAAACATGTATACATTTATCTATATTGTTGAATCCCATGAAGTCTTCAGATAATGATAGTAAATACGGTATATAAATGTATAAAATGGTTGAAAAGGACACTTAGTTGGGACTAGAGGGATAGCTCAGTTAGAAAAATACTTGCCACACAAGCACACTAACTTGAATTTTAACTCCAGTCCCCATGTAGAAAAGAAGGGCATGGTGGCACATATTTGTAATCCCAGCTCAGAGGAGAAAGAGACAGGAGGATCTCTGGAGTTCTAGTGTAGAAAGTGAATTCCAGATTCCAGTGAGAGAGCCTATTTCAAATAACAAGGAATGATGGCTCATGAGAAATGACACCTGAGGTTTAGTCTGGCAAACACACACACACACATATGCACATGCACACATGCTCTCACAGGACATATATGAAATGCCTCAAAAAATAACTTTTACCTCTATGGCATAATACCTTTTATTCTTTTTTTATTAGTATTTTAAACAATAAGCTCAACCAGTAAGTCTAATGAATAGAGTAGTACTGAAGTAGCGATTAACTAAATAAAATAAGAATTCTGCAACAACTATAACACAATTTAAAAATCTGTTATTTCAATAAGTGGAAATCATAGTTACTGTGAATGTTACTAGAACAAATTATAATGTAGTTTCTTGATTGTATTCATAGCATAAGCAAATGCTTATTTTCAGGCAAAGTTTCCTAAAAACAAAGATGTATCATTTTACTCAATCTATGTTTACTTTCCAGGGAATATCTTTAATTTCAGGAAGAAAAACTGTAAATTGATTTCCCGAGGCTGCTGTAACAAAGTTCCACAAACATGGTAGCTTTACACGAGACATTTCTTGTTTCAACAGACTACAGGCCAGAACTAACATATAAAGGGTATTACACCAGCTATGCACTCCTGAAGTCTCTAGAAGATCCCTCAGAGCCTCTTTCTGTCTTCTTTGGGTCCATTATATATGAACTATTTCATTTCCGTTTCTATTCTAACAGGTATCATCATGAGTGTCCATCATTGTGTCTGATTTCAATGCTGATAAGAACGTTAATTTAAGTATGCAGCTAGAAAGCCTATTCATGTATGACATCATTTTAACTAACTGAATCTACAAAGACCCTATCATATTCTGACATTGTAGATAGATATGAATTTTGTGGGGAGGTGGGTTGTTCTGTGTCACATAAAGCAAATCACATAATTACAATAGGTATCAAAAGACCATATTTCCTAGAACAGTTAAAGTCCTTTTTATTAACATGAGAAAATAGCTGGGTTCTGATTAATTAAGTAAATGTTTTCGTTTAGCATAAACATTTTACTCCCGTTCTTTCTGGATTACAGATGTCTTCTTCAATAATGGGTTTCCCCAGCAGTAGTTTTTTGAGGCAGAGTTTCTCTGTTGTAACTCTGGCTGTCCTAGAACTCACTCTGTAGACCAGGATGGCCCTGAACTCACAGAGATCAACCTGCCTTTGCCTCCTGAGTCCTAGGAAGGCATATTCCACAACCAATGAGGCAATGAGACAAGTTTATTTTATCTTCTACTGTATTTCAAATAGAAAGTAGTACTCCATTAAAATAATATAAAATCATCTATTGAGAAATAATTTTTTTCAGTTTTTATTCCATTTTCCTATAAAAATGAGCCAAAAGTGTTGGTAGAATGAATATGAGAATACCTTCATGGAAAACCATGAGGTATGTATCTTTACCAATGATTAATTATAATCCTTTATAAACATAAATTATTATATTAATTTTAAACAGAAATTTTTTTAAAATCCTCAATGTATTCAATACAAATTCATAAACTTTCTGTTCTTTTCATTCTTAGATAAGGTTTCAATGTGCAGATCTGGATGGCCAGGTTCTCACTGTGTACCAGGCTGACTTCATAATCATAATCCTCCTGCATTAGCCTACTGAATGCTGATATTATAGAAATGAGCAACCATGCCCAAATAAATCTGAAAGTTGGTCTAAAAGAGCCAGTTACAGTTTAAGTATAAAATATACATAAATGCTCTCACAAACCAAAAGTTGATGAAAACTTAAACAAGAAATTTACAAATTGTTGTGCTGGAAAAAAAATGTTTCTTCTGAAAAATAAGAGAAAAGAAATAAATATCTTTAAGGAAGATAATCCTGTACATGTCAACTGGAGATATTTTTATATAGATAAGAGAGGAAATGATAATATGAAAAAAGGAATGTTCCAAATTTTCAATTAAAAATTCCAATTTCATCAGCACATATACATTATAAATAGAATCTATAATGATCCTGAAACTTGGCATGAATAAATACTTTAAATTGGTTTTGAAGTTATTTTGGTGTGACAATTTACAATCTGTATTGTTTGTGTAGTGAAATAGCTTTCCAACATGAGAAACTCTGAAAAGTTTAAGCTGTCATCAGACTTTCTTTCAGCAGGGCCTACAATATTTTTACATAGCTCACCCAGAAGAGAAAACCACCATCAAGTGAAATTTCTTTGATTACCTATAGTAATCACGTGGAAGCTTGAGAGTCTTATCCAAGTGGTCATAAACCTATGATATTCTTTTAATTATACAAATCAGAAAGACAGCATTAATGGCTAAATGCCACACTCAGCAATATTTTTAATTGTTTAGGACTCGAAATGTGCCTATAATATTCATTATTTTTCCAAAGTAATTTCTATAACACTTGAAATTTGACAAGTAACTTATCAGTTTTATGACATACTTTCAAATGTAAATGTGAATACACATCTTTAGACACAGGTAAATACACAGAATCAACATTGTAGCAATAGCAAACAAAAGAACTAGGCTTCAGTAGTTACACGAAGAGATCAAATAAAACATGATTGTTTTGCCAACCTTATCAATGCATTGTTATTGTTGCTCTCTGATCTATTTCTTTCAAGTCTGGCTTAGGAATATGATCTATACAGGACTTATTATGGGCACTTTTCTGCACAATTATATAAAAAATTGAATGATGAAGCACTGCCTGTCTATTAACTTAACTTGTTCCACCCACCTGCTTCTCCTAAGCTCTGTCCACTTGCTGCTCTACTTTCCTTGACCTCTAAAACAGCACTCTTCCACATTTATTACACTAGTCAGCAATCAAAGGCCACACAAATCTATTCTTTTCTTCCCTCTTATTTAATCTATAGACAAGTAATTCATTTTGACATCTATCTCCAAAATTTAATTTAAATTAACCTTTTTCTTTGCGTTCCTGCTATTTTAGGTCCAGTTCACCTCTGTTCTGGTGCTGGAGCAGGCAACAACCTCATGCTATTGTTGTTACAATTATCTTTAAATCTAAGCCTACAAATAACCATACCAGTAATCTAGGACTGATACAAAATGTCTCACTGGCCAGTGGCCATTGAGGTAAGCATATGACTATATTTCAATGAGTAAAAAGTAGAAATGATATTTGGCAAACAAAGCAAAAGTGTTCCTACCATAACAGTCTTTATGGTATAAAAATATAATTCCTGGTTTCTGCATACCATCTTAAATCCTATCCAGAGAGGACAAGTCAATGACCTTCATCCTAAACTAGAATAAGTGGTGACATCAAAATGGAACATATATGTTAAAGGGAATGCTGTATCTGATTACTATAAAGTAGTTACTCTTAAAAATATGCTATCCCATTCTTTCTTTTCATTTTAAAGTGTGCTACATGGAAACAAAAAGAACATTGCTATTTGATTTCTGACAGTCAAAATTGATTCACAGAAAGCATGTTAGACAATAACACAGGGAAAACACTAAAAATGCCATAATACACAGGCAAAGGGTAAGCAATGTAATCTTTAGTTTAAATTAATACACACAATATAAGGAATGTGTTATAAACAGCATGGATCTATAAAAGCGTATACAATAAAAATTTATCAAATTATATTACCAGACTTGAATGTGTTCACCCAAAAAATACTGTATTAGGTGCTTGTTATTTGTGTGTGTGTTTTATCACTGAAGAAAAATTAACAATAGCAATGATTTTAATTTTTGGAAGTATAATAATGTTTCAAATCTAGTTACAGTTCTAAAACAACTTTGAGAATGTACCCTAGAAAATAGTTTATTAATAGGAAGGAAAATACACCAATAATCATTTAAGTCATTACTGTTGACATGTACTACTAAATACTCCAAAATGGCCATGACAGTTAACTGTAAATGCAGACTCAGTGCAAAAAGCAGTTTATTCTTTGGCTAATTCATTCCCTGGTCCTTGAGGGTTTCAGCTGCTGTACAATCAAATCTTGAGCCTAAACTGGAGTGCTTCAGTCTTCCTATAATCATGTTTCAACTCAGAGACTCACTGCTGACTGACTCATTCTGACTAGCTCCTTCTGCACTCAGAACGGCACTAACTCAACTGATTCTTCTGGTTAACTGATTCAACTCATTCGCTGTTCTGGCTCAAACTCTTCTCCAAACTGCTGATTCAAACTAACTCTCGCTGTTAGCTGACTTTTTCTCCCAAACTCACTCTTCTGCTGAACTGCTTGCTTCTTTGTCTCTCCTCAGACTGCTTTAGACTGTATCAGATTGCCTTACTCTTTAAGTGGAGAGCCTGCTTTTATATCATGAGGGTTGGGCAATCTGTGTAGCAGGAATCACAGACATCAACACTGATGTCAAGCGTTGACGTGTTTACCCATGACAGAACAGATCACAGACATCAAATTAGTCTCTAGTAGTTGCAGGGATCACTGACATCCACATGGTTGATTTCAGCTGTAACAGATATTCCAGACATCAACATGGTCTCTGGTGGAACTACAGATCATCTTGTTATTGCTAAAAACCAGGGTGGTATTGCTGTTGGGCAACCTGTTCAAGCTCCAGACCATTGCACATCACCCTCCTCTCAGAATCAGAGGCCTGGCCAACAACCTGGGCCCTACTGTTACACTCGCAGCCTCCCCACAGCAAGCTGAGTGATGCAAGTAGTGGTAGCAACCCCAGCAGCAGCTTTATGCTGAGGGTCCTGCCTGTAGGCTGAGTGGTGGCACTGGCCTCGTGGGCTTCAAAGAGGCTTAGGTAGGCCTGGTGATAGGCAGAGCCTCCTGACAGCCGTAGACCTGGTCCCACTTGGCAACTGCATAATCTGGCATGTGTTTTATATCTTCATCTCAGTGTCTCTCTCCCACTGATGGGGCTGGGAGGACCCTGCAGTCGACCCAGCCTCCCAGAGGCACTCCCATAACTGTCACTACCCAGACTCTAGCTTCATGTCTCTGACAGGCAGTCTTTTCTGTTCTGCCATTTTCTTCTCTCTACTCACAGCCATATCTGTTGCCTTTCCAACTTTTAATTCTTAAAACTTTTCCCTCCAGACTAGAGGCCAGAATAGCTTCTTTAGGTGACTAAAAAGAGAGGAGCCAGAGGAAACTGGAATGGTGGCAGCAGCAGTGACAAAGGCCAGAGCCTTGTCTGGCTCTTCCAATCACCCCATCGCCATCTTGTGTTTTTGCTCTACTTTTATTATGTTTTTAAAATTGTTTTGTATTTTAGAGACAAGGCCTCACTTTGTAGCGCTGAAAACTGAGGGCTTTTTTTTTTTACTATAAAGTATGTTACAAAATAAGAAGCATTTTTATGTTTAAAGTGAAAAATGTTATTTTGTTCATTCTCTGATTCTGTGGCTTCCATGTGGGGATAATTTTAAATTTAGGTCTTCTTATGATAATATTTTTCATACTTATAATCTCAGGTTTTTATGTGTGTGTGAAACAGACTTTCAGTATGTAGGCTAGGCTTGCCTTAAACTTTTAATCTTCACTCTCCTGGTTCCCAATTACTGAGATTGTGGGCATGTGTTATAGTGCTGGCTGCATAATCTCACTTCTAAGAATCACTGTTTTATTTTATTTCTTAGTATATTCCAAGTTGTGAAGAGGAAATGATTCTGTCTATTCCTATAATTGTGCTTTGTAAACCTAACATGTACTTTGACAGAACATATTAGATTCAATAATTTAGTTAACTGTATTCCCTTATTCTCACTTAGATTTTTCCTTGTCCCTTCACTTGAATAGATGGAAGAAATTAATGAATAATCAAATCTCATAAAAATGTTGTTCAGTGACAGAAAATCTCAAAGTTGTTCAGATATTAAGAGTCCTTGAATTGGTTCAATTTAATGACCAAAGTGTCTGGATAAGTTTAGCCTGGGAAATCAGAGATAAGGTAGCTATCTTCAAACATTTGGAATATTGTTACACAGCTAAGAATTTAATCTCATTCTAAGTAGTCTCAAAAAATACACAAACCCATATTCTCTGAGTTGCAGCTACAGAAATCTCAATCAAGAATTGTCTAATAGATGTCTTTTTAAAAAAGGAATTGGTGACTGTAGTAGTTGTGTATTTGTAGCAGTTAAGGTATCTGCACATAGCCATGATGATGGGAAGTGAGGACCTGAGAGATATTAAGATGGATTTGTGGATTATATTGGTGATTGGAGGGGGTGAATTTCAAGGTCCTATAGAATTTTGCAAGCCTTTGTTATGGGAGTCTTCCTCTTTAAATGAGAGGGAAGGTAAGCCTGAACTTAAAGAAACAAGCTAATGATATGAGGAGGACTTCACATTTCATAGGGAGGAAGACAAGCACACCAGGGGCTAACTGTGCTTCAGGGATTTGCCCACAGTCTGTCTTACCTAGAAAATATTGTACCTAGACAACATTGGGGAGCTTTTGAAAGTCTTTAATACAGCAAAGTCAGAGAGGGTAACAGAATATGAGTTGTGTGACTATGGGGGATCTGATACAAATCGAAGGGCACAAGAATGGAGATAAATGTTAGGAGATGAATAGGAAAATAAAACCAACAAAAACAAAGTGTGTACAAAAGTGCTATTATGAACCCATTACATGCAAATGAGCAAATAAATTATTTGAAAGAGCAAAAAGAAAATAATTGCTATCAGTACAAATAAGAACTTATGAAATTTAAATATTAGAGTGATTTCAGCTATTTCCCAGAGTTTTATTTTTTGTTCATAAATACCCCAGGACATACCCATATAAGATGCATAAATTTATTTTATGGCAGAAATATCACTTAACCAGTTTGTGACTGTGCACAGAAATGCAATTGTAAAATCTTCAGGTAAAATGAACATCAAACATTTTAAATTTACCTAGTTAGAAGATGACAATAATGCTTACTAAATGCTTATAAACAGCTAATAGTCTCATATTTTCAGTACCAGACTGAAATGAGTTATTTCTAACTAATTCGTCTGATACTCAGAGCCTTTGTTGTGATGTTTCATCCAGAGTGGAAGGGACAAAGGATTGAGGGAGAAAGCACTGAGCTTCAAATGGGATGGATTTTTTAATCCAGTGGTAAAGATAAGAATGGAATAAGTATCTCACATTAAGTGTCCACATAATGAGTTGTGTATGGGATTCTGAAATTCAGAATCTAATTTTTCTTTGGCTGCATTTCTAAACCCCTGTCATTTTCAAACCAATCACTCTTTCCTTTGGTAGACTGTCCTGCACATTTTAATATGTTTGATAACATTCCTGAATTGTATCTATTACATGTCATTGTCATTCCTACTTAGCATGATAAAGATACATACAACATATTGTCAACTAACCCTTAGGAAGAATAATCATACCTGGAAGACAACTGATCATGGCCAAGTCATTCTTAGAATGTGACATTTAAGGAAGGTAGTATGTGCTATATATTAATACCATATTTTCAAATACAAAAAAAATGTGACTTCAGAATTACGAGTACAATAATTGCTATAGACCAATAAGTGGAAGATTTTTAGCTAGTGGCATGGACTCACGTATAGGTATAGAAATCCTGGCTGTATACTTACCAGATGAATGATCTTCAGCAATGACAGTGCTGTAATTCCCCAGTTTTATGATCAGCAAAGTAGGAGTAGGATTTCACTCTTTAAGAAACAAAGAGAACCCTGATTTCTCTTCATTCATATATATATATATATATATATATGTGTGTGTGTGTGTGTGTGTGTGTGTGTGTGTGTGTATGTATATATTTAGTTTTTTAAGTTTTTTATAAGATTTAACTTTTAATACTTTTATATATATGAATGTTTGCCTCCATGTGTATAACTGCATTATGTACATGTCTGATGCCTGTGAAGGTCAGAAGAGGATGTTGAATTTCATGGAACTGGTGTTTTGAACGATTATGAGTCACTGTATGGATGCTGGGAATCAAACCTGAGTCCCCTGCAAGAACAACAAGTTCTCTTAACTCTGAATCATCTTACCAGTCTTTTATAATCTCTTTTTGAGATCAGCATACAATCATTTAAGAGAAAAGAAAAACATAGATTTGTGCCTAGTATACAGAAAAATAATGAAGAAAAAAGGTAGTTTGATTTTGTTTTGGTTTTGGTTTTATTTTTATATTTACATATATTTATTGGTGTGTGTGTGTGTGTGTGTGTGTGTACATTTGTCAATGCACATCTGCTGAGATTAGTGAACGATGGCAGGAGTTGGTTTTCTTCTTTTACTATTTGGTACTGGAATTTCCTCAGGTTGTCAGGACTGGTGGCAAGCTCCTTTACCTACTAAGCCATATCACTAGCCTTGTTTTCTTTTTTATAATGATTCGAATGGTAAATGTTTCCTGCTTTTTGAGGCAAAAGTTCTCTGTCCCATATGCTTTGTTCTTTGGTTGTAGTCTGAGGTCAATAGTGAACAGTTCTTAAAATTAATAAGTAGCTTTGTTGTTAATAAAATTGAATTTATAAAATAAGAGCTTAAAGTACAAATTTTTCAGCAACTTCCTGCCCCGTAACAAACACACCCTGGTGACAACCTTGATAATTATCAAACTTTTATTATTTGAAGATATCAGGTTTATTTATGTTTTCTTAACTCATTAAATGAATCAGAAACAAAAGAAAACAGATATTATAACTACATTAAAGAACAAAACTAATATTAAATAGGACAGTTGTATCCCAAGAAGAGTGAGTGCATTTATTTAAAAATATGAAAAGAAATTTTGGGGTTATGTTAAAATGGATAGCATTTAGATATGTGAAGTCCAATAGCTTTAAATTATATTTTATGTAAAAAGCTTGCAAGCACAAATGGAAAAAAATCCCATTCACAATAATGCTAAACTTTGGATTATGAAGTAAT
Organism: Cricetomys ansorgei; assembly: GCA_026225945.1. Taxonomy (NCBI): domain Eukaryota; kingdom Metazoa; phylum Chordata; class Mammalia; order Rodentia; family Nesomyidae; genus Cricetomys; species Cricetomys ansorgei. Next base: position 659,956 of record JAMJFZ010002863.1, on the reverse strand, counting down.
ATACCTAAGGCTAACATCATTGGTTCTATGGAGAAATAACTTTAACAAAGTATGGAAAACATAAGACAAAAGCTCAGTGAATAAAGGCATACATTCTGTTAGCACTGAGATTTGACACTTACATCATTAAAGTTAAAATGTTTGCCAAGTTAACATTTGAATTTAGTGCAATTCCAATCAAATCGTGTTTGATGTTTCCTGTTGCAATATAAATTGCTTACTTTGGCTTATCAAATGACATCTTAGAACTGGCTATTTTCATGTGGCCTACCCTATACATTTAAGTGTACAGAAAAAAAATTATTAGTCACTTATAAACTCATAAAAATAATTGCTATCTAGATCATTGAGCTTGTGACAAGAGATCCACTTTAAGATGTGAAAACTAAAACATAAAATTGACACAGTAATTTAAATGATTGTAATTTTATACATAGCAAAAGCAGCAAAAAACATATAAACAAAGTTAAAAAGCAGAGGTATAGAAAGTATTTACAAAATACGTGACCAATGAAAGTTAACAGTAATACACAAAGAGTACTCACAAAGGAATTTCATGAAGGAAGACTCATTGATAGCTTATATGCATATGAAACAATATTAATCTTCATTTGTAGTAACTATACATATTTATTTTGTACATGTGTTATAACTATTCTTGATTTGGCTCTGGTTTTTTTTTTTTTTTTTTGGTTTTTTTTTTTTTTTTTTTTTTTTGGTTTTTCAAGACAGAGTTTCTCTGTTGTAACTCTGGCTGTCCTGGAACTCATTCTGTAGCCCAAGCTGGCCTCAAACTTACAGAGATCAGCCTGCCTCTGCCTTCCCAGTGCTGGAATTAAAAGCGTGCGCCACCACTGCCTGACATTTGGTTCATCTTTTATGGAAATATTTTCCACTCAGTAACACAGTGTACACTCTGTTACTAGTTGGTGAAAACTGAGGAGATCTGAAAGACAGAGATTGCATATTGACAGATTAACTCAGTGTATCTACAAAATAAAAATCAAAGAAATGACAGAGTAAGGAATTAGTAAATTTTATAACTATATATAAGTACATACTCATGAAGATCTGGTATTTTTAAATAAAGAGTCACATTGCTGCATTTTTAGACAATGAGGTTGTGAATCAACTTTAATAAAGGGAGAGTTATTCATTAGTTGATAAATTGCAGGGAAGGCATTACAGGAAAGGGTGGACCAGAGGGAGGTTTTCAGTGAACAGGGTTATTGCCCTTTTCCATCCATATATGAGGTTTGTGGTATGTTAGATGGTTGCATCAGACCAATGGTTAAGAGCACATGCTTGTGAAAGAGTTATGATATAGGGTGATCATCACAATGAAGCAAAGAATAATTAGTACTTTGCTCAGCCAACCATTTTTGTCCCACCTGGCTTGGGGTAGTCGTGTGTCTTTTATTATTGAATGCTCAGGATACAGTGATCACAGTAACACAGCTCTGTCATATAAGTATTTAGCTCCTAAGCAATTTGCCTCTGTTTATCAAGCCTGCCTCAGATCCAGTACTTCAACTTTATTGCCTTGCCATTACCAAGCTGTATTTCAGTCACTTAAAAATCCTATAGTACATCACTGAAACTTGTTTACATTCAGTGAAAAACAGATTTGAATAGCACTTTCATGAATTCAATTTATATCACCTCCTCTCTCCCAGGAATTTATGTTTAATTGAAACTGGAAGCATAACAGAACACCTGGTTCTGGAATTACTGTAAATGCTATTTGCAGGTTAAAATTTTTAAACTGTAGCTGGGAAATGGCTCAGTTGATAAAGTACTCACTATACAAACATGAAGACCTGAATTTGATCCCCAGAATCCATATAAAAATCCACATGCTGTGATACCCATCTGTAATTGCATTGGTGGGAGGTAAAAAGAAGAAGATATTTGGAGCTCTCTGGCTAGCTAGTATACCTGAATCAGTGTGCTCCACATTCAGTAAGATATCTCTAAATAAATAAAGAATAAACTAAAAAACAAAATAAAGCCAAGAGTTACTGAGTATAACACCAGATATGTGCATGTCTAGCCACAACATGTACATACACACATGCATGCACTTGCATAAGCAGAGTACATAGAGTAATTTTTAAAATTTTCTCTTAGAAACAGATGCTTTTCTTCATTTTTTTAGAGTCTTTGCACTAAAATGAATCTTAATTCATTGGCAGCATATGCATTAAATTTCCCCATGAGCTTCATAATCGTGTTTTCACAACAGAAACTAAGTTAGATACAGTGACTACCCCTCAGAGAACTGTGTTCTGGAATAATTTTAACAGACATATGTAGCCCTTTAGAAAAAAGTACGGAAATCATTTTACAAAGAAAGTTTTTCTCTTTTCATTTTTATTCTCCCTGCTAGATGACTTCTGGCTCAAAGTTCCTGAGGGAGAGGTGGTGGTGGTGGAAGTGAAAGGCTTTAAGAAATAAAGCACTGAAGATGTCATGCTTCCCTCTAATACAAACATACAAAATGCCTCTGAATGACATTTGTACTTTTGCCTTCTCTATTTTCCCACTGCTATGGCCCTGATCAGTTGTAAAAATTGACACTCACAGTGGATGATTCTATGATTCTATAAAAGAGATGCCAAATTGGAAAGAATTTATTTTTGAAAAGAGAAGATATATATATATATATATATATATATATATATATATATATATATATATGTACATATATCCATCCCCTGCCTCCAAAGTATGAAGGCTGAAAAGCAAGAAAGCAAGGGAAACATGTTCAAAGAGTCTAAAATATTGATTTGTGACATAGTTCTTCAAAAAAGCATTAGATTATTTTTCCCTTAAAAAAATCCTCATGGTTTAGGTCTGTTGATACTGAACCTTAAACTTTCTAGTTTTAAGGAAAGTTTTACTTTAAAAAAGAAATTTCATGCTAGTATTGAATTCTCTTTAGATACATAGACATTAGAGAGAAAATAAGAATCGACCTAAGAAAACATATCCACTGATATTTACCCTACTAGCGTGGTTATTGTGTGCTTTCTTTTGTGTTGTGAAGCTACCTCCTCTACTCCATTCCTTCAGATGTTGCCCCAGCTAAGCATTGATGAACAGCTTATTTCTAGTCTGATTTCAGAAATAAAATTCCAGATAGTCATGCCAGTACTGATTTTCTATAGTCATTTAATAAATCCTCCAAGTAAACTGAACTTGAGGAAGGGACCAAAATCTCTAAAATATATATATCCCATACTATAGAAATATATGTATCTTCCATCACTCCAAAGGAATTTATAACAACATGAACAAATCTTTACAGATAATATCTCCACTGAGTATGCTTTTTTTACTTCAGTGTTTGAAGTTCTTTACCTATCATATAAGCCCTTTACCTACTGCGCATCTACACAGCATGCATACAGAAAATAGTTTAGACACTGTGGTGTATGTCCTGTTATGGTTCCTCATCTCTTCACTTAAAGTGAAGAAGCAGTCATAGGAAATACATAACAGAAGATGTGTGGTGGCTGCAAATTAATATAATTTGATTCAAAAAATATAGGGGCCTCTATCAGCTTTGTGGGCTATAGTTTGTATATCTCTGATTTAGAGCTAATAAATTTTCTATGAGGATTCCACTGTTTGGGGAACCCTATAAGGCTAAACTATAACACTAAATAGATGTAAGATAAATCTCTTCCTTATTTTCTTCCTCTCCCTTCCCTTCTGTCTCCTTCGTTCTCTCATTAAAAGAGATAAAACAGAAGAACACTTAATTGTAAACACTAATAATTGTAACTCTGCCAATGGGAAAACAATCTGAATCATATTACAAGGATTATTTAGTCTCAGGCAACCAGACTTTCACATAAAGGACATGAGCTTGAAATATCCTTTCTTTCAGAATTAAAGGTGTCAGGTGGTCTTTTGTAACTGACTTTAATAGTACTTAATCAGATCACTGGTTTTCTATTTATACCTTGATCTTTTACCTCAAACTAGGCTCAGTTTCTTCTCTTGTCTAGTTTCCTGTTACAATTAACAATGAACTACTTTATCTGTATGCTATCTATTTTTGTGTATGTTCACCTTAAACGTGTGAGTATAAACAATACTCCATCATTTGTGTATATTATTTCCACACAGCATCTTATGGTACCTCATACAAAAGTGTAGCAGAATAGTCAAGATTCAGACTGAGTAAACTTTAGTCAATGAAGGAGAAGAATGTAAGTTCTCAATCTTTCATTAAAAATGGTAGCATAATAAAGCACGTACACAAACATTAAATTTCAGATTGTGGTTAGAAGGCAAATACCCATAAAACTGGAATATGTTTATTGATTGGTTCAGTGTATACAACAATTTCTCAAGAAGTACCAGAATAAACAGGAATAAAATACTTCATTTTTCATTATTCATTCATTCAAAAACACTTACATTACTTTAATTTTAAGTGCAGATATGATCTGTTTTCTCTAAAGTCTTTTTCATGATAGTCAGTAACAAAAAAATACTCTAAAAAGCCAGGTGTTGTTCCATCTATGCCACTCCTTCCCCACTTCTGCACACACATATATACCACCAAATATTTATGTATAGTATTTATATGCATACAAACATATGCACATATAATATATATTTAATGTATCACATATAAAATTATATATATATATATATATATATATATATATATATATATAGAGAGAGAGAGAGAGAGAGAGAGAGAAACAATAAAACACTGTCAAGAGTTTCATCTTGAAAATTAAATTGGGTCAAAATTAACAAAATATGATATTTTTGAAGAGCTTAAACAAATTATGTACTGTGAAAACCACTTAGATCCTTCTGGCAACTCTAAACTATAGTGTCTTAATGTATTCCACATATATTGTAATCTTTCTTTTGATCCATATTGTTGCAATTATGAGATAAATGATTCAAATTTTAACACATTTCCCAATGCAAATTCATTAAAATATTTAGTTCAAATTAATTTCATAAACACATTGTGAATGGCCTCTATATACATAAGCAAAATCGGATAGAATTTTCCCTATGATTATAAAATTAGATAACATATGGTCTCTTCCTAAATGAAGTATATAGGAAAGCTTTCAAGACTGTAAATCCAAATTGTAAAAATTATGTAACAGAGGTTGAAGAGGGGGCTATGTGTATTCAAGTGACACAATTTGGACTGTGAGGCTTAGGAAATCTTTCATAGGGCTAGTGATTAAGTTAAATTGATAAAACAAACAAACAAAAAATAAAACAAAAAAAAACAAGTTTCTGTATCTAGAGGAAAGATCAAGCCAAAGTAAGATTTTGTGGCATTTTTGGAATCCAATAAGGTTAGCAAAATGTAATTTCCATTATATTCCTCTATATAATTACATTTATATATGACATGAATGATAAATATTTAAAAGCAAATGCCTTATAAAATTTAAATGAGAACTCCCATATAGCCTATGATATATTTTCATTTCCTTTTTTCTCACCTTTATGAAAAGTGACATTTTAAATGTCACACAATTTTAGAATGAACAAAGTCTACCAAAACTTTACACAAATTCCATCCTTTTGTTTAACTTTGTCTAGTTTTTTTAAACCATAAATGCCCTCAGATGAACATATACTTGACAGTTTCCCAAATTAAGGCTGAAACCATTGCTAATCTTTTACACTTTCATTTTCTCCTTTAATGTTACTAAAAACATCTGTATTTCTTTATGTGACTTATAAAAATACTGAATTTATTAAGTTATTTTGTATTTTAGGAAAGAATATTTGTTTCCATTAAAGGGAACTTGATCTTCTTCATTAGGTGTTTTCAATTTGGTAGAGAAACAGTTGCAACATAAATATTATTGTTTGATAAATGTGTATTACACATTGATTAGATGAAGATTACACTTAAAATGTAGCACATGTTTGTCTGACATATGAATAATAGAAATGAATTATTAAGCAGGGTGGTGCTGGCACACGCCTTTAATCCCAGCACTCTGGAATCAGAGGCAGGTGGATCTCTGTGAGTTCAAGGACAGCCTGGCCTACAGAATGAGTTCAAGGACAGCCAGAGTTACAACAGAGAAACCCTGACTCAAAACAAAACAAAACGATAACAGAAATAATGAATCATTAAATGCATAATAATTAAAATTATTAAATTAGTCTGTCCTTTTGCTGAGTCAAAATGCCTGACAAGGGCAACTTAAGGAAGGAAGGTTTTATTTTTGCTCAGAATCTGTAAGAATGCAGTTTGTAATGGAGGGGATGTCATGGTAGTATGAACTTGAGGTAGCTGTTCTTATTCCAGCAGTATAGCAATGAATTCTAGCACTCCACTCAACTTCTCCTTTTGCTTCAGTCCAGGACCCCAGCCCATGGAATTGGTTCCACATACAGTTAATGTGAATCTTTCAAGCTCTACTAATCTAATCTAGATAATCCTTTACAGGCTTGCCTACAGGATTTTGTCTTAGATTACTGTAGATATCAATCAGCAATTATTATGAACTATCACATTTAAGGAGGATAATCATCTTCAATACAAATTCAAATAAATATATGTTAATGCAAAAATACCTGCTAATATGCTTATAGTTGCAAATTATAATACCTACTAAATATATCTTTACATATTTCCTTTCTCTTTAATCCCTTAGATAAAATTAGATATTGCTTTACTATAGCTACAACAATGTACACAGAATTTTAATATGATTTTTCTGAAATTCATTGTTATATTAGTAACAAATTTTGAAAAGTATGTGAACTAAATATCTCTTTAATTTTCACTACTAACACCAGGTAAGGATAAAGCTAATTAAAAATTAGCACCAGAAGAATTAAAAGATTGAGGTTTTAGTTAATAAGCACCAAATGAAGGCTATGAAACCTTTATCTCTTTCTGAGAAACTATTAGTACTAAGAAATATATTTTGTTCATGGGTTGAGGAGAGGAAAAGAGCAGTATTATTGTATATTTTTCTTCTAATAATTTTGCATGTTATTGTGTTTTCTTATATCAGTTAAATTAAAATATCCCTAATTTTCCTTATCTTTGTTTGCATGTCATCAAAAGAAATGAAGTAATTCCAATGTGCTATGATGGTTAAACAGATAAAAAAATACAAATTAAATGGGAAATACTAAGTACTTAAAAATTCCTCCAAACACTTTAAAATATTATACAACATTTTTATATCAATGCATTTGTTAGTTAATTTACCTATCAATTCTTTTCTGGTTGCCAGCATTACTACTCTTATACAAAGAGAGATATCATTTGATTGCATTATCAATGTATTTTCATGGATAATGGTGTAAATATAGTTTGAAAGACTAGTATTCAGTCATGTATATACAATGTTTTACAGATTTTTTGCAGTAGTCCTCTTCTGGAGGTAATCTTCCTCCACACTGAACAACTGTCAATATCTGGAGACATTTAGTATTGTTAAACTGCAGATATTACTGGCATTTACTGGGTAGAGATAGAGATAGTGCTGAACATTCAACAAGTAAACTTCTCATATCAAAGAATGATCCTGTTGTTGTAGAAAGGAATTAATGACTGTTTAGGTAATTATAGCACCAAATAAAGAAGAATAACGTAGATCAGAAGTTAACAGCCATGGGAAGAGACCACTACCATCTCTAGCATATTTGGAACAAAAAGAGAAAAGGCTATTATGAGTACTAAAAAAAATCAGAAAAACTATGCTACACAGTTAAATCCAGGGTTGGTGCTGCTATTTGGGAATGGAAGCTGAGGGAAAAGTCTTTACAAGTGGATACTAGAAACAGAGAGACTATAACCCTTAAGGAAATTACCTCATGAAGTAAAGAGAAACAAACTGATTTCCCTCTTCCAACATGCTAATTAGTGTTTTCTTGGCTATTCCTAATACGAATCAAACTAGAAATTGATTTGGAGAAATGTAACTTGCCAAGATCGTAAGAAATGGATTTGAGAGCCAATAGAGAACGTTACTAGCAAAAGAGCTAAGAGACATGAAAATTTTCTAACATTATTTAGTAACCAGGGTGATCTCACTCTATCTTTTTTTGTTTGTTTGTTTCTTCAAGGCAGGATTTCCCTGTGTAGCTCTGGCTATCCTGGAACTAGCTCTGTAGACCAGGGTAGCCTCGAACCCAGATATCCACCTGCCTCTGCATCTCTGCATCTTGACTGCTGGGATTAAAGGCCACCATGCTTGGCTTGTTTTTATTTTTATTTTTTTAAGAAATAGAGAATTATATTAAAAGGAATATAAGTAACAGTAGTATAACACAGATATTAATGGGTATAGCATATTACAATTTCTCAGATGGATAAAATAGAAGACACTTTCTAAAATAGAAATTATCAGTTAAATCATTAAAATACTATCATCACACATACTGAAATTAAATTTTTCCTTGATATTTTTCTTTAGAAATTCAGAAGGTAGTACATTTTTTCCTTTGTTACCATTATCTTAAAGTTTTGCAGAAAGTGCACAAATTCCAATGGAAAAGGTGGATTGATATATGATAAAACAATGGAGAGAACAGACAATATAGCACTCTTGCTTCCATTAGAGATGGCAGCCGTCTTTTCTCTACATAGAAATTAGGTAAGATAAGTGAAGTGCTGGAAGGTTTTCTTTCATGGCAAACAGAGAAGGGGCATATGGTATGGGGTTATAGATATATGGTACCATGAGATAGCTTCGTCTACTATTGCTGTTAAAGATTTTATTCCTATTTTCATTTAAACTTGCAATAGTATTATCTTATATTGTCAATATTTTCCTGCATCATCAACATCACCTTATATTTGGATGCATGTAGAACTCCTGCTACTAATTTGCACTTCCAACTCCTTTTTCGACAGTTTTATTATTTTAGGAATTTTGTACATGAACAATGAATGTATATCATTTCCATCTCTCCCTTTTCCAATTTATCCTTCCCCATTTAAAATTCATGATTTATTCTTTATTATTATACACACACATACACACACACATATATATGTATTTTATATATATATATATATATATATATATATATATATATATATACATACACACAAATATATGTATAACCTGTAAAGTTCATTTACCATTGCTCATATGTGCATTGGATGCCCAATTCCAACTGATACATCTTCATTTCAGCACCTAGAACTAAGGCTGAAAGAAAATCATGAAAGACAGGGTGGAGAAACGGTAAGAGCTAGAGACTGAGATAGTGGTTGATAGATTGTGTTCCATGGATACCACTGGGAAATTTTCTTCCATGATCTCTCAACAGTTTAGTTTCCTGATCAAGACTAACATAATGATAACACCAATACACAGATAGGAAATTCCATATGGTCACTGTCCTAGATGAAGTGATACAGGAAATCATTCGCTATTGAGAGAGGAAGAAACAGTTCTGATACATTATTTTAAAAAGTTATTGTGTGTTTGTGATTTAAGAAAAAATGTCCCTAGTCAGATTTATCTCATTTAATAATATCATGGTTAAAAATTTGAACTTATATGAATCATGACATGAGTGTTTCCCAACTGTAGTTGTAACATCTCATAGAAGTCAATGATGAGATTAAGAATGGTTTGGAGAAAATAATAATACTTTAAACAGAACAGAGGTTTTTATTTTCTTCCTCCTATTCCAATGATCACTTTTATACAAATAAAAGTTGATACCTAAATTACCTGAGAGTCCTAGAATTTTAATAAGGAATAACATATAATCCAGTGGATAAATGAAAAATTAGCAAAGATTCAATTGTCCTTACATAGTCCAGAAGCCACACATTCTTAAAGTGTAAATAATCAAGATGCAACTGTTTTGAATTATGTGATATATTTTTTTAATCCTTTAGTAAGTTTCTTTGTAATTCATAGGAAACTGTTTGTTGTCAGACAGTGAGAATGCTTGGGTACTCGAGATTCTGAGGTGGGGGGAACGATAAGATAAATTATGTGCAGTGTTAAACACTACGTAAAATATTAACTATTAACTTATATAGATCATTTAACTTTGTTTGTCCTGCATTAATTTCCTAAACAGGGCTCAAAAATTATTAATTATAATGAGTCTCTGATTTTGACATAGATTTCTATGTTACCTTCAGGGACTTAAACAACTCATGGGCTTCACTTCTTCAATAAAGAAATATCCTGTGATTCTCAGTACAATGGTTAGTTACACATTTAAGATAGAAGTCTACTTCATTCTTTAGATATGAACCTTGTAAAGTCACAGATGGGAGGTAAGATGAATAAGTCCATCTAAGACAGTCGAGAAATGATTAAACCATAAACTTAAAGTGGAAAATGAAGAGGAAAAAAAAAGTGTGTTATCACAGACAGAGGATGTATGTCTTTATCAAACTTGCAAGGATTACATAGTTTATGTGTACCTAATTGTTTTTTAATGTTATTTGCCATACCTGCGTAAATGTTCCTGGCATATTCATGCATGAGCACACATCAAGTGAAAACTTAATAGGTCAAGGAGGCAATAAAGAGGGAGAGGGACCGATTATTTGCTGTAGCTATCAAAGGCAATAAAGTGATCTGCTTGGACCCAGCAGGGAATATTAACGTTAAATACTAAACAACAATTTGTTATATAACTCAAGAGTCAGTCAGTCTCTCCTCTCCCCTCCCTTCCCTTCCCCTCCCCTCCCCTCCCCTCTCCTCTCCTCTCCTCTCCTCTCCTCTTTCTTTCTTTCTTTTGTGTGTTTTGAAAGATTTTTTGAGTCACAGTTTTATTATGTATGTTAGCAGGCTTGACCTTAGAAATGATCCACCAGCATCAACTACTGCAATACTTAGATTTCAGCTATGTCCTACCAAGCTGAGATTTCTGGTTTTTGAAAGTATTTTCCAGAGATTTCAGAGATTTCTACAGTGAATTTAAAGCAATCTATCAATTAAGTATCTTACTGGGCCAACAAAATATTTAGAGGAGGGATGGATTTCAACCTACTTATTGGTCTTACTGGTCTTTGGCTTGTATGGTATGGTTTCCGATTTTGTGTCTGTATGGGTTGTGTTGTGTGTTTTCTTTCTTTTTAAAATTATGGTTTGTTTGCTTTAGTTTGTTGTCCTGTTCATTTGCTTCAGAGAGAGACTTGGGGAAAGGCTGGCGCTATGTGGGTAAGGAAGTTAGAAGGATGTGGGAAGAGGTTGGGGGAGGGCAAACTGTGGTCAGAATACATTGTCCAAAAAAATCAATAAAATAATTTAACCTGTTGATAAAATCCTACCAACTGAGGTACAATATGCTGCATACAGGAGCATATGATTATCTTCTGTCACTAAACTTTTCCCTTTGCTGAAATAAGTTGTACAAAATATTAAACCTCAAAATTCCAACCAAAAAGAAAAATATCAAGGTAAATGGTATTTTTAACCATTTTATGGAATTTTAACACATTCCCCATTGTTCCTCCCATAAGAGATAGAAGAGAGGTTTTTTAGCAATCTTGTGTGTAAAAATGAACAAGAGAAGACAAAAGCAAAACATTTCAAATTATTTTGTCTCAAATATGAAAGACACACTTACTTAACCCTAAGATTTACTAAGCTCAAATGTGTAAATCAATATACATATTTACTGGATATATATTGGGCAATAACAGTGTACCAGGAACTGAGTTTGTGTCTTGGGTTACCACAAAACGTAAAATATTTGTAACTCACTCTAACTTTAAAAAAAAAAAAGCAGAGTCAATAACATGTAATGCTATGGAAGTCTATCTCTGTGCTTAATGTTTATTTCTTTTAATACTGAAAATAAAAGTCCTGGAAAGTTGTCTCAGTTATTTTTTCGAAGTTACACCTGAAGAAAGTACAGCTTTCAGACATCAAGACACAAGACCAAGATCACAAAGGGAGCAAGTATCCAAGTGAGAGTTTAACTCCAAGTGAACCTAACTTCAAAGCCCAGATGGCCATCCACTCATAGTATTGCCTTTCTCACATTGATACACTGTAAACACTTCTTCAAGTCTAAGCACTTGACCTCTGCTTACTCACAGCATGCAGAATTAGACCACAGTTATTTATATGATGTTTCAGCTTATTTAAAGATGAAAAATTATTTGCAGGCTAACCTATGAAATGTAGCAACACTGAAATCTTCTGTTCAGGGACAGCCTTGTTTTTAGGGATTGGGTATGCCTGACTGCACAGATAGGGACTGGAAAGGTTAGTCAGGATCTAGCAGATCATTAAACAAATGCCTTTCAAATGTTCACAAAGTAATTTATAAAGTAATTTATTCATAATCTGGAGACTGCCTGAATAGGTTCTTCCCATGAGTCCTGTGTATGTGTGTGTGTGTGTTCTATCTGTATTACAGTACTATATGGTAACACACATGTGAATTGTAAAATGAAATAAAATGGCTAATAATGTATTTCATTTATCATGGAATCATGAAAGAGTTGGAATAAATTTTCATTTTGCCTATTTGTTTTTAAGTAGTAACTAGTTAATTTAGCCAATTGAGCATTCCCCCATTAAACCAGTTTACATGATTATACTTTATGGTACTTTTACTTGTTCTACTTGTTAACCCATTTATTCATCCATAAAGAGTTTACTGAGTGTATACAGTTTTCTAGGTAGTAACACACGTAGTGCAATAGCAATTTTTTTTGTCTTTTTGAGACAGTGTTTATCTGTTTTAACTCTGGCTGTCCTGTAACTCATTCTGTAGACCAGGCTGGCCTCAACCTCACAGAGTGCCTCCTAAGTGTTTTGATTAAAGGCATGCACCACCACAACCCTCCACCCCCTGGCATCTTTTTTTGATGTGCATTGGTGTGAAGGTGTCAGATGCCCTGGAACTGGAGTTACAGACAGTGTGAGCTGCCGTGTGGGTGCTGAGAATTGGACCCAGGTCCTCTGAAAGAACAGCCAGTGCTCTTAATCACTGAGCCATTTCTACAGCCCCAGCAATAGCAATTATAATATGAAGTTCCTGGAATGATGGTTCAGCAGTTAAGAGGACCTGGATTCAGTTCCCAACACCAACATAGTGTTTCACACACTGTCCATAGTTCCAATTCCAGGGGATTCAATGCCCTTTACTTAAACCCTACAGGCACCAGGCATGAACATTTTGCACAAACATACATGCACATAAAAAAATTCATCCACTTAATATGAAATATATTTTAATTAAAAATGAGATATTTTGTATTTAAAGAGCTCAATTAGTGGCTATGGGTGTATATCAGTGGTATAGCACTTCTCTAGCAATCATGAAGCCACTTATTCAACCCTCAGAACCAAATTAAAAATAAAGATGTCCACATATGAAAAATTCAAAGTAAACAACAAATATGTCATATTTCAAATTAAAATGTTAAGATGAATGCTAAATTGGGGTGCAAGGGATAGATAAAACTTGACAAGAAATTATTGTTTTATATAGCGCAGCCTTGGGAAAATCAAAAGAGTAGAAATTTGAATAGAATTTTCATGTAACTTAGAGAATTTAGCTTTCACATATCTGATTGGAAATTAGTCCAGGTGGTAAAAACACCAAATGTGAAACATTGAGGAATGAGATGTATGTACATTGTTTAAAAACTATTTTTAAATAATTATAGACTCACAGGTCACTACAAAAATTTTTCAAAGATCTCAGGATTACACTTCACTGCATTTTCCCTAATGGTTATATCCTTCCATATCCTTCCAAGATCATCAAGAGTGAAGTTGGATGTATATACTAATACAAACCAAAAAGTCGACATTTCTGTTATCCACAGGTCTTCCTCAAAACTCACAATTTTCTACATGTGATCATTTTTATGTATTGATCTTTGCAGTTTTATCCCATATGCAGTCACATAACCAGTAAATGATATAGAATGGTTTCATCATTATAATGGAACCACCCTTGCAGTCACATACATCCAAATTATTAATTTCCTAATGCCTGGTGACTAGTAATCTGCTCTTTCTGTAATTTTGTTTCTTTAAGAGAGTTGGAAAATAGGACTCGTGTTTGGCAAAAAAAAAAAAAAAAGCTATATTTATTTTAGGCTCTTAGAGAGCATCTGAGTTGAAGAGGGGAAGAATAAGTAATTAGGTAATTATGAAGCAGGGGTTTTCTTTTTGTTTTTTTTTTTTTTTGCAATGTATCAAGGGAGATACTGAGATTAGTTTAGAACAAGAATGGTTTCAGTACAAACAAGGACAAGACAGAAGGATTTGAGGAATCTTTGGAAAGGTAGCAATACTAGTTCACCGATAAATACAGTCTAATTTATGAAGGTAAAGAGCCAAATCCAGGACAATTCTAAGTTAGAGAGTGTAGCACTATGCTGCTGTGGTGGATCACTAAGGAAGACACAGAGGCATAGTCATAATTACAAACCCAGCAAGACCTCAGCGAGGGAACCACTATCCTGGCCAACACTATACTTGACAGGTAGAATCCTGAGCATCTGAGATCAGGTGTTTTTATTTATATAGAACTCCTCAGGTGTTCTACTGCTATCACATGCAGATCATTAGCAATCAAACATCCCCCACATTAATCCAACACCTGCAGACAATACAAAATGCCAAGACCTAGGCAGCTCCTCACTCAACAGTGCACAAAACAACTATTTTATACATAACTAAAACTAAACTTCTACAAGAGAGGTTGAATAGAACAGAGTAAATGATAGAAAATTAAGTTAGATGGTAGAGACAAGTGTTTTGTTTTAAAACATGAGAAGGTTTAAAGCATACTAAGAGATCCTTCCAAGATCATAAAGAGTTAAGTTGGAATCTAGTCTGGAATTCATAGAGTATCTATTGGCTAAAGTTTAACATTGGAGATTATTCTGTATCAGCAGTTCTCAATCTGTGAATTTCAACCACTTTTGGGGTCAAATGACCCCTTCACAGGGTCACCTAAGACTGTCTGTATATCAGAAATTTACATTACAGCATATTAAATTCACAACCTTAGCAAAATTACAGTTATGAAGTAGCAATGAAAAAATATTATAGTTGGGGTTCACCACAACACAAGAACTGTATGAAAAGGTCTCAGAATTATAAAGGTTGTGAACCACTGATATATATGAAGATATTTAAGTTGTGTTCCTTTGGAATGCATGGCTGCTCAGACAGGTTCTTCAGGATAATGTCTATTGTTCTAAATTGTTTGCATTTTTAGTTCATTTGGCATGATAGCACAAAGCAAGCCTTTCACTGAGCTTTGTTTGTGAAATATCTTCAGTATGAGAAAGGTACATCACTAAAAATGTTACATTGTCCTTGACACATGAAATATGTAAAGATGTACTCTTCCTGTGTTGCTAGTTGTCCTTGTGCTTTTGTGTTTTATGAAGTTCTATAGCACTTCCAAAGGAGAGACTGAAAAGTGTCTCCAGGTTACCCTGAACAATATATCCTGTTGAGGAGAGAACACACATGCAATGGGGACCAAAGTCTTCATGCTGGACCATAGCTGATCTTCATCTCCTTGCTTATCTCTCTGCAAACTTTTCTTTCTTTTTGAAGCTTCAAATTCACTGGACTTCAACCTTCATTTTGTTGTTCTCTAACCTAACCCCTAAGCAAGTTATTTCACTTTACATGTTCTCAGTATCTTTGTATGTCAAATAGATAGTTTGGTGACATCTTCAACCCTAACATTCAGTGGTTCTGAGAGCTAAGATTTTGGATGTCAATCTTTTCTAGGCTACCCTGGTAGTACCTTTTGCTGAAAACAATATAATGCACAATTTCTTCATTCCAGAATATTCTTTATAATGATCTTCCTATTCGGTTAACTCATCTGTTCAGAAGTACTAGTAATTGTTGTGACTTTGTAAAATTTTCATATCTCAGATGTCTATAATAACATGGACATGACTGGAGAAAGAATCTGATATTTATTGAGAAGGTAGTGAGTGTCAAAAGCTATATGCATTCTATTATACATAATCTTACAAATAACTGCAAAATTTTATTTTCATTTGTATATATTTAAGAAAAATGTAGAAACCAAGAATTCTGTGTAAAATCCCACAGTTGCTGTGTATTGAAGGCTGTATTTAAATACTGATCTATATTATGAATAGAATGTGAAATTCTCTTCATCAATTCATGTATATGAGCACTTGGTCCCCAGATAGAGACACTGTTTGGAAAGGTTGTAGAATCATTAGTAGGCAGGGTCTTGCTGTAGGAAGTGGGTTTCCAGAATAGGACTTGGAGGTTTTATAAACTAGGTATAATTCCTGGTGGTATATGCAATGTGACCAGCTGACCTTCAGCTTCAAATGCCATACCTTCACAATCATGAAGAAATATATTCCCCCTAGCTCTGGTCCAGAATAAACTCTTTAATCTGGTTCTTGTCATATATTTTGTCACATTATGAGAAAGGTAATAAAGTCTAGTTGGATCCAGAGTCATAGATTTTTCCAAATAGTAGTATTTTATCATCTAAATCGACTAATATGAAAATCCGTAGCCCAAGGTCTATGCTATAAGGAGTTACATTCAAAGAAAGAGTCTGATTATAATATTCTAGTTACTTTCTAGTGCAAAATTTGCCTGTCTCCCAACTCATTTCACACAGAGTAGCTTCCAGCTGTTCAAAGCTTCAAGAATTCATGAAATAATATTTAGAAGTACCACTGAATTTGGTAGACAGACTTGTGAACTCTAATCAGGAGTAGGAAGTATGAAGCTTTCACAAACACAAAAGAAGTAAGTAAAGGACTTACTGGTTTTATATTTAGCCATAGTAGTTTACTTTACAATGATTCTAACCAGGAACATTGTACGAAGTTAGATAAGACAAAAATGGCTAACTTCAGTTGGCAAGACCATTATCCACTTCTCTTCACTATCTTTGCATATAGGAAACAAGAAGAAAATATTCATTAAGTAGGCTAGCTAGCTTTAAAGAGCTCACCACTCCAAATCCACACAGGTTCAGATAAGACATTCATTATTATTAAAAAGAGAGCAGAGGTTCTTCACATTTAGAATCTTAGAATTTATGGTCTTCCTTTGCAGTCAGATAATCTTCTTTATGTGAGCAAAACAAAACAAAAACAAACAAAAAACAAAACAAAGACTAAAAACAAAAACCAGTCTTCTATATAATATAATGTTCAGATTTTCAAGCTCTTCATATCGTATTGTTCATTTTAAAAACCAATATGTCTTTTACTACAGCTTGCATTGTGGGTCAAATTGCCATAAAGCAAAATCATTGCAATAAAAATTCTATATCCTACATCAAGAAAACCTTTTTAGATTTGAGCCAACAATCTGAGTACAGCATAGTAGAAAATTCTGAAAAATTATCTGTGCTTATCAGGAAAAGTTGACAACATTATAAACAGAGTCACCAGTGTACAGTTCTTTCTAAAACAAGCTTTTGGAAAAGTCAAATCAAAGGTGGCATGCAATAAGTGTTTGATGAATGAATATTGAATAAGAATATTCATGTAATCCATGCTAAGTAGAGCTAAAGTCCCAGCCCCCAGGTTAATGCCTTGAGGATAAGAATGGGCACAGAATTATATTTTTTTTCTGAAATACAAATTCAATAATGTTGCTTCCTTGCTTTAAACCCTTGAAAAGATTACTATAGCCTCTAAAATACCATTTTCAGCTATGATTCTCATTCTTGGATATGCAGAAAAATCACCTGACGCTCCCATTAGTAAGCTGACTCTCATTCAGCTGATCTGGAGTATAGTCAGAAATTATTCATTTTTAAAGAGCTGAGGGTTATAGTAAAAATGATGGTCAGTTGATCTTATTTTCAGTAGCAATGACATATGTTACTTAAGTTTATATGATAGGTTGATATTTTATGGGTGAACTCCAAATTTCTCACTACCTTTATCTAAATAAGCCTTTTCGTTATTTTATGCAAAAAGCAAACATAAAAAAAAGAAAAAAAAACATGATATTGCATTTGTCCAGATGCTTAGTTGTTTGTTTGTTTGTTTTTTTAAATTCTTGATCTCCTTTATGTTCTAGCTAAGGTCAGGCATCACCAAAAGATTTTCAATAATTCCCTTGTCTGTCTGTTTGTTTGTTTGTTCCTGTTATTGAGATAGGGTCTCTCAATGTAGCCTGGAATTATTTATGTAGACCAGAAAAACCTTACATTCACTGAGATCCCTCTGTCTGCATCCTGCTGGTTAACGGTGTGCTTCACCACTCCTGGCTCCTAGTTTTGGTTAACATTACTCTCAAGCTCTTTCAGCAAAATATTAAAAAATAAACCCAACATATCCTTCATCAGACTCAATAATTCTCCCAATGATGCCATTAAAATGCTTTTGTAAGTAAATAAAAGACGGTTAGGTGTTAAGTTGTGAAAATAAGTTTGCAGAAAAGTACATGCATCAATTTTATTTCAATTTTATACTAATTTGTAATAATCAATGAAGGGGTTAGTGTCCCTTAATCTACCTCACTGCAACATTATTTATCCCCTTGTTATATGCTTTTGATGCACATGTCTGTTTCATCTGTATATGGATGGTACCCCCCCCTAAATATTACCAACATAGTTTGTTGACAATGGTGGGTTTATTATTTATGGTGATGCAGAAAGCTTCTAGTGCAGTCAACTTTTGGATGCTTTACAAGAGGAAGAGTAGACTTGTATTTACTTGAAAATTTGAAGTTTAGTTTCAGATATATCTTTTTTGTGAGAGTACAGTTAAGTATTGAATTATGATCATAGTACTATTTATTTTTGGTGAAATAACAAAACACATTTAATTCTGAGAGTTCTCAAGATTGGGGTATTGATTCTATCAAGATCCTTTCAATTAATTACTTGACAGATTTTTGGTGGATGTTAGTGTAATGAAAACCAGAGTTCTTTTCTGACATGAGTCTCCTGCAAAAGAAAATTCTGTTAGTTAAGAAAATGAAATAGTAAATTGAATAAATGTAGGTTGTAAACTGTTTGAGTATCCTTCGTGCTCAAGCTTTTTGTGGCAGTGCCAGAAGCTTTCACGTAGAATCTCTGACTTCTTGGTAACAAATATGTTTTGTTTTGTTTTTTTGACAAATGTGTTTTTATTTATTTAAATTATTTTATTTTTAAAAGTTTGTTGAAGTCTAATTAGCAAATGGAAATGTACATGTTTGAGGTGTAGGGTATGATAATTTCTCACATATTCTATAACTTCCAAAATAGAATTGAGTATATTTATGATTTGTGTGAAGAGACACATGTTGAGAAGACCAGATGCCTAGCCTCTTGTATTGTAAGAGGCAACACAATCTGCTACCATGTCTCTGTGCTTCTTATCTCAGTCCTTGTGACTCACCTTAGAAGCTTTATGCTCCTTTCCACCCATCACTCTCTAGCCCTGAGCAGCTGCTTTTGTGCCATTTGTGTATGCGGTTTTGGGGTTTCGTTATTTAAGTTTCAAGTAAAAGGGGTCCAATATGTTCATTTGTGTTGTAGCCAACAGGAGGTTTTCTTTCTTCCTTTACGTTCAGTGCACACATACTCACGAGCCAGCCAGAGGTTGACCTCCAGATATCTTTCTCAATCAGTATGCCACCTTATTTTTTGAGACACAATCTCTCAATGAACCTGGAACTCAACATATCGGCTGGCCAGGCTGGCCAGCAATCCCCCAGGGTTACCTGTCTCTACCCTCAACAGCATGAGTATTACAGAGGCACATAGTGGCACCCAACTTTTAACGTGGATTCTGGAGATTCAGATTCAGGTCCTCACGTTTGCTCATCAGATAATTTTCCCTAACCATGTTCCTAAGTATTCCTTTTAAAAATTTATTTTTCTTCTCTCTTATAGTGCATCCTATTACTCCTCCTCCCCTCCCTCCACTCCTCCCAGCTCCCCATATCTCCCCTCTCCCCCAGATCTACCATCCCCATCTCTATCCACTCACCCTGAGTCATGCCTTTCCCCCAAAAAAGAGCAGGCCTCCCAGGGTTACTACTCAAACATGGCACAACAAGATGAAACAAGGCTGGGCACTAATCCGAACATCAAGGGTGTAAGATGTAACCCAGCAAGAGGAAAAGGGTCCCAAGTGCAGGCAAAAGCATCAGAGACACCCCCCCCACCCCCCCCACAGACACACACACAGACACACACACAGACACACAGACACACAGACACACACACACACACACACACACACACACACTCTAGATGTAGGATCTCTGCAAGAACACCAAACCAGACAACCAGAAGACATATCTAGGGGACCCTGCAGGTTCTATATCTGCTGCTGGAGGCTTGGGACTCCAAGAGTACTAGTCTCCATTGGGTTTTTTCTTCTGATGCCGACCCCTCTGGTCCCCACAATCCCTCCTTCCCCTCTTCTCAGGGTTTCCCGGAGCTCTGCAGAAAGTTTCTCTTGGCATGTGCATCTGCTCTCATCAGCTTCCAGAAGAAGCCTCACTGATGAAGATTGGGCTAGGCACTGGTCTATGGGCAGAGCAGGATATTATTAGAAATCATCTCAAGGCCATCCAGTCTCTAGTTCCTGGCCAATCTTGCAGTATCAGGCATGGGTTCCCTCCTTTGGCATGGGGATCTACCTTTCCATTGTCCCAGTGGATCCTGCAGGGAGGATGGGTTATATAAGTCAAAGGTTTTGTGTCTAGGATGGTGTCCTAGTCCTACCACTGGAAATCTTGCCCAGGTACAGGAGATGGCCTGTTCAGAATTCCCATCCTCCATTGCTAGAGGTCCTCAGCAGGGTTTCCATCACGGATTCCAATGAGTTTCCACTGCACTGGGTCTCCAGATTCTTCCCGAAATGTCCTCTAATTCCACTTGTCTCTCCACATATTCTCTGCCTCCATCCTTCCTTCCCTAACTGGTTCCTCTCTTCTCATTCATATCCTCTTCCCAGCCCAACTGCATATCTGTTCCATTTCCCCTCTACCAGGAAGAGATCCCTGTGTCCTCACTGGGGCCCTCCTTGTTGCAGAGTCTCTCTCTGTGTCTGTGGATTGCAGCAACTTTGTCCTTTGCTTAACAGTTAATATCCACATATAAGTGAATACATGCCATTTTTGTCTTTCTGGGACTGGGTTACCTCACTCATAATGATTTTTTCTAGTTCTATCCATTTCCCTGCAAAATTCATGAAGTCATTTTTAATAGCTGAGAAATGCTCCATTTTGTAAATGTACCCCAGTTTTGTTTTGTTTTTTTTTTAATCCATTCTTCCATCGAGGGACATCTATGTTGTTTCCAATGTCTGGCTATTATAAATAAAGCTGCTATGAACATATTTAAGCAAGTGACCTTATAGGACAGAACCTCCTTTGGGTATATGCCCAGGACTGGTATAGCTGTGTCTTGAGGTAGATGGAATTCCAGTGTCCTGAGGAATCATCATATTGATTTCCATAGTGGCTAAGATCAATAACACAAATTACAGCTTTTGCTGGCAAGAATGTGGAGCAAGAGGAGCACTCCTTCATTGATGATGAGAGTGCAAACTTGTACAAATGTTTTTATAACCTGAAAAATGCTCTTATTCTCAGAATCTATCTTAGAATAAGCACCCAATAATTAATTGTTGGTTGAATAAATCATGAGAAAGAGTTAAAGAAAAAAAAACAAAGAAAACCAGAAAGAAATTTACAATGCCTTGGAAGAATAACAGTGATTTCTATTGATGATGGTTACCTACAGAGTGACAGCATCAGTACTACTTGAGTGCTTATTCCAAATGCAGACTCTGAAGCACAGCATAGACTTGGTGTATCATATGCTGAATTTTTGAAAATGGACTATTATTGATTTGTATCATGTTATATTTTTGACCTTTTTGTTGTGAGTTTTAGCCTTTAATAACTAATCTATCTCTGAAGCCAAACTCTGTCCACATTACATTTTTGAGGAACACTGCCTAATGAGATATTATTAACTTGCCTTTCTTCCTAACTCAGTTACTGTTTTAACAGTGTCAAAAGGTTTGTAATACAAGAAAGATAAATATGGCAAAAATCTAAACAGTTTTACAGTTTATTTTAAATTCTAATTTATTTCCTCTTTCAAGTTTCCTGATGTATAAAATATGAACAGTAGGTCTGTACAATGTTTAGGTGATGTGCTTTGATCTTTTTTTCTACTCAAGGTGTTCAATTTGCATTCTGCTAAAGATTCTCTGATAACCTCTGTGATGCAGAATTAACCAAGAAAAGACAGTTCCACATTCAGTGGAGGGATGTCTATGAACTGTTCAAAGAGAAAGACTGTTTATTCACAAATTATATTGATACTTTATAAATGAAAAGTCCCTATCATTTCCTCTGTTGTACAATCTGGATTTAGGACACAGGGAGATTATTTTTGCATCTTTCAAGCTAGATATCTCGTTTAGTCTTCCAAAGATGGCACTAAAATAACACCTTAAATACCAGGCTTTATCAAGTTTAATCTATCAGTAAGGCAACTGTTGATATTTTATTGTAGAAAAGTACACAAGTAACATTTATAAAAATCATATGCCGTTAGTATGAATATTGGAGATATAAAACAAGTGAGTTCCTTCTTCTTTCATCATTTATATGATTTTCCATCAAATATTTATTACATAGCTCTTATGGATGTAGTTATATGAACTGGGGCTCCAGGTGTGAGAAGATCTTCCTGAAACACACATAGGACTGTGCTCACAACGTAGTGTTCATGTAAGCTGAGGATTGCTTCAGAGGACATTTAGAGATGGAGTAGTAGGCAAGAAAGGACAGACTAGTCAGTTGTGGTACATAAAAAGTCAGCAGCAGTTAGATTATTAAACCCATGTTTTGTTTTGGGTGTGCTTAAGTACTTTATTCAAGAAACAAGTGCAGCATAATCTATACATATTTTCATAAACAACACAGTTAAGCCAGCTACATCAGGTATGTCATCTATCAACTTAGGTATGTTCTTTGGCTGTTGTCATCTATACACACCTGTGCCTTAATACAGAGATTTGCCAGAGGTTGCTTCCAGGTGTGGGGATGTCTGTGGGAATAAACTATGATGAAAAGCACACTGTAACCTTTCGTTATGGCTTCAAGTTTTAACTCACAGCTGCCTTCTCAGCTTATATTTTGCTTAAGTACAGTAGTATAGTAAAGAATGTTCCTATAGATTTAGGACTACAGAGAAAGTATAATAGAAGTAACATTTTTCTCAGTGAATTGGAATTTTATTCAGTCTAGCCTGCTGACTGTTATAGGGATTTGGCAACCAGCTCCTGGGCTTAATAAATATATGTATCTCCTAGTACAGCTGACTGTAAATATGTATCAGTGAGATAAAATAAAATCTGATGTCCATTCATTAAGAAACAGATCACTCTAATGCATTACTATTGTGTTAGGTATGACTGAGAGAATAAGTAAATAGCAGGAATTGATTTCAACAAACTCACTAGATGCTTTATCAATAGGTTCATGTAAATCATTTTCCTTTCATAAAAATTTTGCAGCTTCCAATTTGATCCTGTCATTAGTTCAAAATTCAATGTTTGGACAAATAGTTCTCAAGTTCTGACTTTGTTTTAGATGCTTGAGCTCTAGTTTGAAATGGGCCATGGTTGTCTCTAATGAATAATCTTCATTTAAGCGTCACATCTTTAGTTTGCCACAGTGACTTAAAGGAAAAAAAAATTACGAGTCTGCCTCCATGTGCAAAACTACGTATGAAGTGCTTGCAGAAATTGTCTGTATTGGATATTGCAGGCTGTGTGTGGAGTGGAATTGAGTCCAATCCATGATCCAGCAGAGCTTCAGCCCAGGATTTCTTTAGAGCCTTTGCTACACACAAAGTTGGCTGATGTGCCATTCAGCATCCCAGCAGCTCTTTCTCTTCACACTAGCAATGGCAAAGCTTTGTGCGGAGGCATTGCTGGCTCTTCTGAGCTAAAATCATCAGTGTGGACCAGAAGGGGGGTTTTGCACACCTTATTAAGGTAGGCAAGTATGTCTGAGTGTGAGTGCGCCAAAAAGCCGGAAGACATCTGTTGAGAGGAAAGTGTTCTGTCTGGCAGCCTCTATGTAAGTCTTCTATTCTGATGCAGGAGTGTGTGAGCAGTAGGTGGGAGGAGATGCTTTTGTACTTGGAAGGCTGAGGTCCGGATTAAGTGATATTGCAATAGCTAGTTAGAGGCAGAATAAAGCGTAGTAGATCAAAGCATTAACAAAATGCATCCTTCCATTAATTCTCTCAAGTAAAACCACATCATTGTAAGAGAAATTAAAAAAAAAAAATAACAGCAGTGAGAGCAACTAGCCCAGATCTGTAAGGTCTTTGAGCCTCTCTGGTCTTTTGGCTTTTGAAGTCTCCTTACAGACAATTTGTTTGACTCCTCTGGAGGGGCAATTCATATCCACTTCCCTCTCCTGGAACATTTCTTTCTTCTATACTCCATCAGGGAACAATAGAGTTTAACAGTAACAGGCAGTCCACCACCACCACCAAAGCTTATGCCCTCTTCTGCTTTAAAAGGTGTTTTGAAGAGATTCCTGCTAGGGAAATCTTGGTGCATGTGCATTAAGGTGGCAATTAACTTTTAGTATTAGTGCTTACATTAAAATTCCTCTCTTTCTTCTTCACTAAAGCAGTCATTAAAATTCAGTGTGAGTAGCACAAAACTTTATCACAAATCCTTGATTTGCTTTAGAGCACCTTGATATTTTTTAAGGCAGAACAGATATATATATATATAATTTCTTTTTACCACCACACTGAGAAATAGTAGTTTGAACCCCAATGTTGCATTTTTCACTAAGGAAAAATAATTAAGTATCGTTCAAAGTTTGATTTGTTCAAGTTTTAGGATATACATTGCTTTGTGATAGTTTATTTAAGTGGGACTCAGATGTCGTGTATTAGGTTTTCATCAAATAATTTTACAATTCATTGACAATTCATGTATAGTTAAGCATGGAAATATAATGGTTTATCTTTTATTTATAATATAAAATTTATTAAGTGAGGCTTTACATTTAGTAAGAGTTTATAAGAGACAAAATCGGAATCTGAACTCAGAAGAGCCTTTATACTTCTCAATTGTACCTTTGTGGTTTCATCATTCGGAATGTCCCTGTATGCATGAAGAGGTTATTTATAATGTATGCTGTATTTTGATAAAGGGGAACAGTTATGAGCACTCTGTTGTACATTCAAATGCTGTAATTTTTTTTGCTATATTTATTGTCTCTTTTTCCTCTCATGAGGTTTACTTTGGAAATAAAGCATGCTCAATAATAGGCTGACATTCAGCTTCTGTGTTTTAAATTTAAATGCTGTCAATGTTGATATAACATCTGGAATGTGTGGGGAGAAAAGATACCAAGTTTTATTATTTAGATTTAAATTATGGAATTGCAGATTGATATTTTTCAATGCATTTTCATTATAGTTTCTGCCACAGAGGCAGCATGAGGGCTTTCAGGAAGATGGAGTGGTGTAATTACCAGGTGCACACGTTCATTAATCCTTCTTGGCCAGAGAAAGCTTCAAGTTCTTCTCTAGTGGCCCATTCGTAAAGCTATAAATATCTAAATTGTGTCAGCCAAGAAGTCAAACAGAATGGTGGTTCTTTTGGAGTTCAATTTCATGCACTGTTGTTTTGGTCTTGTAAGGAAAACATGGAATCCTTTAGGATACCCATGCTTATAAAGTTCCAAAAACAAATAACAAATCATTGATGACTTAATTTAAAATACATACTTTTCTTTAACAAACTAAGATTATTATATTAACTTGTATTCTAACACTTTATAAATACCTTTCCTTAGAGCTTTGCTTCATATTTTGTGTGATCAAGATTATAACTGAGAGTTTAATATTTTCATTTAATTTCTAGCTTAGTCTGTCTGTGTCTGTAATGCATCAAACCTTGATACTGTTGTATTTTATTTGCTACAGTGAATACTTGGATTGTATATGGAAGCTATGTAAGATGTTAAAAAATAATTGAAAGTGTTCCTTAATCATGTTGCTTTACTAATTAAATATTCCTTAATAAAATACTTTTCAAGGTACATTTTCTGTACATGGAGTTTAAAAAGAGGAATATACAATAATGATACCAAAAGGTATGACAATACTCCTAGAATTCAACATTTCTCCCTCCCTCTGTGTGTGTGTGTGTGTGTGTGTGTGTGGCTGTGTGTATGTGTGTGTGTGAGAGAGAGAAGGGGGGGGAGATTCTCTGAACTAAACTAACAGACATATCGGAAAGGACACAGCTAGAAATGCATCTTATAAGTACAATCCAAGAATAAGTTTCTTGAATTCTAAATGTAACTTTCTTAATTAGAAAGATACAACTTACACACATGCATAAACACACACAGAGAGAGAGAGAGAGAGAGAGAGAGAGAGAAAGTGAGAGGGAGACTGAAATCTATTTTATTGTTCTTGATGACTTTTCTCTAGACTAAAGACAACCCTTAACATATTAAAGCAAACATCTAAAATATATTTTATCTTAATGTTTTATATAAACATTAAAGATGCCAAATATAATGAAATATTTTTAAATTATTTTCTGTGTTTGAATAAGCCAGAGATTGCGGATATTAAAACATCATTTGGGGGCAGGGGTTATGGACAATTTAAGAATGTATTCTTTTGCACCTGATTCTACAATTTAAATTGTAATGTAAATTAATTTACAATTAAAAAAAGATTTTTTTCTTTAAAAATAACAGTGGTTAATATCATCTTTAAAAAAATGCCCAAGAGCAATTTGACTTTCTTTTTTTGGAGAATGATGGCCACACACTTATTATGATCAATAGAAAGGGTAGGACACACTTCTGTTTAAAGTTATATATAAGAATGTATGTATGGATGGGTATGTATGTGTATGTTATTTAAAAATACAAGTCAAGAGACAAATGCGGCATCTAGAACATTTGCCTTCTGCCTTTTACTCTCTGAAAACCTAGTTAAACTAGTTAAACTAGGAACTGATTGTCTAGTACAATAACCCCATACAAAATAATCATATCCTTACGAGGAATATTACTTGTCATACATGGAAGTCAAGTATTTTAAAGGAATAGTAGTTATAGCTTTTAAAATATCTGAAACATAATAAACTTATACAACCTCCTCAGCTCTAAAATCACTTTATTCTTGGCTTTGTGAGGTAGCTCAGTGAGTAAAGTACATACTGTGAAAACATGGGGACCTAAGTTTGAATCCTCAAAGGACATATAAGGCTTAATACTGTAGCTGTGTCTGTAATCCCAGAACTCCTATAGTGAGACGAAAAGCACAGAATAGAGAATCCTATGAAAACCACTAGTCGGCTTGCCTAGTTTACACAGCAGAGAACAACAAAGACACTCTGTCTTAACTGAGGTGGAATGCAAAGACCTGAACTGGAGATTGTCCTCTGCTTTCCACATGTTCACTTTGGCGCATGTCCACACAGACACACATATCCTATACTTTCATATATACAAACATTCAACGATTGAAAAAAAATCAATTTCTAGAAGTTTTCTGATTTTCAAATTCCATATATACATGAATTTAAAGAACATTTTCAGTGTTCCAATATGAAGTGTTTATCCTAAAGAAAACATTGACAAAACGTGGAAAAATTCTATTTCATTATTCTGATAGGTGTTGAACTCTTTTTAAATCTGAACTTAAGCTTTTGTTTACTGTTTTGTGTGTTTGCACGAAGACTCTCACAATCATGCTCATAAGAGCAAATGCGCTCACAGGCCACAGCTGTCAAAATAGTCGTTTGTTTGAATATTCAGGATATACCTTTTCAAAGACTTAGTGTCTATTGCCACAGTGCAAATACAGAATTCATAGTTACTATTTTCCTAGAGAAAACAATTATAAACAATTTCTAACCTGAAGACATTTTTATTTTCATGTGTAAGAATACAGATACATACAGTAATGAAGATTCAGTGATGTCCCAATGAAACTGAGATGAAAAATAAGTTCACAATAGCTAACAACAAAAATACTTCTTAGTTTGCTGACATATATGGATCTCATCTCTATAATTAAAAGTCTCCATGTATTTGGACTGATTTTATAAAAACTACCCATATTAGAGTTTGAAGTAGAATAAGGATTCTGATTAGTGAGTCCTGTTTGTCAGTGATTATGGAAATATACATAATAGGGAAGTTTATGGCATGTCCTAGAACAAAAGATATAATTTCATGACCTTCCTATATAACAATGCCTACGGAAACATAATCTGTAAAAAGGGGACAGTTGAGACAACCCCTTATAAGTGTCACCTTATCCTTTAATCATGGTAAAATCTTTCACTGAAGAAGGTGATGATAGAGATTCATCACCTGATTCTTAAGCAAGTATATGAATAATATACTGTATCAGCTCCTAAACTCAACCTCATCCCTCAGAAAAGGACAGTGATATCAATTTCTGAGAAATCTCATATATAATCCAAAATAAGAAGATGGGTGGGGAAAAGTATTTCTTTTCTTCTGTTAACTGAGGTTTCTTTTTGTTTTCCTGGTTGAATGAAAATATTACTTTTAAAACCAGGACAGTTTTTCTGCTGCCTCTAAATGACTTTCATCTTTTTTTATATTCTTTAAAAAAAAAAAAAAAAAAAAGCTACAGTTCACCTAAATGTTTGCTTTTTTTTTTTAAATCTCACAATGACCTTTCATGTTATTTACATCTTGAAATGATAAACAAATAATCTGTACAGGTTATTCTCTGTTTTTCCCTGGTGTACTCTTCATTTCTAAAATCTAGCTGCTGTACATTTTTGTTGGCAGCTGTTTCTCAGACTGCAAATGCTTGTGTGATCTGCAAAAAGATATAGCTATAGATTGATGACTGATTGTAGAGGTTTTGTAAGTACTTGAGAATCCCCCCCTCAACTGAGAAATACATAATAAACTCTACTGATATCTTAGAATTGTATGGTATGAACAAGTAGACCCCTTTCCTTTCCCCAGCCTTACAGTTTTGTTCTGTTGCTATTGTTTCCTGGACACCTGATCTATGTCACCACTTGTACATGAGACAACATCTCTACATCTCTCTCCAGGTTACCTGTAAAAAAGACATTCTGTAAAAGTGAAACTTGATTTAAAATGCTCAAAGTGTCAGTAAGTAACCAATATAATATAAAACCATGTTTCCCCAAGTCAAATTCCTTGTTCTTAATTGGTGGACTCTATTTAAACTCACTCATGAAGCATTTGTCACAAACAACATACTTACTCTATTACAGCATATTTTATAGCATATTCATGATATCACAGTTTGCGAATATATCTGTACACATGGCATTATATTGTTTTACTAACAAATAATTCATATAAATGGGAACATTAATATACCTACCTCAAAAACCTACCTCATAGAGGAGCTATAAGGATTTATAAAATGATAAATATGAAGTTTGGAGGACAACAATTGGCAGTAAGTTTTTCTCATTAAATAGTAGTTGTTTTCTGATTTTAGTTCTTTCAGGTATTTCATATAAACCACACGGTTGCAATGGGTATTAAATAATGTACATTTCCTGTGCAGGGAACAAGAGGTACTGATGTAGGCATTGAAACTTGTAATAGAAGAGAAAGGTCATTAACTGATGTCTCAGTAGATGATTCTTAAATGTTGTCTATGTATATTCCTTTAGCCTTGACTCATCACAAGAAATCATTGGAGACATTTCTGCTACACTCAGCAGATCAATTTAGTAAAGATGAATGACAGCTTGCCTCAAATGTATCCAGTCATAGCTGTCTTTTGCTAATTTCATATTTTGTAGTTCTTGATGAAAATTAAAAGCATTTTTCTTTAACTGACTAGTATAAAATAAAATTTGACATTTTATTACAGTAGCTACATCAGAGTATTCTGTGTGAGGACACTAGCCAAGTGAAATTCTCATTATAATGCTAAGAAACTATTTTAGCAGTTGTAAAATTGCTGTGATTTATATTTAGCAAATTGCGTGATTTGACTTTTTTGAGAAAACTTATTGACTTTTGAAAAGAATGCTTCAGAAGCATTTAAATGAGTATAGGTTTTCTCCACATGAAATGTATTTAAAATATTCTGCTAGAAACTGAACTCACCCAGTATTTTTATAAGGATTAATCCTAATTTATTTTTCAGGCATGTACTTATTTATTTAGGAAAGTCTAAGTATGGAGTATGGAGGAAAGAATATACCAACTTTAAAATGATCTTTTAACTAAAAGGACAATATTCTGGGAAACTTTTAATTTGGAATCATTTCCAAAATAAAAATAAATGCACATTCGGTAAGTTAAGCCCTGAATCTGGATAAGTGAGACCTCACATTCATTTATTACTCACAGATTTATTGAACAAGTGAACACTACCAACAGGAGAATGAAATTAATATTTAAAATATAATCAATTATATTCTCCTCATTCTCACATCCTTTAAACCTGTATTTCTTATTAAATTAATATTGATAAAATAATCATTATAACGTTTGTCTTGCATGAATGAAAGTTCACACAGAATGGTTAATTTAGCATTTTAAATAACAGGGTCATATCACTTTTACTTCTATACTAAAATGAGAAATTAAAGGTAAAAAGAAGGCCATGAATTCCCTGCAGCCTGATTCCTGCAGAAGACCAGCATAAGACTGGGCCTGTCAACATTCATAATTGGAGGGGGAAAGGCTCCTGAAATCCAACCTTTCTCTGAGAATTTATTGACAGTTTATTTGTATGCTCACTGATAAGATGCTCATGTTCCAGTAAAGCACCTCCCAAATATGCTTATATAGACAAGCCTATTTAAATGCAGAAAGTAATGATTTTAAGTTTATAGAGTTAGTATATAGCAAACAGGGACTCCAAGCCATGATAATGAGGCTAAAGATCAATATTATTAGTATTGTATATTAATATTATACTATAAATACTATTAATATATATACTATATATATATATATTCACATATGTAAACAAAATGCAGATTCCTACTCAATACATTTTCTCTTAACATAGCAGGATACTTTATATAACTATGTTATTTTGTAGATCAGTTTTTACTTTTCTAAAATGTATGTTTGTGTCTGTCTGTCTGTGTGTATGTATGTATATATATATATATATATATATATATATATATATGGAATATCAACTTGTCTAATTATGAAAATGAGATTAGTTTTTATTTATAAACATAACCAAGAAAGCATTTTATATGTTCAAACACATAACACATATGTTAATACATATAATTTTTCCATCAAATACATAATTGTTTGCCTCACATTACATATATCATATAAATGGGTGTATGATACTTTGTGAATAACTGGAAATGTATTTTCTATCAACCCTTTGGTCATTCATTAGCCATGCCACATGAGATTACAAATTAACTAGGTATTTCAAACATCAAAACTATGCCTATTGAGATATCTTTTACAGAATTGACTGGCTCTTGGTTGGATATAGATGAAATAAAACTGCCTTGAGTCCATAATTGCTGGAATTTAAATGATGGGTATATAGAAATGTATTACACTATGTAGTTAACTTTTCTGTATATCTACAAATTTAAATATGGAAAGTAAGAAAAAGAAGCAGTTCTTTACATCATGCAGTTTATGCAAAAATCAAAATAGAACAATTAAACCCTAAATACATCATTTTAAAATATTAAACAAAAAATTTTTTGGCTTTATACAAAGAAAAAGATGAGTTTCAATTACATTTCTTGTTTCTGTGACAGAATTCCTTAAAAACTAAGAGTTTGTGGGTATATTCTATCATAGTAGAAAAATGATGGTAACAATAGCATTGCATCTGCAGAGGTGAAGCATGTGAAGATGAACGATGGTGACAGGCTAAGTTTCCCTTATTTATCTAGCTCAGGATACCAGTCTATACAATGGTGGAGAACCACAGTTTGGGTATGTTTTCTTACCCTTTTTAACCTACTCTGAGATTTCCCTCACAGACATTCCCAGAGGCTTGTGTAAAATTCAAAAGCATTATTAGTCAACATATATATTGTAAGCAAATTCAGCATTACATATTTGGTTCAGTCACAATATTTGTGGATTCATTCCAAAATTTTCTAAGCTTACATTGTTACTTAAGCTATTTAAAATAATACAAATACATGTACACAATTAAGGAGATTACAATGTAATATGTTATAGAGCAAGACAGATGGATAATTTGACCATAATGATGAAAAGGAAAATACTAATAGTAATAAAAGTAATTGTAGCAGTAGATGTTGTTAGTCTTCATAGTGGGAATGAAAATGATGTTGAGGCAAGCTATTTTACTTAAGGTATATTGTTCTTGGCTTTCAGTTCATATGTGATTCATATGTGTTAGTTCATCTTCACAATAACCCTTCTGAGGTGTAACATGCCACAATGATAGTAGAGTGAGGTCCAGAAAGTTTGTGGAACAAATAAGTGTAAGGTCTGGAACTCAAATTGGTCATGGTTGTTATTGTTTCTTGTTTCCATGCTTGTCTTAGAAAGTGTTCAGCTCTAAGACCATGAGAAATGCTTTAAGTCTTGAATTTTTTCATCTGTATGGTAGGGGACTGTTGTGGAATTTTATATTTACTTATGTAATTGTTTTGTGCACTGTTGGGTCAGGGGCTGCGTAGGTCTTGGTGTTTTGTATTGTCTGCAGGTGTTGGATTTATGTGAGGAATGTTTGCTCATGATCTACATATGCTATCAGTAGAACACCTGAGGAGTTGTGAATCCATAAAAACACCTGAGCTCAGATGCTCAGGGCTCCACTATCTAGTAGGGCACTTGCTATGATGATGGTTTCCTTTGCTAAGGTCTGGCAGGGTTTGCTCCTATGAATAGGCCTCCTTGTCATTCTTGGTGGGACGTCACAGCAGCCTAACAACTACAAATGGCACACCGATGTGTTAGGTAGAAAGTAAAGAAGGGCAAGATGTCACACAAGCTATATTCAACATGGAGACAAGGAAGAAAGGAAAAAAAAACTTTAGACCTAACAGACTCCAGTACAAAGTTTCAACAGCTTTTCCAGGTTATGGAGCTGGCCCAAGTACAAGGAAATGACATGGCTGTGTGCAACTAGTCATTGCTCCCTCCCACCTCTGGCAAAGGCCACAGCACAGAAAATGGGAACCAGAGCATACTGTTCTACAAAATGAGTTTGCTGATAGCTTCTTTGTGTGTGTGTGAAGTCCAGATGAATGTTGTGTTTGGGATGTATGGGGAAGGTTGTGTTTATCTGTAGCAGTGCGGGAGGGGAATGTCAAACCTCCAAGACTTTTTGATCCAAGATTCTTCCCACTGGCCCAGCACACACTGCTATGGAATCCAGGGCTTGGAGCTGAAAATCCTCATAGTTAAACTGATTTTTTTTCTGCAAATCTGACTAAGATGAAGTCTGGATACTGTTGAGGCAATCCTGACAAGACATATCTACTGTGGTGATGAGCGCCATTCCACAAGAGAACTCTTACTGCAGACAAGGTTACAGTTGTTCTTACTGCAAATCAGACTCTATCTTAAAATCTGGAAAGTGCTTCCTCAGGATCAGTGCCCAGAAACTGTTTTCTAGAACTGGCCAACATTGTATCTCCTGCTGGTAGCCAAACTTGATACTGTAAGAGTCACCCAGGCAGTACTGGTTTTGATGGTATGAAGGGGTCACTGGAGAGCAAGCTGAGGCTTAGTACTATGAGAGGCCAGGAAATGCCATTGGTGATGGTGCAGCCTCCATAGTAGTTGAAAGCTCAGATTGTAGGGATCATGCAGAGAAGCTGAGGCTTAGCACCATGAAGAGAGCCTATGAGAAGCTATTGGTAAGAGTGCATTCCAGTTGCAACAGAAGACCCCAGCATTCTGAAGATGCCAGTACTATGGGGTGACCACCAAGAACAGCAGCAACAGTGCAGTGGAGCCAGCCAGAACATGGAGGACAAACGGTGTGTGCTGCAGAGGTCAGAACTAGAGAAGTGATCAAAGCCCTTTGGAGGAGCACGAAAGATCATGAGTGTATTTCAGATAACTGTCCATTAATAATGTTTTTCTGCTGTCCAAAGACATTGTGAAAAGCTTGATAGACTGTTGGTTTTATTTAGTCCAGTACATTAGAAACCCTCATGATTGTTCCTCTTGTCAATAGTTTTCTCAATGCATTGTTGGATTGTGTTGTAGAGATAAAGTAATTTTTTTGATTGGCTTATACAGAAAAGGAGAATTGCTGTAGAAGTTATTTTTAGTTATGTATAAATAATTGGATTGTGCACTGTTGGGGGAAGGGTTACCTTGGCCTTGGGGTCTTGTATTGTCTACATGTGTTGGAATTATGTGGGGAATGTTTGATTGCTTGTAATCTGCATGTGCTATCAGTAGAATACTTGAGTTCTGAATCAATAAAAACACATGAGCTCAGACATTCAGGGTTCCACTGTCCAGGATGGTGTTTGCTATGATGGTGGTTCACTCTGAAGAAGTCTAGCAGGATTTACATGTATGAATATGCCTCCTTGTCCCTCTTTATGAGCCACCACAGCAGGGTACTACTATAATCAATGGCTGCAACATTGGGCCCTACATCTTGCCAGCTAATCCAAGAAATAATGAGAAAGAAACTCCGGACTTCACAGAGTCTTATTTTTTTTCTCTGCAAACCTGTCTACAAGTGTTCCAGACACTGGTGAGGTACCCCTGACAAGGCACATCTGCTATAGTGATGAGAAATCCATCCCATGACGGAACCCTTCCTGCAGACAAGATTACCAATTATTTTCCTGCAAACCAGACTCTATCTTAAAATTTGGAAGGGGTTTTCTCAGGGTCAGCACAAAGAAGCTGTCTTCCAGAATTGGCCAAAGTTGTATCTTGTGCTGTTATCTAAACTTGGTATTTTAAGAGTCACCCAGGTGGTGCTGGATTTGAAGGCATGAAGAGGTCATGGAGAGCAACTAAGGCTTGGCACTGTGAGAGGCCAAGAGAGGCCAGGAGAGGCCATTGGTAAGAGTGCAGGCTCAGTTGCCTTTAAAGGCCTAGATTCATGGGGTCATACTGAGGAGTTGAGGGTTGAAATTATGAGGAGAGCCTATGAGAGGCTATTGGTGAAGGTTCCACCTCAGTAGCAGTTGAAGGCACAGATTGAAGGGATCATGCAGAGAAGCTGAGACTTGTTATCATGAATAGAGCCCAGGAGAGGCTATTAGTGAAGGTGAAGCCTCAGTGGCGGTTGAAGGTCCAGATTAAAGGGATCATGTAAAGAAATTGAGTCTTGGCACCATGAAGAGAGCCCAGGAGAGGCTATTGGTGAATGTGCAACCCAGTTGCAACAGAGACCCCAGCATTCTGAAGATGCCAGTACCATGGGATGACCACCAAGAACAGCAGCAGCAGTGGAGTGAAGCCACCCAAAACCTGGTGGACAAGCTGTGTGTGCTGCAGAGGTCAGAGCAGAGTAGTGATTCAAGTCCTTTGGAGAAACTCAGATCATGTGTGAATTACAGATAATTGGACACAGACTGTCCAAAGACATTGTGAAAAGCTTGATAAATGTTTAGTTTAGTTTAGTCCTGGTCCTGTGCATTAGAAACCCTCATGATTGTTCCTCTTGTAATAGTTATGCTGGTATAGTGTTGGATTATGTTGTAGAGATAGAACAATGTTTTTTTTCTTATACAGAAGAGGGGACATGTTGTGCAAATTTATATTTAGGGGAAGGGCTGCCTAGGTCTTGGCATTTTGTATTGTCTGTTTTGTACTGGCATTTTGTATTATTGGATTTATGTGGGATTGTTTTATTGCTCATGATCAGCATGTGATATCAGTGGAACACCTGGGGAGTTCTGAATCAATAAAATACCTGAGCTCTGATGCTCAGGGTTCCACTGTCCAGTATGATGCTTGCCATGATAGTGGTTCCCTCTGCTGAGATCTGGCATGGTTTGCTCCTATGAATATGCCTCCTTGTCTCTCTTTGTGAACCCACACAGTGGCTAACTACAACATTTGACTGCATATGTCATAGATTATATTTATAATTATTTAGCTTATACTGAATAAAACTTCAGTGCTTTTATATATGAAGAATGTGCAATAAATTAAATTGTTTATTACCAGACCATGTTAAATATACACTTAAAACAAAATAGATATATATGTCAGATTGTTAAACAGTAAAATTGCAAGTACCATAAAAGAAATTAATATTTATTAACCCACTACATTGTACCCTGGTTAATTAACTTGATACTTACAACATTTCTGTAGATTTTGATGCAAATGGAAGTTTGTTCTTTGCTAATACAGTCCCAGGTCCTAGAGGGTTTCAGCCTCCTTACAATCTTATTGTAAGCTTAGACCTAGGAGGTTTCAACCTCTATACAATATAATCTTAAAGATACAAGTCTGGACGTAGAAGACTACAGCCTCCGAGACTTAGTACTTACTCTGACTAGCTGTCTTCTGAACTCAGAGCTGTGCTGGGCTCAATTGACTCTTCTGGTTGGCTGGTCCAACTCACTTACTGTTCTGTCTCAAACTCTTCCACAAGCTGACTGGTTCAAATTGACCTTCTTAGCTCGCTGACTGTTTCTAAGTGAAATCTTCTGGCTGACTTTGACTTACTCCCCCAACTTCTCTGACTGAACTGCTCTGCTAGGCTTCAAATTGACTCTCACTGTTATCTAACTCTGTGTCTTATCTGACTGATTCTCTAACTGACTGCCTTAATCTATGAGCTGAGAGTCTGCTTTTATATCCTGAGATCTGGGCATGTCCTCACTCTGACTCACTCTGACAACCTTCCTCCTATTCGTCACTTTGTCTGCTCATCACTCTGTTTCATCTCAGATGTTACTCTGCCAAGTCTTCACTTGGTTTCACTCAGACTTGGGATTAAAAGTGTGTACTCACTTTGAACTTCATTCTACCTCTGACTTTATACTTCTCAGTTGACTAGTATGCCCTGACTGAATCTTCTCCCATTCTCTCAATCTCTACTGCTTCTCTCTTAACTTTGAACTGACAGTGAACTCCGAACTAAGAGCCATGAACTGAGAACCATGACCTAATACTGAACTGTCTGTTTCCTTTTACAACCCTAGAATTGGGATTAAAGGTATATGCCAGCATTGCCTTCTGAGTTGGGTTAATTAAAGGCATGTACTTCATTCCATCTGGATCACACAGCCCTTGAATGTGATCCTGTCCCAGAGCAGCCATGTTGCTGGATTAAATGATTAAATATTCCTCTACACATTTCCTTAAATTGTGTACTATTTCTGTCCTATTCTTTGTTTAATGAAACTAAAGCAAGCTACCTTGAATAATTCCCAAATTATGATTCGTATTCGTATCTATGTATCTGGCTGTGTGTGTCTACCTGTACTTCCTTCCAATCATCTTCCCAGTCTTCTCTCCCTTTCTCTTACTCTCTCTCTCATTCTCTATCTTCATCCATCTCTCTTTCCTCCTCTCCTTCCCTCTTCCCTTCCTCCTTTTCTTTCTCTGTCACTGTCTACATC
The DNA here is from genome assembly GCA_026225945.1 of Cricetomys ansorgei. Classification (NCBI taxonomy): domain Eukaryota; kingdom Metazoa; phylum Chordata; class Mammalia; order Rodentia; family Nesomyidae; genus Cricetomys; species Cricetomys ansorgei. Next base: position 622,416 of record JAMJFZ010002863.1, on the reverse strand, counting down.
CTACTCTTCTGCTCTCTTTCCTCCCTTTGCATGCAATATTCATATCTATATATTTACATTTTTAATATTATGAATATATATTTGAAATATGGGTTTAAAAAGAATACTACAGTTTCCTTTTAATAAATTACCATGCTGATAATAAATGGCATCTGAGAGATCTATGTAAACATGCAAGTAATGGTCTAAGCAGTAGATAATCACAATATAATATGACAGCCATGCAAACTCATGTATATTTCATTTGTTTCTTGCTATACTTTTCCAACATCTCTCATAATACACCATATGCCTTCTAGTAAAACATGTATTACAACAAATAAATATTCTGATATCTTACTCTCATAACTTTAACTATAAATCACTGCAACTTTTTAAATCTATGAAAGTAATACGTCTAATACTGGAGTTACATTACAATCACATCATTTGATCTTTTCAAATTGTGATTTTTTCAAGAAGTTATAAAATAGTCTCTTCTTCCCATGGAAATGCATTTTTCATTTATTTTATGCATTGATCTTTTAAAAAATCTAAATATTTATTTAATGTAAATACACATGGAGATAATAAATTACAAGAGTAAAAATGCCTTTTTGTTTGTGTGTGTGTGTGTGTGTGTGTGTGTGTGTGTGTGTGTGTGTGTGTGTGTGTTTAGCTTTCTAGAATTCACTGCTGTTTTAGAAATTGAGGATATGTAGTTTTGGCGAACTTATTCTTTCTATTAATGAAAACACATTTTAACATAGTTCTCTCACAGTGTAATAGAGCAGGAAGCCTTCAGAGAAATTCACCACTGCATGGAGCTTGGTGCTAAACCTAATATATTTTCCCCTACTGGCTCATTGAAAATATTTTTAAAGGGATTCTAAATGTCACTAAATGTATATTTAATTGTAGCTACACCCTGGTATATTATAGAAAAGGCCCAGTAATAAAGTATGTTACATCTACTCACAGTATTTTTGTGTTTTTGTCCCTTTTCTATGATACATCACAAATTTTGCAAATTCTGTTATTATTAGCAAAAATAGTACCAGGTCCAGCAATATCCTATAGGTAAATTTACAAAAAAAATATTTCATTAAATCTTTGAGAATGTCACACAATATATTTTGATTATATCGGTTATATCCCCCCACTCATCCATCTGAACTCTACCAAATCCACTCACTCACCTATTTTTAAACAATGTGTGTGTGTGTGTGTGCGTGTGTGTGTGTAATGTGAGTATTATTCATATTTGTAAACCTTTGTCATTTTTATGTCCCCATCATATTGTTTCAGCTAATGGGGCTTTTGCGTATCACTTATTATTATATACATTCAAAAGAATATGAATTTCACAATGTGCATAATAATTTTGAAAGGCCAGCATGTCCTCATTTAGTTGCATATATAATTTAAAATAATGAAGGCTAAATTATCTCTTTAGCTATGATGATTTTATCTATTATCCTCTTTCTATTTTTTGTTAACTATAATATACTTATGAATATATTCTTTGGGCTCTTCTTATGAGATAGCAGAATGAATCCTGAGTATCAGATAGCACCCATATCTATTACTTTTAGATGATGGCAATATAAATTGTTTACAAGCAACTTTTATTTAAATCAGATTTAAAATTATTTTCCTATAAATATTAATCTGAGAATGTCGCTATAATATACATGGCACAGTTTGTTTTGTCTCTTTTTTCTATTAGTTTCATGGGAAATGTGCTGACGAATTCAGATTATTTTCATTAAGGTATCCAAAGAGAACAGGCTAATTGTTTTATTAAAACCCATGTAAGATTCCATATATTCGTAATGGAGAAGAATTCAGCTTTAAAGGTGATATACTTGAGATGATTCTGTAGCAATGGTACTATAATTCAGGGAAACCTGTGGCAGCATCTTCTATACCTGTGCCACCCAGATTTTTTTTTAGGGATTTTTTGATTTCCAGAGAAAATTGTGTTCGATCTTCATAAATAACATAGATTTAAAAAGCTTCTTTCCTAAAATTTGTGGGAGACAATCGGCATATCTTAACAGCTCATTAGATAACTTTCATTAAGGACAGTTCTTTACAATTCATAGTCACATGTAAATTCCAAGGATTGGGTTACATTGGATGTTCAATTAATAAGAGATAACATTTATTATCAAGTAGCTACAGCATACAATTTCCTTCAGCTATTAACTATATAGAGATACTATGATAGTTTTATCTCCATTACTCCATTCTCCACTGTTGTCATTTTTCAACCAAAGGAAACCTGAAGTCTCATTACAGTTCATGAAACAGAATTGAATTCATTTTAAATTGAAATTTGCAATTTCTATAAAAGTATCTATTAATTATTTGGGAAGCTATATAAGGTTTTGTTGGAGAGAGGAAGGGAGGGAGAAAGAGAAAGACATATATAGAGACAAAGAGAGAGACAGAGATAGAGACAAGCAGATGTGTGTATATTTGGCTCTACTTATTATTTTAAATTGTAAACAATACTAAAAACAACTGTCCTTAAATTAAGAATTAAATACCTCACTAAGCACAGAGCTCAAAGGCAAATAACGAATGTAGTTTTAAGTTTCTGCAAACTGATTGCTATTAACTAACAGCACACTGAGGTCATCAGAAGAGGAGATTAACAATATTCAACTTTAAATGTTTAATGTCATTGCACAGCAAGTAAAGGGATTAACAGTGATGCAAACTATACAACTATATTCCTTTCCTGAGAATATTATCTAGGTTGTTTAATTATAAATATCTCAAGAATATGAATTTTATTGTTTTACAGTACATGTTATATCTGAATTTCATGATGTAAATTTGGTAACACATTGTTTAATTTCTATTTTTCTTTTAATATCTTCCTTTTAATTTTAAAAGAGATGTATCTAACACGATTTAAGGACCGAGCCTACTTCAAAATAATCTTGGAAAATTGGTTTCTTAAATAATTTTGATAACTGAATTTCCTAAAATCACTTTTCTGTTGAATCTTTGATTTTACTTCAGTGGTAAAGATTTTCATATGTTGCTATTTAAATATTTTGTCAGCAATTTATTTTTATGGGATTATCTTGTAAAAAGAAAGCTAGGAAAGCAAATGTAGTTCAACCATTTAACTCAATAATTATAAATTATTCTATTTAATTTTTTCAACATAGTTTGTTCCTAAACAACTTAGGAAGAACTCAGTTCAATTTTGTGGAGACACAACATGTTCTAGATATAAGTCTTGATATCATATTACTTAATATCTCACATAAGGTGAATTCAAGTCATGTCTTGAAACGTGAAAACTCAGTCATGACCTAAGATTAATGACTACGTATTGGCCAGTTTACATAGGTCGTGCATAAACAGAAGATAGAAATGATGTAGAATAAGTAGTTTTAATGTATTTTTCACTTTAATGGAAAATAATTCTTCACACTGTCTTAAGCCTTGTGAAGAAAATAGACTTCTCGAAACTTGTTAAAATATCAATTCTTATTTCACATTTCTAGTATGAAAGAAGTGATCATTTCCAATTAGAAATTTGCCAGACTCCATTTTTTTAATTTTATATTTTTAAAAAAGTATTTATCTTTTTTCATAAAACTAATAGAATACATCCTGGCCCACCTCCTCCCTTCCATCCACTAACCAGCTACCCCTCAGCATCCTCAGAGCTAAACCTATCACCACCCATAAACATCCCCCCTCCTCCCCAGAAAATAACCACCCTCCCAGGGTAATCAGGGCATGGCATAGTGGATGGAACAAGGCCAGGTGGCAATCCCTATATCAAGGGTGGGCCAGGCAGCCAGGCAGGAGAAAAAGGCTTTCAAGGGCAAGTAAAATGGTCAGAGATACCTCACACTTCAGCCTGTGAGTTTTTCAAGAACACCAATCTAGACAGCCATGTGATATATTTAGGGGAATCCTACAGGTTCTATGTTTATGGCTTCAGTCTCTGTGGCCCCATAAAGTATTAGTTGACAATGTGGTTCTTGTTCTCCTTGTGTCCTCAGCCTTCCTGGTTTCAGCCATTCCTCCTCTCCTTCTTCATTGGAGTTCCCTTTCTATGTGTAATGTTTGGTCCTGGGCCTCTTCATATGCTCCTATAAGCTGCTGGGGGTATCGGGAGGACCTCCTCTCTGGTGAGGAATGGATTAGTTACCAATCTATGAGCAGAACGTAACATCATTAGAAATCATCTCTGGGTTATCCAGTATCTAGTTCCTGGACTGTCCTGCAGTTTCAGGCAGGAGTTCCCTCCTTTGGCATGAAATTCTGCCTTTCTATTGTCAATGAGGATTTTTCAGGTTGGATAGGCTTTAAGTCAGAGGTTTTGTGACTGGGATGGTGTCACAGTCTGTCCACTGGAAGCCTTGCCTGGCCATAGGAGATGACCTATTTATGCCCCTATCCCTGATTACTAGGGATCCTTCATAGGATCTCCCTCATAGATTCTAGTGAGTAACCACTGCACTAAGTCTCCTGATTGCCCTCTAATTGGTCTCACAATTTTTATAGTCCCTCCATATATTTTGCCCCTCTGTTCTTCTCCTCCTCCTGGTCCCATCTACTCCCATTCCCATTGTCCCCACCCCGCCTCACCCTCTATTCAATTTCCATGCGACTAGGGTGATCCCTGGGTTCCAACTGGGATCCTTCTTGTTGCAAGGTTTTTCTGTCTGTGAATACTAGTACCTTTCTCCTTTGTTTAGCAGTTAGTATCCACATATAAGTGAGTACATACCATGTTTTTCTTTCTTCAGATTCCATTTTTTTCTACTCTTTCTCTTATTATTTTCCTCACTTCCTGTTAAAGCACTGACCAAATTTCTACGGAGTTTTAATTGTTTTAGATTTTATGATATTCACAGAGACATAATGAGTAGTAAAACAGTACAGAGAATTCTTGTATTCATGTCACCCAGTTCTCTTAAGTAGTATTTTCCGAAGTAGAGAAGGGTATTGATCCCTCAAATAGACATTACTGTCATGCAAGTGAGTTAACTGCAGATCTCACTTAGAGTTTACTGTTTTTTATCTGTTATCTTTTAATGTAGGCCTTCATTTTATTATTCCATGGTGTTTAATCACATAAACAATTTCATATAATCAACATCACAATCAAGATAGAGAACTTCTATTAAACAGTAACATAAATAACAATTTTTATAAAATAATCATGAACATTTCAAAGACCTTTAATGTGCTGCACAGCAAATGAATCCTATCTTTCTGCGTTGTAATCCTGGCTTTCCCTTCTAACCATGATGATTAGGATCATTTGACATTAAATAATAAAAGCTCATGTAAGTCCCTAATTCTGTACACATGTGGACCTAATTAAAATATTTGTGGTAACTTTGTAGCAGACACTTGCTTTATCATTATTATTTCAATGTGGTCAGAATAGTGGCAGCAGCCTGGGTTAGCAAAGAAGCTGTGAGTCTTTTGTATCTAGTATGGAATATTTTGCCTTTGCAGTTTAATTTCTTTTTTAGAAAATGTGACAGAATCAGAATTAATTATAGTATTAGATTTTCTAGTATATACGCTTGAATACAGAGAAGATATAGCAATTCAGGTGCCCTATTAGCTTTTACAGTTTCTAAAAAATGCTTCTTTTAGGATCCTCAGTCAATCATTTAGTAAGTGATAAGACATCTGGATGTATTTTTCAATGGACTAATGACAATACAATTCAGCAAATTATACACAATGCATTTATTCTCTTACAGTGAAAATCAGTCTAGTACATGGTTATCCAAATGCTGGACACTTGGCTTAGATTCAGTCGGAGAAAACAGAACTGTAATTTCCTTTAATGTTTCTGAATATTTAGGAGCTAAATTTCAAGATTTGAAATGTCAAGTTTGCCATGCAATAATTGAAGTCCCTTGTATATTATTCTGAATTATTATCCTGAATTATTCTGCCCAGTTCTTAGCACACATCCACTGTGTACTTTATATTCAATAGTTATTTTCTATACCTCAAGGAATTGAAATGTTGTTGATGAGGCAAAAGATAGACATGAGTTATTTGCAGTTAATCTCTATCATGAAATAAATGCCGAAATCATTTAGAGAAAGAATAGAGAGACAAACTAATAGAGCAGATAGTCAACTTAAAGCATATACTGTGCTACTAAATTTTGAACCCTGATTTCATGTATGCCACTAGAAGAAATCCCCAATCTGGGCTCAGTGGTGTATGCTCCCTGCACTCAGGAGATAGAAGCAAGTGGATCTCTGAGGTTTTTGGCAAGTCTGGTTTACAAAGTGAGTTCCAGCATAGCCAGGGTTATAGAAAGACCCTGTCTCAAAAAACCAAAGTCATCTAAGAATTTCATGTGAATATTTGTGTTTTGTAGCTTAACAAAGATAAATGTAAAGTAAATTGTGTCATTTTGAGGCAGTTATTAATTTAATGGAAATAGAATCACCCTTTGTTGCAAATTCTGGGATTTTGTTGGTTTGAAACTGAGGAGAGAAGATTTGAGATTATTAAAATTTAGTCAGTGCATTAGTCTATCAAGAGACTAATAACATGCAGATATAGATATTTGGTACAAACCAAAAATCTGCCAAATTAGAATATGTGATTAACACTCAGTGAATCATAACTAGTGATCATTACTGCTCATAAAATACAAATAACTGAGAGTAGAGTTTATGGTAGGCAATCATATGTAGGAATCACAGCAACTGTGACATGTTAACTAACTAGAAAACAGTGCTGTAGGATCTTGAAGTTTTTCAAGCAATGGGGAACCTGCAGATTGATGGTTTGGTTGAATGCTCTACAAGGGACACTTTGAGGTGTTACTGTTTCTCTAAAAATCTCAAAATGGAAATCTGGTTTTATTTGACCAAAAATTCCTGTACCAACCTTGGCTATGGTATATTTTATTCTTTAAAATTGGTGGCTTATAAATCAGTGTCCAACTTTCCCTACTCAGTCACTGTGCATTGCAATAGTATGCCATGTCTGGTGGGCGAGTCAGAATTCTCTCTGTGGAGCTCTTATTTCACTAATTTGTCTCCTAGCTTTCATTTATCCTTGCTTTGTTTTCACATCCCCTAATTCTGTATTCTATACCAGCAGGGTCAAAGGACCCTTTCACAGGGGTGGCCTAAGACCATCTCTAGATCAGATATTTAAATTAGAATTTATAACAGTGGCAAAATTACAGTTATGAAGCAGCAATGAAAATAATTTTATGATTGGTGGGTCACCACAACATGAGGAACTGTATTAAAGCGTCACAGCACTAGGAAGGTTGAGAACTGCTGTTCTATAGTGTTTGTTTGAGAAGTTTAGTGACTTGGAAGGACGTCTTTGACTTGGTAATTTAAACATTTTCCTCATTGTTTTCATTCTTGTTTATTTATGTTAATAGACATCAAATATTTGCTTTGTTTGCATTGAAACTTATAGAGCAGGTGGGAGGAATTAGTGAGGGAAGCAGTTCCTAGATTTGAATCTCTATGAGGAACTTTTTAAAGTACAATTTAGCATTCTAAATGATGTTAGCATACTTGAGACCACAATAAGCCATGATAAAAATAACTTTGTTATCTATGAAAATGATGCCACAGATAATAGAATACTACTTTCTAAATGGCAGAAGAAATAGGAAGAGCTTGGCATTGTCTGTTGGAGAATTAGATATTGCATATTTAGAGGATGGCTAATTTTAAAAAATCAGGTTGACTTTCACAAAATGCTTATCCCATGTTTTGAAGGATCAGTAAATATCAGGCTATGTCATGCTAAAATTTAACTTTTCATGCCTATTCAGAGCTTCCTCAATCTTTGTTTCTTGCTCAAGTTTCTCAAATATTTGTTTCTTAATCTCAACTGTCAAGAGTGGAGGGTTCTTTGTAAAGAAACATATAGCCTAGTGAAAGTAACATAAGAATGGAAGTAACAATTACCATTTGCCTAGGAAATAAGTAAGGCATTGAGAGATAATTTCCTATGTATGGATTCAGTTTTTCTTTGCTCATTGGATATCATGTTTGGAAATATGACTGGGAAACTACTTGGACAGAATGAGAGAGCCTAGTACTGTAGCATCCTTCCAACTAAAGGAAGCCAGATATCTATAAAGCACATTTAGGAGGTTGTAGAGATGGGTCAGTGATGATGAGCAGGTGCTGCTCTTTCTGAGGATCTACATTCAGTTCCTAGCAACCATGTTGATCAGCATAGAATCTATTATCCTTTGTGTTTAATATTTGATTTGTTAGGAAATTCTAGAGGGTCTATAGAATCAATTGTTCCTAGCACCATGAATTCTAAACAGTTTTAGCATGGTGATTCCTATTAATGTCCTAATTATAGGATGTTGCTCAAAAAATAATGAATAAATTTCATATAAATATTTGTTTTTATCAATCTTGATTTTTGCAGTTTTTGTATATTGTGATAACTGCAAATTAAATATTAATTATGCAAATTAGGTATATGTTTTAATTGGGATTTAAAGTTAAATATTTGAATTAATCTAAAGTATTCAATAGCATTTGATTTGGTATGAAACACCTTTAAAGAGCTAATGAACCATGCATGTAAATAAAAATTTGCACCTTATTAGAATGATTATATGAACCACACTTATTCTCCCAAAGCATGCATTTTCAGTCACTTTTTATTAATGCTTTAAGAAACAAATTATTTTCATATATTTACATGTAGGTCATTTTTAGTCTTAGAAAATTTTCTATAAATACCTTTTTATATTACCTCTGTAACTAATAGAGCTAGTAGGTTATAATTTGAAGAGCCATACAAAACATACCCATAGTGTATATGATAAAGACACATTTTAGTTTGCAACTGTAGATATAAATTAAGTAATTGCAAAATCCTTATAATTTTTCAGATTATAGTTTTGGCAGGGTTTTTTTTTCAGAAATGAAAAACAAATATATAGTTTTAAACTTATGGAAGACAATTCTTCTGTTCTGTACTATTCTGTGATTGCTAAACTAAAAATATCAATTAAAATTAAGACTCCTGACAGAATGACATATTTCCCCACATAAACCAATAAGATCAATTATCATTATACTTGCTTCTGATTGGCTGTACAAAAAAGTTCCATTAATCATTAACAATTTCTTAACCTCTGAGGTTCCCATTAGATTTAACACAAACCAACCTCTCACTTGTACCTTATTTCCTGAAATTTCTTCCCCCAATGTAAACTAATTTCTCATGCAATTTTCTATTTTTATGAAACCTAACAAGTAAAATACAAACCTGTTTCTGGTAAGTAGTAAAATACAAAAAAAAAAACAAAAAAAAAAAAAAAAAAAAAAAACCTTGGAAATAATGTAATATTGGAAAAAATAGGGACAAATTGATAATTCATTCACCATTCAAAATCATATCAGAATTAATGAGCTTTTTCAAATGAGAAAACTTTCTATTAATATTATCTTCTTCCTTGTGTTCCCTTGCTTATATCCCCGCATCTGTGATTTGCTTCTAGGGGAAAATATCTGACAGATTTATCACTGTGTTTGATTAAAATCTTATGTATCCTTTCTTTACATTGTCTTAATTCCTACTTACCTATATGTGCCCACTTTCATTATATTTGTTTAATTTTCAATACTCTGGAATGAACTATAGGACTGGTAACACAAAATTTGTTCATCAAGCATCAGGATAGTTACACAAATGTGTCTGTAGTTACTACCATGTGTCAGGCACTACATCATTAGTGAATAAAGCAAAACAAAAAGATGCACACATTCTAGACTCTTTGGAGTTGCAGAGAGTAAACAGTAATCATAATAAATTAGAATACCTCATAGTATGCTAAATTGTGGTAAATGATGTGGAAAAAAAAGTAAAAGAGCACAGTAAGAGCTTAAACTTGGCTAGATTCTAAGATTTACATATAGCTTCCATAAAATCAATCACTGAGAAGGTAGTTTGAGAGAAAATCTGAAAAGAGGGGAAAAAAAAAGAATGAACCTTGTTCTTATCTCGAGGATACTCATTTTTGAGCTGAGGTAACTTTAAACATAGAATATCTAAATCATCCCTTTATCTTCTTTTCCTAGCTATTAATCTGCATTCTATCTAGAGTACATAAAGTCAGAGAGTTGTAGATGATGTCATTGTGTTGATAATGGAACTGGGAAGCCATTATAATAATGTCCTCTATCTCAATAAGTAAAACAGAAGCAAATAGAGAGTTTTATAGAGAGAAATCTGACATAGGTCTTAAAAAGATTGCTGGTGGGTTAGGGATATCTGCAGCAAGGGATCACGTTTCATGGCAATTATGTTAATCCAAATGAAAATGATAGTAGCCCAGCTCAGAATGGTAAGAAATAATCCTATTCTTAATGCATCTAAATGTACAACCAACAAGAATTCCCTCATTGACTGATATGGGAGATGAAGAAAATTGTGAATGAGCTCAAGATTTCTGCAGGGGATAAAATTAATCTCAACTGAGACGGTAAAGACTGTAGCTAGAATGGGCATTTTTATTTGGCAAAGAGCACATTAAATTGGGAGACTTATTAGATTGCAGTGGTGACACTGAGCAAGAAAGTAAATCTATGACTTGAAAGTTCAGAGAAAATATGTCCAAATCAGATGTTTAAATTTAGAAGTTGTTGGAATAAGATAACATTTAGTCATGAAAACAATCTCATGAAGGAAAGGATATAAATATAAAATAGATGACTTTTTAAATACTCTAATATTAAGGAGTGGATCCAAACATCAAAGGAAAGAGAAAATGAATGACTGGTGAGATAGAAGGGGGAAATGTGTAAGAATCTTAAAACCTGATCTTCTTTCTACAAACCCTACATTTTGTGGGTTCATCTCTCCTTTTTCTGATTTTCAAATTACTGTAAGTCTGAGTTTTTAACTAAATAATAAAAGTGAGAAATTAATAGTCTTTACACATAACATGCTACTACTTCCAAAGAGTATTATATGAACAGTTCTGGAATGTACGGAAAGAGAATTCATCGGGAGAGAAACAGACAAAATATGACCTGAGTTAACCTCAGTGCTAAAATCCCCAGTGTCAAGTCACCTATTCTAGGCTTAGAGGATTAATTAGTATCAAGATTCCTTAGTAGGGAAAAATATTGTGGGCATTTTTTATCTACGAGACCACATTAACTTCCTCCAACAATAAAATATGGTTAGCATGGTATCTTGAAAAGAAACCTAATTGAGAGTCTGGAAACCTAAATTCTACTGAAGAGTCTACTGCTGACTGATTGCATTAACTTCAAATCTATCATTACCCTCCTTGTGCCTCATTATCTTCATTTCACCAAATAAGAAAAATGAAATATTCCTCCTTCCTTACCTCACTTGGATGCTGTGAATTTAAATGTGTGAGAAGTGCTTGAGTTGCATAAAATTTGATGGAGTGTTTTATTCATGAATTCAACGCCTCTGAAGTAATTTGACCATGATGGAAAGTTGTTTCCTTGCTCATTTTTGTTCCAGAGTGTTTTTTGTAATGGACCTACCCATTTCTGAAGTGTTACCTAATCCCAACTGGAAAACAAACACAGATCTACTTTATGATAAGCATTCCATCTATTTTATTTTATATCCTTTTGTAGCATTCATTGTTTTGTTACTTGCTCACTATGTATTGAGGACCTCGAGAATAAAAATTGAATTCTTAAATACGGTGAGAGGGCCTTCCATCTGTGTATTATTCTGGCATGCAAAATATGGTTTATAGCTATAAACATTGTATTCTCAAATCCTTGGTGCTATAAGGCATAAATGCTTTTCTGTAAAATGTAAAATGAGGAAACAAAGATACATCCTTGCTTCCTCTCTCCTCCAATCAATGTAGCAAAAAGCAAAAATCAGGTTCTAATGCTAAAACAGTCTTTTAACTTGCAGGGTAGAATGTCATCATGGATATTATGATCTTTGACTAACATTATTATAAGCATCATGATTTTGCAGAAAAAATATATTCTAAAACATCTAGGGAAAAGCCAACTAATCCATTTTCTAGATTTTATTAACTTTTAAACAGTTTGTTCTTGATCCGCATATACCTCACCTGACTAAGAAATTATTTGGCAACTTTTGTGTTTCTCAAAGTGATCATCAGATCAAAATATATTATACATGGCTGCTATACCACCATGAACTTGTACCTTATCCATATACCTTTAGCTTCTTTATCTTTAAAGTAAAGACAAAAAAGAAATAATGCCTGTTGAAAGTGTCCCTTTTAATATTTATTTAATCACCTGAACAAGATTGAATACCTATAATTGAATGTGCCAAATTTTGTTTTAGATGTTAACTTAGGATCAGAAAGAAAGCAAAAGTTCTTGATCCCAAGGATCTTACATTATCACAAAAGAGATATAAACATTATACAAATTATAAATACTTAGAATGTTTATAAAGAATCTAAAAGTGGGAAATGTGGTAGAGTATAACTGGGATGCAAGGTGGAAGGTTAGGTCAGATAGAGAAGGCAAAGAATGGAATCTTGACATAAACTTCCAAGAGATGGAAAATGAAATCCTAGTCCTCCTGACATATTTGAGGAATGGTATTAATGGAATATGCTATTGAATTGACTGGCAATAGATGAGGTAAAAATCATCTGATTAGGGCCAGATTTCAGGACAGGTGAATAATTCGGAGGTTAAAATATATTATGTTTTGTAAACATATATTAACTTTACATATTAATGGGGCTTAGTGTATATAGTGCATACTAACCAAATCCAACCAATTAGCATTTATCTCTTATATGAGTACAGTGTTTGGACTCTTGTAAATATTTACTAAATGTAGAATATCTCAGTGTGAACTATAATCATCCTTCTGTAGTATGGAATTCCATAAAAAGCATTCTCTATTTAACTGTATTTTAGCAGTTACTATGCAGCCTCTGAATATCTTTCCTCCTTTCTCTGTTCCTAAACTCTAATAATCATTATTCTATACAAGCATGACTGTTTTAAATTCTAACTAAGAGTGGGAACAAGCAGTAACATGTTTTTCTCTATTTGGCTTAATTTTATTAAGGTGTCCTTCAATTCAATCAGCTTTATTTCCAATGTAAAAATTTCATTCTTTTGTGCCTGAATAATATATCATTGTTTGTATATACCACATTTTCATTATTCTTCTAATCATTCATAGGCATCTGTATTCATTCTTTATTTAATACTGCTTTAAAAATAAGAATCTGTATGTATATCTGCTACAGTTTAATTTCATTTCCCAGAATGGGATAACTGGATCATATAATATATCTGTATTTAGCTTTTAAGGAACATCAAACTGTTTTTCATAAATTTATTAAATATTCATTCCCACCAACTATATATTAGACTTTCTTTTTATGGGAATTATCAATAGCAATTTCATAGGAACCATTCTACTGCAGTGAAATTACATATCATTTTAGCTTTCAATCACATTTGCTGATAACTTGTGATGCTTTGCATATTTTAGTTTGTTAGCGGTTTGTATTTCTTCTTTTGAGAAGTGCCTGTTTAAATAATTTCACACTTTTTATGAGACAGGGTTTCTCTGTTGTAACTCTGGCTATCCTGGAACTCCCTCTGTAGATCAGCTGGTCTCAAACTGACAAAGATCTACCTGCCTCTGCCTCCTGAGTGATGGAATTAAAGGTGTGTGCCACCACTGCCGGGCTAATTTCACATTTCTTAATTTTTGTTAAGATTTGTAGTTCCTTAAATATTCTAGATATTAACCTTCAGTCAGATATATAGCTGTAAACAATTTATCTTACTTTGGGCTTGTTTCCTTACTGTTTTGATTGTTTTCTTTGCTGTGCTGAAGCTTTTTAGTTTTATGTAATCCTGCTGTATCTAAATTACTTTGGTGTCCAGTGATATTGATATCACATCCAAGCAAATAGTTATATGTAGGAATGTTTCCTTTATGTTTTATTTATTTTGTTTTAGTATTTTTATGCTTTATGGTCTTATTGTAGGCCTTCATTACATTTTGCCTAGTTTTTTTTGTTTTTGTTTAGTTAGGGTTAGGGGTCAGGTTTCATTCTTTTGCATAAAGATATTTGAATTTTTTAAATATAATGAACAAAGGTTTGGAGTTCTAAAACAGGAAGTAGATAAAATATGACTTGTTGAAACATACTTGCTCCATAGGAGCTCATATTGGAATTATATAGAGAAGTAAATTTTAATGTATTATTATACATATTTGTAAAGTATATATACATATATATGTATATATATTTAAATAATATATGTGAATTATATATTATACTTACTGACCATCCAAAAATAAGAAAACAAATTTTATCCATTGGTGGCAATTCTAATATTAATGATAATGATGACCAGTTTAACTATACTTCTTAAACTGCTGAACACCTATATTTGACCCATAAGTCTGAAGATTTATGTATGATATACTATAATCTCCTCTGACTTTTGTACCCCATGGTAGAGTTTTGAATGATCAAGCAAATTTACCAAGCATCTGTATCAGACTTCAGTGTCCTCACCCTCTTGTTAGAACTCTCCATTAATATGTCTGTAAAGACTTTTCTGACATAGATGTCACTGGGATCTCAAAGAAAAGAGCAAAGCTAAAACATAACAAGAACAAGCCCACTTGTTCTAAAATCTGAAAGGTTTCTGGTACCAATTTCTGTTTTCAAAATTAGAGTGAAAGGCCAAAAGAAAGGGTACTATTTTGACAAGCTAACCATCCTATAAAAATAAGAGTATTATGTTACAGCTAACAACTTTTTGTAGCCTTTCCTACTTCCTAATGCCTATCCTTGAAAATAGTTCAGACTCCTTGGCCACAAAATCAGAATCTAGGAAAATGAGCCTGAAAGTAACATTTCCAAATGTTTATGTGTATGATTTCAATGGACCTTAGATTCTATAAGAAGATTGATTGAAACTGATGAAGTTTCGTGTAGCAAGTTTGTATGTCTGTGAGGTTGGTTACTATGAACTTCTTTCTGCTTCAGTAATTATGCTATCATTTAAATGGTGAAGGTAATGGTTTTCTAAGGACAACTATACTTACATGAAACGTTTGGAAAATAACCTTCAGACAGTCATGCCATTTAGGACACATCATAACAGGAATCAAGTGTGTGCAACTACATTTTGGTTTTATGATTATGTAACAAAATAACTAATTTTTTAAGTTTTATCGAATGCCTAAATAGCACCACCCTTTTCAGAAACACAAGAAAACAGTGTTGGATAAAATAACTTGAGATTTGTCAGTATTTCTTTTCTGTTCTTTGCTGCGTAATGAGCACCACTGCAAAAAGGTCTAGTCTAAATTTATAGCTGGCATATTAATTTTAAAGTTAAAATATATAGTAACTTTAGTATAGAACATAAAAAGGAAATGGTACTTCCAGATATCTGTGGTACTTTATAACCCCTGTTAGTATTTATTTATTTATTTTGATTTGGGGGTATTATAAATGATATTAACTGTCACAGTGATTGAACTAGATATTTCATTAGGTTCTTGTTTTATTTTTTCCTTCTAGTGTCTATGCTTGAGCCTTTCTCATAAAGACTTGGGTATTTTAAAGTATTTTCGGTGCCTCGTGTCATGCTAATTGGCAAGTCATTGGACTTTATATAAAGAGGAACTATATAGGTTAGAAGATGGATGAGTTTAAACCCTGAGTTCCAATTACAGTTTTGTCTGTCTAAAACATATTTTCTTTAAAATGATGAATGTGAATGTTGAAGGGTCATAAATACCACCCATAGGCTTTGGAGCCTATATGTGGAATTTGAAACTCAGAGCTTAAAGGCTTCATAAAAATTTCTCTAAAACTAATGTTCAAGCAATTTGGGTTTTACAGGCAGCTGAGAATTTTGAATGATGTAATTATTTTGAAAGTGTAACCATAAAAATCTCTGTTCAGAGAATTTGCAATTTGCATTTATCAGAAGAATGTAAATCTCAATAGATTAACTATTTGGAATATAAATTTTAAAACTTATATTTTAACTTCTTGACATTTAATTCATGATATTGTACCTCAGGCTATATCCAGCAAAGAAATATTTATTTTAAATGTGAGCCATGAATGGGAAAATATAAATATAAATGCCATTTTACTTTCCTCTTTAGACTAGCTCTAGGATGTTTGTAAGATATATTTCAAGGGAAACTTTGTACTAATTTTGTAAACAAACTTATTTTTCTTGTCAAATATTTCTTTGTTGAGTGGGGTCACATTGGCCATGGTAGGCCAAACATCACATATTTTGATAGATTATTTCTTCTCAAAATTCTTGTACAATTTTTGTTTCCTAGTGAAAATACTAAGTATTGAAAGGGATACTTGTGTAGAAAGTTGAAAGCAAATTGCCAACAAGTAATACAGTAGAATTGCCTATTTTCTGTAAGATTTGCATTGTATGGCAGTGGTTATAACTAAAAAAACAATGCATAATCTTTGTTTTCAGTGAAGGGATAGATAATGCACATAACTAGCATGCTTGAGCAATGAGATTGTGAACACATTTTTTTCCATTTATGTTCTGATCAGCCTCTTACTATGATATAATATAAATGATGGTCCCAATGCCTGTTCCTGTGTTGAACACGCTGAAGAGGAAGCAAAATTACTTTCAAAAATTTCTTGGATGTTAATGATATAGTCTTTTTGAGTATTTAATAAAGCTGATGCATTTTTTTATGCTTGCTTGTTAAAGGTAATATGTTTAGCACAATAATGCTTGTGTGTGTGTGTGTGTGTGTGTGTGTGTGTGTTTTAAACAAAAACACAGCTGTATAAGGTAGGGAAACAGCTTTTTTATTTAATACTAACTGAGATCTCTTCCAGTTTGTGAAGGGGCAAACTGGAAACTTTAAAGGAAGAACGAGGGATGAGGAGCAAATTGTTTCAATACAGCCAGAGAAGTAAAGAATATAGCAGTATGGTACAATCTTTTACCCTTAATTTAGGGAAAGAGAAAGCAAACATAGAAAGAAATCTTCACCATATTTGCAAGTGGCCTTGATATAGAAAGAAAGATAGAAATCTTCACAACCTCTTTTTAGGCTGTCCCAAACTCAAAGAGGATTAGCTGACAGTGAGTCAGACTAGCGTCTCAGCTCACAATCTATAAACTCAATCTCTCCAACCTGCATTCTTTTAGGAATTATCATACTAACTAATGACATCAACCCAACCATTGAACCACCAACCAATGCCCACACCAACTCTCCGGGCTTCAGACTTTTTATACCCTAAGCCAAAAGTTCCCATAAACCCCTGTGGCACACAATCTCCAAAACAAGCTACAGGTGCCAGAATGACTGTACCTATCCAAATTATAGCCACCTGCATCAAGCAATCCAAATCCAACGGGTAAACAACTATCCCACAACTGGGGTGGGAACACAAACCTAATCCAAATGGCACTTTGCATTTTTAAAGAAATTAAAATAACAAAAAATTCCTCCAAGTATTCCTCTACAAACGAACAAATGCTAGCATGTGTGAATTAGATTAAGCCAGTTGTATTGCTTTCTCGCAATTATCAGAGTTAAGATTCCACCCTCCAATGTGGACTAGGAGACTGAGGCCATATCTTTCTAGGTGATTATATTCAAAAGGCATGACTCTTAAATCCTTGAAAAAGAAACTTCTGAGGTTTAAAGAGGTATATGCTTACAATTTTAAGCCTCTTTTAATGACATGAGCATTTAGAATTGTAAGTCTCTTTCAGATGAAGAAAAGCAAATCGGGCTAACATCAGATGTCTGTCATTTAGAAGGTGGGCTAAATTTTCCTAGCAGATCTGACTTTTCTCAGGAAGACACTTTCACATGGACAGGTTACCTTCATCCTAAGGACATGACCTATAAGCTTCTAGAAGTCATTCTACACTTCATCTTTGTGCAAGGGTTTGGAAGGAGTTCTTATGTGTCAAGATGTCTTCATTTCTCAAGACCACAAAGCTTCCTTTCTTAAATTGTTACACAGAAATTTGCTGTGTAACAATTTACATTCAGTAGAATAAAACAGAATCTATGACTACTATACACAAGAATAAAGTAAACTTATACAAGTAAATGTGTAAAATGTGTATGTACTGGTCAAAGAACAGATGTTTTGTTAATTAGATACCACAGTTAAATGAAATTCCATTTAACAAAATTACTTTTAAAAGTGTGATGATATCATATATATATATATATATATATATACATACTCATATATATATACATACACATATGGTCTTGGCCAAGAACTAAACTCCTGGGTTCAAAATATACCTTAATATCATAGAATGCTATGAACAGATCATTATGAAAATTACAACTTCCTTTTGTATTCTCAAAATTGAGAAGAGTTAATAGAAATTTCTAACTTATATACTGCTGAAGAGGTTAGGGTTTTCTATGCTTTTGGAAATTAATATATCAATCTCCTCCTCTTCCCCCATTAAGGAAGTTTGTTATTGTTCATACACATCATGTGATCTATTAAATTGAAAGATCCATATTATTAACACATTAACACATTATAAACACATAGTTAAGGCTACATATTTAAAAGTATCAAACACCAGAAACTCTTGGTTTAAAATCTTGTTGCTAGTGGATACTTTCCAACAGAGGCTTAAATGTCAAGCATCCAGGATTTCTAACATTGTTCAAAAAGATGAAAGTGTGAGTGTTTGAACCTTGAAAATTGCTGTTTATGTCTATCAAGCAAAGATTGATGGCTAAACGTGCTATCTCTGTCAAGTGTACCAAATCAACTTTTGCCTTGCTGAGTCTTAGATCATTTTACCTATTCTACTTAGATTGCTAATGTCATTTTTCTCTGGTACAACTGTCTAGCACTTTTGCAAAGCACAGAAAATGGCATGCATAATTGCTGGTCTATAAAACTCATGTACAATGTTTGCTGCAGCTTCTGTTGGGGTCAAAAGGATCAGCTTTATATATTATACTCTGGCACTGTCTCAAGAGCAACATTAATTAGTTCTTAACCATGCTCCCTTCTTAACCATGACTCAGAAGTTGCCACGTGTTTGAAAGTCATTCACATTAGGAGTCTGATTTAGTTAGGGTTTCTGTTGCTGCAATAAAACACTGACCAAAAACAACTAAGAGAAAAGATGCTTTATTTGACTTACATACCCTTATCACAAGTCTGATGTTGAAGATGTCAGGGCATGAACACAAGCAGGGTGAAAACCTGAAGGCAAGAACTAAAGAAGACAACATAGAGGAACACTGCTCACTGGCTTGCTCCACTTGGCTTACTCAGTCTGCTTCCTTATATATTACAGGACCATCTATCCAGGGGTGGCCCACTCTATTTCAGGCAGAGTCACATCAATCATTAATGAAGAAAAAGTACCTACAGGTCTTCCTGGATGCCAATCTAGTGGAGACAGTTCCTCAGTTGTGGTTCTTTCTTCCACAATTGGAATAGCTGTATCAAGCTGGCAGAAAACCAATTCATACAGAGTCACACAATATAATAACAGGAGTTTTCAGGCTTGAATGTGAGTTACATTACCAGGAAGGTAGGTCAGTTGCCCTCAAGATTCTGAATCCTTAGTCCTTGGATGGGGCCTATATATTTACATTTTTAACTACAGGATATGTTATTGCGATGCAACTACTACATGCAGTATAATTAAATTCAGGACTATGTTGTTATAAAATTAAACTATACTAAGAAAACTTGTTCTTCCCTGTATCTACGTTTTAGATCTAACTTTCATTAATTTTTAGTGATGTGTATAGTATTACTATTCTAATACAAGTGGCCATTGCTTCTAATTAATATGAATCTGGCCCTACCCACTGAAGTTTGATGAGTAAACAATATTAGTTACAAACAAAGCATACAGAAACACTGAAAAGTTATCATTGTTCTACTATTTATATATAACCAGCTTACTCAAGTTTGATCACAAGTTGAAACACACAGAAAGTGCAGTCTAAAGAATTACTTCCCCATTCACTGGACTGTTCTTTTCCACCTGCTATCATCCATTTCACAACTACCATGAACTATGCTATTTGTACAACTCAATTCTTGTTTTTGAACATCTTTTATTTTGTAAGAAACTCTTATTTCCTTTTACAGCTTCTGTAATCTGTTTACTCATCTTATCTCTTGAGAAACAACATTATCAAATAAGATATTTGAAGCAAAAATAAATAAGTAGACAAATCCATTATCCAAAAAGGAAATCTGCTTTTGTCTATTTTTATCTTTCATACGATTTAATCTAATCTTGATCTTTGCATACAATAGATATTCAAAATAAGAAGATCTCCTTTAAGGTTTATCTGTTAGAGTTGTAGATCCTTATAAACTGAAAAATAGTTTTAGCATAATTTCAGTCCTAAGTTATAGAGATTCTTTTGCATGCAAAGGAGACAATTTTTTAAAGATCTAAACCCTCTTGAGAATGATTCAAAACATAAGTAATTATAAAATTTTCAGCCATAAAATCAGAAGTGGAAACTCTGCTTTTCAATCAAATGGACTAGAACAGTTTTCTGCAATTTCTTAGGTATGTGTTTTTGGCAACTTAACCTTTTCATGCTCTGGTTTCCTTTTATTCAAACTATAGATACTGGTAGTGCCAACTTCATGGGTTGTGTTGTCAAGAATAACTAAGTAAAATTCATAGTAAGGATTTTATACAATGCCTATTGTAGAATAGTCAAAAATTGGTATGATTGGAATTATATTGCTTATTTATATCATTTGGTCAGCTTTTAGGTATGTACCAGAAGCTCAATGAACAGAATCCATGCACAATATCTGTGTGATAGTATGGTTTACTCTCATAATAGTCTTTCAGTATTTTAACACAAAACTTCATTGTGCTATTGATCAGTTTTAGAAGAAAACTAAAAGAATTTAAGTTGTGAGGCTAAAAATATACCATAAGTTACATAGTATATCATATAGTTTCAACTATAAAGATTCAGGTATGTAGTCTATTTCATTTAGAATTCTTTCATCATAGCAAACATCATGATTTTACACTGCCTAAGCCATGACAGCCATACACAATCATAAAATGAGCATTATCTCTTAGAAGCTTTTTGTATCATAATTAAATTATTTCACACAAACAGCAATACATGAAAGACCAGTTAATTTAGACTAGTTTGTGAACACAAAAGATACAAATGCATCTGAGAAATACAATTAACTTGGAAAACTTTGTTTGCTTAAATGTTCCTTTTTTTAATTTTCATGTTAATTTTTCTTTCTAAAAAGCTCAATGCTCTTGTTTCTGGTATATGCCAGAGGACAGACCCAGCAAGGGTTCAGTGACTCAGCAGGGATGTGAGAGTGAGGCAAATAATGTAATTAATCACACCTCGTATTGATGGAACCAGACTTCTCTCTTTATTCAGGCTTCTTATAGATGGCACCAGAGTTTTCTCTTTCTATTTTCTCTCTATACAATTTTCATTTCTTTAAACTTTTTCTCTACTGTATTATTTTATAAAATCACACACACCTCTTATACACATACATATACCTCTTGAGAGTGAAGGCAAGCTTCAACAACCGTATTATTTTCATTTCCCATAAAAACACATTCATTCACACATTCATATATCTTGTGGATGAAACCAAGCTTCAACACACACATACCTGACACACACCTACATCTTGTAAGCTTTAGCACACATACACCTTACCCATACATACTGCAAGCCTCCTACAACCTTGTGGATGAAGCAAAGCTTCAACACACATACATCGTATATACCCTTAGAACAAAGCCCTTAAGCAGCCTACCATGAAAATACCCACATATAACAGGATATTTTCCATATGTTCTGTTCCCATATTTACATTGTACAACAAAGCAGTGAATTTTCTATTACAGATCAACAGAGTTTATGGAAACCAAGTATTGTTTCTTAGCCAATGTCATTGTTAGCTGTAGTGTGTGGTAACCAAATAATAATCAATCTTCTTATTTTTCTATTGAAGTTAATCTGTGGATCACAAGTAAGAGAATTTTTACTTTTTCTTTATCATATAGAAAAGAAAATCTGTTTCATTGTCTTTATGATCTAGGTATACACCAAATTTCATAATTGTAAAGTAAGGAAAATCAAATTTGATCAGTTTAAACTTAGCAGTGGGCACTGAAACTCATTTGTTGTATATTAATCAAAGACCAAACTCTCATAGGCAAAACCTATGGAACTTAGTAACTATATTTTCTTTATTTTTGCTTCCTGATCTTAGCAAATCCTTAGCTACTAAGAATATGTTTTCCCCCCCTAGGTAACTGCTCCATAGCAGCTGGCAAAAGACACTGATAGTCTTTTTAACTATACATATGTCTTAGTTATTCTTTTTGAATTTCAGTTGAACCATCAGTTCAACTTAGTGGCATTGCCTTTTTAGAAAATCACTGCTGTTCTTATGAATTATAGTGAGTAACTGAAGACTGCACAGAATTTTATACCACCAGAGAGATAAAAGCGTATGATAGTAATCAGCATAGCAGAGTCCAACAGCAGCAGAAGGAGTCAGAAGGAGAAGCAGAAGGAGACAATCCTCAAGAGGGACTGTCTATCTAAGGTAAAAACCCATCTTGCCTTGTTAAACACTAAGCTGTACTCCTGGAGTCCGAACTCTGGCTACAATTCTTCTGACATGACTGCTGACAGGCCTATGTCGATTTTTCTCCTTACAGAGAAGAGCAGTGATTCTCCAAGCATGTTTCCCAGATCATTATCACCCTTGAAGTGTTAGAGAGGTGGATTTAGTGGCAGGAGATAGGTGAATGCTGCTGGATATTTTCTGGATCAGAAATCACAAATCTCTAAGTAAGCCCCTACACAATTGAGATTCAGTCTCAGATTCAGAACCACAAAAACCAACAACCATTAATCAATAAGACAGGAGTTGCCACATTAGCATCAATTATAATCTTAAAAATAAACATTGTCACAAGGAAATCCACGTTTTTACTCCTTCCATTTCTATATACATATGTTATACATAACAACAAAAAAAAACAAACATCTATTTTCTGTGAGACAGTGGGGAATTGAGTATGTCTCTTGTGAGTGTCCTCTTGACCCTCTCACATGCTGTTGGCAGTGTACAGGCAACAGGAATAACATGGGAACTGAGCAGAAGGCTTACATTTCAGGTCAGGTCCAGTGACAACACCAGTATTTGGAGACATCAGAATCGGAAAAGATCTAAACAGCTGCAGGAAGAGTACCCCACAGAGACAACCAAAATGAAGAGCTGTTAAAATACCAGATTCGACCTTGAGTTTCTTTCCCCTAAGTGTGAATATTCATATCTGTGCTGCTTAAGAACCAGCAGATAAAATGCCTCTTTCTGAGCTATAAACTTCCTTTGTTTATTGATTATTTTCATATCTTGTGTTATTATTTCCAAATGTATCATACATAGCTACCATTGATATAATTGCAGTTGGGGATAGAAGAAACGTTTATATAGCTACACTTGACAAAGAAAAGGACTTCCAAACTATATATTATTCTATATAATTTATTAACTACTAAATAATATTCATAGGCCCAGACTTGTTCCCTACCTAGTATACGAGATTCATTTCTAATTATGACCATAAATTCTAATATTAATGTCACAAAGTGAGTACAATTTGGATACAGACAGCCAGAATTTCAGAAATTTGGTTTGGTCTGTAATTGTGAAAGGTTTATAAATCAGGGAGGCAAGGGATTGGTTGCTATTAAAGTACATTTCATGCCCATCAATCTTGTATGGGTTACTAATCATCCATTGTGGCTCATTAACCACCTTGGAGTATCAGAATACAATTCCAAGTCATCCCAACAATTGCAGACATTGCCAAGAGAAATCGTATGAGTTTAATGTAATCATATGATTACATTAAATGCAAACAAGCAGCCTTAAACCCTGATTACAAGGGAAATCAAGAATGAAAGAGATAACAATAAATATAAAATAATTTCCTCTTTTTCTCCTGTGTTCACAAATATTCAGAGATTCATTTTATCCTTTAGCCACTGATGCATGCTTCATATGTGTTGATTCCAAAGACATTTATTCAAGGATAGTCTTTTTCCCCTTAAAATTCAATATCTATTTCTTGTTTCATTTTTCAGAAATTGAAAAAAAACTTATTCCATATAATAACTAGTGATAAATAGTTCAATGACACAACACTATCCTCAGCATTCCTAGTAAATGTGCACTGGAGTCAGTCACCAGCACTGTGGAAACTTGCCAGATGAAGAGAAGTAAGAGAAGGAAAAGGAAGACAAGAGAGAGTTTGCATAATGAGCTACTGGTAGATACAAACCAGGCATTATTCTAACAAGACTGAGTTTCTAGAGTCAATGACCTACTTGTGTCTCTACTTTCTGTGCTTGATAGAGGGCTTTGTAAAGGGAAGTGAGATAGGTTGGTCTGGTTCACTGTGGGCAAGCACAAGTATAGGAGATGTCAGATGAGAGAACAAGAGAATTCTTCAACATAAGTACTCTGTTCACTCTAGGAAATACTGAGGAATAAGACTTGACTTAAGGGAATCTCATCTGTTTCAGCACAATTTTAGAACCAAGATTAGTACAAAATATTACTAGGAGCTCTAGCATTGTTTACTTTGGACAGTTCTATATGCATACATCTGTCTTGCAAGTGGAGTGGCCTTAGTTTTCATTGCTGCTTGGTTACTGTCAATCATGGTCTGTCAGGGAACTTGTTACTTCCTGCTCTAATCTCTTAGGGTCTTAACACAATAGAATGGTAGTTTTGACACTTGATTTTGATTCAAAATTACATGAAATGGTGGGAAAATTCTTATTTATACTATTGGGGATTCTAATAATGTAGCTGTGTGGTCAAAACTTAGTAATTTACTTAGAGCACATATGCAGGTCATGAGGATAGTCATGTTTTGAGAAATAATCCTCTAGGTAGGCATCAACTTAAAAAATTCCCAACGTTTCTTGGAACCACTCTAGTTTCTACATATACTTTTAGCAAGTGAAATCTTATTCCTTCCACAGAGAAGTACTTTGTTATTTTTAAGACTATGATGGAGAAGGAAAGTCAGCTTGGAAGAGTTAATGCTGCTTCTTATACAATTTTTAAAAACCAGAAACATTGATGTTGATGAAAACTAAAGTAAAGATCATTAGCCTCCTTCTGTGTGTAATAAAGTAAAATAGTGAGCTTTACTGTGTAATAGTGTTTCTTATTCACTTTTCCCCAATTAATAAAATAATGTATATTTCATCTATTTTGTGTAATGTTACGATAAGCCTTGTAAGTAGGAGTGTCACAGGTTTATAAGTACCAGATAATTAGTATCATAGGCTTAAAAGCACTTTAGATATTTTAAAAAGAACTATTTTACAGTTATAAATCTATACATGCATTTAAAACAAGGAAACAAAATGAATCAATTTATATTCTTATAAGTTGCCTATATTCCAGGGCTCAAGACCTTATTCAAAGGTACGTCTTTGAGAATATCCTAAGAGGTACTAACTGCTAAGACATTGGTTAGTATTGATGGCTACATTTAAAATTGGTCTTCTATAAATTCTGAGACTCTATCTATTTAAAATTCTAGCTACCAGTCAAGAAATGAGAAATAAATAACAAACTCCTCGTCCTAAGTACATTTGGAAGAAGTTCACGCTAAACCATACTAAAACAAACTAATTGATTAAATATCTTTCTTTCCAATACACCCCCTTAAGCATCCAGAAGGCAGCCTTCCACTCCACCATGACAGTATGATATATAATATGCACAAATGGTAGCCTACTAAATGACATAAAATTCACTGTCATCTGAAAGTGTCTTCAGGAATTGCCTGCTTATTTTACATAGACACTACGAAGTTTAAATTGGAAGAATTTAAGCAATTAAGGATATAGAAAGGTGAGAACTGCAATAGAATATTTATGACGGGGCTTAGAAGATTCTCATTTCTTTAGATGGTGCTTTGACAGTTTGCCATAATTGTGGAAACCTAGGAGCTGGATTTGCCCTCATAAGATGGGTATAGCTTGGTCCTGAATTTTGTAAAACCACAATACTGGAGTAAGCAACATTATTTCTCTATAAGCAATGGCTTTCTTTCTTATGATTTTTTGCCATTTTTATTCTTCATATGAGTGGAACTTTTGTGGACAGAATAGCTTACTCCTCATTCTGATCCTCCTATTTTGCATAAAAGTGAGTTCATATGATGATAATGTATATCATCTCTCAACTCAAAGCTCTTGTTTTTTTAATTCATAACTTTTCTTTTTATTGAAAATAGATCCTTATCTCATACAATACATCCTCATAATAGTTTCCCTCCAATTATTCTTCCCACTTCCACAGCACCTCCCCTCTTTATATCCCCTCCCCTCCGGACCCACTTCCTTTCTGTCTCTCATTATTAAAGAACAAGCTTCTAGGAAATAACAACCAAGCATGACAAAATATAATCATACAAAGCAAAAATTATGATATCGAAGTTGGACACAGTAACAAAACAAGAGAAAAGGAATCCTAAAAGCAGACACAAGAGTCAGAGACCCACTCATTCTCACAGTCAGCAATTCCATAAAAATACTAAGCTCATAGATATAAAATAAATACAGAAGACATGGTGCAGACCTACATAGACCCCGTGCTTGCTGTTTCAGTCTCTGTGAGCTCATATGCACCTTGCTTAGTGGGTTCAGTGGGCCTAGTTCTCCCGGTGTCCTCCAACCCCTCTAGCTCTTTTAATCTTTCGGCGTCCTCTTCCATGGGATTCTCTAAGCTCTGAGTGGAGAGATTTGATGGAGACCTCCCATTTAGACTCTGAGTGGAGAGATTTGATGGAGACCTCCCATTTAGACTCTCTCTTCACTTAATGACTGGCTGTGGGTTTCTGCATTTGTTCCCATCTGCTACTGGAAAAAGCCTTTTTAATGATGACTGGATAAGACACTGATCTATGAGTATAGCAGGATATCATTAGGAGTCATTTTATTGGTACTATTTTTTAGACAAGTAGAGTTTGGTTTTACCCTAGATCTCAGGGCTATATAGTCTCTGGTTCTTGGTTGCACAAGCAGTATCAAGTACAGACTCCTTCTTGTGGAGTAGGCTTTAAGTTAAATCAGGTATTGGATGGCTACTTCTACAAGTTCTGAACCACCATTCTACAAGCTTATTTTGCAGGCAGGACTGATTGTAAGTCAAAGGTTTTATGGCTGGGCTTCTCTTCTTTTGATATTGCTGGCATGAGATTATTTATTAATTGTGTTTTCATGTATGCTGTTAATTTTCATATATATATATATATATATATATATATATATATATATATATATATATATATATATCCTTTCTGTAAGGCTAGATTTGTAGGTAGGTATTGTTTTAATTTGATTTTATCATGAAATATCTTATTTTGCCATTGATAGTGATTGAAAGTTTTGCTGTGTATATTATATTAATCTGAGCTGAAATCTGTAGTCTCTTAGAGTCTGCATCACATCTGGCCAGGTCCTTCTGGCTTTTAGAGTCTCCATTAAGAAGTCATGTGTAATTCTAATTCTTAGGTATAATTCTTTGTATGTTACTTGATCTTTTCTCCTTGAAGGTTTTAATATTATTTCTCTGTTCTGTATGTTTAGTGTTTTGATTATTATGTGGAAAGAGGACTTTCTTTTCTGGTCCAGTCTGTTTGGTGTTCTGTATACTTCTTGTACCTTTATAGGAATCTCCTTCTTTAGGTTATGAAATATTCTTCTACAATTTTGTTCAAAATATTTTCTGGGCCTTTGAGCTGGGATTCTTTTCCTATCTCTAATCCCATTATTCTTAGGTTTGATCTTTCCATGGTGCCCCAGATTTCCAGGATGTTTTGTGTGGGTAATTATTTGTTTGTGTCTTCTTGGATTACATTAATGGATTTATTCATTTCCTTTTTAAAGATCTCTATTACCTTCATATAATTGGTTTTAAGATCTTTTTTGCATGTATGCTTCAGCTATGTTGGAATATTCAGGTCTTGCATTGTTAGGTTAGTTGGGTTCTGGTGGAGACATATTGCCCTGAGTGTTATTGATTGTACATTATGCCATCTTCTAGGCATCTGGGTTTGGGACAATTATAGAGTTAGGTGGTGATTTTTGAGTTTGTCTTTTTTGAGTGAGTGTTTTGATTTTGGCTTCCAGATTTTCAGAGAGTGTGCTGTCTGTGTTTCCTGTTATCCTGGCCTGTTCATCTGTTGTGTTCACAAGGAATGCCAGTAAGGATGAGTTTAGGAAAGTAATGTTCAAGAGATCTTTTTGATCCATTGAAGATGGGGTTAGAGAGGAAAGGGAGACCACAGCAAGTTTCCAACTACAGAGCTCGGGAAAAGACTCAAGGGGTGAGTGTTGGATCTCAGGATCAGTAGGAGGGGTGTAGATCCACCTTCAACCTACTTGTTCCCTTGGGAGGAGCTGACCTTCATTTAGCAGGGAGTGCCTGCTGTGGTTGAGACTGGAATAAAGGAACTGAGTGTGGGGAGAGAGGCTAGGATGGGATGGACAGTGGGATGCACTGGAAATGTGGGCAGGTGGGGAGGAAAACTGCTGGTGGTGTTCTGTTGCAGCACTGGGGATGAGACTAAAGGATTGGATCCGGGGGATAGAAAGAGAAGGAAGGGTCTGTGAACAGTATACTTGGTTTCCTTGAAGACATGGCCTGTCTCAACCTGATAACCCTTCATGAAAGGTGTTCCCCCAAACATTGCTAGTATGCATTCTTTTAAGAATTATCATTTTAGACTTGTCATCAGTAATGTGATCAATGGAAGAAATAGTGGAGTACAGTGTGGTCTATAAACATTAGAAGATTTACTCAAGTAAATTTATTGATGTGTCCATTAAGGTAATCAGGGAAGGAAAGCTTTTCATCTTCCTTCTAGGTCTTCAGTTTTGGATCTTTGGATTAAAGTTGCAAGGAGCACACTAATAATAAAGACACAAATGTTATCCACATAAAACTGTTGGACCTTACATTTGAGGGTTATACCATCTTAACAACAGGAACACATTATTATTTCAGTAACCAAATATTTGGAAAATTATTTAGAAGTAAATAAAGCACAGTAATGAAAGACAAACCTTGATTTATTCATAATCTCTTCTCACACTTCCTAACCCTAACCCTAACCCTGATGAGAATCAACCTTCCCCTCCCAAAAGAAACCCCCTTTAACGTGGAGTTAATGATAGATAAATTTCTTCAGCATGTTTTGGTTTTAAGCAAATAAGATAAACATAGGAAGTGTATTCCAGTATTTGTCGATTTTCAAATAACTTCAACTCAAAATAACCCTTCTGCTACCATGTTAAAATTTTGATAATTATTTATGCCCACCATAGAGCCTTATTGTTGCTCCTTGACTACAGTGTATTATTCCATTGTCTATTTTTTGTGTATTTCCCGAGTAATTGTCATTTTCTTCTCTAAATCACTATCCCCAGAACATCACCATTAGTATTCTATGTTAATGTGATAGAAATATATCATCAGGCTGTATTTCATATCAGGATCAATTGGGGTGAAGACCAGCAGTACACATTTTAATAATCTCTTTAAGTATTTGGATGCACACTAAAGTTTGAGAGCCACTAATCTAGAGCATTATTTTATGAACTTATTCTAGCAAGTACTAGATTGAATTACAGTGACAGAATCTCTTTGAAAGTCAAGAACATTTATTTGCCATCTCTGTTTTTGGGGCATAATATTCTATTTAGCCCACGATAAACCACAATAAATGCTTTCTGTGGTTAATCAAATATATTGTTTCTGCATTGAGTTATCTGAATTTAGTTTCAGAGGAAAATATAGCACTGTAGAGTAAGGATTGAATAATTTATTGGCATATATAATAAAATAATAGATGCTGTATAATGCATGCTAGGTTCTGCCTTTTAGGCAAATATTGGTACAGGGCTTCTGATAATAGAAAGATTACTGTTGAATGAGTCACCGAAAAGAAAGGTTTGCTACAAAAATTGAGGGCCTGCAAAAGGATTTTAGTCTTTTACAAAGAGATCTGAGCTGGTGAAAATGCATGGTTTATGTAAAGAATGAGTATACAGAATGCCACTCTGCACATTAAGAATTTATAAAGCTACAAGGAAAGAATGATTGTGTTTGTAGAAAAATAGTGAGAGCCTAGATTTATACCAAGGAGGATATCAACTTAAGAGTTTGACCGAACAGGAATTTTGCATAACTCAAACCATTAATATCTCTAGACAATCTACAGTTCTATCAACCTATCACATGAATACCTACAGGTTTCATGAATTAGATTTTTAATTAATTATTTATTTATTTTTATTTATATATATTTATATATTTATGTTTAAGCCCAGTGTAAGTTATGGCTTATCTATTTAACAAACTGGTCACAAATTCATTATTCTACAATTGTACTTACTAAAATAATGTTTTAGAAATGGCAGTTAATACTTGACAACTATAATTTTTACAAAGTGCTCAAGGAAATAGGCAAATTTGTCTTTGGAGAATCAGTGAAAAAAGATTGGAATATTTGTTTTTACCCAGATAGCAATAAAATAAGTTGAGTCCTTCAAGTATTTTTTCAGCCACTTTGTGCATATATTCATGTCTTATGATTATTTTTAAATGCTATATGCTTATGTGGAAGTATGACTTTATTGGTTTGCTTTATAAATCTTTACTAAACATATTTAGGTTTGGGTATATAGTAGCTATAGGATATATGGTGTTGTTCCTTAAATAACAATGATGCAATAGTTCAGTTTAAACATTTAAGTGGACACTATGTCTAAAATTTTCATCTTATTATATTTGCATTTGAATTTGAGTGATCTGCCTCCAGATACTTCTACTGGACAACTCAAGGACAGGCTCAACTGTTTTCTTTAGCTTCTGACATCATACCATCTGCCTTTTCTTTTCTTGATAAAAGCAGTACCAATTTTTTGAAATCAGGTCACATTCCAGAATTACAAGTACAAACACACTACAGACTTATCCAGGAACATGAAACATATTTTTAAGATTGCATTGGCACTTTGCATGCAGATTATGTTTTTTCTTCTATGGTAGCTGTATGGAACTGGAACCATTAGCCACTTCTTCCATGGATAAATGCTATTGCCTCAGAAAAGTTGCAGAAAACACACTCTCCAATTATGGTTTAGAGGAATTTGGGCAGTTGCATGTACCACATGTTGGTGGAACTACTTTCTGTTTCGAAACCAAATATCTATTTTTGTAGCTTTATTTTATTTATTAATTATTATTATTGTTTGTTTTTTCAAGACAGGGTGTCTCTGTTGTAACTTTGGCTGTCCTGGAACTCACTCCGTAGACCAGGCTGACCTCAAACTTACAGAGATCTGCCTGATTTTAACTCCTGAGTGCTGGAATTAAAGGCATACACCATCACCGCCCCATCAGTTTTTGTAACTTTAAGTTCAATAATTTAATTTTCACAGTGACATAATGAAAACTACTTGACTTGAATTTAAGTAGGCAGTGCATATCTTATGTTTATTTTGTTGAGGGAAGAGTTAGGTAATAGTCATCCTGAAATTCACCTTGATATACTATGACTTTTACTTTCCTCATGTGCATTTCATTTGTTTCTGTAGAAAACGCATGAATAGGGATGGGTAGATAGCATGCTTAGGACTGTCCTTGCCTAACATGCACAAAATGTGGGTTAGATCTGCTTAGATCCCCTATTCAACATAAAACTAAGTGTGTCAATCCATTCTTATAAGCCTAGTACTCCAGAGATGGAACAGGAGAGAGGCAAGTTTAAAGTAACCCTCAATCACATAGTGTAAACTGAGACCTTATCTCAAAAAACAAGCAAATAAAAAACATACAGGACTGTGTTGAAAGAAATACCTACTAAGTAAGACTCAGCCAATCAGAGAACAAACAAAATATTGATGGCAAAATGTTGTTTTCTAAAATATGTAAGGCTGTATTTCAGAATATAGCAAACTACATGAAACCTAAGTTGTAACACTGAAACTATAGTAGACATTGAAAAATAATCTTTAGAGAGCTGAAGAGCTATTAGGAATTCGATCTTTGATGAGTTATTAGGAATATATGGCTACAGGTAGAAAGTCAGTTTTCTTTAAAAATGCAACCCATTTGAAGATACTCATGATTCAGTAGATGACCCTATACTCATGAACATACTGGAAGCGCTAAATGGATTTAGTTGGTTTAAAAAAAACACACATGAAGTTGAGAAACAATAGTGATGAAGACTATAGAATGGGAAAAGAAGGAGTAGGGGTGGACTTGATCAAAACACATTATATTCATGCATGAAATTTTTCAACAATAAAAAAATAAAAAGGAAAATCTTAATGAGCATGATTGTTTTTCTTTATCTGGTAGATATGACAAGTTCAATAGTGTTGACTATATTGGGTATATTTGATAATAATTTGCCCATCAGCTATCTTTTAAAACTGGATCTGGATGGGAGGGGGAAACTAGGAGGAATTGGGAGAGGGGAAACCATAATCAGAATGGCATATATGAGAAAAAAACTATTTTCCAATTAAAGAAAAATAATGAAAAATTTTTAAAAAGTGGTAAAACTTCATGAATCTTAAGTAACATATATGGGTTTATAATAGAAAAATAGAAGTAGAATGATTATGTAGAGGTGCAAGACTATCAGAATAGGAAAATCATATTCAATATGATTCAGTATGATCAAAATCAATACATTAGGTTTGTGTCCTATATATTCTATAATTTCTTCCTCTGAAAACGCTACACAACACCTTATAATTGCCTCTTGATTAATTTATATCATTTGCTAGACAACCAATTCCATAATGGGAAGTTTATTGTACATGTTATTTTAGTCTCTATTCTCAGTATGTTTACAGTGACTGACATGAAATCAGCAGTCTAAATAAGCTCAGTATGGATAGAGGGGAAATTCACAGGAAGAAATACATATCACTTTAAGGGCAGCAGACAAATCTAGTTCTACTTTTTTTAAAAAATTGAACATGTAATATGATTGATTATTCTACCTCTAATATTCTTTGATTTGATAATTTCTGAAATTGCATTTTCTTTAATAAATTTTTCATGACATTAGCAATTATTAAGCCTGATATTACCTTGTTCTAATCTCTTTTTCACTGTAGGAAATAAAAGTATCAAATGAGTTTCCCATTTTCGCTCATTATTGATCCATATCTCTAGATAGTCCTGTGATTCATTTGCCATGGCACACTAAATTATCATTTGGTGAAGAGATCATGTATCTATGTCTCCTGTCCATATAGAATTTTTCATTAAAAATGAAACACATATCACATTGTTATTCTTGGCATGTGGAATCTCAAGATGCTGAAACTTGTGCTGTAGCTGTTGTTTTTTCTCAGGCAAATAGAATGGAGAGAGGGAACATTCAAAATACTAAGTAAGCAAGGGAGCACTGGCTGATTTAGATATCACAAACCATTATCTAACAAGTAAATATTACCACTGAGAACATAAAACCTCAATTGGTTCATTATCAAAACTTTTGAGTATAGATGAGTATAGTGTGTAAGATATGGAGCTCATTATTATTACTTTGTGTTAGGCAGTTACATTTAACATTTTGGCACATTTTCAAGTTACAGCATTTTGGTAGTGTTTCCTTATTATATAAATACAGATTGCAAGCATTCATATTTTGTAAAAATAGAATGATAATGGTTCTTGGTAACATAGTCTCTATAAGGCATTGAATCATTTTTACAACTATTCTAAAACTCCATTTGTATTCTTAACCTTTTGTATTTATACAAAAATCCCATAAAAGTACCTATAAGTTGACAAAAGAGTTTATGGATAGAGAGTCTGACTATCAATTTCATAGATAATTTTTCTATAAATATTAATATATAATTATAAAATTTATAGTAGATAAAATCATGCTTTTCAATGCATCACACTTTAGTAACAACACAGTTTTCTTTGCTTTCTTTTTCAATCTGTATATAACAGTAACTCAAGTTTCTCTAGTGGCCATGATTTTACTCTGTGTATCATATATCATTTGGAGAAGTCTCTTCTTTTATCCTGTTAAACTAGTATTTGCTCTTTGCTGATGACATACTGACTGGCAGAAATCTAGCTTCAATTAATCTTATTAATCTATTTTATTCTATCTCTGAGAACTTAGACAGTTTCAGTGTAAAGAGAATTTCCTTAAGAAGAAATATTCTTTTGCTCTTATATTTTCTTCTTTCTACATTTTCTATTTTAGTTACATTAATTAATTAACTAATTAGTTAATTTATTTAAGTTCCTTGTGGATGTGTGTATACACCAGTAATAGTACACATGTGGAGGTCAGAGGAAAACTTGCAAGAGTCTGTCATTCCTTTCTACCATATGAGTTCTGAGAATTTAATTCATGTCATTAAACTTCATGGTGAGTACCTTTAGCCACTGTGTCACCTCAGCAGCTTTCTTTCTACATTTTCAAATGCTGTGATCATGTTCTGTTATATCTATATCCCTATGTTTTCAGCCAAACTTACCTTGGATAAACATGTCATTGGAAAAAATTGCAATTATAGAAATTCAGATACAAGTTGACAAAGAAATCTAAAACAACAAAATGGTAATTATCTTGCTTATGTCACATAAATTACTGATTTGCTCTGATATCAATTTGTTTATTATTGTTTCAGGAGTCAAACTACTTTAGAAGTTGAAGAAGGAATAGGAGGTGCCTATTTTTTGTCTAAGAAAATCTGATAAACACCGAGTGTCATTTGTCTTGGGTATGATTTGTAAGTTGTAGGTCACCAAACCTTATCCTCTTTTTTTCTGAAATTAAAAAGCCATTAGCATCATTCACTTTTGTAACATTGTGGTCCAGTAACATTACTATTGCAGTGATTTGTCAACACTCTGCCATGGTTAGTTTCCTATGTCAATTTGTCTGATACAGGAGTGAGGACTGGGCAATTATCTAATCAAACATATTAATAGATCAGGGACATAGTAGTAAACGATGGATTTAATGTTGAAATATGTACAGTGGAAAAGATATATTATTTTCTATTGAGAAGACCTCACCCAATCTCATGAAAATGTGTTCAAGGCAAATGGTGGTTTATTCTTTTTTTCTAATTAAATTACCAGTTCTTAGTCCTGGAGCCCTGGAGTGTTTTGGCCTCTGTACAATCTAAATGCTAGCTCAGACCTGGAAGGCTTCAACCTTGGCCTCCTCCATATAATCTAGAACATTTAAAATTCAGTACAATCTAATCAACCTTCAAGACTTAATACTGACTGAGCCACTCTGACTAGCACCTTATTAACTCAGAGATATATTGAACTCAACTAACACTTCTCCAAACTGACTGGTTCAAGCTGATCTTCTGACACAGCTTACTGTTGCCTCTGACCATACTCTAATGTTTATGGTAGACTCTTGCTGATTCTGACTGTATCAGACTGAACTGCTTTGCTCAGCTTCAAACTGACTCATCCTTCCTGTCTGACATTGACTTGTTCTGCCAACCTTCCTCTGTATCTCTGCCTCGGAGCTCTCACTAGTCCAAACTGTCTCAGTTATCCTGTCAGCTCCTCAGTCAGACCTCTTCATTTTCTTTGTGTCTTGTCCCCTGCTTCAGACTGCTTGCCTCATGCTGCCTGCTGTAACTGACTCTGCCCTGAGCTGAGAGCCCCCCCCTTTCTATTGGGCATGTTCTCACTCTGACTCACTTTGCTAACCCTTCCTCTGATTAGTCACTTTTACTGTCCTCTGAGTCATCTCAGATATCACTGACTCTTCCTGTGTCTGCTTCCACACTCTGTTTCTGTATTACAGATTAAAAGTGTAGACAACCATTGCCTTCTGAATGTTGGGATTAAAGATGTTTGCTACCACTGCATTCTAAATACTGGGACTAAAGGTGTGTACCAACATTCCTTCAAGACCACACAGGCTTCTGATTGTGATTCCTTTATATAGATCCCCAGAATATAGACCCTTCCTAGCTTTCACACAGGCCTATTCCTCTACAGCCAGCACAAAAATGATGTCTTTCCTTGAGCAGAATATTTCATCTGCTTCATTGCTTTCAAACTTGGACAAGCTCTTTTCTTGAAATTTGGCTCAAATTAAAATTATAGCACTTCCTACCTCTCAAGCCTATTGTGTCTTATACTGGTCCTACACTGTCATTCTTATGAGTCTCTGGATTACTGGTTCATCCTGCAGTTCTTTCAACTTATTGGCTAACATCAATCCCTGAGTGAATAATACATATTTACCAGCTCCATAACTGTTTTTCTCCAGAGACCCTTGACAAATGCACCCCCCATTCTCCTTTCTACTATATATAAAGCCTTCACAATTAAGAGTGACCCACCCTTGTAAATTCACCTGTTTTGCAGCAGTTAATAGATATGTGAATCATTTAAAAATAATTTTGTTCATGAAGCTGTATGGATGTATCTACTGAGGCCAAAGAGCCTCTCTATCTTTAGGGTCAGACCATAGGATATTTAAATGAAACAGGAAAGGCTTCATTAATAATGTTATTAATTGAAATCTTTCTATGTAAATTTTAAATTAGTTCTGCCACTTTTAGTAAGAAGCTATTAAGAAAATCACTCTCAACTCTGTCTTAATAGCTTCTTACTAAAAGTGACAGAGCTAACTTAAAATTTACATCCAATCATCCACTTTTCACAAACATCTTATCGTTTTGTGAACTATTTCTACTAGAATTTCCTTAATTTGAGCTCATTAATAATATAGAATTATTGAAATGCATTTATATTTTATCTGTTCATCTTTTCACATCTTCTTGACTCTAAAATGATTTGAAAATGCTCTAAAAATGTTGTTATTATTAAAAATTTAAATAAGGCTTTATAGAAGTACTACAGAATATGTGTACCTTTTTATGTAATCCTTCAGTAATTTTAATATATTCCAAGTAAGATGATCAGACAGAAGTTCCTGGCTAGGTCTATTAGACAACTTAAGTATGTTTTTCATAATTAAATTTAGATAAGGATACAGTTTTACTCTAAAGTTTGCATGTCCCCAGCATTTTTAAAGTCAACATTTAATCACACCTGAAATTTTGAGGATAGATTCTGGAAAGTTTCAATTAGTAACATTATTAGAGGAGGAAAAATCCACTTTGCCATGGAACATACACATTTCTATCATGAACTGAATCTGACAAAGAATATTAAGTGTGTGAAGCTTAAACATAATAGAATATAGATGCTTCCATGAAAATACTTTTCAATGAGTTCCTCATTTGACTCTGAACTGACCTTGTAATTAATGTTGTGTACTATCCTTTCGTTATATGCTCAATGATAAAATATGACTTAAGGGCAGTATCAAGACAGTGTTCTGAAATGCAATTTATAACCATGAAAAGGGGCAGAACTCTGAATGACATTTAAATTTGAATAAATTGTAGGAGTGTTATGGAACATGAATAATGAAGCATTTCAACTCAAGTTTTTGGCTAAGTCATTAATATGATTTCAGAACAAAGTATGCATCGATCATGTGGGCAATAAATGTGTAGAAATGCAAACATTTGTATTTTGTGAAATAATTAAAATGAAAACTAGTTTTACTCATTAATTCTGACATTTTTAAAATTAAATCACTTAAAGTGTCACAAATTTGCTTATTAATTTTAGACTATAAATGTTACAAATGGATTTAAGCTGCTAATATACATTTTCTTAGAGCAATTCAGTTGAAATGTTTCATTATCCAATAGTTACTGTTCAGTACTTATTGTATACAAAAATAATTCACCGAGGTCTTTGCAAACTGGTTTCCAGTCTTACAATTCTTACCTGAAGTACTTCTCTATATATTTGAATGCAATCTTTCAGCCTTGTACTAGGGAGGTATTTTTGGTTGTTACAATAAGAGTTTGACTCCATTGACACTAAATGATATGACTGAGGGTTTATATGAATAGGTCCTTACTATGCCACTATACATTCAAATGCATGTAAAAATTGATAAAATGATAAAATTCCTGTTTATGATTAAGTACATTTAGAACCCAAATTCATGTTCTTTTTTTTAAAAAAAAATGGAGCTGGTAATGCATATATTGGTGCATTTGTGAGTATATGTGCACATTGGTGCTGGAAGTGTGGGGGCATAGTGATAGGGAAAAAAGAGTGATAGAAAAGAAACGAGAAAGAAAGTAAGAGAGATACAGAAATTTAAAGCAAATAAAATGATCAATAAATATGATATGATAGCATTTTTATTAATGTCTCAAATGAATCAAACGTATTTTCTCCATTAAAGAATATGAGAATATCATGCTATAACACCAGTTGGGAACCTCGTCATTCTTTTTACTTTTATCTGACATTACTCTGCTTTCTCCTCAATTGTCCCCATCATTCCTCCCACTGAACTTTGAGGAGTCACTACAATGGCTAGTTCCATCTGTAGTAATTGCTACACAAAGATGAAATCACTAAATAAGAAAATAGAGTACTAGCACTGCTAGCTTAGCTCACTTCCTTCTGTGGGTAATATAAATGTCACTCAAGCATCCTCTTTCATTAAAAGGGAAAGTGTAGGTGTAGATTCAGGACAAAAAAGCAGTTAATTCCTTGGATTCTTCAATCCACAGTCCTTAGAGTATTTCAGCTTCCATGCAATCTGGAATGTTTAGGCCTCCATACAATCAAATAGAATGTTTCAACCTCTTGAGACTTTTGCTGACTGTCTCACTATGACAAGCTCCTTCTGAACTCAGATTTGTACTGAACTCAACTGACTCTTCTGAACTCTTCTGACTCTGGCTGATTCTGACTTACTTTTATACCTTCTCTGATTGAACTGCTCTACTCAGCTTCAAACTGACTCTCACTCAAACTCACTTTTGTTCTGCTGAGCTGTCTCTATGTCTTAACTGACCAATTCTATGACTTCTTCCATCTATCTCAGACTGTCTTTGTGTCTCTGCCTCAGACTCCCTTAGACTGCCTTGGTGTCTCTGCCCCAGACTGCCTTTCTTAACTGTGAGCCTGCTTTTATATCTTGGGAGTTGGGCTTTCCTCACTCTGACTCTGCTAACTCTTCCTCTGATTTGTCACTTTGCTTGCTCTTCACTCTGATTCATCTCAGGTGTCACTCTTCCTGTCTGACACTGACTCCTTCTGAGCTCTTACTTCCTGTCTCTGCTTCCTCCTCTGCTTGCTTCTGTCTTGGGGATTAAAGGAGTATGCTACCACTGCCTTCTGCATACTGGCTGAACTAACATTTTTTTGATCCTAGAGCAGCCATGCTGGCAGATTAAAATATTAAGTATTCCTCTACAGGAAAGGAAGCGTGTTTACAAGAGTATAGTTTGTGAAGCTGAAACAACCAAATATAGCTAACTATATATTTCTGAGTATATATTAGACTTGGAACAACAAATAATTCCTTTTCTTTAGTAGTGTTGATATATGCAATAGGTCTTCTTTTTAACATATATTTGAAGATAACTGGAGTCAGAGAAAAAACTAAAGGCTAAGTGTGTTTTAGAAATTTCTGTGTGTTTTGTAAAGCCACAATATGGAATGTTATGTATAGAGGAATAGCCCTGTGTGAAAGCTAGTATCTACATTCCAGGGGCTACATTTAGAGGGCTGTGTGGTCTGGATGGAATGTAGACACACCTTTAATCCAGTATTCAGAAAGCAATGGTAGCAAACACTTTTAATCCCAGTATTCAGAAAGCAATGGTGGTCCGTACCTTTAATCCCTAAAAAAAGAAAAAAAAAACAACACAAAACCAATGGAAACAGACACAGAACACAGAACTCAGAAGGAGGCAGTCTCAAGAAAGAAATGATGTCTGAGATGAATCAGAGTGAATGGCAGACAAAGTGACTGATAGAGGAAGTGTTAGCAGAGTAAGGACATGCCCAACTCTCACGAGCAAAGGTAGGTTCTCAGCTCAGTAAAAGAAAGTTAAATAGGAATCAGAGCCAGTAAGAGAAGTCAGTTGAGAAGCAAGTTGAAGAATCAGTTGATGCAGTCAGAATTGAAAAGCAGGCTGAAGAATCAGTTGAGGAACAATTAACAGAGTTAGTTGAAGAGTGAGTCACAGAGGAGTCACAGATGCTGAGGCTGGAGTGAGTTACAGAGCAGTCAGTTGAAGCAGTCAGTTACAGAGGCAGGATGGAGCAATGAGATCTCAGAGAGAGACACAGAGCCATAACAGAGCTCAGGAGAAGAAGCCCAGAACAGATGGTGAGTTGAACCATAAGAGTCAAACTTCAAAAGATGCTAGTCAGAGTGGCTCAGTCAGCAGTCAGTCTCAGAAGTCTAGGCTGAAGCCTTGCAGGCAGTCTCAAAAGTCTAGACTAAAGCCTTGCAGGCCTGGGATAGCAGTTTAAATGTTCTAGATTGTATAAAGGCTGAAGCCTTCTAGTTCAGAGAATAGGACTAGATTGTAAAGAGAATCAAATGCTATAAGACTCCGGGGCTCTGGGCTAGAACCAGTGATTTAATTAGACGAAAGAACAAATTGTCCTCTGCCCTGAACCAGTGTCTATGTCTGGTGAATCTACATCAACATCTACACCCACATCTACAAAGATGGTTCATTTCTGTAAACATTAAATGTTTATAAACAGTAGTCATTAAAGTGACTTCAAAGTGAAGAGTGATCAAGCAATTCTTGTGCCTTTATGTATTAATTGTTTATCAGTGATTTAGAATATAATTGAAATGCCATCAGAAATGTATGGCATATGTTCATGATAACTCATTTGTTTCCATTTATTTTCAGTTAATTTAGAGTATCATCTGATAAAGAAAGATTCCTTTCTTAGTAAAAATCACTCAATGCTGTATTAGCACTTGATATTTTATGTGCCATTCCACTTTTATCCAAATTTATTCAAGTATTCATGATTATAGGACAGCAATGCAACATTTTCTCCTATATTCTGCTTTTTATGATATCTATTTCTTGTTGTTTTTCTTTTAACACACATATGCATTTATTGGGGTGTAAATTAACTATTCATACCATAAACACTGTCAAGGAAATTACTGGACATGCTCAACAAGAAAATTGTTATGCAATATTATTTCAAAACAACAGTATAACCTACAAGACTGGTACCAACTTCAGAATTAATCAGGAAGATTAACACAGATATAATTCAAATAAGCTAAAATCATTTTTTAAAATTCTGTGTTCTATGAGTTTCAATTCTGTCATCCTAAAGGGCACTTGAAAATATTATCCTTATAACATTTATTTTAAAATAAAATACACAGTAGAATCATTTTTAGTACATTTTCATTTTTTGATGGTGTGCATCTTTTTAAAAATTTAAGACATTCTGACAGAAGTTTCCCTTCACTCCACTTCTCCCAGTTCCTCCAACCTTCCTTGTCCCCCAGATCTACACCTCTTTTATTTTCCTTCAGAAAAGAGGAGGTCTCTCAGGGTTATCAACTGAACTCAGCATAAAAAGATAATGTAAGACTAGGCACAAACCCTCATATCAAGGCTGGATGAGGCAAATAGTAGGCAAAAATAGTCCCAGGAGCAGGCAAAAGAGTCAGAGACACCCTCATTCCCACTTTTAGGAATCCCACAAGAATACCAAGCTAACAAACATAACATATATGCAGAGGACCTAGTGCAGACCCATGCAGGCTGCATGATTGTTGTTTCAGCTCTTTGAACTCCTATGAGCCCTGCTTAGTTAATTCTTTGGGTTGTGTTCTCCTGGTGTCCTAGACCCCTCTGGCTCATCCAACTCTTTTTCCCCTATTCCATGGGGTTTCCCATCCTTCAAGGGAATCGACACAATGGAGAACTCTAATTTGGCATCTCTCCCTCTCAGTCTAATGTTTGGCTGTGGGTCACTGCATCTGTTCTGATCAGTTGCCAGAGGAAGCCTCTCTGATGATGATTGGTCCAGGCACTGTTCTCTGAAGTATACAGCATTTAAAAGTAAAGATATTTCAGTTTTCCTACAATTTACCTATTGTTTCAAGGGGAAAATAATATAAGAAACTAACAAAATTTCCTTAGCAAAAGGAAATGAAATCATAAGATTAGTTGATCATTGTCTCAATGCAGTATTGTATTTCTAAAGAATTATGACACAAATTTAACAGTATTTTGTTGACTTATGTATCTTTAAAGTTGTAACTCTTGTCAAGGAATAAATAATATTTCAGTTAGCTAAAATCAAATTTAGAATGCATATTTAAAAAAGAATTTTAAAATATATTTCAGCAGTAGTAACTAACAATGTTAAATATTAGGAACCAATTGAAAGGGAAAGAGAATAGTGGCAATGTGTGTGATTGATGACAACGAGAATAGAGACAATCATAGGCATTAATTGAAGGTGTGTTTGGGTCCTTGCCTTGGGTCCTTGTTTGTTTTGACATTTGTTCTGCTACAGGACTTGCTCATATGTAAAATCTGCAGATTTCATCACAGCAGACTTTGCAAATTGAGGTTCTGCAGTTATAAACTCACAGAGCTGTTATTATCCCCCTTTCAACTCTGACCTCATATCATCACTGCCTTCTCAATAAAAGAAAGATATAGGTATAAAGAAACAAAACCAGAAAATGTACACCAAAATATATTGATGTACACATAATATCATTTATATCCTGATCAGAGAAGGACTTGGATAAAATATTTTACATCATTCACAGAGAAATTGATAATTATACCACCTATATGAAGTTATACATGTTTTTGATAAATTCTGGCAACCATCAATGTGCAGACATAGATCATATGGAGCACTAATTTTTTTTCACTCTAG
Organism: Cricetomys ansorgei; assembly: GCA_026225945.1. NCBI lineage: Eukaryota > Metazoa > Chordata > Mammalia > Rodentia > Nesomyidae > Cricetomys > Cricetomys ansorgei. The sequence continues at coordinate 579,491 of JAMJFZ010002863.1, read as the reverse complement.
ATAGAAGCTAAAAAAAATTAAAAAAACTTTAAATGAATGAATAGAATTGGTCAAGAGGATACAATATAAATCCGCCTTAAAGTAATTGGTGTACTTGCTCCTGGGTTATTGCCCTAAAAAAGGGTAAAGAGATGTACTCAGTTAAAAAACAAAACTCATAGAAAGAGATGATAGTAAGAGGGAAGCATAGATAGCTCCAAGCACCCAAAAGCCAAGCAAGAAGAATTGAACAAGGAGTACAGGCGAAAGACAGGACCTTTGAAGGATGCACACAATGCAAGAAACAAATCAAGAAAGAAAAGACAACGCAAGGAAAACATTTCATATAAAATAGATAGCAACACACACACACACACACACGACAGGGTAGGGGGCAATGCAACATTTTATCATGGTAGCTGAAGACAAGTGGGTTATTTGTACTTTAAAGAAACATAAAGCTAAAAAAATAATGAAAGTACGTGTTAGTGGAGAAAAGTGTGTGCCAACGTTTTTTGCTTTCTTGTGGGATAAATGCATGTACATTCTCTGTCTAAAGTATATATGTGAAAATAATATAAAATTGAATTTCCCTTTTCCTCACTCTTCATTCTCTTTCTTTATCTGTGTTTCCATATCTATCTGTATCTTCATCTATTTGCCTGGAGGGGGGAGGCTATTTGAAAGATGCTTTTCAATCATTAATGCAGAAAGTTAAGTGACCTTGTAAATAACTATGCTCTGGGTAACGTGCATGCCTTGTGTAATTTTCAGAGCTTATCTTTTATAGCAGGTTCTCTTGGGAAAGGAGTATTTTAGAGATAAATTGCCTGGAAGATATTCTGTTTGTTTCTCTTTTTTCTCATTTTTGAGATGGAATTAACTACAAAATTTGATTTAAAATAGATTAGAAAGAAATAAATGTACCAAATTCAGAAGTAACTTGAAATTAGATCAAATTTATTTACACAAATGATCAGGTGGTGACAAAATAAGGTTACACTGAAATAGTTTATTGTCAAACTTTAGTTCTTTCATGCAAATCCAAGAAATAGTCATCAATGTAGGATACATCCTTAGTATCACTGCATTCCCTAAAGCAATTTTCATATGGCACTCTTCAGGGACTAGATGTGCTTCACAAATTTAGAGGCCTAAACCTTCTATATGCACAGCAATATACACAAGAAATAATTGTAAAGATGATGATTCTGGAACTTTTAAATAGCCCTAATCATTAGTAAAGATTAAAATTATATTCTGCATTCTATATTTACCAAGGCAATAAAATAGACTAATCTATTTTAAAGGGACTTTAAAATGAAGAGAATGAAATAAACAAAATGATTTTGATTTAAACCCTATAAAAACATAAGTTAATGAAATGGTTCTATTTTATGAGTGCTCTGATTGAAGTAATTATATTTAGCCCAGGGAAAATGGAGGAAAGTAAAGTATGGGTACAGGATTGCATCTACAAAATATATTGTTTAAGGAAATTCTACTAAGCAACTGTTGATGCAAAACATTATGCTAGGAGCAAATTAAGCTCAAATTATGTTGTGATTACTTTCTATGGGGTGTAGAATGGGAGTATGAGTTAATCGACAATTAATAAGAATTATCAGTATGTCTATATTAAAACATGAAATTTCAGTCATCTATGTTTTCATTTTATAATTAGACTTAGTAAAAAATTAATAAAGTGAATATTTTATAGACTAGACTGACATTATTCAAAATATGCATCTTTATATTTTGTGGAAAAATAAATTCTTTTTTTTTCTCTAGAAAAATATCTTATTCTTTATTTAGGCTTTTACTTCCTTTTTTATATAATGTAAATATAAATGGATGTTTATATATCGATATGCATATGTGCATATTTATATACACACATATATATAATTTATACTATTCATATTTATACATACCTATAAGTACATTCGTATGTAATGCTATGAACATATATAAAATCAATCTCTGAGACTTTCTGATTTCCTTGTTTAAATACATATTACTTAAATAGACTTATTTTTAATTTATAAGCATGTCCTTTCATTGTTTTGAAGTTAAACTTATTGTCATGAAACCAGTTACTAGCAGTATGAGGTGTATCCACATTGACTTTCATACTAACTAAGTTGGTAAACCATGAGGATGAAATATGGCACTCTCTATGTTAAATATATGGAAATAATAGACATTCTAGCATTATATTCAGCATTTTTTGAAAGTCATTGGGAAAAAATTGTTCTTTGCTGGTAAACCAACAAAAGACTTCATTAATATGAATAAGTGATGTGATATGGTCAAATAATCTGTACAGTGCTAAGTATTATGAAGAGAAATGTTTAATCTTTTAACATAGCAGCATGATTGGTGTAGAGTGGAAAGAATGTTGGTACACACTTTTAATCTTAGTAATCAGAAAGCAGTAGTGACATGCACCTTTAATGACAGTATTCAGAGAGCAGTGGTGATACACTCCTTTAATTCCAGTACTGGAGACAGGAAGCATTGCTCAGAAGGAGTCAGTGTCAGACAGGAAGTGATGTCTGAGATGAGTCCGAGTGAAGGGCAGGCAAAGTGACAATTCAGAGGAAGAGTTGGCAAAGTGAGTCAGAACAAGGATATTCCCAACCCTTTCAATAGAAAAAGCAGGCTCTCAGGTCAGAAATACCAAATTCAGAGAGGGAGAAAGGATAAGACACAGAGACAATAAAGTAGTCTAACTGAGGAAAAGGCAGAGAACCAGAATGGCTGACTGAGGCAATATGGAGTAGTGAGTGCGCAGAGAGAAACACAGCACAGAAGCAGTCTGAGGAGTCTGAGGCAGAAATACAGAAGAAGTCAGTATCAGACAGGAAGAATGAGACAGTTTGAATCCGAATAGAGTAGTTTTTTCCTGAGGCAGCCAGAGAATCAGATAGAGTATATCAGAGTCAGAAGAGTTCAGTCAGAAACAATAAGTTGGCACAGAAGATCAGTTTGAACCAGTCAGCTTGGAGAAGGGTTTGAACCAGAACAACGTACGAGTTGAATCAGAAGAATTGGAGTTCAGAAGGAGCCATTTCTAGGCTTGAGTTTAGATTGTTTGGAGGCCCCAGGGCTCCAGGACTAGGACTTGTGATTGAATTAGGCAAAGAATAAACAGTCTCTGCCCTGAATCTATATCTACAGTGTTATGTCTGCATTAAGAAATCATTCCTCATAGTTATTTATGTATGTGTTTATAATTTCTTTTCCTTTTCATGGGGATGTATCATCATATTTCTAGATCATTGTAGAAATACTAATTTGAAAATTTTATCTTCATAAGTAGCCATTAGTAAAACTCACTTAAATAGCTATTTCAAAATAGTTTTAATAAAAAAGGGTTCCAGTTCAGTTGTTAATGCCAAGGAAGTTCAATTCCATCAAAGCCATGGCTAATACCTTTCTGTCACATTTTTAACAGTAATACTTGGATATACTACAAACATGAAAATCCTATTGTTTGTGAAATCAATGACCAGGAAATAGTTAATCATCTAGATTTGAAGGACAATCTTAGAAAAGCTTGCTTGTTTTGATGATGGCTGATTAGCTCATACATGGCTAACTAGATGTATGTTCTTGTTTTAAGGCATGCAATCAGTTGCCTAATTTATCATACTCTTACCTATCTTGAACCTTACCTCTCCAAGTACTCATTTACAAGCTTAGTTTTCGTAGTTTTATTGTTGTTATGGTGATGGTGATGGTGCAAATGATGGTGGTGATGGTGGTGGTGATGGTGGTAGTTTTTGCTGTTGCTGTGGTGTATAGGGTTTTCACTGTTAGTAAAATATTTGAGAGCCATGATTTCATTTTCCTCTTTCTTCGCATAGGTTTCTTAGAATTTTCATTATAATTTACACGAGATCACATTGCTGATTGTTACTAAGTATTCATGGGCTATTAAAATTAAAAACAAATAATTTACATGTTTCAAGTTTTGGGAACTCTTTTGGGGACTGATGGGCACAAGTGGCTAGTGTTTGAGTTCTTGCAAGACAATGTGTATTAATATGTTCTTTCAGGGATTTTGTATTCAAACGGATCTGAGTTCATATCTTCACTCTGAAATTTAGCTATGTGACTTTGCATTTTTGAAGCATTGTTTTTTATCTATAAAGTAGGTTTATTGGGATGATTAAATATGACTATACATATAATGCATAGCAAGAATACCAAGATGAGTTAGAGGCAGTTCTTGACATGTATAAGCTTTTAGCCCTCTTATGATTAACAGGCAGCTCTGTCATTTGCCAAGTATATAGTGATACTGTTGTTAATATTAAAAAGGAACATCTAACTGTATAAAAATATTTTTAAAAGCAAATAAGAAAGAAGCATGTTTTGTAAAAACAATTTGAAAGGAATAAAGGAGTAATAATTAAAATGAAAAACTGATAATTATCTTCCAAATTAGTTTTTCATATTAACAAAGTTTATAGGATAACAGTTTTTTATTTATCTGTGATACAAAGATATGAAAGACACTTTAATTGACATGATTGCTGTTACTGCTATTCAGTTTTTAGCCATAATTTAATGAGCACATACTTTTAGCCAAAGGCTCTCTCTAGCCCTCTAGAGAGAATTTTAAAAGATTTATAAGCCTACTTCCTTCCAAAAATTTGGAATTTTCATTGGGAGAGAAATAAGCATTTTAAGTACTTAATGAATATTTGACTAATTTACCTAAAATAATTTTTCAATGAAAACATATTTTATTACATATTATATTATATATTAACAATCTGTAACTGAGCATGGGGGTTTATGTCCATAATTTTCACCCTGGTGGATTAGAGAAATAAGATTTTAAATTTGAGGCCAGACTGGTCTATATAAAGGAGACTGTGTGTCAATAAAAATATTCCTAAAAATAATGATCTCCAGTTATCATTATTATGACTATTGTTATTTTAAAATACTGTCAGAATTGCAGAAATGGGTCAGCCAGTAAAGTGCTTGCTATATAAGCATTAGGATCTGAGTATATATCTCTAGCACCCATGTAAACGTTGAACATGAAATTATGTAACTCTAATGCCAACAATTCATGAAGCCGCCATAGATTCATGACTTTCAGCCTGAGATTGAATAAAGATTTTTGAAAAAAAGGAAGCATAGTTTGGGTGAGTGAGATAGCTCAGCAAGTAAAAGCACTTGCCTGCAAATCTGAGTTTAATCTCCAGATCTTCCACAGTAGAAGAAGAGAATTTATTCTCAAACGTTGTCCTGCGACCTTCTCCACACATGCTATGGCATTTGTGTACTACTACACATATGCACACACATGCATGTATACACACACACACACACATGCACACACACATGCACACACACATGCACACACACATGCACACACACAGAGGGAGAGAGAGAAAGAAAGAGAGAGAGAGAGAGAGAGAGGGAGAGAGAGAGAGAGAATCTCCTTCAGAGAGCCCTGCCTATCAGATCCCAGATGTTCTGTGTCTGTGTGTCTGTCCTTTCTTTTTAAATTGCCTTGCCATCCCTAGTCAGAGTTTGGAATCCAAGCTGTTCCAGGACTCAGCAGTAAACTCCACAGGATACCTCAGAGAGATCTCAGGAATTTTAAGTTACCTAATACAGGTCCAACAGTGTATAAAGGCAACTTTGCTCCAAGGACTTTCTATTGAGATAAGAACACTTGAGAGCCCTGTATTGCCAAAGGAGCCTGAGGATTAAATCCCCAGCTGACATGCAAGAAACTGCCTATGGCTTTTCTATCGTAAAGCATGTTATCAGGACCCACCTAATTCTGGGGGGAAAAAAACTTTTAAACCACTAGAAACTGATCCCAGACCATGTCTGTAAGATACTCTTTTCATCTTGACCCTGAATCATAACATAAGCTGATCTGTCAAGGATATTGCTGTTCCCTGGACAAATTCTACATGTTGTAATAATAAATAATATTTTATTTAAAATTATGTGTACTAAAGAAAATTCCGTTCAGCACTTTATGGATAATGACCATTATTCTTTCTCATATGATTTGATAAAATATGTAATTTAAGAGTTAGCTTTTTAAAAGGCAATTACCACTCATAAATATGAATGAGCTCTAATCCCTTATGGTTTTCAGTATGTTCCTTACCTTCTATCAGAATTTTTTAGTTAAGTGTTTCAACTCATTGTTCTATTGTCCTGTTTTGACTTTCTTTAATCAATCCATATCCTCAGTTTGTGGACTTTTAAACACTGCTAATGTTTTAATAATGTTTTCAAGTGTATGTTTTAACACCTTGATTAATTTTTAAATGTGCTCATTGGATGCGACAATTTTGATGTTTTATTTTTATTTTCTTCTATATATTTATTTTTCTTCTCTTGTATAATACATCCTGAACCCCCTCATTCCTCCCTCCACACCACGGAGCTCCCCTATCTCCTCTCTCCCCCAGATCTACCCTCCCTGCTTCCCACTTCTCCGCAGATAACAGAAGTCCTCCCAGGGTTATTTCTCAAACAGGGCACTACAAGATGGAACAAGGCCAAGCACTAATCCATGCATCAAGGGTAGACTAGGCAACCCAGAAGGAAGAAAAGAGTACCAAGGGCAGGTAAAAGTGTCAGAGATGCCCCCACACTACAGTCTGTAGGAACTCTGAAAAACACGAAGCCAGACAACCACAAGGCATATCTAGGGGAGCCTGCAGGCTCCATGTCTGCTGCTTCAAGCTCTGTGAACCTGGAAGAGTGCTGGTCAGTTGACTTGATGGAGCTTGTTCTCCTGGTGTCCTCAACCCCTCTGGTCCTGGCAGTCCCTCCTCCTACTCTTCCACAAGGTTCCCAAAGCTCTGCATGCTGTTTGGCCCTAGTACTCTACCTGTGCTCCTACCAGCTGTTAGAGGAAACCTCTATGGTTAAAAGTGGGCCAGGCACCCATCTGTGAGCAGAGCAGGATATTAGAAATCATCTCCTGGCTATTCAGTCTCTAGTTCCTGGTCTGCCTTGCAGTATCAGGCATGGTCTCCCTCTTTTGGCATCGGGGTACTATCCTTCCATTGTCCCAGCAGATCCCATAAGAAAGATAGGTTATAGGTCAAAGGTTTTGTGCTTGGGATGTTGTCTCAGTCTCACCACTGGAAACCTTGTAAGGTTACTAGAAATGACCTGGTAAGGTTCTCCATCCCCCATTGCTAGAGGTCCCTGACAAGATCTCCCTTGGAGATTCCAGTGAGTTTCCACTGTCCTTGGTCTCTCAATGCCCCAATAAATGTCCTCTAGTTCAGGTTGTCTCTCCACATATTCTTTCCCTCTATCACTCTCCCCTGACCTGGTCCCTTCTATTCCCATTCCCATCCTCCCCCATCCCAACTGCACCATCTCTTCTATTTCCCCTTTACCATGGAGATCCCTGTGTCCCCACTGGTACCCTTCTTGTTGCATAGTCTCTCTGGGTCTGTGGATTGCAGACCCTTTGTCCTTTTCTTAACAGTTAATATCCACATATAAGTGAGTACATATCATGTTTGTCTTTCTGGGACTGAGTTACCTTATTCAGGAGTATTTTTTCTAGTTATATCCATTTATCTGCAAAATTCATGAAGCCATTATTTATTAGCTGATTAATATTCCATTGTGTAAATGTACCACAATTTCTCTATCCATTTTTTGGTTGAGGGGAGTCTAAATTGTTTTCAGTTTCTAGCTATTATGAATAAAGCTATGATGAACAAAGTTGAACAAGTATCCTTGTAGTAGGATGGAGTGTCCTTTGGGTATAAGTCCAGGAGTGGTATAGCTAAGTCTTGAAGTATGTCAAATCCCAATTTCCTGAGGAATTGCCATATTCATTTTCTTAGTGGCTGTACAAGTTTGCATTCCCATCAGCAATGAAGGAGTGTTCCTCTTGCTCCACATCCATGCCAGTGTGAACTGTCATTTGTGTTATTGGTCTTAGCCATTCTGACAGGTATAAGATGGAATTTTAAAAATAGTGTTGATTTGCATTTCCTGGATGACTAAGAATGTTAAACATTTCTTTATGTGTTTCTCAGACATTTGAGATTCCTCTTTTGAGAAGTCTTTGTTTAGATTAGTACACAATTTTTAATTCAATTATTTGTCTTGTTGATGTCTAGTTTCTTGAATTCTTTATATATTTTGGATATTAACCCTCTGTCACATGTGGAGTTGGTGAAAAATCTTTTCCCATACTATAGACTGCTGTTTTGTCTCATTGACAGTATCCTTTCCTTACAGAAGCTCTTCAGTTTCAGGAGGTCCCATTTAGTAGTCATTGATCTTAGTGCCTGGGCTATTGGTGTTCTTTTCAGGAAGTTGTCTCCTCTGTCAATGCATTCAAGGCTGTTCTCTGCTTTCTTTTCTATCAGATTCAGTATATATCTGGTTTTGTGTTGAGGTCTTTGATCCACTTGGACTTTAGTTTTGTGCTGGGTGATAGATATGGATCTATTTGCATTCTTTTACATGCAGACATCCAATTAGACCAGCCTCATTTGTTAAAGATGCTATTTTTTAGCTAATGTATATTTCTTGCTTCTTTATTGAAGATCAGGTGTCCATAAGTTTGTGGATTTATGTCTGGATCTTCGATTCAGTTCCATTGTTCAACGTATCTCCTTTTATGCCAATGCCATGCAGATTTCATTACTGTAGCTCTGTAGTACAGCTTGAGATCAGGGATGGTTTCAGTACTATTTTATCTATCCTGGATTTTTTTGTTTTTCCATATGAAGTTGAGTATTGTCCTTTCAAGGTCCATAAAGAATAGTATTGGGATTTTGATAGGAATTGTGTTGAATCTACAGATTTTGAAATGTTTTAAACCTGAGAAATCTGATAGCTTCAGGTTTAGTTCAGACTATAGATTACCTGTGGAGATTAGAACTCCCCCTCACCTCTGCCAAATAACTTAAGCATCCCTTTGAGGCTTGTAAAATAGGTACATTTCCAGAGCATTAGTTTCTAAAGCTTCCATCATTTCTTATGTTGAGATTTTAGGACTCAGCTACAATATTTACTCAGCATCTAAGGTAAGCTATTTTTGTTAGGCACATTGTGTATGTTTTGCAATTAAACTGTTTATCTTTGAAAAATATACTTGTTTTCATGACCCTTGAAGTATTCGTCTCCATATTACTTTTGTGTGGTTTTGATGTGTGCAATGAACATTTAAAAATTAGGTGTGTATTGTCATTATAAATCTAAAATATTTTTCTATCATTAATATTTATCAGTACTAGTTTATCCATTAGTCCTTTTTGACCTAAAGTTATGGTCTCTTAAAATATACTCATTATGCTACCAGTGCCTGGGAAGATGAAGAATATAAGAACATGAGGGGTTTAGTTAAACACCAAAGCAGAGCTATTTACTGGCTATCTTATCAGAGGCATTGACAGCGTGTTTCACTCTTGCAATATGTGATGATGGAAGTCAGTAGAGGAGTAGACTAATAAGAGAGGATGCCTGGCTAGTCTCTTCACAGATGCCTTATAGGCAGTCCTATATTGGTATACTTTTATTAAGGTTTATTCTTCTGCTGTGGGCCAGTTCTCTTTTTAGATTATCCTACCAGAAAAATGCTAAAATTAAGAATCATCTTCAATCCATAATACTCTCACTTATAGTTTATGTTCTACTTTTCAAGTGATTAAATATCTAAGTGTGTCTGAATAAGTTGGGAAAATAGATTTCACTTTCAAGTCTACAAACATACTACACTGAGTGCACCTGATCACTTCTGATTTCATTTTCAGATGTTTTAGAGTTTGAACAGTAATCCTAATTTCATGGTCAGAAAGGATGGAGCAATGAAATAGATTGGCTTTGAATTTTCCTTGCCTCGTAACTGAGCTTACACCTCTTGTGGCTATAGATCTGGATTCTTTCTTTCTTCCTCAGAGACAATCTATGATCTTAGCCAGTCACTTATGGAGTTTCATGTCTAATTGACTTATATTATGATGATATTAAAAACCATGACAAAAAATTCAGTACATAATGGCATTTATCAATAAGGATAACTATGGTATTATGTTTTAATGTCCAGAATATAGTTATATTTTTATACATGTTCATATATTTTATTAAACTGTAACATCTGTTTGGGTGTCTTAGTAATCCTACAAGAGCTTGAGTTAAAGGCAAATAAAGTACAGAAATGGATGTTAGTAGTAACTTTATGTAGCATTCTTTCAGTTGTAATTCAGAGGAGTATCTCCCCCCAAAAGAGCCCTGAAGTAATGCTTCAATGACAGGCTTGCCAACTTAACTTTCATTTTTGTAAAGTTCTTGTAAGAAAGGTTGTCAAAACCCATTTTCTTCTTTACTGTAAATGTTGCATTCCTCTCACTGTAGGTAAGCTGTGAGGAAAAATGTCCATTCGTAAGTTCTCTGTTACTGAAATAAAATACTAAACACAATGAACTAGTGAGGGATAAAAGATTTATTTTGGCTGAGTGTTTTAAGCCTTTTCTGTGATTGATTGGCCTGTCTGCTTTTGTACCTGTGACTAGTCATCACAACATGGCAAAGAGTGTAGTAGATAAAAACCACTTACTGATAGAATGTCAAAGTTAAGAAAATGAAGGGTTTGGGACCCTGTTTGACTTCAAGGGCACATTCCTAGTTCCTTAAGCCTATTACTAGTCTATATATTTTAGGACCTCTACCTCATAACAAAACTGAAGACTAAAGTTCATGACATATGGCCTTTGGGGGACATTTAAGATCAAATTGCCACAGTGAATTAATGATAATTCTTCCATGATCAGAAGTTGTCAATGTTTGATTTTATAGTATGTTCTTTCTTCATCATTGGGAATGTAAGAGTAACCATTTTAGACATGAGCCTTTTACATTATGCTATTGGCTTGTAATTATTAAAATAAAAAATGTTTATGTGTAGAGTGGTACATGCTTTTAATCCCAGCACTTGGGAGACGGTGACAGATAGATCAGTGTGAGTTCAAGGCCAGCTTGGTCTACACAGTGAATTTTAGGACACCCAAAGCTACATAGTGAGACCTTGTCTTGAAAAAGGTAAAATAAATAGATAAACAAATAAATGAATAAATAAATAAGTAAATACATAAATAAAATAAAAATCTCAAACCGAGGCTATTAAATAAAATATCTAGGCTACAGAATTATGCTGTACTGGTTTATTTATTTATGTGTTTTTGATAAAAATATCTTAAATGGTTTCATTTGTTCATGGAATTTCTTATCTAGAACAAAATGATCCTATTAAGGTATATATTTTCTTAATTTTATTTCTATTTTCAAGCAATTACTTATTCTGTTTACCTGAAACATTTCTTTCTAAGCATGGTGATTTAAAATTAGACCAATCTACAAGGTTTCAAATAAATCTTAATTGGATTATTGACACACACAAATAAGAATGTCAATTAGAGTGTACTATCATTGTTTACCTGTCTTCTCAGGCCACTTTGGTGGTGAATGACCTCAAGGGGATAAATCTTCTGAGTACTCCTGAAACTGTCAAGTAATATATCAATATTGAGGATACTATCCTTTTTCTTCACTCCAGAGTATGAATGCCATTGAATGTACTCACATTATGCATCAAACCTATATCCCCTGTGATCTCCTTTTTTTCTTTTATTTAAAATGTATTTCTTTCATACAGTATATCCTGATTATCATGGTTTTCCTTCCATCGACTCCATCTACTCACATCCTCCCTGCCTCCCATCCCAATTGTCTCCACACCCTTTCTGTCTCCCATTAGAAAACAAATAGGCATCTAAGACATAATAATAAAATCAGATTACAAAATCAGAATAGGATAAAACAACCAAACAAGAAAAAAACCAAAGAGATAGCACAAGAAATAAATATAAACACAGAGACACACACATTTGCACACACAGGGATCACATAAAAACACAAAATTAGAAGCCATAATACATACGCAAAAGATCTATAAGGTTCAAAAAAGATGTCTCAACTTAGTATTATGAGAAAAAACCTTCAAAGATGCCACTGAATTCATTTTGTGCTGGCCATCTACTGATTGGCATGAGGCCTACCCTTCAGAATGGTGTGTTTTCCAGTGAAACTCCTTTGGAAGAAACTTTTTTTTTTCATTTAAAAATGGCTATCAATTGGAGATAACTTCTGGGTTAGGGATAGGGAGGGATATGTGTCCACTTCTCCTTACTGCTGGGTATCAAATAGCTTCTTAGTTGAGGTTTGGGGCTTTGTGTCTACTTCCCTTTCTCAGTGCTGGGGTTTTGTCTGGTTTAAATCTGAGCAGTTCTTGTGTAAGCTGTCACAGTCTCTGAGTTCATATGTATATCAGTCCTGTTGTGTCTGGAATCACGGTTTCCTTGAAATAATCCACCCTCCCGGCTCTTAAGATATTTCTTCATCATCTTCTGCATAGATCCCTGAGCACTGAGGAGAGGGTTGTGATACAGTCATCCCACTTAGGGCTGAGTGGGTCAAAATATGTAGTCAGATATCAGTTGTATACAACATGCCCTTATCCTTAAGTTTCGTATTTTACTTCAATGAATTTAGTTGTTTTAGGCCCATTTCCTTATCACTATTAATCTTTTTCTTATCTCTGAAAAATGTACTTGATGAGGTGACATTTCTACTCATTAAATAGGAATCTTGGTTTCAACTCAAATATTACTTAGAAGAAATCATAAACTATGTTCATCAGCTAATAGAGAAAGAGTTGTACAGAATTGTAAAATATTATTTTAAAAAAGAGGAGGTTGATTTCCAGCATCCACTTGGTTGCTCACAACTGTCTAACTCCAATTCCGGGAAATCTGATGCCCCTTTCTTATCTCTATGGGCATTGCAATTATGTACCACAGAGACATACATTCAGGTAAAACTCTCATACAAAAAATGTAGCATTAAAAAATATGTAAAACAGAAGAATCTTTCTGTTCTTTTTGAGGTGAAAGGCATATTGTCCTTTAGATACATTTTATCAAGTGTGGTAGCTTACACATCAAGAAGTACTTATAAAATATTCAAAAAGCCCTTAGAAACATAGTCATAGAATGGTCCTTTTCTCTAGTCTGATCCCATGACTATTCCTGTGGAGAATACTATACTTGTACTATATAGAGATGGTGCAAATTAAACAAATGGCATTAAAGGAACCATTGAGCTCACTTGGAGCTTTGATCACAGGCATAGAAAAAGTGTAGCTGTAAGAGATTGTTTCTTTTCTTAGGTCTTCAAGTTTAGTGGAAAATTTGAATAGGGAAGCAGTTTAAAGAGTTTATGAAATGACAGTGTGTCCTGTGGCATAGAAAGGGCTAGTAGCAAAAAGACTAACAAAAGAAGAATATATGTCACTTGGAAGAACTGCTTTTTAGAAATGAGATTAATGGCTAATCTTTATTTAAAAAAGGAATAGAATGAAAATGAATGAAAGTAATGTAGGGGCTTTTTTCAGATTTAACAAAAACCTTAAACCTGGCTAACTGCTGGAGTTGTTTCAGAAAGATAGAGTGACTTGGTAGGGATGATTTTAATGCCATCTCTTAAGTCATCTACTGAAGTGTCTTAACATATGTTATACATTTTAAAAGATAAATAATGTGCATAAAATAACCCTGGAGCTTCTTCAGCTAGTAGTAAATACAACTTCTCGCAGCCAATGAGAAATAAGAAACACTGTAATATTCTTCTTGATTTCTTTAAAATACTGAATAGAGTATCGCAGGTTGGATTCTCTACAAAGCAGACTCCACCAAAGAGTTTAGTGTGTATAATACTTATTCAGGAGTACCCTTCAGGCTGTCACATAAGGAGAGGAGAGGAGGAAGCACAAGTGGACAAAGAGAGAAGTTGAGCTGTGATGCAGACCCAATACAATTATTTTAATTGACCTTTTATTTTTAAAGAATTGCATATATGAGTACTGTATTTACATCATTTCCACCCTTTCCTCTGCCCCCTTCAACTCCTCCCACACTTCCCTACATCACAAATATATTGCCTCTTCTTCTTTATTGTTGTTATATATTTATACTATGTATACATCAGGACAAATGAGGAAATACTCTATGGCACTCTTATACGAGATGAGGGCCTCCTTTCAAGGTAAGTAGGTGGATGAGATATAACCCTTGTATACATTCTATCAAGACTACCTATTTTTTCATACTGGGAGAATCAATGAGCATTATCTAAGACTTAGCTCATTGTACAGTTGAACCATACCGAGGTAGCCTATTTGGATAAATGCAATTTATATTAAGAGATTTGTTTCCAAAATATCTGCCAGTGACTTGGAGAGTCAAGATATTTGAATGGTGTCACAGTGGTCTGTGGCTGGGAAAAATAAATGACCTTTCATATTTCTGTGTTCATTAGGAATAGGCATAGCTTCCTCAGAAAGGGCCAGGGCCTTAGACATAATGTTCTCTGCAACTAAACAAACCCATATAAGAATTGAAAGCTGGCGATCTTGCCAAAAATACTCTTAGATCCTGGGACAAGTTCATCACTGAAGGATCTGAACGGTTCGTCATTGTCTGTCACAGTAGCTTGGGCCTCATGGCAACATGGCACTTATTACTAAATAAGTACACTCTCAAACTTCTTAGAACCTTTACAAATAATGCATACAAGTAGAAAATACAAATACCACAAAGAATATTAAACTTTTATTGTTATGAAAATGATCATACTTGAAGTGATAATTTCTTTGTGGTATTTACATAATTTTATAAAAAGAATCCCATCCATTTTTAATTAGCTGTTTTTAATAGGCAGTTAAGCTACCACATTATAAGCCATATATTAAGGTAATGGACATTTAACAGCTGAGTTAAGTTCTTTAAATGGAAATGCTGACAAACCTTTATCTATAATTACAGAAACACTGTGTTTGCAGAAGGAGGGATCTCTCCATATCTGAAGCCCTAAAAATCCCTATTCCTATAAGGAACAAAGTACTTTACTAGCTCATAGAATTGACATTTGGCACCAGCCATTACTCAGCACCTTACTATTTTTGAATAATTTTTTTGAAGTTATGAAATGTTTTCTTTTTAATCAGCATAGTGGCCTGTATCATGTAATACTGTTTTCTGTTTTCTTTCATAGTTTGAGATTTAAAGGAATGGTTTACTGATGTTTGGTAGCTTCTGTGGCCACGTGGAAGACTTGGTCATTGCGAATTAGATGAACAAATATGCATGAAAATATTTTGATATAAGTGCCACATGCTAACTGATGGCACCACTGGAGGTCAATCCTAAGTCATGTTTTAGCACATATGTGTGTTTGTGTGTGTGTGTGTGTGTGTGTGTGTGTGTCTGTGTGTCTGTGTGTGTCTGTGTTATCAAATCACGTACTAAAGAGCATTCACTTAGGAAAGGACCAGGTTCGCAGTGATTAACAACTGAGAAAGATTTGTACTATCCTGAATATTATATTCGCCAAAGAAATGAACAGAATAAAAACTATAAAAATAAAAACTAATAATAGAAATGAACTAAATAATAGAAATAACAAAATAATAGAAATAAAAATTAAAATATTCATAAATCTGCTTAATGTGAAGGAAAATAATGGATTGGGACTGGGTAAAAGTTTTGAGTTAAATAACTGAAAAATATTTTATTATCTTTACTATTTAAGCTGATATGTACATGAAAATAATGAATCAGTTACTTGGCCTCTTTTCTCCCTGCCTACTAGCTTCCTCCATTATGGTATGCAAATTTGACTGGCAAAGTATAAATTAGCAAGAGATAAACAAAGAAGAACCTTATCAATATTTACAATATATAGCATTAGCATCAGATACAATTGAAAACTAAAAAGTGTGTTTAGAAATTTAGCATTATATTTAGTTTCTGAACAAGGAAAATGATTATATAAGGAAGGGACAAGACAAATGATAAAGGGTCTAGACACTTGGTGGTAACAAACTGTGAGAGTAGAAATGTATAAGTGAAACTAATGGAGTAAGTTTGTCAGATATCCCTTGCCTTCAAGTTCCTATGTTTTACATGACTGACAGTCTTCCTAGGGATAGAAAGTTTGTGGAGTTTTCATTATATCAGAAGTTTCTTTATTTATACAGACAAAGAAGCTCTGGGAAGATTTTTCTTTATCTACTGATATTCATTTGCTTCCAACTGAAATTAATCCTTATTACAAAGTGACATATTTGAGTATCATGTATTTTGATATCCTAGAGTGATAATCAAAAAGAATGGAGTATTAAAGAAAAGGGCACTACTAATTCAGAGTATTGTACATGATGGTAAGTTAGCATATTCATTAGGAGAATCAGTATAGATAAAGCTTGGGCAGCTGGTGGATTAGAAAAAAGGCAACATCTAGCTAATATAAAAATTTGTTAGTCATGGTAAATCATTTAGGTTTTATTTTGAGTATGAAGGCAGGTGCTTAGCATGTGGCTTACAGATGAAAAAGAAATGATTGGTGATTAAATTATTAATGTAGAATGATTGGTAGCTTGGATGAAATTACTAAAGTGGAGAGACATAGATAATGAATTTTAACTTGTATTCAACAGGATTTGATTGGTATAGGTAAGAAGGAAGTCAATAATAACTGTCACATGCCATTTATTGAGGTAGAGAGTATATAAGAATAAGTTTACACAAATATAAGAAGGATTTTCATTTGTGCATGCTAATTTGGAACTTTTTATTTGTTTGTTTTGGTATTTTGAGACAGGGTTTCTCTGTTGTAAGTCTGGCTGTCCTAGAACTCACTCTGTAGACCAGGCTGGCCTGAAACTCACAGAGATCTGCCTGCCTCTGCCTCCCAAGTGCTTAGATTGAAGACGTACGCCGCCGCCACCCAGCTAATTTGGAACTTTTACTAATAAGTTTAGAGTAGATTTTAAATGGGCACCTAAGTATAACTTTAACTTTCAGAGGATGCGTTATGATTGGAGGTAGATATAAATATTCAATGTCATGGCACTAAAGAACTTGGGTTGACTTCCCAACAGCCACATGGCTGTTCACAACCATCTGTAACTTCATGTGGAATTCAAGGCCATCTTCTGGTCTCTGAGGCCATAATACATGCATGTTGTACACAGAAATACAAGGCAGAAGAACTTTTGTAAGTAAAAGTTTTTAAAATTAAAAGTTTGTTTTAAAATGTAAGCTTTTTCTCCTACTCAAATGATCTTTAGCATAGTATTGGATATTCCTTCCATATTTTCTTATTTCAATTTCTTATAACTATTAGAGTATTGAAAGATATCATTATTTAGCTGTGAATTTATTAAGATAATAACTATAAGGATTTTTGTTATATTTCTCACATTCAACTTAATTTTTTAAAGTTTTTATTTAAGTGTGATATATATTATAGGAAAGCACACAAAATAGTACAGATTAATTTCCAAAAGCTAAAATATCGTTTCAAGCCCTCTTTCACTTAAAAACTGAACCTTAATTATATCTCCAAACCCCCATTTTCACCCCAATGATACTATCTCTATGAATAGGCATTATTATGATTCCTAACAAAGTAAACTAGTTTTGTCAAATTTTGAACTTTATATATATATATATATATATATATATATATATATATATATATATATGGTTAATTTAGCATATATCTATATATATCTATATATAGTTACTCAATGACTTACACTGGGTATTACATTGACTTATCTACTTCCTCTTTACACTCACTTAGTCTTGCTTAAAACTTAACATAAAATCTGTGGCTTCCACACCCTTCTGTTCTTCCATATTCATTCTCTCTGTGTGGTTCTTTCTACAAATATCCTAGAAAAAAATCTTAAAGTATAGTTTTCAGAGTTCCTACATCAGAATTGTCTTGGGAGCTTGTTAATAATACTCGTAGCTGAGCCCCTGCAGTGGTATATGAGCCTGACAGGGGAGTAGAAACCACTTTGCACTCTTATGACTCTGCAATTTATAACGTCATCTTAGAATACTCTTTACTGGGACTCTTACTAAGGAAGTTAACAGGTTACTTTTATGTCCAGAGATTAATATTACATAAAGTCATCTACAACATTTCCTAGTGTTCATCTACAAAATCTGACACTTTGTCTTCCTCTATCAATGCATTTATCTCCATCTTAAGTGTAGTGGAGTTGCTTTCATACCTGCCTGGCTTCCTAGCTATGTTATGATACCCTAGAAAGCCAATATTACATTCTTTTGTGTTCACCACAGTGGTGAGTACAGTCATTCACAAATAGTTCTCTATTTGTCTATTAGGTCTCTAATATGTCTATTCAAATATGCAATACACAAGACTAAAAAATTTTATTCCCCTAGAATTATCAAGAACTTAAATCTATAATCCCAAAGAATCTTTTTTTTTTCATTTGAATGTTATCATAGCTTTAGGCCTAATGAAACTATGGGTATAACTGAGTGTTATAGAAAGTCAAAATAAACATCATATTCACAAGAAAGATGATGGTAGTTAATTTTTCAGATGGTTGTAATAACTCCCAATAGAGGAAGAGTTGCCAAAAAATAAATGTTTGCATTTTTATTTGCCTACCAGTGGCCTAATTTTATTTGCTTTGCTTATATAAGTGGTTTTAGTAAAAACAGGAAAATGCATGCATGTGGATATTTTTAAACTGTGAGGATTTCTATTGCATTATTCTTTAAAACCTTAGTAAATTAGTTGTGGGTTTGGTTGGTACCTTCCATTTAAAAAGTCTGTATTTTTATAGATCATGTTCAATTTTATAAGTAGCTATCTCCCTGTTTTTTTCCTTTGTAGTTTAGTTTCTATTTCTGGTATTGCGATAAAATCATGTGGCAACTTTAAAGATTTAAGTGTTTATCTTGGTTTGCAGTTCAAATGGGATGCAGTGCATCATGGCAGGGAAAGGCAGAGAAGGAATTATAGCAGGACACTAGCAGAAAAGGTTGCATCTACACTCAAAATACAGAGTGTGAAGAGGAAGTGAACCTCAGAGGAAAACCCTCAAGCCTTGCCCCAGTTAGTCCATCCCTTCACCAGGTCTCCATCTCCTAATGGTTCCCCAACCTTCCCAAACAGCACTATCAGCTAGGGATCAAGAGTTCAAACCCGTGAGTCTGAGGGAAAGGGCATTTTATCCTCAAAGTGCAAAAAAAGGTTTCATCACTATTAAATTGTATTTATGTTTAGAGTTTAAAAAAAAAGAGTAATGAAATGGTATTAACTTTTCTCTAAGTGCATTTCTAATATTGGATTTTTGAGAGCTCCTATTTCTATTCACTTCTTCCTCTCTCTTGCATTCTTTTGTTCCTCTCCAGCCTACTCACAAATCCCATTAAAGCAAAAATGTCCTCTTTCCTTGACTTCCAGATAGTATGAGGATGAAAATATTAAGTCTAGGACCCTATTTTCTCACTTTTTTCATATAGCTCTCTTCCATTAGTAACCCCCCTTTGACCTTTCATAATTGACTTCCTAGAACTCAACCTGAATTTGACTACTGTATCCAGTCTTACTTCTTTGTATATATTCTATCCTAAAACTAAGTTCAGAAAACTTATCTATAAATGGCCACATTATAATCATTTAATGCTATTTGGTCTCTGCTTCAGCTACTCAGTTATGCTTTTGTAGCATAAAAGCATACCTTGAAAACAAATACATGATTAAGGCTCATTTTGTTCCAATCAAACTTTATTTATGGGCAATGAAATTTGAATCCCTTATCACTTTAATGTGTCAGAAAAAAAAGTATTCTTTTATAACCAAACAGAAGTTGCTTTATTGGCTGTAGTTCAGTGACTTTTTTTCAAAATATGTTATTAATCTCTGCCTTTCATTATTTGCGTGCTATCTTCGTCTTTGTTAGGGTTTATTTTGCTCTGATGACACACCATGACCAAAAGCAACTTGGGTATTAAAAGATTAATTCATCTTCCAGCTTTTAGTCTATCATTTTAGAAAAGACCAATCAGGAACCTGGAGATAGAAAATGATGCAAAGGCCCTGAAGGAGTGATACTTACTGTCTTGCTCCTCATGACTTGATCAGATTGCTTGTTATATTATCGTGGACCACGTAGTAAACAATAGTGGTATAGCTTACATTGAGCTATCCCCTCTAACATCAATCATCAATCAACGAAAAATGTCTTACAGACTTCTCTACAAGCCAATACTACAGAGGCATTTTCTCAGTTAAGATCTGTCTCCCAAGTCAGTGGTGGTGCACACCTTTAATACCCTTGGGAGGCAGATATCTGTGAGTTTGAGGCAAGCCTGGTCTACAGAGTGAGTTCCAGGATGACTAGAGTTACAACAGAGAAACTCTGCCTTCAAAAAACAACAATAAAAACGATTACTCTTCCCAAATTACCATAGGATGTCAGGTTGACATAAAACAAGCCAGTACCAGTAGTGAATGAAATTTCTTCAATATATCATTTCTTTAAAAGACTTACTTATTTTTCCATGTCCATGTGAGTTTTCCTTACAGATATGTATGTGCACCCCATGCATTCCTGGTGCCAACTAGAGGAAAGAAAAGGGTTTCAGATAATCTGGAACTGATGTTACAGATAGTTGTGAGCCATGATGTATATGCTGGGAACCAATATCAAGCCCTCTGAAAGATCTCTAAGTGCCCTTAAATGTTGAGCCATCTTCCCATACCCCAAATTTTATCATTACTTAAAAACGTAATGGATCTTAACTTTAGGATCTTACTTTAATAAAGAGCACAAAAGTCTTTTTACCTCTGCAAGTGTGATGGTAGAATTTTGTATGTGATCCACATACATGAGTTACAGTTTAGTATAGATGCACAACATATGTGTTTTTGCAAATATTCAGAAAAAGGAGGCTGTAAAACAATACTTTATCTATGATTTTGTAGCCACAGTGTTTATAATATAAAATATGTGTGTAATTGTGAAAGTTAATAACTTTCTAATTTATCAGAAAGCAACAGAATAAACCTAGAGATTTTCTTAGGGCATCTTCAAACTCTGATTTATTGCTTACACACAGTAATTTGCCAAATGACACCCTAGTGAATTCAAAGAATTAATGTTCTTTCCTAAGTAACTTTCACCAAGGGACTGAAAAAGCATAGCAATTTGCCAATTAAGGGAAAGAAGAATGTACTTAAAGTCAGGAATAGTGGGCAAAGGAGCTAAAAAGGTTGCTCCCACCACTTATTTCAAGAAACATAATTCATCTACAATCTTTTCTTAAAAAATACTAAATAAAGTAATGAATGCATTTTTATTATACGTGAAATTTTCAGAATGGCTGACTTTATTTTTGTCAATGC
Organism: Cricetomys ansorgei; assembly: GCA_026225945.1. Taxonomy (NCBI): domain Eukaryota; kingdom Metazoa; phylum Chordata; class Mammalia; order Rodentia; family Nesomyidae; genus Cricetomys; species Cricetomys ansorgei. The sequence goes on along the minus strand of JAMJFZ010002863.1, from coordinate 558,188 downwards.
CTTCAAAGTTAGCTGCAACCAGGCTATTTATTTGTTGGCTAGTTCTGGCTCAATTCCTAATCTTTATCATCAAAAGAGAATGTCCAGTAGCAAGAGAAAATGACAAACTTTCTAAAACAATAAAGGTAGGTGTTAAAGAAAATGCTAACGCTGCAAGAAATTGTTCTTACATATTATATAAGATTTTTGATAGCTTATTTCTCTTTAATTTCTAGTATATAATTCATAGAGTACTGAATATAATAAGAAACTTTATTTTAAAAACCTATTTTGATTTTCAGTGTTTTCATGATTTTTAAGAACCACAGCCTAGGTTATTGTAAATTAATTAACATGTATTTAAAACACAAACATTGAAAAGTGTCTAAAATCTTAAAAGATAATAAATCTGGATTTTCAAATCAATCAAGAAAAGTATTGGTCAAGAAAGTTTGTTGTGAAATTGTGTCTTTCTAATTTTTGGAATCTCAGTTCTGAAACATTCTTTCCAAATTCAAAGGAAATATATTTTCTTCAGAAGCAAATTTTCCTTTTATCATAACAATGAAGGGCCATTATATCTCCATGAAATGTGCCATGGTTCATGGGTTTTTGGAGTTTTGTAGGGTGGAAATGGAATTTTGGTATAGAAGATTTCATCTGCAGGTTAGTTACCCTTCAGTCTCAAAGTGGTGAATACCAGTGAGCATTGGTATGCTGATCTTCCTAAGATCTTGCAGAAGCTGTTATATGTGGTTTCTCTGAGTTACTCCTGGGTTTGATAATGAACAGAAAGCCACTTCAGGGTGCAAACTTTAATTTCTGGAAAGCAGAGGGAACAGCCTCAATGGAATGAACCCAGAGCTTCCTCTAAGGGTTTTATTGTTGCATGATACAAAGGCCTTTTGTTTCATAATGAACACTCCCTGCAGTCTCAGCCTACTAACCTAGCACCTTACTGCACCACAGACAGACTGCGATTCTCAGGTTTGGCCAAGATCACTTATTGCTGAATGGCTGCAGGGACTATAAGATCTCTTCTTTAGCAGTATCATAAATAAATACCTTTAACATGTAAGAAATTAGGGGCAAGGTACTGTTAATAACAATTGCCTCTGCCAGGGCCTAACATCAGGTACAGGTTACATCTTAGGAAGCAATCAGTAACAGTTACTGGATTTACAAATTTTTTTCTTTCCCAAAGAGTATATTCTCTCACACATTTAGAAAGCAGTCTTCCATACATTCCAGGGAACAGTCCTTCCTCCCAGTGTCTGATCCCCATGATTAACAATTGCCTCAAAGTCTCAGGAGCAAACATTAAATAATCACAGAATATTTACAAAGATTTTCTCAAAGCTAAAATTTGACTTATCATTAAACCATCCTACTATAGTTTTAAACATGTTAACTTTCCTGTCTGAGGTTTCTAAGCCCAATAGAGGCTCTTACAACATTACTCCTTCATTCCAGACCTGTAGAATATATTTAAAAGAGTGGGGAAGGGGTATTCATATTCTTTCTCCCTCTCTCTCTCTCTCCCTACCTCCCTCCCTCCCTCTCTCTCTCTCCCTACCTCCCTCCCTCTCTCTCTCTCTGTCTTTCTCTCTCTCTCTCTCTCCCCTCTCCTTTTTTTATTGATTTTATTTTGCTTTGTTTTTTGAGACAGGGTTTCTCTGTTGTAACTCTTGCTGCCCTAGAACTCACTCTGTAGACCAGGCTGACCTCGAACTCACAGAGATGCACCTGTCTCTGCCTCCCAAGTGCTGAGATTAAGGGTGTGTGCAGCTGCTGCTGCCACTTTGAAATGTATTCTCTTATTGACTGCTTCCTACTGGAGGAGACAATAGAGTTAGGGCTCTAGGCTCTGTCCTAAGGGTTTAAGGGTACATGGGCATAGGTTATGTGGCAGGAAGAGAGTTTTAACTTGATTGGTTGCTTAGTTCATGAGATAGCCATCATGTGATCCTAAAGAAACTTTTGAAAACAGAAGGCACATTTTTGTTTTAAAGGAAGAATGGAAACAGAAAGCTCTAGTCATTAGATTGTTTCCTCTAATATTACATATACAAGTATATGAAAACATCATGAGATGGCACATAGTGTATACAATCTTTATCTATCCTTTACAGTTGCTACATGTAAGCAATTTTAAATGTTCAAATGAAAGGGCATATTTTCAAGTAACTTTTGGGACATGTTAACAAATTGAATTTCAGTAATAAGAAAAGTATGCCTTTAGAGTGTCAAGGGTTTGAAACATTTTATACTACTATACCACATCACATATTTTGACACTCAGTTCTTCAAGCAATAAGGCAGACAAAGCCACTTGTGAAAATAATGTGAAAGTTTCTGGCAGTATAATTTGTACAAAGTATAATTTATCTCATAAAGTTCTTAGATTGTTCTATGACATTGAAAAAAATTCAGTAAATGCCAAAAGAATGGAAAAATCAATTTTGGTGAAAACATTAATGAGATTTAAATTAACCTTTTTAACTTTAAATAGTTTTTTCATATTTATTATTGAAAACAAAATGAGAACCAAAAAGAACAAAAAAAGGTGTTATATTTAATTTTACATACAGGATCTTGGTAGTCCTCAAGGTTAAGGCTCCCCCCTTTCTACTAGTCAGTCATGTTATTAAGAAGCATGGTGCAAGGAATATTTACCATTTAAACACTGTTCATTTACACGCCATTTTAACATATACAAGTAGCTAATGTGTTTTTGTTTTTTAAACTTTTCTATTTATGAACCAAATTTGGAGCAACAGTGGGTCACTGAAATTGGAGTGAAAAACTCAAAGCTCCCTTGAACTCAGACAGAATCTACCCTGACAAGTCAACTGGAAATTTACAGATCATGTGTAGGCTTTGAACGATAATTTGGTGGGATAAAATTAAATGAGTGAAATTTCATGTAATCATTAATCTATCTCCATATTTAAAATGCTTAATTGAAATTTTACTGCTTCAAGTGAAAAAAAGTTCAAAGTATGCTATACCAAAGCATTAGAAACACATGAAATACATAAAATTCAGATGAATAGTTATAGAACCTATTCTATAACTACCAGAAAGTAATACTATTCCACACATCTATTATGCTAGATTATTTTATTATAATCATTAAATGCTCATGACTACTATGTGTCAAGTCATGTGGGAGAAAAAAAACACCTCTTTAAATAGAAAAAATCAGTAATAATTTTTAATCTGGTATTATATTATGCCACCACTTCAAACTGAACTAAACACATTTTTAGCAAGGACAGGCAGGTTTTTAGCTACTTGAGTTTGATTAATCAGAAACTATAAATTCCTCAAAGTTTCTAAAATCTTAGGTAGATGCCCCAATTATTTCAGAATAAAAATTTTACTGTAATTCATTTACAAAAGGATGGAGTGATTAAATTCTCTCTGAGCAATATTGTTCACAAATAGTCTCCGGTTTTCAGACTGATACATCCCAAAGTGTGATTTATAAAAGCATGACTATAGGTCTAAAACTCTCAGTTACCTACTTTACTTCCATATTAGGGTAAATAATTTCAAATTTTATTTAGATAATGTTTATGGGAAAAAATCAATTTTGATGAAAACATTAATGAGATTAAAATTAACATTTGATATAACCAGTTGCTTCTTTATCACTGAGAAAAGAATGCTAATGCTGAAAATTATAAGTACTGGACTCTAAGAAAATAATTCCTTTATATAATTAAGATATTAAATTACAATCTTTTTATATATGAAACAATTTATTTGAAATATACATTCCCCAATTTCTGTCATAGGTGATTTGTATACAATGAGAAATTTCCCTTTCCACATCCAATTTTTCATTAAAATTCGGGTTTCTAAAGGCTACGTTGCCATCTGTTGTTTTGTGGGGAATGGAGTTGACTTCTTAAGGTAGGATTTCACAATATAACTCCAGATGACCAGGAACTCACTATGTAGACCAGTCTGATAGTTATTATTGATATATCACAGCTGTAAAATATGCCAAGATTAATTTAGCTGTTATAAGTAACACTATTACTATATTTTGAGCAAAATTATCTTTTCCACAGCTATATTTATTATTACTTTGTGTGATTGTGCACTCAGGTGCATAAGATAGTCATAATTAGATGTAAAATAGGTGAAAATGTCGAGAAGACCCTGTTCACAATGGCAGAAATTAAAATGTGTTGCAGCTGGATTCTCTAATTCCCTGTTGTGAAATAACACATGATGTGAAGGTAGGCATGCTAAGTCAGTATAACAGAATAGAATGATCTCCTCAGCATGCAATACACTTGTTAAAAACACACTGTAAACACCAACTACATAAATATTTTTGATCTACAGGCTATTTAATCCACATATATTGAACCTGCAGTTAGGAAGTCCACTTTGCAAACAACTATGTGCACACATACAATATTTTTTGCCCTCAGGTAAATAAAATATGATGCCAGTTTAAGTGTTACTTTCATACATGAGGCTGTATTAATAACAGAATGTCCAACTTGACTTTATTTCTTCATTTATACAAATTATCATAGTGCGAAAAGTATCTTTTTATAGAAAATTCAAATCACGTATAAATATTACAGAGCTGTGTGTGTGTGTGTGTTTGTGTGTGTGTGTGTGTGTGTGTGTGTGTGTGTGTACTAGTTCTGGTTTTATTCAATCTTTGAACTATAACTTACTCTTTTAAAAAACAGAAAGAGTATAGTAACAGTGGGTTTGGCTATAGCCATTTCAAGAAAACAAATTCAATTATATACATTCACATAGCACTGACAAGGAAAAACAACAAAACTTTGGATGGCAAAAAAATTACATTAATATTTTTGACATGCTCCCTTGGTGTGACTTGTTATGTAGACAATCAGCTCAACTTCTCAAGTTTGATGTCCTTGGAGCCATTTGAAATTTAAATTTTAATGAAAATTCATTAGTTCCAATGCCAAAAGAAGTGACTCTAATTGCTTTTGAAAGAATTCTTTGAGAAACTTACCCATCTTATTTCCTGTTTATCATTGGTTGGCTTGTAGGTACTTAATTGAAGGTCCTCTGCTTATCAGCAAGGGCTGTCATCAATACACTCCAAGCATTTTAAAGAATAGGCCAACAGTTTAAAGGATCTGCAGAAGCATCAATAGCATGCTAGTGTGAATAATAAAATTTTAATTATCTACAAGAAGCAAATAAAAAGCATAATCTTTCCCCTTTTTAGCCTGAAGGAGATGAATGCCTAAGCAGCATTTTAAGAATGAATGACATTTGAAGTGTAAATGAATTTGATTAGGAAATTATTAGCAATATAATGTATATTCTATTTACTTCTTTACATGGTCTTTCATTCACAAGCATGTGCATAAACACACACACACACACACACACAGATGGTTTGACACACAAGCATATAAGAATTACAGACAATCTAGAGAAATACATTTTAATGATGATTTAGTAATATAAAAATGTAATCCTGTCAGATGCAAAGGGAAAAATGTCCAGGGAGAGCAGGATGCTATGGCTTACATTTAAGCCAGTCACTGGTTTAATGTTTGTCAGGGTCTAAATTAATGTATGCGCTTTTATTGCCAGGATTAATGATTCAACAACACAGATCTACTTAAAGATTTTTAAAGCCTTCTAAAGATGGTATTCAATGTTTCTGGTGAATGTGCACATTTTGAAGTTCTAAATAGCATAGAAATAACAAGGTAGACAAGGAAATGAATGATTCCACCATGTATACATACATGAAATTTACCTTTTCAGTAATATTTATATATAATAAATTTATGTATCCTCTACCTAAAATCACATTTTAATTAATATTTAATGTGTGAATAAATTAGATATTCTAACATTGGGTGATTTATAATTTAAAGATACTGTGATACTTTGTATCATACTGTAAACTGTTGTTATTCTAATAACAGATAAATATTTCTCCTGTAGATGTATGAATGTGTTAGCTTATTCATCTAATATTGAGTCCATCTCAAATAATGTTTGCTTTGAGTTTTGTAATATTGTTAACTGATCTTAAATTATTTTTGAATTTTCAAAATAATTTTTATTTATATGCTTAGTCAGATGTCTCACTATTTCAAAGCATAAATTCAGGAATTTAATTTCAGTATTTATTTATCAGAAACAACCATCATATTATGATAATTCACATGATATATATTGTGAATTCTTTGAATAAACACAGATAACATCAGGATTAATATTTTCTTTTATGGAATCATGGGTTGTGTACTTACTGGGTCTAAATTATTTTAGAGCCTGGAAATGTATGATAAAGATATTTTAAAGACACAGGCTTTTCTTCAGATTATTATTATACTACTTAAGGCATAGACAATGTTTTCGTTTTCTCTCTCTAACTGGCAAAAAACTTGGCAATATGTGCAATATAGAAATATATTAAGTCTAGACCATTATGCTCAATCTACAGACTAATCAGTTGCTTAAGGGTTAGGGATACAAAGCCTGTAGACATTGACCACTCCCTTGTAAAAATCATATCTTTTTTAAACTGAAAATTATCATGAAAGAATATTCAGGTTTTGTGAAAAAAATATAGATACATAACTATGGAAAGTATATTTTAATAGCCGTTTTACACTATTTTAGAACTATAACGTGGCCTGCTTAGTAGGTTATAGTTGATGTACTGAGATACTTTATCTCATTAGTTGAAATGAGCAAAAGGAGCCTATTATATATTTATGGACTTGGTGAATAAGAGCCAGTAAAATTAGGAAGCGTTAAGATAACATCCTTCAAAATACTTCTAGTATAGAAAGTAAACAACTACTAGCCTAATTCATGACATCTAATACCTACTTTATGATACCTGAATATAACTCTAAGGGGGCCTGGAGTAGTATCTGTTTTTCTTTAGTCTTCCCTAGCCTATGTTTATAGTACTTCATAAGCTTCAGAACTTTGAGAGAAAATGTAGAGATGTTCAGTAAGATAGCATGGAATTGGCCATAGTGGCACTCACATATAATCTTAGCACTCAGGAGGCCAGAACAGGAGGACAATAAGTTGAAGACCAGCTTGATCTACATAGCAATTCTCCATCCCAACAAACACAGACATACACACTCCACCAACACCAACACCCTACCATTACTAATATAGAACAATGTTTAATAGTTCTGTATAAAAATAACAATGATTTTTGAGGACTTCTCTGTCAGCTAGATTTTATCATCCCTATTTTACAGATTAAGAAGCTGAAACAAAAAAATTAAAGCTCAGAAATTTCTCTTAGGTATGCTCTAGTCAGTATTTGAGCCCATAACTATTCTTTCCTTCACCACTCAAAATACATTTTAACTATGAAATGCATTTTAACTACAAATCTAATATTTGAAAGCAAATCTCAAATTGGACTATGTAGACATAGATGTAAGCATTGATTACATAATTATTCTTCTCACGGGTTTATGGCAGAGGAGAGTTGATTCTTTGCTAATTCAATCCCTGGTTCTAGAGGGTTTCAGCCTCCATACAATCTAATCTTTGTTGGGGAAGTTTATTTTTAGTTAGGTTTGAAATTGTTTTATGCACTGTTGGGTGAGGGGCTATCCTAGGTCTAGGGTCTTCTGTATTGTTTGCAGGTGTTGAATTTCTCTGGGGGATGTTTGATTGCTTATGATCTGCACCTGAGGAATCTGAATCAATAAACACCTGAGCACAGAAGCTCAGGGGTTCCACTGTTGATTGAGTATGGTGCTGGCCAGAATGGTGGTTCCCTCTGCTGAGGTCTGACAGGGCTTCCACGTGTGAAAACTCCTCCTTGTCTCTTTGCTGAGCCCCCACAGCAATGTACAACTATAAATCTTCAAACCTAAACCTAGAATGTTTCAGCTTCTGAGACTCACTGCAGACAATGTTCACTCTGACTAGCTGTATGTTCTGAACTCCAAACTGTAAATCTTAAACTGTCTGCTTCTGAGTCTCTGTTTTCTCTCTTAGCTTGTTCAGGTCTGGCTCTGCTCCTTTGGGTTTCTCCTTCTAAACAGAACTGTTTCTGAACTGACTTTACTCAAACTGCCTGACTGAACTCCCTGCTTCTCTCTGAGCTCTTCCTCTTATCTGCTTCCAGTCTGTTTCCACCTTGCTTCTGTCTGAGCTCTGCTTCCATACTCTGCTTCTACTTGCTTCCCTTCTCTGAACTCTGAACTCCCAACTTTTGAACTCTACTTTCTGCTTCTTCCTCTGAGCTCTGGCTGGACCACCCAAATTCTGGGATTAAAGGCAGGTACCACCACTGCCTTCTGAATTGGGATTAAAGGTGTATGCTACATAGGAAGTAAAGATGTATACTGATATTCTTTCTACCCTAGAGCAGCCATGCTGCCAGCTTAAAAGATTAAATATTCCTTTACAGGATTACTAAATTTTAGCTACTTAGTAGACACTGTATTCATTATATTATTGTCTCTTCACATTCCCCACATTCTTATGAAAGTCATTTTCACTCTGGACACTGTAGAATTATTAAGATGAACTTGCTAAAAATTTTAATTCCAATTAAATTTGTCTTTGGGTTACTGCATGTTCTAGAAAGTTGTTCTTGATTTTAGGCTAATTGTGTTGCAGCATATATCTCAACGGTGGAAAATAAGATTAAGTATAATAGTCACCCAGAAGCCTTGCCAAAGTTCATCCTTTGCTCTATTGTGCTTCTTATGAGAATAAATTGTGGTTATTATTAAGTTGGTGGAAGAAGGCTAAAGACAAAGCTTCCCATAAATTGAACACAAAGTTTCCACTAGCTGTAGACACAGTGCTATTCCACAAAAAAGATTGAGTACTCATTCACTAGGTTTTATAGTTTGCTGTTGAAATGTGATTGCCGAAAAGCGTTGAATAACCACCTGATGTTGGATAGATTACAATGCTCACTTAAGCATTTTAATTTCTCAAAGGAGCTTTATAACCTTACAAAGCATTTACAGCTCTGTGTCTCCATTTAAACTTTCTAGGGTCTTTCATGAACCCAGTGAAAAGAAATTAGCTTATAAATGAAATTCACCCTCAAATTGTAAAACCATGAAAGTAATCAATAGTTCTAATGGATGTGGCTTTTCAGTACACAGGTCAAGCTTTTTAGGAAAAGAGTGAATAAATTAAAGAAAAATTCTAAACCAGTTATTTCTTCTTCCTTTGACATCACCCCTATTCATAATGAATATAAGTATAACATAATCAAGAGACTTCATTTTCCTAATTTTGTATTTCTCTGCCTATTGAAAAACAAATTTTATGCTTTATATACTATATTTATATTAAATGTCTCTATATCAGTTTGAGGATCCAGTCTTCTCCTCCACTTTCCATGAGTTGTTCCTTAGCACTGGCCTCTTCCTGATTTGTCTCTATACATGCTGGAGACTTTCTGATTTTTTTTTTATTTTACTTAAACTACAACTTTTCCCTTTTCAGTTTCACATCTCTGTGTATTAAAAACCCAACACAATCCATCTTATTATAAAAAGCCATTCTATAATATTCTAATTCATAATGATTTTATCCTGATATATAATATGACATATTTGATTTCAGTTTTGTATCTATTCCACTTAATAATAAAATACCTCAAGCCTTAGCTCATATTTCTTTGTGGAGTTTTTTTTTTTAATCTCATCATATATACTTATTTCAAGTAGTCCTGATGTCATTAATAGTTACTAAAACTTCAGCCATTTGGTAGACTCTTAATATGTCAGTTGATATGAAACAATTTCAACTCAAATAAATAAATTCTGTACAAAAACATTCAAATGTTTGGATAGTTAAAAAGAATTTTTGTGGTTATATAGTCCCAACTTCTCATTTTATAGGTAGGAATATTGACTCTGATAAATGTCAAAAGAAACATTTTAAAAATTTATACAGTATATTTGATTATATTTCTCCCTCTCTATCCCACCCAACTTCATCCCTCCCTCTTCATCTTTCAACAATGAGAAACCCATTTGAATTACTTCCAAGACTGACATTGGATTTGCCCCAACCATAGTCTTCTAGAGTTCTCTTTGTATGTTTTTGTACAAGATTACTTGACTTTTGTAAAAGAAAAGGAAAATATTCTTATTTTTATGGAATCTCTGACTTATTTTCTTTGCCCTTTGGTTCTTATTCTCTGACCACCCATTAGGGTTTTCTGTTGTTGTTGTTTATATTTCTTTTGCACTCAATTTACAATGAGAAAGAAATTAAAAAGGAGAAAAATATGTCTTTGCCAAAAATTCAACCTTCCATAGACTGTTTCCGTAATATCAACAGTGTCCTATATGAGGTCTTATGGATATGGAAGCAAATGAGCAACCAGTCAGCAAGTTGTAGCTTTAGCAAACATTTGTATGAATTTAGGGAAAAATCACTTCCAAAGGCAAAAATATGCACTGATGAGCTCAAGTTTTTAATAGAAAATGTTTTCCTGTGCCTCTGACTCATTTTCTTTGTCTCTCAGCTCTCTTTCTTACACAGCACATGTGTTAACAGACACGTATGTTAAAGTATTATTTATTAATGCAACGGCAATATATTAATAACGCGCCATGACGACTCTCAAGGATTCAATACCTGGGCGGTTTAGGCAGAGAGCTCACTCCATAGCCTCCCCACACTGCTCTCCCCATCTCTGCTCATCTCTGCTCATCTCTCCTCTTACTCTGCTTCAACCCCTAAGTGCTTTATTCATTCAAAACTCCCCACCCCCTACCCCCATACAGGTTTTCCTTATACAAATGAATGGAACCTAATACTTCTCAAGGCCTGCTAGCCAACTTGTCACCTATCCCTGCGGGTGTCCAAGCTGGGGGTGAGTCAGATCTCGGATCAAAGAGCTTCAGCATTAAGGTAAACAAATGGCCTGTTCATATGGAGATCTGGGTGGCTACTCCATTGTTTTCAGCACAGAGGTGTTAAGAGGGAGGAAGCAATTCCTTTACATGCTACAAGGCATCTGGAAGCACCATTACCCCTAAACTGCATGCAGGAGTATGATTCCATAACTATAAAATATCCCACAACATATATATATATATATATATATATATATATATATATATATGGTACTTGAATATGGATATATGTGAACAATGACAACTCAGTATGTATAAGTTTACAAGTCCAATGGAAACAATTGATTTTTCTCTGTGCATTTAATTATTTTTTGTATTGTCAGATAGAGTGTTTAAAAAAAACAACTATTATGGGAAAGTAAGATGTAGTTCCTATCTTTAAAAGATTTGATAAACAAGAGAGACATGGGCAAGGAAATAAATTATTGGTTTACAAAAATAAAATACGATTTATAAACAAAGGAAAAATAAGTGTAGATGCTAAGAAAGTACAGATAAAGAGTACTGTGCAAGGGGATGTCATTAAAACCAAACCTCAAAGGATAAGGAAGCTGTTACAAGGCTTAGAATATAGAAAGCCTGTTGCAAAAAGAACAAAGCCATAATGTACAAAAGTCAAGAACTTTCTTAGCAAGCAAGAATAGTTTCTGTGGCTTGAGAGAGGGAAGGACAATGACATTACCTCTCTTAATGGAACATTTTACTGGAGCAAGATATTAAGAGCTTTGCCAGCCCTTGTACTGACAGTATGAGAAGTAGCCAATGGAGGAAGTAATGGGCCTTTTCGGATTTATATCCTCCCCGTTAAGCACTGTTTGAGGCAAAATATCACTATTGACCTAATCAATTAGAGTAGATCTATGATACAAATACAAGCTGGTTTATTTCAGCACACTATATACAGTATGTTCCTTATACTTAGTCTCCTTAGTATTTTGAGTATATAAAGAACTGTTCTCAGCTGGAGAGTGGTGGCACATGCCTTTAATCCCAGCACTCAGAAGGAAGAGGCAGGTGAATCTCTGTGAGTTCTAAGGCCAGCCTCATCTACAGAGTGAGTTCCAGGAGAACTAGAAGTATAACAGGGAAACCCTGTCTCAAAAAAACAGAAAGAAGAAGAAGGAGGAAGAGGAAGAGGAAGAGGAGGAGGAGGAGGAGGAGGAGGAAGAGGAGAATAAGAAAAGAAAAAGTGTCTGTAAACTATCCAAGGAAAATTTACTAGCCCTCTGTTAAGTTTACTTCAATAAAAATTCATTTTTTCATAACCAGTTGGACTCATTGAGCACTGTGTTCTCTCTATTAATGATGATTTGTGCATTCACAAGTCTTAAGTGTGTTCCTTTGCAGTTGGATGGTCCATTTCATCTTTTCAATTAGGCAAATCCCTAAAACTATTTTAGAAAAACAATACTTGTCGTGGAATTTATTAATTAGATATTTTATAGTTATATACTCTGTCTTTATGGAATCATGCTCCTGTGGACCTGCTTTCTGTGCTGTATGGGGGAAGGGTGCTTCCTAAGGCCTTGCAGATTTTTTTACACTGTAAAACACTTGCTTCCCGCACCTGTGTTCTAAAAACAATGGACCAGACCCCTGATTCTCCATATAAAAAGGCCATTTGTTTATGTGAATGCAAATGAAGAATCCTTATAGCTCTTAACAGTTATGCCAAAGAACCAAAAGAACAGAGAAGACTCTGGTTTTCCTCAGCTTGGATACTCACTAGGATAGGGAACAAGTCTGCTGGCAGACCCCGAGAAGTGTTAGGTTCTATTCTTTTGTGTTATTAAGGCCTGTGTAGGGGCAGAAAAGAGTTTTAAATAATAAAGGACTAAGAGGTAAAAACAGAGGGGAGCCATGTGAGAGCAATGTGAGTTGAGCTCTCTGCTTAAGCTGTCTGGGTTTTGCATCTCTGAGAGTTGCTCTTTATTGAGAGCATAGCTGATGTAAAATTTCCTTTACAAATACCAGCAGTGAAGTGTGGATGGATAAAAGACTAAAGAAAAACTCTTTGGAAAAATAAACCCACAATTTCTATCTTTCTTAGTTACTTCAACTTTACAAATACTTTCATCAACAAAGAGGCATTGTAGCTCTCCTTGAGTAGTTTTTTTCTATTCTGGAGTAATAAAGTACTAGTAAAGATATGCTTCTGTGCATAACTAAAAAGCTCATGTCAAATACAGTTTATCCACTGCTGCTCAAGGTATTATGGATATTTAGGTCTATTGCTGTCATCCATTTCCAATTAATGCCTACCTTTGATTTGTCTCAAGATAACATGTTCTATAAGTTAATTGTTGTTGATCCCACCTTCCCTACTAATTCTAAGTTTCACAGTGACTTGATTAAATCAAGGAAAATATCTTCAGAAAAAGTATACTGCTATAGATTTTATATGGCTATTAATGTGACAATGGCATCATTTTTTTTTCTACCTTGAATTGTTTTATTTAAACCTGAATATCTAAATGGGCCACATCATTGCACAGCTTGGGGACTGGAACCCTGACTAATGTCTACTAGGATGCAAAGAAACAACAGACACATGTACAGAAAAGCCATGTTCACATGGTCTGGCATCTTGGATAGAGAAGCTGTAGCTTCCCTGGACTCTTATCATGTTTATTAGATACACCTGAACAGAGAGGCAGGATTATTGCAAACAGTGTAGTCATGGGTGTAGAGTTATTTTATACAGAAAAACAAGGAGTTAGGGGTAGTATACACAGCTGAACAAAGAAACAGGTTTATCTAATCTTGGTAGGAACAGTCTCTGTGGAGAAACAGTCTTCTAGACATAAAGGTCCAAGAGGAGAAAGCTATGGTGGACATTTTCTGCACACTGTCAGCATTTGTACTCAGAGCACAGGTAGGATTTGCCATCTTTCTCAGCCTTAACAGTGGAAGGCTGTACTACTACCACAGGGCAAAGTTTAGGTAGTTGATGTTGCTATGCCTATTTCAGACAAACAAACAAACAAACAACAACAAAAGCAATCCACATTCAGTCAGGACTTCACTAACTCCCAACATAAAGGACAAAACCAGTAGAACACACTAGGGAATAAAAAGAAAAATATGTCAGAACCAAGGTCAGCTTTTGTAGAGGAATAGGCCTGTGTGAAAGTTAAAAAGGGTCTATTTTCCAGGGGTCTATTCAGATGCCTGTGTCCTCTGGTTAGAATGTAGACACACCTTCAATCCAGTATTCAGAAAGCAGTGGTAGCAAACATTTTTAATCCCAGTATTCAAAAGGCAGTGGTGGTCCTCTCCTTCTCTAAGACAGAAACAGAGTGTGGTAGCAGATACAGGAGGCAGTGCTCAGGAGTTAGTGTTGGATTGGGAGTGACATCTGAGATGAGTGAATGTCAGGCAAAGAGTAAGAGTTAGCAAAATGAGTCAGAGTGAGGACACACCCAACTCTCATGATAGAAAAGGCGGGCTCTCTGTTTAGAGAATCAATTACAAAGCAGTGAGTTACAGCATTCTGTGACAGAAGGCAGTATGAGACAGACAAGATATAGAGACAATGAAGCAGTCTGAGGATAAGGCAGAGAAGCAGAAAGGCTGACTGCAGCAGTGAAAGCTCAGTAGCAACTCTTGACAGTTGATTAGAGTTTACTGAGGTTTAAACATTCTAGATTGAACAGAGGCTGAGGCTGAGGCTGAAGCCTTCCAGTTCTAAAGCTTAAGAGTAGATTGTACAAAGGCTGAAATGCTCCAGGGCTCCAGGCTAGAAATGGTTATCAAATTAGCCAAAGAATAAAAAGCCTCTGCCCCAAGAAATGCCTGCATGAGGGGAATCTACATCTATAACTTAGAGACTGAACAGCCGTTTTAAAAGCATGTTTAGGTTACATCTTGGTTACCATTATGATTAGCATATAATCTAGGATTTATCTTGTGAATAGAAATTTAAAGTTAAGAAAAAACAAAAAACAGAAAAGCAGGAGTACTTATACCTTTCATGTAATGCTTCTTTGTGTCTGTGGTTTGCTTGGAAAGAAGATCTACCCCTGATGCCCTAAATGTCGCATATCATCAAAATCTTTTTAGTCTTTCATGCCCTTTCTCTGACTGACTAAGACATGTAGTTCTTTTGTTTGTTTGTTTGCTTTTTGTTTTTTATGTTTTTGTTTTTCGAGGCAGGGTTTCTCTGAGTAACTCTGTATTTCCTGGAACTCACTCTGTGGACCAGGCTGGCCTCGAACTCTCAGAAATCTGCCTGCCTCTGCCTCCTGAGTGCTGGGATTAATGGCTTGTGCCACTACCACCTGGAGTGACATGTAGTTCTTAAGTCCTATACTTAAGAATATAAACAGACATAGGAAATTGTTTTTCATACATTTCAATTGTCTTCCTTAACTTTCAAACAAGAATTTAGTGACTTATTTTGAAGCTCTAGGTATAGAACACAAAACTTCACACAAGTTAAACTAGGCATACTGTATAAACTAGGGCTAAATATCACCAAATTTTATATATTACCATGAAATTGTTTTAAAGAAATTGATTTTCTATATATTCTTTCTGAATAATGTCTTATATGCCTGTTTATCTAGAAAAAAGTACTTTCAATTTAGCATCTCATCTATTTGACTTAATAAAAAATAGCCATTTTTCTGATTATCTAGATTACTTAAATACTCATTTAAAATAAAATTACATTCTATAATTGCAATATAGTTCAGTACAACAATAAGAAAACACCTTTGTGGTTTTTCTTTATATTAAATATATAATTGTAAAATGTAAATTTCCAAGAGGTAGTGATTATGGAGAATGCATATTCCTCAATTATTGGTTCATTTGATCACCATCTACCATACTATTAAATAAGTTTATGTTAAGAAATGAATTATAAATAATAGAAGAAGAAATTAACTACTACTTTGTATCATTTTCTGTGTATAACCTACACTTTAAAATTATTTTTTTCTCATTTTAAAATGTTTGTTAGCAATTGTGTGATGAAATCAGTCTGAGACAATGTAGATAGAAGCTGCATTTCTACGATATTTATAAACGACTCACATTATCTCCATAAATACATGTTAGTTAAGAGTAGAAATGAGTCTTTTTACTTATTCTACCGGAGTACAAAGAAGCTGTGTGTGTATTTGCTTCAGTTACAAGATCTTAACTTATGGTTCTGATAGACATAAAAGTCTTTAAAGGAGACTGAAAAGTTCTATTTGGTAAAGCATTTTTACGTGTTAACATAATATCATATTTATCTCTATAATTTTGTGATAGCGTGGATTTTAATAGATTTCCTTAAAGAAGTCATTCCTTACAGAACACAAGATGTGTACTCTTACTTAGCGTCCACATGGGAGTAGCATACTTCTAGATCCAATTGTACACTTTAGTAGAATAGCCAAATTAATCAATACTCTTTCTTATCAGCATTATTGCAATAGGTTAATAGTTGGCTTTGATTAGGCTAAATCACATAGGCAACAATTAAATATTACTTTCAATTTGTGTAGTAATTCTGCTGAGCTGGGTGATTTGTAAACTTCAGTTTATTTAATAAGGAAATATCTCGTTTTGACTTGCTAGAAGAGAACTGAATGAAAAAGAAATAAAATGGAAAAGAATATGACTGCTCCTAGGTATGGTGGAGGAAAAAGTTTATTGTAGATAAAAGGGTGAACATAGTGTCGCGAGCGAGACTTAGCCAGGCGGGAAGAAGGATTTTATTCTATGCTGATCACACCAGCCTGTTACACACGTCTACTCACACAGTCACATCAGTGCCTCTCCTAGTCTGGCCTCAGACGCAGGCAAGCCTTGTGATCTGTCTGGCAGCACTCTGTGGTCCGCGGCCATCTTCCTCTTCAGGCTCAGCAATACTAGAACACTGGTCCGGTGGTCTGCAACGAGTCTCAGTAGCAGGACACTGGTCTCGATAGGTCACCAGAGCGGCAGCATCTCCGGAGGCACTCGAGAGGCGTGCAATGAGTTGAACTAGACCTGAGTTTTTAAGCTAAATTCAGCCAATCACACTATGGGTATATAGGTGCGGTCAATCTTGTCATTACTGTCCAGATGTGCACGCAGGCACTTGGGTGCATCAGGGCGTGCCTAATGTCTACTTTCTGTACTTTAATATTGCTTGTTACATTTGGCTTTTCAATGTTATTTGTTATTACATTTATTCTTATTCACTACATTCCATCACATTTATTCTTATTCAATACAATTACATTTTACATTATTATGCTATTACATTTATTCTTATTCACTACACATAGTTAGAGGCAGATACATCTGGGAGAGTCCAGGATGTGACCAGACTGAATTGCCAGGACAAGTGGAATTAGGGTGAGGAGAGAGAGAAGAGAGGCAAACAAGATGAACCTGGAGACCAGGAGAGCAAGAGAGGGAGTAACCAGAATGGCTGGAATAATACAGGGAAGGGAAGGGCTGGAGAGTTCAGGGTAGGGGTTGGGATATGCAAACCAGGAGGATCCTATAACAGGATAAAGGGAGAACCTGGAGGTCAGGCTCACTTTGATATGTTAAATAGGTGTTTCAGCTGGCAGTTCATGAGTTTGAGACCTAACATTCCAAGTTTTTGTTGATAATAAAATATAAGGGGTGATTTAACCATGTATGACTACTTCCTGCTGGCAAAGAGGCATCTTTGTTGGGGACCCCCAAAAAGTTGGAATGTTGGCCATGGCAGGTATAGGCAGGCTGGTCCACTAGCTGTCCGGGCTCTGTGAATCTGCTTAGGAGCAGTCAGTCAGGATGGACCACCTGAGGCTAAGCAGCTTTGAAGTTGTCAGAGATACAGATTCTGCAGGAACTCCTGGAGCAGGTCAGTTGCTGGAGCAATCTGTAGTTGACTTGAAATCTGCTGGGAAAGACAGGTTACATAAAATTAAGGAGTTAAGGAATTTAGGGAGTTTTTTTTTTAACCTTGGATATACCCATGAAACTTTGAGGCCCATCTTGGTAGTTGGTGGGGGTAGGGATAGGAGTAGGGCATGAGGGGCGTGGTGGCTCTCAAGATCAGGGAAAGGGGAACAGATTCCACCCTCAGGTATAGGCAGTAGATGGGGAACCTTATGACAGCAGTTCTCTGGAGTTTGTTTGATGCGTGAGAGGTGGATCCAAGCTGACTTCCTGAAGCTCATAATTTTTTTTATTTGTTTCCGCTTACGAGACAGGGTTTCTCTGTTGTAACTCTGGCTGTCCTGGAACTCACAGAGGTCCGCCTGCCAATGTTTCCCAAATGCTGGGATTCAAGGTGTGTACCACCACCACTCCAAATAATTTTTTTTTAAGTTTACAAAAAGAAATAAAAGTTTAAGATATGTTAGCGTTTCCACTGTTTGTAATCTGTATGGAAATGCACAATGTAGTACAGTAGAAAGCCATTGAGTTAATGCTTAGACAGCAACTCAAGAAAATTTAAAATTTTGAGCTCCTGACTATATCTTAAATCACTATCTTAGACCATTACATCTTACACAACTTAAAACACTTCTTAGACCCTCACAACATACAATACCTTAAATCCCTTTCTTAGTCCTTTACATCTTAAACCTTAAAACACTTTCTTAGACTCTTACAACTTACATTAAACCTTTCAAAACAATGAGACACAGGCATAGTAAAAGTAAGAGTAAGGCAAACTCTTTTAAATAAAGAAATAATACTTGGAAACCTGTTTTGTGAGTTTATGTCTTTTCAGAGTCTGTCAGGTAAACTACTTGTCTTTCTCAGCTGGAGGCCTAGAATAACTCTAGCAAAGTGAGACCTGAGGCCTGATTTTACATATGAAGAGAACTGAGAAGGGAGCTAAAGCCTTGAAGGAGGAGCTGGAAGATGGCCTGTTGCTTTTAAATGGCCACAGCTATCAGTCACCAAATCATCTGAGATCAGAAGGATATATTGCAGAATCTAAAGTGCCTATGTATTAAAATGACAGAGACTTACCTGGACAATGACTCTGGGTTCCTCCATGGTAATCTTGATTCCACTGGAAGCAGAGGTTCCACAGCAGCCTGTCTTTTTGGTCACTAGGCCCAGAAGGTCCAGCAGGCTTTCTTGTAGGGTGAGGCTTGGGGAAGACCATTCTACCTTGTCCATAGAAAGCAGGGCAATCAACTCTCCAGTGTCCTGCTTGTCCATAGTTTGGATAGGGCCCTGGCAGTGGGTAAGGTGAAGGGCAGCTTTGCCCATTGGCTGGCCTTGCCACATTTAAAGCAAGTTCCAGTGCTGTTCTTTGTCTCATTGTCTTCTTCAGAGGAAACCTAAGGATTGCTGCCATGAGCTGCTGCTTATCTCTATCAGGAAAAGCTTTTTTTAATTAAATACTTTAATGCCATATTCACAGATGTCTGAAGGGTTTGAGGACCATAATCTATTAAGTCTACTTGATTGAACCAATCTACTTGTTTTTAGTTACTTGCCTCAGGCTTAACCTTGAAAACATACTAGAGGCTTATTTCTGGAATTACATTAGTACTTAGCATGACTATAATTCTGAATACATTAAAGATGTGATCATTTATAAAGTAACTGACTCTTAACTTGTAAGTTTTAACTATCAATTAATTACAGTTCACAATAAGCTAGTAGCTTTTATATGATTAATTTTTAAAGCTTATCCTTGTTAGGTTTAGCCTTAAAAAATAAGTTTGAATTGAAGGTCTTTTAGTATCAAAATAAAACTTTAAATCCTAGATACAGTCAGTTGGAAAACTGACAATTTTACCTTCTTGGTTCTTTCATAGTGCATTATGACAGAATATAACAGTTTCTTATATAACTCAGTTTATCAAAATAGCTCAAGCTTAACAAAGTTAGCAAAGACAAAGAGGCTAGACAAATATTACTGTGAATCTGAGTAGACCTTAGGAAATTGATAAACCTTTAGCAAACACACCTATGCAAAGATATAAATACTTAGGCATGTATTTTAGTTGGCTTTTGTTAATTTGAGTAATATCTTTATAAATTTAGGAATTTTATCCATCCCAATCCAAAATATTTTGGAGACCTGTTGTTGTCTCATTAGTCTAAATATATATATATATATATATATATATATATATTGTTCAATAGAATTAAGAAGTTTATTGTAATAATATAATATTAATAATACATTAAGTATTATTTGGTTTTGTTGCTTAGGGTTTTGTAGATGCCTTTCAAAATGCAAAGGGTATTTTTAATACACAAGGAGTGTGGGTTTGGCTATTTTAGCATTTGGATCTTGGCTCAAAACATATTTAAAATGTTTCTAAAATGTAACAGTTTCTCTCTCACTGGCTACTTGACTCTGCCCCTCACATGTAACCTTTAAAACTTCAGGTAGCTCACAGGTTAGGGGGGAAATGAAAGGATAGGAAGGAAAGAGAAACCTTTACAGCCTTTTTCTCTTGTCTGTCTTAATCTCCATAAGTCTGGGGAACTGAACTAACTCTGAACTAATTCCTACTCTGGTTTAGCTTCTCCCAGCATGGCAGTTACTTAAAGATCTAAATTGTAACTTTTTAAAAAACTCCAATTAGTTCATTTTATCTGCCCTTATTTCTGCTTGCTTCACTATCATCTGCTTTATTTCTGCTCTCTTTCCCTATCATACAGCAACTCTTAGCTCTGACTCTCAGCTTCTAACTTCTGTAACTGACTTTAACTGTCTTCCACCACCCTTTTTTATCCCTGCCAACTGTTCCCAGAAGTCCAAGCGACATACAACCACACAGGGTTTTTCCCTAGCAAAGTTTATTATTGTCTACATGTTATTGTCTCAGTTGACTGACACCATGTGGTCAACTGAAGATGGTGGTTAAGGCAAATGGCATGTTCTCTTTAACCTTAGTTAAGATGACTGCCAATTATGCGGCTGGTGTTTAAAGTATTAGATCTATTTTAAACAAGAGTTGAATCTAAGTTACATATGCAGTATATTCTAAACAGGAGTTGAATCACATATATAAGAACTTGTAGAAAATTCAGAATGTCCATGTATAACCATACCCAATGGACTTAAGAAATCTTGAGATAATGTCTACAGTATAATCTTAGATTTTTATTTTGAGAACAAAAAGCAAAGAAATCATAGAGATAAAACATTTTAAAGTAGGTATAAAAGACTTTTGGAAGTGTAGATCGAGATAAGAGATTTTAGGATCATGTGTGCAGTGGCAGTTTTACAATTTGTAAGAATTTGGAAATTGAATGTGCCAATTTTTGGTCATTGATCTATATTGAGGCCAAGCTGTCTACACTAAAGCAGCAAGGCTTTAAGAAAATCTATGCATCTGAGGAAGGACTTGAGTCCAAGAATAAAAGAAAGAGTTTTGCAGAAGCCACAGGGGCTTAGAGAAGCTGCAGAGCTTTGGGAAAGGAGTAGAGAGACAGAAGGTAGCAGAGGCCCAAATGGACTTAAGGAAACTGCAGGGATTAGCATGCAGCTCCTAGTGAGAGAGGAAACAATATGAGGGAGCTGAGAGCAGAAGTTGTAGGGTATTTTAGGAGGGAGCAGAGAGAGGGCAGAGCCTCAAAGCATCATAGAAACCATGAGCTGGAGGACTGCAGGCAGCTCCTAGCAGTAGGCAAAGAAAGGGATACTGTGACTCAGACATTGGCATAAGGAAATTGTAAGGCTGCAGACAGAAGCCAAGCTCATAGTGGGACTGCAGGCAAGATTGACATTCCTAGGGGGATGCAAGGAAAACCACAAAATACAGGCCCAGGAGGGCTTAAGGAGAATTAGCCAATATAGCTCCAAGGAAAAGGAGGCAAGAAAGGGTCCTAGTAGTCTAGACAGGGGCCTAAGAAAGCTGCAAGACTGAGTGAGCATTTGGGTGGAGGAGTGTAAAGGAATAGCCCTGTGTGAAAGCTAGAGTCTATATTCCAGGAGTCTACATTCAGAGGCCTGTGTGGTCTGGATGGAATGTAGACACACCTTTAATCCAGTATTCAGAAAGCTGTGGTAGCAAACACCTTTTATTCCCAGTACTCAGAAAGCAATGGTAGTCCACACTTTCAATTCCTTGAAAAAAGAAAAAACAGTGGTAGGAAACACAGGAAGCAGAACTTAGAAGGAGTCAGCATCACATAGTAAGTGATATCTGAGATGAGTCTGTGTATGGCAGGCAAAGTGACTTAGAGGAAGAGTTAGCAGAGTAAAGAAAAAGAGTCAGGCAAAAGAGTCAGTTGAGAAAGAGGTTAAAGAGTCAGTTGAGAAGCAGGATGAAGAGTCAGTTGAACTAGAAGAGTGACAGTTCAGAAGGAGCTAGTCAGACTGGCTCAGTAAGTAGTAGATCCCTGAAGGCTAAGTGAAGCCTTCTAGATCAGGGCTAGCAGATTAAATGTTCTAGATTGTATGAAGGTTGAAGCATGATAGTTCAAGAATTAAGATTAGATTGAAAAGAGGCCAAAATGCTCTGAGACTCCAGGGCTCCAGGCAAAGGACCAATGATTTAATTAGGGAAAGGAATAAACTATCTCTGACAACTACAGGGAGGGGCAAGGAAAGTGTCTCAGTGGCTCAGACAATAGGTGCACTGGGAGAGGCTTTTATAAAGGGAGAGTTCCAATAGAGGGAGAGTAGCAAGTGGCCTAAGAAGTAGTATTGCCCATGAAGTGGGCACCACAAAAGTATAGCATAGAGGTAGGCACAGGTGAGCACCCCAAAAGAGTCATAACAGAGAGATGCCTACAAGACATTTTAATCTGGATTTTTACATTTTTATTAAAATATATTATCTTTGGATTCATTGTTTGTACTATAATTATATTAATTAAGAAATTCAAAGCATTATAATTAGGAAATGATCTGATTTGTTATAAACTCTTAATGTAGGAAGATAATCAAAAGCTTCTAGGGGATCATCTGTAGAAAAAAATGGTACATTGCTAATGTATGTCAAAGTACAGAATTCAGTGGAATGGAAAATAGAAATTTTGTTAGTGTTAGTATACAGTATACACAATACATTAGTAAGAATACAGACATACTGGGTTTTCTTTCTAAAATCCAAGTGCCTCCATGTATAGAACTATACCCAACTGACTGTTGATTGCTAAAGCACTTTCCGATTTCCAGATCACCCAAACAATATTTTTGAGTTACCAGACTAATATAGGTAAAGGGATGGCTCGCTAATTTCTGAAAGAAATCACATTGACTTGTCACTTCTGCTTTCATATTTCTCTTCTTGTGATATACTGTATATTTTTAATGTATGCTTATGAATGAATATCACTTCTGGAAATTGGAGAGTGTGAAGGGATAAGGAATTTTAGATATTTTATTATACCTTGGCACCTGGAAATCTTTCTGGTCAAAACTTTGTGAGCTTATAATAATATATGTACTAGCAATTATCCTTCTGTCCCTTACTTTTTTATAGCAATTCCATATTCATAGCTGCACATGAATACCATTTACTTACTCTATTAAAAAAAACTTTTATTCAAAATTCTTTCTATAACTTACTTCAAATTCCACTAGAAAAAAATTTTAATACCTGTTGCAAATGCATGAGTCACATGAACACAGCTTTTCATAAAAATGCAAAGTGCTTGCATCTCTTTCTCTCTCACACTCTCTCTCTCTCTCTGTGCTATTTCAAATCCCAATTATCACTCACTATGAGATCTCTTCATCACCATTCATCATCTCTCATCCTTAATGTTCCTTTAATGTCCCTCACTGTATACTTACTGTATTTTTCAAGTTTGGTGTTTGAAAGCACGGTAGTGCATTTTGATTCTTTCCCTGGTCCTTCTTGTCTTGAAAAACGACCATAGGCTATTCTATCTTTGTTAAAATAGTCCCTCTAGAGCATCAAAATCCAGGTAAGGCACTTAAACTTTATATTCTTCTGTCTCATACACACAAAAATGTACTTTTTACAATATTACTTGAAAACCAACCTCTGACAACATAGTAAGACTATGCTCTTAGACTATTCATATATATTCAATGATTTGAAAGTTTTAGGGTAAACTTTAGTGAACATTTTATTTTATTCTCATTCATACATTACATGCCCAGCTGTCTGCAAGTTTTATTGTCAATACCAAACATATAGTTACCCAATCCCTTTCTTGAGCAACATATATTTCAGTGCAGGATATAAATAATAACCAAATAAATATTTGATATTAGAAAAAAAACATGCTATGAAAAACATTATAAGAAAAGAAATACTGTTTAAAAAAAAAGATAGGGAAAAAGTCTGACTATCATATCTGAATAAAGACCTCTGTCAACCAAAGGAATGAAATACACTACTCTATGGAGATAATGAGTTTGGATGAAGGTCTAGTTCAGGCCTAGAACCCGAGACATGAATATGCTGTTCCAGAGACAGCATTGTAACTGGGTGGTGTAATGTAACAAATGATAAGGAACTTTATAATATTAAATAGTATCTGCTTTGGGGGAAATAGAAAAAGGACAGAGCCTTTATTATGAAAGGCAAGGAACAAAATAACAAGGTGTACTACAAAATGGCCCCAAACTAAATCATATGATAAGTTAAGTATATATTTTTAGTTGGTGCTTTCAAGACTATTTGTAACCATCTGTGAAGATTTGAGGGATGTTTTGATATTTACATATCTGTATAGTTTTTATTTGGTTATGTTAATTGACACATAATTGATGGGATACAATGTGTTGTTTTGACTGATATGTATAATATTATAGAAATGATCAACCAAATACATTCAAATATATCCTGCCTCACCAAATCACCATTTTGTGGTTTAAAATTTTTGAAAATATATTCTAGCACTATTTAAATATAAAGATTATTACCTGTGTATTTTAAGTATTATTATATTTAGATTGAGACTGTATTTTTATCTCTAATAATAATAGAAATTTATCTTGAAAGGTAGGTGTGACCATGAGAAAATTTATTTCACTCATGATAAAAAAAATAAAATTTAATTTGCCCATGTATCCATGTAACTATATAATGTCGATTGATGTTTTCTCTATCATAATTAGGCATTAGTAGTCAAATAATTATCCACAACAGTAAATAGAGGATACACTGAAATGTAAGATTAATAAGATCTATCATTTTTTCATATAAAATAAAAAATCTCAATTTTGAAGCAGCTTCTTTAATAAAGAATATACCTAGTGAGTGGTCAGTATGTGATATTTTTATGGTCTTTTTAAACATTTCAGTAAACGAACTATCAATGAAATACTGTCCAAAATGTCTTCCGGCACATTTTTCTTAGCATATAAAAACCAATGATGATGTGATGAAAATTATAATGAGTACTAGGAAATTATGCAAAGTAATTTATAATTAAATATGAAACCAAAGTATCTAAATCAATTTCCTACAGGTTATAGAATAAGGAGTACAAGTTACGAACTGAAGAAAAAAGGGTAAAGTTCTTCCACAGGGACAGTTACTGAGTGTAACACAGATTTTCTTCCATATTTAAGAAACAAAACTTAAAAACTTCTTCCTTGAAATCTGCCTTGTCTGTCTCATTAATAATGCTTTTTTTATTTACCTCTTTTTTAAAACTGTAAATCTTGAGAATTTGTTGGGATTTTTACACCAATAGAAGCATGTATCTTCATTTCCCTAATTTTCTTTTTAAAATTTAAGTTAGAAAATTTATAGCCTAGTTAATAAACTTGCTAATATGCCAGTGAATTTTAATATAAAAGGATGAAAATGAAATCGAACCCTCCATATTAGATTAATGTTTAATTCTCTGTATGAAGAGCAAGATAATAAAAAAAATGTAAATTTCATTGATTATATCTATGCACTTTCACTTATGTGGAGGACTAAGTAAGAGGCAATGGTTACTTTCCTCACCCCATTTTATTGGTCCTTAGAAGCAAGCAACAATGTCATATCTGAGGCTGAATTCCACTATCATTAATGTAGCTAAGTGTTCTCCTGGGTATGGTATCAGGCAAGGATGATATTCATCTTCACTCACATAGGTTATTCAGGATTTAGGGTAAATTAACACACAGATCAAAGAGTTTCCATTGTTATTAATCTCAGCATGTGCATTTTTATTGTTACAAATAGTTTCAATTTACTTTTCTTGACGCTTTGGCCAAATGAACAGACACGTGGAAATTTGTGAATTTGTACAGAGCTGAGTATGAATGATGAATGATGAATGAATTAATTTACTTCTCAGTCAGTTCAGCCCAGAGTTTAATTAGCTGAAAATAATTTTAGTGTCCCTGTAGATTTAGTAGAGTTAATAGTTTAAAATTTTCATTTTAGAGATTATTTAAAAATTTCCAATACCTCTGCTATATCTAAAGGCAACAATAGGAGTATCTTATGTCAAGTATTATTTGGCTTTCCAAATTTATACTGAAAATTTATATCAAAGATATAATGGAATTATAACTTCAACTTCTGAAGTAAATGATATTTTATGTGGTGTTGAGAAACAGAGTAGATGGAATAATAATAAAACAGATAGGCAAAATATGAGAGATCAAAGAAGCAAATGGGTCCATTTTTAATTACCTATCAACATACCTACACTCAAAGCATCTGATCCAAAGTCTTACCTTTTCATATTACTCAGTGTTTTTGATAAAGATGAACACTAGACAATTAAGGAATGTCATTTATACTTTAAAATATTGAACTATACATAATAAAAATAAATCTAGGCTTTTCCCTTTTCAGTAGGCTGTTCATTTTAATAGATATGAGTGTTGAGTACAGGGCCTTCTGGAAACTCCTATTTTATTAACTCTCTATTCATATTGTAAAACAATAGAGTACTATTAGTATGACTTCCCTAAGCCTCAATCTCTCCTTGTCTAAAAGGGATCAAGTGACTATCTGTCCCAGGTTTGTTTTGCTTTATTACTATTATTTGCCTGTTTTATTACTGTTATTTCAGTGCATGGGTTACAATTGGCAGAATGCCTTGCATCTAGTGACCCTGGTTTCATTGTATCTGTTTTAAGTAATTTTGAATAGTAACTTTCATGCATTAATTCAACTAAAAAAGATGTCTTTGTGTTTCTGCATTTAAAGAAAAATATGCAATTGTTCTATTCACTTCCTAGGTGCCCTTTAGAACTAGATATTGCATGATTAGTTTTTCAAAAGTTCAGTGAACTTTCTCATAATGACTTTAATGAATATATGGAATTCATTACATTATAGTGAGTTGTATCCAGAGGCTGACATGTATATCTCTTGCAAAAATAAAGACATG
The DNA here is from genome assembly GCA_026225945.1 of Cricetomys ansorgei. Lineage (NCBI taxonomy): Eukaryota > Metazoa > Chordata > Mammalia > Rodentia > Nesomyidae > Cricetomys > Cricetomys ansorgei. The sequence goes on along the minus strand of JAMJFZ010002863.1, from coordinate 531,078 downwards.
AATATTTTGTTATATTACCTGATATTTTAATCTTTAATTTCAAAAAACAATATCTGCATGTTAAATATATCCACTTTCATAGTTTTCATATGAATAATGAATTTTATTCTAATAGGGACTATGATAATGTAATAACCTAGTCTATACTATTTCCTATCATCTTAAAGGGAGTGTTCTCTATCAGTTTATTTCATTTATCTGTAAGCAGCCTGTGAAATATTTAAACCTGAAAATTCATTTAATCCAGTTACTATTATGGTTATATGGTTGATTTTTCTGAATATGGCATTCTACTAGAATTAAAAGTCTTCTGTTTCTTTCTCCTTCCTCTTCTTGTGTCTCAGGAAACACATGCATGCGCACACACAAGCTCTCATGTTTCTGTGCATGTGTTGCTAGTGAGCACATATTGTAAACAATGATCTATTTGAATATTCTGAATGTCAAAAATATTTGCAAATATTATTCAGTAAAACAAATAATTGTCCTATTCAATACCATTTTCATACTATAAATTTTTTTTATCTTCATTTAGAATTTCTTGAAAAAGTGATGTATAGTAACCAAAATAATAGACATTTACTAGATGGATTTCTAATTCATAGTCTCCATACCCGCTGTCATTGTGACTTTGCACACTACAAACTTCTGTTTCTGAATTTTCAAATATTGCATGTTAATAACTATTTCATAAATTATTACAAGGGTCAATTAAGATAAAGGTTATGAATACCTAGCATAGTGTTTAGCATGTAACAAATAACTGGAGATGATAGCACTTATTTTAACTTATTTTTAAATTTCTTTTTTTTTAGATAGAGAGAAATCGGGCTCCAAACATAAGCTGTTCAACATCATTCTGTCACAATCCCTGTGTTATTATTATATGGACTTACATATCTAACACATTCCTTAGTAATACACTGGTTTTTGTTGTTGTTGTTTTATTTTCTTTATTTCTCTCACTATGCAGCTCTGATTGTCCTGCAGCTTATTATGTAAAGCATTCTGACCTTGAATGCATAGATATCTACCTGCCTTTGTCTCCCTAGTGATTTGATTAAAGGCATATGCCACCACACCTGGCTAATACATTGTTTTACCAAAGTTTTTTTCCCCCTAAGATTTTTTTTTTTCACCTAATCATGACTAAAATTTGAAGTTGTTAGAAGGTAACAACCTACCATAGTGACAAAAGATAAAACAAGAAGAAGGTGAGACATTGTTGAATGTACTGCCTATATATGAATTCCATTGTTGGAAAGGAGAGCTATTGCTCAAGGATAATCACTGTGCAGAAAATATGCTACCTTTAAAAAGATGTGCAGAAAAGGAATTAAACTGAGGTAATGTTATAAGGAAGTACATGGATGTTAGAGCATCCATTTTAGAGCACAAGAAGCAGTAACAGATGACAATTAGTCTAATGCTAACTCAGTGGAGAGGAGGGACTTTTTAAAGAGTTTGGTGAATTATGTGCTTAAGGCACTTAGGTCTCAAACCACAGATACTGCCTAGGCTCCCAGCCAGGTTGAGTTGATACCACCTGGGAAATTCATGACTGCCAAGGCATCCTTTACAACACTTGTGGATAATAATACCAGGAAAGTGAGGGGAGGAGTCCTACTTTGACAGATTTTGAAGTGGGTGAACCAGGTCTATTTTGAGAAAAGATGTTCAATAGAACATATGTCAGCAAGGAAGAGAAGATTCTGTTTAGTTTTACAGCTCAAAAGGACTGTCTTACACTCTAATTTGAGGGAAATGTATCCAAGGAATGCAATCTTAAAGTTCTTACTTTTTTTTTCTTGAACAGATGGACCTTACCCTTTTTCACTTAGAGAAAACTTAACCATATGAAGCCTAGGTTTTTTCCATTCTCTTTCCAGGAGAATTATTTCTTTCTTTCTTCTATCAATGTTAGCATCCAAGTTAGCAAGTGATATGAAATATGTATGTCCTACAAGGGATATGTTTCTGCATAGAATTATCTGCTGGATACACAATTTTGTCAGCACCTTGGATCTGGAAATTTTCACCCTGGAGCATCTGTTCAAATCTCTTCTTCTAGTCTAGATTAAGATGGTATGACTCAAGGTATTGGAGAAATGTCTCAGCAGTTAAAAGCACTATTGCTGTTGCAGAAGACACAGGTTTAGTTGCCAGAACACATATCAGGCAGCTCACAGAGGCTCACAAATCAGAGCTCCAGTTCCAAGGGATCTGACACAAAATCGCTTCTTCAGGCACCCACACACAGTCTAAACTCACCAGGCATACACATATACATTGAAATAATTAATTAATCTTAAAAATATTTCATGAAATAATGCCACATAAGGGTATATCTTCAGAAACCTATTAGCACCTAATTCTCTTCTTTCCTCCCTCTTTCTGTCTCTGACTTGGAAGTACTTATTTCTGTAATGAGAAATATTCATTCTTATAGCACTTTCCAAAGTTTTATCTAGCTTATATTTGAGGTCAGGCTTAAAAACAACAAAACCAAACCAGATGCCAGAACGTGTTACTGGTGAGATTATTTCCTTCCTCCATAAAGCAAATATTCCTCTGAAGTAAACTAATAGAGAAGACTTTCAAGGAACAAAGTATAGAGAGAGACAGAAAAGAGGACAATCACCAATGCCAGCAACCCGTGAGTTTACAAATCTAGAGGAGAATTTCAACATTCATGTGTATGTATTCTATGAAGTTATGGAGGACTTTGTTATAGCAATGACCTCATACTTGAGTCTACAGGTCAATTATAACTAAAATGGAATATAGTATGGCCCAGGATGAAAACTGCTAAACAACTAGATCTTGGAAAAGGGTTATAATACCACAGATCTGTACCACAGCCATTAAATGATCTTAATTGCTATAGCACACTTACACTATTTATATCCATGTAACTAAATGGTGTCTGTTTATCTTAAAATCACATGTGTTGTGTATAGGTTTATACCATGGAGCACTTGTACAAATCAGTTTAATGAAAAATTATATGAATATATTTTAGACTTTCACTTAAAGTAATATGTATTCTTTTAATTTTCTCACACATTTGGATTGAGTTGCAAAATGATAACTTATTTATTTGAAGTCTGTTAGACCCTATCTAGCTTTATGGTACTACTTTTATACTTACTGTAAATATCCTTCTCATAGAGGAGTACTTTAGGGTCTTAGATTTGGGACACTTCAGCTTTAGAGGATGAGATCTTGGGATATAGAGATCAATGGATGAGTTAAATTACCTGATTATATAATCAGTTTGGCAAGTTTCACAGATAATGTCTACATTAGAAAGTGGAAAGACATGGATTCAATGGATATTATTGTGTGTGAGCCTTGTCAATTACTATATATGGTTTAAAGTAAGTAATTGACTTTCTGTGTCTTTTTATCCTCACTTATAAAATTTGGAAGTATATTCCTATTCACTATTTATCTAATGAGATAAGACTATAGCTTGGCATTGTAAACTATAAAATACACACTTGAAAGGAATTTTAAAATATATTTTCAATTTGTACATAACAATTTTTATATGCCATTTATATCATGTTTTCCACTCCAAGATTTATAAAAGCAAAGTTGTCTTCCAGGATTAGAAGGAGAACAAAGTGTAAGCTTCACATACACTAAACTAACAGGAGAATGACCCTCATATCTTGAAGGCCTATTACTTTGCATTCACTGTCTATGCTGTTTCTATTTCCTTTTTTCATTTCTCATTGAGAGAATGTTTTATGTCCTCTGATTTACTATGATGTGCTCAGTCAGAAAAGCTCTGTGGTTCTATTTTGCAGCTAATATAACAGGCTCAGAGAGGATGGATAATATACCTAAAACAAGCATATATAGCACACACCTGTAACATTTTATTATCATACTGTTATTATCATGTCTCCTTATTTTTACCTTCATTTGTATATTCAGGAGATCCCTCTATTACCCACTTTTGTGATTTTAAACTTTATAAATTGATCCATAAAAGCCTTTAGGGGATAGAGACCACCTTTCCTTGTCTATGTTTTGGGTATAATTCTAGTCATTCTGTGAGCATGCAATTGCCACAGTGTTGTATGACTAGAAGTAAATATTGTTAATTCTAGACAAATTAAATAAATAAAATTGAATTTGACATTTCCCACTGTTATTCTTATAGGCATAACACAAATTTTGATAAAAGTACATTCTTTGTAATTCTATATTAAAATTCTGAAATCCCTCCAGGGCACTTCTTTTCTTTCTAAATAGCTTAAACTCCTTAGCCAGGCCAACCAAGTGTCTCTTGAAGGACCAGTCACTTGTGCTTACCATTCCAGGTTCCCCTAGTGCATATCTGTAAGCACAAACATCTCTGTGCTTCCTGCAGTCTTCCTGTGTGGTGTAAACCCTTTCCAGTAAGCACCTGCCAAACTAAAGTGATAGCCTGAGAAAGTCAGTTGTGAGTAGACATGTAGAATTAGAGAAATGAAATAATGAGGTAATTTATGATATTACTTGTCTTAGTTACTGTTCTATTGCTCTGAGGAGACACCATTACCATGGGAAGTTTTAGAAGAAAGCAATGAATTGGGGGCTTGCTTACTGTTTTAAAGGATTAGTCCATGACCACCATGGTGGAAAGCATGGTGGCAGGCAGGCAGGCATGCTCTGGAACACTAGCTGAGTGCTCACATCTGGTTCAGAAGTTGAAGGCAAAAACAGAGTAAGACTAGGTTTGGCATGTGATTTTGAAAACTCAAAGCTCGCCCCCAGTAACACTATCTAATATCGAGGACATATCTACTCCATCAAGGCCATTCCTAGTAACACTATCTACTATCAAAGACATATCTACTCCATCAAGGCCATTCCTCCTAGTCTTTCTCAATCAGTTCCAATAAGTGGGGACCAAACACTCAAACACATGAGCCCTTGGGGCCCATACTCATTCAAACCACCACATTACTAAAATCTAAAATTAAAGTTAGTTGCTTTCCATGTATGCGTCTAAGCCAGAATGAAAAAGTTTATAGCACTGTAAGAATTAAATATCATACTATTGAAGAAAAATGCATTAAGAACAGTATCCATTATACTTCGCAATTTACTGTAAAGTGGCTGTGTATATGGTACTACTGAGAACATCATGGGTGATTACAAGAAATATTTAATGAGACTTTCTGTGAAAAATCTAGGGGACCAGTAAAGAAGAGCATTTACAGAAAACAGTATTTCTCAAAGCATGTCACTATTCATATGTTGTTGTAATTTTTGTGACAATTGTTTCAATCAGTGGGAAAATGCACTAACTGGAATTTATTTTTGTTAGCATATTATAACTTTCGTGATAAGAGCTTATAAATGGACAATTAGATATAATTATTCAGCAATTCATGACTCAGCATTTACACAAATAAATGTGCTGTCTTGGTTGGCATGTTTTGCCTGTGGAGATGTTAGTAAAGCACACAAGTTTTCACAAATATAATTTTAGAGATGATAATTAATTTGTGAACTACTTAATGTTAACACATTCATGAATATGTTTTATAGGTGCATACTGTCTCCACTTGTGGGTTCATGAAGATGTGTGATATTTGCAACTTCTATTGTGTGCTAGCATCTCATCAACACTTTGAAAAAGATCCCATATTCTGAGTATTCAAATACTCCTTAATATGTTTCATTATTAAAATGGTCCTTCAATTCTGGGTTACCTTCCAGTTATTTCTTTTTTGACTTTACTTCATAGATAAACTCTCTGAAAAACTGATGTATCCTTATAAGACTCCCTGCCATGAATGCTTTAACATACTGCAGGTTAATTTCTAGCTGTGAAGTTTCACAGGAGAGTTCACACCTAGGACAGTGATGAGCCTTCTGATGCTTCTTACCTTATTATAGGCTGCTGTCTACATTCCTGTTGAAAAACTCCCATCTCTAACTAATATTACTTCACATTTGCATCTCTTTTGTGAGTCCTTCATTGGCCTCTTTTTAAAGAAATGATGGTGTCCATAGATTTCTTTTAGGATCACTTTTCTTACTATTCCTCATTTTTGTTATCTCATCTCTGTTTGCAATTAAAATTGCCATATCACCATCCCTTAAAATACAATTTTACTGTAGATAATTTTCCTAAGTACTCCACAAGAATGCACAAATGTCTATTAAATCTCTATGTTTCTATTTCCTACAGGAGCTTCATGCATAAAATATTCACTGAAGCATGTCATTTCCTCAGTAAATTCTGCTACTGGTCCCTGATTCCCTTGCTTATATAATACAATTGCTATATAGTTAGATAAGCAAAGCAAAAAATCTGGATACCTTCCAAACATCCAGTTAATCATGGCCTTTTTTCAAAATTTTTTAAAAATTTTCTCCCTGGAATGTCTTGTTCTTTTTTTTTCTTCTCCATTTTGATACCACAAAACAAAAATGAGAGGGCTATCTATTATAAAGATGTACAGCTTGTGTCTGAGTACTCCATTAACATTTATTCTCTGCACCTTGACAAGTTCTTAATTTCTATCTTAACTATTGTCTACTGTACAAAGAAATATCTCTGATGAGGTTTGAAGTCTGTACTAATTTATAAGTATTGATATACAAATTTAGAAAGCACTTTGATATTATGTGATTTAGTAGAATAATAGTAGCAGGTTGGCCCCTAGGATCTGTAAGCTCATCAACCATGAATTCTTTTCTTCTCTTTGTTTCCTTTCCTTTCCTCCACTTCTACCCTCTCCTCTTCCTCCTTTTTCTTCTTCATCTTTTATTGTTATTTTATACTTTTATGTATGTATGTAAGTGTTCAGAGATAGGGCCTCTCTACATAGCCCTAGTTGTCCTAATACTATGTAGACGAGACTAGCCTCAAACTCACAGTCATCTGCCTACCTCTGCCTGAGAGTAAAGGCATGTGCCACCATGCCCAACTCTCAGTGGATTCTCGGTCCAATTCACAATGTTATGCATGTGTTTTCTTTTATAGGCATAGCCTGTAATGTAATCAGAAAGTAGTTGGCCATCTTCATATTTGTGCCACTATTACACTTATCAACATTTCTTGCCATGTTGGTCCTTATTGTAGATCACAGGATACACAGCTGTATACAAATTATTGATGACTTTTTTTCCCACCAAAAGACTGCATAGTCCCTCCTCACACTATGAATGCAAACCAACAGGGAGAAAGCTTCCTGGTCAAGGCCATCTTTTGTTGTGTCCAAAGTATGTGCTGTGTTCAGCAATAGGGTCTTATCATCAATTTCTGGTTTCCATGACACCTCTGACCAACAACTTGAGGGGAAGTATCCTACACCTGGTACTGGACTTTTTGTTTGACAACCTATAGCTTCTAGAGCCTTCTTTTATTGTATTGTAACTCGAATTAAATGCTTTTATAGTAATTTATAACATATAATATATACAAATTAATTATATATTATGTAATTATGTACACAAAAATACACATACACACACACACACACACACACACACATATATTTTTTCCTGGCCCCTGAAATCTCCTGTGTCATATCCTCCCAAGCCTCTCCTCACCTAAATATCCCACCCTATGTCAGTAGTAAGTTTTCCTCAAAAGAATAAATAATTATTTGAAATATGTTATCTTTGATACCATGTGACTATGTTAACTCTTAGTATGTTATAAAGATTTTCCACAGTTTTAAAGCTGTAGCTATATGACCACTTTCAACATACACATTTCCATGCAGAAAATATTCTTAAACAAAACTGACCTTAATCCATGTTCACGTTAGAAGTGAAACACAACAGTGCTAAAGTTTGAACACTGAAAGACTATCACCCCTGCCATTAATTTTAGGCTTCTTTATGAATGATTGTACAGCCTCCATACAATCCAATCTTCAGGATGGTAGCCCTGACCTAGAAGGCCTCAGCCTCCATACAACCTAATTTTCAAGTCTAAACCTAGAATGTTACAACTGCTCAGGGTCACTGCTGACTGAGCCACTCTGAATAGCTCCTTCTGAACTCAGAACTGTACTGAACTCAACTAACTCTTCTGGATAGTTGTTTCAATTCACTTGCTGTTCTGTTTCAAACTCTTCTTCAAGGTGACTGGTTCAAACTGACCTGAGCTGGCTGACTATTTCTGACTGAACTCTTCTGACTCTGGATGACTCTGGATGATTCTCTGACTGCCTCTGTGTCTTATCTGACTGATTCTCTAACTGACAGCCTCAAACTGCCTTAGTTGACCTGATTATCTGAGCTGAGAACCTGCTTTTATATTGTGATAGTTGGGCATGTCCTCACTCTGACTCACTCTGTTAACTCTTTCTCTGATTTGTCACTTTACCTGCTTTTCACTCTGATTCATCTCAGATGTTACTTCTTGTCTGATTCCTTCTAAGCTCTGCTTCTTGTCTTTGCGTCCTCCTCTGCTTCTACTTGCTTCTGTTTTAGGGATTACAGGCATGTGCTGCTACCAGTGCCTTCTGAATACTGAGATTAAAGGTGTGTATTAACATTCTTTCTACCTTAGAGCAGCCATGCTGATGGATTATATGATTAAATATTCCTCTACAGTGTTTCATCACAGCAATAGTAACCCTAACCAAGACATGGTGGTACCAGGATACTGGGAGTGGGTATTGGTGTCACAGAACTGACTATAATGTTTTGGAGAGGATTGTGGAAAGACTTTGGAACTTTGCGCTAGAAAAGTCATTGAATATTGAGAGCTCAATGAGCTGTTCTTTAGGAACTTGGGAGATAAGAATGTTGAGAGCAGTGCAGGCAGTGGACGCATGGTTCCTTCACTCTTCAAGTTGCTTCTGTTCATGGTTTTTCATCACAGCAACAGTAACCCTAATTAAGACAGGAACCATATAAGACATCCCTCATACCAGGATGCTGACCTGGAGCCATTCAGCCAGAAATTTCCTAGAAATTGAGAGTAGAGATCCTGATGGGAATGGCTTAACCTTGTAGAGTCTTCCTATCTATAATAGTCTCAGGGCTGGGTTTCTAGAGAATGGAAGTCAAGGATAATGCTCACTCACTAGTCAGGGTGTAATCTCTCTCATGTATAAAAACAATAAGATTGTGTGTGTTTATGTGTGGTATTAGACTAACCTGGAGATAAGTATACTGTACTTGTTTATTTCTGACTTTTTCTATGTGCTTCTTTTTCATTTCAATGACTTTTCACAAAATACTATTTTTATTATTACATTAATAAATCCTTAGCATATATAACTCCAGATTGGATTTATAGGAGACATTGAAAAGATTTATTGACTGAATACTAATACATGTTATAAAATAAATGTGGGTATTTAAAACAACATGAGACCCTCTTAGGAAATATTTAGAAGAAATGTGAAATGTACCTCAAATCAATTTATTATTATCAAATATTTAGAATTAAAGGGAAATACATTTTAAATAAATTTATTTACATTTCAGTTGTAAAAATTCCTTCAATATATTAAAGTCTGAATAGAATACTAGACAGACACATATGAAAATATAATCCCCCTAATGGAATTTGGAGATAATATGCTAAGAACAAATATTTGAGTTAAAAATAGAGCTATACTAAATTAGAAACAAATATATATATACATATATATATATGTATATATATATATCCATTCTACTAAAAACAATAAAACATTTCTGTATAAACCAGAATTTAAAATACTAGCTGTATAAAACTTTTGATAAAAAACTTATAAATACAAAATGAAATTTAAGCTTCAAAATTAGGACTGAATGTTATTATAAGCTTTGGTTGGGGGATTATGCCAGATTCCTATAAACATGACTTGTATGGTCTTGTTTGTTTGGGTTTTTCTTTGTTCGTTTGTTTGTTTTCAAGACAGGGTTTCTCTGTTGTAACTCTGACTATCCTATAACTCACTCTGTAGACCAGGCTGGCTTCAAACATGCAGAGAACCGCCCACCTCTGTCTCCTGAGTGCTGGAATTAAAGGGATGCACCACCACCACCCAGCGACTTGTATAGTCTTAAGCAGAATGTATATGAAATATTTATGTTGGACTGTCCTGAACTTACCTTCTGTTGGTTCCCTGTAGATGACTGAATTTCAAAGGGAAATGTGCCAAAATGATTGAGTGAGATACTATGTGACATTGTTTAACAATAAGTTGTCTTTTTTAATTTTTATTTTGTTATTATTAGATTAGACTATTATTAGCAAGAATTAACAGTATTAGCAATAAATATGCTAGAACCACTTAGCTTGATTTCTGAGTTATTAGTCAAAAAGTCATTTGTCTGTATAGGAGAAATTCTCTTGGTGAATATGTTGATTTTACAGTGCTGAGAGTAGTACTTTAGTATTCCAATGCTGTTACTCTAGACATAAAAGAAAATATAGGTCAGCTTCATATGAATAAGTGCAATCTATGGTATCATGTTATTAGTTCAAAGAAGCATGTGGCCAATTTGGAGGCAGTGAGACCTACTCTGACAGCTTCTGAAAAAATTTTTACTTTTATTTTATATTATGTAATATACTATAACAATTCATATATCAACTGTGTCTATTTCAACACTATAAGAAAAGGTAATTTGAAATAAGAGTGGTATATGGAAGAGGTATCCATAATACAACTTACCTTATAGTCTCTTTCTGCAATTTGCTGAGATTACCAGGAAACCCCTTTTTTGTTGTTTTATTATTTTGATCCCAGTTTTATGTTTTGCATTACTTAGAGCTCCTCATTATTATAGCTGCCCTATTTATGGCAGGCACACTGTGATGCAGAGAAAAGCAATATAGACAAGCAAACATGGTAAATAAAAAGTGCAGGCTCTGCAATACAAGTGCCCAGCTTAAATTCTACCTCCACTATTAGCAAACATTGTTAGTATTTGAGTCATCTACCTTCTGAATCATATATAATTTGCAGGCTTGTTATTTACATTCAAAGCACAGTAACACAGCCTTAATACAAGTACTCAGTCCAGTTATGATAATATTTCTATTGGTTTGCATTGTGCCCTTTCATTAAAATCTTATGACTATCCTCCAATATGCTCTCATTCTCAAGTTATGAATAAAGCAGTTAAAGCTGTGGTTGATATTCCCATGGCAATATAGGCTGAAAATGATTCTGGGTTAAAACAAATCACTTCTTCTCCAAGTCTCCCTCATGTGCATTCACCCAGTATATGAGGTACACATAGAAAAGACATTTGATGGTGGACCACAACCTCTTCTCCATTGCTACATAGTCTCTGACATATATTAAGAGCTCAGTAAATATCATGTAGAAAAAAAATTCCACTAAAGTTTCACAAATGTGTCCATGTCAAAGACCTATAAATAAAGAATTTTTAGATTCTCCAATATATGTTGTAGTAGTATTAAACAAAAGGAATTGGAAGGAAAGAATAAAGTTATTTGGGAGAAATGCTATCAGTCCTCTAATGAGTATAGGTAGTTGCTTCATTAGAGTGTCAAAAAGAGACAAGCATGGTGGCATACAAGAGCAATATCGGCGCCTGAGAGATATGAGGATCACAGTGTTTCAGGCCAGCTTAGCCTACATAGCAAGAGCCTGCCTAAAAAAATTCAGATATATACAACAAAATAACAACTAGCTAATTGAAGAAGGTGAAAGTATATTTCTACTGTAAGCATTTTTCAGACATAAAAGCAGATGTTTGGCTTTACATACTGCTTGTTTACTTTTATTTTCCATAGTTTTGATTTCATTCACTTTTAAGTCCACCAACCTGAATTTCAACTGCTAGTACTAATACCATAGAACTCTTTCAATTCCTCTCAGAGTTGCAGTGGAGTAAGTTTGAAGACTTGGATTTGATGCCAAGTAGATTCTTTCTGGAACTTTTCCTCTGGGTCCAGGATCTGGTTGCTGACCCAATAGGCATAAACATGGTACTCATCACTGATTAGAATCTATAAACATCAAATGAATGGGAAATGATGAGAATGTATCTATGTGACAATAATAGGAGAAAGGTGACCTGAGAATATTCTACCACCATATATTGGACTAACCTTTTACTCATGACTAAGTCTATTCAGCAAAACAAATTAAAGAACAGAAGTTTATTTGGCATCACATAATCAAAGTAAGGGAAACAGATGGTTATGAGGAGTATTTATCTAAGCTACACGAGAACCAAAAGAAATAAGAATCATTCAGTAAAAGAAGGTTGTAGAGCAAAACAGAATCCATGTTTTGTGAGTATTTTCAAGTTTCTGTTACACTACCTTAAGTTCATTTCAAAGTAAGTAGCTTTTTAATGCAACTAATATATCTTATATTGCAGAGTACAAGACACATTTCTGGGAACTTACTGACATCCTCTAGATTAGTTCATTAATTCTATCTCTCTGTCTCATTTCAGATTCTTATGGTTTTCTTCTGTCCCACACTCTCTCCTGGAACAATTAGAAAGATTAGTTGTCAGTATTATTGTTTATAGTTTTTATTATTTTTCTTAGTGCTCTGTGTTTTGGAGTTTGGCCTTTACCTTTGGACTATACTGTGGGTTGAAAATTTTAATAAATATGCTCTGAGCACTCTGGAGACAAGGCAGGTTTAATCAGGCACTAGGAACTAATTAAAAAATCTGTAGATTAGTACATTTTATTTTTTGAGGCTGAAGGAGGTGGAATGTTAAATGAGGAGGAAAGCTAACAGAACTGGACTAAAATCCCTTCCTATCACTTTATTACCTGCTTGATCTCTAGCAAGTGATTTACAGCCCTGGAACCTCAGGCTTCTCTTGCACAATAATTGCAAAGTGTTTGCAAAACATCCAGCAACTCCTGAGCTACAATGTGTTAAAAACATTAATTATTAGCATTATTATAGTCTGTAAATGATTAATACGTTCACACATTGTTGGAAAGACAATTTTTTCCAGTAGGAAGTAAAAGCATACTGGCATTCTTAAATGAAAATGTGTGGATTGGAGGTTGATCAAAAGTATTTTGTCTAATACTAGAGTATTAGAAAGAAGCATACACCCAAGCATCTGCCATCACTTGCTTATGTTACAGCTTTGGCATCTCAGTATTAAGTCACTGTCTCAGATACTTACTAGTGTTCAATAAACTTTAGTTTCCTTCTTTCCTAAGTTCAATGTAAAGAGATCAGCAGCAGCCTCCTTATTGCCAGGCTTGGCAAATACTTTTTAGCCCTTATTATACTTGAGCCTTTCTTTAAAAGGCAGATTCTGTTAAAAAAAAAAAAAAAAAAGCTTGTCCTTCCAACAGCAATTAGTCTCTGTAATGTTGTTCTCTCAGATGCATCTATATCATCTTGGTCTTAAAGTTTTTCCTTTATATCTTTTTGTCTGTATCTTAAGTATTTTCCTGTTATTCCTCAAAAGCTTGTGTTGTTTTGGACATGGTAGTGCACACTGTGATCCTATCACTATTGAGGCTGAAGAAAAGGCACAGTGAATTTAAGGATAGCCTGGGAAATACAGTGGAGACTTTGGCTGTTAAAAACTTGATATCCCTGTAGATATGCTTTGCACTGTTTCTTTCACCTTTCTACCGCAAAATATCCTTTGTTTTTCCTCCTCAGTCTTGTGATTAAAACTATTTTTTTTAAATTGTCTCCAGTCTGGTAACCCCTTCATCCCACATTGCTTTTCTTTGGACACATCAAATGCCTTGTGAATTCTATTTGTTCAAAAGCAAAGTTCATCAGTTCTCATGCTGTTATTAAACATGTTTCTCTCTTGGCTATCATATTTCAACTATGGTAACACTGTCATCCCACCTAGTTATATCCATGCATTACTATTTCTTGAATCCTTCAACCTTTTTTCATTTGAAAATGATAACTTTAATCGGTTATTGTACCTTCTACCCCTCCCCCAGATTTAGCAGTCTCTTTTTCCTATCTCTTACCCCCCCACTTCAATCTTTATTCTACAATTTTTATTTTTTTTTGAATTTTTTTGAATGCAAATATGAACTTGTCACTCACTGGCATAAATACTATTCATATTGTTCTTATATCTATAATTTCTTGCTCAGGACTTAACATATAATACTGGTCCTCAATCTGTGATGAAGGAAGAAAAATTAAAAAATGCATGATTCCCTTTGTTCCGACTGTGCCAAGATGAGTATTTTGAAGTTAAGGTGAAGATGTGTTTGATCCTTTGTTAGGTATTTGATCTCTCCTGAATATCCTTTATCAAGAAAGGAAATATTAACCAAAACTGTACTTCTAGTGATATAATTTTTAAGCTAAGGGGCTTCAACTGTCATCTAGTGAATCTTGCAGGTCTGAGAAATTCTGCAATACTTTGTCTAATCTATCAGAAAAATTGTTTAAACTTGAATATCTTTTCCTTACTTTTCGGTTTGGGACATGTATAGTAGGATTATAACCATTTTTGGTGGCATACTTCTTCATCTCATACTGAGCATGATGATTACATCTCAAAGGTTCTAAGAAAGAATCCAGAGGAGGCATGGGCAGAAATTAAATAAACAAGCAAGCAACAAAGAAACTAGTAACACATTTTCTCAATGTAAGAAAAAAAATGATGTTTTTATACTAAACTAATTTTCCCTACCAGTATTCATTCTTCCCTCCACTTATTTAGGAGGAAAAAAGAGGTAAGGGCAGAGTTATGATGACATTTCTATTTTTATTTAGATACTAAAGATACTAAAGAACAGGTTAAATATTAAAATATTTTTAAACATAAAAGTATAGCTGAGTGGTGGTGGTGCACTTGTTTAATCCCAGCACCCATGAGGCAGAGACAGGAGGATCTCTGTAAGTTTGAGGTCAGCCTCATCTACATAGCGAGTTCCAGGACAGCCAGATTTACAATAGAAAAATTCTGTATAAAAACAAACAAATAACAAATACAACAAAAATATATGGTTTATCTTTCCCTCTCAAAACAAAACAAAAAAAACCCTCTGAAAAAAACCAAAAACCAGTAAGACAAAAAAATGCCAAAACAATAAAAGTGCACACATACATACCACCACCACCACTACCAACACAAATAGAGAAGAAAATCTTGGAATTTACTTTCTATAAGCTATATTTATTTTGTGTCAGCTTCCTGGTCATAGGTCTGCCATGTAATATTGTTGATACACACTATCCCACTCCATTAGAAAACTAACAAAAAAAATTTGCTTGCAAGCATCAAATTACTAAAAGCTTCTTGGTTATTGATGGGACCCCATCCCCATATCCACTTGCCCCCACTCAGTTCTGGTACCATGTCTGGCTTGGATCTGTGCAGGTACTGTGCATGCTGCCATGGTCTCTGTGGATTCCTATGTGTATTAGCCTTGTTGTGTTTGGAAGACTCTGGCTCTGATAATTCTATGCCTTTACCGAATAGCTCCCTAAGCCCTGTTGGAGGGGTTTGATGAAGGCATTCCATTTAGGACTGAGTACTGCAAAATCTCTTACTTTTCTTACATTGTCCAGTTGTGATCTCTTTGTTAATTACGATCTACTACATTAAGAATTCACTCTGATGAAGGTTGAGTGATGCACTCATCTTTGGATATAAAAAGATGTTATTAGGAGTAATTTTATTACAATTTTTCATTAAGCATTAAATTAAATCAGATGTGTTTGATTGCTCCCATAACATTTGTGCTACTATTGTAATAGTTTATTTTGTAGGCATGTAGATATTGTAGGTCTCAGGGTGTGCAGCTGGGTCATATTTATAATTATCTTTTGCTTTGAGTAGTGTGCAGTGTACATTCCAGCAACATAATTAAGAGTCAGTAGGGATGAAGCCCCCAGTTGGGCAGCAGCTGGAATTTTTTGTTTCTAAAGATGGAAGCAAGTGTTGGACTCAGCAATAGGGCTTTATGATCAGGTTATGGAGAACAACCAATAGTCTAAGAATATCCTGTGATATTTGGAGCAGGGTTTCCATTGGGACCCCTATGACAAACCAGTCAACAAGGTGGCAGTCATTCCTAGCACTTGGTGTCATAAGTTGTCTAGCTGAGGAATTATCTCACCCATTATATGGGTACTCCACTTCAATTCCTTTCGTATTTATATGTATTCCAGGAAGTTTCGAAAGTAAACATTTTCTGTATGCTTTTTCAAAAGGTCATTAATGTTAGTTGTCTTTCCTATGTTTCCTATTTTAGCCTGCATCCCTTCCATGCCTTTCCCATTTAATTATCCTGTGCAAGTTTCTCCTTTATTTCTCCATAACACTATATTCTATTTCTCCCTCCTTGTCCTTACTAGTTACTTAGCCTCGTGATTATTCAGATTGTAGCACACATATCAAAGGCTTAAAAGCTAACATCCACATATAAGATGAAACATGCACTATTTATAATTTTTAGTTCTGGGTTATCTTACTCAGGTTGATTGTTTCTAGCTCCATCCAATTAACTGTAAATTTTATAATTTCATTTTTCTCAATAACAGAATAATTTTCCAGAATCTAAGTATACCACATTTTATTATCCACTCATCAATTGATAGATATCTAGGCTATTTCTCATTTCTGGCTATTATAAATAGAGCAGCAATGAAAATGGATGAGTAAACATCAGTGTAGTAAAATGTAGACTCCTTTGGATATATGCCCAAGAGTGATATAGCTGGCTCTTTAGGTAGTCT
Organism: Cricetomys ansorgei; assembly: GCA_026225945.1. Lineage (NCBI taxonomy): Eukaryota > Metazoa > Chordata > Mammalia > Rodentia > Nesomyidae > Cricetomys > Cricetomys ansorgei. The sequence continues at coordinate 514,432 of JAMJFZ010002863.1, read as the reverse complement.
GATTCTCAGCTTTCTTAGGAACCTCCACAGTAATTTACATAGTGATTGTACACTGCAATCAATGAGATTTCATCCCACAGATGCGGGGATAGTTCAATATACATACATTGATAAACATAATCCACTGTTTATCTCATTAACCTAAGTAATACACGAATGGATAAAAATGTGACTCAGCCTCAAGAATTCCATGCATGTCTAATAATAGAAAAAGAAGTAAATACATTTAAAAGGAATACAGTCAGATTCTATGTCCCATGTAAGATAATATGTGATGAATAATATTGTATGTTTTGAAGTAATATTAAAACCTTAGGCAACTGAATTAAATTAATTTTCAATTGTATGCATATACTGTGCTTTGTCTTCAAGGTTTAGTACTACTGACATATAATAGTTTATTTGTTTCTTTTAATTTCTACATTTAAATGTCTGTTTGCCTTCTAGGCAGAAATTAAGTCCCATTGTGGAATGAGATTAGATCAACACTTCACAAAGATCATTTTAGTTCTTTGTAACCTTAAATGAAGTAAGCTAATAAAGCATTAAATTAGCATGTTGTAAAATGTCCTGAAGTTTTAATATGCTTTAACTGGCAGCTCTAAGCTTATTAACTACAAAGCCAATGTCAAAATAAATGCCCTTCATTTGATGAAATGGAGATGAGACAAGAATTTATAATTAACAAAATATTTTATATCTGAATTATGAAGTATAGATTATCTAGTAGTTCCAAAATGAGTGTCTTTACCTAGATATGCATTTTTATCTCATCAGAAGCCCAGGATAAATCCTGGTGCTTTATCTGTGACATTTTCTTCAGACTATCTCAAATATTTCTACAGAAATTATACACCTCATTAACATTCATCCAAGTGAAATTGTAGAAATGATTATAATGATAACTAACATTTGTTTAAAGGTTCAGAGTTTATAAAGGGCTTTTGTATTCACATCCTCACTTGCTCTTTATGAACACTGGTTAGGGTGACAACTCATTATCCTTGCTACTTGGGCTCTCTGGGAACTTCCTTAAACTGCCTGACTTGCTCAAGGTCATGAAGCTTTAAACTCAGACCACATATTTTCTATCCTGCCATCCTTGTCACGTGTTAGTCATACTGTAGTAAATTTCAAAGGGTGATTTAAGAAATGAATTCCTTTAGAGAAATAAATTTGTTTCATTAGCTACAGCGCATAAAGAAAGTAAAATCGTTATCCAACATGTGCAGTATTTCATTCTTGCTTATAAGTAAGGCCCTACACAATTAATATTAAGGGCATATTTCATAACCCAGTGAAATGTCCTGAATAAACACTGTCCAGAAGAGTTTTATGTAATAGCCACTAGTGATATATGGCTCCTCAACAATGGTTATCTTGCCAGATTGTTTAATAAACCATTTTTATTCATTGATTATTAATTTGCCTTTAAATTTCAAGAGCAATGTGTAGTTGTTGCATTGGTAGTATAGTTGTAAAAATTTGAATTTTCCTTTTCAATAAGTGCACTTATTTTTGACTGTAGGATATATATATATATATATATATATATATATATATATATATATATATATATATATATAATGTTATAATATAAATCAATATATAATATATAAAGTATTACATATACAATTTTATGAATACTATACCCACATATTTTTTTCGTAAGAGCTTTTTCTCAATTTTAAATAAAATTGTTTAATAGTATTCCAAACTGAGGACATCGTTCACTTGGCTTATCAATATTCTTTGTTACCTTATTATAAACTTTTATAAGTGCTCATATTCTATTTGACACTGTCTTACTCTTTAGATCATAGATCATAAATTTAGATCATAAATTATGCTAGAGAGACACATACATGTCTTGAAGCTATCAACCAAGTATAATAAAATCAACTCAAATTATATTATAGTTTTGGGATCCCTCATTATATTTGTTGGAGAAAAGAAAGAGAACATTTACATCCAAAAAGTTTTTTGGAAAAGCACCTATACTTGCTGAACTTATTATTGCTTGATATTCTTGGGATTTTTGTGCCTTTCAAAAGTGCAGTTTCTATCCAGATTCTCTTCATTAACAGTGACGTTTGTTTTAATACTGTAACTAAGAGTTATAATGAAGCTTCTTCTATGCCAGACACTAATAAAAATGCTTTCTCCTCATTAATTTAGGTAATCATTTTAGCAATCATTTAACAAGGAAGAACCCAGATAAAGTAAATTTCCCAAGGTTATATAGTCAACACAGAGGAGTCCATAGTCCCTGTTCCTAAATATCTGCCTATCTCAGAACTTAGCCTAGTCATTTAATGCTTTCCATTTTCCATAATTATAAAACCATATGTTCTATTTGGCATATTTAAGGGGGAATACCATTTCCCATTGACATGTTTATGCTTGTTTACTGTCCTGTATCTTCCTTTTATAATAGGCACACATTCTCCTCTTTACTCTTTACTAAATTTTGAGCAAAAGAAGTTTATGTTTCAAACATATGGCTTTAAAAATATTTATTTTATTTTATTGTGTTTTACTATATAATATATTTTATTATATAAGTGTTTGCATGAGGTCAGAAGAGGGTGCCTGGTTCCCTGGAGCTATAATTACAAACAGTCATTAGTTGACATGTTGCTGCTAGTGCTTGAACCTGACTTCTCTTTATGAACAGCAAGTGCTCTTAACTGGTGAGCCATTGCTTTAGCATATGTTTCTGTTTTTTAATCAGTGTGGTTTTATTAAACTGAGGGGAGTATATACATGTCAATACTGTGACTGGAAGACAGCCTTTTATGACTTAAAAGTCTCCCTCAGGTGTTTATTACCAAGCTCTGTTAATTAGAAGGATAGGAGACCTGAATGGCAGTAGAATGAGATGATAATATCTCCCACTTCTTGGACACAAGTGAAACGTCAAGCACCGTGTTTTTAATTCTTACAGGAATCCTTCAAACTAATCTGATTGTCCTTATATATAATATAGAAATCTGGTGTTAATAAATTAGGAATATTCTCATTTAACAAATAAAGTAAAAGGAAAAATACAAATAAAATTATCTTTGACTCCACATTTTATGAGCTAATCAACATTCCTTCGTCAGTTCTGAATCAATTTTCTATCAAATCTAAAGTATAGAGAGGATCAGGGTGTATGAATGCATATATTCCTATCCTTACACCAACTAGTAAAGACATGACAGATTCAAGGTCACTGTAAACTAATTCCTCTTTCCTATTAAAAAGTTCTATGACTTGTAGATGACGTCCTTGTTCTAGGAGAATTGAGAAAACACAGAGGATTTTAAATATATATACCCTATTTACCCAGGTGTTGTATCTGTCTTTAATACTAAATTAGATCATCTTATTCCTATGCTAGTTATTTGGTCAGAACAAGTTTCAGAGAGGAAAAATAATTCTTAATATTAGCATTTTGTACTTTTGCAATTTGTCAGATTAATTAGAAAAAAAATCTTTAAATCTTATTCCTGTTGTATTCAAATTTTGTGTTTTCATCCATGTAGGTTGAATTAAGCATTTATTTAATTTTAGTTTGTTAACCAGTAACTTGTTAGTAATTTAATATTTAAACTATTTTAAGTTAAATTTTATGAAAATTCAGCCACTTTTCTTCAATTTTACTAGAATAATATAAAAAATGTGTGAATGGATATCTGTAAATTAATCTACTTTGTTTTGAATCAGTGAAGTACTTTTTATCTAATTCTAAAGAAACATTAAATACATGTTAAAAATTTATTAATTTTGAGAATTTTTATGTAACATTTAACTAGTTATATTGTTTTAGCCTTAATAGTAACACATAGATTTAATTATATAATCAAAACACATATTTAATGCTGATTGTGAAATGTATAAAAATATATAGTTATGAATTATAGCAGCATTATATGTAAAGTGGAAGCATAATGTAAGTTAAATGAATACCTTAAATTTGCTTTTAGCTATAGTAGACAAGATAAAATCAAATAAAGTTAATATTTAAATTTGATTTTCATTTTCCTGTTGGCTAAGGATGTTGAATATTTATTTGTTTCTCAGAAATTTGAGATTCCTCTATTGAGAATTCTCTGTTTAGATCTGTATTCCATTTTTAGTGGATTGTTTTGTTGATGTTTAGTTTCTTGAGATCTTTATATATTTTGTATATTAGCCCTCTATCAGATGTGGAGTTAATGAAAATCGTTTTACATTCTGTAGGCTGCTGCTTTGTCCTATTAATGTTGTCCTTTGCTTTATAGAATCTTTTCAGTTTCATGAAATCCTATTAATTAATTGTTGGTCTTGGTGCCTGTGCTTGAATTTGAACTACTTTTTACATTTAGACATGAAAATATAAAGTTTATTATTTACATAGTTAACATTTTCAGTTACTAGATTTCTGAAATTCAATATGTATTTTGCATTCATATCCCAATTAAATTTGACTTAGTCACATTTTAAGTACACAGTACCAAAGGTGGCTAGTGGCTAGTTACTAGGTGCCATAGGTTTAAGGAACACTGTAAACATCTATTCCAGCTTCTCAAAAGTCTGGCTTTTGTTAAATTAATAGCATGTTTACAACTTTATTTCTTGCTTGTTTTCTTGTTCAATCTTCTCTCACCATGGTTCTTCTTACATGTACCTAAAGATTATTTCATTAATTATGCTGGGCCAGACCAATTTCATATTTAAGGGAAGTTTAGTCCCCCTTCTCATTACATTAGGTTATTCCTTTATTCAGAACATTATTTCATGAAAAGTACCATTAACTAGCTAACTAATTAACTAAAAATCATCTTCAGTACCTATACACTGTTGTAAACCAAATCACATCTCTTGAAGTACATGTTTGGTGTCCAAAGCCTCAAAATAATGGTCTTCAGAGATATCTCGTTTGAAGATAAAATTAAGGTTCAATGTTCTGCTTGTAATTTGTTTCCATTCAAGATCCCTTTTTGTCTAAGAAATTTTAATGCAATTCTCAAGTATATTAATATATCAAAGAAACATGTTAATCAAACATTGACTGATAACACATCATTAGAAAACTTATTTTAAAAGTTTTTTTATGTGTATTTTACCATTTATTAAATATTAAAGCAAATATATAAATTGCTGAGATGAATGAGTTTGTTTATTTTTACATAAAGAATTAAATCTACACTAAATATTTGTTACAATACATTGATAAGACAGATGTATCTTCAACACCGTGCAGGATCAATTGATATTTTTATTATGTAATTGTCAGTGCAGAGAATGTTCTTTTATAAAATAGCCAACGTTTTTTTTGTACCAATTCAGAAATTGTAGGAAATTATTAACTATCCGCAACAAAATGTTTTTAATGACTTTAAAACTCAAGTCAATACCAGGCAGTGGTGGCACATACCTTTAATTCCCAGCATTTGGGAGACAAAGGCAGGCAGATATCTGTGAGTTCAAGGACAGCTTAGTTTACAGAGTGAGTTCCAGGATAGACAGAGTTTCAACAGAGAAACCTTGTTTCGAAAAAATAAAACAAACAAAAAACAAAGTAAAACAAAAGGAAAAACTGAAGTCAGCAACAGAGTTTTAAAAATCAAACATTCTAACAGAGTATAACAAATATATGCTAATTTGATACAAACTGGGGAATAAGGGTACGAAAATATTTTTGTTAGTTTTCCATAATAAAACCGCTGTTTCTATAAAAGCATAAAACTTTGTACATACAATAGAACTACATAACAGAATAGTCTACAATCCAAGTCTAGATATTCCTTGATATTTTGTGGTGTGATAACATGATCAATACAAGCTTCATATGTTGTATGTGTATGAAGTCAGATGATGCAACTGAAAAAGGCCATTAATGTGGATTCAGGGTGTTTTTTTTTTAGTTTTGAAATATAATCATGATGATCTTCTTGCTATCTCCTTTTTTGTATCTCTCATGGGAAATCTTCATTAAAGGTGTGAAAAGAGTAGGGATTAGGAATGTTGTACTCATGTTGATTATATTTCTGTGTCTAATGCATTTAAGGGTGAAAAATTAGGATAAGAAGAAAAATTTCAAAAAATATTCTTTGCCACTTCCTCTTGTTTTCTTCTCTATTAATTGAACTTGCTTCAAACTCCTCTCTAAATTTTATATCTTGGTAGTGACAATATTTGATTATCTGAAATATAATAAAACATTTCTAATATTTTTGGCAAATCTTCAAAAGTCACATCTATCTTATATCTTCCTTATAACACCATCCTTTGAAATCAGAATTTAATCAACTTGATGCTTTCAAATTATTTAAAATGGAATATTTGTTTGTTTCTCTATATTTATAGGTGTTTGCCCAAACTATATCCAATCAAAAGATATGAAAAATAGTTCAGATATCTCCAGGAAGAAACTCCTTGAAAGAATCAAATGAATAGTATGAAAATCGAATCACGGATATTCTGAAGGAAGTGGGAAATAATCTCTAGGTTCAAAAACACTCCCATTAATTTTCAAATAATTTATAACAACACTTTTACTTAATTACATAATCTGTTGCCAAATTTGTCAGATTCTATGCTCATATTGAGAACTGGGTAATTCAAAACTTTTCTAAAATATGTTTAGTCTTCTTGTAAGTCCAAGACTGATGACACTTCCTATCTAGAAAGTACAATGGTGCTGGTGACAATTGCAGCCTGCTTCCAATGGCCTATTTTTTTCCAAAGCCAGATGTTATTGTAAACCACAGCAAGGTACTGTAAACTATAGAAACAAAATTCACACTGGCTGAAATGATCCAAAGCCCCTTTCTGTACTGCAGAAGGCTGCACTTGTGAGGAAGTGTTAGGCATATTTCAGAACATTATTTTTAAAATTCAATGATTCTAAGAAAACCTTTGAAAAATGAAAATTCAGATCATATGATTAAACATCACCAATACGGGTGTCTTTCTTTTCAATGAATGAGTAGGGTTATTCAGCCACATGAATGGAATTTAAATTTCATTAGGGTAGCATAAGGTTTAACACTCCATTAAGAGCAACTTTTAGAGGAACTGTTTATTTTGAGAGCTTGTTACTTAGAACCTGCTTGCTATATAATCTCTTTTACTGATGAAATACCTGTGAACCAAATAGATGTTTCTAGGGCTTATGGTCAGAGCTAGTACACTGTAAAATGAATTGACTACCCAAGGTTAGGTATAAGCTCTACCTTTTTGGGGAAAGTACAGAGGGATCTGGAATTATCAAAGAAAAACTGAGTATTGCCGAGGGATTTTTAACTAAGGCACTACTTGAAGCACTGTAGATACACAGATGATCTGAGTACTACCTGTGTCCTAAGCACTTGTGCCACTTAGGGAGGATAGCTGGAAAGTAGACAATTCTTAAAGAGAGAGACAAGTTATAATGTAAAAATGGACACCAAGAACTGGATAGATAGCATAGTACAGAGGAAGGCACTGTAAATGGCAAGAATATCTAGGATAGATATCACTAATATGATGCCATTTTGGACATGATCTTTAAAAAAAAAAACAATGAGCATGTGTGGTGTTGAAATACAAAAGAAATGTGGAGGTACTTTTCAGAACAAAGCTGCGACCCATGGTCTTTGAATTCTTTTGACCCATTTGTTTAAAACAAAGGAATTTCTTCTCATGTAAATTTTTTTTACTGCAAATTTATGTATATCTAAATTGACAAAATCCATGAATGAAATAACAAAGTCCCTGAAATGGTCAAAGAAACCAGGTTCTCCTTATGTCACTATTACTAAACAACACTGGCATCTGCTGCTCAGGCCACCTAGATGATTGGGTGTTTCTGCCTAGGTAATAATCAACCACTGATGTTCTGCTAAGAGTAGCTTTGAAAAAAAAATCTTAATGTTCCATCAGCATCTAATGAGAATTACAGTCATTAGTTAAATTAAAGAACCATTAGGTCAGGAGCAGAAGGGATAAAACATAATCCATCAATTTGGTGAATGTTGTCAGGTGGTTTCTGGAGGAAGGACAGCTGTGCGTCCAAGTAGACGGTGAGAATATTTATATCCCAAAGCATATGTACTTGTTTCTGTAATTCAAGGGCGCTACTGTACAAGGCTAAAAGGCTTACAGTGATAAGGTTGTCTTGCAAACCAGAGAACTCAAGATAATTTTTAATGTAAATAGCCAAAGATTATATATTTTTGTTTCTACATAACTGGTCCTGAAAGCCAGGTGTGGGAACCAGTAATGTTAGCCTAAGCTGGGAACAAGATAGCGTGATTCTTTAGAACTGTAAAACTTGCGGTTAGGGCCTGTTGACCTAGGTTTTGACCAGTTTTTGAAGGGAATGGGATACAAACCCAAGTTTGAAAACATTGCACTTCAAAATTGATAATACGATGCTCATCAACACCTGTGAGTTGAACTGAAAGTTCTTGATGCCTCCAAGCCTACTATATCAAATTCTTAAGAACTGAGGCCAAGAATGTAGTTAAAAAGGTCTCCCAATTTATTATTTATATTTCCTATACCAAGCATGAAACATAGAACCTTGCCTCTGGTAAGCAAGAGCTACCAACTGCTGAGGGGCATACCTATCCTACTCTGACTGATTTTTTTCTTTTAATTTCTGACAAAATTTAAGAAACACTTACTGAATTCTTGGTCCTAAGACTTAATTTTATACTTGAATACATTTGAGCCATTCCAGATCCAGATCAAACACCAGATTAACTCACTCCAAATCTGTGAAGGCATGAGAGACATAATCAGTATTTTGAAATGCTTCTTGAGTCATTCAGGAGTGTAGAAAAGATTCAGAGCCCATGTTGTGAAATTGAAGGAAATAAGATATACTAAAGTTTATGTACCTTAGGCAAATCACAGAAGTCATAAGAACTCCCACTTCCACAAAAGGAAACATACTGAGTTATTCTGCATCTGTGCTTTAAATTAATCTTCTAGTTTGTCACTTCATATTTTACATATGTATGCTGGTATTAATATATTAGTAATATGTTAAAAATTGTCTTTTGATTAAGTGGGTCTAAAAGTTTTAGTATTTCCAATCTGTCTCAACTAAAACCAAACTTTGTAAACATTTGAGTATTCCCATTTTTTCCTCCTAGCCCCATGTGCTTTGGATAGTTCTTGACTTTATTGGTATTCTAAGAGGATAATACTTGCTGTGACATGTATATCTGACTTTTAGGAGACCCAGTGAGTCAGTTTCTATTGTTTGAATCCCCAGATAGGCATAATCATCTTTAAAGGTTAAGATGCTGAAAATATATGTCACATAAAGAAATATTATATGTTATATAAAGTATATAAGTCAATCCATGTCATTATTAAAAAGCAGCTTGTGAGTATTCCAATTAAAAAAAGAGTGACATCTTATTTTAATGAAAACTGTTTAATGTTGTAGTGAGTAGAGACAAATATAGAAGATCCTGAATTAAATAAAAATGAAAGTTTACTATTTATCTGCTGGTTTTAATACCATTAAAATGGTCTCCAAAATATCGGAATTGTCATTAGGAAGCACTTTCAAAAATAGCAAGACTGATATGCACTATGATTTCCATATAGATTAAGTTGAACTTGTAAATGATTTCATAAATTACATTGCAGAAACAAAGAGTATATTCAAATTAGATATTTGTCATAATAAATTATATATTTTTGGATAAATACCCATGGAGAAACAAACTTCTTCCCTTCTTTTGAATATTTAAAATTCCTTGCTTCTCTATTCAGAAACATAATGCCTCCTGGTCGTTTTATTTTTCAGTTAAATATTCTTAACCATGTAACTATAATAACTTACAGTCCTCTTATTTCTGGTTTTCTTTCTAGTATCCTAATCTAAACATAATCAATGCCTTATATTTTCTGCATTTTATAGAAATCAGTACCAGAATAAGTGGATTGCTTGAGACAACAATAGCAATATTGATATTTCCAAAATACTCAGCAGTCATTTATACAATGAATATGCACTGTCAACCAACTATGAATAAAGAAATGGCTAGGCAGTATGAATTCCATTAAAGATAGCTCATGCTTTCCAAAGGCTTATGTCTATTACATTAGATGCATACACAAAAATGTAAAATTTCAATGTAAAATTACATCAAATAAACATCCTAGAGTGTAGAATTGTTATGTAATTTAACTTTACGGAAAGAAAGGTTGATTTTCTGCTAAACATATCAAGGAAGATTTCAGGAATAATTAGATATTTGAACACATACAATGAAATATCAATAAGATCATGTTGGGGTTGAGGAAGAAATCCTAGTATTTCACATTGAGAAACATATTTTGAGTATTTATAAACTTGAGTAGAAAAACTAACAGGAGGAAATGCATCCAATTTATAACACCGACCAGCTTAACATAGAGGTGTCTGTGGGTTGTAGTTTACTTAGAATAATTTTATGTTAAGCTTTTTTCCTTCTGTGTAATTATTTATTAGACCTTCTTTTGCTAACAAAAGTATATTAATTGGAATTTTATATTAAATGACCATCATATTTCTCAAGGTAATGCTCTTTATGTTGTACCTATAGAAGCGTGGATTTGTGGGATGGGCCTCCACAGTAGAACATTTGCTTAGCAAGAGCAAGGCCAGGGTTTGATCTTCAGACCTGCCCAGTACTTGGATGATGCCTGTGGGATGATCTGCTGCCTGTTGGATGTCCTGGTACCTGTGGGCTGTCCTAGTGCCTTTGTGAGATCCTGGTGCTTGTGGGATGTCTGTGTGTCTGAGAGATACCTGTGCACTCTGGGATGCCTTGGTGCTTGCAGGATATCTGTGTGCCTGGGTAATGCTCAGGTGCCTGCTGGAGGCCCCAGTGCCTGTGGATTTGGGGATTGAGGCCCAACTTTGGGATGAATTTTCTCATGCTTGGTCTCAGGCTAGTATGGGCCAGGTGAATGTCCATTATCAGAGTAGCCTGCTGCCTCCAGGAACAGCGGTGATGCCCTTGAGCCATGCTCCTGACACACTAGCTAGACTTTATTTTATTATTTATTTATTTATTTATTTAGAGGGCACAGAGGTGGGAGGGTGGAACAGGGAGGAATAGGAAGAGGGTGTTATCAAGATACATTGTATGCAGTATTATAAAAAAAGAAAGGAGAAAGAAGCTGAAGGTAAAAGTATATTGTGATGCTTCGGGCAGGAGGTACTGCTTCATATTAGCATTCGATAAAGGGAATAGAAGTAAAAAGGACAATGTAAACAGAATGTACTTGAAGAATAATTATATTTAAGGGAGACTATTAAATCAAAATGCAAAGATAATTAGGATATTTTAATCTTAAAGCAAGCAGTATCTTATCAAAATAATAATAGAAATTATTTTAAGCAGTTCTAAGAAATTACATTCAATAGACAATTACATAAGTATGAAAGACCTGAGACATCAAAAGAAAAACAATCATCTAAAACCAATCTAGATATTACCAAGCAGGAGGCTGCCCGTACATCTGTAGCTGGGTGTTTAAGCACTAGATTATCAGATTTCTGAATTATAAGATACACCGATAGAGCTAGAAACAAGTGAAGGCTGTCTATCTAGAATTGCAACACTGAGAGGGTAATGCGTCCAGCAGAAAGATAGGAAGCTAAAACATCAAAGGATATTAAGCCACATCTAGATGTCACTCTGTAGAACAGAAACAAGGCAATACCTTGGATTTTGGGCTTTCTGTTTCTCATTATTCAGTTCCCTATGTGTTATTCATTGGCTAAATTAATAGAAAGATAAGTCTAAGGGAATGTAATTTGTAGAGGAACAAAAAATGCATCTTAGAGATAGTGACTTGTGCACCATCTAAGCAATGTAACAGTGAAAAGCAGTAATTATACAGTTTTCTTTGGATTACTTCACACATGAGCAAAAGAAATATTTTTTCATTAAGTCATATTGAATGGCCCCCTAATTCTCTAGCTTATGACTAAGAAATTGAAATGAGACAGAAAGGATTCCAAATGTTATTGCTGTGTTGTCACAAGGCAATCATCAGGCAGGAATTAATATGGACTTGATCTGCCACAGTCAACAACTGTTTGTGTTTGACCAATGATCTTCAAAGTAAATGTCTGTGAGTCTGCCAACAGCATTATTGTGTAGATTAATGTTATGGATTTCTCCACTAACATTCTGAAAATTATGCCAAGAATTGAGCACCTCTGTAAAAGTGATAGTCCTCTATTGAATACATTTCTTGGACTAATAATTTATGTAATTTTCCTGTATTGCTAGGATGTACAAAACCAGATAGAATTGTTTTACAGTTGTTGGAGGAACAATCAGCCATCAACTAGCTCCTGCAGGAACAAGGTACAGATATATAACTATCAATAAATAAACCAGTCCTTGTGCTTCAAAGAATCCTTAGTAGAGACATACAAGTAAGCAAGCAATTATTATAATACTTTTCGATAATATTATCTTGGTGAAAGCTCAGTGATAGCTGAGCGCCTGAGAAGACCACCCACGTATAATTTTGGGAGGAGTCCAAGACTTGTTTTCACAAAGAAGCTGACAGTGAGTTAGCTAATGAATGGGATGTCTTTCTGAAATGTAAGAATTTCCATTTCCAGGCAAAGTGGTAGCTGTACCGTGTCCTGGACAGCTGGGATTATTTGAATGACTGCAGATATTTCCATAAAATTCAACCAAACTTGTGGAGGAATTAAGCAGAAGCCACAAAAACCAAGAAATTATAACAATAGCTAAGGACTTAGAGTGTACCTCAGTGACAGAGAGCTTACATTGTCTGCATAGAACCTTAGTGACCATCCTCAAAACGCTGCCTCTGCTGCTGCTGTTGCTGCTGAAAATACTAATAACATCATCATCTTCATCATCATCATCATAATAATAATAATAATAATAATAATAAATGTTTAACAATAATCTTTTGAGGGACACAGTGGGCCTGATTTATAGCATTTCCAAAGGTTTGTGGCACAAATAAGTCAGTATTGCCTATTTCAGCTCCTCATGTGAGTTTATGAGTAGCCAGTGAGCACTGTATAGTTTCATCATTCAGTTACAATAGATACAACAGATGGGTAGTGTCTAATACAGGTTCAAGTTCAAACATCTGTGATGTATTTCATTTCACCAAACATTTGCAAGATTCATTTATTAATACTTGCAATTAATAAAAAAAATATTTTCGAGCACCTGCTAGGTGCCAAACATGGCTTGAGTTTCTAGGAATTAAGCTAGAAAAATAAATGAACTACGTTCCCATTGTGGTAAACATTATTACTATATCAATGTTTTGGCTGAGAAAAGGGGATGTATTAACATTAAATTTGTTAGGATCATATCATTAGTACATGAATGTATCACACCAGAAAATTATCCCAATTTTTCTAAATTCAGGGATTCATTTCCATTATATCATACTATTTGAAAAGTTGTGGTAGACTTTAAACAGGCCTTCTCTATTTTTATCACTATGTGATTAGATAAGTAAAATAAATTTATTTGACCTTTCATATAAATTTGGGTCATTGTTTCTTGAAAGCTTATCTGTTCTGGATTTTAAAATACTGAAATTAATAATAATTATAACATCCTGAAACCACACCAACTTCTTTTGAAGAAGACCAAGTACTTCCTATATGCACTGAACTAAGTTCTTCAGTTAGTTATCATCTGAAAATAAAATAGGTTTTAAAACTTGTCTCCATTCTATTAATGCTATTATGTCCTTGGACTCAATTTTTCTTTCCCACAAAGGAAAAAAAATTAGCTTCTGTCAATTTTCTCAAGAGAGTCGCAATGTATTTGGTATTTAATATGAAGTCAACTTAATTATTCCAATTCAATCATGAAAATATTTGAGAGTGTTTCATATGAATTTAAACATATGTAGATTCCAATGTGCGTGTAAACACATTGCTGCTTTTGCATATGGCTTCACAAATAAAGCAAGTTCTAATGAAGCTATGTACTACAGAATGGGTGCTGAATGAAAACGAGAGGATTTAAAAGCCACAGATTTGAATAGCAATTTAGTTGACAGATCCCAACAGTAGCAACAAAAAGATGCACTAATTCCTTTGATTTTACAGATATCTTTTAACAGCTTCGATCTCCTGATTTCTAACCATGTGTGATTTTGTAGATAACACTCTTTACATACTTACTCTTCATTTCCACTGTTTCTGTTCCTAAGAATATGTTGTGTCATGTTTATTGAATTTGCAAGCCTCTAGTCTCTCTAATTTTCAATTTCTGCCTAAGAAATATATAAAATTCACTGTACCTGATAACCTTAAGCCCTGTCATGTCCATTTTTTATGCTTGAAGCTCAGCTCTCTTTTCTCATGTATTATGATGCCTTTCCTTCTTTTTATTTGAATTCGGTAAAATCACTACTATTTTGTTGCCACTTCATCTGATTTCTCCTAAATCTAACCCTCTGTAGCACTTACCTTTCATATACCACTTTTGAGACTTAGTTAAATCTATAGCTTTTTATTTAGTATTTGTTATTCTTTTGACAATTTTATATATATGGGTACTGTATTTACATCATTTTACCTCTCCCTCAGCTCCCTCCAACTTCTCCTACCCCCCAATACCCTTTCAAAATCTTGACCTCTTCTATAATTGTTACACATACACTATACATACATACACACACACACACACATATATATCTCCACTTAATATTGCTTATATATACATATGTGTATGGCTTAGCACTTAGGATTGGATAAACTATCAGGGGCCTTGTCCCTATAGAAAACTAACTCTCTGTCTCACAACAGCCATATAACTCTTAATGCCTGTAACATGAGTTACATGAGTTACATAAGAATTACATGCCTGTAACTCTTCATCTAGGGATGGGATCTTAGTAAGTTTCTCCATGGCATTGTCATGTCAACTGATGTAATTGTGCAGGTCTTCTTTAGTTAATCATATTATTGAAGTTCCATGGGTACAGAATTCTTCTTATATCTAGAAGACACTGTCTGGCAGCAGGCACCCTGGTCTTCTGACTCTTACAATTTTTTCACCCCTTCTTCCTTAGTGTTCCTTAAGCCTTAGGTATAAATGCTGTCCCTAAATCTATGAATTTTTGTTTTTATACTATAGTATTAAAAATTAGTACTGCAAATGTGACATTTTATTTCTGTTTTGTTACTTTTTTTCTTAATATGACTATTTTGTATAAAGTTGTTTTTATATGCAACAGAACTGTTGATCTTCAAGTGTACTTTATTATTTATTTTTCTGTATATTAATACTAGGTACATGATTTTGTTTCATAGTGCCTACTAATCTTGCAACATGGAAAAATTAGTAACAGTTTGAAAATAATGATATATGACATCATTATTGCCCTCTATTTAGGAAAATCCATAGGAAAATGCATTCTATGCATGTAGGGAAGTAGTGTTGGATAATTTCAAGATGTAAAAGATGCTATTATTTGTTAGTTTTTGTATTCATGCCAAGGTTTTGCATTAATCCTCTCCATTTCTGCATTTCTCCTCTGATATCTCCAGAAATCAGACATTATTCCTACTAATGTTTCATAGAATTATTGGTTACCAACATTTCTTCAAATTTCTTCACAACAGGAGCAGTGACAAATCTTGGTATGTTGTTCTATATTGAATCTGAGTTTTCCTAATAACACATCCATCTTAAGAAAAAATTCATCAAGACCAGAGGGAGAACACATATTTTTTTTTATAATACAGTATTTAAAATGAAACTGCTTTTGGCCTGTGTGGTCTCAGTGGGTATGAAGCAAAATTCAGGATGCTAGCTCATCTCACACTGAGTTTAATAAAGGGTGTCCTATAAAAAGCTAATTTCTTGCTGGTAAATTGCTTTTTAAGTAATGCTTGCTGTTGCAAAGGACCCATTCAAAGCACTGACTCTAGAAGCCATGTTTGAAAAGCTAGATGTGCTCTGTAAGATAAGGTAGGCTCCAGGTGGAATTCTTTCCCTTCTGGGATGGCAGTGTATATAACTAATATTGTCCTTTGAGACTAGTTTGCATGCAGTTGGCTGGTATGGTACTGTTCAGCAGCCTGCTGCAGATAAGAATGAGTGATGATGCCCTAGATTTTAATGGAACTTTTAGAGTGCATACAGCAGTGGGGTGCAGTCTTCAGCAAAGAAAAATGAGCTAACTTGCAGGCATGAGAGGTCATCAAGAAAGATAAAGAAATAGGACATCCACTCTAGGATAGGCAAGGCTTTTTAGAGGATATTATGGAAATGAGCAAGAACCAATTTAATTTTATAATGCCACTCCACTTAACTTTAAAATACAAGGTCAAGGTACTCTGTTTTTCATAATGATTAAAGATTTGGAACACTTTCTGTTGAACACTGCTGTATTTGACAGAAAAGGAATGTGGCAAGGAATAAAATTGTGATCAGAAAACATCAAAAACATTTTAAACCAACTGTCCAAAACAAGTATAAAAGAGAAAGGAAAGAAAAATAAAGAGCTGTAAATGGACAGGGCCATCCTTAACCTATGAGTTATTGTTGTTAAAAGTAATTTGATATTGGAATGACAGTGTACCTTTTGAAACTGTGCATAAGATCAGTGCAAACTATGTCTATGAAAAAGACAACCAATTTCTTATTCTGGCTGGAAGTTTTCTTTAGCCAACTTTTTGGTAAGCTATCATCTTGAAATATGCTGAAAAGGCCATTGCTATTATGAAATTTAATTTGTGTCTTTTGCTTTTGTCTCAATTTCAAGACAGTGACCCCTTTTAATATGTACTCTCTCATCTATCTATATACACACACATGCATACACACATACATATATGATAGTACATATTACACGTATATACACACTATATGCATATATGTAATTCATGGCCTCTTTTTTGTCTTACTGTTTTTTTTTTCATTTATGAAATTCATAGATAATCTAAATACAACCTATTCAGTCCATATAATGCAATCTTTATGAATGCTTTCTGGGCTGACTATTTGGCTCTCCCATTCTCAGCTTTCCTTAGTTGCCTGTAGTTGATTTTGTAGAGTTTAGGCTTTGTGGACTTTTTTCTTCATCCAATTTGACATGTTCATTGGTGTCATCTGTCTTCCGTTCACATTTGGGTGATTATGTCGTTGAGACTTTATGGATGTTTCTTCTGATATTAATAGGAGTCACAATCTCACAGTAATCTCCCTGATCTTATGGCTCTTACAATCTTCCATTCCTCCTTTCTACGATGTTCCCCGAGCCCTAGATGTGGGATTGTTTTGTAGATGTATCCATTGGAAGTAGGCTCAAAACTCTGCATTTTGATTGGTTGTAGTTTTCTGTAATGGTCTCCATCAATTGAAAAGAAAAATTTCCTTGATGAGGGATGAAGATTATGCTCATCTATGGTTATGAGGACAAATGTTTATAGATTGTTGTTAGGAGCCAGGTGTGACAGTTGCATACCTTTAATTCCAGCACTCTGGAGGCAGAGACAGGTGAGTTCAAGGTCAATTTTGTCTACATAGTGAGTTACAGAACAGCCAGGACTACATAGAGAAATTCTTTCTCAAAACAGTCAAAGAAAGACTGTTGTTAGAGATCATGCTGGTTTTGTAAATTGTTGGTTGGAGTTTCACTGATAATCATAACTTCACTAGCACTGGGTAGTTAGCTAGGTTTCCAGTGTCAGGTATGTTCCTCCTCTTGTTGAGTGGGTCTGAAGTCCAATTAAAGAACTGTTGGTTGTGGCCAGGGTATTCTTGCTACTACTGCACCTTAAGGGTTTTTGTGCCATGCAGGTCATTGATATTGTTCATAGGCAACAGATCTGGGTCTGACTGTTGTTTGGTCTCTTCATTTGGAAGTATGCATGGCACTTTTTGGTACCATAAAAGCAAATCCTCAGGTAGGGCTTCAGATTAGTTATGGCTCAGGGAATCTCTGACCCAGTTTTTGAAGTGCATGAAGTCTTCAGCAAGAGGGACTTACCTTCCATTTCTGGAAGGCAACCAAGGATAATAATAATACTCTGTATGATTTAGGAATCCCATGGACAGCCCTGGCCAAGAACTCACACAAGGACATTTCACGTCTGGTAATGGAGGTTTTGTTAAGGGATCTTTGACTCTTCGAGGAAGCACTGTCAGTTCAGATGAGAAAGATTCATTAAAACTGTGTGTATATTTTTCTGTGGATTTAAGTGTATTTTAGGTTTTGATGGTGTTTTGTTTTCTTTTGTTTGGTTTGGTAATTAATAATTAATCGTATGATTGGTTGTGGATTTTTTATGTATAGACATTTTTGTTGTTATTTTATTTGCCTCTCACTATCCTCTGTATTTTTCTCCCTGCTTCCTAAGGTGCACCCCTGTTTCCCACTTTCTTGATTAGATCACTGATAGCCCACTAATCTTTCTATTGCTCCAAAAAGCCCTGTTTTGGCGATGGTTTTGTTTCACTTTCTTGGTTTCTATAGTTAATACAGGCTGTGTACTCACATCTGAAGACTTGGAACTAGGAGACCACAATAACAGAACATGTCACATTTGTCTTTCTGGGTCTGTGTTATCTCACTCAATATGATCTTTCCTGGTCCCATCATAATAGAATATTTTGAAACATATTGTAAACTGTGAAACTGAGAAGTTTAACTAACTTCAAAGTTTTCACAATGAGATATTAGGATGGTTGGTATATTATTTTCTTCAACCTCGATGAGGTGGAATCAATCTTTCTCCAGTCCTACAAGGAGAATAAGCATGAAGGTGTCCGTTCTCTTCAGAAGATTCAAATGCTTCAATGCACTCTTAATAGATTATTCAATATTCACCAAGAAAAGAAATGGAGTTTTTTTGGTGCTCCTGTTAAGGCTAATTTATTCAGACAAGCAAAGACATCCCTTTAGTGCATAAATTCTTCACTTCATGCTGTTTGTGATAAACATCACCATAGAGAAGAAACACAAAGCAATGGAACTTAATTAAAAGATACCTGAGAGGAAACAGCAGCCAAAATGTATTAATGTAGAAGGATGATACAACTAATGTGCCTTACATTCTGCTCTGAAGATTAATAGCGCCAGGTATGTTTTGGCCATTGTGGTGATGGGCAAGAATTTGTTCAAATAGTAAAACTCACTCAAGGTCCTACTGCAAAAAAATAAAAAAGTAGAGAAAAAAGGGAAATAGAGAAAGGAAGGAAAGAAGGAAGGAAGAAAGGAAGGAAGGAAGGGAGGGAAGAAATTTGCAGAAATTTCACACAAAAAAGAGGATGCACTATTGTACTACAATTTTAGCATTACAGTCCTGCATCTTTTCTTTATCATTTCTTCTAACAATTTTGATTCTTATTTAACTCTCAGAGATTTTCAGATCAGTAAGTGTATGACAGACTTCACTTTGCACAGTGTAGAAATGAGACTTGATCTCACATAATGTTTTGTCAGCCACTGTTTTAGAGTCATATAACATCAGTGTAAAATCATGTCAGACTGGAATAGCAATGAATTTATACTTCATGAATAAGTGCTCAATAAATAGTAGATTAAATCACCAGAATTGATTTTTACCTATAATGACTTCAGAAATATCATCAAAAGTAAGCTTATTGAAGTTGACACTGTTCTTTCTTAGATTTTGTTAGGCCAAGAAGAACAGATGGTAAAATCAAAAGTGATTAGAGAAACAGTGAGGTGGGGGTAAGAAGAGGGCCTGCCCAGAGAGACCCATAAGAATCTTCCCTAAGCAAAATATTAACCCATGTCAATTAAAAATCTGTACTTCTACCAACTACCCATGTTCATATAGGTATAATGAATATAATAATTAGTTTCTTGATTAAACTTAGAAAATTAGAGCTAACCTTGTGGCAATAGTTCTAGTACTCCCTCACTTGAAAATAATATGGGCCTTTTCATTTGCATTTCTTCTCTGTTGAAGCTAATAGTTATATAGTTTTTAAGGTTACCTAACTGCAAAAGGTAAAACTGCATTCAAATACTTAAATTTTGTATAATAATTAATTTTTGATTCATGAAAGTATACACTAGAGCATTTCTATTTATTTTAGTGAGTAAATATAGAAAAAATAGAACATTCATGTGTATGTTTGCATAGAGTTACAGAAATACATACAAAGCTATCTATTTACTTAAGGACATTATATGGTTCAATGAACCTACCACTGAAATAAGTGAATGACTACTTTAAATGAAAAAGTATAATGTCAAGAATCACTCCTAAATATAGCATTAAAATATTAGCATTAAAGAATGTACTGGTCTTTAAATGCTTTTATTTACAGAAGTCTCTAAACAGGTGTAATTTTTTACTTGTGCCGATAATCATCAGAGTCAGTTCTTTGCTTTCAGTGGGAAAGATCTACAGTAACTCCCCTGTGATCAAAGCGAGGAGATAGTTGAATATGTCTTAAACGTACAAATATGTATCTTTGAAGAAGAACTACTATCCTTGTCTTTATCTTCTTTAAATATGGAGTGACTATATGGAAAGACAAATTATGCTATTTAATAAATACTTGGTTTTCAAAGTGAAAATGATTTCTCAGTAGATGCATTGTATGATATAAGCACTGGTGCACATTGTTCAGTTTGCCAACAACTCTTTTATATAGTCAAAATTTTATCTATTTTAATGAAAGCATAAACCTTCTGTGGTTACTTTTATTAATATTATTCTGAAGAAAATTTGACCAGGTTAAGGAAATCAGGTGAGGTTAAGACTTGATTCCAGTGGGAGAGTTCAGCTACAGTGTATTAAAATAAGAAAAATATATTGAATTTTTGTTTTTGTTTCCAACTCAGCATTCTACCCTCTATGTTCTCAAGGTACTTGACAATCCCATCTTTATATCTCTTCCATTCCATAGAAATGTGTCAACAGATACAGTTTTAATTAATACTTTTCTTGAGACAATATTAAAATGAATTCTACCTATCAAGCTGTCTGGATAAAAAAGTGCACAGTCACCCTTTGGTAACATTTAAGCCTACTGAAAACCACCATAAGTATTAACAATGCATTTCCTTTATTGTGTAGATGAAAAGCATTGTAAATATTGATTACTCTACGGAAGTACCACGGTTCAGTCAAGTTTTGTCTGTCTTTCTATATTGCCAGGACATCTAAAGCTTTTATAGTATTTTTCAAGTAACTGATATATATTTAAAGTGTTTAAGTTGAAATAATGAAAGAAAAATAACTCAGATAATATTCCAAATTTATTCCTTAATTTTGATCTAATGTAATTTTATCACAGACAGACTAGCAGCAGTATGCTATATAAGTCCTGAATTTGTGCATTATGGTGCTGGGTTTATTCTCACCATCTCCCTGAATGGAATGGGAGTTGATAACAGAGCCATCTGTATTACACTGCCCACTGACTTCCCATGGATATCATGTGAACATTAATTAGATGAATTCCATAAAGTGCTTTAAGCTCTTTGGAGAAAGATACTCTCTGCATAATTATTCTTAACTCCCATATGCCCTTATGATATAAACTATTCTTCCAGGAAATCCTTTTTGGGGATTATCACTTAAAATGAAATTTTCATTATTAAAAGCAGCAAGAAATATTCATCCACTGATGGAATGAAATATGCTTTAGGCAACTGCTTTTAAATAGGCAGAAATCTTGAACTATGGAGTCATCCATGCCTGAAAATACTAAGAAATAATGACAATTGGTGGTTACTTTGGAATATTAATTATTTCATTATGTTGAAATACAAAGACAAGTCATATATCCTTTAAAATAGTTGCACAACTCTTTATTCTAGAAATATGTAACCACGCACAAGAGTCTGAAGAATAAATTCTTTATGGCTGTGGGATTAAATTGTACTTAATTTACTAATTTAATAACAGAGATGTTTTATAGAAAAAGTAATTCTCGAACTTAGCTACAAATTGGAATTGTAGAAAGCAGAAAGAGAGAGGGGGGAGGGGGAGGGAGAATATGAAAGAAAGAGAAAGAAAGACAAAAAGAAAAAGGGATGTCTTGGTGTCATCTATAGACATTACCCAGGGATGGAAATTATTTTCTTGTGATGCTTGGATGGAACTGGAACCCAGGTCTTCATGTTTGCCAAAGCAAGTGTTTGACCACTTATCTACATCCTCAGCACCAGATTTGGAATTGAAAAACATTTTCTACAGATTCCAATGTACAACCTAAGTCAAATATAAGAACATGTAGAACCTGGCAAATTCAACTCTCTCAATTTACAGGTAAAGCTCATAACCACTAAACGTCAACTTAACCATTCCAGAATTAAATAAACAGATGATAGAAGACATATAATCAGTAGCTTGTTCATTCACATTAATAAAGATATCAGAATGTCTTTTAGGAATTGTCTAATTCAACCACCTCTTTGTAGCAGTACTTTACCAAGTTTCAAATTAGGTGACAACATGAGCTACAAAAGAACAGAACTTGTAGAATGAATACATATTATACATATGTGTGTATATATATATATATACACATATGTGTGTGTGTGTGTGTGTTTGTGTGTGTGTGTGTGTGTGTATGTATATATATATATACATATATATATATATGATATAATGGGAGTTATTAGAGTGGCTTACGGACACGCTAGTCCAACAATGGCTGTCTACCAGCGGGAGGTCTAAGAATTCAGTAGTTTTTCAGACCACAAGGCTGGATATCTCAGCTAGTCTTCCTTATACACCACAATCCTGAAGAAGTAGGCTTTAATACCAGTGAGGTAATGGACTTTCCAGCAAGAGAAAGCAAGAAGGCAAAAAAGCAAGCTTCTTTTTTCCATGTCCTTATGTATAAGACTCGTAGTATAAGATATGGCCTAGATTAAAGGTGGAACTTCCCACCTCAAAAGAGCTAAATTTAAAGTGTGTCTTCCCTCTTGAAATGATTTACTTAAAAAAAAATCCCTTGCAGCTATACTCGGCTGCTTGGGTTTTAGTTAATTGCAGATGATGTCAAGCTAATGACCAAGAATAGCCACCACACTAAGGAATGGCATACATACTGTGTACATGTAATCAATGATGAACTTCATGAAAATAAACTACTGATCCTTTTTCCATTTCTATAGATGGCACTGCTGCTTGGTGCGGTCAGGTTTGTTGTTTCTTGGTGTTCATGTTATCTCAAGAAAGCTGTCTTTTATTACTTTATTCATTCCCTATTTCAACATTTGTACATGCACTCACTAACTTACAATTTCAATACCTTTTTATCCCCTTTGGATCCTGTCCATGCCTTCACCTCTGTTGGATACTAACAATACTGCAGTAAATAAGAACTAGTCCTGAAGTTTAAGGAATCAATCTGCTAGTTATTGTCTTTCATTGCTGATGATAGAAAATTGATGTTCTACTTACATTTTGGTTCATAGTGAGCCAAAGTTCAGTCATTAAACTATGGATTTTTATTCAGCCACATAAATCTTTCCAAGTATATTTCTATTGACATTGATTGTTTTCTTCCTAATTGCTATTACACAAATCTATAGTGTTCAGGACTTTAATTAGCAGTTTGAATGGTGTTTTGAGTTGATTATTGTCCCTTAGAACTTGGAGAGATGGCCACTGCATAAACAATATTTGGAGACTAAATTTGTTTCTGGAAAATGACTAAATTTCTGCAGATTTTCCCCTCACATATTCCCTAGTGGTCATTAGAGTTATCCCTATGGGAAAGTGTTGTGATCAGTATTTTAAGTCTTCAGAATGTTGGTACAGAGACTAATAAACACTTTGCGCTGGTTATCATAGAACTTACCAGTCTTAGGAAAGTTTTAATTCAAGTTCTTGTTCAATTTTGACATATGCTTATGTGATACCGTATAAAAATTACAATATCATCATCAATCCAATTATGTTAAAAAAAACTTCAGCATTCATATATATGAACTTTTTAGTGGGATTTGAAGTTCTCTATATATCCTCTATATGTGTTTTTGTTTCTCAGAAAGATAGGCATCCGCACTGAAAAAAACAGTAGTCAAATGCTGTGTGTACAAGTATGTCATTGTAAGAAACAGAAAATAGTGGGAAAATTGCATTTAACAAGTAAATAAGGTCTTTACTTTTACCAGAGATGCTTCCCCTTCTGTGAAAGATGGTTAACACATAATTGCAAGTTGTACTGTATCAATTTGGCTTTAACCTTTAGTTAATGTAGAAATATGGAATTCTGTTGTGGAGTACACAAAAAATTGGTATTTCTTAATTGTCATCAATTAAGATTTACTGAGTGACTGCTACTAAGGGAAACTTAATTTGCTTTTGAACACAGAGTCAATTGCAGTGTTATTCTTCCTTGCTCCCTCCTCTGCCTGCCTGTCTTCTTTCAACCCAAGAAAGAAAAATCTTCCAAGTTATTTCTGGTTCACCACTAAATGCAGAGATATGTCATAAATCACCAACAAACTGTATATTTTTGTTCGCATTTTATTTTTCTTAATAGAAAAGTAATAAGTACCCCTTGTAGAATTTGAAATATAGAAGTATACAGAAGTGTAGAGGAATATTTAATCTTTTAATCCAGCAATGACTGCTCTGGAAAAGGATTACATTCAAGTCCTGTGTGATCAAGCTGAAATGCAGTACATGCCTGTAACCCAATTCAGAAGGCAATGGTGGCAAATGCCTTTAATCACAGCTCGCAGGATGTAAAAGGAAGTAGGCAGTTCAGAAGTAGGTCACAGTTCTCAGTTCAAGGCTCTCATTTCATGATTCTTAGTTCAGAGTTCAGAGTCCATTCAGAGTTAAGACAGAAGCAGTAGAGATTGAGAGACTGGGAGGAGACTGTGTCAGAGCATGCTAGTCGACAGAAGCAGAAAGAGGCAGAGTGAAGTATAGAGTGAATACACATGTTTAAATGCCAAGTCTGAAAGTAAATGTGAGTGAAGACTTGGCAGAGTGACACTTGAAATGAATCAGAGTGAAGAGCAGGCAAAGTGATGAATCAGAGGAAGAATTAGCAGAGTGAGAATGAGGACACATGCAACTCTCATAATATAAAAGCAGACTCTCAACACAGAGAGTCAGGCACTCTGAGGCAGGGACACAGAGGCAGTTTAGCAGAAGAAGAGTGAGTTTGGGAGAATGAATCATTTTGATGCGAAGCAGAGCAATTCAGTCTGAGAAGTTGCAAGAGTCAGCCAGAATCAACCAGAGCCAGTAGAGTTCAGTCAGAAATAGTCAGCTGGCTCAGAAGGTCCAAAGGAACAAGTAAGCTTAGAGAAGAGTTTAAGCTTCTAGTGAATGATTTGAATCATCCAACCAGAAGAGTCAGAGTTCAGTTCAGAAGGAGCTAATTAGAGTGAGCTTATTCACCAGTAACTCTCAGAGGCTAAAACATTCTAGTCTGAGCTTTTATCTTGAAGATTAGATTGCATGGAGGCTAAAGCCTTCCAATTCTAAGCTGAAGATTAGATTGTATGGAGGCTGAAGCCCTCTAAGTACCAAGGATTGAATTATCCAAAGAACACACTGACTTTTGCCCTGAATCTACAGCTAAATGAAGACAAATAAAATCAACCACAATCCTGCAAATCTATTGGCATTTATGTATATCACTCTGTCTTCTTTTTAATGAATGTGTCATGGTAAAACAATCCTCAATTCCTAGGAGAATTCACTGCAGTTTTTCCTTCTCATTTGCCACCAAGAAGAATACCTTTTACTACTTACTACTCTCTAAGAAATGAATAATTATTTAAATAAATGCAAATTAATGACACACATACACAAACCAACTCTGAACTTTAGGAATACCATTTTCTCTCCAGAATCTTAAGTGAGTTGAAAAGCACATACAGTTTATCAATGATGTCTTCTCATATTGTCCACAATACATCTCTATTAACTAAACAACATTTTAAAGCATCAAGAAATACCCATAACCACTTTGAATTCTTCAATTTATCTCAAGTTCACATTGAGCCAGTTAACAGGTCAATTTCCCGTTCCACACTTGAAACATGTTACCGTATGTCCTGGCTAGTTTTATGCCAATATGACACTAGCTAGAGTTACCTGTAAGGAGAAATCTTCAATTGAAAAAATGACTCCTACTAAAGAGGCTGTAAGGCATTTTTTCTTAATTAGCTATTGATTGGAGATGCCCTGTCTATTGTGGGTAGTTCTATTCCTGAGCTGTTGGTCCTAGGTTGTATATGAAATCAGGTTATGAAAAAGCACCCCACCCCTCCATAGCCTCTGCATCAGTTCCTGTCTCTAGGTTCCCACCTTGTTTGAGTTTCTGACTTCCTTCAGTGATGAACTACAATGTGGAAGTGTAATCCAAGTAAAAGCTTTCTTCCCCAACTTTTTTTTTTGGCCATTGTGTTTCATCATAATAATAGTAACCCAAAGACAGAGCAGTTCCGTGGACGTCTTATGGGCAGAATATTTTTTTTTGGGGGGGAGCCCCATGCCTCCTAATGTGCAAAACCCATAGTAGATTAATGAAGAAAGCCTTCTTCATGGGGTTGTTTTAGCTCCTTGACATTTTTCTCAGCAATCATACCAAGTTAAGTTGATTTTATTGATGTTTGAGGATTTCTTTGGGAAATAACATATAGGGGAGAAGACACAACATTTAAGGATATTTTGCCTACTTTGCTTTTGTATCTTTATTTCATTTGTAGACACTTTTCTTCTTGTAAACTGAAATTTGTTTACATACACCCCAACATGTTGGCAACAATCTTGTCATTCCTATTTTCTCACTGCTAGGCAAACAAACAAAAAACAACCCAAAAAACAAAACAAAAATCACTGTACTTTGATTGTCTTATGTTGAACAAGAACCCATGATAGACATACAAAATGTGGGATTCAGTTGTCTTGTATCTTGAATGGAAAAGCTGCAGTAGCCTGAATGATCACCTTGTTTATTATATGCAGTTGAACAGAGAGTCAGGTTTATTGTACACAGCTGAACAGAAAGTTAGGTTTAGCAAATCTCAGCAGACGCAGTCTTCAACAATGAACATATAGGGGGAGCAAGCTATGATGGATATTTTCTGCACACACTGTCAATGTCTACATTTGGACAAGAGAGAGGAAGGCTTTGCCATACCCCTGAGCCTTACCTGGGGAAGGTTTTGCCACTCCCATAGGAATGAGACATTTATCTTTGACATGGCCATGACCATGTCAGATAATTCACATTTACTGATGACTTAACAAAGTCTGGGCTTTCTCCACTCCCTGGTGTCTTCCAGTTAGTGTTTTAAATTTACCCAAGTAATATAATGAGTGATTAAAAGACAAAGTCAGAGATTGAAACCTGCCTGTTTTCCTATGCTGGTGACAGCTGTAGTTTTCAGTGTATAAAACTAGTCATTTTTTTTTCTTTATTGTGTGGAATCTCAGGGTGGAATAGCAGGTTTTTAGCAGGTTTAAAATTATGCTGTTGAGTTGGACTCTAGTGAATCATGAAGAGCTTGCATTATTTACCGAAGCTAGGCTATCATTTTAATTCCTGTTGCTTAGCTGCCCGTTATCATTCTTGACAAACTCTTCCATCCTGTGCTCTATTTTCCTCTGTTTGTTTCCATTTATTTTTCAGAACAACCAGCTGAGCAAAGATTTACATAACTTTTGTTTAAACAAACCCTGCATAGTTCATCCTTTCAGCCAGTATCACAAACACTTTCAAGACAAGGTTACATTTTGCTATTTTAGTCCCAGATTCTGTTTACTCATTCTATTTTGTATGTGTGCCTGCATTCTCATCTTTTGTTATGTCTTTTAGAGTCACATGAAAATCCAGAAACCATGGCTACTCAAAGTCATTAATAATGAGATTTTTTAGCTACTGTTTCTGCTGGTAAATTTATCATTTCCTATAATACACTCTCCGAAGACCACAGAGAATTCAGCCTTGCTTATCTCTGTGTTGCAGATGATGGTTTCTGGCTTTATCCAATCCCAGCGCCGTTTGCTTACCATCCAGGAGTTGATTTTGTTTCCATGTGACATTAGCATATTAAAAAGATTGGAGATTGACAAGTACAATGTTCTTATTAGGAAAGTAATCAAGGTTTAGAGCTTGTCTGTCATGAAGCTTCTAGCATCTGAAAATGCCAAGGGGTTGAATACTCCTGACCCAAGCGCCTACTTAAGATTCTGCCCCATGATAAGGGCACTAAAGTGATTAGCATACTGATAAGATTTTCCTAAAATAATCTATTATTTCAGAATTATTCTTTCTCCTCTTAATTAAAATCTTTCATTAATTTCCCAGGGTCTTTTCTGTACCTCTGCAAGACATTTAATTGCCTATGTTCCCCAACCTGCAACATATTAAAATTTTATGGAACATTTATAGGGTAATTTCTTGGAAGGATGGCCTTGAGTGTCATTATGTTCAATGACTGCCCTATTTTGACAGAGATGGCTAAATTATATTAAAATATTTTAAATCCACTATGCTTCTGCTTAGATGTAAGTGTAAATCTGTACATCACATTTAGAATTTGAATTGAATTGAAGAAATACTGATTCTTCCTACAAATAAAATGTAAGTGGATTTCTACACTTTTCCAAGAGATAGATTGTTTTCGTATCATAGACACTGATGGTCATGAAGAAAAATGCTCTATCCTATGGGCAAGTGAGATTCTTTTTCATATGAAAACTTTTATTTTTAGCTTCTGTTAAAATTAACCCATCACCTCTTATTCTCTGCCCTTTAAATTGTAAGACAGGGAAAAGGAAGAGAAAACATGTATAAATTAGCATAATATATATTTAATGCTATAAATGTGTTTTGTCACTATATAACTCACAGTAGCTAACCGAATATGTAGTTTTTTTTAAAGATTACTGTAAACCATGTAACTATGACAATGTGATATTTAAATGAGACTTGGTTTTTAAAAATATGAGAAAATGGCCTTTCATTTAAGGGTAATTGTGAAAATAATTTATATAGGATTATAGAGAGGGAAAATACAATACATAGTAATATGATTCCTGGAAATTTACCTATAGAATAAAAAAATCTCAAGGTGCATCTATGTACTTGAATGCTCATTGCAGCATTATTCATAATAGAAAAAATGAAAAAACAAATAGGATAATCTTAATTTTTTTCAATAGGAAATCATTGAGTAAATTTAAGACATCTAACCATGGACACTTAGGCATTGAAAAGTACAAATTTGAGCCAGGGCCAGCCTGGTCTACAGAGAGAGTATCAGGACCGTCAGAATTACAAAAGAGAAACCCTAACTCGAATAACCAAAAATAAATAGATAGGTAAATAAATAAAAAGTGCAAATTTAAGATAGACCTATTGACTAACAGGCATTAATATATATAATGCTTATGACTACAAAATCACATGCATAAAGTCATGCCTAGTAATTATCAATTATATTTTAAAATTTAGTCCTGTATCTATTAAATACAGTATCATTTTATTTGTAAATCTGTTTTCTGTGATTTTGTAATCATGGAATATATCAAAATATGGTCATACTTATATTGTTAATAATATTATTAATAGTATTATATTTCAGATTCAATTTTATTATTAATTACATGCATACATATGTTAATGCGAGTTTGGGTGCCTGGGGTGGCTAGACAAGGGCCTCAGATACCTTAGAGCTGGAGTTACTTGTGGTTGTGAGCCACCTAATGTGAGTTCCAGTAACCAAATTTAGGTCTACCATAAGAGCACTCTTAACATCTAAGCTAACCGTCAGTATAAGTTTAATTAAATGGGCAATGTTTGATTTGGATAGAATGGGAGAAGTTTGAGTTAAGCAAAAAGAGAAAGGACAAAGGAAAGCCTTATTATGAACATTTAAGAAGCAGTTTTAAATTATATGTGTATGCATTTTGATGTTATGAATTAAATTAAAAAATAAGCTTACCATGCATAATTAGAACAAATGATAGATGATAAATTCAAGAATGTAGCAGCACCATTTAGGATATTTCATTTTATTTGCAATATTTCCAACAGCTTTAATCAATTGCCCATTACCTCTGAAGCATCATCGTTGGTTTAATTCAATATGTTGGCTTTGAATACCCCATTTATCTCTTCTTAAATATTTATTTCGAATTCTACTCCAGTTTCTGCAGATGTAGAACCATAGAAGTCATTTTACCGATATTTTCTTATTACAACAACTTTGTTATTTGACTTTAAGAAAAGTATTACCACATTCCTTCCAAACTCACTCCCTGGTAGACTCCCTGTTTCTTCCATCCTGTTTAGGTTGAAACCTGCTGTTTCCCCTTTCAATGTAGGTGACAATTTTATAGCCTAAAACTGCTTCTTCTTCCAAATTCTTTCTTGGAAAAAAGTCATAATATTATGAAATGCAATGTCTCTTATTCATTTTCAAATCCATATTGTAGTCACTTACAAAATACTTTATGTCATTTCATTTATCTGTTAGAAACATCAATAGATCTCCTTTAATTACAATATTGAATGTGAAATATATATTTCTGTTATCTCCATACTGAGGATTCAGGAATGTGACTGTGTTTCTCAACTTTCCAATTCTTATACATGCCAGGCATAATACTCAAATCACCAACTTCTATAATGCTTTAGCTTTAAAGAAACACTCTCAGAATTTACAATACTTCAGTAAATGAGCCACTTAGAGTTAATGCCTTTGTTTAACCTCATAGAATACTGTCACTATTAAAACTTCAAACATGAGCTTATAAAATACAACCATTTAACTTATATCCAATGCTTGACTTACTATAGCATTTTCAAATATCATTTTCTTAATTTTTGGATATGTTGGTGATTTTGTAAAATAGCAACAAGCTTAAGGGAAAGAATCAAATAGGAACCACTATAATATAAGAACAGCCATAATGCTAGCATATTTCTTTCACTAATGCAGTATCTATGATGTGCACACCGAGAAATGAACAAATGTGTTTTCATAGCCCACATTTCTATGTTATTCCATCAGTGTAGTAAATAATAGCTCAAGTTTTTCTCCTAGAGAAGCATCCTGAATGAACTATCTAGTAAAGGACTATTTTAAGCAATAAAAAAAGCTCATGCAAGAAGACTATGAAGTAATAGGTTAAAAATAAAATAAAACTAGCACATCATTTTAGAAGAAATTCCCTGTAATATATATCTTCCTTTTATTTACATTGTGAAGATATATCTGCTACATTCAAACAGATGAGAGGCACATGAACACTTTTTTTCTAACATATTTATAGGTCAAACTTCATCAGCAGACAGGAACTGCTTCAGATCTGTCAAAGATGTATCAGAATTTTCCATATATATTGAATAAAGTAAAATTTTTTAGCCTAAAATCAAGTATTTTCTAAGTTTTCTTTAATGACACATGTATAAAACATAAGTTTGATAATATAAAAAATTGACATAAGTAAATAGGGTTAGGTAATTAAAAATCAAAACTTCATCATTTTAGCACAAGTAAACTTCTAATTTCTGTAATGGTTATTTTTGTATATGGAAATGACTGAGAACAAGGTGGTGAGATATATAGCCAGACATGTTATTAGGTATGCTTTGAAGCTATTGTTAGACAAGATTAACATCTGTGTCTCTTGAGTTAGTAAGGCAGATTGTTATTCCTTGTATGGATGAGTCTCACTCAATCATTAAAGTCCTGAATTAGCACACAAAGATTGATTAAAGGGAATTCTCTCTGCCTTATGGCATAAGCTGGGAGCATCATTTGTTTCCTGCTGTGAGAATTCTGCATATATAGATTCAAACAAGCATGAATAGTTTTTAAATGTGTCTGAATTGTACATATACAGATGTTTTCTCGTTCTTTAAACAGTTATTAATATAACATTTAAGTTGCACTGTGTGTTATGAATAATATCGATGTGATTTAAAAGTAAAAATGGGTTTTCTGTAGGTTATACATATGCTTTATATCATTTTATATGAAATATTTGGGGACTTTTAAATTTTGTTAGCTGTGAACAGTGGGGAAGGACCTGAAATCAATCTCCAGTGAATACAATAGAATGAATGTACCTCACTGTCTCCGCTGGAGACTAAATCACAAACCGTGTGAATTCTTAAGTCTCTATAGTAAGTGAATTCCTTTTAGTAAGCATCTCTCTTTTCTTATTCAGACTAGTAAATCTTCCTTATGAAGGAAAAATGTCATATTGAAGTTGGACATGACAGCTCAACAGGAGGAAAAGAGCCTCAAGTATAGGCACAAGATTCAGAGACACATTCATTCATATACTCAGGAGTCCCATAAAAATACTAAGATAGTAACTATAATATATACACAGAAGACATGGTGCAGACCCATATACAGCCTGTGTTACTGCTTCAGTCTGTGAGCTCATGTGCACCTTGCTTAGTTGATTCAGAGGGCCTTGTACTCCTGGTGTTCATCATCCCCTTACACTCTTTCTACTAATACCAATACCATGTGGTTTTTATTATCAGAGGTCTGTATTACAACTTGAAATCAGGAATGGTGGTACCTCCAGCTGTTCTTTTATTATTCAGAGTTGCTATATATATTCTTTCTCTCTCTGTCCTCTCTCCCTCATTTCTCCCCCCCCCCCTCTCTCTCTCTCTCTCTCTGTCTCTCTCTCTTCCAGACAAAGTTGAAAATTGTCCTTTAAAGTCTGTGAAGAACCATGCTGCAATTTTGGTGGGGATTATATTGAATCTGTAGATTGCTTTTGGTATAATGGCCATTTTAGCTGTGTTTATCCTTTGTACTGATCCATGAGCATGGGAGACCTTTCCATTTTCTGATATCTTTTTCAATTTCTTTCTTCAAAGACTTGAAGTTTTCATCATACATATCATTTTCTACTTGCTTTGTTAGAGTTACTCCCAGATACTTCATATTATTTGAGGCTATTGTGGAAAGTGTTGTTTCCCTGATTTCTTTCTCAGTACATTTGTCATTTGTAATATAGGAGAGCTACTGCTTTTTGTGAGTTAATTTTGTATCCATCCACTTCACTGAAAGTGTTTATTAAGTATAGGAGTTACCTTATGAAACTTTTAGTATTACTCTTGTATACTATCATATCATCTGCAAATAAGGATACTTTGACTTCTTCCTTTCCAATTTGTATCCCCTTGATTTCCGTTAGTTGTCTTATTGCTCTAGCTAGACTTTCAAGTATTATATTAAATAGGTATGGAGAGAGGGGACAGCCTTGTGTTGTTCCTGATTTTAGTGGAATTGCTTTGAGTTTCTCTCCAATTAATTTGATGTTGGCTATAAGGTTAGTGTAAATTGCCCTTGTTATGTTTAGGCATGTCCCTTGTGTAGTAGTTTGCTGCTATGGTGACTCACCAGTGAAGGACATGGAGGCATATTCATATGGGAAAACCCTGTCAGACCTCAGCAGAAGAAACCACTATCATGGCAAGCACCATACTAGACAGTGAAACTCTGAGAGTCTCAGCTCAGGTGTTTTTATTGATACAGAACTCCTCAGGTGTTCTACTGATAGCATGTGCAGATCTTCAACAGTCAAACATCCCCCACATAAATCCAACACCTGCAGACAATACAAAATTCAAAGGCCTAGGTAGCCCTTCCCCCAACGGTGCACAAAACAATTAATTATTTTATACATAACTAAAATTAAACTTCTACAATATCCTTATATCCCTATTATCTCCATGACTTTTATCATGAAAGGGTGTTGAATTTTGTCAAAGGCCTTTTCTGCAACTACTGAAATGATCATGTATTTCTTTTTCAGTTTGTTTATGTGGCAGGTTATATTTATTTATTTTTGTATATTGAACCATCCCTGCATCTCTGGGATAAAGCCCATTTGATCATGGCAGATGATCTCTTTAATGTGTTTTTGGATTCAGTGAGAATTTTATTGAGTATCTTCGCATCTATGATGATTAGGGAAATTGAATCTGTAATTCTCTTTCTTGAGTCTTTATGTGGTTTGGAATTCAGGGGAATTGACCTCATAAAGTGAGTTGGGCAATGCTCCTTCTATTTCTATTTTGTGGAATAATTTGAGGAGCATTGTGTTATCTCTTCATTGAAATTCTTTGAAATTAGAAATTCTGTTAAAATTCTGAGCTAAAACCACCTGTCCCCAGGCTTTTTTGGTGAAGGGGAATTTACTTACTGCTTCTGTTTCACTTGGAGTTATAGCTTTGTTTAAATTATATGTCTGATTTTGATTTAACTTTGTTAAGTGATATCTATCAAAAAATTATTCATTTAATTAGATTTTTCAGTTTAATATAGTACAGGTTTTTAAAATATTTCCTTGTCATCCTCTGGATTTCTTGGAGCCTTTTGTTCTGTCCCCTTTTTGTTTCTGATTTTATTAGTTTGGATATTCTCTCTCCATCTTTTAGTTAGTTTGGATAAAGGATGTTCTCTTTGTTTCTATTTATTGATTTCAGTATTCAGTTTGATTATTTTCTGCCATCTGCTTCTCTTGGGAATGCTTAATTCTTTTTGCTTTTTGTTCTAGAGCTTTCATGTTACTGTTAAATTACTATTATGTATTCTCTCCAGTTTATTTTTTAATGTAAGGCTTTCATCTTAGCACCACTTGCATTGTGTCCCATAAGTGAGTTCACCGTGTCTTCATTTTCATTGAATTCTAGAAAGTCTGTCATTTCATTTTTTATTTCTATCTTCTGTTTCTTCCATTCTGTTGGTGAAGCTTACTTCTGTAGTTTCTGTTCAAATTCTAAATATTTTATTTCCAGAATTCTTGTTTGAGTTTTCTTTATTGATTCTATATCCGATTTCAGGTCCTGAACAGTTTTATTTATTTATTTATTTTCTTTGTACCGTATGTATGTGTTTCCCTGGATTTCTTTAAAAGATTAATTAATTTCCTTTGTCATATTCATAAAACCCATTTTAAGCTCTTTTCCTTGTACTTCAACTATCTTGGAATATTTAGGGCCTGCTGTGGTAGGATAGCTGGACTTTAGTGGAGATATCTTGCCCTGGTTGTTGCTGATTGGATTTTTACACTGGTGTCTATGCATCTGGGTTTGAGGTAATGATTAAAAGTCTAGATGCGGGTATCTGGATTTGTCTTTGTTTAGTAGGTGTTTTGTTCCTTGGTTTCTGTTTCATTTCTGGATTTTTGGAGAGGGGGGGAATGTGTTACCTGCTTTCCAAGTAACTAGAATGTGTTGGCAGAAGGAAGTTTGGAGGAGGTCTTTGTGAACCATTGGGGATGAGTTCAGAGAAGAAATGGAAACCAGAGCAGGTTTCCAGGTACAGAGCTGGGGATAAGACTAGGAGTATTGGGTCTCAGGAGTAGTAGAAGAGTTGTTGGTCTGCCTTCAGCATACTTGTTGCTCTGGTGTGAGCTGTCCTTTGTTTAGTAGGGGGTTCCTGCTGGAGTTGGGGTCTCAGACAA
This sequence comes from Cricetomys ansorgei, assembly GCA_026225945.1. Lineage (NCBI taxonomy): Eukaryota > Metazoa > Chordata > Mammalia > Rodentia > Nesomyidae > Cricetomys > Cricetomys ansorgei. The sequence goes on along the minus strand of JAMJFZ010002863.1, from coordinate 479,025 downwards.
AGGAACAAGTCAGGGAAGAAGGTCAGGAGGATAAGGTGGGATCCACCAGAGATATGGGCAAAGAGGAGGGAAGGTTGCAGCTGGTGTTCTGTTGTAGTGCTAGGCATGAGACTGGGGGATTTGGTCTTGGGGAACAGAAAGAGAGGAAAAGTCTGTGAGCATCGTACCTCGTTTTCTGCCAGGCATGGCCTATGGTTTAGTAGGGGATGCCTGTTGGAGGTTGGGTATGGCATACATTCATGAGTACAGGGAGGGAGTTTAGGAGAATATGGTCTGTGGGATCCATCCAGGAGATGTGGGCAGCGAGGAGGGAAGGCTGCACCTGGTGTTCTGCTGTAGTGCTAGGGATGAGACTGGGTTATTTGCTCTGGGAGAACAGAGACAAGAAGATCTGAGGGAAGTCTACCTGTTTTTTTGGCAAGCATGGCCTGTGGTTTAACAAGGGGTGCCTGCTGGGGTTATGGGCTGGAATGTAGTGGTGAGTGGAGGGAGAAAAGTTGGGACTAGATGGTCTTCAAAATAGCATAAGCTTGAAATAATCTAAATATTCTTTTGACTATCATTTTCTGAATCTTCATTGTCAAAAACTTGTAGTTCGTTGTTTCTTCACATCTGTAACAGGAGTTCTAGACAGCAAGGCAGGCAGCCACTTTTGATGTGAATGTTACCAAGGACAAATGTGCATACTCTACTAGAGCAGATATGAGGCCAGTATAAGCAGACTGTAGCATCTGGTCTAATTCTTTATAAAATACCAAAAGTGACTATTTGTTTTAGGATCTAGTGTTTCTTTTCAGTTAATATATCAACCATGTTAATATTTCACAGAAGGAGAAAGCAGATCATGAAACACACTTTAGGCTTGTCAAAACTACATTCACTAACATTAAATGTATAAACAAACATTTCTGATTCAATACAATCATGGATTAGTGAAAAATATGCATTTTATAAAAAGAAATCATGTATTTATTATTTACAAAGCTGGTACTGGAAAGCAAAGTCTACAGTTGTCAATTTTCTGACTGGAACCAATTTAAAAAAAAATATTGGAATAAAATGAATATTCCTTAATACTGTAATACTTTAGATAAAATCAGTAGGTAATGAAGATACTGAGTTATTAAAGGCAACTCATAATTTAAGACCAGATTAACTATTGTCTGGAAGTTTTACCAGTAACTTGTATTTCAAATATAACTCACAATTCAAAACATACTTTCTTGTTCCTTCTTATCCTGAAATGTTATGTGAATTTTGAAAAATAATCCTTACCAGTCGTATATAAGAGTCCAAAGGGGAAAATGAAATCAAAATGTGGGGTTGGAGAAATGGCTGACTGGTTAAGAGCACTGGCTGCTGCTCTTCCAGAAGACCCAAGTTTGATTGCCAGCACCCACATGGTAGCTCAACAACTGTATTGTAACTCCACTTTGAGGGATCAAACTCCCTTTTCTTACTTTCAAGGGTACCAGACACAAGCTTATAAGCAGACAAAAAACACTATACACATATAACAAAAAAAATTTAAGAAACAAATTAAAATGTAGGAAATGGACATTCACACATATGATTGAAATTTGTCCTTGCAGCAGCTCTAAGTGGTAGGTGCTAATCAGTGCTTATTTAAATTTTGTAAATGAGTAAACTGAAGATAATATGACTTGTTCAGAATCACATAAATGACAAATTGACTAATTGTGTGTCATCTGGTCTTTATATTGAATCTATCACTTGCAAATCTGTGATGAATAAACTGGTAAAGTTTTATTTATTCTGATTGTATGTAGAGTGCACTATTTTGTGTTAGGCAGTATATATCAGCTTTTCAAAAATGTTTAAATGTATTCCGGTACTTAAATAAGTTTCGTTAAATAATGTGTTTCAAATTTATTGCAAGTTGTAGTAATATTATTTTCCTATCCTATTTTTTTTAATTGTGTGCTTTTTGTAAGAGAGGAGCTTCTAAATATAAAGATTAAACATAGACACAGAGCATTGAAATACAAAAATCAGAGTAGTCATATATGAGAATCATCTTCTTATTCTTTGTTTATGCTAATAAAATGAGTTTTAAAAAAACAAACAGATAAGAGAAATGATCAGCCAAATTTTTTCACCAAATGTTCACGTAAGCATTTGCCCTTAAAACTCATAAATACAAACAAAATTCTTAATTGCTTCAGAAGTCATGCTGAGTGTTCTATGCGACACAGAGAGTCATGATATCACAGCTCAATTGCAAATATTATTTTCAATATGTTCAGTCTATATGCATATAGAGAATAGATACAGATACAGTGATAGAGACGACCTCCCTTTATACACATGCATTCAAACTCTCTCACTGTGTAATTTGTTGACTATGCAAACTAGAATTGTAATTATATTTTTGTGCCCCTTTAAATTGTACATATGCCGGTGTATTTAAAATTAATTTCATAGCTGGATGGTGATGGCACACACCTTTAATCCCAGCACTCAGGAGGCAGAGGCAGGCAGATCTCTGTGAGTTTGAGGCCAGCCTGGTTTTTAGAGTGAATTCCAGGACAGCCAGAGTTACAAATGATCCAGCATATTTTTGTTTCCCCCTTTTTTGTATTCAAATTTATCAAGAAAACTATTATGAAACAAAACTGTTAATCTTGCAGACAAATTTTGCTCTTTTTTACTTCTCTATGCTAAAATATCTAGAAGTAAACTAATAACGTTTTATAAATTAAAATCTAGATACCATTTTAAATAACAATATAAGAGCTCTATCATGTTAATCCATACTTAGCTATGCTACAGAGAAAGCATCAATGTTTTTGCAAATGGTGATTTTCATATTTTTCGAAAGATATATTATTTTCTTTAGATTGCTTTATTGTAATTAACTCACAGACACAAAACCACACAGCTGTTGTACAGAAACCATCAAACACTTGCCTGGTCCCAAACATGGTACATCTCAATGAACATCTACATAGCTCTGAATGGCCAGGGCCAAATTCTCTACATAGATAAGGCTGGCCTAGAACTCATGAAGAGCTTTTGTGCACTGTATGAGCAGTAACCATGGGAGGATTGTTCTCTTCTAGGGTGAAAAGCTGGGAGTGGGGTGGGGTGAGGGGTGGATAGATTAGGAGGAGAGGGGAGATGGAGAGAACTGGGAGGAGCAGAGGTATGTCGAGATGTATTATATGAATTAAACTTAAAAAATAAAAAAATGATGAAAGCATGCAAAAAAGTATTTTTAAAAGCATGTTATTTCACAGAGATCACTTTAAAAGTTTTTCGAGATATTCTGTTTTGTTTTATCGTGATTTTATTCTTAATTTTGTGAATATTTTCATTTGTTTATTTAGTCTGGGGGTTTGTGTCACATGGGCGACTCTGTAAATGTGGAAATCAGAAGACTGCTTGTGGGAGTCTGTTCTTTCCTCTTACCACATGGTCTCCTGAGATTGACCTCATATTGTCAGGGTTGGCAGCAAATGCCTCTACCTGCTGAGCCATTTCACTGGCCCCTCAATATGCCTTTCTTTTATCTCCCTTATACATGCATTTCTCAGCTCTCCTACAATATTAATTTCTCTTGTTCCATGTGCTTTCAAAGTAAACATAATGTTACCATGAAAAATTCACTCAATAGCTGGATTGTTGTTCACTGTTATAAAACTTCAAACCCTTTCAAATAGTGGGCACAATAGTGCATTCATATAGTTCTTTCTTTTTTGGAGCTAAGAGCCATTTTATTAGATGTAAAAACAAGTCCTTGTTTATTTTTCACACTGCAAAAGGGACTAAACTAAAATACAGGGACACATTTCTCCTCTTAAGAACAAATTGTCATACAAAAAAACTGAGCTGCCTCCTTGTTGTCTGTGTTAATGACTGTTTGTTTGCACCTTGTTCAGTCATCCAGAAATACCATTTAGCAGGAAAAGGTGGATAGCAATAGCTATGAGTTCTGTCTATTTTTGAAAACTGAATTGACATTTGGTCATCTCCAGCATCAGCATTGTTCCTCCAAGACCACTGGCAGCAGAGTAAGACAGCATTATGCAAGTTCTCTCATTTCCCTGACATACAATTGGTCTAGTGCCAGGATTTTTAGCTCATTTAGAACAGCAAGGTCCTCTTGTAAAAAAATCCCTCACCTATTTTAGGCTTCATTTCCCTTGTAGAGTTATACCTTTTCCAGTCTGATGAATACTCTCCTTGACAGAACAGACAAAGTAAAGGAACTAAGCGGCTCTGCTTTCTGTGTCATGTCTATCTCTAACCTTCTCCTTTCTGGCCCAGTCAGTGAACCTTTGTCTTTATAGTTTTTTTCCCTCTAAATGGAAGGTCCTGAAGGTTGCTTTGACAGTATCACAAACGTCAATTCATCACAGGCTGGATTTTCTACTGAGTTTTTGTGGTTGTGGATTATTCTTTTAATATTTCTTTCTTGGTAATGTGTTCCTTATTTCATCCCAGATTCATAGTGTTTTAGAGTCTGAGCTCATTTGGAGAACCCCTATAAATCGGTGTGACTCTCATTAGATTTCAATGGTTGTTTTATATTTACTGTTATCACCATTTTATTGTCAATTTTGAGTTTTAAACACCTTGTAGGCTACTTTATCTAATTTATCCTTTAGAATTTGTGCTCATGGCTCACTACATATTTCCTTTCTCAATTTAATCAATATCCCCTGAACACCCCTGACAGGCAGACACTAAGTTTTTTTTTTTTTTTTTTTTATTGCAGATTGCTCAATTTTAACTTTATGTATGGAGATAAAAGAGCGAAGTATATATTATTTCTTATTATTCATCAGGATTGTCCCCAAGTATCCTGATTAGGCTTCAGATCCTCTTTAAATTCTGGATACAAATAACTAAGACCAGGCAATCAGCTTATGTCTTGTTTAGTTCTCTCTGAGCATTACAGGAAGCTCTATGTGCTGTGTAAATTAAGAGAGGAAGTACTTAAATTCATTGTATCTATTAACAAAGCTAAAGTAGTGTACTAAGTAGTTGAAAAGGATATTGCATTTATTTGTCAACTGAAGTAAAAACTCATATGAAAAGAAAGAGATTCATTTGGGAGGAGAAACAAAGCTTTTTAAATATGGAATTTGAACTTGTTACATTTAGTTTATGGTTCAACCTTTGTAATATACATATTCTTCCATCTAATGAATTTTGCTTATTTTATATGTCATTGGAAATACAAATATATTTGTTTATTCAAGATGATTTTTTAACTTGGTGAAAGTATTATGAATTTGAGGTCATTGGTACAATTTAGAGTTTTGCTATATATAACAATAGTGGCTAAATAAAGTGAAATAGGAGAATGGTCATAAAACTGACAAATTCGTAAATATTAAGCATGCAGTCTGGTACCTTGTCTGTTGGTTTAGATCACAAACCAATATCTCAATAAAAAATAGAACATTTATACCATCTGAAAATGATGCCTTATAGTCCTTCCAGACAATCTTATACTTTCTATAAGCACATATGGATCTGATTTCTGTCAGCATAAATTAGTTTTGTCTGGTCTTGAATCATATGAATGGAATCATATAATATGTACTACTTTGAAAATCATATGCATTTTGAGATTCATCCACATTTTAAGTGCAACAGTGACTCATTATTTTTAATGGCTTATTAATATTCCATATATGAATAGTCCACCATTTTTCTGTTCTCCTTTTGAAGGATATTCACACTATTTTCAGGTAAACATACCATGAAAATGTATTACAAGACTTTTGTAAGATTTTATTTTCATTTATTTTTAAAGAAATGCCTAAAAGTGAAATTACTGGATAAAACATTTCATTGTATAATATAATGTCATCTGAGCCAGCAAGATGGCTCAGAGGGCCCTGGTGCCTACTACCAAAATCTATCTGAATTGAACCCTGTGACCTATATGATAAAAAAAGAGAACTGACTGACACCTGAAAGTTAGCCTCTGACCTGCATTTGAACAATATGGCATGCTCATCACTTCTTCAAATAAAAAGTAAACACATGAATAAATGTAAAAAATAAGATATTTTCAACCAGTTTTCTAATGTGGTTTCTGACATCTTTTAATGCTGTCAATGATGGTGGAGGGCTCTATTTATGCCCTAACCTTATGAAGATATGATCTTGTAAGTGATTGTCATTTCACAATTTTACAGAACATGAAATATTGTTTTGTAGTTTTAATTTGCATTGCTCTTAAACCTGCCATTGGACATTAATATGCACGTTATCTGTCCAAGATTGTACCTTACTTCTTATTAGATAAAGGCTATGTGATTTTGAGGTCATTTGTGCAAGCTAGATTTGGGGTGTGAAAGAGATTTTCTTGTTTGGATTCTATTACATGTTCTGAAATCTATTGAAATACAGTGCTGCTGTTCAGGAAAAAGTGTATTGGCTTCATAGATGAACTGTGTCATAGCATCTCTGTCAGTATTATGAATTGTGCAAGTTTTTTCATTTTCTTTGAACAGCTGCTATCAATATCTTTTCATAACTATCAATAATAACTTTTCATTTAGAAGAGAACTCCATTTTTTAAAAGCACAGAAATGATTTTCATAGTGATTTTATCACATGTGGCATCAATATGTACAAAATCCTTACATTCAATTAAAGGAATTAATTCATACACATAGATATTTAGTCATAAAAACCCTTTAACACAGATATAATAGAAAACACAATTATAATTGTAAACTTCAAATTAAAATCATGAATTTTAAATATTATAGTTTCTGAAAAATACCATAAAGTAAACACAGTCTGTGTTACAGTGCAATTTTATAAAACAAACTGATAGGAATTTGCTCATATAACAGCATTTGGGAATATGCTCTTCATTTAGCCATTTAAGAAGTTATTTCTGAGTACCACCTTGTACCGGGCACATCACTGGGACAGAGACAAGGGGGCTGGGCTGGGGCAACGAAATCAGCTCATTTCTCCTTCCATGGAGTTACTGGTCTAGTGCATTGAGATGTAATAATTATAATAGTAAAAATGTTTCAATGTGTTTTGGATAAGAGAAAATGGCCAAAGATCTGAGGAATGACCATTGCAGTAGAGTGGTCCACCTATGCAGAGAAGCATGCTTATAGGTTTGAGACGTCATTTTCATATTTTTTAATTGGAAAATCTACCAGAGAATTTACCCATCTAGAAGACTAATGTAGAAAAATTGTTCCCAATATTGTATAGGGAAACAATTTGAGGGGAAGCAATTTGGAGGTTGTATTTCTAAATGACCAGAGTGCCTAAAACAACTGGGAAAATAGGATCAGCTGTGCAAGAACTATAATAAGATCAGTAATACAGACAGTAGCCTGGAGTAAAGCAACTAAATGGGTCAAATAGATCATTTTGTTGTTCCAAGACTGGTAAGTGATAAAATTCAAATGCCATTCATTTAAGTCAATAGGAGAAACTATTTTCAAAAGAGAAGTTAATATTGGCTTGAAAATGTTTCCTTTGAGGCTTAACTTAAATGGAAAGATACTTATGCTTAGGAAGAAAGCATTGCTAGAGCTAAAACCCTGGGAAAGGATTCCATTCTATAATTGCTTCTTTTCCTTTACACAAATTAGATTGAAAATGAAGACAACTCTGCTCCAGTTTGTTTTCACCTCTGTAATTATTGCTGGACTTCTAGGAATTCACATGCATAATTGAGGTAGTTCTGGCAGAGGATTTTCTTAAGTGCTGAATTGTTTTACTTTCATGGATTCCTTTAGTTTATATGCAATTCACAACCACACATAGTGTTGACATTTTAGAATACACTAACAACATAGAAGGAATCAATCCTTATGCCTGGTACTTTGGGTTTCCAGAGGCTATTCAAAGCAAACAAGAGATACAAAATTGTTGCTATCATTGCCTTTCCTCATTAGATTCTATAAAGCACAGCAATGTAAATATACAACAGATAATGAGTTAGAAATTAAGAAACCTAACAGCAGAAAGTAGAACTTGAATTAAAAAAAAAGAGGCTTGTGTTTAATGCCTTTATAACTTGGATGAGGGACATAAAAGATTCCACATCACTATGATGCCTAATTTCTGTTTAGGTGTATAGTGTTAGTTTGTCTTGGGTTTTCTCTAAGCTAAACTGAATCCTTAAAATCATTGAATAGACGTTAGGCATACAGATCTGTTTTACCAACCTTTTCTATCTCATTCCTGTGTCTTTCCATCCTCAAGACCCTGGGAAACCACTCTTTTCTTTGATAAGTTATTTGTGGCAAGAAATAAGGGTCTGAAGAAATTCAATTTACTTGAATGTATCTTTTCTATTTTAGGGTACCATATATTTTCCCAAAATTTACTTTGAACCTTTTACAAATTTTAGAAACCAACACAACAGCTGGTAATATCATGTCTGTGTTTATTCTCTATGCATCAAACATATTTTTCAACAATTATTGAGTTGAACATTATTTAACACTGCATGAGACAAGAAATGTAAAATAAAAAACTGTTAGCCGGGCAATGGTGGTACACTTTTAAATCACAGAACCCAGGAGGCAGAGGCAGGCAGATCTCTGTGAGTTTGAGGCCAGCCTAGTCTACAGAGTGAGTCCCAGGACAGCCAGAGTTACAACAGAGAAACATAATCTCAAAAAACCAAAAGAAAGAATGCAATTATCTTCAAGGTATTTATAATAGTTGCCACAACTTCATTATTTTTAATCCTAATTTCTCCCCAAACTCAGACAGGCAGACAGACACACACATATACACACCCACACACAGAGAGCGAGCAGGAGAGGGAGAGGGAGAGAGAGAGGGAGGGAGAGAGAGAGAGAGAGAGAGAGCGAGAGAGCGCTAATGATCTACATGCCCACACATATGGTTCTATATCGCCTTCAAAAAGAATCATCCACAGTTGTTTCATATAACATTGTACACAGCTACTTGGGTACTGTACAGTCCTCTATTATATTCAGATTGTTGATAAAAAGTACAAGTATCATTGCATAGCATCACAATTACAAGTCTTACCTAAGTGACTGTTATAGAGAATTGCATTTGATACAATGCTTACCTGCTTTGAAAATTTCGTCTATATTATTTATATAGTCATTTAGAGATAATGCCATAGTAAAAGCATATAGAATTCCTGTTAAAGAAAACAGTAGAGGAGTTTGCTAAGGGTCAAATATTTCTCCTCCCCTCCCCCTCCTTCGTCCCCTCCCCATCTCCTGTCTCCTCTCCTTTTTCCTCTCCTCTCTTCCTATTCTCTCATCCCCTTTTCCCCTTCTCCTTCTACTCCTCCCTTCTTTCCTCCTTCCTTCACCCCATCTGCATTGATAGTCTTTCATACTAGTGATCAAATTCAGGTATTTCCATCTACCACTGAGCTCTACCTCATCCCATTACCTGGCAATTATTTAGAATACTGATTATTACTAGTTAAAGAGTAAAAGTTATGGTAGGAAAAATGATCAGCATCATGAAAATAATATTTGCAAATTTGCACGGAATAGGTATGGATGTATTTATGCATGCCTTGAGTCTCTGACTTCAGGTGCCTGAGGTTGGAAAATCTCAAGTCTGGAGCCAGGTAGGTCTACCTAGTGTTTCCAAATGCCTCCTCTTAAAAAAAATTGTTAGTTTTCATGTTGCCTCTTAACTTTATACATTATGATTTCCCAAGATGTTAAATGTCTATTCCATCAACTGTCAATAACAGATAGTAGCAAGGGACATATTTACAAAAATATTCTCCTCATTTTCCTATGTAACATTTGCTATGAAAATGTTCAGGCATTCCTAAAATATATTTAGATTAAGACTGCTACTTAGAAAAAATGTGTGTTTTGAATTTTATATTGAAATATAACTGCTTCATTTCCCCCTTTCCTTTCTCAAATTTCTCCCCTGCCCCCTACCTTTTCAAATTTATTGCTTCTTTTACTTTGCATGTTAGTGAAAGTATGTATAAATGCATAGATATATAAATACAACCAAATGTGTCTGTTTAATGCTGCTTGTATGTATATGACTTCCCGTGGGCCCCAGGTTACTATGTCCAACTAGTACATTTTTCTCCATTTCTTTCCTCAGTACAAAGTAAGTCTTGTCTTCTTCCACTTCAAAAAGCTTTATTTCCATTCATTTATTTCCATTATTACCACATTCTCCACAGTCTAAGCTATTGCATTCACTTAAGTACCAGGATGGTTCCTACTTAGTTTTCCCATTTTTGATCCATAATTTTTCTAGCTGAGTTTTCTGCTTGCAGCCAAGTATGACCAGCACCTAGTACAAAGCCTGACATAGGAAATGATCAGTATACAGTAACATATAGACTAAAAAGCTTTTAAAGCATGACAAATACCAATATAAAACTCTGGCTTTCACCAACTGATATACTAGGACCAATGAGTTGGCTCAGTGGATTAGAGTGCTTGTTGAGGATCCTGACTACCTGAATTCCATACCCACAATATACAAGGTGGAAGGAGATAACCAAGTCTTGCTAGTTGTCCTCTGACCCCCAAATGTGCTCTGTTTCATGTGCACTCATACACACGTGCATGCACAAAATAAATAAAAAACATGTAATTTTTGTTTAAAAGATTTTATAAATTAAACAATACCAATGAACTATACATTTTAATCAACAGTTCTAGTCCATATTTCATTCTATTCACATATTTCAGTTATTTTAAATGATTATGTTGCCATTTCTATAAACACTGACATACATATTGTATCATGATCTACCTTCCAATTGTTTTAAAATAAATACTTCTATGGCTCCATATTAAAAATATCTCTAGAAAGAAATAAGAAATTTTTAAATGACATATTTCTTCTTTCAAATATTCTGTCAAAGAAGCCAGTTTTTTTGGGGGGTAGTGTTTACAGGAAATATGTCCCATGATGAAATATCCAATTTGTACTGAAGAGTAAGCGAGTAATTATGTACAAAGAATTATATGTCTACATTGTGTGTTCTATAACCTAGATCACTTAACAAAGAAACAAACAGGTCTGTCAGATAAGAGCTGCCTTTTGGCAGAGAAAGTTCAATGTTCAATTTGTTTTCTTAACAAATAGGAGCAAATAGAGAAAAAATGAAAACAGCTCTTAAGTATCTCTTCACCTGAGGTTGTCATGAATGATTTATGACCCAAGAAGGGCTTAATAAATCTGTGAACCTAGAAATGGTTAACATTGGTTTTTAACAACAACTAAAAAAATCTATTTCCTTTGACAATTTGTGTACTTTATGACAACAGTTAACAATTTTCTTGAAAGCAATTCAATTGACTTTGAAGAGTGGTAGAATACTAATATATCCCACAAAAATGCATTTTAAATAATCAAAAAAACAAATGTACTTTAAAACATATGGTATTCCAGGTTTAATATGAAGCCTTTTTTTAGAACATTAAAAGCAAGAATTTGTGTGTGTGTATGAACATTAAAAGCAAGAATTTGTGTGTGTGTGTGTGTGTGTGTGGTATTTGCAGTGTATGTGTGTAGTGTTTGAGAAGGGTTCATGTGGTAGAGATATGTGGAGATGAGTGTGTTATCCCTTTGGGCAAAAGTTTAGATTACATTGAATTTAAAACTAAAGAGAGGAAAATACACCACACACACACACACACACACACACACACACACACACACAGAGTTTCTTAAATGTAGTACATAAAGCACATTGTGACAAATTCACTTGGTTGTCTGGATTAATGTTCTTTTAGAACATTTTTTAGGCCAGATCTTTTGGAGAAGAAGTAGGAAGGAGTGGAACTGGGGTAGAGGGGTTAAAAGTATATATGTGATTTCATTGTTTTTATTACCAAAGCATAATAAATATTTGATGAAATGTAAATAAAATGAGATCAGGAGAAAGAAGGAGGCTAAAGTGGGTATATTTTTTTTTCATTTCTGATGTTCATTTGCAAAGGCTGTCTTTCTTAAGCTTGATTTAGTTTGCAAATCACTAGCAAAAGCTTTTTAGGTCCTTTTCCAAAAGTTGAATCTGTGACACCCTTAAAATCTGGAGATGTATATCATTGCCAAAATATGAAAACACTCCAGTCAAAAATGTAGTATGAAAACTACTCCTTTTCCCTGGGACTTGGTTCTAAACTTTTAAGGATGAAATGGGGGGTTGGGGGTGAAATAGGCTACTGTGGCATATAAACAAGAGAACTTGATCTTAAAATTAAAAGGTAAAACTGATTCTTGCTTTATATTTTTCATTCTGAGCCTTCCTGGTTTTGAGTCAAACCTCCTACAATTTTCATTCCTTGCTTTCAACTTGACTTTTCTCATAAGTGCATAAGGCTTTAGCCATCTTTTGCTCTGTAACTGCTAATTCAAGATAATTAGGTCTGCTACCAGTATGGAATCACCTAGTCCATAAATGAGCTAAGCTAATGTGTGCTGCCCTGGCCCTACACTGTACCTTGGGAATTTGCTCCCTTTGGATTGCTTCAGTGCAAAAATTCATTGTCACATAAAAGTTGAAAAATATTTCATGTAGCATGTTAGAATCTCTGAAGCAGAGTGGTTACTATGGGGTCCAGGAATTAAGGTAGGAGACAAATTTATTTCTTAAGACCAGCCCCCAAATGTGTGCAGTCTAGGGGCTAACAAGGAGTAAGAAGGAGAATTATTTTAACTAGCACAGAAGAAAAGAGACAAAGCAGTATGAGTTTGTGAAATGCCACCACAAAATCCACATTCCTGTTTGGCAAGTGTTTATTGATTCACTGTCTTACATACTTTCACTTTATCAATTAGTAAACTGAGTCAATGATTAATCTGCCTCAAAATAGTCAAGAATTGCAAGCATTAAAATGCCAGGATAGGATGCAGGATTATGTGTTCAATTACTGAAGCATTGCTTTTCTTCGCTTTGTTCTATCAGGCCTCATCTTTGTCTCCCAAATCCTACCTCTTCTCTCCTGTTTACCAATTATTTTTAGTTTTAAGTTTTTGAAATTATTTTATTTTGTACATATCTCATGCAAAATCTCATTGTACATTTTTTTATAACTGTGGGGGTTTACTTTTTTGGTTCATTGCTTTTCTCCATTTGTCACACTTTATGTATTTATTCTTTCTTCCCCACAATTTAACCAGAGTTAAAAGACCTCAGCCATGTAACAGTGTTACTTTCTCTAATTTTGTATCACTTCTTGATTGAAAATGGAACTAAGTTCCATTATAAAGTTGTTATAAGACAGACATAGCTCTGGTTCTTCCATGCTTATTCCAACCATATTTAGTAACCTGCACCTTTGTTTTATAACATATTAGTTTTAAATACTTTCATTCTACCATACTCCCACTCCTGAGATTCTGATTCTAGAGGCTGGGCATGGAAAATGGGGCATAGAAAGCTGGACTTTTGTGATTTGAAAAAGCTGCGTGGGGAGGGAGCAGTCTGATATGGACTCCTTATTAAGAATAAATGCTTAAATATTGGAATCAAACCACAAAAGCTTTCTAACTATGTTGAATAATCCATAGATTTAATTGATTTTCATTTTGTCAGATACTAAAACTAGATGTTAATTACTAGAAAAGTAGATAAGGATGCCTATGACAATAGTTTATCAATATGATATCAAAGCTTAGAAATTTAATTGGTAATGAATAATTCAGTACTTAAAATATTTTTATACTATAGAATTAAAATTAATGTTTTTCACTGTGTGAATGAAGTTGATTGAGACTTTATGTTTAATTTTGTAAGTCAAATGTTACCTTTTTCTGTCTCATAAGCTAAGCATGAAACAACATATGCAATTTTTATTTCTGTTTGATCCACTGTTTTTCCCTTGTATGCTTTATCACTGAAAATTCTTCTTAAGTAGAACATACACTATAAATATTTCTCCTGGCTGCAAAATCTTCTCATATAAATTCAATACACTATTTAATGAAGTCTTCTTTTGAAAAGCTAAAAAACTAAACTAAACTAAAAGACTTTGATTTAGGATTCTGAAGAAATGAGATTTAGAACTAACAATTTTAATTAATTACTCCATTCTTAGCGATACAATTCTATCTATTATCTGCAATATGGAAATAATAAAATCCTTGTTGCTTCTACAGTTGGGTTATAAAAGTCCTCATAGACATCAGGTGGAAGGTAAAGAGCTGAGCTAAAAAATAGCAAGGAAAGGGTTTGACATAAGAATCCAAAAGTAAATTTATCATTGTAACTGGCAATAAAAATTCCTTCCATAAGGAGATTCATGGCATTCAATCTGCAACCTTAGTATGCAAAGCAGTGCTTCTGAGCTAGTGCTATTACCCTCCTCTTGGAGACAGTAAGAAATATAGAACCCCTGTCCCTCTACAGACCCAGTGAGATAGAACCTGAAGTTTAACTAGTGCTCCTGGAGTTCCTTTTTATTATTTTAAAATTTATTTTGATAATTCATTCATAAATAAATTTTTGTTTCCATCAAACAAGAATACTGTATTATGAAATATCTATCCCTTTCCTTCCAACTCCTTCTTGTGTCACCCTACAATACCTCTCAAATATATGCCCTCTCCTACAGTTCTGAGTCTTCTATTATTACTGAGTCCATGAGATTCTTTTGGGTTTATTGTGTGCCCTATTCATTTTTATAACCATGAGTTAATAGTAGTGTTGAACACCATGTGGTAGTATAAACATGAACTCTAGTCATCCTATTCTAACTGCCTTCCATGTTTATTCTTTCAGGTAAAATTTTCCCCTTCAAGAGTCATTCATACCTGCATGATTCTAGTTGCTTACAAACCCTGGTGATTGTATTTAACATTTCATGTTACTTCCAGTCTTTTTTTTCTTGGCTCATTATCAAATTTTCAGCTTAACTCCAATAACTTATCTCCTAGAAGCCTAGACTTAGCTCTGTTGCCTGCTTCCCTGCATCAACGTTAGTCCTTCCTTGCTTAAGAATAGTTCACTAGCAATAAAGACTTGGTACTCCTGGACTTCGAACTTTTTTTCTTTTCAGAGACGTGGGGTGTCTTTTCTTTCTTTTTTTCATCATTCCTTCCTGCCTTTTGTTCTGTTTTTTTTTTTTCCTGTGGAAGACTCAAGTAGCTCAAACGGACTTGAAATTACTATATAGTTAAGGATAACTTTCAGCATTCTGATCCTTATAAATCTAATTCCAAAGTGGCAGGTGCTGAGATTACAGGAGAGTACCACCACACACAGCTAGAAACTGAGTTGTCTTCAATTTACTTTCCATGAATTACAAACTCCCTAATAAAAGTAAGCTAAGCTCTATCTATCCACAATATATGCCCACGGTTACGACTCTTCTTATACTCACACCCTCATAACAGCAACATAAAACTAGCTCTACCGTCCTGATAATGAATGTTGTCTACAAAGGGCCTTGCATTTTGACATCCTCTTGCTGCCCCTGAATCTCTAGGTGTCTAAAAAGTGCTAGCTATTTATCAACTCCCAAACTTCCTTAGAATCCTTTTGTATGCTACCTACTACTGAGTTCATCCCTTATCTGGTCTACCATGTATTAAGAACCTTGCTTTCTCTCTCTTACTGTATATAGAAAAGTTGTCACTCGCAACTCTGTCTGATCTCATTAAATAGATTATATACTGCCTAAAATCTGGGAAATGTTATTTTTTTATGATTCTTTTAGAGATTCAATAATATCATAGTGGTACTTTCTATTGGACTAGCTTCTTTTCATCTCTTTTCTTCTTCTTGTCTTTCTATATTATTTCCCTTCTTGCATCCTACTTCCTTTATTTATAGATTTATTCATTCACTGAAGATATACTGACTGAAATTTATATGCACCACATATATTATTCTCAGCAAGGCACAACAGCTGATCTTATTTATTTTATTTTATTGTAATAAGAGTGTAGTCACAATTTGTTACTACTGGTATCACTATTACCAAGTAATAGTAATTATTGCCTACAATGGTGATCTGAACAGCTGGTAAAGAGTGAGATGTAACTAATGGACCAAGTCAACATGATACATCTACTACACATTATATCTCATGGGCAGTAAGGAACAACATCAAGACAGCTTGTAAAAATTGAAAAGAGCATGCTTTCATTTTTGTTGTGCTGTAATATGACCATCAAATGAAAACATTCTTTATCACTTTTGTTGATTTGTGATGTTTTGTTGTGCTGTAATATGACCATCAAATGAAGACATTTTTATCACTTTTGTTGATTTGTGATATTTTTAATTGCTAGAAATATGCTTCCAAAATTCTTGTATTTAAAAGGTGAGAGTAGGAACTAGAGAGTTGGCTCAGTCATTAAGAACACTTATTGACACTTACTGCTCTTGCAGCAGGCCCAGTTTCTGTTCTCAGTGGATACTCTCCGAGCATCTGCAAGCACATGTACTTTCATGGCACACATGAATTCATGCAAGCAAATACACATGCAAACAAAATATAAATAAATAATGATTGTAGAAAGTGAGAATAATAAAATACTTTGACACTGATGAGGAATGAAGATCCAATAGAGGTGACTAATTATTAAAATCAATTTTTAATTTATCGATTTGATAGATATGATTAAAGGTCTATTATCAACACTGTATTGTATAAATAAGTAAAGGAATATATGAATATGTAGTTGTATGCTGCGGTGGGACTCAGCAAGGATGACAGGGAGGCATTTTCATACTTGTTTTCTTCCTTGTCTCCACATTGGATTAGCTGGCATGATGTCCTGCTTCATGATTGTGTACCATTTGTAGCAGTATGTTAATTTTTGGAGCTCAGCAAACAGGATGAGGGGGCATTCCCATACATGCAAACTCTGTCAGACCTCAGCAGAAGGAACCACTGTCATGACCAGTGCCATACTCCATAGATAGTGGAACCTTGAGCCTCTCAGCTCAGGTGTTTTATTGATTTAGACCTCCTTAGGTGTTCTACTGTTACCATGTGCAGATCATTAGCAATTAAACATCCTCCAAAAAAAAACAGCACCTGCAGAAAATACAAAAGGCCAAGACCTATGCAACCCTTTTTCCAACAGTGCATAAAGCAATTTCAAAAATAACCAAAAATAAACTTCCCCAACATGGATATTAATATGAGCAAGAATAATTTATATACCAATAGTGTGTTACCAGTAACATGAGAATTTGGGAGTCACTTAGATTTTAATATGAAAATATCTCAAGTTTTTATGTTGTATTTCAGGTTTGGCAATGTGTTATTTCCCTTAAAAATCTACCTTATCTTTTAAAATAGGTGGACAAAGAAGAAATGTGATTTGTATTTAATGATAAAAATCATTCTCATTTTATGCATACTGGTCTGTAATTGTTTTTTAATGGAACAATTTTCTGATACTTTACTCTTAAATTTTTATTTAGGATAGAAAGTAGAAAAACTATAAGCTTGACACCACTGACTTATAAAACTGTTCTGGTACCTATAGATTATTCTCAGATTTATTACTGTACATTAGAAGTTTCTCGATGGGTTGCCCCTGAAAGCAATTAATTTTCAGTTTTATGTGGTTTTATAATGCAAAGTAGATTGATGCACACAGAATTTGAAATAAATGTCTTTTTAATATAGTAATCCTTTTATTTAAAACACTCTCAAAGGTTTTAAAAACTACTAGAGCTAAAGAATGTTTGTTCTTTTTCACCTTTGTATCGATAACCAACTAAGAGATCCAAATACTTGGTTCATGTTTAAATTTTACAACACTTCATAGGCTATTCAACATAAAACAACCTTATGGGAACAAGAAATTGAATTTGCTCTTGAGAAGGTTTTCAACTAATTGATTTTAGGACATGATAACATCCTCTAGCTGACAAACTTACAAAACAAAACCTACAGCTGAACTGAGAGGACACTTTTTGTTTGTTATACTATCTTATATACCTTACATGTGATCATGTCAGGTTCATGGAGCAGCTTTAGCTGTGAGCTTTTCTATTTCTTTCTTTTTTTTGGTGCAACTGCATATGGGAGCCTGTCATTTAAACTTTTTCTCAAATTAAAGGACATGGAGTTTCATTTTTGTTTTGTTTTTTTGGTGGCTTACAGGAACTCCAGGATGGCATTGGGCAGCGACAAACTGTTGTCAGAACACTGAATGCAACTGGGGAAGAAATAATTCAACAGTCTTCAAAAACAGATGTCAATATTCTACGGGAAAAATTAGGAAGCTTGAGTCTGCGGTGGCACGAGATTTGTAAACAGCTGGCAGAAAGGAAAAAGAGGTAGGTTGACAGAGATTTTTAGCAGGGCTATTTAAACTGCCCTTTAAAAACGATTTTGTTTCATGAAAGATTATGTATGGGTGAAAGGTACTAATGCAAAAATGTTCATCAAGTTCATCAATAACAACAAAGACATTTTTCATCTGTTTCTTGGGTACTTAAATACAAGTTTGTTGCTCTCTAGGGCTTTCCATTTGTTTCAGACTTCCAAGTTTATGTTAGAAGTCAAATAGGATTGCCTAATGTGGATCTCTTCAGTGTATTCCAACTTCAGTAAGCTGAATCTCAAGCATTTTTTTCCCAATAAATGATGAGAAAAAGCAATTATAAATGACTGTTTTGTAGGAAAGATAGGTGATTAATAATATTTTAACATAAATGAATAGAATTTTTACTGTAAAAACTGTATTATTTACTTTTAGTTCAAATACAAGTGTTACTACATTCTTGAAAAAGTACCTAGACTGAAAATGTTGAAATTTAAAAGGATAAAGAAAACCAAAATAGAAAAGAAGTTGCTAATGTATTCAATCACCATTTTAAACTTACCCTTGGAATGTATTGAATACACTGGAAGCCAAATGTATGCTATTGGAATTGGAAATCACAGAGGTTTTATACATGAGATTTGGAATTATGCTTCCAGTTATGGATACTCTTGGTTCTTTTTTGCTTATAGGAAGACATGGCCTTTATTTACCAAATAAAAGTATTATGATAAATAGTGAAAACTCAGTTCTATGGCTGAGTCACTGTATCCTACACATTATCTGCATACTATATGGGTTTTAATATTTAGAATGCCTCACTGTTGAACATCTTTGTTTAAGATGAATTAGAAAGAAGGCTTTTCTGTATGTCCATTAGCCTTTTCCACATCATTCTACAAATTTTGTTGATGTTGCATTATCTAGAAAGAATGGAGAATTTTTATTTTTGTATAAAACAGATGCTTGAGATGATATGCATACATATATGCACATGAAAAACTTGTCAAGGTTAAAGAATAATGACATCATGTGAATATATTTTTACATTAAATATTGATTTTAAAATATTTTTATTTTATTGAGATAAAGCAAAGCCTCGAATTTATTGCTAACTTACTTTAATTCCTTGGGAAGTTCTAACATATTTTTTTATGAGATTGAAATCCTGTTATTAATCATATGAGTATTACCTTATTAAATAAATAATATGTTGATGCACAGTTTTAAAGCCGTATAATGTTACTCCTGATGTCAGCTCAATGTGTTTGTGTGTGTGTGTGTGTGTGTGTAAAATGAAGACCTTATAATGGTGATTTTATATATATATGTGTGTATGTATATATATATGTGTGTGTGTGTGTGTGTATGTAAAATGAAGACCTTATAATGGTGATTTTATATATATATGTGTGTATGTATATATATGTGTGTGTGTGTGTGTGTGTATGTAAAATGAAGACCTTATAATGGTGATTTTATATATATATGTGTGTATGTATATATATGTGTGTGTGTGTGTGTGTACGTAAAATGAAGACCTTATAATGGTGATTTTATATATATATGTGTGTATGTATATATGTGTGTGTGTGTGTGTGTGTGTGTGTATGTAAAATGAAGACCTTATAATGGTGATTTTATATATGTGTGTGTGTGTGTGTGTGTGTGTGTGTATGTAAAATGAAGACCTTATAATGGTGATTAAATTGATTGGAAGATTATTTTTATATAAATTTTGGTTTTTGTTTTTATAAGTACTTGACTATATAGTATTTGAATGAAATGTATTTCTATTTTTCTCATAAAGTTTATTAATCTGAGTTATTAAGATCTTGTGTGTCTTGACTTCTAAATCGAAGCTATAATTGATAAAGATTGAGGCACTAAATCTGCTTACCAAAAAATCTCTACAATTTTATCTTCGTCTAATTTTGCAGAAATTACTATGTGCTGACTCTGCTATAAAATATCATCCCAATTGTAGGCTAATTGCAGCTAGGGATTTGGCTATAATTTGTTAGAAAAGTTTCTTTTAAACATTTTGACCTACATTAAATATTGCACTTTTGTGCGTTAAAAAGTCAAGATCAGCTCCATTAATTTTTTTTGAACTCAGCTTTTAAAATTGTCTATTCCATATTACATTTTCAAAATAAATGTTTTCATGGTCGGGTTTCCACTGAGATCATTTTTGTAGCAAAGTTCCTCATAATTTTTATATTATGTAAGTTGTCTGAAATGTAAGTATGTTTCAAAATAAAGGTAACAGATTCTCTCAGTCACCTCACTGCTATTTCAGAATATGCAGTAGCAAATATACAAATATAGTAACATTTCAACAATATGTTAACATAACAACTGTAAAAGGACTGTATTAATGAAACTGTTGTTAATCTGTAACGTATTTTCAGTGCAACACAGATGGTAGTCAGGAGGAAACAGAAGTTATTTATAGCACATGTGCAAAAGGAGATTCCTATGTTATGTAACAATGGCATTTTTGTTTATTTGTAATGACATTTAAATTAGAAATACTGAGCATTCCTTAGTTCAGGATTCACATAAAGGAAGTAATTTCAAGCATAGATATACACAACTACCTGAAGCCTTACTGCTATATAGTTTTAGACTTTTCTCTTTGATAATCCAACAATTATCTCAAATAATTAGAGAAAAATTCTCAGTAATGTTGCGACATTAGTGGTAGACATCTATTAACTTAAAATGAACTACAAAAAGTAATCAAATAGCTTTGAAGCAATTTACTCCAGAAATTCCCCTGTTTCTCCAGCCATGTAGCAGTGGAGCCTGGTACTATCTATAGGTTTAAGAATGGTAGTTATGACTTTAATGATGTCATAGACACCAAAATAATCTTTATAAACAACGAGCGATGAATTAATACATGTTCGCTTTGAAGAGAAGTTATATATTAAAGCAAAACAAGCCTTTTATGAAGGATTTAAAAAAAAAACTCCTGGTCTATGAATAAAATTCAAAGGATACCACAACCTTGAATAGGGAAAAATACCCCTTTGTTTTGACTAACCTCAAAATGGAATTGAGAATTCCCTTCAATTCTGAATGGTGGCCAAAACTCAATCAAACAAACAAAAATAGAACACATAGTTATAATAGTACTGTGAAATCAGATACTTTCATGTATCATGAAAGTTACTTTAGATATCTCAAGATATTTCACATGATTATTTTTACTTTTACTTTATATTAGTGTAGAGGAGCATTTGATCCTTGATCCTGCAGCATGGCTACTATGGAAAAGGATCAATTCAGAAGCCTGTGTGATAGACGTTTGTTCTCTGATCTGGAAGCATGGCTGCTCTAGGGTACAAAGAATGTTAGTTGGGCTAATCCTGTCCTCTGTTTGTGCTAATACTAAAATGAAAGGGAACTCTGTGGTTCCCCCCTAACATAGATGTGAGGAGCATCCCATGTCTCTCAGTCTGACCTTTGCCTAGTAGCTGTAAGGTTGACCAGCCTGGCTTTGGGGAAGTGAATTATAGGATTCTTTTCATTAATGGAAAATTAAACATTGTATCTGAAGACAACTTGACTCAGGACTTAAAGCCCACTCAGAAAGCAGTGGTAGCACATGCCTTTAAACCCTACTCAGAAGGAAGAGGTGGCACAAACCTTTAATCCCAACTCGGGATATAAAAGGAATCAGTCAGAAGCAGAGAGGCAGAGAAAGGAAGAGGAAGGGAAGCAAGTTAGTAGCGGATAGGAGAAGTGGAGAGGGGAAGCAGAAATAGAAGCAGAGCATAAGTAGAGAGTGAAGGCATTGTCTAGATGTGAAGCAAGAGAGTCAAAAGCAGGAGACTGAAGAAGCAGGCATGTGATGAAGAGGCTGTGGAAAAGGCAGCTAGTCATTGTTCAGTTCAGTCTCAGAGGCTGGAACTCTCTGTCCAGGCTTTCATCTTGAAGATTGTATTTCAACCCCCATGAATTAAAATACATTTACATATTAGTTTTGTTTTAAAAAATTCATGTAGTATAGTATGATTAGTATGTAATTGTATATAGTATTTTCTCTTCAAGTTAGAGTAGTTAACATATCTAGCTCCTTAAAATTTACCATCAAAAATCATAGTCATGCCCATGATCCATGCTCCTGCCACACAGGCTTTACTTAATTTTTATTTCTTCTTTATTTCCTTCCTTTAATCCATCCTTCCTTCCTTTCTTTTTTCTTTCTTTCATTTTTTTCCCTTTTATATTGCGTGGAGTTTTCTTTGAGGATACAGGGGTGGGAAGGCGAAGCTGGGAAGAATGGTAAGAGGGTGTGATTGAGATACATTGTAAGAAACTCAAGTAATTAGTAAAAGTATTAGGTTGAAGAAAAAATTAAAAATTTTCATTGACATGTAGGAATTATACATATTAAGGCTGTGCAGTAAGGTACTTTAATACAAAGGGTAACTTGTAAACTTTATCTTTAGAAGCTTAAAGCTCTGTTTTCTAGTTGTTCATAAAATAATCTAATGGAATATCATTATAAACTGTAGTCTCTCTTCCATGTTCAAGAACACTAGAAATTATCCTATCTAGCTTTATTTGCCTCAAAAATGTAGTAAAAATATATGTCTATACAAATATCATTTAATATATGCATAATAAAGGCATATATCACAAAATTTTGATATAATTTTAAAACTGTTTTAATATAATTGGTTTCCTTGTGTATTTTTTAATATTGACTTACTATTATGAATCTTGGGTTTAACCAAATTGCCAAGGGAACTCCTGGAATAATATATATATATATATATATATATATATATATATATATATATATATTTAGCCTGCTCTCTATTTGTGTCGGATCATAATTTAATCCAACGCTGTCAGTTTGACATATAGGTACATCCTCATGAGATAATTTTCTTCAGAAAATTCCAGGAGATATACACATCAAGGGAATAGAGAAGCCAAGCCTCAAGCAGCAGAGCACCGACAGCACCATGAAGACTATTTTATTTAGGATAATGTCAGTTGATATTTTGACTGAGAAGGACATAAGTCATAGGAAATGAACATGAAATTCTTAATCCTAAATTGAGACGTCCCTGGGTTATAACCATTAGCACTAAAATTTGTCTTATGAAATTATATTCCATCCTCATTTTACATAAATGATATAGCCTCCTTTATTACACAAAATTGCTATATTAATCTGTACAAGGGAATACTTTTTCATAATTTAAAAGATGCTTAGTTTAAATATTATTTGAATTTGTCCTTGCCCCAATTATTTTTTCCTTTTTTCCTTCCTTCTTTCCTTCCTTTCCTTTCTTCCTTCCTTCCTTCCTTCCTTCCTTTCTTCCTTCCTTCCTTCCTTCCTTCCTTCTTTCCTTCCTTCCTTCCTCTCTTTCTCTCTCTCTCTTTTGCTCTTTCTCTCCTCTCTCTCTCTCTTTCTTTCTATTTAATTGTGCTTATGTTCATGATGTGTGTACATACGCTTGCCACAGCACATGAAGGTCAGAGGACAATTTTGTGTCCTATGTTCTCTCCTTCTACCTTTATTTGTGTCCCTGGGAACAAACTCTGGATGTTAGGCTTGCATATTAAACGTCTTTAACTGTTACAAAACTTCATAGGCCCTTCTCAATATTTTTTACTGAAAATTTTGCAAATAGAAAAGTTGAAAAATATCATACTAAATGTCCACATTCCCTATGCCCTCCTTCTTAATTTCTTAATATCGATACTTATTTTTGCCATAAATACATCTGCTTGATGCCCCTCCTCCACTCTGCTGCTATGTCTTATCTAATAAAGGATACAGTATAAATTCATATGCATTTTCTTTGTCTTCAAAGAAGTTTAAATGTCATTATAAGTCGGCATGTCTCAACTTAGGATATACAGATGCCATATAGTGCCATGTATCTTTATAAGTTCTATAAAAAATTTAAAATAACATCATAGTACTTAACATACAGTCAATAGTTGAACGTCTATATTAGATGAAAAATGTCCTGTATTTTCACAACAGTATCCTTTTTTGTTCATGCATTGGATTTCATTATTTTATCTCTTCCCTTTTAGTTAAAAGAACCTCTCACCTCAGTTTCTCTAAAACGACATTGACATTCAAAAAATACACATAAGTAGCTTTATGATAGAGTTTTATCTCTGTTTTCCCCTTGGGATTCTATTTAATTTGCAGCAGATTCTCTGATTTCCTTGTAAACTGCAAGTTGAGTCTAGACAAAGCTTCAAAAGACAAATTAAATATTGTTTGTTTGCTTGCTTACTTTCCAAATGTACTTCTCATAGGATAGTGTATAATTTATACTAAAACATTATTAAATATGCAGAATATGAAATTGTATCATCACTTGATTTACGTGATGATTATGAGAAATGCTGTCAAACCATACTTTTATTAGTAAGGCATATATTGGCATGAGGATTCATTTTGTATTCCTCCCTAAACAGCTATTACATTAAAACTTAATGACTGGTTTCCTAAACTCAACCAGACACTATTTTTACCAGGGACCTTATTCTGATTTTATGAATGTTTACCTTTTCCTTCCTCTTATGATGACAGCATGTACTCACTGATTCTTTTCTCATTTTATTCAATGTTCTAATGAAGTGTATCTATTGTTCTTGATTATTGGAAGCTGCTTCTGCTCTCTGCTTCATAGTCTTAAGCTCTTTTGAGTTATCCTGGCTCTTGTTTGAAAATAACCATTTTCCATGCACTTCTCATTTTCTTTAGAGGAAAGCATATGCAGAAACTAGCATATGAGCAGTATCCCCTTAAAGTAATACTGACATTTTTTCTAGCAAACAGTCTCAGGATAAATAATGTTTAAATATTACTTTTGCAACAATCTCTTTCAGAATACAGAGAAGCTGAAAGTTAGACTAGGCATATTCAGTAGCCCTTATGGTGTAACACTGACTGTTTAATCAGTGGTTATTATTTATTTAAACCTCTCTACAAGAAGAATTATCTGTATATGATCTATGTTACTTTGCCAAGAAAATTGACAATATAAACAAGATAATGGGAAGCATTCCTAAATGTAGTTAAGGGAAGAAATTGGTGTTTAAAGACCTTAGTTCACTATTTGCGTGCAAATAGATGCTGTTAATTGGCAATAGGACTTTATTTCATATGTTAAAGTCAGCCTAGTAGGACCTCTTCTTGACAGTCTCTGTCAGCAATTCGTATTTTTCTATGCACTCTTGTAAGCAACTGTTTCCTTTTAAGAGTTTCTAATTAGCATTTCATACAGACTCTTCTTACTCAAATAGCTTTCTGCTTTCAGCTTAAACCAAGCAGCTTTTCAACTATTCCATTTCTGAAAAACAACAGCCAAAAATTATAACATTATTCCAAATCTCTTTACTGTGTGTACAGTCCTTTAAATGTGTATAGATAATTTATATAACAGAGCGTTAAAAGCCACATCACACATTCATATTGTACCCTCAGGATTGCTTCAGTCTCATCTTCATTCTGCTTCCTGTATACTTGAAATTTCACAGTTTTGACCTAAACTGCTAGATACATCATGGAGTTCAAAGTTTACAAACTGAAGACCCACAACTTTAACTTAGCTAGAATGCATACATTTTTTTTCCCATGAGCCCTACTTTGAAAAAATTGAGGTTTAAATATTAAAATCACAGATACTTTTAAAAATAAAAGTTTATGTTAAAATTTTAAATTAAATCCAGCTCCTAGGCACTATTTCCTAGGTTATCTCTTTTCATCAGTTTTGACTAACAGATGTTTCATGTAGGTGTTGATATGAGCATTTATTTATTTATTTTCATGGTTTCATGGCAGAGGACACTTTATTCTTTGCTAATTCAGTCCCTGGTCCTTAGAAGGACTTCCGTACAATATAATCTTAAACCTAGAACTAGAAGTCTTCAGCCTCCATACAATCTAATCTTCGAGTCTAAATATAGAACATTACAACCTCTGAGACTTACTACTGACTGACTCAGACTAGCTCCTTCTAAACTCTGAGCTGTACTGAAATCAACTGACTCTTTTGGTTGACTGATTCAACTCACTCCCTGTTCTGGCTCAAACTCCTCTCCAAGGTGGTGGGTTCAAACTCACCTTCTGAGCCTGCTGACTGTTTCTGACTGAACTCTCCTACCTCTGGCTGACTTCTGCAACTTCTCTGCCTGAACTGCTTTGCTTCGAACTGGCTCTTGCTATTAGCTAACTCTCCCAAACTCACTCTTTCTAACTGACACTCACTCCTTCTGCTGAACTTTCTCTGTATCTTATCTGACTGATTCTCTGAGTGCCTCCTCTCTGAGCTGAGAGCCAGCTTTTGTGTCATGAGAGTTGGGTGTATTCTCACTGTGACTCATTCTGATAACGCTTCCTCTGATTTGCTACTTTGCCTCCTCTTCACTCTGATTCACCTCAGATGTCATTCTGCCAAGTCTTCACTCTGATTCACTTTCAGACTTGGGCTAAAGGCATGTACTCACTCTGTACTTCATTCTGCCTTTGACTTCATACTTCTCTGTTAACTAGCATGTTCTGACTCAATCTCCTTCCATTCTCTCAATCTCTACTGCTTCTTTGTGAACTCTGAACTGAAAACCATACACTGAGAGCCGTGACTTACTTCTTAACTGACTGCTTTCTTTTACATCCTGAAAACTGAGATTAAACATGTGTGTCACCATTGCCTTCTTTGTTGAGTTACTTAAAGGTGTGTGCTGAATTCCAGCCAGATCACAGGCCTTTTATGTCATCCTTTCCTAGAGCAGCCATGTTGCTGGATTAAAAGATTAAATGTTCCTCTACAGTTTTAGAGATGCTAGTCAAAAGTGTCATCTCTAGTCCAGGCCAGGTATTTAGTGTAAGTTGCCTAAAATGCAGAATCTAACAAATTATAGCACTTTAATGGGGTTTCTAAGAGATGTTTGTGTATGTAAAACTTTGAGAATGACTGCTTTTGGAAAGCAAGCATTATCTTCATTTTACCATCTGTTCTAGTTTACTCATATTTAGTAATTGTTTCCCTGTACACAGTTCTTTTCATATAGTCCCTCGTGTGACGGTGATGACAATAATGGTGGAGGAAAGGGTGATAGTAGGAGTGGCAATAACATGTAATATCATCAAACATGTTATCTTGTAGCTCATATAACCCTTGCAAAACCTGTGAGATAGGTTCCATTCTATTTTTCATTTTACAGAGGGAAACTGGGGAAATAAACTGAAATTCCTTAACTAAGATTACACATCTAATCAAATATTTGAACCAGAGGCCAAATCCACAGTCCTTAATATGATCCAGTTTTGCATTATCTGCCTCTGTGTTGTCCTGTAGTATATAGCTCAGTTGCTTCCTTCCAACTTTCCAATTTCCACTTAGCCAGATTTAATGAAAGGGGAGCTGAACATGTACTTAGCTTTCCAGTCACGTTGGTCATCACTTCCACTAACTTAGCATATATCTGAATCATCAAATCATACAGTATTCTTCATTCAGCATTTCCAAATCCATTTGCTTTGCTTGAAATTCATTTTACTTTATTGCATGTGTTTTCTGAAAAATCCTAGGCATCCAAGATACAATTAAGTGTACTATGACTGTGACCTCTTTCCAATTAGAAACAGGTGTATTTCCTCTACAGTTCCTTTTTGTTCCTTTAGTATGCTCATTTTATGCATGCATTGTGTTTTGTACCTACTGAGATCAGGGTAATACATTGTTCTTATCTACATAACTCATAATACTCAAGCAAAAGGTTGATACTTCATAAATATTCAATAATTATTTTCTTAATTCAAACAGTGAGAATTTGCATTCACATTCAAATTATGCTGAACATTTAAACCTTTACATTGGACATTGCTATATATGTTAGAATACATCTACAGAACAAAATGCTAGAATTGGATTTTCTCCATTAGAATTTAAAACAGTAAAATGAATTGAGTTAATAATCTTTTAGATGCTCTCTAGAATCTAGTACACTTATGAGACAAGTAGATATAACATCCTTTGCTTAAGAAAAAATTGACACTGTACTCAGAGAAGTTGTACATTTATTTATATCATCCTTACTATATCCTCACCAATACAGTTTGGATGAAAAAGCTGAGAATATCTCCCAAAATGTTTTTTATCCTCATCTAGCCTACTGCCAGATGACTTTTTAGATTATATCCATATTATGAAGAGCTATTTTTGGAGTGTTGGAGTGATCAGTTATATCTTAGAGGTATTATTATCCATAGGTGTCCTTGGAAAACCTGCTCTCTTCCCATCTGTTCTCTGATACCTCTTGAAAAGCTTTCATAAGTCTTCGTAATTCATTATTTTTCATCAGAAGACTTTGAAAATTAACCTCATAGTTAATCCTTTTATGCCATATATTATTTTATATTTTTCCAACTTGTCAAATTAAAGCAAAACAGACCAAGTAGATCCAAATATGCTGTTGTACTATCACTGAAATCTACTTTTAGATTTGTTTCACTCTCCCCGAGTAGCTCAGTCAGGCCTGGATCTCTTGATTACATCTCTCCCCAAATAATAGGGTAACAAGTATTTACCACCACACCAGACTTGAATACTTTCAATTCTTTGGAATTTCTAAGCATTTTTTTCTACCTTGAGAAAAACTAGTTGTCAATTTGTACATGATTTCAGGGCTCAGATTAGATTTCCCTTACTCAGGGAGACACATTTAAATTATTCACCCTTCCTTCACATAAATAAGACTACTGATTATTCTCATTAGGAACAGATCACATTATATATGATTGGAAATACATTTCTTCAAAGACTTCATATTTTCCTTCATTTAGGAAACCATGTCTTCTCGGGAAATTCTAAGTTTTGAGGGTTATCATCATTAATTACTTTGTATTTTTACTTAGGGAAATTAATATTTTATCTTATGTTTTGTATGAGGTTACTTACATTTGGTAAATGTTCTATGGTGTGACATGGTACCCAAAACTACAATAAGTATATCTACTTACTGAAACAGTTTATTTTTAACATATAATATACTTACTTTAGTTCTCAGTTCATAGTTTATAAATAAAATTCTTTCATAATAAACTTGTTTGATTCATACAGCTACAGTTCACATAAACATACTTCTTGTGATTATCAATTTAATGTCTACACAATCCATGATACTATATTATGTTCCATATAGTTACTGTATCTGTGTTTCCTATCCTGCATTATCCAAATAGTATTAAGAGTCTGGTACTTAGGATTCTAGCAAATATATCTTGATACTCAGCTATGATTATCACTTTTTAAAGAATCAAATTTATGAACAAAATCAGCATCTCTCACTAGCCAAGTAACAAATTATAACTGTGTCATTTGCAGGAAAGACAGTGCCTGATGCATTGTTGATTTGCAAATATTTATTGATTCAACATATTAAATTAGTAGCAGTCTAATGTGAATCAATGTTCAACAATCCATAGGAGGTCTGTGCATATTTTTTGAGGGTACCTTACTTAGCCCAGTTTATTATATAGACTCACAGTAGATATTTAAACAGTTCCTAAGGTTTAAAGTCACCCCTCATGGTGCTTAGACTATATTATTTACTTTGCTTCTTCTTCTTCTTCTTCTTCTTCTTCTTCTTCTTCTTCTTCTTCTTATTATTATTATTATTATTATTATTATTATTATTATTATTATTATTTATTATGTTTTTTCCCAGGCAGGGTGTCTCTGTTTTAACTCTAACTGTCCTGGAACTCACTCTGTAGACCAGGCTGGCCTTGGAGTCACGATATCTGCCTAGGCATCCTCCACCATTGCCTGGCTCACCTTGCCTCTTATAAACTGATTGGCAAAATTCT
Source organism: Cricetomys ansorgei (assembly GCA_026225945.1). NCBI lineage: Eukaryota > Metazoa > Chordata > Mammalia > Rodentia > Nesomyidae > Cricetomys > Cricetomys ansorgei. Next base: position 448,925 of record JAMJFZ010002863.1, on the reverse strand, counting down.
GAATTCCAACAGGAATGTTTATTATGGAGTTCTTTGTAATAATAGACTATTTTTATTTTAATTTTATGTTGTTCTTATTTCATTGTGTGATGTCTTCTTTATTTTGGTGCTCTTGAAATGCAAAATGAGCTTTGATGACTTATGTAGGGCAAAAAGTACATCTTTTCTTTTAAAAAAAAGTAATCTCTCTTTTTTTTTAACCTTACGTAGTATTTAAATTCTAAATAGACAGATCTTCAGCAATGGTTATAAAACTTTTGAGTCCAAGATACTTTCATATTCTTAAGAATAACTCAAGATTCCACAATTTTGGACTATGTAGATTACCAAGGACAAAATGTGGACATTAAAACAAATGTCTTGGTAAAATAATTATATCTTTATGGTAGAAAATATATAATGAGAAATAACATTATTTGGGGATTTTTAAATCTCCCTTATGTTTGGCTTAAGAGAAGATAGCTGGCTATTATATGTAATCCTGCATTCATCCCATTGCATAGCTTATATCATGTATCCTCTAGAAACCTCATAAGAAAAATAGAAGCCAAAAGACAAATCATAGCTTAGTATTGTTAGTACAATAGTTTTGACCTCACAGCAATGCTGAATATGTGCCTCAAGAAGCCTACAGTGTTTCCACATTCCCCTTCAGGAACTGCTGTTTGAAGGAATGCAACTGTTCTTTTACCTTCTGCGGCTATATTCATTTAAAGAATAGTAATTTGCATATCTGAAGAATTTATGTGGGTTTATGTTCAGATTTCAAATAAATGACATAGAAATACATTTGCCCTTTCTTCTCCTGGATGAAAGTGGTGAATAGAATCTCTACCCACCAGTGTGTGTCTGTGTGTGTACCCCTCTATCTCTCTCACCTCTATCTCTATCTTTATCTCTCACTTAGTGTGTGTATCTATGTATTTAGTTTCCTTCTATATATACTGTATTTACACTGTATAAAGTATGGAATAATAGATGATTTTGGTGAAATAAAAATTATGAGTACCTTAAAAAAGTAAAACATACAGGTATGTAATAACAGTAATCATAATAACAAGAGAAAAATTACTAAGTGGAAATTAAGGATGTAAAATTATAAAAGAAGTAATTTGGGGATAGGAACTCACTCTGTAGACCAGGCTGGCCTCAAACTCACAGAGATCCACCTGTCTCCCAAATGCTGGGAAGAAGTAAAATGAACAAGAGACATGGATTATTTTACTAAGTATTTTCCATGTTTGTTTGCATATTACTTTTGATAACATATTATTTACATAGCTTATCATATTGGAAAACTTCAGTAAATTTAAACAGGATAAATGCCTGTCATCATATACTGTCTGATTCTATTATCTATCTAACATTAAATCCTGTGAAATAATTTTGTGAGGTGAGAATGAGTGTTTCATAGAGAGATTTTTAATAGCATGAACATTTTATTTGGATTGTACAGAGAGAACTGGCTTTAAAACACACAGAATTTGTCTTTATGTATATGTATGGGTGTAAATGTGTCTATTTTCTTGTGTGTGTGAGTACCTGTGGAGTCCAGAAGAGGACATCACATCCCCTGGAGAGAAGTTATAGTTGGCTGTGAGCTGTCTGGTGTGGGAATCAGGAATTGAGCTCTGGTTATCTGCAAAATCAGCATGCACTCTTACTTCTAAGCCTGTTCTCTACCCCACAAGATATATAAAATATCTTATATCTGAATTTTCATATCTCCAAATTTCATATATTTATCAGAAGGAATCTCAGCATTAGATGTTGATATTAGATGTTAGTGTACTTTGAACAATCAGAAAATAAGTTATTTTAAGTTTTTGTACTGCTCAGTATCCACTCCAATAGAGCCGTTATAACGTAAAAGCAGTCACAGACAATGTTATAAATGAGTGAATATAGCTGTGTTTCAGTCACACCATATTTACAAAACCACTCAGTGAGCAACGTATGGTTTATGAGCTATTTATGAAAATCCCTGATATGTATGTGAGCTTTACCTAAAAAGAAACTTAGTTGCCTTCAGTAAAATCTACCTTCTTGCACATATGTCTTGTTTTCCATTAAAAATTCCATAAGTTCAATGTGAAAGTGTTATTACATTGAAATGCATAAGTAATATTATATCAGTTAGCTATTATTAATATTTGAACAGGTAATACATATTATGACCTGGGATTAGAGTATAATCACAAGGTGCAGTATGTTGCCTTTATGGTTCCTTGTAATAAAATATATTGACTGATATTATGGAAACATTGTGAGGTTCTATGAGGCTGTATACAATAATTATGAAAAAGTGCATTGAGTAAGTAAAGTCTGATTTGTGATGAAAAAGTAACTGATAATTGCCTAAATTTATATGCATGGAAAAATATTCCTGATATTTCATTACAAATCCTGATATGGACATATAATGGATTTCAAAGAAGAGTAATTTCTGCAATAACTTATAGGATGTAAAGAAGGATAAATAAAAAGAATTAAAAAACAAGACAGAGGAGCTGAGCGGTGGTAGTGCACCCTTTTAATCCCAGCACTTAGGAGGCAGAGGCAGGCAGATATCTCTGAGTTACAGGCCAGCCTGGTCTACAGAGTGAGTTCTAGGACAGCCAGAGTTACAACAGAGAAACTGTCTCAAAAAACAAACAAACACACAAACAAACAACCACCATCAACAACAAGAACAAACAAAACCCAGAGGTTTTTGACCCTTACTAAAGAGTTTGGATCAATTGCATTGGAACTGGGGAGTTACTGAAGATACATGATTAGAGATTTATTTTAGATAGATTTCTAATTTGGAAGTATCAAGAATGGATAATAAAGAGGTAAAAAAAGGTACAGAAATCAGTAAGGTATCAGGCAGTGAGGAAGGGAGAATACTGTGACAGGAGAGGTGGAGAGAAATACACAGAATCAAGAAACATACGTCAAGTGAAATTCTAAGGACCAATTTACTAGGAATGGAACAGAAACCTGAATTTAATAGTTTGAGAAACTGGAATATGGTAAAAGTATGCACTCATTATCAGAGTGGCAGAATTAGGCAGAAAGATGATAGTATTTTGAATGTCTTTGTAGAGAAAACCTAACTGGAATTGATATCAACATAATCATGTATTCTTTTTACCTCTGTGACCAAATGATGATGGCTTTGTGGCAGGTTTGTTGATAAATTATATGACTCCACTTATGGTAGAAGAAGAGAGTCCAAAAGCACCATCCAAGTTTTCAGTACCATGAAAAGCACAAAAATTGGATAGAAAGTTCAGGGGTCCAGTTAGTTCAATAGACTTCTAAAGTTGGTTTCAGGGACATAGTTCAATCTAAGATTCCCCGCAAAATATTATTATAGAATTCTATTAGTTTAAAAATTGAACCTTATAGGGGCACATGAAAATTTGGGATCCAGTTAGAAAATCTAAATATGTGGCCTTTTGTCTTCCATGTCTCTCTCCCTCCTACTCCATTACATTCCAAATATTTTATTGGCTTATTTAGTGTCTATCGATTTTGGAAATGTTCTATTTTCCTCTCTCAGGATCTTTGTACTCATTTTCCCTGCCTAGAGTTCTTTCTTACAATGATTATATTGTGTGCCCCCCCAACTATATTATTTCTTTATTATCTACCATAATTAAAGTTGCTATTACAAAGACAAATATTGTTAGTGTCTTGCTCAATCATCATCAAAGAAGCTTCCTCCTGCACCAGATGGGAACAAATATAGAGACCTACAGCCAGATATTATGCAGCAAATATGAAACCTTGGGACACTCAGTCCTAAATGAGATGCCTCCATCATATCACACTCCTCAGAGTTCAGGGAACACCATGGAAGAGGAGACAAAAAGAGTGTAAGAGCCAGAGGGGATGGAGGGCACCAAGAAAACAAGGCCCCTTGAATCAACATGAGCAAAGCTCATTTGAACTCACAGAGAATGAAGCAGCATGCCCATGGCCTGCAGATGTCTGTACCAGGTCCTCAGCATATTATGGCTTTCCAGTTTAGTGTTTTATGGGACTCCTGAGTGTATGTGCCTTCTTTTGGATTCTTTTGCTTCTGTTTGTTTAATCCAATTCTGATGTATTGATATTATTTTCATATATTATATTTTACAAAGTATGTTTCAGTGACTACACACAATGCAAATTTCTCAGGCATTCAAACTTTAAAACATTGTTTCTGGTCAAAAAGGAGCTTAGTTCCAATTGGTCAATCAAAAGGCTTTCAATGGTACATTGATTTCTCTCTCTCTCTCTCTCTCTCTCTCTCCTTCTCTCTCTCTCTCCCTCTCCCTTTCTCTCCCCCACCCCTTCTCTGTGTGTGTGAGAGAGAGAGAAACTGAAAGTTTGAAGATTTGGTTTTCAAGTCTTTTTCTCTGTTAGAGGAAAATGGAGCACTATTACCTGTGACTTATATTGAGATAAGTGGATCAGGACTGGGATATGATTCTGACTTGGTATCTCTGAGTATCACTTTTATTCATATGCCCACTGGTAAAAATTCAGTCATGTAGCTGTAAATAAATAAATAATGATAAAGGAAACTGGAAAATGATAGCTGAACAAGTTGAAGAGATGAGATTTTCTGTGCTATGTCCAATTTACTCTAGTGTCATTGACTCAGTGAGGCATTTCCTGGTCAAGATTAAATTTTGATCACTTTCTGACACCCCTCTTCAGCATTCCTTATTACTCTTTGCTACTTCCAGTTGCTTTTGTTTCTGAGGCATTTATCACTCTGTCATCATCTGTATACTTTATTTCTCTGTATTGTTCATTATCTCTCCTCTCCAGCAATAGAATTCAAGTTCTACACACCAGAGATTGATTACTATATTGCATCAGACACTAGTGGGTCTTCAGAAATGTCTATCTATTGTAATAATACATATGTTTCACCTACATCTAGTCTCATCTGGTTGCACATGTACTCACAGATTGACATTAATACCTTAATTGTGTTTCCCTAGAAAAAAAATGTCCAAGTAGTTTTTTCAGAATAGAGAAATAAAGCTGTCAGATGGCACACAAAATATCTGATTTCAGAAAGTTCCCTTGCACATTCTTACAGGTTTTGTAAACAGTTTTATGCATATTAACATTCACACTTGGGCAAAGTTTGAGATAGAACTCGAAAGTTCATTATTTATATTCATCCTTGTTAATTTTATTCATTGTATTTTGTTTAACATATTTTGAAAGCTGCTAATGAAACATTTGGTGAACATTTGGCATTTCTGAGAGCACACAAAACTGTTACAGCCACACCGTACAATGCTATTTGTCCCAGTGTTAAGCCAAAGAAGCTAAAGCCTGGTGAAAGTTAATTATTTTTTCCAAATGCCCTCAATTAGCTGAAAACATGGAATATTTTGGTTTGTATTTGGCTTTCAGGTATTCTCCAGGTTCATTCTTTGTGTCACCCTTTTCAAAGCTACCTAAAATATGGTAACCATTTGCTTAATAATGATGAATAAATAGTAGATGCCCTGAAAACCTCCCAGGTGTTCATATGTTATCCACCTAAGGATAACTCTTTATATGAGAGACAAAACTTGGTATACCTCTTTGGGATTTCAGACATTGGTAATGTATGGCCTGATACCCATACACATATGGACAACAATAACTGCAATAAGTAGGTTATCTTAAAAAGAAGATGGCAGGAAGTTGTGATGTAGATATATTAAGGATCTAGGGGTAACCTAGAGAGAAATGATAGAAAGATAGGAACATTTTTTTTTCATTATATACCTTTATGAATGTTTCAAACAATAATTAAAATAAATCATAATGAAAATGAATAAATACTCAATTTGTAGACCTAAACAGAAGACAGCTCTGAAAAGCATACTGTTTCAATCAGTAATTCTCATTCTGACTGTGACCCAGAGGGAAGTTGATCTGACTAAGTTGGTGCGTCACCTTATTCTTGAATTTATCTAAAAGTTCTCAAATGATAAGATATTGGTTATTCTTAATTTCTATTGATGATTATTTTAATGACTCATGGAAGTCATCTGAAAGAATAGTAAAAATCTAAAAACTGGCGTAGAAAATAAGAGATAAACTTTTGTGCTATGATATCATAATGCTGAGAGTCAGATAAGAGTGGTAAAGGTTTAGAATAAATAGTTAAAGCAGCATGGTAAGTAGTTACTTTTATTAATTTATGTACATACACCAGAGAAATAAACTCTTCATACAACAATACTAATGTAGTTATATACATATGACTTGGAATAAAATTCCTAGTGGATCACTATACATAGATTCAGCAGTATGGCATCACAGAATGCATGAAGATGACAATGGCATCTGTTGGAAAACTGAGTTCGATGACTAAAGAAATATATAAGAAGCATATCTATCACAGTAAGAATTCCATTATGAAATATTCATGTTAAGATTATGGACATAGACATTATATAAATGAAATCAAAATGAGGGAATGTCATAATATTCTGTACAATATGATAAATTATACAATTTTAAAGTATATATATTTTTAGTAAGTATGATGTGTATGCATGTGTGTTAGGATTCTATCTGTAATTTCTAAAGTTTTCTTCTCAACATTGACTAAATCATCTGGAGAGAATGTTCTCAAGTAAAAAATAAGATAGACTATTACATACCTGCACATAAAATATTCAAACCTAAGGTTTATTTTCTTCATTGAGAATATTGGCTAAGCAAGATGGAGGATGGGTTGACTGGTAGAAAAGATTCCAATATGAAAAATATTTACAACACTGGATAAATGCACATATATGTACGTTCACACTAGAAATCATGACATGGTAACTAGGCACTGTCTTCCTCTTACCATAAGAGCAGCCCCAAAAAGACATTCATTAAGACTTAATGGTAAGTATATTAAATTAATATTACATTATATTAATAATATTTCCTTTCTGATTATTCAGATATCCTCTATCATGATATATACTTCCTTAATTTTCATCATGATATTTATAATGGTTAATGGTAACAGACACATATTTCAGATGGAAGCCATTATTCAGGGAAAAAATAGCTAAATACATTGAAATGCCTCTAAAAGTAAAATATTTTACATTTACTTGCAGATGGGAAATGTTAAATATGCCATTCATTATTATTACTACCACATGCCCAAATAAAGCCTACCATAACCATTAAGCAAGTAGATAAACAAAGAAATAACACTTCATCTGATGAATGTCGACATAAAACATGTTTAAACTGTTCTGTCAAGAGACAAGCCTGGGAATGCTAACACATTCCTTTGCTTTTCTGTAATCATCTGAATACATAACTTCAAATCATAGCTTGGCAAACTTTAAATTGAGGCTTTTGAAATTTCATAAAACACATGCACTTGGAAAAGCAGATTATAACAAGGTCCAGGTGGAAATTTTATACCACATTTTAAACATATATTTTGAATAATATAAAAATGAGACAATAAATGACATGAATGTTTTCATATTTTAAAAGATCTTAAAAATTAAATCATCAGAAAAAGTTTTCCTTGTTGTGTAAAGAGATCAGAGCACTTAACCTCAGCTTTTAGTTCTTAATGGATGATTTCCTTTATCCAGAAGTTCTTAAAGTGTCTTCTAAATTAGTGTACAGTTAAAGTCTATAAAACCATCGGCAAGTTGTTGCCTTTTAAATTAGTGCTGCAGGTTAATTATAAACTGTACTTAATTATTTTTAGTGCATGAATGGGTCCTGAATATTCTCAGTGCCCAAGTTACAATCAGAAAATACAGCAGAATTGCATTTGAAAGATAGTAATTTTAACAAATTAATTTATTGGTTTAATACAACCACACTCATCTTCACATTTATTTTGTAATTTGTATTACAAAATTGTATTGTATTGTGCTGGGATATTACTTGTTTGAAGAGCTATATAGTGGTAGAGGAGGCTAACTCACTAGCAGTTAAAACTATTTTAAATATTCAATGACTTTTGTTACAAAAACCCACAGTAAATTATTATTCAACAACAGAACCTTAATAGTATGAAAAAATTATACAAGAAAGTTATGTAAGTCAATAAAGAACATATTTTGAAGAGGAAATGATATCAATATCTAGAAACACTTCATGGTAAGAAACTTAACTCTTAAATGCATTAACGATGGATTAACATTTAGATTTTTTGGTGAAAATAAAAGGATCTGAAATAAAAATCAACACTGTACATAATCACAGTATAAATTTTAAAAACAACTTTGAGTGAAGAAAAGAATAATAAATAACCTATATGATTTTTGTGTTCAGAAACAAATCCAACCAGAACAAAAACAGTCTAAAAGATGAAAGAGAACTGGAGATGTGTTCTCCATAAATATATTTATGCACAGTGTGAAAAACTTATGTGATGAATAAGAAAACAGATAAAAATGAGCAGTGTACAGTAGAAACTTGATAATAGGAAAATTTTATCTGAATAATATTTTAACACATTTATAAATAGAAACTACAGAATGTCTATGAACTCTATGAACATTTTTTAAGTATATATAAAGAAAAATGTTTAAAAAATTATGAAAATGTGGGTAGTCTAACATTTTCTAATGCTTGGTGGTAGTTCATGAATGTCTTCAATATCAGCATTACAAAAAGATGATTACAATGAATATTGAAATTCATGGATTTTTATTTTTAACCTTTTACTTATTCTAAGCAATTTATTAGATACATAAGTCAACATGCATGATTTAATACCTTGTAAGGTTGCTAGTTACAATGAAAAATTATAACTAAATTAAATACCTAGTAATAAAGGAATGGAGAAATATGGCATATCTACTTATAGTTAATTACTCTGATCCTAAGATTATTTTTCAAGGTAATTAATAACCTAAGGCAATTAAGTATAATATCTGTGTGTTTGTGCTTCTGAAGATTGAACCCAATACCCTGCGTGTTTTATGACTCACCTAAAACCAGTTCCACTCAGAGTAGGATGCTAAATGATGAAAATAGGTAAATGATATTTATAGAGTTTTGTCGCAGTTATCTGTATAAACCATAACTCTAATGATTAAGTGCATCTATTTTCTTAGCTGAGTATTTTTAAAAGTGAAAACATGCAATTATACACTTTGGGGGTTACTTGAAGCTTTTGAAATTTTATTCTGTACTTGGGGCTTATTGTCTACAACCAGATTCTGAAAGTAAACAATACTATCCCACATTCTAAAACAAACTTCCAGCAGCTAAGATAATCCATTTTTCTATAAGGTTTATGGAAGCAACAATAGAAGTAATTCTTCTACTACAAATTTCCATTGTTCCCCCTACCTTGAATGAAAAGCTGATGCAGGAGAGCCAGGATCAAAATGGAGAATGTTTTCATAATAATTCAGTCTTTTAACTTATATTTTACTCATATATGCATATGTATGTGTATATATGTATACATATATATGTGTGTGTCTGTGTATGTATATATTTTACTTATCTGATATATATATATACATACATATGATATTTATATATATAATACACACACACACACAAGAGGCATATGACAGAGGTGTCAGAGAAATTAAGTTGTCTTAGTTTTTAAATCCTTTATTTGGTGTCATAGTAATTGCCAGATTTTCCCCACTCACCGTCATTATGTTCATACCCAGAATGATGGTACTGAATACCCTCTAGTTGAAGGTGTCTTTAAATGACACATTACATTACACAATGGGGGATACTTTATACCACATTTCCCAATCTTCATTTCAAATAACTGGGAAAGGTTCTTTTAGGATAGAAAAGGAAACAAAATTGAAAGATAGGTTCATTTATTCACCATGTATTTATTTTGGATCTGATCTATCCCAGGCACTGTCAGAGAGCAAACATAGTAGCAACTAACCACACACACACAAAGCCTTCACTAAGGGAATACTATTTCATGTGTGAGAGACAGTGAATCAAAGGATGGAACATGGTAATTTTAGGGACTAGAGAGAAAGCAAAAATTAGGTAGAAAAAATAGAAGCATTGAGAGGAGTACAGTTTTAAATAGGATTATTTTTGTAAACCTACATGAGGTGATAAGAAGCCAAATTTTAAAATAAGAAAAGGAGTTTCAAGACAGAAAAAAATGTAAGTCTACGAAATGTATTTGAAGAACTCAGCAAACAGACCAATGGTTATCAATAAGTGTAAAAATAATGTGTTAGTTCAGAAACTGCGTAAAATCAAACCAGAAGTCACATTTGCCCTAAGATCCACTGATTTTCTGTCCCTCAGTCTAGACTTTGGGAAGTAAAAGGAAAAATGCAAAGAATTCAGATGAAACTTCATATTTCTTCATGTCTAAAGTTTCTTTCCTGTAGGCTGGGGCACTGCTCCAAAATATTCTTCCAGAATCCAAAAGATAATTTGTAATTCATCAAAGGAATGCTTGCACAAAAATCAAATAAAGAATTCTGTAAGAATTAAATGTCAATATAAATGTTACAATACAAAGACTATTGGATATTTTTCTTTTAAAAAGTGGTAAGAGAAAGGTGAAATAGATGAAAATGTTATTGAGAATTAAGAAAAGGATAGATCAGCATATTTTATAGATAAATACTTTTTAATAAATAATACTTGGCAAACCACGTACATATTTCATATTTCCCAGTAAACACAACTGTGAAAACCAGATACAACTTAAAAACATTGCTACTTCTCACAGAATGGAGATCCTCAATATAAGTTATATTATAGAATGATTTCTAGCAATTCATTTTTTCAAAGATGGTAATTCTCAACAAGCATTTATTAACTTGATGCAAAGTATCAATTATTAAAGAAATATTAAAAGTATAGAAACAACTCAAATTGCCATCAACATTCATATTGAATACCCCTAAATAGTATATGTCCAGGAGAATTGAATAAATAACAATACAACTTATGTATAATTATGAACATATATGTTAGTTTAAAAAAGCAAGACACAAAGGATGACATATGATATTATTACCTTTACATAATCTTTACAATTACAAAATGATCAAGGTGATGTTACAGGTTGTTGGATACATTTGAAGTTAACAATACTTAGATGGAACCAGGGTATTTCTTATAACAATATATTTCTCTCTATATACAGTGAACCTAAGTTTTACATTTTCATGATATATATATATATATATATATATATATATATATATATATATATATATATACTTTCATATGTATATTATACTCTAATTAAAGGCTTTCATGAAATCTCCCAAAATATGACAAAAGTGAATGTATGTCTTTTGAAATATTTTCCATTCTGCCTACCCATAAGTCTTCCAACCAAATACTTAAAAATAAATTTATGGATAATTAAAAAGTATACAATATCTGTATTTATATCTACCAGAATGCTTTAAATTATAAGTCATCTTTGTCTTTTTTAAAAAAAGACTGTGTAATATTTTGGAAATATTTGCATATTGTTTTTAATTTTTACCCTTGCATTTAATTTTTACTTTTGCTATTTAATTTGCCATTAAATGTTCTTTAATTAAGCCTTCCGTAGAGCATGTAGCTTTATGGGATATATATATATATGAATTCTTTTATTACTTTTTTTAAAAAATAGATTTTTCTCTCAGACTACATACAGATCACAGTTCACCCTCCCTCCATACCTCCCAACACCCCATGCCTCTCCTCTCCCCTGGATCCACTTCCACTCCATCTCCTATCAAAAAAGAGCAGGCCTCCAAGAGGCCATAACCAAATATACCTAAAGAAAATACACTGAAGCTTGTCAAAGTAATCCTCTAGAAGGAAAAAAAGTCCCAAGAGAGGGCCAAAGAGTTGGAGACACATGTTCTCCACTGTTAGGATTGTCACAAAACACTGAGCTAACAGCCACAATATATATGCAGAGGACCTGGGGCAGACCCATGTAGACCCTGTGCTTGTCACTTCTGTCTCTGTTAACCCATATGTGCCCTGCTTAGTTGTTGATTCAGTGCACTGTTTTTCTGGTGTCTTTTATCCCTTCTGACTCCTATAATCTTTTAGTCTCTTCTTCTTCAGGAAACCCAAGCTCTGAGGGGAGGAGATAACTGGAGGCATGCAATTATATAATCACTCCACATAATGTCTGTCTGAGTCTCTGTGTCTGTTCTCCTCTGATGTTCAAAGCAAGCCCTGCTGATGTGATTGGACAAGGCACTGATCTATGAGAATAGCAGAATATATTAGGATTCATTTCGTTGAATTTTTTTGGAGCAGTCATATTTGGTTCTACCCTAGGTCTCTGCTTTATCTAGTCTCTAGTTTCCAGCCATCCAAGCAGTGTTGGGCATAGACTCTTTCTCATGAAGTGGGTCTCAAGTTAAATCAGACATTGGTTGGCCACTCCCACAAGTTTGGTGCCACTATTGTCCCAGCATATCTTATAGGCAGGACAGATTGTTGGTCACAAGTTTTGAGGCTGTGTTGATGTCCATGTTTGTCTTTCTGTAGCCTGCAGAGTACTACTTTCACACACCAAAGACACTAGAACATAGGGCTGAAGGCTTCATGTAAGCACCAGCTTGACTTCTCTATGTTCAAAGAGCTGTGTGGATATTGTCTTCAACAGTGGGTCCCTGCTGTAAGTTTCGAGAAAATAGCCCTGTGTCCTAACATCAGGCTGTGTAGTTTGGAATTTCCACAGGACCCACTTGGCCAACAACTTAACAAAATGCAACCCAGTCTTACCACTGAAAGGGCTACAAGGGATGCCAATTGAAACGCCTTATGCTCCAGTACTAGGAATCCTTGCTAGGGTCATACTCATAGATTCTAGGAAGTTTCCACTAAACTAGGTTCCCAGGCTCCAAATGCCTCCTAATTCTAGGATCTCTCCAATCACTCTCTCCCTCCATCCTATACGCCCCCACCTGATTCCTCCCTCTCCTGTTCCCACCAGCCAACAGTCCACCAACAAAATCTGTTCAATTTCCATTTTCCCAGGATGATGGATGCTCCCCCCCTAGACTGCTTCCCTTTAACTAATCTCCCTGGCTCTACGGATAATAGCTTGATTATCATTTACTTAACAAGTAATATCCACTTCTTGTGAACACATACCATATTTGTCTTTCTGGGTCTGGGTTACCTTACACAAGATGATTTTATTTTTAGTTCTATACATTTGTCTGTGAGTTTCATGATGCTTATTTTTTAAACAGCTGAGGAGAATTCCATGGTGCAAATGTACCACATTTTGTTTAATGTTTATCCATTATTCTACTGAGAAATATTTAGGTTGTTTCTAGTTTTTGGCTATTATGAAGAAAGTCACAATGAGCATAGTTGAGCAAGAGTCCTTATAATAGGATGGTGTGTCCTTTGGATATATACCCCAATACAGTACAGCTGAGTCTTTAGGTGGATCGAATCCCAACTTTCAGAGGAATAGCCATATTGATTTACACACTGGTTGTGTAAGTCTTCAGTACCACCAGCAATGGAGGAGCATTCTCCTTGCTCCACATCCTCTCCATCATGTATTGTTAATTGTGTTATTGATCTTAGCCATTCTAACAGGTATAAGATGGGGTCTCAAAGTAGTTTTGATTTGTATTTCCCTGATGGCTAAGGATGCTGAACATTTTTTGTAGATATAGATTCAGGGAAAAAGGACAGTTTATTCTTTGGCTAATTCAATCCCTGGTCCTTAGAGAGCATTAGCCTCTATACAATCTAATCTTCAAGATGCTACCTCAGACATAGAATGTTTTAACCTCTGAGACTTACTGCAGACTAATTCACTCTGACTAGCTCCTTCAGAACTCAGAGCTGTACTCAACTCAACTGACTCTTCTGGTTGGCTGATTCAACTCAGTTGCAGTTCCGGCTCATACTGTTCTCCAAACTAACTGGTTCAAACTGAACTTCTGAGCCTGCTGACTATTTCTGACTGAACTCTTCTGACTCTGGCTGACTCTGGCTTACTCTAACAACTTCTTTAACTGAACTGTTCTGCTTGGCTTCAAACTGACTCTCCCAAACTCTCACTTTCCTTCTGCTGAACTACTTCTATGTCTCTACCTCAGACTGCTTCAGACTGCCTCAGACTGTCTCAGACTGCCTCAGACTGCCTCGCACTGCATGACTCTCTGAGCTGAGAGCCTACTTTTATATCATGAGAGTTGGCATGTCATCACTCTGACTTACTCTGCTAACTCTTCCTCTGATTTGACACTTTGCCTGCTCTTAAGTCTGATTCATCTCAGACGTCACGCTTCCTGTCTGATACTGATTCCTACTGAGCTCTGCCTCCTGTCTCTTCTTCCCATTCTTCTTCTTGCTTCTGTCTTGGGAATTAACCGTGTATGCCACCACTGCCTTCTGAATACTGGGGTTAATAGTGTGTACTAATATTTTTTCTACCACAAAGCAGCCATGATGACAAATTAAAATATTAAATTTTCCTCTACAGTTTTTAAGTGTTTCTCAGCCCTTTGAAATTCCTCTATTTAGAATTCTGTTTAGATACGTATCCCATTTTTAATTGGATTATTTGTGTTTTTTTTATATCTAGTATCTTAAGTTATTTATATATTTGTATACTTACATATTTTAGTAATTTTTTCCATTCTGTAGGATTCTACTTTGCCTAAATGACAGTTTCCTTTTGCTTACAGAAGATGTTTGTCTTCATGAAGTCCAATTTATTAATGGTTGATTTTAGTGCCTATGCTATCTGTTTTCTGTTCATTAATTTTTCTCCTGTGGCAATGTGTTCAAGACTATTCCCTATTCTCTCTTCTCTCTGGATCAGGGTATCTGGTTTTATGTTAAGGTCTTTGATCCACTTGTACTTGAGTTGTGTGCAGCATAACTATGAATCTACATGCATTGTATACATTTAGTCATCAAGTTTGAACAGCACCATTTGTTAAAGACGCTGTCTTTTTTTTCTATTGTTTATTTCTGGTTTCTTTATAAAATATGAGGTGTCCATTGGTGTGTGGAAATATTAGGCCTCAAGACAATTTTGCTTGTCAAAGCTAGGAATCACATGCTTTGTGGCCACAAGTGCTGCTAAAATTTTACAATGTATTTGGACAGCCCCCCACTATCAAGAAATTTCTCAGGTTAAATTTCATCACTGCCTAGCCAGTGAAATATTCGTCAAATATAGTAACATAGACTATTGTGATTTTTTAACAGTTTTATTCTTGACCAATTTTTGTAGTTTTTGCAATATTAAAATAACTTTGTTCAAAGTGGATGAAACTGTTAAAGGTAAACTATATATTACGGATATCTCTTATATTGCTTATCTGTTAAATATGATTGCTATTTTGTTTTGTTTTGGTTTGCTTTCTTAAACCTCGAGAGGTATGCCATTTACAGTAATTTTATTATCCTTTCTACAGGATTGAAGAACAAAAGAATGTCTTGTCAGAATTTCAAAGAGATTTAAATGAATTTGTTTTGTGGTTGGAAGAAGCAGATAACATTGCTACTACTCCACTTGGAAATGAGCAGGAGCTAAAAGAAAAGCTTGAACAAGTCAAGGTAATTTATTTACTAAAATCCTCAGGGAGTACTTGTATATAGCACAAATAAATCTATTTTACTCTATTGAATCATTGTTTTGCTGCCAATGATGTTATCTGTAGTTCTTACCAATGAGTTTTTCTCCCAACCTTAATTACTCTTTACCAAATGATTGTTAATCAACATATGTATATATGTATGGGTGGATATATGTGTGTTTCAATATATACATTTTCTGTATACATGCACAATGCATGAAAATTATTTTGAGAACTAACTTAAAATTAATTTTAGACTTATTTCAGGATTCTGTAATTTCAAATAAATTTGAAAACTGAAGAGCAAAGTGGGGAAAGAAACCCCTCTATGAATGGGAAGCACTTTACAGTCTATTTTTGGCTATATTACTGAAGACTGAGAATCTCACTGACAAAGAATAATATTTCTTAGTGAAGATCTTCATTACCAAACACATAACATTATTTCAGCCACATATTTAAAGATTTTCCACTAATGTGAAGTAGTGTTTAGCTTGGGCTTATTTTTGTGAATATTGAAACTGTTAAATTGGTTCTTATTTGCTACTGGTTAAATAGACTCACAGCTTATTCAAGAGATATTTTTCATGTATTAATAATATGATATCTACTATTACATCATCTAGCTCACTGTTGTGATCTCATTGTACAGATATTTTATTTATTATGGTTTTAGTTTTAGAAAAGGAATTCTTTTGTAACTATATCATTTTAATTTGTAAAGGAAAGATAAAAGAGGAATGAAAATTAATATTTTATGTATATTTTGTCAAATATAAGAGTTATTTACAACTCCAATTTTATATAATCTTCATATGAAACTTTATAACTGGTTGTTATGCCTGTTATTGTAGAGGGTTATAAAATAAAATGGAAATTGAATTGCTTATTTTTCAATGATTCAGTTGGTTTACTCAGGCAAATTATAGTTCAAATGGGCCTTGTACTTCTGTGAGAAAAAAATTAAAAATTACATCCTATCATGGCATAGAGTACAAAGGAAAAACAGTAACATAATCAGTAATCAAATATTTAAGACACAATCAGATATTATACTATGTGTTTGACATTTCGATATTGAAAGTTTGTGAGCCATTTGTTGACCACTGCACCCTGAGAAAACAAACAAGCCCAGGGCATTCTTGGAAACCCATCTTCTTTGGATATATCAAGTGTCATATATAACATTATATGATAGTTCATTTAATTGACATATTTGGCAGCATTCATTTATGAATAAATATGCATTGATATTCTATTCTCATTGGACAATTTAAATAATATTGTCCAAAAGAACTTTCTATAAAGATAGATAAGATCTTCATTATCCATTTCTGTAACCAATTGTTATATATACCTTTTGTAAAATGACTTGTATGAACAGATGAAGAGGAGGTTATAAAGTTTATTGAATTTTAGTAGGTACTCAATTGAATGTTGCAGCTCTAAATACAGTTTAGTTGTGAATATTGCCGTGGTTTTGTTGATCTTGGGAAAAGGGAATTAACAATGTGATCCTAACTGAGAGAGTCATAAATTTAAATTCCAGGTTGAAATTACCTAAGTTCAAATATCTACTCTATTACTTATTAGCCTTGTGTCCTTGCAGCTTATGTATAAATCTCCTGTGTTGGTTTTCTTTTATACAGAGTGACAACAATAACTATTTCAGATATATCATCATCATCATCATAATCATCATTATTTATAATTCATATCATTGTTATTTCCATATTTGGAGAACAATTGAGATAAATAGCACAGTGTCTGGCAGGATGCATATTGACATTATGGTTGTCTACTCATGGGCATGGGCTGTGTGTTATGACATGCTAAAATACCTGAGAGTTATTCTAATTGTTCTATTTCTGATAAAGCACATGCTTTTGAAAGTACTGCTGTTGTGGTGTTTTGGAGCTTAATATGTCATCTCACAGTTTTCTTTAGAAAACACTCTCAAGTGAGTAAAATAATGTAGTCATATATAGGGAGGGTTATCTGCTAGGATGCAGGTGTTTCAGCTCATCAGCTCTGTGGTCTGTGGTGGTGTTTGGAATTTCAGGTGCCAGAGTACCTTCAGTCACTTCACTTTGATAGACTAATCAATAAAGGTGAAAAAGAGGTAGTTGGAGTTGCACTTTAATTCATTTTAAATTTTGTTTTAATTGTCTGTTTCAGTTACTGACAGAAGAGTTGCCCCTGCGCCAGGGAATTCTAAAACAATTAAATGAGACAGGAGGAGCAGTACTTATAAGTGCTCCCATAAGACCAGAAGAGCACGATAAACTTGAAAATAAGCTCAAACAGACAAATCTCCAGTGGATAAAGGTTAGACATTAACCATCTTTGTCACATGTGTCACGTTTTGCAAGTATTTCTATTTACTTTGTTTCTTGAGTGTTTTCTTAGAAGGATGCAGAAGTGTGGGTTGTTGTTTTGGTTTATAACTTGACCATCTGATTTGGCTATATATTTTTCTATAAATGGAAAGCAATTTGTGAAAGTGGATGATTTTACATTAATGAGCAAAGGCAAAGTGTGTACCAGTACTTTTTGAAACATTATTCAATAGGTTGAAGCCTTGATAAAGCAATTAGCTTGAAGTGGGGTGGAGTGATCAACCTTAGCAGGCATTGTGAATCAGATTTACAGGTTTAGACCTAGAATGTAGACTTAATTGATAATCAGTGTATGGTAACATTCTCACAAATGTATTTAATTTCTAGTTCTACTTTACTTGCAGTTTTTTGTCTTTCTACCTTACTTTGTCTTTCCACCTAGGATACATTCTAATATTGATGTAAAATATAAATTTTTTATCCATTTAATACATAGTTAGAAAAACAAATTGTACATTGAAATTTATATTGCAAACCAATTTCCTTTGACCCAATAGCATTTACTCAAAGGGAATATTTTCCTACTATATTACTGCTACAACTCTGTCAGGAGACACAAATCTTTTAGGACTCATGTGAATATCCATGTATGAATTTGCTTCCATTTTAAACATCAGTCAATTCAACAATAGCTCAATGACAACTCTTATAGTCTTTTTTGTTGTTGTTGCTTTTTATATAGTTCACTGACATACAATTAACATGTCATAAAATGCATCTATTTAAAATGTATGGTTCAACAGTTTTGCTTTATTATTTAAAATCTTTCATAAAATATTTATATCATAAAATTTGTTGAATATTTTATTTTATAATTCATTGGCATTGATTACAACCATCATCATAATCAACATCTGTTTCAAAAAATTTCCATCAGCTCTTACTAAAACTCCATAAACCATGAAGGAGTTGTTCACTTTAGCCTCTGATAATCTGTTTTCCTACTGTTTATCTCTTGATTTGCTTAGTTCAGATATTTATATAAGTAGAACCATATAGTATATATCTTTTTGTGACTGTTTTAGTTTATTTAGCATATATTGAGGTTCATGCATGTGTTGGAAATTATTGTCTAATGACTGAATAGTATTTAATTTTGTAAATATATACATTTATGGTACTAAAATTTGGCATTTGGTGGTATAAAACATTTAAGAGTACTCTCCTTATTCAGTAGAGCCTTGCTTATTTAATTAAATGTAGGACTGTCTTGTCAATCTTTATATGAAACCTCATTGTGTATTGATTGGGATTCTGTTGAATTTGTAGATCAGTTAGTTATCTTTACAATACTAAGTCACCTTATTTGCAAATATATGTGCTATACCTCTCCATTTATCTTGGTTTCCTTGAGTGATGTTTATCAACCTTTTAGTGCCGTTTTCTCACTTTCATTACAGACATCCAGCATGTGGTTTATTAAATTTAATGTAAAGTAGTTGACATTTTGACCCTCTAATAAGTGGCATTCACTTGGAATTTTTCTGCTTGTTGATAGTCTAGAAAGATACAATTATTTTCTGCATATTAAATATACATCCAGTGATATTTCTAAATTCAACTATTGATAACAGTAGACATCAAATAAAGGTAATTTCTTTCTTTCAATCCTTAGCACCTTAAGTTTGTCATTTTAGTTTTTGTTGTTGCTCTTTGTTAGTTTGATTGCCTTGTCAAACCTAGAGTTTGAAAGTAAGATAAAAAAAAAAGGATTTTGTTCTTGTCAGGCAAAAAAAAAAATCTTCTGTATATTTTTTCATTAAATATGATATCTATTTTATGATATGTTTTACCACTTAAGTTTCTCTTTATTCTAAGTTTAAGTGTTTGGCAGTAAGAAAGGTATTGTATATTGCCATCCCTTGTTTTATAGTTGTAATTGACTGTAGAGTCTTTCTTTTTTTCTGGAAAAGGATGAATTATTACCATTACTTTATAAATGTGAAATCACTTTGAGATGCCTGAAATCAACTCTATTGCTCACAGTTTATTATAGATATCTGTGTTCAATTTTCTAGTATTTTGTTGAGTTTTTGTGGATCTTTGTTCATGGCAGGCAATAAATAGTCTGGATTTTTTTCCTACTATCCTCCTCAAGTGCTGGGACCAAAGCTAGCATAGATTTATGAAACAAATTGTTGGGTTTTTTTTTTATGTTCTGGGTGTAATTGTTGAGCATTGGTTTAATTTCTTCCTGAGATAGTTTAGAAGAATTGATTGTTCAACCATTTAGGCACTAAAACTTTTGTGGTAAGATTTAGGAAGTGGATTTACTTTCTGAAATTGATGGAGTCAGAGTTGATTTTTAATTGCTGTATAAGCATTTAAATCTTGAATCCTTCAATGAATTTAACTGTTATATTGCTATTTTCCCATTTTGAACTATAAACACTCTGCATACAAAGGGCTATATTTTAAGATACTCACCAACTTATACCAAGTTCAATTTCTTATATTTGAATTCTACATGCTTCTTTGTTTGGATATGTGTTTAGTTTTGCTTGTCAAGCAGTAGTAATGGAAAGCTATTGTTAAGCTTGGAACAAATTTACACATAAAACCTCTAGCTCCTGAATTTTAACTTACTTCTTGGCTATACTCATCATGGCATCTTCTCTATCAGTTTCTGCTAGTGTGTTTTCTCCCTTTACCTAATGCAGCTTCTCCATTATGTTATATACTCCTTAAATATTTTATTCAGATAGGCTTGTAACATTCAAAGATATTTTGAAAGTTCTCCTTCACTTTTGACAACTTTTCTACTATGTTATTAAGCATATTTAATACATGTTAATGTTGTCCATCCAAAGTGTACAGAAAATTGTCATCCTTAAAACTGGGAACAAATCTGTTCCAAAAAGATACTAAAGAACTGTAATTTTAATATAACACAAAATTTCTTCTTTCAAAATGGCATAATTACCTCTAAAAATCTCTGGTTCATCAGTAGCTAACTAAATTGAGAGGTAAAACGAGGAACTTACACTTAACAAAACTCTGTAATTTGAATAGAAAATAATCGAAACTTCATTTCAAATTGTATCAGGTTATTTATTGTATTCTAAAATTGGTTATGCTGAAGTTATTGTAACAGATCATTTCTATGACATAAAATACATAGAAGGTCATATAAGTAACTGTCATATAATAATCAAAATTCTTGTTTAGAACTCTATAGTTCAAGGAAGTAGATATTTAAAAAAATAATTTGTTTTGAAATATCAATATTTCCTCTCAATATATGAATAAGACTAAATCATTTTTCAGAAGAGTATTCTTTAATGAAAAATGGAAAGTTTCATTCTTTAGTAATTTTGGAATATCTATGTAAAAACATAATACTTACACCCAATATGACATACTGGTAATTTAAATATGGTAGTTGTGTAATCATACATAGACAATCTCTACTATAGGAGGAATCCAAGGAGGATATATACCCCAAAATATTATATCATATCTAATAAGTATATCTTTATATCACAAAAAGGAACACAAAAGTTATAATGGTAAGAAATGTGAGATTAAAAAGTTATAGCTTTGTGGGTTAGGAAACATAAGATTGTATCACTTCTACAACAGAATTTAAACACAATTTTTGTATTAGAAAGTGAAATATAAGGCAATGACACCATTTGGTATAGATTTATACTGCTATAAAACAATAATATCTTTAGCTCATAATTAAATTTTGTGATGCTTTGCCTTTGCATAAAATAGAAATGTAACATACAAGTAGTAGGTTTTATAATGTTAATAAAATATGGCTAATGATTCACTGAGATACAATTGTGAGTATTTTTAAACGCTATTAAATTTCAAGGTTTGATTCATAGAAAAAATACTAGAAACTCCTCCCTCTGTTTTCTGTTTCCTCACTCTCTTCAAAGAATAGAGTAATAATTCACTAAGAACTTATAAATTGTTTTTACAGACTGAAACATATGTCCATTCCTTTACATATGCCCCGCAAAAAGTCCTAATAAATAGAACTAATTCCGTGATGTTTCATTCTGTATGTGTAGCCAACGTTTCAATTACTTGCATTCCTTAATATTTCAGTACTGAATAAAGAAAACAGTAATGAGAGGCAGTACAATCCTTGTTGATTTGTATATGAGCATTCCCTAATAAGCTTATCATAAGGTGAAGAAATAAATGAAAAATTAGTTCATACACATGCTGGATATCATAGCTTAATCTAGCATGTTAAAAATGCTAAGAACACATGCATTAGCCTTCAGTAAATGAAATCACCTGACACAAAATATATTTCACAATAGCTTGTTGAATATATTATGTACTTTTGAGTATTATACTGCAAGTGAAAACCAAAATGGTGGTGTGAGTACACTTTTACTAGGTCATAGTAAAGAAAAATTACAAGTTGAACCATTGTAAATTGTGAGCCTGTTTTATGGCTGTTGCTGTGATGAATTGGTAGACAATAAATTCATTGTAAAAATGTGTTAGCTTGTCTTGCTCTGGGCAATTTCTCTTTAAAGGATTAAAGGCAAGTATAGTTTTAAGGTGAATATGGCCATTAGCTTACATTATGAACACTTTCAAATAAGCAACATCTGGTAGTAAACTCAGTTTTGTCTAATGTACAAATTTACTTTGTTTTCCTTTACAAATATCCTTAAGATCCACAAAGTATAGATAATATTAAAGCTAGACATTTTTCTTGGAGTGTGTATTCTCTTTCTTATTCCATGATCTTTAAATGTGTATTTGACCTTTTATTGTTTTGAATATTTGTCAGTCTTCATTATTTAACCTGTTCTCTGAATATGTGTGTGTGTTACCATCACTATATTTCCTTTGTTTCATTATGGGTATGCATTTGCTCCTGAGTTGCCATATTTCTATATTCCCAGGTATGTATATGGATGATTTCCTTTCTATCTTGATATTAGGTATGAAGCATGCTTTTCTACTTTCCTTCTCTGTCTGTATCTTCTCATTTTTCTTCACATCCTTGTCACTTTATGTCTTCTCTTTTTCAAAGGGATATAAGGATTTTTTTCAGTATCCCATTATTTTACACCACATAATGATCTTTTATTATGTTTGAATAATATTCTATCTCACTTTTCTTTAAATTAAAAAGTGAAAATATGAAACTTTCTTAACTTTGTAGGTTCCAGATTAGTCAAACAGAAGAAGCTTTATACACAGCTGAGTTATGTATCTTACAGATTCAGATACCAGCTTCTGAAAAGATTTTGTGTCTTTTTGGAGACAAGTATAGTTCACTATTAAAAAAAATATGTTTCCAAAATAAATACCTTCAGCTATTGGGTGAATCTCCATTGGTTTTCTTGTACAAAGTGTTAGAAACAGAGAAAATATAGGATTTTTCATTTTATCCCATTGTTATTTTAATACAAACAAGGATTTAATTTCTTCGAGATAAACCGCAAACTGCTTTTTCATTGAAAACTGGATGCTGTGTTTCACAATCATATCCTGGTACATTTCTACTGTAAAATATTTACCATCATATAATTTAAAAAATGTATATATTTTTGTACCTACTATTTTTCATTTTAGACAATTTTACTTGGATTATTTGTCACTATTAGACATAATAAATATGACTGTGTTTCTTAAAATTAAAATTTGTTTCATATTTTTACATTCACAGATACTTATATTATTGTTTTAATTTTTTACTGTCATGACAGTATAATGTGATATATTAAGATTGAAACATTTTACAGACACAGTTAAGAAATTGTGCTGCAAAGTAAATTTAAGTTGCATGAATCTTCCTAGAAAATCTGATTTACTTTACCCAGAAAAAAATTAACTTTAAAACCATGTGTCTTCAAGCTTAGCATTAAAGTAATTTTGTAATAGCTCTGAAATTACTTTACAACGAAATCACAAAATAAAAAACTATCAAAGTAAATGCATTGTTCAATTCTCAAACCAGAACATTTTCTTAAGTACACTAATAAATGTATATAAATTTCCAGAAATTTGGTTCATTTTGTATTGACCTCAAATCATATTATTTCTAAATAGCTATCTGAGGAGTCAACATTTTAACAATGTTCTTTTCATTCATGTCAATTAGATAAATTGTTGGTGTCTTTTTGGGTACATTTGCCTTTCAATTCAGTCATTAGTAGGCTTTACTACAAATATAGAAAGCAAAATGTTGAAAATTATATAAAGCAAAAGCTTGGCTATTGCACTCCTTGCTAAAATATGGACAGTGCTCCAGTAAGTTTTTTTTTAAATCACACTATGGTGATTAATAGATGATATTAGTAGTGATCATTCAGTTTTCACCCCACTACAAATGTTTTAACTAAAGAAGAAATGTTTTCATTAGATTGTTACCGGGTTGACTGGCATTAATGGAGCCAAGAAAGGGCTTTCTGATACACAGTAGAAATTGTAATAAATAATTCACTGAGCTGGGAGTCACAGTAGGGACAAGGTTACTCCATAGGACTTTTGATATGCTCATGATATATTCTGATAAAGCATATTTGTGACATAGTACACATAGTCTTCTATTTTATAAACCTGTGAACTGAAGTGATATTATACCAGAAAACAATGCTGACTTGGTTAGTGGGCTTATAGTCTGATGGCTTTTGAAATCCATCATCTGGAATGTTTTATGTAGTTGAGTTTCATGAGCTCATTTATTTATTCATTCAACTATCTAATGAGTGACTATGTATCACATGCTGTTCTAAGCATATCATTATCAATTCTGATCCTTGTGTTATTTAAAGGGCATGCATAATTTTATGGGGCTTGGTATTATAAATATTCATATCTATAATTTATAGTTACTAAGTAGGTTGAGGTTGAAAGTTGGGGGAATAGAGTCGTAATTTAGTGTTTATAATATAATTGTCCTTGACTTTGCTTCCTATAAAAATTTACACTGTGATGGGGTTTATTACTAATGTACATCTCGATTTGCCTTAATGTTCCCACTTTTGTTTGTTAATAGTCCTTCTTTTCTCTCTTGTGATTACCCACTTTTAAAGACAAAAGATCTACAGAAGGTCACCATCTTTATGAAAACAAAGATTAGGCTCTTAGAGATGGGTCCATCCCAGTGCTCAATAACTATAATTATAATTACTGCTAATGTTCATCCAACCAGCAGCACTATCTACCTTCTTGACATTTCAATGATGTTGACAAGATTGGTCTGTTTAAGAAACTTGATTGTCATTATTGCAAAATTAGTCACTCTGTCAACACAATAAATTTATAAGAATATGTCCCTTTCTATTTTCTAAACTACTGGAATTTGGAGCAATAAGAATAATTGAATAATTTATGAAGGCAAAGTGAACAAGGTTAATGAGAAAGCAATTTTCTGTGTTCTTAATGCTTAGTGATACAGTATGTGTTCTGGCAATTATCAGCTGTGTAGTCTTATACATTTCCTACCCACACCTCATTTATTTCACCTCAAAATTCAATTATTAATAAATCTAATATTGCCATCTTATAGGGGAAATTCAATGAAATATTTCATGTGCAATGAGTATCATAGTACCTGTCACAATTTAATTGCATAAAATAGTTCATTTTAAAATTAGGAGTAGTGTTAAATATTAAAATTCATAGAGGAAGCATAGCATCCTGGCTGAAACAATTTAACCAATAACTGTAACTGTGACTATTGAAGAGAAACCTGAATTAGGAATGCAAAGGCAAAGTGTTGAAGGAAACATGAGGCACTAAAGGATCAAAATATTCCTAAGAGAAAGCACAAAGGATTTACGACCAATGGCTTCTTGTTCCAAAAATTGTGGCAGTAAAAAAACAGACAAACAAAACAAAGCAAAGCAACAACAACAAAAAAATTACCTACCAGTATTTCAAATAAAATGAGCTGAAAAATATTGAGATTTTCTCTTGACTTATTTAATAAGGCCAAGCAGACAATATTGTATTTATGTACCACAATTTTCACTTTTTATCTGTGGATCTACCTTATTTTATCCTTTACCCTTGACTATCCTTGCAATTGAGTTATTAGACTGACTCTAACTCAGGAATCTAGACCTCATGCTCTTTCTCTTCCCTACAGTCCTGAAGTTGACACAGTGACTTGTAGAAAGTTACAAGATATTGTAAGTTGGTTATGTAACTCTGTTATGGTGCAAAATATTGCTTATTAGGAAATTTCAGCTAATATAATTTATTCAAGACAATGCTATTTTAAAACATAGACAAAAATCTTGGTATGCATTTTACAGCACTGATATTCCTTTACATATGAAATCTGTCCTTCTGTCAATATGTGTATTCAGAGAATGCATATCTAACATGAAAATGTGTTTTTTAAGTATGCTATGGCTGATACTTTATTTAAAAGGTAAACTAATTTCCAGTAAAAACAGATTTGATTATTCTTGGCAAACACTCTTTTCTATTCACAGTGAATTTAAATGAGATAAAGAGCAGTATGGCGATGAAAAATTGTGAAGAAAAAATTTCATAATTCTTGACCTTCAGGATAACATTTTAAAGTGCTTTATTAGCACAAACATGTTTGTTCTATGGCAGTGAACTTGACAGAGTGGAAAAGAATCATACAGTAAAAAAAAAAGGGTTTTGCCAACACACAATGATTCTTCCCTTTTGTTTCTGCAGGAATTTTTTTTTCTGATAAGATTATACGACATCAACTCTAATACTAGAAGGGGCTTCCTTTCTTCTTAATTAAACAATCTTGAATTCAATGAAGGCTTTCATATACTGACTAAAGTTAAAGGGCATATTTAAGGAATTGGGCTGTAAATTCTAACCCAGTTTCATTTATTATGTCACATGCAAAGCTAATATGTAATGTGAAAATAAAATAACAGGGCTATTTTTATGAAAGGTTAAATCATACCAAAATGAATGTTTCCGTGAATTCTTTATACTTATACATCAAGATATGTGAGTTTATTTATGTACCAAAAATAATTTAATACTAAATTCTGACTACTATCTGCATGTTCACTGACCCCTAGTACTTCAAACTGGAGAAAAGGGGCACTGAATACTGACCAGCTGATGTATTCTGTCTTTGTCATAGACCACCTGCCAGGGCTTATAACAGATCTGTAATGGGTTTCTTACCTTTATTGTGTACAAAATGGATTGATAGATTGAGCCTGTGGCCAATGAACCATGGAACCCCTGCTTTGCAGGAAAGACTTTATCATCCTTTGATGTTATTTCTGTCTTGTGTCAGCCAAGAAAGATGAGCTAGATTATCTGCAAGTAAGTTGAATGCCAAAAGCAGCATTGCCCTCATTTATCCACCTTATATGGTTCAGGGCAAGTCTGTCCTGTAGCTTATGAAGGGGTTGATCGGGACCTACTAGAAAAATTTTGGTTTTCTGCCTTTGAATATGCTCACTGATGAACTATCAGACTTCAGAAAGATTCTTTCATTCTTTGTTGCTAAAGCAAGTCAATTTCTTTTGCTGTACAAGTCCTGGAGCTCTGGATTGTTTCAGCCTCTGTAAAATCTAAAACTAAGCCTAGAACTATAAGTCTTTTGCCTTAGCCTCCATACAATCTAGAATGTTTAAACTTCTGTGACTTACAGCTGGCTGAGCTACCCTGACTAGCTCCTTCTGAGCTCAGCTCTTCTGGTTCAATTCACTCAATGTTCTGGCTCAAACTCTTCTCCAAGCTGCTGGTTCAAACTGATTTTCTGAGTGGGCTAAATGTTTCTGATCGATCTCTTCTGACTCTGGCTTACTCTCACAATTTCTCTGACTGAACTGCTCTGTTGAGCTTCAAACTGACTCCTCTTCTCATCTGATACTGACTTGTTGCCTCTGTGCCTCTGCCTCAGACTCCTCAGACTGTCCCTGTGTCTCCATGCCTGTTTCTTATCCTATGTCTCTGCATCAGTCAGCCTTTATATCTTATCCCTTCTGTTTGCTTTCTGACTGAGAGCCTATATTTCTGTCATGAAAGTTGGACATACCCTCATTTGACTCACTCTGCCAACTCTTCCTCTGATTTGTCGCTTTGCCTGTCCTTCACTCTGACTCATCTCAGATGTCACTTCCTGTCTGACACTGACTTCTTCTGAACACTTCTGTGTTTTTCTATCTACCAAGTGCTAGGATTAAAAGCATGCACTACCACTGCCTTCTGAATAATGTGATTAGAGGTGTGTGCTACCACTGCTTTCTGAATACTGGGATTAAAGGTGTGCACAACATTCTTTCTACCTTAGAGCAACCCTATGATGGATTAAAGAGTAAATATTCCTCTATAATTAGGCATATCTTCTCTAGCAAGTTTGTCTAAGGTAAAATTCATAGCTGGGCAACATCGTTAATAGGTTTTCTCCCCTAGCATAGCATTTTCTGAGACTAGGAAAGCTATCTGTCAGTGAGTAAACCTCCAGCTTGGTTCCAGCTTGTGTTCTCTATAGCATGTATCCAAGTGTGTGATGCTTCAGAAAATAGTATATTGTGTTCTACTTTTGGTAGGAAACCAAAGGGAATGACAAAAGCTTGCATCATTTGAAAAAGGGGTCACTGGGACCTCATTGATTAAAAACTAACAAGGAGAGATCAGAACCCTGGCATTTTTAAATAAAAAACTATGGCTTCTAGGAACAACTTTTGCAAGCTGTGCAAGGTACCTCCCTTTAAAATCTTTGAAAAATTATTATTATTATTATTACTACTACTACTATGAAAGCTACTACTTCAGTTATAAGATAGTAGGTTTCCTTGTGTTTTTTCATACATACTTGATTTGGGTTAACACTATCCCATGCTCTCTCATGTCCCTTATTCCCTACTCTCCTCCTGGTTTCTACGCATAATAAAGTCCTTCTCTGCTTTTCTATTATCTTTGTTCTAACACCACATGTGCTAAAATATCACTCTTTCAATGGCCTCTTTCTAGTATCCTGAATTCTACAGATATTCCAAGTTAAGCACACCAAAATAGAGATTCCAGGGTAAACTCCACATACAAGAGAGAACATGTGGCACTTTTTTTGTGTGCCTGGGTAACCTCATCCTGTATAGTTTTTCCATTTTTATCCAATTACCTTCACATTTAATAACTTAGGTTTTTATACAGTCAAATAAAATTCCATTGTGTATGAATACCACATTTACCAATTTATGGACAGCTTGACTAATTCTATTTTCCTAGCTATTGTGAACAGATGAAAGGAACAGTAATGAATATAGGTGTGCAAGTATGTCTTGATTAAGATAGAGTCATTGGTATTTGCTGAGTAGTTATATAGCTAAGTTATATGGTAGTTCTATTTCTAGATTGTTGGGGAATTTCCACTCATTTCCGTAGTATCTTCACTCATTTGCGTCCATACCCACAGTTAATGTTTCAATTTTCCTGTATCCATGCCACCATTTGTTATCTGCTTGGGGAGAGAAGTAGTCTCAAAGTAGTTTTAATTTATAATTCCTTAATAGCTAATTATGTTGAGGACTTGTTATAATGCTTATTGATCATTCATATTTCTTTCTTTTTTTGAGAATTCTCTGTTTATATCTGTGGTCCATTTTGAGTGACTAGTTTGGTCTCTTGATGCTTTATTTTTTGAGTTCTTGGAGCATTCTAGATAGTGATCCTTTTTCAGATCTATAGCTAGAAAAGATTATCTCCCACTCTGTGAGTTGCTACTTCATTCTAATTATGCATTCACTCATTGTACAGTAGCTTTTAAGTTTCATGAGGTGCCATTTGTCAATTGTTGGCCTTATGCCTTAAACCACTAAAGTCCTATTTAGAAAGTCCTTATCAATGCCTGTGTATTATAACATACACCTTACATTTTCAAACACAATCTGAGTTTCAGATTTTACATTGAGGTATCTGATCCAGTTGAACTTGATTTTAATGTAAGGTGAGAGATAAGGGTATATCTTCATTCTTCTACCTGTGTACATCCATTTTTCCTAACACCATTGTTAGAAGATGCTCTTTCTTTCAGTGTGTGGTTTAGTATTTTGTAAAAAAAGAAAAAAAAAAGGTGCATGTCTGTCTTTTTACATAGATACTGGGGATTAAAACTCAGGTCTTCAAGCATGTTTATCAGCTGTCTTACCCACTGAGACATCTCCACAATGCTCAAAACTAATTTTTAATGGGAGAGGAACAGGTGAAAAGATAGCAATAAATATTGGAACACATCTTCAAGACTTTAATTATAAATGTAGTGTTCTCTCATCCACTCCCCCATTCTTACCACTGAAGCCTGTGATTGCAAGTAGAAGCTAGAAATAATGCATATTAGATTTCCCTTGAAGTCACCATGAAAAACAAAGTAATGTTTTTCATAACCTCAATAGCTACAATAATTTTAGTAAGTCATACAAAAAAAGTTATTGTTAAAAAAGTAGAACAAGAGACCTGATGACATCTGGAGGAGGAAGAAAGGGCATTTCACATGATAATTAGAGAAATTCTATATACTGTAGTTTTCAGGATTTTGATTTTTTTGAGAATTTCATACATTCATACTGTATTTACAATATTTGCACCCTATACTGTCTCCCTCTAGCTCCTCTTATGTTGCCATACACTCTCTCTCTATATATGAAATTCATGACCTCTTGTTTGTTTTTTGAGTTTTTCCTACATATGTATGAAATGCCAAAGCAGCCTGCTGAGTCCATTAATATATCTCATATGTGTGTGTGTGTGTGTGTGTGTATTTGTTTAGAGTTGACCTCTTGGAGTAGAATAACCTATTAGGGAATTTGACTCTTGAGAAGACTGACCCTCTCTCTGTAGCCATTAGCTGCCTGTAGCAATTGCAATTATTCCCCCAACCACCCACCAATCTACAATTGTATGTCAACTCTTGTCGTTTTACTGGTCTTGATTAGGCAGCTATATTGTTGAAAACTTATGAGACTAGCTTCTATATCAGATATAAAAGATACAATCTCATAGCAAACAATCTAGTCCTCTGTCTCTTATAAACTTTTGACTCCCTCTTCACATATTCTCTGAGCCTTAGGTGTAGGGTTTGTATTGTACATGTAGTACATGTATTAGTTAGGGCTAGGCAACTCAAGGTCAGTTGTTCTCTGTAATATAGTCAGTTATGGTTTTTGAGAATAGTCTTTATGTAATGCAAAAAGTAGCTTCATTGATGAGGGCTGAGAGTTACCTTATCTGTGGGCATACTGCTAAGTATTGAAAGTGTAGTTAGGAATTGTGATGGTTTAGGAAAGTGGCAGTAATAGATTTGCCTCTATGTTTCATGGCCTCACCAGCCATGGATATGTGGCTAGGTTTACAATATTAGCCATGACTTTCTTCCCATTCATCAGGTTTTAGTTAGATTTAAGTGTCTAATTAGATGGCTGTTAGTTACCCCCAAGATATAAGTACTACTATTGCATACCCCTGGGGATATCTTGTTGTTCTGGTCATTGTTTTGGTTTATAAGCAGGTGAGTAGGAATATTAATTGCTTTTCTTGCTTGGCAGCTTGCATAGCACCATCACTTACTATTATGAGAGCTAGACCGCAGAGAAGTGGCTTCAGGGTCAGTCCTAGCTTGATTCCTCCAAGTCCTGTGTCCAAAACATGTAATGGTTTCAGCAATAAGATCTTACCTTCAAGTTCTGGGAGTCAACCAAGGACATCAGTAACATATATTGTTTTGTTAGTCTCTTAGATTCTCTTGACCAACAACATTAAGAGGGTTCCCATTAAATGACCCTGAGCATTTTGCTAGATAGTCTGATGTCCCTGTGGTCCTTGTAGGAAGAACATTAGCACACAAATTTGGAATAACCTTATTTAAACTATATTAGTGAAAAAACACCATGACCAAGGCAGTTTACAGAAGGAGTTCATTGGGAGCTAACTCACAGTTTCAGAAGTTAGTCCAAGACCATCATGGAGGGAACATGGCAACTGACAGACTTGCGTGGAGCTAGAGAAGTAGCTGAGAGCTTGCATCCTGAGACAAAAACTATGAGGCACAAACAGAGCTAACTGATGATAACGTAGCCTTTGAAACCTCAAAGCCTAGTCCAAGTGACACACTTCCTCCAACAAGGCCACTCCTCGTAAGCCTTCCCAAATAGTTCCACCAACTGTCAATCAATCATTCAAATATATGAGCCTATGGGGCTATTCTCATTCTAACAACTACTGTGTGTGTGTGTGTATGCACAATATACACACAATTTGTGTGTATACTTAAGTAAAACCACAATAATGTTTCCCTATATCTTTTCTAAGCATCTTTAGTGTTATAGTTCCCTTCTTTATCCCTCTCCATCTTCATTACCCTTCTTCTCTTCTAAGCCTCCACACATTTTTCCATCTCTCCTTTCATAGTACCTTAGTACCTGTATCCTACTATTCACTCTGGAGCTCCTTACTATTCCAAGCACCCCATGGTCCCTTTTTACTTGCCTCTTTTCTAATTTTATTTGAAGACAAAATTCACTTAAAATTTCCTAGTTCAGTAAACTCTTTCAGAAATCCTTACTCAATTGTCTTAGGGCTAAAGTCGAGCATTCCATAGAATAAAAGTTGTTTTTCTTCTTTCTAGCTGTGGCATAGATACTGACATTATCATTGACTTATTCTTCATAAGGATTTAGGGACATTATATTAATCCTGAAGGGGACTTAAAGGCCAGCTACTTCCACAAGCAATGAACATGTTATTCCACTGAAATATAATAATGTTGTTTTATAATGTTGAAGTAATTAAAATGTGAAAGCTACTTACTTCTCTTCCGAGAGCAAATCTAATGCAACATCACAAAGTACCATGTGTATTCACATAAGAACATGAAAGAGGAAAAGAGACAGAGTTAGGCAAGAGGAACCAATAATGTGTTGCTTATTAGTCTGGAATTGACAACGTATGACACATGTTTCAAAGAGCAAAAGTATGATATTCTGCAGTACTTCCACAAATTGATTTTTACTTCTGTAGATTGCTACAAGTTATTGCTCTGCCTGATTCAAAATTAGTAGATTAAATAATTATTGCTGAATGTTATTCCTAGAGTTTATCATGGTGCTTGTCTGCTTCATTTGATGGCAACCAAAGGGCAGGGGAAACAGGAAGGTCTAACATGGCCTTGTTCATATGACTGGCAGTTGGTGCTGGCAGCCTACTGAGAGCTCAGCTGGGACTCTTGGCCTTCAGTTTCAGTTTATTTTCATTTGCTTTTCTCCACATGGCTCCTTTGGCTTCTTTACAGCATGGTGGCTAGATTTCGTGAAAAAAAATTTTTTTTCAGAAGAGCACACAGCAATGTTCAAGCACTTGTCAGTCTTCTTACATCATACTTTCTCTGTTGCACTGGCCAAATTTAAAATAGATAGATAGATGGCCCTGCCCAGAGTCCAAAGAAGAGGAAACACCACAAATACATAAATCTGAGAAGTATGTTTAATCAAGGGCTTCCAAATAAAATCCCCCACTGCTTGTGTTTGTGTTTTCTCACGTAGAAATAGACAGAGAATTTTATTATAAAATGGAATAATTGAGATATAGAACACTTAAGAAATTTAGAGTTGTATTCACATAAATTTTAGCTATTACTAATATTTCAATATTCAGAAAGAGTTTTAAATAATATACAGTACTTTACCAGACTGTGTCAAAACAATTAAGTAGCAGTTTAATTTTTTTCTTTATGCCTGTTGCCTTGATACTGACATTGTTATTGACTTATTCTTCTTAAGGATTCAAGGTCATTATATTTATCATGAAAGAGACAAACAGAGCTTCCAAATACAGTAAAGTTCCTACCTTATTCTGATTTCTTCTGAAGCCCTTCTAATGTATTATTTTTATGAATGCTAGTTGTGTCATAAAACCATCAACATGGTATTTGTCAGTACTCAGTGGACTATCTTATAATATGCTATCTGGAAAGTGCTGTGGATTCAAGTAAGGCATCACTTTCATGATAAATTTCTCTTCTAATTTAGGCTTTTCCAGTTCCTCTACAATACACCTCTGGGATCCTATCCAAATGATATCACCTGTTATTATTATTCCCCTACTTATTCTGTTTTTCCTTTCTTTTCCTTCCCTGACTCCCTGTCTGCATCTACTTCTTCTGTTACACCAAAATCACCCAATTTTCACATCAAAACTTCACATAAAACTTGCTTCACCCCTCTAAACAAGATTCATTCTGTTCCCTGTTATTCTCAATGCGCTGGCAATACTTTTCTTATAATAACCATCACTTTATATTTCATGCATGTCAAGTATTTAATTTTTATCAATACTTTATTTCTTCATACATCTATATTATACCTATATCAAAATGTTAATGGAGAAATGTAATTCAATCATGTTTCAGATAATCGGTCCCTAGGAGAATTAAATAATGCTAGGTGTGTTGAGCAGTGATAATTAACATTTATTGATAGGTTACTGTGTATTGGACAAAATTGTAAGAACTTTCAATTATTAAAAGGAAAATAACCAAAGAATCAAACATAAAAGTTCAGAAAAAAACTTCATTTCTTGCTGAACTGAAAAGGAAGTACAACACACATACTAAACTGTTAGTTAATAGTAAGTTTTGATTGATTATTGGTATAAAAGGGTTGGGTGGTAGGAAAATAACCTAAACCCATAGCTTTTTAAAAAAATAGAAATCCATTATAATTTATGCACCTTTGAGAGGACACTCCTGGAACTAAACTCCCAGGCAAATGCCACCATCTGTGTTATTTCATTCCATTTGCTAACGTAGGCACAGCAGGTACTATTAGATTAATCTTTTCACTCATCAGCATCCTCTCAAAGTAGTAAATATTTTGTACTTTCAAAAGGTCTAAATCCAAAGTGAAAATTAAAAACATTTTTCCCTGGAAAAACCTGAATTGTTACTGATTCACATAAATTTTTATTATTACATAAAATATGCCTTATAGGCATAGAGGAATAATGACAAAGAACTATTATTTTGTTAACATTAACCAAGAGACTTCATGATTTAAATAAGATAAAGTGGATTATTTTAAAGTAGCATAAGTTTTCACCTTTTAAAATATATTCTAATGTACCTCTAAAACTGTAGTTTTTTAAAATTTTCAGAATCATACAAATTCTTTTTAAATTTTTCTTTCCTTTATTTGGAGGGGAGAGAGCTCTACTTTTCCCCTTTAACCTGTCATCATCATTGTGTCTCTTATGGTGCAAAAATTTCCTGAAATCCACATCTACAAAGTTACTTTTGCAGATCCATCTCCTTAGGTGCTTTTTTTCCTAATACATTTTCAAAGGATCCCTCAGAAATTCATTGGCTTTAATTGAGTCAAATGATCATTCTTAACCCATATCAA
Organism: Cricetomys ansorgei; assembly: GCA_026225945.1. Lineage (NCBI taxonomy): Eukaryota > Metazoa > Chordata > Mammalia > Rodentia > Nesomyidae > Cricetomys > Cricetomys ansorgei. Next base: position 413,642 of record JAMJFZ010002863.1, on the reverse strand, counting down.
ACTATGATCTTATAGTGGATATTATATATGGAAAGAAACTCTGTTCCTGAAACACTGTGAAGATAGAAAGATGAAAATTCCCCAAAGGAAAGTGAGAGTAATATATAAATGATTGATAGATAGATGGCAGATAAATTGAGAAACATGAATCAACTCATGTCTGTAACATTATGGACTTGAACTTTTAGGCAGTCAATCAAGCTGAAGAGTGAATTGTCATATTATGTTAGTATGTTCAAAATGTAAGTAGATTATTGTGATCATGTAAGCAAAAAGTACATTAAATATTTAAAGGCAGTTCACAACCATGGGAGTCACAGATCCCCACATAGTTATCAAGGCCTGATTTTCATGACAAGAGCAGAGAATTCTTTTCCATTTTAAAAATCTTTCAAATACAGAAAGTTTATCAGCATCAATATTAGATGGAAATATATAATTTCAGAATCTGATCAAAAACTAGTCAAGAAAAAAATTGCATTTCAAAAAATTTCTTAGAGAATTACACATAAGACCTCATGTAGGATTCCACTGAAACTTTATAAGCTTGAGTTTACACTCTAAAAATTAATTTAGTTTCAGAAATTTGAGATCTTATGAATCATTTTAAACTTATTTCTCAATTTTTCATGCACTTCCAAGTGTCAGAAATGAAAGGATATAAAACTATTATTTATCACTTTCAAATTTCCAATTCCTCAGCAGTTCTCAGAACTCAATTCCAAAATGTTTTCATCATACCCATTCCATACGATAATGCACTTTACCTCAATTTCTGTTCTGTAATTTATTCTTTACCTCCTCCAAAGGGTCTACCTCATCCTATCAAATCAGATTCTTTTGATCCCTCTTCTCATCTCTTCTTCTTCATTCTACTTTCACTGTCTCTTTATTTACTATTCTTTTTCCTGAAATTTCCTCTGTATTTTTTACTACCAATTATGTCCTTACTTGTTAACATTAACAAGGTAGTTAATTTCCCACTTACAATCTCACATATGGTTTGTATTTATTATATATTTTAATAAGCAGTTCAGATCAATCATGCATATAATTCATGATGCACAATTTAGAGAAAAATATGAGAAGGAAGACTTTTTTGATTTCAAAGAGTAATTCTTGGGCTGGCAAGATTATTCAGTTATAAAGGCACTTGTCTATCAAGCCTACTGGCTTGAATAATCCCTGGACTCCACATGTTGTAAAGAAAGAACCTACTCATGAAAGTTGCCCCTTGACCTTCACTTTTGCCAGAGGCAAGCATGTGACCCTTGGAATAAAATAAATGTAATTAAAATTTTTTTAAAATTGTTTTGTTACTCTCAAATACCATCATAATAAAAGCGGGTTTACCAGATTTTGTAACTAATGTCTTATGTAGTTGTGGAGACCAAAAATTCCATTTGAAGTAGCAATGGCATAAAGATAAACTGATTGTTTCAAATTCAAGATGGTGAAATACAACCAGAAGGTCAAATAATGTTATTCATCTTTATTATCGCTCTACTTAAAATTTGATAATGTTTTGTAGAAATTACTCATAATAAAACATTACCTTTTAACTTTATCTGAAAATATACTTTATCTATTTCTTCAGATATTGAAAATTTTAAGAACAGAATCATTTCCATTAACTGATTCATATGTATGCTGTTTGCACACTGGAGTACTTCTGTGTTAAAAAGTTATACCCTCACCATTAACTTATTTGTATGTTATCACAATTTATCAAAATATTCTAAGATTCTCTATTAATTATCTATTGTTTTAGAAGAAATTAGAACAAAGTACTAATTTGTGCACACACACACACACACACACACACACACACACACACACACACACAAACACACATCCTAGAGAGAAGATTTAGTAGTCAAAAACTATGGCTACTCTTCCAGTGGACCCATATTTGATTCCCACCACCTGCATGGTATTTCACAACTACCTATAACTCCAGTTTCCAGGAATCAGACACCCTCTTATGGTCTCTTGTGTACCAGATGTGTATGAGATTCACAGGCAAAATGCCCATACACAAAATATTAAAAGTAAAAATAAATTATATATATATATTTAATATATATATTTATATATATATATTAATATATATACATTTAATATATATATATATGTATCTGTCTGTCTATCTCTTTATCTGAATGAATTTCAAGAAATGTGAGTTGTAGTAAATTGGAATTCTCGTTTGAGAATCTCTCTGAAGAGCTGTGTTCTATCTATTAGAGTTAAAATCTCATTTGAAACCTTAACTGTTAAATGAACTACTTCCAAACACATGCAGCTGTTGGCTAGATTCAATTTCAATGTAGTTGTTGAACTGAAATTCTCAGTTTCTTTGGGCTGAAAGCTATTCTCAGTTCCATACAATACATTGCATTCTGACCTAGAAGTTTGTCTCATCTAAGCTAGAGATAGACATTGCAAGCAAGACAAAAAAAAAACACACACACACAAGACAGAATTAGATATTTTGAATACAGAAGTTACATGGCACCATCTTTGGCAAATTGTGTTTATTAGACTTAAGTTGAAAGTCTTGGCATTCTCATTACAGGGATAATGGGAAAAGGCACAAATCAGAGTAAGCATAGCAACTAGATCTTTCCTATGGTTGCCCTTTGAACATGCAGATCATTTTTTAGGAGTCTCCAAGTTTATATTTTATTGGTACATAATATGAGTTTTAGAATTATAGGTATGGTTATTACAATCATCGGTTTGCAGTAACATTACTTTATGAGATTGAATTTATGATTCTACATTTCACAAAATATATTTGTAGTATGGTAAAGTTAGGTTTTCAATAGCCTTAATTCAGAAATGATTTTCAGTGGGTTTTGTCAGCTTTTCCCTAGGAAAGAGATGATATGAGCTGAAACCACAAAGGCTTAGAAGTATCGGCGACACATGGTAGCATAATTTCCATACAAAGTGTCTCCTGCTGACTCCAAATCTCAGATTTTAGAATATAGTAGTTTTCCTTTTTGTAAAATAAATACTCCTGAAATTCCAGCTATTTTGTTGTGTGAATTATAGCAATTGCTTTCTAGTGAACGTTAAGGACATCTCTAAAATAATGTCTGCTTTCATTTATGTTAATAACTCAAAATAGATGACAATAGCTAAAATTATTACAATACTCATGACATACTCGGCCCTGTAAATGAAATATTTTACATAGAAATGTCAAAATATAATAAAGAGCTATGTTTTCACATATAATTTTAATTAGGTATTTTCTTCCATAAATAAATATTTATGTACACATATGAATGAGTATTCACAAGAGAATTTTTAGATATGGCTTTAAAGTAAAGAGGTGACCACTTCACTGTGGGAGAACATGAAGCTGTATTTATTGTGACAATGACAATTTTTTTTCAAAATATGGCTTCAATATATTTAACATAGCTGGTTTTATAAAAAAAATGTTTTTGACAGGGAAAAGTCAAGAGATAGGTAAGAACAATATTTGTTCAAAGTTTAGTCACTTTTTGAGCAAAAACTAGGACAAAATATTAAAGATTCTCTTACTGGTGAGTGCTGTCAACTGGGGTAGATATAGTCTAATATATGAGGGACTGAATTGTGCTCTATACAAAGGAAGATATTTTACAGGACTGAGGATATATCATCTTAGAAGTAGAGTGCTTACCTAGCAACATAGTAGGCCCTGGGTTCCAAATAATGTGAAAGAAACCAAGCAAGCAAGCCTTAGTATGGAAGGTATAAAATAAAATATCTCATCTATATTGTTAGACTGCACTATTAAAGTTACTTTTACCTGTTTTTTTTTAATGTTTGAGCTAGCAATTTAATTACATTTCTCCTTTCCCTTTCCTCCTTCCCATTTACCCTCCCAAGTATCCTTCAAATTGATGGCCTCTTACTTCACTAATTGTTTTTCATGCACATATTTATTTACATATACATATATATTCCTAAATATATACTGTTGTGTCCATACAATGTTACTCGTAGAGATGTTTTCAGAAATGCAAAAGTTGTGCATGTGTTTCACATGTTTCTATTTGTTGGCATTATTCTAGTTAAGCTTTAGCATCAATGTTGTTGAGTGATGTAACAGAATTTTCTCTGTGGAGAAGTTAGATTAATGTTACCATATATAATACTTCTTGAATGAATTGGAGTCTACTTATTCTATTTTGTTTGATGTAAAGTTTTGTTGTAAATCTCTGCCTTATTTAATCAATCAACCAACCAAAGAAAACAAACATCTTGAAAGAGAAATTATCCCTCGTGAATCTACTCTATACTTTATTGAATAAAAGAAGGAGAATGAGGAAGATATGAGTTATATTTCTGGAATTCTTTTCATATTTATGATACAAGATGCTCAACAAATTATTGTTGAATGATTATGGTTTAATTATCATGTACATTTCCAGTAGTGTATTTGCTATTAAGAAAATCTAAATGTTAAATAATTTGAATCACATAGTCATCAAAATAATGTGCATTAACTTCAGGAGCAATGGCTACATTATCATCTTCTAAACTTTATTTGAACTTCATATTATATAAACCATTATGTACTGCGCAGAATATTTCTCTTATATTCTCTTGTTTGAGCCTCACAAAACTTGTAAGTCATCATGAGTATTGTTTCCTTTGTTAAAAAAAAATCAGCTTCAGTAAGGTTAAATGACCTTATCTAAAATAAGCATGTCGCTAAGTGACAGCAGTGGTCACTTTCTCACTGAAATTTTCTTATCAAAAGAGAATCAACCTTAGAGGACAAAAATTGAATAGGTAAATATAGTAGCATTGTCAGTCTTAATAATTCAGAGTTTGATGCTAAGGTTGCTAGTACTTTCTAATAAGAAAGTTATTCTGAAGTTTATTTATTGAATGAGTGACAGAATTGCAAGTTTTCAAAATGAATCAATTAATTATAGACATAAGTCATTGTTTTTATTCATTTACTAAATAACATTAGATGCATGATAATAGCTTAAATGTATATTTAAATAACTGCAACCTATCTTTATTTCAGAATATCATGTTGTACAGTTCTTAAGTGTATTTTCTGTGAGATACATCTTTAAATACTTTTGTCATTACATCACCATCATAGGGTTATGCTTACAGGTCTGTGATAATTCTGTATCATAGAATCTTATGAGATTTTCATAAAAATTGTGGTCCATAGTCGCCTGCATTGTTGTTATGCAGATCATAATGGCTTGCATTTTCATTTGTCATTATATAAATAAATAAATAAATAAATCAGAAAAGCAAAAAGTGAAGTCATGGAAACCTAAATATTTAAATTTAGGTGAATATTGCTGAATATTGTTAGAATAATAAAGAAAATATCTTAATTATACTCTCACATTAATAAGAACACTTATTCTTATTGGAGACCAGATACTAAAAAAGAGTTGTATAGAAAGAAATAAGAGAAATTGCAATGAGACAAAGACAGTAATGGACAGCTTTCTCATGTCCTCAAATTATGTTATCTCCAGCTGCTGAAGAGGTAAGTACAACAGAGGATTTTATTATACAATTTGTCTGCAGACAGATAATTATTTTTAAAATATATTACAGCAGAGCAAAAATTGATTTTTTTACCACAATGAGAAAAGAGGTCTTACCATAGTCCCTATATCTTTCTGAAGTGAGATTTTAAGCAATCAACAAAAGAGGCACAATTTCAAGTAGAAAGATTGTAAATAACATAATTTGGCAGGACTGCTCCCAAGTCAAGTAAGGTGATTGTTCAAATCTAGAAAGTTATGCTTGGACAGAGGTTTTTAAATCTTCAACCACCAAGTGAAGGAACCTGTAATCTGTATCTTTTAACTGAAAGCAATAGTTGTCACTAATAATTGTTAAATACAACCCTGTCCCATTAAAATAATACATTTAACTGCTCTATCGTAGGTTCATCAGAGGTAGTTAAGTGATCTCTAATGTTCCCCATTCCATTTTGTTGTTGTTTGTTTATTTTGTAGTGCAAGAAACGGTTGCAGAACCTCTTATACGTTTGGCAAGTGGTCTACCATTATGCTATACTCAGCTACATCTCCAACCCACCAATAAGTGTTTCTGAAGGAAATCTTTGTTTCAGCGAAGTGTATTCTATGTTTCCCTGGGAGAATCCATTCAAATCTCTACATGAGACCATTATGACTTTTTTCTGTATTCACATCCAAAACCAATCTTGCTAAATTAATTTTGAAATGAAAGATTCTCTTTCAAGAGCTGAGTTTTGTTTTAGAACTTTGAACCTGGAGACCATGCCAAGGTTAATGTATCTCTAGTGATACATTTTGAGATCCAGTTTGAGATTCTTTTTTTTTTCTTTTTTTCTTACAGTTCAGTGATAATGAACTGAACAAGTCCCCTGCTAAAGTGAAATGTAATTGAGAGGGGAGATGTTAGAGCCAATATAATGCACGATAAAATAAGACTCTGGATGAATGTGACACAAGATGCAGAAAGCTACAAAGTATAGATACTCTACAAAAGAGTACATGATCTTAGAGAAGTCATCCAATGCCATAGAGGTCAGATAGCTTTAAAGTGGTGATGTAGATCATTAAATCAAGGCTTTCCAGTTCTTAAATTATTCTTTTTACTATGCTACACTTGACTCCAGTTTTAGACTTAGTAAATTAGATGTGAAACCCAATTGAAATAAGAGACAAAATGTTAACACAGAAACAGTTTAACTTTCTTACTACTGATGGACATTGTATTCCGTGTGGCAGAAGAGATGTTCTAACTACTAGGGTCTAGGTATCTGTTTCCAAATCTTAACTGTATAAAGGAGATTTTGCTGTTAAGAGTCTGTTGCAACCTTAATTAATGAGGTTTGCTGCTGTAGGGCTTTGATATGCATATTAAAACAAAAGCCCTGCCCACTCAATTCCACTTTGTGATCTGCTTAGGAATGTGCTGGTTAAGAAACTATGTCTTTGAACTATGAAATGATTATCATCATAATTCACATTCATTAAGTTTACTTAATAATCCTTCTAGCTTTCTAATTTCCAGAGCCAACAAAATCACAATTGAATATCATAGCAAAGAACTCTACTGTGTACTCTTGATTTTTATGTTGTTACTTCAACTTTATCATATATGTGTTCATCATACGGTTATGATGAACTTCACTTTATTTCAATCTTATGGATGAAAATTTTCCCTCCAAAAATAAATAGGATCCTGCTGATTTCAGTCATTCAAATATAAAGACATGCAAAGTGAATATGGCCAAAAGAGATTTAAAAAGACAGTCTGTTTTCAAAAGGCTAGCTTGTCAATTGAAGCAGAAAATTATATTCAGTTCACTGCGTTTATACATTGTTTTAGTCTTCTCTAACCAAATTAGAAGTGTATTCTTATAAAACTGAGATTATAAATCATGTGCTAAGCAGCTAAAATAATGTGCCAACGCCAAAATCACATCTTAAAAGTTTAGAACAACATGCTGTAAACAATGTAAGTTTATGAATGAACTCGACACAGTGTTCTGACTTAGTCCTATGACCTAATTTTTATTTCTTACCTAATAGTATCTTTATTTTTACTTCACTTTTGACAGTGTTTCATGCATATTCATTGCCTGAAAGAAATTAAGCACACATTATTCTAAAGTCAATATTGAGTCTGCTAATGAAAATGGTTAAGTTAATTAACTAAATGGCAACCATCACTGAACTTTTTCAAAGCTATTTCCCTGCATGGTGTGCTTGCCTGAAGAAATGATGCATAAAAATTAAACTCTTGTTATTCTGTATTGTTTTATGTCAGCTTTGAAATTGTTACCTTACATGTATAGTCTGTGGCTAATTATGACAGTTAAATGACATTAAGGCAAAAAGCAAACATTTGAATTAAACTGTTTATATTTATGCAAAAGAAAATTTAAATGATCTCTCAGAAATTTTGTAATTTTTAAATGTTATATATGAAACACAAGTGAATTAATAATTTTAGTGTAAAATGTAGTTTTGAATCACAAATAGAATAGTATTTTTTATAACCATAGAAATAACTGAATCTTAAAAAGATGACACAGGGCCAGTAAGATGTTTCAGTAGGCAAAAATATTTGCTCTGTAAGCCAGGAAACCTGAGGTTGATTCCTAGAATTCATGATAGAAGTAGAGAAAGAGCTCAGAAAGTTGTCTTCTGGTGTCCACATAATGTACCAATGAAGGTGCTTGCACAAACATGCACACACAAATAAATAAATGAATAAAAAAGGTGAAACTCACATATTAGTGATTCATATACCAGCACAGTTACTTTAGGAAAGTGAATAAAAGAGATTTTCTCATTAGAACATGGTAAAGGATGAATAGAAATACATCCATGTCTAACAGTCTCCTTTAGGTCAGAGAGTATATGATCAAAAGTAAGTATGAACATGAATGGTCACTTACAGGAAGAAAGGAAAGGGTAATAAATGAAGACTTGCTTGAATAACTGTCAAAAGGCAAATACATCACAAAAGTGATAAAATTAGGATGTTCTTAATAGTTAACAATTTCCAAAGTATTATGATGCATGTTGTACACGCAAATGAAGCAATCATATACTTCATTTTGTTTTTCTGTGTTCATTTTCAATTTCTGGCATCATTTTCTTTTAACATCCCTTTATATGTGAGAATCAAAAGACAATTTAGTCTTCTAGCATGGTTAATTAAAATTCGGCTATTAATACTGTTAGTTCATAAAGGTCAGTTTCATATTCACAACTAATTATTGGTTTTCTCATAGAAATTATTAGCATTTTTGTTGGATTTAAGAAGAGCCTGTCAAGTTTTATTCATATATGAATGTCAAAACTTGAGATTTCAAGTTATTTTCCACAATGCCTTGAAAAGATTTTCAGTCTTCTATTGAACTGTGCTTCTAGGAAACACTTTAGCTTTATTAAGAATAATAGATAGTGTGGAACCAAATCAAAGGTTGTTTATCTTTGCTTGTCAGATGCAAGAGACAAGGATAATGTCTTGGGGTAAGTGCATTCAATAATATAATATAATACAATAAATTGGAAGTAGTAATACTGAACATGGGAAGGACACATTCAGGAAGATGTAGAGTCATCTTTGGAGAATGACCAGAGGCAAAGAACCCAAATTGATGAAGGCAATGTGTAAAGAGAATCTCAATCACTACCAGGCATGGAGGCAATGAGGTCAATCTTCAAGTAGCTGCTACAGATGAGGACCGTGGAAAGCATACTGTGCTCTGGTTGAACTGGTCTTGAAATTTGATTCAAGTTGTTTTCACTCTAGTCTCACAAAAATCTACTTGCTCTGTTTGTTTGTTTGTTTTAATATAGCATCTCACTATGTAGCCCTTGTTGATCTTGACTGGTTCTGTAGACTAAGCTGGCCTGCAACTCACAAAGATCAGCCTGTCTTTGTCTCCTAAGTACTGGGACTAAAGATGTGCACCTCCATGCCTATCTTTTGTCATTTTAAATTCAATTTAATGTCACCTTTTGGTAACCATATTATTTCATATCCCAGTTGATAATTAAGACATTTAAAGTGGCACTTTAAGGGCCAAAATTATCAGAAAAGTCAAGTTCATCAAGCAAAACAATAGTACACCCAGATTCCTGGACATTTTCATGTCCAAAGAGCAGATCCCAGAGGCCTTAGCCAGAGAGCCCTATTGAACATAGTTGTAAGGGATTAATGATATGGAATTAACACACACAAGTCCTCTTCTTACATAAGATGATATTGGATGCTGGGTACAGCTTGCTTAAAATATGTGTTCAAATTTTCTTTAGCAGTTTTAAGAAGAAACTGATTTCATACTAACTATAAAACTCATTACTCTTTACATTTTCTTAAAGAAATTTAAAAAATTAGGGGATGGTGTCTTTTGAAAAAGAACTCAAACTATGTTGATAAGTCATATGACTTTTATAATGTTTCTCTTTTATCTCATAATTTTCCTGTTCTGCCTAGTTACAATGCATTGTTTTATACCAAAACAAATATGATGAGCCACACATGTGTTTTAAGTGCTAATATAGCCATATTAAAATAATAAAAATAAGCAAGTAAAATCAATTTCAATAATATATTTCATTAAAGAATATGAGTCTAAATGGTATTGTTCCAATATTATAAACCAGCACAAAAATAGTAAGATACCTTGCATTCCTTTTTTCCCACCCATCCTTAGGAATTAAGTTTATTTCAGCCTATCTCTATATGAAGTAGCCAGACTTCTGATGTTCAGTAGCCACATGTTGCTAGTAGCAAGCACATTCACCAGCCATATCCTCTGTTAATTAAGGCTGGAATTAACTTGGAGAATACTAAAAGGACTTTTAAAATTTATTTTTCTGTATTTTATGTCAGTATAATTTCCTTTTTTATAACTATCATTTAATATGCTCTATCACCTAATAAACCACATAACTTCTTAGAAAACAAAACAACATTGAAGTCAATAATAATGTGAGAAATTTGATATTTTTAAGTATATATCACTAGCAATACTGTAGTACCAAATTTAAGGTGATTTAATTTCAGGTTTAGCTTTTTAGTGGTCCCAAGTAGGTAGCCAATCTAATTAAGACATTTGCAGATCAAGTTGATTCTCCGTATCTGTGAGCTCCGTATCTGCGGATTCAACAAACTATGGTCAAAACTCATTTTTTTCTGAGGGTGTGACCACTGATAGATTTCCCATGCTCGATTGGATGGCCCCATACCCATACACATATAACTGGACTTGGTAAGTATGCTGGTTAGATTTGTCAACTTGACACATACTAGAGGCATCTGTGAAAAGGAATTACCTCCGTGAGATTTGTCTGCAGGCATGTTCACAGGCAATTTTTGATTAATGATTGATGAGCTCAGCCTACTGTGGGCAGTGTCACCCCTGAGCAGATAGTCCTGGGTTGTATTAGAAAGCAGCCTGAGTAAGCCGTGGACAGTGACCCAGTAAGCTCATGGCCTTGGCTTCAGTTTTTGGCTCCAGATTTCTGCATGGGTTCCTTCCATTACTTCCCTTCATGATGGACTACAAGCCACCAAATGAAATAAACCTTTTCTTCCCCAAGTTGCTTTTGGTCATAGTGTTTATCACAACAACAGAAAGAAATCTAGAACATTGGTTTATAAAATAGCCATAAAGTTAGAAATGGGGCATATTTGGGAGATATGGGTGTAGTTGTAGGAAGCAAATGGATGAAGGTCATATGATCATATTTCATTGTATAGATGTATAAAATTTTGAAAAAATACAAAAAAATTAAATTTAAATTTATCTGCACAAACATGTACATTTTCCTTGAGATTATTACCCCTCAACAGTGTTTTATAAAACTATCTAGACAGCGTTATCATATACGCTAATAACAGATTTCAGGAGAATATGCATAAGTTACATGTAAGTATTATGCCATTTTATATAAAGGACTTAGATACTACAGATTTTTGGTATCTGCAAGAGTGAGTGTAGTTATCACTACTACTCTGACCTTGTAGTGTATTGTTTCATCTGTTTTCCAAGTTAAGTGAGTTTACCAATGAAATGTGACTTTGTCAAGACTACACATTGAAAAATAATTTGTTTTTAATTTTAAGGGACAGAGGAGGGGCATGGGAGATGACTCATTAGGTAAAACAGGCGTATATGAGTTTGGATCCTCAGCACCCATGCAAAAAGCTAGTGATATGGTTGCATTTGCAATCCTGGTACTGGGAGGGGGAGACAGAAAGATCCCTAAAGATAACTGGTTTAACAGTCTAGCCTAATTAGTTAGGTTTAGGATCAGTATAAGATCCTATCTCAAAACGAGGCAGAGAATAATAGAGGAAGGCATAAACATGGTCCTTTGCCCATCACCTGTGCTTCTATAAAAATGCATTTTATGCACATATGCACACATGCATGAACATGAACGTGTACACATACATAAATCATACAATTACTCACTAAAGATTTTTTTTCATATATTGAATCCCTGCAGCCATTCTCAGTGACTCATCCCTTGAAGAGCTCTGGAAAACAAGCAAACAACAAATAGAGATGATCTTCCCTGATGGTATAACTCCTTTGAATGTCTAGATCAAAGGTCAGCTTCACTTACCCAAAAAGGTCCAGATAGCAAATATTTTAGATTTTGCTGGCCATAAGAACACTAGCACAACTACTGTGTTCCACTGTTACAATGTTAAAGTTCATAACACTTCCCAACTGGAAAGCAAATGTTCATAGCTGAGTCTCAATAACTATTTATGGTCACAAGTTTTAGTTTTATAAAATATCCATCTGTCATCTGTCTTTTTTTAATTACTTAAAATATATAAAACATTCTTAGCTCTAAAACTCTAGAGACACATATAGCAGTTGGATTTGATTAAACAGCCAAGACTCTTGTTAAAATGGGCTGTAAAGCAAGAATCAAGGCAGAATACAAAATTGTTTTAACCCGTAAATTCTGCATTGATTCTTCATTTTCTCATCCAAAGAAACCAAATACTTCTACAGATTTCTTTATGTGCTCTCCTTCAAAGTTCTCTCTATTCTGGCCAATGGTAATCTCTACATCCCCCCCCCAATCCCATTCTTCATATTGTCCACACACTTGGTGAAACATCAGCTTTCTACATGCCAGTGCTACCTCCAACTCATGTGCTGAAAACCAATAAACACCCTCCAGCCAAGCATCATCATTTCCAGGAGTGGCGAGTTTACATCATGTTATTCTGTGACTCATCCATAAAAATTAATACTCCAAGCGACATCTATTTTTTCCCTTTGTTGACCATGTTTCATTTACTGAATAATTCAATATGCATTTTATTTTTTGGTATATATAATAATAGCATATTAATTTGCAGCAGTACATAATATTATAGAATATTATAAATAGAAGGACAACTGGGGATTTATTCTAATTTTTTTAACTTTTATTTAAATTTGAAGTTGTATTTAGATAAATTCATTTTTAAGTAGAGCTTTTACATCTGAGGATGTATAATCATAATGCACATTTCCCTTTTTGTTTCCAATGTGTACTATTTTTTGAAAAATAAGATTATTTTTAACTTTTATCATTTAAAAATCTTATTTTAAGTGACATCTTAAGGACTAGCTGGGTATTGCATTGTAATAATTTATTATCCTTGTTTTAAGTAAAAATACTAAAACAATGACCTCATTTTCTTTGAGTTTTGATGAAATACATTAAATTAAACAAACAAATAAACAAACAAAAATCCCACAACATTTCCTAAGAATCCCAGCAAGCATTTGTCTCTCGGTTGCAGTGAGAGGTCTTTTTTTTTTTTTTTTATAAAATCAAATATTTCTAATCAGAGAATGTGAGAGTATGAGCATGGCTAAGGAAGAACAAAGACAAATATGAGATTAATTTTTAAGAACATATTCTATGACGTGTGTATGTGCCATATGAAATTACATTTTAACTTCTCTATGAGTTTTATTGTCCCTGGAGTTTAAACAGATTTACCCTGTGTAGTGTGTTGGTAGGTGCATAGTTAGGTGAGTGTAAATCTCTATACAATGCATTTTAAAAGATAAATTAGAGCTATTAAAGTTTAGGGAAATGAATTTCAATTCACTTAAATTTTCTAATGCCCCTGTGAGTAGTTATAGGGTTTGTAACCTAAAATTAGCATAGGTTTGAATCAAGATGAACAATCAAAAACTGTTTCCATGTGCTGTGTGTATTACTAAGGATTTTTAAGAAATGAAGTTAGTTGCTTTGACTGCAAGCTAAAAAAATAATGAAGAATACTGCTCATGAACACCAAGTTTTACTGAAATGCCAATGCAGTTTTAATATGGTAATAAGGACACAGTACTCCAGGGACTACAACATTATTTTTTGTACATTAAATTTTACTGACTTTGAACTCTTACTACAAATGCATATTTACCACATTTTGCATTATGAATTTGAGGTCTTTGGCAACAATAACAAAATCTATGTCTAGTAATGAAGTGAATGTACAAGAAAACTAATACACAATGCGATTAATGGAGAATTAAACACTATTTTTTATGTAAAACTGCAAGTTATATATCAAATCTAAGTCTATAAACATTATGAATGAAATTTACACACTTTAAAAGTGAAATATACTTACATTAAAAGTAAAATCCCAATAGTTATGCCATTGAGTGATGATTTTCCACAAACTTTATAATTTTTTAAAAGCCTATTGGCATATAGCTACAATGTACCTTTAATTTCTGCCTGCATCCATTACTGTTTCACTAAGTTTGTAAAGAAATGGAAAATAAATGACCTCGTGGTGAAGGATAGTTTGCCATGAAAGTTGTTATAAAATACACTAGGAAACTGTACCTAACAACGTATTTTCCCTGCCTAGTTCTCCAGTTGCTTTAATTTATTGATTTGTTTTGTTTTATCTTACTTTATTTTATTGTATATGAATACATGTTTATGTGTAGATACAGGTGTATTTGTACTGAGGTCAGAGGTCAACATTAAGTGTTGTTCTTCACTGAGACAAGACCCAGACCTTGTCAATTGGGCTTTGCTGGCCAGGCCGCATGGATCTACCTGTCCTTGCCTCCTCTGGAATTATAAGAACACACCACCATAATAACGCCATTTGGGGGGTGGTCTGGGGATCAAACCTATGCTTGTGTGGTGTGGTAGCTAATTTTATGTTAACTTGACACAAGCTAAAGTCATCTGAGAGGAAGGGACCTCAGTTAAGAAAATATCACCATAAAATCTAGCTATGCTTCCTCCAGACTGCTTGAGTGATATAAGAGTCTTCTTTACAGCTTGGCTACCTAAGAGTATCACTCAGCAGTCTTTACTGCTAGTGTGCTTTAAGTGAATATGGTCAGTTTCAGGGATTTCCAGGAACTACTTTGAGTTATTTGCTTCCTGTTTTAAAGAGCTGCCCTGCAAGATGTTGTTTCACCTCCCTTTAAAATATTCACCTCCCTTTTGTTTCATGGTTTTGAAAATACCCTGTTTTAAAAATTCTGTTGTTTCACCTACCTTTTACATCATATATCTGAAGAAGTTTCTTTCCAATGGTGAGAGGGTTTTGTCTAATAGGAAAATGCTACACACTCAAGGTATACACAAATGCATCTTTGGACCATTCTGACCAGCCTGCTTAGTGTACTTGCTGAACTTCAGTCCAGTAAGAGACCCTATCTCTAGAAAGAAAAGAAGTTAGAATAGATGTGTTGTTTCCAATGAATAACACTCAAGGTTGTCTTCTAGTCTACATACATATCAAGAGGCTGCATTTTTCTAAACTTTAGCCCTTTTGACTGTATTTTAATATGCAATTTTCTAATGATTTGGTACCATTTTATGTAGACTCTATTTATAAAGTTCTAGTGCCAACCTTTGGAGCATTAAAAAAAATAGTTTGTCTTTTCATTATAGAAGTAAAAATTGTTTTAATTCAAGGACATTTTTGCATAATTCCCACATTAACTTTTACTGTTAACAGTATTTTTGAGGAATAAAATTCACTTTATCTATCTTACCTTTTAAGGCTAATAACTTTTAAATATTATTTAATCATCAATAACATCTTGAAAACATATTTCTGTCATTTAGAAATGTGATTATCTTCTCTATTCCATCCTGGTGTAAAGAAAAACTAGAAATAAATAATAATAATAAGCATTAAAGTATTTTATATATATATATATACACACACACACACATATATATATATGTATATATATATATATATATATATATATATATATATATATATATATATATATAAAGTTGAGATTCACATTGTTCAAACAAACAATAAATTAGCCTGGTATTATTTGTAAGTGTTACAGCTAAAGGGTCAGGGTATCTCCAATGCAAGTTTTACAGCTCTGAAGGAAAGGTATCCCCAATGAAAGATTTACAGTTCTGAAGAAAAGCTATCTTCAAAGCAAGCGTTACAGCTCTGATGGGAAAAGTATCCTGGAAGTCGGGACCCAAAGAATACCAAAAAGTCACACTGCACAAGAAGTCTCACACATGAGATTTATTGGAAAAGACACAGGAGGGTTGCTGCCTCTGCTTGGGTGGGAAGCAGCAAAGAACTGAATGAGAGGCAAGTCTTACATAGGGTTTCTTAGGGGCAGAGTTTTCCACGGTAGAGATTTCCATGGTGGGAATTGGTGGAATTTCAAGTCTGAGTTTGGGCATGCTCAGGAATTGGTGGGATTTTGAGCTCAGGGAGTGGTGGGTTTCCAAGATCTGGGATTAGTGGGTTTTCAAAACCAAGAAGCAAGGTTGGACTCTTTACCCTACAACATTTGTTAAAAAGATCTCGGTCCCTTGGCTTAACCAAAGTTACATTGATAAAATAGTATCACTTACTTTTTCTTGCAAAAATACCACATATGTAATTATAGAAAAATATGATAGCTGATTGCTAATATTTTGCTTTCCCAAGTGTAGGGATTTAAAGGTGTGCACCACCGCTGCCTGGACAATTAGACAGTGTCGTCCATGAATAAAGTATATTTGTCTATTTGTTTATGTTTTCATCAAGCTCTCAGGAGTATTCATACTTTTCTAGACTACAAGATTGTGTAGTTGAACAAGTATTATTAAGTTATTTGTTTTTTGGAACCTTGGTAAATCTCCCAGAAGCCAGTAAAATAGGTAATTGATAGAGTGACGTTGTTTTGATTGCATTTCATTGATCATTAGTGTTTGGAATGTGTCTTGTTTATTGTTTTTTTGTGTTTGTTTTCAATTTACCTAGTTTTCCAGTAGATCCAGTTTCCTTTTTCTTTCACTGGATAATCTTTGTCTACAATAAACTATGATTTTTTTCTGATAGAAAGATACTACAGATGTTCCCACATGCCTTTTATCTTAATTTTGCTTAATAGCATTGATTTCTAGAGCAACTATGGTCCTTTTTTCTAGAATATTATTTCTTGTTCTATCATTTTATAGAAAAATTTCAGCTTTTCTGGATATTTTATATAATGTATGAGGTTTATACATAAAATATTTATTCCTAAAACAAACACTTTTGTTTATCTTAATATTAAAAACAAAAGCATTAGAGTTTGCAACCAGAAAAGTAATGAACAAGAAAATTAAAAAAAAAGATTAGATTCGGGTAGGTACTCACTTATCAAATGAGAGAACTGAATGTGTTTGTTTCCATTCCATAGGAAACATATATGAGGAGCATAGTTTTATGATACATAAAAAGGTTATTAGAAAAAATATACATATTTCTAGTCCCATGTTTGTAATTATAGTTTGTTGAAGATGTGAAATATTAGATATGCAAACTAATTATTTAAAATCAGGTAAATATTGCCAGAAAATTTACTCTGATTCCACTTCTTATGTTTCCCCATGGTCTATGTAGAACAGATCTAAGAGCCTAATTTGAAGAGGAAGAAAGAACTGGAAATATTATATGAGAAGGTCTCAGTTCAATCCATTACTACCAGCATTGACTGATATTCTCATAGGAAAATAATCAATACAGTCATATCCTATTGATGATTCATTATTAAATTATACAAATAAAAATCATTATTTCCATCCAATATTTTGTGCTATGAAGAAAAATTAAGCCAGATGGTTGTAGTGCACGCTTTTAATCTCAGCATTCTGGAGGCAAAGGCAGGTGGATCTCTATGAGTTCCAGGCCAACCTAGTCTACAGAGTGAGTTCCAAGACAGCCAGAGTAACAACAGGGAAACCCTGTCTCGAAAACACAGCCCAAAAAAAAGAAAGAAAGGAAAATTAGTTTTACTTTTTAATGTTACTTATTGAGAAAAACAATGCTTGTTTATCTTTCAAAAATTGAGTATGATCTGACATTCATTTACCAACCATGTTTTGTCATTGAGCGTTGGTTCCACATAATTGATCAAAGGCACTATTTTGAATATGTTTTAAACAAATTGCCAAACTGTCTTTCACAAGGGGTATACCATTATATTCATGTGACTAGTGGTGTGGAATAATCAATATTTTCCACAGCCTTGGCATCAATAGAGTACTTTCAGACTTGGATTTTTGCCAATGCAGTAAAATAAAGTTGTCACTTTCATTTTTTCTTTCTTTCTTTCTTTCTTTCTTTCTTTCTTTCTTTCTTTCTTTCTTTCTTTCTTTCTTTCTTCCTTCCTTCCTTCCTTCCTTCCTTCCTTCCTTCCTTCCTTCCTTCCTTCCTTCCTTCTCTCTCTCTCTCTCTCTCTCTCTCTCTCTCTCTCTCTCTCTCTCTCTCTTTTCTTTCTTTCTTTTCTTTCTTTCATGACCAAGGCTAAGCTTCTTTTCATGTGACTAAAATCCATTTTTTTCTGTGAACTCTTTATTTATCTAGTGTTCTTTTAGTTAGTTTGCTTTTTACTTATTAATCTGCAGAAGTTCATTTATGTGTTAGGCAAATTGGTCCCTTATCTGAGATGTGAGTGCAAAACATATCATTTGTTCTTTGACTTTGTCTATGGCTTTCTTGATTGTGTAGAAGATCTTGATGTTTATATAGTACACTTTATTGCACTTGTCTAGTAAATATTTGAAGTATTTTTTATACATTTATATATAATTAACTACTCTAGTCATAGTTTTTCAGTGAAAAATGAATTAATAATTAATGCAAAATTTGGAAATTTCTGTTATCTCAGCAGGTATTTGCTGAAGGTCTATCAAGTACATGAACATATCTCTTCCAGAAATAAAAGTTCAGGAAAGGAGGTCATGTGTGTAACTAATTATATGTTATGATGGTAGAAAGTATTCCACCAGTATAAGGACCTACCTAATACCACATAATTAGGCTAAAACCTACCCTTACAGCAAAATCCTTGTCACCCCTTGAAATCAAGTCAAGTATTCTTCAGTGCACTATTTCTGTCAGGACTTATTCCACATTTATGGAGGAATTGTTTACAAAGATGAGAAGAACAATAATCTTACTTCAATGTTACACAGATTTTGGTGTTTACTTACGATGCTTATGTGAAATGTAAACTATTTTGTGATCAGATAAAAAGAACGTTATAGCTCTGTTTTAGAGATTTTAGGGAAACACAATGGATATTATCACCAGCAACTTCAGAATCTATAGTCTCTCATATGCTGCTAGTTGAAGCTTTTAAATGTTTGGTGTTGGTCCTTATGAGTGACAAATGATCCAATAAAAATAAAACATTTAGTTTAAATTGTAGAAAAAAATATGTTGAAGGTATTTTTCAGTAATGAATCACAGGTGGAAAATTTCTTTGTGATATAGCCTCTCTTACACACATGTATGTATATGGATATATTAACACATATAAAATTCATAACTATGGATGAATTATGTACGTGGACTATGAATACAGACCTAAGTCATTTAAAACTAAGATTATATGGCTCTATAACAGGCTATAAATCAGGGAAATCAGGCACGACATTGTGATTCAAGTCTGATCTCTGTCTTCTTACCAACACAAGGAAAGGCTGCCAAGGACAAATCTCAAGGTGTGTAGAACACCTTCAGAAAGAGCTACTTCTTCCATTTCTATCCCTCTTTGTTTCTCCTTTGATACTTTATTGTTAAAAATCTAAAATAACAAAGTATGGGATCATTGTTATATGGAAACACCATAATTTCTGGCAAAGAAAAAAGAAAAACTGGTCACACAATAATATTGTTGCACAGAAGTGTCATATTTTGATCATTGCAGAATCTGAATTTTAAAAATTTACTTAATTTTAATTTATTATTTTGTAAAAATACACTATGAAATTCTCTATCAGTCTTGCATGCCATTTTAGTCACATAGATCCAGGGTCTTTGTTTCAACCCACACCTCTGTCAATACAGGTGCAGTTGAACAGCACAAAGACTGTCCCAATAACTTCCATTTATCTTAATATGGAACCTAAGTTCAATGGATGTTAAACCTTTGCTCAAGTGATAAATATACACAGTATATATAAATTTATTTACATTCTGCTTCTATACATAAAATTTGCATGTAATATGACCTTGTATAAAACTTCTTCCCCCCACAAAGTAGTTGATTGATTTGTTGTTTATGACTGTCTATTTTCAACACCACATCTCTTGGGGATCGAATTTTGAAATTATAGTGATACACGTTGGTGAGTCATTTAAAACTTATAAATAGTTTTAAAACAAAACTTTGCTTATTCAACTGGCACACTTCTCTGTTATATTAGACACTAATATAACAATATGTTTAGCCTATTTTCTTTCTTTAATATGTTCTACATCACTCATAGTATCATAACATTCCTACATAATGGATAGATCACAATATAGTTATTGAGTTACAGTATAATACCACATTTGTATTACAGGAAGATTGTCAAAAATATCACAAAGTGTTGCCATCAGAATTTGACACTATCCCTTTATAATTGTTTCAATTTTTGATATTCTGAAGAAAATACGTTCACTATTGCTAATCCTGGCTTTCTGTTTACCCAATAGTTTGAGCAAAAATTCCTTACATTTCATTGTTTTATTGGCTTTCACTGTCATGAAGAGAATTATTCTAAACAATTTTAAAAGAACTTTATTTAGTTCTTAGAGTAACATTTATTTCTAGTCTATGAAAAAGGCACTGAAAGTTGGGGAAAACTGGGCTAGAACATTAGGCAAAAGCATAAACCAGGCTTTAAATACAAGTATCTAATACTAGATCTGACTATGTTTAACCTTATAGCAAAGGTATTCAGCATCTGTCAACTCCAATGTCATTTTTGCTTAAAATTTAGATAACAGCAGCAATATGAAGAGGTCATGGGAGACTGAAGAAAACAATAAATTTGAAACTTCCAATCATGATGCTTACTATATATTAAGCCCTTCATAAACATAACCTACAGTCATTTTGTTAGTCTATGCCCATCCAAACATCATGTTTATTTTGATAATTAATGTCTGCTTCACCAATATACACTAGGCCTGACAAACTATAGCACACAAAAATGCTTATCTTGTCAATTTTTCTTGTACAAAAAGTATTTCTTTGCACAATTTTCCTTAATGCAAGCTAAAATCAAATGTAGGAGAAGAAATTATTGATATACCTTCAGTTTTAATTTCATTATGGTCTGTTGGTATAAATCACACTTTCTTGCAGAAAACTCGAGTATATATCTAATACTAATGCTAAATAATTTGGTTTATGTCTTTGAAATACTGCAAAGGCTCTATGCTTGGAATACACATTTAGTAAATTTGAAGTTAGATGAGAAATGTGCTCCTGTACTTCAGTCAGTTGGAGTGTGCATCTGTGTAGATGTGGGTGAGGGTTTTTTGTTTGTTTCTTTGTGTTCTTTGATATAGGGTCCTATTCTGTAGCCCCGGCTAGCTTTGAATTTGTCCTGTATTCCGGGTTATTCTCCTACTTACGGTAATTCACCTACCTCAGTTGCATATATGTGGGTATTACATGTGTGAGGCACCATGCCAGGCTTAGTTATGTATTTTGTATTTATAAAAAGACATTAGTGTCTGTGAAATATAGAAAAATTAAGTATTAATCATATATTGTTAATGTATTAATTACATCTTAACTTTGCATATATGTAACTTGTAACATCCTTTTATATAAACAATCAACAAATTCTATTACATCTCCTTTGGAATACTTTTGCAATTTTTAATGCATACCTTGAGAATTATTATTCTTTTATGTTTGTCCCTTACAGGTCTCCAAAGCTCTACCTGAAAAACAAGGAGAACTTGAGGTTCACATAAAAGATTTCAGGCAGCTTGAAGAGCAACTAGATCACCTGCTTCTGTGGCTCTCTTCCATTAGGAATCATTTGGAAATTTATAGCCAACCAAGTCAACCAGGACCATTTGACCTGAAGGTGAGTGCCTGTAGCTTTATATTTTTGTTTCTGGCAGAATAACTTAAAGACTATATTGAATTTCTCTTTGGTTTCTTTAAATATCATCACTCCTTAAAGCAGGGCCAGGATTACATTATTCAGTTCATCACAATAAATACAGCAATCTCTGAAATAGGGTTTACAGAGTAGAGATTGAGATTGGACTTCTGTCTACATTCCAAATGTGAAAGTAGGAATTCTTTCCCAAGAGCAGAATTAGCGGGTTAATGGAAGCAAGTAGGGTAAGAGACATTCTGGTTAAATTAAAATAGATCTTCCTGAAGACAGGCCAGCCAGAGTGAGCAGACAGCACCTGGGGGATGGTGGAGAATGAAGAATCCAATCAAATTAGAGGATGATCAGATTTGGAGGTGATCCTTGATAAACTAATTTAGCAGGGTTTTGTTTGTTTTGTTTTTATCTGAAATCATAAAGATAGAGCTAGGTAATCCCCAGAAGCCTTACTAAATTTTAGTCAAATAAATAATTTTGTCAACATTACCATTGATGTCATAGTTATTATCTCACTAGTATTTTCTGCTTCTTTCAGAATTTACTAGAAACGTCTTCATTGTTTTTTAGTAAAATCTTTGTACTTTATATGTATGCATTGTAGATGCCTTATCTAAAACTGATTCTTATCTCAAATTTTCATCCTAAAAATTTGAGAATGATATGATTTAAAGAAGTAATACAAATAAGGGAGAAATGGTGAGGTTTGTTTCAGCTAAATTGAGTTACATTTGTAAAGTGCACTGATTTCATTTTACCTTACTTCCTCATGATGTTTTTATCAGCTATACTGATAGCCGTGCACTGAGAACACATGGTACTTTGTAAATCACAGGTAAACATCATTTTACCAGAAGAAAAGTCAGCCTATCTCAATCACTACCATGGTCCTCTATTCAGTCTGACAATCAAATTCATGAGTAACAATAACCTTTACCCCGTAACAAGTTTACTTATCTTTAAAAAATACACACACACACACACACACACACAAGACAAGTAACAATGTAGCCTCCAACTCGATAATATATTAGAGGTCCTGACACCAAGGCATAGTTTCTGATGGCTGATGCACTCTACTCTTGAGTCATGCATGCATGGTCACAAGGGGTGGCTGGGTAAATCACATCTTCAATTCAGAGGAACCACTTATTCTAAGATTCTGTTTTTCCAGTTAGCTAGTACACAGTATTCTCAGACATAGTTGACTATCATGCAATTACCAGTGCATTGATTCTAGTTGCTTCATTACTGAAGAAACCACCGTAATAAGAAAGTACAAATAGATGATCCAACTGTACCGTTTCTTGAGCCAGATTCCTAATTATGTTAGACCTAGTATATTCTTTAAGTCCTTGAGATCATATTGCAAAGAAGAAAGACACAAATTCTTCCCTCAAACTAGTAATCATATTTTTTTTAAACTTTTGTAACTTAGAAGCAAAAGTCTGTTCATCAAAATGTGTCTTTTCCGAAAATTAAATGATGAAGTAGATACTCAATAGGAGCCCTCTTTGTCCACTGTATATATGTAAGAGAAAAACAAGCAAAATCCCATGACACAAGCAGATCTCGATGACTCGACCAAAGTGACTTTAGTCTGTTCTGTCCTCTCCCCTTCTTGCCCACAGTTACTTCTCAAAAACTGAAAAGTCTCATCAGTTTATCAGCTGTTTATCAGCAGCACACAGGTTTCTGACAAATAGCTCTAGCAGTGTGGATTGAAGACTCTCTTTTCTGTCTTAATGAACTTCATTATCAAAGCCACATGTCACTACTCTCACTGCTGGGTCATACTATTTACTTTTCACAGCTTAGCCTAAATCACTGATCGAAGAAACAGCTGCCATTTTTTCCATAGAGAAAACTCTAGCATATTCTCTGTATATTCTGAGATTTTCATCTTTTGAGTATAGATTTCAAAAATATTCCTTAAGGCTCTTTCTTCTGTGTGTGGCAGTATCCAGGCCAAAAAGGAAATGTGACCACTTGTATGCTAACTGGAGATCTTCTGCCAGTAATCCCCAAACCCCTGGCTTGCAATCAAGAAATGGTGACCTTTGTTAATAATAATCAATTATTTATCCCTCTAGGTCTAGCATCTATCTATACTCTCTATCTAATAAATGGTTAATTAAGATTACACCTTTCTTCTTTTTGTTTAAATTATGGATTTCAGTCTTTACAGCTTGCTGTATAAACCTCTGCTTAAAAATGGAACTGCTTACTTTCAATTTAAAAAGTGATAATATGAGTTTTTCTTTGATGCACTTTACCCAAAATAAAAAAGAAATTAATAAAGCCTTTAAATTGTTTGGAGACCATCCCAACATTTTATCATAGGCAATTAAACTTCCTTAAAAAACAACCTCAGTTAAAAGCCAACACAAAGAAATTGCTATCTATGATGGTCATGGACACCTTGGAAACAAAGCAATGGGGCTTTGCCATTCAGCTCATATATTTTCTCTGGCTAAATTATGATCACTTGTTAGAAAAATAGAATACATAATACCCTCGATGAGCTTCAGGTTTTCCCACCTGGCATGTCATGCTTATTGATGAAATGCAGCAAGCTATGTAATGAAACCCAAATAAAAAAAGAAGAAGAAGAAGAAGAACGAAGGAAAAAAGCCTTAAGGGCTCTGCTCTAATACATTGTTTGTGCTGGAGTGAAAAATTGACTTCATATAGCTTGGTTTGTGCAATTTACTCCCAAAATATTCCTATTCAGGAAATCCTGCAAATAGCAATATTCATCTTGAAAATCACCTCACAGAACCCTTAGCAAGCTGAGAAACATAATCAATGAGATTGTGATGTCGATGTGAAAATGAAGCATAATCACAGCCCTTTCCCATCAATCAGCCCACTAGAAGGCATGCTTTTGAATTTTGATTTTCAAATGTACTCTCAATTTAGACATAAACTATGTTGATTTCAGATTTCACAAATGATAATTGAATGCTAAGATCCAGGGACCAGTTTAGAATTTCTATAAAAGATCTTATGCTTTTAATCATTAATGAAAGCTTCCAATAATGAGCTACGGCTAGACTGTTTATCTTACATATAACAACCTAACTACTGCTTTCTAAACTTTTTATTGCAATGGGAGGTAGGAAATACATAATTCATTCTGTTAATGCTTAGTAAATGGGCTATTTCGATATTGATGACAGAGGTGGTGTTTTCTCTCTAAGAATGGCTTTTCTTCTGTGGTCCTTAAATAAAACCAACATGCTGGCTCTTCCTTATCATGCTAGAAATGTAATTTTCTGTAATGTCAAATCTGCAGACAAATACTAGGATCCTAATAGCTGATCACTACAGTAACTAAATAACCAAATCATGTGTTCACATTGCAATGAGTGTTGCCAAAGAAAAAGAGTAATGGAAAATTTACCAGGCAAGAGGAACTTAACCCAAAACTTGTGCAGTAGAAACAAGAACCTTAACTCAATTCTGTTCAGACAAGACAAGAGAGGCCTGCGGATGGAACTCAGTTGATAGAGTGCTTGTCTTGCATGCATGTGGCACTACATAAACCAAGCATTGTAGCAAATGCCCATAATCCCAGCACCCAGGAAATAGAAACAAAAGACTTTGGAGTTTAGGACTTTTTCAACTACATACTGAGTTTGAGACCGGACTGAGCTGCCTGAGAGCCAGTTTCAAACATAAAACAAACATACAAAACACAAACACATCCAAACCAAAACCCCACAAAAGAAAAAAAAATAAAAAAGATGGGGCCTTCTAGGTGCTAGATGCACAAGTGAAAATTACTTGAGTTTCTATGGAGGCAGGTAAAAGTAATTAGGCCATTTATGTTTCCCAATTCCATGTTTTGAAGTCAACTCCTATCTTCCCACAAACTTGCACATCAGGCCACTAATTTCCCTGTTAAATACATTTCAAAGGATTTTGTAGGCCAGGGGAATCCTTAGGGCAGATATTCCTGAGTCAAAACATGGAAGATTATATCTTTACCAGACAGGAAAAGGCTGCATAATAGAAGGGCATTTGAAGTAATTGTTCTTCAAATGGGAAGTGAGGAAGAAACTGATGGTAATGCTACAGCCGACTTTCTCAGTCCCTGTTTTGTTCGAGGGAAGCCAAGGTTCCACCTGAGCAACTTAGCGAGGTTGGTTTCTAAAACTGAAGATGTACCAACAAAGAAAATACAGAGCACCATAGTGTACACCTTGAATACACACAGTATTTTATAGTAGCAGGGATTGAATCTAGCACCTCATGCATGATTGTCCAGCTCTCTACCACTGAGCTATATCCCCAAGCTTCCTTTTATTTATTTTTTTAAATTTTCATGTAGAGCTTTGTTAGGTTACCCAAGTAGACCTTGAACTTCTCAGACGTCTGAGCATCTGGAATTGCAGACTTGTGCCTACCAGGCACGTGTGTGTGTGTGTGTGTGTGTGTGTGTGTGTGAGTGTATACACAGACATATATATACACACACACACACACACACACACATATACATACTACATACATATGTATATACATATACATACATATATATACATATACATATATATATATATATATATACACACACACCACATATACATACATACCTGAAGAACAGATCTGTAATACATGAATATTTTGTAATTTTACCAGACTTTTATTCTAATTTCTCTCTAGGATTCTGTTTGTGCTAAAACTTACTATTAAAGAACTTATGAATAAATTCATAGCAAGTACTGACAGTTTCACATAAGCTTCCTATTTCTTGAACCGTCTTCTTCTTATGTCTACTGAGACTGAATCATACTTTTCTTCTAGCTTGTTGAAGGACCAATTGTTTTGTTTTGTTTTGGAACAAAATTATTTTTCCTTCACAAAATACATCCTACAATGATGACATGTTTTATATACAAGGTTTATTCCTATTGTCCCTTTCATTTCCTGTGGTTTTATTTGCATAAATTTTACTTTTATTTGTTATTCATTAGTAACTTATTATTCTGAGACAATCATGCATCTGCTTAGCAGTAAATTATTACACACCAGCATCTTTTATCACTCACTGTTGCATTAATTTTTCCTGGGGAAAGCAAATGAAAGTGCATTAGCCACAGACACACACAAAAGGCAGTCACGAATCTAAATTTGGGAGTTTATTGGGCTTGATTTCAGAATACAAGTGAGGGCTTACATACAGGGACATTGGTGACCCCAAAAAGAGGTGATCCAAAACAGTGTTCTACCTAGTCATGGATTAGAAACATCATGGAAGCCTCATTGTGAAGTCCTGTTTTCAACTAACTTTCCACTTTTTAAAATGGTCTCTCTCCAAATACATTTGCTAGTGGCGTAGGGAGTAATTACTGTAGGGTCTCCTGACCGTCCCTGGGAACTGTCAACCATTACAAAACATTTGGCCACCACTCTATAGTTCTGCTCTAGTTGCAATGACTACTGAAGGTAAACTCCTAGATCAAATTTCCTTAATAGCCAGAGAAAGAAAGAGAAAGGAAAAAAATGACATACAGCACCAAGTAGAAAATAGGTAATATTACCTCTTCAGTGTGAAAATTAAAACCACTTGCCAGTACCAGTATTTTTGGAGAAATCTTCTAACATATTATTTTTATCCTCATCCATAATTTCACAGAGCTTGTAGGCCAATATTTGGATGAGGGAATGAGGCAACACAGCAACCATCTAGGTCTATCCAAGGATTCTCTGAAGGCATAAAATATCCCATTTGTTTATGTCACAGCATGGCCATGTCCAGTTAAACCGTGAATTCACATGCTGAAAAGTCCAGGCTCAGATCCAGAGCTGGCAGGCCCCTGTTGAAAAGAGTAAACTCATTGGCTGGTCTTGGCAGGGTGGGAAAGAGAAAAACAAATCCAAACAAAGCAGACAGCCACACCTTATGTGGCCCAGATTCCTTCCAGACTTCTAGGACACCAGGCAAGGCTAAACTAATTTTCATCCAATCCCTGCAGGATTTCAATATCACTGAGATATAGTCAGTGTCCCAATGTCCCAATGTTCCTAGAAGCATAGACTCTGTAGTATAGCTTGACTATACTAATATATGTATGTATATATATATGTATATATAAGTGTGTGTGTGTATATATACACACACACACACACACATATATATTAGGTAGCTCTGTAGGAACAATGTTATGGAAGTTAGACTTTCCCCTATTCCACCCAGAGACTCCACTACATACCCCCTACAATCCAGCTCAGCAAGAGCCTAGAGTCTCCTGACATAGATGTGCACGTGAAAATAAAGATCCTCATCTTCCATCTCAGTGCCCATTTCTCCAACTGCAAGAGAGTTATTGCCAGAAACTAAATGCAGTGACAATAGCAGAGAGCCAGGAGAGTTTGTTCATTCTCCAACTAAACTAGCCACATAAAACGAGGAACTTCTAAAAGCTGGAAACTGGAGTTCCTTCATGCAAACAGAGATTTAATTGACACTTTGTTGGCCAAGAGAAATCTACTATAACTTTTATTGTATCTAAGAACTTCAGTTTTCCCTGTTAAGCCAAGGAAGGGGACTCCAAGAAAACTTCTCCTACAGTGATATACAAAATATGCAAACCAGTTTAGAAAATGGGATGCACCCTATATATTCCACCCCTGCAATATTTTAAACATTGTTGTTTAAAAAGTGTTTTCTATGTATATTACATTTTCTATGTATTATGTACCCTTTTTTTTTTAACTTGATACAAGCTAGATTTATCTAGGAAGAAGGAACCTCTATTTAGAAAATGCTTCCATCAGGTTGGTCTAGGCAGAAGGTTCTCAAAGGTATAAGAAAGGTAGCTGAAGGTGAGCCTGGAAGCAAGCCAGTTTGTGGTTGTTATTCAATGGTTCTGCTTTAGTTCCTGCTTCTGGGTTCTCAACTCAAGCTACTTCCTTGCTCCCCCTCTAAAATGAGTGGTATATACCCTACAAACCAATTAATTGCTTTCTCCCATTAAGTTGATATTGATGGGTGTTTATCACAGGAACAGACACAGTGTGTGTGTGTGTGTGTTTGTGTGTGTGTGTGTGTGTTTGTGTGTGTGTGTGTTTATAGAAGAATCTGAGATGGAGTGGAAGGGGAGAAAGGAGTATGAGAGAGAAAGAAGGATGGAAATATTCTTAATACAGTGTACTCATGTATAAAATTCTCAAAAAGGAAAAATTATCAATGAATAAAAATAAAGTAAAAGGTATTGTTTTACTCTTCTGAATGTATCCAATGTGATCCAAACACCATAGTAAAATATTATCTAGCATTATTCAATTTAAAGTTACATGAGCAAACTTATCCTTAATAAATAGAAATTTTATACTATGCCTCTTCATCTTTAAATCATTATTTCCATTTTACTTCCCTCAAAGGATTATTTCCTAATGCAATCTGTATTTATGCTATACCATTTCTTATTAACCACTCTATCATACCTTTTTATGACAAATATATCCATATGGACTTCAATTTTTGAAACAATTTCTTGTGACTGTAAGGCTCTCTTAATATTATTAAATCCATTAAATTGAGTTGTATTTGCAGTTGTCATTAACAACCATGCTTAGTAATAACTAGAAAAGCTAAGTTTGTGACTCTTAAATATCAAACACTGTCAGGAGGTTTTATCAGAAAGAAGTTTGTTAATGAAATGAGCAGATATCAGCTTACTGCTACCTTGATTCAAAAAGTAGTTTCAATTACAAATATGTTGAGTTATACTTTTATTTTTGCATTGAGTTGTCTTAGAAGCATTAACCATTGGGCTAGTCCAGAGGCATGTGCTTGTGGACAGGGAGAAGTATCATAGGCCAAAACTGAGAAAACAAAATTGAAAGGACACACAAATGTAGCATGGGAACAAAGCCAGTCAACTCTCTTAAAGGGGCTGAGATTCTGGGAAATGGATCCATTCATACCACTCCTGCCCACATATCTCTAGGATATTCTTCACATATCTCCAGGGGAATACCCCAGTCTGAAGATGGTTCTCTAGGATGACATTCTATGGTTTGACACTTGTTAGGGTGCTAAAGCATCATCAAGTTTATCGTAGCATGGTCATTGAACTTACTGCATTCATTCCTGAAAAACATGCATCACCATTACGCCTTACATGGAATAGTTTACTACATGGAATGTTCTCAAGTCTTAATGTGACATTTCTCATATCCTGTCTTGTTGCTATTTACTTAATGGAATTTGCTACAAAGGTGTTTGTCAACCTTGTCCTCAAACATATTCATTGAAGTTCCCCAGCCTCAGACCATAAGACCTCTGTGAGTCATTCCTTGTTTTATTTTGTTGTTGTTTGGTATTTGATTTTGAGACAGGATCTCATTATATAGCCTGTGCCATCATGGAACCTATTATGTAGATTAGGCTGACCTCAAATCCACAGAGATCCTCTGATACTACTGCTATTAAAGGAGTGAGCACGTCCACACAGCTCCCTTGATTCCTTCTTCTTCCAGGCAGATTGTCAGCAAGAAAGCCATCACCACTCCAGGGTAGCATCAGGAAGTAACTTTTCACCTTGTGCCTGACTTTGGGCTCATTTCTACAGAGTGCAGTTGTCTTTGTTGGAACAAGCTCTTCTATGCATGGCTTTTTCAACCTTAATTCTGATTGCTGTGCTTCCCACTACAATATGGTTGTCTATCCACTTGATAATAGGGATGAAGAGAAGGCACCTTGGGTTTTTGATTTTCTGCTATAATTTAATACAGTATATTAAAGTTCCCTTTGAAACTTCAGATTTTATAAATATAATAGAAATATGACACTGTCTATACTTTTGTCTATGTCAGAAAACATCTCCAATTGATGGAATACTAAGGCTGAGCACTTCAGCACATACCAGGAAATCTCCTTCTACTTTAACATCAACTTACTCTGAGTAGAGTCTTCAATTAGGTATAAGATTATTGTTGCTTTGATTCCTATCTACTTGATATTGTTTCACATTGTCAACAAGTACACATTCCAAAATTTTATATGTGGTGTTTAAACACGCACAGAATTTGCTTGAACTAATCCCCAATGAACCCCATTAATTTCTATTAACAATCCATATGTTGATTGACTATGATGACTTATGTTAAGGATCTGCTCACTCTCAATTTGCTTAGAGTGGGTACAATTTTAAGCAAAACTCGATATATGAAGTAAGATGGATGCTGAAACATACGCCGTGTTTTGTAGTGAATACTCTAAATAGCCTCATAATAGCCTCAGAGAGTGAACCTTGACCCAGCCAAGACATTGCTACTCTTCAAGGGACTTTCATCAGTAATAGGAAGGCATTTTGTTTGGTCCCTGTACCTTTTCAATGTATTGTCAACATTCTTTAATCATGGGCAGAGGCCAGGGGATGCCAATTCACGATCTGTTTAACTTACATTCTTCCTTTGAGTGAGGATGAAATTTTCAAGTGTCTCAGAATCATTTTGGCTTCATTTCCTACACATTCTTAACTATATTTTAACATCCTGACAATTTAGGACCCACCGGCTCTGGGCTTATTTCTGCCTTTTGTATTCTACCCAAACCTGAAATGACTTCTTAGAAAGTTTTAATTTCATTTCCACACAGTATTTTTTTTTCTTATAAAGTCCCAAACTGCTTGACACTAGTCTTCAGGTGCATCTATAGTGGATTACCATTTGGTTGGTTAGTTTTATTAGTATCCTAAGATGTAATTTATCTGAGTCTGGAGTGTTAATTCTGAGCAGTTTGGGCTCCTCTAATCTCTTTACTCCTCATGGGCACTACTTTGCTGTCAGTACTATTTGTTCTGTTCTTTGATGTTAGAATATTATTCCTCTTGACATACAAGAAATAAAGCCAATAGAATTAAAGCTCCCATTTTTCATTTTCCTTCACCAATATTAAACAATTCTCTTCCAAAGAAGACTTCCCCTATACTACATCATTATTTTGCTCTAGATATAACTTAAAGTCATTTTGTCACCATGAAACTATTTCTGCTTCCTTCATAACATACTTTTACAGCACACTAGAATTTTATCTTTTTAGTGATCCTTCACTGCTCCATTAAGAGTAATTGTAGGTAATGATACTTTGCAGGAAGTTAATGTGAGAACATCAGAAGCAATGATATCATTTTAAAGTATAAACTACAGAAATCTCTGCCCTGAACATAGATAATGTCCCTTTATGAATATCAGTAAAGGAGAAAAAGAATATTTTCAAGAATTTTCAAACATTTTCTGTGTAAGTGATTGAATGGACGGACCATGGTTTACTACCATATTACCCAAGGGGTGGTGCTAATAGGCAGACAGAATACAGGGTAGAAAAAAAAACCGAAATTAAATGTGAAGGTTTTGAGCTTCCAAATTATCACCATTTGGTGGAATGAGTATTGGTACATAATAGTCTGGGAGATCATATACATTCAGAAATGCTATCTATACAATTGCAATACTCAATAACACAACCTTTATAATTATATTTTAAAGGTACAGACACTGTTTTAAATTGTCTGAGAAGGTGGTATTCACAAAACTTTTTATTTATAAGGCTCTATCACTGAAAGTTACATGGTATATTTTTATATATGGAAATGAAATGCAATTAGGAGTTAACATTTATCCATTCCCCGCTACCTATGACTATTCTTCTCAAAGTTAACAGTCAAGGAATTACCCAGGAATGTCATAAAATATACTTTACTGTTGATACTAATATTACTAGTCTAAGGATCCTTGTGTCGATGGTATGGGCTAGTTTTGTTTTGTATTGTTTTTTGTCATGTTGACACAAGCTAGGATCAAGATGAAACATCACCGGTGGGCAGTGGCAGAGCATGCCTTTAATCCCGGCAGAGACAGAGGTAGAGAGGCAGATCCCTATAAGTTAGAGGCCAGCCTGGTTTTCAGAATGAGTTCCAGGCCAGCCATGGCTACACAAAGAAACCCTATCTCAAAAAACAAAAACAGAAACAAAGAAAAGAAAAGAGAAGAGAAGGAAAGAAAAGAAAGAGAAGGAACATCACTTAAGAAAATGTCTCCATAAGGTCAGGCTGTTGGCAAGTCTCTGGGAGTGTTTTTTTGACTAATGATTGATGTGGGAGGGCCCAGCTCATGGTGATTGTTTCCACCTCCAGGCAGGGGATCCTGGGTTATGTAAGACTTGGCTGAGAGAGCCAAGTCAGTAACAGCTTTCCTTCATAGCTTCTGCTTCAGTTCCTGTTTCCAGGTTTCTGCCTTGAGTTCCTGCTGACTCTTCCCATGATGGATTGTGATCAGGACATATACATCAACTAAACCATTTCCTCATCATATTACTTCTAATCATGGTCTTTATCATAGAAATAGAAAGCAAGTCAGGACATAGCTTAACTTCATTGTGGATATTTAAGTAGGCAAAAAAAAAATATCTATATTGTGTATACAAAAGGAGTTATAGAGTATGTCACTGTGGCAAAGTATTTATTTACAGTAAGCAGGTTCTTTATTAATTCTTCTGTGATTCCCACAACTCTCCCCCTCATTAGGCAGTAAGGAAAATGATATCACCTTGAAATACCAATTTATCTACTCTTATGGTTTGGGTTAGTATCTCATAGATAAATAGTCAGTTTCTCTGATTCCTTTTTTTCTCCTCCTGCTCCTCTACAGGATGGAACCCTCATTGATAGATGAGGGAAATTTTCATCTTGTACTGGTCAGAAGAGCCTCATGAAGGTTTTTACTCTCTTATGTTTCTATTTTCTATGTAGTGTCTTTCTTGTTTATCTAGTAGTTTTGAGATTGTATTTATACCCGGAAATGATTTTCATTGCTCACTAAACTATATTGGTTATAAAGGAATCCTTAAATCTGGTAGTTACCAATGAGAAACACTTAAAATTTTAAATACATAATTATAATTCCTATAAAAGAAAGCATGGCTATCATTATGGTAAAAATGTCTGCTAAAATGTTGTAGCGATATAAAGCCTAACATTTTATTTTTATTTCATGAATTTATTTTATTTATTTTATTTCATGAATAATTCACTTCTCATTTTGAGGGAGTGCAAAATATAGTGAAATTCAGAGTAAGCTTGTTTTTTATTAGTATGAAAATATATCACAAATTACATGACTCTTTTCAAAGAATCAAATCTGAATATTATGTATTGAATGCGTTGATTTAGAAACAAAATGAAAAACTAGGTATGGTGGTGAATGCCTCTAAATTAATTGGTAATGAAACTGAGGTAGGCGGTTAGCAAGTTCCAGCCCAATCTGAGCTATATAGCAAGGTCTTTTATCCAGAAACACCAGAGTTAGAGATATAACTCAGTGGTAAGCTGTATGCCAAGCTGGTACAAAGTCTTAGATTTGCTTCCCAGTACCAAAAACAAAGAAAAATACAAAAATGTCATAGTGATATTTTCTTTTATTTTAAACATATAATTCTGTATCCTGAGTCATTACTTATTGCTTTAATTTAAGGTCATTAAAAGTAAGAGTTTATCATGAATCTAATTAACCAATAATGCAATTTTATACTATATGTTGCAAATACTTAGAAGCACCTATTATGCAAAATCAGCTGATGTGATTTTTCTTAAAAGCTGTACTTCACTTCAAAATCATCTTAAAACTCCCCATTCTTCTACATTGCCAAATACCTACTGTTTTCATATTTACATATTTCTTTCTGTCCTTTGTGTAGTAGTGAGAGTGGGCTTATGCATTTACATTTTGAGTCTATGTCTGTGGCTATTCATAGTATTTTACATATGACAAATATAATATTTGGAAAAATCCGTATTTTAGAAAATACTTGGGCATACATCTTATACATTTCTGGAAGTAGAAACCCTCTAGTAGTAAGTTAACTCTTTGTGACATATTGCAAATACATTGAACTTGCTCACCGTATCAAAACAATATACATACAAATGCAGCTCATATGTTTAATACATGTGTAGCATTGGCATTGAAATTTAGAATATTTCACTGCCTCTTCTAGGAATAATAAATATTCTACATCTACTAAGATTAAGAAAGTATATAAGGCACAGTTAATAAAAGAAGCCTTAATTGTTTAATTTAAAACACTTTAATGAAAGTTTTAATTTTAAGATTAAGCAGCTTAAAATGAACTCATAATAATTGACTTTGTAACAAAATAGTCATTAAATTGAGATTGATAAAATTAATAATTCTGTTAATCATTCATAAAGCAAGACACACAAGAATGTGTAGAATCCAGCTAGAATTTTTCTTTTGTTCAATGAAATTTCAGGGCCTCATATGCATAGTTTTAATATCTATGGCTTTTTGAAGGAATGTTGTTCCCTAACATGTAGAGAAATATCTGGATAGACAAGCATCTCTATTTTTTAAATCATTTGATGAAGTATGTGATAAGAAACAGAAAATAAATAATTCATGATGAACTTTCCACAATATACATCTAGTATTAGCATAGTAATAGGTATTAGTGATTTACATAATTGAAGAAATGGCTTAAGTAGAAAGTTATACACACATATTTATATGCATACTACTATGCTTTTATAATGCAATAAGTCAATTATGAATAGAAACATTGATTTTGCTTATGACTAACTAAAATAGAATTTAGATACCAAAAATAATAATAAATAGAAACAAAGGTTTTAAGTAACATTAGAATAGAGAGAAATAAAATAATTCTTAATTTTGAAAGGATCAAAGCAAACAACCTGGTTACTCAGATTGTAGTAAATAATCGCTTAAGTTTTTTCTCATTGTAGGTCTCCTCATAGACCTATATTATGATACTTAAAATTGCTGCCTTGTTAGTCATGTCTTTAGTTTTATTTTATACTGAGGATCCTGTTTGTATCACTAACAGAAATAACCTAAAGTTATTTAAATTTACATATCTCTGAGTGAACACATTTTTGCGTTTTGTGAACATCCATAGTGTACCTCCCATAAGTTGACTCTTGATACACTTGGATAAACCTTCCAATAATCACTGTTTTAAAGATGTTTTTATTTACACATATTTATGTGTTCCTGCATGAGTTTATGTGCTTCGTGCACACGCAAGTGTCTGTGGAGGGCAGAAGGTGTTGAGTCCTCTGGAATTGGTGTTATAAGGACTGTGAGCCACCTGATGTGAATTTGGGGCTAAACTAATGTCCCCTTCAAGATCAGTAAATACTAGAAACCACTTACTCACCCTCCTTTTACATTCTTTTACTGATTAGTAATTTTATATTGGATTCTAGTACAGTCCTAGATTATGGATTATAGATTATAGACATCTAAAGAAAACAGTTCCACAATTCCTTATCCAAAATTTTATCATTAGCTTTTCAGGAAAGAAATGAAAAATGATATATTAGCTGAAGACACAGAAATAGTAATGGTTCTGAGCATGTAAATTACATATGGCAGGCCAGATGATCTGGCTCCAAGATCAAAGCTCATGTGTTGAGATTATCAATGAAGAAGACTAATTCCGTCACATTCCTCTCCTTGATTTCAGAATCATTTGCATTTACTTTATTTTCTATATGTGTTTAAGGAAAGAATATTTATGACAGAAGAAAACTCAGGGATTTTGTTTTGCTTTATGAATATGCAACTTAATTTTTGTTATTCATTTGATGGCTTGTTACAGCTGGCAAGTTACAGATGAATTTACAATGTTGGTTTAGATAATGTCTGCAATTATTGTATAAATCCTAGTAGCAAAAAGAAAATATCTTTGTCAGAAACTTATAATGGTCATGAAGTGAAACTTGAATTGCTCTTTTCTCTGCTTCTAATGAAAATAAGTAATTTCTACTTAATGTTTTATTGATTTTCTGGTATTTAATAAAAGTTACATTTTCAGTGAATATTTTCTGTACAAACTTCAATAACTATGTCCAACTGCCATATGGACACAGCAGAAGTTACAGATTGCATAGAGATATGCTATTTTGGTTTGAAGCAACATAAATATTGGGCAATGTTTCAGAGATATGTCAGAATTACTTTCTTTTATATGTACATATTTATTCCATGAAAACTTGAAAACCATTGATCCCTAATCTGTTTCAGATATTGAAAACTGTGTTTAAGAACAATTTATACAGAAACTGATACTATTCTAAAGTGGTTAAAGTTCATGAGTACCCAAATCAATTTTAAGATTCAAATCAATTTTAAAATTATTATATCTATATTAATAAATTATACTTGAAAGAAAATGTGAGTAGATACATACACTACATACAGTATAGACAAGAAAAAATAATGGAAGGAATTCATATTAAATCATATAAAATATAAATCATAAACAGAAAGTCTTTCATTTCTTTGTCCATGTGGTCAATAAAGAAGTGGTTTTCAACCAAGGAAAATTGTTATCCTCTAAAGAAATAGGCAATTTGAGACATTTTTGTTTGTTTCTTACACATGAAGGAGAAGAAAGTTTTATCAGTATCTTATGAATATAACTAAAGGTGCTGCAAATATTCCTATAAAAGATAAAACAGCACCCCATTAATAGGAATTGACTAGCAAAGTCTCAGAACCTTCAATATAGTGATTTAGTATGTAGGATTTATATGAAACAACCCTGTGTTCACAACTCAGGTCCGCCATTTGCTAGCTTGTACCTCAGGCAAGATTTTTAAACATTAATGACTCTAAGTTTTTGATCCAAACAACAATGCTAATATATACTGAAAGGCTATATAGTAAAGATCAATTACTATTAATTTAAATGATTTATGTTAAGTGCATAGTGAAGTGTTTGAATTTAGTAAGTTTTCAACAAGTTAATACAGTTAATATTAACTTTGCATGTGTTCATTCATATGATCCTAATTTAATATCAAGAGCTTGATCTCCTTCCATATTTTTTCTACCACACTACTGATTAAAATTTGCATTATTTTATTTGTCACCAAGAACAGAGTACTGCCAATTAGATAAAGACATGCCATCACTCATAAAATGTTCCCTATGTGTGAAAGTAAAATGTAGAATGAGAAGTGATTGTTGTAAGTCTACCAGCAAATTTTCTTACTTAGGTACAACTACAAAACCTATCACTGACCCCATTAACAATCAAATCCAATTAGAAATAGGAGCATCCGTTACCAGAAAAGGCAGCATCACAAATTGTTCTGCAGTGGGATTATAATGTGTACTAGTGTGTGCAACATCTAGAGTCATCCCAACAGCTACTCACTTTTTAGTACGTACAAGTTGTCACATGACTACTAAAATGCAAAGAAGGTGATTCATAAATGAGCTGAGGCAGTGTAGGCCTAGAAGCCTCATGCACTCAAATAGTCAATGTTTTTTATACCATAGGGAAAAACTGAAAATTCGTTTTAAAAAAAGACTTAGTCAGTTACAAGAGTTGCTGCGCTTGGAGAATAGACAAGTCAGCTGGTCATGTCATAAGTCATAAATACCCAAGCACTCTATGATTTACCAATCTTACTCATGTATGTAAGCAATACTGCTGGTGGAAAGCATTTCCTTTCCCAATTTTGTTGGCTTTCCAGAAGAGCTAGAATCATAATGAAAGTTCAGATGCCTGTGTGCATGTACCATGGGTATTTCTGAAATTTCAGTCACAATAACATCTATTGTTGTTGGTGGTGATGGTGGTGGTGGTGGTGATTGTATAATTGAAGTAATGCCTATAAAAGGAGTTAAGTGACATGTTCCAACTCATAGATGAAAAAATGGGTGCTCAATGTGTTTATCCCTATTCTCATTACTTCAACTACCCTTTCATAAGAGGGGCTATGGGGCTAGAGAGATGATTCAGTGGTTAAGGACACTCAAATGTGCTTGCACAGGACATGGGTTCAGTTCCTGGCACCCACATGACAGTTCACAACCATCTATAACTCCAGTTCCAGGTCATTCTCCATTTCTTCTTACCTCTGCAGTCTCTTGCACACATAAGGTGCACATATGTACACTCTGGCATAAAATAAAATACCAAGGAAAAAATAAAACACCATTATCAAACTGTGTGGTTCAAATTCGATCCTCCACCTGTTTTTGTAAGTAAAATGTTAGTGACAAATACTCACTAGCTCACCTGTTGTCTCTTTCTGCTTTGATGTGCTGTGGGTGTGAAAGGAAATACTAACCCACTCAAAGTATTTATGGATCTAGCTGTTTATAAAAATAATAAAAAGAATTGCCTTAGACTGCACAGATGTCTTAGTGGTTAGAAACACTTGATGCTTTTGTAGAGGACTCAGGTTTAGTACCAGGTACCCATGTTTCAGCTCACAGCCATCTGCAACTC
This sequence comes from Cricetomys ansorgei, assembly GCA_026225945.1. NCBI lineage: Eukaryota > Metazoa > Chordata > Mammalia > Rodentia > Nesomyidae > Cricetomys > Cricetomys ansorgei. The sequence continues at coordinate 374,420 of JAMJFZ010002863.1, read as the reverse complement.
CAGTTCCTGGGAGTTTGAAGCCCTCTTCTGCTTTCTGCAGGAACCAGGCACACACATGATGCATACTTATACATTCAGACAAGCACACATACACATGGAAAATTAAAATAAAAATAAAGCTTTTAGAAACATTTGCAGAATCCTCTAAAATATAACTATAAATTGTTTACATCTACAAACTTATTTAGAAATTAGAAAGGAGCATTGCTCAATTCTAATGTTTGATTTTAAACATACCTACCTCACAACCACCTATAACTCCAATTGTAGGAGAGCTGAAGCCCTCTTCTTACCTATATACACACACACACACACACATACACACACAGGAGAGGGGAGGGAGAGAGAGAGAGAAACACACAGAGAGAGAGAAACACACAGAGAGAAATCCTTTTAGTGTGGATTTCCTATGAGTGGATTCCTAAGTCTATTCGTTTGTTGTCCTTGAACTTTCTCAAGAATATAGTTTAGTAGATTATATCTTCTCAGCTTCACAGTACTTTCTACTTTAAAAATAGGTACTGTATTATATTTTGTATATTTGAAAAGATTATTTTTGAAATCCATAAAACTCTAAATCAGAAAGAAAATCCTCCCTTTAGTGGACTGCCCTTGATTAGCCCAGAATAGTAAGAGAGAATCTGTCATTGTCAATCAGCTTGGCACATACTTGACAGCATGCAGTTATAGTGAAAGACAGCTATGCTGCTGTGGTCCAGCAAACCTAATTGTAAATAAATAAAAGAACAGTCACCCAGCATGAGGGGAAAGAAAAAGAAACTCAACCATACAATGTTGTGTTTTTCGATCCATCAACTTTCATTTGTTGGAATCTGCCTGACAATCTAGGCCAGAGAAGTCAGAAACACAATATTGATTGCATTTCATTTTTTTTCTTGCCACTCGATTTAGCAAATGGTTTGCATGTAGAACAAGAGATGGTCAGTCATTATCTATGAATAGGAAACATTTGTTATAGAAGCATACTTTGATGTTTTTACTCAAAAAGTCACACGTATGTTAGTTAATTAATTTTACTACAATATTGTAATTGTCAGCTCTTCCTGCAGTAACATACTATCCAGTAATTCTAGTGGCATGTCCCAAAACCCCTTTATTGGTTTCTCACTTATTTGAAGATCAGTTGTAGACTGGTTTACATTTTCTAAGAGTCAGGTTAAAATATCTTTATGAACATCTGAACAGAGGATTTGCTCCAGATGTCTTCTCATGAAGGACCTCAAGCAGAAAACTTCTTTAGTATGATTTTTTTATTGAAAATATTTCTCATATAATATATTTGGATCACGGCATTCCCTTTCCCAACTCCTCCCAGATCCTCTCCACTGATCCAGCTTCATGTCTTTTTTCTCTTTAGAAAACGAACAGGCACACAAAAAAGTAAGCAAACCAGAAAGGAAAAAAATCACAAGAAATACACACACACACACACACACACACACACACCAAAACAAAACCAATAAAACACAAAATTGGAAACTTAACTGCATTCTCAGCAGTAGGTGACCAACATAAAACAAACTCAATGGTATTTTTTGTTGATTTCTTATCTCATCTGACTTCATTAGGTCATTTTTGTGTTTGTTTACTGGTCTTTTGCTTGTATTCTGTATGCTACATATTCTTGTGGTGAAAGATAAGAGCAAGAGGAACCTGCACATGTGAAATGCCTTTTAAAAATCTACCTCAGAGCAAATGTTCCAAATTCTGTTCACAGCACATTGATCAAAGTAAGACACTTGGCCAAACCAATAAGCAGTGAGGCCAGCCATATTAAAAGAATAAACAAATAATACTAATAAATCAATGATGATACCTACCGTCATAAGATTTTCATTGATTACAAAGCAACTCACTAAATAAACCATCATAGTCTTGAACTCACAATCCTCCTGCTTCAACATTCTGAATATGGAATGTATAGGGACTACACCATCACTTCTGGCTCTTCAGGCTCTTCCCTTTTATTTCTGCATGATTTCTTCTCCATTTCCTTACATGATATCAGCTTGCTGAGTATGTAACCCATATTCTCTCTTGGAACTCATTCTTTCTGTAATCCATCATTTTGTAAACTAGATACATGAACTAGTTCTCAGCAAATCCTTTTCTTAAGCTTTCTGCCTTGATGCTCTTGTCCATAAAACACAGAACTGATCAATTCCTGCTCTGTACACAATTATACATTGCACATTACTGATTGTTATATCTATTGCACTAGAAAGTTGGAAAATGTATTTATGTCTGTATTCTTGTGTTTCTGGTTCCTAGGAGAGCACTGTAACAATGTAAACACTTCATAAATGTTTGTAAAATGAACAAAGAAAAGCTTAAAAATGTGACAGGCTGTTTTAAACATCTTTAAATATGCTTGTGTTATACAGATATTATGTATGCATCCAAATACTAAGATATTGACAGTAAGTAAAAGGAATAGGATTAAGTACATTGAAAAAGAGAAAAGTTATCAAGGCAACATCTATCACTATTATACTACCTTCAGAAGCACCAAATTTCTATTTCAGTGTGTACATATACAATATGAACTTAGTGGTTGATTAAAATATGATTTTAAGAATGGAGAAATATGTCATATTCTAAATGGAAAAAAACAGCCTGTACTAATGTACATTATTCCACCGAAGAAATAAAGTCAAAGCACAACATATGGTTCAGTAAATCAATTCATGTGCAAATAAGCTTTCGTATATTTTCATCAGACTTCCTATTGCCACTCCAAAGGTTTACTTTGCCTCTTTTTAGAATAAATAACCCTTACTTTACTGTAAATAACCCTTACTTTACTGTTTGTCAGATCAGCCACTGAACAATTGAATGTAAAAATAGACCATTCTAGAAAGTATTGTCCTAGCAAGTGTTAATTAAGGGTTATCCCCTATTACCTGATTAATGTATTTTGTTTTGGAAAAAATACACCAGAAATTGTAGCAAATTTCAAATATTTTGATGGAAGTTAACCTCTTGTATCACATTTTTTTAAAACTTTTGTTGCATAGTTTTACATGACAAATGACATCAGGAATTAAGGGGAAGAAAATTTGGATGGAAATATTCTATTATTACAAATAAGGCTTTTGTTATTGTTATTGAAATCCTGTGAAGACTTTGTATGAATACTCTTTGAATTTGAACATTCCTCTGACAATAACAGGCCACCATAATTAGCTGTTTCCAGTTTATGTGACCTTCATGCTCTTTTCTTAAATCATGAAAAATAAGAGACATTTCAGAGAAAAAAAGATTTATTCATACCAATCTCTGACATGAATATCAGAGATTGTGAAATCTCAAACCTTCCAAGAAGAACCCTTGGAGCCCTTTGACAGTCATGTAAGAATGCATTTCTAGGTACTGAAAAAGATGGTTCAATGATTAAGACCACAGCTGGCTGCTCTCCCAGAGGACCTATGTTTGAATCCCAGCACCTGTCTGACACTTAAAAGTCATCTGTAACTCCAATTCCAGACAAGCTTATTCTCTCTTCTGGCCTTCTTGGGCACTGGAAACACATAGTACAAAAAGACAGATATGCAGAGAAATCACCCACACAATGTTCTTTTTTTTTTTTTTTTGAAAAAGAGAATCCATAGCCTTTCCTATTTGAAGAAATAAGATTGTTTCTCATTTGTGTCCTACAAGAAACATTGAAGAATTTATTGGCATTAATGAAGAGTAGAATGAGTTAACATAATAAGAGCTGCAACAGGAAGTAGTAGCAGAAACCTCTAATCACAGCACTCTAGGGACAGATAAACGTGGATGTTTGTGGTCTACATAGTTAGTTCCAGGATGATCAGTGCTACATATTAAGACTGTCTCTGTCCTCCGCGTACATCCCCCCCCATATATATACTTAAAATATATAATATATATTAGAATTAATATAAATACATTAAAAACTGTATCTGCCATTTTAACAAGGAAACAGAGTAAGCACATATATGAACATGCTTACATACATTCATAGACACAATCATGTACAGAATAAATAGCATAATGAGGAAGTAGAATTTGATATAAATGGATATAATCTTCTTGGATATAGTCTCATTTTATTTTTTTTTCAAAATTTTCACTTTTGTTTTTAACAATTAGCCCAATCCCGTTCAGTTTCAGCACATGTAAAATTAGATGGAATTATTTTGTAAAGCAGAAATATATATAAAGCATAGTGTTGGACATGTATAAACATTTACTCTGAAAATTTCATACATGTATAAAATGCATTTGGATCATACCCATACCCCAAGCTCCTCCTACATCCCATTCCTCCCTCAAATTCCTCATTGCTCTCCCTTAATTCTCTCTCTCTACTTATGTCCTTTATTTTTTTTAATAGTCCACTGAATCCAGTTAGTATCTCCTTATACACATTGGTGTGGTGCCTTTCACTAGTATATAGTCAACCAGCCAGAGACCACACATCTAAAATTCTATGGGTACAAAAATATTTATTCAGTCTTCAAAACAGAATCTTGTTGTTGTTGTTTTTGTTTTTAATTTTGATCATCTTCTTGTGGTATGTTTTTCACATACTCACTTTAGAAATATATAATATAGAATACTTAATTGAATTTGGATGGACTTGTATAATTAATTCTTCAAGCAATAATGTCTTGTCCTAAATAGCTGATCTGTCTTTTTACTAATAAATTCACACTGTAAATAGAGTGAGATAGTTATATAAATTCTTTAAAATTGTCTTTATAAACTGATTTGTAAAAAGCGTATGTAATTATGTATCCATTTCTCCAAAAATGTACCAAGGACAAGAGACAATAAAGAAGGTAGATCTACACATAATTTCTCTCCCTCATAGCTGTATTTCTATAGAACCACCACTAAACATTTTTCCAAGTATTTAGTTTCTTTGATATTTCATGGAAAGATGAAGAGATTTAAGTAGTGATAAAAGGAAATACTAGATAATAAACATGATAGATTTAGAAACATGTCTATAAAGGAAATGCTATGATTAAAATATCCATCCACCTGAAGACTAAATATAGAATGACTTTGGTGGCCTGAGAAGAGACTGTACAGTTGTCCTTTGGCGTCTGGAAAGGATTGGTTCTAAGACACTAAAATCCATGAGTGTGAAGGTCTCCTTTATGAAATCCTATAGTAAAATGTATGTAACCTAACCACATCCTCCTGTATTCTTTCAGTCATCTCTTGATTCTTTACAATACCAAGTATGATGCAACTGCTGTGGAAATAGTTGTACTGTATTGCTTAGAGAAGGAGAACAAGAATGACATCTGAACATGTTCAGTACAGGTGTTCCTCTACAACATGTCATCTTTTTGTCTGTTTAACAAACACCTGCTCAGAACTCAGAATGCTAATTTGTGGGCTCCCCTTTTGCTTCCTTGCTTTAATAGAAATACAATTATAATGTTGTATGCAAATAGGAAATAATATAAATCCAAAGCAAAAATTAAATGCAGTTCCTTTTTCAGATGAATGAATGAGTCTATAATAGTCCCAAAGTCCAGTCATAAACATAGAATCACTAGCAAAGATAGCAAGAGCTGGATCTGTCCAATCCATGAGGACAAGCTACACATGGTGAAAACATGTTTTTCCAAAGATGCATATGAACAAATAACGTAGCTAGTTTTAGTGAATAATCTAAAGTAAACTTGCTCTTAACCACTATACTTGGGAAAGGCACCGAAGAAAATTCCAAGAAAAATTACATAGTCTTGAAGTGATTGAAGTTAAAAGACTTGCTTTCTCACAAGCACTCGCATGACTTCATTCTTGGACTGTGTTCTGACACATCCCGTTTCTTATACCCTCACATTGCCATCTAACAGATCTTACAACAAGGCCCACTTTGTCTCTTTTTTGTAATGCATGTGAGTGTGTGGGTGTTTGTTTTTATTTTGTGAATCAACAAGTTTAACTAGTGCGTCTTTCATGAGAACAGGTGTGGAACTAGCCACTTACCAGTAGCACTACCAGTAGCACTACCTTACCAGTAGCACTAAAGATTATGTTTCCCCCTCAGTCAGCAATCAGGTCCTAGGGAGGAGCAGGGCTCCAGAGCCTCTCTCCCATCTATAATGCTATGTCACATACCCACTCTTACACAGATTATATTGCAATAATACTATTATATTGATGTAAATATTATTGGTGGGAATAATATAAGAAATCTCATGTCCAGTGCAAAACTATAAATATTATGAGATGAATATTGTGTTAAATATATCAAATAGCAGCTCCCATCTGCATCTTGGGGTATATATTTCAGTGGGAGGAAACAGGTTGATTTTGTGATTCTTTGCTCACTGAGTGAAGAAAAGAGAAATGACAGTGTTTGATAGGAAGGATGAGTCTTTTGTAGGTAAAACAGGGCAGGTTTCAGTATCTTAAAAATTGCCAGTTTTTGTAGGAATTATCACCCCCCCCAACATTTACTCCAAGTTTAGTGCTCTATTAAAATGTCAAACTATATTAAGAATTACTTTTCCTATGTCAAGTGTAATAAATGCAAAGTGGCTCTGCTTCAAGGTAATTTGCTTTAGAATGTAAAATGTGCATGTAATATAGATAGTATATTGTTGATGCAAACAACCACAGATCTCACCTCAAAGAGAGTAACAGAGAGGCAAATTTGAGTGACCATGGTTCAGGAAATACAAAGCTAGGTAGGTTGCCCCAGGTTCCATATTCTTACACGCAAGCAGTTTCATGAAGTACTGGAACAAAGAAATTCATTCATGAAGGCAATATTAGAATACATTGATGGGTACATGTGGTAAGCAGGTTAACCGAAGCTAGGGTAATCTCCCCGATAGGCAACAGATGCTATCCTGACAGTCTTAGCTTTGTGGTGGGTGGAAGCAAGTGGTCTGTGAACTTAATGCATTCTAAAAGGTTTTAGTCTATTAGTCACAGGATGTTAGTTCAAACACAGAGTTAGGAAAGGGATGAATACTTAGGTGGCTAAAACTAGCACAACATAGGGTAATTAGGCTCTTAACCTGCAACACTGCAGCCTATTCACATCACTGTAGTTCTAATCAGTTAATCAGTCTTTGCAGACACAGCTCCTTTCCAGGAATCCTCTTTCATGGTACATAGACTTATATTGGTAATGGATGGCACACACAAATCATACATGTACAGAAGAAAATATGGTTGTATTTTCTATTTTGAAAGTCATTGGACCTTACTAACAATATGTTCTTTCTTTACTTCTTCAGACTAATTTATTTTTCACATTATTTTTTAGTACGTAAGACCGTTCACTACATTGAAATGTTTTGCAGATTGAGCCACTTAAGGGAGAATGGGTAGTTGGTGGAGTCCTATTAGGAAATCAGTGCCTGTAAATAGATGTGTCCTGTTCTTGATATGAAATGGGAACTATCGTACTCTTATCAATGAATTACTTTCATTCCAGGTACTGTATTGGAAAGTACAGTGCCTTTCTTTCTGGCAGTGGTCACTAAGGGCACTGATCAGATGCTCTGATTAAAGCAGGTAGTTTTTTTATTAACATAAAGAAAATACTCTTAATGATTGGCACACCTTGACCAAAGCACCAGTCTCACACTTGTAGTTATTCTAGTGAGAACACAGGCAATAGTCTCAAGAGAGAGAAGACAACTTGCTGTGCAATATCAGATTAGAGTAACGTGAGTTCACAGGTTCTCACACATGTGGACTGAGGGGAAAGTATATAGAGGAAACAAAAGCCAGAAGACATGTACACACACCAGAAACAGGAGACACTGAGATAGGAGAAGGGAGATGAGGTTAAATAAAAGCAGCTCCGAGGAAGATTGCCGAGGCCCTGACTGATGCATGACATTGATTAATCGATACTCCATCCTAGTGTTTAACAAGTATTCTGTCCAAAAAGGCTTCTGTAATATTTAACTTCACTTCTTTCCATTTCAATTTATGCACGTGTCTTTTGTTCTATCTTCAAGAGAGCTAGACAGTAGTACGTAACAAAACAGTTTATATTGATATACCTAAAGGGATGTTTGTTTTTTTTTTCTGCCATGCTTCAGTCTTCCCCAGGCAATGGAAAAACAAACAATAAAAAATAATCTAATCACTTCTCAAAAGGCCTATTTAATTTGACTGCTTAATAAATAATAAGCTTTGGTACTGTGCTTTAAGCATTTCTTCTTTGAAAAGAAATTTAATTGCAACAATGATGTGGAAAGATTTATTTGATTCCTCTTACATATACACACACAAATAGAGAAAGAGTGAGCAAGTGTGTGGGGGGGGAGCGGGGGGAATTTAATTCTGAAGCTCAAAACAGAAACCTATAAAACAAGGAGTCTATAAGACACAGTAAACATTAAGATTATTGATATTACTGATGTTAAATCTGTTGTTTATTTGCATTTTGTTTTAATTAAAATATATATATATATATATATATATATATATATATATATATATATATATATATATATATAAAAACATTTGTGTTTGTTCACAATAATCATCATGATGCAATTCAAGGAAATTTTGGATTGTTTTAATGTTAGTGTATTTCACAGGGACTTCTATTTATTTTCTCTGCATCAAAAGCTACATTTTTGTGACCCTGTGTACCATGCAGAAATTGATCTGCAATACATGTGGAGTCTCCAAGGGTATATTTAAATTTAGTAATTTTATAGCTAGCTGTGAAGTTAATCTGCACTCTGCATTCTTTTCCCCAGGAAACTGAAGTAGCAGTTCAAGCTAAACAACCAGATGTGGAAAGGCTTTTGTCTAAAGGGCAGCATTTCTATAAGGAAAGACCCAGCACTCAACCAGTGAAGGTAATGAAGCGACCTCGAGCAATATCTATTACCTCATAATGGGTTATACATCCCCTGTTTACACTTGCCATTGACATGGTCTATTTATAATCATTGAAATAACTTGTAAGGAAATATTAACCATACTACAATTGCAGAGGCAAAGCTGTCTTTTTGATCAACATATCTATTTATATACTGCAATGTTAGGTTCATTAACAAGTCATTGCATTAAGGGATTCATTTCTGTCCTGGTGTGATGTTATCAATACAAAAAATAGTACCAACATCAAGGCAGATTAAATTCTTTGGGGATTTATTGCTTTGCTTATCAACCTTGATACTTTTCATATTGTTTGGTTTAATTCAAATCAAACTACTGCATCACAGGGTCTTTCTTCAACAATTTAAAGAAAACACTCACACACACACACATACACACACACACACCCACCACACCACACACACTATTGTCTATGACCTTTCCTTGCTCTATTGCTCTTTCTTAGGAAAGAGAAAACTCTGATTTCAGGCTTTAAGTATTTTATTAGATGAGGAACTTTTAGTGAAATTTTATTTAATTGCATCTTTTTTCATAAAAACTTGGCCCAAGTGAAAGCTTTCTATTTTCTTCCTTTCTCTGTATACATTTTGAAGTCCAGGGTACATTTATTCAGAGGCTCTCACATGAAAAGAGACATAGTAAGCCAGGTCAGTTACAAACAAACAAAGAAATAAACACCTACTCAATCAATCTATGGCTTTCATGTTCAAATGAGAAGCCAGTAATTAATGATAAATAGATGTTAGGTAGAGTTTGCCTTATTCTGTGTACCTGGCTAAAATTGTAATGGCTATCATTGTGATAAAGTTTCCTGAGAGCCTGTATTGGTGGTTATTTGTTGATAAATTTTGGTTTTTCAGATAATATTGCTGGCTGAGATTTGGGAAGCCTTATTCTCATGTTTGAAAACATTCTTAAATAGTCAATAACCTCATTAGACACAACCAGTTTGTCCTTGCAAGTAACATTACCAAGACTTAGACCACATCTTACAGACACTGACCTTACAGGTCACTGCTTAGTTTCCTTGTGCTTGACTCAAAGTTTAGTTCTCCAAAATTGCCTGTTTTCCCCATAGCTTATATGGAAGTATTCATTAGGTAAATTTAAACTTGGGGTTTGAACATAATGACAAAACACCAGATGCAAAAAAAGCACAACATTCTCTGTAAATATTAAAATTCATTTATTCAAGAATAAAGTTATTTCTACTCCTGACATCCAGAAAAATAATTTAAATGCACTTTCAGGTTTGATATGATACTTTAAAAAATAAAATAAGTGGTTTTGGCTTTTGAACAGCAGAGTTAGAGTCAGTGCTGAAAGCAACACATTTTAGGGTTGCTGTAGATAAAGTTACCAGAGTGGTCAAGTCCCCAAAGTGGTTAGCACCAAAAACCTCATTCTAGTGAACCATGAAATGAACAAATGACTAGTGGACAAGTACATTACATCTATTTTTGTTGTAATGTACTCAAAACCTTAATGCCATATGGGTATGGCAATGAGTAGAGGTTTAACACCCCTTTTTTATAATTTTCAAATGTGTACTTAATTTTGCTTTACTTTCTGCTTTTGAATAAAACACAAAAAAAGTCTTTCCCTCAAGATGTAGACAATTTTTCTTTTTTCATATATAAAATAATCAAACCAGTGATGCTTAGCTTAATCTCACCTCCACCTATATACTCAATCCAAGATTCCTTTAGATGAGAGTTGGGCTATATGACTGGGCTTGTTCTGCTATTTCTTTAGTAAAGTAAATGGGAGATTGAAGCAAAAGAAAAAAACAAAGGCCATACAAACTGTCTTTTCCCCTACTTCTCTTAAAATAACCTTGTAAGTCAATGTTATATTTTTTTCTTCCCACTTTTCATTCTTCACCATTTTCTGTGTATTCAGCTCATTTGAGAGAGGTGAAACATGAATAAAAACATTTCTACAACTTCCCTGACTTGTAGAGAAAGCAGCATATCAGCTTGATAGGAATAAAGGAGTAGGATTTATTTGGATGTGTCAGATGTAGAAAAATGGTTGACTCACAATATTATGATTGTTTTGGTTTGCCGTACTGGGAATCAAACACTCAGGGCACTATACTTGCTACACTGCCAGAGACTGGAGTTCAGTTCCAAGTATATGCGTTGGGTGATTCACAACTGCCTGTAACTCCACCTTCAGGCTATCTGACACCCTTTTCTGGCTTCCATAGGTACCCTCACACACATATGCATGCACATACACAAATAGACATACACATACTTATTTTTAAAAATAAGCCCATATCTCTCAAGTATATTTATGTAAGATTCAATTGTTTATATAGATGGTCTGTCCACCGTTTGCACACTTTATCATTGAGGAAATATTGAAGAATTTCTGTTTCTGAGGAAATTGTCTCTTATCACCTCCACATTTTGTTTCAAAAACATTGTCTGGCTCAGCTTCTGAATTCTTCTCCCAAACCAAGTTGAGATTGAGAGCTGGGCTCATTCCTATTCAGTTTCCTCCCAGTTTTCTTCACTTCATCAACTTTACTAGGATTTCTTTTAAACTTTAGAAATGAATTTTTAATCTCAAATAAGCAAGTTATTTAATATTTTCTTTCAGAATTTCAAAATTGAGATAAAAAGTATATTTTGAGACATTTCTACTAATAACATAAATGGAATGCTACATCTCTAATATAAAGTTATCATAATAATCTTATCCTATGATTGAGAAAAATCTAAAATCTAAATCAGTCTTCTCTCTTTCTATCTGGCTCTTTTTATGCCTCTTTCCACTCTCTCCCTCTTCTCAAAGTCTGTTCCTCTCCTCCTTGGCAACAATTCTATTTCATTGTTCTCTCATCTTCAGAAATATATGAAGTTTAGTTATATAATGCCAGTAAACTATTTACAATTTTGCCAAGTTATACTTTTGCTAATAGGATTTGATGAGATTAATATTTGCTATGTTCCATTTTCTACCGAGGAACAGATAGTTCCTCAACATCACTCCTTTAGCAGTTAAAAGACAATGAAATAGTGTGATGCTGTATATCCTTGAGAGGTTGAGAAAGAAGGGTTGAGAATTTGAGGCAATCCTATATTTACATAGCAAATTCAAGGATAATATTATCTGTATAGAAAGACCTTATTTTAAAAAAATATAACTCGCATCAGTGACAACAGTATCAATGCCCAAAGGCAAATAAACCATTTATGGTTTTTAATTGTGTATTTATTTTTATTTTATGTGCATGAATGTTTTACCCTACCCAAATGCATGTATTTGCACCAAGTATGCACCTGGTAACCACAGAGCCAGAAGAGAACATAGGATCCCATGGAACTGGACTTATGGGCAGGTGTGAACCATCTGTTGTGGATGCTAGGAACCTAAATCCATTCCCTTGGAAGAGTAGTAAGTGCTCTTAACTTCAGAGCCCTCTATCCAATCCCTTTAAACGTTCTTATAATTAAACATTTAGATACTTTCTTCTGCTACTAATACTCCCTTTAAACGTAGCTTTCTATTAAAATTTGGTTTATGCATATGTGTGTTTTAAAATGTTAATGTTGCCTCCTTTACAACTGAAAGCATTAATAAGATTTTAAATATTGTAGTTACTTGCTGAAGTAATAAGACAAGGAAAATTTGATTTCCTTGTGTTTTATATTATCAAAATACTACTTATGTAAATCTTATAACATATGTAATTTAGTCTCCAAGACATATTTTAATAAAACATTAAAAGTAAGGTGTGACTAGTTTTATATAGTTGGCCATAGCTTAGATTACAATCTTTTAACACAAAATAATTGCTGTAGACAAATGGTCAAGAGGGCAATTATAAAACTCTGGACATAATTTCCTTACATATAATCTGCTAAATGACAGCAACATTAGTCATTTTCAATTACAGTTGATTACAACTAGAGTGTTTTATTTTCCCAGGTGTTTTCTTGTTAATTAATTACATTAATTTTCCATATACCAATAAGCTTATTTTACTGAAATACCAATAGCATAACATTCCCATGAATTTCCTTAGTTTTTGTTTTTTGCCTAACAGTAGTTAATACATTACAACAGATGTGTGCTTCAAGGTTTATATAAGGTATGCTAGATTGAGTGGTATATTATTGATCACATATTATTAATTTAAATATTATAATTATACAATATGTGGTTTGGGGGCATATGACTTGATGATTAATGTGCATGGCATTCAAGCATGAAGACCTGAGTTTATATCCCCGATCCCACATAAAGTCAGACACACAGTACATGTTTACAGTCAGTGTGTTTCTACAGTGAAATGGGAAGTGGAGACAGGAGAATCTCTAGAAGCTGGGTACTCTAAGAGAGGTACCATGCTCTCAACCATTGAGCTGTCTCTCCAGTCACTTCAATGCTTTTAAAAATATCATCAGAAATCAATAGGCAATGCTGGGGAAGTACTTACAGAATGAAATTAAAAACATCTCAGTTGTAAAAATTAGAACTGTTTAGCTCATTAGCAGAGGGGAAGACACTTCAAACAGACCATGTGCAATCTTTATTAATGAAATTTTAATTTTAAGGAGAATGATCAAAGTAGAAGCCATGTTCATATTAGATGCTGTCAAGAAGCAGTAAAGTTGACAATCAAATTTAATCTACAATATGAGAAGGATTAAGCAGAGCTAAATTGTATCATTGTTCAAGAAGCATCAGTGCTTATTAGTCATTTCTGTCACAGCAGAGTGGCCTTGTCTCTCTGTGTATTTTTTGAAATCAGGTCATGGTGTGGCCTTGTCTCTACCTAACTTATTTTCTCCAAGTGTTTTTGTTTGTCTGTCTATATTTACGTGTGTCTGTTTAAATGACATATCATAGCCTAGTAGGTTATCAGATAGCAGCAAGACTATTCTTCACATTCCATAAGCTCTCACTGAAAGCTTTATTCCAGAGCATTAACACTGTTTATATTAGAAAAGCTGATGTTTTCATTTTTCTTAGCTATTTTTGATAAGAATAGTACACAATTTTCCTTAAAGAAAAAAAAAAGATCTTTCAAATGAATTTCTACTGTTTCTACTTTTACCACTATATACTTTTACAACTTTTTACAACTATAGTTACACAATAGGAATAATTGCTAATGGTTTATCAACTGTCTCTGTTTAACCAAATTCTTTTAAACTATTTCTAGAACCCTCCCCAATGTATATCTCCTATGATTATTTGATGAATTCATCCAAATTCATTTGCTATTCAAAATAAACAATTGAAAGAGAAACTATTATGAAGGCACAACATAAGCTGAGTCAGTTCTGAGGAAAAATATGTTAGAATAGAGAATATCTATTTAAGTGTCTCTGTATCTCTTACTGCATCTAAGTAAGCATGTTTGAGATTTGAATTTTACTTCTACATCTCACATATGTTATATGCGTTTACAGAGGGAGACATAGGATCAAATGGTGCAGTTACAGTGTCCACATGCATGTCTGTGTATGTCATCATTACATACCAAGCATTCTCACATGACATTACTTCAAAATTATAAAATAATATCAAACCCAAAGAGTTTATAATTACAATCCCTTTATATGTGCATGTGCTTATGTGTGTCTGCCCATGTGTGAATGCTCACATTTATATGTGCACATGCAGAAGCTAAAGTTCAGTATTGGCTGCTGTCTTCTGTCACTTCTCCACCATATTTTCTTGGACAAGGTCTTGCACTGACCTGAAGTTTTTATATTGGCTAGACTGACTGGACAAGGAGCTTATGGGATCTACCTATCTCTGTACAGAGCACCCAGGATCACAGATGCAAGCTGCTATACCAGTCTTTTTGCTTAGTCAGGGTACCCAAACTCAGGTCCTCTTGTTTATACAGCAAGCACTTTCTTTTCCCACTGAGCAATCTCCCAAGACCACCTTAAAATTTTAAATTTAAAACAAAATATCTATTTAGAAATCACTATTTTTACAATTTTTCATGTTCTTCATAAAGAATATTTTCATAATATAAGGAATTAAGTTATATTGGAAGTGTTAGTGAAATCAGTAACACATATGCCTTTCTATTAAAGAGGAAGTTAGAAGATCTGCAGTCTGAGTGGGAAGCTGTAAACCACTTACTTCGGGAGCTGAGGACAAAGCAGCCTGACCGTGCCCCTGGACTGACCACTATTGGAGCCTGTAAGTACATTGTGTCCCAGGTGGTTTCTTTTGCTTTATCTGTTTGCTCAAAAGCATGGCTATGATGTTACCAATAAGTGAAAAAGAAAATTGGTTTCTGATTCTGCAGAAAGAAGTAAACATTTATGTTACTTGTTATGCAAAAGGTCTTTGAGTGGGTTCCTTGGGCATTGAGAGGGTTACAACCTATATTTTCTGAAGGAAATATTTTCTACAAGGAAAAGAAGAGGGCAGGTGAGGATATGTCATACTGGCATAAACATTTAGCTCTTTCTTAAGAGCATTAAAGCTGCCTGGCTTTGAGGAGCCATACTGAATTGCCAGAAGAAGGCCTCTCCTTTGTATTTCTGCTTCATTAGAAACAAAGGTTTCTAGGGAGTTGGTTTTAACTAAGGTTAAAAGTGATTCTTAGTAAGGAAAACCAACAAGCCATCACATCTCTACCATCTAAGAATGAACATCAAGGTGAAGGTTATGCCACTGGCAACTGGAAGATGTGCAAGCATTTGTTTTTC
This sequence comes from Cricetomys ansorgei, assembly GCA_026225945.1. Taxonomy (NCBI): domain Eukaryota; kingdom Metazoa; phylum Chordata; class Mammalia; order Rodentia; family Nesomyidae; genus Cricetomys; species Cricetomys ansorgei. Next base: position 358,836 of record JAMJFZ010002863.1, on the reverse strand, counting down.
AACATGGCTCACTGAAATTGCAGTATCAAGGTTCTAGTGAATTAATTATGTCAGATTTATTTCCTTTTATGAGCTCTAATTTTTGGTTCTCTCAGCGCAAACACAGTTGTCCATATATAATCCTTTATTGGTATTTGTTCTCTAGATGTCATTGGAATATTCAAAATCGAAATCTGTAATGCTGTGAAGAAATTGTGCTCCAATGATTTTTTATAAGCTTATGAAATGTGGAATTTAATGGTTTATATTTCTATGTTAGGTACTCTGAATATTACAGGAATAATCAAATCCAGGGAACAAAATCTATTTAAGATGCAGTGTTCCTAAACGTTATGATGATGTTTCTAACAGGAAATTCATTCAAAAGTTTTGTTTTATAAGAACATATATAACTAATCCATGTAATCAATATATATGAAGTAACTTATATGTATTAGATATCAAGCTAAGTGCTGAGAATTCATCATAAAATAATTTTGTCTCTCCTTTTATGAAGCACATTCAAATCTGAAGAGAAAGATAAGCCAATGAAAAGAAAATCCATTGTCTCAATTATAAGTGTTGTAAGATGTAGTCTACAGATTCATGCCAAGTGGCCTCAGACAGAACAGCAGAAAGTCAAGCCCTACCCCTAGCCCTTACAAACTCATTTGCATTTTACTGGACTTTCTAAGTGATTCCAGCACACACTGGAGTATGAGAAACATAGTTACAGAAAAAATGAAAAGGGCAGAAAGTGGGGAAGTAACTAGGGCTGAAGGCATTTATTGTCTGAAGTGTATCCAGGCAAGCTAGTCCGGCCTGAAAACATTAGAGAAGTAGTGTGAGGAAGTGAACCTGTGTATGTATCCACAGAAATTATCACAGGCAGAACAAAAAGTCACAGCTGTGACACCAAGGAAGGTACTGGAGTGGGAGTGGGGTGGTATTCACAAACATCAGTGAGCCTGCAGCAAAGGCTATACAAAGACCAAGAGCAGTGCAAAAAGCGAGTTTTGTCCAGCACCTCTCTACTTCTCCCCGCCCCTCTTCCCCACCAGTGAGGAAGGACTTCATTACCATCTATGACTCCTTGTGTTTTCCCACATCCCTGCGTTATTGCTACCAGTGTCATATCTGAAGATGTCCTCAGCTTGAGCAACTGGTGAGAGTTCAGAGTTCTAGGGCTAATGTTGGAGAAGTGGGAGAGGACTTTTGTCAGAAAGAGGATTTTTTTTATCTCCTCTAACAAATGGACAGAAAACTGCACATAAGATTAGCATATGAAACACACAAATGTTGAGTGAAGAGAATCAACAAGGAGTCAGAATCATAGTGATTTTATTTTAAGACATTTTTTTCTCATGTGGTAGTTTAAGCATTAGAATTAAGAATTGCTTGTATTCCTGGCTTTGTGAAACATAGTAATTTAATCTAAACTAAATGCATTATTTAAAAACTCTAATGTATAATACAATTTGGTCATATGATTATTATTCCCTAAAATGTAATATAATACAATAGGCTTTATAATTTACCATGATGATTTTCAAAAGCACCCCTATAGCATGCATAACTTCCTTTACCTTTATGTTTTTATCCTCAAAATAATTGTAAAGTAAATATGATTATATACAGCTAATTTTTTTAAGATATGAAACCCAAAGCATAGAAGAAATATTGATATATTAAGGCCACATAGCTGCAAAACAAGAGATAAGATGCTAATCCAACTGCATCAAGTGGAGTTTTGTTTTGTTACTATATTTTACACTATCTGTCCAACAACTCAATGAAAATTCTAGACCAAGGCAGCTAGCAAGTAGTTAATGCTAATTTAAGGAAGTATTAGACTTCCAGGGAATAATAACGATCTGTATTGTTGTGTCTTGAAAATCCATTTCCTCTGACTTTCTTAGAAGCCTTGAATGCCGAGCCTATGAATAATCATGAAATTGTCATTTGGTTGAATATTTTTTTCTTTTACATGTGTGGAGACTAGTGTTCAAAGTGGTTTTTGATTTGATTTGATTTGATTTTTTTTAAAGTGGCCTTTTTGAAGCACTAAAGCAAGCTTCCCTGTGGCTGTTTACTTCCATTATATAATATGATGCAGTGGTCTTATCTGAACTGTATAAATTGTTCAAATTTACAAGATAAATGGCCATGCTCTCAACAAACATTTGATTTGTTTGGTGACCCAAGGTGTCTGGGTGTCTCAGTTACCTATTATTGCATAAAATGCCTAAAACCTTAGTGACTTAAGGCAATTAATACTTGCTTTGGATTCTGTGCCTCTCCCTTTTATACTGTGATCAGCGGAATAGTTAATCTAATCATCCCACTCAGTCTAGTATATCATTCAGCATCTGATGAGCTAAAAGGTCTAAAACTGTTTCATTATATATCTGAAAGGTGGCTGTCCACTAGATATCCTCATTCCTTTATACAGCTCTGCATCCTATGGTAGGCTAGACTATATCCTCATTCTGTAATGCTCCCAAAGTAGTCCTCATCTAAGAAGGGGTAGGTGGAAGCTTGAAGACCTCATGATGGAGCTACCAGATGTAAATGTCAATTCAGGGCAAATGACAGTTTATTCTTTTCTCTGATTCAATCCTTTCTCCTAGTCCTGGAGCCCTGGAGCATTTGGGTCCTTCATACAATCTAAAATGTTTAATCCTAGAACTGGAAGGCTTCAGCCTCAGCCTCTATATAATCTAGAACATTTAAGCCTTGGAGGCTTACTGCTGACTGAGACACTCTGATTAGCTCTTCTGAACTCAGAGCTATACTAACTCAACTGACTTTTCTGTCTCTGGCTGACTCTCCCAACTTCTCTGACAGAATTGCTCTGCTTGGCTTCAAACTGACTCACTTTTCCCATCTAATACTGACTTCTTCTGCCAAGCTGCCTTTGTGTCTCTGCCTCAGATTCCTCAGACTGCTTCTGTGTCTCTTTGAACTCTCACTGCCCATACTACCTGAGTCAGCCTCTCTGCTTTATCCTCAGTCAGACTGCTACATTGTCTCTATAGTCCTCTCTCTGCCTCTAATCCTTTGTGTGCTCTCTCAGCTGAGAGCCTGCTTTTCCCATTGTGAGAGCTGGGTATGTCCTCACTCTAACTCTTCCTCTGATTCCTTACTTTGCCTGCCCTTTACTCTGACTCCTCTCTGAAGTCACTTCTGTTTGACTCTTTCTGAGCTCTGCTTCCAGTCTCAGAACTACTGGTATTAATGGTGTGCACCACCACTGCTTTCTGGGTACTGGAATTAAAGGTGTCTACCAACATTCTTTCTACCCTTGAGCAGCCATGTTGCCGGATTATAGAATTAAATAGTCTTCTGCATCCCGACGCTTAGACTTTGACATATATTACTTCAACTACTGTCTCTTTGTCAATGCAACTTGAAAGTTCATCCCATATAATGAGTAGGATAATGACTTTTTCTTGAAAGAAGAGTTACAGTGTTACATGCATACTTGGATAGGAAGCTTGATGGTAGCCAACTTTATGTACAAACTACTACTATGGGAGAAAAAGAAAAGACACAAATGTTGGTTTGCACCCAGTACCCTATGTCAATGGTTCTCAAATTTCAAAATGCAAAAAGAAAACATCAATTTCTTACTAAATTGCAGATTATAAGGCTTCTACCTCAGAGTTTCTGATTCAGTAAGTATGAGGTAAAAGCCGTATCCCTAAGAGGTTCAAAGTTGAGGCCAGTGCTGCTGATCTTAGGAATGCAGTTTGAAAACTGCTACACCTACTGATTTGTGCAACTCAGTGGGGGTTCCAGTGAAATCCAGTGTTGTGACTGCCAAAGGAACTCCCTTTCAGTTCCAGCATTTCCCATCTCTATCCTTTTCTGACCAAGGACTTTGTAGCTTAGGAGACCAAGAAAGTGGAAAATACACAAACCAGGCAATATTTATCCAGTAGGGTACTTCTGTGTCACTAGTAGACAGTTATTGAGAGCATAACCACACTTGTATGAAGTTATTCTAGAGAAGCTAATGGACATTTTTAGTCAGCCAGACAGGACTTTGCATTGGTCTAAAGGCCTACATGGCAGATGGAAGCAAAGACCCAGCAAATCTGGTGGTAAATGTCACTGTGAATCATTTTTTATTCACAAGCTTCTGGGATTGAGAACACTCATGGTATACAGCACCCACTTAACATTTTCAAAATAAATCGCACAGAAAAAATTCTTAGTATGAATGTTCCAAGTGAGGAAATTTGATTCTACCATGTCAGGACAAGAGCTATGAAATGAATTGAATGTTGTAGAGAGACATTAAAGAGCCAGTTGATAAAAGTTTGTTGTTGATTAAACACTAGTAAAACCATTCTTCCTGCAATTAATTTTAGAGATAGCAGAACTCAAATGCAATTCTGAAAGTACACTATAAGAAGTAAAATAGCCTACATTCTAGCCAGGTGCATTGGCACACTTGGGAGGCAGAGCCAGGAAGATCTCTGTAAGTTAAAGAGCATCCCGGTATATGTAGAGAATGCCAGGACATCCAGGGCTACATAGAGAGACCCTGACTCGCCCAGCCCTCAAAATATTCTAAATTGTAATTTCAGTTTTGCTAACTAAATCAACTCACTCTCTGTGTAAAGGACCCAATGCTAAGTATTTAGTCGTGTGGTCAACTCTGTAACCATGTATTAAAAATAGCCACACGAAAGACATTACATGAAAATGGTATGGCTCTGTTTTAATGAGAAGTTTTTATGTACAGAAACAAGATGGGTGTCCTGGAGCCTAATCTGTACCTCTTTAACACTAAGCTTCCTCTTACCATAGGAGAAACTTGCCCAATTATAAAACAGGTTGAGATTCTTGCGGAAGAAACATCGGTAGGACAGCACTTAAATACTGTTGCAGGAAATTTGGAGATTAAGTCTTCAATCTTCTTTTCTCTCTTGAGTATGAGATCTTCCAGATGTGTTCCCTGCCAAGCTCACTGATGAACTTTTAATGGAAGGGACAATAGTGATTCTTTTCCGTTTTATGTTATTTGCCCCCTTTTACTGAAAATAGATTATTTTCTCATACAATATCCTAATGACAGTTTCCCCTCTCTCAATACCTCCCAGTTCCTCCCCAATTCCCCTCCTATCAAGAGGTACTCCTTTTCTGTCTCTCATTGGAAAGAATAGGCTTCTAAGAGATAAAATCCAAACATAACAAATTAAAATATAATAAGATAAAGCAAAAACCCTAACACCAAATTTGTACAAGGCAAACCAACAGAAAAAGAGTATAAGGAACAAAAATGAATCAGAGACCCACTCGTTCACACATTCAGGAGTCCATAAAAATTTTAACTGAATGCTATAATATATACATTGAGGACCTGATGCAGATACATGCAGGCCCTGTGCATGCTACTTCAGTCCTTGCAAGTTCTTTGGTGCTTTACTGAGTTGATTTAGAGGTCCTTGTTCTCTTGGTGTCCTCCATCCCTTTTGACAGTGTAGGATGTTGTGTGCCTAACAAAAGTGAAAGGTATGTCCCAGGTCCCATTCTTTTGAACATAAAGTTATGAAAAAAGAGTAGGATAAAAAAGAACTAGAGAAAAAAAATAACGAGAAAGAAATCTATAAGGTAGAGCAAATAAAGGTAAAATAGTTCAGTGGGTCAAGGAGACTGAGTTGGATCCTGCATAGAGTAATGATAGAACTGACTTCTGAAAGTTGTTTTTTGACTCCTGAAGTAGCTACCCTTGGCCTGTGCTCTTCCACAGGATCTAAGATCGATCCACAGCACCTAAGTGGCAGCTCACAACTGTCTGTTACTCCAGTTCCAGATAATCTGATACCCTCCTTTGGCCTCCTCGATTAACAGGCATGTATGTGGCACACAGAGATACGTGGAGACAAAACACCCATGAACATAATAAATAAATAAATAAATAAATAAATAAATAAATAAATAAATAAATAAATAAATAAATAAATAAATAAATAAATAGATAAATAAATAAATAAATAAATAAAATGACATATTTTGCCAGAAAATAGTCTTTGATTAATGGACCTCAACATAGAACCACTATCTCAATGCTCCTCCTTTCTATATGGTATTTTAAAACTTGAGGAGCCAGTAGGATCTTTTCTAGGTATTTCAACGTCTAAGAATGGAATAGTTGTGTTATTTTCCCTTCCTTAAAGTTATATACTACCACAGATATAGGAGACAGGTTCCAAATTAATTAAAAAGGGAGTAGTTTAAATATTCAGTGATGTCTAAGTCTGTTCATGTCTGCCTGGCTATATAAAAATGGGCTTCCTGTGTCTCCAGTAATCAGAACAGAGGGAAAGAAGGTGCATATTCTCATGTTCTTCTTCTCTTCTTGCACCCTAATAGCCTCTCAGAATTGTGGGGAAAGTTTCTCTCCATGCCCATGGCTTCTTGGGTTGTTTCTGCTGCTCATTCTGTTTTGATTGAATCCTTCAGATAAAGCAAATCAGTGCTCATAGATTCAAATCCTTGGCTCTTTGTTAATGAGGATTGTGGGCTGGAGATGGAGCTGAGTAATATAGTGCTTGCTGAGCATGCACAGGACCTTAGGGTCTATCTCCAGCACTACATTCAAAATGTGATTGCTATGCTGAAAGTATTAAAGGCCACATTGTTGTTGATTTTGTAGTTACACTGTATTTACCTCAAACTTTAACCCCCAAAGACTATTATACTAGGAGGGAGATTTTATACTTAAAGTATGAAGCCATTGATGAATTATATTAGCAGAGTAAAAAAATCATTTTAAATAATTATCAAGATCTTTCAAAGCCTTGAGCAACTATAGAACCCCTTTGATCTCGTCATTAATTAACTAATTTAAAAATCATATTTGAATGTATCAGTGAAGTGAGGCTATTTGAAATATGATGAGATGTGTCATAGTGTATAAAGAGAAGTGACCACAGTATACCTTCATTGGACAGTCCCCAGAATTATTGCCATTTATCAGAAGCAAGTCATCCTATTTTCTTAGTGGGAGGTACAGGACCCAGGCCAAGTTCTTCAACAATGCTCTATACTTCACTGAAAAAACCCAACAGAGGCATGATTGTTAGCATCCTAGACAGTGACCGACTCTGAATTCCTCAGCATTTTCATAGTAATTATCCATTTTGTGATGATGAAATTCCCTTTCATCTCCCTCTCTTAACCTTTTGGAAGTTATGTTGTTTCGTTACTAGTTCCCCATTAGGGCTGCACTTTTGAGCATGAACTGGCAGAAGAAGAGCAGCCCTAATCCATCAAATGGTTACAGTAAAATTACCTTAACCTTCTTATACTATTTAACCTCCTCCAAGAAAAGATTAGAACTTGAACAGCTCACAGTGGAAAGTTGAACATGTATTCATCATGTTGCCTAAAGCTTCACTGAATACTTTTAAATGTAAATAAAACTTTACCCTTTAAGAAAGAGGATTCTGAAAGGAAGCTATAACACTGGTATAATTAAATTATAGGTTTAAAAACTATAGTCTGGTTTGTTTTCTAATAAGAGACAGAAAAGTGGTGGCTCCAGATGGGAGGGCTGGTAAGGAGGAGCTTGGAGGAATAGAAGGTGGGGAGATCATAATCAGAATATATTATATGAGAAAAAATCCATTTTTGATTAAAGAAAAAATAGATGCCCAGATATGTGTGGAAGCTTAGCTTTACTACATTGAACAAAATAACTAAGATCATTGTTTTGGTTTGACTTATAAAGTAGAAGTGTAATTCTAATATTTTTTGTTAGTATAGCAAAGAATACTGTAGCATGCAATTTCCAGATAGAAAACTTTCCTTTAGAATATTTACATCTGAATTAAAATAATCTTTCAAATTGAAATCCAATATTACTTATTATAATTACGTTATGAATTTAATAAATCAAATTTTGGTGTAAGAGAAAAACATTATAGTTTGAATGGTAATTGAGAGGCCATTCTTTCTTCACCACTATGTTAGGAAAACCATTAAATGCCCTTTTGCTCACTCAGTCTTTTTCTCTGGCTCTCTGTGCTCCCTCATAGACAGTCTTAAGATTACTCTTACTCTGTTGTTGACTAATGAAGTATAAGCAGCGTGGTAACACTACTCATATTCAACACTCCCAAAATGTATAATTCCAGCTATTTTGTAATTTATTATTTGTGTAAAAACAGGACACTTCTCTTCATGATTAGCTTAGACTTCCTTTATTCACTGAAGTCTGTTATGCAAGCTTTCCTATTCTAGTGTGAAGCAGGCACGTCCTGATGAATTATCAATAAAATAGCTGCTTCTAAAGACTTTAAAACCTATAGTCTCCTTTCCACTTCCTAGTATGTTTTCTATATGGTTTTATTGTCAATAGCTTTACAATTGGACATTGTTGATCATTGTTAACCTATTTAAATACTCAGTCACTTTATAAAGTCAATATTCCAATTTCCTACAATTATATGCTGTTACTGTGTATGAATGGCCTTTATTTAATGAGTAGTATGTAGCAGGTTATGTCTCCCACAACTTCACAGGTACTTTAGATTTAAGTCAGCCTTTTCATATAATTGCAATATTAGAGATATTAAACAATCATGATTTCCTAGATGTTTAGTGGTCTAATCTGAATCCAAACCTCCAGCCCATAGCTTTGATTTCAATGCTCCCAATATGCTGGCATATTTCATTTTTCCTCCTGTAAATAGATTTATCTTTACAATATCAATCTAAATCTTATTTTGTTAAGACTATAAAATGCAGGACAGGGGATGGCTTAGCAGTTAAGCACATGTACTGATCTTGCATAGGATTCAGGTTTATTTCCAATACCTATACTTAGTGGCTCACAAACACCTGTTACTCCAGCTCCATGGGTCCAGCATTCTCTTCTGATATCTGTAGGAACTTGCACTCACATGCACATACACCCACACAGGTGCACACACATATACATAATTAAAATAAAATGTAAAATACAACAGTACTCATCAAACAGGGCAGTCATGTGTTTTTGATGCAAATCTCCAGGCCAAATCTAACCATTTCATTCTTTAACTCAATCTTGTGATTATCTTGATATCCAAATTGAGAACCTCTTTACTCACCATCTTTTTCTAAAAATTCATTTAATTTATCCTCCTTTTTTATTATTTCTAAGAAAACGCCTATCTTATTTCTAACACACTACCAGCCCAAAATGAGTTTATTATGTATTCATCAAAAGGGTCATAATATTTAGGTACCTTTGTATAGCCTTAGCTATAACAGCGCCCAATTTTTAGTATAAAGCTGCTTACAATAGAGAAAAATAGTAAAAATGATGATACCTCCAGGTCTGTTTCAGTAATAATTTATCACGCCCTCAATAAATTCAGTGCTTTCCAACATTAAAAATTGGGAAACAAATAGTGTGTCACTATGAATGTAGTGTGCAATATTGAAAGTTTTAAAATAATTTAATTCTTGACATCATCTGTTTCCAAGATTATTCTTTATTATTATAGAAATGTATGGGAAAAGGTCAAAATAAACCTTCTGTAATGTTCACTATGGATCAAACATGGAAAAGGTGATTTTCTACCTTATACTAAAGTGAGAATCATTTCTTAACCAATGTACTTTCATGTTATGGTTTTGGTGATAAACATTTTGCTTTCGAAGTCCAGCATGATCAAAAGAGAAGTTCTATTCTTTTTCTTGCCCATTCTTATTTGTCTGAGATAAAATGTGCCATTCTCTTTTAAACCAGCACTCTATGTTTAACAAATAAGGACATGACTCAGAATTGAATTGTGCACTTTGATTTGTTTTTTATCAAGGTCAGGACCCAGTTTCACAAGAAATTTTATGTTTTCCAGTGCAGTTGACATTCACTCCCACTAACTGAAAGACAAACGTGTTTAATAAAGCTTTCAGATTCAATTTGCTGTCTGCATACAGCTTGAAAAATCTCGGGAGGTCACTCACAGCATGTGTTACAACCCCAACAGGGAGAAGTAATGAAAAGATTCTGGATAAAAAGCTGACACTACCCCTCCTAAGCTCCTTGACTGTGAATATAATAAGCAAGTTTATAGACACAAATCTCTATGATTCCAGGGATTTCCATCTTGATCTCTGACTCTGAGGGACATTTAAATCTGTGGATTTGTGTCTATTATATGGATGAATAAATGCTTCATATTGAGTATATTGTAGAAACTGTATTTTACCAACAAAGGTCTGATGTAAATCACGCAGAACATCATTTTCATTCATGTTTAATTCTGTTAGAGTGTCTCTACACTTCTGTTGTCTCATTCTATTCCAGTATTACATAGGCAGATCATACTGTTTTCAAAAATAATACCTACTTTCATTTCAATTATCCTGCTGGCCTTTCCACTGACCCAAATGTACCTAATATTTATTTTAGAGGTAGCAGGCATTAATGCCATGCTCTACAGCAGACATTAGCTAAATATTCTTTGTGTATTTTTCTTTTAATCTTATAACTTCCATATGAGATACATGCCATATTTCTTTTCTTTGTTTTTCATAAGTAAGAACTAAAGCCTAGACTAAATGGTTGTCTGCTAGAGACTTAGATACTAATAAGCATGCACAGCAAGACCTAGAATTCATTAAATTATTCTCTTCTATGTTACATATGCTGGGTCTTGGCCACACAATCTGTGAACATAGCTCATATGCATAGACTAGTATATTGTCCATGCTTATATGAATGAATTTTCCAGAAAAAGTTTGACAAAATTACTCTCTCTTCCTCCTCCCTTCTTTCTCAACATGCAAATCTTAAAATTAAAGCACTGTGGGTAGATTTGGATCTTAAAGCTTACAACTAACCCCAGGGGATAGAAGCAATTTCAATACAAAGACATAGATAGTTCCTGTGTATTTATTTTTTTCTCCTCTGGAAGGTAAGAGGCCACAGAGACTGCAAAAGACACGGAAAGGATAGGCCTGCTTCTCACTCAGTGTCACAATTTAGCTTCATTTATTCTCCCTGTTTTCTGTATGCTTGTTCAAGGTCAGTCAGTAAAGTATTTATATTTACACACACACACACACACACACACACATACATATATATATGATGTATATGTATGTATGTACATACATGATGTATATGTATGTATATATATGTGTGTGTGTATTTATGTATGTATGTGTGTGTGTGTATAAAAACTACAAATTATTTTAATCTAGTACCCTGCTGAATTTTAAAAATTAATTAGTGAAATGTATTTAAACAGCACTTTATTTAATCTAGTCTTAAAGAACTACACAATCCAATTTGGTAACGGTTTTTATGTGTATGTGTTATGTTGATACCTGATACTCTAAGAATTAACTAGTGTTTTCTTTTTTAATAATTGTGATGAATAAGTAAACTCATTTGTATAGTACAAACCTGCAAACTAGAAATGAATATTGACTGGAACTTCATCCAAAACAGACCAGAAACTGAATGTTTGTTATGAATTCTCAAAAGCCAGCCCTTGTATTCTATAGTGTATTCTAGCTGCTCCCTTTGACTTTTCTCTCTAACTTAAACCAGTTAGCTCCCCTCCCCATTGTCATTCTTCTCATAGTTACTTCTTAGGATTTCATTTGACAAGGAATGCTTTGTTTAGAAAAAATGAAAAGGCAATGGGCTAGATAATATTGAAATTTTTGTGAAAATGAAAAGAAACAAACTTGTCAGTAACAGCAGGATTATAAAAATGGATATTGTTCATCTCTACTAGCTAATGTTCCAATGCAACATGTATCTGGTTCAAATTTATTTTCTCTATGTGGTTAAAGCTGCATTATTCTTGTAATGGATACCGTGATAAATACAATGAATACAATTGGAATGACTGAAGTGAATGACTAGACCAAATTGGACAGACAAGATGAGATCTACAGTAAACCATGCTAGAGGATATATAATCAAAGAATAAAGTAAAGATGGCAGAAACACAAAGTGAATGACTGACTACCCATGAATATTAATTAAAAGAAGTTATGATTATAGTTAATGAAACTGAAGATGGAAATATACATTGAGATCTGTTTGATCATAAATACTAGGCTCTCTATACATACCTATTATTGCCTATTTTAATCTTTAAAATGCCTGTAAAGAATAAAAATAGTTATTTTACTGACATTAAAGAAACTGAATTTGAGGAAACTTCAGAATGAAGTTTTTCATTCCTATTTCTAGTCCTCTGGCTTTTTTTATTGTTTTTATTTTTGTTTTTTAAAAATACAATAGTAAGACCAGGAATTGATTTACCAAATCACAGCACACTGCAGTAAAGCAATGCCTTTTGAAGCAAGGAAGGTATAATTTGAAGTGAATAAAAATGTCTCCATTTTGTAGTCTAAGAGTGGAGTAGTTAGTTCTTTATAAATTCACTATGTTGGCAACAGGTAAGCATAAATAAAGAAAACCATTCCAACTAAAAGATTTTAATCAGAGATTTTTGGTTTATTTTTATGAAGCAATTATTTTTGGCTTTTTACGTAAAAAATTCTGCCTGTGTTATTTAACTGTACTACTGAAGTACAAAACCAACTCTAGAGAGTTTCTAAATGAACAAATGTGATTGTTTTCCAATAAATCTTTATTTATAAAACTGAATGGTGGGACAGATTTGTCCCACAAACTGTGGTTTCTTGATGATTTTTTAAATTAAAGACTAGCTGATATATTAATATTGTCTAATAAAGGAAACAGAGACTGTGGGATACATTTCTATATTTTAACTCCCTTCATAGAGAAACTTTTTATTTGTAATCTTAAGTGGTCATAATACTTAGTCAAAACCAATAATACCACTTAGATACATAGGACAGAAATTTGTAAAAGTATGCATGATAGAAATAAGATGATTTAGGAAAAAAAGTTAGTAATAATTATACAACTGATGTTAAGCCTAGTACATTTGCTCCTGCTTTGGAGGACATTTTCCTAACCTAGCAACAAAACTCTATGAAAGTAGATAACTAAATGTTACAGTTTTTAGTTTTATGAAAATAAGTTCCATATTACTGAGATACCTTTAGGCATACCTACATAGAGGCAATCATTTCTTTATCACATGTTTATTGCTGCACAGAGTTATGGAGATGAAAATGTTATATATCACTTCTAGCTTATCTCTTAACTTTATGGTTTGCACATTTACACACAGGTAGAATAGCTCTTTTCAATATAATTGTAGATCAAAAGCAAAGAGCTATGGTAATACCACATCAACTGAGTAGCTTTTAAATTATTAACTAGTTGGAAAGATAAAATATGTACTGAGAGGCAACAAAGATGCATCCATCAGTTGAATTAAAACTCACTCCCAAATACATGGTTTCACTTATGGAGGAAGGCCTCTAACTATGGCTGTTTGCATCCTTAATGTGTCAATACATTAATTTTATAAGCAATGTATAACAAGTTACTCTGTGCACTGCTATGTGTCATATGGGATAGAATATTAATCAAGATAAACATTCCTCTGGGGCTTGCAGAGAGTGGAGAAATTAAATAAGTACACATGACAAATACCAACATATAGAACACCATGGAAGAACCAGGGGGAATCAATTAAAGCAGTATGGAGTGGTACGACAGAGGAAAGATAGGGGCAGTTTACTGCAAGAATAGAATCTACAAGGTGAGACCTGAAGAGGCAGCAGATATACCTAGGCAAATACGGAACCAGAGTATTTCAGACAGAAGAGACACTGCAAATATGTATTGGAGACAAAATGAGGCCTGCCACTTTCTAAGCAATACCAGCATGTCTGAAGCACTGAGTTAGGATTAGAAGTAGATGAGAAAAGTTATGTTGTGGTAGAAGTACTGGAGCAGAAGAAAAATGAAATTGTGTGCTTTTTTAAGGTTATGTTAGAGGAATCAATCATGTTTTATCAGAAGGTGTGATGGTTAATATTGATCATTGACTTGGGAGGATTTATACTCACATAAAGAAACAAGCCTCCAAACATACCTGTGAGGGATTATCTAGATTATTTCAATTGAAGTGGAAAAATCCACCATAACGGGGTTTCCACCATTTCATGGACTGAAGTCCTGGACTGAATACAAAGGAGAAAATGGACTGATGGCCAGGATTCACTTCCCTCTTCTTCCTTCCTGAAGATGCTATATGAGTAGCTATCTCAAGTTCTTTTCACCATGACTTCCTGATCATGATGGACTGCATGCTTAATTTATATGCAAAATAAACTCTTCCTTGTTACTTTTGCCAGGATATTCTCTTACATCAAAAAGACCAGTATGGTATTTAGAAAGGTTATTCTAGCTAAGTAACCGAGAATAGATGAGATAAGAGTAAAACTAAAGGCTATTTTAAAAGTTCAGGTCAACTAGGCAGTGTAGGAAGGGGTAGTGATTAGTGGACATATTCAAGAGGTTGTGGTACATGGGAACAATAGTACTGACTGGACATGGAAATAAGATTTATAAAAACACAAATATTCATGTTCTTGCATTTCATTGGCAATTTCTGTGGATGCTATTGGAAATTATTAAAATATAGACTGCTTTACGATTTATGGTAGCTGTGAGATTAATTTTATATACCTGTTGGGTTTGTGATATTTACATCACCACTTAATAGGCAAATAAGTTAGGAGAGAGATTTAGAGTCAGATTCTGCCTTAGTTGCTAACATTAGATAAAACATGAATATTTAACTGTCTACACCATTATTCCATTTAGATGTCTCAGAAGCAACCCAATCTTCCTCTGTCATCTAATAGATGAACTTTCTTCACAGTGTGCATCCCTCTTTTTTCAACCCTCATAGCATAATTCATCTAGTAACAATCTCCAGAATGTTCTTGACAGTTTGTCTCTTATTACTCCAGGACACATATCACTAAAGGCAGTTGATTTTATTTCCTTCAAAATTATACATAATTCATCTTTTTGCTGTAGGTTAATCCTGAAAACCTCTGAACAACTCTCATACCCTTTTCCTCAGGTATTATACTAGTACTTATGTTAGTATAGTTATAATCTTCATTTGTTCAGGAAAGGACTATGTGATTCATAGTTCCCCATTTCTACTTTTTTTTTAAAATAGAGTCATACTATGTACACTTGAATTGGCCTTGAACTGGCAGGACTCCTGCCCCAGCCTCTCAAACACTTGAGCTAGAGTTGTGCCCCATTGGGCCTGGATTCATTTCACTCTTAATACCATCCAGATTTCTGTGTTAAATGATATCATTATATTACTATCTAAACTAACCCCCCATTAACTCTTTTTCTTGTTCTATTTATTATAACTGTGTGATCCTTTCAAATGACACACTTGATTTCAGAACAGTTTAAAGCATACCATTCCTTTCCCATTGTTCTCCACATAATTTTAAAAGTTGATTCTTTATCGGACCTAAATCTAAAGTGATTCATAGACCATAAATACTTCCTTCCTTATTGACATGATGAAGTGCTTTACATCATTTTGTCTATTTGTTTATAAAAGTACATACTCTCCTTTTTTGTCTCTGAGACAGGGTTTCTCTGTTGTAATTCTGGCTGTCCTTGTCACTCTGTAGACCAGGCTGGCCTCAAACTCACAGAGATCCATCTGCCTAGTCTACTTCCCATGTGCTGGGATTAAAGGCTTGCACCACCACTACCCAGCTACCTACTCTCTCTTACAACAAGCTATTATTTATATGATCCTCTGCTTCAGAATTTCTAGACTTGCTTTTTTTCACCATATTTCACTCATTGTCAAGTTAAACTCAAATGTCATGTGCAGAGAAGACACCTCTAACCTGCTATACTAGAATTACTCAGATTTTTCTTCTGCAGTATGTATCTCTTTGTAAATTTAATTTTGAGACTCTCTTAAATTATACTCTTCCTCCTATTTGATTGTAAGCTTCTTGGGAATATACTGTTTTTCCTTCTTTTCCACAGCTTTATTGAATTATAATCGATAATGAAAATTGTATATATCTGTGGTATACAATGTGATTACTTTATACATGTAGACATTGTGAAATTTTAGAACAAGAAAAATAATTAGCATATCTTTTGCTTCAGATAGTTAGTTGTCTGTATAAGAAACATGAGGAACACTCAATATCGATTCTCATAATAGATTTCAAGTACACAGTGCAATAAAGGTAACTATAATCACCGTGCTGCATAATAAATCCCTCAGTGTTACTCATTTTATAACTGAAAATGCATCTGTGTTGCCAATGATTTCTCATTTTGCTTATTGAATTCCTATTACTCAAGAATGTAAAAGTATATCTCAATTAGAAACCAGTCTGTTATAAAATAGAGAGAGCTGAGTTATTGAGGATGATTGCGGGAAAGACTGCACAGAAAAGGAATTCTTGAAGCGTGAATGAATATCAAAAAGCAATAAACATCAATCTATCACCATAGCAGAATACTGTTAGGAATTATCTCCGGGCTATCCAGTCTCCAGTTCCTGCCCAGCCCTGCAGTGTCACATATGGGCTACCTCCCTTGATGTAGGGTTCTGCCCCTTCATTGCCCCAGCAGATCTTACAGGTGGGCTAGATTATAGGTCAAAGTTTTTTTTGGCTGGGTTGGTGTCCCAGCCTTGCCTCATTACAGGAGATGGCTGATTCAGGCTCCCTATTCCCCATCACTAAGAGTCCTTGCTAGGGTCACCCTGGTAGATTCCAGGGAATTTCCAGTACAATAGGTCCCCAGATCACCCTTAAATGTCACCCAATTTCTGTTGTCTTCCTATATTCTCTCTCCCCATCCCTCTCACCCAACTTGATCTCTCCTGTTCCTATTCCCATCCTTCCTGCATCCACAGTGTTTAGCCCAGTCGTCATCAGAGAGGCTTCCTACAGCAGCTTATCGGAGCAGATGCAGAGGTCCACTGCCAAGCATTGGGTGGGGCTTGGGAAACCCCATAGAGGAGGGGAAGGAGGGATTGCCAAGACCAGAAGGGTCAAGGACACCAGGAGAACATGCCCCCACAGAATCAACTGACCAGAACTCATAGGGGCTTGTGGAGACTGAAGAGGCAGATAGGAATCATGCATATATCTGTGCTAGGTCCCCTACATATATCATGAGGTTGCTAGGCTTGGTGTTCTTATAGAACTCCTAAAGGTTGGAGTTTGAGGAGAGTATCTGCCCCTTTAACCTGCCCTTGGGACTCTTTTTTTCTCCTGCTGGTTGCCTTGTCCAGCCTTGATATAAGGGCTTGTGCCCAGTCTTGTTCCATCTTGTTACACCTTGTTCAACTGGTAACCCTGAGAGGCCTGCTCTTTTCTAAGGGATGGGGGAGGGTGGATCTGAGGGAGAAAGGAGATGGAGGGAACTGAAAGAAGTGGAGGAAGAGGAGGCTGAGGCTGAGAAGTATAGTATGAGATGCCATGCCTTGTTTGAGTAGTAACCCTGGGGAGACTGTTCTTTTCTGGGGAGAAGCAGGTTTGTGATTGGTGATGAAGGGTAGATATGGGGAATAGGGGAGATGGGAGAGCAGGTGGGTGGAAGGAGGGGAGGAGGGAGGTCAGGATGTATTGTATAAGTTGTACGAGAGAAGAAAATAAATAAATAAATAAATAAATAAATAAATATAAATAAATAAATGATATAAGAAAAATAAATTAAGAAAAAGAATTCAAAAAAGAATAGAAGATTAAAAGCTCCTTCTCTCATAACACAGGGGTATATTAGCATTAACAATAATAGCAGTAGTTTTACTTCTAAACTAAGGAAGAAGTTGTTGCATAATCACTACTATACTGATTTGGGGTATATTGTGTATCAAAACAGTCATGTGCATATACATGCACATGTATGCAGATACATCTGTATGGATGTGTTTTCTGAAATATATGTATATATAATTTCTAATTTTTTATTAATTTTTTTATATTTGGAACAATGGAATAGAAATGAGAAGTTTAGAATCAGTACTAGTATTGAGAGAGAACATATATAAAACAATGAAAATAAAATGTAATTAATCGATTTCTTATTCCAGAGGGGGGGGGAACTAGTTAGGGAAACTAAGGAAATGAAAAAGAGTTTAAAGGAACTCCTGAAGTCTCTATAATGAACTCGAGGATAGGTTTTATTAGACCTTGCCTAATTAGGAAAAGCCTTGCCATGAGTTTTACTTGGCTGTATTTATTATTGTTGCTACCATTCTGTAGCATGAGTTAAAAATATATTTTTCCTTTTGTTTTCTATACCATGATAAAAACTCCATGAAACCATGTTATATTTGCCACTGAATCCCCAGTTTCAAGAATGTGAGATAAGTACACTCCAAGAAAATATAGAGTATAATGACTCTCAGTCCAGTACTACAAGTGTACACTATATGATGCTGTTATCTTTTTACTATATTCCCTATGGAATCTAGGTCACCTTGTCAAATTTAGTTTTTGTAACCTGATTCCTTTCCCTGTCTGATGTGTATCTACCCACTTTTCTTTCTTAGCTCTCTTTTCTTTATAACTCCATTTTTCTTTCTATTACAAATTGTATTCAGATCAAAACTGAAGTTACTCTTCATGTCAGAAATTCAAGTAGCAACTCCACTTGATAAACGTTGAACCTTGTGCCTAGTTCATTGTTTGCATTGAAGCGTACATATTAATTTTGTCAGTAATCTACCTGGTAAATTTATACTCAGAAAAAGAGGCAAAGCTTATAGAGTAAAAAGAGAACCAGAAATACTCATTCTACCTCGATTTCTGGTGTGACAGATTTTTTTTTTAAGAGGAGGGAAATTTTGAGGCATTTTTATCATTAAACTCAATTGTTTGAGCTTTTAATGTCAGAATAATAATGTGTCTTCCCAATGATTATCATCCTTGCTATTTCTTCATATAAGAAAAGAAAATGGTAATATTTGGGAATAAAATATAGTATAGCAGTAGAAACTCGCTTAAAAATATTTCTTTGCAACCTTCCACATCACCTTTATCTTCAGGTGTCCTCACTATAGAGTCTTTGTTTGAAACAAATTGGTCACTTCCAATTCTTTCAACAGAAATGTCTTTTCAACTCTTTATTTTTCATTGAAACACATTCTCTGTCTCCTTTGATTTGTTCTCAGTCTTTTATTTCTTACTACTTTTGTCATTCTGTATGTCAGAAAGTATCTGCTACCTCATAACCTTTAATGTATTTGTCTACCAGCATTTATTTTCCTGTCACATGCACTCTTAAGAAGCCCTCTGATTTTTAGACTTTCTATACTGTCTTCTTTCCTTTATAATTTGCTTCTTGAGTTTACATTGTGAATATGTTAGATCACTTCATTCTGTTTTCTATGTGCATATTACTATAAATTTTTGGTATAATGAAAAAAAGCATAGTTTTTTGCTTCTATTCTGAAATTACATCGGAACTCGAGACAGGATTTATACTAATCTTAGGGAAACTGCTATGACCTCTGATGTGGTTCTGTAATCTTCTGCCAAATGCTCTTACGTGTATTCATCAAACACTACCCATACACTTCACATACACTTTCAATTCTACATGAGCTTTCTTTCCGGGCTTTCATGTTCTCTTCTTTTATATGGAGTATCATCAATTGAATTTTTTGTCACTTGCTTCCATGCCCATCTAGTTGACTGTTTTCCTTGGTGAGCCCTTTAAGTGTTAGTATCACTCGGAACTTATCTGCCACTGTCCACATCCTTTCGTGACTGTCATTTCATCTGCTTGGTCAATGTTTATAGTATATTTATTATCAAATTTTCTTCACATTTCTGTTATGATAAAAACACACAAAATAATATTTACCATGTTGAGTAACTTAAATATCAGCTCAGTGTATTAGAGCACCTAAGATAAGCCTACAAAATCTAGGCTAGTGATCATTGCTGTGTCAGACTTATATATTCGACTTCAGAGTCACAATTTTACCTGTCGACCCACTGTTACATAGGCATCTCAAATTGTCTTCTTAAAACTTTATTACTATTACAAGAGTCCTCATTTTGATGGAGAATACTGTTTACCAATCTGACAACTGCCACTTTTAAATAAATTAATAAATAATAAATTCCATGGTCAGCAATCACTCTGACCAATCTTACAAGCGAAATGACCCAGGAATCTCTTATCTTATTTAGCAACATCTTGATTCTGTCATTCCTTCAAACATTATCTTTTATGAAGCCACTTCGTTGGTTTGGCTCTTTATAGCAACCCCTCTTGCATACTGTATACCCACCAAGAATGGACATTTGAATATACAGGTTATATTACATTTTTTTTCCTCTGCAGAAAAAAAGGCTAAATTCCTTGTCACGGCATGCAAAATATTTCAAAATTCATTACCTGCTAGATACTCATTTGTAATCACTGACGTCTTGACTTAAAATATTTCTATGAACACGGTGTTGCCCAATTCCCCAGGAAAATATAACTACATTTCCTAAGATATTTTCATTCTGATTTTCCTTCAATGTGAGCTTTGACTTCCTTACTCTTGGGCTGTTAGGGTATGGCATGAATACCAGCAGCAAACAGGACACCATGGTTTCTTGTTTGAGAGAATTTCTTATATCACAATGGATTTAGGTATTTTCCCCTCAGTCAGACAAATTCATTACAAGGTGTTTGTGTTTATGTGTTTGTGTGTGTGTGTGTATTTGTATATATGTATGTCTGCATATATACATACACTCTCACACACATGCACATGCATGTATATGTGTATATACACCTATATACACATACACATACATACATATTATATGCATATGCATGTGTGTGTGAAGTTTATGCCCAAAAGGTTCTTGTGGTGGAAATATGTTATCCTCTTTAACAGTTCTGAAAAGTGATGGGAACATTAAGAGGTGGTACCTAGTAGAGGAGAAATAGAGTCAAGGATCCGCTTGGGAAGCTTTGAACTCAACAGGTGCAATAGGCCTCATAAAAATGGATGTATTCTTCTCTGTTTGGTTGGTTTGGTTAGGTTAGGTTAGGTTAGGTTTGGTTTAGTTTGGTTTTGAGGAAGACTTTCTTGTGCTGCTCTAACTAACCTTGTTATCAATATATAGGTGGCAATGACCTTGAATTTCTGACCCTCCTGCATCTACTTCCACAGTGCTGGGGTTACAGTGTCTCTCCTTATGCTCAGTTTTATACAGCAATGGAGAATAAGCCTAGAGCTACAAGCATGGTAGGCAAGCATTCTACTAACTAAACTACATCTCCAGCCTTGGGCAAATTCTTGAGAGAGCAGGATGTTGTAGAAGACCAAACCTAACTTCCCCCTGCTTTGTGTCATCTTTTATCATGCACTTCTAAAACTGTGATTTAAATAAACCTCTTTTCCCTATGAAATATCCAGAATCATCATTATTTTGTGTATTAGGGGTGTGTGTGTGTGTGTGTGTGTGTGTGTGTGTGTGTGTATCAATGACTGACTATACAAATGATGATTCAGTCTATGGCCATAAACTTTTCTTAAACTTAGATTCCTGAACCAAAGTGAAGGGCATAAGGTTATTCTGAGTGGCTTAGAATTTAAGTTTTCATTGAATATAAACACATGTACAGATCTGGAAAAGTAGTCTTTGGAAACTTCAAGCAAGTCTGTTATCCTAGGAAGTAGAAATACTACATGGATCTAGGGATATGACAGAATGAATGTTATGTCACAAACTTCATTCACCCTACTGAAATAATATTGGGCCTCAACAATATACAGTTACTGAGTATATTAAACTATTGTCTGCAAGCTATGTACTATCTAAATAACAATGGATATGTATGTTAATCAATGCATCTATTTATCAATCACCTTAGGAGGCTCTTTCTAAGTTAATGTCTAGCCTTCCTTTTGAACTTTTGATTAAACATATCTCAAGCTGAATTTGGAGGTTAGTAGGGACCTGTAGCCATTTTTTAAACCTTTGGATTAACAACATTTATTTGACTACATATAGCTAGCTAAGAAAGTAAAAGGATCTAATGCATCATAATACTGTCATGGAGAATGATACATTCATCCTGATATTCTGCTTTGGAGGGCATTCTCAATTCTGTAGTCCTAATAAAAAGGAATTATCTCAACATCCTCTACATTTAAATTTGAAAAACAGGAAACCATGAATAATGAAAATTATTATAAAACATCTTTTCTCCCATCTGAAGTACAAAACGATTAAATAAGAGGTTCTTAATAATTTAATCACTGAAACATAACTAGAAGATTTAGACAAAGCACCTAAACTATTAAAAGATCCTTTAGCTGCTGTTTACTGGTATCAAATTATTTCCTTTCTTAGCAAAGAGCCAAGGCATTCCCTGGACACATCTACTTTTTATCATTTAGTAGTCCTCTCAATCACCCCAATCACAGCCCCCAAAATGCTTTGTAGCAACTCAGCAATAATAGTCTATTATTATTGGATCTTGAATTTTGATGTAGTTTATCTTCCAGGAAGGATATGAAAAGAGCTGTATGTGCTAGTAGAGTTCTCTTTATTAACGATGTCCAAAGATTCAGACATATACCTTAAATTAATTTTAACACTATTTCCCTTACTCTTGTTGTACTCTAAACTGATCCAATTGTGTTATGGTCTCAAATAATGTAGTGTTAGAAATTTTTTCTTTCAATAAGAAGCTTTTTAATTTCGTATTTCTATATAACTTCCTCAGCATTTAACCTCAAAGAGTGGACATAACAGTGAACCTGTGTAATGCTGATTGGCCTAGAATTTAGTTACCTCAAATGAGTTCAAAAGAAACAATTGTAGCTTGATTATATATTTCTTATAAAGGCCTTGAAAATAAAATAAATATTTCAAAAACTTAATTTGCATGTCTTTTTTAACAAATGAGCAAAGGCCCTCCATGATGTTTGTAATTTTTCAATAATATTATTGAATGAAAACTATTCTCATAAATATAGATGGTCATTATCACAATATAGAGATCTCATATTCATGAAAATATTTTAATATAAATAGATTTTATATAATGATAAAATTTATTTTGAACTTCTATAAAAGTTTGAAATTTTTTCCTTTAATAAAGATAAATGCAATGATTTAATACATCTAGAAAAAATTCTGTCTTGGTACCTAATCTAAAGAATTTTTAGAACATTGTCTTTGCTAAATATCTCATAGGAACTGATAGGTAAAGCTTATTGGGGTTGGTCATGCATAAAGACTTCCCATGGGGTTACTAACACCTACCATACAAAGTGATTAGTAGTTTTAAAACACAGTCTTCTAGTGCTAATCTCAATTACTGAGAAAATACTGGACAGCACTGAATTTCCTAATTTTTCTGTTTTAGTGTTTTTTTTTCTTTTTACTTTATGTGTACGGGTATATTGCCTGCATGTGTATCTGGGCCTGTGCATGTGCCTCCAGTGCTTACAAACACCAGAAGGGGACATCAGATAACCATAGGACTGGAGCTACAGTTATGAGCTCCCATATAAATGCTGAGAACTGAACCTTAGTTCTCTGGAAGAGCAGCAAATGCTCTTGACTACTGAGACAGCTCTCCAGCTCTTGAATTTCTTAATTCCTAAGTAAGCTTCTAAAGATACAAATATGGTTTGTCATTTGCAAATAAGCATTGAAATACTGATTGAGAATATCTAGGTTTTATTGAATTATATGAAAAAAGTTCAATATAAGAATTAAAATGCTCAGAGGTGACAGATTTTTTAACAGTAAGCATTTGAAATTCCAAAATTTGTTCCAAAATCTAGAAATTTACAATTAGATCAGTAGAAAACAATATTCCATATAACTGAACACATTAGTTTTTGTTACATAAGACTAAACCAGCATAGAAGATTAGAGAAGAATTACTAGGACTAACTTTGATCATCAGAAGGGTTTGATAGGCCTATACATTTAATCATAAAGAATAGGAAAGTTTGAGTTTGCAAGATGGCTGAGTTGGTTAAGTCACTTGTCATCAAACATTAGGATCTGAGTTCAATTCCATAGACTCTCATAGCTAGAAGAACAGAACCAACTTCTACAAATTGCTCTCTGATTGATGAAATGGGAAGACATGGACCAGGGCTCTGTTCTTTTTTTTAGCATCTTGCTTTTTGAATGCTAAGGATATTAGGAAAACAAGTTGACAGTCTATACTTGTTTTTACTTGTCTGTATTATTAAATGATGAAATTCTTCCGAACAAAGTGCAATCATACTTTCCATCCATGTTTATTTGTTGTATTTATCAACAGTGTTTAATTCATT
Source organism: Cricetomys ansorgei (assembly GCA_026225945.1). Classification (NCBI taxonomy): domain Eukaryota; kingdom Metazoa; phylum Chordata; class Mammalia; order Rodentia; family Nesomyidae; genus Cricetomys; species Cricetomys ansorgei. The sequence continues at coordinate 334,612 of JAMJFZ010002863.1, read as the reverse complement.
TTCTTTCTTTTATATTTTGATAATTTAGGATCATTTTTACTTTCTCCTGTAGCTTGCTTTCATGCAATAAGCTACAATTTTGTGACATACCATTTAAAAATGACATTTTTTCAAATTTAAAATAATACATTAAGACAAATTGTAATTTTAACAGTAGAGAAATATATTTTATTTCCAGGAATTAAAAAAAAATCTCAGAATAAAAGAAACATTGATTATAAGGATTATTACCTATATTTAATGAGAAATTATAGCTTTATATTGTAGTCAGTATAACTAGTTTTGTTACGATGTCCAAATCTTAAATATAACTTCACTTCATTTAAAAATATACTTTAGGCAATATTTTCTTCAAATGATATGTTCATTTAATTTATTTTTAAAGAACCATGACTGTATTAACTTCTTGAAGGATATAATTTATCAAAAAATATAAATTTTGATATTAAGGACATGAAATTTGACTTGTAGAAAGTATTGAGTTTGTATATGTGATTAATGTTATTTTGATATTCTCTTAAAATAATCTCTTTTTGAGTATACAGTTTTCATATAAGCACCCACTAAGAAAAGCCTTTATTAGACATGAAGACAACATAAAGCAAACCACAAAGAGATGGAGCAGCAGAAGACAGGGAATCAAAATATAAACAAAGCAACCAGAAAGTAGTTTACCAGTGCAAATAATAATCCCCACCAACCTATCAATAATGACTGTATAAATGTAAATTGAATTACTCAGTTACAAAACAAAATGGTTTACTGGACAGAAGAACAAAAACACTTTATGTTGTCTTCCAGATTCACTTCACCTGTGGATTTTTCTTTGTGTGTGTGTGTGTGTGTGTGTGTGTGTGTGTGTTGTGAATGTGTTTGTGTTTTGTGTGTGTGTGTGTTTGTATAACCAAATTAAGAAATGTGAATGGAAAAATTAGATCACATTTTAATAGCAGTAGGTAAATTCAGTGGCCAACTTTCAGCAATGAATAGCCAATCCAGAAAAGCAACATCTAAATAGCAAATCAATAAGGAAATATTATACTTGAAATATACTTTTGAATAAATGTATCAGACTTCTATACAACATTCCACTAAATAGCAGAATACAAATTCCTCTCAAATATTCTGGAAACATTTTCTAGAAAAGATCCTATATCAGACTACCTTATACATCCTTTCAAACTTAAGAACATTTAAACATATCTTTTATGTAAAAGAGTAGTACTGTGGAAAGATATTAGTCAAATCAGTGTTTAAGTAGAATTTCATCCTTTAAAATATACAGGAATATCATAAGCCTTGAACTGACAGGATTTTTACTTAGCAAAAATAAGTTGAGCATTAAGCAACTCTACAACAGCACAGCTTATCCGATCTTTCAAAATAAACAAAGCTGTTCCTATTTCAGAAACCATAAACTGTAGGTTCACAGCTTTGGAAGACTCCTTTTATATTTTTAATTTTCAAACCATTCATCAGAACAATTATGACAATGAAATTCTAGTCTGAAACAATAGAAAGAATATGCTTACAAAACCCGTACCCTGGTGCTCCTGGAAGCATTGGCATTCAAGAGCATGATCTGGAATCATTGAAACTTTTTTTTCAGAAATCATTGTTTTTATTTATGATTGCCTCTCCTAATTTCAAAAGGATTTGGTGATGATTTTATGGGTATGCCTTAAAGAATGTAACATCATAATTTTATTCTTTTATGTTGTAACAAACACTTTTGGGTTTTTTTTTTTTTTTGGTTGCTTGGTTTTCTACCTTTCATTTTAGTTTCTGTTGTCTCATTGGTAGTCACTGAGGACAGGGTGTGCTTTTCTACAAGTTAAATGAAAACATGAGTTGATTTTTATTTAACTAGCTCCACTATCTCAGCTTCTGTTGGTTCCATTCCTGCAGTACATAATGCGTGAACCGACCCAGAACAAGCTTTAAAGCTTAGCCCAACACAATCTCTTCAAACCAGCAAAAGATATGTTACATTTCTGGTGTCATTGTGGAGACAGAGTTTATGACTTTATTTCATGAATTTGCCAAACTCTGGTGTTTTGCCTGCAGGATGTGTTCTGATTTCATTTAAGAAAGAGCACCTGAAATGGTAAAATGTAAGCAAGGATTATACAACTGCTTTATAATCCCTTCAACAATAAACTTGTCAGCAAATCTGGGTATGCTTTTGAAATTTTCCACACCATTCAATTGAATTAGGTAACAGATTTGTCCTAGGAAGTAATTGTGAACAGTATTATTACAGGGTTGACTATAACAGATGATCATATACATATATAAAAGGTATAGTGTCTTAAACAAGTTTCCTGAATGTTTATTCAGAATCTCTTTTGGTACATTAGTCCCTTAGGAAGTTAGAGAAACAGTAGTGGACAGTACTAGAGGTGGTTCAACAACTGTGTTTCTGTCAAGTCCTAAATGATTTGGAAGGTATCACTAGAGTTAGCCTGATTCTTCTGAGGTTTCTCAAACACAGGCAAATAAGCTGGCGCTTGTATTGATGCAACAATCAGGAGTTGTCTTTCCGGAGCTGGAAAGATGACTCGGCAATTAGAAGCCCATTCTGCTCTTGCAAAGAATCCAATTTCAGTCTCCAGTACCCAATTTGAGCAGCTCACAATCCTGCAACCCCAGCTCCAGCTCCAACTCCAGGAATCTTTGGCCCTCTTCTGGCTGCCATAGGCAACTGCATGCACATCCACATATCTCCTACACACCTGCACATACACATAAGTTAAAATAAGAATACACTTTTACAGAAGTAGGCTCTAGAGAGAGAGACAGAGAGACTGGGAGAGACAGACAGAGAGAGAGAGACAGAGGGAGGGAAGGAGGGAGGAAGGGAGAGAAAGAGAGAGAGGGGGGGGGAGAGGGAGAGGGGCAGAGGCCTCTCTATACATAAATTCTTGGTAGTTAAATATATGACATAAAATTTACCATTTTGGGTTTGAAGAGATGGATCAAAAGTTGAGAATGTGTATTGCTCTTGCAGAGGATCCAAGTTCAATTCCCCAGCACCCAAATCAGGCCATTCACAATGTTCTCTAACTTCAGCCCCAAGGGATCTAACACCCTCATCTTGCCTCTGCTGGTGTGTGTGCGCACACACACAAACCAACACACAGAAGCCCACATGTACATAATTAAGACTGTAATAATTCTTTAAATTTGCCATCTTAACATGTTTTAAGTATGTAGGATGTTACTGTTACCTATATCTACCTTGTTGTATAGCATATCGCTAAATAATTCATGATGTACTCATGTTGTATATTATCGGTAGACTCCTACTTGTAAAGGCTAATAATATCACATTGTATTTGCATAAAATATTACATTTATCATATTTTTATTTCATTTAGCTTTCAAAAGACATTTTAGTGTCTTTAGTTCCAGGCTATCATGAATAATGCTACAATTAATATTCTTACAGTATCCTATTTTCAGTTTTTTGAATATTTTCAAAATTGTTAGATCATATGATAGTTCCAAATTTAACAATTTGAGGAAACACCAATAGTGTCTGAGGATTTAAGCAATTCCACAAACTCACCAACTATGATTATTTTATATTTTAGGCCACATTTTACTGGGGATTTGGGGGTCTATACTAGATTGACATAGTAAGGAACCAATACAAAAAATAGTATTTTTAAATTGCTCAAAATTCAGTTTAAATACCATTAATAATCCAAAAGAATCTACAGTTTTAGGCTATTTACTATTGTTTTATTTATATTGCAGTTAAGATTTCTTCTCTTTATCCTTCCTTATGGATCCCTAGATCAAAACTGTGATAAAGTTCTATACACGAACACATTTATGTAAATAGATAAATATATGTTATACTTAAGCACTCTGCTTTATACATCATTTATTTTTCTAATCCCTGTAACAAAAAAATGTTTGTTGAGTCTTCATTATGTGTCAAACATTGGGGGTTTTGTTATAGATGACATCAAGTAGCTTACTATCTCATATTCAGTATGAGGATTCTGGGGAAATGACACTTGGTAGGGGGATCTTTTTTGATATGCAACAGCCTTAAAATATCTGTTACTATATTAATTATTCTCAGGGTTAAAATGTAGCTTTCTCAAACATGTACAAACCTCCTTTATACTGAATTCATAATTAAAAATAATTTTTGTTGTGCCCGAGATTAATTTTGGAGTAGACTCTGTATTATTTCATTTTCCCTACTGAGATAACATACACATTCTTTAGTTAAGCTGAGTGGTTATGTGGACTTTATTTTGATACTACTTTGGGATTTCATGATCATTTATCAATAGCTCTGGCTTTACTTAGTTTCTCTGCACTTCCCTTATGTACTGGAAAGTGTAGTTCTTGAAGTATGGATATACTTCTAATGTCCTATGATTTTTACTGAAATTGTTTTCTTCATATCTTTTGATTTAGAATCAAAATTAAAATTACTGTATGAATATTTGGCCCTGTGTATTTCTAGCATTTTCTTTTCTTGATCTGTTTTCTTTGCAAGGTCAGAAGTTTACAAAATTTTGAAGGGAATGGGAAGGATACCTTAAATCCTATTCTGTGTATAAGCGTTTAATAAGCAAGCATGGTTACTAATTAATAGGTAAAATTCATTGTTGTGTGGCAAGTTTACTTTGAGGTAACAACTTAATGTAAGAATTATGTACTTTATGATTCTAAAGTATATTTGGAGCTGGGCTTGTATGGCTCTATGTTGTTTTGTTTTGCTTTCATTTTTGCTTGCCTCGGATAGCACATTGATGTATTAAAGGCCATGTGTATTCATGGCCCCACAGATGTAGCTCATTATTGTTGGTTATTGCTTGGGACAGTGGATAACAGAGTTATTTGTCTGTTATTATTCTGTGTAATTCCCAAAAATGGTGGCAGTCTAGGCATAGTCTATACTTGTGAAGAATAAGCATGTGATAAGACATTGATTTTTAATTTTCTGTACAGACTAAAGACGCTCATGGAGAAGAATTGAGGTTCTTCCTCACCTACACAAAATAGGTTTTTCTTTCTTAGATCCAGAAGTGATTTTTAATGTTGATACTCAGTGTTCTTGAATTATTATATGCTTCAATATGCCAAATGCCAACCTTTTAAATACTGAGAAAGAAACCATTCAAGTGTTGCTTCCTGCTATTTAATTCAATGATAGTAACTAACATTTTTCTCTATGTCCCATAGAGAAACACAGTAATTTTTTAAAAAATTATTTATTTACATTGTGTGGTGAGGTAGTCTGGGTAGGGATGGGAATATACACATGGCATAGCATATATGCACAAGTTCGATGACAACTTGTGAGAATTGGTTCTCTACTTCACAATGTAGGTTTCAGGGTCAAACGTGGGTTGTCAGGCTTGGTAGCAAGTATCCTTACTCACTGAGGCATCTCACCAGGTCACCAACACAGTGTGACCACATATAATGAAGCCACCTTCGGTTGACATGGAATGGTGAAATAAAAATAATACATAATAGCACCTTATACATATTTGTTCCATACCATTTAGTATGTGCCCAATCACTTATCAATAAGTTGACTGATTTTCAAATAGAAAATTGAAGGAAACAATGATATAGCAAAGCTATACATATAATATGTTCTCATTGCAGTCTTATCATCCAAGGAGACCTGTGAATTATGAGAAACTGTATGTGAAAACTTCAAAGGAAATACACAAAACACTGTGTGTGTGTGTGTTTGAAAAGTTTAGTGGCCCCTTTAAAGCTCTAAGTAAACTGATAATCTGCCTAATGATGTATCGCTAAAACCATTTAAAATTTTAGACCAAAGTGTTCTTCAAACATGTTGGAAAAAATAAGAGTTCCTTCTTAAAGCCAACACCTTTTAATTAACAAAGTACTTGGAGCAAATTTATGGTTTGCAATAGTATTTTACACCTACTGTTATTTCCATTGCCAAAGTCAATTCATTTTAGCTGTTTTAAACTTGTCAGTTTGTTTAACTATGAAAGGAAAGCTTCAGTTTTGGTAGAATCACTTTTATTTTCTAATGAGATACATAAGTGTGCTAGAATTATTGGGAGTCAGACTATTAAGGTACATAATCATTTGACATATGCATAACCTTCATATGTATATATGATGTCTGTATCTCTGTAAGTTAATAAGATACATTTGTGTTTCCAGAATTAAGTGATAAAACAGAAAATATTTCAATATGTCTTTCTAGAGGGAAGACTAGATCATTTCCTGACACCAGTGTGGGGAAGGCTCAGTTAGGATAACCACCAACAAGAATCATTTCCCCTTGCAATTTGTTAGGGAAGCTAGAATCTGGAGCAGATGAACTCAGGGGCTAATTCCTGGTGAACACACATAGGGTACTGAGCCAAGGAAAAAGTTCAGCCAAGCTGCTCAGAATGTTTAGGGTATTAAATGTGGGCATAGACAAGGTGTTCCACACCAGCTGTAGAGAATCCATTTCCCGTGCTTCCTAGAGAGAACAGGGATCAGAATATACTATTAGGAATATCCTAACTCCTTATGTAATTGACATTACATATTCAAGTACTCTTGACAACTCTGTATCATTTATAATGTAATCCTAACAGGAAACTCCCTTAGAATAACTCTGCAAACCTTTTGAGTCAGAGATCTGCTGCTATTGAAAATAACTTGCCCCACCTCCAAAGCATATATGATCACCCTACACTTTATCTAATGAAGTCATTTAAATTGTATATAAACACACACATGTATGTATATGTGTGTGTGTATATATATATATATATATATGTATATGTATGTACCTAGAGGCAAGTTGTTTCAAGAAAGTTAGTTAAAATGTGTCAAATATTATTGTTCTAAACAAAATTATCCCTAACACAATGTGTGAAGTAGATTAGCCCATTACTACTTAATGCGCTTGTTATTCTTTGAGACCCAATGTTTCTGAATTCAGATTAATTCCTCAGTTACTATGAGCTAACGTTTGAACACATACAAACAATGGAGAAAGAATGTTCCCACTAATCAATTTTATACATAAAATGAATTTCCATATGTGAAAGAAAGAAATTGGACCCTTAACATGTAGTAGATATGAAATCACTATGAAACACCACCACAGTCCTTTTAGAATGGCTATGACTTGTTTTTTCATAAAATCTTGCACACTCTTGGAGAGAAATCAAGCTTGTATAGACACTATGGAAAATAATAGGGAATTTTCTACAAAAACAATAAAAGATAAAAAATGGAGCTAGAAAGAGGGTTCAGCCAATAAAGTGCTTACTTTGTATGCATGAGGACCTGAATTCAGATCCTTATCACCTAGAGTAGAGGCCAGACATTCACCATGTTTTTGAAACCCAGTGCTAAGAAAGTAGTTACAGGATGATATCTGGGGTTGTACGCCAACCAGTATAGACAGAGCAATTGAGAAAGATGTCTGACATACATTGGCATCTGGCTTCTACATGTGTCTGTTCATATGTGTATCCTACACACAAAGTTAGAAACGCAATAATGTGATCAAGAAACAGGTCTATATTGAAAGCATATTTAATTAAGTTATTATGTCACAGAGACTTGTGCATTCCCATGGTTCAGTACAGTGCTAGCAACAATAGCCACATAATGGAGCCAACCTAGTGTCCATTGATGGGCAAATAAAGAAAATATTGTACTTATACACAAGAAAATATTGCTAAACTCTAAAACTGAAATGTTTTTAATTTTAAATGTTTTTATCATGAGAATTTCATATAACACATTTTAATCATTTTTTTCCTCTCCTCCAACCCCTCCAGGTCCTCCAGCCCTCCCTAATTATGCAACTTTATATTTTTACCTTCTCTTAAAAAAAACACCTGTGGCTCTTAAAATGTTGTTTCTGCCTTCTCTTCCACATATATCCTTAACCCATGAATTGGGGGCAGGGAACTGAGTGCTCCAAAATCACTTACTTATTTTCAATGCATTGTCCAGTTGTGAGTCTTTGTGATAACTACCATCTACTGAAAGAAGAAGCTTCTCTGATGAGGGAGCATATAACCATGGCTAGTTGGACATCAAACTGTTACAGCCACCATAGAAATTAGTGTAGAGGTTCCTTCCCCCAGAAACTAAACATTGATCTACCACAAGATCCATCTATACTACTCTTGGACATATGCCAAAAGACAGTACATGTTACTACAGATATGCCTGCTCAATTGTGTTCAAAATAGCCAGGAATTGGAAACAGCTTAGATGTCTATCAACAAATGAATAGCTAATAAAATGTGGTATATTTACATGATGGAATGGTATTTGTCTGTTAAATAAAAAATGAAAACTGTAGGTAAGTGGATAGGACTAGAAACAATCATCCTAAGTGAGGTAACCCAGACCCAGAAAGAATAACATTCCGTGTTATTTCATTTAAGCTTTATATATGTGATATATGTGTTGCATTTAGAATATCCACAATGATGCTGTCATTTCCCACAACCCACATGAGCCTGAAGGGCATTATACAAAGTGAATTAATTATATGTGGAATATTTACAAAGTCAAATGAGTGCAAAGATAGAGAGTGAAACTAAGCAGCGGAGTGGGAGAAATGGGCAATATAGCTCAAATGATACTAAGTAGTAGGGTCTACATTCCAGTTTAGAGATTGACTATACAACATGAAGAGTATAAATAATGCACCTGTGATATTTCTTTTTGCAGATATGTTTGTTTAAATAAGAATGTATTAAATGCTATAAGATGTTTTTGATCCCAGAGTGCTGCTCTCTGGAGAATTTTTTGTTACATACTTAACCTGATCCTCCAAAAGAAGACACATTTAGCTTTGAAATTTGAAGAGAAAGTGAGATTTTGTTTGCGAATGAGTGAGAAAAGTTTAAAGGAGGCATGTGAAAAAGACAAAAAATGTGTCTTATGACCTGTGATAATTGTGTGATGTGAAAGATAGGTGTAGAGGAGCACAGGCAGAAGAATGGAGGAGGGATCTGAGACTGGGGTATCAAGTTAGGTTCAGAGTATGGATTCTAGAATTCAATGCTACTTTGAACTAATAAACACTGATGGGATAAAATAAACGTGGACAGCCTGTAGGGAGTAGGACCTACCATGTAGGTCCCAGGGATCAAACTTGGGTCATGAGGCTCGGTAAGAACTGCCTTTACACACAGAGACATCACAGTGACTTTCATTTAAACTATTTTTAAAAGAACAAAAAACTGTAGGGAGAGCCACTACTGGAAGTATAGAGTGGACAATCAAATACAAATATGAAAAAATACAGTGAGTCAATTCATTGGTTTCTTCTCGAACTTTTCTAATCAAAGAAGAAAAATCTGGAATAAAGTCTTGGTTCAGGAATTACACTAACAAAAATATATGAAGTCTAGATTGTTAGAGTTAAACACTTATTCTGCAGTATCTTAGCTGTGTATCCACAGATAATTTAAACCCTCTTGAGTTTCAGCTACATCTTTCTCATGGACAGTTGGCCTGACCATTTATTCAAACACAGCACTGGGTAGGTAGTCTCTATTATTCTAGGAATGGTGAGGTAAGATGTTCTACCATTGTGGCTAAACCGAATATCTCAGCCTGAAGAGTTTTACCTATGTAATTATTAGAACACTGTTGATTCCATGGGATTGTCATAAGGAGCTAATGATGTCATATATAATAAATCAACTATTATTTTCAAACAGTAGGTATGGCACTTGGGATTTTTTTCTCTGCACTTTCCTTTGCTGTAGCAGATTTAGAAGTCATGCAACATACATGCACACAAATTAAAATACAGTAAATATTTTTAAATAGAAGAGTTAAAATAATCCAAATAGCAAAAAACAGACACACTCTATATTTTGCCCTTTCAAAAACTTATATTTACATTTTGTTGTTAAATTTTAGGATTCATTATAGATACAAGACTTTTAGGTCTGACAAAACATTTAATGAGTATGAACTTTGTAAATACATATTTTAATTAATTCTTTGAGAATTTCATACATTATATTTTGATGGTGTGCCATTACCTCCATCCTGCAAGTCCTCCCAATGCAAACACCTCTGTCCTACAACTTCTCCCAGATTAACCCTCTATTCCTTACTCACCTGACTTTGTGTCTTCATTAAAAAGGTAACTCATTGATTCCAATTAGTGCTGTCTATATACTTTCAGGCATTTAGTGGGGCATGTCACTCCTAACAGGGGTCACACCCTTAAAGAAAACTAATTCTCCATTCTAACAACTGTCTGGATAGCTTTCATGGTGCTGGAATGTTCTATGCGTGCTACCAGGGAGAAAAGGCATTAGTCATAGTAATTGGGTATGAAACTGCCAGCTAAATAATGACTTGACTGGAAAGATATGCCCACTGATGTAATAGTGGCAGGAATACTACCAACATGTTTTTGATTGGATTTAAAGCCTGCTCCATAAGATAGAACTTGTGTCGTACTGGTAACTAGGTGAGAAACTGATGGCTGCCTAAGTCATAGGACATATGGAGAGAACCCTAATTTATTACTCTGCTAAATGGACTTAGTATCTAACTCCCATATAAATATGCATCTCTATATTCATGGCCTAGTGCAGAACTTGGCTTTTCTTAGTATATGAAGTATATGGTGGTTAATACAGAGGCCTTCAACTTGCCAGTGTGCACAGAATAAGAGTCTGTGCAGTGCTGAGCTCTAACTGGTACAACTAGACCGTACCTCTCCCCCTAAGGTTCAGGTATCTTCATGGAAGATGGGATGGAAAGATTATAACAACCAGTGATAGTGGGTGTCTGCAGCAAAATTATTTTCTGCGAATGATAAGGCCATTGAAAACATGAACTCACAGTGGCTGTGACCGCATGTGCCAGACTTGCTTATGATCAAACCAGTCAAAATAGCATGAAGTGGGAAAGTAGCCAAATCAGAAAGTCCGACCCCCACCTGAGAAGCTATAGGCAATTGATGGCAGCTGAGAGAGAGAGAAAGAGAGAGAGAGAGAGAGAATGAGAATGAATGAATATGAATGAATCAGAGAGAGACAGAGACAGAGAGACAGTTTTCTTTAGGCATGGAACCCCTGATAGTATACACATGTTCCAGTAGATCATCTTACACCCACACATATATAGACAACAGTGAATGAACTCTGTTTTTTTTTAAGCACTTGAAGTTGGGAAGGAAAAGGGATGGAGGGCAAGGGGTTGGAGGACAGGAAATGGGGGGTGGTGGAGTTGATTACAACATATTATATCCTTGTATGAGATTTTCAATCAATACAAAATTAAAATGAGCACTTTTCAGATATAACCTTGAAACCTTCCCAGTCTATTCTACATGGCACAGGAGTAATTTGTCTATATTTTCCAGCTAATGATTGCAATAAACTCCTACAGTTATATTTTAATTCTTCTCTCTTTTCAACCCTACCCATGTATCGCTTCCAAAAATCTAGCTCCTTGGCTGGGATCCTCTTTATGATTTCTAGACCTAATTTACAGTTTGGGAGGTATGTAAAAGGGGGTAGAATAAACAGCTCTGTACAATGGATTCACACAAGATAGATCACAAGATGATACTTGTACTTCAGATTAGGTTTTCTCCTTTACGGAAATGGCCTCATAGTAGTGAGATGACTTTGTAATACAGTATTTCTTTATTTCTTCAGTGTTAGTTTTTTCTTACTACTTTTTCTATTATGTTTAAACTCTGATATCTCTAAAAGCTTTTCCTTCTGCCCTATTCTTCTATCTGTGGGAGGTACTTGTTCCTGAGAGATTAGAAAAAGAAGAAGCATCCCTCTGTGTCTCCAATCTTCTTAATGAGGAGGCCACCTAAAAAGTATGAAGAGTAATGCAACGTTTGGAATGAAATACATTGTCATTTCATAGTATAAATCACATATATTTATATGTGAATAAAGCACATCTTTATTTCATGTTCTTTGAATACCTTGTATGTCCACATACCTATGACATACACTGAGATGCCCTTTCTAGCTTCTTCTGAATGCTTTCCTACTGAACCACATAGTACTCACTGCTGCTGCCCTCCTGTTAATAATGCTGCTGTCACCCTTGTCTATAAAGCAGATTAACCATCATTCCTTTTGTCACTGACTTCTGATCACCCTTCTTGTGTGTTGTTACCAGGCATCATTTCACACGCGCAAATTCAGCTCAGCACTCTCCAGTCTATAGACGGCAGCATACTGATTGTGAACCAAGTTTTCCCCAATTTTCCACGCCCTTCTTCTCCCACTTGTCACCATACTTTTAAAAGTATTTTGTAATCAGCCAAGTACTTATAAAACATTATCACTTAATACTGACTAGCTATTAGCACCTTGATAATATTGCTGTGATGGTGATGCTGATGATGACGATGATGACAACAACTACAATGATGATAATATTCTGTTTTTGGCATTGCTGTGTGTACATTGCTTGTATCATCATTGAATCCACACAACTTTCCCTGTGACATTTACCCTGTTATTTTTCTACCCTTACTGAGGAGAAAATCTGAAGCTTAGGGAGGGTAAATAACTTTAGCATTGTCTCAGAGTTCCTAAGGCAGACAGCAGGATTCTAGCCCATGTGTCTCACACTAAGGCTTCACATCTTATCCATTAAAATGTTCAACACTATTAACTTTAATTTAGGATTTTAATGACCTTGAAATAGTGTTTCATATCCAAAGAAAAGCTTTACTAGCTCTCACTTTTCAAAATAATATAACTTGCTTTTTCATCACTGTTATCTACTTAATTGCCAAAACAGAAGATAAAATGTGAAGTGTTCCCACTGTAAAATACAGAGTTTCTTCCTACCAAATAATGTCCTTATTCAAGGAAATAAGAAATCAGAAAGAAGACCTTATACAATCTTTAGTTTTTCCTTATATTCCTTGAATGGGCAATAAATAGATAAATCTTATCTGGATAAATGTCCAACATCTTTGCTTATAAATTTCACAATCTATATGATCCTTAATGAAATTACTTAAACCATTTGTTAAGAGATGAGAATAAGATAAAAATATCTTTAAAGGTTATTAAGAATGTTTAAATATTCTATGATGTGTTGCTCTATAAAGTATCCGAATTGTTAGATACATTGTCAGAAATTTTGACTCAAATTGTTGGATATCAATATGTTCATTTATTTTTACTGAAATTGGCTATTTTGATTGGGTTTATCATATTTATTTTCTTCTTTTCTTTCTCATTTCAAAAACACTAGCTTCTACTCAGACTGTTGCTCTAGTGACACAACCTGTGGTTACCAAGGAAACTACCATCTCGAAACAAGAAATGCCATCTTCTTTGCTGTTGGAAGTGCCTGCTTTAGCAGATTTCAACCGAGCTTGGACAGAACTTACGGACTGGCTTTCTCTGCTTGGTCGAGTTATAAAATCACAGAGAGTAATGGTGGGTGATTTGGAAGACATCAATGAGATGATCATCAAACAAAAGGTATGGATAAAACAATAAATCAAAAGCCTATCAGAGATTTTGATTTAAAATATATATTTTGACTTGCCACTTAACTCCCCTTTATGATTTACTATCATTTTTTAGGGTACTTTTTTCTCTGTGAACAAGCACACTACACACTGTACCCTGTTCAACCTAAATATGACCAAGGACATGAATTAACATAATCATCTGAAGTAACCATAATTTAAAAGCTGAGGAGAGTGGGGGCAAAATACTTAAACCTTACAAGGAGAGGTGGCTCAGTTAAATTCGGTGATACAACTGTTTTGAAAAATGGTCTTTGATACAAAATAATTATCTACATTGAACTTATTATATTCAAACTGCTTTGGCATGCTGCAACCATAACATATTATAGAGACAAAGGTAATAATCTGGTACTTGTTTATTATCCACTCTTCAGATTTTTCTGTGCTAGTTTTCTACCTCAAATGAGAAGAACAACTGAAAGTTAGCAAAAAATATGACAAAATATAACATAGTTTAAATACCCTGAATCTTAATATTAGGTTTTAGGCCACACCATATTCAAATAAACAAGTTATAATAATACAACATCTCATTTCTCAATATCATTGAAATCCATTTAGTGAAATTATCTGACTAACGAAACACTCAAGAATCCATTGCTACAAGTGTGGTTTACCTAGATGACACAACTGTGTTATGTTCTCCATGGGTAAGAAGTATAATTTGGAAAGCTTTATACATGATAGTCATTTCACTTGTAAAAACACTAAAGAATGTCCAAAGAAACAATAAATTTTACTGAATGTGATTAGATGTCACAAAATTTTACCGTTTTTTTTCTTTTGAAAGTCAAGGAGGAAGCAAATCAGAGCTAGGGGAACTTCAGCAATCAGTAGTAATAAAACGAATTTGATGATTAAAAACAAGTAGCATTTAAACTAGTGATCACAAGATTTTGAGTTTAAGAGCAGCCACTATTGTATAGAAGACTATGTTGATATCAAAACAAAATAATTCTAAAAACGTATCTTGTATTCTTGTGAAGAAAATTTAATAGGCTTTTGTGGTTAATTACAAATGACATAGCCATGGTCAAGTCATTCTCCTAATCTTTGTAAATGCAGAGCATACAAATGGTACATTCATCCACACTTACAGTATAGTGACTGATATCTGCATATTACAAGATTTAAATATTATACATATGGATTTTTCTACACTTTTTATAACATGTTTTTAGCCACATTTATTTTTCAGAAAAGCAGCTAAATCTCATAGATGTCCCATACACCTAGTAGTTACCAAAAGCAGTATGTCGATTGTCATCTGAATCTTAAGCCTGTATTCCTCCATAGTGTGTATACTGTCTGTAGTAATAACTGTAACTGTCATCAGCATTTAGTGAGTATATGTATTTGTATGCATAGTCTAGGTCAGGCACTTTGCTGAGCATTTTATATTTGTACTGGGATGATAACATTATATCAATGCTCATATCATTTTCAGGACTTAGGAATATTATTTACTAGTGAATGCAGTATGTTATAATCCTTAAAGTGCAGGTTTTGGATTTAGATCTGTGTCTGAACCTTGGCTTCAGTCTCAAAGCTATAAAACCTGGGGTGAATTATTCCACCCCCCTAAACTTTAGATTACTTATGTAGGATGTAGACACATAACTATGAACCGTAAGGTCACTATGAGAATTGTATTGAGTAGTGTATGAAAAATGTTTCCTTCCTCACATTGCTTACTATGAGTACTCAACCAATGATTAATATTAGTTTCTATTGCAAATTCTAGAAAGACATCCACTCACAGTATTTGAATCATATCACTTACACTATGGCTTCATGGTAAAAGCCTATTGCTTTATGGTCATGAACAAGAGATTCAGAGTTCTCCAAATGAATTAGTCTTTTACAGAAAGATCTCTTAACAAAGTTTTCTTCAAATATAAACTTCTCCCAACATTTCCCCTTTTCTGTATGCAAAAATTTGCTTTCCCTTACAACACATTTTAACACTACACCAGCAAAACTGTTTACAAGAGGAAAAATCTTCTGGGCTCCTCCAAAGGGCTTGGATCACTTCTCTAGTTCTGCCCTCTGCAGCACACACAGCTTGTCCTTCGGGCTCTGGTTGGTTTCACTCCAGTGATGCTGCTGTTCTTGGTGGTCATCACAAGGTACTGGCATCTCAAAAACTGCTTCTGCTGCACTTTCACCAATTTCCTCTCCTGGGCTTTTTTCATGCTGCCAAGTCTCAACTTCTCTGCATGACCCCTGCAGTCTGGGCCTTCAACTGCTACTTTGGCTGTACCTTCACTAGTAACCACTCCTGGGCTCTTTTGGTGCCAAGCCTCAACTTCTTTATATGATCCTTTTAATCTGGGCCTTCAACAACTACTGAGACTGCATCTTCAACAGTGGCCTCTCCTGGACTCTTACAATGCCAAGTCTCAGCTGCTCTCTAAAGACCCCTTTCATGCCTTCAAAACTAGCACCAGCTGGGTGACTCTTACAGTACGAAGTTTGGCTGCCAGCATGAGATATTACCTCAACCAGCTCTGGAAGACAGCTTCTGTGTGCTGACCCTGAGGAAATACTTTCCAGATTTTAAGATAGAGTCTGGTTTGCAGGAAAAATAACTGGTCACTTTGTCTGCAGTAAGTGTCCCCTCATGGGATGGAGTTCTCATCACCATCACCATTGCCTCAACTGCTTGTCTTTCTCTTAGTAGGATTTGCAGGAAAAAAATGGTCAGTTTAACTAAGCAGATTTTTAACTCCAAGCTGAAGCTTCCATAACAATAGGGGGTCCTGGGCTGGTGGGATGAATTTCAGGTTGTAACATTCTCTCTCACCACTATGGAGAAACATATCCCCTTCTTCATAGACCTCAAACACATCTTGATTTTCACACACTCACAATGTAACTATTAGTTTATGAAATGGTATGCTACCAGCAGCAGCAGGAGGGAGCTTTGTCTCCATGATCAGGAAACACAGTTAGAACCTTGCTTCTTACCTGCCCCCAGCTGAACTCTGTTTTCACCATGAAATGTCTATCTCTAAAGGCCTCCATTATGTAGCTCTCACTTTTGAGCCCTCTTTCTCACTTAAATTGCACAGTTTTCTCTTCATAGAGGCTTAATTCTTTTCTCTCTTCCTCTTCCTTCAGGAGATTTCTATTAATACCTTAATCTCTATCCTCTGGTAGCTTCCCTGAGCATACTTTACCAGACTGTCTGCAAGATCTGGAGTTTCTTTTTCTTCTTCCTGTCTCCATGTTGTATTGATTAGTTCACATAATGTCATGCCACTGATATACCATTTGTAGCAGTACTCTGCTGTGTGTTCAGCAAGGATGACGTGGAAGCATTTTCATAGGTGCAAGCCCTGCCAAACCTCAACAGATTGAACCACCTCCATGGCAAGTGCCAACCTGGACAGTGGAATCCCATCTGCCTCACTCAGGTGTTTTTATTCTTTCAGAACTCCTCAGGTATTCTACTGCTAGCACATGCAGATCATTAGCAATCAAATAACCCCCCCACAGAATCCAACACCTGCAAACAATACATAACCCCTAAACAACCCCTCACCCAACTGCATAAAAAATTTTGAACATAACTAAAAATAAATTTCCCCAACATTCTTCCAAAGATTATTTAGAAGAGTTTAATACTTAGAGCCACAAAAACACTATAAACTATATTTATTTATACAAGTTTTTAAAATTATAGACTAGGAAAAAGACTCTGTTGGTAAAGTGCTTTTTGAGCAAGTGTGAGGACCTGAAATTTGATCCTGAGCACCACATTTTAAAAGCTAGTCATGACAGTGCACACTTGTAATCCTAAAACTGAAGGGTAGCACAGTATCCCTGAGTCTTTCTGGGCAGCCAGATTAGCTGAACTGGTGAACTGGTGAATTTGGTGAGAAATTCTTTCTCACAGAAATAAAGTGGAGAGCATCGAGGAAGACTCCTTGTGTCAGAATATAGAGGAAACCAGGCATTTAAAAACTTGGAGTGGGAAAAAACAATAATACTGTAGAGGTACTTTCTTAGTTACTATTCTGTTGCAGTGAAGAGATACCATGACCAACCCACCTTCCGTAAAATAAAACACTTAATTGCTTGCTTACAGTTTCAAAATGTGAAACCATTATCATCATGGTGGGAAGCAGACATGCATGGTTCTGGATCAGTTGCTGAGAGCTTCATTTCCTGATTCACAGGCAGCAGGCAGAGATAGAGAGAGATAGACTGGGTATTTATAACTCATAATATGCCAGTCACAGATCTACATATGTTTTGTGTAGTATTTAATGTTTACAATAGTACCAGAAAATGAATACAAATACACAATTAAATACTGTGCTCAAGATCAAAGGGGAAAGAGACAGTGGTGGAATTTAAACTCAAGGAGTCTGATTCCAGAGTCTTGACTATTAAACATGGTTTTCTATCTCCCAGGGTTTATTTGGATGAAAATCTTAGGACTTATTCCAGTGAAAATTTAAAACATGGAAGAGAACACCTTTAGGAATAACTGTAGTAATCATTTATACATGAGGAAGCAATGGACAGAGTTTTAGACACTGGAAGCAGTAAGTTTTAGCAAAGTTTATTTCTTATGGTCAAGAGAAAGGGACACTGAGTCTGGGGTAGAGTTGGACCCTGTAGACGGACAGAAGCTTCATGGTGGGAGAGAGAGAGTGGGCCCAAAAGGGACCAAGAAGAAGAAGGGAAGGAAAGAGGACAGAACAGCAGGGTGAGAGACAGAAGGAGAGAAGGAGAGAGATAGGACAGGACAGCAGGGTTAGAGACACAGGACAGAGACAGACAGAGACAGAGACAGAGAGACTGCAAGCCTACAGGGGGAGTATATATGGAAATCAGCACATCCCTAGCTGATGATGCAAGACAAGTAGCTAGGGGAGGGGGACAGGTATAGGGAGGAGGCAGTTCCACAACAATAACATCTTGAGGAAGTTAAGCAAAGCACTGAAGAAGAGGTTTGAATTAATCATTTAGAGGAAATGAGGTAAACAATGGACAGGTCCTTTGATAAATATATGAGGGCCTTTGCATGTGAAGACCATCCTTAAATAATTTTAAACAGGAAAACAATGTCATCAAATATAATTTGTTGAGTTGTCTGTCAGGGTTCTTTTGGTACAAGCAACATAAATAATTATTTGACTAAATAAAACAACATAAATGTAAGCATTAGAATAAAGGCAATATAATAAGGAGTAGAAAAAGAAAACAACTTAAACATGCCTGGATACATGGCTACCAAAAATACTTAAGTCTCTTTATGATACATTATTTTCTTCATCTTTTGTGACTCTGCAAACCTATAGCTTAAGAGGCAATCCAACTGAGTTACTTGGGCCAGACCACTCACCTAACCAGAGAAAAGCAGAGAACCATAAAATCCAAAGTCCCTTACATTTAGCCAGAAGTAATTTTGTGTCAAGGAAATTGGGATCTATTGACAGTAGAAGAAGACAAAGATGCTGAGCAACCAATAAATAACTAATGTCCACTGACCTGAGATAAAAACATGTAGAACAGGTTAGAGGACAGAGCAAATATGGTATATTGATAGATGGTTCTCATTACTTCAGCAAAATGGCTAAATATCTCAACTGTGAAATATCCAGACCCAAAATAAATATAATCTATATACCATTAACCCAACTACAAATTTTCTGGACTATTAAATTCAGTAATTTCATATTTAATAAGTGTAGATTGATTGGTGGACCATGTGAATGAAATGTGGTGAAGAGTTTCCATTTTTAACATATTGCAGTTTGGAGGTGGGTTTATGATTTGTAACTGCAAGGCATCAGAAGTTAGGTACAGTGATATAACAAGATACATTATGGCCCAAGGAGAAATCAGTATTGAATTTATAAGATTCAGATAATAACTTAATCATTCAATGAAGTCATATATTAATCAAAGAAATGCTATAAGGAGATAGCATTTTGAATGAGTTAGCTTTTAGTAGGTTTAGACTTTGAACTTCAAAATTACATATTTTATACAAAACTTTTGTTCACCTTATCATACATTTTTTTGAATTCTTATCTTTAGAAATGAGGGACTGCTAGAGTTTTGAAATACAAGTAATTTTACTAACTGAATTACGTGGCTATTTGAAAAATTCAGCAACTCCACTGATAAAATTCAGACCAGGAAATAGACTATTATCTTTCAAAGGAATAGAGACTCATTATATGCAAATTAAACCTATAAAAATGGAGTTTTAGCCAGGTGGTGTTGGCACACGCCTTTAATCCTAACACTCAGGAGGCAGATGGTGGCAAATCTCTGTGAGTTCAAGGACAACCTGCTCCACAGAGTAAGTTCCAGAACAGCCAGAGTTACAATAGAGAAACCCTGTCTTGAAAAAGCAAAAAAAAAAAGGAATTTTAATGAAGTTTAAAATTTACTTCCAAAAAGTTCAAAATAATAACATATATGGATTTTATTATCATTTTAATATCATAAAATCTGATTGAGAAATGCTATTCCCATATAACACATGTTTAAGTACAATTTCTTGGATGCAAAATTCTCCTAACAATAATTAGTAATATTATCTTTCTTACATAAAAGTAGATGGAAAATTATTTTCCCTATAACTGATTATTCAACCTGAGCATTAAAGAACAAAGAAAGAGACAATGAAGGAAAGAAAATTTTAAAGGAGAAAATAAACGGAGGGAGGGAAGGAAAGAACTGGGAAAGAGATGAGGAAGAGAGTAATGGACAGGAAATTTGGAAAGAAAATTGTAACTGAAAACGAGAGATACTATCAATAAATAAAATCTGTATGATGTAACTATCTTTTATTGTGCTGATACCTGAGAGTTTGTGATAATTATATTATTTTTCAAGTCATTTTGGCCAGGTATTAAGGGTAATTCAACACTAAATCTAAAACACAGTACTTTTATTGAGTAAAGAGTTGAATTGGCAAAGGTACTTTAGATTTTAATAAGACCTCCAATATATGTTTTAGATTGCCTGACCTGGACAAGATGATAACAGTCCTTTTCAAAATTCATTTTTAACTATACATTTACACCATTACCTAAAAGATTCTGTTACCCAAATATTAGGTAGTTTTTGTGGGTTAGGTATAGAGTGAAAATGTAAATAATCATTTGTGTGTGTTGAATTTTTGTTGTTAGTAAAAATCAAAATCATTAGTAAAATTATTGTTAGTTTTAAACTCTGGCCAAATCTGTACAAAAACCATTCAATGAGTGGTTCATAATCATTTTAATAACTTTTGTTAAATACAGTCAGCCAAAGTTTGATGAGAAAAAGTTTATTCAGTAACTGTAGAGGTATTTGTCGAATAAGGTAGGGGGTTAAAAATAACATTTTGTTGTTTAAGCTAAAAATAAATCATACTGAATGGTGCTTTTGAGTTTGTTCTAATACCAAAATCCTGGCAGAAAATCTATGATACACGTATTTTCACTATTGGACAATGAGAAGAATCATAGACAGTTTAGTGGATTGCTCTAAGGCCATTTAGTAAATGTAATTGCTCTAACATAAATCAAGACATTTCAAAAATAATGTTTTTTTACTTTATGATTTCTTTACTTATGTATTTTCTTTTTTTCTATAAGAAAAATAACAACACAATGAACTAAAATTAGTTTATACTTGTGTGTATCTGAGAGATTTAATATGCTGTGTGACAGGCATCTTAGGCAAGGATATTACTTATTAAGAGTTTTTTTTATTTCTTTTAATGAAACAATTCTCTATCCTTCATCACTGAAGTTCATTTCCATCCAACCTTGCGAAACAACAAAGTATGCAATCCTCGCATACACAGAAACTGTATTCTGAAAAACTAATGCCTTAACTCATCTGGTAAAAGAGACTTGCAAAGTTTGTGCTTCAATTATCTTCTAACAAACGAACGTGGTTTCAGAAGACAGCTTGTTACCTTGTGGATCACTGCTCTGCATTCACTAAGTTTTCTTGGCTTATAAGAGCCAAATTCACTATTATCTTCACTGAAGGGTGTAAAGACATGTCTGCATCAGTAATATGATGATGACAAAAGTAAAACTCCTTTAGATAAAAAAATCATGAGTTCCAAATACACAGGAAAACACAATTCATACAACTTTGAATATAAACCTTACATGGAAAATGATACCATATACATATTTTCCTTAAAAATAAACAAGCTAAATGAAGCCACATATTTCAAAGTCACAAATACAAATGTATATTGGTATAAATGTATATTTTGTATTTCAGTTCAATACATTGTGAACTTTTCTGTCAAAATATTATCAAGAAATATTGAACTGTAGTATTTAAATGAGTTCATATAAAGGCTAGTACAGTATATATTCAATGAAATTCCCATAGAATTTCAAGAAAAATTTTCATTAGTTAATAATGAACTCTATTAGTAAATTCATTGCTTGAGTCTAGAGACTCTATACAGTAAATATATTTCAAAGTTGGAATATTCCCTATCTCATATAAACAATAAATAAGGGCAATTAAATATTTTCTAATTTAAATGTTGAAAGGAGTATAATGTTATTATCTTCTAAGTTTTAGTACCTGCCTTTTGTTTTTTATGCTTTACCTTAAGTTTGGATCCTTAAGACTATTATTGAGGTTACAAAGTGTTAGGATGTAAGTTCTTTTTACCTTTAATTCTAGGGAAGCCCTAGCTAATGTCATGTTAGCTACATGGCTATTTTATCCTTTATGGTTCTATCAAGATTTAAAACCCCATATTAACGGCTCACTTTAGAGTCAAATAGGAACCTATAAGAAAAAAAAATAGGAAAGAGAGCTGTGGAAGAGTTTTGGGTTTCAATTTTATTTCTTTGCATGTGGTAGTAAATCATAGCAAATAAAGTGATGTAAAAATCATATATCATTATAAAGAAAAGTATCTTACATATTTATCATACATTTCATTATATGATTATGTATGTACTTATGTATGTATATATGCATATTTATTTACAATTCAGTATTTCTTGATATTTTGACAGAAAAATTTCACAATGAATTGAACTGAAATATACAAAAGTTATGCATTTGTATTCATGACTTTGAAATATGTGGCTTCATATAGCTTGTTTATCTTTAAACAAAATAATATATATATATATATACACACACACACACACACACACACACAAAAACACATACACATGTCTTCACAAACACACATACACACACACACACACACACACACACACAGCTTTTAAATTATGAACTAGTTAGAAAGATAAAATATGTAGTGAGAAGCAATGAAGATGTCAACATCAGTGGGATAAAAAGTCACTCCCAATACATGGTTTCACTTATGGAGGAAGGCCTCTAACTATGGCTGTTTGCATCCTTAATGTGTCAATACATTAATTTTACAAGTAATGTATAACAAGTTACTCTGTGCACTGCTATGTGTCATATGGGATAGAATATTAATCAAGATAAACATGCCTCTGGGGCTTGCAGAGAGTGGAGAAATTAAATAAGTACACATGACAAATACCAACATATAGAACACCATGGAAGAACCAGGGGGAATCAATTAAAGCAGTATGGAGTGGTACGACAGAGGAAAGATAGGGGCAGTTTACTGCAAGAATAGAATCTACAAGGTGAGACCTGAAGAGGCAGCAGATATACCTAGGCAAATATGGAACGGGAGTATTTCAGACAGAAGTGACACTGCAAATATGTATTGGAGACAAAATGAGACCTGCCACTTCCTAAGCAATACGAGCATGTTTAAGTTAAGATTAGAAGGAGATAAGAAAGGGTATGTTGAGATAGAAATACTGAAGGAGAAGGAAAATGAAATCGTGTGCTTTTTAAGGTTATATTAGAGGACTCAATCATGGTAAATTGGGTCAAAATGCATTAGAATAAATGACTGCATGAGTAAATCATTTTTTAAGTATGTTCCTCCTTTTCTCAATAAGATAAATTTGAGTTGTATTTCTCTTCTCTTGTATCTGGATGATTTTCACTTCATACTGTGGGATTGAAAATTATATTTTCTTTTATGTGTGAATTATTTTATATATCAGTAACCTCAGTAATTTATCAATAACTTGCACGGCAGTCAGTTGCTTTTCATTTGGAAAGAGAAATAAAACGACATAACTGCTTTCGTGTAGACTTTTATGTATGTATTGAACACAAAATTTGTCTTTTACACGTTATTAGAATCATTTTATTCAATTTATAAAATAACATTGAATATAATCCTAAAAATACACACTTTAAGATTCTCTTTGTATTTTATATTCTGCATAAACAAGTGGCATAACAAAAGAATTACACATTTCCTATAATTTATTCAAGAAAATAATATAATATGAACTATTTATCTCAAGAATCCAAAGGTATTGATTGCTATTATGTATTTTCCATTTAATTTTAAAGAATAAGCATTTCAGTGATTAATTTAATGACACCATACTAATTTTATGTATGTCCAAGTCTAATCTTATATGTAAACCCTCAAACTAAAAATTTAAAAAAATCCATGGGAATGTTTAGAGTAAAGGAATATATGTTGGTATCCCTTATCTGCAGTTTTAATTTAGATGGTTTATGTTTCCTGTGGTCAGCCACCATGTAAATTGCTAAGTGGAAAAATTCAAAGTTAAACTATTCATATTTTTTAATTAGTCAATTTTCTGAGTATCATGATGAATCCTTGCCATCCTCTATACACTGTATGTTAGCCATCCCTTTGTCCCATATGTCCATTGTACATTCCTGTGGATCTTTTGATAACTGTGTTGATTTTCAGATCCTCTGTTGATATCATAGTGCTTATGCTCACATAAACCTCCCAATTCCCTCATTAACTGTCTTAAGTTTCAATGGTAATGATGCTAGCAATTTCAACATGCCAAAGGGAAGACAAACTGTTTCTTTATGTGAAAAGATGAAAGTTCTTTATTGAAGAAGGAAACAAAAAAATCATATAATGAACTTACTATGGTTTACAGTAAGAGCAAAAGTCTGTGGAATTATCAAGAAAATAAATTCACACTAGTTTTACTGTCATACTTTCAACATAAATTGTAATGGCCATAATGTGTGGTGAGTGATTAGTCGATATAATTGGAAGGTATTAACTTACAGAGTTTAGCTTATCTGCAGTTTTAGGGTGACATTATGGGTCTTGGAACATCATCCCTGTGGATAAGGGGATGACTACTTAAGATAAACTAAGTTGATTCTCTTAAAAAACAGGGAAAAGAGAATAATCTTCACTCAACTCTTTAATGCTTTTATCCTACATATAAAAAGTACAAAATTATGGGTATAGAGGTACATAATCTGTAGCTACTTTTTTGAAGCAAATCTTTTTGCCATTTCATAGCATAGGAAATAATAAATAAACTTCCAGAGATTGATTTGAGTGTCCTTTGACCAAGGTGATAGAAACATCAGGATGCCATTTTACTATACTTAGACAACTTTTATTTTTTTGAAATCACATAATACGTGTTAGGCACTAGAAGTGGAAAGGTATTAGGGCCATGTGGCAGTATTTGGAGAGAATAGATGCAGGCAACAAGCTATATGTAAAGATCATTTTCAGTAAAAGTTTTATCTGCAAAAATAAGAATATATTTTATTTTTAGGATCAAGACACTTTTTAAATGAAAACCATGCAACCATTTCAAGGTATGAATTTCTAAAAGATCCAATTATGAAGTGACCACACCAGGGACAAAGTTCACAAACCTAAAAGTTGATTTTAATCAGAAATACAGAGTGGACAAACTGCTCATAGCATTGAAGCCTTTGAGATGAATTTATGACTTTTCTGTTAAGTATATTTTGAAAATTCTATTAGTCTTTTAAATCAATAATGCTGTCAAAAGCTATTTTTCCCATTAACTACATTTTCTTATAAAACTGATTTTGTTTGCTTGACCTGTACTTTTCCAATATTGACATGTGAATCTGTTGACATGGTAAAACATAACTTTTACCACTTGAAATAGATTTAAACCTCCTTCAACACAGGTTGAAGACATACATGTTTTGAAAATATTTGGCATTACTTTATCTTCATGAACATAGTAGTTAGCATTTGGAATTTAATAATGTGTTATAGAGGCATATTCATATCTATATTTTAATTGTTAAATTCAACATTGTTTATGTTTGGTCTTGATCAATGAAAGTTTCTGAGAATTACATTTACTATATTTAGAAAAAAATCAAGTATAAATCTAAACGCTTTAAGAAATTTAGAAGCTAAACTGTTTCCCCTACTAATTAATACTCTTAAGTTTGCTTTTGGCTAACTGCATGTGATGGAAAATTCTCAGTGGCTCATCCAGACAGGACATTATTATTCTCACAGGGTAAAAATAGCCAGGATGATGCATCCCAGAATTGTGAAGATATCATAAAACCAAATATCCTGATTCCTTCACCCTCAGTAATGTTGAAAATGTGGCTTTCTTTGCACTATCCTCAAGGCTACTACTCTGCCTTTACTCTGCTATTCTCCATTGTCTTAACTGCCAAAAATCTTAGGAAGATTGAATATTTTATTAGGGCGTATTTCTGTACTCATAATTTAAAATGATAGAATTAGTGACCTATTCTTAAAACCTAGCTGTTTTGAATAATATTTG
Organism: Cricetomys ansorgei; assembly: GCA_026225945.1. NCBI lineage: Eukaryota > Metazoa > Chordata > Mammalia > Rodentia > Nesomyidae > Cricetomys > Cricetomys ansorgei. The sequence continues at coordinate 308,431 of JAMJFZ010002863.1, read as the reverse complement.
GATCCTTTTAATTAATAAAGAAATAATAGATATTGAATAACCAGTTCCTTTTGAATTACTTCATATTAATTTAGCAAAAATATTCTGATTATGTCTTTTTAGTTCTTCATTAGAAAATGACATGGAGGTATAAAATAAAAGGATGTTCCTACTATTAATGTAGTGTGAGTCATTGGTTATTTTACAGTACAGTGCTACATGACAGAAATCATGGGCAACAATGTAAGAGAAATTTAAGCACATTATCTATAGCGATATTTTCTCTTCTATTCTCATAAAATTTCTAAATCAGCCACTTACATTAACTGAAGTCTGTATATCTTTGTTGTCCAGTGCAGTAGCCACTAGCCACATGTGATTATTTGAACTTCAGTTAACTAAAATTTTAAACCACTTCTTTACTCATACTGTCCATATTTCAAATTCTCAATAGCCTGTGACTACCATATGGGACAACATGGATATGGAATACAGGCATTATTGAAAAATATAACACTGGTTGCTGAGTCTCAATATATTACCCATTTAAATTTATTTCATATATCAAAGTAAAATTGGGAAAGAGTAAGAGGTTTGTCATGTTGCACCTGGACAACTTTTAAAATTAGGAAAAGAGAAAATAATCACTTTTATAATGGCCTACATGGCCTGGAAGGATGTATTTGCCTCAACATACATGCTGTAAGCTTAACAGAGTTTGTATTTTGGATTAATAAGACCCAAACACATCTGTTTAGGTTAAGGGACCATATAGACCAACCAAAAGACCAATAAGAAAATAGGTAATATGTTATATTTCATATAAAATATTTTAAGGGCCAAGTTCCTCTTTTCCCATGTTGTTTTTGTAACTCCTTTTTGTATATTATGGCAAGCCTTCTGAGCTTCCACTCATCCTGGTTACCCAAGAGCTAAAGATCCTCGACATTTCCTTCTTCCTCACCTCTCATGGCTGTAATAAAAATTGATTCTTGAATTCCTGTTATATGCTGAAAAGATGTGAAATCTAATTATAAAAACTGTATTGTGTTTCAATTAGAAAGAGGGATTAGTCCTATAGACCTAGTATAGTACAGAGCCTACATAGAATATTATATTGCATATTTAACAATTTGCTAAAGGGTAAGCTATATTAATTCTTGCTGTCACACAGAATACTAACAATACTAAATAACGTGAGAAAGCAGAAGATGTAGCTTAGTTAGTAGACTGCTAGCCTGGCATTCACAATCCTGAGTTCAATACCCAGCTAAGCATGTATCTGTGTGTGGTAGTATATGTCTATAAATCTAAGCACTGAGGTGGTGCAAGTAGGAGGATGAGAAGTTCAAGGTCATCCTTAGCACTCTAATAGAGAGTTCAAAGCTAACTTATGCTCAGTGAGACTCTCAAACACATAAAAAGTAAGAAAGCTTGAGAAAAATCTTTGGATATGGTACATCAATTTATGCATAGATTGTACAGATGAATTTGCAAAGGCATACATGTCTACAAACTCATTAAGTTGTGTAAATGTGTGTGTGTGTATATATATATATATATATATATATATATATATATATCCTTTATGTTGATAATGCCCCATTAAAGTGGTTTAAAAATATCTTGATAGGAAATATGTTACTAGTCCTTGGTGATAGACTTCTGCATTTCCCAAACTGGTCTGCATATGACTAGACCCATCAGTCATTGGTTGTTAGTGCTCACTAAAATGACAAACTGAGAAGCTCTCATGGCCTTTGCCTTTCTTAGGGATCTACCATGTTCATCTCCATAGCAGAACAAGTCAAAAATCCTATTGAAAGATAAATTTGCTGGATTCAGCATCTGAGTCATTCCACTCTGAAAAGCTTTTATGAAGAACAACTTGAGGAAACACTCTGAGGATTTGAACTTAGCTTAATTATGCGTGTCTCATGATCAAGAAATCACTTGATTTCTCTACATATATGTTTATGAAATTAATCTTTCAGAAATTTTTGTTCTCAGCACTATGGATAACAGTTGCATTTCTTACCATGAGGTACCTAGCACCAACTAAGTAACTATATATACAATATGAGAGGAAGAACTTAATACCACATCTACAAAATCATCTTCCTTTACAAGAATGGATTTTAATATTTCATAGTAATATATTATATATATTTATATTTTTATATATAAATATTTTATATTTTTATTATATTATATAATTGCAATTGTATATAATTATATAATATTATATAAATATATTTATATTTAAAACAACAACTATTATAATTTCCATGGCAGCTTTAAAGAACACCGTATAATATAGTATAGCATTTAAATTAATCAGAAGGCCCTGATACATTTTAGTGTTTTCTTGTATAAGTCTAAAATTGGAATTTGCAGTTTTTCACATTCTGATTAAAATGGAAAGCTTTGTCTCTTTTTTACAAGGGTTAGTTACAGAGAAGTTCACTAGAAATATGTAAGAGTAAGAATGAATTCTATATGTTATTTTGTCTTATTTTTGAGTAGCATCTTGTTTTCTAAAATACCTAATGTATAAATAAAGTAATATGCTCTAGTTTTTAGTTAATATGTGTTAACATGTGGAGTTAGTTTATTTAGATAATAGATGCATAGATAAGAAGTATGGATGTCATACTGTGCTTGTCAGTGTGTCATGTGTTTAGTGGACCTATAGTTTATCCTTGATGTACTGGTTATTTTCTCATTGCTGCAACCAAATACCTTATGAGGAGCAACTTAGAGGAGCAGTGTTTATTTAGACTCACAGCATGAGAGGACAGTCTGTAAGGGCATGGCAGATGAAACATAAAGCTTCATGATCATATATGGACTGATCAGGAATCAAAAGAAGAGGATAAGAGACAAAGCTAGGCTACAGTTCTTAGGCCCCAGCAATTCACTTTTCCAGCAAGGTCCCACCTCTAAAGGTCTCCAATAATACTATGAACTAACATCCATGTGACTACACACATGAACCTGTGGAAGACAGTTCACATTCAAACTATAACACTCAATACTTCTGGTGATAGTACTCATTGTTCCTTCAAAGGAGCCCATTGTGAGATGTGAAAGCTTGAATAAAAAGTGTTCTGATGCAGGTGTCTCCCATTTCATTCTTTTTGAGAAAATATATTGTAATGTAGCCCCAGATGACCTTGATCTAGTGATCTTTCTACCTCATGTACCCTAATGGTGGGCTTAGAGGCACGCTTGGCTCATTTATTTTTGTTGGCGTCTCTTTGTTCATTAGCAGACTACTTCTTCATATAAATCATAAAGATTACAATCACAGATATTTTCTCAACCCTAGGCTCTCAAAATATATATTTTAGAGGATGTATGCTTTAACATATTTTTCTTCTTATTCTTATGCTTGAAACTTAGATATCAAATTAAGGTTAGATTGAACTTAAATTTATTAGAGTTGACCCTTTCTTGACCAATTTCCAAGTTGACTTATATTTTCTTTTAAATGAAACTTTCAATATTTAAGGCATTTAAATCTTTGTATTTATTTACATATCTCTATTCATGTAAACCCATTTTTTCTAAAAATAAATATGAAATAGTTTCCTTATATTAAGATGTTGAATATAATTTAATACCCATGATTTTCAGAAATTTGAAAGGTAAGTGGGAAAAATATTTTGAATCCTGCATTTTTTAAGATTTATTTTTATTTGTGTATATGTTTGTGTGTCTGTATGAGTGCAAGCCACATGTGTGTGGTTGCCTGTGGAGGCTAGAAAATATTATTGGACTTCCTAAAGCTAGAGTTGTAGGTGATTGTGAGCCAACTGGCATGGATACTGGGACTTGGACTCTCTGGAAGATCAGAAAGTTTTCTTAACTGTTAAGCCATCTCTCCAGGTCTTCCTTCTGTATTTTTCATATTCCAGGACACACTTGAACATTTTATATAACCTTTGATTATATGACAACACATTGTCATAACCGTGATACTTACAGGTATTAAAAAGAAAATTAATCTCAGTGCTAATAACATTTTTTGCTTCCCCTTCCTCTTTAGTTGTATTTATTTTCTAATATCATATAGCTTACAGTTCTTTTAAAGTTTAGAGTATGTAATTGACACATAAATTCTCTGAAGCTGAGATATGATTTTTTAGTATCATCCAGAATTGTGTAGGTATTAATTACAGTTTTTCTATTAGACAATCTGTTGCTACAAAATCATATTATCTCATTTTAAAGTTCTACCTCTACAAATCAATTTCTTTAATTTTAAATATTAAATCTAAATATGCTCTGTTAGTGAGAAAATATTCTTAGAGGATATTCCTTAGAAGCTATAAAGATACAACTTGAGTTATTTCTGGATAAATGAATAAAAAGTGAATAAAAGTTAATAAAAATAAAATGAATAGAATTAATGAATAAAATGAATAAAAAATATAGTTTGTCTTTACTTTTTGTAAATAAAATAAAATGAGGATTCAAGAATTCTTCTAGGATAGTTCAGGGATCTTGTCTTTGAACAGGACTTCAGCTACAAATAGGAAATCCAATTCAAACTGACTTAAGTAAGAAATGGAATTTATTGAGTCATGTAAAAGAAATATTGTTTCAGCTTCAAGCATGGTATTTCCAGTACCCCAACTTCCTTGTTCAGTTGTTACCATCACATTTTTATAGCAGTTGCAGAACAGAGTTTATTCCCCATTATATGTGAAAGGAGCAGGAATTTTCCTCTCTTGAACTTCAAATGAAAGTTCTCATCTTCTGTCTTATAAGACAAACTTAATTCACTAACCTAGGACCCCTGTCCTGAAGCAATATTGTAGCAAGGTATTATAGTTTGAATCTGAAGTGTTCACCATACACTCAGGTGTCTGAATACTTGGTCCCTAGATTGTAGTGGTATTTGGGGAGACTAGGGAGCCTTTGGGAGTTGGAAACTTGCTTCAAGAAGCAAGGGTTGGGTTTGAAGTATTTCTAGCCTGGCCACACTTCCTCTTTTTCCTTTGCATCAGAACTGCTGATGGAGTGTGAGCATCTGGCCTCATGCTCCTACCACCTTTCTTTCCTCAATGGACTCCATCACTCTGGAACTGTAAGCCAAAATAAACCCTTAATCTTTTAAGTTGTTTTGGTCTCAGCAATTTTATCACAGCAAAAGGAGAGAAACTAAGATATAAATTGGTACCCAAAAGTGAGACTTTGAGGTGATAAGTTTGACTATGTGATTGCATAAGGAACATGGATGAACCTTCAAGTGCTCTAAGCAGAAATTAATAGGCCGTAATTCAGAAGGTATTTTGGAAGACCAGGAGGCTGAAAAGAAGTGTAAAGAGTGGAGGCCTAGCTTATAAGTTATCAAAAGGCAACATGGACTCTGTCAGAATCTGGACTAGATTCTAGAAAACAACCTGGCTGAATTCTGCTTATGTCATGATAACTTCAGTAGGATTTAACTAAATATTAATCGAATATTTTTTGATATAGGAAATGACAATGCAGCAAAACATTGAGTCTATAGAATGTTAATATTGAATACTCTTATGCGGGTCTATAATGAAAAAGAGAAGCAATTGGGGCTAAAAGGGATAACAATGAACAGTTGTCACAAGAAAAAAAACGCTAGGTAACTTAAAGTTGTAGCCATAGATTATGCTGAATAAGAGACTATATTTCATGGAAGCCTCCTACTCTACACTGAAACAATGAAAAAGGTGTCATTCCAACAAGACCCCATCCACCAACGGCTCCAAATTATGAAAGGAGAGAACCTGTTGGGATTCTTGATACTGGAAATCAACAGCTTAGAAAATGTTTCATCAGTTTCAGCATACAGAAACGGTTGCAACCTTGATCCGAGAAGGCTAGGCTCCAGGCTACAAACCTGAGCTACTAACAGAATTCAGCAATATCATCCACCTGGTACTAATTATGGAAGCAGGAAAGATGCAAGATTGAAATAGTCATGAATTCTTCCTCCATGGTTTCAGAGAGGCACTAAGGCCAGGTGACATGTAGCAGAATCAGAATCCCTGAAAGTAGACCCTGAGATGTTACTGTGTAAAACAGAAAACAGTACTGTGGGACTTCTGCCAAAGATGAGCACACACACATGGAGATAAACTATCTCAAAAGAATGATATATGTTGCAGGTAGCAGAACTGGATCGCCAGAGCTATATAAGCCCTTAGAAACTGATTCCAAAATACCAGACATAGAGTTTCAGAATTTGGTGTTTGCCTTGAAGAGTTTCAGTCATAATTTCATCCAATCTTCTGTCATTTTGGCCCCATTTCTCCCTCTTAGAATGGAAATGTATAGTCTGTCCTATTATTAGAAGTATGTAATTTGGCTTTTAATTTTATAAGGGTCATAGTTAGGAAACTGCTTCGAGTTTCATAAGGGGTTTTGATATTCGAACTGTATTGAAACTGTTAAAAGATAATGGGGCTTCTGAAGTTGAACTAAATTCAATACATACCATGATATAGCTGTGAGCCTATGGGCATTGGGAGACAAAGGTTATGTCTTGAATGTGAAATATTTCCCCGTAGGCTTGTGTGTTTCAACAACTGATCCTTAGGTAGTAGCACTGTGAAGGTTATGGAAACTTTGAGAGGTGGAAACTTGCAGGAGGAAGAACATCACTGGGCTTTGTGGTTCTGTTACCTAGCCCCACTTCTTGTTCACTCTCTGTTTCTCAATTAAGGACATAATACGACTAGCCACATGCTCTTGCTACCATGCCTTCCCCATCATAATGGATGGACTTCCCCATCAATCCTTCGGGAAGTATAATCCAAAACAAACCCTTTCTCCTTTAAGTTGCTTTGGCCAGAGTATTTTACCACAGCAACTAAGTCACAAACCAAATGAGATGTCCACCTATGCCCATAGCTGCTATATATAGATAAGGATTCTGAGATGCTTATCAAGCTATATATAGTCAGTACTTATAGAGAAAAGGGGGCTGATGATTGTTTAAGAAAGGATTCCAGAAGAGTCAATATCTGAACCAATTATTTTGTATTTAGACTAACAATTTTATAATATGGGAGTTCCCTTGTTTTTGTTCCATTTTCTTCTTAGTGTTAGGGGCAGATGGAAGGAGACCCCAGAGAAATCACCAGGACTCGAGATCAATGCAAAAGCAGGAGGTTTATTTCCAATGTGTTGGGGTCCGCTCCCACAGATTCCTCAAGTGAGGCAGGTGGGAGTGACAATTTAGCTCATTCTGAGTATGATTTATATGTTTTTCAAAGGCAGAGCATAGCAACAGATTATCAGGCATGAGTCTATAGTGATGTGAGTATTAACTTTTAAACTGATTGGTACTAGCATATAGCAAGGTCACGGGCACTATAAAATGTAAACTTTAGGGTCTTAGTCAATGTAGGTGGGGGGAGATCCTTAGCCCAAGGCCATTAGTCAGTGGTCCATATCTTGTTTGCCTTAGAAATTGTTTTTCTTACAGAAATTGTTTCTCTTACTTCAGTTTTGGGAACTGTTCTGAGTTACATTGCCCCTGACTTGGGCCTACACAATTTTGGTGCTCTTAGAAGCTTGACTAAAGTTTGGCCTTTCATTAGTAGAGTTCTACAAATAATTGTGAAATTTATCTAGAAAGGAAAAGAAGACACAGAACAATATTTTGTCATTTTAAAAGAAATAGAAATGAACATAAATATTAATTTTACTTTACTACATGAGGATAATAGATTTAATAACCATGTAAAAATAATTTTCAGCAGTGATAAAGAAGAAACATTTGTTGTCACCCTTATTTTATTCTTTTTCCCTTATTCAAATGTATTCTGTTCTTTGTAAAAATTTTAGATGACACCTCTAAGAAGTTTTTATTCATCGAAAGAGCTGAGCAATGCTGTAGATGTAGATTCCAGAAAAAAGGAATTTTTTATACAACATATACAATACATCCTGAACCCCTTCCTCCCCTCCTTCACATCCTGACCCCCCTCTTCCTCTACTTCACCCCTTACCTCCCCTGTTTCCCCCTCTACCAGATATATCCCGTAATCACCACCCACAAACAACCCCCCCATCACTTCTCTCCAGGGCTTTTTATTCTTTGCCTAATTCAATCACCTTCCCTTAGTCCTGGAGCACTGGAGCCTTTCAGCTTCATACAATCTAATCTTCAAGATACTAGCCCGGACCTAGAAGACTTCAGTCTCAGCCTCCACACAATCTAGAAAGTTTAAGCCTTCCTGCTTAGGAATTAAAAGTATATGCTATCATTGCCTTCTGAATACTGGGATTAAAAGTGTGTAAACATATTCTTTCTACATTCCATCCAGACCACATGGGCCTCAGAATATGATCCTTTCATGTAGAGCCATAGATGTGATCCTTTTCCAGAGCAGGCATGTAGCTAGATTAAATGATAAAATATTTCCTCTACACATTGCAGTAAAGAACACCATTGCTGGGCCTAGATAGATTGCTCTGTGATTAAAAGCACTGGCTGCTCTTCCTTAAGATCCTTGTTCAGCTCCTAGCACCCTTGTCCTTTGGCTCACAGTGTCCTGAAACACCATCTCCAGGAGATATGCCACCGTTTTCTGGCCTATGTGGACACTGCATGCACATGGCACACACACACACACACACACACACACACACACACACACACATAAAAATAAAAACATTTTGAAAACCATTGTTATTGAAATTTGAACATATATAATTCTTACTACAAATAGGCTCATTATTTCTATGGGGAAGTACATGAAAAACAATATATGTTCAGTATAGCAGATTGCAAAATTAAATTATGTATTATAAACCAAATATTTTGTTTTACTTATTTCACAGTGCTTTGTTGTGATATTTATTATGTACCCAAATACATACAAACACACACACACACACACACACACAAACACACACATTGTAGAAATACATATCATGTGTATATTTATAAATATTATACTGATCCATAAGATGTAATTATGTGTATTGTTCTATGATTTTATTAATTGATGAGTGTTTGTCAGGAAAATAATCCAAATATTACACAATTATATTCATTTAATTTTTCCATTAAAATATCAAATAGAAAAATAATGGGATGTAAAAAAGGTTTTTGGTTTTTTTAATGAAAAAGCTTTGCGTGAAATCAGAATTGTATCCCGACTATAATTGCTAAAATATACAATGTTTGTCTTGAACCAAATTACTTTCAACAACTTCTTTTAGGACAAAATATATTAGGCTAGTACTTCAAATTCTTTTAAAATTCTTGATGCTCATAGTTACCATTTGTTATATATTCATAAGGACCAGGAAATAGATTCTTAAGATTATTATAGCCTGACTGACATTAACTTTGGTTTTTAAAAAGAGATGTAGAGGTTAAAGTGACTTGTTCAAAAGCAATATATACAAATATATTCATACATGGTCAAATTACATACATAGCATAAATAGACAAAATGAAAAACTTAAAATATAATTTACTACTTTGATAATGATTTTTAGAGCAAGTCTGAGGGATAAAAAGAAACTAGATTAAAACATGTTTTTATTGGGGAGGAAGGAGGATACAGATTGTATGTCCCTTGTCCAAAATGCTTAAGAAGTCTTCCAGATACTGCAGGTTTTTGTATTTTGGAAATTTGCATAGACTTTAGTGGTTGAGCACACCTATTAAAAAGTCTAAAGTCAGAAACATTTTTACCATCACTTCAGAACTCAAAAAGTTTCATATTTTTATTGCCTCTCTGGATATCTATTTTTACAGATACCCAGAAGAGTGATGAGCAGAGAGGGCACTAAGAATTTGTCAATGAGTTAAGATAAAAATGTCAGAGACAGGACTGGACAAATAGATCAGTGACATAGCACATGCTTAGCATGCACAAAATTCTACATTTAACTTCTAGTGCCAATGAATCCCATGCCTTATAATGTAGTATATTGTGGGAGCCTAATAAGACCTTTTGATAGTGAAAGAAAAAGTTCTCTCCATAGTCCTGAATCTGAATTCTTGATTTTTATCTCCTCATAAACTTACTTCTTACATTATGTTAATGATGTTTTATATAGTCTACCTTCACCCCATATGTACTTTTGTAAGTAAATATGTATGTATGTTTAAAATCAAGCATACTTGTCTTCTTTCATCAGACAATTATAGAAATACTAGGTTTTTGATGTATTAACTCTGGCTGTTACTTATTATTTGAGTAGCATCCCTAAGATGAAAGGCAATGTAAGGTTTATATAATAGAAATTATACATAAAGATAGAACAAAGTCTTTAATGATCTGGTAATTAAAGCATGTTGGAGAAACATAGCCATGAGAAATTTAATGTCAGATTCCTAAAACTAAATTGAATTTATTGTTGAATAAAATGAAATGAGGATTACAGGAAACAGCTGTTTTTATACTGGGGCGTACTTTGAATGAAGTATGTATTTTATTTTAAAGTTTGTGCCCATTGTAATGAATTCTAAATTCTAAATTGGTTGTAATATGCTTGTGGATTATTAGATTATTTTGGCCAATAAAAATTATAGAAAATCTTTAGTAGGATAAGTAACAGTTATTTCCTCATAACCTAACTATGAGGTGTTACCATCACATTAAACACCAGAGACAAGATTAAATGAATCTTAGAGAAGGTATCGGATAACCAGATTCTTTGAATGAATATGGGATGACAGAATGGATTAGACATTAAGTCTTGTACATCATTTAAAAAAGTACAAGCTTTATAGCTTCCTAAATTTTATGCTATGTTCTTAAAAGTATGATTAATAGCTCTCAAATATTTTAACCAAGACTTGTACTTTAAATAGCACTAATTAGGTAAGAGAAAATCTCTTTCTAATATTCATTGTGCTCATTAGCAAATCCTCCAATGCTGATAGTGATTAAAAGTAGTTAAGATACTTCGAGTTCTCTCTAAGGATTCTAGCCTTTCTGATTTTAGCAAATGACAGCTAATGCCATGGTATATCATGTAATACCTGTGTTGACTTTGCTTAAAGTAAATTAGAGTCATCAAAACACAGTAATTTAACTGATATATACTTTAAATGATATACTTCTCATGTCTTTCTTTATGTGCTAACTATGATGGGCTTTACTTTATCTTATTATATTTTATTTTGTCATATTTGGTTGCTATTTCTTAGAAGCCTATTCTTTTCTAATGAGAGACAGAAAGGGAATAAATCCAGAGAGAAGGGAAGATGGGGTGGAACTGTGTGGAGTAAGAGGGAAAAACTTTAATCAAGATATATTGTATAAGAAAATAATCTATTTTCAGTAAAAAAAAGAAAAAGAAAAAGAAAAGAAATTTTATTATTTTGCTGATCCAACACCAAAACAAATGAAATGATCCTAAATTGGAAATTCTTTGTGTCTATTGCAAACAGGCAACCATTTGGTGTCAATTCAATCATGAATGAAATGCTATTATATGAGAGCATCTCTCTGAGTTTTATCGGAGTAATGGAGCATGATATTTACAGATTCTGCAATAACTGAGAGTTTGAAAAGATATGTAGGTTTCCCTACAACTTTGCTTAATGAAACCTGCATTTTATGTTATGAAAAGAGCTTATTGATTTCTGTTCATGCAAGTCATCCCTGTTGTTATCTGTATTTTAATAGTCTGTAATTTTGGAGTGATAATGTTCTGTTTTCTAATATGTTCTGAAGTGGCAAATCAAAAATATTTTCATGCTAGATATGAGAGGATGGTGTAATGTAAATCAAAGTGAGTCTCTTCTTTCTCTCAATTGACTTCTGTGTGTCTTGTTCTGTCGTTCTCTGCCTGCTTGTCAGTGTTTTTCAGTTTTGCTTTGCCAGAAAGTGAGAACGGCACAAGTAACAGAACATCTTATCATGAGAATTTTTTTTCTGAATTTAATTGAGTTTGTAAGAGGAGTGGGGTTGGAACGGCTTGGTACTCCCTGCACACGGGTCAGAGGTCTAGATTAGCATCTCTGTTTGCTATTCTCATTCTCTCAAAATCATGATAAGCACAAGCTAAGCAATCACTGTGTTATCCTCAGCAATTTTTCAGAAATATTCCTCATAGCATTGCTTTCATAAAAGATATGTTGGGTATAAATATTTATTTCAAAGCATTAATTCAAGTAACAACAAACTTAACTTTCTTACTACCCAGTGAGTGGGAAAGTACAAGCATGCCATAGGCTTCCAGCTTTTCTTAATATTTGCACATTTATAATCCAATAGCCCATCTTATTTCCTAACTTGATATAAAATTATAGACTTAATTAAAATCGTGTGTGTTGATTTTGTATTTGAATTGTCTTTCCCCCCTTTTCTTACTTGAATAGAAAAAGACTAAAGACAAAGGGAGGATTGTTGATCTCTTTCTGTCTCATTTCCTATAGAATTTCATATTTAAAAGCTAATCATAAAGAGTCTGGAGACAATGCTCAGAAGTAAAGAGTACTTGTTGCTTTTGCCAAGGACATAGTTTCTACTCCAGTACCCATACCAGGCAAGGCACAAACTCCTGTAACTTCAGCCCCAAAGGATTCAATACCTTCAACTGGCTTCCATGGATAACCACATGCATGTGTGCATAGACACACAAAAGCAATAATAAAAACAAAAATAATTTTTAAAAGACTAAAAATGTTTTCCAAATTTCATAGATCTCTTCCCCTTGCTTGTATCATTTGTCTATATGGTTATATTTCTCTGATTTGAAGAAAACTGTCCTCCATCTTCAAGACCTTTTTCTTGAAAATTATAAGGAGTAATGTATGTTCACACAGCTATATAATAATTAATTGTCTATCATTTCTCATTGTTCGTTAGTCCACTCCTTCAGAATTGAAGATTAACTTCCCCGTCCCCTTACCCCTCCAGCACACAATCACAGAGCCTACTGATTCATTCACATCCTTGGGAGGAATTTGCTGCCTGCTGTGTTCCTCTTGCTTTGTGTATGGAAGTGAAAAGATTTAATTGGATATAATTTAAAAGACATGGAGATTAACTGTCAATCTTCATGTAGGATTCTTCCTTTTTACTACCTTCTTTCCTTGATGGGAAATAGCCATTGCCTTGGTAGCAATAAAAAACAAAATTAACTTTTCTCCAATTTTTGGTAGTAGTTGCCCAGCAAAGAAATACAAAATTGATGTGGTTTAAAGATGAAAATGAAATAAAGAAGAAGATTTGGTGTGCATTAGTAGATGTAAAGAAGGAATTGCAAAGTTCAATGAACAAAGCCCAAGGAAGAGGAGTGTGGTTAGTTTGTATCCCAAAAGGCAGTGTCCTTTTGTGCAGTCTGTTACTCCTCAAACATAAGGACTTTTTTCTGAAAATTTTCTAGATTTCATTATTGAAGCACTATCAGGTACTATCAGGAATCCTGGGGACCAAATCCACAGCTGTATGCAGGCTATACAAGTACTCTATCTCTGAGTTACATACTGGGTGTTGAATATAGAACTTCGATGTTCTTCAGTTTGCATCTCAATTTAAATAAAATTTTGGGAAAGTTGTGTTCGACATCCTCCATCCTTGGAGACTTAGTTAAGCCAGGTTTGTCACAGAAAGCATTTTTACTGATTTTTTGCATTACGCACTTTCTTAACTGTGACATTTCATAACCACTGTTACTAAATCTCACAGTATGTTTAGCAAGCCTGGGCACATAGGATAGGCAGTCTAGTGCTGAATAACTGCAGAAATACTGTAATGCACTGAATGATGTTCCCCAAATATGTCAATACTTCCATATCCGTGGGACTTGTGCATATGTTACCTTACAGAGTAAAAGGAGTGTTGCAGATATGACTAATATACAGACTTTAAGATGGGGAGACTTGTTGTGTGACACTATTCTTAAGGAGTGAGTAGATGTCTACGCACCCTAGATAGAGAGCTGACAGCAGGTCAAAGTAACGTAATGCCAAAGTCCAACTTGGTGAACCAGTGAATTTCATTGAGGTTACTTATAAGAATGTGGGTGAGGACTTCTTCCATTAGCAGAAATGACTCAAAGACAGCTGCATCACTAGAAGTCCACCCCAGCATGGATTCATGAAAGCTTGCAAAGTTTGATTTTCTTTAAGTTTAAAATGGGGCATAGAGAAACTCTTATCAATTTCATTTTAACCATAGTCTTATATACTTGTATTATGACAAATTGGAATATACATGTAGACTAACCACAATGAAACCGGTAAAAAGGACAAATGATCCAATTGGAAGTGAAGTCAGAAAGTAATGAAGATGAGCAAATGAAATTGGTGTTTTTCCCCCCTTTCTCTTTAATTTGTTTAACCCACTGAATTCTGTTTTAGAAAAAGAGTATGAGTGAAGCACTGGTGGATCACATGGCCTCTGAACCTAGTCAGAGTCAGGAAATTGAGGAATACGTTTGAGAACAGGAAGTAAGACAACCTGTGGAGAGGCCTTGGGACAGATGGGTAGGGCTAACATGAGGAATCAGAAAGACCCGAATGCAAGTGCTACACTATCCATAATAATAATAAAATAATAATGACTGGCTGTCATTAGTACGTTATTCATCTTAGTGGAGCCTGTTATACAACATGAGTAAGAATACATAGTCACACCGTGCCCAGAAAAGAAGATGTGTTATCAGGGTAAAGTAATGATGAAATGTTAGCTCAGGTTCTGCCATATTGCCATGTGGTGCTGTTTAGAAAGTTGTCAGTATAACATATGGGAAGAGAGTGCTGGAAAAGGAGTATGTGGGCAGTTTTACTTTACCTTCATTACCTTTTAGCTTTATGACTTTTTGTAAGCTTCATTATTTCTCTGTGCCTTGAGTTCCTCATTTTCTAAGAGGAAGATAAAATCCCCCCCTTCCCATGGTAGCTGTAAGTAAATTTTGTGAGGTGATGGAAACATTATCTGATTCATAGAAACAGCATGGTAACCAGTTATTTTTATAGTTAATGTAGTTGATACTCTATGGGAGTTTGAACTGTAGAGCAGAGAGGAATCCCTAATTATTTTTGGAAAAAATGAAAGGAAATGTTTTAGTTGATATTTCTGGAGAATCTTCTATTCAAGTGGGCTCGAATTAGAGGCACATGTTATTTAAAGATTAGAGGATGGATAATGGGGACATTATCTCATCAGGACGGTCCTATCCTAGCATACCCAAAGCTTCAGTTCAGTCTCTCACCTTGAAAACAACTTAGACCTTGTTATTTCTCAAGCTTATAGTAGTTCATAGTTTGTAGCATCTCATTTTGTGCTGCACAATATGTAAAATGATTAATAACATTTTCAAATCATCTTGAGTAACACATACAGTGTGCTGTTTTTATCAATATTTGTATACAGTGTCATACATTTTGTGAAATAGTAACATAGTATTAGCTTTCTGTTCCTGTCCTTGGTTTTGCAGTATGGATTGAAGTGTCAACCCTATTAACATCTGTCTTGGCCATTATTGTAGAGAAATTTTCCTTTAATATAGCATGCATCATTATTATATAGGGGAGGCTGAGAAAGGACAGAGGTATGTTAGGATATTGGAAGTTGGAGCTAGCCCCTCAGTGGTAATTTATTTAGTCAGCTTTTTATATCTATCAATTCTCAAGCCAAGTATGAGAGGCAGAAAGTATAAATAAAACAAAGGAAAGGGAAGATAGTTGTCCTGCAACCTTTCTGGAAGAATTGTTACTTATTTTCTAATTAAAATTCACTAAAATTAGTGCTAGTAATGAGAAATCTTCCCAATAAAGCAGAGAATTAAGCTCAACACATTTCTATAATGTAAGCACTTGATTAGGTATGCAGTACTACCAAACATTTTAAGCACTGATGATACCTGCTCTTAGCACAGATCAAGATGCTCACAACTTAGTAGGTGCACCCACTTTCCTCTTGAATAGGACCTAAAGTGTTCATGGTCATCAGAACCAGCTTAATCTAAGCCATGTGTTTTCTTGGAACTATGCCACATAAAGCACTTTTCTCCATAACTGGAATCTTTTTATGGTGAAGTGCAACTGTGTGATTTACTGGCAAAGTGTGCTAATGTAGAGTCATTTTTTAAAGTAAGAGCTAGTGGGGTCAAGGAAATAGAAAAGTGTATCAGAGACCCTGTGCAAAAGCATGTCCCCTCCTTTGCAGGCTGTCACATTGCATGTTCCAAATGAGTTAAAGCATTTGTGCGCCTTATAGGGAAATATATTCTATTGTAATTTTTATATGTCCCAACAATATCCCATTCTTCGTTTACTAAAAAGCTTTTATGTCACAAAATGGTAAGTTTGTAGAGAGAAAAGCAGAACAATTGTTTTAACAGGGAGATTTTTCTCTAAGAACCAGAATAAATAGTTCATTTTTTAAACTCCTGATCAATGTCCAACACCTCCTACCCCCAGCAACACTTCCCTGCAAGTGTATTAACACTCCGTAATAGCAACTCCACTCACCTATGAAGAAATGATCTTCACAACTGATTTACAGCTAAACCATGGCTTAGACACATAGCACCCAATCAAAGACATTTCTTTTTATATTTTCTTCAGTCATATAATTTCAGAGAGAAAAAAATAGATTAACATTGTTTTCTGAAATAGCAGCAAAGGAAATATTCAAAGGGAGACTATTTTTTAAGAGCTATATCCAATTATTCAGCATTTGTCCCTTATGTGTGTGTCCAAATGGTATACACCTGCCACTTGGAGGCAGGAGTATGATGCATATTTATTCACAGCACTTTTGATTTGAATGTTGCCACTTCTGTGTGAAGGAATATGATACCATCCTTTAGGGGAAGCACATGATTATTCATCAACCATACCATCGCTTTGTAGTACTCAGAATTTGGTGAAACCAGAGAATTAAAACCCGATGGTTAAATATATTGTATATAAAATATTTCTTAATTACTTCAAATATAAAGTGAACTGGCTAGCCATATTTAACTAATTTCTACCTAAGACACTTCAATGCATATGGGTAAATTTATTGCTTTAATCACCTGAAGATAGCTTGACATAGATGTAATTATCCTCATTTTATAGATGAATAAACTGATCCTGACCCAATCCCTGTATTTGCAGCATGAATTGAATAACTGTGCCAATTATTTGGATGATTCAAACATAACATCCACTATTTAAAGATAGAAAAAGAATACAAAATGTCTTGAATTCTTCTGATTAACTGTGAACATTACTATAATCACCACTAAACAATCACCCATTTCTCCACATTCCTTGCTGTCCACAGATAGTGCCACAGAATGGTAACACTTATTTCTTTATCTCAGATCACTGATAGCTACTTTGGGAACTTAGTTCCAAGGTTCTTGTTTCAATATCTAAATAAGTACCATCTCTAAAATACTTTTAAAACATTAAAAGTCAGAAGGGTGGAAAGATAACACAGTGCATAAAATGCTTGCTACTCACACAAATATGAACACTAAATTTCAGATCTCTAACACCCACATCACGAAGCCAGGTGTAGTGGGTTAGGGTTAGGGTTATGGGTAGAGACAAGCACATCCTGGAATGTGTGATTGTTGTCCAGCTAATGTATCTGAAACAGGTACAATATAAGACTGGGTCCAATATAAGACTCTGTCTCAAAAAGTAAGGTAGAAAGCAATAGAAGAGTATACCCAAAGTGAACCTCTGTCCTCTACATATGCATCCATATGCAAGATAGCACACACACCAGCACACACACACACACACACACACACACACACACACACACACACACTATACAAACACATGCACACACACAAATGAAAGGTTAATTACATTTTTGGTTGTGATTCTTAGTCTTTGGTAGCTGAGCCATCTTTCCATATAAAGCAAAATACATTTTAACATAGTATTTTGTGTGACATCTGTTGTTTGAAGAGGTTAGTAAAACCTTCCTGTACTGCTTTCCTAGAAAAGTGACTGCTAACTGAGAACCTATTTCCTATTAAATAATATGGATCTAATACAACAATAAATATTAAAAGGCATTGAATAGTTAGCTTCACAAAATGAGACATCATAACATTTCATTGATAATTCTTATTGATACTAATGATAATCTTTGAACTTAGATTTTTGGAGCAATTTCCATTTCTTCTCATATTCCAAAAGTCAATTTGTCTTTTAAAGCAGGAACTTAAGAAGTCAATGAAATAAATATTCTTTCTAAACTAAAACTACCATCCCTTTCTACCTGCATTCATTTTACTAAATTATTACAAATGAGGTCAGCAAAATTGTTTATTATTTATCTTGAACAGTTTTCTTTACATGCAATGAAGCTGAATTTATTTTATCTGTGTATTGTAGTTATATTTTTATAAGCAAAAAGCCACATGGAATTATATTTAAATTATAAGACTAGTTTTCAGGACAAAAATCTTAACCAAAAGGAAGAGATAAGCCTTTCCTTGGGTTCCTACTATTTAGTTTTCTAGTTCTTTCATGGAGCAGATGTTAGTGGTACAAGAGTACCACAAGATGCTGTGATACAAGGGTAATATTTCTGAAATATCACTTTCACTGTCGCATTCTTCTGCTCTAAACCCTCCAATAATTCCCCCATTGTCTTTGTAGTCTTTATTGGGTATTTTGTTGTTCACAACTATCTCCTTCTGGTACCTGCCCAACTTTATCATTGTCATCATAATTTTGCTCACTACAAAGATGATATTCCAGCTTTTTGTCAGTAACTCTTATGTGTTCTTACCCTGAAACTTTAGACTCCTTCCCCATTTTATGTAGAGGAACATTTAATCTTTTAATCCAGCAGCATGACTGCCTTAGCAAAGGATTACATTGAAAGGCCTGAATGAAAGGCAGTTGATCTATAATCAGACAATATGGTTGTGCTAGTGTAGAAAGAATGTTAGTACATGCCTTTAATCCCACTATAGCACAAATCTTTAAACCATATTCAGAAAACAGTGGTGGCACACACCTTTAATCCCTGCTCTTCGGATATAAGAGGAAGCAGTCAGTTTAGAAGTAGGTCACAGTTCTTAGTTCAGAGCTCATAGTATGTTCAGACTTAAGAGAGAAACAGTAGAGATTGAGAGAACAGAAGGAGATTGAGTCAGAGCATGCTAGTCAACTGAGAAGCAGAAAGTCTGATGCAGAGTGAAACTAGAGTGAGGACACACCAAACTCTCATGATAAAAAACAGGCTCTGAGCAAGAGTCAGTTTGAAGTCTAGGAGAGCAGTACAGTCAGAGAAGTTGCAGGAGTCAGCCAGAGTCAGAAGAGTTCAGTCAGAAACAGTGAGCGGACTCAGAAGGTCAGTTTGAACCAGTCAGCTTGGAGAAGAGTTTGAGCCAGAACAGTGAGTGAGTTGAATCAGCCAACCAGAAGAGTCAGTTGAGTTCAGTACAACATTGAGTTCGGAAGGAGCTACACAGAGTGTGTCAGTCAGCATTAGGTCTTGGAGGCTGAAATGTTCTATGTTTAGATTTGAAGATTAGATTGTATGGAGGCTGAAATGCTCCAGAACTTAGACTGGGGATTGAATTAGGAAAGAATAAACTGTCCTCTGCCATGAAACCATGAGAAAAATTAATAAATCAGCACAAAACATCTATGCTTCCATTTTTGTTCTGTGCTCTTATCATAGTCATTAATAATCTTATTTATCCTCGAAGTTCAGATTCTGGCTTATCTGTAACAATTTTCCTGGACATAATCATAATAAAATTCCATTCTTCATTATCCCTTTAAGATAGAGTCTGTGCTCTGTATACAGTTTCTTTTATTTTTTGCCAAAATATATTTTGTTAGTATATAACTACATGTATGAGCATACCTGACTGAATCTTCCAGTCATCTCAAGTGTATTGCCATTTCAGTCACTTGACTTAGAATTCTGTTTTATGTCATCTAGGATGAGTCACAAGGCATATATTACTGACAGAATTCTGTTAATAATTATTTCTGCCCATGTAACTGATCAGAATATGATTTCTACCAATTTTAGCCATGTTTAATTGGGGTTTCGGTGGGGTTTCTACAACATGCTTCAAATGCAAAATCAGGGAAAGTCTGTACCAGGGAGCATATAAGCAATATTGTCAGATGGCTACATTTTGATGCTCATAATTTTAATTTATCCTCTATTTTATTATTTATCTTGATAAGCTAAAGTTAGAAAGATTCCAAAATGGTGCTATTCAAGACGAAACAGACATTAAGACAAAATTTGAGCAAGATAATCCCAAAATATGTGTGTTCCTAAGTTGCTTTGTCTTTTTTTATTCTAGGCTATTTGTATATTATTTATTATTACTGGCTCATACACTAGAAACTGACAAATGTGATACACATGTCAAAACTATCTTTAAAAAGTCCAGTTATCCTTTTTCAATTGCCAAATTCACAGAACAATGAGATTTCAAGAAATGTGAACAATGTAGAATAACTAATAGATCTAATATTGAATAGCTAAAAATACCAGGCTTCTTTGTTTCAGTTTAGAAATGTATTTGCAAATCATTATCAACAAACTGTAGCCTAGAATTATTTCTTCTTGACTTTGGCATTGTACTTTATGATCCCCCATATAGAATTCATTATTTTCTGTCTCTTATAACTGAGGATTTTACTTTTCTGCATGTCAAGGGTTTTATGAAATGACAAGTAAATCAACCCTTTGAGGTTTCCTATTGCACAGTAGCTTGAAATGGACTGTCTTAATTTTTTTTTGAAAAGGAAAAGAATTTTCTTTCAAACTGACATGCTAATAGTAGGTTAATTTTGCATTATGCTATTCATGGAAAGCATTAAATTTTATATTCTTACAATTTTTTAAGACTAAAAATTTCAACACAAACAAAATCATTATTACAGAAGAGAAAAATATATTCCACAGACTATCCTACCACCAATTAAAAAACTTAGTAGTTTATAATAGTGTCTTTAATAGATGTTATACTTTTAATGCTATCTAAATATCATTTTTACTCTGAAGTACTAAAATTTGTTTGATAGTTTTATTCTTGTATCCAGAATTTATTGCTCATTAATTATCAATGTGATATAATTGATTCAAGCTAATTTTTCTAAAACCAACCACAGAATAATTATGTTGTCAATTACAAATTCATAGAAAACCAACTATAAACTGGTTTCTATTAGCTTATATTAGCTTATATACCTCTATATAAACTATTAGCTTTCTATTAGCTTGTCTACCATTATTATCAAAAATCTTTAGCTCTGTGAAACATGTTTGCAACTTTATCTAATTCTTATGACTTGCTCATGCTTTTTCCTCTTTATAACACCCTTCTTTTTGACTTACCAAGGTTTCTGGGCAGTGTCAGCCCTTATATGAAGTCTTCTTTCATAAAACTCAAATGTTGTTGCTACCACCTCATTCATTTTCAGAGTTGTTAATATCATTATCATTCACTGTGGTATTTTTACTGGCTTTTGCTTGCTACATTCCAGTCTCTGATTTCCTATCTACCCTGAGCACTTGACCATTATGAGCATCAATAATGGACTCATCCATTGGCAATGTACTCCTGATGTAAGGTTCCAACAGAACAGCACAAGAGAAGAGAATCAGTCAAGGATAGTTGGGGCCCTAGGGTGATTTCCCCAGCTCCTATTACTAAATCATCTCCCTGTAGCGTCTATTCAGGAACTAACTGTTCCTCTCTCCTTAATATTTCAAGCTCTGGAGAGGAAGGTTTCCCCACCCCTGTTTGAATATAATCTTGCTTACTGTGAAAAACCTGACTAATTTAGTATATAATATTTTCTTGAAACCAAAAGGGATTTCTTCTCCTCCCTGAGCATATACATTTAAAAGCTTGTGATTATCTTCACAAAAATTCGAGTACATCTCCAGGAACTAAACAAGAAACATGTAAATTATTGGTTAAGTAATTAAGAATTAAATAAATTTAATTGTTAAATGATTAACAAGTATCCAATGCTTCAGTCAAGACTCACAAATTTTATTCTTTACCAACCTAAGGGTTTTGAGGTCAAGATCAAGTATTTAATTTGTGTTACCCAGCATAAAAAGGAAGATACTTTCTTAAGAAGATTTAAAATTTTGTGCATTGTAAATGAAGGTAGAGTCCCTTTCCATGCATTGCAAACTCATGAAAGCTGGCCCTGATTGAGGCCTCAGTCTGCTAAGGTTGAATGATAATTCATACCTTTGAATGAAAATTAAGTCCTTTGTCTTAACTTCTTTGAAAACATGGTCAATATATTTTGTTACTTTGCCCAATCAGTCTAATGGTAGTTATACAAACAATTATTTATCACTTGTCTGATATACCAGAGACCTTAAGCTACATGCATAAAATGGGACCCTATGATTATCACTGTAATGCATCCAAATATTTTCCTCACAGTTTGACAATAAGAAGGGCCACAAATTTAAAAGCTAAGAAATGGTGGTTTCTAAAGAGAGGTAACTGAAAATACAAATGTAATTGAATTGGAACTTAAATAGTCAACTCATAAAAGGAATATCAAGAGCTCTGTTTACTACTAGTGTCCAGTACTTGATAAGTATGTGAGAATATCAAGGAACAATAATATGCTGTATATTTGAAAATTAACGAGAAGATTAATATCTAAAAGTGCAGAAATGGGTATATTATGACCTATACGCACATGTGTCAATTAATCATATTTCACAAGAAGTGAAAATACTGAAGTAAATGTTTGTGGAAGGAAATTGGAAAGATGCTCGGGAAGGTTGGAGACCCATTGGTACCAAATGTGAATCAGATATCATATGATGGAAATAAAAGATTGTGTGAAAACTGCTAGTGTTGCGAAATTGTTTGGGAGTCCTTAAGCAAGAGTTCAGTGTTTTCTAAGCAAAGCTCTTGCTATGTTCACCACATTAAAACACTGCTGAAGTAATACAATGGTGTGTTTCAGTACATAGCAACAAATGTTCTCAGTAACATCCTAAAAGTAAAAGGTCTGTTCATTCTCATGGTCATCTCAGTGGGGGTTAGTAACATCCATTAAATCATTTTGTATAACTCAGGTAGAGAAGAGATGAGTGTCATTGAAGCTGAACTCCTTAAGAAGTCACCGTTTGATCCATAAAATAGCTGATATATCTTTGCCATGTGCTGTGTTTTCCCCTATGGTAATACACATTTTGGTTTTTTACTTACTTTCTGGTGTCATTATTACTGTGTTTTTAAGAAAACAGGCATCTTTCTTCTTCACTGTTACATTCCCTATGCCTACTTCAGTTACATATCAGAAATACTAAATAATATGTGATGAAAGTCAACTTATGGGACATTGTACAAAGTATTTGTCATCTGGTCTTCAAAAGCCATACTGGTCATTGTTGTGGTTCATAGGTAGCACAACTCTGTAGGATTATTGATTGCTTTTCTTCCTTAACAATTTGCATAACACCTCTATGAGAACTAGTCTTTAGGGTGGAGACTTTCAGGTTCATTCCAAGTCGATTCCTCCAATTCTTGTGTTTGAAGTATGTGGTGTCTTCAGCAATTGGTCCTAACTTCATTCTTTGAGGCAACCAAGGGTAATGCTAATACCACTCTTTGGCAAATCCCTGAGGGACTCAACATCCTATTCCACAGGTAACTTGTTCAGACACTCGCTGCCACCATACTCAAAATAGCTAGGAAATGGAAACAATGTAATAGAAATGAATTAAAAATTAATAAAACAGATTAATGGAAAACTAAAAGATAAGGGAAAGTGAAATCAGGAAATTTACAGGTAAATTGATGAAACTAAAAATGTCATACTGGGTGAAGTAACCTAGACCCCCCCAAAAAAACAAACACCACATAATCTATCTTGTTTGTGGATACTAACTCTGAATCTTTAAACCTAAGTATATAACCTGCTCTAATAGCAGAAACTAGAAAAGTAAAAAAAAAAAAAAAAAAAAAAAAAAAAAGCAGGGACAGGGGACTATGGAACATGCATTCTGTTAGAGTTGGAAGTGGGAAAAACAGGAAAAGGGGGTTGAGATCAAAACTTGCAATATAGCTCTGACTGGCATGGCATTCACTATGTGTCCCACAGTAGCCTGAAACTCATGCCAGTCCAACTAACCCAGGATCCTAAATGCTGGAGTTACAGACATATGTCAGCATACTCTGCAGAAGAGTCATAATATTTGTGATTTTTTTCTCAAAATGTTCAGATAAAAATGTAATAATACCTGTATAGATTTATATTCTCTCTCTCTCTCTCTCTCTCTCTCTCTCTCTCTCTCTCTCTCTCTCTCTCTCTCTTTCTCTCTCTCTCTCATTCTTTCTGATGTAGCAATATTAACAAATCTGGGTGAAGAAAACAAAGGAGATCTTTGAGATTTCTTTAAGTACTTCTGATAGTTTGAAATCACATGAAAATGTTCATTAATAAAGATTTTTTTGATGAATAATGGACAAAAGGATAACTTCAGTTAGGAAATGTTTATGAAGACTTTATCAATAGACATGCTGATCATTTGGAGAATAAGTAAGGAAGTTATGCCACATAGGAAAATACTCAAACGGGTTTAAAGTGTGAAAAATGAGGAAGTTTAGGGCAATAAAGGCAAATTTGAATTTAGCCTGTCTATTTGGAGAAGCAACTGACAACATGGAATACGAGAAGGCAAAGTGAAGGCGCTCAATAAGATAGATGACTAGCATGCACAATGATAAAGCTCTTGCAGTTACAAAAAGGCTACAGAGTAGTAACTGACCTGTCCAGAGGTTTATAACCTTCCATATATGACAGGGCAACATAAACTAATCTACCTCTCCAGTCTTCATGGATATTTTTAAAGTTATGATATATAAGAATCTTTATCATTTTAGTTAAAGTGAATTCATGATTTTTTTCTTGAAAATGACAATTGAAAATCACCATGAACATTTGTTGTAATTGAAACTATATGAAGAATGTTTTTAATAGAAAAATAAAGAAAAGAAAAAAACTTGGTCAAGATCTTTCTTAAGATATATAAGAAATAAATATTCAGTTTGGACTCAATTTTTATATTTTAGTATTATTTAGATATAATTCCTTTTAAAGAGGTGTGATAATAGAATTTTTTCTAAGAATTTAAGGTGACCTACTTTATAGTATATTTGGTTTCACTGTTTAACTTCCTTTTTTATAGGATTACTATTTATAACCACTTCCCTCAACCTTGGGGGGATTAGTAGGATTAAAGATTTCTGATTCTCTTTGTATTTGAAGATTTTTTTCCCCTCCACCTTTGCTCAGCTAGTGGAATCCATGATGACTTCTCATCTCCAAGGGGTAAGCTGTTTTGTAGTGAAGCCTGAGCGCTGCCTTAGGTCTTAGAAATAATAGCATTGATCCCTTCCTTTCCTGCGTTTTGTTTCTTGCAGAAGGATAGAATACATGTAGACACTTATCATGCTTAAGTACTGTTAAGCATGTAAAGGCTTTAGTATTGATCATGTGAATTATTTACATAATATCTTGGCACATAGCATAGAAATGAACAAGTTTTTAGCATTCTGCTTGTTTATCCTGAAGTTCATCTGAGGATGTAGTTTAGAGTCACATTGTGTTTGAGAGGATAGAAACTGGCAAGTGTTGGGCAGTATTTGCAGATCAGGGTAAGGAATGGAATTCAGAAGATAGATATTTGGGAGGCAGGTACTTTGAATAATGATGCAACCTAAACTTTTTTCTGAAATTTGGGTAGCTCCATGGGAGAAAAATAAAGCTGGTTTTTGATGAGTTTTGGAATTCACTTAAGTTGCCGAGTTAAATAAATCATAAAAATGAACAAATAAAATATACCTAAAGAGAAAATAAATGAAAGAATAATCTTTATTCACATTATAATGTAAGGCTCTGTTTCTTATGAATTATTCTTCAGCTATGATTTTTTAACATATTAAAGGAAAATATTTAAATGCATGCATGCACTATTCAAATATTTACATTTTCTATAGGGAAAATCAAAGAATGCTCTTATTCTACCATATAGAATAACCACTTTAAAGGGAGTATTAGTGTCTGGTGAATTCCACAGCAAAATGCATTGTTATAGAGATTGTTTTTGAGATGGGTGTTTGTATGCGTTGACCATTAGATGTAATAAAAATTTGCAATTTTGCTCAGAAATGCATGGCTATATTGCAGTTGAGAAAGTTCTTTCATTTTTACCAGGTTTCTTCAAAGGATGTCATTAATAATCTTCTCAGATGCTTACAAAGTATGTGTCTGTCAGCAGAATTAGAGAATCGCCCAACTAGAGAACAGGTTTTACAATAGCCTGAGATGAATTTTGTTCATTAGAGGGGAAAATGGCTTGTTTTAAGCCTAAATTGACATGCTTGCTAATTTCAGCAGTAAAATCTGTTCCTTGTGGTCAGGCTTAATTTAGAGTCTTGGAAAGTTCAAGTGAAAGTTGATAAGAGTTACTTTCACAACACGTTTTTCAAAGGAAATTGAAAATCCTAAAAGTACACAATCATAGAGCAAACACCAAGAAATATACCTGCAAGTGGAAAGCAAAGAATGATATTGCTACTTGAGAGTGAACCAGTAAGAAATAAAAAATAATCTAACAAAGTTATTTCTTATCCAAAACTTTTAAAATATTAAAAATAACTTTCACTAGTTATACAACTATATCAAATATATTTATTCACTACCACATTCATAGACCCTAGAAGATCTAGAATTTGGAAAAATAGATATTAACATGAATGAAGAAGTAAAGGAATAGATGAATTTGTGTTCTTTTAACTACATGTATTTGTTTCTTTATCAAATTTGTGTGGAGTGTTTGACTTTATTTGTAGTTTTGAGGAAACCTTTTTAAAATTCTTTGATCTATTAGTTATAGTCCCACCGTTGAAAAGAGGTCTTACTAAAGCAACTTTTCAACTTGCTATGTGGTAGATGACCAACTTTCAGCATTCTAACCTAAGAATATGTCTTATTTTATATAATGTGTCTACAACTATAGTTTCTACTTTAAAATTTGTTCAGCTCTGTCCAACTTATGCTACTGACTTTAATAGTTGTCTTTGGCAATTTGTTCCATATTTCAAACACACTTTTATGTAAAGAAACCATAAAAGTTAGAAACCTGAAAATTGGATTTTTCTTCTGAGCAATCACAACTTACAAATGCGTAAGATTTGTTAAAAGCTAGCACCTCTGATTTTTCAATACACTGAGAGAAAAATGCTCTAAATAAGTGTATAATCTTTGAACAAGTTTTCCATACTATTTTAATATTATCAGAAGTCATTGATATTAAATATGAAAGCTGTTCTCCTTACCTCACAATGGGAATGTTAAAGAATTGTCAAGATTTGCCCTTTCCAAATCTTTAGAAAATTATCTGGTGTCAAAGGGCATAAGAGAAAAGAAAGGTTCAGAAATATTACTACCTACCAAATTTCATCTTCACTTTTTATTAGCATCATATTTATTGTCTGACAATTAATAATTTAATTATTAAGAGGACAAAACTAAGAGATGCACTCTGGCCAGGGAAGCAGATAACCTAACTGCAAATCTTCACTTCTCCCACTGTTCCCCCAAATCCAATCCCCTAGTCTCATCCCGTCTCTGCAGCAGATGGTCTGCTCTACCTGCTTTTCCCTCTACCTGCTTCTCCAGTAGATCACACAGATCTTTCCTTTCTAATCTCCTTTCACCCATTAATTTCTTTATCTCAGCCCCCAGACACTTCCTGTGAGCCCACAGGCCATTCTGACCAGGGTGATACATTGGTTAACTGCAGATCTTCACTTTTATTGGAAAGGAAGAAGTCAACCTATTTTTATTTGCAGATAATTTGCTATCATACACAAGCGATGATCAAAATTCCTACAGCTGATAAATACTTTCAACAAAATAGTTGGCTACAAAATTAAATCACAAAATGAGTAGCCCTCCTATATGCAAATGGCAAATAGAATGAAAAAAAGTCAGGAAAACAACCCTTTTCACAATAGCCACAAATAACATAAAATGTCTTGGAGTAACTCTAATCAAGCGAGTGAAAGACTTGTATGACAAAAACGTCAAGTCTTTGAAGAAAGAAATAGAAGATATCACATGATGGAAAAATCTCCATTGCTCATAGGTCAGTAGGATTAACATAGTAAAAATGGCCATCCTACTAAAAGCAATCTAAAGGTTCAAAACAATTCCCACCAAAATTCCAACAGATTTTGAATTTATTCAATTCTTCACAGATCTTTAAAGGATAATTTTCAGGTTCAGATAGAAACACAAAAAACTCAGGATAGCTAAAACAATCCTGAAGGTTCTAAGATCTTTGGTACAAGAAGGTATTCTGTTCATAAACACCAACACAGCACAAATTCTGTGATACACAGTTGTGTCCTGCCTGTAAGATATGCTAGTGCAATGGTAGCACAATACTTGTGGGAGTAATCAACCAATATCTGTTTTGATTTAAGTCCCATTCCCTGACAAGGAACCGACACTGCGAGGGTGACCAAGAATCTGAGAACAGATAACCTAGGGACCTAGGTAAAAAAAAATACAAAAAATAAGAAATACATACATAATATCTGTCAGAGTGGTTATAAATTATAAATTGATATTAATTATTATTTACTTCACCAAAGTAAAATAAAATGTTTTAAGTTTTAGAACCAGAGCAAAGTAGATTTTTCTTCCACATACTCCATTTTTATTATTAAGGTTTAGACCATTGAATATACAGACTAAGATGAAAAATAGAGGAGATTGATGCTTGAAGTCAAAAGGAAGTTCTTACTGAATAACATTGATGCTTATACTTTTATTTAGTTTTGACAATATTATCTTGCATTGGTTTTACAAAAGACAGTATTAAATCATATTTATATGAGGGTTAGAGAGTTGACTCAATGGCCACAGGTGGTTGCTTCCCAACCATGAAGTTGCATTCCAGCTTCCAGGATTCCATCTTCTAGGAGGTCAATATAAGAGGATCACTGAGGTTTGCTGCTTCCCAGCACATCTAAAAACCATGAGCTGCACATTCTCAAAAAGACCCTGTCTCAAAGTAATAAGGCAGAGAGTGATTAGAAGAGACCACTTGGTACTATGATATCCATGTGCACATAGATTCCTGCTTCTGCATATACATGTGTACATATACCACATGCACTACATATACACCAAATTTATTTATATAAAGGTAGGGTGTAGGGACTAGTGTTTAAATGATGCTATCCAAACATTCATAATCATGTAGTGAAGTAAAAAATTTATTACAAATAGGTATTACCAGCTCTTACTAATTCACTAAGTCTAAAATGGATCAAAGAAGATCGGTGATTTTATGGATAGGCAGCTTTAAGGAAATCTTCTGCAGTTCATCTTTGTCACCTTCTTATATTATTTGTAATGATTTTCACTTAGAAAGAAATTAAATAATAAATATTAAATGGTGCATAAGATTTTTCTATTTCTAAAATATATAGTCACCTTAATTTTAATGATTGATAAGATTACAAATTTAACTAACCCTTTTAAAATATACTAACATAAATCATAATTCTATTACTTAGAAATTGATTTGCACGAAACCAGACACTTTGAAATGACTTAATCTTAGTTTTTAGGTAGAGAGACAAGTCTCTAAGATTTTTACTTGAAATCATCTGTATCTAAGAGTGAAACACATTTCATGTTCAATTTTCTATAAAACCTTGCAAACTGAAGAGTAATATCCAGGTACATCATTTTATTTCTAGAAGTGTTTTGTCTGGTTGAAAATACTACTTTTCCTTCATTCTGTATAAAAGGAATATATAATTCTGGAGAACTTCCAATGCATGCCAAGAAATTTTTTTTTCTTTCAGTCAACACTACAAGATTTGGAACAGAGACGCCCCCAATTGGAAGAACTCATTACTGCTGCCCAGAATTTGAAAAACAAAACCAGCAATCAAGAAGCTAGAACAATCATTACTGATCGAAGTAAGTCTCTTAATGGGCCAGTGAAATTTAAGCCAGATGCATGAAACTCTCAATAACAGCTCAAAGTGTAGAAATGTAAAATCCTTGCCTATGATAGCTATTATCACTGAATAATATTGTCAGTATGTAAAGTCATCTAATAACCAAATATAATTTCAAATGAATTGAAAAATATGATATTCATGGAGTTATGGGTTATATAGCCCCAAGGCATTGCATGGTGAATGTGGCTAGCATAGTGTGGAGGAATATTGGTTGTTAATTATCATCTGTTTTACCTGGTTTCATGGAGATGCCAGTTTCTTTCTCATATTCTTGGTTGTTGGCCCATCCAATACATCTTTCCTGAACCATCTTTAATGTCTGTCTGCACTATCACCTGTAATAGCTATCATTTCTTAGGTATTTTTTAAGTATCAGGTGAAGTATATGTGCATATTAATTCTTACAAAGTAAATTTATGACATTTCATAGTATCTTTTTGGTTTATAAGTAAACAGATTTGAAGTTACTCAAATTATTCAAGCTTTCAAAGCAATCAAAAACAGGGCTTAGAATTTGTAATTCTTTTTCTGGCTTGACAGCTTGTTCCTTTTAGTACTTTATCAACTCTTTTGTTTTTTTCTGTTTTTAATGTGATCACTAGAACTCAATATATTTATGTTCTGCAATTATGTTTGCCTTGATTCATTTCCTAGAGGCAGTGTTTCTTTCATTTGTAGTGATATTAATTTAAAGATCCTGTTTACAGTTTTGAAATCTAAACTCTGATGTCTAAACTATAAATTTGTATGTAAACTAATGTACTAGGTGATCAACATTAGCCAGTGTGACAAGTAAGTACTCACATCTTTCTAGCCTTCTGTAGTAGAGGTTTACTCTTTATTCTGTTATTGTCCCAAAATGTCCTCTATGAAATCATCTGAGAACCCAACTTTTTTCCATCTTTTTGTATCCAGAACACCTTAGACATTAAATAAGCATATATGGAATAAATATTGCTCATGAAAATTTGTCATGAGCTAATACTATAGATAGTATCCAGTCACTTTTATAGTCTATTGGTGGTGACATGTGACAAAACCACATCACTGCAAGCGTAGTGTGAGAATACTATCAGTATTGAGGCCTGGATGAAGAGAAACAGGTTTGGAATGAAACATGACAGTGCTATCCACTACTAATTTGGATAAAGAAGAATAAATTTAGGTTCTATGGTTCTACATTAGGTTTCAGAATGTCATTTGTATATCCAGTATGGGAAGAATAATGTAATGGCCAACAATGAATTGTTCAGGTATATCAGAACTTTTCTAACCCCAAATTGTAATCTAATAGTTCTCTACCAGGTTATAATATACCAGCTCAAAAAAGTAAATCTTAGTGAATGACTCAGTAGGATACTGAATTTCTATTATATAAATAATTGAGTTGTTTATTTTCTGAAATAATATGAAAATTTGGTAAAGATATTTATGCAAATCTGACCAGACTCTTATTTCTTTCTTGTTTTGCTAATGAGAAATAACTTCCTTTCCCTAAGAGAAAAATAAAATTAATATACTGTGCAATATATGTTCAACATCAGATATAAATTTCCATTATCCCTTGCATTGTTTTTTTTCTTCTATTGTGTTTGCTTTTTTCTTTCATAATATAGAATACAATTGAGTGACCGGAAGACAAATTTTTATTTCTCTCCTAATATCCAGTGATTTGAATAATTATGTTTTTCTACTTTGTCATTTAGGAATGAAACCTTTATGGATAATTGCAGCATAAGGGACCAATTCTAATTTAAATAATCTGTTAAAACAAGTCATGTTGGTTATAAAAGCATAAGCTAGAATCTGTTTCCCAAACATTCATAGAGTTGCTTATGCTTCTACTAGGAAAATTCTAACAAGATATATTTGCCTAAACAATGTCATTTGTAGACCTGCACTGTTCTAATTTGTCTCCATCTTTAAAATCTATGAAATAGAATGAAAATTCAATGCTCATAAAGATAAATTAGTGTTAAAAATATAATTTTTCTTTATGTAGATTTGGTTTTCAAGGATAGGGTGATAATAAAATATTTGCTCATAAAGATGTATTTTCCAATTAGTGGTTTGGATTTTTTCATTGTCCTATATAGTCTACAAATTCTTAAAAACAATCATTTAAGTAGAGAAAGATATTTAATACATGTGTGATATTATATTGAAACATTTCCCTACTTGATAAATCCCAGCTCATAACATTGAACAGTTCACAAAGTCTGTATGTGGTTATTACATTCTATCAAGAGCAAATCCAGTGAATAAACATTTTCTTCACTAGTAATAATAGACCTCAAATAATTAGTTCTGCAAAATAGCTATATATTTTATTATACAAAACAGTTTCTTAGTACCTGTTGTTTCCATGTAATCACATTGGTCATACTCACAGTTTACTATAAGTACAAGAGTAAATTTCCTTCTAAGTGAGTTCAGATGAGACATCCTGTTTGCTGCTTTCTGGTGTTCACATTGCTTATTTTTCTCTAATTCTTTCAGTGCTGAATTTGTCAACCATTCTCAGTCATTTTCTTCTTCAAAAGGACAGGGTCAAGGGACCAAAAGCACATAAAATAAGAATGATTAGAAGTTACTTCTCTAGAGGTATCTGAATTATGCAAAAACTCTTGCTCATGCTCATGAATATTGCAAAACATAGTACCATAATACCTTGAATAGCAGTGCAGAAGATATAGAAGGAAAGAACCTGCTTTCTTCTATTATTCCATTCATTTCACAAATAATACTAGCCAATATAAGTCTGCTAGCATTTGTATTTGAAGGTCTTGCTTTTGTAGCTTTTTCTAACATAATTTCCACACTACCATTCTGAGGGCATATAACAAAAGCACATATAAGTGTTCGAGAGCAAGCTACCTAGATTGGCCCTTTTGCTTTGTGACCTTGGATTAAAAGATTAATCTCTATTAAACTTCTTATCTCAGTTTCCTATTCTTTAGAACATAATTATTTATATCTACCTTAAAGTTTGGTAGCATTATATGAGCTAGTACGTGGAGTGCCTAAGGCAGAACCCTGATAAACCTCAGTGAGTGTTTACAGACATAGATGTGTGTGTGTTGATTTATTAATTATTCTTCTGGGTTCATGGCAGAGGACAGTTTATTCTCTCCTAATTCCATTCCCAGTACTAGAAGGTTTCAGCTTCCTTACATTTAATCTTAAGCCTAGACCTGGAAGGCTTTAACTTTCATACAATCTAATCTTCAAGATGCTAGCCCTGACCTGTAAGGCTTCAGCCTCCATACAATCTAATCTTCAAACCTAAATCTAGAATATTTCAGCCTCTAAGACTTACTGTTGATGGATTCACTCTAACTAGCAGCTCATTCTGAACTCAGAGCTGTTGAACTCAACTGACTCTTCTGGTTGGCTGATTCAACTCACTTGCTGTTCTGCCTCAAAGTATCCTTCAAGCTGACTGTTTCTAACTGACCTTCTGAGCTGGCTGACACTTTCAGACTGAACTTTTCTGACTCTGGCTGACTCCCACAACTCTGACTGAAATGCTGTTAACATTAGTCGCTGTTAGCTGACTCTTTATTCCAAACTCACTCTTCCTGTCTGACACTGACTCCCACTGAACTGCCTCTGTGTCTTATCATTGATTCGATTACATATTTCTCTACAAGTATTAGCTATTTCTCCTTTAATTATAATCTCTTTGGATTATTTTAATGTATATTCAGAGAGTAGTTAATGAAGTTTTAGTAGATATTTTTTCTCACTATGAAAAAAGCAGAAATTCAAAAATACTTAATAGTGAAGACTGCTTGGAAAACATTAATTACGTAGATGAAATTTAATATTTTTAGTGAAAATTTTATATGTATACATAAGGAAATCCATGTCACTTGGTTCATTTCAATGTTCCCTATAAATTAACAAAGTAGATATCATTATTCCCATTTTAGAAATAGAAAATTAAGTCTTAGGAAAGATCAAATAATTTCTTGGGTGGTTTAAGAAGATGATACATGAGCAACTAGAAATCAAAACTATATCTATATGTTCATAAAACCTTTGATAGGTAAAACTGAAAAACCCGGTTTCATATCAACTGTGTTTACCTGAGTAACACTTGTACAATTTGGAACAGCTAATATTCTATCACAGTGAGAGAGGGCCTTGCCAGTCTCCACCACTCCTTGAGAAATTATCAGCACTAAATTGTAGCTAAGGGAAAAGGAGTCATTTTCCTTAGTGATACAGTGACTAATAAATTCCTTAGTCTTCAGGTAAGTAAGCCCCTAACTTATGCTTATACACACAACCCTAATTAAACTCAGTGAATCACAAAAGTCATGAGAGGAGGAAAGGGACTGTTGAGGAATAAGTAGAGTGTTCAGTGTGAGTAGAATACAGATAATAGTTGGGGTAAATATGATTAAAAGTACATTACATATATGTACGAAATTGCCCAAGAATAAAAATATTTTTCAAAAGGAAAGGATAGTTAGCCGAAGAATAGGAAAGAGTATGTGTTTGAGAGATTTAAGTATCAGTATTCAAGTTACAATAAACTGAAGAGAACTTTTTGCTGCTCCTGTTCATATGAATACCTGTATGTTAAATTAGAGAATTATCTCTTACATGTGTTGTAAATGTGTAGAGCAGCATTAGACCCTAGTAATCTCATTAGCTTTGTGACCTTTTCCTAGTGGATTCACTTCCCTAAGCAGTGCTTCCTTCATTCTTTGTCTGAGGCAAATAATAGTTGTATGAACCTTTGTTGTTTATTAAGCATTTATTGCTGAGGACACCATATATTTGACATCACATAATAAGGAGAAATCAAGCTGGTATGGACCTTTATCCTTATGGTCTTAGTTTTCATAGTGCTGAAAGTGCTATGCATGCTACCAGAGGAGAACAGTAATCACCAGTCTTACATGAATATGAATCCTTTGAGCTTCAATAATGACTGACCTGGCAAGATAAGCCCAGCAGTATTACAGTGGCACACACATCATGAAAGTAACAAATGACTTTCTGATTAGATTTAAGGCCTACTTTACCAGATGAAACCCATAACCAGGCTAAGTACTTATTGCTAGACACTCCATAGGTTCCAATGGAGAACTTACTACTATTATGCTGCCAAATGGACATAGTATTAAACCAACTCCTAATGACTTATCATTATATTCATAGATCAGTACATCTCTCAGCTCTTATCTGAGAAGCTTGTATTTGTAGTAGATACTGATTAATACATTAGCCCACAACTGACTTAGATTTAGAGAATAAGAGATTGTAGAATGTTCAGCTCTAACAGAAACATATACTCCATCCCCATATTTTTCCATTCAAAGCTCAGAGACCATTGGGGAAGATGGGCTGGAAAGATAGTTGTAGATGATTGCAAGAAATAGTAATAATAATGATAGTAATAATAACAATAATAACAACAACAATAATAATAATACCACCTTTTGGTCACAGCAGAGCAACTTTACATGTGAACTCATAGAACTTATTGTAACATGTTGTTGTTATACAAAACCTGTATAAACCCAAGCCAGACAAAATCCCAGCATGGAGAGAGTTGGACACATAATCAACCCCCATCCATGAACTATTGGCAGTTTTTAGCTACTAGGAAGAGTGTTTTCTAAGAGTAAATTTACAACTCTTCATGTAAGACCACACATCCAATAGTAGGGTAGATATGGAAGGGGGTAAATCTCAAAGAATTACTTTTTTTAAAAAGCCATTTCCAACTGAATTGCAACAATAAGTGAAAGTAATGCAAGAGATGCAGTTATTTACCACAGCCGAGAAGTTTTGGACTTGAGTTAAATTTTCCAAACAAGGGCCAGAACCTGTGAAGCTTTCCTCACTTGCGAGTAACATGGATGCACACTGTTCTCTCCACCTTATTCATGGTATGTATATTTTACTTGGCAAGCATCACAACCATGGAATCAGTCAGATTCTTAAACTATAAGCTGCTAGAGTGCTGGAGGCACTTCAACTACTTTCTTTACATTCTCTACTTCTAAAGAACAAGCTGGGATCCAGTCAAATCCTTTGTACCGTGTGGTCTTGCTTAATTTTTTTCTACAAATAGAAGAGGCAAATTCTATTTTACATTGCAGGTGTAGATTCTAGTTCAAAAAGCTGTTTATTATTTTGCAATTCAATTCCTGGTCCTTAGTCCTTGAGCCCTGGAATGTTTAGGGCTCCCTACAATCTACTCTTAAACCTAGAACTGGAAGGCTTCAGCCTTCCTACAATCTAGAACTTTTAAAACTTCACACAATCTAGACAACCTCTGAGACTAACTGATGACTGAAGCACTCTGGCTAGCTCCTTCTGAACTTAGAGGTATATTGAACTCAACTAACTTTTCTGGTTCAAACTCTTTTCCAAGTTGACTGGTTTAAGTTGATTTTTTGAGCCAGCTTCCTGTCTCTGACAACTCTTCTCTGACTCTGGCAGATTCTGGCTGCCTCTGAGTGCCTCAGACTGAAATGTACTGTTGACTTCAAACTGATTCACTCTTCCCATCTGATATTGTCTTCTTCTCCCAAGCTGCCTCTGTGTTTCTTCCCCAGCCTACCTGCTTCTGTAACTCACTGTTCCATAGTGCCTCAGTTAGCCTCTCTGCCTTATCCTCAGTCAGACCACTTCACTGTCTCTGTGTCTTATCCTCTGTCAGACTGCCTGCTTCAGACTGCTTGCCTCATACTGCCTGCTGTAACTGACTCTGCTATAACTGACTGCTTTGAGCTGAGAGCCCATCTTGTTCTTGTGAGAGTTGGCCATATCCTTACCTGACTCACTTTGCTAAGGAACTCACTGTTCCTCTGTTTAATGACTTTGCCTTTCCTTCACTGACTCATCTCAGATGTCATTTCTTTTGTGACACTGACTCCTTCTGAGCTCTGCTTCCTGAGTAGGCTTCCGCACTCTGTTTCTGTCTTAGGGAATAAAGGGGTGGATAAACACTGCCTTTTGAATACTGGGATTAAAGGTATTTGCTGACACTGCTTTTTTGAATACTGGGGATAAAGGTGTGTACCAACATTCTTAATATTATTTCTATATTCCATCTGGACCACACAGGCCTCTGAATGTGATTTCTTCATGTAGATACCTGGAATATAGACCCTTCCTTGCTTTTGTACAGGCCTATTCCTCGACATTACCACATCAATTTACACATAAAACTATGCATATAGGAGTTTGAACTCCCTCCCCATTCCAGAGACCCAGCCATGCCCCAACTAGAAAATACTCTTACACTACTCTAGTTGTGATCTATATTCCTGGTCAGCTTGATGTTCATTATATCCAGAAAAAAATATGTACTTGAGAAACAGGTACTTATAGATAGTTGGTGATGTTGACTAGGATATCTTTGTCATCTGTGACACTGTGTCAGCAGGAGTGTGGTAGTCAGTCTTTGTATTCTCATGTACTTTCTTGTACTCTTGATCAAACTGCATCTTAGTCACTTACATGAGATGGATTAGTTTTAGATAATCCTCCAGACTTGGAAAACTAACTCTCTCCTTTCTCCTTTTTATAATTGTAAGTGTACTTACACTGTGGAAAAGATTTGAATCAATATGAATAGCAATTATCATAACTGAAATAAGTAATTGTAAGATAATGAATGGTAAATTGTTACTTTTCTAATATAAATATGTTTTATATTATGTGGCACATCCTAGATACACAAAAATGGAATGCACTGTCATGGTCAGAGAACTTGTTATAGAATGATAGCTGAGGATATTTGAGAAGTATAGTATACAACCTTTAGTATTTATCAACCAAACCAGGAGGACTACTGGAACAGTATGTCAAGTCCAAAGAAAGATTTGTTTCTTTAGAGTCATTTTTCAGCTTTTTCATATCAGTCCAAAATTCTCTGAAAAATTTGGTTACAATATACATATTAAGAGAAGAGATTCATATTACATGGCTTAACAACTTCATGCAAAGGTCTATAGATGGAAGGACGTTCAGCTGAATGAGAATTAAAAATACTCTCAGGATTTTTTGAATTAACTGACAGTTTTATAGCAGATTTGTCAATGCATCATTCATTGCTAAAACCAAATGTATGAAATCCTTCATGGCACAATAAAAAGGCTGTGTTGTTCTGTACATTTTTATGAAATCTCTACTGCTAATGAAAAGCCAGCCAATATTTTCCTCTCAGGTATTTTCTATTAGAGGATTGCTTATTTTAGAAGTAGTGTAGTCAGTCATACAAATTTCTTTTTTTTCCTGACATGTAGCACCTGCTGCCAGTCTGTTATACCTATAAGAAACTTTCAAAATATACATCCACCAGGATGTCGCTGACAACCAAATATTTCAGTTCAGTTCAACAAACATTTCAATGTTTACTTTATGCCTGTTGATATCAGAGGTTATTTAGGGAATACAGAGAGAAAGAAGCTTCTGTCTTTTTCTTACAAGAGCTTATAATCAAATGTAGGAATTTGGACAAGCACTTTCTGGAAAGGCTGTCTAAGATAAGTATCTCAGGAGAGCATCATTACAGACTGAGAGATAGGAAGAATAGGGACTTTGGTTCTGAGTGAGGAGTTCCTGAAGTGTTTCTAAGAGAAATTAATATTTAATGAAGTAATGAATATGACTTTGAAAAATCAAGATACTGAAGAGAGTAGAATATTTAACAAAGCAATTATAGAAGAATTCATGATGAGAGCTGTGATAGCAATTGTGTAATAATTGAATTTGTAGAGACAGAACTGTGATGTAGAGGATAAAAGAATACTAGAAGTGGTGTAATTTAGAAGTTACCTGGAATAAGTAGCTTTTGTGGAGACATGGTGCCATGTGAAGAGTGAATATAAAGAAAAGCCTGCCAGGTAAAACACACTTTACCACTTGACTTCTGGATCTAAAGTTCTGTTTGCATATGCAATATATATATATATATATACATATATATATATATATTTTACATAAAATGCTTTGCAGAAGTAAAAATAAGTACACAATAAAAACAACTTTAACAATTATTTTAATAAGAATTTAAATACGGGGCAGGAAAGATGGTTCAGCTGTTAAGAACACTGACTGCTTTTCCAAAGGACCTGAGTTCAATTCCCAGCACGCACATAACAACTCACAGCTGTCTGTAACTCCTGCTCCAAGGGCTCTGACACCCTCACACAGGTGTACCTATAGGCAAAACACCAATGCACATAAAATAAATATAAATTAATAATTTAAAAATTTTAAATAAAAAGATGTCTTTATATCAAATATATTTTATATGTAAACACCAAAATTATTTTTTCTTAATGATTTTCCCATTTATTAATTTGTAGTTGCCTTCATTATTGTTTCTTTTATTGAAGATAGATTTTTTTGCATACAATGTATCCTGATTACAGTTTCCACTCTTTCTGCTTCTCCCAGTTCCTCACTACTTCCCTTCCCATCTGGATACACTCCATTTCTGTCTCTTATTAAAAAAAATAAACATGTACGGGATAATAATAAAACAAAATATGATGAGATAAAGCAAACATAGACAAATCAGAATAGAACAAAACAAACAGAAGGAAATGAACTCAAGAAAGGCACAAGAAACAGATATAGATTCAGAGACTCGTCCCTTTGCACACTCTGGAATCCCATAAAAACACAAAACTAGAAGCCATAATATATACACAAAGGAACTGTAGGGATGGAGATATACGAGTTTGATTTCTATTGGCCATCTACTGCTGGGCATGTGGCTTATCCTTAAGAATAGTGTGTTTTTTCAGTGACTTTCCCTCAGAGAAAACTAAATTTTTATTTGCAAGTGGTTATTAGTTGGAGATAGATTCTGGGTTAGGGCTAGTGTCTACCTCCCCTTTCATTTCTAGGACCCTATCTTGTGCAGGCCCATGCTGACCCTGTGCATGTTGCCTCAGTCTCTGAGAATTCATGTTGTGTTTAGAAGGCCTTGTTTCCTTGGTGTCCTCTATCCCCTGTGACTCTTACACACTTTCTGCATCATCTTATGCAGGCCCTTCAGTAGAAGAATTTAATGGAGACATTCCATTTACATCTGAGTATTTCAAGGACTCTCACTCTCTATATATCATCTGGGTGTGTTTCTGAATTTGTTTCTATCTGCTGCAGGAAGAAGGCTTTCTGAAGTTGGCTAAGTGAGGGGTGAATCTATGAGTGCAGCAGAATGTCATTGGGTAGCATTTTATTACTATGTTCCTTAAGTAGAAGCATAATATTTGTTTTTTTCATTAAATCCTGTAATCTCTAGTCTCAGTGTTTGGTCACTGAAGCAATGTCAGGTATGAGTTACATCTCATGAAATAAGACTTAATTCAAAACAGATATTGGTTGGTTACCCACAAGTTTTGTGCTTCTGTTATACCAGAGTATATTGCAGGCAGGACACCATTGTAGATCAAAGAGTTTGTATGTGGTTTGGTGTTTACATTTCTCTTTTGGTAGCATGAAGAGTA
Organism: Cricetomys ansorgei; assembly: GCA_026225945.1. Lineage (NCBI taxonomy): Eukaryota > Metazoa > Chordata > Mammalia > Rodentia > Nesomyidae > Cricetomys > Cricetomys ansorgei. Next base: position 267,965 of record JAMJFZ010002863.1, on the reverse strand, counting down.
CCTTCCTGTACCAAGAACACTAGTATCTAGAAGCATAGGCCCTATGTAAGCACCATATTGACTTCTCTATGTTCAATGAGTTGTGTAGGTGTTGTCTGCAGCAATACTGCTATGCCCTTCAGTTTGTGAAGACAGACCTATAGCCCTGGAAACAGCATTGGTTTTGGGGGGGGGATTTCCAAGGAACCCCTTTATCCAACAGCTCAGTTAGATGTAACTCATTTCTAGTACTGGAAATTTCATTTGGTGACAAGAGATTGCCAGTTAGGGATCTGTCTCCCCTACTATTTGGAGAATTAATTTAAATCACCCTAATAAATATATATATATTTTAGGAAGCATTGGCTGTATTATGTTTCCATACTATTACTCAAATGGTCCCTAATTTTAGTTGTCTTAGTAATCCATCCCTTGTTTTCCCTATCTCTCTCTCTCTTCACTTGATCCTCCCATTCCAACCCCCATTTATTCATAACTATCTATTCTGCTTCCCCTTTTGAGGAAGATCTATCCATCTCCCCCTAATGCCTTACTTTATACCTAACCTCTGTGGTTCTACAGATTATATCTTTCTTTTATCATGGATTCAACAGCTAATATCCATATAACATATAAGCAAATGCATACCATATTTGTCTTTCTGGGACTGGGTTACCTCATTCAGGATGATTTTTTTTCTAGTTCTATCCAATTACCTGTGAATTTCATAATTTCATTTTCTTTAACAGCTGAGTAATGTTCCATTGTGTAAATGTACCACACTTTATTTATTTATCTGTTGAGGGGCATCTAGGTTGTTTCCAGTTCCTAAATATTATGAATAGGGTAGCAATAAACATGGACGAGCAAGTGTCTTTGTGGTAGGATGAAGCATCCTTTGGGTATATGCCCAAGAGTGGTGTAGCTTTATTTTGAGGTAGATCAAGTCCCAACATTCTGAGGAACTGCCACTTTGGTTTTCATAGGGATTGTACAAATTTGCAGTGCCATTGGAATGGATTAGCATGTTACACCCTCATCAGCATGAGCTATTACTTGTTTTATTTGTTTTAGCCATTGTGACAGCTGTAAGGTGAAATCTAAAATAGTTTTTATTTGCATTTTCCTAGTATAAAGGATGTTAGAAATTTCTTTAAGTGTTTCTCAGCCATTTGAAATTCCTCTTTTGATATTTTTCAATTTAGACCTATACGTCATTTTTAATTGGGTTACTTGCTTTCTGGATCTCCAGTTTTTTGAATTCTAATTTTATATTTTGGATGTTAGCCCTCTGTTAGATGTTTAGCTGATAAAATACTTTCCCATTTTATAGGCTGCCTCTTTGTCAGAATGATGATGGTCTTTGCTGTGCAGAAGCTTTTCAGTTTCATGAGGTCCCATTTATTAATTGTTGATCTTAGTGCCTGTGCTAATGATGTTCTATTCAGGAAGTCTTTTCCTGTCCCAGTGAGACAGACAGACAGACAGACAGACAGACAGACACACACACACACACACACACACATACACACACTGTATATGATTCTATAGAAACTTGTTCCTAGGGGAAGCAAAACAAGTAAGAACTCATAGCAGCTGGCAAGATGTTGTGGTCATTAAAAATATTACAATAAATTTCTTTCCACTTCATTATGTAGGCTTTACATGTTTCAGGACTAAAAACAACCAAGCCAACTATGATACTTTACATCAGTGAGGAGAAAAATCTCAGTCACTGGAGAATTATTTATTTTAACTGTACTCATAAAACTTTGTTTATATTTTCATTAAATAGCATCATTTCCTTCTGTGTATTCCTGATTCTAAAAATATATATCCTAAATTACAGTCATTTACCATAGGTCAACTTTAAAATGTTTTATATGGATATTCTATAATGCATCTACATCATGAATGTAGGTCATAGAGTGTAATTGAAAATTCAATCCTACAGACTAATAGCTTTATACAACTACACAGTACAGATATATTTTATTGAATACTAACTTCTTATTTTAAACCAAAATTGGTATTATTGAGCAATACAATTAAAGAAGATATTTTTAATATCATATTCAAAAGTCTCAGACGCTTAAATGTTATATTTTATATGGAGGCTAAAGCCTCAATATCTCCATTATGGCAATAAAACCTTACCCTTTAAATAAATAAATAAATAAACAAATAAATAAATAAAACATTTGGGTGAAGGAAACCCAGAGAGAAAGGGGGGACTAGAATAAAAGACAGTGAGAGAAATTACCTTATTCAAATAGAAATTGAGAGAACATGCAGAGTTTGCCTTTCTACGTGTGGGTTATCTTACTTGGTATAATATTTCTAGTTCATTCATCTCCCTGCAATATTCATGATTTCACTTTTCTTTACAGCTGACTTGTACTCCATGGTATAGAGGCACCACATTTCCATTATCCAGGCATTGGTTAAAGGGCATTTAGATTGTTTCTGTTCCCTAGCTATTGTGACTACAGCATCAATAACATGGCTGAGCAAGTATTTATGGAGTACGATGTTGAATCCTTTGGGATTATGCCAAGGAGTGCTATATCTGGGTCATCTGGTAGGTCTATTTCTAGATTTTTGAAGAAACTCTACACTGCTTTTCATAGTGGCTGCACCAATTTGGTATCCCACCAACAGTGAATAAGGGTTCTCATTTCTCAGCACCCATGTCAGTGTTTGTTGACAGTTCTTTTGTTTTTGTTTGTTTGTTTTGTAATCTTGTCTGTTCTGACTAGGGTAATATGAAGTCTCAAAATAGTTTTAATTTGCATTTCCTTAATTGCTGAGGATATTGACCAGTATTTAAGACACATTTCTTACCCATTGTTTATTTTTTAGAACTTTCAGTTAAGATCTCAGTTAAGTTAGGTACAATAGTGCATGCCTATAATACCAGCACTTGAGAAACTGAAGCAAGATTGTGAGTGTGCAGCCAGCCTGTGCTATGTAAAAAAACCCTGTCTCGAAACTTTTTTGTTCACTTTAATGTTTATAGAAGCAAACTGAGTACAGAATAACCTTCTAAAATTAACAGGACTTCTGATAATGATGGTTTTTTGTATATATATGTAAGTCTGCAAATGTTTAATAATTTAATTTACCCAACATAAACTGAAATGAAAATAATTTTTACTTATTCCCCCCAAATGTGGTGCATTACTTTAAAAAAATGACCTGAACTTTTTCCTTAACAATTTGCACTAATATATAAATTAGATGAATGGAAAACATATTTATCATATATTGAAATTTTTATTCAGACATTTATTCATTAGTGTTCATTGCATAATCAAGAGTGTACAAATTGTTTTGGTAGGAATTATATTATCCCAAGAAAATTGTAATAGTTATCATTATTTATGTGTTTGTTATTAGTTATAAAAGTTAAATCACCATAGTGTTCGATATAGTATATATAAAATATAAGGAAAATATAAACAGTATGTTTATTTTGTATTTTATTATTCATTCAACTCTCTACATACCCCCCATTTATTCATTTCTCAATTACTTCATTCAATAATAACTATGTAGCTGAAGGAAAAGAACATGTACAAGTAAATCACTTTATAAAGGAGTTGACAATCTAGGAGAACTTATAAGTATACTGAAAGTAACTTTGTTACAAAGCAAAAATGAGTTACAAGCAACAATGAAAAAGAAGTACAAAGACAAAAGATATTTTATCTAATATGGGCAACAATTGTGTCTGTTTTGTTTCATCATAAATTTTCCAAAAGCTAGGTCAATGCTGAGCACAAAATCAGTTTAGATTAGTTTGAGTTGTCTGCTAATTATATTGCATACCAAAGGCAAACAAAAGCTGAACCTGGATCTCAGTGCTGCAAGAAACAGCATTTTAACATGAAGTGATATGTTACATCAGCTAGACCTAAGAAACACAATCTCATTCCAACAATGACAGTACTGAGTACTATATATTTTTATTCCTCTTACTTATCCCTCTACTCCCATTTAAAATGGTTAGGATAAGAAATGGCAGCTATTTGGAGCTGGGACTGTAATTGTGTAAGAAAGCAAGATCTCATGACTGAGATTCAGGAAATAAGGCTTTGGGGATAAAGCTCAGTTGATAAAGTTCTTGGGTACTGTCCAAGCAGCACAGGAAAACTGGGTGTGGTGGTGCAGTATTACAATTCCAACACTTGGGTTGAGGCAGGAGGGTCAGAAGCTTAAGATAATTCTCAGTTACATAGCAAGTTCAAGGTCAGCCTGATCTCATGAGATTTTGTCTCAAAAAACAAACATGGTAGGTTAAAAAAAGAGACACAAAGTTGAAATGGGGAGAGAGGTAGGAGTGAATCTAAAAGGATTTAAGGGGAAGAGTATATATTATATGCATACATAAAATTCTCAAAAATTGATAAAAATGTTGTTTTTAAAACACAGAAATATCCAAAAAATAAACTAGCAGCTACTGAATAAGGCAGAAGGCTGAGAAGTCAGAGTGGAAGAATGAAATCACACAACACATTACATGCTCAAGCTATGAAGGCACATACTTACTTGCATTATTTCCTATTTGAGGGAGGAATATAATATGTTAATTAAATTTAAGGTGTTAAAGTATTGGACTACACACTCTCATTTTAATGTCTTAAAATGATAGCAAGAGCTCCTGTTAGCATATGGTGGCCAAAATGTGACATGAAATTTTCCCATGCAACAGGAAACTTAAACAACATTAGGGGGAGAAATAAAGATAATAAAGTCATCTTTCTACATATATGTTATAAAATGATCATTTGTCCTCATAAAATTTATGCATTTATAGATTTTTAAAAATAAAGTGATTCACATCAAGATTCACAGGAAGACAATATAGTAAATTGTTAACAAATCCAATGTATTACAATCACTTGTCACTGAAATAGAGTACATGAATAAATTAGAATAATCTATATACTAACAAAATTATTTGTGAGTGACAAGAGTGTTTACAAAACTGTGTAACCTAGAGACAGTAAATCATATAGCCAGAATTATTAAGGATTATAATAGAAGCTTGACTGCTAAATAAGTTGGCAATGGTAGAAGAGCAAGCTTGCTGTATTGTGCAGCACTGGGAGTGAATTTCCTGTTATTTTAAAGTGCTCTTACATGAGGCAATTGTAATATGAGAGCTTGGTAGATCCTATCAAGAATTTAAACCAATAGTCATTTATGGCATGTTAACCTCTATCACATGAAAATACCAGACTCAGATATATCACGGCTCATTTTTTTTTTTGGCATTTTTCTTGCTGAAAACTATCCTTCTCCAAGAACCATCTATTTCATTCATTTAGTTAAGAGTATTTCAAATGATTCTAGTCTTTAACTCTCTAACTGATAAATTTTAACAATATTGGTTATATACAGCCACTCAGCATTCCAGAAGAACATTCTTCAATACTATGTAGAGTGACAGATTTTCAAGTATCATAATAAATGTATGTGATGAATGCATATTGCCCAAAACACATCCTTTGCAATACTCATAATAGAACCTTCAAGGATGAAGAAAATGAGTTGTAGACAGGTTAAGTAAAACAGCAGGTAGATATTACAATTAATATATAATGACTGGGTATGAAATACGCATTCTCAACTATTTCCTCAGTGTGTTTGCCATTCTGAACTGCACATTCTAATAAAGATTTTCACAAAAATTCCATGTCAGACTCTTGCTAAATCCTAAGTCACTTTTTGAAGGGAGAGAGGAAGAGAGAGGAAAAATCCTTTTGGCAGAAAAAATAACTTGGCAATAAATATTAGCAATTATTAGAAGACCGGATTTCTTGCTACTTTACAAGTGTGATCTTAAGATAATGGGGTGAACCTTGCATTGTGAGGCTTCAGGATGTTTTACAATGTGATATGTGATATGCTTTATGATTTGCTATTTTACAAAGAGATTTATTGAGCATTCTGGGAAAGTCTGCCAATTAAAAAGCAGAGATTGGCTGAAGGTTTGTAGGAATTGAATTTTGAGTACAGATGGTGCCAAATTGAGTGTTTCTATAGCATCAGACTCTTCCTTGATAACTTTTAAATGGGAGGGGGTACATAAAAGAGGAAACCATCTCTCTTAAGATGTATATTCCTACAGCATATCTTCAGATGCATTTAGAAGCTAATTTGTACTTAACTGATGGTTGTTTTAAGTGGATCTGAATGTTACTGTATTATGAGAAAACATTTAGAGAATATCAGAAATACATTTTAGGAACCCTATAAAGACATAGAAGAGCATGATTTAAAAAACATTTCTTAATCTATAACCAATTTTGATTTGAACTCTTACATTATAACATTGTAATGTTATATAACAGATATTATTCATGGTGCCATCCCTCAAGACCAAATTATAGATTGTAATACTTGACTCTAACTATAAGATTTGTCAAAAGATAATAAACTTGTATTACAGAATGTCTCCTTCAGTTAGAAAAGCTAGATAAACTTAACCATCTTTAAGAGAAACAGAGAAATAGACCATTTACTTCACATGGTACCAAAGACATAATGGCACATACTTGCTTCTTAGTTATCCTTTTAGACTCCACACAGCAGCTCACTGTCCACCAATATCAGAGACATACACAGAGACACACAGAACTGCAAACATGTGCTTGCACACACACACACACACACACACACACACACACACACACACACACACATGCATGCAGTATACATGCACACCGAAAGGAGAGAAACAGAGGAGAGAAAAAGACTTACCTTTGCCCTCCTCCTCTGTTACACCACAAAATAAAACTCGAGTATCTTAATATGAAATAATGCTTTGAAGATTTAGATTAGCCACATTTTTAGCCATTATTACTTTGACTTATCTAGTATGCTTCACTTTCCAATCCTTTGTGAAATAAGAGTGTACTACAAAGATTTCAAGTCCTGTTGAAAATTTATGGATCCTCTCACCACACCATGAGAAATTTTGGTTTAATAATAAGGCTTTGGAACACTATTATTTTAAGAAATTTCCCTAGTAGCTACAAATTCAGCCAGCCTATATTTTGCAGATGGCTAATACTATCTATCACCATTTTATTTCTAATTTTAGTTTAAGAAGAAACTGTTTCTTTATTCTATTTCTTAAATTTTAGGTTCCTGTCTGAGAACATGTATATATAAAGAGATACTGAGGATAGAGATAGGTACAAATAGAGATGAGCATATATTAAAATATTTGTTTATATGGAAATATGCTATTTAAAACTGCAAGAAAGTATATATATAAATTTAAATATAGTTCACGAATTTAAAGTGCTCTCACAGGTCAAAACAGCATGATACATAACTTGAATGATGACACACTGATACCAATAATGCTTATAACAACTACTCCTTCCCCAAGTAAATAAAAGTTTTATACTCTCCAGAGAAGACTCAGTTCATATGTATAAGGGCCAGACACCTTGAATTCAGCACTTGCTCATTGATTTGACCCTCTTTAAAACTGCAAAAGTAAAAATAGGACTAAAGAACAGGCAAGTTTGATTTGAAAAAAAAAAAAAAAGACTCAAAAGAAAGCAAGCAAGAAAACAAGAACAGGAAAGGAAACAGAAGGCAATGGAAAAAATGCCTGGCTCATGCAGAGATGGAAATTGAATGAGAAATTTGGTTATTAAACACTTTAGCATCTAGTCTTTATTTAAATTTATAATGGGATAACTAATCGCAAAATTGTTCATAGAAAGATATAGCATTTTGTGATAACAGTATAATGAAGGTTTTAATTTAATTTTGTAGAAAAAGTTTTCAAGATTTCTATAATGAGCTGTGATTGAAGTTCAGTAAGTTTACCTACCATAAGCAGTGTCCTGGGTTGGATCTCTGGTACTGCTAAAACAACAAAAGAATAGTTCCTTATTGCTACAGAATATTACAAAGCTCATTAGAAATGAACTCAAATAGTATTTTGTAGCATTGAGAATATATATAAATGCTAAAAGAAAAGTAGACTATAGACTTAGTTATGTCTGTGAACATAACTTTGTTGTAAAGACAGTCTACAAAACACTATATAAATTAACAATACTTTAAAATATATTTAACACTTTGTGGGTTTTTGTGGGTGCATAGTTCCTAAGGAACTGAGAGGCGCAAGTCACGAACCCAAGAAAAAGACTCTGGGAAAGCCTCCATGGTGCAATTCTGTGGTGTGAATCCCCAGAGTCAATTTCTTGGATTCATGACTCTGTGTCACTCACTCTTTCAGAAACTCTACACCCACAAAAACCCACAACACTTATTTGTGAAATTTTTGTAAACTTACTTTTTTTTTCTTTGTAACCATTTATGTTTTCCAGTGCTAAGTAATCAAATGTGTTCAGTTTATACTCAGGAAATATTTTAAATATACTGTTATGTTGTAGAGTGTAGAGAAATAGGGCTGTGTGAAAACTAAGAAAGGTCTATAGTCCAGGGGTCAACATTCAGAGACCTGTGTGGTCTGGATAGAATGTAGACACATCTTTAATTCCAGTATTCAGAAAGCAGTGGTGGTCCATGCCTTTAATCCCTAAGAAAAACAAAGTGTGGAGGCAGATACAGGAAAGCAGAGCTCAGAAGCTCAGTTTCAGATTGGAAGTGATGTCTGAGATGAGTCAAAGTGAAAGACAGGCAAAGATACTAATCATAGGAAGAGTAAGCAGAATGAGTCAGAGTGAGGACACACCCAACTCTCATGAGAAAAGGTTGGCCTCTCAGCTCAGAGCAGATTCAGTCAGTTATGGTAGTCAATTACAGGCAGTTAGGTATAGCAGGCAATATGAGGCATCAGTCTGAAGCAGGCAAGCTGGGGTAGAGACAGAGAGACACAGAGGCCCAGGAAGCAGAGCTCTGCCAAAGAAGTCAGTATCAGATTGGAAGAGAGAATCAGTTTGAAGCAGAGCAGAGCAGTTCAGTCTTAGACAGTCAAAGAGTTGGCCAGAATCTGCGAAAATCAGAAGAGTCAGTTGAGTTCAACCAGATCTGAGTTCTGAGGGAGCCAGTCATGATGGCTCCATTGGCTGGCAGTGAGTCTCAGAGGTTTAAATGTTTTAGATTATAAGGAGGCAGAAACACTCTTGGGTTCCAGGCTAGAACTGGTGATTCAGTTAGCCAAAGAATAAACCACCTTTGCCGTGAATCAACATCTGGTATCTGATGAATCTACATCTACAGTAAAGTTTCTCAAACTTTTTTTTCAATGTTACCCCCTTACAAACTCATTTTAGACTCTTTAAAAAATCAAACACGTTAATATACTCTTTATATTTTTATTTTATAATCCTTTGGGTAATTTTTCCTTTTTTAATTTTTTAAAAAGTTTTCCAAAATTTTACCAAGAATTTTCCATTTCATGTCTATCATCAATAATGTACAAATTTGAACAAAATTTAGTACAACTTTCATGAATATATTTACTCCTTATCTTTCTCCTGAATCTTTCCCTATCACACTGTATTTCTAGGTATATATTATTTTCTTTTAATTGTTGCTATGTTTGTAGGTTTTCTTTCTCATGGAATAATGGGGCATGTACTGGATTACCATTCTATATTCAGAGTTCCATTATGGCTTTTAATTTGTGAACTAAAATTCTACAAATACATGGTACCTTGTAGATGAGTTTCATAAATCAGACAATTAGAAAATGATATTTGATGATACTAGAGTTATTTTGAACCTGCTTTTTAAAAAATACTATGTCATTTTCTCATTGTTGGTTAGTTTTCACAACAGAAAAGTTTTCACTTTTAAACATGAAAAAATAGGATGAGTAGAAGAACTATTCAGCAGCACAGCAGGTTATAAACCAATTAGGATGATGCTGTCCTGAATGAACATTTTCATGAACCTCTCACATTAGCTATTTCAGCTTTTTTTTAATGTTCAAAGTGAACAGAATAATGAACAGGCTGTTTAGGAGGTTTTGTACTGAAGAGAGAAATCTTTTCATTAGGTTCCAAATAACAGCTAGCTTATTAAGCAGCAAGAGATGGAGATTTTATAGAGAAAAAAATAAAAGAATGAAAAAAATGAGATTAAAAGGTCAGTAACATCCTTGTAACTGGCAGCAGCAGGTTCGTATCAGATATGTTTTGTGGAAAACAACTGAACTAATTTGGTTCAGCATATCTCTTTAATGCCTATCATGACAGAAAAAATATTATCTGTCCACCAATACTGGAGGACAGAAGTTCTCCCTCAACTATGCTCAAATTAAAAGACTCCATAAATGAGTTTTCAGGTAAATGCATGAGTTATTATGTATTTTCTATGTTTCTATATAATAGCTATCTCTACATTTCAGAACTAGTATAATAGTTTTTTAAAACTGAGAGAAAAGGAGAATTGCTATCATTCTTTTCATTGGAATCAGTTTTGTTCTACTAACATAATGATATATTTGTTGTAAACAGGAATTTTCTATTGGAACTACTTACATGTAGTAAATAAGTCCTTTCAAGTGGACCATAAAATACAGGAAAACTAGAGAATTGAATATAATCACAGAGGATGCTGTTAAATTGAAAGGTAGTAAAGGGAGACAATATTAGTGATTTTGATGGAAATGGTGGGGAAGAAAAGATGGCAGAATTTTGGAGAAAAGCAAATATTTGAAATGTCTTAAAGTGATTCTTTTATATAATTATATTAAAGGTATAAATTTGAAGTCACTGAATTTAAATACATGTTCTGACCTTTCTGGCTAATGAGTTCAGTCACTTCTTACCATGTGTTTTATATAATAAATCAAATTTAAGGGAAAAAAATCCCCTCCTAAAATCCTAATTTAATATTCTACTGAACTGGATCCCTGATAACTTGTGTAACATTCAACTTCCCTGTTCTCTACTGTTTCAGGAGTTTGCTCCCACAATCTACGTTCCTTCCATATAGAGTTAGGTTTTCCTTTAAACTTCCACAATGAACACTCTAAGCATGTCTGTTATTTACATGACTTCTCAGTTTTGTGACTCATGCTCTCAATAGTCATTGAAGTATTGGAGACCATGTGAAATCTTCAATTGACTTACTTGAGGACCCAAGCCATGCTTCTTCTCCAGAACATTCTATCATAAATGAAAGAAAAATATAGAACCTTTGTTGAATTTCTCACTTGAAGTTTTATATTTGATCCCTTTCTCTTCAGACAATAATCAATGTCATTAGCCAAAATGTTTTCATTACTTGCCTTCTTGGTGACACCCATAACCTAATATCCAACATGACATTGTAGGTTCAGATTGTTTCGACAACAACCTTTTCATCTTATGACAGAGACAGGATCAGCTTTCTTATTTAACTACAAATAAATTAAAATTAAGTTTTTAAAAGAGTAAGGTGTGGAAGATCCTATCACAGAGTCTATGAGCAATTATTTTACTGATATTGCATACAGTTTGTATTCTAGAAGAACAGTGATCTAGTCAAACTTTCCTTAGTAACAATGATCACAGACAGTCAGGTACTTCTTCTTTCAAAGGGATTATCTGGCTTGTTAAGCTGGGATCATCTGGGAAGAAGGAACCACATATGAAGAATTGTTGGTCGATAGGCAAGTCTGTCTGCCATTTCATGATTAAGGATTGATATGAGAGGTCCCATCACACTGTGGGCTGTGCCATTCCTGTGAATTGTGTTGTATAAAAAGGCAGACTGAGAAAACCTTGGGAAGCAATCCATAAGGCAGTATTCCTCCATGGTGTCTACTTTAGTTTCTTCCCTGGCTTCCCTTCATGGTGGACTACAGCTGTAAGCTATAGTAAACCCTTTCCTCCCCACGTTGCTTTTGATCACAGTGTTTATCACAGCAAATGCAGTGGAGTAAGGTTGGCAGACTTGGGACTTCAATCACTTGAATGGATTGCAAGGATACCTTAAACCCATCAGAGTCATTAATGATACACCTATCATATACCCAGTGATAAATTCTAGACATTGTCCAGAATTTGGGCTCTGCTCTATACTTTCTATTCTCTGATACATTGCTTATATATTCTTCCTGTTTATCACCCATCATCAAGCTGTTTCCGGATGTCTTGTCTGCTATCTTCTTCTGAAATTTTACATCTTTTCTTGTCTCACTCCCCTAGTCTACTCTGCAGTTAGCATCATGACTAATCTTCAGATTAGTGTCGCTTCTCTGTCATTCTCATTTCACTAAGAATGAAGACTCAAATCTTTACCATAGCCCCAAAGACTCTAGAGAAATAAGAAAATCCAATTTTATATTTTCTTTATCATGAATGATGCATTTAAATGAATTTTATAGTGAAGACATAACAAAAGAATGTGATTCCAATACAAGTAAATTTGGAACTAAATCATTTACCTAGAAAATACTTACTTAAAAAGTAAATGTAAGTTATTACAGAATTTTGACATGATTCTTTGACATTCTAAGTCAATTTAAGATATATGGTAGGATACTAATGAAAAGTTTGTAATAAATTAATAGACATAAGAACACACACAACCTACACATGTAAATATAAAAACAAATAATTGTCAGAAGTTCCAATTGCATTTATGTATAAGAACATAGAGAAAAATATTCTCTTTTTGGTACCAAGTTCTGTCAGTGTATTTTGTATTTTTGTTTAGGTTAAAATACATTTGTTTTCTATGTTTTAAAAGGGATTATTTTCTTGCTGCAGATGCAGAAATACAATTCTATGCCATATCTCATTTTAAAGAAAACAGTCACAATATTTAATATTTCTGTCAGTTTGAAACTTGAAAAACAATTTTCACATAAATTGTGTCCTGTTACATTTCTCTGTGTTTTCTTTACTGTGGGAATACTGCTTTTGAAGAATTTACTTTGAAAATTAAGACGATTAGGCCACTATTTCTATATGTTTCTTAGCCATATGTTTCACTATGGTATCATCTCTCTTCTGGGTCTTTCTTCCTTGGTTGTACAGCTATCATTTACTCAAGGTAAATGGACAGTATAGAAGCCATACTCATATTTTTCTTTCACTTTCTATAATTTCTATAAATTCAAACCTTTCATTTAGAAGCTGCAATGCTACTGTATAAGTTGTACTAAAATTCAAAGTCTATTTACAGTTTCAAGTTATACTATTTTGTTACTAGTATTGACATCATTAGAACTGGCAAAGAATTATACTTGTATGCCGTACATTTACCACAATTTAAGTTTATGAATTGCTAAGGTTTCAATATTCAGAAACTACCTAAAAATAGGGCCTAGCAATGTCAGTTCCTGGCTTTGATATGTTTTACTTTTTAACTTTTAATCTATTGCTTTACACGAAAGTTTACTTTATAGTTGATGATATTGTCTTTGTATTTAATAATGGAATTATTTGTATATCACTAAATGAACCACGATTGATTGATTGATCTTTACATGTTATCCAGTATTTTGTTTCTATAGAAGAGGATATGAAGGTTAGAATGGGGCTATATACTTCAATCCCCTTAATAAAGATGCCTCTTTTTCAAAAATTATTTGAATATATATATTCTATTTTTACAGCACTGACTACAGATATGTTTCTGTTTTATGTATTATTGTCTGTGAGGATTTTATGTCAGTGCAATCAATGTATTCAGGGGTAAGGTAAGCAAACAAAAAAGAAATGATTAAGAAACTCAAAAACAGAGTGGTAGCAACCTTAGATTTAGTCATAGGGAATGATAAGGAAGAACAAATGATTAATAGCAGCAGTCTTCTATCATCTTAAAAAGTTAAGCATCTGAAGCTAAGAAACTAAAAATTAAAAAAGTAAACAAAGTCTACTTATCAAAGGTCATTTTGATTATACCTAGAAAGCATGGGGATGGGGACATGTGCAGGAAATGAATGGAATTTTAGACATGATGACAGTCAGAATTAGATTTTTATCTTCAGAAAACTTTTTTGACCAAACTAATGAAGAGGGATAAGCAATACAAAAGGCTAGTATTAGATTCATAATTTTCATTTTTAGCTTCAGAGTGGAGTCACTACAGGGAACTTTCAAAAAATGCTGGTGCCTTGATTCCACCCCAAACCAATTAATTCAGAACCTTAGGGACTTGGTCCCAGACACTGGTATTTTTTTTTTAAAGTACCCCAGGTAATTCAAATGTGTAGAGAAGCTTATAATCTTGCAATTAGAGAAAACAGTGGGGAGCGTTTAATTAAAGCAGTCTTAAAAAGAGATAGCCAGATGATAGAGAGGTTAGAAGAGCAATTAAAGAGGTTGAAAAGTTGTATGACTTGGCATATTATTGGTTAAAAACAGGATGATTTGTAGGTTTCCCTTTAGATGACTAGGTAGAAGAACAGATGTATCAGTAGTTAGGCAAAGAAAAGGTGACAATGGTATGCTAGATTCTGGATATGTTGACACTTTCAAAGTGATTTAGTAGGCATTCAGCTCTGTGGACCTCAGGAGATTGCTTAATACAGAGATTTGAGTGAGCTCATAGTCGAGGTAGTAAATGAAGCAGTGTATGTAAATGAATTCACCAGGGAGAATATGTAAATGAAGGGGAAATTATAGAGACCCCTGATGAATAGCGATATTTAAGGTGCAGACAGAACAATCTGAGAAGTAGCCAAAGTGTTAGAATAAAATGAAAGCATGGTTCTACTCTCTTAATCAAAGGAGAAGACTTAAAAAGCCTTCTTCAATAATGACACATAATAAAGGGCACTTTGTGAAAATACATGCTCTCAAGGCTCCAATGTTACAGAAACTTGAAGGTTTCAGCTATCATCTGCAAAAGTAGTTTCAGTGGGAAAAGTCAATTTGCATTTGGTTGGGAATACTATCTGAGGGATGACTCTGAAAATTAGGTGTGGAGACTAGTGCTTCTCGTACCTTAACATGAATATTAAATCATCCAAGAAATCTTGTTTAAAGTGAAGATCCTGATTTAAAAATTTAAGGGGAAAGCTTGAGATTGCTTAATGACATCAAGCTTACAAGTATAGAAAATACCAATGCGATACAAGCCACCATTTAAGCAGCACTGTGTACTACTGTTAAATGAGGAAGAAAGACATGATTTTCCAAGTGGGTGGAGGGAAAGGAGAAACTATGGGGCAGGTTGATTTGTTTGATTGTTGTTATTTTCTTTTACACAACAGAAGTAAACATGTTTTTAGACAGATATTAAAGATACAGAAAGGTTTGAAATGGAAGTAGAACAGATGACAAAATAGGCTACATATTTTATAGGCTATATATTTTATTTTTCATTTTTATGATTTTTCTTCCCCTTATGATACATCCTGACCGCATCCTCCCGTCCCTCTATTCCTCCATCTCCTCTCCCCCATTTCCCCTCTTCCCCAGATTCACCATACCCGACCCCTGCCCCCCGCACAGAAAAGAACAGGCCTCCTAGGGTTACCACTCAAACAGGACATGGCAAGATGCAACAAGGCCCCACAAAGCCTCTACATCAAGACTGGACAAGGCAACCCAGCAGAAAGGGTCCCAAAGGCAAGTAAAAATGTCAGAGACACCCCCCCCACACACACACACACACTTCAGCTTATAGGAGTTTGACAAGACCACTAAGCCAGACAGCATATATATAGCTGCAGGCATCTCCATGAACCCCAGGTGACTCTGTGGGGCTTGATCTCCTGGTGTCCTGGACTGCTCTGGTTCCTGCGATCCCTCGTTTCCCTCTTCCTCGGGTTCCCCTGATGTTTGATGGCCCTGAGCCGCTGCATCTGCTCCCCTCAGCTGCCAGAGTCAAGCTCAATAATTGAGGTAGGCACCAATCTATGAGCATAGCAGAATATCATTAGGAATCATCTCTGAACTATCTAGTCTCTGGTTACTGGCTAAGCCTGCAGTGTCAAGCATGGGCTTCCTTCCTTGGTGATGGTTTATGCAAGAATAGGTTATAGGTTGAAGGTTTTGTGGCTGGAATGGTATCCCAGTTCCACTACTGGAAGCCTTGCCTGTTTACAGGGGATTGCCATTTGAGCCTCTTTGGCCCCCATTACTAAGAGTCCTTGCTAAGCTCAGTCTCGTAGATTCCAGGGAGTTTCCACTGCACTAGATCTCCAGATTGCCCCCTAAATGCCCTCCAGTTCCTGTCGTCTCTTCCTCTATTATCTCCCTCCATTCCTCTCAACCACACACACACGCGCACACACACACATGCACACACACATACATACACACACTGGACCCTGCTATTCCTATTCCCATCTTACCCAAGGCCATCTCCAAATTCTATATCCCATTCACAGAGATCCATATGTCCACACTGGGACCCTCATTGTTGCATAGTTTTCTCTGGGTCTGTGTTTTGTTATATAATTGCCCTTTTCATAACAGTTAATATCCACATATAAGTGAGTAAATACCATGTTTGTCTTTCTGGGTTTGGGTTACCTTGCTCAGAATAAGTTTTAAGTATTTCATCCATTTGCCTGCAAATTTCATGATGCCAGTTTGTAATACTCAAGAGTAATATGCCATTGCGTAAATATACCACATTTTCTTTATCCATTCTTCAGTTGAGGGGCATTCTAGGTGTTTTCCAATTTCTGGCTATTATGAATAAAGCTACTATGAACATAGTTGAGCAAGTATCCTTGTGGTAAGATGGGGTGTTCTTTGAGTATATGCCCAAAAATGGTATACCTGGGTCTTGAGGTAGATCAATTCCCAGTTTTCTGAGGAATCACCATATAGTTTTCCATAGTGGCTGTACAAGTTTGCACTCACACCAGCAGTGAAGGAATGTTCCCCTTGTTCCACATCCTTACCAGTATGAGCTGTTCATTGTATTATTGATCTTAGCCATTCTGACAGATATAAGATGGAATCTCTAAGTAGTTTTAATTTGCATATCCCAGATGGCTAAGGATGTTGAACATTTCTTTCAGTGTTTCTCCATCATTGGAGGTTACTCTATTAAGAATTCTCTCTTTAGATCTGTACCCCATTATTTTATTTATTTGTTTTATTGATGTCTAGTTTTATGAGTTCTTTATATATTTTGGATATTAGCCTTTTGAAGGAAGTGGAATTGGGGAAAATCTTGTCCAATTCTGTATGCTGCCATTTTGTCCAATTGATAGTGTCCTTGACTCACAGAAGCTTTTCAGTCTCATAAGGTCTCATTTATTAATTGCTGACCTTAGTGCCTGTGCTACTGATATTCTATTCAGAAAGCTTTCTCCTGTGTCAATGCATTTAAGGATATTCCACACTTTCTCTTCTCAGGTTCAGTGTTTTTGGTTTGATGTTGAGGTCTTTGATCCACTCAGATTTGAGTTTTGTTCAGGGTGATAAATATGGATCTATTTGCATTCTTCTATATGCTGACATCCAATTAGATGAGCACCATTTGGTGAAGATATTTTCTTTTTCTATTGTAATTTCTGTCTACTTTATTGAAAATCAGGTGTCCATAAATGTGTGGGTTTATTTCTGAACATCCGGTTCAGTTCCATTGAATAATGTGTCTGTTTTTATGCCAATACCATGAAGTTTTCATTACTACAGCTCTGTAGTACAGCTTTAAATCAGGAATGGTGATACCTCCGGAAGTTCTTTTATTGTTCAGGATTATTTTAGCTGTCTTTGGCTTTTTTGTATTTTTCCATATGAAGTTGAGTGTTGGCCTTTCAAAATCTGTAAAGAATTATATTGGGATTTTGATGGGGATTGCATTGAATCTGTAGATAGCTTTTGATAAGATCTTGATAAGTCCATTTTTACTATATTAAGCCTACCAATCCAAGAACATGGGAGGTCTTTCCATCTTCTGCTATCTTCTTCAATTTCTTTATTCAAAGACTTGAAGTTTTTGTCATACAAATCTTTTATTTGCTTGGTTAAAGTTACCCCAAAATATTTTATGTTATTTGTTGCTCTTGTGAAGAGTATAATTTCTCTTAGTCAATTTGCAATTTGTTTATAGGAGGGCTACTGATTTTTTAATTGATCTTGTAGAAAACCTCTTTACTGAAGCTCTTTATCAGCTGTATGAGTTCCTTCATAGAATTTTTGGGTCTCTTCTCTTATATATACAATCATATCATCTGCAAATGTTGATACTTTGACTTTTTCCTTTCCAATTTCAATACCCTTGATCTCTTTCAGTTGTCATATTGCACTAGCTAGGACTTCAAATACTATATTGAATATATATAGAGAGAGTGGACAACCTCGTCGTGTTCATGATTTCTGTGGAACTGCTTTAAGTCTCTCCATTTAATTTTCTGTTTGCAGTAGGGTTGCTGTAAATTGTTTAGGCAAGTCCACTGTATCTCTAATTTTTCCAAGACATTTATCATGAAGGATTGTTGGATTCTGTCAAAGGCTTTTTCATCATCTAGTAAAATGATCATGTGTTTTTTTTTCTCTTATTTTGATTATATGGTGTATTACATTGATTGATTTTTGTATGTTGAAACATGCCTGCATCTCTAGGATGAAGCCTTCTTGACCATGGTGGATGATCTTTTTGATGTGTTCATGATCTCAGTTTGCAAGTATTTTATTGAGTATTTTTGTATCTATGTTCATGAAGGAAACTGGTCTGTAATCATGTTTATTTAATCTTTGTGTAGTGTGAGTATCAGAGTGATTGTGGCCTTGTAGAATAAGTTTGGCAGTGTTCCTTCTGTTTCTGTTTTGTGGAATAATTTGAGGAGTATTGATATTAATTCTTCTTCGAATGTCTGACAGAATCTGAGCTAAACCTGTCTGGCCCTGCAATTTTTATTTTATTTTTTTATTGGGGGATTTTTAATGATCGCTTCTTAGGGTTATAGGTCTATTTAATTTGTTTATCTGATCTTAATTAGGTGGTATATATCAAGAAAATTATCCTTTTTTTTAGATTTTCACTTTTGTAGAATATGGGTTTTAAAAGTATGACCTAGTTATTGTTTCGATTTCCTCAGTGTCTGTAGTTTTGTCCCCCCTTTCCTTTCTGATTTTGTTAATTTAGATATTCTTTGTCTTTTAATTAGGTGGAATAAGGGTTTGTCTATCTTGTTGATTTTCTGAAGGAATGAATTCTTTGTTTCACTGATTCTTTGTATTATTCTGTTTCTGTTTAATTGAGTTCAATCCTCAGTTTGATTATTTCCTGCTGACTACTTCATTTGGGTGTGCTTCTTTTTCTTCTAGAGCTTTCAGGTGTGCTGTTCAGTTGCTAGTATGAGATCTCTCAACTTTTTTTGTAGACACTTTGTGCTATGTATTTCGTTCCATTGTGTCCCATAGATTTAGGTATGTTTTGGATTCATTTTTATTGAATTCTAGGGCACCTTTAATTTATTTATGTCTTGATTCAGTAGTCATTCAGTAGAGAGTTGTTCAGTTTCCATGAGTTTATAGGCATTCTGAAATTTCCATTATTTTTGAAATTGAGTTCTGAAATCCATAGTTGTCTGATATGATGCAGGGGGTTGTTTACACTTTCTTGTATCTATTAAAACATGTTTTATGACCAAGTATGTAGTGCATTTTTGAGAAGGTTCTTTGTGGTACTAAGAAAAAGGAATAAACATATTTGTGGAGGATGAAAGGTTCTGTAGATATCTGTTAGGTCTAATTGGTTTATAATGTCTGTTAGTCCTAGTGTTTATCTGCTTACTTTTTGTCTGGATGACCTGTCCTTTAGTGAGAGAGAGGTATTGAAGTCTTGCACTATCAATGTTTGTGGATCAACATGTGTTTCAATCTTTAGTATTGTTTCTTTTACAAATGTGGGAGCCTTTATGTTGGGAGCATAGATGATAAAAATTGAAATGATTTAGTGGATTTTTCCTTTGATGAGTATGACATTTCTTTCCCTGTGACTTTTGATTAATTTTTTCTTGAGGCTTATTTTTTAGATATTAGAATAGGCCGGGCAGTGGTGGCACATACCTTTAATCCCAGCACTTGGGAGGCAGAGGCAGGTGGATCTCTGTGAGTTAGAGGCCAGCCTTTTAGGTCTACAGAGTGAGTTCCAGGACAGCCAGATCTACCTCAAAGAAACCATGTCTTGAAAAAAAAGGTATTAAAATGGCTATACCAACTTGCATCTTGAGTCCACTTGCTTGGGAAATCTTTCCCAACCCTTTACACTGAGGTAATGGTTTATCTTTAAGGTCGAGATGTGTTTCTTGTATGCAGCAGAAGGATGGATCCTGTTTTTGTATCTATATTCTGTTCTGTTAGTCTGTGTTTTTTTTTTTTTAGGAAGTTGAGGCCATTGATGTTGAGGAATATCAGTGAACAATGATTGTTAGGTCCTGTTGCAGTATTTGTTAGTTGTGGTATTTGTATGTGTTTGTGTGTGTGTTTTCTCCATTTTATTGATTTTAATGGGGTGAGCTTATTTATTTCCTGTGTTTTAATCAATGTAGTGAACCTCCTTGGGTTGCAGTTTTTCTTCTAGTACCCCATGTAGAGCTAGACTTGTAGAGATATATTGTTTAAATTTGGATTTGTCATGGGATATTGTTTTCTCCTTCTATGGTAATTGAAAGTTTTTCTGGGTCCAGTAGTCTGAGCTGGCATCTGTGGACTCTTAGAGTCTATAGCACATCTGTCCAGGACCTCTGGCTTTTATAGTCTCCTCAAAGTCTGGTGTGATTCTAACAGGCTTGTCTTTATGTTACTTGCTCTTTTCATCTTGCAGCTTTTAGTATTCTTTCTTTGTTCTGTGTGTCTAATGTTTTGATTATTACTTATTGAGGGGACATTCTTTTCTGCTACAGTCAATTTCATGTTCTGTATATTTCTTGTACCTTTATAGGTATCTCCTTTTTCAGGTTTGGAATTTTTTCTTCTATTGTTTTGTTGAAAATATTTTCTGGGTCTTTGAACTGGGACTCTTCTCCTTCCTCTATTCCTATTATTCCTAGATTTTTCTCTTTACATAGAGTCCCAGATTTCATGGATGCTTTGTGTCAAGAATTTTTTGGATTTAATATTTTCTTTTACCAATGTATCTACTTCTTCTGTGGTATCTCCAACTCCCGAGATTCTCTCTTCCTTCTCTTATATCTGTTGCTGTAGCTTGAATCTCTAGTTCCTGTTTGCTTTTCTAAAGTTTTTCATTTCCAGAATTCCCTCTGTTTGTATTTTCTTTATGGCTTCTATTTCCATTTTCAAGTCTTGAACATTTCTTTCTTGTAGCTGTTGTTGTTTCCTTCAATCGTTTGCTTGTTTTTTCTTGTCTTCCTTAAGGGATTTATTCATTTCTTCTAATTGTGTTTTCCTGGGTTTCTTTAATGAATTCACTCAACTCCTCCCATTGTTTATCTGCTTTTTATTGATTTCTTTGAGGGATTTACTTATTTCCTCTTTAAGGGCCTCTATTATCTTCATGAAGTTGTTTTTTTATATCTTTTTCTTGTATTTCACCTGTTGGAGTGTTCGGGACTTGTTCTGGTAGGATAGCTGGGCCCTGGTGGTGACATAATGGCCTGGTTATTATTGTTTTTGTTCTTACACTGGCGTTTATGCATCTGAATTCAGGGTTATTACACGTTTAGGTGCTGAATTCCTGAGTTTGTCTTTAATGGATGAGTGTTTTGTTGTTTAGTTTCCTTTTTCTCTCTGACTTTCTTTTCTTCATGGCCTCTTGTGGAGCAGGGGCTCTCTGACCAAGTCGGGGGCTGGGACTTGGTGACTCTTCTGGCTGGCAGTCCTGGTCTGTGCTATTCTTCTGGCTGGCTGGCAGGGCTCATGCTTGGTCTTCATATAGTAATGGGCTATGGTGGAGTTGTCTGAAAGTATTTGGTGGCTGGGTTGTCTGGGCTAGAGGAGATGGGGAAGGGGCTACAAAAGAGAGAGTTGTGGGAACAGAACCAAGTATTCTGCAGGGGTGGGTGCCTATCTGGTTCTTTGACTGGCATAGGCTGTGATGGTGCTGGGGGTTTGTTCCATGTTTCTTTTATTTTTATTGTTTTACTTCAATGAGGATTCTGTGGAGTGTATGCATAACAACGGTGACCACACATCATTTTTATGTTCTCATTTGCCTTTGTTCATTCATTTAGAAAAATTTGAGGGTAGGGTATACAAATGAAATTCCATGTGTACTAAGGAAGAAAAATCGTACTGCAATGAATGCATAAACTTTGTGCAAATTTACAGTGATGGATAGGTGGTGTTGTGTGCACCGCATGCTTTAGCACGTTAATAAATCTGTGGTGCTGGAAATGCAATAAAGCTCTTTAACTCTTCTGTAATGAGCTGTGTCATTTTTTTTTTGTTGTTAGCATTTTATTTGCTATATTTGACACCTAATTAGGCAATGAGTGGACTACTGGACAAATGGATTATCCAACAATAGGTTGTGTTTATATGACATCTAGATAGTTTCTTTTCTCTGACTTGCATGTGACCTAGGAAAATAAACTGAAATATTTTGCAATTATCAATAACTCAACTTTTGGCCAATGCAATAAATACTGGAGAAGAGCAAC
The DNA here is from genome assembly GCA_026225945.1 of Cricetomys ansorgei. Classification (NCBI taxonomy): domain Eukaryota; kingdom Metazoa; phylum Chordata; class Mammalia; order Rodentia; family Nesomyidae; genus Cricetomys; species Cricetomys ansorgei. The sequence goes on along the minus strand of JAMJFZ010002863.1, from coordinate 245,518 downwards.
TTATAAAGTGAAAAGTTGTCTTTTGACATTTCAAGTCCAATGATTGAGTAGGACTTTTTGCATTTTTGTGTCTGGTGAAGCACACCATGGCAAGAAGCACATGAACACAAAACCACTCACCATCTTGTGGTCAGGAATAAAAAGACAGAGACAGAAGGATCTAAAATCTTCTTTTAGGGCTTTCTAGTGGAAAAGCCTTTTCATTAAGTCAAGCCTGTTAATGATTTACAGACCCTCCTAGCAGTGTCAAGCTGGAAATAAAGCCTTTATAATGGTTCACAATCTTCCTCATGCTGTGGCCCTTTAATACAGTTCCTCATGTTGTGGTGACTCCTCCAAATAAAATTTTTTTGTTGCTACTTAATAACTGTAATTTTGCTACTGTTAAGAATTGTAATACAAATATCTGATATACAGATGGTCTTAGGTGACACCTGTGAAAGGATAGTTTGAACCCCCCCAAAGGAGTTGTGACCTTCAGTTTGAAAACTGCTGCCACAAGGACATTGGCGGGTACATATAAATCATGTTTTTCTTTTTTTTCCAACTTCAGGCTTTCATGTAAACTAAATGTCTCCCCATTTTAAAAATAATTTTTATAATGAAAACTTTCATATAACTAATAAGACAAATAGGACAATAATCTTTCTTTAGAAGACCTACCTATTCTCTTCTTGATAGGGATACTTACCATACTTTTGAAATTATCACCTGATCTTTGCTAACCTGTTGACTGGAATATCACAAGACTGGCCTAAGGTCCATTTCTAGCTCCACACATTGAGTGTGATTTTGAACAAAGCATTTTGCCATAGCTTTCATATAAATCCTGCTTAATATCTTTTTAACTGCCATTTTCTGAAGGTGGTATTTTTTCCATCATTTGTAAGAGGTGTTAGCAAATTCCAAAACTGCTGAAGTAGTGTGGGGCTTTGTTTGCTGTGGGAGAATGTTATACATAATACTTTGAAATGTTTCAAAGTGGGGAAGAAAACTGAAAGTTTTACAGTGAATATCCAAGAACCCATCATTTAGAATCTGGAACCTGTTTTTATCACTTTAACTCTTTGTCTGCCCACAATTCCTATTATTTTTTTCTGATACACTCCAAAGTGATTCTGTGATATCAGTTCATTTTACCCTTAAGCACAACAACATATATTTCTTTCAGTAAATCCCATTATTCAGTGTCATTTCTTTTGTCTATGCCAAGGTTCGTTTAGCATACATCTCCATATTCCATTTGATGAAGTCTGATGAATAGAGCACACCTATGTAGTGTATACCTCTATCAAGATACAAAGAGGAAAATACCATCAATCCAGAAAAGGATAACATTGTTTAAGGTTGGCTTGAGCTTACTTTAGCTGACTTACAGCATGACTGGGTATGTGACCATAGGATTACCAAGGTAAAACATGACTAATGACCATCTAGGAAAAGAATATGACTCTTGATGTGCTGTATGCACAGGGAATCACAGTGTTGGTTAAATTCTTCACAATCCCCCATCTCTGACAGAAGCATAAAGAAACATTCATGTCACCACTTGTTATACAAAGAAACCCACCGCACAGCCAATCTATTTGCTCTTTGTTTAGTCTCTCAGAATTAAAGAAGCCTGGTAAGATATAACAAACCAGATAATTGACCATCTTTACCCATATAACTGAGAACAAGCTAGGGACAAGATACTGATACTGAGTTGGAGACCATTATTTCTTTCATCTCTATAGATTACTGATCTTTTTGTTATTACTTATATATTATAATATACTTTGTAGAAAAATAACAGTAAATTAGTGTTCATTTCCATGTAAATGTTTGATAGTACAATACATTATAAATTCAATCATTTATTCTGCTTCTAACTTCTGTGGTTTTAAATGGTCAGTTATTCCTGCATTGTAGATTTCTGGAGATAAGAGGAAAAGCAGATCATCTAATTGATAATAATCATCGGAATTTCATCATGTCCCCATGATTTCCTTCTCTTTAGCTTCTGATATGTTATAGCCCATATCTTCTTGCTAGATGGAATGAAGTCACTTTTATGCCAACTAAGTGGTTAGCATGTATGACTCCTCCTCTTATTCATGAATTTGTATTGAGACTTCATTTTGTATAGCTTGCATGTTGTGAGATTTTCCACAGAATCATGTTTAAATAATTCTTGGGAGTCAGAGAGATATACATCAATATTACTATGATTTTAGTTTTTTTTTAACTTTTCCTTGGTTCTTCTTAAGTCTTTGAAGGTCAAACATTGAAATACATTAGCATAAAACTTAGTATAGTTGTATCTACAGGAATATATAAGAGTACAATAATGGTGAATTCTTGGTTTTATTGTCTCAGGAGACAAGTCTGTGATCCTAATATTTTTTCCTAACCACAAAAAATATTTTAGTCTTCATTGTCTTGATTGTAGTTGGGATCATTTTTCCTCATATTTCCTCACAATTGAACATGTCTGTTCTCTTCACTTGCTCAAGTGACCTCAGAAGATTTCCCTTCAGTGTAAATGTTTCAGCATGGTATTTTCTACTTATAATACTTAGATGCCCTGTAGGATCATTGAGATCCACAGCGTGTACCCTTAACAGACCAGGGATGTGAACTGAAAATCTGTTATTAGTATTGTCCATGTAGAAAAACAGTAGCACCATTCTTAACATGGTCCTTTATACTTGTCTATTCCTGAGCTTTGCCTTCACAATAACTCTGTGGCTATCCAGTTGTTAATTATTTTACTTTTACAGCTGAGGGAGCTGACATTCACTTAGGAAATTAACTTTTCCAATTAAAATTTTCTATTTTATTATAAAACTAGGGCTATAATCCAGGACACACTGAAAATTCAAGGTTATTTTCTAAAATCAATGCAACTAACTTCAAATTTTCAGGCTGTAACATCAGTGCAGAAATTGCTATTCTTTGTTCAGTGACAATTTATGTTCAAAATAGCAAACATTTCTTTTTAAAAAAATAACAGTCCTTCCTGGGAAAGATATAGGAATTTATTTCAGTCAAGAATGTATATCAATAACCAAACATAGCTCGTTTAAAAACTTGAAGTGAAGAATTGGTTAGTACTTAATCAACTGAACTGTTTCTTTTTCTACAATATTATGATTCTTAACATGATTACTAGGTTTCCAATTTGACACTTCTGGAGACCTGTAAATCAGGACACATGCTGTGTACCAGTCTGTCATCTTACATTGTAGCTTTGGTTATTTACTTCCCTTCATTATCCAGCATCTATTTACTGTGTAAATCAGTTGAGAAGCTTTCTGCAATGGACGTCTATGAAAAAGAAATGTGTATATCTGGGTTGCTCTTCAATTACAAACATGCACAGATTGTCTGGGTTTATGTGCATATATTTTATTATTATTTTACTTTTGTATGTCAGTGGAATCTGGTGTAAATGTAAATCTAACAGTGTGGGCTCTATTGACCAAGTACATTGCCATAATACATCTTTGGTCAATCAATCTCCTGAGAAAAGTGTTGCAAGTGTAACAAAATTCTGTAATTTGAATTGCTGTCCATTTTGGACAATTACCAGGTCTGTATGCTCTCTCTACTATTTCCTGAAACATTTCCAGGATAACAGCTTCACTTTGGTGATAACATCTTCACTTTGTTGATCTTTAGATTTTATACATTCTTTCATCTCTTGAAAACATGAAATACATGTAATGCTTCTAAAAATTTCTACATGTGGTGTATAAAGTATTCCTGGTGATTACTATCAGTTAATCAACTGCTTTGCATGACTTTTTTTTTTACCAAATAAGTGAACAATTGATTAATCTTCATATTCTAGTTTGTTATAAAGAGTCTAATCTAGTTCACTAACCAGTAAAGATTCCTTAAATATTCTCCTTTTGTGGTACTGAGGATCAGAATAAGATGGGCAACTTTTTGCCATTGAGCAACATCTGCAGGAATCTAAGCCCTAAATTTTCTTGTAAGTTTAACAAACTGATTCCTATAATATATGTTGTACTACTTTTAAAAAATATAAACCCCTAAATTATGTATGTATACATATATGTGTGTATATTATGTTAAATGACATTTTATTATATTTATTTGTTCAATTCCAATATATAACAAATTATACATAGCACAAATAGCATTAGTTCATATAGAAAGACTTTTCTAAATTACTTTGTCAATGATTGGGTTTAAAACAAGCAGGCAAAAATGTTTGGTAATTGAATCTTCGTAACCTGTGACTAATTTTAAAATGTTGGAGAAAAGACTTTTACTGCACTGCATTCTTCAATTGCCATATAATTTAGTCTATAGACTTTATATCATATGATGGTAGTCTACCACCAAACATGATTTTGATGAAGTTTTATACACAAAATACCAATATGGTTAATGTATTTTAAATTAGTATAAGAAAAATAACTATAGAAACTATCCCTGAAGGTATAGTCTTACAAATTAAATTTGAATCAATGAAACAATTGTGAATGAGTACAATAAAATAGGAGTTACAACTATTATTGAAAGGATGTGAAGTTGAAACATAATAAAGAAAAATATTTTTCAATAATAATGACTCAAGATTTGGGGAAAGGATTGATTTTGAAATAATCATTGTTGCATTGTTATAAAGAAGAAAGTAGAGAATTGAAATTATCGTCAAGTATAATTTCATTTGGCAAACTGTTACTGGATGAATACCAGATGCCAAGTGATAAACTGTGCACTGGTGACTTTTTCTTCTTTAAAAAAAAAACTTCATTAACATTCTTTTATTTGCATGGACATACATGTCTATATATGTGTTTATGAGTATGAGAGGTACACATACCATGCAGTGCATGCGGAGGCTAGAAAACAGCTTTCCACCATGTAAGTTCTGGGGTTTGAACTCAGATTATCAGGCTTGGCAGCAAGTGCCTTTACCCACTAAGCCAGTGTTCCTCAACATTTCTAACACTGTGACTCTTTAACCAACCATAAAATTATTTTCATTGCTACTTCATAACTGTAATTTTGCTAATGTTCTTTTTTATAATATATATAACTGACATGAAGATGGTTTTAAACAACTTCTGAGAAAGGGTCATTTGACCATCAAAGGGATTGTAACCCACAAGTTGAGATCTGCTGCACTAAGCCATGTTGCAACCAGCGTTTTCTCTCTTTTTTTTTCTTTTAGTGAATATAGTGGTAGTAATTTGGGCTATGTTTCCCAATAAATAAACTTTGTAATGGTAGAAGAAAAGGTGGTTTATTTGTAAGGTGATCAGAGGAATTACCTGTAGGGAAGTAGAATAGAGATAGGGAAAGGAAAAAAAAAAAAAACTAATGGATTCAGTTATTGTGGATGCTATTGTTGTTTGCAACAGTCATTCAACATTGCTGAGGGAAATTCAGGAGGAATAATGAAAAGTACTTCTCATAGTTTTCAATCCCCCATTCGACAAGGGCGAGGATCAAGTAGTAATGTTCTTCCAAGTCTTGTCTGTCAACGCCTTAATACTTAAGAAAGTACCAAAATTATATAGATTTGTCACTGCCAGAATCTATTATAAAACCCATCCTTGATAGTGAGGTATACATTGTATAGAGCGAGAGATAGAAAGTGAAAATATAAGTCATAGTAGTAAACAATAAGTGTCCATGGCTGTATAAAAGATGAGCAGGAAAACTCGTCATCTATAATAATGATATTTGAATATGCAGTTATTTATCAAGGATGTACATAGAAGGAAAAATAATATGTCTTAAACCATAGATATAAAAGGCTGCTCACAAATCAATACTCTGGAATAATTTGGTCCTTTAGATACCTCCTTTGACATGTTTGTTTCATTGACAAACTCATTGTACAACAAATTGAAATAGGAAAAGGGAAAGATATTGTGCCAAAAATGTCTTGTTACCTATAAGAATCATGAAATCATATGAGGTTTGGATCTATGACCTTTGGAAAATTAATATGTAAGGTCTCCTTTATAGTGACATAAGCATCAAGTATATTTGTCCAAATACCCTTGTTAAATATGCATAAAAGAGATCAGTGCCTTGTTTTATTTGTTCTCATTTGAATATGAAGGACAGAGGACAACTTCTGGAGTCAGTCCTTATGCATTTTTGACCATTTTTGTCCCTCTTTAGATTGAAATGTCACAAAGTAGGATTGACTAGCTACCCAATGAGTTCTAGGGAATTGCCTCTGCTTCACATCTTGACTTTGCCAGGATTATAGGTATATGCTATTTATATGGATTCAGAACATCCAAATTCAAATTTTTACACTCAGAAATCAAGTGCTTAAGTAATAGAATCAAGCCCTATAGTACCTTTCTAAGAGATAATTCTTTTTTGATATTAGAAGCTGAGACTAAAATTAAATTTCTACATATAATACCAATATTCTAGTTCACTTTCATGATAATAAGGTAATTGAAACTCAAATTTTCCATCTGAGCCACAGAAATCATTTTACTAAGTATCCTACCCATATCATCTTGAATATTTTTAGTGATAAATATGAATATGAAATGAAATTTGAATGCTTAATTTTAAGTCTCTTCTCCAGAGTAGTACTTAGTGTTATTTATTTTTCCTTTTATGCTAGTTGAAAGAATTCAGAATCAGTGGGATGAGGTACAGGAACATCTTCAGAACCGGAGACAGCAGTTGAATGAAATGTTGAAGGATTCAACACGGTGGCTAGAAGCTAAGGAAGAAGTTGAACAAGTCATAGGAAAGGCCAGAGCCACGCTTGACTCATGGAAAGAGAGTCCTCATACAATGGATCCAATCCAAAAGAAGATCACAGAAACCAAGGTTAGTATCAAACTTATCTTTTTAAAAATAAAACACTTGTTACAGCAAATGAAATCATGCCATATATTCAAGCTTAATGATTTAACTGAAACTTACATTTAATCAAAAATGAACAGTGGAATTTTTTTTGTTTGTGTTTGTTTGTTTTTTGAGACAAAGTCTCAAACTGAAAATCTTCCTGCAAGATAGGAGTACAGGTGAGTGCTACCACACCTACCTCCTCAAAATTTTGAGACATAGTAGAGATTAGAAGAAATGTGATGGTACATTACAGCCTTAATGTTAATTACATGGGTTGTTAGTTTTTGTTTTGTTTTGTTGATATAGGGTCTTATGTAGCCTATGCTTGCCTTTTCTCCTGAACCTCTTTCTTACACTTCCTAAGTGCTTGGATTATAAGTATGTGCCATGCTGCCATGCTAAATTTCTGTTGGAGACTGAACTCAAGACTTCCTGTATACCAGGCAAGAACTCTATTAAGTGAGCTATAGCTCTACCCATGAGTTAGATTTTATAATGCACCATACTTTTAAGAACACGCCAAAGGTGTTACACAAACCACACTTCTGGGTAGTATGAAATTAAATTAATATTTGGCATTAACCCCACCTTATCTTATCAAGGGCTCTAACTGGAGAAGGAAGTGAGTGGGTATCGGAGAATATATACTCTCAGTTTCCTCTCCTATTCTCTGATATTAGCACAGCATTTTCTACCCTAGTATTCCTTCTCCTTTTCCTCTTCTTTCTCTTAAAACATTAGAAATATATTTCCACTGAATAGGTTAGTATTCTCTAAGATGAAAGAGTAGGGCAAAGAAATAAAATATATTCATTTTATAAAATACCATGCATAATGTTTTACATATATTTGATCCTTTCAAATGCTGCATTTATAGGTCACCTGAGGCATTAAATGCTAAACAGAGGATACTGTTTAACCAGTGAGATAACATGGCTGTAAGGTGATGTGATTGACTGCTTGATCTAAAACTCTCTACTTTTTTTTAAAAAAAATCAGGTAGAAAAGGCTTTCTGGTAAGCAAGGATCTGCCATGAATTGTGACATCCAAGAAGGAAAAACATGGAGTTTTCTTGGATAATGTTTTTTTTTTTAATTTCTGAAATATCTCATTCAAAAAGAAGTCTGTTTACATTATGTTTAATTTTATTGAGAAATAAACCCTGAAATATAAACAGCATAATACAATAAAATAATAACATTTATTTATTATACTATATTATTAATAGACTATAATAATAATTATAATTATCATATTTATAATTATTATCAGCTTCTAATATTAGAAGCTATCAAATCCTTTCTACAGTCTCTGTCCAAATGATCACTTGGGGATAAGCTTTTCCAGTTTTTCAAAACCATTGTTTTAAACATATGTTTGCCCTAAGGCCACTGAGAATGTGTTTGCTCTATCCATGGAGTTTTATAGCCAGGTCTGGGAATTCTACTGTCTCATTAAGCAGAACTTTTTCCCAGTGAATTTTAGCGAGACTAAATGGAATTTAAAAGCTTTTAGCCAATCTTCATCATAGCCACTTTGTTAAAGGCTCTAAGCTGCTATGAACATAAGATCTTAATGAGTACCAGAATTCTGGAATGCCATGTAGGATTTTACGATTCATCAATAACTCTGTTGCAAGAAAAATCTCGGAAGATATTAGATATTTGTTATTATTAATTTCCTGACACAGATGCATAAGTAATTTCTAATAATTATTTTCTTAATTCTTTGTATGACTATTTGAAATACAATCAAGAAGAGGGTTTGTTTGAGATAAGTCTTCTGAATGCTTCATAAAATGACTCAGCCATTATCTATAGCAATCATAGATATTTTTGTCTATGTTAGAAATTTAATGATGTCAGCTTGGTCTACAGAGTGAGTTCCAGGAGAGCCAGAGTTACAACAGAGAAAAACCTATCTTGAAAAACAAAACAAACAGCAACAAAATAAATAACCAAAACTTAATGATAGGCATAGCTGTCTTGAGTATTTATTGTATTCTAAAAATGGTACTAGTCATTTTACATTAACTATTTTATTTGGTTCTCTCAGTTCTTCCTTATGAAAAGTGTTCTTTTAAAATTGTATGCAGAATACTGAAGGCTGATGAGGTTCAGTTACTTTTTTTGATAGCAGTAGGGATGCAGAACAGGAATTTATAACAATTATTCTTGTAGGTGACCTCACAAATTTTCTCTTCTACCCACTGTCAGTGTGGATAAAATGAATTGATAATAACATCATGAGACTCTGAAAGAGACTACAGTAATTATCAATTGGCAAATAAGATTATATTATATCATTGATAATCCAACTGGCTGAAGAAAAAAGTAATTAAATAGTGTAATAGGTAAACATTTTCACAGTCTGTTCTTCTTTGAAAAACTGAAGATAATTTCAAATTGTATTCAATTTAGATAAAACTACTAATTTAAATCTTTGCAAAATTGAGGGGGAAAGAGAGATCTTCTTTTCATGGTTAAATGTGTTCTCACTACTGAGTGATGTTGGCAGGCTTATAACAGTTTCCTTTTAAGAAAAATATTTGGAAATAGACATGAGAAGACACTGGATAATCTGACCTTCATCTCCCTCCTCATAAATTATTGCTACACTTGTGTGCCCACCATTGCCAAGAGAACCTACTAGCCTAGCAAGGCCCTCATCAGAGTTGAAGAGCTGTGGTTACAGCAGGCAGCCTCTCTCACTACTCCATACCTGATGATGACCCACTCTACTCTTAGTAAGCAGCAATGAACAGTTTTAAAGGCTACCATAGCTCTATGACCATTGTTATACTTCAAATCAATCACAGTTCCTTAATTCTTCTGGATATGTTAATGATTCTTAATCTTTAATCCTCATCTTTAATCTCTTCTATTATTTATATGTATTTTAATTGTTCTGATAATGTAATTTTTAACACTATGAAGTTTCCATTTAGTGTTATTTAATGATTTTTATCATTTTATAATATTTAGTGATTATCATTTTTAATTCTTCATAGCAGATGGAACTAAGTTCCATCTTTAACTCTTATGATTTGATATTTTGAAACTCTCCACCTCTTGGTTAGAAAAATTAATGGGAAAAATTGGAGAAATAGTACCCCACTGGCATAGTAGAAAATACATAAGAGATAGCATCTTGGAAAGCCCATTTTAAAAACATGGTTGGAATAGAAGGAGACAGCAGTAGGAAAACACTGGTTAGATGGAAAACAGTCTGAAGATGGCCTAGCCTATGAATTACTAGTTAGCAGGTCATAAAAAAAAACCTACCCATAATCTATTTGTACATTCTCTCTTGCAGTATAAACGTTGAGATATTAATTTTCTGAAACAAATATGTGTATTTGAAATGCAGATTATTTTATCATCTCTTCATTTGATATTCTTACAATTGGTTTTAAAATGTTCTTTTAAGAGAAACACATATTTTAGGGAGAAAATCATTCAAGATTCCACACTAATCAAAATCTTCCCAATAAACCATAACAGAATCCTATGAGAGATGATGCCATTTAGAACTTAAAAAGAAGCAAAAATAGTATGCCATTGGCACCTGAAACTTTCAGCACTAGGATTTATTTCATTTGGCTCAATCTTGATTGAGTTCATAGTCTGTTCACTGGTAAGATTGGTCTAAACTTGGCAATAGGTTCTTTGGACAAATTATTTTTTGATCATTTTTAACTTTCTTTTTCAGTGGCAAGAAAGATTTGGCCAGTTTTCATTTATTTTTCGCCTTTTTGTCTTTGAAAAAGAAATTTCTCCTTTTTGTCTACTCTGTGATTGCTTTTGTGTCAAATTCTGCATGAAAGCTTTTCAAATGTGACAGCATTAGCTGTTTTGTGCTTGGCTGAGCTAAGAGTACATGAATTCAATAGAGAAGTGAAATCTTGTTTGAGTCTAGCTGATTTGGGTTTATAATACTTGAAACTATTTGAAGTGAGAAATGCAATAATTTTCAAATTATTAAATAAACATTTCCAAGGCAGCAAATCCCTATGTTTTAAATGCATTATTTACTAGACCACAGATATATTATAATTGTAAATAATTTTCAAACTTAAACTATAAAGTAGCTATGCTAGCTATTTGAAGATCACAAATTGTTTTACTAGGAAAAAAGAAATCACAGGTTCTTCTGTGATAAATATAAAAGCTTACTTTTTTAATCCCATGTGGAGGAAGTGAAACGTACATGTCAGACAGTACTCTGTCTGCGTTATAGGTATGAACAATGATAGAAACTGAAATATTTTATATATGTCATATATATTTTATATATATTAAGCATACACATTTTGTTTGTGTGTGTGTGTGTGTGTGTGTGTGTGTATAATATTATTTCTGCAAATTCACCCAAACTTGTTGTTTGAAGATTTGATTTCTAATCTAATAATGAAAAACGTTGTCTGAAATCTTCTTTCGAGAACCAACCATTTGGTCATGTCATTTTAAAAACTTCCCTTGTTCTTCCCCTAAAGCTGACTCAAGAGTAAGAAGAATCAATAAGCACTAGGAAAAGAGTAAACTTAAAATACATAGGATATACCATGTATCACTGATATAAGATAGATAGTGACAGGATACTTTACCCTGGTACTCGCACATATATTTAAGACAGAGTTAAGATGCCTTGCATTTATTTATGCAAGGCTATTATTTGGTCTTTTACCTGATCACACCATTATTTTATCTAGGTTTCTGTTTACAGTTCAGCTTCTTCAGTATTTGAAAATACAGTGTAATGACACTAGAAATCCACTACTCTTCTAAAACAAAGAAAATTCTGGCAGTTGTAAAAGTTCTTTTTTCTGAACTCAGAATGTTAACCAATGATAGTAGTATCAGTTGTAGTGTTGTATTGCCAAAAGAACAGCAAGATTTGAGGCGTCTTAGGTTTTCTTGTTATTTTCATCCAGTTTCATGGTAGCCTTTGAGCCACTGTTAGCTATAATACAAGTAGTCTTATAGCCCCCAGGATTGACAGGATTACTGTTCTTCAGAAAGCCCATTGATTCCAAGAATGTTGGCACTATTTGACCTGTCTTACAGCTCCCTGGGGGAAAAAAAAATTAAAACAAACCAAATGCAGACTCTAGCCTTTATTTGACCTGACCTATATCTAAGTCCCCAGGAAAAGGCATATCATTCCTGTGCATTTTACATATCATTCCTTACTAGTTATTTAACATAGCGTCTTATATTGACAGTGATGCTCATTGAGAAGGTTTTGAGAAAAACTTTAAATGGACATCTTGGGATTGAGTTGTCTATATGAGAACTTCAAAATATCTGACATATTTTAGAGAGTGGAGAAGGCCTTAGGCATGCCTTCACAATTAGATATGAAAATTAAAATATAAAAATATAAAAAAAGAACCAAATGGAAAATGTTGGCTTTGAGACCAAACAGCTAGAAGGAAAAAATTGTCTTGATGAATGGTCAATAGGGATAATCTGGTCTGAGAAAAAGGAAAATAATATGAATATACATGAAGCAAAAACTGACAAAAATGAAGCCATAGGAAGTTCAACAAACTATAGCAGGCTGCTTCTGATTTTTAATAACAAAATGAGTATCTGGATAGATAAAGAGAGACACTTGTAAAACACTAAAATCTTACTGTAATGCTCATGTCTACATTTCTCTACACAATAATAGCAGAGTACACATTATTCTAACTGCACAATAAATCCTCTCCAAGACATTTCACATTCAAACAGATTAAAATTTTATAATGTAAATTTTCTGGAAACCATGGAAAACATTAAAAATAACGGGAATACATTGAAGAGTTTACAAATGTAAGAAAATCATATAGCACATGATAATGTAACCACTGGTTCAGAGAATAAATACAATTAAAATTAAAACTACTTTGAGAAAAAAATGGAAAGAAAAAATTAAATATTGAGGCTTTTGAAGCTTGACATGTGTGACATTACATGTCTGTGCAAAAACAAGAAGAAAAATCATGAATCATTAGCCGAGTTTTCTATCATTAGAAACTATAAACAAAAGACAGTTCAAATGTTATCAGAAATAAGAAATGCTATCATGAAAATGATGAAAGAAATAAAATAAATTCGATACAGAAAGATTTACAACTGTGTTTATGTGCAAGACAGAATTCTTTTTGCTAAAATGAATTAAAAACAGAGAAAAAGGGTTTAAATTATTAATCTTGGTGATGAAAGAGATAATGTTGCTCTAAGTTTTATGAAAATAAAAATGAATATTTGAGAATATTATGAACAACTGAAGAAATAGCACAATGAGCCTCTAATAAAAAAGGATAGTTTTAAAATTTCCTCATGATTAAAGATGCAGGTCTAGATGGCTTCGCAAGTGAATTCTACCAAGCTTTAAAAGAATAATTAATCTTCATCGTTTGTAAACCTTTCCAAAATTAGAAATAATAATATATCCCAAATTTAAAAATTGCAATAAAAAGAATATAATGCCCTATAAATATAGACTTAAACCATTAACAAAATATTCTCAGATTTTAATGACATATTAAAAGAATTGCCACTAAAACCAAGTGATATTTTATCCCAGGAATGCAAGAGTGGTTTTACATTCAGAATTTAAGCAATGACATATATACTTATTAGTAAAATTTAAAAAGCTATAAATATAATGTGATATAACATGCACTGAAACAAATTCTATCATTTATAACAGCATAAATGAATTTAAAGGACTTACACTAAGGAAAATAAATCAGGTATAGAAAAACAAACATCTTCTCACATCCCGTGGATTTAGATATGGAATCTAATCACTCTCTATTTATGCAAGTGGAGACAAGAATTGTAGTTACAAAAGGCATGGAGTATTCTGGTGGAGATCATGGCACAAAGTTTCACTTAGAATGATTAAATCCTCGGAGTTTATTACAAACATGTTGATGTGGTTAATAATAAAATATTGCATGTCTCTGAATTGTTTAAAAACCACATTGCAAATGATTCAATTTTTAAAAAAATGAACATTATATGAGATGGCAGATTAGATTATTTACCTTTATGTAACAATATGCATACATACATATATGTGGTGTTGCATTCTAGAAACATGTACAATTTGTTAATTAAAAATAAGCATTTAGATTAAAAATAAGCAAAGTGTAATGATTTACAAAAATTAACCTATTCTGGGATGGAATGCAAAACTAACTGCAAGAACTAAAACCTTAAGGGCTGGAGAGACAGCTCAAGAGTTAAGATCACTTAATGTGCAATCACTAGAGTTTGGATCCCAGCATCCATGTAACAAGCTGGGTGTCATTAATTGCCTGTCTACCCAACTCAAAGGGATCAGAGACAGGGCCACTGGACTTGCTGACTTCCAGCCTCGTTGAAAAAAAGTAAGTCATATTAAGGGAGAGACCCTACTTCAAATGCATAGGAACAGAGTGTTAAAAGAGGACACCCATTGCCATCTTCTGACTTATATATGCTTGTACATAGACACACACACACACATACACACACACACACACACACACACACACACACACACACACAAATAGCATAAAACGTTAAAATGTTTCAAGAAAGTATAGGGGCATAAAATATTTTTAGGCAAAATCTTAAATGCAATATCAATAATAAATGTAATAAAGAAAAATGCATAAATTATAGTTGATCAAAACTAAAACTTTTGCATTTCAAACAATTCCAATGAGTTAAAAGATAATCCATAGAATGGGAGAAAGTATTTTAAATAGTATCTGTGATGATGAATTTATTCAAGAACATATATAAATTCTAATAACTCAATAACCAAAAATAAAAATGATCCAATTACAGAGAGTATATTAATAGAAAATCATCCAAGATAGACTACTTTACACAAATGATAATATGATTATCATTAGTGATAGGGTAATATAAATAAAAAAACAATGAAATAAAACTTTATACTCAGTAGAATAGCTAAAATAAAGAACTCAGATTATGACAAGCACTGACAAGGATGTAGAATAATTTATATTATTGATGAAAATTTCAAATGATGAAAAATTTCAGATGTGGTAGTGCACACTTATAATCTCACCAGTTTGGACAAAGAATCCGAAGGATCACTACATGTTCAAGGCCAGTCTAGTCTACATAATAAGTTCCATGGCAGCCAGCGTTATATATTTAGAGCTATCTCAATAGAACAAACAAATTAATGGAGACACAAATACGTGAAATAAACTGTCAAAACAGAATAAAAATATTAGCAGTTTAAAAATATATTAAAATTAGAGTTCTACTGTCAAATATATACCCAAAAGAAAAATAGACACAAAAATTATACAGAAGTCCTGGTAGCATTAATCATCATATCTAGAAAGCATAATCAACCCATATGTATATCAGCAAATAAATATGTAAACACAATGTGGTACATCCAACAATGAAATACTACTAAATGATAAAAATTCATTATTATGGTGATTCTGTAGCATAGAATAACCTAAAAATCGTTATGCTAATTGATACAACCCAGTCAAAAATAACAATTTCTTTCTTTTTACATAGAATACAAGTAATAACTGAGGGAGGGGATAAAGGAAATGGATAGTGAAAAGTTACTATTATTAGTATGAGGTTTTATTTTGTAAAGAAGAGATGGTTCCAGAATTGGATTGTAGGCATGGCTACACATCTATGTGACTCAATGGAAAATGAACAAAGTATACAGTTTTAATGGGTGTATTTAATTTGGGGATTATGCGTTAGTAAATCGTTAAAAATATATCAGCACATCATGAAGACTGTAGTCCGTCCCACCCACCACCGACCAGATTTATAAAGTGCAGATATGTCATCCCATATCAACAGATATTTGTGAATGCAGTTTCCCACAGTAGGCTCATGGGATTTGAAAAGTTTACTAGAATGTCAGATATGGCAGCACAAGGACATACTACTTTTGGGGGACTTCTGACACTCTTTTTTTGGGTAGTTTCTATCAGACCACTTCCCACAGCCTCTCATCCACACTTCTCTTAGAAGCCTGGGCTATCTGGATAAATTGTTAATTACAACACTGCTTAAGGCTTTTAATAAAGCCATCAAATTAAAGCAAGAGCTCAGATAAAGGGAATGCTTTCCAAAATGTCATAATGAAATTAAGGTAATGAAGCACTTGGAGGACTCTCCTCTCTTCCTTTTATATAAAACTTATTCCAAAGAAGCAGGAAGAGAAATGGGCCTGAAAGTAAAGAGAAGAAAAATAAATTGTATGCCATTAGTTTAATTATAAAAATTCATTACATGAAGCCATGTAAGACAGAAAATAATGGAACTCTAATGGGTCGGCCGATAACACATTTACTAGCCTGCTCTCAGTTTGTAGTCATTGTTGAAAGGACAAAAAAGTAGCAGCACTAGTATGTAGCCTGCAAAGCTGTTGAAAAGATTAATCATTTCCTGTAAGCTGGAAAATGAGGGCCATTTTCTTAAATAGTATCCTGTATGGAATGTTACTTTGTGAAATAGAATTGTTTGGTAATGTCAAAGGTTTAATAGATGAGTCTTAGATTTAATGGCAAGAGGCTTTACATTCGAAATAGCTTCCTTGCATATATTTTAACATTTCTATTATAAATCCTTAAAGGATTTTTATAGGTCATTTTAATTCACACAAGAAAGAAAGAAATTAACTTTCTTTTCCCAATAAAGATTTATAGAACATTAATTCATATTTATAGCTAAATTGTTTAGTGACTTTAAAGAATCGAAAAAATGTTTTTTTTATATTCTCTATGCACATCTTACTTTATTTTCCAATGATGTTGTAATCATTGAGAAAGTTGTTTTGTGTTCTTCAAAGTTCAATTACAATAAATACAATTACTTTGCTTAAATTTATTTATATGTAAATATATGTCAACCATTTGGATTGAACCCTAAGTGTCTAGATATCTGCACTTATATGATATATCCTTCACTGACTTTACTATCTTGAAAATGTGTCTTAACTTTCATGACTTTTGCATTGTTACGTGAACAATTGTGAAAATGCACTAGGAAAGAAAAGTTAATAAAAGCTAAATGTGGATAAGTAGGTATGCTACATGTTTGTGGTCTGTCTTAGCAGAGAAAAGGTTTGGACTTTATATGTAAACTTAGATTTTACACAGAGTAACATCAAAGGTACCATTTGTATTACAGAACGATAACTCAGGTGGTTATATGTAAGTTGGAAGGGTGGATGGAATGTAGAAAGAATAAGCAAACTAACTGTTATTGTAAAATGTAAGCAAAAGATGATGAGGATATAAATTAAGGAGATAGCGATGACAGTAGAAGTTTGAGGAATAAGAGAACTTCAAGATGCATCTTCTTTGGAAGTAGATATAGCCCTTTCTCCCTCTCTGGTTGAAATCAGAAGGAATAGAAAATTGAATCATATGTGAATTTCATGAATAATAGTGTTTAATAGATAGGCAAATAAAACCTTGCATTCTACAAGAGACTAGAGAGAGCCAAGAAAAGAAATAAAAACTTCGAGGACAATAGAATATAGAATAGTCAACAGTAGCTGCTGAAACAAATCAATTAAAGGACAGCTTTTGACTTGCCAGAGGTATAGACCATAGGTAACAGAACCACTTAACTACTTCCACAAAATTCTTCAATAACAAACGATCTTGAAATACAAGTATTCTATCAAAATAATTATACATTGGCTGCACATGAGGTTACAACTTGAGAGGGGCTTCAGATTTATTGTAGTGGCTCTGTTCCACACGTCATTCATCTTCTCCCTCAGATAAGCAAGCTGGCTGGGGACAAATCAGTCTTAGGGTGATGGGGATGTGTATATACTGAAAACACACCTCAAGCCTTTGTTCCTTCTGTTAACTTTTCATTAGAAGTAGGCAATGCAAATTACATGGTCATAATCAATGTTAAGGCAAGGAGCTAAACTGTCTTTTGTAGAAGGAACTTAAAAGTTAGACAGGAAAGGATGAGGTTTCAGGCATGGATAAAGAAATGAGGGCAGGGCCATTAAAATGGCTCATCAGATAAAAGTGCTTATCACCAAGCCTGATGAGCTAAATTGAATCCATAGTACCTGCAAGATGGAAAGTGCATTTCATGCACACCATGAATACCATGGTGTGTCTCACACACACACACACACAAACACACACACACATGCACACACACTAGATAGATAGATAGATAGATAGATAGATATATAGATAGATAGATAGACAGACAGACAGATAGACAGTCAGATAGACAGAAATTAAGAGATGAATGTAGGGCAATAATTCAATTTGTTGTAGTGATGTCTGTCAGAACAGTTTTATAAGAATGCTGATTAATTGAAAGGTGGCAGAAATGTAATTAAGTTAAGGCAATAAGTAATCTCTGAAATGTTTACCAACAAAAGGAAAGAAAATAATTTAGTCAAAATTCTGTTGTTCAGAGATCAGATAGTCACTATGGCTTAAAGGCTGCAGAGAAGGACCCTAAAGCAGCAAGAAGTTGGAACACACAAAGTGAAGGGAATTCATGGAGGAGGAACCCTGAATACATATGAACCCAGATGCTGAAATTAACATCCAGTAGCAGAAAGGTTGTCTTCCTCTGGGACTGAACAAACAAAGTTTTATATTTTATGAAACAGATGCTTGGTGTATTAAATGACCTCTATGGAAATGTTGGTAAGATCATTTGCAGTGAGATGATTTTCTGTTGATATTGTCAGTGCTGAGTCTGGAAACCAAAGTAGATATTTCAAACAGAGAAAGTGTAATTCTAAGGACTGATTCTACAGCTAATGGAGGAACTAAAAATAAAAAAAAAAAAAAAATAGGCAACTCCATATATGGCAACTTTAGGAAAATGATATCACTTTAAAACCTGAAGACTCAGAACTACAAAAGCCCAGAAACTAGAACCATATGAAGCTAACTCCAGCAATGGTGTGGCTACACAGCACTTGCCAAAACTACTTAGGCTGGAGAAAGCCAACCTTTCTGTTGTCCTGATTTATGCCAGTGTTTCCCATTGGACTGATCTAACAAGATACCAGCTTACAGGAGATAATGGGAAAGGCAAACTACCTTCCAGGATTATTCTGCCTGAAATGTGCAAAAGGAAAGACAGAGCTTAGATCTAAGAAATAATGAGCTCTTAGTTGTTATCTCACATAATTAAAATTTTCCATGAATGCCTTGGTTCAACACACACACACACACACACACACACACACACACACACACACACACATACTCAGGCACATACACACAAACACACACGTGCACTCAGTATCCAAGACAGAATGACAAATATCCAACACACAAAAATTTTTTATATATATTTTTATTTAGACCAATTAATTGTTTTGGTTTATTTCAAGACAAGGTTTCTCTGTTGTAACTCTGACTGTCCTGGAACTCACTCTGTAGACCAGGCTGGCCTCAAACTCACAGAGATCCTCCTGCCTCTACCTCCCCAGTTCTGGGATTAAAGGCATGCACCACCACCATCCAGCTTTAGAACAATTTTTAAATTTAAATGTATTTTGAACATATTCTTCCCCTCCCACAAGTCCTTCCAGATGTTTTCCAGCTTCCTACCCACCCAACTTCTTTCTCAAAAAAAAGTGAAAACCCACTAATAAATCAAAAGCCCCCTAAACCAATAACAATCCCACCAAATTCTAACCAAACAAAAGCACTTATAGAAAACCTGTGGATGCTATTATATGTTGATCTTCTGAACATGAGACCTGCCCAGGAATATTTGATATACCCAGTGTTATTGTTTTGAAGAAAACTTATTTTCCCTTTTGAGGCAGGTATAAGTAATGGGTCAGTTGTTAACATTTTACCCTAGTGAATAGGTTTTTATTCATGCATTCCTTCATTTTATTAAATATAAAAAATAAAACATAATAAGATAAAACAAAAACTATCACATCGAAGTTGGGAAAGACAAACCAAAGGAAGAAAAAGAGCCCAAGAAAAGACACAGAAATCAGAGACCCACTCATTTGCACACTCAGCAGTCCATCCCATAAATACACTATACTAGAAGCCATAATGTAAAGGCAGAGGACTTGGCACAGACCTGTGTAGGCTCTGTGCATGATGCTTCAGTTTCTGTGAGTTCATATGAACTTTGATTTTCTTGGTGTCCTCCATGTCCTCTGTCTCTTACACTCTTCCTGCTTTTTCTTTGGTGGGGTTCCCTGAGCTCTAGGGTAAAGGGTTTGATGGAGGCATTCTATTTAAAGCCATGAGTTCCAAGGTCTTTTAGTATCTGCATAATGTCTGGCTGTGGGTCTCTATATTTGTTCCCATCTGCTACAGGTGGAAGCTTCTCTGATGATGGCTTAGCAAGGCACTGATCTATGAATATTGCAGAATATCATTAGGAGTCATTTTATTACTACATTTTTTCCTGTAATTTTCAGACCAGAATTAGTTGGTTTTATCCTAGATGTCTGGCCTATCTAATCTCGGGCCCTTGGTAAAACAAGCAGTGTTGGATATGTATTCCATCTCGTGGAGTGGGCCTTATGTCAAACTTTATTGGTTGGTTACTTCTACAAGCTTTGTGCCATCATTGTCCTAGCATATTTAGCAGGCATAACACCATTGTCAATAATGGGTTTGTGGCTGACTTAGTGTTTACTTTTCTCTTTTGATAGTATGCAGAGTGCCTTCCTGTAGCCAAAGGTGCTGGAACATCGGGGTGAAGACTATGTAGGCACAAGCTCAACATATCCACGTTTAATGAATTGTATGGGTGTTGTCTTTAGCAGTGGGTCCTTGCTGTCAATTTATGGAGAGCAACCTATATCCTTGGCAACAGCCTATGTTGTTCAGGGATTCCAGCAGGGCCTCTTTGGCCAACAACTAAATTAGATGTAACCTGATCCCAGTACCGGAAGCTTTGGTTGGTGACAATAGATGGCAAGTTGGGACTCTGTCTCCCCCATTATTTGGTGATTTCATTTAGATTGCCTTCATATATGTGTGCATTTTAGGAAGTTTCTACTGTATTAGCTTTCCATACTACCCTTTAAATGCTCCTTCAATTTTAGCTGTCTTTCTCTGTATCTCCTGCCACAACCTCTTCTCATCTCCCCCTCCCCACTAAATCCTTCAATTCCAGTCCCTTCTTCCATCCACAGTTATCTATTTATATTTCCCTTTCCTAATGAGATCTATCTGTTCTCTCTTTTCCCTAAGTCCATGCTTAACTTCTGTGTTTCTATGGATTATAGCTCAATTATCATTGACTTAACAGCTAATATCTACATGTAAATTCTGTACATTTTATTAAGATCCTGTTTTCTAATTTTCCAAACAATTTGATTTATTTTTCACACCACTCACGACTTGATTTATGCATAGCCAGAGCTATAGTCCCATTCTATGATTTAGAAAATAAAACAGGGGCTCAGAAATTCCATTACTTCCTAAGATCAAACTATAAGACAAAACGCAAGCAAAGCTTCCTTAGAGAGTGGCTTTTTGTTACTCCTCACAGTTTATCATGAGATCCTTTGTGACTCTCATTAAGAGCTAAAATCAAGTTCATCTGAAACTTGTGTTCATTTCACTTGTAGGTGAATATCCCTAACCACATGTTATTTTTTTTTAAAAAAAACTTTTGTAATAATCTTGCAGTTTTAATTCTAGAACTATCTACTGTCTTTTATCTTCTAATGTAAAGAGGGTAATTTACAGCTATTGTATTTGTAGACTGTCTATAAAGCTGGAAGCTATTTGTTTTGCATTTAGTAGGAGCTCTAACTGTGGAGACTATATGTGAGATTCAGTAAAAAACAAAAGCAGTCATAGTAATAGTAGCAATAGTAATGATAATGATAAGTAACATTTATTTAATTCTCTGTTTTACCTGAATTTTCCTCACAATTTTTCTTCCCTACATTTTCCTCATACTCTTCTTTCAGTGTAAATATTATAAATATTCCCAACTAACCAAGGAAAATATTGAATCATGGATAAAATAATAACTTGCAATAGTTTTAACATATAACCATTAAGCTATTAATTCAAGAATGGAACACAATAGGTGCATTCTATTGCCCACATATCCACACTTTTACCTAAATTGACCTAGATTTCTCTCACATAAAGTATAAAATAAAATAAGAAGACAAATATTAAAATAGAAAATTAAATAGCACTCAAGATTCTTGAGGACTGTCAAGATGGTTAAGCAGGTAAAACTGTTTACTATGAAGCCTAATTTGAGTTTGATACAGAAACTCATATGGTAAAAGGCAAAGAATCAGTTTCTGCAAGAGATCTTCTGACCTCCACATGGTCACCATAGCATACACATCACCCCCCATAAATAAACAAATGTAATTACAACTATTTTTTGAAGATTCTTCTAAGTATTTCATGTTATCTCATAGTCCATATTCATTTTCCTGCATAAAAATATTGTATATTGTTGTTTTCTCTTTCTTGCTTCCCTCCTTGGAGCATGGCTGATCTATCAGCTCCTTGTTCAGCCCTTGGGAAAGAAAGTGCCAGGCGTGGGTCAATGCATCCTGGCAGGTTCCAGATAAGAGGACTAAGAGTCAACAAGAGTGAATCAGACTCTCAGAGAGGCTGTCAGAAGAGCATATCTCTCATTTACTAAAGTGAGGATGGATACATTTTTAGAGTACAGGCAGGGGTAGGGTCTTTGGTATCCAGGAATGAAAGCCATTGGTTAAGACAAGGATACTGGAATAGCCTTATTTGCATATGAAGCTCAAGTCTAAGCATCAAGGTCCTACAAGGGCACCTTCTGCATAAGGTGTGGTCCCACAGGGAAAAAGAAGGCAACCTATCAGTAAATGGACTCATTCCTATGCTTCCAGCTATAGTGCAGAAAGCACCAACCAAGCCATCTTCCTTTGCTAATGACCTTCTGTGTAGCAGGTAATATTTAATATTTATCTGGGTTCTGGCCAGGGCTAAAGAGTCAGGAACACCCGAACTCCTGCTGCTCTTAGAGCGAGAAAAATCAATGGTTCAAGGCGAGCTTCGACTCACCCTCAGCTTTAGGACAAGCCCACAGTATATAAATACCAAGTACATATTTTAGAAGCTTCAAATTAGGTTTGAATACAAAATATTCCTTGGTTATAAACATCCATGGAGTTTAGCATTTTGAATTCCTCATAGGAAGCATAAGTCTACACTCACAGAGTCATCTTCAATAAGCTATTATTCCTAGCATTATAAATTTCTTCACATACCATAATCACCACACAAGCAATACCCTCTAAGGTGCAATATTTTAAACACAATCCAAGCAGAAAAAGGCTTATGTAGAGTCGACTATGCTTGTTACTTTATACATTGTCCGAGCTCTAGAGTCATCCCAGTAGCAAATTTTACAGTCATACACAAAGGTGGTCGCATTCCTGGTGTGAATGTCACTGAGCAAGATGAGCAGTATATTTGCCTCATTAGGAAAGAAAATGTATGTGCTCTGGTGAATGTCGTTTGTAAAATTGCAATTGTGATTCTTTGTGTTTAGACATGAGCCTTAGTGCTCTCAATGGTGCTCAAAGTCATTTTGAGTTCTTCATTTATATCCTGTATTCTAATGAAATTAGGAAAGTATTCATTGACCAATAGTTATCTGTCAAGATTTCCTTAGGTGTAAAGACTTAACTTTGATTGAGATTGCAATTTTACAGAAGATTATATGGCATGTTCATATAATATTTTTGGCCTTTAGAGCGTACATTGAAAATTTCTGGTTTGAAGTCAAGTTGTACCTTTCTATCTTCCCTCCTACCCTTTCTTGCAATGAATTTCTCAAGACTAACCTCTTTAGAGATTTGGGGAAAATCTAGCATAGTTACCAATTCATACTATTAGGTGTTTTTAATGATATATAAATTACTTTTAGATTATACATTATATTTTCAATAACTTCATTATGAAATAATTTGTATATTCAAATGTTGCATATATAATTCATACGACTATGAAATGACTTAAATAGAAATTTACTTTATTTATTTATTTATTTATTCATTCATTCATTCATTCATTCATTTATTCTTCGACCAGTAGGTCAATCAGACACTGGTTGGTTACTCCCACAAGTTCTGTCCCACCATTGCCCTAGCATATTTTGCAAGCAGGGCAGATTGTAGATCAAAGGTTTTGCAGCTGCATGGTATCTCTTTCAGTAGCCTGTAGAATCCCTTATCACACCAGAGAGACTAGAATGTAAAGGTGAAGGCTCCATGTTGGCACCAGCTCGACTTCTCCATGTTCAATGAGTTCTGTGGATGTTGTCCTGGAAAATGGGCCCCCCCGTGTCAGTTTCTGAAGAGCATCCCTCTATCTTAACAACAGCCTGAGTTGTTTGGGAATTTCCAGGTACCACTTTGACCATCAACTCAATTGAATGCAACCCAGTCCCACCATTGGAAGCCTTTCCTGGTGACAAGAGATGATAAGTGAATACTCTACTCCATATTCCCCATTACTAGCAATCCTCATTAGGATCACCTTCAGACATTCCAGGAAGTCTCCACGCCACCCCTCAAATGCCCCCAATTCCAGCCATCTCTCCTTGCAATTTCTCCCTTCATCTCATCTTACCCCACACTTCATCCCATCTTACTCGTGTCCACACCCACACGCAGTCCGCCCATAAAATTTATTCTATTTCACCCTCCTTATGAGTTGGCATGTGCCTCCTAGGCCTCTCCTTTTTACCTAACTTCTCTAGGTCTACAAACTATAGCTTGTTGATCATTTACTTAATGATTAATAATCACATATAAGTGAATGCATATCATATTTATCTTTCTGGGTCTGAGTTACCTAACTCAGGATAATATTTTCTAGTTCCTTTGATTTGTCTGCCAATTTCTTGATGTCACTTTTTTAACAGCTGAGTAATGACTTATTGTGTAAATGTACCACATTTTCTTTATTAAGGGACATCTAGGTTGTTTCTAGTTTCTGGATATTATAACAAAAGCTGCAGTGAATATGGTTGAGCCTGTGTCTTAGTGTTAGGATGGTCCATCCTTTGAGTAAGTACCCAAAAGAGGTGGTTCTGAGGAACCACTGTACTGATTTCCACAGTGGTTGTATAAGTTTTCAGTATCCCTAGACAATGGAGGAGTGTTCCCCTTGCCCCACATCCTTGTCATCATGAGCTGTCACTTGTGTTATTGATCTTTACCATTCAGACCCATGTTAAATGGAATCTCAAAATAGTCTCGATTTGCATTTCCTTGATGACTAAGGATCTTTAACATTTCAAATGTTTCTCAGCCATTTCAGTTTCCTAAAGTGAGCATTTCATATTTGTAATTTTCAAATAACATCCACATGTAATGACTTCTAAAATTATGTAACTTGCTTAGGAAAGTTATTTTAATTATGTATTTCCTAAAGCCTTTATGTTCTTTGTTTCTAAGTCTATATATCTATGCCCTGCTATTAGGTCATCAAAAGCATGTGTTGAATAGTTTGATCCTTTTTTTATTAACTTATGAAATAATAGAAAAGCTATTTAGCCGAGTTTGGCAAATGATTTTGTGACTAATGACAGAATTAATAGGTGATGGATAATACACTTTCTTTAAGAAATGCAAATACTCTCCTCTAACTAATAAGATATTTCATATCTTAATATACATTACCTTTGTCACTTGAGGTTTAGCTTAAATGACAAGAAATGGAAAGACAATTTTGCATCCTAGGAATTTTCTAGAAAAGGTATGAACTGGTGAGATTGTTTCACTTCAGAACAGATTTTGCTTAGTATGTGAATTTGCAAAGTATAAATAAGAGCTACAATTCTTGAGTAAAGAAGTATTTAAGAAAGACTGGCATTTCATGATAGATTTCAGTTGCTTTGTGATACCAACAGCCATGTTATATGCCACTTTTTTTCTCTATCTTCTACTTTCACAGTGCTTTAGGATTTTAATAATAGCTCGATAAACTGAAACTATTAGTTATATACAATAAGTGATATTATTTTGATTACAAAATAGAATATTCTAGTTAAGTATGAAATGTTGGCTTATATAAAAAGTATAACTTTGTGATGGCTAGAAATTCAAACAAATGCATTGAATTATATCAGAAGTACCAAAATTTTATTTTTAATATATAGACATCATACTAACACAAAACAAAATATGTTAAATAAAAATGTTTTTTTTTTCCTTTTAGAAATTTCTATAGTTTCTATTTCTTATGTTCATACTGAGTTGTAAAATTTTCAGGTAAAAACTGTGTTCTCTTTTTGCCATAATAAAATCATGGTTGGGCCTCATACAAGTACTCTATCACTGAATTGCAGCTTCAGCCCAATCATGTTATTTTTACCATTAGTATTGTGCACATTTATTGGTTATTTTCTATTTTCCCTTCAGCAAATATCAAAATTACTCTTTTGGTGAAAAATATTAATCTTACAATGCATTTACTTTTTAAATATTTTTTTGTTTACTATCACCAAATTGTACCTTCCTGATTTGATACATTTATATTACTTGAAAAATACGTTTTTCTCATTTATAAAATGATTTTATTTTGTCTCTTTGTTGTTTCCCATTCATATTTCTCTATTCATGCACCAATAGCTTAACCTTCTACATTGTATTAAATATAAGTGTCTTAACACTTTAATGCTGTCTTAATGTGTAGATGCCACGTATTTGTGGGATTGTTGGCTTTTTATGCTTTCATACGTACTTGACCTTGGTTGACTTCTTTCCAGTGAGGAAATGGCTAGTTTGACAACTCTCAAAAACAAACAAAGGAAAACACATAAGTTAATTGGTTTAAAAAGAGTTTTATCTTTCCTTGTATTTGACTGACAAAGTACAGTGCCTTTAAAGTATTATAATGATTCAGAAACAATGGAGTAACAGCACATTTTGTTCAGCATTTTCTGTATGTAGACTTTTTTGAATGCCAGCAGATGGCACTAATTACATAAACAATTCAACAAGTTAATGAAAAGAGAGAAAATGCATGTTTTGTATTTAGATTTTGTTATATGTCACATGCTAAGCAATTATAAATGAGTTTTATAGTTTATTCTCTCTTGTGATAAAAAAAACAATTGAGCTTATTTATTCTCAATTCATTGGTACTAAATTTAAGTACCTAAAAAGAGTGAATGCTCAAGATCCTGCAATTGAATTTTTGTGATGAAAAACATGTTAACTTATATCATCATAGTTGACTGACTTACATGATGCCTTAAAAACAATTGTATAGACATACTGTGGCCTGAAGAATTAATCCCTATTAATGTAATATTCAAAGATACCCTACTTAGAGATGTCTGGATTAAAAAAAATTAACATTAATTTTCTTTCTTATACACACCTATAGCAATTGGCCAGAGACCTCCACAACTGGCAAATAAATGTTGATATGGTGAATGATTTGGCACTGAAACTTCTTCAGGATTATTCTGCAGATGATACCAGAAAAGTACACATGATAACAGAGAATATCAGTGCTTCCTGGGGAAACATTCATAAAAGGTAAGGACTACTTTATATCTTAAAGTATTGTTAGCTGTGTTGAAGGGGCAGTCACTCTGGATGGACCACACCTCCGTGTTAAACTACAGCATGGGAAGATACAGGATGACAAATGCCAATTCA
Organism: Cricetomys ansorgei; assembly: GCA_026225945.1. Classification (NCBI taxonomy): domain Eukaryota; kingdom Metazoa; phylum Chordata; class Mammalia; order Rodentia; family Nesomyidae; genus Cricetomys; species Cricetomys ansorgei. The sequence goes on along the minus strand of JAMJFZ010002863.1, from coordinate 217,992 downwards.
ACTCAATGTTTTAATGAGCAGAAGCTTGGGGTTTGGTGAACTGGAATGATTTGCCCTCAATCACAAAGACAATAATGAAACTAAGCAATTAATCAAAAACAAAATTCTAGTGGCTCAGTAGGTAGAGAGAGTACAACAGTGGAAGAAACCAGTGACGAAAAACCTCTCCAGATTACATGATGAGTGACCTACTTCTTCCACTTAGAACCCAACTTTAAATGATTCTACCTCCTCCAATAACGCCAAAAAATTTTGAAACAATGAGTGATTGATTAACTGATGAAATAAAAGCTCTTGTTAGATCTCAGTGAGTGACTGGATTCACCAATCAGGATGATATGAAAACAATAACAAATATTTAGCAGCTCTGAGAGATACTATCTCTTCATACAAGCTCCCATCCTCTTATCAATTCTTTTAACTCCATTGTGCTTCTCTACATTAACACATTCAATTTATTAATAAAACATGAATCTTGGAACTAATTATTTTGTGGTTGTCTCACAAATTAGTCAAAAGTTCATGAGGGCTAAGATTGTCTCCTTTCTTTGACAACAACCCCTCACCCTAAAGCAGATTATATGAGTTGGCAAATACTTGCAGAATCATGATTCTTTTTGCCTGAAGATTTACCTTGTGTTTGTGTTGTTATAGATTAATTATTGCTGTGCTCTTATTTTTAATTGTGCCAGAAAACAGAGGCAAAAAAATAGTACCTGTATAATGAGGAGCAGGACGACAGAGAAAAGTAAATCCCAGAGGGTGATGTGAATTACTGGAAAAGTCATTTAGGTAATTTTAATTTCAGGAAAAATCTTAGCATGGAGGGGAAAAAATAAAATAGATTTTAAACTAAGAGGCAAAACATTATGGAGTAATGAAATGCAAACCTGAACTAGGATGTAAAGTGAAAATTCCTTGGAAGTTTGATTTAAGCTGATAACCATAGAAATAAAGCATTGAATTCCAGAAAGAAGATTCAATCTAAAGTTGAGAAGTTACACTGGAACCCTATCAAAAAAGACACTCATGAAGAAAGAACAAATTTTAATAAGGGACAGATATTTGGGGAAAACAATGGCCTATTTCATGTCTCCTCTCAGTACAAGGTCTACAGTCAGTTTTCTGCAAGTGAAGATGTGTTAACTATTTTGTTTAGCAAGGACATAGTAGATTTTGGGAAGAAATATCGAGATGAAACCAATTGGTATTAGAAAGTCATCCATTAGATCTCAGCACAAAGTATCATCCATTAGATCTCAGCACAAAGTACTGAGGCTTTTCCAACAGACAAGAGGACTCTGAAACAGAAGTTTCTATGGGAAAGTACAAGTGTTAATGTAGTGAGTTTATGGAATTTAAACTAGGAAGTGCTAAGAATAAAAGCTTGTTCATGGTACAAAATTAGAGCTTGGGGAGCTGGTATGTTCCATTTGCACTGTGATTTTTCTTGGGCTGTTCTTCCATAATCTCATGACCCACGATGTCCTAGTGTCTCAGGTCTTCTCTAACATTATTAAAGTCGTTAGATTATTCTGGGAAATGGCTTTTGGTTTATGTTTGTTGGCTTCATTTCTTAAAATCTATCAACTTAAGAAGGCATAAATTACTTCCCCAATGGTTAAAACAACTTCTTTTTTTTTCTTAAATTTCAGCTTACATTCTCAGCCCGTGCACAGACTACAATTCACCAAGCTGATTTTCATACATGCCTTAAGTATCTTCCCTCCTTTGGTCTCTAGCTACTTATACACTTTGTGATATGTATCCATCTGTGTATTTTCTGTCTGATGATGACAACCTATCAATATTTCAGCTGAAGAAACTAGGTTTTTGGATTTTATGCCTGTATATTCTACTGTTTCCTTTCTGTTTTAATTTCCCACAGGAACTTGAAATTGAATAGATCCAAAATTGACATCATCTTTGTCCTCTTTCAAGCTTTTTCTCCAAAAGGAACCAAATTATTTTCCTATGATTCCTAACCAATGAACGCTGCACCCTATTTAGTTGTTTATTTTATAAATCTAAGATTCATGCTTGATTCTTCCCTCTGTAAATGTCATTGTTAAGCTTTAGGATAGCTATTTGCTGTCTAAATATCTTTCAACCCCAGGTTTTTTCCCCATCTTGCCTCCTCTACTACTTGTTTAAATTATGAAAATGATCACATCATTCACCTTAATTGATTCACTTCTAGTCCTCCTACTTTCTAACCGAACAGTTCTCAACCTGTGGGTCACAATCCCATTGTGGGTTGCAGGACCCTTTCACAGGGGTTGACTAAGACCATCTGCATATCAAATATTTACATTATGATTCGTAAAAGTAAAAAATGACAGTTATGAAGTAGCAACAAAAATAATTTTATGATTGGGGGGGGTCACCACAACATGATGAGCAATATTAAAAAGTCACAACATTAGGAAGGTTGAGAACCACTCATTCTCTAGATAGACTGTGGGGTGATTTTTGTCAGACTCATGGAATTCATGTAGCTCACTTGCCTCCCTATTTTAAAGTCATATTAATTTATTCATTGCTTTCTTCAGTACTGAGAATGGAATTCAGATTCTTGTGCTAAGTACGTGCTCTTCTCCTAAGCTACATAAGCAGCCCATATCTGTTGATTTTTAAACACAGTCCATGCTCTGTTGTATGATTTGGCCTTGCCTTACAATTCTATTCTAATTTATTGCTCTACTTGTCTCCTTCTCCACCTGCCCTCTCACAATTGACAGTGACCTAGTTTCATTTCCTTTTAGCTATTTTCTGTATTCTCTGATACCTGATAACATGGTACACATTCTTTGTTCTTTCTTTGCTTACATTCTGCTCATTATACAGGTCTTAGTTTAAATGCTAGTTGCTTCAGTAAGCCTTCTCTTTCAACTGTAAAAACTCATGCTGTTTTGTGTTTATTTCACCACACTGTATTTAAGTATTTTCAGGTCTTTGCCAGCCATCTATGAGAATGTTGACTCTTTAACAAATGTACATTAGCTGTTGTCCACTATTATATTGCCAATCATGTAACTCATTACACAATAGCTACTCCCAAAACTTGCTCTGAATAGATAGGTAAGGGGGAAAACACTGATGAGCCCACCAGGCTCAAAATGAGAGTTCCCAACACAGGGTCACACAGATAGCCCCCATAAACTCATTGGAACTCAAAACAAAACAAAGCAAAACAAAACATGAAGATGTTTCCATGAAGATGGAAAAGGGACTGGTAGAGAGGAGAGACGGTTGGTAGAGGCAGTAGGTATATAAGAGATGTTGGGGAGTCAGAATAATCAGAACACATTGTATACATTTGTGAAAACATAAGCAAATTAAAGAACAAATTCCAGCTGTTTCCCTATGATTGTCACTTAAAATGAACCAAACCATATCTATTAAGATTGCTTTTCAGTTTCAAATCACATTATCAAATCAGAAGTCTATCAAACAAAGGTTTATTGGTCTCATATAATGGATTCAGTGGCCCAGCAGTATCAACTCAGAAATTTGTATATTCTTCCTAGCATTTCCTCAGAAATGCATATTCCATGAGGAAGAAAAGAAAGGAAACAGCATAGTACTATGCTCCAGGAAAGCAATATTTCCAGAAACTTGAGTATTAGAACTGTGCTAGATAAACATGCCTCTGGCTGGGAGGTTGAGGTTTGACCAGTTGATAGAGCATGTTTGCCACAATGGGCATGGAAAGATAAACTAGCAAGTAGTATTGGGCACCTTTAAACATTCCTGAAGGGGTTACAGTGACAAAATGGCCATTTGGCCTGATGACTGCTTTGATCATTGTGACAGATTCTCTTATTCTCTTTTGAGTACTAATCCTTCACATTAGAAAGCTACACTGTATGTTTGCTCTGTGTGTCCTTTGTTCAGACTAAATTATAGAAACTTTGTCTATAATTTCCCTTAGTTTGAGATCTTATAGATCTTATTATAAATAAATAAAAATGATAACATTTCATATGTTCATTTGTATATTGGTCTATTTGGCTAACAGCCTGCCCAGCTGAACAGAAAAATGGGATAGATACCAGTTATAGGTGTCTATTCACGTTTAAATATTATTAAATGTAACATGAAATTTAGTTTGTTCCACTGGCCATCTCCTATATGTATAAGACTCTATGTAATGGCTTCCTGATTGGACAGTGCAAGATACAACATGTCTATCACCAGTGAAAGCTATATTAACAGTCCTACTGCAAAAAACCTTTGCTTATGTTTACCTAAGCAGTTTCAAGTAAGTTCCAAGTAATTAATTACTATCTTCCTTGCAAAAAAACAACTATCACATTGATCAGTAAACAGTTACTTTACAATGTTTTTTGTAACAACTGTGTTTACTTGTTTCTATTTTTTATTTCATGCACTTTACTCATTTTCTAGTGATAGAATTTTAAACTATAAAAAGCTATTACTTTTGCAGGATGACACTTCCACTTTTTCTTATCTTGTAACCTCATGGTAAAAGGCAAGATTGAATATATATTCATGCTGTGGAGAAAAAAAATGTCATATCTTTGGAAACTTACTATGAAAAGTATTCTGATTCCATAATTTCTCACAATTCAGGTTAGAAACTACTTTACTACTGATCATAATATATTGTCTAAACTAAAACTGCCAATCACATGAATAAATGTGTTCAACGTCTTCATGTATTTGGAAGCCAATTTGAAGAAATACAATCTTCAATTCAGTTTTAAATTGTTGAAGTTAAGTAAGATAAATGCTGCTTGAAACAATTTTATTTTAATATATAATCTTGGCAGATTGTAGTTTCAATAAAGAAATAAACATGGGAGTAAACTCATTTTTACTCTAGAACATCAAGTTATAACATAGATTGTCTATGTAAAGAAATATTCTGTTTTCCTGATATTATTCCATATAGAATCTGTAGAAACATGTAAAGCCAGAGATTTGAGCCCCTTTAGTTTCATTTCTTTGTGCTCTATGAAAAGATATGAATTCATGAATAGGATAATATTAGATGTGATTTTTATAAATTACTATGAAAGGCCTGTAAGAATTAGATTCAAGGGCTGCCATCTGGCTAGTGACTTTTTGATGATGCTGTCATGAGATTTCATTTCTTTAATATCTTTAGTTCTATTCCAGTATTACTCCCTCAAACCATAAATGAGCATTAAACCTGAATATATATATATCCACAACTCCCAACAGCCAGATGCAAGCTCATCACAAATCCATGAGAGGAATCAGCATTCCCAGAGTTCTTTGCATAATCTCTCTAATGCCTAAAGAATCTCTGTAGATTCCAAAAAATGTTGTGAACACATATGTATGTGATATACTTACATGTGTGTATACTTTTGTATGCCTATGGACATACAAATACACATTACTCTTTTACAAAGGCAATCTATAGGGCCTAAAGAAAAAGTTGCTTGGCAATGGTGGCACATGTCTTCAATCCCAGCACTTCAGAGGCAGAGGAAAGCTGATCTTGTAAGTTCAAGGCCAGCCTGGTCTACAGAGTGAGTTCCAGGACAGCCAGAATTACAGCAGAGAAACCTTATCTTGAAAAAAAAATTAAGAAAAAGGAAAAGCAAGAATAGGCACTATTACTTAAAAAAATTCATTAGCGCATCATGTCCTGGCTACTAATTCAGTTTTTATTTTAATGATCACAATTATTAGTGGATAATCTAAAAAATAATAACATATGCACATTCCAGTCTTTAGCAACCTGAAGGGCATTGCAAGTCATTCTTTTCTTTTCTAGTTCTACATATTTTTATTCATCTTCATTTTGATAAAATAAGCAAAGGGCAAAAAGATTCCTATTATGCATGCAACAATGAAGTACTTTGTCATGACACTTTATCTCATTCAGAGTCTCCAACATTTGCTTTGCAGTAACTGTACTCCTATCATTTTCTGAGTTGTTCACTTTCTACTTTTCTTATTTTTTTCTTGTATTCAACCCGTAGCCAGCTAGTGTTTTCAATCCAACACCATCTCGAAAGAATTTTCCTAGGATTTCTTCTTATCTATCCAGTTTTTTGAAACAATAATTGTTTTGTTTTGATTTTATAGAGAGTGTGCTATTATGTGTTCCAGGCTGTCCTGGAACACACTGTGCAGACCAAGATGATCTACAATTAGCAATGCCTCTGTCTCAACTTCCTGAGTGCTGAGTTTACAGGTGTACTCCACTATACCTGGGTTTTGAAACAGCAATTGACAATGCTCTTTAATATATCAGTTCCTAGTAGTACTTTGACACAGGCCAGCCTTTCGTCCCTAATGCAACACCTTATTAAAAGGGATTTGCTGAAATCATCAATTGCTTTCTTATATCAAGTTACCCCTTCTTGTATAACTCATCTACTTGACTCCATTTCAAATTTGGTCCTGTTGGTCAGTTCTATTTTTTCTCAACATAATACTTTTATTAATTACTTGAGAATTACATATACTGTATCTCAATCATACCCTCTTCCCGTTCCTCCCAGGGCCACCCACCCACCCTTATGCCCTCTAAAAACAAACAAACAAACAAACAAAAAATAAACAAAAAAGCAAAAACAAGAACAAACAGACAAAAGGAAACATAAAACACAAAAACAAAACAAAAAATAAACCAAAGAAAAAACAGCAAAAAGTACACCAACAACAAAAGTACAGTCTGTGTTGTGGGTGCATGGATCACAGGCATCACCATGGTTTTTGGTGGCACCAGGCAGCGTGAACCAGATCACTGACATACATATGGATAATGAATGCTAATCTTTGCAGATTTGTTTGTTAGACTACTAACAGGTTGATAGATGTAATGTTTGGAAACAGATGTATGAACAGCCCAAACCAAGTACAGTCCCAAGTTACTATCCTATTCCCTGTTTGCTTGCCTCAGCTATTTATTGGGTTTCTGGATCTCTCAAAGAGATTCCAGTAATAAAAGTCCATTTTCTTAAATGATTGAAGCAGAGTGTACCACCAGACTGCTACAGTTTCTGCCCAGATGCATGAAATTCAACATCATAAATAAATATTTATCCTCCTCAGAGATTTGACATAATGTCAAAGACTCTTATTTGCAATGGAAAAGCTACCATTGCACACCAGGTCTCTGATTCTGGCTAAAACTCAACTGTATTTGTCTGTTTACCACTTGTTAATGAAATAGGAATCGCAGAATACTCCAGCTCAGTTTGGTCTTGAACTCAAAGCAGTCCTCCAGCCTCAATCCCCAGAGTAAGATTCTGTACATGTGACACTGCAGCTTGCTTAAAATCAACTCTGTTATGTGAGAAAGTCACAGGGTAATACCTTGCTCCACTCAGGCATCTATCTTTATTGCAGAGCTATAATTGGTGCTCACCATATTTAATTCATAAAGATTAAAACCACAAATGACTCTAAAGTCACCAATTTAACAGTCTCAATTTAGAGTAGCCTATTTTTACTCTCCTTCATGTAATATTCACTTTATAGTCTACCTTAATCAGTAAAAGGTTTGGTGTGTTTAAAAATTCAATCTATTAGCAACTCCTTCAGATATAATTCTTTAGGCACTATGAGAAAAATTCTTTGACCCTTCAGGGGAGAGTTATATATGTGTAGTTACAAGACACTTCCATTATTACACTGCTGAGACCTAACTGATTATGAAGTATAAAAATTCTTACCATCAGTCAGTAGGATTAAAAATCATGTGAAATCTCTGGTCTGGAGAGTGTCATGATTTGTGTGGATATAAAGGTTTGTAGTAGCGGCTGCCTGCTTCTTTCTGTTTCATTCTCTCTACAGTAATTAGAATGGGTCTAGCTAGCAGGGATTGAATATAAAGGAAGATCAATGGAACTATGTAATGGGTGATTTGCTGATGTGGAAAATTGCATGGTGAATCTTCTAGGTAGTCATATTCATTCTAACCTAGTTCTGTGATCCTGAGTTATGCTTCATGCACACATCCTATACTTCTTCATAAAATGAACTCACAAGAAAAAATTTCTAAAATTAAAACTTATAATTGTTTCATAATGGAAAACTAAAGACTGTCACTAGATTTTTCTTTATGAAAAAACTTAGTATTCTGATGTCTAATATTAAACAAATGCTGTCTGTGGACATGGGGCTCAGAAATCAGAGGCAGACATATCTCTGTGAGTTTGAAGTTAGCCTGGTTTACAAAGTGAGTTGTAGGCCAGCCAGAGCTATATAGTGTTGTGGAAGTTTATTTTCAATTGTTTTTAAAATAGTTGTTTTTGTGCACTGTTGGAAAAATGAATGCATAGGCCTTGGCATTCTGTATTGTTGTGCAGGTGTTGTATTTCTGTGGGGGATGTTTCATTGCTTATGATCTGCACATGGTATCAGTAGAACACCGAAGGAATTCTGAATCAATAAAACACCTGAACTGAGACGCTCAGAGTTCCACTATCCAGTTAAGGGATTGCCCAGGGTGGTGGCTCCCTGTGTTGAGGTCTGGCAGGGCTTCCACCTATGAAAAATGCTTCCCTGTCTTTCTTGCTCAGCCGCCACCACTGGTGAGCTACTACAATATAGTAAGACGCTGTCTAAAGAAGCAATATAAACAAATCACAAATGGAAGATTACCTTTAATTACCTTTAATTAAAACACCAATGTTAGTAATAACATCCATTATATTATTTTAAATTCTGTTTATATTTTCAATTTTCCTTGCATCTGCATCATTCACATACTTTACAAATATTCAGAAAGATGTTATAATTAGACTTAATTTTCAGACAGTTTAGTTATTTTGTTAAATGAATATAATTATCATTTGGCTTAATTTATCTGCATAATTCTCAATCTAATACTTTAAGAATATTTGGGCTTTATTAATTTTGTAGCAGAGATTTTTATGTAAAGAAAATAGATACTATTAAAATATATAGGACATGTAAGTGTTAGTGAGCTTTGTAAAATTTAATCTTTCTACCTTAGTGCAAATATACATATGAATGCAAATATAGACACACACATGCAGGTCAGTTAAATAGTTCTGGATTATGCTCAATAATACATTTTTGGTGGTTCCATTTCACCAGCAAGGAAACTGCTGCCCATTTTAATTGAAGCAAAGTGTTGCTCAGGTTACTTGTCATGTGTACTTTATTATTAGTTCTTGATCCCAGTAGAATCTCAAATTCCTACCACTGGTAGATATTTCACATCCCAAAGCACAGCAAGCCCATGTCTACACTCCTACATACGACTTCATGCTTCCGTGCCACTTAACATTGTATGTAGTTGTGCCTTTTTAGTTTTCATTTTTTTTCCTGGGTGATATAACTTTTGACTCTAGTATAGTGTGATATTTGCAATAGAAGTCTTCAAAAAAGATCATCTTTCATATTCACAGCATTTCTTCAAGCAGACCTTTGTGACTAAATCATTTCTTATTTTTTACTTACTTCTAATTTATTAACAACTTAAAGAATTCAAGTTTTTCACCTTAAAATTCTCTAACATATTTTATTAGGATGCAAATGTATAGATACTATCATTTCAAAAAGAAAATGGAGGATGTGATTCTTTGAGGTACATGCTGACTTGCTAACAAGCCAGAGAATAAAGGATAATACTCTGATGCCTCAAGCTTGTGTTTCAGGCTCCAGCCACTCTGTCATCAGTATTCACCCAAAGAAACACAAACTATTTAAATTAACTGGGAATTCATTTCCACATTCAAAGCAATAATTGTTGTAGCTTAAATATCCTCTAATATTCAAAATCACAAGCCTTCACCAAAGTTCCAATTATGATACTCACTGATTGCTCTGTATCTAGAAATAGTTTCTGTTATGGAGAATTTAAAACAACGAGGATGGATCATATGCAAGCATCTTTTGAGGTTATATCTTACATTGCTTAGGTATAGGGCCAGTTCCATTCCATGCCTTCAGCTTTCCTTGATGGATATCCACTTGTCCTATCACCAACATCCTGGAGTTTCTACTGCAACTTAGGTTTCACATTCATTGCTTCTTAAAGAAGCCATCCAATGCCTCCTTGAAGGGATTCTAACTATGGTGAACATTATCTGTTTTCAGAGGCTCTCTGAAATTGTAGATCAAGATTTTTTTATACCTTCAATCTTGCATCTTTCACACTTTCAAAACCAATACCATGAGAGGGTGATTCTGCCAAGTTTGGCTGCTAATTCATAATAGAGACTGGCATCCTTGGGGTATAGTTAAAGAAGCTTCTGAGTGCTGGCTTTGGGGAAACACTTCCTCAGACAGTTTCTTTCCAGGAATAAGGAATCTTTTCAGTGGTATTAAGAGTATTAGACTCTCTCCTATCAACTAAATTTACATTTTCTCAAGTTGGAGCATTTGAACAGTGAGCACCCCCTCTGGAGTACCTTGCCTGTTGTCCCAGTGCACATTAGAAGGTTTTTTCACCAATTATAGTCTCATTTTTGTGACTGTAACTTTAATCATGCTCATAGTCTTCTTGACAAACTTTATGTCTTTAAATTGTGTTTCTCTCTCACTTCTTGCTATTTTACTGTATACTTAGATAAGTGTGGTGAACCATAACTACACCACAGTGTGCAAAGTATTTTGACTCAAATTTTTCTCAAAGTCAAAGCTATCAATACATTACTTTTAAATTTTCCCTCAGTCTAGTTCTCAAGACATGGGCAAAATTCAGTCAGATTATTTACCAGAATATAGCATAAATTTGCCTATAATCCTGTTCTTTATAGGGTACTTGCTCCCCTGTGAAACTGCATAAGCCAAGCTTCCACATTCTGCAATTGTCTCAACCTTCCTTTCGTGCAAATATCAACCAAAATTGCCCAAGAAGCTCTGTTAATGGCATGTAATGGTTTTGCTAGTCCCAAAGTTCTAAACTCTTCCAAATTTGTCCCACAGATTAGTTTCAAAGGCTTAACACATCATTGGATTTATCATAGAAATGATACTTTTCTCTTTCCTGAAACAAAACAGCAGATAAGAAACAACTTAAAGAAACAAATATTTAGTTTGGTTTACAGTTTGAGAAGAAACAACTGATCATTCACAGTAGAAACTAGAGGCTGGATGGTCACATTGTATCTACAATGAAAAAACAGGCAGTAAGCAGGATGTAAGACTGGAACAGACCAGGAAACTTCTAGGCCTACTCCCAATGACCCATGTCCTCCAGTAAGGCTCCATCTTCTATAAGTTCCACGACTTTCCAAAACAATAGTGCCAACTCTGAACCAGGTGTTCAAGCACAGGACCTGTAGAGCCATCTTACACTCTAACCATAACTAATATATTGCATGAAATTAGTGTCTAGATTTTCTGTTAAAATAGAAATTCTTAAATGTCATTGTTCTTTTTAGCTAATTTTTTACTAGCACTGAAGAGAACGTGTCCCAACACAAATCTGTAGCTTCAAAGCCTTCTCTCCTTTCACTGTTATTTAACAGACAGGAACTTGATCTCAGTTTTACCCTTTCCAATATTTTATCAGTGACTTAGATAGATAGCACTCTTATCGAATTTGCCAATGACGTACATATAACAGAAAAAAAATATAAAATACAGTAGATAAGAACACCAGGGGCTGAGAAGTTTTAATGAAATTGAACTAATAGACTGAATACTGAGAGATAAAATATAAATGTAAGACATTAAATTTAGGTCAGAAAGAAATGGACCCAACCTATCCAGACTGTACTTCCTGGACAAAAGACTATGAGAAGGAGAATTTTGTTTGTTGAGAAGTTTTCTCATTAGATACCTATGTAAGTATGTGAGAGGGGCAAGAATCTGAAAATCTTTTAACAAGTGATCTGGTCTCCAAGTCATGTCTATTCATATTAAAATTTGCTAACAGAACAACTATACCATGGCAACCAAACCATTCAGTTTGTGGAGACATCAGGGGTTTTCATGACAATAATATTTTTCTTATTTATATGTCAATCTGTCCCCTTACCCTATAAATACACCTGCATGTGCACATGCATTCATGCAAGCACACAGTGTACTGTAGTTTATACAAGCATAGAAAAGTAAAGCCAAAGGATAATTAGGCTTGGAAAATTCAAGTATCCAATATAACCCCATGAAATTATATTTTGGCTTAATAGAAAAATTGATTTCATGATAAAAGTTTCTGAAAATGCAAGGAGCAAACTTGAAAGATTGTAGAATTATTCAAAAATATATATGATAGTAAAATCATATGATAAAATTGTTCAAAGTATCAGCTAGCCACAGAATTTAGCATCCGGGTTTGATTCATATGCTATTGTCTACAACAGATTTCATATTCAGTGGGACTATGCCAACATTATCTGCATGAAATAATGATAATAGAAACTAAAATGGAATGGAAACAGAGCATCTAGACTGAAGCCTTATATGAGAATAATTTTACTAAATGTTACCTAAATAATACTCAATGTCATGAGCTCAACTTTTCACTTCAACCTAATCCCATATATTTGCCATACTAACCAAAGGAATAGGTGTTATAGCTTTACTAAGACATCTTTTCTCTAGTTTCTTCATAACAATTATTGCCACTTTACAGTCCGTTAAAAGTTTCTGAAGTTTTCTTTTTTGTTTGTTTGTTTTTTTTTCTGAAAAGAAAGATAGGAGTCAGAAAACAGAAAGAGACATACTGACTCTTTGGCAAGGCATATTTAAATAACACTAGGTCTTTCTTTTCTGAGACTTTCTACAGAGGGATAGAGAAGAAAATATTTAGAAAATGTGGAACTAACTGGAGATACTTTTAAGAAAATATGCTACATTTAGCCACAGTCTTTATTTTAGCATATCTAAATAAACAAATATAAAAATAGACAAAGTTTTATATTTCCTGGGATCTGGTAATAAATTTTTCTCTGAAACAAACTGTTAACTCTCCTTGACAATCTATTCTCATCACCATTTTAATAGCATGAAACCAATTCATAGTTATGTGTTTTCTCACTGCATAAAACAGAATTCACACCCTGCTAATGATAACTTTTAGCATAATAATAAGTTGCTCCTGGTGACACAAAAACTTATCCTGCCAGGTAGGCAATTTCAGAAACTCAGCCAAATAGTTGGTATGTGTGATTAAGCCTCAATATGCTTCTTATGTAGAAAGATCTTGGCCCAACCAATTTCACTTGGCATCAGTTCCTGACAGAGAGACCTGGACTACTTTGAGGAGAGTCCAAGACTCTTCAATAAGGCAGTTTTAAAAGCGAGATGAATTGTGCAATCTCCTCAGCATTCCACTGATACAATACTCATTTTTCACTATGATCCCTTTATTAGTGGGATAGTTCAGGGTTTTGCTCTGTAAGATATACCTACTTGCCAAATGCCTAGCACGTAGAAAGGCATATTTACAATTTACTATCCAGCGTTTCAAATGAACATAACATCTTAAAGGTCCTAATGCAAAATCTTTGTCCAGCTTTGAATATAAATATATTTGCTTCAGGCAGAGTTTTGTTATAAAACCTAGGCTGTCTTGAAACTTACTAGGCAGTCTACCATGGCTCTGAACATGTCATCCTCCTGTTTCTTTCTCCCAAGTCCTAGAAAACAGGCATCCACCAGAATTTTATGAAGGATACATGAAGTACTTAAACACAAACACAGTGTTCTACAAAATTCTATAATTTTTCCTGCTAAATTGTAACCATGGTTACACATACACATTTTAATTTGTTTAGGATATGATCAAGTGGATAAAATTATGATATTCACATTTTCTAGTGAGAAACACTTAATTTTTAATAACACTCAAGCAAATACTTATGTAGACTATGTTACTACTTTTATAGCATTCCTTCCTAAAATTTTCAAACTGCTTACCGATGAACTAGCAATTTAAGTTGTTTTGGGAATCTTGCCTTATAAGTATTGTAAAGAAAAACATATATATATATATATATATATATATATATATATATATATATATATATATATATATATCCCCAGCAAACTTTGTTCACTCTGACTGTACTAAACCAGGAAGGATGTGAACATGAAACTGAAAGGTAATACAAAGCCATAAACTCTGGCCATGTTTTCCGTTTCTGCAACAGGGAACTGGAAGAGCTCACATCTGAAAAGTTACTTTGGGTGCCAGCGATTTCTTTAGTAATCACTTGTAAAATTTTTGAAATGAAATTCAATATTTTGATTTATATCAAGAAGTGAACAGATAGATCAAATGGAGAAGCACCACCATTCAAAATGGCATTCATCTTTCTCAAATATGCTATCTCATCCTGTGTCAATTAAGTGTTCAGGTGATCTTCAAGGATATTTCCAAGTAAAACATATTACAGTTACCCTGCCAACTGGCCTCTCGTATTACCCTGCTTTCACAGTGATATAGTCAATGCTATTTTGTGTATATGCTCATAGAGCTCACAGAGCTAAATAGGAAAAATGGAGTGTTCAATTGAAAACAAAGGTGAAATGCCTTTATGTGGCAAGCAAATCTGATTTATAACTATTCTTTTATGATCATGGGTAAGTGACCAAATTGATAGTCACTTTGTGTGAGTTTTTACAAGTGTCATGTCATCATCAGTACTGTCATTATATATGCCTATGTAAGTGAAAACAAATAAGGTGGCCAGTTAGTAAAGTTCTTAGTTAAATGACATCATGTAAACAGCATTTTGCTACTATGAAAAAATTATATTCATGGAAGAATGAGCCAAATATTTTACAGCCTGATTTATAAAATTGAAGGTAAATACTAAATATTCAAAAGATTTCTAATTCACTCTCATGATTTTTGAGCTATGCCAGAATGTGAAAATAAATCATGTAGGTAACATGAGAGAATGTTAAATTTTTAGGGAGTGCATTTTTTATTATTTTTCTCCTACCTTCCTGAGTAGCTATTGACTTCATTATAATTATAGTGGCACATTATATAACTAAAATGTGGATGAATACCTCTTTCTAGATAGTGTTTAAAATATATTTTTTTTAATTTTGCCAGAGGCTAAGAAAAATTCTCAAGGATTTAGTTGCTCTGACAACATAAAATGTAAACTTTGCTTTTTAAAGGAAAACAACCTTCAGGAATGTTACTAATGTTATTCAAATCATTGATTAATCCTAAAGAAGGCATCAATTAATTAATTGAAAAGCACAAATATTACATTTTTTTCTTTAATAAGGTATACCACAAAGAAGTAATAAGGAATTTCAAGAATATTGTACCTGACAGATGAACAGCCAAGGATCTTAATAAGTGTATCTACTTCTTGAAAGTGATAGAAACTTGCATCCAAAACCAGACTTTTAAAAATCCATTCTAAATCACAAATGAATCAGATATAGTGCAGAAACGATAAGTATATTTTTTGCTTCTTTCAGAATATTCTGTGAATTAAGAATATTCAAAAACATAATGTCTTGGAGAAAATAGGTCATTTAAGTAATGTGTATTTTCTATATCTGTGGAGAAATAAGATATTTTTATGAAGCTAACTCTAAAAAATGTTTTTTTTTCCTAACTATACCCTTACTCTTGTTACTTCTGCCACTCCTTAGATCTGTCTCCAATTCTACCTCCTTCCATATTCATTTTTGTATGTGCCTCATTACTATGGTATTTTCCATTATTGTTGACTTTTGCTTCCCCTGGGATTTTGTACTTTGTCAAGTCTTATATACACATTTTTGCCTGCATGTGCTCCCCATCCTCAGTGCCCTGTCCTCAGCTCCTCCAAAGCTTGTCATGCATTTTCAAATGTTTTGGTCCCCAGTATTTTCCTATATTTCTAGTCTCTTCTGAATATGCATTGTTACTCATTGAGAAGGTGGCAGATAAGGACATAAGGACAGTGTTAGTCAAGGAAACTTTGTCCACCCTCTCACAAGGGAATATAAATTGTTTTGATCTATATAGAAACATAACAAATTGAGGAAATAAAATGCACAAAAATATCCTTGATTATTTACCCCTTTATATATGAGAAACAATTTAGGGGTGTTTTACATAGATACTTATTGCTAGGATCTTGATACTATTCAGTTTATGTATTCATATATATGAATTATAAATTATTTTAATATGACTTTTGCCAAAAAATAACTACTCTTTTTGAAATGTTTATTTGGAAAATAGTCACAATTTTGGCCTATCTCTCCCTTTTGGTTCAAGTTCTACTTATCTAAAATATTGTGTAATTTTTTCCCACCAATCATTAAAAACCAAAAAGAAAAGAAGAAACAGGCTTTTTTTTTCAGTCCTGTCAAAAAAGGTTTAAACAATTTTGGTAAACTTAAAATAGTCATTGTACCAGTTAGAAAGTTGATTTGCTTCCTCTATCATGTTCATTCATTTTTCACCACAGCAAAATTGTAAATGTAAACTTCTCTAGAAGATGAGCTGGGCTGCAATTTTCAGCTAATTGGGAGAAGCAGCCCTGAGTCGAGCACTGTCAGGCTGATTTGAGTCTTAAGATATGATGATGATTATTGTGTCAAATGTAATCAAGAGTGTGGGCTCTGAACTGACTAAAGGGCTGGCTGTTTTTAATTCAGGTTCGTATATGAAGTAGACCTCTTATTCACTGATAGTCACAGCTGGCTGTAAAAGGGAGCAATTTTTAAAATGTTATTTTGTTCTCTATGGAGCTGTGAGGATCAGAGATTGGGTTCACAGAAGGCAAATGTCCTCATTCCCTCTTTTTAAATTCTATTTATTTTCCGTTTGATAGTCTTCGTCTTAAAGTTTCTCTGTGATTGTCTGTCTGTGGCCTGCAAACTTCTTAAACCCAATGCTATCCTTATGTCCCTTTTCAAATAAAAAAGACTTTGGAGCACCTAGTTTGCTATGGTGAACCTCAATGTCTGTGAGGCATATGTGAAAAGAGGGCTTTAAAGAGAGAGTGTGTTTCTTCCCATAAAATAGCATGCAGTTATTCAGACAGCATTACATTGAAACAGAAAGATAACGTTGTAGATGGTACTACAAGTGCAGTATTAACAATTGTGGGGTGACAGTAGTATGGTGCAGTGTCTTAAATACCATGAGTAACACTGCCTATCAGTAGCATAACTTTCCAAAATGGTGAACAACTCCTGACAAAAATTTGTAATAAAATTTTTTGATTTATTTTATTTTTAGTTCTGTTTAACTTTTAATTCTGTCTGTGTCTTTGTGTATGTATGGGCTTGTGAGTGCAGGTATCCACAGAGAAATCAATCCAATATCCCTTGAACTGGTATTACAGGCAGTTGCAATCTGCTCAAAATGGGTTCTGGAACCCAAATTTTTATCATACAAAGAGCAGTATGTGCTCTTAACCATTGAAATAGCTCTCCACACAGATTTTATTTTAAATTTGATTATTTCAACACCATAAGCTAAATATCCTTTGAATTTTTACAGCAATTAGTTGCATTCCTGAAAATAGTACTGTGTGTTAGGACCATGAATAAAAAATGTTTTCTATTTGTGTGTAAAATTTAATTATATCCCACTTTCAGGTATTAACGAAGATGATTACTACATATATGAAGTTCTAATGAGACAGTTTAATGAGCTCTGGGATTTAAATTCTTTCTTTCCTATTGTTCAGGAAGTTTCTCATGGCTAGTCTCTCTCTGTTGAATTCCAGAAACTCTGTTCACTTTCTAATATATGCAAAGTTCTTGCTTTAATTTCCAGAATTTCTTTTATTTTGATTTGTGATATTTGTTTAATTTTCCAGATACAAACTTTATCTGAGTATTAATGAAGTAAAAATATTCTCTTAAAATATAATGTATTACTTATTGATTTGGTTGCTACTTTTACAAAGCTGAATTAAATGAACAAATTAAGATCTGTTGGTGTGTTTAGCAAATCTGTTAAAATTCTGTCATCAATGTCCTTTTGTCTGTTGCCATAACCTTTACTAAACCTTATGGTCTGTAAAAAATAATAATATAATATCCTTCTATTCTCTTTCTCTCCCAAAGCTATATAAGTTTTTTTAAATACCATGTTGGCAGATACAGTAGAACTGCATATATACATCATAGGAAATATTATTGCCTAAGATATCCTAAATACTAAAAGGTACTTAGGTGGAGGCTATAATAAAAAATGAAACTCATTCTTATAAACATTGGCAAGTTAATTTTTTAAAACAAAACCAGATACACATGCATACAGAGATAAATGACAGCTTTTTATCTATATCATTCATATGAAAAATATTTTATGCTGAAACATATTTAGACTGGTAGATCAGCAAAATAGAGACTGTTCACATTTCTTCCTCAGGGTCTTTACAAGGTTTTTCAGTGCATTCTTGTGATTGGGATAGAGAAATATCTAGCTAGATGCACGGCAAATTGGATGGGTTAGAAACTATCTCATGCAGATAGACAAAAGATCTCAATGAATAGACCAATGTCAAGTGGTGAATGTGTATCTCTGGTGCTGTGCCACAAAGTTTTGTGTGCATCCTTAACATGCTGGATGATTTTGACAGAGCATGAGGAGAGTCACAGAGAATATGCCCTTCAAATTTATGGGTAGTACAAGACAGAGCCACCAGGGATATGTTGAGTGAGAGAAGACAAATGAATATCTGGGCAGGATGGCTTATAAGTTAGTGTCTCTGAATCAGGATTCTAATTGTAAAAATTATGAAAATTGCCAAAATGGGAAGCTAATTTCAACAGGGACTATTCTTTTTTGTGTGTGCTCTCCTTTTTAATATTCAGATAAGAATAACAGAAATTCAACAATTGACAGGTACAATGTATTGCTCAGTAAATCTGTCTACCATACCACTTTTATTGCTAGGTGGAAAAGATCAAGCACCCGACAAAGTAAAGTCTCTTTTCATGTGTAAACATGTCCATTATAACTATAACTCTGTTTTAGAGTTAGTTTTCTATGGCAAAAATAATAGCTACAAATTGTTACTTTGGCAACTTTTGTGAAAGAAATGAATTACCTTTAAAATCCTAAACAATAATACACACTAGTCAATGCATCCACACTAAGAATTGATTTTAAGATTTTTAAAAATAAGAACTAGTGGCCTCATTTTGAGAAATTGAATCTAGTTCATAGTAGTGTTATTGATTTTAACTGAACTTATTGCATGTCTAGTACATACCAGGAATGGTGTGAATCCTTGCCCTCATGGAATTTACAGTAAGTGGATGTTGAAAAGTATTAAACACTATAGTAAGCAGTGAGTGTATCAGGGAATCCTTGAAGCTAGGAACAGCTTTGGACTTGCAATTCAAATTGAAAAACATCCTTAGTTTATAACATGCTTTACAAATCTTAATTGATAATGAGTGAAATGAATTCATCAATGAATTCTGAAGTATCTTGATCTTTTCAGAAGCTGTTTTCTCCCCAGTAATTAAAAGTAAGAAACCAGGAAACTTCAAATCTTTATTTTGATAACATTTAATTAGCTCATGCTATTTGTAATCTTATATCTTTTCTTCTAAATCATATCTGAGCCATCACAATAAGTTTGAAATTAGGACAGTCTTTTAAAATCTACTATGACTTAGCCATTTTGTGAGTTTAATTCATCTCCCTATTGGCCAAACAATATGTATTTATTTTAATTTAGAATTCATAGGAGTAAAATGTATGATAGTTTCATTTTCGTGTTACATTTTTCTCATGTGTTTTCCCAAATGTGTATTTATTATGAAAAGGTCACAAATGTATATTCTAGGTTTTTCCATTATTTACTAAGAAGAAAATTATCTTATTACCATATATAATGACCTGTTTTTTAATATAAAATTCTGAAGCCTACCTTGTGGTCAAAGTGCAATGCTCATTTTAACAGTTCTCTTAGATAAAGTTGAAAGTAAGAAAATGAATGATTTTTTTTGTCTACATACACATATCATAACCTTGATTCATATAATTCACAAAAACAAAGAGTCATTTAGTAATAATGTATTATTATCCATTATGTTTATCTTTTAGTGAGATTGGCCAGTTCCTTTAACAGGTAGTGTCTTAGAATGCTATGGCCTGAATGGGGTGTTTCAAAGTTTTACCATTTACTTTAGAAACTCATTAAGCCTCCCTGAAGTTCTCTTTGTTATTCATAACTGTTCAGAATAATACAACCATCTCTACTAGCTTCATCAAGCAATTTAAAGTATCAGAGTAAATATCTGTGGACAAGCTAAAGATAAAAAAAAGTACTATACTTAAAAATGTTAATGGTAAATATAAAGGACTCTTTCTAAACTACACTGATAACTGCAAGAGTGCTAGATAATTGAAGTCAGATATTTTCACAGCACAGCTTAAGCCTCTATGAGAACTTATGAAATAATTGGTATTTTTATAGTGCTCTGCTACACTTTCTTTCTTTTGGATGATGATAATATTTGTCATTTATTTGATTGGTCTGTGTTGTTTGTCTTTTCATCTTAGAAAATTGAACTCTCCTGTTTTGCCATGTGCTGGTTATTATGAGCTGACATCTAATATTCCAAATTTCTGTTCTTCCATAAGTCATTGTTTATAAGGATATATGTTTGCTCAATTGCATGGTCTTAGGAGATTTTAAAGAACTGTTCTTAGTCATGATTTCTAACTTGGTCTCCCTCCCTATGTAGCCCCCCACCTCCTTACTGTTTCCATAGTCTCACTCTGTAACCCAGTCTCTTTCAAAACTGCACTATGCAGTCCAGTCTATGCTGGAGTGTATGATCCTTCTGCCTCTTCCACTTTTTATACTGATTTCTGTACTGTTTTATCCATATCTTTTTAGAAGAGAAAACAAGCTGTCTAATGTGGTCTATCGTGTTTTAAAACTTCAAGATATTAACATTATAAGTAACCAGAACATTAATGATACACATTATTCATATCATTTAGAAAAGAAATCATTTCCAAAATGTAAACTCAGACCTAATCTAAATTTGTATGTATCTGAAGGTAGTATTAATTGAAATTTCCTGAAGACTCTTTTTAATTTTATAAATTCCAAGAAAATATTTTTGAGTATTTGTATATGAATCAAATGAAATTTCATCAGAAACTATTTTGCAAGTTTTCAAAATATTATCTTTTGATATTGTACCAGTACAAAATAAAAATGCAAATCTCAGACTAAAAAATATTAATATTTTTAACCAATGTAAGAGAGAAGAATATATGTGCATATTATACCTGCTCATAATATCATGTAAATTTCTTTGGTCAACCAATTTCTCAGTGATTAATGACAAATAGTCATATCAAATGAATAAAATGAGAATCATAGAGACCTTGTTTTACTCTTATCTCCTAATTTATATTTCCAGGAATACTCCAGTTGTTTCAAGGAAAGTATATAAATATAATTGTTTCCATAATAATGGAATTTAAAATTTTTAAGATTTTAAAAACATTCATAGCAGGAAAAGAATGAAAGAGATACAGTACATATTTTCCCATTCTTTGCATTACTGATAATGTCTAAACTCTCTATATAAAGGTAAATTCCAGGTTATTGAAGGAAGATCACATCAATATGCTCAAAACTGTGGCTTATCTTTGGAAGACTAATCTATTTTGCTACAAGTATGTTGCTACTGCACATGATACAATGTGAAAGAATATTTAATCTTTTAATCTGGCAGCATGGCTGCTCTAGGGTAGAAGGAATGTTGGTACACACCTATAATCCCAGTGTTTGAGATGGCAGTGGTAACACATGCCTTTAATTCCCCAAGATAGAAGAATAGACAGGAAGCAGAGCTCAGAAGGAGTCACTGTCAGACAGGAAGTGACATCTGAGATGAATCTGAGTGAAGGGCAGGCAACATGACGAATAAGAGGAAGAGTTGGCAGAATGAGGCAGAATGAGAACATGTTCAATTCTTACAATAGGTCAGAGAGAACACAGAAGGGATAACACAGAGGCTGACCGGGCCAGAGACACAGAGGATAAGAAACAGGCAAGAGACACAGGAGCAGTCTGAGGAGTGAGAGGCAGAGACACAGAGGCAGTTCATCAGAACTCAGTATCAGATGGGAAGAGTGAGTCAGTTTGAAGCTGAGCAGAGCAGTTCAGTAAGAGAAGCTGCAGGAGTCAGCATGAATCAGAAGAGTTTGGCCAGAAACAGTCAGCAGGTTCAGAAGGTCACTTTGAACCAGGAGCTTGAAGAAGAGTTGAGCCAGAACAGCAAGTGAGTTGATTAGTAGAGCTTTATCAGAGTAAGTCAGTCAGCAGTGGAGACTTAAATGTTCTAGATTGTATGCAGGCTGAAGCCTTCCAGTTCTGGGATTAAGATTAGCTTCTAAAGGGCCAAAATGTTCCAGGGCTCCAGGACTAAGACTGGTGATTGAATTAGACAAAGAATTAAACCACCTTTTGAACCTCAGTCAACTACTAACTCATCCTGTGTTGTCTGGGATGATGAGAAATTGAAGTGAGTTTTCTGAGAACTAATCAGCAATACTTGGGAACATTTAGGTCTTGGTTTTCAATTAACTCTGGAGAGTTTGAGTAATTTAGTACCAGTCCTCAGGAGAGAGAATGAAAACCTTGTGAACTCATGTGACAGTGAACAACAAACCAGCAAATTTGTGTTGAAAATGATTTTTTTTTTGTTTTGAAGCAAAGACCAGCTAAATGTTTTCTGCTGTAATGAGAATAATGTAATATCTTTTTAGGTGTCTTTTACAATGTGTTTTTATGATCCTGCATATTGTAAAGTAACAAAAGAATTAAATCCATGCTTGCAATGTGAGAGTCAGGAATCAGTGGTAGTTGCCTTTGTTCCTCTACTCCAACAAATACTCCTGTTTTCATAGTTAGAAAAACTTATTTTTTAGGGCATAAGATGCATTATGACCCCTGGTCTTTTTTTTTTTTTAACAGCAAAATGAAATCAACTAGCATTTGCCCTGCTTATGTAAAAGTTTCTTATTTTTTACAAAAATCTGTTCAATTGGGAAAACATTTATTAAGCATTCTGGGTTCTGCATTCTGGGACAAAACTAAGCTAAGCCGCCTCCCCCCCCCCCCCACACACACACTTTGATACATTTACCACTTGTTGAGAAAATTTGGATACAAGTTCATGAATCCACACAGATATGGAACATTTGGGCTATAATATACAACATAGATAGCCATATAGATTGCCCATAGAATGTTTTATAGCACTAAGCACACTATAAGTGTAATTACATTCTTACCTGTCTTCCTCCTCTACTGGAATTGAGTATGTTAATTGGTAAAATCTAAAGCATAGTTAATTCTGTGTCAGCATCATCAAACTTAGATCCTATCACATAATAGTCATGTAATACATTCATCTGTGAATTTAGCAACAAGATGTTAATTCACATGTGGATATAAGAATGAGACTCAGATTTAAAGTTTATCCATTTTATCAGTCAGAGTAACTAGAGGAAACAAACTGTCAACTAAAGCAGAGGAAAAGAGAGGCAAAATCAGGCATGGTAGTTCACATTTGAAATTCCAAGATTTTGGTGGAAAGGCAGAACTATTAGACTTCTGCTGCATAGTGGGTTTAAAGCCAGCCAGGGCTATGGGATCCTACCTCAATGAGAAAAAATAGTAGAAAAAGAAAAGTAGATCTGAAGAAACAAAATTCTTCAGGAAGCAGAGGCAGTGAGATCTCTGTGAGTTCAGAGCCAGCATGATTTTCACAAAGAGTTCCAGGCCCAGTAGGAATACACACTAAGACTCCGTCTCAAAAAAGACTCTTTTTCCTCTTAGAGACCAAGAGAAAGAATGGAAGAAAATTCTTGCAAATTCATTAAAAACTGGGTTTTTAACATTAAAATCTAACATATTAATTAGCATAATAATCAATACTTTGATATTTACAGAAAATTGAACTTCTGCTTAGTAAGTGTATTGTGGTTCTCCTAACACCTAGGAGGCTGTGGCAGGAAGTTTGCCATGAGTTTGAGTAAAGCTGTTAATTCCAAGTCATTCAGGACTACAGAGTAAAACCTGGTCTCATTCAACCACAACAAGGAGAAAAAAAAGAACTTTAAATTAAGATATATATGAGACTGGAGATATGGCTTAGCAGTTAAGAACACTGTCTGCTTTTCCAGAGGAGCAGGTTCAATTCCCAGTACCCACATGGTGCAACACCCACAACTCCAATTCCAGGGAATCTGGCACCCTCACACAGGCATACATGCAAGCAAAACACCAATGTACATAAAAAAATAA
This sequence comes from Cricetomys ansorgei, assembly GCA_026225945.1. NCBI lineage: Eukaryota > Metazoa > Chordata > Mammalia > Rodentia > Nesomyidae > Cricetomys > Cricetomys ansorgei. Next base: position 193,792 of record JAMJFZ010002863.1, on the reverse strand, counting down.
AAATAAAATAAATTAACATATATGTGCATATATACAAATAATTTAATGTGGTTACACTTACCCCAATTATCATCTCTTATCCTTGCCTCTGAAGCCCTTCTTCTTCCCAATTTTTATGTCTTCCTTTGACCCAGGTTGCTTAGAGAAACATGGGGAGGAGTTTATTTACTAGAATATGGGCAAGTTCTCAGTGGCCACACCATTGTTGAAAATAGCATTCCCTCCCCCAGTATCCATTAGCCAATAGCTCCTCAAGGAAAGGGTGTGGCTTCATGAGTCCCCTATTTTTGATAGAATCTTGATACCCCTCAAACTTTTCATTTATTTAGTTCAAGTTCACATACTTTTAATCTATAAATACATTTGACTGTAAAAGTTTGTTTCATCCGTATTTTCAATACATATTAAATTATTCAGCCTTACCTTGCAAAATAATGAGTCTCCCTGCCTTTTCTCTTTAGTTTTTATATATTAAAGTTATCTCACATCAAAATCATGATTTCAGGTTCATTAAGTAATGTGGAGGCTTAGAGATTTATTCACAGATATGATTGTGTATGTGTATGTGTGTGTGTGTGTGTACGTGCATGCATGTGTGCACAGGCACGCACACATGAACACATACACATGCACACACAAGTGTAAGTGTGTATATAAAATGAGAAATGGGGATACTTATTGCCACATTGATCATTAATGGCGATGGTAAGACATGCTTTCTGTAATTTATAAATTTCTCATGGAGTTGTGACTGGATGAGTACTTCCTTGGATTCCTCTAAGTTGCACTATGAACCTTGCTACTTCAAACACCCCTTGCTTACTGATATTTCAGAAAACCATTATCTCTTTTGGAGATCACAATCTGTACGAGAAGGTGAGTAGTTCTCCACATACATTCCTCATGTGTAGAAATTCCTTACCATGACACTTTGGACCATTCAGTTCTCCCAGAAAGCAGATTATAAGAAAGCAATTAAAGTCCAGATTTTTTATTGGAAAGTGTGCTCAGATTCAGCACTTCTGAAGGAAACAAAGGAAAGTAAGTAGCATAAGACAGGTGTAGAAGCCAGGCAGCATAAGTGTGACTGCTAACAGTTAACCCTACCCCAACCCCAAATGATGAACTAGGGTAGCCCTCAGAATTGTCTTGAGTTGATGTACTAAAACCAGATAATTACAACTCACATATCAGATGTATGCCAGTACATGGGTTCTGTATGCTTCAGGGATCAAGGGAGCAACTTTGGACCAGGAGGCTCTTTTAACTATGCCCAACTCTCAATGCCAACAGCTGAGAAACTTTGGCCTGTAGCACTCCCAGAAACTTGGGCAAGAAATCAGTCTCAGTCAGGAACTGAGCAGGACAGCCCAGCACCTACTTATACAGTAATTCTCCAAGTTTTGTCCCCAGCAGAAGAGATTTTCAAACTTACCATGTTTGAAGTGCCTGGAAGGCTTGCTGAAACACAGCTGGTTGGACTCCACCCACAGAGTTCCTCTTTCAGTAGATCTAGCCTGAGGCCTGAGAATTTGCATTTCTAATAAGTTTTCTCAACTGCTACTGTTGGAACTGCTGTTACATAGACCATATTTTGAAACCACTGTTCCACATCACCCTTATTTAAGAACTAAGACAAGAAGGATGTCTTAGGACTAGATAGTAAACCTTTAGAAATTATCACACATTCTTTATTCCATCAAATTCTTGGCTATTTTCATACATTATAAACTTGGAATAGTAATAATTAAGCTTCCTTATATATAAAGTACTTAATACAGTAGATTATAGTTTAAAAATCTTTTTTTATAATTCCTTTATACCTGCCCATTATTACCATTAAAATCCAGTGAAATTGTCTTCAGGGACCATAGGATTGCATATCTTAAATAGAGAAATTTTAATCCATGTCTGCAGTCTTTTTTTCTTAGCCTATCCTTTATTTCTTTATGATTCTCGTTATTTTTATATTTTTATTTATTACATAAGTCATCAGAAGCCATATGGTTGAGGAAAATGAAAAACTAAGGGACACATTTAAAGCTATTTTTAATGCACAAATATGAGAATTAAGTACCCTTAACTTATTTCTAGGACAGACTTGACACAATTAAACCATAGGAGTTCAGTGCACATTCTTGAACCCAGGAGTAAGTTTGTAGTCATTAAAACCCCCACACAAGGAAGAAATATCAGTTGTATCTGTGATGAAAGAGGTTTGGAAAATAGATCATTTGGAGGGATTTTCTGCTGTTGCTTCCATTGAATTATTTTAAAAGTATTTCTCTAATAAGAAAATATTCACCCTGATGTTGTCAATGTTTTAGACCACAAGGGTATCCTTGAAGAAATGGTGCCTTCCTGTCCTGAAAAAGTTCCTCTGCTTCCCTAAGGGCCTAATTTACAAAGCAGAAAACTGCTGGTAGGATTTGGCTTAGAAATGCATTGTCTGTATAGAGCCCTTTCATCTGACTTCCTGCATACTGCTTTTACAGTTATTTATTAGTTACTTTCTATGGAAGTAGAAAGTGAATGGTGTTCCTAGTTTAAGGGCAAAGGAGTTAAGATGGATGAAGTGCCCCTCAGCATGAAGATGACACTGAGAGTAAAATGCACACTATCTAATCTCCTAAACTTCATCCTTCCATGGCAGACTTTCATAATGTCCTTTTATTGTGTTTGAAATTGGACTATATTCAAAAATAAGTCAATGTCTAACCCAGCATTTGTCTTCTAGAATGGGACAACTTATTTCTATCATAAGTTTTAGGCTAGAGGTAGAATATGTCTTAGTGTAAACTGCCTGAAAGTGTCTCTTTTGCAAGTCAATACCAGTTGATTGTCAGCACTTACTCAGGAGCTTCTCTGTATATTACACGCCCAACTTTCAAATTCAGATTCTCAGAGTGGTGACAAATGGCACTGAATTTTGAAATTTTAATAAACAGATTACAATTGAAGTAGTTCTCTTTTGATGTTTTACCTACAAACTACAGAAATCAGCAGTCCAGGTTAGCCCTGCAAATGTTCCAGATTTAACTATTCTGCCCAACCAGAACCCCATGGTACCTTTTACCTGTACGGCATTAACATTTATTTAGGAGTTGATAAATAGCTTAGTGCAATGGTCATGTTTTTCCAATAGTGGTATCCTCATAAACCTACTCTCTCCTCTCCCAGTTAATGCAGACAGAAGATTTTTATCCAGTATGAGCGCTGAGACTACACTGTGAAAGACTGTGTACTCAGCAAAAACCTCACCCATGATGAATAAACAGCTCTTCTGGGGGCTTTGCTGCCGCCAGCTCTGCAGGAGTTGTTTATTGCCTGCTTTGCACATCGAATGATAAAGTTGCTGCTAAAATAAATTGCAGTTTTGCATAATTATTGACAGTCACATCTTAACAAGCAGTGTATATCATATTCGAGTGTTCAATTTTTTGAAATCCATTTTTAGCTTATGTTTAATCCCAGAAAATGTTTGTGTAGTCATAAAAGGCAAATAAGGCATTTAAATAGAGTACTAATTTCCTCATTGCAGACAAAATTTACCTGAATCTTTTTAGATGGGACTGTTATTGCTTAAGGCAATTTTCACTCCTGAGCCATTATTATGCAGATCTTTGCTCAGGACATTTGTTTGTATATACTCGTTATATGCAATATATTCATATACATATATACATACATTCACAGACACACATACACACACACACACACACATATATAGATAATTAGAAAAGTATAATATAAAAAAATCTCATAAGGGACTATTGTTACTTTCAGTATTTTTAAAAAACTGGGAAATATGAAAATGAAGTGTAGGCAGAAGGAACTAACATTTTGATTAACGATAATAAGTAGACATAACGTGAAGTTGATGCTCATCATAGCTGTAGCTATGCAGAAGAGGAAATGAGAAATCAGAGAAGTTAATAAAAGGCCATGTCACACAATGAGTAAACGATATTGGGAACTGGACCACTGTCTGTCTGATTTGTAAGTTTCTACTTTTTCAACCTGATGTAACATTTTTCTTTTGGATAATATCCTCATCTCTAGGACCACCAGGCAATGCAGTATGAACCTAACAAAATACTTTTAACAAACTAGTGTTTGTCAAGATGATAGTTTACACAATTGTTTCTGTGAAGTGCTATCTTTCTTCTTTTTAGTTTTTTTTGTTTTTTTGTCTCTGCTTTCAAATCTGTCCTTTCACTTTACCCCCAAGTATTCACCTCCCAACTCTTCATTTGTATTTTCCTGACTTGTTACCTTATTTAATCCTTGTTTCTTGCCTCGGGGTAATATGAAAGATATGCATGGCAAGGGAATTTGAGGAAGTGCCTCAAGATTGAACCTAGGGCTTTGTGTTTAGTAGGCAAACACTCAACCATTAAGCCACATCCCCAACCCATTGTTGTTTATATTTAGTACTTCCACTTGCATGCCTTCCTCCAAGAAGAAACATTTAGATTGTATAGAAATTAATATTAAACAAAGAGCATGGTATTCTGCTTGTTGGTTAAACAGACAGCTTCAGCAACACACCATCTTTGCTCATTTTACTGAGTTTATTGAATGTACCAGGCTATTACTTTTGAACTGAATTTGTCTGTTTGTCCCTTCACAGAATGAGTGAGCGAGAGGCTGCTTTGGAAGAAACTCATAGATTACTACAGCAGTTCCCTCTGGACCAAGAAAAGTTTCTTTCCTGGCTTACAGAAGCTGAAACAACTGCCAATGTTCTACAGGATGCTACCCATAAGGAGAAGCTCCTAGAAGACTCTAAAGGAGTCAGAGAGCTGATGAAACAATGGCAAGTAAGTTGAGTGTTTCTGCTTCAGCACTTTTGTGAATCCAACTGAAGTATTCTCAGCATTTGTACTTGATATTGACAAACTGGGGACAAAAAATAAATCGTTTAATTCAGCCCACTATAATTCAGCATTTGGGCAAGAAGGAAAGAGGCAGAGGCAGTAAAAAGACTCATTTGTGATTCTGTTAAATACCACAATCTTCTAAAAAGTACACATATTTTTGACCAGAAAAATACTTGCCTAAAACACCCAAGGTCTTGTCAAGCAGAAACTTTACTCAGACAGAGAAGTAAGTTCAGGTTGGTTTATTAAATTAAAATGGTTGCCATTTTTCACTGTTTATTTAATGTCTTACAGGGAAAGCATCTGTAGGAATTGTCTGCTTTATTTAGCGTTGCTAACTAAATCAGTTTCCCTTCGTTACTTTCAAATAAGTTCTGAAATGTTAATCTGACATTTTGTAGTTTCCTCCTAACATGATCTGCGAAAATAAAAATGAGATTGCTAAATTTGTTATAGTTAGCAGTTGTACAATTTTCAGGCAATTGTTTTCCCTGGAAAAAAAATTATGAATTCTGGTGCATGAACAGCAATAACAGAAGCCTAGAGTAATATTCCTTAGATGGAATCTTGATAAGAATCATGTTCTGTAGTTCGGGGAGGTTTCAAAGGTTTATTCTTATAACTTACAACTTACAAGGTAACTTTAACTTAGAACTGATGGAATTTTCCTGAACTATTCTGCAGCATTGCCACATAATCTTGCTTTGGGGACTGTTTTTGTTTGTTTTCTATGTGTAAATACATATCACTACAATCTAGATTACAGTTTGATATGATAATTTGAAGTATTTTGGAGACTAAGGAAACTGTTGATATTGTTCTCCTCAACCTATGTTTTGTTTTGATGTGACAGTTGGTTAGTTTGTTTTTCTTGTGCAGACAGTAACAACAGTGATATATTACATCTTGAATTTATCATTCTTTTTTGTCTTCCTTCTCTGGCCCTGCTTGCCTATGCACAATGATGTTAGATTTATTTGATCCTTTGGAGGCAATTTGTTTAGAATAGTGTCTGACTTTATCTCTGCAGAGATCTCCTACAGTTTGTGACAGAATGGAAAAGCCATGCAAATTCAGATTTTTTTGGGCTGAATCTTAGATGAATGCTTAAACCCTGATTGTAGTGCTATTACTCATCTGGCTTATGACATTTTCTAAATAAAATTTTATTTCACCTTATAAATGGTTACAAAACCACAGCAGAATTATAATTAGTACATGGGTTCACATTTTTCCTGAAACTATGATTGATAAATACTGCAACTTTGATTACCTGGATTTTTAAATCAAATTATGCTGAAAATATAAACTAATCAAATTACCTAGATAAGTTATTGTCAGATATTTTTCATAAACTTCCATTCAAAATAGTGAGTCAGGCTGAAGTCAGAGATATTCATGATCTCCTATATAATTTGTATTTATATATGCAATATTCATATGTAGGTTATAATGCTGAGAAATTATACAATTTTGAATAATGACATTAAAAATTGGCTATACAACTTTTTAAGTCTGAATAGAGAATAAACAATTCTGTGTTTTGATTTTTCATCTTTTTTTCAAAAACAATTGGAAATTATTCTGAAAAATATTTCAGCTTTTGTGTATTACTTAAAAGGCATGTATGTCTATGCTTATCATATCTGTGTATATTCTTTTTTTCAGTCACTTAGCCAAATCAAAGTATGTTTCTCACATGAAACGGATGATGAACTTTCTGTTTTAAACTATGACACTAGCTACATAAAACGTTCAAAATGCCAGAGTCAGAAAATGAGAATTTTTAAAATAAGGAGGAACTTCTTAAAAGCCTTGGTATAAAATGATAAGTGTTTTTGTTATTGTTAACAGCTGTTGTTCATAAACAGGGTCTTTACTTGGTAGTTAGTTCATTATTTAGGGGGGCGGGTGGCAAGTACTGGCACATGTGTGGAGGACCTGGGGGCCGGCCCATGCCTACTAATCTTACTTGCTGCAGTAAAGACCCTTACTGGCTAGAGAGCCTTCTGGAGATTATCCTATTCCAGCCCCCCATTTCCAGGAGACATCTTGGTTATCTTCAGGCTTGTACATGGGTTCTGAGGCTCTAAATCAGGTTGTGAGGTTTACAGGCAAGTGCTTTTACCCCTGTACTCTGGTTGGTTTTCAGTTAGTAATTCTCCAGCTTCAGACTCACTGAATGTTAGAATTATAAGTGTATATTATCAGGCCTATCCTGAACTATATTAATTATTATTTCCCAGTAGCACACTTATATAAAGATACTATGATACTTAACAGGATGTGGACGGGATTAAGGATAAGATACCAGTTATTTTCCATGAAAAGGGCAACATAATGTAATCAAAGGCTTTTCCTTCCCCCATCGACACTGGTTTTACAAGTTTGAGTTTATCTGTTGTCTTTGAGGAATCATATCTTAGTTTTAAGCAACTGCTGCAACGAAGAAATTAATAGCAATTTTTAATAAAATAGTTAAAGAAGTGACATTGGACACGTGGATTAGATAAGAAGGTTGTTTGGAGGATAGAGGAACATTTTGGTATACTCTGTGAGAGTCAGAGATGAGGAGACAATCTAAGGATAGTCAGTTTCTTCATGGAGTCACAGAACTCATGAGGACAAACAGTTGTGGGAAGGAATGCAAAGAATGTGGTTTGTTTTGAGTCATCTGTGCATAATAAGTGAGTTTATCACCTCCCTTGAAGCAGTCGTGAATTCACATCTAAAATGAGAAAATCCTACTCAAAAGTAAAAACAGACTTCAACACATAAACCATAGAAATCAATGATATTACACACATGTTGATACCACTGTTATTGGAACTCCACTCTGGTACACCCAGAAATCCACTTAAATGTTACTGAAATCTTCCTGCAGCCCAGAACTGATATTCAGTGATCCTTTTCTCTGTGGTATTTGAAAGGAAGTCACAAAGGAAACCTTGGTGTGAAATTCCTATCATGAAAAACTAAAGTATTTGAGTAGTGTAGCCAATTGGAAAAACTCTTTCAATTGCAGCATCCATTTCTTATTTCATATAAACTTAGGCATTTGTCTTTCTCCCTTTGGTCTCATGCTGCCAATTGAAAATGTCATCTGCCCTCACCACACTATCCATGACTAGATCCTGGCGATACTAATCAAGAACAAAGCCTAGAGGCATGGACTTATCCTCTTACTGTATAGTTTATTATGTTGTTTTAGGTCTTGAATTTTTATTTATTCTTTGACAAATTAATACATGCATAGTATATTTTGATCATTCTCACTACCTGTTGAACTTTCTCATCCTCCTCCCAATCTGGCTTAACCCCTTCTTCTTCCTTTGTTTGGGTTTGGGGCTTTTTGTTGTTGTTGTTGTTTATTTTGTTATATATTGTTTTCTTTTGTATTGCATTTGATCGTCTGAGTTTAATTAGAGTTGTTTCCAAGATGTTGCATAGATGTGAGATTATTTCCTAAAATAAGGGCAATTTACCAGTAGTTACACCTCCATCAACAAACATTACTATTTTCCCCCTGGTAAGAGTGGGGCCCCATGAGTACCTCTCCATACAGGATGGAATGTTAATAAGCCCAATCCTGTGCAAATTACATGCAGGACTCTATAGCTGCTATAAGTTCTTGGCTAGAAACTGAAACTTCTGTAAATCTCAGAGAGAATTCAAAAGGAAATACTGAAAATAAAGTAAAGTTTAGAAGAAAAAAGTTAATGAGGACAGATATCCAGGTCTGCTGTTTTGTCTGCTGTAAAATGGGAAAGTATATAGAAAATAATTTCATATGTACAAAGATTGTGAAACAGCTATCTCAATTTAGTGTGATTTGAATTTCAAAATATCATTATAAATATTGAACTACTCTGGTCACGATACAATGGTCTTGTTCATATGGAAACTTGTCAGTTGAAAGTACTAAAATCTTCAGAACCAACTTGTCTGTATAGTGCTATTTCATTAGGAAATAACATGAACTGGTACACAGGAAGTACTGCATTGAATAATTTTAAATTTCAACCATTAGATTCTATAATTTTATATCTACAAATAAAAAGAAAAGCCTGTATCAGTGAGACATAATTGCTTACTGAAAAGCCAATTTTGATAGCCTCTCAAAATATTGTCTTTATCCTTCACAGAGATTTTTCGATAAACTTGGAAGGTAATAAATATAAAAGAACTTTGAAAAAGCTTTTTCAAGCGAAAGGTTCTTGTTAATATTATTACCATTAGGCAAAAGTCAAACTGAAGCTATAAATCTAATATTGTACTCTCTATAACCAATGAATGAAAGTTACGTTAAATAATAACTATACTTTTCACTTTTTATAATCATCCGAGTAATTTTACTTTAAAAAAATGTAATCCTGTGCTATGATTATTTCCATTTTTAATTAAAGAGAATAAAATTGGAGCAAGTATGTAATTTATCTATGGTTACATCCTTAGAAATTAAGTAATTTGTGTTTCACTATTTCAAATTAGGAGAAAAATTATGCAAAATCAAAGACTAACAAAATAAATGTATTTCTGGGATTTAAAATAGTATATTTTATCCACTTATTAGAGTAAGTAATGATAACTAACATGGTTTGAATACTTCCAATGACCAGGCAGTGTGGAATATGCTTTGATTGTATGATACAATATCATCATACTCCTATTTTTGTGGAAAGCTAAGAATTTGGATGGTTAGGCAACTCCTTAACTATACATGGAAGAATGAGTATTTGAAATTCTGTTTGACCTTCTGACCTTCAAAGAATCCTATCCTGTACATTATTCTGAACTGACTTGGCATTTCAAGCTAAAGCTCTAAATATCAAAAAGCAAATCTCAGATCACTTACCTCATTGGACTGTGTCAGTTCATAGAAATATTTGGCTCCTCAGGCATCCATTTTGTTTTACACTTTTCATCCTAGTTTCTAAATCTGTTTCTCAGCTGAAACACTTCTTTATGAAATTAGGTAACGCTCAGATGCAAATGTTCTTGTTAGTGCCTCTTTCTTCTAGAATACTGTGCTTGTTTTGTCATACTTGGCCACTGAAAATAATCCCTCCTTTTGACTTACTAGGTGGACAAAGTGTAGTAAATGTCTCCTTACCTGCCTAATTACACATTCCTTATGCATCTTTTTCCTGAGGATCTATTACAGGTATTCCCTTCTATTTTCCTTCATCTATTATCTACTCTCAATAGTCAACCAATATTTCCTAAATGTCAATTATCTCTTCTGTATCTTTCTAAATAGTCTGCCCATCTCCATTAAACCAGTGATTCAAGTATCTTTTTTTTCTCTTTGCAAGATTCATCCTACATGTCTTATTGAATGTGGGACTTTCTTAACTCACATATTGCACACGAAGTACTAATTCAGTATGATGCAGGTAGGCCATGTCTCATATTTTCTCTCTTGCTGTTGAACACTAACCCTTCTCTTCAGGAAGATTCTTGACCATTCGCTTATTTATATATCTTCTCAGGTCAACTTCAAGTTTATTTTTATGAACTCTAGATTTTGCCTGCATAATTGTTTATGTAGCACCCTTTACTTATTACTACTACTACTGCAATTAGTGCTATTTCCTTGTATTTTTTTCCACTCATTTCTGTCAACTTATCATTCCAAACCAACCTGCAGATTTAAAGTTCCTATTACATAATTTCAATGGTAATTAGTCTACCAATTGTTTCAATCCAACCTGTAGTTTAAATTCTTAAAACATAACTTAAATGGTAACTATAATGCAGATTTTATGCAAGATGTGATTACATAGAATTCATTTACTTTTATGTTCCTATTGTCAAGACACTGCATTGTATGCGGTGGATGTTTAATAAATATTTATTACTGAATTAAAGAAATATATGAAAATATATGACTCTCCTTTGCAAATATCTTTTATGACTTCTAAGCATTAAGGATGTCTTGTACGTTCCTTCAACTTGCTGCCAAGGATTGGCCTCAAAGATGAAATTCTAATTTTATTCCTTATTTTATCTTTCCATATACCTACAAATGCTTCAAAATGAACAGCAAGCATGAATACAGTTGTATTTTTTAAGAATTAAATTTATGCATTGACAGTTTTATATGTGTATTTATCATATTATGTTTATGCTCAGCCCTAACCCTCTCTTTTCTCCATCTCATGTCCATCACACCGCCACACACTTCCCTACAAATCCCTATCCCACATTATTGTGGGAAACTCAAAAGCTTTGTTGTTGTTTTGTTTGTTTTGACAAACTGTGTTTAAATAACCAGAGCCACCTATATCACCATGGGTTTGCAACTGATCATTAGAACCTAGAGTGCTCACCAGTGTGTACATAACTGAAGACAATGAATCTCCTCAGCCCAGGAGTCTATCAATAGTCAATAGCGTTAGCAAGGAAGCATGAAGACCTGTATGTCCCACCTCCATCAATGATTGATCTTTGGCAGTGTCAGTCTTGTGCAGACCCAGTGCAGGTAACCACAGCTACTCTGAGTTCATGATTGCACCTGGTTTATTCATCTAAGATTTCCTTTCTTCATCTCATTACCCAAATGCTACCTACTTGTCAAGAAAAAGTCTTATTGACATCAATACTTGTTCCCTCAGCTGAAATTCATCTATTTCCTTCTTAATTCCCATAGGCATTTCTCTACACTGTGAATAATGTTTTGTGTTTTTTTACTTCCTTTTAGAAAAGCTAAAAAGAAAAGTATTTAATACTATGAGCTTTGAAGCTCAGCTGTGTGGATTTAAATCATGTTTCTGATCCCTGTTTACCATGGACTCATTTCTTAATTGCTTGTAGATTACATTGCTATAAATAAAAAGTAACTACATCTATACTTTAAGTAATTTATGAAACTGATATGAAGTCATATATGTGATGTTCATAAAACAGTATCTGACATATAGTAAGTACCCAATAAACACAACTAGCATGTTATTATATTTATGTTTATTTTTATTTGTACAGGTAAAGTTAAACTTGATGTACACATTTATTGATAAATTTTCCTAATATTCATTGTAAGATAGGCCCCTTGAGGGCGTAATTCTCATTTGATTTGCATGAGAAAGTACATAAAGATGGACAAATAAATACAACTGCTTGAAGTATTGGCTTTCATGAGAGCTGAGGTTTATTTAATAAGAAAAAAAAATTGTTACTCTTTAGTAGACTTATAGTTTTAAATGTCAATATTGCCTCAAAAAGCTCTTTAAATTTCCAAATAAAAACAAACCTTAACACCCTATTCTTGAAAATAAACATATTATACTGTATGTGTAAAAACAGATATTTTGTTTTGCATAGTGACCTCCTTGGGGAAGTAAACTGACTTGTCATCCTGTGCTTTCAACTAGACACCAGAGATTCCTTGAAACCTACTTTAGCAAAAGTAGCTTATTTTTCTCAATCTAAGCAACAGAGGAAATCACATCAATGTCTTATAGAAATCTTAATAAAAACATTTGTTTTATTTTGGTTGTGTCTTACTGTTGTTTGTCTCTCTGTTTTGACTTTATAAGTGGTTTTTGAGTAACAGAAAAAAAAAGTTTAATTAAAAATTGAATAAAATAAAATTGTTTAAAATGAATGCCAATAGCAAGCACTGGAGAAAATTAGTGAGCTCAAAATACTCTCTTTCTTTGAACCCACATAGTTTTTCAACAAGCAAGTATTATAAAGGTCAAGAAAAATTATAATACAGAAAAACTTAAGTAATTTCCGGTCACACTCTCATATTTTTTCCTGGAAGGTATTTTGAGTGTTAGCTGTCATTGGGAGCCAACTTCCCGGGACAAAAACAAATTCTACTATATGATGAATGGTAGCTCTTCCATTCCCTGTTGAATTGGTAGACAAAATTAAAGAGTAATCAGTATTGTATTTAAAAACTATTTTTTTTAAATTTCCATCTTAACATTTATCTTTTACCTTTGCTAATTTTGATAATAAAACATTTTAGATATTAGCTAAATATTAACCATATTCAAATAATTTAGTTTGTCAGCATGTGATTTTCTTTCCCAGTGAGGCCCATTTGCAGTTTATGTAGTTTTCTAAATTACATTAAAATGAAATGTCAAAAAGTTGATTTTTTTCATGCTTAACAGTATCAAATTTTAGGTAAAAGTTTTCAAAAAACGTCTATCTGTACATCAGGCATTCCCCATAGAGGTAAAAGAAATCATTATTCCTGGTTGTAAATGAGTATTATGTTAATATGAGAGATATAAACCATTTCTTACTGGGAGATTCTATTAGTATAGGTGGAAGAATGTCTATTTCTGGATAATGAAAACTCAACAAATTGTTTCACTTTGTGTCTGCGTCTGTGGTTGTCCTTGAGGGGTCTGTTAGCATGTTGACTTTTCAGTATTACAATTACAACTTACAACTTTCAGAATCATTATAAATATCATCTTTGCATTCTCTAAAGATTTCAATTTTTCCTGTCTAATATCTTTTCACCTCTCACCCCTTTTAAATATATATTATTCTCTAGGACTTGCAGAAATACTTATTCTCTGTAGAATGCAAAATTGTATTGACTCCTGTGTGCCAAGCATTTTCCACCTCTATACTTTGTTCCCACTTCAACAATTCAATACTGGATTCAATTCAAGGCTGTGACCCCAGATAGAATGAAATTTGGTTATTTATGAAATACTTGATAAGATGGTCTTTCAGTAAGTAACTTTTGCTCCATAAATCCTATTTTTAGTTTTTATAATAGTTTCATAAGTGGTGGAAAACTGTCATACATTGTACTTTGCAAAACAGAAACAAGTACAGTTAGTACTTTTACCTACTGTGGGAAAGAATCAGTGTTCTGTTTGGGAAAAGGGAATGTGTTATTACTGGAATGCAAAACTTGATTAGACATTGTAAGTGGTTTTGCTTTCCATGACTCAAAATAAACAAGTATTCTTGCAATGTATATATCTAATGGAAAAAGATACTTGTTGACTGGATTTTTGAATATGTCCTTTCAGGTGAACTATTATTGACAAGTGGGATTTTCTGCAGCAGTGTAAAAAGAATCAATAGTTGATAAGACAGAAATGTCCCTAAGGAAGAAGTGATAGCATGTGCGAATTGGCAGAAGAGGGCAGGTTAGACCTATCTAGGAAGGGAGAAAATGAAATGAAAATAAGTGCAGTATTCTTTAGTTCCTTAGAGAGGATATGTCTTATGACCACAATCAAACAAGGTCTCCTGGTTAGCTTTTGTTATATGATACAACCTAAAACTTCATGGTTCACTACATTTGCAGTTACTTGTTTTGCTTACCAATCTATAATTTGAGCAAAGCTCAGGATGTTTCACATGCATGTTCCTCTTGAAATAGCCTAGAGCAGGTCAGCTGTTGCTGAAGAAAAAACTTCCAAGAGGGCTTTTTCACATGTCTTGTGTATACCCATTAATAACCTCATTTGGATACTTCTCCCTAATTTGAGCACAGAGTAGCTTTGAGATCTTAGTTTTTTCTCTTTAATATATCCCCTTCCTCTCTCTTCCTCCACTCTCAACATATTCTTTTTGATGCTTTCTATTTATTTTATTTTCAATTAACTTTCATCTATATAGAAAATGAATTTACCATCTTCCTGTCTCCACTATCTCCAGGCTATACCTAACTTGTTCATCCAAAATGCTCTTTCTGAAGTTTTCCATCATTTACCAGTAATTGATTGTAATTGGACAAGTAATAGAAATTAATTTCTTAAAGGATCAGAGCACTGTCTTGAACAAGAATCTAAATGAATTAAAAAAACTGAAAAGAGTGAAGTAATTTTAGAGACATGATCAGTGCAACCAGTCAAACACAAAATAAAATTTTGTATGGTTTCACTTATGGCAGACCCTAAAATAGTCAAATACATAGTGCTAGAAAATTAAAAGATGATTTCCAGTGGTATATGGAACAGAGAATGGGAATTTCTTATTTATTGGACACCTGAGTTTCAGTGTGAGATGATGGAAATTTTCTAAAGATGGGTAGTAATGATGCTTGTAAAACATCGGGACTGTACTTTATACAATCAAAATATACGTTTAATAATTGCTGAAGTAGAGGAGACTCCAAGATGGCAGAGGGGCAGATGGCAGAGTCTGATAGCGCTCTGCCCACCTGCCCTGCTGCCCCACCAATAAGGTCACCTCTGGCCCCTCACTTCACAGATGTGAAGAAATTATTCTGTCGGCAAGTTCAGCAGAGAAATTTTTGAGAATTAAATGTACTGGAAAAGATGACATACCTGGAAAACTGACTGTCCATGAGGGCAAGGAGGTTAGGCAACAAAATACAGAAGTACACAACAGAGTACACAGCAGAGATCTGGAGATGGAGTTGCGATAGGATCAGGTATTGTGTGTGTGTGTGTGGGGTCCTCCTGGGAGACAGGAGCCACTGCCACACACACCCCTCACACCATCACCAAGTTCAGCTGAGAAGATTTTGAAAATTGAATGTATCTGGAAGGACAGCAGACCTGGAAGACCAGCTGCTCATGAGAGAAGAGAGGGAAGATGGCGGAGTGCAGCTGGTTGCACAGTGGAGATGTAGAGCTTAAATCTGGGTGGGATCAGATACAGGAGTCACCCAGGGAGGCAGGGGCCACTGGCCCCCTCCCCCACCGCAGACAGAGAGAATCTGACCTGTAAGCACAGTCACTGCATTGGTAGAACCAAGAAGGCAGAAACGAGTGAGTAATTCGGGAGAAATGACACATAGTTGAGGGAAGCGGTTCTGCAGATAGGGGGACAAGGGTAAACACTGCTGAGAAATGCATGGCTGGGGCAGGTGGCAAGCATGGGAATCCAAGGGGTTTTGCTCCTCCAGTAGGCCAGAGCCACTGTTCCTGTTGTTGCAGAGGCAGCTCCGGGTGCTCTCCCTGATGGGATAGGAAAAGTCTAAACTGCGGAGCTGTCTGCAGGCACAGGGCATGAGGAGACAGGACAGTTGGTGGGCAAGCTGCCAAACTGCAGGATCACCCTCAGCCAAGGAAATCTGAAAGATATCCCAGGAGGGGAATGATTCATCTTCTTGGCAAAGTTTCTGAATAGGACTGGCCTTTGGGCCACCGCTGGACCCACCTGGTGGCTTTGCCACCTTGACGTATGGAAGCTGAGCTCCCATGGCTGAGGCTGCTGCTCATAGTGCCCTCCCTGATGGGGGAGGGAAGGGTTAGGATGGCAGCACTGTTCATGGCATACAGGCTGCAGACACAAGGCCTGAAGTAGCAGATCAAATGGTGCTGAGGGCACGGCGGGGTCCAACAACCTGTAGCCTGAGCCAGTTCTGCCCATGGGTAAGCTGCCAAACTACAGGACCACTCTGAACCGTAGAATTCAGAAAGATCTCCTGGCTAAAAAAATAATGCCATCTTCTTGGGAGAGGTCTCTGTACATCCAGCTACCACTAGACCCGCCTGACCAACTCACTTCCTGCCATATCATAGCCAAATTGCTGTTCTTATGGCTATGGCTGCTGCTTAGGATGCCTCTCTGATGGGGTGGCAGAGCACACAGACTGCAGTGACGCCATGTGGCTGATGGCACAAAGGCTGAGGTGTCAGGATGGATGAATGTTGCTGGGGAGAGGATCGGGCACAGTTGCTGAGAATCTCAGTGGGCCCTGACCCTGGAACATGCTGCCAAAACTTGGGAACACCCTGATTCTGGCAACAGCAAGATGTCCCAGCTGAAGAATGTGCCATAGGTGGGGTTGAGCTTCCTTTGGGGAGGGACCTTGAAGGCATTGGGATGATCCTGTGGAACAGGATGGTTTGAGTTATGTCTGCATTGTGGACGCCACCAGAGTTCACCTGTCACTGGACCCTGGTTTTGTGAGGTGCTTACTCTGACAGACAGTCTGGGGCCATGGGAGATGTTTGGGCACCTACCTGAAGTGAGGTAGCCCACATGGTGCCTGGGGGCCTGTAGGATGCATGGTGCCCAAGAGATGCCAAGGAACCTTCAGGATGTCTGACTGCATTAGGGTTATCCAGATACTTTTGAGAGGTTCAGAGACAAAGATGTCTAGATGACTAGGGAATGGCAGGGCACCACCACATTGTCTGGGAGCCTGTGAGAAGAAAGGGTGCCTGTGTGATATCCAGTTGTCTGCATGATGGCCAGTGCCTACATGATATCTGGGTACCTGTGAGTTGTCCTGGTGCCTGCTGGAGGCCCAGGCGCCTGTGGGACATCCTGGTGGCTGATGTCTGGGTGCCTGCCTGATGTCTTGAGTGTCTGAGGGATGGCCAGGTGCATGGGCAGTGTCCTGTTGCCTGTGTAATGTGATATTCGTGTGCCTTTGAGAATTCAGTGTGCCTGAGGGTGGTCTGGGTGCATGCAGGATGTTCTATGCATACAGCAAACCCCAGTGACTGGAGGGAGGTGGGGGGCAGGGCTGGGTCCCTGCAGGATGACCAGATGCCCATAGATGTCTGTGGGAAAATTGGGTGCCAGCATGATGTCTGGGTTATATGTGGGTTGACTGAGAATCTGCATGATGCTGGGCTTCTGCAGGATTCCCTGGTGCCTGAGGGTGGCTCTGATGCCTGTGGCATGTCCAAGTGCCTGCAGGATGACCAAATGCCCATGAGTGTCTGTGGAAAGACTGGGTGCCTGTGTGATGTGCAGGGGTCTGTGGGTTCGCTGGGTGTGTGTGATGCCTGGGTATCTGCAGGATGCTCTGGTGCCTGACAGGGAGGGAACCAGGCTGGCACCTTTAGGATGCCTGGGTGCTTAAGGGTTATCTGAGTCCCTCTGGAATATCTAGGTGCCTATAGGGGATCCTGGTGACTTCCAGATACCCAGATGTCTGTGTTTTTCTGGTGCCTGTGGGAGTCCCTTGTCCCTGTGGGATGTTTGGGGGCCCGCAGGATGCCCATACGCTTTCAGAAAACCAGGGAGCCTGCTCAGCATCCGGGTTTGGGCAGTGAGGCCCAACTTCAGGTCAAACTCTGTCAGGCTTCATCTAAGGCTAGTATGGGCCCTGTTGAATTCCACAATCTGAGCAGCCTTCTGCCTCCAAAGACCATGGTGAAGACGGCCATCCATGCTCATGCTGTGCTCTTGCCACATGACCTTGACTCAATTTTTTTTTGTCTTTTCTGAGGGCACAGGGTTGGGAGGGAGGAACCAGGAGGAATGGGAAGAGGGTGTTATTGAGATATATTGTATGAAACTCAAATTATTAATAAAAGTATTGCTGAAGTAGTAGATGATTTTTCTGTATATTTTAACACAGTAAAAACCAAGAAGAAATGAGCAGACAAGTCTTTGAAGGAACTTTATGGAAATAATGTTATCAAAGAATATAAAACATTCTACCTTCTGTGATTTGAGAAAGTAGTAGTGTTGGAGATCTCACATTTATCTTGTAGAAAATGATAAGGCTAATTTTAGCAAGGAATTTTAGCAAGATGCCCAAAAGATGAAAATGCTGCTATTTGTTTTGTTTTACCATTGTTGTTAATTTACATTTTTATTCATGATTTTCAGAATTTTCTAAATTTTCCAGAGAAGGCCACATATTACTTCTTTACTATAAAGATGAACATATCATAAAATTACATCTCTCTATGTAAGTTCACTGTAGGTACACTAGTTAGATGTAGCTGTACAAAATACTCTTCCTGTCAATCTTATTTCTTCTTTACTATTTATGATTTTTTCACATATACTACACATGAACAATCACATTCTATTTTTCTTGCATATGTATATGCACATGTGTATATTGCATGTTGTTGCACATATATGTACACATCTACAGACATGTATATATTTAAGTTAGGGCCAAATAAAAAATGCTATTGAAAATAAAGACTATCAAAGAGAGAGAGAGAAAGAAAAGGAAAAGAAAAGAAAATAGCAGAACTAGACAACAGTCTCCAATTTTCCATGTTGTTTACCCGCCCTGGTTTCTTGGATAGTGTACTCAAAGTATTATATGTCAACTCTCTATAAATGAACCAGAAAATTTGTCTAACCCTTATGTTGTTCTACCCACTTAAATCTGAGAATAACTGAACTAGATGCTTGTCTGTGTCAAAATAAATAAGAAAAGAACAGCCTTTCTGCTTATATTGAAGCATTTTTCATTTGATAGCTCTATCTCAAAAGCCTATCTAATCAGGAATAGTATTGTTTATTCCTCCCACTGTTAGAAGGGAAAAATGAAGGAAAGCTAAGCCAGAGATTTACTTTGCCATTTTCCTTCTTTTCATTTGCATATTATGTAAAACTACTATACTTCCATCTGAAGCATGCTCATTATTTATGATATGCTCTAATAGGTTGTGACATTAAATTATAATGTTAGTCTATCAGGATCAAATAACAGTATTATAAAGAAAACTTTTTTTGAAGATTGATTCCTATAATTTAAACCAATAATACTACCAAGTAATTTTTCATAATTATGTTTTGGCTTTGACCTATAGATCCTTTCTTTCCAAGGAAGACATTATGTTAAACAATACCTAGCTTATAATCAATTTCTCAAAATTATGTTAGGAAAAGGGAAAAGAATTTATTTTGATTAGGATTATATTTGTGATATATGTGTTTATAGTAATAAGATCATTTTGAATGGAGACAATATGTAAAATTGAACCTCAGGGAAAGTCATAAGATGTTTGATATTCACATTTGACTGATGATGAGTGGTTAATCAATAAGGTTCTAACCAAATGTGTGTCCTAAAAATGTTAACATTTATAACACAGTTTTCAGGATACTTAAATTTATAGGGCCAGATAATAAATTGGTCATCCTTAGGTAATTCAAAGATTTCTTGTGGCACAGATTTGAGTTTGTCATTCTACTTATTTGAATTTTATTACAGAAAGTTGTTTTCTAACATAAATTATTGTGTTCTTAATGCATTTAAAGCAGAAAATAATTAATTTTTATGGAAAAAAACAGATGTAGGGAACATGGGAGAAGAATAGAGGAAATTAAAGAAAAAATAAAACCCACATACTTTCTTGTCTGTAGAGTCATATAAACCAAGGTAGAGGGACTAATTTGGCTTTCTGAAATAAAAGATATAGAAATAAAGTAGAACAGAAAATTCTGCTACTTTACCAATGGGAGACTGAAAGTCTGATACTTATGGCAACAATTCAGCTCATGAAACCTTAGATAATTGACATGCCCTATGATAACTTTAAAATGACCTTAGGTAAGGGCATAGAAATTGAAATCCAATAATACACACACCAGTGATCACAATAAGGCTGCACACGGAAAGGAAATGAGCCCTCTAATAGAGAAGGAAATTCAAAAATCATTCTCAGAAAGTGTCTTCACGTGCATTTTTCTTTTCCTTTTTTTCTTTCTTTCTTTTTTTCTTTTTACAGAAGTAGAAAACCACAAAAAAGCAACAATTTAGAAAATGAACAAAAAGTATTAAGAATTCTAAGAAGAGAGATGTGGCAGCAATATAAAAAGAGGAAGAGTGAAAAGAATAGGAAGAAAAAGGGAAGTAAGGAGTAATTAGTTTATATAATATCTTATTGAGAAGTCCTTTGCTATAGATTACCTCATCAGGAGTGATAAATTTGAGTGATGTGATATTTCTGTTTATTATATGACATTAAAAATTAACAGGGGGCTGGAGAGATGGCTCAGTAGTTAATAGCACTGGCTGCTCTCCCAAAGGTCTCAGGTTCAATTCCCAGCATCTACATGACAGCTCACAACTGTCTGTAACTCCCGTTTCAGATGTTACACCATTACACAGATATACGTGCAGACAAACACCAGTGTACATAAAATAAAAAAGTAAAATAATATATAAAAAATGTATCCAAACTCATTAAGTATAATGTTGTATTCTAATTCACTTTTAACATAATCAATTATATTTTGAAAAGTAAAGCTGAAGTTGGGTAACATAAAACTTGAATGAAGAGGGTATTATATGGTCCCTCTACTTGAAAGTAACTAGCCCATCTGTAGTTAAAGTATTTTCCCAGGAAAATATGTGGTTTTGCTTATACAGGTGTTTAAGTTGGGGAAGCGAGTAGATCATTTATTAAATTAAATAGCAGGTTAATTACCAATAGCATTAGCAATACAAAGCAGTCACCTAGTACAAGTAAATATTGTGGCAAGTATAAACAAGTACAGACATACCTTTATCCTGTTCTATAGTATGTTATCTGCTTTAGAGAAACTGACACATAGTTGTGAAAGATTCAGTGAATAATCCCATTTTTCCCTCATTTTTACAATCACAATTTTAACATTGCTTTCTTATCAGTAGAGTGAATTTCCATACCCTAGCCTTGGGCCTTGATCATGTGTTTTGCTTTAGCAGATGATTAGTGAGTGAGTAAGCAGAAGTGACAGTTTTAAGCCTAGTTCTTAAGAGAACTCTCTTTACTAGTTTGGGCTTTTGGCATATGCATAGGAAGAATGTGACCATTGAGGCTGCTCTCACAAAGAGGATGAAAAATATGTAGAGCAAAGCTACAGTAGATGTGCACATTCAGAAGAAATGTCTGAAGACATTAAGCTTCATTCCGCCTTGTTGACAGCAGTAAGATGAAGCAGAAAATAAGTTATTGACTTCCTTTGTCTGAAAAATCTGAAGCTCATATTTTATTTTTAGTGGTTCACAAACATGTATACATTTTAAAATTATCAGGTATCCCTTAAGTGATATTACTTTTTGTCTCTTCCTTCAAATGCATCTTAATTTCTGTTAATTTATTTGTAGCACATTACTTACCACCAAACTTGAACTAATACACACATTTACACATATTTCTGGACTAAGAGTTGGGAAAAACAATCTTAGCTACTTACGCTTTACATCACAGTACTGCACTAGAGTATAATTCATTTTGATGTCTCATATATTGCCAGGAGCAACTACCTGGCTGGTACTTTTTTTTTAAAGCAATATAAAAATATTGAATGTTGACACTGACATAAGGTGTAACCTTCATGATGCTGCAGAACCACGGTAATTGCTTTGTACTTTGTCTTCATAGAGATAATTATATGAGAAATTCATTTTCTATTTGTAATATAATATTAGAAATAATATCTCAAAATTGGTGTGCGTTGATTGTAACTGTTTTGGACAAAATCATTAGAATTAAAGGCATAGACCTAGCTAGTTAAATAGATACAAAATAATAGAGTTAAAAATAAGATTATTGTGAATGGATTTTTAAAACAATACTTTTCACATGCCTTTTGAACAATTAGATTATTCAGAATTTTCTCCTCTTTGTTTCCTGAATATAAGTCACACTTTCTATGTAAAAATAGATGTTGGCTGAAGACAACCAAGCAGTAGATTTGCCTTGACTACAATCTTTTTATGTATTCAGATTCCATCTAATACTATATGTATCCATTTTTGAAATGGGTATGTCTTTACTTCTATTAATTTATGGAAATAACACAAGAGAACAGCATTGATTTGCTCTGTCACTTTGGCCAAATCAAATTTGAGGCTTCCAAAAGACATTACCTCATTAATTCAGAGACATTTGAAAAGGTTCTTGTTAATAGAGCCTTAAGGTTAATTAATGACATAAATCCCTACCAGGTGAATTAAGTCCAGTTATAATTTTTACTTAATTGCAAGAGAAAATGAAAAGCATTTAAAAATGTCACAAGTATGATTGTACAAAATCTCAGAAGACTGATCATCCGCACCCTTTATTGATTTCAGTAGAGAAGCTTTTTATAATATCTGTAGCAGCTGTAGCTCTGAAATTTTCTATTTTTTTTGAGAATTTCATAAATGACTGCTACATTTGCATTGTTGCTACTGTTCTCTCTCTCCTTCTAACTACCCTATTCCTACTTCTACTCCCTCAAAGATTCCTGACCACATCTGTATTTTTTATTGTTATATATTACACACATACAGAGAGAAAGGAGGGGAGGGAGAAGGAAAAGGGAGAGAGAGAGGGAGAAAGGGAGGGAGGGGTGGAGGGAGGGACAGATGGGGAGAGAGAGACAGAAAGCAAGAAAGAGAGAGGGCTTCCATTTAGTGTTGCTTATAGGTATACTTCTTTAGGGATAATCACTTAGAATCAGATAAATGCTGAGTGGGCTCATCTGTGGAGAAAACTAATTTTCATTGAGTTCCTGTAGCTCCTCCTCTAGTGATGAGGCCTTTTGAAATTTCTCCTATTCATGTTGGCATGATGTCTGCTGTTTTAACTATGCATTATTGTTTAGGTGACCATACTGTTTTGAGATTTCATGGGTGCAGGTCTAAGTGTTGAATGAAAACACTACCTAGTAGGTGTCCAGGTCCTCAGACTTTAAGAATCCTTCCATTTCCTCTTCCATGATGTTGCATGAGCTTTAGGTGTAAAGGTTGTGTTATAGATGTGTCAATTGGGCTGAGAACCCCCTCTTCTCTATATTTTGACTAGTTATTTTCTGTAATTGTCTCCATCTGCAGAGAAAATATTCCTCTTTGCCGAGGAATGAACACTACACATTTTTTAATTTGTTTATTTTTGAGATTATAATATAATTTAAAATATTTTTTTTCTCTTTTCCTCATTCCAAGCCCTCCCAAATTCCTCTTTTGGCTCTCATTCAAATACATGGCCTCTTCTTTTCATTAAGTATTATTGCATGCATATATGTATGTTCACATG
Source organism: Cricetomys ansorgei (assembly GCA_026225945.1). Classification (NCBI taxonomy): domain Eukaryota; kingdom Metazoa; phylum Chordata; class Mammalia; order Rodentia; family Nesomyidae; genus Cricetomys; species Cricetomys ansorgei. The sequence continues at coordinate 170,238 of JAMJFZ010002863.1, read as the reverse complement.
TATGTACATATATATTCCTAATGTTGTACAGTCTGAGCAACACTTTTCTGTGAATATAAGTATTTGGAATATAGTTAGAAATTATACTGACTTAGGAAAATGGCAGTAGTAGACTCTCCTCTAGGTTTCATGGCTTCACCAGCTACAGGAAGTTGGCTAGGTTTACAGTTGCAAGCATAAGTTTCCTCCTATTAAGTAGGCTTTAAGTCCTATTAGATGGCTGTTGGTTACCCCCAAGATAATAGTGACCACTACTGCAGCCTTGAACATACCTTACCAAGGTGTTGTGTTATGCTTTGTAGTTTTATTTTATTTATTTTTTTATTTTTGGTTTTGGTTTATTGAGACAGGGTTTCTCTGTGGTAACTCTGGGTGATCTGAAATGCACTCTGTAGACCAGGCTGGCCTTGAACTCATAGAGATTCGCTTTCCCCTGCTTCCCAAGTTCTGGGATTAAAGGCAAACACCACCACCACCTTACTAGTTTTGTAGGTTTTAAAGCTCAGTAGGACTATTGATTGTTTTCTTCCTTTGGCCGTTTGCATAATACCTTCAGATTCTATGAGAGAGGCTTCCTGGTTATTTCCAGCTCAATTTTTCCAAGTCCTTTGTCTGAAGCATGTGGTGTTTTCAGCAATAGGGTCTTACGTTCAAGTTCTGGGAGACAATCAAGGACAATGTCAACAGCCTATATTGTTTGTAGAGTCTCTTGGATCCCCTCTAGCCAACAACTCGAAGGGAAGTTGTCCATGCCTGGCACTAGAATTTTTGTTAGTCTATGGCTCATGTGGGGAACATTATCACCTTGTGTGGCATAACTCCATTTAAATTTTTTTGTAACTAACCTTATAAAATAATGTCTTGATGGAATGCTAACTGGGAATGGGTAGGGCATACAGGAATACAATACTGAAGGAGAAGGAAAGGAAAGATAAATAACAATAAAGATTTTTGAAAAAGCTCTGGCTGTTTTTGTACTGCTACAGTCAAAGTTATTGCTCTGTGTTTGATATGGATATTGTTTTTATCTACTGTAAGATCTAAACAGTAAATAGAGTTCATCTCCTAGACAAGATACTTGGAAGAACAAAAGGAAGGTTCATGTGAATCTATATTTACTATCCACTTCGCTTCTATGGATTAGTTGAGTAATGTCTCAAAGGAAAAGGGTCACATGATGTCTTGAGTCTCTCTGTTCCTTGTGAGCTCTATTCCAGTAGAAGAGGAATGGAGGGTGGGAAGAAAATGAAATCTGTTAATATTGTGAATATATAAATAATAAAAATTGCAGTGGGGCTTATTAATTCTTAATCATCTCTATAAAATGACTGGAGCTCTGAAAATGCTCAGTCTACACAGCTGATTGGGGATGTATGCAATCTGTTGATCAGAATTCATTTACGAATGCTCTCTTTCGGAGGCTGGTTTAATGGAGTTTTCAAAATATTTTCTCTACATGAAAAAGGAAAACCACAGTCTTGAGAGACTGTACTGTTAAAGGGAAAAAAGCATTTTCCTACTTTAAGAGAGGAGCAGTTTCTATTACTTTATTTATTTATTTATTTATTTATTTATTTATTTATTTATTTATTTATTTATTTAGTGAGCCTCTCAAGGAGGTATATGTGCTATGAGGTGCATGTGGAGGACAGAGAACACCTAGCAAGAGTTGCTTCTGTTCTACCATGTGGGTCCTAGGTATCAAAATCTCATTGGCAGGCTTTGTGGCAAGCACCTTTAGTGCTAATCCAATCCATGGCCCAACAAGGACTTTCAAAGCTATGACTGAACATTTGTGTCAAAGGTGGTTCTATTTCTTAGAACATTTCTGGCCAATATAAACCCATTATTTTATGAGAAAATTTTCTAAATCTAAATTATCTAATCATTACCTATTTAATAAAAATAAATGATACCTCTAAGTTTTACTGCAGTGATCCTGTAAAGAAAATATATTCATCATGGGTCAGATAGGATATACATCCTATTTCATAATTAAATGAACTATGGTATTATTTTATATACATAAGAGAAGCTCTTTTAGGTTACTAATAAATAATAAATAAATAATAAATAATATCATGCACAGCATGTTATTTTTTATTATCTTTTAGAACCCCAATTATAAAAAGTAAATTATCAATAGCTATCATCTATAAAATTATTGATTTTTGATAAATACTGTAATTTCCAAGTTCTTTGACATAAATTAAACTGCATACTTTGCTTTTTTTCAATACATTTGATTTAAAAACTTCATTTGTTGAAGTTTCTTGTTCATAAAACCACTTTCAACATCCATACCTTAGTTTTCCATATAGGTTAGTAGAATAATCTCTTTTTAGTTCTGTTTTCAGCTTATAGTTTTAGCAAAAAACAAAAAAAACCCCTTTATTTGGAATTCAGTCTTAGGGTACCTAAATAACCTGCACATGAGTTACCATACTAGTGCCAGTCTTAAGATATCATTCACTTCATATGTTTAAAATGGATTCAGTTAGCTCAAAATTTATTTGATATATGAATTTATAAAAAGTTTTAGCAAATGAATATATTTAATCTCACAAAATGTCATCTACTCATGTCTTCAAATTCACATAATAATTTGATCATGCTAAAATCTCCAATTAATGGGAGATTTATGTATGACAACTTTGGTATTTCTTAATAGAAACCACTGTCTACTGAGAATTCAAGCTAGCAGACTATAGCTAGAGAATCAAAATATAGTCAGCCAACCATTCTCTGCACCTATAAGCTGCTATGTTGACTTAAAATGTCCAGGTCTAGGGGCTGGGCTGATGGCTCAGCAGTTAAGAGCACTGGCTGCTCTTCCAGAGGACTCTGGTTCAATTCCTAGCTCTCACAACTGTCTGTAACTTCACTGTCAGGGGATTCAACACCCTCACAAAGACATGAATACAGGCAGAAATTCCAATGCACATAAAATAAAGAAAGAACTATCCATACCTATACATTTGACACCTGTGGCCCCTGGCTAAGAGGGACATACTAACAGGGAAATCCCAAGCATTTCTTTGTTTGAGGGCTGCCTACATTTGGATTTCTCCTCATTTCTAAACACATTTTCTTAAATATCCTCTAAGCCTAGTATCATTGAATTTTGCCACTTAACTAGCCTTAACTTGAATATATACACAATTAACTAAGGCAATTATAAACAGCAGTCTTGATTTTCTCATGTAAATGATTTCCTTAGGAACGACATGCTAGAAATCTGCTAAGATGTAACTTTTATTAATGGGCTGAAGAAAGCTCTTAGGGCTGAAAACAAAATCTTGGATTTGTGAATCTAGTTATCAGATAAGAAAAATGAAATCATGGAAGTAGAATTTAAAGTATACCAACCTTATCAACCTCCAATAAAAAACAAATAATTGCTTTTTCTTTTTTCGAGACAGCTTATGTCTGTTGTAACTCTAGCTGTCCTGCATCTCACTCTATAGACCAGCCTGGCCTTGAACTCACAGGGATCCTCCTGCCTCTGCCTCCTAAGTTCTGGAATTAAAGGCATGCACCACAACCACTCATCTTATAATTGCTAATTTTTAATAAGTTTGATATTAAGATATCACCTTATTGCTTCCTCATTTGGTTGCCTATACTTTTCCCAAATTTCATAACTTAGAAAAGCTGTCATTCATATTCAGGCTACCTAAGACACAAAGGAAGCATTTGATTAAGCCATGAACTTGGAATTTTGCCAGCAAAACCTTATCTCCTAACATTTCAAATTAGCTCTCAGTTGGTGGTAAATGAAATAAAAACTTCAAACCAGTATCAGTAAGCATACTCTTTAGACATGACTAAAAACAAGAAAGCAGCCTTTTCAACACCACCCTTTAGAAATAGAAGTAGCAGAAATTCCAAGAGCTTCTTTATCACTTCTTCATTTCTATACAGAGGACTCATTCTGCTTCAGATCAAGGTTCATTTGAGGATCCAATTTTGTTTTAAACTTGAACAATACATCTTGGAAGTATTCCAAAAAACAGGGAATTTGGGCATTAGCATATCACAGCAGGCCGTTTTCAGATTGCGGGTTTCAAGTTTGCTTGAAAAAATGTGAAACTATAACCTAATAAATTAAATTTGACTAATATTTTTGCTTCTCTACTTCTAAACTTTGTCACAAGTCAGTTATTGAGATCTGATCCTGATACCTTGCATACATTTGAGCTTTGTTATGAGAATCCAACAACTTTCTAATCATTCAGTCTTTTCTTCTATTTGAGTGGTACCAATTCTGTAGAATTTCCTGTGTTGTATTGCCTCAGAAGCACATCAAGTTTATTTTTATGTATCAGTTGATTTGTATGCATAATAAACAATTAAAAATTAAATTTAGAGCCCTGGTATAAATATATTTTGATGTTTTTGTATGTGTGCACCTTGGTAGTATTCAGCCAGCCTTATCTCAGTGTGTTCTGGTGGTAACTAATGTCTACATACCGAGTCAGTTTGGGTCTACATCACCAATTTATTAAGAGTCATACAAGTAGGGATAGTAATTATTCTGAATGTGATCCTCTTGTGGCAAACAAAGAAGCACATTCGAAACCTCTGTTTTTTTTTTTCCATATTTCTTTATATATTACAGACAATGCATGCCAAACCCAAATCCAAGGAACTAAGAAATAATTTCCCCTTGTATAAGGCAGCCAGGGCAGGCATGCAAATGTGTAGTTTTTTCAGGAGGGTGAAATAATCAAGGACAAGAAACGTAATCCACTTTCTATTCTATCAGAGATAATTTCAGTGAATTATTGAAGATAGAATGCTAATAAGTAACTTTTACTTAGCTATTGTAAGGATCCCTCCCATTATGATTGTCTTGCCAACCCTAAACTCTTAAGTTACACTGAATCCATCAAAATAAAATGAACGATTTCCTCCTAAGAGATTTAGCATGGGAAAAGTACAGCATCTGATGATACAAGTAATAAGACAATCCATTTTATTCAATTTAATAATGCAAATGTTTATATATTAATTTTCAATTATGGCTTCTAAAACTGCTTGACAGCCCTTCCATGCAACACTCACTCCATCTGACTAATTATGTTGGCTCTTGACATAAATTCGCAAGAAACACACAAAGCGTAAGAGCATTACAGTAGTACTATTAACATTTTGTTTGTGTCATATGGTTAAGAAAATGCAAATACTCCAGTTTTTTTGCCACAGTTTGAAATTTTCTTAGTTTATACAGAACACTGCACCTCCATTATCATAGTGCTATACTAACTGACACCTGGAATCCTTGTCCTATTCCAAAATCTAATTTACTGCCCATCTGTGATGATATTTTATCACAAAGAATAGATGTCACTTTAAAATTAGGATAATTAAAAAAGATTTATTTATTTATGTATATGAGTGCTCTATCTGCATGTACACCTGTATGCCAGAAGAGTTCATCAGACTCTATTATAGATGATTGTGAGCCACCATGTGGTTGCTGGGAATTGAACACAGGACCTCTGGGAGAGCAGCCAGTGCTGTTAACTACTGAGCTATCTCTTCAGCCCTAAAATTAGACTAATTTTTAACATGCCACAATGTCTTTTATTAGATATAGGCTTTTTAAGTTATCACTCCAATATCTCCATACATAGCAAAGATAAGTGTGTCATTTGATGTATTGGAAGTTATAAACACAAGCATTGCCTAGATACGAGGAAATTATACCCCAAACATTCTTAACCAAAAAGCCAACTCACCTCACTGACATCAAGAATGTGGAGGGAAATGTTCTAGACAGTCCTCCATCTATACATTAACACTGAGTAAATCTTCTTCAAGCCTAAATCAGCAGTTAAGTTTCCTGCCAACAATCATTAAATACCCAGAAAAGCTTATTCTTCTTCTTTTTTTAATCATCATATTCTCCCAGAGAAATCTGGCATGTGTATTTCCTAGGATCACTAAAATACTATGTTACAGGATAATATGTAAAGCAAGAACCTGGTTAATGTCAAACATAATTTGGTTACCATTTCTATGCAGTTGATGTTCATAAGTATCATGTTGCCATCAGGCCAGGTGACCTAATCTTTTGAGAGGAATATCAGGAAAATGGATGATCCTTGAGAGCAGAGAGGAACCCATGACATCAGTAGAGTCAGGCACTTAAAACTAGGCACTTTGCAGTTGTCCTTCTAATTATATCTTCCCTATCATTAGGGAAGAAATAAGGTTTACTTAGAAACTAAAATACCTTCTTCCTAAATAATTCCATTTGTTACCTTCTTTAGAAATATTCAGTCCTTCAAGATGTTTATTTGGTATCTCATACATACTTAACACAGAGCCAGGTGCTATGATTCTAAGGAAAGAGAATGAATTTGGAATTCTTCAGATATCCAATTGAATAACCTGAAGTTAAACCAATTTGGGAAGAACATTATGCCTCTGAGACTTTAGGTTTCTCTTGATTAGAAAGTATTAAACATTTTCAGTAACTAAACAGATTAAAGGGAATTCAAGGATGCCTCTCACCAGTAAATTTGGATTAGTCTGGCAAATTTAAGACCTTAAATGGAACTTTTTAATAATTAAAAGAAGGAGAAAATGATAATTACACCATTTCTAGAATCTATGTTTACCACTAACATTTCTTAATCACTTCCTGAGTATATTTAGTGATCAGGACTTTATAACTCAAGAAAACCTTTGTATACATCTGGTAAATTTCTTCTTTTAAAGAGCTCTTTATTTTTGTATTTTACTAACACAACAAAAGCCTACATGAACTGCAGCAGAAAACAAAAAGAGGACTTTTTTGTTGAACATCTGATTTTACCATCCTTTCATGTTAAACTTTATAAGTGTTTATTATTAAAAAAAAGCTTTATTGACAGTTGTATTCTATTTTTAAAATAATTTATTTGTCTCTCAGTAGTAAGAGGTTTCTTAGATTTCACCCATTGGTAGATACTTACTAGCTGCATTTATCATTACATAAACTAATACTTCTGATCATTTCCATAAGACTTTTTAATTTATTTCTTTCTATTTTAAATTTTTTATTTTTGGTTTTTCGAGATAGGGTTTCTCTTTTATAACTCTGGCTGTCCTGGAATTCCCTCTGTAGACCAGGCTGGCCTCAAACTCACTGAGATCCACCTGAGAGCTAGAGTTAAAGGCATGCACCACCACCGCCCTGCTGACTTTTTAATTTGTATGAAGCAATTTGCTTAATTTCAATGAAGTACAATGACCATGGCATACGGCATTTTCTTACTCTGTTGTATTATTTTGTTTTATTTTGCTGTAGTTAATTAAGATCATTAATCATTTTGTTAGTATTATTTCCTGTTCAAATAAGTGATCTCGATTCAGTAAGGCATTGTTGTTTTTCCATAAGAGTTTAACCTGAAGGGACACACATACACATTTGATATCTTAGTGTCTTTAACTTAATTTAAATAATGTATTTTATATAACAACAACTTCTGTATACTTGTCTGTTGATATATAAATACTGACCTGTTTCTTCTTAGACAATTCCATTTCCTCATTTATTTGATCCTTTCTTGGCCACTAGCAGGAATATTTTTAAAAAGTGAACAATACTTTTTCAAACATAATAGGAAAAAAAAACCAGAAATATAATGTATCATGTCATGAACCAGGCCCACATATTTCTGATATATATTCATAAGTCAAGTTTCTTTACAGTATTCTTTATCAGAAATAAAATATTACTATGGAGGTATTGTAAGTGATACTTGTAATTATGTTCTTAAAATATACCAGTCTGTTGAGCATATTTTGGTAAGTAGGACTGTAGGGTGTTTTATATAAAGAAATATGCTAGATGGAAAGAGAATGTGCTTGTTTTCTTGGCAAAATAGCAAATATTCTATTTTCTAATATTTTAAGTTGTAGTACTTTAAACTCATAAGGAATTGTGCTGTTATCTAGAATATGGATGACAAATATTTGATAGTATTTATAGCATGATCTGTGGATTATACTTTACTATACATAATGTAGCACTTAGCTGTACGTAGCTTCTCAGTGATCTCAGAATTCTCAGAGGTTCTCCCAGAATTTTCACTGTGAGAAATATGACTATCTCTTTGATTCTGTTAAAGTCTATCTATTATGGTAAAGAAACTGGATTTCAGACAGGTTAAGTCCCTTGACAAAGATTCCATAGCCTGAATATTCTCAATTATTATTCAGCTTTCAGCATCAGGATGAAATTTTTTAAAAATCATTGTAGTAACCTCTATCAAATGTGAATGTCCATAATATGCTAAGCAGCATATTTCATTTCAATAATAAAATGAAAGTTAAATTACTCCATAGACTTCTTTGTGTAAGCCATAGAGTAGCTTACTAAAATGTATCACAGTATTTTTTGTTGTTTCTTAGGGAATTTAACTGTATATTTTCTTTCAGTAATACATATTTTCCACTTCATCAGTATTATAATATGTTAGTTTTAAGTACAGAATAATTGAGAACAAATTGACAAATAGAACTAAGCCAAAAAAGAAGAAAACAAATATTCTTGTTATTTGAGCTTTCCTTTTCAGTCCTTGAAACTTTAAGAATATCTGTCTTTATTAACTTTTGTTTTCTGCTGATGGTTTCACTCAATTCATTATAGCTTGTAGCACTATAAATTAATTTAACATGAAAGGATAAAAATGTTGCTTTTGAAATGTTTCTCATTAAATTCTGGAAAAATATTATAATAAATAAAAGACTGCCTCTGGTGCCAACTTCTGTTTGCTCAATTATTGTGGTCCTAAAAGTGAATTTTTGCACAGTTAACTCAAAGGCAATATTATTGCCATTATATTATAAAGTCCATGAGTTGCTCTCTTTAAAAGAAATATGATTTTTTTAATAGTTCTACTAATTTCTTGAGTTTCATACATTGTATCTTAATCATACTTCTCCCAATCCCTCCCTGTTCCATCCTCCCACTTCTGGGACCTAAAGAATAAAATAATAATAATAATAATAATAATAATAATAGTAATAATAATAATAATAATAATATGCTGATGATGATGGTGATAAAATTAGGTTCAGTCTATGTGGAGGGAATATGGATCACTGGCATCACCATGGTTTTGGGAGGCAGCATGCAGTTCTGAGAATGGACATTGACCTGGTCCACATTAACCTTAGATCAAGCAGGACCAAGTTCAATCTGAAGTTGGGCCTCACCTCCAAAACATGCAGGCACCCAGACTTTAGACAGGTGCCCAGATGTACTTCAGGCCGTTAGGCATCCCACAAGCACCCAGGCATCTTGCAGTCACCCAGACATCCACAGGCACCTGGACATCCTGAAAGCACCAGGGCTTTTTTCAGGTACCAGAACATCCTTCATGCACCAGGACATCATCAGGCACCCAGGCATACAACAGATTCCTGTTTACATCCTGCAGGCACCCAGATATCCCACAGGTACTCGAACATCACAGAGGCATCTAGACATTCTGCAAGTACAAGGGCATCCCACAGGTGGCCAGATCTCCTGCAGGTACCTGGATATCCCATATCCCACAGGCTCCAGGGCCTCTTGCAGGCACCTGTACATTTCGCAGACACACTGACATCACACAGGCACTTGGTTATCCCTCAGATACCCAGACATCACTCAGGATCTGATCATATCACTGGCACCTGTACCTAATGCAGGCACCCAAACATTTTGCATCACCCAGTTATCACACAGGCATCCAGACATCATGAAGGCACCCTAACATCACACAGACACCCAGACATCATGCAGGTACCAAGGCCTCCTACAGGCACCCAAACAATCTCATAGGTAAAAGAACATCCCACAGGAACCTGGGCATCCTGAAGGTGCCCAGACATCCTGCAGGCACCTAGATATCACATAGGTACCCAGTCATCCCACAGGCACCAGGACATCACAGAGACACCCAGTTATCACATAGACATCCAGATATCACAAAAGTGCCGTGGCATCCTGCAGCTGACTGGACATCCTGCAAGCACACAGACATTCCATAGGCATGAGGGATAAACTCAGGTTTTAGGGTTGTCTTCTTAATGATTGGCCCACCATTATATTAAGAAGTGGAAAATAAATTATGGCCAATAATTTATTACGAAGAATATACTGAATTATGAAGAAGATTATGCATCTCTTTTATATTTTTAATTGAAAATAGCCTCTACAGAGGAACTCAGAAATTGCTGTGTTTGTGTGTGTGTGTGTGTGTGTGTGTGTGTGTGTGTGTGCTTGTGTGTGTATATCTGTATGTGTGAGTATGTACCTGAGGAGTGTTTTAACTCATTGACTCTTGGTTCAAAATTTCACTTGTTATTCTATTTATAAGATTTCCAAAAACATTTTGCCATCAAGAATGTAGATGGAGGTAATTATAGAAAGGTTTTTGGAGGGCAAATTTTTTCATCTAAGAGGCATTCCTCTTATTGAAAATTAGTTTTCTTAATCATTTTTATATCATTATAAGAGCTTTCTACATTATATAAATGCATATGTTCATTTTTATCAGAAAGGAATTGCCTCTCAAAGTAGCACAAGGAAGGAATTCTGAAATTTAGCACATATATAATTTTCAAATAACTTGTGATCTTTAAAACAGAATACACTACTTTGGATCCCCTACACTCATTCCATTCACTACTTTAGTTTACACTCTTGTAAATTTATTCCATAGAATCCATGTTGTAATAACCATTTAATGTTCCCATTCTAAAGTTTTTGGTTAATAATAAAAACTTGGTTTCATTTTCACTTTTAACTTAAGTGTGTTCGAGATGTCCTGGTAAAAGCTATAAATACAATGTGCTTATGTGTTAGAGTTGATTGAAATCATGTTAAAGTGCAGGTCTAAAGGTCTATTGACGGTTCTAGTTAGGTCTGAGTGTTGGCATTGTCAACTAACCTCAAATTGACGTTGATATTGCTGCTTGTGAAGCAAGCCTTAAAACCATTACCTAACAAGATAACCAGGTTTGGAAATTTTTCTCCATTGGATTTTGCCACTGATGATGTGTTGAAGGTACATAATAAGTTAGGCATGGGTGAGGTTTGATAATCTACATTTTTATTAAATTCCAATGAGAACCACACTAGGTGAAACACTGATTGAAATACCATGAAAAGTTAAGAAAGCAATTTAGGTTAGCAAGGTCTCCTATATAATGGAGTTCTAAAGAGTAAATTTGGTTTAATTTGTTTAAAAGCCTCCTGAAAGAAAGTTATCAGCAGTAAATCTGTGGCTCAAATTTTATATTTACTGTAAAGTATTATAACTCTTTGGGTAAAGTTGAGATTGGCTTTGGGGTGTTCCTGAATTTGAATAATAAAACTGGGAAAAGAAAGAAGTTAAACATTAATTTGTTCATTGGCTGAAGAAAGACAAGGAATTACTAGGAACTCATGAGCCTGTTTTAGCCAGGCAAGACCTTCAGTCATGAAATGGGGATATACAGATGTCTTACAAGAATTCTCTTTCTTCAAAATGCAGACAAGGGACACTTAGAATCTGTGGGGTCCTCATCAGACAGGATGAGTGTGATTCCTCACACATGCTAATTCTGTTTGAGTGTCTGCATTCTTCTACTTCTGTACTTGGCTGACAAAGATGCTCTTCTGTAGCCTACATTCGAAAAAAGCCAATAAGTTTACAATTTGTGTTTATTTTTGAAAATCCTTTTTTTCTGTTATGTAACTGTAAGATATTGAAGGTGTAAGAATATAAGTTGTTACCATGTTCTCAATTTGAGGTCATCATACCTTGATTCTGTCAGAAATCTACAATACTTGGTCCCAACCTGCCACTCCACTACCCTGCCTTTTAGCAATCATGCATGTTCTTTAGCCTCACCATTTCTCCACTCACATATTGTTCCAGAGTTACCTCTTCACCTTTTATTGAGATTAGTCATTGTGAAATAGTAGCTAGCCGACTCCCCTTCTTTACTATACTTGGGTTTCAGTCCAACTCATTCAACTATTAGACCATGTCAGGAAAACTGCTTTCACTAAGAAAATACATAACGTATTTCCTTCCAAACTGCCTGACTCTGCATATTTGTGTAAATCTCACTTAGTTCCCCAGTGTCCTCTTCCCCAGGTTTTCACTAGACATCTGCTTACTATATTTGAGTCTGCTTCTCACATTACTTATCTTCTGCCTCTTCTAAATGTATATATGGGTGCTCTGCAAATTCCAGCCTCAGCCTTTCTTCTCTATCTCACAGTTCTACTATTATCTCACAGTATTCAGTATCCAAAGTTCTATTTAGTACCTACCAGCCAATGACTCTCAATATCTAGACTGCTGTCTTCACTTTAGCTATTCCATGTTCGTTTTCACTTTTTGTCTGCAAATGTATTTATTTAGGTCTCATGACTAACAAGGATAACGTTAAGTAAGACATTCTCGATGATTTTCTCCCTGATTCACTGAGCATTTGCTACAGCACTTCAGTATTATCTTACTGAATGTCACAGACATTTCAAACTCAGCATGTCAAAAATGAAAATCTCCAATAAAGCTAGTCATCCCATACCATATTTCAGAAAATGATTGCACATATGTCTCATTACTTGAGCCAGAAACCTCTGATCTGGATGAGCATTCTGTCTTTCACACACAATTGACTCAAAATACTATTAATTTTAACTCCTAAGTCTGTTAAAACAGACTTTTCTCTATGACTATCACTCATTCCAGACCATTATTACTGTGGAATTAAAATTAAGCCCACCTGATTAAAATCTCACAGATTTTGTCAGATCTCTTTATGTATTCATGTTTCCATTTTATCATAAGTACTTTTGTCCTTTGGTTTTGTTTTCTTACAGTAACTGAAACAAGTGTGTGAGATTACTACATAGTGACTCAGTTTTGTAGAGAACCATGATGAGTCATTCCTGTGATTTTTGATGATACTCTTACTGTTTAAACCTAGAAAACTGGAAATAACAGGAAGCTGTATTTGCTGGACCTAGTGGCAGTTCCATAGCCAGAGTTATCATCTGGCATGATTACTAACCCGGATACATCCATATCCTTGCTTAAAATTCTGGAGTAACATTAAAACAAACTGTCAGTTCCTGGAGTAGCATTAAGTTTGGTTCCTGACAAAATCTCTCCATGGACTTATTGTTCTTTTGTAAATGAAGGAAATGTGTAGCATAAAATTGGAAGCCGCCTATACCCTACCTGCCTTATTTCTCCACACGTGTACTTACTGGGAAGACTTTCCACTCAACTACACCATTTCAACTCTATTAATTTTGCTTTATTTTTCAAAATAATATCAAAATCCAGGAAAAGAATCCTGGTTCATTGTATATATCTTAGTAAACATAAAAAATGACTATAATACCCTCCAAATAAACTTTAACCCGGTGGTTCAAAGTTTAAAAATTAGTAATCACATTTAAATAATGGTAATGATATCAAAGTATGAAAGATACACTTTTTACTATTTATTACTAATATTTTCTCATCTCAGTATAAGACTATATAACAACATTACAGCAAATATCTGTGTAGCCACCATGATTTCTTTTTCAGTGTAATGACTAGTTTTATGTCACTGTGACAAAAGCAGACTTGTTGGAGAGGAAGAAATCCCACTAGAGAAAATGCTTCCATAAGATTGGGTTGGAGGACATTTTCTTCACTAGTGGCTGATGTGAATGGGGGAAAGCTCATTGTAGTAGTGACACTCCTTGGCTAGACCTCCTAGGTTTTATAAGAAAGAAAGATGGGCAAGCCAGCAGGAGAAATCCAGTATACAGCACTGTTCCAAGGCCTATGCATCAACTCTTGCATCTAGTTTTTTGTTCCGTTTGTATTCATGCCCTGGCTTCCTCGAGTGATGGACTATGATGTGAAACTAGAAGTGGAAATAAACTGTTTCTTCCCAAGTTGCTTTTGGTCATGATGTTTTACAATAGGAGTAGAAACCTTAACATACTTCCAAGTTAGACATAGTTCATTAGTAAGAATTATTATAATAAATGTTCAGAATTTAGCAATTAAAAAAATCTGATTTGTCTTTGTTTTCTATTTTAGTAGAATATCTTGCCCTTGTCTTTACAATATTTAACTTGTACCTGTATTTTGTTAATACATTATACACTAAGTTGCAGTATATCATATGCTAGGTAGGCCTGAGAGTTTTTAAATTGGATATTTTTATTTCTTTTTATATTAACTCTGTATAAAATCCCATTATTTAATTTGAATCTGTTACCATTTTATGGCATGTCTTCACACTGGCAGGTGAGAGTTACTATAAAAATGAATCAATTTTGTAATCACCACCCTCCCAAGTAATTCAATGTGCCATGTGCCATGTGCCATTTTAAATTAGCAAGGCACAGTTCTCCTGGAAGTCACAGCACAGCATGACTTTATGTACTGCAATAATATCACTAAAATAATGGATAAGACAGCATTTTCTACATAAAATCTTCCTTTTCTAGTGTTCATGCAACTTTTAGTACACTGTAATGACCACATTATTCAGTTTCAGAATTAGTAGAACACAATTGTGAATGACTCAGTTCACATTATGATTACTCATTCAACAACATTTTTAAGGATTTGCAATGCACAATGTGTTGCATTAAATAGTGCATGTCAGAGCTTCTCAAACCAAAATGATCTTTAACAAAACTTAGTCAGTAGAGATATCTTAAGAGTAGGGTTTGAGAGAAAGAAATCATGTTAGCTTGCCATCTCCCTTTCTTAGGTAAGCTTACCCTTTCTTCAAAGATCATGTCTTTCTGATAGTTGTTTGTTGTTTTTTAGCTTTCCCTTCATTTTCAATATGTTGTAATAACAGCTGAAGGGTTTTCTTCTGTTTTAATCCTTTAAATAGAAAAAAAAAATTACTTAGTATCAATATTGGCCATGTATTTTAATATGTCCATACATTGCACACATATATTCTGTATAAGCAATCAACCCCAAATGCAATTGCTGACCCACTCCAAAATGTAGTATTTTAAAATAATAAAAATATATTGTCTTGCTGGATTGTGAGTTGATGATCTGCATTGGGGAGTTCATCTGCTGTGGCTGTGTTTACATGTATATAACATAGTTAAGGGCTCATGTGTCCAGATTATGTATGTTGACACTGCTCTGCCGCTCCTGCCTCACACATCCCTCCAGCACAGCAGTCCAAGTGTGTACAGACACAAGAAGAAGACTTGCTATGGAAACTTAAGCAGCTTTTAAGCCCTGTCTTCCATAAAGCCTGCTAGCACCTTATGGACTAATGTAAATTTTATTTTTCCATGAGATAGCTAGAATAATGGCTTCCACAAAGATGCTAATCCCCAGAACCTGTGACTATGTGATGCTTTATGATATTTGAGAATTACGATCTATGATAGAATCAGTTGAATAACACTGAAATGAAGAGATTCCTTTGAATTATCCAAATGATCTTGTATGAACAAACTATCGAAAGTAAAGGAAAAAAGTAAAAAATGCAGGCAGGGAAATAAGAGTCAGAGACAAAGAAATATGAAGATGCTATGCTATTCTTTGAGGATGGAAAAAGTGGCCATTAACTGAACAGTGTGAGTGGATTGTAGTAGCTGGGGAAGGCAGGCTGAAGGTTATCCTGAAACTTTGCCAGAAGGAACAGAGCCCCACAAGCACTTTAATTTTAATAATTGAAACCCATGTTTAAATTCTGACTTCCAAAACTGTAGATAATCAAACCAAGTTAATTTAAGCCACTGAATTTGTAGAAATTTGTTACAGATGGAATGGAAATCTTAGATGCCCTCCATTGTTTGATCTTTTCACCATTTTCTAACCTCTCTTTTACTGGATTTTTAAAAAATTAGCTCATCTTTGCTTTTCCTTTACAGCCTGGTCCTAATAATATCTATAAAATTTTAATTTGATACTTTAGTTTGTTCTCCCCTAATATACCTGAAAATAAAATGAATATTAATAAGTTGTTTCTCTGTATGACATCAGAGATTAACTCCCTGACACTAGTATTAAGCAAATTGAATTTGAGTAAATATGGATATGAAGACTAGAATGAAGAAAAGATTATGCAAATTGAGAAATCTCCTAGGGGAAGTATTTGGGCAGTGTATAGAATATGGGGCAGATAAAGATGCAGGGGAAAGATGAATTCCAGCATTAGTATTGCATTTGTATCTTACAGTGTGAAAGTTGCTAATATTGGATTGCTTTATTCTTGAATCATTCTTTTCCTTGGCTGGCATGTGCACCAGGACATCCATCTCTTTTCTGGCTTAAGATGGACTTACCATACTCTTTCTTGAAAATGTCTTCTGAACCCAACTGTTCAGCCAAGATACACATTTCTTTCTTTATGGAAAAAAGCCCAAGCTTCTTAAGAGTTCTGCTCAGTCTTTTCAGTACTTGAACTAATAAGGTGACTGACTCATGGCTAAGATGTCAAAAGTGCCCTCAGTCCTTGTTTATCTGTCCAGAACTAAAAAGGAAGCCATGTAACATGCATATAACTTAGTTAAAGCTTCTGCCTTGGAAAGCCTTGTTTCAGAGCATTTATCAACTCTGAACTTCTTAAAGGCAATTATTTTCTCTTATTAATCGTTCTAGTAATAATTTATAGCATGATACATGGTGCTAATAATTATTGACTTCAATGAAATTAAATAAATAGCAAGTGAGTTGTCCATGATCACATATTTGACTGTTCTTCTCTCCTCCAATTACTATCATCCAGTGACAGTTATATAGGTTTATATACCTCATCTATAGACCAAGGTCATCTTAGTTTCTTACTTGTTATAGATTTGCTAATAAATCTCAAATAAATTGTCATCTGATGGGATTTCTAACTAAAATTCTGTATCTTGTGGGATTGGCACTGCTTATGTAAGGAATAAGCATGGAACACTCAACTCATTTGAAACCACAGCACTGCTGACTTCTCTTCATTGCCTACCTTCCCTGATGCTCTGGTAGGCTTTCTTACGTGAATACTATTAAACCCTTGGTGATTTCTCTTACATCTGTTCTCTAGTAGCTGTTACAAGTAAGTGGAGGCAGAATGGCACTGAGCTGTAGTATAAAGAACATATAAAGAGGCCCTGGGTTCCAATAAAAGCTCTGTAGTGGGATTTAGGGTAGAACACTTAATTTCTCTCAGCATCAATCTCCTTGTCTGTTAAATAAGATTAATGATGCCTGTCTTACCTATACTTCAGGGTTATTTTGAGGTTCACAGGTATTTCCCACCACATATAATCTATAAATCTCCAGTGTCTATAGACAACTTATAGTCTCTTACATTAAGCTTAATATTTCCAAGATTTTAAAACCCAATGACCAGTGTTAATACAATCAAACATAATATATTAAGTGTGTTGATCCCTGTGAGAACTCTCTGGTTATTGATGCAAATGGAAGTTGGTATACATTACCTAAAGTAGGAAAAAGATATGCTATTATTATGTAATCAACTTGTGTTTTTATCAACATTATTCACTCATTTCAATGCAAATGCAATTGGGATTCAAAGTTAGGAAAACAACATTTTAAGTGATATCTTTTAAATATAAGTTGTAATTATCTTACATTAAGCTTAAGCCATCATATAAGATGGGAAATCCATGTAGTTAAGATACTCTTTGGCATCCTGAATTTAAAGTAGTAGTTTTCAAAGTTAATTTCATTTTTGCTTCGTTTTATAAATGAAAGGTATTATTTCTAGGTAGATGTGAAACATACTTAATTGACCAGAAATAGGAATAACTTTTGTAAGTCCCTTCTTCAAGCATCATTCTCTTCCAGACTATGTAGAAATGCTTTTTCTTTATCTCTAGACTGAAGTCCCTTCTTTACCTTTCAAAATTTTTAGCCCAAATGAATTGTTATGGCTCTTTAAAAGACCATGCAAAATCAGTATTGTCCAATGCTAACACTTTGAAATGTAATATTGTAATTACTTACCAAATGAACATCAATCACTACTAGATTAGAATGGAATTACCTGTTATATTCACATTAATAGCAAATGAGCTTTCCCTGATTTATGTTGTTGTAATGAATACAAAAGAAATTAATAGTGATATGGCACTCACTGAAAGAGATGTAGTCATAAGGGCATGTCATCAAAAGACAAATAATACTTTACAATAAGATAGTATTAATTAAAGCAAAATCACAATGAACTATTGAATTACTCATATCTAGAGTATAAAGATATTATACTGTTTAAATTAATGTGACTGCAGTACATTTTATAAATATTAATAATGACTAACCATTTAAAATATTTAGGAAGCAAGTGCTTGTTTATGTTTGCTAAATAACTATGGCACCTATTTAGCTTCTTAGCACAGGAACAATGATGAACAATAATAAGCATTACATGTAATATAAAATTTCAATCATACTCTCTGAAAATATACATCTTGCTTTTGCCATATTTACTTATTTACAATAGGATATTGTAGTGGATCACTAGATTGTGGCTGTAATGTTGAATAAATTTTGCTTAAAAAACAAACACAAATAAACCAATATTTTTGACAGCTGATCTGCCTGATGTTGAAGACAACCTGAGTCAGAAATGAGCATTGGAAGCACAGAAACAGAACTAAAGATTTTATACATTCTTTCTAAGAATTAATTGAGCACACATGCATCAAAATGAGATGAAATGTTAGATTATCTCATTCAGGATGCTTTGTGTCTTCAAGAAATGAAATTTTTGAAAGTTTATGTGGTAACAATTCTATGCTATGAAGCAGAAAGTTTTGCATTATTTAAGTTACCTGAGCATCATTCTTATAATTTTGCTCTATGTAACAATGTATAAAGCAGTTGAGAATCATATCAAAATAGCAATAAAACATGTCTCTAGCAGAGTTAGCATTTTAAAAGATTATAGTAAGTTTGTTCAAAAGACTGCGCATAAATATCAGTGAAATACAACTGAAGCATGTATTTGAATAGGATATCATTCCACCAATGTCATTTTCCCAGTTTTGATAATGTACTATGGTTAAGGTATTCTCATTTGAAGAAACTAGGTGACAGATACAAAAAAATTATGTTACTTTCTGTTACTGTTAAAATATTACAAGGTAAAGAGATATTTAAGGAAATATTCTAAATCTGTGTTTTAGATAAGTACTATCTTTCTTCTGTAACTAATAGCTGGTTAGATCACTTTGAACAAACAATATGTAGAGGTCGTAATAATTGTTACATGTATTTCTGACCTACAGTTAATTGAAAAATTCTAAAACTATTGTAGTAAATAAATATGTGTAACAATATATACTACAGGATTTTCAAATATGTAAAATTAAATGATAGCTTCTGATTATTTCCTGGTATATTGCAATGGGTCCATAATTATAAAAGTGAACACAGACTTCAAAGAAAATTAACTGAAATACAAAGGTACGAGCTGGAGATTTAAACAATCTTATGTTGAGTTATGCATATATTTTCATACAAGATAGATACATTTAATCTTGATTTTAGTGTTCCACGTTTTATAGTACAGTGTCAAAGGAAAATTAAGGTGTTTACTCAAAATCCTAATGGGCCCTTCCTTTCATAAAGGAGGCACCACAGTGAGTAAAGACTTCAGATCTGGGATCTAGGAATAAACTCAGCAGTTTGCCAGTATGATTTAATGCCTGCTGTGACAATTATTATTCTTACTTTATTAATTTTACAATTAAATTGCCGAGTTATACTTGATGTATTTCAAGCGGTAGTTTTTTCCACCTGCTTCACTAGTTCAGAAATGTCAGTTGTGTTCAATAACAGTAAAATAATCTAGCCCACATAATAACTTTGTAGGACTAATTTTATGTCAGAAAGAAATTAAATTTGTCTCAGAGACTCTCCATAATTTTGTTTTGCAAGGCAAAAAATAAAATAGCAAAAAGAATGGAGCAAACTTTAAAATTATATATGTCATTTGCTAAATGTACCTCATTTTCATCAAGAAATCATTGGAGCACTGATTAAATATAAAACATCAAACATTTTGATTTGTCCTCAGAAATCTTATATTCTAATGTTTAGACTCCACAACATTAGATTAACTTATTAGCATGTGTCTTCACTTTACTTATTGATTTATTTCATTGGTGGTACTAGGGATCAACACTATTACTTCAGCTATATTCCTTAACTCATATCTGATTTATTATCGTGTTTAGTATATATCTTGCCATTGTACTTGAGCCATGAAATATTCCACACTTAATGTTGACAGGCCATTTGCACAGATAAGTTGATGTTTGTAAAGGGTTAAGAGAAAGACATCTTTTTAAATGAAATCATAGTTTCCCTGTTTCTCTAGCAAGTGAGCTGAAGTTTGCATTATGTTTGATATGACTAAGTAGGGTGTAAAATATGCTAACAACTAAAAAGAGGAGAAAATTTAACTAAGGGATCACAAGTGAGCATGCTAATTTATAATTAAAAGGAGAGAAAGAGTTGGTTAATTCTCAGAAAAGTGACTGTTCGTTAGTATGCCTAGCTGGGCATACCTTTCTACTTATATCCCACAACAACTGGGATGTCATGAATGAATAAACTATCTTTGAAGATTATTGAAATATATGCAGATTGGCTATGAACTTCAGATGCTGGTTTGCATAAACATTTCTATACTTCTCTATTACACTATTGGAACCATCCAACACTTTAAAATGTACAGTTGCTGAGCACACTTGGCACAAATTTCTAGTTATGTTGTCTTCTTCAGACTCTCACTCTCCCTAGGATACTGTTCTAAAGTGAGGCTAGGAGTAGAGATTGATATTGTGAAGATGATATAAAAAACTATAAAGCAGTTACCACTGTGTCTAGTATATAATGGAGCCTTTGTTGTTAAAAGCTTCATTTCTATTATCATTATCATTACCAATAATAATGAATCCTGGCTGTTGGAGGAATTGGGTCTGTATCTCATGTACCAGAGACAAAACACATTAAAATGTCTTTTATCCCTTACTTTTGATGTTGCATTAGAAATAATAATAGTAACATTTTCATTTGTGTGTGGGCTTTTATAATAATGTTTTAAAAAATACCCTGTATTTTGATATCTTATTAAATATCAAAAGGATGTTTAGAAATCCAGAATTCAAAAGAGCATAAATCAGAGAAGTAAATATTTTATGAACAAATTATTTTACATTTTTTCCTGATACCATGGATAGAATCTAGGGCTTTTTGCATGCTGATTAAGTGCTCTAAAACTGAGCTGTCTCCAGCCCAGAAAAATCTTTTAATTTAACTCACTTACGTCTTCTCTTGTCTCATATGCTTAACAACATAGCTCTTGTTAAATAGAATAATAAAACAAGTAGCAACTTGTGTGTGCATACTCATTTATTTGAGAAATATCTAAGAATGTAGCAGTTGGAAAAACATAAATACCACTTTGGAAATCAGATTACACAATACAATTGATAGAAGATACATAGACAGACCCTTAAAATATTAACATGGACCACATGATGGTATTAGCATTCAAAATTTTTTCTTTTGGATCTACAGAATTGCTAGGGTTTTTCCTATATTCATGTAACTTAAATTTAGAAATGACTCCAAACTATTTTGACTTGAGTAATAGTGACAAAAAGAAATGTTCATAGATTACACCTGGGAAATTCAAGACAATAAAAAATTCTAATGTGTATATAAAGCAGGAGTAATTCTCCACTGGCTAAATTTATATGAGCACAAATCTTCCCTCTAACATTTATAACAAGTCAATTTTATTATTTGTTATTTTTTTCTATAGATTCATTATAGGGATTTCTGGTTTAAATAGTGGATCTTGAAACATCACTAAAATGAAAGTGGGAGAAGTTTTTTTTTAATTTCCCACAAGGAGAAACACTGTGAAGAAAAGAATCAGAGCTAAGAGGTGATAAATTTGGGGACTATTCAGAGAAAGAATTAATTATCACAATTTGGAAAACCATAGACCAAGTACCAATAAGCTACGAAGTTTTTTGAATGAGTTACATCAAAAATTGTTAAAATTTGGGATTATCTAAAGGATAAAATTAAGGGCATTAAGTTGTTTCCAATATATATTATGGATGAAGAACCCCACACAAAAGGAGAGAACCCATGACCGACACTGCAGTGCTGGCAAGGAACCTGAGACTGGATAGCCTGGAGACAACTCCTAATGATATCTTGCTCTGCTCATAGATTTGTGCCTAGCCCAATCTTCATCAGAGAGGCTTCCTGCAGAAATTGATGGGAGCAGATACAGAGGACCAGACCGAACATTGTTCAGATATCAGGGAACCCTGTGGAAGAAGAGGAGGGATTGCGGGGACCAGAGAGTCTCAGGACACCAGGAGAACAAGCCCCATGGAGTGAACTGAGTACTCTTAGGGGCTCATAGAGACTGATGCAACAGACATGGAACCTGCAGGCTCCCGTTTTTATCCTTCCCTGCCGTGTCCGTACTATTTCCTCTTCCCAGGGAGATCCATGTGTCATCAGTAGAGCCTTCCTTGTTGCATAGTCTCACTAGCTCTGTGGTTTAGAGCAACTTTTTCCTTTGCTTAACAGTTAATGTACACATATAATTGAGTATATATCATGTTTGTCTTTCTGGGACTAGATTATCTCACTCAGAATGATTTTTTCTAGTTACATCCATTTGCCTGCAAAATTCAGGAAGTCGTTTTTTTTAACAGCTGAAGAATGCTCCATTGTGCAATGTGCCAGAAATTCTTCATCCATTCTTCAGCTGAGGGGCATCTAGGTTCTTTCCAATTTCTGATTATTATGAGTAAAACTGTTATGAACATAGTTGAGCAAGTGTCCTTTGGGCATATGCCCAGGACTAATATAGCTTGGTCTTGAGGAAAGCTACTGCCAATTTCCTGAGGAATTACCATATTGATTTCCATAGTGGCTGTACAAGTTTGCATGCCCAACAGCAATGAGTGTTCCCCTTGCTCCACATCTTTGTCAGCATGAGCTGTCCTTTGTGTTATTGATTTTAACCATTCTAACGGGTATAAGAGGAAATCTCAGAGTAGTTTTGATTTGCATTTCCAGATTGCTAAAGATGTTGAACATATCTTAAACTGTTCCTCAGCCATTTGAGAGTCTTCTTTTGAGAATTCTTTGTTTATATCAGTACCCCACTTATTAATTGGATTGTTTGTTTTGTTGATGACTAGCTTCTTGAATTCTTTATATATTTTAAATATTAGCCCTCTATTGGAAGTGGAGTTGGTGGAAATCTTTTCCTATTTTGTAGGTTGCCATTTTGTCTTATTGACAGTGTCCTTTGCCTTAGATAAGCTTTTCAGTTTCATGAGGTCCCATTTGTTAATTGTTGATCTAAGTTACTGAGCTATTGGTATTCTGTTCAGGAAGTTGTATCCTGTGCTAATATGCTCAAGGCTATTCCCCACTTTCTCTTCTATCAAGTTCAGTGTATCTGGTTTTATGTTGAGGTCTTTGATCCACGTGGACTTGAGTTTTGTGCAGGATGATAAATATGGATCTATTCACATTCTTCTGAATGTGGACATCCAATTAGACCAGCACCATTTGTTAAAGAAGCTTTATTGCCATTATATACTTCTGGCTTCTTTATTGAATATCAAGTATCCATAAGTGTGTGGATTTATGTCTGGATCTTGGATTTGATTCCATTGATCAACATATCTGTTTTATGCCAATACCATGGTGTTTTTATTATTATAGCTATTTAGTACAGCTTGAGATCAGGAATGGTGATACCTCCAGAAGTCCTTTCATTTTTCAGGATTAATTTAGCTATCTCTGGTTTTTTGTTTTTCCATATGATGTTGAGCATTGTCCTTTCAAGGTCTGTAAAGAAATGTGTAGGGATTTTGATAGGGATTGTGTTGAATCTGTTGATTGCTTTTGGTAAAATGGCCATTTTTACTATGTTAATCTTACCAATCCAGGAGCATGGGAGATCTTCCCAATCTTCTATGATCTTCAATTTATCTCTTCAAATACTTGAAGATTTTGTCATACAAGCCTTTCACTTCCTTGGTTACAGTCACGCCAAAGTATTTTATGTTATTTGTGGCTATTCTGAAGGGTGTTGTTTCCCTGATTTTTTTCTTAGTCCATTTGTCATTTGTATATAGGAGGGCCACTGATATTTTGAATTGATCTTATAGCCAGGCACTTTGCTGAAGTTGTTTGTTAGCTGTAAGAGCTCCCTGGTAGAATTTTAAGGGTTGCTTATATATATTCTATCATATCATCTGCAAATATGGATACTTTGACTTCTTTCTTTCCAGTTTGTACCCCCTGATCTCCTTTTGTTGTCTTGTTCCTCTAGCTAGAACTTCAAATACTGTATTGAGTAAGTATGGGCAACTTTGTCTTGATTCTGATTTTAATGGAATTGCTTTGAGTTTCTCTCCATTTATTTTTATGTTGGCTGTGAATTTGCTGTAAATTGTCTTTTTTTTTTAGGTATGCCCCTTGAATCCCTAATCTCTCCAAGACTTTATCATGAAGGGGTGGTAGATTTTGTCAAAAGTTTCTTGGTATCTACTGAAATGACATTTTTTCTTTCAGTTTGTTAATATGATGGATTACATTGACCTATTTTAATATGTTGTATAATCTGTGTACCTCTGGTATTAAGCCTACTTGATCACGGTAGATGATCTTTTTAATGTTTTGAATTCAGTTTGCAAGTATTTTATTGAGTATTTTGTGTCTATGTTCATGAGGTAAATCAGTCTCTAATTCTCTTTCTCTGTTGAATCTTTGTATGATTTCGGTATTAGGGTGGCTGTGGCTTGTAGAATAAGTTTTGCAGCATTCCTTATATTTTTATTTTGTGGACTACTTTGAGGAGTATTGATATTCACTCTTCCTTGAATGTCTGATAGGATCCGGTGCTGTTTTGTTTTTCTTGGCTTTCTTTAAGGGACTTACTCATTTCTTCTAATCATTTGTGTTTTCATGTGTTTATTTAATGAATTTGCTCAATTTCTCCATTGTTTGTCTTTCCATCAATTTCTTTAAGGTATTTTTTCATTTCCTCTTTAAGTGCCTCTATTATCTTCATACAGTTGGTTTTAAGGTCTTTTTCTTAAGCTTTGACTATGTTTCAGTGTTCAGGGCTTATTGTGTTAGGGTAGCTAGGGTCTAGTGGTAACATATTTATTGCCCTGGTTGTTCTTGATAGTGTCCTTACGCTGGAGTTTAGGCATGTGAGTTCGGGGTGATTATAGATTGTGGTGCCGAATTCCTGAGTTGTCTTGTTTGGATGAGTGTTTTGTTTCTTGGTTTATTTTTCATATCTGATCTCTTTTTTGTAGTCTGTTGGCCAGCAGGAGGTCTCTGCCCAATATGGAGGCTGGAGCTCTGGTAGCTGACTTGGCCCCTGGTCAGGCAGTGAATCTCTCTACCCTAGGTGGGGTCTGGGACTTGGTAATTATACTTCTGACTGTCTGGCATATCCTGTTCTATTGGCTGTCCTGGCCTGTGCTGTTCTTCTGGCTGACAAACGTGACCTGTGCTGGGGCTGAAGTTGTTTGCTCTAATTGATATCTGTACTCAGTGTTGTTGTTATTGTTCTTGTAGTTGTTGTTGTTGGTGGTGGTGGTGGTGGTGATGGTGGTGGTGGTGATGGTGATGGTTGCTATTGGGGCCATTCTTCTCTCTTACAAAACATCCTAACCTGTTTCCTATTCCCAAGACTTCTTAATTCTCTCCATGGAATCAATTGTCTCCTCTATTGAGTCAGGAGACCAGAAATTCACTCTCTAGAGCAATTATATTAGAAAAACTCATGATCTGGGAAAATGAGGAAGAGAAGGTTAGAAGAAACCATTTGAAACCTAAAAATGTGAATGAAGTGAGAGCACATATATGTGCCATAATTAGTCACTATTCTAAAGCTTGGGTGCTTCCTTCCTCTAAGAATGGTGACAGAAAATATGTTTTTCCAAGCAGTTAGATATTTTTTCCAGAAAAAAAAATGAGGCATTATAGAGGGAAAACAAACAAACAAAACTTCCTGGTGCTTTTATTTGAGAGTCTGCATTCTGCACAAAGAATAAGATTCACGTCATTCTGAAGCCCTATAACTAGAGGTTATCATTACTTTTTAGTGCCTGAGGAGTGTTGAATATGAATAGGAAATAAAGGATCATCAATTACTTGAGGAATGAAACCAAATAAAAACATAGAAGAAGAAAAAAAAACATCAGGTAACTAGACCTCTGTGATGAACATCCACATGAATATAAGAGAATATATTGAATTCATGAAACAAAGACTATTTTATTAAGAAGTAAGAGTCAAAGAACAAGGATATGTTCCTGGAAGATAAAACTGTCATTGCCAAGATATAAAATTAAATTGAAATTGGAGGCTAAATCTTCAAGAAATATGATAAAATAAAGACTAAGAAATGAGCAATATGAAAGAAAAAAAGACAATAAAATTAAGGCATCACTCCATTAAGTTCAATATCTGCATAAAGTAGTTACAGAGGGAATATAGGGAAGAATTTACTAAAAATACAAGAGCGTTTCCCATGAAAGAAGACATGACTTTCAAGACTGCAAGTGCCAATCAAGTTGCCAGCATAATATAGGAGGCTTACATCAAGTCATAGTCTATGGCATTTCAGAGGTTCGAAAAATTTCTAAAATCTTCCAAACAGGAGGAGACATTTAAATTAAGTTGAAATCATGTAAGTAGACAGGTAGAAAGAGAGAAAGAGAGAGAGAGATCGATGGACAGCTGTTGGGAGAGAGAGAGAGAGAAATTGGGTGAGAGGCAATGGACAGATGGTAGATATAATGTGTGTGTGTGTGTGTGTGTGTGTGTGTGTGTGTGTGTATTTGTATATGTAACATGAACTTGAACCATGAGGTAGCCGACTCCAATAGATGCATCTTCTTACAACTCCTGCACTTAAGGCTCAAGAAACATCACGAAGAGAGGAAAGGAATATTAAGAGTCAGCAGACCAAGACTTCTCCTGTAAGATTGTGTCTTCTATATGTGATAGGGAAGCTGCACTTATAAAATCTCAATAGGCGAGTTGCCTAAACAATACTTGGCCAATGACATATCAATGTGACTGGATGAAATCTCACAAAGCCCCACCTCTAGATGAAGAACTATAGGCAACTAATTACTTCTGAGAGAATGATAATTACTCTGCCCCAAGGATGAACACACTAATTGATTATCCAGTTACAAGTGGTTAGTCCTAAAATCATACACATACAAGCAACACTAAATGGACTCAGCAAGGTGTGTGTGTTTGTGTGTGTGTATGTGTAAAACAATAATAATCAAAGAAACAAGATGCTATGAAAATCTGAGTTTGATCTCTAGAACACATATAGTGAAAGGGAAAGACCTGACTCCTATAAACTATCCGTTGATCTCTACATGTTCTATGGCACACATATACACATAAATAAATAAATAAATAAATAAATGTAAAAAATAGAGCATTTCATTTGTCTATAACACACACTAACTATAGTCTATATTCTTGCTAAAGTATGTCCTACACTTCATACATGGTCTGTTAAGTGTTTTTCTTCAAACCTTGGCTCAATATATTGTATTCATAAAGTACTGCAAGAAGGACAGGTATTGAGAAATGGTTCTCAAGTCACATGTACATAAGCACATATCAATCATTTCACCTGACACTATTGCAGGACTGTTTTCAGATCATTACAAAAACTCCAGAAATTTTTTGTGTAAATTGATAAGCTATTTTATTCAATCACTTCAAGTCTTATGGGTACTTGTGAAGATTGCTAAAAAGAGGGCAAGTAGAAAAGACCTATGTTTCTATTCTGATAAAGGAGGTAGAGATTTCTGTTTTATTAACAATCACTGATTCTCATAAGACTCAAATATATGTAAACATGTCAATCCAAGGTTATGTAAATAAAAACCAAATTAATTTGAACAGTGAATAATATAAAATGGCATGGTTGGGGTCTTTTAATTAAATGATAATAAGTTAACTCTTTTGTATTTTGTAAATAGGCAAGATTAAAAAATTAAAAAAGGAGGTGGATAGAAACAGGTATACATAAAGAAATCATAATACATCTACAATGTGGAGGAACCTTGAAAATGTTGTACTAGTTGAAAGAAGATACAAAATAATACACATTCCATGTTTGTAAAGTATCTAGATTAAACAAATCCATAGGAATACATTCATGGCGGTGATTGTCAAGGTCAGAGTGAAGATAGAATGGAGAATAGCTGCTTTAGAAGTACACATATTTACTTTGGAATAAGAGAAACATTTTAGAGATAGATAGAGGATACATAATTGTAAATACACGAAATTTTATTAAATTGTTCACTTGATCATGGGTAGTTTTGCTGGCAACATGGTGCAAACCTACAATACTAGCCCTTGGGATATTGAAACAAGATAATTGTAAATTTGAGGCTAGATTTGCCTACATAGTGAAACACTGTCTTGATAGAATTTTTTAATAATAAAATGACTAAATATATATCATGTAAATGTTATGTTACTAAAAAGAAATTGGGAAGCAATTTCAAAAAAGCAAAAGGCACCTGTCCTAGGTTTAGGAATGTACCTGATCTAATTATAAGTGCCTTTGTCCTGAATCTAGTATGTAGTAAGATTTCGGTAGTATTAAGTTTGTTAGTGCTGTGGTTCAGAAGTACATTTGCTTGCTATACCTTAACTCCTTGGGCTTAACCTCCAAAATAATAAAAATAATAATTCTGAGAAGACAGTTATTAAAGTAATAAATGTCTTCTATTTTTGAACACCCAAAAGTGAAAGTTAAGACATTAACCTAAATCCTGAGTCAAAGTAGACCCTGACACAAATCAATTGAGAGAAGAACACAATATCTAAAGGTAACAAGAGAAAAAAAATGAGAGTGTGAAGACCAGGCATTAGATAAGACAAAAAGAGAAAAAAATGAGTGTGAAGACAAGGCATTAGATAAAAAAGTATTGTTAAGCCAACTGCCTCTGAGGATGTTTTGAGTGTAGTGAAAATGCACATTTGAAAGTTCTCTTCCAAATAGGCAAAGGATCTGGCATATTTATACAATATGGTATACAATATGGTATTAATACACTGAATTCTAATGATGATTGATCAAGAACTACTTCCAAGGGAAATTTCCTTCTGTACCATTTCTAGCCCCCCACTTTCATAAGAAAACCAAGTTTGGGTCCAAAGTCATTTAAGAATAATAATATGAGTATCTCAGTTTAAATTTATAGTGGGGTACACTGAAATAATCTGAATATTTTGCTTTATTTGAAGACACTATTCATCCCGTTAGGCAAGAATAAGACCACTACCACAATTTTGATCCAAATTTAAGATCAGTTGAGTTGGATGATGGACACTGGCCAGATCCATTCCCAGGATTCCCAGAAAACAGCAATGAAATGCATTAGTTAGTAGCTTATAAGGGTGAAACCCACAAGGCTACAGACTTCCCACCTTCGTCCAATCAGGGGCAAGCATACATCTTGGCTTACTTCCTGCCTATATACCTCTTGCCTATGAGTGATCAAGCACATCCTGTGCAGTTGGGTCAACCAAGCTTGTTTATAAAAGTGATAACACATGACTTGTTATCTTACATGTACAGCAGCCCCCCAGCATTTTAGGAAGTTATCTGTCTTGGACAAGTGGAACTTACATTTAGAGGTATTTTTGTTTTGTAGATCTCTTAATCATGGTAATTAAAACATAACTTTAGCTTTCACAACACATATCTTTGTAAGAAAGCTCATAGTCATTTCCTTATATTTAAGAATTTCATTTTATGGATCCAAGGTGTGTTAAGAGAAATTGGAAGAATTGCTTCCAGTGGCTGTGCATTTTAAGTATGACATTATAAAATATGTAAGTTGTAAATAGAATCCTTTTTTAAAGGTTTTTTTTCAGCAAACATAAGTAATGTCTTATACTATAATGGCTATAAACAGCCAAAAAATTTTCCATGATTTTAGTTCAAAAGGCATTTTTCAGGCCTAGGGAGAAGGCTCAGACAGTAAAGTGCTTGTTGCAGTAGTATGAGGATCTGAGTTCAGATCCCTATCATCCATGTGAAAAACTGGGCTCTGTGATGCACACTTATTATCCCAGCTCTGGTGAGGTAGAAATAGGAACAGGCCAGAGGCTGATTGACTTAGTTTTGCAAAATCCAGTTGTTTCTGATTCAGTGAGAAATTGTATCTCAAATAATAAGGTAGAGAGGATAAAGGAAGATACTCAATATTGACTCTGGCCTCCATATAGACACACATGCATCTGCACACACAAATATATACATATACTCCACACAAAAAAAGCAAAGAAGTTTTTCTGTAAAACAGCAGTTCCTAATCTGCGATGATCTCATATGCGAAGGATATTGTATATGTGTTAGTATATTTTTAATTTTCACAGTGCTTGTGGTGGTTCTATTGTAGGCATCAAGTGAATCAAGCCCAGGAACTCTACTCAACATTCTACAATGCACAGGACAGGCCATCTAACAATGAATGATTTTATCTAGTATGCCAATAGTGCTAAGGCTTAAAAATCTTGCTATAAACTAGCCGTGTGGTATGAATTCTTTGCTATGGTAAAGGTAAAGATATTTTATCTCTATTCTATCCAGTATTGAGGCAATCAGCTATTGAACACTTAATATGACTAATGTAAATATTGTCCAGGTGGGATCCTGAGGAAATAAGTATCATTAAGACATGGCCTTCAAAGTCAGAGCTCATGATTTTGTAGGGGAAACAAATTCATAATAGTAACTTAGTGTAATAGGATTTGATAATATTGTACTAGGGGATTCTAATCTTCAGGTTATTTATAACACTATTACAACATTATTTGTGATTCCTGAAACTAATTTTCTTTAAAAAGGTATTCTATTTACAACTTACATATTTTACAACATTGTGTTTATAAGATAAAATCTATTAGAATAGCTAAATTGTGGCAGTAGGGCTCAAACAATTAGCACTTTTCTCGGGTAAATTGCTGTCCATAGACTGGAACATTTTAATGCATAAAAATTGTATTTTTTGCAAAAAGAAAAAAATACATTAACGTCTTATGTCATGTAACCATTTTATGTCAGAGACTATATAAGAAAAGACTGGAATCCGATGAGGGAGGAGCTAGTCTTTTTTTAACAATCATATATGAACTCAATTTACTAAAGAAGTCTATTAAAGAATTGATTTTTCTCATAAAGTATAACACACATGAGATGATATCCTCTTTAACGTTTTAATCAAGCTTAAAATTAGTTTTGCATTTGAAACAAATTTGCTCAGAGAAATTGTTGGAAAACTAAAAAAAAAAAAAAACACATATCTTACTGTGTCTCTTAGAAATGACAGCCTAAACAATTATAGTATCAATAGACATTCTAATACAGAAGTCTAATACATTTTACAGAGGTCCATCCTTTAGACAAGGAACTATAGGCAACTGCCGACTGCTGAGAGAGGGAAAATTCGCCTCTACCAGGGATAATACAGTTATCGGTTACTCAATGCATGATGTTCAGTCCTGAAATCATGTACATATAAACAACAAAAAGGGAATCAGCAGTTAAAAATGTGTGTGTGTGTGTGTGTGTGTGTGTGTGTGTGTGTGTGTAAGAGAGAAACAATAATCCAAGAAAAAGAGGATATCAATTTGAGAGGGAGTGAGGCAAGCAATATGGGAGGGTTGGGGGGTGGAAATGGAAGGGGAAATGATGTAATTATATTTTAATTAAAAATATTGTTTAAAAATTTATAGGTCTACCTAGGCTGTACGAATATTAAAATCCAAATCTAAAATAGGTTAGCCATTGTCACATATTTCTTTGAAGCTTAAGTAACTCAACATTCCCTGTAGGATACCTATTGATTCAAAGTGACACATATTCTGTCAGCTCATTTCCCTTCCCAGCATGCTAGTGTAATTTGAATCCAAAGAATTATGTGGAAACACTTATTAGTCTTGAGTGCCAGAACTCACTAAATGGAATCTATATCTAAGTAAATGTATTAGTGATGACATAAGATAAATAATAATATTGCTATTATGGCCTAAAAATAAAAGGAAACATATATGAATTTCAAAGGGGAAAAATTATATTAGCTATCTTATTCTGAAGCTATTCTTACATGTTTTCTGTGTTCTTTGAGAAACTATATTTGAGGGACAACTATTTATTATAGAATAATTTTTAAACAATATCCTTCTGGGGTGTATAATTTAATCATCTACCGCCTCTCCCATTCAAATGAGCTGAGTTTGGTGACTTGCTTGCAAATAATGGAATGTATATAACTGAGAGATTATCATAGACTTGATTAGATAATCAAAAATGTGTGATGGCAAAAAGTAGTCATTGTGAGGTCTGGAACTTAAAGCAGAAAAGGGAGATTAGTGGGAAAACTGGTGAAATGTAAACAAAATCTGTTAATAGTGTAGGATCAGCATTTATTTATATGTTCAAGTAAATGTACCATGAATATAAGATTTTTTCATTAAGAGAAACTGTGTGGCAGACACTAACAAATTGTCCAAATTATAATATAAATTTGTTTACTTCTTTCCGGCTCTGTATCTACTTCATGTATTTGAAACTCTGTAGTTATATGCATGCACATTTATAATTATTATTTCCCAGTGATCTACACTGTTATGTATGTAAAGTTGTTGTGACTAGTAATATTATTTAAGGCCTATCTTATCTTACATTAATATAATTGCTACTGCTTTCTCTTCATCAATTTTTAAGTTATAAAAGTTTTTCATTATTTTTATCTTTAACTTACCTAGATTAAATATGAATTAAATATTTTAAATTGCATATTGTTAGATTATTTTCACTGTCAAGTCTGCCTTGTGATTGGTATAATTAGACCATTTACATTTAGAGTAATCACAAATAAATTTTAAAAAAGGCATAAATCTTCCATTTTACTATTTGGTTTTTGTTGTTTTGTCCTATGTCCTCTTTTTCTTTTACTTAAATCGCTTTAAATTGATTCATTGGTTTAATATAATTCCAATCAACCACTTAGCCATGTTTCCTTGACATAAGAGTTATCTAAAAAAAGAAATCAACTCAAATTAGGTGAAAAGTATAAAATGATTCTAGAAATTATGTAAAAGTGAGAGAAGTATTCAGGTTCTAGGATTATAATTGACAGCAAGCCCATGACTTGTGAAAGAAAAATTTATTACACTACAGAAAATCCTTTTGAGTTCAGCAAAACTACAGCCTGAAGAATACACACACATGCACAAACACACACACACACACACACACACACACACACACACACATCAAACAATAAAACTGAAAATTAAATACTAATATCTAGAAAACAGAATTCCCAAAAACACAATGGTAAAAGAGAGCAATTAGAAATTAAGCAAATTTAACCAAGGTGAATATAAAAATGGTAAATAAGAACATAAAAAGATATTTTTAAAGACTTTCACTAAGGGTATGCAAATTAACATCATATCTCTATACATACATCAAAACAGCTGAAAATATAAAAATAAAATAAAAACAGTGGAGGTACCAAATGCTACAATGGATTTAGAAAAAATATCACAGTCTTATGTTCTAGTGGAAATGTATGATGAAGTCAATGTGACAAGAAATTTGCCAGTTTCCCATTTAAAGTAAAAGTGGACCCACATACAACGCAACAGTTTCATGTTTGAAGATTTATACCAAACCTCCCAAGGAATGTTCATATTAGCTTTATTCACTGTAATGCACAACTAGAAGCAGCCAGGTGGTCTTGAGTAGTTATACAAATGGAAGTACACCCATGTACCATTAACACTACATAGCAAAGAAACAAAAGCAATGAATTATTGGTACACTCAACAAGTTGGATAAGTCACCAGGGAATTTTGCAGAGGAAATTCTGATATTAGAAAGTAGCATGCAGAGTGATTCAATTTATATAACATTCTCGAAATGATAGAATTAAAGACTGGGAAATCTAAGACTGATTCTTATGAGTTTAGGAAAACAGGAATACTGTAGTTTGAATGTGAAATGCCCATTGGCCTATGTAATTGAACACTTGGCAACCAGCTAGTTGTCTTTTATGGAAAGGTTGTAGAATCTTTGACAGGTGGATCTTCATTATAAGAAGTGGGTCATTAAGCATGAGTCTTGAAGTTTCACAGCCCAGCCCCATGTTTTATACATTCTCTGCCTCTTGCTTACAAACACAATGTGACCAGCCCGCTTCCTGCTCCTGCCACCAACATGACATCCTGTCAGGTATTATATGACACAGTATAAAAAGTAACTAATCCGAGAGGAATAGAAAGTAAAAGGTGTGACCTTAAAAGACAAGAGAGGAACTATCACTATGGTGTTGGAACTGTTCTCTAACTTGATGGTATCAATGTCTGTTTGTTTTGTTTTATATGATTTTGCCCTTGGGAAAATATTGGCTTGCTCTAGATTATTTCTCATAAGCTGTTGTGACTTTATATCTACCTCAAAGTTTCTATTGTGATCACTAAAAGCACATAAACTTAAAGTAATTCACTAATTAGTGTTCACTTTTTATTTTATGTCATTTGATGTTTTTCTGTTGAGGATACTGAAGTACAAAAAACTTAAATGGCTTCCTGTGATCACTAAAGATTTTATCTCTCTGCCCTTCACTCAGTTTTGACATTTTATAATACAGACATTATGTCTTGCATTTTCTAACCTCCATATTACTTCAAATAATGTTGAGCACTCTGTAAACGGATTGCATGTGAGTACACAAATATTGTGCTACTATGTTTTACTACAGTATGTATTTACACATGAAAAGTACAAAACTAAATCCTCAAATTATCTAACTTGATTAAGGAGTTTTTATGAAGATAATAACTCCCAGGTTCTTATTTGATTGTTTTTAATTTCACTTGTTTCAGAACAGGTGATTATTTTCATGTTTAAAAACCAAAAGTTATAGAATTATGACATGAAAACTCATTCCCCTACCTCTATGAACCATCCTCTCAATTTCCCTTCCCACTAGTAATAGTAGTAGACTAGGTAACCAACCTCTAAATTATAGACAGGTAAAAAATTCACCCATTAGACAACAATAGAAAGAATGCTTTGTTGAGTATAAGAGGGCAAGGCCGATGGTGGTGTGGGTCTCCATTTTAGAGAAATACTTTTATAGTTAGGTTGAGTTTGTTTATGTGTAGTTTCCTGGCATTTAATCATAACATATGATGAAGAGCAATGTAGATTGGTCAGTGTACAGTTTTCGCAGGTTAGCATTAGTCACAGTGCACATAATTTTCAATAGTGCAATTTCTGCTATGCAGACAAAGGGAGTATTGCTTTATAAAATTAATTCCTTTTCAAAAGATCTGGTCACAGGATACAGTACTAAAACCCTGGTATTATTAAGTTTCAGCAGTATAGAGCTAATTGTTTGGTATTTCTGTACCACGTTAAAAAAAATCCCTCATGGAGACTGGCTCAACTTATTAATGGCATTTTCTCTGTATTAATCAGTACTGTCAGCTATTTGTGTATATTTAAGTAAGTATATCAAGGTGTGTGTATGTGTGTGTGTGTGTGTGTGTGTGTGTGTGTGTGTGTGTATGTATGTGCTTGGTAACATTAATATATATACGTGTTCTGAATCATACTTTTATTTCTCAACATTGTATCTTGGACATTATCTTATAGGGCTGCCATAATGACATACTACAAACTAGGTAGCTAACCCAGTAGAAACCTATTTTATTATTGTGGAAACTAGAAGTTAGATTGCATTTTAATTATCCTATTTCCAAATCAGATCACATTAAAAGAGAATGGACATCAATATGAGACTTTGGAGGTGCATGAAATACCATTTTATATGGTCATGTAATCCATTATATGGATATATATGGACTTATTTAAGAAATGCCCTGAACAATGTCAGGGTTTCACTTCAGTTCTCTGTCCTAATATCAATATAAGTGACATAAAATGAAATTATAACAGTGGAGGCTTACCAGCATCCTTTATTAATATATATTATTTCTATAAACTTCAAGTTTTATGAGGGCAAAATACACTGAAAGAGGACAGGAAACTTAAAGCTCACAGGGAATATTAAATACTTGAGAAAAACCCAGGAATCCATGAAAATATCTATGTTAATGGTCAAAGAGAGCATAAAGCTATTATATTCCAGAAGGTTTAGTATCAGTGTTAAAAGAAACAAGCAGAACTCAGAGTTCAGAATCAGATAAAATTGTTTTTAGAATCATTATATGGCAAAAAGTGTTATTTTAATTTAATGACAAAGGGTATTTTATTCTATAACCGTTGCTGGTACTCTTTTCTTCTATCTTGAAAAAAATATATCCTCTCTTGATGCATTCAACATAGAAATAAATTTTAAGGACATTAACATTTTAAATGTAAAATCAAAAATCCTTGAGCTAAGGGATACCTTTCCTAAAGAAAAAGAAAATCCAGAAGGCCAAAGGAAAATACAGAATTGCTAACTACAAAAAAAATTGAATTAAACAAACAAACAAAGCATGTGCTAGCAATATTGCTGGCTCAGAAGGTAAAGATGCTTGATGCCAAGCCTAACAACTTTAGTCAAATTCCCAGAACCACATGGTTGAAGAAGAGAACAGACTCCCAAAATTTCTCTGACTTTCCCAAGTGCGCTGTGGAGAACACACACACACACACACACACACACACACACACACACACACACACACCTACACACACAATACGAAAGAAATATAACATAGATAAAACATAATATAAATTAAGTAAATTTTACATGTACTACAAAATTGTGCATACTTCATTATACAAATATATCTCGAGTTAATTTTAATATAATATTGTTATTAATTTTTCAGAATTTTATATGTGCATACAATGTGTTATGAACATATTCATCCCCCACACTTTCCCCTAACTCATCCCAGATCTATTCCCATGCCTATTCAACTTTGTGCCCTCTTTTTTTTGCCCACTGCTTTAAATTAGTGCTACCCATATGCTAATGGATATGGAACCATCTACTGGAGCATGATTGGCCCATCATGCGCAATGCCCTCAGAAAAATATCTTACTTTATCCTAGAAGCCATTTAACATAATTGGATGAATAGATAATGAATTTGAATTTTGGAATTAGAATTTTGTTAAGTTGTAAAAAAATGAAATTATAAAGTTTGCAGTGAAGTAGATAGAACTGGAAAATATTAAATAAACTAATTTTTAAAAGGCTAGTGAAATGTCTCAGGGAGTAAGAGCACTACTTACTACACAAGCATAAGGAACTGAGTTCAGATCCCCAGAACCCACCCTGAGTTCAGATCCCCAGAACCCATCCTGAGTTCAGATCCCAGAACCCATGTTAAAATGCAAGGCATGACCACACACACCTCTAATCCTAGTTGTATAGTGCTATGGGAGAGGTAGGAATGGATCCTTGGGCCTTGCTGGCCACTAGTCTATCTAAAAACCAGAGAGATTCAGGTTCACTGAGAATCCTTGCTTCAATACAATTGGGTGGAGAGCAATAGAGAGCATTCGCATATATATGTACGTACATGCAAACAACATATCACACACACACACACACACACACACACACACACACAGAGTGACTGAGTGAGGTGGGGTGGGGGAGAGACAATTCAGTAGAAAACTGGTAGAAAATATTAATTTAATATACAACTGAAAGAAGATACCCACATAATTGGACAAGAAACTATGAACAGTTGCTCAACAAAACATGACAACATTTCCATTCAACAGAAATTAAAAATGGTAACTTCCAGTAGAAAGGGCATCCTCTACTGTTGGAAAATAAGTCAATTACTGTGACATTTGATGAAAGAATTTTTTTCAAATTAAATAATAATTCAATTAAATAATAAATAATATTCAAATAAAATATACATGTGTTTTGTTCAGTCACTATTTCTCTACCAAAATCTACAGAAACAAAATTTCCAGGATTGACAGTTTCAAGTCCATATGTAAGATATTTAGTGCAGCATTATCCATGGAAGTAAAAAAGTACAAATAAATCAAACACCTATCCTTGGAAATTTTGTAAAAAATAAATTGTCAAATTATGTGAGCTTTCCCGAATGTGTTAATATTCAATCTTTTTAATTATGTACTGTCTCTCCTAAATAGATAGCCATATTATTTTAACAAACAAAATTGATCCAATAAATTTTCATAATTTAATTTTTAAAATGGAAAAGATAAAATTAACCCTATGAAGCTATCTGAATTAGTGGGAGAAACCAATGAATATATACACAATGTTTTGTATTTATAACTTTGGATCCTCAGAGGAAAAGGGGTAAAAGAAATATAGGAGAAATAAAGAATTCATGAAATTGTGTAAAAAGTAGAAAACTAAATTACTGCAAATATATAACTATTAGATATATACATGGGTAAGGATGATAAATTTACACATAAACTTTAATTGTATTGATTCTGCTATGTAATAGTTGTATTAAAGAGGTTGTTTTCCAATATTGTTTTAATAGTACGGTTTATTGAGGAGGGGTGGGAAAGGAAGTCCTAACAAACCTTGTGCTTGCAATGGAGACACTAAGTGCCTGGTAACTACTTGTTGCAATTACAGTAGAGACCTGCCCACCTTGGTATAGTTAAATTAGTATTCAACAGAACTCATTTCCCCTGTATTTTAAGGACATATATCATCAATGTTACATGCTAATGGTACACTTGAATGTATACATACTCTGTTGCAAGGAGGCTGATGTAGCAGTATTGTATGAGACGGGAGATGAAATGAGTGTTTATGCACAGTCAGAATCCCAGTAAAGTCAACCTGTTCTAGAACAGGATTCTTTCCTCTATCATGGTTCTCTCCTGCCCCGGACCTGCTATGCTTATTTAGTTTTCAGCCCACAGGGTAGAATACATCAGGCCTGACTTCTCTCCCCATCTGTCACAGAAGTAAAGTGAAGTCTGTGACATTGTGGCAGCTGCAATTTTATTTTCCTATAGGTGGAATTCTTGCCCCCAGTAAAGGGTAAAGTTCCTAAGGTTACATCTGCCAAAGCTTGTTAAGGTGGAACTTTGACCACTTCTGTAAAAGTTTTCTATAACATCCTAGTTGTTGAGCAGTATAATATGTGTCTCAGCAGGCTTCCTGCAAATTCATGCTGGGGCTGTGATTCAAAACTGGGCAAAGAGATGCCTGAGGACAATACTATGCTCTTGAATCATCTTTCTGCCTTA
The DNA here is from genome assembly GCA_026225945.1 of Cricetomys ansorgei. Lineage (NCBI taxonomy): Eukaryota > Metazoa > Chordata > Mammalia > Rodentia > Nesomyidae > Cricetomys > Cricetomys ansorgei. The sequence goes on along the minus strand of JAMJFZ010002863.1, from coordinate 130,894 downwards.
GTTGCTAACTGGCCCTCTAAGCTTGTATAGCCATGGAAAAATACTTAATTTGTGGTTTATACACTGCCATGATAGATGCCAGGAAGTACTCAGTGAGGAAAAATTTTTGTTTTTGTTTTGTATACTATGTTAGGAATACTAGACTATAAAGCCAACATCCCTAATCTGATTCTAGTTCTATCATTATATAGCTGTGAAACTACTATGGTAAATCATATTGTCTTGTTCCTAATAGCCTTTGTTAGATGATCTCCAATGCCCTTGTACCTCTAGATTTCATAATTCCATACTTGACATGTAGGAAAAAAATGTTACCTTACATACTAAAGATGGAGCATGCAAATATTTTGCAATCTGTGCAGTTACCTATCATCTTCCTCAAAAACCTATTTTGACACCCCTTTCATCAGTATAAGTGAAAATGAACCCACCAGAGCCTTCATCCTGACTACTTGAAAGCCATTTAGCTTTATGAAGAGCTTATTCTATGAACTTTAAGACAGTATGTCATTGAAGATTTGATTGCTTAGCCATTCTTTTCTTTCCTGGTCAATCTTTGTTTAATACACATGGAATCCATTCCATACTAGAGTTATATGTCCCATATGTGACTTTCATTTTCATAAAGCATAAATGTCTTACTGACTCAGTACCATGTGTTGGTGGGGGAAGGTGCGTTGCAGAAAGATAGAGTCCCAGAGCCCATTTCAAAATGATTGAACTGGAATTCACATTGTAAAATGATGTCCTTGGGAACAACATCTACCATACAACTTGAGATGTAGTAAAACACCCCACCTATACATATAGACTAATATTCAGTACCAAAGAGAGGAAATTATGACAGCACCTGAGAGCTTACATGGAGATTACCTACAATAGTTCTTCAGCTCTGTGATCTTTACTTTCCTCATCTGTATAATATGACCCTTAGATAACAGAATTTAATTTCATTCTGGAGTATTTGTGGCAGTTTTAAGAAAAAAGAAAAACCACTTAAGATGTTCTTCCTAAGATTTGAAGAACTTTCCATTTATGTAAGAGGGGTGTATTTTCCCATGCAGAACATCTAATAAAGATCAGTACTTGTGAAACAAAGATATTTCATGGGTTTTGCTAAGAACTCTTGTATCGGTGACCAGAAAATCTATGGTAAGGAAAGAAGAGTATGTCTATGAAGCAAGGTAGAGGAGTTGTTAACAGTATAAAGGAATACTAAGCAGCTGAGTAAAATACCCATGAACACTGCCTCTTGAAGTTAGAACAAATAGGTAAATGATCATGTAATAAGAGAGTTTTTAGTAGAATTACAGTCATCAAGTATTACTATGGTGAGATGAGAATTAGTAAAGGGAGATAAGAGATAAAGGTGAAGACATAAAAGGAATAGAAATTAATTCAAAAAGAGGCCATAAATTTAAAGGAGAGAGAGAGGAGAAGAGAGGGTTTGAAGGATAAAAAGGGAAGGGGGAAATGTTGTAATTATATTATAAACTCAAAAATTAAAAAAAGCAAGATGGAAAGAGAAAAAGATACCCTTCCTCTACAACAAATAAATAAATGGTTTTTTTCATTTATAGTATAAGATTAACATGATCCACTGTTTATGAGCTAGAAGTGCCTGTTTTTTTTTATTATTATAGATCAAAGTTATCTTCCAGTAGTGTGGCAGATATTCTCTAATATCATCTTGGTATTTATATCTCTAATTTTCCTAAATTCCAATCAGTTATTCTTGTCATGAGAATATACAGTCAGTTATATTCTATAACTTATTTTAAATATTTACATAATCTTTTGGCAAGATTTCAAGATGAATATGTTATATTTGCATTAAATAATATTTGAATCCACCCAGTCACCAACAAAACATACATAGTTCATAGGCATACTACTTTATCTTGTTTTGTCATAGAAAGCTGGAGATATATTTGTAAAGGAAGAAAGAAATTCAAGAACTAGGAAGTTAAAAGGAAATTTAGTTTAAAAGAGAAATGTCTTTCTGTAACAACATCAACAATAAAAATGAAAAATAATAATGTTCCATAGATATGTGTATATATATGTGTATGTGTGTGTGTGAAAAGGAATGATATCATCTAACAATGTAAATTGTATTCAATTACATATTCACCTAAAGAAAATGATATTTTCTATCCGTCTGAGAGAGTAGTATGTGTGTGTCTGTGTGTGTGTGTGTGTGTGTGTGTGTGTGTGTGTGTGTATTTTTTAATAGATTGCCAATCTTCAGAGGTTAATTACAACTTAACATTACCTTTCTTAGTTGATCACAAGACTGTTTTGCTCCAGTATTTATTATAATTGTTATAATCAAAATTAATCAAGTTGAAGTCAAGGGAATAAATCAAACAGTAGGCCTCTCTGTTCCCAATTCTGCAATACATTCATTGGGAAGTGTCTAACTCATCCTTGAAAGAAGAGAAGTCATCCAAGGATACCCATAGGTATGAAAATCAGAAAGTTATGTAAATTCTACTCCTCTTATTCCCCTTCATATTTCTTTCTAATATGTACTTGGACCTGACTATTAGGTCTATCCTAATTTTATGTTTTCAAAATGAATATTAGATCCATTTTTCTTTCAAAATGGAAAAACATCTCTCTTCTTCACCCCTGTCTCCCTTCCATCCATTAACAACCAAACACTAAGTTGTTAATAAGATTGGAGCAAGCATTTCGGCATGGTATTATCTGATCCATTTGATCATTGAGTATTAACTGAGCAATCTACACATTTTGAACACTATACTAATAGATAGATTCCAGGATGAAAAGTACAAAAAATCCCTGGCTTCAAATTATATACCACTAGGGAAATAAATGAGCAAGTCGGTCATAGTATAGTATGTTCCATATTAAAACAGGTTTATGCCGAAGTCTACGTTTGACCTGGAGACAACTGTGTCTCTGGTGCTTCACAGAAAGCCTAGGGTCAGTTAAAACATGATGCTTCTGCAGTCTTATTCCACCTTATAATTGCCTGTAAATTGGGGTGTTTCATAGGTCATTTATCCTAAAACTCACAGACCATACATTGCCAATGATCACTATGAACACAGCCCAACACAAAAATTGTAATGTTACTTAAAACACTGTGAGATCTTTTTGTGATTTTTTTTTTATACTTGATCACTCTGTTCTCAAATGTAAACTTTGTAGATGCCAACGTTGTGTTGCAATGTCAAAACACTGGACCTGCTTAGCATGTAAGTCACTGTCTAGCTTGTTCCTGAGGCCATATCTAATTTCAGTGTCAAGTGACTTTCTGGGCCTTCCTGGCTTTCTTTCTGAAATCTGCCTGCCTATACCCTAATTATCCTCCTGGAAACATTTTCTTCCAAAGTTTCTCAACTATGAATACTTTTGTTATTCTCTAATCCTCCCTCCAATTTTGAAGCCACTATTGCTTTTGATTTCTGCATTATTTATACTACATTGTGTTTAATAATGGAACATTCTCTATATTTATATTTGGACTATAAACCTTTGAGAATATATTTTTCATATTTGTAGCACCCTGAAGAATCCAGCAGAATGGCTTGAAACAAATGAGTAGTAAATAAATCCCAACAAATGTTAAGTTAAATAGCTCCAAATTGTGTATTTAATTTTAAAGAGGCACTCTGTGATATCATAATACTGAAATAAACACCAAAGTTTGATTCTGTTTCAGGATATTATGTATTTAAGCACTCACTTTGTAGTCTAATTAGTTATATCTCTCAGTGATTCATTATATCTAAATTTATTTTTGCATTTTAATATCATCAAATAATTCATTTATTTTTAAAATATGTTTAGATAAGTGAATGTAACGAAGTAATTTTATCTGAGTTGAGGTGCTGGCTCAGTAGGGTCAATAAAAGTGCTTGTTGTAATAAAAGCAAGTGATCCTGACTTCAGAATCCTAGCACCAGTATAATAAGCTGGGCAGGGCACAAGCCTGTAATCCCAGCACTGACAAGACATAGACAAGAAGATCCCAGGGCTAACTAGTCAAATCAGTGAAAGTTACTGCCTCAAAAAATTGGTAGAAAGGGATAAAGAAAAACACATGATGTTTACCTCTGGTTTCCACAAGCATATAGCAATTCCTAAAGAGAAATAGAAGTGTCATCAGACTATGATGCTTATATTTTAATTCACTAATTCTGTAAGAATATGTCTTTTGTATGACAGAACTTATTATTTTTTTAACTAAGCTATAATCACATCATTTTCCCATTCACTATCTTTCATCCAAGCCCTCCCATATACACCACCCCCTTCCTCTCTCTCTGTTGAACATGGCCTTTTTTCTTAGTTGTTATGTGTGTATATGTATGCATGCCTACATATAGAAATAGAACCTGCTCAGTCTAACTAGTGTCACTTGTATGAGTTCAGGGTTGATTACTTGTTATTGGATAAGCAATTAGAGGACTCAGCCCTGAGAAGGACTATTTCTCCCACTGTTAGCATTCATTAGTTGTCTGTAGTTCATTGCCTGTGTGTGGGACTATGTGAGATTTTGGAGCATTCTTCCATCCTAACATGTCAATTGGTAGTGTACTTCAGGTCTTGTTTATGTAGCCATGTTGTTGATGTATTTTATGGACTTTGTCTTAATTCTTTTCTCCAAGTGGCCTCACAAATCATTACAAAACTCACTCCACTTAAGGATGTTTTCCCTGTTTTCTTTTGTTTCGCTTATTTGATTGGATGCAAAAATGCATTTTAAAACTAAGTGAGGGCTGGAGATATGGATGAACATTTATGTGTATATACTGCTCTTACAGAGGACTTGAGTTCTGTCCTCAATACCCACAAGGTGCTGTTAACCACCTGTAACTTCAGCTCCAGGAGTATCTGACACCTCTGACTTTTATAGAAACCTGCACTCACAAGTATATATACTCATACACAGACAGGCACATACACATAATTCAAAATAATAAAAATAAATCTTAAAAAAAATAAATTAGGTAAATAATTTTCAATGATGCCAAGGTGACTGTTTGAATTGGAAGTATGGAATTCTTTAAGGGTCAAATATCTTTTCTACCATATAAGATATGACCTTAGTACAATGGTGGCTATTAAGTTCACTGCCAGGTAACTTTTATTAAAAGACAGAACAGAAAGGTTCATAGGCTAAATTACTTGATTCACTCACTTTATTAAAATCAGATAATGAGAAAGAAGAAATAGATGGACTTATTTCACTTAGGATAGAGTATAAACATGCACTTAGGGTCACACTACATGAGTTCTAGAGTGCATAATGGTCTATAATCTAACTATCTATGTACTACATTAACCTTCCCTGCTTATGGGCATTTACATGAACAATAGTTGACTTTCAAATGTGAAAATGTACAATAGGCCATGTCTGACGCACATGTATTTTATCAAATAACATAGAGAAGCATACAAGGCCACAGTTGCAGCCTATCAAAATAGCTCGAAGAATAGCCATGTGATTCTCAATCATAGGACTTATAAAGCTAGGATTGATGTCACCTATGGATGGTTGAATAAAGAACTTATGGACAGTAAATGCCCACATATATTTATTTTTGTCTCAATATTTAGTTCTTCATGTATATTTAGTTTTAGAATACACACACACACACACACACACACACACACACATTTAGTTTCCAGGTGCTTCATTAATATTTGGTTCTTCTATGCCTCTGTATGTTTAGTCCACATATGCTTTACTTGCTAACTACTTATCTTTAGCACATTCTCAGAGCCAATTATGTGCATCTCTTTCCTCTGAATTTTACATTTGGTGATATCAAGTAACTAGCTGTAAATCATCCCTGGTGAAACCATTTACACTACGGAAACCAGCAAATGATTAAATTAATATCTCCCTAGGTATCAGAGCCAATTATTTGATATTTACTAACATTCCTCTATTTTCATGGCCTGTCATGCTCTCCATGTGACATCTCAAGCTTTATCAGTCTTTGCTGAACTTGACAATCAAAGTATTTTTGTTTCTTGTTGATTTCATGCCAAAGATTCTCTTTTAGAAAGAGTCTGTGTTTTCCATGCCACCTTTACTTAACCCATATTCCTGAACTTATAAAACTGTGACTCCTGTGTCTACAGTGGATAACCTTAGCACACCTCATCCTTTGCCACATGGTGTGTAATTATCAACAAATTTATATTCCTCACAATATTTTAAGGATTTTGAGGTCTTTTTGTACTTTTTCAACTTTATATAACTGCCATATAATAAGTATTCAATTTAAGCATGGATGAATAAACAGAATGTAGTAAATTAATATTCAATAAAAGATTTTTAAGTGTCACATCAATAACGCATTTTATGTATGACCTTAAAATCAGAAAGGAATAGAGGGTTACTGCCTTCCTTGGCTCTTTTGAAATATTTGGCTGAATGGAAATTCAAAATACCTATTAGAAGTTATTCTCCTAACTAGTGATTGCTAGTACAGATTTTATATTAGAGGTGGCAGTACACACCTAAAAGGCCATTCCTAGGAGTTTGACAATGGGGAGATTACTGAGATCATTGACAACTTATGCCGCATGGTGAATTTGAGTAACGCCTCAGTTACATGTTGAGACCCTATTTGAAAATAAAGTAAGTTCTGACCTGATTCATGTAATATCATAATTGTGGGTATCAACCTTATATATAGAAAGCATAAATAAAAAGAATTCTTGTGTCGTGGCACATATATGTAATCCCTGTACTTGGGAGGCTGAGTCAGGAAATTTATGTTGAAGACCAGAGCTGTATAATGACTTCAGAGCCAGAGTTGGCAACTTGAAAAGATCCTGTTTCCAAAATAAAATAACATAGACTAAAATAAAATAAAATAATGAAATACATAAAGAATAATAATTCTAGTCATATTAAATTTAAGTATATAACATGCTTAGATTAGTGTGACATCTAAGGAAATGTCTCTTGTAACCATTATAATCATTCATAAATCATATTATTTTGTTTTCTGGGGGGAATTCAGATGTCAGGATTTTTAAACACTAGTGATTCCATGGCAGCCAAGGTCGAGATAATTTTTTTCTGATTCTCCTAATTTTTCCCTACATTGGTGAGAATTAAGTAAAGGATTTTAGTATCCAAAATTTTCACTTTTCTCGTAGACACATGCATAGTTTCATAAATAGTCTGCAAATAGTACACACGTTAGCAAAGCTTCACTGAAGCAAATCTGCTCCCACACATTCTGATCCCATTTTGACACCACATAACTGTTGGCGACGACAATTTCAACAATGAAGAAGTGGGAGAAATGACTACATTTTATGTAAATATGTATTCATTTAAAATCAAAAGAGCATATGTAATAATATTATTCAAGATTTTAAATGAAGGTCAATATTTAAAATAAGATTCCTTTACAATCAACTTTCCCAGCAGTAGAAAGCATTGTCTTTTCTTTACAATTATTAAACCTATGGTTGAATAATCATTATTCTACAAGTTTTAATATTTGTATGCTGGCAAGTTCATGCTTTGTGCTCTAAGGATATTTGAAGAGCTGTTTGTCCTTTTTAAAAAGAATGACTGGAGTGTCAATTATATAATATATAGATGAGTTTGATTCTGTGAAGATTGTTAACACTCGAATATCTCTATATACACATGTATGTATGTATGTTTACACATAAAACAAGGAGGGACTCAAAGGAGCCTGTGCAAGTCAAATTTTTGAACACTTATCTAGTTAGATCTTTTCTTTCATTTACTTTTTCATTTTTTTCATATTTTTCTTTTCTTTTTCCTTATTGCTTTTTGTTACAGGGCATTGTTGTGTGGATGTAGCACATGCTGACTCCATTTCCCTATGTAGTTCAGGCAGTTTAAAATCACTTTCCTCCAGAATTTACTCTCATGTACCACTTTCTACCTCTGGCTTTGAATGGCCCAGACCATGGACTGACCTGTGTATGAATGAAACGTATAAATGAACATCTCAGCACTAGGATGGTGATGTTCCTTAGGAACTTAGGTCAGACTTTACCCTACATGGTATCTAGCAGGAATAGAACTTCTCAATAAAAGAACCTCAATCAGAATCTTCTGGTGGGATTGATAAAAAACAAGCAGCTTGGGCTCCAGAGTTTCAAAAATAGTTCATTTCAAATAGGGCTTAGCGTCTGCATCTCTAAGAAGTTCTCAGGAGATGTTGCTGCTTCTATGACCACTGCTTAGAATCTATGTAGATAAGACCCTTTTGCTCCTGCTGGGCTACCTAGTCCATCCTTGATGTATTGATTAGTGCCCAGCTGTGTTCCATCTTGGTATGCCCTATTTGAACAATAATCCTGGGAGGACTACTCTTTTCTGAAGGAAAGAGGGAGATGGTAGAACTGGGGGTAGAGGGGAGATGGGAGGAAATGGGAGGAGTAGAGGGAGAGGAGGTGGGTGCTAGGATGTATTATATGAGATAAAACATTAAATAAAAATTTTAAAATAAGTAAATAAAGAATCTATGTAGAAAGAGAGAGAGAGAGAACTTTCTTTGCTTGTTACATCTCCTCATAGCTGTTTTCTAGTTTCCCAGGAGAGCTTTCATGCAACAACTTTATTCTTTGCCTCCGTGATTAAAATCACAACAATAACATCTGATAACATTTCTTGAGTACTAAGTACCATACACTATATATCACAACCTTTGAGGAAGTACTGTTAACTCTATTTATCCTAAAAGGAAATAGATTTGGAATTTTCCCATGTTTGTAGAGCCAAGATGATTTTCAAACTCAAGTCTAATTGGGTTCAAATTTCTAAATATTAATATATTCCAGGAAAGCTCTCTTTGTGGTCTAATTTTCATCATCAAAGAATACTGGATTTCAGACTGAAATCAGCAATGAGACTGGAGGGACTGTATCATTTGAGCAAGCACTCAATAGATGGAATGGGAACACCTCAGTCGGAGGTGTTCTTCAAAGCCATCTTAGTTGCTATCCATATGTTTATGTGGCACAAAATCAGCTCCCCCAAGGGGATCTATAATTTTGTACATGCAGGAGAGCACTGATGCAGTTGTTCCTGGGGTGGTATCTGAGATAGTCATATTGCTCATTAAGATTATGTTTATAGTTTATAATAATACCGTAAATATCACATCAAAGGGGCATTTGTATTGTAAAACACAAAAGAATTTAAAGCTTTAAATGATGCACCAAAAAGTTCAAAGGACACTATTTGTTCATCTGTTCATTTGGATAGATTTTTAGTGTCCTTGTTGTTAAGTGACAGATCTTTACATTAATGTTTCTTTAGGAAAGAATAACCTCTCACTTTGAACTTACACATTGTAGTTCCTCATTCACAGTTATGCCTGCAAATATAAGTAAATGTAGATCATTCTATTAAGAAAATGCTCTTAGATTTGAGACTTGCTGTTTTGGCTGAAATAGCTCTGACATAGCCCTTGAAATTGAAATAGCTTTTTATGTATGTGGCTAGAATTAAACACAAAGCACATCTTTTCAAATCCTAAGGAGCTTCTGTGCTGCAGTTTTCTAGCAGTTGGTGTTATTTTCTTTTTTAACTTTGAAATCTGAAGGTTGATTCTAATTGATATCCTATGAAATACAGGAGCTATGGAAAACCTAGTCAAATCCTGTGTACCCAATATCTTTCAATTTTGCTGCCACTATGGGTTTCAAATTTTGCATACAGCTAGTGAGTGCAGACTGTGTTAACATCCCATAATACCAGATATTTTAATGATAACTCTTAAATTTGAGGTCATAATCAGAAATATGAGCCTGTATGAACTTGTTAGGTTGTGAATAGGCTCAAACCTCAACCAATAAACATAGGTGAAGGAAGTTATTGGCCTTTCCTCTCGGTGCAGTAATTCGCAGAAGGCCCTAAGCAGTCTTGATTGTTTATGCTCCCTTTCATTTTCCTAATCCCACAGAGTTACCTACTGACACATTTGAAATGAACTACTTGCACTCAAAACTTCCACTTTAGCTACAACTCCAATTGAGACACCATGATGACATGGGCATTACTATCTTTGGGCTACAGTAAGAAGAGTTACATATGAGAGACATTATACAATGTATGCATATATAGTCTGTGTTATATTAGAGTAGGGTACATTTGAATGATTTGCTGGCCAAGAATCACAATCCAAAAATGAATATAGTTAAATTTGGAAGTAGTTAAGATAAACATAAAATACTTAAAGTTATGCAGAATGTCTGCCAAAATAGCTTTAATATCTGATTGCATAATTAAACAAGTAAAAGGGAAAGGGAACTATTAACAACTCTGCCTTTAAATGCAACTGACGGCTAAGGAAATCATGAAGAAAACTCTTTGTGTTGATGAACTGAAAGCCTATTCTGACAGACTTCTGTATTTATTGTTCTCTTTCTGACCATTTTATTCTCAACGAATGGACTTACTTGTCATTAGACCCCACATTCTCAAGCACAGAGCTCCCATTCTTTGAAAAAGTAACTAATTCAAAAAAGCATATGAAAAGGGAGGGTGTATCTAAAAAGACTGAAATGCAAGTGCTCTAAGTGGAGCTCATTTCATTGTGGCTTCTTTTGCTACCCCTGACACTGGAAAGGCAAGGGCAGAGCACAATACACAGTATGAAATGTCAGTTGGCTGTATCTCTCTAGGGGATGCCCAGTGTTTAGATGTTACACTGGGGAGTGCCAAATGCTCTTTCTCACCTTCCTTGAGTTATAGCTTAGATGATTTAAGATCAACGACTGATGAACTATAAATGGGCTATATTGCTTAATTTTCACCTGCTGAACAACAGTTCATAGATTCCCAAAATAATCTCAAACTTAACCATGGTATAGAATACACGTTGAATCTTTTTCTTGGAGGTACTGTATTTCCCCACAAATTTCTTTTTCAAAGGTAACAGGGTCAGTGACTCACAAAGTTCCAAAACCATGACTTTGAAAACTAAACAGAGGATCGTAAACTGTTATAAATCTTAATTTATAAGCATAAATTTACAAATATGTTTTCTGTTTATGGTCTTCATTTAGATTGTTGCTTACAATATAATTATGCATTTTAGTTTAAATTTGGAGAAATAGGTATTTCTGCCAACATACAAGGTGTTCAGAAAAATATAAAGCATCAGTGCTCTACTTTATGAAAGAGGACATACTCAGTATATCAAGCACAAGACTTTTAATCTTTTCTGGTGTGTGTGTGTGTGTGTGTGTGTGTGTGTGTGTGTGTGTGTGTGATCTGGGAGTAGAGAATTTCTTTGGGGGAACCTAGAACATATATACATCTCTCAACAGCAGGGTTAAAATACTGGCTTTGAAAGTTCATTTGAAAAGGCCTATAGAATTTTTGCATCTTGGGAATAGCTTTATTTTTGTATATATAGCACTCAAGATTTCTAATCAAAGAAAAAAATAACTTTACATAGATCATGGCTGTTCTTTCACAACCAAAATAATCCATTCTGTCTAGGTAGTTGATCTCCATTCTGATTTTGTAATACTCCACATCATTGTTAATTTGCTACAAAGTTTTTTTGAAAGAGGTGGAAAATTATTTACTCTAACTTAAAAAATAAATGAGTGAAATATCAGTTCTTAGGAATAATAGATAAAGGGGTCAAAGAGGCTTCATTTAATTGCTCATTCTTTGTTTCCTTGCAAATGTTATTTCCACATAGGTTTCTCATTTCATACAATGTTGATAATCTGCTCCTTGTCATTTTCATAGACTTTCACAGCACAGAAGTTACTAGAAATTATATTTAATTAGTATCTTTATTTAGCACATTTGAATATGGATTTTAAAATTCAATTGGTGTATTTTTGTAAATAATAGACGTATTTTTCAAAGCACACTTTACTTGTATTTGTTTATATGTGTCGGTTTTCTGTGTGACAAATAACTATGAATCCTATTCCTTCTATTTAAACATTGAATTTATATTATAAATGTTGTGGAGTAAACATGACCTCATGTAGTTAGAAAACATTATTTCCTTGTTTATCCATTCAAAGGCTGAAAACATGAAAATGAAGTATAGAGCATATAAATTGTTCTCATAATTCACCGTGAGGCACAGGTATCAACTTCTACATGACTTAAATGAGGCTGAGACTAATGTCTCTGGGATTGCCATCAATGCTTCTACCTTTCACTTCTTTCTCATTTTTGTTGTGCCTTTATGGAAATAATTTTACTCTTCTATAATGTAGTCATTCACTACTTTGGGGCTTCAGAGTTGAGCAGTGATAAGAGACGATGGATGGAATGTTCAAGGGCCAGGTTGTTTAAAAATCCTAGAGAGCTAGTAACAATGCATATTCCTGGGTCCCACCCTGCATATTCTAATATAGCAAGTCTGCCACAGAGCTTGGGAGTATGGCCTTCCAGGTGATTGTGCTATTAACCTATGAAATACTGAATGGAGATATGTGAGTAAAGAAAGCAGTGAGAAACTGAAGTAAGGACAAACTCACTAAAACTTTGTGGTGTCTGAATACTTTTTTCCCACAGTCTCTTGACTCACTTATTTGTGTGATTTTTGCTCAAGTCCTTCTGCTGGACATGGTGGTGCCAGCCAGTAATCCTAGCCCTTATGTAGCTAGAAATTGTAGCTAATATGAACAAGAAAGCAAGACTATGTACCCTTACACCTCAAACAAACAAAGGTGTCACTTAATTTCTTAAATTTTAGGTACCACAACTTTAGGTAAGGGTGTGTCCCCAGATCACATCTGGTGGCTTTCAAACTAGTCACCAATGTAGAATTCCCCAGAAACCAAATAAAGTGGTGGATAGAAGGATTAAGTCACCCTTTTTCAAGATTCTACTGTACCTGAATAATTTTGTAATTTATCTCCATCTGAGTATGGAAATAAATACCTCTGAGTATGGTTTCATTTACCATATAAGACTTTATTTTCTTAAGATGTAAAGGAAAAGAAAATTACCAAGTATTTAAATGACTCATTGACTTCATAATTCACAGAGCTGAGGACTTTTAAAATAATATATATTATCCCAGAATTTTCTTTGATCTTTCTACAGTCTGTGCTGATTGCTACCAGAAAGGCAGTGAATATATACATTGTACTAGAAAATGTAGAAGTTGACCAAGTACCAGTGGCCCTTAATATGATGCAGTATTAGTTAAGCAGACTGCTAAGAGTAGATGGCAACATTAACCTTTCTATGAAGAATCATGTCTGATTCATTAAAAATCCAGACTTTCCTAAATGGATATTAATTACCTTTTGTTGCAGAATTTTAAGAACATAATTCTTAATTATATCTGTAACCATTGTGTGATGTGACCATTTTGAAACTGAAAAATTATCCTGTAGAATTTCAGTTAGAAGGAATGATTCTATCTCTTACCACATTGTTCATTTGTCTATTATATACACCATGCTAATCTTTGCATGGTGATACCATTTCATTGTAATCATCTTTCATTTTTAATGAGAGTGCATATCTTTTAAATTGTATATTGTCTTTGTTGAAAGCTATTAATCATCTCAGGATTAGGTAATGTTAACCATATTGCAATGTCCTTTTTATTCTGTTCTTTAAATCTCCTTCATCTCATAGTACACCAATACATTTCTAGTAACTAGAATAAATTATTAAATTTAGTTATGTAATGGGAATTTTACTGTAAAGGTATAAACTCATCTGAAAATTTTGCTGTCATATTATCAACTGTCATAGGAATGTTTTACTCTCTGGCCAGATATGTGAGCTATAGCCTTGATTTTTTACAGTGGAAAGAGAAAAATGAAGATTGTTATTTTTCAATATTTGTTCATTCAACCAACTTGTATTATAATGTTGTTTATAGTGTTAATATATTATAAACACAGAATGAAAGTTGCAGGTAGATATGAAAAAGACCAGATTCATACATGCAAATATATCCTAATCTTCAGAGAGTGGGCACTATTGTTGAGAAATGCAGAGTGAGGCCCCAGGCATATACCATTGACTCTACCAAGGATCATGATGATTGCAGTAGCTAATCAGTAAAGAAGGGAGTCTAGAAAAGGACTCCTTTTGTGTTGCATTTCCCAATGAGAGGGAGTAACTGTCTAAGAAACAATTGCCAAGGGAAAATTGTCAACTTGAGTATAATAACTAAGATATTAATATCTAAAGGATGAATGAATATCTGGCTGAAGAGGGTAGTAGAATGTGGGTTAAGCTCTCTTTATGGGAAGGAAAATACAGTAGATTTTATCCAGATAGAAGGAAAGTTTAGTTAAACTATTGACTTGTTTTCTTAAGGAGTGAAAACTGACAAGGTATATTCAGGTACCATGATTCAAAGCCAAGCTCTAACTTCAATTCAAACAAAATTTTGGAAAACAAAGCAATAATAGACTATCTCAAGCAAAATTACTGTAGATCAAAATTGGTTGCCCAGAGGAAATACAGCTCTCCAACAGCTCAGTTCATGCTCAGTGGACACTGGGGTAAATGACATCGATATAATAATTGGAAAACTTAACTGTGGTATGATGCCTAATACAAAATTGTTAATTAATGCTTGCTGATGGTGCTGATAAGGCTGTTGCAAAGTTTATTAAAAGACCCAGAAAATAGCATAATGCAGGAGTCCATCTGCTCAAAAGGTTGGAATTCGGATAATTGGCTGATTGGTTTTTATCAATGCAAGATTATCCTTAGCTATTACTTCAGTAATCCTGGCTGTGAAGAGGAGGATGGTAATAGCATGGTTTAACCAAACTTTTCCTTTCTAGCCAGTCACCTCTGTACACTTCAGCATTCCTAGATATACAGTAGAGATAAGTAAAGCAACTTCAAAGGGTCTTAGAAGAATGAAGTAAGTCATTACAGTGAACTCATTGAAGAGAATCTCTGGCCCATACTGCATAGTCAAGTATATCTCAAGCCATGCTAGTAGGGGTCTGTCTGGCTTCCAGTACACTCTAGGGGGTATTAAGAAATTCATTTATTTAGAACTTTATCTCTGATCTCACAGCCTGTAGGACTTTTCTCCCCTCATCCACTGAATGAAAATAGCTGTTGGTTTTTTGAGAGAGAGAGAGAGAGACAGAGAGAGACAGAGACAGAGAAAGAGAAAGAAAGAGAAGGGGAGAGGGAGAGGGAGAGACTGAGAATGACTGACTCAAGATGGTGGTGGTAGGGTAGGGTAATAAGCAAAGTGACAGTGCTCCCGATGTTGCTCCTGCCATCCACCACAGTTGCCTCTGGGTCCTCATGAGTTTGTGGACCTGAAAAATTACTTTTTCCAGGAAAACCTTTAAGAATTAAAGGTGGTTGGAAAGACAACAGATCTGGAAAATCAACTGGCTGTGAATCGAAAGAGGAAAGATTGTAGGATACAGCAGGGTGCACAGTGGTAGAGACGTGGAGCTAGAGTTTTGATGGGGATGGAGTTGTTGGGAGGCTGGGGTCACTGCTGGCCCCTCACCCAGTTGCAGGTGGAGAGATACTGAACTAGAGACCTAGACATTTGTGACAGTGGTATCATCAGCAAGATGATGGGCAAAAGAGCTCAGTATCCACAGTGGGGAGAGTGTCTGGGCTGCCAGGAGGCTATGGCCTCAATTGGCCTACCTGGCCCTGTCATTACATGCTAAGCCAGGCTGTCACCCTGAAAATGGAGCAGCACATGTGGCAAAGAGACATAGTTGGGGACTTGCCAGGGAGGGAAACAATGGAGAACACAGTTGAGAGACACATAGCTGGAGGCAGTGGCGGTCATGGGAGTGCACCAATGGTGGACAGGGACTGGTCCTTGGGGCCCCCACCAATTGCCATGTGCAAGTACAAAGGCCAAGGTACCAGGTAGCAGGACAGATAGTGTTTAGGATAGGGTTGTGTGAAGCAGTATGGAGCCTGAGCAGGTTCTGGCCCTGAACACACTGCCAAACCACAGAATCACCCTGATCCTGAACAATAACAAGAAATCCCAGATGAAAAACATTTCATCTTTGAGGATGAGTCTCCTTGAAAGTCTGTGATCTGCTCCAACATAGTATACCATGTTGATGTCTGAGATCCTTCCTGCCTCTGGAAACCAGGTCTGTGTTTGTGATCCATACTTCCACTGGAAAATCATATTGATGTCCATGATTCCTGTTCACACCAGAAACCATGTTGATGTCCCTGAACTATGCTCCCACCAGAAACCAAGTAGATATCCATGAACCAGAATCCAGTCGAATGTCTCCCAGTTCATTTCTGTGATCCGGGTTGCCACTGAAAACCATGTTGATGCTCATGAGCTCTGCTCCCGCCAGAGTCCATGTTAATGTCCATGATCCATGCTAGCATCAAAAATCATGTTGATGTCAGAGGTTAATTTTTCCTGCCATCAGCTCTGAGCAGGAGAGCTTCTGTAGCAGTTAGGTATCAGCGATTGCAGATTCATCGCTGATAATAAGAGACATTAAGGGCTTCTGTACCAACCTCACCCCCAGTGAAAAAAAAGAAAAATGTGATAGAGATGCTGAGGTATAGGTTTCCACAGAAGATTCCTTCTGGTATGGATGGGATTGGAGGAAGGAGTCAATTTTTTTTTTAAGAATCTATCTACTGAGAGCCTGAACATCCCCCAGTAATGATATGATGACACAGAAATGGGCTTGATATTCTTTTCTTTCTGGGATGGGTCAGGAATGAGAGGGAAGACCTAGGAGGAATAGGAAGTGAGTATGATCAGGATACATTGTATGAAATTTTCAAATACTTAAAAAAATGTTATGAAACCCCTAAACAGAAAATAGTTATTTTTCTCACATAATATATCCTTTTTATGGTTTCTCTTCCTTCTACTCTTCCCAGATGCTCCTAGCTCCCCTCCCAACCAGATCCACTCCCTTTCTATCACTCACTAGAAAACAAATGGGCCTCTAAGGGACAAAAATAAAATAAAATAAGATAAAACAAAAACTAACACATCAGAGTAGGAAAAAACAAACAAGCAGAGGAAAAGAGCCCCAGAAAAGGCACAAGAAACAGATTTAGATTCAGATACCCTCCCATCTGCACACTTAGTAAACATGTAACAACATTAAACTGGAAGTTGTAATATATACATAAAGGACCAGTATGTTAAAAAGAGAAAATTTAAAAAAAAACAAAAAAAAGAACCTTTAACAGGATAAAAACAACAACAACAAAAAATACAACTTGGCACTACATTATGAGACAAGGGAACCTCCAAAGTTGCCTTGAGTTATTTCTATTGGTCATCTACTGCTGGGCATGCAGCCTACACTTCAGAGTAGCTTTTTTTGCCCAGTGAGACTCCCTTGGATAAGAGTAATTTTTAATTTGAAAGTGGTAACCAATTGGAGATATTATCTGGGTTAGAGACCCCATCTGGTGTACACCTGTGCAGGCCCTGTGCTGTAGTGGAAAACTTGGAAGAAGTTTTTGTTATTTTGGTTTCTTTAAAATGCAAAATGGCATTTGGATTAGGTTTGTGTTCCCACCCCAGCTATGGTATAGTTGTTTATGCGTTGGGTTTGGAATACTTGAGGTAGGTGGCTGTAATATTCTATTTCCCATTCCTGGGGAGACATATCTGCCCACCCCATGCATGCTGCCTTAGTCTCTATGAGTTCATATGTTCACCGACCCAGCTGATTTAGAGGGCCTTGTGTCTTTGGTGTACTCCATTCCCTCTGGCCCTTCCATTCTTTCTTCCTTCTCTTTTCAGGGTTCCCTAATCCCTGAAGGGTGGGATCTGATTGAGACATTCCATTTAGGAATGAGTGTTTCAAGATTTCTCAGTCTTTTCATTTTGACTGGCTGTGGATCTCTGTATTTGTTCCCAATTGCTTCAGAAGAAAACTTTTCTGATGATAGCTGAGCAAGGCTCTGATCTATGAGTATAACAGAACGTCATTAGGAGTCATTTTATTCTGCATTTTATCTTTCTGTTTTTATTTAGAATAGTAGTATTTGAATGTTTAACATTCTTTATCATCAGGAAAATGCAAATCAAAGCTACTTTGATATTTTATTTTACACCCATCAGAATGACTATGATCAATAAAAACTAGTGACAACTCAAGATGGAGAGCTTTCAGAGTAACAGGAACACTCATCCATTGCTGATGGGACTGAAAATTTGTACAGCCACTATGGAAATCAGTGTGGGAGTTACTCGGGAAGATGGGAATCGATCTATCTCAAGGTCTAATTGTACCATTCTTGGGTATATACTCAAAGGATGCTTTATACGAACTTAAAGACACTTGCTTAACCATGTTCTTTGCTGCACTATTCATAATAGCCATAAATGAGAAACAACCTAGATGTTCCTCAAAAGATAAATGGGTAAATAAAATGTGGTATATTTACACAATGGAATATTATTCAGCCAATAAAATGTGAAATCATGAAATTCAGAGGTAAATGGATAGAACTAAAATAGATAATCCTGAGTGAAGTAATGCAAACCCAGAAAGAGAAATATGATGTGTATTTGCTTATATATGGACATTAGCTCTTAATTCAATGATTACCAAGAAACAATCCATAGAGCCACAGAGGTTAGGTATAGCATAAGGGACCTGGGATGGGCAGATAGGTCTCCCCAGGAATGGGAAATATAATATATGGTTACAGATGGATGTGGGGGAGAAACTAGTATGGGAGGATTAAGTGGGGAGGGGAAGGGAAGAAGGGACAAGAGAGGGGATATAGGGAAAGACAGATAAATTTAGGGGCTATTTGAAGAGTAGTATAGAAACCTAATAAAATGGATGTGTGTGTGTGCGTGTGCGCGCGCGTGTGTGACTTAAATCATATTTAAATCAAATCTCCTAATAATGGGGGACAGAGCCCCAGCTGGACATCTATTGTCATCAGATGAAGCATCCAGTGCTGGAATTAGGTTATGCCTAATAGAGTTGTTATCCAAAATGATCTCATAGGAATTCTCAAATAACGCAGGCTATTGCCAAGACTGTAAGTTGCTCTCCACAAACTGAAGGCAAGGCCCCATTGCTGAAGGCAATACCCACACAACTCATTGAGCATGGAGAAATCAAGCTTATTTTTACGTGGAGCCTTTACCTCTATGTGCTAATACCTGTGGTAGAGGAAAGTAAGTAGTCAGCACACTACCAAAGGAGAAATGTAAGTACAAAGTATGCTAGGACAATGGTGGCACAAGGCTTGTCCAAGTATCCAACCATATTTAATCAGACATAAGGCCTACTCCATGAGATGGAGTCCATACCCAACAGTGCTTGGTTGAACAAGAACTTGGGACTAGGTAGCCCAGGGTCCTAGGATAAAGCATGTAGAACTTTTCAAACCATGCCTGGAAAAGTCATAAGCAGAAAATGGCTTGCAGATTCTTCTTTGAAGTCATAAATGACCATTTTCACATCCACCATAGTATTTTCCATCTTTTTCTCTAGAATACTTTATTTTTAGGACCCAGGAAACTGTAGTTACTGCAAATTGCTTGGAGTGAGATTTTTTTTCCTACAATGTGTTTTCAAAACTATGCTGAGGAAAATGTATCATTTCTGTGAAGAAATTGCATAAGGAAAATGATTTGAGGAAAGAAATGTGATTTAAATGGAAACAAGTGTCAGAGGGAGGTCCCGGAAGATAGAAAGAATTTGAGTAATCATGATGAATGTAGAGTACACACCAGTTTTGAGAATGGCAGGATTCACATCTTCTTAAACCTTTTTTATGATGTCACAAAGTGAACACCTGGTGAATGCCTGGATGGGAACAATTTGTCTCAGCAGCAGAGGAAATAGCTTTAGGGTAAGGCTTCCTATCCCTAGATTGGTACAATTAGGGACCTCAGGGTCTAGCTGTCTCTTTTGGCCTATATATTGGATTTGATTGTGTAGAACTACCATATTTATGACCTTCCTTTCTAGATTCCATTATTATTATTGCTTACTGTAACTTACAGGTTTCAAACTTGTATGAGATTGATACTTGCTTCTCTACTTTGGTAGCATGCTTAGCACTATGAAAGCTAGTCAGTAGGAATAAACCTTCCAGTTTAGTACCTTTTTGATTTTTTCATGTTCTATGCCTCAAGTCTGTGGTGTCAGCTACATCTGATGACTCATGTTTGTAATATTTCCAATGCCTGGAATGTGGCGTCAAAAAGATTGAGAGTTGAAAGTCATCTGCTACATATTGAGTTCAAAGCTAATATGGGCTACATGAGATCCTGTCTCAAAAAAAGAGGGTGATTTCAAAAATAAATGTTTTAATCCAATATATTATTAGACTAATATATAATGAACTAAAAATATTATTTAAATTGTTATACTTTTTTTCATTGTACCTTTTAGAAAACTGGCTGATAGTTTATAATTAACCCCCAATCAATTTCTACACTGTTTTTACGGGAAATATTTGATCTGCATTTCTATTTCATTAAATTCATAGATGAAAATTGAATTTTACATATGTAAATTCTTCAAACTATATTATTTTTTTCAAAAATAAAACCTTGTTTCAATTTTTGTATTTAAAATTAAAACTAGTAACTTTAGTCACTCGGAATCACCAGTTTTAGGAATACTCAGAGGTCTCCTACAATCAGTGGCTGCTATATTGTACATAGCATCTCTAGAATATAGTAATGTGCATTAAATCAATGCTTCTTTAAACAATTAGTCAATAACAGTCTAAAGCTTTTTCAATAATTATTTCAAAATTGATCATTGCGTACACACCACATGTCTCACCTTAAAGGAGAACAACTTTTACACTTGAATAATTATTTTCTTTATTTCCGGACAGAAACAGATTTTGAAACTAAAATATTTTTTCAATGACCCAGACTTTGCATTTAGTAATATTAGAATTTACACTAACTTATTTTTTTTTTTAATACTTGGTTTACTTGAATGTGCTGGATAGCTTTATGTCAACTTGACATAAGCTAATGCCATCTGAGAGGAAGGAAACTCAATTAAGAAAATGCCTTCATAAGACTGGTCTATAGGCAAGCCTGTTGGGCATTTCCTTGATTAATGATTGATGGAGGTGGGCCCAGCTCATGGTGGGTGGTGCCATCCGTGGCCTGCTGGTTCTCGGTTGTATAAGAAAGCAGGCTAAGCAAGCCGTAAGGAGCAAGCCAGGAAGCAGAAGCCAAATCAGCTCCTGTCTCCAATTTACTTCCCTGTTTCCATTTCTGTCTTGAATTCCTTCTCCTTCAGTGATGAACAGTGGCATAGAAGCATAAGCCAAATAAACCCTTTCCTTCCCAAATTTCTTTGATCATGGGGTTTCATCACAGCAATAGTAACCCTAACTAAAATACTAACTAAAGATTTCCCAGCTGTATTTTCAGGTCTTCTACTACCATTTCCTAAAACTCAATTCTCAGTGTATCCAGCAGGCTGATCAATCATGCTGTGGTCAGAGGATCTGTTCATAAATGTGCCTCAGAATCTGGTAGTAGTTGATTTTTCTTGTTACTTAAAATGTAAACTTTGGCAAATGTCATTTTGTAGGTCAATGGAATATGGTACAAAAAAATTTCTTAGTTTCATGGTATTAGAAAATGTATTCAGTTTTCTTCTACTTTTCAGAATGGAAGCTCCTTAGTGCAGCATTCATCTGAAAGTGTTATATTAAGGTTATTTCTCAATTCCTCAAACTCCCAGTCAAATAGAGATTGATGTGTGAACATCAGTGTCTCTTGTCTGATGAAGAGTGTTTCCCTTTGCCATGCTTGATGTTAGAGAAAGTCAGCTGGCCTTAAAGATTAGGTGAGAAACTCACGGGTACACCTTTTGATTAGTCATAAATCACTCCCTGTTAATAATTAAGTACATGCCAAGGCACCATAAACCATCCAAAAAAAAAAAGGTATGTTTTATATCATTGAAAATCTCTGTGGGAAAGGTGATTCTGACTTTCCTAGTGAATAAAAATAATGAAAACATAAAATACCTGGTTAGGAGGTATACGTAAACTGAATAGTAAATCAAGGGAGGAGCCCCCAGTGAGCATCTTTTAGGTATAGAAGAGTTATTTCAGGGTTGTATGTGTTGTAACTAGTATATATTGGGATATAAGCAGTTATTACTCAGTGGGAATTTATCTTTTCTCTTTGTAATCAT
Organism: Cricetomys ansorgei; assembly: GCA_026225945.1. NCBI lineage: Eukaryota > Metazoa > Chordata > Mammalia > Rodentia > Nesomyidae > Cricetomys > Cricetomys ansorgei. The sequence goes on along the minus strand of JAMJFZ010002863.1, from coordinate 108,757 downwards.
CATATTATTAGATGTCAATGTGGGGATACATATTACCTGTGTTTTCCATCTTGATACAGTATTTGCTTTGGACATGCAATGTGGATGTAGAATGGCTACCAGACTCTTATTTACAAACAGATCTCTTTGTCCTGCTTCTATGTGACAATTGAACAAGTTGAGCTTGTCAAGATCCCTTGTCAAATTTCTTTTTTTGAACATTATATCTTTTTCAATGCCTGGTTTCTTTACTAAAATTCAAACATCCACAAATGCAGAACTCATTTCCGCCCCATTCACTGGTGTATGTTTCGTGCCATAACCAATACTATATTAATAGATGTTTAATCAAGTCTCATTTTTACCTGTTCTACCAAAACAAGTATTAGCTTATATACTTCTATTTGTATAGTGTAGCCTAATATGGACCCTAATGATTTTATAAATTAGATATATTTTCAAGCTCATAGTTCCTATCTCTTGCTCAAAAAAATAAGTCTCACATCAAAAGGAGTAAGAAATATTTATTCTAAACAAATATAGTGACAATGACCTGAAAACATAGATTCAGATTGCCTCAAACAACATTCTTCAAGGTAGAAGTGTTTACGTGAACTTTCATATCCGCAGAACAAAAGAAATTTATAAATCAAGGCACTTTTCAAGTAACTTGATTGAGACATTAATTAGACAGTTAATAACAAAGCAGGGGAAACTCTGTTTCAGGTTTTATATGATACCTGAAGACATATTTAGCTTTTGAGTATATTGCAAACATTTCATATGTAGTCACAGAATGTTTCATCAGACATAGAAATCAACAATGAATGACCGTGAATGATACACTGAAGATAACTCAGATAATTCAGCTTTGGATCTGTAATATTGCAACTCTCCGATGTTCCAAAATTCTAGAAGCTACAGTCTTGTATCTTTTAGTATCTTGAATAGTTTTGGCTTCTTTTCTGGAAAACTTCAGTTCACCCCTGTATTACATAGTCTTACTATTGTTCCAATGACATTTAAGATTGGATTTTTTGAGAATGAATTTGTGACTCCATTTATGTGATTGTCTAATGATATTGAAAACTACTTACTATGATCATGTTATAGTCTCACTATATGACATGCCTAAATGTGTTTATGCTTGTGATCCAAGACAAGTAATTAATCTTGAAGCTAGTTTAAAATTTGAAGAGTCATAAAACACATCTCTGTAGGGATTCTGGAGACCAGGTGTAAAGTGTAGATGTTATGAGCAAAGGAACCAGGACAGAAAATTGGGGTCTGGACTACTGCAAAAATTAATTTTCTAATCTTAATGTAAAGAAGAACTAGATGAAGGAAGTAAACTGCATGGCTAAGTTTTTTTCTCTCATTTTATAGCCATTTAAAAAATTTTCTTTTCATACAATATATCCCAACTGCCGTCTTCCCCTCCTATCATCTTCCTCCATCTCCTCTCTCCCCTAAATCTACCCCTGCCCTACCCTCCCATCAACCCTACCTCCTGCTAGTTCTGAGAAAAGGACAGTCCTCCCAGAGTTAACTCTCAAACAGGGCATAACAAGATGGAACCAGGCTGGGCACTAATCTTTACATCAAGGGTACACTAGACAACCCAGCAAAGGCAAAAGGATCCCAAGGGCAGGTAAAAGGATCAGAGACTCCCGCACTCCAGCCTGTTGTAGTTTTGCATGAACACCAAACCAGACAACCATAAGCTATATTTGGGGGACCCTACAGGTTTTGTGTCTGCTGCTTCAGTCTCTGTGATCTCCTAAGAGTGCTGGTCAGCTGACTCCATGGGCTTATTCTCCTAGTGTCCTCTACCCTATGTTCCCTGCAATCCCTCATCCCCCTCCTTTTTGGGGTTCCCCCACCCAGCTCTGCCTTATGTTTGGCCCTGGAACTCTGCATCTGCTCCCATCTGGGACCAGAGTAAGACTCTCTGATTAAGATTAGGGTAGGCACCACTCCATAAGTAGACCAGGATATTGTGAGAGAATTATCTCTTAGCTATCCAGTCTCTAGTTCCTGGCAGAACCAGTTCATAAGCACAGCATCTGAAGGCTTCTTATGACAATGTTCTACCATCTTAGAACAATGAGACTTAGCACACAGACAAAGCCTCTTTATTATGGCCAGGCTGCATGATCTTCAAGATATTCTACAGTGTTAAATTCAAAAAAATCTGTTAAGTTGGTTGACAAGAAATAAAATAGTCATCCCTCACTATCAAGAGACAACCAAATCATGGGAATTAAAAAGTAACATTCTCCTCCATTCCTCATGCTTCATGAATAGGTAGTCAGACAGTGCAGCATACATTTCACTGTATAAACAAGGTTTCTTTGGTTTGGTCAATGTACAACTTCACAGCCACTTCTATATACTTCTATGCAGTCTTCAACTTCTAAGTTGTTTAACTTAACATATGATTTCTAGAAGTTTTAACATATGCAAAGAAACATCTACAATGAAAACAATTCATAGCCCATATTTCATTAAAGCAACATTGTCTAAAACTAATTTTTATTATTTAAACACAAAATATGTGCTGAGAACATCAGTGCACACTGTATGAAAGAATTTTAACTACCAAAGGTTAAAAAACACTATGGTAGAAAAATCCTCTGGTACAAGCATACAACTATTTGTATATTTATTTCACAAAAGTTTGTATTCTTCCAAGCACTATTTTTGACACTAAAGAAATAACAGTAAACAATCAAGATATGTTTGATATTCATCTTCTTTGTTCTTCAATTTGAGGAAAAGAAAGGGGATTAAGCAGCTATTACTTCATGGTGAGAATTGTACTATGGTAATACTGTGGGAGTCCTCTCATGGAGTCTGACCATAGTGAGACAAAGAAAGCTTCCTCAAGCAAGTCTTAACCCTACTGAGCCAAACGAAATTGGAAACTTGGAGAAGTACAAGTCCCAGCAAAGGGAATCATGTGTAAAGGCTTTTGAGAAATTTTGTAGCAATTCAAGGAACTGAAGGAAGCTGGCCATACTAGCTACAAGCAGGTAGCTTCATGAAACTACAGTTCGGTCCCCTATTTTCTGTAGGTTCTGCATATATACCCAACTAGAGATCAAAAATACAGTTTAAAAATGGATTCTATGGTAAACACATTTGTATGTGATTTTTTTGTCCTTATTCTCTAAGGACTGAGATATAATAACTGCTATTCATTTTAGGTGTTATAAATGATCTAGATATGTTTTCAGGTATGTTCATAGATTAGCTGCAAATATACTTCCATTTTATATAAGGAGCTTGAACTTCGGTGAGTCTTGATATTCACCAGAAGTTCTACACCTAATCATATTTTCGATGCAACATTGACATTGCTGGATGAGTGTTGTAGAAGATTTTTAGTTATGTATAAAATAATTATTTTATTCACTATTGAGTGAGGGTCTCCCTAGGTCTTGGCATTTTGTATTGTTTGCAGATGTTGGATTTATATGGGGGATGTTTGATTGCTAATGCTCTGCATATGCTATCAGTAGAACACCTGAGAGGTTCTGAATTAATAAAAACACCTGAGCTCAGATACTTGTGGTTCCACTGTCCAGTATGGCACTGGCCAGAATGTTGGTTCCATCTGCTGAGGTCTGGCAGGCCTTGAATCTATGATGCTCCTCTCTGTCTTCTTTGGTGAGCTGCCACAGAGATGTACTGCTACAGATGAGTGATGATGATAACAGAGACAATTGTGATGATAAAGAGCAAAAGGAAGGAAAGAGTGTTGTCAGCAATTTAACAGATGGTTGTATCAACTCTATTAGTACTGATCACTGGCTTGGAGGGAAGATGTAAGTTTCCTTTCTTCTTTACGAAGTCATGCATGTGATCAAACCATTTATATAAAATATTACATACTAAATGAAATGTGTTTGAGAGAATATCGGAGTGGGAGAAGTAGTATTTAATATAATCTTGTTTGTGTTTTAGTTGGAGTCAATTGTGAAACACAATCTTATTTTGATCATTTGATAATTGATACAATTATCAAAACAGCCAGAAATCTGGGTATGTGAGTTGTTCTGGTTAAAGATAGTTGGATTTTATTAATACATAGATAACTCAAATACTGCATGCATTTGAAATGCTCCCGATTAAAGTTTTTAAAAAGAGAAGATTCCTCTTGAATGAACACAGAAAGCAGTAACATTTCATGAAAAGTAAAAGAAATAAACATATGGTATGAACTGGAAAATTAGTAGTTCAGTAGATAGAAGACAAATGAGGCTCATGTGATGTCACAGAATCTAAAAAGAAAGGCCTTCAAAAAGTATGGCATTCAAAATGGGCAAATTCTTTAGAGATGAGATAAGAAATAGTCTATCAGTATGGCAGCAAGGAAAACAATTGCTAACTTTAATGTGAGTCATTTCAGTGTGAATTTTGGGGAACCAATAATCATGGGTGGTCAGTGGGAATCAATGTGGCATTATACTGAGATATATTTGGAAATTCAGAGCATGGATGAGCAAGTAACAAGCAATTATTTCAAGACTTAAGACTATACTGGGAAGTTTATCTCATTTTATTTGCAGGTTGAAGTGTATTTCATTATTTCTTAGTTTAGGGCAAGAGTCTCAGCAAGGTTTCCTTTACTTATTGCCTCTGCCTCTTTTGCTAATCATTCCTTAATTTTCTTCAGAACTATTTGGGATTCCATTTTTTGAGAACTTTTTATGACTACACTGTATTTTTCTTCATTTATATTCTGCTTCTTCTACATTCAACTCCTTACATGACCACCATCCCATTTTAAAACCATTACGTCTATTTCTGTAATTATTATTTCTTGTGGGGTTTTGGTTTGGTTTTTAGTTGTTTCTTTTTAAGAGAAAAAAAGAACATGATGTTAGGTGAGTAGGGAGCCAGGTGGTTTTGGAAGGAGTTCGGGGAAGGGAAAATATGATCAATTGAATTAAATTAAATTAATGAAATTAATTGATGAAATTCTCAAAGAACAAATAAAAGAGGGCCAAGGAATTGATAACCTTGGTATATAACTGGAAAATAGATTATTTGTTTCTCATGACAGCTATATATGTGTGTGTGTGTGTGTGTGTGTATTAGTGTTGCCCAAATATGCATGTATCTAGAGCTGACCACTTATAATTGGATAATCAATCAGGAGTCTTCTCCCTGGTGAAAACTGATTCTCCTTCCCTTTGTTGCCATTGACTGGCTGTAGCACTTCATCTAGAGGTGAGGTCTTGTGAAGTTTCCCTGTCAGCAATGGTATGTTGACTAGTGTGGTCATTGTACAGGTTTTAGCAGGCCACCAGATTGTTGAGATTTCATTGAAGCAGTATCTCTTATGTCAAGAAAGACTCATTTTAATAGTATTTACACCAAATTTAATAGCAAGTACACCAAATCCAAGAAATCTTCAGATAAAATAGACCTCAAAGAAATTATTGCTGTTGGTTTGTTGCCTTGCTTGCTATTATTTGTCCCAGGCCACAAAGCTACTTGCCTTAAATGCATAGACCGTAGCAGAGAAGCATAATTTTCAATTATCTAATCAATTTAAGGTGAAGTGGCTAGTCCAAGCAGATACTATAAGACAAGAAAAGTCCACCTTAAGATTTTTAACTCCCAGGATAGATTTTTCTACCTAATCAAAAGAACCTGACAATTACTTAATCTCCTCTAAAATTGTTTAATTTTCTCTGGAAACTGTTTTATCCTTACCAGATTTCACACTATTAAATTAAGAAATATTCTTTTGGAAAGTTTGTTTATCATACACCAAAACCTCTGATGTGTTAGAGTTGCCAAACTTCCAAACAGCTTTGTGTTGCTGTTAGGTTGCTGTTGGGTGGCTCACCAAGGAAAACAGGGAGGCATTTTTCATAGGTGGAAGTCCTGCCAGCACCAGACTCCATAGTGGAACCACAAGCATCTCAGCTCAGGTGTTTTTATTCTTTCAGAACTCCTTAGCTATTCTACTGATAGCACATGCAGATCATTAACAATTAAACAACCCGCACAGAAATCTAACACCTGCAAACAATACAAAATGCCAAGACCAAGGCTAGACCCTCATCCAACGTGCACAAAAGCATTTTAAACATAATTAAAAATAAACTTCTACAATAGCTTTGTGTGCAGAGAGTCTAATGTAGTATGTGATTGTCTTATTTATTTATTTTTTATAAATGTAATCATTTCCAGGAGTGTGCTTATGTGTAGCTCTGCATCAGGAATAGTGCTGGGAATCTATTGAGTAGTCAGTATCTGAGCAATAAATGGATGAAAAACAACAGCAATGAAAGAAATAGCAAGAAGACCTGCTGTACCTGGAAAATTTGGAAGAAAAGAGCCCTAGAGTGAACTGGGCTGCTATGAGAAACCAGTACTCTGTTATCTAGTTCTATACCAAGGTCACCAATTGCATGGCTCTCTTCTTAATATCCTTTAATGTTCTGCAGTTACTCAAATTTTTCCTGAGTAATCAATACATTGTTGGACCTAATTATTCCTTGGATGATTCTTTATCACAAACAATGGCAGCTGCAATCCAGCTGTCAAACTGGGAGCTGGAGATAGAGGAGTAAAGAAATCAGGCAGAGTTTTGCCCTCAGCAGCATCTAGACCATCAGGCAATTTCCATTCAAGTGCCTTTCCTCTGCTTTTCTTCAAAGGGAAAAAGCTGATATGTATAATCTTCCATCAAAGCTCTCTGATTAAGAATTTTAGATTCAAACTGGATGGTAGCACACACTGTTAATCCCAATGCTCAGGAGCAGAGACAGGCAGATCTCTGAATTCAAGGCCAGCCTGATCTATAGAATGTCCTGGTCCAGGACAGCCAGAGTTACAATGGAGAAACCCTGTCTCGGGAAAAAAAAAAAAAAAAAAAAAGAATTTTAGAGTTAATCCAGCAATTCGTGACTTAGAAATCTAAAATCCAGAATATTATATCTCTACATTATCCTACCTGTCTTTGTCTCTATCTCTCTCTTTCTCTGTCTCTCTTTGTCCCTCTCCTTCCCACCACATTCTCCTTAGATAAAATGGAAATTTCTTGAACAAAAACTTTTGGATATGTAGGTACACCCTCAAAAAGCATTTTCGAAAACTTTGCATTAAGTGGTCAAGAGACTGTACCAGCATGATAGAGTGTTAGCCTAGCCTATGCAAAACCACCCTAGGTTCTACCTCCAGTATCACATAGAATGAAATGACTGCATTAAATGTCCAGTGTGAAAAACATGTAGAATAAATTATTTTTCCCCAAGGAAAATGCAAAGTAAATTACAGTAAACTGGAAGATTCCTATTTTGTACTGCTGACAAATGCTGCAACTGTGATTTCCACTTGCTAAGGTAATATGATAGATTGGATACATTCCATACTGTAACAAGTCACTTACATTCCTTTAAAAAGAATACTTATTTCAGGAATCTATTCTAAGATTTTTCTCTTGACAGTGTCCTAGTTCTTATCTTTGCCATACACAGGATCACACGGTATTTCCTTTGAAGGACATTTTGTTATTGCCCCCCCTACACACACACCACACACACACACCACACACACACACACGCACACACACACACACACACACACAAAGACAGACACACACACTTTTTCTTTTGCTCCTATAGCAAACAGAACCCATGATGTTTGCTCCTCATGGTGCAACAGCACCTGGGTACACAAACAGTGGTGTGATCCTCTGGCTTTTCTCTGCTTGTCATTTCCTGAATGCAAGAAACAGATGCAGTGATCAATTAACCGTGTGCAATGAACCCCAGGCAGGAAGGGAATGTTATGTTTTGCAGTCCTTTTGTTATTCTGAAGAATGAGTGGGGAGAAAGGCTGCCTCAGCTGCTACTGAAAGCATAAAGATTTGTTCAGGATTTTTTTTCCCACTATATTGATAGTTGCAGGTTCATTCATCCTGATTTCCCTGGGACCCTCATTATGCATGTTTATTGTTCTCTTATGATTATTCAGAGTATTCTGGATGTTCTCAAAAAATATTCAGGTTTGGACAATAAGTTATAGAATATTCCTACCTACATGGGTCCAAGAGTAGAGAACATTATGGTCATGAATCATTAGTACTAATATCTTTGGTGAGAACCTGGTATTTGTGAGAAATGAAATTCTACATGATATAAATGCAGCAGGGCATCTTATATTATGTGCCTACTTTGGGGTCGACCTTGTTTGCCAGTGCTGATAGCAAGAAAAATAAGTTCTGTTGTGCTCTGCAACAATCCCTGCACATGGACAGGCAGGCTGGAAACACACTATCTTGCCTTCCTATTTTTCCAGTGTTTCCCATGACTTATACATGAAGCAATTTGTGATAGTCCATTTCCAGTCCTTGTTTTAATTTATTAATGACACTGTATCGTGTTTCAATTTAATAGAACATTATGGTAGGAAACTGATGACTCCAATCTTTTCCCTAGACATTAAATGTGTTGAGCAGTGAAATCTTGATATCTAGGTAGAATAGACAGATGACAAAAGAATAGCAAAAATTATTTTAATTAATGACTTCCATTGTTTTAGTAGTTCATTCCATATGTTTTGGTCAAATCCATTCCACTCATTCTCTCCAGATTCTACTCTATCTTCCATGACTTTCCCCACCAAACTTCATGTGCTCATTTTATAAATGCACTGAATGTTTATAATTTAGTATTTTAATGAATTCTTTGATAATTTCATGCATGAATATGATGCACTTTTATCATAACCACCCCCCACTCTCCCCACAACTCATCCACTTCTAGTCTTCACTAACTTCCTAACTTCTTTTTCTATAACCTTACGAAATCTAAATAATGCTGCCCATGTGCCCATGGGTCTGGAGCCATCCACCAGAGTATGGTCAACCTACAAGGGACTACATCCTGAAAAGGAACTAACTCTCCCTCTGTGTAGAGATAAACTGGCAATAGTTCATCAGCCTGGGCTGGGAGCTCATGTACCCTCTCTACTTCATATTGGGAATGTTTGCTGTTTGGTGTAGTACAGGTAAACACAACTGCTTAAGTATAATGGTTCTGTCATGTTTGAAGGTCCTGTTTTTCCCCAGTCCTCCCAGGGACTGATATAATGTTTGGGTATTTTAATGTGTTGTCAGACTTAAAAGTATCTATCTCTCTTTTCTTTTTACCTTTTATTTATCTTTCTATCTCATATAATATATCTTAACACACTCCTCCCTTCCTCCATTCCTCCAAGCTTCATCTCCCCTATCCCCCAGATCTGCTCCCCAGCCCCACCCACCTCTCTCCAGAAAAGAACAATCCTCCCAGGGTTGCTGCTCAAACAGGGCACAACAAAATGGAACAAGGCTGAGCACTACTCCCTATATCAAAGGTGGACTAGGCAACCCAGCAGAGGGAAAAATGTCCCAAAGGCAGGCAAAAATGGTCAGAGACCCCTATACACACACACACACACACCACACACACACACACACACACACACACACACACTCCAGCTTGTAGGAGTTTTGCAAGAACACCAAGCTAGACAACCAATAGATATATTTAGGGAGCCCTGCAGGTTCTCTGTCTGCTTCTTCAGTCTCTGTGAGTTCCTAAGAGTGCTGGTAAGTTGACTCCATGGCCTTGTTCTCCTGGTGTCCTCTCCCCTTGGGTTCCTGCAATCCCTTCTCCTTCTTTTATCTGGGGTTCCCTGAACTCTGTGTGATGTTTTGCCCTGGTCCTCTATCTGCTACCATCAGCTGCTAAAAGAAGCTTCTCTCTGATGAAAAGTGGCCTAGGGCACTGATCTGAGAAGAGCATGACATCATTAGAAATGATTTCATGAACTTTGCAGGCAAATGGATAGAACGAGAAAAAAGTACTCCTGAGTAAGGTAACCCAGTCCCGGAAAGACAAACATGGTATATACTCACTTATATGTGGATATTTGCTGTTAAGCAAAGGACAAAAGTACTACAATTCACAGACCAGAGAGACTATGCAACAAGGAGGGCCCCAGCGGGGACAAATGGATTTCTCTGGTAAAGGAGAAATAGAATGGACAGTGCAGTTGGGCTGTTGAAGGAAAAGAATGGGAACAGAAAGGTACCAAGTGGGGCAATAGGGATGGAAGGAAAGAATATATGGAGAGACAACCAGAATTGGAAGACATTTTGGGGATCAGCAGACCTAGTGCATTGGAGACTCACTGGAATCTATGCAGGAGACATTAGCTAGGACCTCTAGTAATGGGGAATGGTAAGCCTGAACAGACTACCTCCTGAACCAGGCAAGACTTCAGGGTAGGACTGGGACACTATCCCAGCCACATGTCTTAGAACTAAAGCTATCATCCCTGCAGGACCAGCTTGGATAATGGAAGGGCAGAACCCCATGCCAAAGGAGGGAACCTATACCTGATACTGCAGGGCAGACCAAGAACTAGAGACTAATTAGCCAGGAAAAATCTCTTAAAGTACATGCTTTACAAGATGTCTGGCCATAGAAACCAGTCCATTTGTGCTCTTCACTTCCTACCCAGCTTTCTTGAAAAATCTTATTTATGTGATGAAGAGCCTTGTGGATAAACCTATATATAGTCTTTTAAATGTTTTTTTTTGCAAATTCCTAAAATGGTTTTTACAAAGAATATATTGTAAGTAATAGAAACCAATATGGGAACTGACTAGGATGGTAGATAGAGCAGTCAATGGCCAGTGCAGAAAAGAGAAAAGTACTCTAGGGTCCATTAATCAGAGAGGAATTTAACATAAGGAATTATTGGATGCATACCAATCTACTGGAAAGGCTGAAAGGGCATGTTTTCAGACTTAGCTTGCAAGATAAATTTATAAGACCACATGGAACAGACCACTAGGAAATTATTAGCTTTGACAGACCACTGAAGCATTGTGTCCAAGATCATACTGTACAATTTTTCATTAGGAGTAAAAATTTGAAATGTACAAGCTACCACTTTTGTAGCACATATTGGGCACTACTTTTACTAGCCAGGTAGATAGAGATTGGGATTGGGAATGCTGATATAAAAAGTCTCATGTTTCTGTGATAAGTGAACTAACAGAAACAGCCAAAAGATGCTGGAAGATGGCTGGTTCCTCATTTCTACCTCTACAACTCTCCTAGATTTATTCCATTTGGTTCAAGGTTGCCAAGGTTTCATTTCGGGAATGAAAATAATACAGGCAACAACATTATACACAAAGTAGTAATAGTTATCTGAGATTCAGAATGAATTGGCATGCTATATTTGATCTGACAACCTTAAATTATTGTGAACCAATGCATAACTAGAATCGTAGCTACATAGGAGTCTACCCAATACATTATAATTTCCAACCTTACAACTACAAGAATGAACAGGGTTCAGTGAGCTAATCTATAGTATAAACCAAAGCAGTATTCCCAAGAATGCTGAAGCCTTTATGCTCACACACTTTTCTGCCAACCTAAATTGCGGGGGTCTGAGTCCAGCTCTAGTTCCTGCGATGGGTTCCTCAGCTTCACGAAGGAGGATAAACAACGTAAACTGGCAAGTGAGCACAGTACCTCACTTTTCTATGGGACCCTTAGATGGCAAGCTTAATGCTCTTTAATGAGACACATAGAATACGTCTTATGGTGATTATGACACGCAAGAGCGCTTCTTTAATAGTAAAATAAAGAAAGATAAAGAAAAGCAAAGAATAAAATCAAAGAAAATAACAATGTGCACATTAAGGGAATAAAACAAAGTTTCTCTAAGCTAGCAATCCAACTCTCTAGGCCTTGCAATCTATTCTCCTCAGTTAGTTCATTCCTCTTGTCTCTCTCCTGTCTGTCTGTCTCTGTCTCTATGTCCATTGTCCTCGTCCTCGTCCATTCTTCTCGTCTCATTTCTCTCATTCCTCTTCTTTGTTTTCGTCCTTCCTCTGACCAAGACTTTTCTGTAGCTTAAGTAGCACTGCAGGAATGTTTATCTAAACGTTGCAGGTGTCAGGCATATCTCAAACAGGAACCAATGTGAAAGGTGTGTCTCTCCTCTTTACAGCTGCAGGCTTCAGAGTTACTCAGTTATCACCAAAGAGTAAATGATACAATGATTAATTAGTGGATGCTAGGGATGTCACTGCTGATTGCCATTTGCCTTGCACAGATAGTTCAGGGTACCATGAAGGCACCAAGGGAGGATTTTATGGTTTTTTAGTTCCTTGGTATGTATTTATTCTTCTGGGTCAAAAGCTCTAAATTTCTAGTCTTATCTGGTGGCCTGGCTAGGTTGAAGGCTATTTCTCTCCTTAAGTCCTGGGAATGTTTACTTTTAAGTTGGTGCAGGCTTGCTATATTCTTTGTTAGTGAAGGGCTAATTGTCTGCTTGTCTTTCCAGGTGCACTAACTTTCTAACTAAGCTCTCTGTCTTCTATCTATTAAGGCTTATCTCTTCCTGGGAAGATCAGCATTTACTCCAGGAATAGCTTTATGATGCACTTGCAATAAACCTGGGTTGCTCTCATATTCCAGGACTTGGAAGTCCAGATGTGATTACAATTTACTTCTGAATAGCATGGCTGTGTTTCATTCCAGCCCACAGTGGCCAGCTCAGGGATTAATTTTGATATTACTATTAGGCTTATCCAGATCTTATTATTCATGAGAAAACGTATGTCACCGTACAGTAAAGATAAGAAAGGGGCAAGGCAGTTAAGGAATTCCATTTCCTGACAGCAGATGCCCAGGAAACTTGTCAAGCTGAAGCTTCCATAGTCTGGGTAATCTGGATCCCAACACTAAATGTTTTCCATTTTACATTGTTTAAACTCTCTGAAATCTTGCCAATCTGTGATTCACATGATTTAAATCAACTTCCAGTTTTTAAAACATAAAAGGATCCAATGTGAAAAGGGTCAGTCTATACTCTGGAAGCAGAGTTTTCAGCAGGGAAGAGAGAGATTATTAGAACATGGAGAACATTAGGCATAGAAAAGTCTGGCACCAGGAAGAGAAATGAGTTGGGCAGTTACCCATTCCCAATACCTTTGGTTTGCTCTTTTGCATTGGACAAATGCAAAACTCAAATGAAGAAACACTTCCTTTTCTTCTTTCTTCTCCCTTTTTGTTGCAAAACATGTGTGTATTAGAAATTACTTAACTCAAGGTAATACTAAGAGATGACATACACCATTTGTACTTAATGCAGATAACTATAAATATGTACTAGCCTGAAACATAGATATGAAAGATGTTTGGATGAAAGTTCAATTTTGAGTTCTAAACGGTTGTTATGCAAACAACTTTGTAAGTTGAGAACTGTGTGTATTAACTTAATAAGTGGAAATGTCAAAAGGATGAATGCTGGATCTGTGCCATGCAAACTATTTGGCCAGAAGAAATGGCAACCTCAACAGGAAAAGAAACACTTCCTTTTCAAGGAGTCACAGATAATGGAAAATTACCATAAAAGCTTATGAAATACAGGAATACTTTTTTGTTCTCTGTTTCTCTCTTGAAATTCACTTTTGCACTTGAAAAAGTTAGTCCATTGAAGTTTCTAAGCTACTGATTTTAACAGGAATCAGTAGCAGTTGGAAGCAGTAGGGAATTGAGAGAAGGACCTGAGAAAGCTACTCCCAGAGTTATCCTGGAAGACTTAACATGGGGTGTCATCAAGCAATAGAAGATTGGCTGTCTCAGTGAGTGAAAGCAGTCTGACAGAGATCAATGTTGCTGTCTCCTCAATGCCTTTCTTTTTGGTAGTAAGTGGAAACTAGGGGTTGCTTTGGCAGAAAAATCTCATCAAAGAATCAAGAAAGAATATTTGGCTAAAAGAAGATTGTTACAGTGAAATCAACTTAGCCTGAATTGTTTGCTCCAGGAGCAAATTGAAGCTAGTGTTGCACTTTTGACAGTGAAGTGAACTTTACAGAACAATTCGTGGGCTTCTTTAGGAATACAGCAGATTTCTAAATTACTTTTACTTCAGAGGTATGACAAGTTCATTTTCTCTCTGCGAGTATACATTATTTTTTCTGTGTCCTTATATCTGCCTCTCAAAAAGCATTTTTGTACTCAAAAGACACAATAGCTCTTTACTAAGAATTTTTTAAGCATCAGTAAATTAAGGATCTTCAAATGCTTTTATTAATTACATTTTGATTTCAAACACTTAATGATATTTTAAAATATGGGAATTACTTTGTACGTTTCAACATCAAAAGGAACAAAATTGATTCCGTGTACTAAGTGTTATACCAAGAAAACGATTTCATTTCGGGAGAAAACGTAGAAGCCTCCTTTTCAATGTTTTATGTAATTCATAAAATATATAGCATGATGGTTCCATGTAAATACAGTTACATCATTGAAAGAAAACAGGATTGCACATACCATTTAACAGTTTCAAGTCTTGTAAACACTTTTCTTATGAACCTGTGATCTAAATTCTTTTCTTTTATAGGATTTGATTTGCTCTGTGTGTTTAGATGTGTGATTGCCCTTTCATGTTACATAACTAGCTATCAATATTGAAAGTGACCACCAAATGGAAAGATCAGTTATTTTCATGTGGTGAACACAACGACTGAAGGTCCAGTAGGCAAATCATTTGGGGGCCTGCTACATTCAAGAGCTAAAATTTTATATCAATTTTGTAGTGAAGCATAGACTTAGTTACATGTGAGCTTTCAAAAACTGACTACCCAAGGAATATTTTCTTGCTTTCTCGGGTACTGTGCAATTTTCCAAAAGCAAGCATTCATCCATTTGGAGAGCTTTAGCCTGTAGTTTCCACTTTCGTAACAATCACGTTTAAAACCCTGTGAATAGGCCCTAGGATTTACAGAGCTTGACTTCTCAGGACAAGCAGATCCTTTCAGCTTTTGGCTGTCAGTATGTGAGCATTCACTTGTGTGCTCAAGGAGTTTGTTGTAGCTTCTGAAATCTAAGAAACACAAAGAAAAGGATGAAGGGTGACCTAGTCTAACACAGATTCATGAACTCTCTAATAGAGAGGCTATTTCATCTTCTTTTATTTTTTTCCTAGTCAAGCTATTAGCATGAAACAGGGGCATGTAATCTTGCCAGAGTGAAATTGGGGTCATGCCATAGGCTAGCTGAGTGAGGGTTCTTTGGCATGTGATATATGGCCAACACAACTCTTTACCACATCAAATCTACCATTTAATTACACTTTTAATAACATTTGAGACTTTTTTATCATTATGGAAATTGCTCTGTAAATGTGCCCAAAATGAGCTCTCATACACATTTCGCTGAGAAATTTAAAGACAGAGAAACATTACCATCAGAAAACTTTTGTGGCTTTAGAAAACACAGCCTATGTAATAACAACAGTTTTTTTTCTTTGATTCAGTGATGTACTCCCAGTAGATTTCCAGGGGGGGCTTGGCCTGTAGCCCTATCCTTTCTTTGATAGGGGAAAGCAAGCTTCTACTTTCCAGCTAAGCAAAAATTTTCCTCCCCAGCCTCAGTGTCATTGCTTGAATTTATAGTTGCCAAAATGAATAATACAACACTGGACTCATGTTTCTGACTCTGTGGATGCATGTAGAGCCTGTCTGAGTTATATTAAATGAAGGATTGGTTTGTCATGAAATAAAGAACACTCCTGTCTTCCTTTCAGGGTCATTTAAAAACATCTCTACTATTGGGCTATAGGTAACATATAAAAAGGATTCTTAGGGTAAAAGCAAAATGTTCCTTTCTCTGCAATATTGATTGACTCACCTCTTTGTACAGCACAGTTGATTTAAAGTTTTCCTTTAGGTACATTCTTAATAATCTTGAATTTTGATCATGAACTCTTTCACTAGTCCATCCAATAGAGAACAAGCGAAGGACGTAACCTCACTATCCCTGAAGTTAAAATGCAGCGTTCTTTCATAGGCAGACACCTGGGTGCCCTTTCTCTCAGTAGTTCTCCACCCACTCCTCTTTTATTTATTTCCCAAGCAGATCTCAGAGCAAAATGAACAAGCATCCAGGTTATTTTAATGTGGTTGGCATCAATTTTTTTGTAATTTCCAGGAACTGTCATTTAAGATGCCGTCTCCTTCAAGTCTAGTCATTTGCTACTTAGCATCACTGTCATTTCAAAATATACAAATAAGCAAACACACACTTCGACCACATTTTCCAAGGTGAAATTCTTCCTCAGAGTTTTCCATTCAGATGGTCCTTGAGGTATACATTGCAGTTATTAATTCCTTGGATCTCTTGAAGGTGGAAGTGATGGTGGGTTTCAGTGGACTACGATGCTATCACTTACTAGTGCTTCATGGAACTATACAATATAATGGGTTATATTTTGCATTTATAAATACTTGTATATATTTCTCAGAAGAGGACCAATCATCTACACAAAGGAATTCATAAACTCTAGATTATTAAGGACTCTCATACATGAATACGTCATTCTAGGAATAGATAATGTTCTTAAAATCACATATAAGACATGCACATTCTTGAGCACAGAGTTTATCCAACAGTATCACAAACTCTTAGGTTGAGATGTACTAGTCAGTCTATTTATTATTTTATTTTAGGTCTTGTTGGATTTCACACAACATGTTTTGATCATATTTATTCCCCCAATTCTTTCCAAATCCACCTGTCCATTCCTACTCATCTTTATTTTCCATCAAGGCTAATTTGTGTTGCCCAAATATTCTCAGATGTGTAGTCTTTCACTAGAGTCTAGTTGATCTATAAAGGTCTACTACATTCTTGTAGAAAGCACTCCCTTCCTCTCACAGAAGATAAGAATTTCCAATAGCTTCATGGCTAAGGATGGAACTTTGTGCCAAACTCCCTTTGGCATGCTGGAATTTGGTATTTGAGCTTGCACAGATTCAGATTTTGTGCATGCTTTCATAACCACTGTGAGTTTCATACATACATCTGCCTTGCTGTGTACAGAAGATATGGTTTCTTTTTAGTCATCTGCCACTGCATACATTCTTTCTGCTTCTTTTTCTCATGTTCCCTGAGTCTTTGAAGGAAGTACTGGTGTATACCCATTCATTTTAGGGCTGAACATTCTACAATCTCTTATTCTTCACCTTGACCAGTTGTGGATCTGTAGCAGGTTGCTACCATGTTTTTTTCTACCCTCTAGCTCAGGAAAGAAAAAAGGATAGGAAGGAAGATAAAATCTTCACTGTCCTTTCCAGGCAGTAGCCTGGAAAGATAGAAAGAAAGGAAAAAAATATTCACAGTCCTTATTGGCTTTGCGAAGCTTGTAGAGCAGGAGTAGATAGGGAACTGAACTAATGTTTCAGCACTATATCCCCAAACCAAATTCCTCCGACCAAAGCCCCTTTAAGCAAAAAGCATCCAACAACAAACCAACCAACTAATCAACCAACTAACCAACCCCACACAACACTCTGGATTTCAACCAATATATGCTCTTTTGTGATGCTGCACATCACAAAATAATTGCAGGTAACCGAATCATCACCATCAGTAATGAACAGTCTAAATTAAACTTATCATCATCCTCTATACCTGAGATAGGACAAAATACAATCCAAAGCCATTGTGTTTTTTTAAAGAAACCAAAATCACAAAACTTCAAAGCATCGTGCTACATGGGTGCCAGTACTGATAATCACCTATTGAAAACAAAAGCTTCTCTGATGAAGATTGAGAAATGACTTAGTCTATGAGTATAAGAAAGTTCATTGGGAGTTTTCTGGGATGTTTTAAACAAATCCCTCAAGCTCACTCATACTTGATACCACTGTGTATATTACCAGTACATGACCCAGTCATGTATATGAATACAGATGAATGTCACATAGAAGATAGATGCTTAGGAAAGAAAGGAAGATAACATAGAAATTCTGACTTCATGGTGAGTACCTATTCAGTACATTAATCTCCAAGAAACCATGACTACAATAGAAAATGGCTGAGTTCTAAAATAACAGCATCATTCTAATTTAACTATGCCTTCAAAATCCTATTTTAAATTACTCATATCGGAGGGATAACACTTTAATCAGGAGTCAGTATCAAACCTTACATTTTCTTTTCTCAAACAGAAACATACTGTGCCTTCCTACACATTATCATTATATTCTCCAAATCATATTTATGAGCTCTGAAAATACTCTTTTTTTCTATCCTGTATCTGCTGACTTAGTTTAAATCATTATATTCTCTTGTTTAGAATATTATTATACTTTATTCATTTTTCTCCCAGGATTACTGTTCTTGCTGCTAATACAACATTTTACTAACTGCAAAATACTGTTGCCAAAAGATAAATATTGAATGCATTAAGAATCTCCATAAAAGTCCAGAAACTTAGCTTGCATAAGCTCCCACACAGCCTAGCCTCATCTATCTATCTATCTATCTATCTATCTATCTATCTATCTATCTATCTATCTAAATATGTATATGCACAAACACATATACATTTTTACACATAGAAGTATTTTTATTTTACTGCCTTATATTGCCTGCCCTGTATCATCCATAGATCTCTCCTCCAGTTGCATAGAGTTACCCAGCTTTGATGTGTACTTATCTGATCCTTTCTCACCTTGTCTTCAACTTTACTCATGCTTTTCTTTCTGCTTTAAATTTCATTCCCTGCTTCTCCTCTGATCAGCACCAAATCACTTCTTAAGACCATTCTCAAACATTCTGACTTGTGCTATAGTGTCAGCAATCTTGTAGAAAAGGGTAGTTGGTCTTAGTTCTCATGGGATTATGTTCTACTTTAACATTACCACATATTATTTGGGTTGTTTATTTGCTTAATATTTAATAGGCCCACTAAAATAAGATAAATCCTGTGATTTTAAGAGTGCAATCAATCAAAGCTCTGGGAATCACCCAACTATCTTCCAGTTTCCAAAAAGAAATGTTGAAGAAGTCTGTGAATGAATGAAGCAAAATTCTAACAGTACTCATCAGAGTTATTTTCAGCCTTTCTACCCCAAAATAGTAGTAGTTAGATATTATTGACTATAATTTCTCATTCTTGTGTTTGTGCTCTTCTTCTGTTAAAATTAAAAGAGTATAACACTATAATAGAGATTCAGAACATCTCATTTTTTTCTCACCCATGTCTAAAAGAATGAATGAAAAATATTTATCTATTGTAAAACACTATGGACATGACCAAGTTGCCATGTTTCTTTGCTGACCACCACCAGGCTTCTTCATTTATACTCAAGGTCAATGACAATGATGATATGCAATATAATTTCTCCTTTCTCAGCATTATGAGACAGATTTCTACTATATTAAATGAATATTGTAATGTAGTTGCCCATTTAAAAATTCTTAATATGTAAATTCACCTGTTAAGGCCAAATGTGAATGTTCTAGTTCCTTACTGAAACTTAGATCATTTATTTTACTGGTATGGAAAGCCTTACCAAACTTTGGTCTCTAAGAGGTGCTAAATGTCCCAAATGGCCTGTGCCTGCTTCGACAAAGTGGTCTAAGTAGCTATAGAGTATTTTGTATTCAACTGAATGTTTTGCCAAGGATTTGTAGGTCTACAGTTGCAAGCTTATAAGGATTTCTTTCTCTGCACTGTAGGTTCTAGGAATGAAGAAAAAACTTTCAGCATTTTGTGTGTTTTCTCACTTACATGTCATCAGGAAATATGCCATTGTTACAAATCTTTATAGCATTTATCTGTTTATCCCATCATCTTCCTTCTCCTCAGATATTGAAAACAGTCATTTTGTTTCTCCCTCATCTATACCTTAGTCAACGAGAGACCACAAAATAGACTAAAGACATTGGCTAGGCACCAAAAACAGTTACATTCCCCAAAAGAAATAATTTGCTATACTTGGTAGTAAACAAATTAACTTACCAATGAACACCAGGGACTCAGACCCAATTATGCCAGCAGGACTTTAGTTAACATCATATTAGAACTCTCTTTAGCATTGAAGACTCATAAATACCTAGAGATGATTTCAAAGTTATTACCCTTAAGCTTTAGGCTAAAGAGTACTCGTAGTGAAAAGAGTTTATGTAATGTGAGTTTATACTTATTTTGAAAGGTTCCATGCTACTAAAAAAGAAATACTTGGATTGTTCATTGTGCTAGCTAGTTTTATGCCAACTTGACACAAGCTAGAGTTATTAGAGGAGGGTACCTCAATTGAGAACATGCCTCCATAAGATGAGGCTGTAGGCAAGCCTGTAGGGCATTTTCTTAATTAGTGATGATATGGGAAGACCCAGGCCATTGTGGTGGGGACATCCCTGGGCTTGTGGTCCTGGGTTCTATAATATAGCAGGCTGAGCAAGCCATGGGTAGCAATCCAGTAAATAGCCCTCCCCCACAATCGCCTCTGCATCAGTTCCTGATTCCAGGTTCCTGCCCTGCTTGAATCCCTGCTTTTAAAGATGAACAGAATTTTTAGTGAAATAAACTTTCTTTCCCAAGTTGCCTCTGTTCATTATGTGTTATCACAGCAGTAGTAATCCTAACCAAATCAACATCATTACCCCAATTTAAACATTTACCTTAATATAGGATTGTTCTGTTTTATACAAGATATTATGAGGTTTTTTTTTTCTAGGATAGGGGATAGGATAACATTGGTTTTTTGCATTTACAGTCTTCATGACTAAAACAAGCCAGAGTAAATTAGTTGCATGGCTGTTATGATTTCTAGTATATTATCAAAAAATAATTGTGGTACTTTGCCATATGTTCTTTCCATCTCTTACATACTACTTTGGGGATAAGACTTGACATCAACTAATTGCTTACTTCTAATATTCAAACACAATCTGAAGTGATTCTCTACAGGAATAAATAACTTAATGACAGATTCAAGAAATAAGCTCTTTTGACTTTTTAAACTCTATACATAATATAGATAAATGTCACAAATAATTATAGCCAAATGTATCTTGGTTTATGAGACTATAGTTGGCAGTTTTCATAATATAAATATACTCTGTTCATCTACAGAAACTAAAATATATCAAAGAGTGGCACAGTACCTACTTAGCATGTATGAATCCCTATGTGTGGTGCTCAGTATCTCAAATAAATAATTATGGTATTAGTACTGAAGCAACTGAGAAAAATTTGGCTAACCATTCTGATTGAGAAAATATTTCAGATGTTGTTGATTGCTCTCAGAGTATCCTAGTAAATTTCTCAAACTGAATATCTCACGTACACCTTCATTTTAAGTTATGCCACCTTGTTACATTAAATTCAATCACAAGTTGCTTGACTTGTATTTGAAATATACAGAAAGAATTGGAGTGGAGTGAAAACATAAATCCAGATAAATGTGTAGTCTGAACTTGTCTCTACCACATAGCAGCTAAGGAGTTGGGATGAGTCACTTAATCTCCCTAAATTGTGAATTCCTCAGTTGGTGTATTTCAATGGCTGGAGAGATGGTTTGGTGGTTAAGAGCTCTGGCTACTCTTCCAGATTTGATTCCCAGCATCCATATGGCACAACCATCTGTAACTCCAGTTCTAGGGGATTCAGTGCCCTCTTCTGGCCTCCATAAGCACTGCCTGTACATAATGTATATACATACACCCTTTCAAACAAAACACCTATAAAATAAACAACAAAAAAACTGTCTCTGAGAAAATGTACTTATAGGATTGGCATATTGGTTGTATAAGAAGTCAAGTGTTCTCTGTTCCTTTCATCCCTTTACCTTACTACCTTATTACCACTATTCTTTATGGCTCTGCAACATCAAATATGTTTCAGTGTTTGAAAGACCTAGCTGGTAACTTTTATATAAGAATAGTTATTTTCAAACAGGCTTTTAGGCTTTTCATATACAGTTGTCTCTATGATTTAACTGTGAAGTCTATTGTTTGTGTGTAAGAGGCCTTAAGACTACTTTTGACAATGAATTTCTACAAAATGCCTTGTGTAGGAAATGTTTACTAGAGCAATATAAACAATATCTGTAATATGCTGCAGTGGGATATAGATGTTCTATGCATATTTTAGATAAAGTGTTAAAAAGAAAGCCTAGCCTGTCTTACAGCTGCTTCTATCATCCAGCAGCAGGCAGTGTGAACCAAATTGATATCAACATAATTCTTCATTGGATCCATGGCATACAGCTTTTAAAAGAATCTAAAGCAGGGTTGCTCTGTACACCCTTTCTCAATAGATTGTGTCCTTTAGAATTCACACTCATGTATTTTAGGAATGCCTAATGCAGTATATTTTATATGGAAATCACCTGTGCCTACATGCAGCTTTGCTTTCAGTGCCCTGTTACTGGTGTTAAAAATCTTGTCACTCTTATCTGTTTGGCACTGTGCTGGTGGGTGTGGATATGGTGTTGCTGTGTCTGGGTTTCAAATGCAGCATATGCAAGGGTTTCCTTATTCCCAGAGAAATCAAATCTAAAATAGCATTTTTTGCTTTAAAATGCTTTTGTGAAGAGTTATCTCTTGCCCGAATTCTAGATTCCAAAGGTAGGGCAAGAAAAAGGATGAGATTGTGTCACACACAGAGCTATTGCTTTTGCTCATAATTCCTCAAAGAAAATGACTGCTTTGCTGATTCCTGAATGGTTAGAACTGTCATCTAGATCTCCTACTTCCACTTTCTGTCTGCTACTACTAATCCTTAAAGCTTCCTTCCCCATATTCATGGCTCAGTACTGTTTTTTATTGTCTTGCTTGTTTCCAAGAAGCTATATTAAAATCTTATCTTTATAAGCTCAAACATAATCAGCAGGCTCCTTCTCGAACCCTCGGTAGTTACTCTGTACCTTTGAATTACATCTATTAACCTTCTCTGCCATTACCTCTTAGCATCTGCCTACAGGTCTGGCCCCTATCTCTATGAATCTGTTATTCGTTTTCCTTATAAACTGTTTATATATTGTCTGCTAACAGCATGGTAGTCATTGAACAAGGATGAGAAATACAAGGCCTGTGATTTTAATAAACACTCATAGAACTCAAGCACTGGCTTGGACACTTGGATGCCCACAGGAGATCATCTAATCTTTACCAAATATTATAAGCCAGATATTTTTGACCTTTGTAGGTGATTTTAAAAAAGAGACTTTGAAATATTTTCTAATTTTCTTAAACTCTTAAAACATAAATTAGAACCTAGATATATCTCATAGCAGTTGACTTCTCTCTGTAATCACATCAGGCAAGGCCAGAATTTATCTGTGGCTGTAGTAGAAGGCCTGGGTTGTAAATAGACTTCATTTCTCCTCCCTCTTTTACCTTTTTTAATTGCCATACAGTGGTTTCTTTAAAGCCTAAATCAGATTAGGTCACTACTTTACTTTAAAAGCTTCAATATCTTGAAAGAAAACTTGGATACTTTACAGGAGTTCTTCAAGGTCCCACATCTTCTGGGGTTTCAGCTACATTTCTTTACTTTCTTACCAAGATAATTCCTCCTCCAAAGGTGTTACAAAGTCCCCTTATCTTTTTCTTGAAAAGATTTCTATGTCCTTCGATCTTCCAGTAACTGCTGATGTCCTCTAATTCTTACCTTCAGTTTCATTGGACATTCACATGTGTTCCTTTCCTGACTCCTATAACCAAAGAGTACTCCATCACAACTATATATATACCATTTTTTCATTGTTCTCTCCCATTTGTTTCCTTTGATCATTGTCTCATTTTCTTGAACATTTATCTGTTTACCGTCTTTTATGCACAACTTTCTATTTTGTGGTGAACTTAAAAGGGTAAAAGTCTGGTTTGTTTTTCATCCCAGTAGACTTGGCTGTTACTTCAATAAATGTTAGACAAAGAGGAGGAACAGAAGGGAAGGACAGAGGAATGAAGGAAAGAAGGAAGGGAGGGAGGGAGGAGAAAAACAAGGAGAGAAGAGAGAGGGGAATTAACATATAGACAAGTAATGCATCTCCCCTATATTATCTGCATTTCTGTAGCTTCTCATAAAAGCTTAGGCATCAAATAGGAGCTGAATGAATGATGATTAAGTACACAGAGAATTATTTCATTGTGACAAAATAAAGAAAAAGTAAGAAAAGACCAAAGTGCAAAAGAAAAGAAAACAGATCCCTCCATTTACTCTTCAAACCTGCTATAACTTAAATCAATCATATAATTTTAAAGAGTAATTTTAAGATTAGAATAAACCAAAGAGTTAGACAAGGAGAGATCATATCACATGATAGTAGAATATGGAATTGCTTAAGGCCTTCTTACAAATGGGATTTTGCTCAGTTTCTTCCAAGAATTATCCACCCTAGTCCAGGTATTTTTTGAAGATTAGATTTTGAAATAAATCTTTCACCTGGGAATGTACTGAGGCAAGAAAGCATATCCCTTTTCTCCACTATTCTCATATTTAAGTGTGAGAATTTTTGAGTGAGATATTAAAGCAAAGACAACAAACCCTGCAGGTTAATAGTCTCAGAGGACTTTACTAACAGCCACTTTTAAAGAAAAGCTTATGGACTCCTAAATGTATAGCCCAGCATTCAAGTTGCATTGCAGTGCAGTAAACCTGAAAGCACACTCGTTAGCTACCTAGAGCAGCTTGGCTCTGGGCCAAACATCAGTCTTTAAATAACTCCACTTCTTTTGGGATGGCATTCTGCTGCTTTAAAAAGAATTGCAAATAGCCACATATAGAAGAAAAAGGAGGTCACACCTTCTAGTGTCTTTGTCTTTGAGTGCATTTCCTGGTCCTAGATAAGAAATTTTTGTGGCTAGAATTAAGTCTTTATAAGGCCAATACACTGAGTCCAATTCCTTTATATGCATAACTTCTCAAAAATTCCATTTTCCTGTTTCTAATGTCCAGTTAATAAAAGACTGATACATTTGTAACATGGAGCAAAAAATTAATCACTAGAAATGATTTGCCAAAGTCAGATGAGCTAGGTTCTTTCATTCTGATTGGTAAGCACATTTTCAAAGATTTGGTATTACAACATGGCAGTTGCACATATGAACTCATGGTGGTTGTAAAAGAATTCAGGAATCCTGTGAAGATCAAGCCAGACAAAAATCTGAACATAGAAGGGGTAAGTAGTTCTAAGGGAGATGGAGAAGTAAGTGGAGTTGAGAGAATGAAGGTTGAACTTAAAAATTGTAATACTGAATTAACAACTTTAAAATTATTGTTCATTTCTGTACTCATCTCATAATGATTGTGAGCATGTAGCTGTGTTTGTGTGTGTGCACCCACACATTTGGAAACTATAACTATTTAGAGCTACTGTTGAATAAATTGATTGAGTATAAGGGAATTTTATATAGTTGCTATTGTTTTGTTCAACTTCTCTAAAATAGTAAAACCTTTTCAATGCACTTATATTGGATAATAATGCAAGTTTATTGAACATCAGTCTGCTTTTTCTGGTGAACTCAGAGCCATCATTATTACTATTAATTATTTTGCTTTGCTATAAAGCCAAACGGTGCCTTACACATTTAATATTTTCTAACACACAGAGACCCAACTGTATGAGCCCAATTCTCACAGCTTACTCTAGACCTTTGTGATTTTCTCTCAGATGTCATTTCACAGTGTTCTCAAATTAACCCATAAGGATATCTTCTACCTTGCTTTAGATCTTGTCTCAGACTTTATAAACACTTGGAAATCAGGTCACTCTTTGCTCCTAGTAAACTGTAAGAGCAACTAGCATTCCTTTAATTATTTATATACTAACTGTTTTCCAAAATATCAAAGGCAGTGTTCACATAATGAAATTTTTAGAGCAATATTGCCATTTAGTTTTATTGTTTATGTGTCTGTTTTTTTCTTCATTTCTCAATGATCTTGAAGTTAGATAATTTTAATTATTGAATTAATATATTTTTAATTAACAATCAATAATTATATAAGTTTATGGAATGCAATTCCATACTTTACTAGCAACTTAATCACCTTACTTACTTATCATATTTGTAAAAATCTTTTAATCTAAAATCAGCAATTTAAAATATCTGTAAATAGTATTATTCCTTTCCACTGGAAACTTCTGCTTTTTGTCCAACATTTCTCAACTGCCCCTTTTACCTAACTCATGATAACTGTTAGTTTACTCTCAACTTCTATGACTTCAACTTTTTTACACTGTTTTGTGTATAAATGAGACCATGTAACATTCCTCAATCTATGTCTATGCTATTTCACTCGGTATGTATCTTCTAGGTTTGCTGATGTTCTGATAAATGATGAAATTGCCCCCTTTCTGTCTAAATACTATCCCATTGTGTCTATTAACATGTGTTCTTTGTCTATTCATTGGATGATGAAGACTTACAGATCATACAAATCTTAGCTCTTCCTGAATAGCATGCAATAAAATGGAGTCACAAATGTCTCTTCAGCACACTAATTCTATTTACTTTTCATATCTTTCCAGGAGTAGGATTGCTTATTCATATGGAAATTTTGTGTTTGAGTTTTCTAAGGAATCTCCATACTATTGTTTTCATCATGGCTGAATTAATTTGCTGAATCCTTTTTTTTTTTTTAGAGGCTATTAATTCTATATACATAGGTAAAAAAATACCATGATTTTGAATAGTCTAGTTACCTATTGTTTGGGATAATAAAAAGAAGACTACAGCACTAATTGTAACTAACTCCATTCTTCATGTTTCTTCTATTAAAAATGGCGTAACTTTTAATAATCTTCCACAATTGCCTTATTGTTTATGAACACCAAGGATCATTCTAGGTATTGACTGACATAGTATAATCAAAATACCCAATAATCTGTTCTTTGTGCTTTCTTTTGTAAACTTTTATTTTCAGTCACTTTCTAGGTAGTTTTCTCACCTATTTAATTTAGGGAACTTGATTGATTCTATTTCTCCCTATCACTCATATTCCATTCCATTCAGATACTGCAATCTATTTCCTCTGCTCACAAATTAAGCTTATTTAACCTTAATGCCCTTTCTAAGCTAGGCTCCCCACTTGGAATGTCTTCTTCTCTCCATTTTTTTTTCAATTATGTTTATTCCTTCTGACACAAGACAAGTCTCATCACTTCAGGAAGTCTATTTTTATCATTTGGTTCCCATATAGATCCTCTTGTGGTAGTAAACTTGATAGTACCTACTATTTATTAAAGAATTGTGTTCTGGATGTGTTCAAAGTATTTTACAAAATTACTCTGTCATTTTCACAGCAATCCATCAGCTGGATAGGTATTATTGTTTAAAATTTAGTAAATCTTGAGACATGAAAGTATTCTCAAAGTTAAACTGCTAGTAAGTGAAAGAAAGAGAGGAAGAATTAAACATATCTATTTAACTGCTTTGCTGTAGGCTTTTTTGTTTGTTTGTTTGTTCTGGTTTTTTCTTTTTTTTTTTGGATGTTGAGAATGGGAATTTGCAAGAAGAGATTTGACTTTCAGCAAAGGACATGTGGGATTTCTAAAATTCCTACCTGAAGCAGAGTACCCACCCACTAATATTATTACAATCTGATTATATTTTATATATCATGTCTGAGCCTTCTTGGTAATCAATGATGAATTTTCTCCAGAATTATAGATATTTTTAAGATATAGATTTCTTTTTCCAAGAGTACATTTTTTTTTCAGTAGCACACAATTTCTCAATTCCATGTTCTTGTTATGTCTCCATCCACTGGTTCAGCTCTATTTTATACTTTCCAGAATAATAAGATCATCAATTCACTCTTGAGTACTAATAACAAAAGTAGTTTTCAATATCTCACAGCAATTTTATATTTACTGAAATATATGGGGCATTATTAATAGGAAAATTATCACTAGTTAGTTAAAGCCTCAGAGGTAATATAGCCTTGTGATTAAGAGAACAAGCCTTGAAGTCTAAGTTCCTAGGTCCAAAATCTGACAGCACAGTTTGTTAGCTATGTGATCTTGGGCATTTTAAAACTTTACTTTAAATTCATTCTATTACATGGAAAAGGAATATAATAATGTTGTTTACTATAAAGAATTATTGAAATGACTAAATATGCTTCTGATTATATAGTTCTTTGAGCGATGTCTAATGTATAGTAAATCTTACAAATGTTGTTGCTGTTGTTTATATAAAAAAATATCTTCCACTACTCACTAGCTATTGTTCTTCCTATAAAAATACAAGCACAGAGAAAACAAAGGAAAACTAGTTCACCTACAATGGATGCAGTATATATGGCTTGAGTGATCTTTCCTAGTTAGTCCAGAAATGAAATAAATCTAAATTTTCTGTGAGAAATATCCTATATTCAGATCAATTACCCTGTGAGAATCCTGCTTATTTTATTTACCAACTTGTAGTTTTCCTATGTCTCTTAAGTCTAATATCAGCCTAAGACCAATAACCTCCTGGTAGTATTATGCAAATAGGAGTATGTCCCATCCAACCTGCTGTATCTGTGTTTTCTCCTTACCTACAACTCACACTGCTTTTTGGTGCTGAAAAATCTCCATTATAACCTTTGAAAGAGAATCTTGTGTGCCTTATCAATACTTACTTTGGGTTCAGGATAGCCTACATGAGTCCTATAGCCTATCATCCCAAAGCAATATGAAAAAACTATGCTTATGTTTATGTTTTAGGTCATCGTGTAATGTAACTAATTGCCCCCCATGGTCTTGTAAACAAAACAATGAATCACTGATAGGAGAATTTTTTTCTGTGACAACGCAACAGAGATAGCTTATTGTAGAAAGATGATTTCAGTGCAGTTTGTCTTATAAGTGGTCCTGAACATCCTGTTGCAAAATAAAAATTCTACTCAGAATTTCATTTTTCATTCAAAACAAGTGATCTATGTGGGTAAATATTTTGTGGGGCTTTTTAAAATCAAATTTATTAATACTGACTTTTAGTGTGCTTTTCTTTCACCATTTGACTTTTTTGTGCAGCTTCAATAATTATTATATGTTGTATCTAATGTTCATAGACAATATATTAGTAAAAAACAGCTTAGGATCTGGTAAAGTTAATAAAACTTGATTGACTTCCCAATTCTAACATTTACTAGGTGTGTGACTTAAGGAAGATCATCATCTCTCTCATCTGTGACACATAGAAAATGAGATGTGTTTCACCAGAAATAATTAGAGTGGTAGATTTGTAAGAACTCTGTAACCTACAAAGCCCTTACTGCACCTATTTAGTTTGTGGCTCTGCACTATGATCATGACATAGAAAACTATAACTGACATGACTTGCCTTCCAGGGCCAACACAATACTTCAGTTTGCCTTTCTTAAAAGAGGAGTTGTGATCCTGATGGTTATGAGATTGAGCAAGAATTTATCATCAATATTTAGTCAACAATATAAATGAATTACAAGAAGAAATAAACAGTTGATTTTAAAATTAAAGAAAGAACTATCACTTGCATCTCTCCAATATTTCCCATGATGCCAAGACTAAACAAATAATTGGTACAAGATGAATACTTGCTTATTCATTTTGTATTTGTTTCTTTGTTAATGGGACAATAAAGATGTTTATATACAGTAGAATATATCCAGTCATGACTAAGAAGAAAATTAGCACATTAATGATCAGCATCCTATTTGTAACTCAGAAGTCCTCTCTTATTCAACAGAGAAAAGTGTTTATGGCTTCATGCTATGTATGAGCTTAAGGAATTAGTAATTATTACTGGGTGTTTTTTTTAAATCAGGGCAAGATAGAAAAATTCAAATGTGTGATCATTTTATATGCTTAGGATATCTGAACATTCATTTTATTATTTAAAGTACTTTCTGAAGCTAAGGATGGACCTAAGTGGTGGTAGGGCCTTTACATGCATGATTCCCTCAGAATCATCTCAGTTCCAGAAACAAAAAGGAGAGAGATGGGGTGGGAGAGAATATGTTAGTTTATTTTCCTGAATGTAAATAAGATTTATCTTGGTTCTCTGAATGCATCCTCTGGAAAGAACTTTTGGGTGGTGTACAAACAAAGATTATGAAAGTAAAATTAAAGGGAAAAATTAGAAAATGCTCTCAAAGTTAGGTTTGGTTTTCTGTCCTGAATTATTTATGTAATTAGCTCACCTGTCTCTTTTGCTGAAAAAATGGCAAATTAGATATAGTATATAGATTTAAAAAATGAAGAAGCACAAAAATCTGGGTAAGATGCTGCATGTGTGTAATAACAAATTTTCAAAGACTGAGAAAGGAAAATCATGAGTCCTAACCCAACCTGAGCAACATAATAAAACTGTGAGTGTGTGATTCCCAGTGTCCCAGAATGAAAGAGAAGGAAGAAACTCTATGGTGCAAGAAACTCATGAATAATTTTTTTCTATATTTTCTAGTTTTGAAATACAGCTATAATCCCCCAGAAGAGTCCCAAGTTTTCTGTGATATGAATGCTCTTCCATCTGTTTTATTATTCTCCTTCCTTTAGCATCTGAGCTCATCCCTTCTGTACTCCCCTTCCAGTATTTGGAGTCCATCCGGTCTACTTTGGCTGCCAAATACAGTGACAAGAAGCTCTTGTTGTCCATCTACCTTACTTCTGCAGCACTCAAACTTCTGCATTTAAAGTGACTGTGACTGAAAATATGAGCCACTTCTTCAGAATTACTAACATATTATTGCTGACACTTTCCCTCTTACTTTAACAGAGTAATTTAATTCAAATTTAGAAAAAAAGTAACAGACAGGCAGGGGAAAAAAAGGAAACTTTTTTAGTCACACAGATAAATCCTATTGTTCATAGCTTCAGAATGAGTTTTTAAACTTGTTGAACAGAAGCATATAAATCTCTAAGAGCAAGTCAAATAATGTACAAAGCCTCCATTCATTGTGTAGGCAGAATGGAATGCTGGTACCCGGCAGCTCTCTAAGGAATGTTCCTTTGGCTTTGACTTTTCGGCTGGGAACAAGGAGGGAAACACATATATAAAATGAATTTATAATGTCTCTGGCTTATTATGGCAAAATGATAAGAAAAGTTGGCTGTTTAATATAAACTGTCAGTTGTATATTCCAGGCCTCCATTTGTTGAGGTCCCTCCCACATCCACACGCCTGGTTACCATTTAGCAAGGAGCACAAAGTAGCTGATTATGATTATTGACTGTTCAAGCCTGTGCTCTTAAACTCATTCTGTCGTCAGCAAGTTAGCAAAGTTGGCATTTTAAAGCAGGGCACGTTCCATTTCTGGGTTTTCTTAGATTTGCTATGCAACAGGATCAGTGCTGTAGTCCCCGGTTCAAGCTGAAAATGTTGCACAGGAAGACATACCATGTAAAGGTCAGATTCTTGTATTATGATGCTTTTTTATCTGTGTCTATACAAATGAAAATTAATGCATACCTCTTGTCATAACTCTTACTAAGGTCCTAAGGACTGTCTAATTGCTAAGCCTGGAAATATGGTGGTATTTTAAATGGGAATGCTTAGTAATCAATGTATGATGTTGTAATACATGTATGATGACATAGTGCCAAGGTAAACTCAATGTGTGTTTTCAAGAAGATGATTTTGTCTCATAGAATTCCCTTAATGTACTTACTGAAGGTGTGGAATAAGCATAACCTTGGTTATACATTTCTTCATGCTTTTATGATCACAGTCAACACAACAGATTAATATGTACATGGGAAATATAACTGGACTTATATTTAATGAGGTGATTACCACTGGAATCTACTTTGCCACATCATTATATTTCATTAAAAAAAAATATATATATATGCATATATCAGAATATTTTATACACAGACTAGGGAATTTAACTTATGAAATGTGTTATAAATGTATTAGTTCTAATTTGTAAAGATAATAAATTTATTACATTTAATAAGATATTCATTTTTAATCTCCATAATAACTTGACAAGGCAGGACACCAAGAAAAATTATGAAAAATGTATTTTCTTGTTGCCAAATTAGAATTTCTTTTGAACTAATAATTTTTTTGAGTTTTCCAAATCCGTATTCACAGTTTTGCATGGTAATTCTAACCCTTTGTATGGTAATTCTGAATGTGTTCTTCCTGCTGTCCGGTAGGATCTCCAAGGAGAAATTGAAGCTCACACAGACATCTATCACAATCTCGATGAAAATGGCCAAAAAATCCTGAGATCCCTGGAAGGTTCAGATGAAGCAACCCTATTACAAAGACGTTTGGATAACATGAACTTCAAGTGGAGTGAGCTTCGGAAAAAGTCTCTCAACATTAGGTAGGCGAGGATCGGGGTGGTGGTGGGGTCCTGTCCAGATATGAACAAAGATAATCAGTTTCTCCTCATTTTCCTAGTACAGGTAGCTAATATTTCATATGTTTATGTAAATCACCCAATTTTAGAATGAGTATTTTTTATTTTGAATAAATGAATCATTTATTTGCTTGGAATTGAGATGATACTTGAGGATTCAGGTTAGATTAAAATGGAACTGTTTTATAACCACAGGAGAGATACATATTAAGACATTAGAGTAAAATTAAATAGGGAGCCCAGCGATTGTAATTTCAGAGTTCTCCCTTGACTTATCACAGTGTCATACAAAACGCAACAAAATTAGTGAATGTTTGCCATGGAATTCTCTCATTGGCATTATTCTAAATGCATAACCAAAGGGCATTCTTTAAAAAACAGAACATATTCTAATTAACAATTAAAGACACTCTCTCCAGAGTTCCTACAGCTAAGGAGATTATAGCAAACTTTTATCATTTGATCTCTCCTAGATTTTGCTGTAGCACATCCTCTGTAATTACACTAAACTTTTAGATCTTTCACCTACTTTCTCTTTTGCCCCATCAACTTGCTTTAAGAAGTGAATGGATGCATCTTGCATCATTACTAAAGAAGGCAAATGGAGGCTCCTGAGTTCCTTGTATGGCTGAGACAGGTGTACAGAAGAACAAAAGAACAGAGCTTGTCTATGAAGTGCAGTGTTACCCAAAGAACTGGGAAATGCAAGGACGAGAAGCAAGGCTTCCTGCTTGATTGGATTTCCTAATCCACTTATTTTTAATTTTTTTGTGTGTGCTTTGATCATTGCCTATAAAAGAAGTGGTCATGAAGAGAGGTAGAAAAGTACAAATGAACTTAATAATAGTTGGAAAAGAGTGTATTCGATAGTGGGAGCATATTGAAATGGTATGATTTTTTAAGGTGTTTTTCCCTTCTTTCTATTTCTCCTAAATTGTCTGCAGTTTCAACATACACAAGGAAGATGAACACCTGAAATTTTATTAACTTGAAAGCACTGTTGTAAAAACTCTATCCACTCAAACAATAATGATAGCAATACAGGCTGTGTATGTCCTGTCTGCTGCTTTAAACATTTCATCGTATTTGACTCAGGTGATATTATCAGAACCCTGAAAGGTAGATCTCCTTCTTATACTGTCATAGCATTTGAAGAAAATGGGGACAGAGTGTTAAAGTTACCAAAAGTAACCCAGTTAGCAAGTGGCATGTCTAAAAACTATTCACAGTATGTCTAACTTCATCGTATGAACTACTAATTATCAGAGTATTCTTTAGGGTAAATTAAAGAAGAAAAATTTCATGAACAAATGCATAGTAATTGCAGATGCATAGTAATTGAAAATATTGACTTAAGAAACAGATTTCAAAGAACAGAAAGGATTTTAAAAAAGTTTTCCCTTAAGTGTGTACTCCAGCCTCCAAGACTCTCATCATAATCTCAGTATTCTACCCATGATTTTTGAAATCTATTGTTAGTGATGAGTTTGGGGCAACAATCTGATATGACGTTTTCAAAAACAGAGAGTCACTATTAGCTTTCTACATTTTAAACTTTTAAGAAAGGTCAAAATATGTAATGACAAAAGATATGTTTGTATCATCTGCCCTTATGAAGAATGAGAACTCTCAAGGGAAGGAGCCCATGTCTGACACTGCAGAGCTGGCCAGAAACCAGAGATTAGATAGTCAGAGAGATGA
Organism: Cricetomys ansorgei; assembly: GCA_026225945.1. Classification (NCBI taxonomy): domain Eukaryota; kingdom Metazoa; phylum Chordata; class Mammalia; order Rodentia; family Nesomyidae; genus Cricetomys; species Cricetomys ansorgei. Next base: position 74,896 of record JAMJFZ010002863.1, on the reverse strand, counting down.
TTCCTAATGATATACTACTCTGCTCATAGATCTGTGCCTAGCCCAATCTTTATATCAGAGAGGCTTCCTCTGGCAGCTGATGAGAGCAGATGCAGAGGCCCAGGGCCAAGTATCTAGCAGAGCTCAGGTAACCCAGTAAAACATAGGGAGGAGAGATTGTGGGCACCAGAGGGGTTGAGAAGACCAGTAGAAAAGCCCCATAGAGTCAACTGACCAGGATTCTTTGGGGCTCACAGAGACTGAAGCAGCAGACTCTGAACCAGTAGGGTCCCCTGAATGTTATGGTTGTCTGGCTAGGTGTTCTTGTAGAACTCCAAAAAGTTGGCATTAGGGGGTCTTTGACCCTTTTACCTGCCCTACCTTTGGGGCCCTTTTCCCCCTGCTGGGCTCCCTAATCCAGCTTTGATGTAGGACAACCTGGCCTTGTTCCATCTTTTATACCCTGTTCAAGTGGTAATCCTGGGAGGAATGCTCTTTTCCTGAGGAAAAGTGAGATGGTAGATCTGGGGGAGAGAGGATAAGGGGGAGCTGGGAGGAGTTGAAGGAGGGGAGAATGGAGCTCAGTATGCATTATACTAGAGAAGAAAAAAAGAAAGAATAAAACATGAGCTGAAAAGCAGTTCAATGCGTGAGTAAAGGAAAGTGATTCCCTTTTTACAACAAAGAAAAAGAAAGGAACTATAACTATTTCAAAACTCTCTTGATGCATTTTCTCTCCTTCATGTGAACTTGATGAAATAAAAGAACTGAAAGTGGCAAACAGCATGTAAGGTAAAATATGGGCTCTTAATTTTCAGAAATTTCCCATATGCCAACTACTGCAGTTTAATCTTACTGTCACTAATCAAGCAGAGAACAGTTACCTTAGCTTATGTAAGATGATGTGAATTCTGCTATTTGAATATACAGATCAATGGTTTGAGCTTTTAAATAGGTGTCTGTAATCTACAATATGTTGAAAATACTCAATTATAGGAAGCAAGGAATCCTTCACATCCAAGTACTTTAGTTTACCTTGACACTTGACTGCATTAGGGATATCACTCATCCATAGCAGTGGCACAGCAGAGGTAGCAATTGAGCACATTATGAAATAAGATAAAGACAAACTGGGATGATTGTCCATTGGGGGATATTTCATCTTCAGTGTCACTACAATTTTTTTAAAGATACTTCAAAATATCCTGGGAAAATAAACCTGTTTCTGCAAATTATAGCACATTACATACTAGGAGATGTAATGAGTTCTTTCATTGTTTTGTGAGAGCTTCTGAAACATGCATGCATTTCAGAAAATAATGGGCAACAGTTGTACAGAAATGTTCTACATACTTTCTATCACATCATGCCTTATTTCAAAAAATTTGGTCTTGTACACCCACCATTCATTTGGTTGCTAATCTCTTCCCTTTTTGTTTTTTGTATACCCTATCACCATCCTGTCTCTTTCCCACCAAACAACATTATAGCCTCTCCCTAACATGGACTCTGAATGAACTAGATTCTGCTTTCTACTCCCAGTCTTTATTTCTAGCAGTCCTATCTCTTCTTTTATTATTATTAAATTAATTTTTCTCTTATATAATACATCACGACATCATCCTCTCCTCCTTCCACTCCTCCTAGCTCCCCTCGATCTCCCCGCTCCCACAGATTCACACCACTACCAGGACCACCACCTGTGCTTAACCTCAAAACAGAACAGGCCTCCCAGGGTTATCACTCTCTAACGGGGCATAACAAGATAAAACAAGCATGGCACAATTTCCTATGTGAAGGCTGAACAAGGCAGCTCAGCAAGAAGAAAAGGGTTCCAGGGTTAGAGACTTAGGATACTGCAAGAACACCAAGCCAGACAACCATACAGTATATATAAGGGACCATGCAGTGTCCATGTCTGCGGCTTCAGTCTCTGAGCCCCTAGAAGTGCTGGTCAGTTTACTCTGTATGGCTTCTTTCCCTGGTGTCCTCAACCTCTCTGGTCCCTGAAATCCCTTCTCTCCTTCTGTGGGGTTCCCTGAGCTCTGCCCAATGTTTGGACCTGGACTTCTGCATCTGTTCCCCTGAGCTGCCAGAGGAAGCCTCTCTAATGACAATTGGCCTAGTCACTGATCTATGAGCATAGCAAAATATTGTTAGGATCGTCTCAGAGCTATGCAGTCTCTGGTTCCTGGCCAGCTCTGCAGTTTTAGACATGGGTTCCCTCCCTTGACTTGCGGCTGTGCCAGCATATCATTCAGGCAGGATAGGTTATAGGTCAAAGGATTTGTGGCAGGGCTGCTGTTCCAGTCCCACCACTGAATGCCTTGCCTGATTATAGGAGATGACCTGTTCAGGCTCCCTGTGCCCCATTACTACGGGCCCTTGCTAGAGTCACTGTCATAGATTCTAGGGAGTTTCACTATAGTTGGTCTCCAAATCACTCCCTAAATGTCCCCCAGTTCTAGTCAACTATCCCTATGTTCTCTCCCTCTATTCCTCTCCCCCTACCTGATCTCTCTTGTTCTTATGTCCTCTCCCAACCCACCTGCAATGTTCTATTTCCCCTTCCCTGGGACATCCATGTATCTCCATTGGGTACCTCCTTGCTGCATATTCTCTCTAGGTCTGTGGATTGTAGTACAGTTGTCCTTTACTTAACAGCAAATATCCATTTATAAGTGAGTACATACTGTGATTGTCTTTCAGGTATTAGGTTACTTCAACTCGGAATAATTTTTTTTCTAATTCCATCCATTTGCCTGAAAATTCATAATGTAATTTTTAAATAGCTGAGTAATACTCCATTGTATATGTACCATATTTTATTTATCTATTCTTCAGTTGAGGGGTATCTAGGTTGTTTCCAGTTCTGGTTATTGTGAACAAACCTGCTGTAAACACAATTGAGCAAGTTTCCTTGTGGTAGGACGGAGCATCCTTTGAATATATGCCCAGGAGTGGTATAGCTGGGTCTTGAAGTATATCAATTTTCAATTTTCTGAGAAACATATTTATTCCCATAATAACTGTACAAGTTTGCACATCCACCAGCAATGGAGGAGTGTTCCACTTGCTCCACATCCATGACATCATGGATTGTGTTATTGAGCTTAGCCATTCTGACAGAGAATTCTCAAAAGAGAAATCTCAAGTGGCTGAGAAACACTTAAAAAATGTCCAACATCCTTAGCTCTCAGAGAAACGAAAATGAAGACTACTCTGAGTTTCTTGTCTCTTGTGGGAGTTTGTGTATGGACATATACTAGTTCTCATGTTTGGAACACAATCTCTCCTTTTAATCTTTAAAATTTGACTCACATTCTACAACAGGCATTTCTCATTCTGGCTATTCTTCACCAATTCTTTCCAGAAAGAGTCTAATTTACACTTGAATTAAGTATATGGTTCAGTGGTAGAGTGTTTGTATAACATGAAAAAGATCTTTGGCTCAACTTGCCACACAGACACACAGACGCACAAATACAAGTTCTTTTGGGTCTTCATGAATTGTTTCAGGTTTGTTGGTTTCAGCTAAATTAAATAAAAGATACACAAATTCAAAATAAATCTAAAAAATAGTGTCCTTTTTACATCAACAGTTTTCTCTTCTGACTATTTTACTACTTAGCATGTAATCTTGAGCAAATTGCATAAGTCTTTCAGACTTTAGTGCTATGAGACATGAAAATGAAGAGATTTGACCAGCAGCAGATGGTCTGGTCAACCTCTCTGCCAATTCTGCAACTCTATAAATTCTGCAATACTAGTTTTTAAACCTAGACAAATCATTGGTTTGTGTGTGGTGTATGTAAATGTTCACATGTGTGTATGCACCTGTGCCTGTGGGCATATGCACATGTGTGCAAGAGACGAGGGGTCAGTGCTTTCCTCAGTTGCTCTCCACGTTATTGTGTGAGTCAGAATGTCTCACTGAACCTTAAGTGCACTAATTTCGCTGGAATATACGGTAAATGAACTCAGGGAACCACTCATCTCTACTTCTCTGAACCTGAGATTACAGATATACCACCATGCCTGGCTTAATGTAAGCGCTAGGAATCCATACAAAGGTTCCCATGCTTATTCAGCAAGCACTTTACCAATTTACCTTTTACTCCCCAATAATTTTAAAATTGGTAAATTTACCAATTTACTCCCAGCACCTTGGTTTTCTTATATTTGCATGACACTTATTTGTTTTTAAAATATAGTATTAAAAATAAATAGAATGCTTTTGAGAAAAGAGTGCTTGAAATTATATAGTGCTAACTCATTGTTACATTCAAGAAAAGTGGACCATCCATTCCTTACCCATTATTATATCAGATGTTGTCCACAAGTTGTACTAATAAGTAAATAGTCAGTGATAGCTCAGTTCCATAGAAGAAGATGAAAGATAGAAATCAATTAATATTTTTTTCTTTCATATAAAATTTTGTACACATCGATACACAGAGAGAGAGAGAGAGGGAGGGAGGGAGTGAAAGAGAGAGAGAGGGAGAAAGAGAGAGGGGGGAGAAAGGGAGAAAGAGAGAGGGAGAGAGGGAGAGAGAGAGAAAGGGAAATGAGACTGTCCAATGCCAGGATGATGATTAATCAAGGAAAGTGTCTCTCATGCTAAAGTAGCTCATATCCACAACCTTTTGATTTGACTTTTAAACTAGTAAGAATTTCAGAATTGGGGCAGTGAATTTTTTTTTGCAGAAGCAATATTTATGAAGATTTGTTTAATCTGTATTTAATTTTTCCCATATTATTGTGTATACATTGCACTATTATAATTACTTAATATGTTATTGAAACAACTTTAGCTAATTTATATTTTATGATATTTTTATGCTTGGTAGAAAAAACTTGTAAATACTACATAAATTTCATGTTTATTAAATTTTAAACATTAGTTTGAGAGACAGGAACACTAAGAAATTCTTCAGCAACAACACATCTCTTAGGGAGTACTTGATATTAGCAATTCGAATAGAGAGGGATTTTTTCTTATGGTAGGGAACAAAAAGCAAAAGGAAAAAGAGTTTTTCTACTTTTAAGTGGGTATAAAAGCAACTTGGACATTCAGTATCTCTGACCTTTATTTTACTCTTGGGATGTTAATTATGTTGGAAGTTGGAGTTCAAGCTCAGCTGGAAAAAGATGTTTACTTCTCTTTGAGCTAAATCCTCTCTTTTTATTTAAAGCCTGCAGCTCCCGTTTTATTTCTATAGTTCTTTATTATTTCTGCATCCATACATTTTTGTGTCTGCTTAAGTGCTATTGTATTACACAGGGGCCTGAAGGATGCACAGGGAGGAATGTTATCACTAGCTTTATAAAGGAAGTCAAAGTGAAAAATGAAATCAATAGAACACATTTTGCTTTAAGAATGTGTGCTTTTCAGAGTAAAGTTTTATTAAGGATTTCAAGCTAGGCATCAACCAAATCACACTTGAAATATCTGTATCTAGAGAAATAGCAACCACTTTATCATCCCATATAATTCTTAGAGCCCTGTCTCTGAAGACTTCTTTAAATATCAAACAGTACATCACAACACACCTAAAAATTCTGTATTTTACCTAAACATTACAATTTGTAGAATTTGTTTTTCAAAAATCAGCACTTGTCTTTTTGGATGTTAGTAGCCCCCAAGCTCTTGTCTTCACTAATAAAGATTAATAGAGAATGGATACACACTAAGTATGCCTCTTCAAACCACCTCTTATTTTCTGTTCCATGGGTAGAAATAAATCAAGTACATTTGACCATTAATTTGATCATTTTTCTCTGGAATATAGGATATTTGGTTACAATCAGAATTCTTAAGGATTTTTCTCATCTATGGGTGACTTGTAATTCTCAATTCCCACGTGTAAATATGACCATATAGCAGATATTCCTCAACAGTTGTCTTTATAGTAACAGCTTCTCCCCAATTGCAAAACAAGATGTTGAACTGTAAACTTTAAAGCTCATTTTATTCCCAACGTCCTTTGATATAAAACAAACAAAAACAAAAATAAACAAAAAAAACCCATTGTTCCAAATACAGAGAACAATAACTACCATTTCTTTTTTCAGAGATGGCTTTCCAAACACAGAAATAGGCTAATTTTTCAGAGGTATCTTAAATGCAGCTTCTTGCATATACAAGCTACACTAGAAGAATCTAATATGCAGCTTCTTACATATACAACTAGCAGCTTCTTTCAATGTATAAAATACAAATATCTCAGAAACATTTCACAAGATTAGTATGCTAAGAGAAAACAGTCAACCTAATACAGTTTCCTTATATTTAGATTGTCTTCAAATCATGTCAAATAAATGCAACCTTTTTCCTAGAAAGACCCACATATAGCATTAAGGAACTAACAGTAATACTTTAAGAAATTATTTCTCATTGTTATTGGAACTCACAGCTGAAGAACTGTGAGAGCATGTTTTGTTTGTTTGTTTGTTTGTTTGTTTTAATTTCTGAGATATTGGAAGCAAAGCCTAGCAATCTGGGTTTCAATTCTAAACTCTCATGTACACTGAAATGTGAGAACTACAACTTTGAATTATTTTATAATGGACATGCTTTACTATCTCAGCTCCAGACCTTTCCTATTTTCGTTTGCTTAACCTTTTGTCTTCACGTCACATCTTCTGGAAGAAAAGGAAGGAAACAGTCGTTAGATGCATAGTTAGAACAAGCTAGGTATAGTGCTGCATACCTTTCCTCTGAGCACTCAGAAAGCAGAGTCAGGCAGACCACTGTGAGTTCACAGCTGGCCTGATTTGTATAAAGAGTGGTAGACCAGCAAGGACTGCATAGTAAGACACTATTTAAAAGTATATATTAAGCAGACATTCTAAAAATTTTAAATTTTGATAAGTTCCGTACCTTAGTATATGTCCTCTCACCTGGATACTTGACAGTTTCTCATCTCTTCTGGCCCCATGTCTTTCTGCTGCTGCTGGTAACAGTCTTTACTTCCTCTCTTCCTGGCTTCTCACAGCCTTCCTATCTCATGCTGTTAAATTACTCTTAGATGTTTTATAATTTTATTTATTTATTATTCATTTTTTCATTATTTATCTCATTATTCATTATTTATTCATGAATTATTTATTTATTTATTCTCTCATACAACACATCCCAACACATTTCCCTCCCTCTATTCTGCCTATTCCCCCTCTCCCATTTCCCCTTTCCTCCAGTTCCTCTCCCCTTCTGCTTCCCTTTAGCAAGGAGCATGCCTCCCAAGGATATCAGCCATACTTGGCACAACAGGATGCAATCAGGCTAGGCACCAACACTCATACCAAGCCTGGACATGGTAACCCCAGTGGGAAGAAAAGTGTCTCAAAAGCCAGTAAATGTGTCAGATGCACTCCCACTTCTACTGTTAGGAATCCCCTCAAGACACTCAGCTAACAACCACAACATGTATGCAGGGGACTTAGTGCAGACTCCTGCAGGGTCTGTGACTGCCACCTAAGTCTCTGTGAGCCCCTCTGAGTCATGCTTTGTTGATTCTGTAGGCAAGGTTCTCCTGATGGCCTTTATCCTTTGTTTTTTATAATCTTTCGTATCCTTAAGGTTCCCCAAGATCCGTAGGAGGGATCCCATGGAAATTTCTAATTTGGATCTCTCTCCACCTCAACTTTGGCCATGGGACTCTGTATCTGTTCCCATTAGCTGCTGTTGGGAGTCTCTGTAGTGACAATTGGGCTATACTGATCTATGAGTATAGTAGAATATCATTAGGGAATCATTTCAATGATTTTTCCCAGTTGAGTTTGGTTCTACTCTAGGTCTCAGGGTTATCCAGCCTCTAGTTCCTGGCAATCCAGGCACTGTCAGTCTTGGGCTTCCTCTCATGGCATGGCTGTCAGACCAGTCACTGATTGTCTACTCCCCTAGTCCTGTGTCACCATTTCCCAGCACATCTTGCAAGAAGGACAGAGTGTAGGCTGTAGGTCTTGTGGCTTGGTTGATGACATGGGCTCACCACTGAAAGCCTTGCCTGATTATACAAGATATATAAGATTATATAAGGCTGGTTCAAGCTCCATATGCTTCATTACTAGGAGGCTTTGCTATTGCATAAACTCCAGGGACTTTCTATTCCACTAGGTTTCCACATCTCCTCAGAAAATGTCACCAAATTCCCTTCCTCTCTCTCCATACTCTCTCCCTCCCCACTTCAGCTGATCCTTTCTGTTACCATCCACTCCTATCCCCAGTCCACCAGCAAAATCTATTTTATTTCCTCCTTTCCAGGGAGATCTATGCATCCTCCCTAGAACCTTCCCTGTTATCTAGCCTCTCTGTGCTTTCCTTAACAGCTAATATTCATTTATAAATGAGTGCATACCATGATTGTCTTTCTAAGTTTGACTTACCTTGCTCGGGATATTTTTTTTCTAGTTCCATCCATTTGCCTGTCATTTTTTAATAGCTGAGTAACACTCCATTGTGTAAATGTACTACAATTATGCTATCCATTCTTAAGTTGAGAAGCATCCAGGTTGTTTCTAATTCCTGGCTATTACAAATAAAACTGCTATGAACATAGTTGAACAAGTACCTTTGTGGTAGGATGGAGAATCTTTTGGGTATATGCTCAGACAAGGTATAGTTAGGTCTTGAGGTAGATCAATTCCCAATTTTCTGAGGAACTGCCATATTGATTTCTATAATAACTGTACAAGATTGCACTCCTCCAGCAATGAAAGAGTGTTTCCTTTTGTTCCACATTCTTGCTAGAATAAGCTGTGAATTGTGTTACTGACCTTTGCCATTCTACGGGTATAAGTGAAATCTTATCAGGGGAAAGTGATTACTGTTAGAGGAAGAGGAGACAGAAAAATAAAAAGTAAAATAAAATAAAGAATATACCTCTATACCATATGCAAACTGCATGCACTCTTACACTGTATTCATAGCATAGTATAGTTAACTTTTATATAATAGTGGCATTAAAGACTTGAAGTAGAAGTCTAAATTTTTAATAGCTAAATTTTTAAAATTTAATTAACATTCTTACTGATTTTCAAAGTATAAAGATGAAGGAAAACCTTGTAAATCTACCCCTGTAGGACAACCTGGTTGTCATTCCAGAAATTTCCACATATAATCAAGCATGTGCATACAAAGATACATCTACTTACACACAAATATTTTACAAAAAGAAAAAATACTGTGTTTCTTTTTTGTAACGCACTTTCTCATTTTCTATATGCATAAACTTTACCTATGCTATCATAATGATTATTTCATAGGATTTCTTCGTATGATATTACCATCATGGATGTACTAAAGTCCTTAGCATTTAATATTTATATTGTTTTTAGTTCATCACAATCTTAAACAATGCTGTGATTAAAACTTTCTACCTATAGCTTAGTTGTCTTTTCCAATTGGTTTCTTTGTATTCCTTAAATTGAACATTTATTTGTACATTTTAAAGACCTTTATGTCTTCATTAGAGTATCTTTCAGAAAATTTAAAACAACTTAATTTCAGTAGTAAGTACATATTCTGGTAATTCTAAATCCAGAAGGAAAGTTATATTGGAAATATCAGGATAAGTTATTGAGAAGACAATGAAAATGTTTTTCTACCTGGCTACTCTGCGTTATATTTGTTGGCAGCCCTGGAGACTTTAGTGTATTTATGTTGTAGGCAGCATTAATTTTTATGAATTAATTAGTACTTGCTGATAAAATGTAAGTGACGCAGCATAGTTGCAGATTGACCAGAAGATAAAGCACTGTAATTTTCCCCTTTATTTTCTGAACGATGATTTATTTTATTAATATCATTTCTCCTCCAATGAAATGTAGGTTTTATAGCACAGATCATTTATTATTGTATTCCTACATGGCTTCTAAGAATTAACATGTTCTAAATATAGCTGATGGTAAAACACTCAATCTCCTGCTTAAATTGCTCATGTTTGGGAGAAGCTTTCTGACAAATATCTGATTTTTCTCTTCCATGTGAGTTGTTGTCTCAGTACATTTTACATAAAGGAAAACAAATGAAAAAAATGTTGGAACTTGGTGAAAAACAAATCCCAGGTGCACAGGAATAAAAAAGGGTAGAGAGACAAGAGAAGCATATGGGAAGCTGAGCAGAAAGGAACAGACACCAGACGGACCGAGTCAGAGGGAAAGACTGCCCAGAGTTTAAGAAATGGAAAAGTCGAAACGTGGGGAGAGACCGTTCCATTTCTCAAAGCAGAAAGAATTCCAGTATGAGTCGCATGGAAACTAAGGGGTTTTATTAGTCACTGGGTCTAAGTCTTTTTCTACCAGAAATAATAAAATCGTTGACTGAAACAGAATGGGAGAGCATTTGATCCCAGCATGCAGGCCATGCCAAAAGTCTCAGATGTCTGCATGTGGAAAGAAACATATGGCTGAATGTGGCCTTTCCTTAAAGCTGTCATCAGAATACTCCCACCCTATTTTATGCCTCACATAATCAGGTAGTTGGATTTTTCTTCACAACTGTGGTATGTAGCTCACAATAGACCTGTATTATAGAAATATGAAACCGATGTAATGGAATTGGCAGATTCATCAATTATACTTCCAGATATTCTGACACCTTTGTCCCTGTTAATTTTCAGATCCCATTTCGAAGCCAGTTCTGACCAGTGGAAGCGTCTGCACCTTTCTCTTCAGGAACTTCTTGTGTGGCTACAGCTGAAAGATGATGAATTGTGTCGACAGGCACCTATTGGTGGTGATTTTCCAGCAGTTCAGAAGCAGAATGATGTACACAGGGTAGGATGTTTTAGAGACTAATGCTTTTTGCATAGTAAACATTAAGTTACTGTTTTAAAAATGTTTTCAATTAAAAATTAAATAGGAGAGACATATTTTTACTGCTGTTCCAAGAGTTAATTATAAATAACCTATATCCACTGTTTTTTAAATGTCAGAAATATCTGCATTAGTAATATCCTTTGTGTCTATTTCAAACCCTTCTTATCATAGAAAATATTGAATATTTATAAAAGTAGATAGAACATTATAATAAACATTCATGTGCTTTTCAAGACATCAACAATCCTCAATTCATGGACAGTTTTATTTCATCTATGCCTCTATTCATCCAATTATCATTTTGAAGCAAATCTCAGTCATATTCTATTTATTCCTAAATATTTTAAGAAATGTCTCGAAAAAAGAAGAATGTCCTTTGCTCTTTGTAAGTAAATATAGTGGTATTATAATATTGTAAAATGGCATTAATTGCATCATATAAAATATCCATAAATATTCATACTTTCTCACATACATCAGTTTTTTTAAAGATCCCTGCTTAAGAAATAATCAAAATGGGATTCATATATTGCATTTGGTTAGTTTATTTTTGATATTATAATTACACCATTTCTCCCTTACCTTTCGTTCCTCCAAACCTCCTCATACACCCATCTTTTCTCTCAAATTCATAGCCTTTTTTCATTACTTGTTCTGTATGCATTCATGTAATACATACATATATATATATGTATTATATATATATATATATATATATATATATAAATCTTCCTCCATATAATCTGTTCATTCTGTATAATGCTACTTGTATATGTGTTCAGGGCTGACATTGGTATTGGATACCCAATTGTGTTCCTCTCTGGAGAAGACTTTGTCTCCCATTCTTAGCATCCCTTAGTATCCTGTAGTTCTTTGTGTAGAGTTGAAGCCATGTGGGCTTTCTCTTGTCCCATTTGGCATATCTATTGTTGTCCTTGTTCAGCTCATGTTTAGGTAGTCATGTTGGTGAGACTTTATGGATATAGTTTATGACAGTACAAGTTGATACAATCTCACTGCAAACTCCATGATTCCCTTGCTTGTACAATCTTTCTACCACATCTTCTGCAATATTTACTTAAATGTAGGAGCTGTTTTGTAGATGTATCCATTGGGATGGCTCAACAACTCTGCAATAGGATTGATTGTGGTTTTCTCTTGTGCTCTCAATTTGTTGCTAAGAGAAGTTCTCTTGATAAGAGTTGAGAACTATACTTGTCTGTGAATAGAAAGACAAATGTTTGGAGTATTGTTAGGGATTCTGTTGTGTTAGTAAAGTGGTAGTTTTATGTTCTCCTCCACAATCCATGACTTCACTAGCTCTGAGTAACTAACTGGCTAAGTTTCCAGTACCAAACAAGGTTCCCTCTAGCCTGTGGAAAGCTGAAATTTGACAGTACTACAGTTTTAAATGTCCTATTTTTGAGTGTTTCAATATTGATTTAAATGTATAACATTCATGGTGAAAAAAAATGAACATTTTTTTGTTTTTAAAAAATGTCTTTTTACAACGTTTTGATAATATTCTTTCCCCTTCCCTAAACCATATCTGATTCTCCTCACCTTCATAGCAATCCAAATTCATGTTTCCTCTCTGTCTTAAAAAAAACTACACAAAAATGCACAATAAACAAAACAGACTAAAAAAGACAAAAAAATACCAAAACAGAACAAAAAGTGAATAACAGCAACACACATACACACACAAAATAATCTTGGAGTCTATTTTGTGTTGGTCATCTTCTCCAGGACATGGAGCCTGCTCAGGACTTTGTTTACTAAAAGAAAGGATTTCCTTTTCCCAGCAGGTATTGATTGCAAATGTCTTCTTGGCTAGGGGTGGGATTTTTGTGGTCTACCTTCCTTTCTCAGTGCTGGGATTTAGTCTGGTTTGAACCTATGAAGGTCTAGTGTGTGTTGTCATAGTCTCTGCAAGTTTATAGGAGTATCAGTCCTGCTGTGTCTGGAAGATTCTATTTCCTTGGAGCCATCAATCACCTCTGTCTCTTTCTTCTTTCTCTTCTCCAGAGAAGAATGAGCATTTTAAATAGAATTCATTGTATGATACAGTAAATTAAGACTGAATTTTTTCAAAAGATACAATTTTATTATAGATCCAGCAACTAAGAAAAATGAATGATAGGAAAAGTGCACTTGTAGTCAATAAATACAGATTGTGATTCCTATTTTGTTTAGCAGCAGAAAGACAGGTAAATTAATCAGCAAAATTGCCATGATCCCTTTTTGCAGCATTCTGTTCCTGACTACTCAATCTGGTACATTGATAATAGTGCAAATACTGCTCAAATGCTTGTACTTAAATTTTCAGTCTTGATTCAGAAACTTTAGGATGTGTGTTGAGATGATGGAAATGCTAGACTTAAAAGTAACATACCCTGGAGTTGTGGATCACTCAGATATATGCCTATGGGTTCTATCCCACTTATAATGTTCCCTCATTTGTTAAGAGTTCTTCTGTTCTTTCATGTTTACCTCCCTTCAACTATTACTCAGATTTAGTCATCTAACATTGAATAACTAAGCATCTTTGTGTAAAGTGTGTTGAGTTGCTTTGACACACATTTTTACTTGTGACTTGGTCCAATGCATAGCTGAGCTTCTCTTCGTATCTTTATGGTGGTGGATATCACAAAGCATTGTCCTTTCTCAAGGAACCTGTCACTCCTAGGTAAAGCACAATTTTATACTCTGTTTTACTCTACAGTAGCTCTTTTAGAGCTGTACTACAAGAGCTTATTCAGAGGTGACACATTTGTTGCCTGTGGATAAAAAGAATGAAGGAAGATTCTTTGAAGCAGATTTTTCTGTCAGTACTCAGAAAGAAAATGTAGTCATTATAAAACTCCATCAAAATGTAGACAACAATAGGTTTTGGTTTTTACTTTTATTAAAATTTTATTTGCTTTCCATGTTTCCAGGATCACATTTCTCTCATTCTTTATTGGTTTAGTGATTCAGTTGCTATTTATATGACTGTTGGGATAGGTTTCAAGATGAATCACTTGTAATCATAAATTTATTCCCTGTTTATTTTCAGTGACACTTTTAAAAATCATCTCTTTACTATCTGTTGTAAACTATTTATGCCCTTGATGACTGTTTTTAATGGGAACCTGTCTTATTCAGAGTTATATTGCTGTGATAAAATACCGTGATCAAAAGCAACTTAGGAATCAGGTTTATTTCAGCTTACAGCGTGGTCCATGGTCCAGTGAAGTTAGGGCAGGAACCTGGAAAGAGGAACTGATGCAGAGCTATGGACTAGTAATGCTTACTGGGTTACTCCTCCTGGCTTACTCAGCTTCTTTTCTTATATCACCCATGACCACCAGCCTAAGGGTAGCACCACAGTAAGCTGGACCTTCCCATGTGAACCATCAATCAAAAAATGCATTACATGATTGCCTATAGGCCAGTCTTGTGGGAGTATTATTTCAACTGAGGTTCCCTCTTCCCAAATGACTCAAGTTTTTATAAGGTTGACATAAAACTACCCAGCAGAGAGCTCATATCAAAATTATTAAATACTAAAAACATTAAAATATCAAAAGTTGAAACTTAAAATTAAATATATAGTTCATTTTATTGTTATTTTGTTTAAGGTTGCTTAAAATCAATGAGTTTATTTTTTATCTTTAGACTAATGATCCAGTGTCATAATGCAATCATTCTCAGGTGCTGTGGTGGTCTATGACTTTACAGTAGGTAAAATGCCAAGATAGTGAGTGCACACAAGTTGTTGGGAACTGCTGTTTCACTTCTTAAAGTAGTTTTCTCACCCATGAGAGTAAATCTTTGTTCCTTAAACCAGCTGGGCAACACAACTCTTAAGTTAATGGCTCTGAAGTCTAATTAATAAAATAATGCTCCATATGTGGTGAAGTATTATAAATTATTAAAACTCAAATGTGCCTTAGCAAATACAAAATGACCAATTTTTATATCTTTGGAATAGGAATATATTATCCTGGCTTTTACAGTTCCTAATTACTTGCCTCACTAGACTGACTCATTTTCAATTAGTGTGTATTATTCTGGTCCAGATATATTTTTAATACTGACTTCCTTTGTTTTACTTGAGCAGCCACTAAAGTGATATTTATTACTTGTCTTCTCCTGTGATTAACCTAGAGAGAGTATTAAAGGAAATCATAATGGGAAATATCTAAAGTGAGCTGCAATAAACCAGGAGCTTATTTAATTCCCATCTTTGTATCCCAGATCCAAATGGAGATTAGATCTTGATTATAAGAACACTGTAGGTAATGACTTTTTGTTTGCACATTTGCTAATGAAATTGTTTGCTGTTAGGTTTTCATCTTTCAATTTAAAAATCTGTATAAGCCTTTCTTTAGAGGCCATTAAGGACAGCCCCAAAGCTTCCTGAGATTTTTCTGGTTACATTTTAGATGGAAGTAATCAATACATACATTATTAAAACAGTGGACAGAAAGCCATTATTGCCAGGATGCTGTTGACAAATGAAAAGACTTGAATAAAGTAGTTTACTTGTTCATTTGTCAGGTCATATATTATACATGTTTGATTTATTCAGATGTCACCACAAAGTGAGGAAGAAGATTAGAAATTCAATGAAATTATCCCCAAATCACATTGTAGATTTAACATTTCTTTAGGTTAATTCTATTATCAATGCTGGCCTGCTTAGTTCAGCTTCATTTTGGTATATTTGTTAGCTGGATAAGTTCTTTGTGGTTTCTTTCTACAGAAATAGAAAATGTCATTTGGAATGTTAAGATCTGAGTCCGTTCTGTGTTAATAAATATAGTCTTCCCTCTCACCTCTAAAAAACAACAAAAGACTAGAAGAGAATGATTCATCCTAGCATTCAATTATATGGCCTTTTGGAGATCTAAATATTTTCACTCTTCTACAAAGTTCATTTTTAGTTATGTCTGTATCTGTTCTAAGATGACTTGGTAGCTATGTTGCAGGAGTTAAATATCTTTTTATCTACTCTTTATTACTAATAGAGAAAGCTTTGTATAAATGTGATATTCGATGCAGTCATATCTGGAGATGCTGAATAGTAGAAACCACAATTATTTTTAGAATTGCATTTCTAGGCATTTGAGGAAATCTTCTTCAAACTAGCTATATCATCAAAATGTAAGAATGCAGCCATCTAGGAATTGCTGTTTTTTCTTTAATGAGTATAAGAAGATGAAATTTGAACAATTTACACATTTATTTCACCACCCAAATATTTTTCCTACTTTGTCAAATTATTTTGATAACCTGACAAATTCTAAGTATAATATTTGTACAACATTTATCTTTACAAAGCACTTTTATACAGATCATTTAATTTTAAATGAACCTCCAATCTTTTTCTGTGCTCATTTATTCTCCAACAAATATTATAGAAAAAAATGTATCATTGTAACTAACAGTGCAAGAGCTCAATGATTCTTTGAGGAACTCCATATTCTACATTCTAGAAGTCAGAGATCCAATAGTGAATCAGAGTGCTGCCCCAGAGTACATCCAGTTTTAGTGAGAGGTAAACACAGTAAGTCAATAAATTAATGTACAAAATAATCAAGTATTAATAAATGCTACAAAGTAGAAATCAATTAAGAGTAGGAAATGATAAGGTAGTAATGTTTTAGTAAAGATTTGAGTTAATGAGCAAAATGTAGTCGGAGGAGGAGAGAATTCTGAACAAAATGAGTAGCAGTTTCAGATGTCCACATGGAAAAACAAATTTGGAGTACTCATGGTAAAGTGAGATGAACATTCTTAATTATGGGAAATAGAGGTAGGACTATGCTGGTTATTAAATGAGACAAAAGCCATATGACAAATAGTTTTACCGATCACAGTTTGGGGAGAATTTTATTCTGTGTATAGTGAGACATCACTCACTAGAGGGATCTCTAATAGTATGATAGGACCTGATTTGTCTGTTTTGAAGTTAATCAGCTGTTTTGTGGAAAACTGACAGGAGAAGGGGGTTGATGAAATTATTTAGAAAAGACATGATGATGACTTGGGCTAGAAAAGAAATTATAGATCTGGTGAAAAGTTATTCGATCCAAGATCTGTTCTAACAGTTGACCTGATAAAATATACGTTAGATGGGACATGGAGTGTGGGCAGAACAGCCAAGAAATACTCAGAGCCCTATACCATGAACAAATAGTAGAAGACAATACCACTTATACAGGTAAAACAAACTAGGAATTGAGCATGTTTGAAGATGTCTGCTTGAAGCAAATCATGGGCTCCATTTCTGGCTTGTGTTAAGAGACAAGATAAATGCTATGATTCAAAATTTATTCTCTTTTTACATTCAAATTTTGGTTGAATCACAAGAATGGATATAGACTAATTTGTAACATGGCTTTCTAATACTCCATTTATTTACTGTCAATACCAGAATTCAGAGTATGGGCTCAATGACTTAAAGCTGAATTCCCTAGATGGCTATTGGAGCAGAATGGATTTTCCTCAGTGATTTCTCAAGGTCAGCTCAAAATATAACAACTCTGCTGTCAGTGGGAAGTAACTTTCCCAGTGGTTTTTGTAAATAGCCCAGTCTGAAGACTGAAAGTCATACAACTGTTCAAGATGCTGTGTGGGCACTAATGCATTCCTTAGTAGTATCAAAGTCCTGTGAGGACTCCAATCTTTATTCTATTCCATGCTCTTGTTCTCAGAAAATATAGCATTTGTTGTATTTTTGTTTTAAAAGGCCTCCATGAAAATGAATCTGAACAAAGAGTTTGTGAGGAAAATAAAACATTTCCCACCAAATACTCAAAAAATGTTTTCTCGTAAGCAACATTTAAAAAAAAATTATCTCTGTCTTAAAATATATCTATTTACTTTCAATTTTGCTTGAAATTTATTGAGACAACTTTCTAAATGAAATCAATTGTTCATGCTATTGGCTATCTGAAACAATAGCTAGGTATATCAGACTCTATGATTGTTTACCTTCAGTTTTTTCAGTAGTGGAGTGAAACTAATAAGATGCAGCACTTTTCACCTTATTTAAAGATAACTGCATACCCATTCTCATAGACTCAGAGAGCTGAACATCATTAGGAGATGTTAAGGGAATTTTTACTTACTGGGTAATATTTAAGTTATAAAAGATGAGTAAATTCGATATCCACTGTATACCACAGTTTCTATAGTTAACAATACTAGTGTCTGCCCTTAATTTTTTTAAAGGGAAAATTTCATGCTAAGCATTCTTGTCACAGATTTAAAATATTGCAATGACATTTTGTAGCCCACAATCCTGTTTTTATAACTTCTTTAATGTTGGTTGGCTTTGGTGAACATTACTGAAAGGTTCTCTCTTCCTGGTTTGAGTTCTTTTTTCTATGTCTTTTTATTTTATGAGCATGTATAAAATCTGTTTAGAATCTTTGTATCATCCTGTCATGTGACACATTTCTGGACCTTTTCATTTATCTAAGATCTTTGTCTTGAATTGCTTCATAATTGATTATTATCCATTAGTCACCACTTGGTCAACTATTATCTATGCATTTTAAACTCAATATATTGGCCTTTTAAATGAGGAAGATCATGATGGTGGCAGAATGTGTTCAGCAGCTCTTAAACACAAAATCAGTAAGGGAGGCATACCAACAAGGTAAAAATAATAGTATGGTAACTAGATTAATAATATGGGATTACAAAACTATTAAATTCTGATCAAATTGCAGATAGGACTCTCTTAATACCTATGCATATATCTGTTCTATAACCATTTATATTAATTACTTTTCTATTGCTGTGATAAAATAGTATGACCAGGGCAAATTTACAGAAGAAAGAATTTGTTTTAGACTAACAGTTCCAGAAGGTTAGAGTCCATGATGGCCGAGTGAAAGTAGCAGACAGCAGTTGCCTGGAGCAGCAGTTGACAGCTCACATCTTGAACTACAAAGAAGAAGTAGAGAGAAACCTATCTCTAAATTGTGCAAGTCTTTTGAAATCTCAAAGAGGTACCACCACCACAATCACCACCACCACTATCCTCATGACATACTCTTCCAGCAAGGCCACATCTCCTAACACTCCCAAGCATCCACCAACCTGACACCAAGTATTCAAATTCCCAAGGTTCATTAGAAGCATCTCATTCAAACCACATCATTTGTTGAATAAGTGGAATGACCATCAAATCACTCTAAAAGTTAATGGTGAGTCTGATGTTCTCTTATTTAGCCAATGGTATAAAAGTGGAAGAAAATCCCCCACCCAAGGAGTGTTTCAAACAAGAAGACCTGAGAATGTTTGAGGGTAAATAACTCTTTTAAGAAACCAACAAGTTGGCCAGGCATGAAACTACATCCCTTTAATCACAGCACTCAGGTGCTACAAGCAGGAGAAGTACTACAATTTTTATGCCAGGCCAGCCACAGCTATATAGGACAACACTTTAAAAAAATGAAAAGAAGAACCAAAAGAAGAAAGGAAGGAAGGAAACTAAAGAAAGCAGAGTTTAATAGGGCCACCTCTTTTGGAAATTACAGTCAATACCTCAGAACTTACAGTGAACATTGGATCTGAAACATATAAGCAAGCTCAGAATAAGGTCTATTTTTTTCCCAATTCACACTATCATTTTTAGTTCCCTAATGGTTCATAAGATGAGGCTTTTGCCTGCAGGCCTGTTGATTTTCCATCTAAATGCATCTCTCTCTCTCTCTCTCTCTCTCTCTGTCTCTCTCTCTCTCTCTCTCACACACACACACACATAGCATTCTCTTATTTTTCTAATTAGATGATCTCTTTTTAATTTAGTAATATTTATTGAGGATCTACTATGTGCCAAATCATAGCTGTAATTTTATCAGTCTGTGTAATTTTATGCATAACAGTTTGAGAACTGGATTGAGGTAGTTAGCCAACTTCACACCTCACAAAAAAGTATGGAAAGTCTCTGGGAGATAACCTTTACTAGATAATTAGGTAACTAGATACTAGATAACTGTGGCTAGTTCTATTCTTATCAAGACTTTGTTTGTCTCAGGGACTCCTGCTACTTGGAATTATACTACATTGTCAAGCTCTACTGCTGAGTGAGTGAGATGTCAGTCAATCCATCAGATTACATTCTGAATAATACAAATAAGGCATTGACACTTCAATAGAAATGTAGATAAAATTTAGTTCCAGGAAAGCTGTAAATTAATTGCATGTCTGCATTAGTAAAAATAATTTAATAATTCACTGAAAATTTCATACAATATATTTTGATCATATTCACCCTCCATTCTTTCCCCTAGCTCCTCTCAGATACATTCATACCTCTGCACCTACTTCTACTACCTGTCCTCTTTTTTTAGTCACCTATCAAATGCAATTTGTGCTGCACATGTACTCCTAGATGTAGGGATATGCAGTAGAGCATGGTCAAGCAATTCAAACTACACCCTTAAGGAAAACTGACTCTCCTTCCTTCAGAAGCCATGAATTGTCCATGCCTCTTTAATGATGAGGCACTTTTAATCCCCTTCCCCCTCTTTGTTACAATTTTGACTGGCTAGATCTTGTCCAATTCTTGTTCAGGCAACCAAAGATGCTGTGGGTTTGTGAGCACAGCAAATTTATCATGCCTGGAAGAAACTGTTTCAATCCAGTTCTCTATGACCTCTGGTTCTTACAGTCTTTCTACACCCTCATCTTCAAGGGTCTGTTGCTTTGCATGGGAGTGATGTAGATGACCCAATTTCAGCTTAGCATTCTACTCACACTTATTCTCCTGCACCTAAACAAGTCATGAATTTCTGCCTAACCACCATCCACTGTACAAAAAAAATCGTCTCTGATAACATCTGAGAACTATAGTATTCTGTAGGTATAGAGATGCAAACTTATAGGGGAGTTTGTTACTATGCTATGATCATTTGGCAGAATATTAGTAGGTTTTTCCTTGGGGCTTTTGAGCTCCCCAACCATGGTTTCTTGAGCATATTCATGTGAGTAAGTATTTAATCTTTTTTCCAGCAACATGGCTGCTCTGGGATAGAAATAATGTTAGTACACACTTTTACTTCCAATGCAGCACACATCTCTAATACCAATTCAGAAGGCAGTGGTAGCACATGTTTTAATCCCAGATCAGTAGACAGAAAGAAGTAGAAGCAGAGGCAGGAAGCAGAGCTCAGAAAGAGGTGAAAACAGAACTCAGAAGCAGAACTCAGAGAGTAGAAGCAGAGCTCAAGAGAGAGGAATTCAGAGAAGCATCAAGGTAGAAGCAAGGTGGAGGTAAAAAGGAAGAAGACAAGCGGAAGATCTCAGAGAGAAGCAGAGAGTTAGTTCATTCAGGCAGTCAGAGAATCAGTCAGATAAGACACAGAAGCAGTTCAACAAAAGGAATCAGTGTCAGACAAGGAGAGTGAGTTTGGGAGTAAAAATTAGCTAACAGTGAGAGTCAGTTTGAAGTCGAGCTGAGCAGTTCAGTCAGAGAAGTTTATCTTGCTACACTGGCCATTATTGTAATTTGCAGTATCCAGATTTAGGTATGAGTGATGACTTTTTCTCCCAGCAGCCAATATAGAACCCTCCAGTTTCTAGGAAAGCTATCCAACAGAGAGAAGCTCTCCTTTTTGGTATCAACTTGATTTCTCCTTGTCCTATAACCAAAATGTGTGGTGTCTTCTGCAATAGGGTCTTGTTCCCAAGTTCTTATATGTACAAAGACTGTTCACATCTTTATTCTAAGTTAACCTTTGCAACATTTGAGTTCAAGATAACATGGCTTTAGAAAAATATTTGCTTATCTGTACCTTAATGCATCTGTGAAACATTTATTATATAAAATGTCCTAATTATGCCAACTTTACTAAACTATTTATTACTCAAGGACAAAATAAATTCCTGCCATTTTCCTACCTTATATAGAAAATAATAACTATCATTGAAGGATTGAATAAGCCAGCAGTCACCCATTACTTGTAGTGTATAAGCACTGTCATCAGATAATTTAACCTTCAAAAGATAAAGTTATACTTTAGGATTTAGCCCTGCCATAACATTGTAGAAACATACTTTATATCCATTTTTTAAAATTGTGAAACCAAAGGGGAAAAAATTGGTATCATATGCCTAATATTGTCTTATTTGCACAGCTGAATAATATTATATTTTCATGGAGATGCTCTAAAATACCATTTATTATTCCTGATTCTTCCACATAACTGTTTTGGAACTTGGGTATAACTGTCTCAGAAAAGTGAAGAGGGAAGGTATGAAAAATAAATAGTATGAAAAGGACAAATCTCATCTGCTCAAGAGATTTGAGAAGTTATTATCTTAAGACCTGAATGCTGACATCATATATTGAAAAGATTTAGTCTATGCATGTATCTGATACCTTTTCATATCAACATATGAATGAACCAACTTACCAAATCTCAAAGTGTCAACTATAATTTATAAGAAAAGATCAGTGTTATATGTGAGAATATATTTTCCCTAACGTTATTCATTAAGATATAAGACACATGTTATCAAAGAATCAAGGATATTGACATTGAATATGCTTAATTTTGTTCTATCATTTCAGAAATCTTTGGTTTATGATATTAGATGCTGAATTTTTTCCTTTTCATTATATTTTAAATTTAAGTAAAATAATGAGTTTCATTATATTTTCATATATATATATATATATATATATATATATATATATATATATCTGTTAGTTTTTTATTTGAACTCCCTCCCCCTCAACTTTCTCTCTATTGATGGTTTCTTTCATCCTCAAAAAGTTTCTTTGTCTTCTTTAATGAAATATATATGTGTGTGTATTTCCATATATATACTTGTATGTATACATATATATAAACATATATACTAATATATTTTGTGTATGTTTGTGCATACATTCTCTTACTCTCCTTGTTTCTTCTTTTTAGACCTTTTCTTAAATTCTCAAAGTCTCATTTCTACTTTTATGTCCTACATATGCATGTATATAGTATGTACACACAGATAAATATATAGAGAGATATGTATATATGTGTGGTAGTTTGAATGAGGATTGCCCTCATAGGCTTGTAAATTTGAATGTTTGGTCCCCTGCTGGTAGAACTGTTTGAGAAGGATAAGGATGTTTGGTCTTGTGGGAGGAGTTGTCACTGGATACAGTCTTTCTTGTTTCAAAGGTCTCTGGTGATTCCCAATGTTCATGTTCTCTTTCTGCTTCATGGTTGTGGATCAAGATGTGAGTTCTCAGCTGTTCTCTTTTTCTAAACACTCAAAGAGCATCATTCAGTTATTTATTTTAGAACCCTAATTTTTTTTCAGTGTAATCACTCACAGAATGTTCCTTCTGGAACTGCTTAGCAGTTAAGTTGTGTTTTTATTTCCATGTGATTCTGGGAACATTCAAATTCCCTCCTTGATTTTATTTCTTCAGTGAACAAATGCACTTTTTACTTGCCAAATGTTTGAGTAGTTTCTATACATTTTTTACTGTTGATTTTGTTTTATTCCACTATGATGTAGTAAAATACAAGAAATTATTACAATTACTACATTTTATTAGAACTTACTTTGTGGCCAGAAAAGTAATTTTATTTTAGAGACAGTTCTTTGGACTTCATAGAGTAATTTGTATTCTATATCTGTTGAGTGTAGTATATTTGACTACCTTTGAAGTTCATTTGCTTTCCGTATAATTTAGAAGTAATTTTCTCTTAATTTTTAGTATGGGTGAAATATGTGAATGAGGTATTAAAGTTATCCATTCTTATTTTATCATGATTCATCTAGCTCTTTTTACTAATTAGTGTTTACTTTGTGAGGTAGATGTTAAAATTTCAATTTTCTATCATTGTACAAAATTTTTTTTTTTAAATTTTTAACTACATGCACCTATTTCTCTTGAATTCAGTGATACAAAGGCTACTGATATCCACCCTAGAAAAATGATGCATAATTGGTGCTCGACTTTTTTTACATGGATAAATGAAAGTGTGGTCATGTGACAATGTTTAAAATAACATTACATCTTATAGTTTATCTACATATTATAAAACATTATCAATTTGTTTGGCCTCTAATTTTCTGGAACCAATTGTTTCTTTCTTTTTACATTTTTATTTTTTACCCATTTTGCATTTAGTCTAAATCTTGAATTCTGAAGATACAAAAACCATTAATTCTGTCTTCTATTCACTTTCTTTCCTTTATTTCAATAAATTTTGTGAAAATAACAGTTTGTGTCTTTTTCATGTCAGAAATTCCTTTGTCTTTTCTTTCAATTAATTTTAATCCTCTGTGACTCATATTTAAGAAATGAAATTATGCAGCTGTGGTATAACTAAGCCCTTGGCAACAACTCAATGGTAAGTCAGTGGTCTCTCATAATGGATTACCATTAGCCTTGAATTATTTTCTCTCTACTTTTAACAATGGAGTTGCACCATTACATAATGTTTTTGACTTTTTTTTAGTTTGTTGAGACCTTTAACTCATATCATTATTTTATAGACCTTGCTATAATAATTATCTCCAGTTTCTTCTATCCAGATCAATATTGTGACTAATTCTTTATATTTCTGTTTGTGTGATCAACTATCCTGGTTTTCCAGGGTCTGTCTGATTTTCCTGGTATAGTCCTGGTTTTAAATTTATAAGCTTGTGCAGCATCTTGGTGCATGCAGGTATTCTCAGCCCTCCATTACAAGACTTAAAAGACTGAGGCAGGAGGATTAAGGGTTCAAAACCAGCCTGGGCTACATAATGAAACTTTATCTCAAAAACAAACAAAAATATACAGAAACATTAAAAATTCTACAAAAAACTCAGTGTAACAAGATATATGGTTTGCCTATTACTAGCTTTAGTCTGTCATATTCAAGTCACTTTTGTCCTTAAAAGAGAATCTTTTCCTTTTGCTTGTTAGTTAATTTTTTAAACTTGCTGTCCTGTCTTCTACTTTTTCGCTTCAGGAAAAATATATATTGTCCATATAGTTTCTACTGAATATGTCTACTTCCTCTTCTACTTTTTCCTCAACTAAATGTCTGTCTCAGGCTTTGAAACAGTACAATGAACACTTTGTATTGCAAATATACCTTTTCCTCTATGAATCACCTTCTTCCTCTTGAAATTCTCATCAGTGATTCTAACATCCTCATATTTGCTCTCTTGTAATATTCCATTTTTTCTCTCTGCTTATTAAATACTGACATATAGGCATTAAATTTATATTAGCTGGATGAGAAAATGATGCTTGAATCTTTTTTTTCCTGCTGACTCTTTTCTTTACTGCTAGAAAGAATTCTACCTTTCCAAGTTTTTCCATATCCAGAATGCCAACCTTCTTCTTAGTATGACTATAATATTAGACTTTGTTAATTTTATCTTGAATATACACATGAGGTATTCTGGATCCAAGACAGTTTTTTTAATTACCTTACAATAAATAGTCCTACCTCCTCCTCTTTCTTTCCTAATGGCATGCCCTAGAGCAACGTGGTAAATGTTGATAAAAATCTTTCCATGTAAATACTTAGTTGCTCTATAGGCAGGAGACCAAATATTATAAAGGAGGAGCCAGCTGTCCTCTTCTCCAAATGAATCTCCTTGGAAACATAATAGGCCTGCATCTAACTCTAATTTTCAAACCGGTACCTCACTGCCCCATATGCCTTAGTCTTTACAGTTAGAAATGTTTCCAGGGTCCAGGCTTCATATGTTTTAATTATAAGCACCTAGAGATTTTGTTTTTGTTTTTGTTTTTGTTTTTATTTTTGTTTTCTGACAACCAGAAATTTAGTCTAGCAGTCTACCAATTAAGTACTTAACAATTTGTCCTTCTTGGATCAGAGAAATTTGAGAAATTAACCAAACAGATGGTACACATCTAATTTGCATGGGATGGGAAAGTTCTCAGCAGGCTAGAACTATTAGAGGTACATAGAGTAGTACAGGAAAGTTTATTTCCTCACACTTAGTTAAATTGTATTCAGAATTCACTCATCTACTCAGCATAAAAACTACCAGTCCTTGCTTGTTTCATATAGCTGCACCTCCTAAACACTTTCCTAATTTGTCTCATCTTTTTCTCCACGTACTCTGTCTCTGGGTTGCATCCTCACAATCTTATAAAAACTCTTCCAGTTGTGTTCAGTTAGTTGTCTTTCAAATTCTACATTCACCCTTCTCAGATTCATGTTCTATGGAGAAGCTTCCATCTTATCTATGGGAAATACATTCTAAGATGCCCCAACAGATACCCCAAACTGTATATACACTGTGTTATTTCCTATATGTGCCTGCCTATGATAAAGTATGTTATAAATTGTGGATAGAAAAATAACTTGCTCTGTATTTTAGCAACCTCTGCATAGAATTTTAATTTACTCTAGATTTTAACAGTATCTGCATATATTTTTAATGCCCTCATTAAGATGAGAATCTTCAGGGTTGGAGAGATGGTTCAGTGTTGATAAGCATTTTCTGCTCTTGCAGTGGAACCAGGTTTGGTGTCTGGTGGCTCACAACTACCTGTAACTCACAGGTAATATGACTCCTTCTGGTTTCCACAGGCACCTGCATATATGTGGCACAAATATGCACACTCAGGTTCACATACATACACCTATAAATAAAAAAATCTTATTTTAAAAGATGAGAAACTTTACACTTTAACTGGGAAGAAGTACTTCACAGTTTCTCTTTGGATTATCTAAATTCTTACCATCACCTCTCTTGCTCTTTAGAACTTTCATTGAGTAACATATAGGATAGTTGAATCAAGCACTGTGATATCATGACAATCAAAAACTGAGATAGCTACAAGGAAACTCATGGGTGGTAGTAGTACGTTCAATATGGAAACAGGGTATAAAATAATTATGCATGCCCTAAGAAGGATGATATATTGCTGTGCAACATTTACTCATGCTACTCAAGTAATACACTTTTAAATTTATGAATTATCTATTTTGTAATTTTCTGCTTTATACTTTCAAAGCATAGATAATCACAAGTAACTAAAACTGTGGAATATACAGCTGTAAATAAGGGGAGACTGTTGTGGCCCCACCTAGCTATGCTACAGAGGATGACCATGAACACTATCGATTAGTGCTGGAATTAACAGACATGTGCTATGTCTGTTATGCTATGATAATTTAGTGCTCAGAATCAATTCTAGGACTTCATGTAACCACTTGCCAACAGTGCCATATCCCTAGTCATCAGGGATGTCCTTTCCTTTTTATTTTTATTTAAGTACATATATATTTCTAAATATAACCTGTTCAGTCTATACAATGTTACTTGCATGTTTCCGGGGATGACCAGTTCATATTGGATAACTAATTGGTATGTTCTTCCTTCAGGGAAGAAAATTTCTTCCACTCTCAGCATTCCTTAGTGTAGTTGTTTGTATAGGTTGGAAGCCTCATGAGCTTTTAGACCCATTTAGACATGTCTATTAGTGTCATCTTTGTTCAGTTCATGTTTGGGCAATCATATTGGTGAGATTTTATGGATGTAGCTTCTGACATTACTAGAAGACTCAATTTCACTGCAAACTCCATGATCCTCAACCTCTTACTATATTTCCATACCCTCTTCTGTAATGTTCTATGAGTATTAGGTACAGGAGTTCTTTTGTAGATATGGCCATTGGCACTGCACTCTACAATTTGCATTTTGTTTAGTCATGTTTTTTTGTAATGGTCCCCATCTGTTGAAAAGAGAAATTTCCTTGATAAAGAGTAAGAACTACAATTATCTGTGGGTATAAGGAGGTTTTCTGGTCAGTTCCATCTCTGAGGCCTCTGTGTCATTTGCAAGTAACCATGCAAGTAACATTACATAGACTGAGCAAGTTATATTTAGAAATATATATTTACATAAATAGAGGGGGAAAAGATATCCCTAATGACTAGGGACATGGCACTGTTGATAAGTGCTTGCATGAGGTCTTGGGTTTGATTCTCAGCACAGAATTATCATAGCATGTTAGCACATATATAAATATTTAGAGTACAGTAGGGATTATGCTGGTTTAGTAAAGTGATGATTTTAGGTTCTCCAATATCCACGACTTCACTAGCACTGAGTAGTTGGCTAGGTTTCCAGTACCAGGCAAGATTTCACTCTTGATGAGTGAGTCTTTAGTCCAAGCAGAGTACTGCTGGTTACCACCCAATTATGTGTGCCAATATTGCACCCTTAGGGTTATCATGTCATGCTGGTCATTGTTGTAGTTCATAGACATCATAGCTGGGTGGGACTGTTTCTTGCTTCCCTCCTTTGTAAGCCTAAAAGTTTCCTCTGGTACAATGAATGCTTATTTGCAGGGAGGAGGCTTTGGGGTAAGTTCCAGCTCTGGGACCTCTGTGCTCTTTGTTTGAAGTGCATGGTGTCTTTAGTAGAGCAACTTACCTTCTACTTCTGGTTGGGGGCAACCAAAGGCAATAGAAATAACCTGCAATGTTTGGAGATTCTCTTAGACAGCCCTGACAACATCTTAAAAGAGGGCTTTTCATGACTGGTACGAGGTTTTTTGTTTTGTTTTGGTGTGTTTTTTTTTTTAAACAGGGGCTCTTTGTTGTAACTCTGGCTTTCCTGGAACTCACTCTGGAGACCAGGCTGGCTTCTGCGTCCGGAGTGCTAGAATTAAAGATGTGTGCCACCACACCCAGCTGATGCTGGGGTTTTTGTTAGGGTGTCTTTGGCTGTTGGAGGGAACATTGTCAGCCTAGATGAGAATTTTTCATTTAAACAATATATGTATATTATTAAACAGACTTATGTGTATTAGATTTCTTATGCAAATAAATAACAGTATGATTCCTTGGAACTTTCTTAGACACATCTATTGTTATTTCATCACATTTCCTCCTTCTTCTGTATTTACCCCCTTTCTCTCCCTAATTAGAGCCTCATATTTTTCCCATTTCCTCTATCAAATCACTTGTGCCCTGCTTTTAAGCACACATGTATCCATGCCACTGCCCTGCCTAAATTTTTTCAAAGACTCGTAATTACTTACAAATACTGTCTAAGGTTTCAAAAGTCTGATTCCCAATTTCTGCCTTAAAACTCTAATATATTTCCATAAAATGACAGTGCCTTTAACTCTGGTAATAGTCTTTTCATAGCCCTTACTTTCTAGAATGGCAAGCCTGTTTGGAGATCATTATACATACTATATGATGTTATGCCCTATGTCTCTGTATGTGTATATTTTATACTTCTCTTCTTTGAATATCCTCTAATAGTCCTTCTCTAACTAACTCATGTCTATGTTTTGGAACTCTATGTACTTAAAATCTTCTAGAAATCTTTCCCAGGTTGTATTGAACTGACTTATATGTTTGGTACTTCATGGTATACTGCAACTCACAAATAGAGACACCAATTCACACTCAACTTTTTGTTTCCAGTCTATAGCATAACTACTTAGGCTCAGAAGTTTGGTATAGGGAGCCATTGTTCTTTTGTAGCAAATCCAGTGTCAAGTTTCACTCCAAGTAGACATACAAAATAAAGAGATAATTTGCTTGTATTTGGGAAAGTCGGATTGAAAAAAAATTACAATGATTTTTATTTTTTATATTTTATTTTATTATATATATATAAATTATATTTATATATATATATATAAATAACATTTATATATATAAATGTAATTTATATATATATACATACACACACACACACACACACACACACACACATATATATATATATATAAAGATTCACAAACACATACGCAGAAATCAAATAAAATAATATAGGTAGAACCAAACTTTTGTATAAGTAAATAATCATCTACAGAGTGTGATTTCAAGGACATAAGAATAATCCACAATATAGAAATTGCTTCTCCATCTACAGACTGAATACAAATATTCCATTATTTTTATTCAGATACCTTGCTTCTCTCTCTCCTGAATTGTAAATGACCTTGACAGATCAATTACTTTATGAAGTATCAAACTTAGGGTTCTTTTAAATGGTGAACACAGCAAAGATTTTACAAACAAATATGTTATATAGGACAGTTCTGAGGTACTTTTTTTTTTTAATCAAAATGCTATGTCTAAAATTTAAAGGAAAGCACTGCTAATTTTTCCCAGAGATATAAGAGGACTCAAAATCAGTGAACATTGCTAAAATTAAGATAGAGTTGAAAATGGTGCATAATTAAGCCTGAGATCACAGTAATAATGATTATTATTAATCAGATATATTATCACTTATGTGATACTTCATATTTTATATTAACATGATCACCCATTATATCATAGAACCTGGGTCAGTAACTAACTTTTATATTCTCAAATAGTTTAATTTTATTTTATGTGCATTGGTGTGAAGGTGTCAGATCTCCTGGAACTGGAGTTACAGAGTTGTGAGCTGTCATGTGGTTGCTAGGAACTGAACTTGAGTCCTTTGGAAGAACAGCCAGTGCTCTTAAACACTGAGCCATCTCTCTCACCCTAACATTTGTATTTTTTAATATTAATTTATTCTATGATCATAGTGTGCCTTGCTGGATTATGGATGACATTAGAGTTTTTACTCCACTTCTACAACGTTTCTTTTCTTTTATTTTTTTATTCTTTCATTGTTTGTTTTTGCCGTGTTTGTTTGGTTAGGGATGTCCCAGTGCTAGGATTCAACCCAAGACATCCTGTACTTATCTTTGGGCATGTTTTCTCCCTGTGATAGGCAGTGAGTTACAAACCCATTCCCACAATTTTTCTTTCTTATTTTGATCCAATAAGTTCTTAAAGATAAAACGTACTCACCTTTTCTCCTCTCTTAATTCCATATAATAGAGAATATAGATTACAGATTAAAATTGTCAGCCAGCCTGACTAGTCAACTAAATGGTCTAAAGATATTTGTTCTATGTCTATTCATTTATAGAAAGGTGGTCACAATCTCTGTATCTATACCTCCAAATATTTCTATTCTTCTCAGAAAAGTCACAATGCAAATAGTAGTGAGTAGGTTTTTTTAATACTAATAACTTTCAATAGCTTAATTCAACTATGCTGGTTTACTCACCATCAAATAGTTTGACAAAATTGTTATCCCTTGAATTTGTTGTATACTTCAATAAGGTCTGAATTCCTCCACATAACAGTAAATGTTTTCCATTGTGTACTAGAAAACATTATATTGGAAATATTTAAATCTTCATTAGCCAGGGCAAGATTCCTTGTGATTTTACCTCTAGATCTGGCAGTGAGATCATATAAACGAAGTATACTTAATAATAGATACCACCTGTCTTGAAAACTCCCCACTTCTCCCCAGAAAAGTTTTTGCAAACACAGTGGCTTCCCCATTATCATTGAAATTCACGTAGCCCTTCTTATCATTTTATGACTACCAGTTTATAAATAAAGGGGATGGAAATTGATCAGGGAGTTACATAAACAAGTTCTGAGCACCCAGGATTAATTTTGAGTAGCATTCCACAAGCCAAATAAGCATTTCTTTTCATCTCATTTCACAGGCCTTCAAGAGGGAATTGAAAACTAAAGAACCTGTAATCATGAGTACTCTGGAGACTGTGAGACTATTTCTGACAGAGCAGCCTTTGGAAGGACTAGAGAAACTCTACCAGGAGCCCAGAGGTAATTGAATGTGGAACTGTAATAACATATTGATAAAAGGATCAGTGATGACAGAGCAGCCCATCCATGCTTGCTGCCAGAGTCTGCATAGCTCTCATGCTTCTGGGTCAAGCAGAATCAATTCAAATTAAATGTAGGTGTTGGGAAATAATAAGGAATCAGAATCACAGTGCATAAACCCATTTTCACAGTCATAAATAAAGCAATCAGTGATCATTTATTTGAATAGTTAGAAAATAGTAAACACAGGAGCTTGTCTGTAGAAAGAATTCTATTGTTATAAAGACCACAAGCTAATTTTCATTTTAAGTACCTGACTGAAATAAATTAGAGCTGTTCAGCATGTGCTAACATTTTTCTCTCTGGAAGCTTAAATGAATCTTGATTTATCTGATTGACAGAAAGTAGAACAGATTCACTAAGGATAACAAACAGACAGTTTATCTGTGCTAGACTGTATCAAAATTTATGCCAATTTGAAAAGAGTCATTAATCAGTAAGTTGGCCTCTTGTTAATCCATATTCCCTTCCTTTCTTCTAATATGACCTTTTCAACAGTGTTTTTTTTTTCAAAAATGGTTGTGGCCTAAAGCCTTGTTATATTGCCAATTTAGAGCTGCCTCCTGAAGAAAGAGCCCAGAATGTCATTCGGCTCCTACGAAAGCAGGCTGAAGAGGTCAACACTGAATGGGACAAATTGAATCTGCACTCAGCTGATTGGCAGAGAAAAATAGATGAGGCTCTTGAAAGACTGCAGGAACTTCAGGAAGCTGCAGATGAACTGGATCTCAAGTTGCGCCAAGCTGAGGTGATCAAGGGATCCTGGCAGCCAGTGGGGGATCTCCTCATTGATTCTCTCCAAGATCACCTTGAGAAAGTCAAGGTACTGTGTTTTCCTTTGTTCCACAATACTTTGGGAGACCCCCAATACCAATAAGTGCTCATCTAAGTTTGAACAGTATTTTAATTCCACAAAATTAAGTTACACAGCCTATGAGCCTTATTACAAAGTAGCTCCTTTATTCCTTAATTTGAGGACTTTCACACAGGGTGTCCTCCAAGAATAGTCAGTAATCTAATCATTTGTCTATCTTCAGTGATATAAAATTAAATATTAGTTGAGTCTTTGTGGTTAGCAGATCAGGCTCATAAGGTGAAATATTAAAATGTTACAAGGTCAAAAATAATTTTGATTTTTGCCATTAGGAAATTAATTTGTCATGAAGTAGATGAGCTTTTATAAGGGGGTTGGATTGGTTGGTTTTATTTTTTGGAGGGAGGGAGGGAGGGAGAGAAAGAGAGAGAGAGAGAGAGAGAAAGAGAGAGAGAATATAAGACAGCTATTCTGAAACAAAATTATTTGTTCTCCAGTCCTTTTACTTTCTAACTGCAAGCTAGTGGTGTCTTTAGGTTCAGTCTTATTTTCTTCTATATTTTCATCTTCTGAGTACCCTTACTTATTCTCCCTCAAAATGCCTCTTCCTATCATTCCCCTTTTTTCAACCAGTGTCCTTTTTTTAAGCTGATGTACAAAGTTATGGTTATTATTATGAGATTTTATACATATATTTATTTGTACTTTGCTCATGTTCATTTCCTTCTCCCCAACATCCTTCCCCCTGCCACTGCCCTCCTTCATCTTCCAAAACCACCATTCCTTCTGCTTTCATGATGTCATGGTGTGTGTGTGTGTGTACTCTTTAAGCTCTTCTCTCACAGTAAATTCTTATCATTAAATAAATTACATGTAATAGTTTTCATTCCTTTAATGTAAAAAAAGAACTGAGCTGCACCTTTGTTGGGTTTTATCATTAATTTTTTTTAAATTGAAAATAGATCCTTCTCTCATATAATACATCACAACCACTGTTTGCCTGAATCTACTTCCTATAGCTCCTACCATCTCTCATCTCCCCCTCCATTTCCCTTCAGAAAAGAGTAGGCCTCCAAGAGATATCAGCCAAACACAACACAAGGTACAATAAGACAAAGCATAAACTCTCATATTGAGACTAGAGAAGGCAATCCAGTGAGAAGAAAAGATTGTCAAAAGAGTCAGGGACACCCCCACTATCATTGTTAGAAATATCAAAGAATCACCCAGCTAACAGCCCTGACATGTATGCAGAGGACCTGGTATAGACCCATGCAGACTTTGTGCTTGCTGTTTCAGTCTCTGTGAGCCCATATGAGCCCTGCTTGGTAGATTCAGTGAGCTGTGTTTTCCTGGTCTCCTCAATTCCCCCTGCTCCTTCAGTTCCCCCCATACAGTTTTGTGAGCTCCAAAGGGGAGGAATCAAATGGAGAACTCCAATTTACAATCTCTCTCTACATAATGTCTGGCTGTGGCTCTCTCCACTGGCTCCCATCTGCTGTTGGAGGAAGGCTCTCTGATGTCAATCAGTGTCTTTTTAAAGTCCCCATTATTTTCTGCTTACATAAATGACAAAATCACATCCCTTGGCCAATGTTTGTGGCATAAACACATAAACACATAAAGTGGATAAACACTGCCTTTTTGAAGCCATAGATATTGTTTCAAGTTCAAAGACTTTTACATTCTTTGGCTAATTCAATCCCTGGTCCTAGCCCTGAAGCCTTGGAGTGTTTCAGCCTCTATAAAATCTAAAGCGTTTTAGCTTAGAACTGGAAGGCTTTAGCCTCAGCCTCTGACCTCCGAGACTTACTGCTGACTGATTAAAGGTATATACAAACATTCTGTCTGCCCTAGAGCAGCCATGCTGCCAGATTAAAAAATTAAATATTCCTCTCCCATTTTAAATATTGAGTAAATGATTGAGTAAGCCCCTTCTTGGTGTTTCTGCAGCACACAGACCCTATCCATTGCAATCTAAAACTCCTTACAGGATATAATGAAGGCCGGTTACTAAATAGGGTAGCTGTCTATTACTTTCCTATCCCTGGTTTTACTATTGAGTTTTAACAACTCACATGCAATAATCCAGTATACTCTTCCAATGCTACGCAAATTAATCATATTTTCTCATAAATATATGCAATTTATTTTCCTTCCATCTGAACCACTACTCTCCAACTCTTATTGAAGCTTCAAAGCATAATGCACATATCACCTATTTTTGTTATCTTCTATAAATATCTACCACTCCCTCAACTTCCACCAATGGAGTTTCTCTTTATTGACACCAAATCTGAAACTCCAATATTTGTGATGATAGTTTAGTCCAAATTAAATTTATTAACTAAAATTGATTTTTTAAAAGAAGCATCATATTTATTTTTTTCTCTCTAGTACAATTCATGCCAACCCCTCCTCCCCTCCCTCTACTCCTCCCAGCATCCTCTATCTCCCCTGTCCCCCAGATCCCACCCTCACCATCACTTCCTTCCAGAATAAAGCAGACTTCCCAGGGTTATCACTCCAACAGGCCATTTCAAGTGGGGACAAATCTGGGCTTGAGCACCTACATCAAGGCTGGATAAAGGAGCCTAGCAGGAGGAAAAAGGTCCCAAGGTCAGGCAAATGGGTCAGAGCCACCCCCAACTCCAACTTTTAGATATTCTATAAGAACAGGGTAGGCACTAATCTTACAGCATAGCAGAATGTCATCAGGAATTATTTCCTGGCTAACTAGTCTCTGGTTCCTGGTCAGCTCTGCAATATCAGGCATTGGCTCCCTCCCTTGGCTTGGGAATCTGCCCTTAAAAGAAGCATCTTTAAAATCACTATTTTTGTGTTGTTTTTAACTTAGCAGCGTTATCCTTTGTGGATTTCAGGCTATAGACGATTCCTAAGTAGTAGCAGGGAGCTAGCTACCTAGAAGAGCATTTTATATACCAATGCCACCTCAATTCCCCTAGGAATGCTTTCATAACCCATCTCCCTCTCAATTCACCATTTCTCCTTTCTCCAATTTAAAACTCCATTAGGGTTTTAAAAGTTGTCATTCCTGTCACCACAAAATATATGCTTCTGTTGGATTTATGATTGTGTCATTTCATTAGCTAATGTGCCCTTTGGATATGGGAAATGGATAAAATACAACCACTAACTCCCTAGCCTATATGGAAATGCTAGTGAGTGTCCTCGTGGTGATAAATATTATAAATCAAGACAAAGAAATGTCATGTTCCTGTTGGCTATTTGACTCACTAAGAGAATCCTACTGTCACAAATAAAGCTCCATAAGAATAACAACTAGAATAAAAGTTACATTTAACATGCCTTTCTACTTTCAAAATTCATTTATTGTTGCTTACCAAGCATTTTAAGGATCCAGTTATGACTAGTTGCTTTACAGGAATAGCATCAATGCTTACTTGACTACACAAGTATTTTACTTTCTTGTAATAGGAAGTAAAAATAACTGAATCACTAGGTGATCTACATAGACAATCAAGCAGAATATGAAAAGACTTTCAGAAAGTAGTATATCTGGATAAAGTATTTAACCAAAGTTTCCCATGTGCTGAACTACATCCTCAGCCTTAGAAATAAGAGAAAGTAAGGGGGCAAAGGGGGATATAAATATGTAGAGAGATTGACTGGTCTTTTGGTTGGTTGACTGATTGAGAGACAGAGTCTCACCATATTTATTCAGGCTACCCTTGAACTCTGGAGCTTAAGTGATATTCCAGCTTCCATTTTCAAGTGGCTGGGACTAATAGAATGAGTTCTGAACTCAAACTCTGAGGAATCCCAAAGTAAAAGTGTTTGGATATCAATGGTGTTTTCTTGTTCTAATCAATCATTGATTTCTCCACATAGAAAGTGGTACATAGTTCTTGAACTGTGCCCTTAGTTACTTGTTTTCTCTCTTTTGTTTTCTGTCTTTTCCCTTTCTTTTCTTTTCCTTTCTTTTCTTTTCTTTGCTTTTCTTTTCTTTTCTTTTCTTTTCTTTTCTTTTCTTTTCTTTTCTTTTCTTCTCTTTTCTGTTATGCTAGAGAATGAACCCAAGCTCAAATACATATTAAGCATGTGTTCTGCCACTGATACACATACTCAGTTAAAACTTTAAACACACTATTGCATCTACCCCTTATTAAGCTCCCAGGTTTTCATCTTGAAATTGGTGAATTTGTTTTGTCTATTTATTTATGCATTTTGCTTTTACTTATACAGACTTCTAACATATTACTGGGAAAGTCAAAGGCAGGGATTCTGTGAGTCTTCCTATACAGCACTTTTAATGTGATATTTTGATTGTACCTTCTTGACATTTTACCTGAGTCTGATTTGATGGTATGTGAAGTGGACCCAGGAGTATATTGAAACCATCATCCCATTGATATTTATGTTCCACATTCATATAAAAAATTAAGAAGATAACTAGAAATTGCATTTTCATAGCCCTTCCAGAATGAATACTTGTGTCTTCCTTTCTTTGCAAATTTTGTCAAAGAAAATCTGTCCCAGAATTTGACATTGAGAAAACAAAGTGTGTTTCGTCTGAACAGATACTGTGAACTATGCTGAAATGTATTAGAATTTTATTTTCACTGGGGTAAGCAGAAAGCTTGCAACCAACTTCATGTAACTCTATCTTCCTTTGCTAGTATTTGCTTCCTAATCACAGTTCTAATTTTTTTGTTTATATTTTTCATTGACGTGAGACAACCTTAAATCCTTTCTCATAAGGGAGCTTTACAAAAAATAAGTTGGAGGAAATTCTTATAAACAAGACATCTTTATGAATGATACAAAATATAGAAGTTCTCTAAGCCTCGAATATTATCATTTTAAGTTTATTTGTGTGTGTGTGTGTGCGTGTGTCATATTCATATATGCCTATGAATGTACAAGTACACTGACTCATGCTTGGATATATTGATGCTAAAGGTTGGTTTGGGGATATCTTTCTCAATCACTTCTCTATATTGCTTTTGTGGGTGTTATGTTTTGTTTTCTCTTCTCTTGTCCTTGTCCTGTTTTATGTTGTGATGGAGTCTTTTACTGAACTTGAAGCTCGTCAATTGGCTAGACTAGATAGGCAGCTAGTTCTCAGAATCTACCTATATCTTCCAGGGTTCCAGGCATCCATTTCTATACTCAGCTTTTATGTGGATGCTAAAGATCCAAACTCAGGTCCCCATGCTTGTGCAACAAGAATTCTATGTACAGTTATATCCCTTGTGCTCACATGGTATCTTTGTAAAGAAGGAAAGATTTACTGCCTAGAATAGGATGAGAAATTTTACTGATAGTATGCTCAGTTTGATGAACTGCAAGCAAATGAATTGCTTTAGGAAAGTTTTGTTGTTCTGGTTCTCATTATGGAAAAAATGCTGTATATTAAGCTTTTGATCAAGATGAAAAAATAAACAAAAGATATAATCCTTCATAAAACTAGATTAGATATGGAACCAATGTTTCTTACACTGAATAAACAGGGTTTATCTAGTTTTCAAAGCACATATCTCTGATGTTGAAAATCACATGATTTGGCCTTTAATATCTGAGAAATCTATTAAAAGGCATATAATAGTACATGGTCACTGTATGCTTTAAAAGTATAGTAATGAAAAGGTCATTGTTGGCTTTACTTGAGCTTAGAAAATAAAGTACAAATTACTCATCTGAAAAATGACTACCAAATTATTTGTTGAATGTGAAATGAATTGTAACTTAGTGTTGCTAGGAGAGCTTATTATTGTTCTCGTGTAGTCCCTCTTATTTCCTGCTGTATTTATAAAGCTAAAAGCAAATTACTTAGGACAACAATATCAAATGTTTTTCTTTACCCAAAGCATCTGAATTTAGACAGCACTGTGTATGTGTGTTTTTAAAGTCCTTGCCTCAACTTGGGCAAATAGAACCTCCGTTTCCCATGCAATTCCTATCCTGCCTTTGAAACTTCTGAAGAGGCTGAGCAGAGTAATTGTTTCAGACATCTGTTTAGCATACTTTGAAGTGCATATAAGTTCTTTTTCGGTTTCATTTGAACCCCAGCTGTCTTCACCAAAGTCTATAATCAATCTGAATTAAGTTGTCCTACTTCTCCTAATAAGTCTCTTATTAAGTTCTGCATCAACCTCTTAGGGAGACTTAAAAGCTAATTCATGTAGAATTGCCATTTTCTACTAATTCATTTGTCAGCTCTCCAAATTCCAACAGAAACAATTGCAACGACTATTAATTTGACTCTTCATAAACAACTTATGTAAGTGTAGTATGCGTTAAAGCTAAGCAAACAATTTAAAACAGTGGGAGGGGGGTGAGTCGATGACATTCCACACACATTCTTCTTTGACTGTTTTGTGGTGCCTGCAACTTTGAATACATAGACATTAATTTAATAAGAGAAACGTCCTTCTGCTTTTACTTTCATAAAGAAAATAATTACTTAGTGAGTCTTGATTAACGAGAGGAAAAGGTTTTACAACAGTTGGAAAAGGAGCATGTTCTTTTCCTTATTGAATTTATTTTAATTTGGACTTCTTTGTGTTCTTTTGATGGACTGTGATAAAAGGAGCTAGAATTGGTTGCTATTCTTATTGCATTAAATCAAAGTTGTACAGCTACTCTTCTGGTCATGGGACATTTAAGAGAACATGGGTTATCAAAATGTTCAGTTAATAGGCTCATCTGACATTATTCTACTGGAGACATTTTTAATTTGATAATAAAAAATTCTCCAAAGAATATCATCTTTCTTATTATTTGAAAACAAGCATATAAATATCTGATTCTTTAATATGCCAATCCTGTTTACTGAGGATTTATTCCAGGAGCTTTGTTTGTGGCTGATAATAATTACAAAGTATATTGCTCAAGCATCTTAGATAATAAAATGCTCAGAAATACTTAACTAATGCATTCAGTATTAAAGGATCTAAAACATAATTTATTCATAACATTTGTACTGTGGTTAAAACCTATACCCAGAGAAGTCTGATCTCATTAGAGAAGCCCACTAATTTATTTCTTTAATAAAATTATATTGGCAGTTTTATGAGTGGCATCTCAGTTTCCTTGAGAATATTATTTTAGCATCAAGCTAA
This sequence comes from Cricetomys ansorgei, assembly GCA_026225945.1. Classification (NCBI taxonomy): domain Eukaryota; kingdom Metazoa; phylum Chordata; class Mammalia; order Rodentia; family Nesomyidae; genus Cricetomys; species Cricetomys ansorgei. Next base: position 35,480 of record JAMJFZ010002863.1, on the reverse strand, counting down.
AGGAATACGAATTTTTATTAGATTGCACATATATGTGCATGTCATGTACTACATTAGCTAGAAATAATTATAAAATGTGTTATTTAACTGAAATTCATATTTCCATAGAATGGGGAATTATGCCAGCCAGGGTATATGTCCCATTCTCTTTGACATTTATTAAAATGGTAACATGTTTTGTGTTACAATAATGTTACTTTATTACCATAAATCAAACTTTATAATTCAAAATTATCAAAAATTCAAATTGTAACATTGATGCAAATATTAGACCTATTAACTAAGTTACTCATAAAATTGCATCATTTTTTTGTGGACCTGTTTTATGTTTTATTATTAGAATCTATGTACCTATAAACTAATACAGCTGTCTTGTTTTAGTGGGCCCTAAAAAAAGATAATATTTTCTTTCATAATGATATATTCTTCATGCTAAAATAAAATTTACAGTAGATTTTTCTATTTAAGACATTTTCCAATAACACTGTTTCTAATATTTTTCTACTTCAGTTCTTTCAATACCCAAGAAAGCAAAGCCTGATATTTCCTTCTACCTGCTTATTTCCTTTTGCTATGACCATGAAGTGTCTTTAATGGTTCCTGTCTTATTTTTTAAGGTTCATATCAGTTTCAAGGTGTTCACCTAGAAAGTATTTTGTCATTTTTAATGTGAAAATATTATTTTCCCCAAATCTTAAGTGCATAGAAATGAAGGCATACTTTGAAACCATGCAATGAAGGATCCCCTAATTTGTGAAGATGTCATTTCTTTCCATCTGCTTCATTAACTTACTGCACATTCAAAATGGGTAGACTGTTACTGTCACTTCAGATTCATCTTTTATACCTTCATCTGATCATTGTAATGCAAAATTTTCATGGGTCTTTGTTATTTTGATTATGTATTCTTTGGGGCTTTTATTAACAGTCATTAATGACTAAACCTTCTGTTCTAAATCACATTCCATTCCCTGGAAGCATACCCTGAGAAATGAAATCCAGGCACACAAGAAGTATAGAAGGGTCTGCTTTCTAGTGAAACCTATATGAGAGTTCAGGATACATAACCAAAGAGAAGAAAGTTCCAATCAAGTATGAGATCTCAGACAACACTCGGCTGTGTGCCCTAATCCCTGAGATAGAGCACCCTGGAAATCAACCACACAGCAGAATTGCAGCTTTAATACCCTAGCCAGTTACTGATTGTACCAGTGATGAGCTGGTAAAAATGTGTCAAGTCTATCTGAGATGATTTAAACAAGTGTTTGTACTGGCTTTCATAGTAACATTCCTTATATTTGTGGTGGTTTTCAGCTAACAGTATGTGTCAGTGAGTGCAGAATTAGGGGAAGATGCACAGTTGGCTCTTAGGCTCTGTTTCAACACATTGTTGACCATGGTTCACCCTGAAGAAGTAGATTATGTCCTAACTCAGGAGCATATGATTATTTCTTGGCCTATACAGCTCCCATTAGCAGTATTACCTGACTTTGAGAAGGAGGCAGCAATGAAACATTAGTAGTCAGCCATTTCTGCAGTTTTGGATTGACCAGGTCAGATAAAGTGTCCTGGTAAAGTGGACAGTGGCCTAGTAATATGTTCAGCCTCTGTTTCTCAGCATGGCTTTCTCAATACCTTTTTTTTTCTCCTCCCCATCTTCAGCTACCTATCTGAATTAATAGTAGAATGTAAGAATTAATAACAATGTGTAGCAGTACACTACAATCTTTTACCCTCTTTATAGGCTGTCCTAAGCTTGAAGGAGACTAACTGACAGACAGTGAGTCAGACTAGTGTCTCAGCTCACAGTCTGTAAACTCAATCTCACCAACCTTCGTTCTTTTAGGAATTATCACACTAACAACAACAACCCAATCAATGAACCACGAACCAACCTCTACCTCAAATCTCGGGGCTTCAGTCTTTTTATACCCTAAGCCAAAAGTTCCAATCAACCCATGTGGCACCCAATCCCAAAAAAAGCTACAGGTGCCAGAACAACTGGCACCTATCCAAATTATAGCCACCTGCATTAAGCATTCCAAACCCAATTCATAAACAGCTAAACAGCTGAAGTGGGAACACAATCCTAATCCAAAAGGCATTTTGCATTTTTATAGAAAGCAAAATAACAAAAACTTTTTCCAAGTGTTCCTCTACAACAATGTCTAATAATGTGATCACTATTTGTAAGAAAATGACTTCAAAAGTGAATTTGATTTCCTAGTTATAGAATCTATAAATATCTGGTGAGTCACATTGTCTACATACAGTCATTAAGAATGCCATGGATATGCCAGGTAGTGGTGGTGCATGCCTTTAATCCCAGTACTCAGGAGACAGAGGCTCACTCTGTGAGTTCAAGGCCAGCTTGGTCTACACAGTGAGTTCTAGTACAGCCATAGTTACAACAGAGAAATCCTGTCTCGAAAATCAAAAAGAAAAAAAGAGAAAAGAAAGAAAAAAAAGAATGCCAAGGATATTCTACAGCTATGGTTCTCATATGGTAGCATTCATTAAAATCACTTGTAAGGATAATCGCAACCTAGGTTAGGTGATCTGCTTCTCTACAATTTCTGATTCCAGACTTGAATTAGCAGGCTTTGAATGAATCTCCCTTTGTAACCACTTCCCAGTTGATGTTATATTCCAGTCTAGACCCAAACTTTAAGAACCACTTTCAATGAAATAGCTACACTATGTATACACTTATTTGCAGTGATTTTTTAATTAAGAAAAATCTCTCTCACTTTTATTATATCATAAATAATACAAATAGAAGTGTTTTGTCTACTGTTTAAAATATTTCTAAAATTATTTCTTTTGTATTTCCTATAAAATGATAGAGGACGTTTTTATTACATAAAAATAATTTTCATTGAACAATTTTTAACAATATCATGAGTGGCCATAAATAATGTCATTTGGTATTTCTCTTATTTATCACTACCTAGAATATTCAATTTAAAAATCAGTGCAGACACATGACTTGTTGAAATAATTAATATAGTGTGTGTAGGAATAGTTGTTTCACTCAGGAACCTTGACATGTATGATGACCTGCGCATCTCTCAATCTCTCTTGTGAAAAGCACTCATGGTTATTTATGCCGCCTTTCCTATTTCTATTTCAATGAGACCAGTACAAATAATTTTAGAGTTACTTCAGATGAGCTATGATGTAACTAATCTTTTTGGTACTAATATATTGAAGTTAAAATATACAGTTCCATATTTTTGTAACTGTTTAAAACATTGTCATTACAATTACAAATTCTCTACATCATTTTCTGCCAAACATACTAACTAAAAGCAAGTACATTACAGTTTCTGAAATCTAGGACATTCAGAGCAGTTGACACTATTCAACAGTTTCTAAATAAGACCTGCTTGCTAGATATGAATAGCTGATAACTTCCTCAGGAATTCTTATACATGATAACTTACATTGTCAGCTTGCTGAGGCACTATATTCAGGAGGAAGGGTATATACTTATATTTCTTAAAAAGTGGACATGGGGAGAAAATGAAAGAGCCACTGAGTCAGTGAAGTTAAGGAATCTTAACTGCAATGATTGTCAGAAGGAGATATTTTCCCCTAAAAGAAGTGCACTTCTTATATTACAATGATAGGAGTTATTGTGAAGGTGAATGTTTTATGAGATAAATATGATTTTTAAAATATCTTAAAATTTGTTTTAAGATTTAAAGAAAAATATTGAAAATAAATCTCTTATTTAGTCGGACATCTTAAAGGTGGGAATGAAGGGTATCTACATTAAAGATGTAGCTGTAGATTCACCAGATGTAAAAGTTGATTCAGGTTCAAAAGCTGTTTATTCTTTGGCTAATTCAATCACCAGTTCCAGCCTGGGAGCCCTAGAAGGTTTTGACCTCTGTACAATCTAAACTACAGCCTAGAACTGGAAGGCTTCAGTCTCAGTCTCTCTAAAATCTAAAACATTTAAACTTCTGAACAATCTAATCAACCTTTGAGACTTACTGCTGACTGAGACACTCTGACTAGCTCCTTCTGAACTCTGGCTTTTCTGTTTCAACTCACTTGCTGATCTGGCTCAAACTTTCCTCCAAGCTGCTGGTTTAAACTGACCTTCTGAACCAGCTGGCTAGCCGTTTCTGCTTAAACTCTTTGGACTCTGTGAGACTCTGGCTGATTCTGACTGCCTCAGACTAAACTGTTCTATTTGACTTCAAACTGACTCACTCTTCCATCTGATACTGACTTCTTCTGCCAAACTGTCTCTGTGTCTCTGTGTCTCTCACTGAGCTCTCATTGTTCCATATTGCCTCAGTCAGCCTCTCTGCTCCTCAGTCAGACTACTTCATTGTCTCTGTGTCTTCTCCCTCATCTGCCTGCTCCAGACTGTTTGCCTCATATTGCCTGTTGTAACTAACTCTACTCTGAGCTGAGATCTTAGGTTTATTATCATGAGAGTTGGGCATGTCCTCACTCTGACTCACTCTGCTAACTCTTCCTCTGATTAGTCACTTTGCCTGTCGTTCATGCTGACTCATATTAGATGTCACTTCCTTCATGACACTGACTCCTTCTGAGCTCTGCTTCCTGTTTCTGCTTCCACACTCTTATTTCTATTTTAGAGATGAAAGGCATGGGCTACCACTGCCTTCTCAATACTGGGATTAAAGGTGTGTACCAACATTCTTAACATTCTTTCAACATTCCACTCAGACCACACAGGCCTCTGAAAGTGATTCCTTCTTATAGACCCCTAGAATATTGGCCCTTCCCAGCTTTCACACAGGCCTATTCCTCTACAAAAGGAATTTGAGTTATATTCAATACAAATTGAAATAGTTAAGGTAAAGCCAAATAAGCTGAATTATCCAGAATAAATCATTGAAAAACACTGATTTTTCAATTGCTTTTTAAATTAATCTACATATCATTGCTAGGCTTTTTATTTGTAAATTTTATTATTAAGTTTCCATGGTGTGTTCAGCCCTGAACTGTCAAATTCTCTTAATCAGAATGGTGTTAGAACATTGAACACTTACATTTCTGTTTCTTTTAAATAATTGATTTTCATGTGCAGTATATTTTCTTCGTTGAATTTATCACCTGCCAGTCTTGTTGAAGACATGATTGTTTTCATAATTTTTGTTTGCTACAATTCTGTATCAATATAGTCTCAGTAAACTAATTTATAATTTTCCCTATCAAAAATTCAAATTTTATCATCACAATCTTAATATGACATAAGCAATTTGTGAACAGAAGCAATTTCATTTATAGCAATCTATAACAAAGTAATTAAATTCAAACACAAGTAAATAAGAGCTATTAGCAGTATGCTGGTATGATTTTAGAACCAGTGTAAAACTACCTCTGTTTCCTTTTATTTATTTATTTTCCTCTATCAAAGCACTGTAACCAAATTTGGAATTAAACATTGATATAAAACTAAACCATAACAAGTATTATTACATAATTCTCATTCAATTGCCTGGCACTGAAGTCTTTTATCCATCCATAGCCAAGTTGACTATTCGGAATGGCATTGTCCCTGCCTTTCCCACAACTTGTCAGTTGGCTGTTGATATACACATAGTTCTAGGGAGAGAAGGAATTATTTTAGACCTAACAAACTCACAACACGAGAATTATCCTAAGAGTTATACAGTATTTTCTACTCTTCTACTACGTTATACAATTAAAAGCATATGGGCTAAATTTTATGGGATCACATTCCTTAGGTGTACAGACAAGTGCTGAGAGTAGGTGAATTGGCCTCTCTCAGGGATGAGTCCACTTAGTGGTTGTTCAATACAGAGTGGTCAGCTCTGAAACCATACAAGCATAAGCAATAAAACTGACTCAGCAAGTTGTATTTATATATGTTTGTGCATACACATACATATGTACATACATATATATGTTTATAGCAATAATAATGAAAGAGAGACTACTAATTTGATAGTGGTAGAATATGAGAGGGATTCAAAAGAGGGTAGCTAGGAGTGGCTGGATGTAGGAAAGAGGTGAAAGTTATACAATTCTATTTCAATTAAAAAGTTTGTAAATGTGGGCTAAACAAATCAACATAAGAACTTTTGTTCCTGTTAGCTTACAGACTTTTGGAATGCCTTTGATATTTTGTTATAAAGGTTAGAGAAGATATTCCTATGGTTCTTTGAGTGACTAAATAGACAAAGGGGTTTAAGTAACCTTACTATGCATGACCAGTCATAAAGAATACTTATCCAATTGACTCAAAACCCTATCAATTCTTAGTTAATGGAATTTTTTTTAAGATTTTATATATTTTCCAAACAAACACTATTATCTTTTACATATAACACAACATCTTTTGTACAGATGTTCATACTTCAAAAACGGCTATAAAATGTATTAATATTTGAGTATAACATGGTTTTTAGTTGAGTACCTGTCACTATTTAATAAGTATATTTGATGAAAAGTTTTTTTGTTTTCTTTTTCTTTTTTTCTTTTGGTTTTTCAAGACAGGGTTTCTCTATTGTAACTGTGACTGTCCTGGAACTCACTCAGGTTCCAAGACCAGGCTGGCCTTGAACGCACAGAGATATGCTTGCCTCTGTCTGCTCAGTGCTAGGATTAAAGATGTGTGCCAGCACTGCTTGGCAAAAAGTGTTTTCTTAACTAATATCTGAATACACTCAATTTGTAGCTTAACAATTAGACATATTTGTTTAATGTATAATTGACTCTTAATTTGCATATATTTAACTGGACATTATCATGATAGCAATTATTATAACAGACTATTACAGAATATGAATTTTCATATTTGCCTTAAGATGGGATCAGAAAAACCAAAGTATTAACTTGTAAGTGGAGGTCATCAATTACATGTTTAGAAAGAAGAAAAATTTGGTGAACTCTCTAATAAACAAGTGTGTTCACCAAGATACAAATAACAGCTATTTTGTAAAGCTGTAGTGCTAACATTGCTCAAATGTGAATACTTAAGACTTTCTTTGAAGCCTCAGAATATAATGAAATAAAAATGAACCATTATTAAACAAGTTTATCAATTTAACTTTTAAACATACAATTGTGTGTATTTGAATGGAGAAAATTCATTTTATGCTCATTTCAGTTTACTTTAAAGCATATCTTGCTTTATTGTTTCATTTATAAGAGATAAAGTTATTTGGGAAAGGCTCAAAACACTAATTAAATTTAGGAGGTACAATAACCTTAAAGTAAAAGTGAATATTGAAGAACATTTTGCAGGCTTTTTCATCTATTTTCCAAATATTATTTTATCTCAATTCTTAGAAAATTGACATTCATCTTCAGTTCATTTCTGCTTTAGAAATTCTAAGTTGACAATATATTGAATGGAAAATCAAATTCACAGAAAAATTTGATTTGTTTCAACAGTGAATGCCTACCACATCAAACTAAAATTAAATGAAGATTCCCATTATAAAGCAAAGTAGGTATAATATATTGTACAAGTAACTTACAATTTTAGATTCCTCTACTAATTTTATTCATACATGCAGAGGTAGCTTTTCCTTAATTTGTTTTAATAAGATAAAGAATATCTTTGCACTGATTATATATACATATGCATTACTTCATTTTTTTTTTATTTTCTTAGCAAAATAATGTTACATCTTATGGCTATGCATACATTTGGCTTGCTGTTTGTTTCTTTATGAACTTACATAACAATAGTCATTGTTTATATGAAAAAATATGTTTAACAGTTAAGCAGTATAATCACAAGGACTTGTGTGCAGCTCTATCCCCAGTAACTGGAATAGTCCTATCATATAACAGATATTCTATTCTACTTTCGGAATGAAGTATATAGAGATAAATATGTATAAAAGTACAGGGGAAAATATTCTTTTTAAATTTCCTAAGACTCTTAAAGACTTTTTTATAGATAACTTGTTCCCAGTTGCCATCATCCTGTTTCTGCCCATTGTTACTTTTTCCTTGTTTATATATGAAAACTGCATTGCCACTTCCTCCTTTGTATGGCTATAAACTACAATGATCTCCATGACATTTTGGAGTTTAGCATGCTGTCTTCAGAGTCATGACTTTTTTGTTATTCCCTCTCTCTGAATAATTTCAGTCACTTTATTTATTCATAGGTTCTCTCCTAACGTGTCTCAGCATGCTTCGTTGCACTTTCTGAATTCTATGACACAATTTTCCTAGAATAAATCATATAATTTTTAAATTTTTATTTCATGTTTATAAGTGTTTTGCCTGCATGTATTGTCTGCAGCATGTGCATACCTGGTGCCCATGGAGTTCAGAAGAGGGCATCAGATCATCTGGAACTGGAGTTGCAGATGGTTGATAGCCACTGTGGTGGTATTAGAAACCAATCCTGGATCCTCTGCAAGAGCAGCAATTGGCTTAAATGCTGAGCTATCTCTCCACCCCCAATAGTGTTTTATTATGTCCCACTAAATTTTATGCTTTCTCTGCTAATCACTATGAAGCTCCTGGGGGTCCCTGTGTAAAGATAGTATATACATAGTACATATGTGCATAATGCACAGTAGATATAAAATGAGTGTTTTCAACTGAATTACTGATTACACTGGACTATTGATTGCAATCATGCTCTAAGAAAATACCCAAATTCATCTTTTATAACCATTTGCTTCATAATTCAAATTACAAAAAATTATTTATTCTTTTCCAGATATACATTATGCTTTCTTATCTATTTTTTAAACTGTGAATGTGTGAGTGTGTATATATCCTTTATTTACACATCCTTTGTCTTCCTGTGTCTTCTGTGACTTTTATATTTCTGGTATTGCCAGACACTATTCTTAACTAGCCATAGATACAGTGAAAGAAGGAAGAAAACCAGACCTACTCACTCATCTTTAAAGCAATATTGGGATGTCTTTGTTATTTTCCCTTCTTAGACAAGAGAATTGCTTGGAAAATATTTGTAAATGATCTTTGTTATAACCTAATATTTAGTGACCTCTCAGATATAATGTTTTGTAACTACTTTCTTTGCTGGAAAACCCCAAAAATGATCTAGAGAAAAGAGAGAGGGATAGAGGGGAAATAACTGGGGTCTCAACCAGCATCAAAAAATCCAGTTCTCATAAGAACCTCTTTGGACAAAGTAGAGAAAGTCATACTTTTACAAAGAGATTCCTATCCTATGTCGAGGTCCACCAATTCATTAAGAAAGCCCAGGTTTGATCTCAATTGGATTTTATTAAACAACTCTACATTGTGACTCTGGCTTATAGGATTCTACTTCTTTTTAATCTTTTGTATAGCCTTATTAAAGTACCCTACAAGTCATGGTGTAGTCATAAAGGCCTACAATCCATCCCAGAATGGGCAAGTTGAGACAGGAGTATTGCCAAAAATTCAAGGCCAGCATGGACTACATAAGAAGTTCTAGGCCAGGATAGGCTAAAACTGTCTCTAAAACAAACAAAAATATTGTAGACTAGAGGATGCACCAAGTGTATGAGCAAAACCATAATGCATGTTCCTTAAATAGGTCACTCACTCCTTTTCCCCCTTGTTTCAGTTTACAAATTAGTCTTTAGTGAACACCAAAATGAAGTTTCATACCTTTGCTAAAGAGGTAGCAGTGCTTTGGAAAATGGCCCTTAAACATGTTTCCAACATTTAGAGAAAAAAACAGAGATGTGTATCTCAAAGCAAATAACCAGGCTCCTTATCAGATTTATGTAGCAAACTGTTTATAAACACTTTGACAATAACTATTTATCTACAGTGTTAGTAATTAAGTAGAAGTGCCCAATTCCCTAAAGTTTTTTTCCAGGACAGGGACTAGAACCTAAGGCCTTATAAGTTCCCTACTACTATACTAAATCACCAGCACCTGCTTACTCTCTACTGAAAAAGTATTGAGGATTTTCATACTAACAGTTACACAAATATCCTTTTGAAAAAAAAAATGTGTGGAGTTGCTTTCCCTTAATGAGCTTTCAGATCTTGGGAAAGAACCACTAGTGAATAAATAGGCAAGTAAATACTTACTTCGAAATTGGAGAGTAGAGTGGGAAAAGTGAGAAAATTCAGGACACTTAACTCTAGGTTGAAGAACCAGGGATGATCTTACTATGGTTGTATCATTTAGAATCAAAAGTAAATGAATGGGAGCCAGCTAGACAGCAGAAATGCTCAACTCCAGGGGGAAACCATATACCTAAGAACACTAAGTCAAGAATATGCTTTGTGAGATTTCTGAGCTCAGAATGTTTTAATTTCTTGGTATAATAAAATACAAAGTCAGATTCTCAGGCCCACCTCAGACTACTGAATAAAAATCACTGACCAGAACACCGCAGATTCTGTGTTAACAAACCATCATGATGATGATGTGATGAATCAGTATGATAAAATGATATTTTAAGCCATGTAGAAGAAGGAAGGAATAAAGCTGTATCTCTACTCAGAAAAATAATAGTCAGAAATAATATGTGGATTATCAAGTGTTTACAAGTTTGACGAGCTTACTAAAGGTGAAGAAGGTATAGCTCAGTAGTAAAGCCTGGACCTCTCATGCAATAAACTCTGGATTCCATCCTCAGCCCTCAAAATTAAAGAACAAAAAAGTTTGTTAAACAAAAAGCTAATATCTGTCTCAAATAATTTCTGAATTTGAAGATGAATGTCCTTGTGGTTGATATTTTTAATAATATTTTAATTTATTCATTGGAAATTTCATATATGTGTGGTTTAAGAGATATTTCAGCAGTGAAGAGCACTTGATGCTTTTCTAAAGAAAATACTCCAGTTCAGCTCACGTCACTGAGTCTAAGATATTTGACACCTTTCTTGCCTCTAAGGACACCTGTACACACATTAATTAATTAATTAATTTCAAGTTAAAAAAAACAATTTTATACATGTATTCAATGTATACTGATCATATAAACTCCTACTCTTCCTTCCAACTCCTCGTAGTTCCTCACCCAAACGTATCTTCCCATCTTAATGTCTTTACTTTTTATAACCCACTAAATTGAACTAGTATTGCCCATATACACATGGATGTGGGCCATCTTTTGTGGTGTGAGCCACTCACTAGTGATCACACCCCTAAAGAAGTGATTCCTTTCCTTCTCTCAGCAGCCATCAACTACTCGGTGGTTGATGTTTTTAATGGTTTATGGATTATTACTTACTTTAAATACATTAACAAATTTCATTAACTTCCATTTGCTTTATGTGTTGTCACATATAATTAAGATTTCTCAGAAGGAAAATGCTGTTTTTCCCCATTTCCTTAGCAGCCTGAAACTGGCCTCCTTAAATTATCTGTTTATACTCATTAGAAAACCTTTCTTTTAATTGTGCATATTTTGCAATTACCTTCTGTAAAACACTCATGAACTACCTTTTTATTAGTTTTAATTGTGTCATTAGAAAGCTGTAGAAAGCTTAAAATGACTTTGTTTGCTTGCTTTTTTTCTATAAAGGAGAAATAATTAGCAGTCATACTTAAGACTACAGAATTAATTTTCCAAAGAAATTAAAAGTATCCTAAAATTTTCAACTTGTGCTTTTTTTTTTGAGTTAAAATCTGGGACTAGGAATATGGCACAGTGGGTAAATGCTTGTTCTGCAAGCATGAGTACCTGAGTTCAGATCTTCAGAACTTATGTGAAAAAGCCTGGTGTACAGTGCATGCATGTAACCCAAGCATTAGGGAGACAGAGACAGGAGGATCTTGGGAGCTTGCTGCACAGCCAGCTTATCAGAAACAACACGCTCCAGGTTCACTGAGCAGCCCAGTCTCAAAAGGTAAAATGGAGATATGATAGATGAAGTCACATAGTACTGACCTCTGAATTCACCTATGCAAACACAGATGACTTCACCCTCACACACATGTACAAACACATATACATTCCACCCAAAAAAATTTTTAAAAATCGAATTAGTCAAAGTCTTTCCTCTATGACTAGTACTGTCCTATTCCTTATTCTCAAAATATTTATGTTAAGTCTAGAGAGATGTCTTAATGTTTAGGAGCACCTGATGCACTTTCAAAGGACCTGAGTTTGCTTCCTAGCACCCAAGTTGTCCAATTCACAACCGTCAGAGGATCCAGCACTTGCTTCTGGCATTATCATCACCATGCATCCACAGACAAATAGACACACATATACAACAACAAACCTTGTTTTTTTAGATAGGATCCCTCTGTGTAATCTGAGATTCACTATATAGATCAGACTAGCCTTTAAGTCAGAGGTCTGACTGCCTCTGCTTCCCAAGTGCTAAGATTAAGGCATGCAGAACATGCCCAGCAGTAAATCTTTTTAAATGTAATTTTAAAGATGATTGCTATTAAATAATAATAATATAATTCAGCCTTTGTTTTAAAAACACTGGGTTTAAGGCTTCATGGAAGCTTCCAGGACATTGCAGATGAAGAAATTATAGGAGGATCACAAGTTCACATCAGTGCTGTATATTGAGGCATTGTCTCAAATTGTAATCAGCACAAAAGTAACATTTAAAAAAAGCTTTATTTTTGTGTATGGATTATTTTAATAACATGAAAAGAAATGAAAGATCATTTGTCATTTTGAAAAAAAATATTTGTTTTTTATGCGAAAATTTAGAAAGTACAGCAGTCAGTTGCTATTATTCTAATGTCGCAAATTTGGGATCATGCTGAGTCTGAGAAGAATAGTTAAAATATAATTACTGATAATTGTTTTGAAAGTAAGAGCATAAAATTTCTTCATGTCAATGAACTTTATATTATTTTCCTGTTTTTTTTTTTTTAAATTTAACCTTCCCCAAATTGCCCTGATTATGCTACATCTAGGTCATTAGGTTTGATTTTGTTTTATTATTTATGGACTTATTCAGTTTGTTTGCCAAAACTTCTCATGCCCAAATATGAAAATTTACAATTGTCCTAAAAACTGAATACAAGGGAGACATGAAGCCACATAATATTTGCCTTTGGGCTACCACAATAAAAACTGATGCTGGGATGGAATGCAATTGTATTTCTATTTTTTAACACATGCTTCTTTGGCATGATTTATGGTCAAGAATGATTCTACCAGAGATTGACATGATTCTAAAAGCAGAGGGTTGTGTTCATATAGTCTGACCATTAACTCATATATCATAGCTCCATACTATCCTTCAGAATTTAGAAGAAATAAAGTATTCAAAGTTATGGAAAAATTAATGTATCTATTTTATTGAAGCTCTTATGTAGCCTTAAAGCATTAGAAATGAAAATTCATGTAAAAAAGTTCTTGGGATGGAGAGATGGAGAGAAAACTGTGCCTAAGGTAAAGGAGATTGGGTAATCAGATTAAGTTAGTTGGTAATGTCTGCTGTCAGTGGTTCAGCCAGATTTCTTCACTGAGCTGGAGTTCCCTTTCCCCAACATCTCTCAATGTTAGATGCTAAAGGCTCAGAAGGGAATCTTTTTCCAAAGAACCTCTCTCAAAATTAAGGAAGACTTCTACCCATCTTGTCTTCCCTAAGGGCATGAGGGTAAAAGAAAGTAATCCCTTTGTGTCAACATGTGCTCCACCATGATCTAATTTGTACATCAAAGGTTCTGGGGACTAAACTATTCAAATGGGGTCACATCTATCTTTAGCTTTCTTGTCTTTCTTCCTGTTTTTCTCACTCTCCTTCTCAGAAGAGCACACTAATTCTTTGCTTCCCGGAAGTCTGACCTACAACAGTGGGCATCTAGGACAAAAATACTGGTCATATTGCTTGGGCACCCCACTAGGCAAGAAACAGCACAGAATAAAAAGCCATGATTCCAGTGGTGACTGGCCTTTAAGCCTGATACATTTCATGAAAGGCTTGCCTTCACCTCATGATTCATTTCATTGTGATTGCTTCAATCAAATTTAAGGGTCTCATTCCATACAGATATTTTAGACATCTCCATAGTCTGGCAGATCAGGGTTCCATATTTGACCCTGTAGGCCTTATTAATATGAAACAGCTAGAAATGTTGAAGCAGCACCCCCCCCCAAAAAAACAGCTTAGCTCTATTTCCACTCAATTTTGGGGCAGCTTGATGTAGTGAGAACTTCCCTGAGCCTTAAATGAGAGCAATAGGTAAATTACATAAAGATATGTATTGACAGAATTGATTTCTAGCTTCCCTTCTATAGTTTTCCATACTTATTAGAGCTTGAAGTATCCTGGAATTTTGCCTCTTGTGTTTAGCCTATTTTTTCAAGGTCTTGGTTCACAAGCATTTTTTCAGTAAGGTTTTCTTGTAGAAGAAAAAAAAATGCAGCTAGTTATTCTTTCATTTCTTTAGTAGTATTTGTCATTCAAATGTCTCTGCATAGTATAAGTAATGATAAAATGGTACTCCTTCATTGTTTGACTCAAGTAAATTTGAATTCCTAGTAAAGTCATACAGGACTCCTACAGATGAGCATGTTGAAATTTCAGAAGGAAGATTGAATGCCTTAAGAAGAGAAGCACTGTTTGTTCATAAGTAAATATATACACATATGTGTAAGCTATTTACATATATAAGCTAGCCATATATATTATTTATGATATATATGTGTATCACCTATATGCATATAAAGAGAGAGGTAATTGAGAATCCCGGATGCTCCTTTCCCTTTTGAGTTATTTGTACAGCTACTCCTGCTATGGCCTCTCTTATATTATCTTGGACATCCACAGTTGACACTTCTATTTTCTCTGCATCTACAAGGCTCATCTTGCTTTACTTTCCTCCTAATCCAGTTTAGATTCCACAGTCTGTATTTCAATCACATTCTGTCTAAAATTGAAACACCCTTATCCCTACATATTTTGTGCCACAATCATCTGACAAAACCTTAAACATGGATCAACTGTTTTCTTCTTTCTCGAAGGGAGCATTGTTGGAGAAGGGAATTAGATCAGATTGATTCTGCTAAAACATTTTGATCCTCAGCCTCAAATGGGCTCTCTGTGCTATCTGGCATTCTAGCTGCATTTCATAGTTCAACTCCCTCTTACAATCTCTATCAAAACTAGTTCAGATGTTCCCACTTAGCCTTCATTCATCTTCAAATTCAGTGAATATTCATTACACACCATGCATTATACACTATGCCTAGTCTGTTGCTTCCCAATTTCAAAGAATAAACAAAGGCTCTCAAAATAGAATTTCTAGGGCTGGGGAAATGTCTCAGTGGAGATGAACATTTAGAATGAAAGCAAGAAGACCTGAATTCAGATTCCCAGCACCCATACAGAAGCCAAACATGACCTCATTGCCTGCAACCAGAGTGTGGAGGAATAGAGCTATGCAGGTACCAGAGAGCTCTGGGAAACCATTCTAGCCAAAATACTGAGCTTCAAGTTCAGTTAGGGACCTGACTTAATGAATAGATAAACAATAATAAAAGAACCTTCCAGCATCTTTCTTCGGCTTCTACATGCACATGTTTGATTGTGCAGCACACACACTTCCTTCAACTTATTCTTATCTTCCAAAGTGACCTTCTGTGTCTTAGAGCAGGAAGAATCTCTTAACTGTCAAGTCAAAATTACTTACTCAAAAATGACATTTCTTTGATAAAAGACAATTCTTTTCTTCACAAAAGTGATTGATGATTATAATTTCAAACATACTCGCAAAAATTTTTAACTAAATAGTGATAAGCAAAGATATGATAAGCAATTTAATTTTATAAAAAAGAAAAATTTGACATATCAAACTTATGTATTATTCTAAATCAGTACTTTTGTATCTATGATCAGACAACATTTAATGAAGTGAAAATTCCATCTGCATTAAACTAGTCATAATAAAATGAATCTTGGTTTACTCTTTCATGGAGAACATATTCCAGATGTTAAAGTGATTCAAAGAAATCCACAGTCTAATGACTCCCTTCAATGTTTCCTCACTTACTACTTCCAGACTAGAATAAAAGCTAATGGAATCCTGGCTTCATTTAAGTAGTGCATCATAATGTTCAGACTTAACCATACTTTTGACATTTGGTGAGCAGTGTTTAATAATTTGACCATAAATGTGTGTGTGTGTGTGTGTGTGTGTGTGTGTGTGTGTAATACTAAAATCTCTAATAGTGAAGTATATTCAAACTCAGTGTTAGATCTGTTTAAATGATGCAGTGCAGTCACACTTCACATAATGTAATGATTTCCTGTTGCTGTGACAAAGTACCCTGACAAAAGGGAGAAAGGGTTTCTTTTGGCTCACAGTACAAGAGTGTATTCCATCATGGCAGGGAAGTCAAGGCAGCAGGAGCTGAATGCAGGTCCTTAACTGCAACCTTATCAACAGACCTCTCTATGTCAACATTATATTTTCAACATTCAAGAGGTTAAAGAAAAGGAAATATGTGTTTTCGGCCAACATGGGTTACATGACTATTTCTAGACTGGTCAGTGACACATAGGGTAACCCACCTCAATAGTATACTACTACTACTACTACTACTACTACTACTACTACTACTACTACTACTAATAATAATAATAATAATAATAATAATAATAATAAATATAATCTGTGAATAAAAAAGACATTTAAAAGGCTTCTATAAGCCTGGTGAAATGTTTCAGCTGGTAAATAGACTTACTACCAAGCCTGATGACCCAAGCTCAATCTTTAGAACTCACATGGTAGACAACAAACACAAGTTCCTACAAGTTGTCCTCTGACATATACATACACCCTAGTAGCACACATTATTCCCTCACATCACACACACAATACATAAATGTAAATTTTAATTTTAACAATCTTCAAAAGTACCTTCAATTATCATCTTCCCAAGCAAAATGTTTTGTGTTAAACTAAATATTTGTTAGAATTATAGTGCTAATAATAATAGCAGTTATAGAAAACTACTAGTAGTAAAATAATCTACAATAGATGTTCCCTCTTCTGGTTCAATTAAGGACTATAGTTGTGCCATTAATGCAAAAATCTGCTTAAATGGGGATTATAATAAAAACATGACTTAAACTTTTTAAAATTTAAATAGTCACAAATGTTTTCCTGGTGTGTGAAGAATCTTTGAGTAGATGTTCACTGATTGGAGTCCTCCATAAGGCACACTGATAATACAATCTGTTTGATTCTCAGTTCTGGTTTTTTTTACTGTAAAAAGAATGCATCAGAAAACATAGGAAGCATTCTGACCTCAGACTCCTAAATTCTTGGAATTATTCTCTAATTTTTTGGATGGAGTCTCTTTTAAACTTACTTAATTGACAATATTTACTCTTTCTTTTGTTCTTTCTTTCTTTCTTTCTCTCTCTCTTCCTTATTTATTTATTTATTTATGAAGCAAGTTTTCAGAATATTTAGCCTGGTTTTTAAGAAATAGCAGCTTTTTCCTCTTAAGATAAATACTTCATTAATTTTGGAAACCATTAAGTTGTCATTGTAATATTGATGAAAACAGATTTGTAGATACATATACAAGACAGTTGTGATATACAAGCAACTTACATGTGAACTAAAAGAAGGAGAAGGGCCACCCATGCAACAGATACCACAAGCATTTTTACTTGCTTGTAGATAACTTGAGGAAACATAGGTATTATTGATACAAAGAAAAGAGCAAAATAATACCACAGACATTGCAAAGTTTAGAGAAGGAGAGAAGTATATTTTGAAAGGAAAATGAAAAGAGAAAGACTACTGGAGCTTACTTTTTAATTCTTTTCACCTGTGAAATAATGATTCAGCATTGTTCCCAGGACTCTGGGAGAGAAATAAGAAATAAAATACTAAAATCAAAGCATTGGAACATGCCTACTCTATATAAAAATTGAAATCTAATTATTATACTACTTAAAAACTGAATACTTCATTATTTCTCACAAAGTAATCCTGCTACCTTGCCATTTTAACAGCAGTTCCTGTTTCCCATTCAACTTCACATGTTTAGCCTTAGTTATCAGAAATGCATTTGATAATCTAAACAGACCTGGCTGCACTTTGTAACTATAATCATCCTTGCCCAGGTTTCCCAACTGATATTTCAGAAGTCTGTTTTCTAACTTTTCTATTGCACAAAACAAAATAATTATGTATCTTTTCCTTTAGGAGGTACAAATATCCATATATAGATGTTAATAGCCTTCTTATCTGGGCAGTTAGTGCAGATTCTAGTAACAAATGTTTTTCTTCATAACAAAACGGAATAATTTTTACTACAACTCGTATAAAGCTTATTTTCAGTGTGATTCCAATGTTATTTTACCAACACAATATTTAATAAATAAATATATTGCAGGAGTTTCATATTTTTATATTGTAAATACCATAAAAATACCCTGTTATAAGTATACAGTTCCATAGCATTCAATCCTGTTTTTGAGGTGGTAAAATCATCAGTAATATAGTGAGACTTTTACCACTCCAAAGGAAATCATGTGTTTTTTAGTATATTTCAAAAACCACCCTTTCGAGACGGGGTATGGTGGCACTTGCCTTTAATCTTAATGGTTGAGAGACAAAAGCAAGTGGATCTCCATGAGTTTAAAAACCAGCCCAGACTGCATATCAAATTCCAGGCTAGCCAGCCCTATATAGTGAGAGTCTGCTTTAAAACAATTAAGACTGTAAGTTCTGTTTCATAGGATAAAACAAGGGGGGATGCTGTGATTTTGAGGCCACCTTGGGGCTATATAGCAAGAACACATCTTAAGATAAAAATTCTAAGTTCAAATTATTCCTATGTTGGAAGCCCTCTAACTCTTTAGAGTTCTTTTTCATTTTTCCAGAATAAATCTACGTTTTCTCTGCTAAAAAATTAAAGTGATTGTCCTGCTATGTTTCATGTAAGAACAATTCAAGAGTCTTACATCATATCACATGTTAATTGTCAAGTTGATTTAAGAGGATAATGCCATCCTTCTTTTGATTATACAAACCAGCTTCTATTTTAAACCAGAAAGAAATGCAAGGGCTATAGATGAGGCTATTGCAAACAATAGTTTTGTCTACTAGACAAGGAAATAATACTTCCCATATCAAGCAAGTCAGATAGTCAAGTCAGTGATGCTGTCCTTATGCACAGACAGTACTACATAAACTGTTCTCTTAAGTCAAGGGAGTTTGTAACCTAGATGAAACTCATTGGAACATTTAATCATCATGTATCATGTTAAAGATCCATTAATGCCAGTTCAAGAAGATAGCTATGATGTATGTCAATATCCTCTGCATATCTGCATAGAGTTCTGTTCAACAGATCCCCATGATGCATCACATCAGAGACGTCTGCTTTCAAACCTCAGAGAAAGCCATGAATTCCCATAGGAAGCTTCAGAAATCACTGATACAAAGACTAAAATATCATGAGAGCAGGAAGTCATCCTAGGCTGTGGCAAAATATTCTCATCCCTAAATGAAATTATGTATGGAGTAGGTACAAAGTATGAGTGCAGTCTTATGATTTAGTGTATCTTTGCTTGTAAAAATATAAAAATACATTTCTGTTTGATATATATATAATTTAGAATCTAGCTGCATTTTGTTTGTCCTGTAACTTTGTCATTCCAGAACTTTTTCTGAGTTACATAACACAGTAATTAAGAATATGTACTCTGAAGTAGATAAATCAAAATATATATCCCAGGTTAAATCATTTTTACCCATAGGACTTTGGCACTATTTAATATCTGCAAGTTAAGTTTCTAAAAAGTAAAATGAGAATGCTTCAAATACCAGTCTCATGGTGTTATTGTGTAGGAAAAAGATTGTATGTGGATAGAGATTATTAGAACATTATATACCAAGGACATTTTCTATATAAAAAGTATATAAATGTAATTATCTATTCCTTGATAAACATGCACTGCTGTAATACTAGTATTCAAGAGTGTCTTAGTCCATTTGGGCTTCTATTAAAAAAAGAAAATATCACAAACTGGGTGACTTACGTACAACAGAAAGTTGGTTCTGACAGTTTTAGAGGTGAGGAAGTCCAAGTTTAAGTGACTGGAAAATATTATGTCTCATAAGTGTCTATTCCTCATAGCTATTGCCTCTTGCTACTTCCTCATATAGTCAAAGGGGCCAGCTAGATTTCTGAGGTCTTTTTTATAAGGGCACTGTCTTGGCTACTTTCCCATTGCTGTAACAATACACCATGACTAAGGCAACATATAGAAGACATAGTGTATTGGGGGTTTATGGCTTCTAGGGTGAGTCCATGACTGTCATGGCAGCAAGAAGGGAAACATTGTGCTGGAGCAGTAGCTGATAGTACACATCTCATCCACAAGCAAGAGGCAGCAAGAGCTAACTGGGAATGGAAGTGGCTTGGGAAACCTCAAAATCCACCCTCAATGACACACCTCGTCAAACAGAGCCATACATCCTAATCCTTCTCAAACAATTGAACCAACTGAGGGCCAAGCATTCAAACATATGAACCTATAGGATCTCTTTCAAACCACCACAGGCACTAATCTCAAAATTCACCTTTCAAATAGGACTACCTTCTAATATCAATGCCAGAGACATTAAAGCTTAATTCATTAATGGCATTATTTTTAGCTTTTTAACATGTGAAAACTTTCAGATCATATAGTGAACATCACTGACATTATACCCCAAACAGAATAAAATGTGTTATAGTTCCAACATATCTAGATTTCTTTGCTTTAAATTTTTTTATCTTCTAATTCACTCATAGGCACTTCGAGGAGAAATTGCACCTCTTAAAGAGAATGTCAATCATGTCAATGACCGTGCTCACCAGCTCACTGCATTGGGAATTCAGCTCTCACCTTATAACCTCAGCACTCTGGAAGATCTGAATACAAGATGGAAGCTTCTGCAGGTAGGCATGCTGTGAGCATTGTTGCTCCTTTTTATAGTAAAATGACATGTACATAAAGCTAGTTTGTAAGGAGCAACAAAATTTATTCATTTTGCCAGGCATGATGATATATGCTTTTAATTTCAGCACCTGCAAAGCAGAGCCAGGAAGATCTCCATGAATTTCTGGCCAGCCTGGTCTACATAGCAGTTTCCAGGCTAGCCAGGGCTATATATTAAGAACCTGTTTCAAAAGAGTGTTCATTTGATATTCATGATAACAAGATGCATTTTATTGCTTGGTAAGCCCTTATGTTACTAAATTCTATTTCAGAACTGTCCAAAAGCTAGATTTCAGTGTACCTTAGAATCACATGAAAGACAGTGGTGAATTGTAATGTAAGAATTGAATGAATATCAGACAATTCATTCATGTTGCTGTTGCTTGGATATGAAAACATTCTTCCCGTTACAATTCTGATTGAAATAAGAGTTGATAGAATGGTATAAAATTGCCTTAAGAATAAGTATTATATCATAAATACACACATACAAATTTTTGTATGTTTGTATTGTATATATAGGGAGCAGGTATGTGTCCCCAGTGTCATTTATTTGCTGTGGCACCTAGAACTGTTTAATAAACCTTTCTGTACTTTAGTCAGTCTTCCTTTAAATGATAATAGAATCCTCTATAATGTTAATTTTTGTTAGGATTAATATATCACAATGAATATAGAGTCATTGTAACAGAACTTTCTCTTCAGTACTCTATGTACTCTAGCTTTTGGTGTTCTTACACTTATTACTATGATGATAACCCATGAGCTTAGGAATCTGACTAATTAGCTGTGTGTCCTTCATTGTCATTTAATCTCTATGATTGTCAGTGCCTTCATCTCAACATAGTTACTACAATGTTGAATGAGCTGATTCACATAGTTTTCAGAATAGCATTTGGTTTACAATAAAAACTCATAAAATGGCTGTCCTGATATTGTATATTCCGTTTACAAAGAACACTGTGTTATACCTCCAAACTATAAAACAAGTTTAGCCATAAAATTAGAGACTCATTTTTCTTCCAGTTTCATAGGATACAATTGTATATTCCTGAGACTAGAAAGAAAACTAGGTTTAAAAGTATTTGGTCTCAAAGTTTTAATAATGAAAAAAATGATAAACCAGATTACTCTGCCACCAGCAGTCTATTTAAGAGTGTGATTGAAAGTCCAGTTAAAAAATTGCTAGATCTTTAATAAAAACAAATTTCAAATTCCAGACCCCTTGAGATCTCATCTAATTTAATACTTGTATGATGGTCCATCTTGAAATATTCATATTGCGAATTGTTATCTGTGGTATTGACTAAAGCAAGACATAGTTAAGTGACTCTATGTCTCTATGTGTCTGTTGGCCCCATGGTCATTTGGTCCTGTTAAAATCTTATCAGTATCATTCTTAAAATATTATTTCATTTAAAGCATAATAACTAAAGTAATGGCTGTCCAAAGGCAATGAATGGCTGTATTTGTTCCATTCAAGTACTCATGGATTGCGTTTTCAATTTTCGTGCAAAAGGTTGAGTGCTGTATTTGTGTTTCAGAATGTAGTACAGGATTTGTGACAGCTACATGTAAATTTGTGACTGAGGTCAAAAGACTGTGAATGATTGGAAAAGCTCTTAAGAATCAATGCTATGCAGGCCAGACACAGTACTGTACACCTTTAATCTGAGAATTGGAGAGGCAGAGGTAGGCAGATCTCTGTGAACCTGAGGCCAGCATGGTTTACATAGTGAGTTTCCAGACATCCAGAGCTACCTCTGAGGCTCTGTCTCAAAAATAAAAATAAATAAATAAAAGAAACAGAGAATCAATGTTGTGTGTGCTTGGGGATGTAACTCAGTGGTAGAATGTTGACTCAGCATGTCCCAGGTCCTGCATTATAGCCACAGTACCACAAAGAAGTCTTTTATGATAAATTCTAGTTATACTATTTATTTATTTGTAAAGCATGAGAAAATATTAATGGTTTAATTCCATATAAGGACTTAACTGTAAGTACATGGAAATATATGAAAGATGGTAGGCTGGAGCAAAAGAGGGAAACAGTCATTATTGGGTTAATACGCTAACATCTCTCAGCTACAATTCTTGTTTTTTAAAATGAAACAATTTGGTGCTGGAGAGATTTCTCAGTGTTTAAGAGCACTGACTGCTCCTCCAGAGGTCCTGAGTTCAATTCCCAGCAACCACATGTTGGCTCATCTATAATGGGATCAGATGTCCTCTTCTGGCATGCAGGTGTACATGCAGATAGAGCACTCATATAAATAAATAAAATAAAAGATCTTAAAAATAAATAAAATGAAACAATTCAATATGTCTAAGGCTACATTCAGTCTATTTCTTTGATCCTATATCTGGATATCAGAAAGAGAGAAACATGACAAAATTTATCTTAGAACCAATGACAATGCTTCTTCTATTAATATCAAGATACAGATATGGCTAGTTAAAATTACATTGCTTTTCTTCATAACTCTAAACCTTTTACCCTGAAGCCATATAGACATAGCCTTCTCATACTAAACAATTTAATCAGCATTTGACTTATATTTCTCTTGTATATAGCAAATTTCATGCTTCTATATTTGAGCATAACCTTAAAGATATGTTTAAAACTATTTCTAGCAAAAAGATGATGAGTCCAAGATTTTGGTTTGCATGTAACAGAGTCATACTTTATTTAATTTTACCATAATTCTCACTGCTCTGCTACATAACCCTAGCTGGTTATAAATGTGAGTCATTATTCAGAAAGGGAACAAGGCAAATAAAAAATTATATCCATGTTGATGAAAGTTCATGGATGTAGCCTCTCTGACATTTCTAGATAACAAAATTTCTGCAGATTATTGCCAGGGTATGTATGCCATTTTTGTATCCTTAGGGTTATCATGTCATGCTGGTTATTGTTATGATTTATAGGTGTCATAGCTGAGAACTGTTGGTTGCTTCCTCCTTGGAAGTTTATATGGCAACTTTTGGTACCATGAAATCTTGTCTCCTGCTGAGAGCAGGAGAAAGGGTCTTCCCCAGGGAAGACTCCTCAGTTGGTTATCCAATACCAAGTCCTTGGCCCTTGGCCCTGAGAACATATACTTATTAGTAACATTTAATTTGAACTCTGAGAGAGAGCAAGGTGGGGTTGAATTGAGTGATTGGAGGGATAAAGGGGGAAAATAATATAATTATATTAAAATTTCAAAAATAAAAATTATTTAAAATAAAATAAAGCTATAGTACATATTGCAAAAATGGACGTCCATATCAGACAATTCCATTCAGTTATACAATGAATCACTCAGTTATATTATGCATATTTTACATTTAGAAGAATACATATAAAATTAGGGCATTAGCCAGCTTCTGTGATGAAAAGCTTGAGCTCACCATCATGATGGCTGCATAGGTGTACAAAATAAAGATTTAGTCACTTATGGTGTTATAGCTGTTGATAAATATCACACTGAAAACTAAGTGCAAGTTCACATTTGTTATTTCAAGACAAAGAAAAATTGAAAAACACAGTTGAAGTAGTAGAAAAGTAGATATAAATGAGAAAAAAGAAAAACAGTCTTAGATTTGAGGAAAATATTGCAAGAGAAAGAATAGAGTTTCATGCTGTCATACTTAACCTTTCTTGATCTCAGACTGTCTTGGGTTTAGTTACATGACAAATTCATTTTGTTTAAAAATAAAGCCATAATTGAATTTTAACTGTCTATAAGATCAATGAAAATGGTTGAGACATGTGAGCAAGATAATTGTGAGCATCAACAGCAAAGACTAGTCATAATTTATCTCTGCATAAAAATGGTGAATTAAAGAGGCTTCAAAATTTATTTTGAAGTAGAAATAGAAATAAAAGACATTGTTTTACTTGTTTTAGATTTTTCTCTTGGAATAAAGTCCTGTTTTGGTCCTCCCAGTGTGCATTGGTATGAATTTAACTAGCTGGACCTTTTGTAGAGTGTTTATGGTATTGCTTTATTATGAGTTCTCTGATAATTTCTTACAATCCTTACAGCATTCTGATTATGTGTTATAAGTATATATTATGATTACTCACGTTCATAAGGAAGGAAATTGAGACCTAGAAGCATGACACAACCACAATCATATTGAGTGTAAAGTATCACAAGATCTGATTCTAGTCTGCAAAATGGTCCCATCATATTTCCTTCCCCTTGAGTCCCATTAAATTTGGGATTAACCAAGTCATATTTCAAATCTACTTTGGACAAGACAAGTATGAAATTCTTGAATTTTTTTCTAAATTTATCCCCATTTTAAAGTGATTCTCAGGTACATTAACTTTGAAATCTTCCTTTAACAAATCAATGGGTTAATAAACCCAGTTCAGTGTACCCTTAAACCCATAATTCTTCTTTCAAATATAAAATTTTAAAACAATCTAGTCCCCTGTTGCCTTTACAACTTAGCAACTAAATTAAAATCTACCAAAACTTATTTTAATAAATTAACTCTTAATGTATAACCAATCCTAATATTTGATCAAGTACAAATGAGCATCAAAAAGAGAAGAAAGTTAAAACAACAATCACAACTTTGAAGCAGTGCACATACACTGAGGGGCATGGGTGTTTCCTTTAGTCATTGTGGAAGGAAATGGTCTACCATCTCTCCGCACACATGAATAAATCCATGCATGACAGCAGAAAGATGAAAATGTACTCTAACATAAGAATGCATGCTTCATTAACAGTAAGAAATTATAGAATGTGAAATACTTTAAATTGAATGTTATAAAGGCATTTCTAGGCACAAAATTCTTTCAGTAGGTTAAAGAATCATGGTATTAATAATGTATATTTTAAAGGATTTTTTATATTCTTTTATATTTTATATTTATATTTTATATTTTTATTTTATATTTATATAAATATCATGCATACATGATTGTTCTTCTCATGCACATCATTGTACTCACTTTCTATCCCAACATTCTATGTACTCACATCCTGCACACTCAGGTCTGCTTTCATTCTTTCCTTTCACTGAATTAGCTCTGAGTAAGCATTTACTATATATTTGGAGCTGTTCTGGGAATAATCCCATTTGGTCCGTGGACCAAAAGCCATTTCATATGTATGCCATCTTAAGAAAATTTTGCAGAAATGTATTCTGTTATGACTCCCTAAATAGTCCATCATCTTTCAACTTCTACCATAAACATGCAGGAGTACTTGTATGACTTCATTTTGTTTTTGTTTTTGTTTTTTAAGTGAAACTAAATAAACCGTTTAAATTTTAAAAATTGAAACCAGTCTGGGGAAATAGTTCAGTGTATGCTTGCTTTTGTTTGGGTGTCATGACATGAGTTCAGACACCCAGAATGTATATAAAAGCCAGACACAGAAATCCCAGCACTTCTAAGACAAAATCAGAGGTGAAAACAAAGGATTCCCAGAAGCTTACAGGCCATCTAGCCTGGCATACCAAGTGTCAAAAAACAAGAGACCCTGTCTCAAACAAGGTTGAAGATCATGTCTGGTACCCAATATTGACTTCTGATCTCTATATGTATGTCATGTCACTCCTGCACTTACCTGGACACCCACAAACATGTACATATACACATAAGCATACTTGTTGCACACAATAATAATTAAAAAGAATAAAACCAGCAAAGAACTGTATGCTTATTTTTGGTGACACTGATTTTCTAAGCATGTCTTCTATCTCTTCATTGAACATAGCGTTTAATCCCACAAATGTATTGGCAGATTCTTAACATTTTCCTCACATTTTTCTATCATGATTCCGTACTAATTCTTTGCATTGTGGAGTCCCTTCTAGGCAGGAAGCCTAGATGACTTTGTACCATCTGTTCTTGCTAATAACATAGGCCCTATTGATGTAGAGATAAAGAGAGGACACCCAGCCTCCCTCACTTCAGAATTGCTAAGAGTTGTCTGGCATTTACTCCTTTGATTTCTTTCTTCAGTAACACCTAAAATTTTTTGAGATTAGACCAGAGAACTCAATTTGAGGCTATTCTCCATAGAAATACATTTGTCTACAGTCATGGTACTCACATTTTAGTGAGCATCATAATCACTTAGAAGGCCAATTCAAACTAGGGCTTCAGTGGAATTTGAGATTCTGTATTTCTAACAAATTTCCAAGTGTGGCTGATGTTAGTATTTGAGGGACCATAGTTTGTGAATCATTGACCTACATGTTAGGGAGTCAAGTTTAAAATGTGAAAAATATGTGTTTTCAAAATGTTAGACACCTTGAGTGTTAAAACTTGAATGGGATAAATGAACTATAATATCATGCAGAAATTTCTGTTCTGTAGAAGTTACAGGCCTACAAAACCTTGGAGACAGAGCCCTCAACTCTCCTTTGGGCTGGAGGAGAAGGTATACTCTACACTTAAAGAATTCAGGGAATCTTTTAATAAATTGCCAACACCATTATTTGCTTCTGTATGGATTTATATTTACTCTATTTCAAATGCCACTGTCTAAACTATGTTGTCCCCAATGTGTTAGTACATGGAGTTGTTGGGATCCTGAATTTAGTCAATCCATATAGAGACGTGTTACAATGTAACATGCATTTAAATTTTTAAGCACTTAATAAAAAAAGTAAAATTTCTAAATTGTATTTTGTACTGATTACACATTGAACTGAGAATAGTTCACATATTTAAGCTAATTAAATCATGTCATGTTATTACAAAGTATTTCCCTTATTTATTCTTTATGATTATTCAAACTTGAGTATTTTTCTTGAATATGAATGGAGTCTTCCTATCACTTCAAACAGGACAACTGACAGTGTTGTTTCTTTTGACTTTTTATATATGCTTATTAGAACATTTAATATTATATATATAGCATTCACTCTCTTGCACTGCACAGCACTGGTCTGCAAAATACTTTTCACAAGCTTGTGTAAATAGAGGTTTTAGGACAACAGTCTGTATTCCAACAGTCTCAATAAGCCAGGATCAATCACCAGTCCCATACCAATCAAACAGATTATCAGTGGTGAAAAGCAGATTTTTTTTTCAGTGTGACTATATTGAGAAGAGGAACAAATTTAGGGATACAGTGACCCCAATACCATCTTCTGGGTACTGACAAGAGTTTTAAGTTTAAATAGAGAACAAGAAGTATGCACATTTAAGCCAGAGTGGTTAAGGGGTGGTCCCACTCATCATTGTCTCTTCCCTGGTCCTGGAAGATGATCTGAAACAGACCTTATTGCAAAGCAATTTGAAAAAAGTTCTTGAGGGAATAGGTGGCTCACAGTAGGTAATTACATCTGTTTCATAATGCAGCCTCAACCTCATGGGGAAGAGGGTTCTGTCCTGTGAAGTTCTGCTACTCTGGGAATCCAAAGTGACTCAATTGGAAAGGTTAATCATAATCACCTATGTGGTGGTTTGAATTAGAACTTTCCCCCTTAAGCTCAGCCATTTGAACACTTGGTCCCCAGTTGACAGTGCTGTTTAGAGAGGTTATGGAGAGGTTCACCCTTGATAGAGGAAGTATGCCACTGGCTTTGAGAGTTTATAGCTTCAACCCACTTCCAGTTCACTGGCTGTGTTTTATGGTAGCAATTGAAAATGTGGATCTTATTGCTCTAGACACCTGTAGCAATGCCATAACCCTCATTATGAACTCTCCCCCTGGTATCATAAACACAAATACACTCTTCCTTCTATAAGTTGTCTGGGCCATGGTGTTTTATCACAGCAACAGAAAAGTAATTAATACAACCTGTCTTTGTGCTTTGAACCAAGGGAGACAAAAAGACACAAAATGAATGTGTGGATGCCATAATTTCATTCCCAATTTTGGTTACTTAGTAGTCCCAACTGAGGAGTCAATGCTTTCCAACAAAAGCACCCTACAATTGTCTGTTCCACTACCAGGACTTCGAATCACCTGTAGAAATGATCAGAATATCCCCCAGAGATTCACGTGGTCTTACAAGAGCCCTGTGATTCTGCATTTCTCTTAGACTTTTGGGAGATACTGTTATTCTGTGACCACATATTGAAAAATCCTTCTCATACTATGGACCATAGAATTTTACAGAGAACCATAAAAATGGATTTTGAGATCATGTAGTGCCTATAGCTTGAATATAAAATTCTCTTATTCACGTGCCACTATTTTTTTATGAAGAAAATAATAGTGTTACTAACAAACCTTAATGAGTTTGTTACTTCTTTTGAGTTTACAGACACTAAATAGTACTTCTGTCACATGCTGATCGTGCTATCTTGAGTGTTAGCGAAAGATTTACGAGGTTAAAAGAAATGGAAATTGGAAGCTATTTTTCCACCCCAAGATTGCAACAATATGTAAGAAAAATAACCCTAATACATTCTAATGATGGTTTGCTCTTCTAAAATGATTCAATTGCAGAGGCAAGCCTGGTATCCTACTGACAGTTTTCAAAATGTTGACAGTAAAGGAAATGAAAAGAACAAAGAAGGAAGAATGTGTGTGGTTTTGGAAAGGTTAGGTCAAGAAGGATTTGTTGATATTAGGAGCAGAATGACCCATGAGAAAAAGAACAATTAAGTTCTAGAAAAACATCTTTTCAGTAAGGAAAGAACAGTCCTTTATGCTTGACCTCAACTCTGTTAAAGGAAAACAAAACAAAACAAGAAGAATTGAACAAGGCCACAGAGCCCTTTAAAGATCTAAAGAAGGATGGAAATCTGAATATTCAGGAGAGTGACATGCTGAGGTCAAAGTACATGATCAACCTTCAGAACATTTGTTTCTAATGCTTTTACAAGTACTGTATTATTCAAGAGGAATGCTGTTGAAATTGGTCAGGTATCCTTGAAAGTAACATGTCGCATACGTTCTAAAATCTGTCCTACGTGTGGCAAAAGAAGACCTAATTTTTAACATCATTCTCTGTGTTTTTAAAAAAGCCTTGGGACATGTAAGACTATAGGGCCAAAAATGAATAATGTAGTGGGAAGTGTGACAAAAATAAAATTATATAAAGTACAAAGTGGGGGAAAACGCATCAGCAATCAAAGAAATTTTTATGGAGCTAAAGAAAATGAAAAGCATTTTTTTCAGAAATTTTATAATGTGAATCTGAATCATTATGCATTATGAGTTAGGATATTTGTTGACTTAAATCTTTATGCATACTACTTAATGTTTCATTTATTTTAATCAAGAATTATTTTTGCTAGTTCTGAAACTAGTGATTACAGCAGTAAGTGTTGTTACAATTTCAAGCAAAATATGTCCCTATTTACGTGTTTACACAGCAATTTTATTTCCTTATGCATTCATGTTTTATCTTTCTGATATCTTAAATACCTTCTTAAAAGTTTTATATGCATGTGTATGTGTGTGTGTATACTTCTGAGTATATAAATTTTCCATAGTGCTCTTATCTGTCCCTTGCCCCGTAGCTGATGTTTGCCCTTGACTTCAATTTCTCACTGCTTTATTCTTTAAGTGTCCTTCTCTATGCAGGCTGACCTTTTCCGCCCTGGAGTTTGACCCCAGCCGCCCTTTCTTCTGCATTTGTTTGTCCTGGTTGTTTTCCTCTTTGCTTTTTCCATTCCCACTGCCCTGCTGTGTGTGAAACACTCCACCAGCAGCTGCTCCCAGTTCCCAGGCTACGTCATGCCCAACATTCAAAGAGCTGCTGTTCTCACATTTCCACCAGCAAGACACCCCCGCCTCCTCCTCCACTGCACATTCCTGGGCAAAGGAAAAAGGGGCCTTTTTCAGGCCAGATGAATAGCTGCATGTTAAAGGCAACTCTGTTGGGAGAATAGAGAGAAGCTTACAAAACTCAGAAGTGCTATTTTAGAAGATAAATGCCACAAAGTAGATTTCAAATTACTGTAGTTTTAGACTACTACTTCTTTATTTTTATAAATTCTACAATGTCCTTAAAATAATGATTTTATGACATAAATTACCCTGTTGCTTATTGTATCAATTTAATAAGGCACTAATAATACACTACAAAATAGTAGTAAATGGTTATTATATTACAAATAGAGCCTTTAGAGTCATAATTATATTGTCCAATGAATTTTCACATTACTAATTAGAGCAAAGGTGTTGCTATCATTATGAATTATTGAGATTAGTAATGAGCACATATCAAGCACTTACTACAAGCCACTTTCTATTATGAGCGCCTTTACTTGTGCTAGTGTCTCTATGTCTCACACTAATAATTGTGTCACACGAATGCAATTCATATTCTGATTTTTTTTTAGATGAGAAAAACAAGTTAACTTGTCTAACTAGGAAGAGGCAGAGCCAGGATTTGAATCTGGGGAATCTGGCTGGTAAAGCTGTCGAAACTAGTAATGGTACCACCTGGCTGATATGGTTGCATGTTAACAAGACAATATGATTATTATATTAGGACTATTATATGAATCTCGTCCCATAATCTTGGAAATACTCTGCTTAACCCAGAATGTGAATCGGTCACAGATTTAAAAGCAGTCACATCGGTAGGCCCAGCTGAGTTTAATGATCCTGTTCTTCCTTAAACACATAGTCCTTCATTTAGTGATCCCAATCAATACATTTTATCTGCTATTTTTAACTTTGCCAGAGTCTATTGAAGGATAAGTGATAGAAAAACCCTCATAGAAGTTAAACTGTGGTGGAAAAGCAGACATCAATTCTTTAAATCCCTTCTATAATCATTCCAAATATAATAAGTTTATTGAAAGAAAATGGAGAGCAGTACTAGAACATACTGTAAGGATGAGAGTAGGAGAGCAAAGAGTGAGATTGTGTGTTTGAGGGGGAGAAAAAGGGAGAGATTGGTTGATTGATTGATTGATAATTCTGGAGTGAGAGTGGAAGGCAGAAACAGATGATCATAAAGCCTTCCCAGAAAGCAGACATCAAAACAAGCCTAAAGGATGATGATAGGCTAACTGCACATCTTTTCTATTCATCTGCAACTTTTATTTTATATGGCCTGAAGCGTGAGGTTAACAAACTAAATAGAGAAGTATAATTCTTGTATGTAAATTTAATAACTAGGAATCATTTGAAGAAATGAAGTGCAAGGCTAATGTCTAATGAAGTCACATCCAAGGAAGACATCCTTTCATTATCACAGAGAGCATCCTGTTTGCTTTCCTCACAGCATTTATGAGAATCTATGCTGTGCATTTCTTTTCTTGCTCAATGAAAGTCTACCTTCATAATCTGAATGTAAGTTCCATGAAAGCAGAAGCCTAAATGGCTAGGTCTATTGACACTAATATGTTTAAATATAATAGGGATACCAAGATATTTTATCAATGGGTAAATGCATGAAACTAAGTAAAATTTCCGGCAAATGAGATCATCAGGTAAAGCTATCTGCTCCCAGGCCTGACATATTTAACTCAATGCCTAGGACCCATGTAGTTGGCCCTACGTGTCCCCAGACCTCCACGCACAAGCATGCACATACACACACACACACACACACACACACACACACACACAAATAAATATAATAAAAATGCTATTGAATACTGTAAAAATTGACAGAAAGTTATATCATAGGGAAAATTAGTAATGCAATTATGTTTGGAAAAATTCATACTCATGTCTAGATCTATGGATTAATTTGCTCACCGACACAAAAATAAGTGTAAAAACTTCTAAGAAAACATACAACTCTTTAGAAATGACATATTTGTCTTTTAATGTTTTGTAAATATGGATCACTGTTGCCCTAGACCTTTATTAATGATTAATAATGTATGGGCTGAAAAATGTCTAGAATATATTATGTTATTGTCTGGGAAAAATTAAATTGGATAGCTTTCCCTTTGATTGTTATAATAGTCTTCTGGAAATATAGCTAATATATTGACATTGAGAGTCTACAATTTGGTGGTTTGATGTAAGTATAGGTCCGTGAAACCATTATCATTAGTATATTCAAATTAGGGAATATCTCCTCTACCCCAAGTTTCCTTATGCTTTTAGCAATGCTTCCTTCTTTACTACCTTTTTCCTGGCTTACGGGCAATGTCTAATCAATTTTCTTGCATTGCAAATAAATTTACCTCCTAGTTTCATGTGAATGAGGTATCTTAATACCCTTTTTGATTTTTTTTCAGCCAGCATAATTATCATAAATTTCAGTCAGCATGTTCCATATATCAACAGTTAATCACTTCTTAATGCTACTAGTATTCCCTTGTATTGTTCTTACACCTGCTTCTTTTTCCTGTTACTGATTAGTAGGCTTTGGAGTTGTTCCTAGATTCAGGCTTGTCCTAGTTACCCGTTGCTGTACTTTGACAAAATACCTAAGGACAGCCACAAGAAAGGAACGGTATATTTTGGATCACAGTCTGACAGAGAAGGCATGGGAACTGGTGTATGAAGTGGCTGGTCGCTTTGTAGCTAGCTATCTTTGGGAAGCAGAAAGAGATGAATGCTGGTGCTTCATTAGTGTTCCTTTTCCTTTTTTATTTAGTCTAGAACAAAAGTCCATGAGATGGTGACACTCACAGTTAAAAATTTGTATTCCTTCCTCAGTTTCCCTTGGTAAAACTCTGATAGACACAATCAAAGTGTAGGCAATTCCAAATCCAGAGAAGTTAACAATGTAGATTACCCATCACAGGACTGTAACAAGTAAGGCTGAAGTAAATATTCCTGTCTAAGGTTTGTAAAAAACATATACTTCGTTGCTCTAGGACAAATGCCTAGGAGAAGAACTGCAACAAAATATAGGCAGATAGATGTTACCTTTGGAAACTAGGAAACTTTTTTCCAAAAAAGTTATATGATAATTCACTACAGTTCCTATTCCTCTACAGCATCCCTCAAACTTTAACATTGTCAGTCTTTGGAATTTTGGCCATCGTTACTCCACAGACTTTTCCTGAGGAGATGAAATACACATACATACATACACCACATATATAACACACATACACACACCTACTCATTCCAGAAAGGGAGCCATGACAGACAAAAGTAGTGATTGCCAATGTCCAAATTGGTGAACCAATGAGTTTTTAATTGGGGTTAGTAGCAGGACGATGGGGGAGGGGCTACTTACAAGAAGCAGAGATAACTCAAAAGCAGCTGCATCACCAGAAAGCCCACCTGAGCAAGAGGGATTACTCTAGAAAACTGCAATCCTCAAATTATCTACATATCATGTATGCAGCTCAGCAGCCCCAAAATCTCTCTCTGTTGTTTGGATGGTCATAGTTTCCACCTCCAGCAAGTTTTTAACTCCCTTTTTTATACCATAAGTAGGGGGGCCCTCAAAAATCCTTCAAGCTTCTATTCTTCCCAAATAGGAGGACCCTTTTAGTTACTGCCTGTTTACCACCTGAAGTTGCTAAGCCTCCTCTTCCTTTCTGGGGAATATTACAATTCAGAGGAACATGCCATAGAACAACCATTCAATTGGGTTTGTAGCAGTATCTCACTGTGGTTTAAACAGGCACTTTATCAATGACTAATTCAATATAGTCATTCCAACTTTCTTGAAACTGTTGTGCTATAATTTTTTCACCTTTTTATCTCTAACCTATTTGTGTCTTTATGACTAATTTGCATATGTTGTAGGCAACATATAATTAAAAATTGTTGTTTTAAAATCTTATCTGACAAGATTTTAATTGGATATATTTACATCATTTATATTTTATGTTTTTATTGATACTGTTAGATGTAAATCTCTCTTCTATCAAGCTGTATGCTTTCTCTTTATCCCATCTGTTCTTTGTTTACTCATGCATCCTTTTCTGTCTTTTAAATAAATGAAGTACTTTCCCTGAATGCATTTTACACCTTCTGCTGAAATATTAGTGCTAGCTGTTTGTGTTGTTGTTTTTAATGTTTTAATTTTTGCTTTAAGGTTTATAGCATACATCTTTAGCATGTCAACATGCATCTTTGAGTAATATTGGACCTCTGTTTTAGTGAAATCTGGCTGTTTTGTCATTTGTGTGGTTACTTTTAAGCCTTATACATCTTTAGCTTACCAACATGTGTCTTCAAGTAATATTAGACCTCTTTACATGTAAGAATCTTACACTACATTTCCATTTCACTCTTGCCAAGGTATGTGTTATTGTTTAATTCTTAGATTTCAAGATTTATCAGGATTAGATTATCTCTCATTCTAGACATAATTACTTCCGGTGGCTGGGCAAGATCTCTATTTGACTACCCAATGCCACTGGAATCCAGATGTGTCCAGACTGTCTGATGGGGAGTGGCTATTCCTACCTGCCTCTTATGGATGCTTGATACTTTAAACCCTGAACTTTTCTACTGATTTCTACAAGATTCCATAGTTTCTTCATCAATCTACTAATCAACTCTCATCTAAATACTGAGAGAAAACTCCCATAGATAATTCCTATCTCCCTCCCTTTTTTGCCTCTCCTCCCTCTCCTTCATTCTGCCTTAGTGTTTCTAAAATATCATTTCTATATCCTTAGCTCATATAGTCTGCCAGAAATCTGCTGGTTTTTTTCTTCCTTGTGCATGGCCAGAAACTCTCATAGTAGTAAGATTTAGGGCTTATCTTGTAAGATATACCATCTCCCAGGGGGGACTTCC